>OW052046.1:21833387-24419125 GCA_932526495.1 Bombylius major | reverse complement strand
AAGTATATGTAGGTATGTATCCTGGATAAAATGACACACGAGAAGCAAAATTTATTTATACTCTTTAACTGTTTTTCCTTTTAAAATATATAAATTGTGATTTTTATATATTTTATACATAATGCATATGTATATATGTATGTATGTACTATATTTTTATATACTATAGTAACACATTCATGTATTGTTAACATACAAAAAAAGCTATGAAAATTCTTAATATTATTTTTTTTTTCTCTTCTTCATACATGTTTATATAATATACTCGTACTACATTTTTATTTTTTTTTATATTTTTTTTTTTTTTTTTTTTTTTTTTCCGAAAATGTTTCTTAAAAGATATTTCGTTTTCTTAAAATAAGAGTGTTATGTTTTGCATATGTAATGCATAGAATTTTTGTTATACAAAAGAAACAGAAAAAATAAAAAACCAACAAGAAACGTAAAGAAAAAAAATTTAACTAAATTGATATAAAATAAAAAAAAGGACATGTATGTGTATGTGTAACTTTATATGTTTATCATATATGTATTTATTTCTTTTTTATATTTTCTTTATATTTTTTTTTTCATACTTAATAATATTTATTATATTTTATATACTAGTTTTTGTATACATTTTATTTTATAAAATAAATAAATAAATAAATAAATATAGCTTCAAAGTACATGTTTTTAGTTATGCAATGCAAATTGCAAATGTATGGTATATGTATGTATTGAGTATTTTGTTCATTTTTTGGAAATTTTTTTGTTTATCTGAATGCAAAAATTCTTAAAAAACAATTTTTTTTTATAATATATACCTATACATACGTATGTGTACAATAATGTGAAATTTAATATATAAGGTGTAAAAATGAGCTTGTCCTGTCTGATAAATCTTTGTACCTATGTCTTTTTTTTTGCATAGAAAATCATAGAGAGTTTGGAATTTGTATATTTTTTAATAATTAAATTTTCAAAAAAAAAATTTACATCTAAAAAAATTCAATAGTCTAACTTAGAAAAAAAATATGAAGAAATAAAAAAACTTTTAAAATTGTACACTTATAGATTCCTTCTTTTATCAATTTAGACTCTAGAGAAACATCCTGTATGCACCAGATGCTACTATATATTCTACACTTCATATATGTATACGTATGTATGAGCATTAGTGATAGGATTTGTAAAATAAATATTGTAGGAAGTAGTAAAAAAAAAAACGTAACTTTTTAAAGTAAATATTGAATTTTTATCTAGTAGGTACATACATATGTACATATATGATATTTTTGACACAATGTATGTATATCTAGAAAAAAATAAAATAAAAATATATGAACATATTTTTACTTTTATTATCCGTGCACTAAATCTAAAAGTTTCATAGGGGAATGTCATCAGTAACAAGCCTATATAACCATCAAAATTGATAAGATTTGCAAAATAAGCAAACTATTGACGAATTTGAAAACTATATAGGAGTCTGGAAAATTAGTAAAACATCAAATAAAAATATCGTAAAATTAGAAGAAAAAACAAAACAATATATGATAAGGACGTCCGAAAATGTAATAAGAAAAAAAACCTATATTTATTTAACAATTAAAGTCAGTGTTGTGCTTATGGAGGCAGTACCTGATGAGATTGTTGCCCTTGGTAATATTTAATTTAAAAGATTCTCCTCGATTGAAATTGAGATCTGATCACCCCAAACACGAGACAGATTTATACAAACGAAATGTAAAAGAGTATAGAAAAGTATGCCTATCTTGCCTGTACTGACTTTAATTGTTAAATAAAGTATAGGTATATGCTTTTATTTCAAAATTAAAGGCAAATACAAAAATTTTTAATATCTTATAGGAAAATTCAAGTTAGGTGGTTCTTTACTGGTAATTTTCTCCTACTACATGTAGTATAGAAAATTCTTAAACTATGTATATTATATGTTCTTGTGTTAAAAAGTAAAAACCTAACATATAAGATACGATATAGTGAAAAATAAGTTTAAGAGTTTTATCTTCTTTGATGTTATCTTTATTCAGTCATCATGAATGTGATGTGTAAATAAACTGCTGATGTTCTTGTTTAAATATTATACATATATATTTATGTACATATATAAATTACAAAAATATAGTATATACATATATACATACATTGATTCATGTATGTGTTTTTCAATATTATATAAATGAAAAATTTAAAAAGATTTACAAAGATTTTGTACATTTACACTTTGATATGAAGTATAGGTACATCTGTATCTTCTATAATCTATAAATACTATGTTACAATTTTCTAATATATGTAATTCAATTTAAGTACATAAATTTCTATTATATATATGAAAAATCTGGTATATATTATGTAGTACATATGTGTTTGTTTGGGCTCAAGTTAGTATTTTTATCATTTCATATTATTCTGGTCATGTTTTTTAGATTTTTACTCAATTTTTGATTTATTTACTTTTAAAATTTTTGTACACACAAAAATTTAACACAAAATCAAATTTTTAAACAAAAAAAAAATTATAAATTCAAATAGGTACCACATTTAATTTCAAAAAAGAAAAAAAAAAATTTACAAAAATTAATAATATAGATAAAAAAAAGTAAATAGATTCTGCACATGTACCGTTGAATTAAAAAAAAAATAAACAAATAGCAAAAAGTAGAGAGAGAAAAATTCTTTTTTTTTTTTCATCTAAAAACTTCGATGTGAAGAAGTGATTTTTATTTATTGAAATTTTTGTAATAGATAAAAAAAAAATTTGTATTTATCGGTTGCTCTCTTATTCTTACTTTGTGTAGTATAGTGGATTTGACAATGCATTTTAATGATTATGGATTATGATAATGCAAAAAAATAGAAACATAAATATTTAAAAAAAATAAATAAATAATATAAATAATAAAAAAGAAGGATGAAGAGAAATTTTAGAATAATTTTTAATGCTAATCAAATGGCAGATTTTTTTGAATATCATATTTAAATTTATTGAATTGAAAATTTGATGTTTTTGTGTGATCGGTGATTGAAAAAGCTTTTTATATAAATTTGAATAATTTAAATTTTCATGTCATTATAATAATTTTTTTGTTCCTTCGTTTCGTGTTTATCAACATTTTAGAAAAAATTTCATATCCTTATGACTATATTTTCTTCAATTTTTGTAAAAAAATTTTCTCAGTTTTTCTTATATTATTTGTTATATTTTTATTCTAATTTTGATTTCAGAACATAGCATATTTAACAAACTTATCCTTATTGTTATCATCAGACAGGTATATTATCCTTAAGTTTATAAGAAAACTGTAATGACGTTTATAGTTATACTTGTGTTATTATATGTATTTATATTCTGTTTTTGTTACTTTTTATTCATTTTTATATGTGTGTCTGTAACATCATTGGACGACTACTAACTACGGTTGAATAAAGAAAAAAAGAAAGAAAACAAAAATAACATAAACGAATGTTATAAAGTGTAAAATGAATAAGAAATAGATAAAATTAGAAAGAAGAAAAAAAAGGAGCTTATGAAAAAATAAGCTTTCGTGTTAGAAAGAAAAATGAAACTCACCCACAAACTAGATATGTATTATAAAGAATTTTGATGTGTTATTAATAATTCATGTCTTATATTCTTATTTCTATTTTATTTATTTTCTTATTTTTTTTGCTTTTTTTTTTCAAGATAATAAGAATGGTAAAATGAGAATTTTATGTGAGTATTTTTTATAATTTTTACATAATACGAAATGTTTTATTATCCATTAAGATTTTTCTTTATTTATTTTTATCCAATTTTTAAGAATAATGTTACGTTCACAAATTGAAAAAAACTACATATGTATATTGTACGCGTACCTATTTAATAATAACTATTTATCATCAGTTTGATGTGGACCAAAGCCTAATCAAGTTCATTTAAGTTTAAGGTGGAATAATATACCAATAACTACATATAGGTACGTACATATATGAGGGGTTTATAATAGAAGTCGAATCTATTTGTCTATGTGTGTAATATACTTCTAGCTATAAAGAACAGACAATTTTCTTAATTTTTTACTAAATAAAATCTTAAACTTACAACGAATATTGTTACAGAAAAACTTGAAATTACTTATAGATACTTTAAATTTCAATAATTCTATAAAGTGCCTAAATTGAAATCCAATGATAAAATTAAATTTTGTAATAAAACAAAATATAAAATATATAAAAGATACCAAAGGATATTTATGTATGTATGGTTAACATATTTTCCTTGTTTTATATTTCATTAATTTTGTTTCTCCTAATTTTATTCAATTTATTTGTTTAAAATGTTGAAAGAATGTCTTTTTTCTCTTTTTTTATTTTTATTAAATATACATATATATGTATATATGTATAAAACATTAATAAATTCTTAGTTATATAGAATTTATACGAGTATGAATTCTATAAAAAGGATATACCTATACACAAATAAATGATATCGCAGTCGGTGTCCTCGAGTGGCTAATTTAATTTTATTGTCAATGGATAGCAAATGCAATTGTAAAGTTAATTTACCTTGACTGGTTTTATATAGAACAAGAATATTGGTTTAGTTCTTATGTACGTACATATACTTACATCATTATAATTATATACAATTTATGTACACATATGTATGTAAATGTATATGCTTTAAAAATATATACATACCTTGTTTTCTGATAATAAAACAAATATTCATAGAAACTTACATATTTATGTTGTGTCTATATGTTGTTCTTATATACGAGTACATATATGTACATATTTTGGGTTATGTTGATGCTAAAGTTCAATATGGATGTAGGTACTACATATATATTTTGCAAAGGAATTTTTAGTAGATATCCTTTGCTACATAAATACAACAATATCATATAACATCAGTACACTTGAATATACATATGTATATACTAAAGTACATGCATAATTATGTATGTGAATAGACACTGACCAAGCTCACCATACACACATATGTATATAATATGTGGGTACATTCCCATCAAACATTGCAAAATGATATTAATTATTTCTTAAAATTTTTGAATAAAAGTATGGTTTGGTTTCTAACAGATATCCCCTTTTTTTTTGAGAAATTATTAAATTGAAAATGTGTAATACATTATTTTGAATTCTTTACTTTTCAATTATATATTTTTTTCACAGATTTTTTGAGAAATTGTTGTGTGGGTGGATTGCATACACATACACATAATAATGTACACTATACGTATGCAACTATACTGTACATACAATTTGAACAAAAGATAAAATTTCCTTCCCGAAAATGGAAGATTTCCAGTATTATTTTATTTATATTGTTGATTTGATCCGAGGACATGAGACCTTTAATTTATTTAAGAAAGCTCAGTGTTGCATCTACATGAATGTGAAATTTTAGTTTCTATGTGTGAAATTGAATTGATGTATAAACTAATTACTCTGCTTATTGTTACTTCTAAGTCATTAACAAGGCGTGATTTTCGTTAAATACATATTTTGTTTCACTTATATATTTTGTTGTTGATATACATGTAACGGATATTCAAAGTCCGAAAAAGGATGAGATATGATAATTATTGATGTCCTGAATCTGAATCTGTAAAGGACTTGGCTGTGCGACTTTTAGTTTTCGAGACACAGCTTTTCAAAGCTTGCAAAAAATGATGAATTCACAGTTTTATATCGAAAAAAGGATCTGGTTATAATAATTTTAAAATTGTTCGAAATAACAATTAAAATTAAACGATACATATTTTGAATGACTTAAATTTCGAGAATATTGGTTCTCAAAAAAATCCTTTTTTTTTAGATTTTAATATTGAACATACTGTAAATTAAAAATATGCAAAAAATTAAGCAAAAAAAGAGCATACATACTCAAAAAAACATTAAAATGAATATTCTAAAGGATGCCATGCCATAATTTTACAAGCTGATTTTATTCTCTTTAATATATTTTTGTATGACAGCTTTAATTACATCTAAGATAGCTTTGCTTTTTTTTTGCTGCCTATATATATTTATGTATGTATAAAATAGCCTCTTTTTCTCATGTTGTGTTTTTTTTTCATATATAATTTTATTATACACGAACAACTGACTTTATACTTTTCGAGTTCATATTATTTTATTGTTATGGTATTTTTTTCTTCGAAATTATCCTGTCTGTGTCCTCTTATTGTAGCTATATATAAATATATATATGTATATTTTTATATTTTAATATTATATATGTATATGTATAAATTATGTAATATGTATATACATATGTATGTATGTATAGTATATCTATAGAAAATATTGTAGGAAAATGGATAAACGGCATTATTTGAAGAGGAAAAAAAAAGAAAAATTAGAATGTAATTCTTGTAATTCTTACGAAGAAGAGACAGACGTTTTGATGTTCTGGGTGATATCTGATGGTAGTATAAGCTTAGCATTAGGGCAGCCATTAAAGATTATTCTAGATATCACTTTGTGGAAAAAATTACGACAGTTAGGTAAAAGTATAATATTCAAAAGAAAAAAAAAATATACATATATGTATCTGTATGTATATATAATATGTATATTATAGAATAAAGTTATTTGAAGCAGTCAGTGGATAGGAACAGAAAATGGAAAAAATCAAAAGAGGAATGATAATGTTGGTATAAAAACAGGAAAAAATTTCCTTTTTTTTTTTTTTCTTTCTGTTAATTTTTTTGCTATTTGTTTTTGCCCAGTACCAGTGTACATAATATATACATAAATTTTTTTTTGCTATCCTTATTTTCTTGTTTGTTCACTTGTGTATAACATTTCTGTTGTTCTCTAGTCTACATATAAGCCACAATTTATATCTATATATATATATATGTTAACCAAAAATGGTTTACTAACCCTAGCTAAGAAGTATAACAGATTTTCAGTTTTGTTCCTTTAGATTTTTTGAATATAGTATGTACTTTTCCTTTTCCTTTTTTTTTTTTAACTTAAAATTTTAATTTATAAACTAAAAGTTTTGTACAATTGTGGAAAAAAGAAAATTAGTTTTTTTTTTTTTCTTTTCCTTTGCTTTCCTAGGCTTTTTATTGGTTTTTGTTTTTATATTTTTGTTTTCAATTGTTTTAATCCTGAGATATAATTTTATTTTTATAAAATAAATATCAGCTGTTTGTGTCCAGCATTGTTCAGTGCTTTTGAGTGGGTTGTGGGTATATAAAAGCTAGTTATAATTTTTTTTTTTTTTTTATTATGAGGAATTTGAAAAAAATGTGAAAATTGATTGTTATTATTTTTAAAAAAATGATGCACGTATTAAGAACAACATACATACGTTAATTTCGTACAGATTTTAGTACTTAATACTTTTCTTATGTTTTTGGTTTGTAATTATTTGGAGTTTCCTAAAGAATATTCATATTTGTACTTACATTAGTAGAGGGGCACAATTCAAGGGAAATACTTTTAAAAATAAATTACTACCTACCACTCTTTTTTTTTTCAAAAAATTATTATAAAATTCAATTTAGATGTGTATTACTTTAGAGGTTTAAAATATTATGAAATTTATGTAAATATATACACATACATGTGAATTATAGTACACATAAATAAAAAATAAAATAAGAAAGTACATATTTATAACCGTGTAACGTGTATTTAAATATGTCTATATATTTCTTTCTTTCTTCTTCTTTTTTTTGTTTTTTTTTTTTGCTTTTTTGTATTACACGGTATAAATTTTATACGTATACATATTTGTATAGACGTGTATATGTATTATGTGTTATTAGGTATTTTGCGTAATGGAGTTTTTATAGTCGAAAAATTTATGATCGTCATTTTGTAATATATATACATACAATATTTAACCCGTAACTTATGCTTTTAATAATTTATCCTTAAACATATTTTCTAAATAGCATTTGGGATTAAAAGGAAATTTGAATGTTAAAAATATGTGTACTTATACTTATAGGTATATTATATGTATGTACTTTTATTTACCAAAGAAAAAAAAAATTATTAAACATACACACACATATGTATGTACTTATGTATAAAAATGACTTTCACAAGAAATTATAATACAAAAAGAAAGAAAAAGAAAAAAAAACGATTTTTTTTTATAAAGTATGAAAAATAAAACCATACATACATATAAGTGATAATATCAAAATATACATATATTTTTCTTCCTTTATTATTTTTTTTTTTTGTGTTGAAAATCCATAAAATTAAATTGAACATTTTTGTTTTTCTTCTAGTTATCGACTTTTTTTTTTCTTTTCTCAGATATGTATTTTATTTTTCATATTTTAAATTTCTTGAAGCAAAAATATTGTATATAAGAAAATTCATATACATATACATATATACATGAATATTTTTCTCTTCTATTTTATAGCTTAACGTAACAAAAATTAACATTAATATGCTAATTGTGTTTTTTTTTCAAATGTAGCTACATACAAAATGAAAATGAAAAAGGAAACATATTAGAAAAACATTATAGAATATGTTAAAAAGTAAGCTTTCACTTTGTTTTTTTTTTAACTTTAACTTGACGTCCTTATTCCTTTTTTACTTTTCCTCACCTTTTATGTTTTGTTATTATTTTCTTTACTTTTTATATACCAACATACATTTTTCAAAGTACATAGGTACATTATGTATAAGTAGTACATGTACCAATATTTATACATACACGCGTATACGTTATATATATACATACATATGTACATACATAAATGTACGTGTAATAGAATATATTTTATAGATATTGTATTTTGTAAACTGAAATCGATTTCAGATTGAAGATATATTGTATGTATGTACAAGCAAAAAAAAATGTACAAGACGGCTGTTTCCATAAACTTTCGACAAATTGCTTCTCAGTATGAACCACTTTGCTTTTCAATTTTTTTTTGTTGTTGTTGCTTTTTCTAGATTAATTATGACTTTTATCACGAGTTTTTCACATAATTTAGGAATAAGAAGAGTAAATTCAATATGAAAAATAAGGACTAAAAACTATACAGAAAATTATTTAAAGGACAATTTCAATGATATTTTTAAAATTTTAAATTTACTTATTAGGAAGAAAAAAGTTATATGTAGAAATCAAAAGTAGGTACATACATACATACATAAATGAATGACTTAGAAATTTATTTAAAGATTGTCGAAATTGAACATAATCAACTTTTATATACAATTTCACTATGACTGGTGGATTTTCTTCGTTTTTTCTCGTATGTTTGAAAAAATACTAACGAAAATTAAAAATTTTTTAAGTTGGTTTCTTAATAAAAACAACCAGAATATTTACTTTGTAAATACAATTTTTATTCCTTTATATTCATTTTTAAATTTTTTGTCTGTAATATTAATAATATGTACATACATATGTATATGTATATATGCATGTTTATATTTCCTCATAATTAAAAAAGACAAAAAGGTTAAATATCAATTAACAAAAAATAAATTTTATGGTAGAATTTTGCGTAATTTAAATCATTTTATACTCAATCAAAATATACTCTTAATTATTTCAATAGTAGATACTCGTATGTACAAAAATACATATAAACATAACACACATATATGTAATATTAATTGCACGTGAAAAATTTCACATTCAATATATTTTTTTTTATTTATTTATAAAATTGTGGAATAAACGTATTGATTTCATTTATTGTTTTTTTTTTCTGTGGTCCTGGTTTTTTTATATTTCATTAATATAAAAATTTCGAGTAATTAATTCATTATTTCAAATGTAATTCACTTTTATCAAAAATAAAATTATTATTATTCATTGGTTTTTTTGAAGCCAAAAAAAAAAAAAGAAATGAAAAAAAAAAACAGTTCTTTTATACACCTATTAATTATTATTATTTTAATTTTTCTTTCTGATTTTATTCTTTTCATTTTTATTTTTTAATCTTTTTTTTATTTTTTGTCTGAAAGGATAAATTCATGTAAAGGAGGCATTAATAATGTTGGTAACAGACAGTATTAATTTTTTTTTTATTCCATTATTAAAGCAAAATTTGGAGATTATTATCGGGTAAATATTATTGATGAAAAAAAAAAAGATAGATGAACATTCTTTTTATAAAAAAAAAAAATCTCATTGAAGTACAATTTTTTTTTAAATTTTATTTTTAAAATATTTATCTGATGAATTATGTACGAGTATGTATTTAAATTGTATACGTTTTATATGTTCATTGTTCTTTTTAACATTTTTCATATATTATATATACTATGTAGGCATATAATGTGTACGAATATAAGTATGTATTTGAAACCATTAAAATAAATGCTACACAAATTTATCATGATTGTGTAAATTTATGATTTTTAATTGCAATTTAATTGGCATCAAATTTGAATTTTGAATACAAAATTTATATATAATTTATAAAAAATCTATACAAATATGAACACACATACATATATGCATATGTACATAATGTATGTATTAAATTCATATTTTAGATATTAATTTTTGGAAGATAAAAACTTATGATATATGTATGAACTTTATATGTGAACAATGGAAAAATTATATTTCGAATAAAATATCTACAATGTACATTGTGTATCATATGTATATATGTATGTGTGTAGAAAATATTATATAAAATAAATGAAGTGTCAAATATGTTTTCATCGATGTAATTGCAATTTATTAATGCTTTAGGAAATTATTAAATGATAATTTATATTGCATTATGTTTTTCACATTCTGATAAATAAAAATTATTCATGTTAAGTATAGCTTAATTTGTATGATAATTAGAGATGATGTAGAAATCCTGAGTCGGATTGCCACCATGAATTTTTTTATATGAATATGATATGCATTATAGTTAACACATTTTTTTTTTTTTTTTTTTTTTTGATAAATGAATCGATATCCTTTGTTTTACCACATTTATAAATGTCCTGGGCAGAAAATTTATTGAGAAAAAAAAAAACAGAAAATATGTCGCGAATAAAGTGAAAAAGTTCAATGCACTTATTGCTAAAAAAATGATAATATTATTGAAAAATTTACACGAGATCAGAATGTTAATTTGCACATGAAAAAATTCCCTTATGTGATGTAAATTTAAAGTCTGAATAAGTTAACAATAAAAGTTTATTTTAAAGGTGAACACATTTGTTTTTATTTGTTAATGTTTTTTTTTTTAAGCTAATCTTCAATATTGTATATTTAATATCAATTTTATTATTACTAGGTGACAGGGTATCATTATACGTATATGTACATACCTGTGGCGAAAAAATCTAATAGTATATGTATATTTTACATATGTTGATTTTTTCAGGTTTTTCACCGTGAAAAAAAAATAAAGTCTGAAAGTGAAATGTAAGTGTACGTAAGTGTAAGCAAGTGTATTGGTCGTAAAAAAACATAAAGTTTTAAAAATATATATTAGAATTATTGATGTCCTGTTTAATAAAGGAAAGTACAAGAAAAATCATATATATAAATTTCGGTTTTATGCTATATTATCCCTTTTTTATCTTGAATATTAAGAAATCTCTTTTTTGTAAAATTTAATGTTTTTATTTTTATTTTTTATACACACATATACGAGTACATGTACATTTAATATGTATTTATTGAATGATTTCTTATACATATATACATTTATGTATATTTTCATTTGACTGCTATGTCCCATTAAACATTAAAAGAATTAGTAATAAAATTACTTTATATACTAATATACATATAATATGTACATATACATATTTATAGTATATTAACCATTATTATAAATGAGATTAACCAAATTTAAGGGTCACACATTATAAGGAGGTTGAAATAAAGGTCTATACTTATTACCACCATTTTAGTAGCCCAAAATTAATAATTGAATTACCACTAGGCTATTGTCTAATAAAATCTAATTAAAGAATATAAAGTATATCATTATTGTGTGTGTGTATGTTTTTTTTAAAGTTGTTAAAGTTTCGTACTAATAAAAATTGTGTTTTGTGATTATTAAGTATTTTTTTTTGCAAATTTTTGTTACTGAATACCATTGTATATATGTATATCATAATATATATGTATGTTTGCTTAATTGTTATATTCAATTTAATACATTCTAGTAGAATTATATATTACTGTAATATAAATTTATTTTATCATGGTATGTATAGTACATATGTATATACATATGTATGTTCATTTTATCAGATATAATTAAAAATATACCATGATAAAGGTCCATAAAGTGATCAAGATTAAACCGCATTTAATCATTTATCTTCAGTTGATTGAAATGAAATTAATTTGATTTGTGTGCATGTCTGTTTATATAGAAGTTGAAAAAGTCATGTACATAAGTATATACATACATAGATATATGTATGTATATCATCTTATTTTATTTTATATACATATGTATCTATTAATTTATGGTATATAATCAAGTTAAATTTTATCATATATGTAGATAAAATGAACATGATGTGAATCTGTATGTACATATATGTACGTATGTTTAGTGATGTCAAAAAATATTTGTACAACTTTTAAAAGAAATAAAAAATAAAAAAAAATAAAACAGAAAAATAATTTGGTTTCTAGTTAATTAGATCTTGATTGATTGATACTTATTATTTTATAGATAAAGAAACGAACAAAACTACTCAAAGAATACACTAAACCCCCGACATTCGCGAGGGATACGATCTGTAAAAACCTCGCATATGTTGAACTCGCATATGTAGGGACCCAAACACAATACAAAATAAGGAGATAGGATTCAAATTTTCTAAAAAATGTATTATTAACCAAAAAAAAAATAACAAAACAGGTAACAAAAGTAATGAAATTAACATAAAAAAAATTGATCACATTAAAGAGAAAATTCATAAAAAATTTAAAAAAAAAAAAAAATATGAACAAATAAATTCATTGCTGATCTGATGGTTTAACAGCATATTTTACGGCTTAATGAAAAACTTAAAAAGCTAGGCTGTTTTCTTTCTTTTTGTTTATACGAATCAATTGAACTAAGCAATTCTGCTTTGAAAATCGAAGCTCTTTTATCATTTGAATCGATTGACTCAACAAAACAAACCACTTCTTGGATCTTTTCTACCAATCAATCGCGTAGAAATTCGCAGATGTTGAGGGAAATTCAGAAAAATCCATTCGCGAATAAGCGAATCTGCGAATACCGTGAACGCAAATGTCGGGGGTTCAGTGTATCTTGTCAATATTTTTAAATATTATTGACTTTTTTTTTGTTTTCTTCAAAAAAATTGTGACACATCTGAAGAACAAATTATAAAGTTATATTCGTTTTGATTAAATAATTTTTAACACTACTGTATATATATGATAATAAACCATAATCATGTAAAATATGTATAATTTTAGAAATTGATGGTATGTTCAAGAAATGTTTATACACATATGTACATACATACATATATGTATATCACAAAATGATGTATATACGTGCATGTAAATGTATATTTTATGGTAAAATAAATTTTTGATTTATTTCTACATATAACTTTAAAATTGATACAATGTTTTAAAATATACATACATACATACATACATGCATTATATACATATTTTATATGGTATGTATATTGTTTGTGCGATATAATAATCTTCATTACATTATTCTTGTTAAAATGATTCAGTAAGTGCTTTAATTACAAGAAGAATAAACACGTTAACTACTTATTAATCTATATACAAGTATATATATTGCTCCTTTATCTTATTTTCAAAATAAGATATTCTTGAATGTGTATATAGTATGTTTACATATCCTTATGTATGTACATACATATAGATTATAAGTAACTATAATTAAGAAAATTTATGCAAAATATTATATCAAAGGTTATATCAACTAATATATATGTACATATATGTTTGTTTGTTTCATCAATAATTTAAGAAATAAATTCATTTAAATAATATTTACATATGATTAACTATAAAACTTTAAATTAATATTACTTATTTAATTCACCTTTTAATATACAATTATTTAGAAAATATTTAGAAAAACAAAAAAAAATAATTTAACTATAAAAGTAGTTTTCAATTGGATTATTTTATATAGGTGTACGTAATATTTATGTATTTGTGAATATATTAAGCTGATTATATGAAACATACATACTCATACATATGTTTTTCAGGGATTATATAATTTATTTTGAATTTTAATTATAGAAATTGAAATTTTATCAGAGAATTATTGTAAAATTACATTTATGGTAATTAATGGACCACGTGTTTATAAATTTTACATTTACTTTTAAATTATATACTTATAGTATATTATGGATTTTTGTTTTGTTTTTGGTTTGATTTGTTTGTTTTCTAATACAAACTTTTTAAAAGGATCTTAACACATAAACACACACAAATATAAAATATGTAGATTTATTTTGTTTCTCTATAAATTCTAATTTTAATTTTAATTCTATAGTATTAAAATATGTATGTATGTATTGTGCTTAAAAAGTTCAGAATTTTCAGAAAAAGATGAAAGAAAAAAGCAATGTATTAGATACAGTAAAAAAAATTTTAAATATCCAACAACAACAAAAAAAAAAAAAACATAATTATTGAAAAATTGAACAGACAAAAAATAAATTATTAAAAAAAATTTATAAAAAATCAGAAATAAGAGGCAAAAAAAAAACAGACAAGTAGTATAAAAATCTAAAAAGTATAAGAAAATCAAATAAATCATTGAAAACGAAAATATAAAAAAAAACTAATTTTTTTTTGTAGTAGTAACAAAATTCGAAAAGTAGCCAGCGTAACTATATGTACATATAATACATATTATATTTTATGTGTTTTGTAAAGAGCAAGAAATGGATGTAATGTATTGCAGAAATTTAAAAGGAAATGTATTTTGCAATTGTCAGGAAATGAAAGAAAAACGTGCATGTCATATTACTTATATGGTATATATATATATATATATATATATATATATGTGTATATTTTAAGAAAATCGAAAATAAAATCAAAGGAAAAATATATAAGTATATTTTTTATTAGAATCATATATGCACATATGTATGTACTGGTATATAATGAAAATAAATTGAGTAAATACTATGTACAAGAAGTAGTAAAAAGAAAAACCTAATGTGAAAATGATACATGAAAAATAGTTATCCTAAATATAAGTAGGTACATATGTATGTATACTTATGTATGTATTACATAGATAAATTATTAAATTTTATATAAATATAGTGAATGCTTTGGCCATGTCATGACGAATTATAATCACGTTGTGAACATAAGAATTCTTTAACTAAATAGCTTATTAGTGCGACTTGAAAGCACATAGCAAAGCAAAATTCATCTTTTCCTGTCCATTTTTATATATAAAGTGTTTGTACCTTAGATAAATGATATGTGAAGAAAGAAAAAAAAAATCCATCCAAAATGTTTGTTCCTATATGTATAACTTATTTCTACATAATATGTGTAGGGTATACATATGTACAATGTACATACATGTGTATAGACATATATAACACTGAAGTTATACCAAACTCTATATGATATTCCATAAGGATATTTCGATAAATGGTTCGAACGCGATATCATCATCAAATCTTATTTTATACTTAGAAATGTACATATAAAAAATACAGCATATCTTTTTTACATATCCCAGCAGGAAATTTGTATATTATCTTGTCGGTAGTAATTTATTTGGATCAACTCTACGCATAAATACCAACAAGAGCGATATTCTTGGAAAGAGTGATCATGAATGAAGTGGATTATTGAAGTGGATATTTTAAGTAGTGTTCATGAGTTGTTTTAGTTTTCTTTTTTCCAATTGCGCTACAGCTCAAATCGAGCTAGGACCCGCTCAAGTTAATTTGAATTTTCAATATATTTTTTTGTCATACATACATGACCGATTTTCGTTGATAGAAAATAAAGTTTTTTGTATGATAAGGTTGGCATTGATATTGTGTACTAGATTCTGTGTACTTGCTTATTTTAAGTATAAGCAAAACCATCAATGATGACTTATTATACCCAATTCAAATGAATTCATACACATTCGAAGCTGAGTAAACTTAAGTGAATTTGAACTCGAGTCCTTCAACTTCAAAAGAGAGCAGTCTACACCATTTCTTTATGTTCCTTATATTATGTTTTATATGTAGCTTCAAATTTCTTGTCGGGTTATGTGTGATTATATATGGTTGAATACTTTTTCAAATATATTTTTTATTACATACTATATTTCACATTATACTTTTCCGTAGTATAGTCTTATATATTTACAAAAAAAGAAAAAAATCTATCGAATAGATATTTTAAAAAAAAAGAAAAAAAAAAATTAAGATAGACACCAAAAAATTGCTTTTAAGATTTTCCCACATTCATTTATGTATAAATACAAACATATTTTATTTATATCATTCATTCATTTTATATATTTATGCAGGATCCATAGAATCTAACAATACGGGTTGAAATACACATACATACATACATATAAATAATACATATATACTTAGATACATATATATACATTCTCGTATATACATACATGTTTATATATCTAACAATTTATAATATCTCTATCGCATATTATCAAATAGTAATTTATTTTTAGAACTGAATTCAATTGGTATCTATACAAATAGTTATTTTCAATAAAATTGAATATAATGTATAACTTTGAAATTCGATACTGTTATGTATATATACATATAGTCAAGAACATATCATCATCTAAAAATTCTTCACTATTTATAGAGAGAAAAGAAAATAGTTTTTAAGAATTCAGTATTTTTATCAATGAACCGTATATTTTTATAGTATGTACATATATACTGAAATATGTATATATGTATGTACATATTTAAACATATGATGGAAAAAATATCTTCCCAAATGTTTTGATATGATTGAAAAAAAAAAATAAAAAAATAAAAAAAATAAAAATAAAGAAACGGAAGAAAAGAGTTTTTCCTTTTTTACCTTTATCTTTTGTATTTAACACTTTAGCTTTCCTTGATTTTAAAACTTGATGCTTGAATAAATATATATACCTGAATACAGAAACATTTTTTTTTTACAATAGATATTTTTAATACAAAAAAAAACTTTTAAATATTAAAAACTGCTATGATAGAATGAAAAAAGAAAGAAAAAAAAATATGAAAAGATAAAATTGTTACATTAAAATATTTATGTATATGTGTAGTATATTTAATGATGTAAAAAGAAGTTTGTGAACGAGAAGATTTATATACTAAAATTAAGATTGATATCTAAAATCATTTGAAAACGTATGAAGAACCAAATTAATTTAAAATATTAAGAAAAAAATTATACATAAAACCGCATTGAATATTATTTATAAATTGCATTATCCTACCTTATATACACATTACATATTATTCAATTTGAAAAAAAAAAAAAAAAAAAAAAGATATTCGTATCTCATTTATAATAATTCTTAAATTCTTAGATTTTTCCACAGTTTATCATTTGTCCTTTTTTTTTTATATATTTTAATTTAGAGATATACATATCACATTAAAGTGAATATAAGATACATATATCTATATAATTATAAATATACTAATATATTTTTTTATTTTACTAGTTCAACAGATCACAAACCCAACTGTACTGTGAATAAGTTTTTGGTAGCCAAAAGGACTCCATAGCAGGACAAAAAAACTAGTAAAAAAATATACGATGGAAAAAAAAAACCAAAATAAAAGTATAAGATAGGAGAACCAAGAAAAAAAAATGAAATGAAAGCTAAATTTTCAGAAAAGGAAGTGAACATATGCCGTATATACATAAATGAATGTATGTACTGTACATATATTACATATTTTGGACTCGACTTCTTCGAAGTCATTTAGTAAAGTACATAGATACTATAATATACACAGAATAAAATTATGGGTACATATATATGCTGAGGCTCAGTTTTTAAGTGTTCCACAGACTAAAATAAAAATTTAAAAGAAAAGCCATTTTGAATATTATTTTAGTTGAATTTTCATAATTCATATATTTTTTATATTTTTTCAATTATTTTTGTTTTTTTTTGGTTAAAAATGTACTGGAAATTCTGATAAATTCTTGAAAATACATATGCATGTATATTGTTGAAATTAATTGCTATTTTTAAGCGTAGATAGAAAAAAATAAGCCTAAAATAGATGTAGAATATTTGAACAGCGAACAAATTTGTCTAGGAAATACATATTATTTGACAAACTTAAAAAGCTAAAAAAAAAATAATAATATAAATAAAAATAATGAACTGTTACATTCAAAATGAACGGACAAAAAAAAAGACATTTTCGAGTGGGAAACGTAACAAAAAAAAATAAAAAAAAAAAAAGTGGTATGTAGGATACTTAAGAATTTAACCGACGACGATATGTGTAATAAAGAACGATATTCATGTTCTAACTTCTAACACTATATCCATTGTACAAGTCCAAGAAAAAGAAAAAGAATAAGAAGAAAAAAATAATTTATCTTGGAATTTAGCCAAAATTAATTTAAACTGCGGCCTTAAGTCAACATGACTGCATATATAACACAATTATTCATTTTAGTTCATATAGCTCAAAAGAGCTTAAATAGCTGATTTTTGTCGAGACTAAATTACATATGTATATATAAATGAAAGTACATACATATACATATTATGTATAATATATGTATAATATAATGAATAAAACAATTATTTTATATACCACACGATACGGGCTAATTCCATGGAAATGTATACCTGATAAAAATTTTCAAAAGTGAAAAATCCAAAATTTTTATTTCTTGCGTCATTTAGGAGTCTCTAAATGTTTCCAAAATGTAGATTTCAATCTTCAAATTATTCAGGTATCCTAAATAAGGCCCAAGTAGCTGATTTGTATTTTGAGTGTCGTGAAAAAATATATGAAAAAAGTGATATGTATAGTGTAAGTCACAAATGTTGTGTAGTGTAAGTCACGAAGGAAATATGTAATAAAATACTCAAGAAATGGAAAAATTATTTTGTTTAATATTTTAGAAAAATTAATCCTTTCCCTACATATTTTTACTTATGTTTCAATACAAAGCTCAAAAACGAAGAAGAAATCGAGATTTGAAAAAGAGACTATGAAATGACTTCCTTTCGTGTAGTGTAAGTCACGTTCGTAACAAAATAAGTGAAATTTCCAAATTCCTTCAATTTGATTTAAAATATATTTTTTTTAAATTCTAGCACTCTTTTGCTTTAATTATGCAAAAACATGTGGTTCTCGTTTGTCTTTTTCTATTCGAAATATGTAGTTTTATAAGTAAACTATTGTCAAATGTAGTGTGCGTCACGCGTGGAATTGACCTACGATAAAAATAAAGAAAAGGATACTATGAAGAAAGAAACTGAATAAAGGCAAAAATAGAAAAAATAATAATACATATTTCATCTTTGGAAAATATGCAGGATAACGATTATCCTTTTGAGCTATATACAATACAATACATATAACATGATGAAAATGTCCTATCATAATAAAATTCATATAAAATATATATAGAAATATTGTGTAAACTAAATTTTTTGTTTGTTTAAAATTAAAATACACATACATACATATGTATGTATATAATAAATATACTCGTATGTATGTTTGTGTATTTGTGTGTATAATATAGCATCGATACAAACGTTATATTATATACATTTAAAATCATAATTTTAAATATAATGAAAAGAAAATGAAACAGTTTTTGATGTTGCTTGCATATTCTATGCTTCTTGAATTTTCATGCATCAGTATTTTGTTTTTCTTTTCATTTTTTTTCTTTCAATTTGTCTTCTTTTTATATTCATTTTATGATCGTAATCGTTGTCAATGTTTTAGCTTTCGTTTTTATCTAAATTTATGGACATACCAAAATGATAAGCATGATATAAAAAGGATGAAAAACAGAAAATAAAACTACATATACATATACGAGTAGATATACCTACATAAAAAGAATACTACTATATATAGTACAGCTGAAAGTAGCAGAATCAGCATCAGTACCAAACAAATGTATGTATGTATGTATATATAAGATGTTGACAGTCCTATATACTAAAAACATAAAAATCTTACAATTATATAGATATCACAGCTACATAATATATCCATGTACATACACATATAGAAGGATATGGTGTATATTGTATATATAATATAGAAAAGTAGCAGATAGTAGAATATTTTTCTTTTACCATTTGTACTTTTTGACAGTTCTTATAATTATCTTGTGCGACAACAGCTTACAATTGGAAAAGTTAAAAGTAAAGAGACGAAAGGACAGTTAAAAAAAAAATTGGAAGTATATCACAAGGAAATAAGGAAAAATTTTATCCGGTGTACACAAAAACAAGATAATATCAAGAAAAATGTCAGGTTTTTTTTTCTTTCTTGTGTTCTCTCCCTATTCTTTTTATATAATAATAATTTTATTTTTGTAACATTTGATTGTCAGGATATTATTTTTTATACACTATACATAGGATAATATTTTTTATTACCATATTGTTTTTTTTTTTTTTTTGTATTGTCTTTTTTATTTAAAAAACATAAAAACACACATGATAATATTATTATAATTTATTATTGTTTATAAAATTAAAATTTTTGAATATTTTATAATAATAATTACCATACAAACGATTCCTATAATGTTTAATATGTATTTTATTACATAAATTTAAAGCTAATATAACATTCTGATTTTCAATTAAAATTAAATAATTTACATATCAGGTACATATATGCTCGTGTATATTGTTTGCATTTATATAATACATATATGTATGTATATGTATGTTCATACATGTTTAAATATTGTGGCTTATTATTATAATATTAATAAAGAGGAATTGTTTTTAATATTTACCGATATTAAGTTAAAGTATAATTTCTAGCTGATAAGTATAATAATATGTACGTTATGTATATTATATTATCCAGAATAATTTTGTGTTACGAAATATTGTATACATATAATACTCGTATATACCGCAACATAATCATCGTATCATTATTATCTCATATAGGTACGTATCATGTGTTATTTTGTTTTTTTTTTTAAACTGAAATTTTTTTTTTATACAAACTAAAGGTGATACATATATACATATGTACATACATAATGTGTAACAAACATAATTTGTTTTTGATGATAAGTGGAATATTACCTATCTATGTAAATCAATCATTCTATTCATTGAACATATTTTGCTAATAAAATATATTTGCAGTTATAAAACAAAGAACAAAAAAAATATATATGTATGAAACTAAATATGTACATTATGTAACCTTTTCATACAATTCACATAAGTGAATATATTTTCCAATACAATTATTATTAAATTCAAATTGTACGTGAAATTGATAGCTTTAGGGTACAATAATTATAATTTAATTTTATATAAATATGTATTGCAGTTAATCAAAATCTCATTATACAAAAAATTTTCTTTACAACAAAAATTTTATATGTATATGTACATACATATATGTATGTATGTATAAAATTTTACATGATGTAATTTCAGAATAATAAAATATAAGATAAACATATCATATATATTATGAGTATGAATGTATTTGATGGTTTGAATTTATTATAATTTTGAAAATTATATACCTACATAATATTTTGTTTAATAATTAATTTTAACTCTTCAATAATTTGTAAATAATAATTTATTTATTTAAAATATTATTATTTTAATTGACTTAATTTTCATTTATTAATCATAAAATTTGTACTTTTTATTAAACATAATTAAATGTACATATATAATATATACTCGTATATGAAGACGATTTGTTAATGGGGTGAGGTAAGACTTTTGTGTGTTATGTTGTATGCAATCACAAAAAAAAAAAAAAAAAAAAATTCTAAAATATAATACATATTATATAAAAATAATTGAAAGAGAGAGAGAGTAAATACAGAAGAAAAATAATTAAATATTTAATTTCACACGTAAATATAAATGTGTAAAAAATTTTTTCAAAAATTAATAATAATTGACAAAATTAATTTCACACATCAGACACTGAAAAAAAGTATTTTTAAAATATGAACAATTTATTTTTTTAAATTTTTATTATGTTAAACAAAAGTTGATTATTTGCAACAAGGTTATCAACAAGGTTATAGTTTTAAATACTCTAATTAATAAAAATCTTAGTTCAAAGATAAAAAGATTGTGCATCTTCGGAAACGTCAAATGATCGTCAATATTGATGAAATTCAGCTTAAAACTTTAAATTGCTGAATTTTATCAATTAACGATCATCTGACGTTTTCGAAGATGTACATTCAATTGATAAATACGATAAACAATGCATTTCAGCTATCTCCATAAAATTTCACCAAATCCTTTTTGAAGACCTCTACGAAAAACTTTTTTTGTAGTATCCTACTTTGAAATATGTGTGTACTCGTATATAGAATTAAATATGTTTTTTTACTCACATTGGTTTTTTAGTAAGTTCAATGAAAAGCTTCAAGATTACATACATACATTATGTATACACATAATATGTACATAGATTTTCATGTATTCCGTGGGGGCGGTTACACTATTTTTTGTTTTATATGTTTAAAGTTCGATTGATTTTATGTTTTAATGTAGATTGATAAAATTTTCATACTTGAATTATTTTCATAAAAATAAAGGAAAGGACTAAAGGATATAGTACAAAGAAAATCAAAAACATTTGTAACGTGTGAACTTATTTTTTATACTCGTAAAGGTGTCTATCCCATTTTTATATTTTTTTGTTATGTTAAATTAAAAAAAAAAATGTGTTTGTGTTAGTGTGTGTTTTCTTTTTTAATAAAAAGCAAAAATTATAAAAACCAACTCTAAAATTCATATAACCGTTATCTACATATATGTATGTAAATACATGATTTGTAATTTATATCACACATTCATATGTAAGTATACATACACCTAAATATATACATATGTATGTATATATACTGTATACGTATTGTAATATAGATTTATATGTAATTAAAAGAATATAAATATTTATGTCAGTTTTTTCTTAAACTGAAAATGATATTAAAGTACAGAAAAGAAAAAAAACCAAGAAAAAATAAATAAAAGAAAACATACAAAAACATCATAGAGAATATTATATGAAGAACAAAAACAGGAAAATCATCTACATTTCCGATTGTTATTGAAATTTTGTTTTATATGAATATTCATTAAATTTAAACTTTATAGTAGCTGAATATGCAATTTTTAGTAAAACGTATCTTATGTCACGACTACAACTGTATTATTGTAATATAATTTTATAACTTTAGATACATACTATATATGTACATATTTAGGAAAATATATTACATGTAGGAATATATAATATTTAAATATTCGTATTTATTAAAGTTATACTAAATGTTAAGTATCGATTTGTTTATCTTTTATCCTTTTACACCTACAACACTTTATAAGAAGATTGTATACATACATATATAATATGTATACTAGTATAATAATATGTACATATATTAGTTTGGTGTTATAATATAGCACCAAACTGTTTAAAATTAAAACTTAAATTAGAAATTTCTTCATTTTCCTTTTACTTATCTATATGCATATGATGTTGATATCCTTTACATATATACATATATATATATACAATAGTATACTTTCTTCATATTATACATACATATGTATGTGTATTTGTGACAACAAAGAATAACAGCATAACTTGATTTTTGAAAGTTTTCATAGTGGTGGAAAAGGATGTAAAATTTGAAAAATATGTATATATATATTTATTCGTATAACTGTAGAACTATATAAATTTTAGCACAATATCGAATTAAAGATACTTTATTGAATAATAGGTGTACAAAAGAGACTAAAAAGGATACATCGAGTTATATGATTTTATTCTTTGTTGCATAAACATTAATTGTTATATATATATAGTTTTATCATAATGTCATATCTTTTAATCTTTATAAGCATATATGTATACGTATGAGTACATGTACGTATATGTATCATGTATGTACATATATAATCACATGTATAAAAAAAAGATTTAACAAAACGATAAACCTAATATGATTTTTTTAAATGTAATTTTTGTATATGAATTTTCATTTAATGTTTCTTTTGAAAATTATGTAAATTTATATATTTTGTTCATTTTCATAACAAAACGCATGGGAAATTTTTAATGTTTTTATGTTATATTTTGTTTGTTTGTGAAATATCCATATTTTAATTTGTAAGTATAAATTTTTGTTATTTAGAAAATAAAAATAAATAAAAAAGAAAACTATAATGTTTTTGTTCTAATATTTAAATGAATTAATTGAAATATATTTGACTTTAGAATTAAATATGCAGAAAAAAAGCAGGAATTATATTATGAAAGGATATTTTTTTTAAAGATATGTATGTATGTATGTATAAGGAATTGCTTAATTCTAGTACATACATGTAGTTTTTAGGGTTTTTAAATTTTTAATGCATAGAAACAATCGTATTTGCATATTTTTAAAAATTTAAAAATGTTGTGTGTGTTGAATTCATAAAAATTTTGAAAAATTTTAAAAAAAGACCAACTTTTTTCCAACCTATCGATTTTTTAATGTTTAATTTTAAAACTTTTCTAGTACTTTTTATTCATTGAGTTTTTCATATTATGTACTACTTTTTTTTATTTATTATTTTGTTATTATTTTGATGTAAATCTCATGTCATTTTTAGCGACAGTGTAATCACTTTAAAACTTGAAATTATCTGGTTGATGGTATTCACTAGATAACTTCATTAAAAAGTAATAAAACTTCAAAATTCTAATTTGTTTTTCCTTGTATACACAAACATACATAATCTTCGTGTTCTGAACTACACACATGGCTTCCTATAATTTAAAAACAGAAAAATTGTTTTCAAGTTATTAAAAAACAAAAAAAAAAAAAAAAACACGAACGAGTTGAAATACAAAATAAATATTGTAAAAGAAATATGATGAAAAAAGTTATCCTGTATGATTTTTACTTAGAATATGTACATTGAAATTTTGTTCAAGGGATTATTTATTTTTATTTAAAATAACTACATACATATGTACATCACTTAAATGAAAAATATAGATATTCGTACCTTTGTATACTACATATGGTACTTTGGATATTTGTGTTCATTTTTTTTTATAAATAAATTTCATAATAATATGTACTTTGTCTTTTTAATGCAATAATTCAATTTGAATTTCAATCACATCACAAAATATTATTCAGTTGTGCATAGTTTATAAAAAAAAAAAAAAATTATTGTCATCATCTGGAGGCCTTTATAATAATGCATATTAAGAAATAACGAATTTTAATGATAAATTAACGTCATGAAAAACTTTTGAAATTACTCACTTGAGTATACATAATTTTTAGTATAATGTCGGTAACCATAATAATATATTTTATTATCTTATACGTGTAAAAGACATGTGGAAAAAGATATTATATAATGTGTATATTATAATTATTTGAAATCATATGTGTAACCCTTTCATTTTTTTTGTTTTTTGGTTTTTTCAAATGTTATTTGTTTATTTATATTTTAATATGCGTGTACATAAACTGAATAATATTGAAATATGTAAGTATATAAATAAAGTTATTTTTTAAAGGATACGAGTAAAATATGAATTTACATATACATATGTACATTAGAATTTTGTATTATGTATTTCTATCATTCCGCCAACGTACTAATACATACATATGTATATGGAGATCTTTATCATATTTTCCATTACAATCAACATCATCATTATCATTATCATTATTGTCATTGTCATCAGAAAGTACCTCGGCGCTTGCGTATTTTCATCGCTAAAACATTTAATTCTGTTTACTTATTTTTTTATTTTTTTTTTACTTTCATTCTTGGTTAAATTCGAGGGTAAATTGATTCCCATTAGTACAATATTTACAATAAAAAGGTAGAAACAGGATAATATAATAATGTTGCTAATCTTTTATCCTTTTGTTTCATCAGTATACAATAGTAGTGTTGTATACGTTGTTTAGGTTAAACAACAATTTGCTGTTATGTGCATATGTACATATATATGACCAGTGCCAGTGATATATACATATAAAATGGAAATATATAGTCATACAAAATATAAATACATATATGTATATACGTATGTATCTAATAAATTAAGGTAAAAGGCAAGGCATATTGGTCCTTCTCTAAATAACATATTATGTATGTATATACATATGTAGCATTTAATCAGGTTAACAGCAACATGACAAACAACAAATAACTTAAGAGCATATGCCTGCTTGACAACTGAACTGACTGACTGTTAATGGAATTTGTCTAACATCCTATTACTTCATTAGTTGCAAAATTATACTATATTGTATACAAAACATTGTGAGTACATATAATATGTATGTGATATGTTCAAATAAATATAATACATATTATACTGAAAATTATATACATATGTACATATTTATATAAAAAATCTATATTATATTCATTCGAAATATTCTTCATAAAAAATTTAAAATTTCTATTTGCACATACATTATGTATATATGTATTATTATATGTACAATAATATAATATAGAAGAACAATAATGTAATACATATATAACAAAATATCAATTCTACAAAATTGTTATATTACATTTTATTTTCTCTAGAGGTGTGAATAAAAGTGTGACCCTACGGGTATTTCAAATATTAAATATATGTATACATATACATAAAGTATTATTGAGTGTATGTACATATGTATGTATATACATATGGATATGGATATGTTTGTGTGTTTTAAATGAACTAATATTAAGTATAAACATTTTCAACACCATATACATTATTAAAAGCAAAAATTATAAATATATTAATATTATAAACATACAGACATATATGTGTATAAATTTATGTGATATATGTAATTACATACATAAATAAAATAACTCGCGGCTCATTTGCATAGTTTAATGATTTCCTTCTTGTATTCACATTTCATGATATGGCATGATTAAATAATAAGTATAGAGTATAGTATACATAAATATACAAAATTATAAATTAATGAAATAAAATAAACGTCAATTTTACATACTAGATACATATTTTTTATTTAGGTATTTCATATTTTTCCAATTAGCTGATACAAAAAATGTTTTATTTTTCTTATAAGTTTTCATTACATATCCTTTGAAAACGCAAAAAAAAAAAAAAATATATGAAATTTCTTAAATACTTACTATAAAATTACATCCTTCATCTTTTTCTTTTTTTTTTGTACTAATAAAAATAATTCTTAAAAGATTGAAAAAAAAAACAAATTTTTTTATTTATTTCAATTCAATAAAAGGATTCAATTTTAAAAAAAAAACATTAAACATAAAATATTTCAATTACAAAAGAACAATATGAATAAAGGAATCATATAATAGATATTAATTTCTGTTTTTAAGAACAGTCCTCCTGTTCTGTTCAAAAAGTAATGTTTTTAATTAATGTTACGTTATAATTGTATTGTGCGTATATTTTTAAAATTTCTTATTTCTTATTAAAAATAAATTGTGTATGTATATATGTGTATATGTATGTATGTGTATATTTTCCTATTTCATATTTTTTTTTTTTTATTCAAATCAAAAAAGATAAGAAAATAATTCATTACGAAAAGTAGAAAATTTAATTAATTTGTTATCATTTTTCAAACTAGTCCCAAAACAGTTGTTTTTTCTTTTTTTTTTTACTTTTTCAAATATTCATATTTAAGGATAGGTATGTATGTATGTACGTATATATAAGAATAAGACAACAAATAAAAACAAAATAAGTACATAAGTATATATATAATTAATATATATATGTATATATGTGTATGTTTTTTTTAAAAATAGAAAAAGGATTTATTAAAAGCTTATATTGTCTTTTTTTTTTTTGTCTTCTAATTTTTAAAAAGGATAATAGAAAAGTATATAATACATATGTACGTACAAGTATTAACACTATAAGAAGCAATTTAAGTAAAGAGTTAAGAAAAATAATATGCTAAAATAAAATTAGAATGTATAATTGAGCCTTTCTTATAATATATATATACGATAAATTTTGTATATAATTTCCCATGATGTTTAAAAAGAAAATGAAATTAATGAAAAATAATTATGCGTGTATGTGTGTGTAAGTGTGCGTGTATTAATATATGTATGTATATAATTTTAAGTAATGCATAATATAAAAAAAAAACATTTTATATTTGAATGTTCTTTTCTTTTACTTCAAATGATTAAAAGTATATACATACATATATGTACAATGTACATACATACATACATACATAACAAAAGAAAAAAAAAGTTATTGTGAGTAATGTTAATGATTTTTTGACCTTTTAGTTAATTAAAGTACGATTAAAAAAGATAAGAAATAATGAAAATGATGATTAGGATTAGAGATAAAATTAAAATGAATATGAAAATTAAAGATCAAAATAACATTATTACAATAACAATATTTTAAATGGATTTAAAAAATAGATATTTTACACATACATACATATATTTAGATATATTAGTGTATTTATAGAATACATATATATACATGCACATGTATCCTTTTACAATTTTAGGAATATGAGTATTCAAATATACTTATAAGCTAAACTAAATGCTAACGGAAACATTGTTGTAATATAATTTATATATTCTTATATGTATGAATACATAGTAGACCTTAATATTCTTCTATTATAATGTACATGCAACACAACACTTCGTTATCAATAAGTTATCAGTTAGCATTACAGTTATATTGTAAAACATTGTATTCTACGTAGCATTTAATGTACTTTTATAAGTTAGTCTTTTTCCAACCTTTGTAGAGATTAAACATAATTAAATATTTTATTACATCAAACATTTTATTGAAAAAAAAAAAAAACTTAGATAATTCTAATAAAAATGAAAAATGAAATTTGATCTCAATACTATTTTTTAAGATAATTGAAAGTGATTCAGTTAATTTTGTAAATGTCATTGTACATATAAGTATAAATCTACATATTTATTACATAATCACCTTTCATCACTTATTTGACAAATAAAATTAATTTTAAAATTTTAACTTTCAATTTTACAAAAAAATTTTCTGTTTAAAATAATTTTAAATAATAAAATAAATTTGTTAATATACAGTGTATTCATATAGTAACTGTATTTAAAAAATAAAAAAAAATTCTAAGAAAATTCTTAATGTATAATGTATTTTGTTATTTTTTTATGTATATATTTTTCCCTTCCTTGAAATTTCAAATTACACTCCACTGAAAATATCTAAAAAAAAAAATAAAAGAAATTCAGTATTTTTCATTTTTAAATTTTTAAAATCTTTTTATTAAAAATTTGAAAATTAAAAAAAAAAAAATCTCAAACAGTAAAAAAAGGTTTTGAAAGAAAAAAACGTTTATTTGTTAATTCGACAAAAAATGTTGAAATCTTTCACGTGCTAAAAAAAAAAAAAGGAAAGAAAAGAAAAAAGTATTAACTAGGGAGAAATTAAGAATTGTCGAGTACTATTATAAATTACAATAGAATAGGTATATACGTATATAAATAGGAAAAACAAAAAAAAAAAACAAAAAAAGGTGAATTTCAAATAAGTACGAGCTTGAATGTATAACGACTTCATTAAACGCAGTGTTGATTACGAAATTGGGTGTATAAAGGAAAAATAAAAAAAAAATTTTAAAAAAAGTGTTATATTATTATGAAATGGTATTTTCAACTCTAACAGCCAGAACATTATTTTCCCTGTGACAAGTTTACGATTTCCTTAAGGAGACTATTTAAAGTTTAAAAAAAAAAAAGCGTAAAAAAATTAAACATTTTTATGGATCGTTTTCACGTATTTCTTATGGATGCTACCACTACTTCTTCTATTACAAAAGAAAACGAAACAAAAAAAAAATAAATAAAAGCTTTATAGAATAAAATATATAAAAAAACAACAACAACACAGAAATAAGATTTAAAAAAGAAAAGTATGTATAAAGAAAGGACATTTATACACCTTAGATTTAATGTAATATTATACAAGCATAAAATTTATCCATTATAAATGTAAAATAAACATTTAAAGATATATTTGTGCATCTTCATTGTATTGTATGATCAAGGTATATATATATGTACATCTACATATACATAATTGTAGAATTTATATTATGTAGGAACATAAATTTTTTTTCTTCTTTTGTTCCCAACCAATTGTGTGTTTTTAAAAAAAAATTATTACCACTTTTACAATCTCCTGATTTTTATCGTATAATATGTATGTATGTATGTTTTTGTTTATTATCTATTTTGTTTTATCTATCAGGTAACAATAATAAAATAAAAGTATCTACTATATATAATATGATACATCATTATTTTTAGCTGGTTTACAGATTTTTCGTCGTCAAGGAATCAAATAATATTGTTGAAGTGATTAACAATTATAAAAGGACTTTAATTGCTTTTGCCTCTCTTTTTTTTTTTTTTTAATTTCCAAAAAGTTTTAAAAATGAAAATTGTATAATGAGTAAAATGAAAATCAATAAAATAAAATAAAATTAGCAATAATAATACATAAATACATTTATGCGACATATCCTTCGCTTTACGTTAGCGAAAACTCGAGTTGATAATGGCTCAATACTATGAAAAAAAGAAAAAAAATAGGGAGAAAAAGGTGGTAAAGGGTTTTCTGTGTAACTATCGCTAGCAAAAGCTTATTCTTATCACTTAAGATATTTTAAAGCTTGACTCTATTTTTAAAACTAATGTTAATTTTTTCTAGATAATGATAATTTGTTTTTAAACTTATCTTTCTCTATATACGTTTTCATATAAATACTGAAATTCGTAACTTCAGATCGTGTAAATTGATATTGCGTATGAAAAATATGCATGAAACGGATGGATAAAAACCTATATAGCTATGTACATATGTATATTTCAATTTAATTTTGTATAGATCTTATTAAATTTTTGTTTTGTTTTTATTTATTTAGTTTTTTTTTTATTTTTTTTTTTAATAAATTTTGATAAATCCCTTTTTAAAAAATTACGTTATAAAACATTGTCTATTTTAAGATTGTTTTTGGTAGAATTAATTTTATTTGAATAAGAATATATTTAATATACCTATAATTTTAGTTAAGAGGATTTGAAGAATATAAAATTTCAAAAACTGATTTTCTATTTTTTTTTTATTTTTTTTTTTGTATGTTTATGAAAGGATGTCGGTTAACTTAAATTTCTATTATCTGCTAAAATATGAATCACGTTATTTATATAAAAATTGATAAATAAGGAAAAATTAAAAAAAGGGTAACCCATTTTATTTACTTTACTTTAAAAGACTTTGTTTTTTTTTTTTCAATGAACATATTCTGCTTGAAATCAGTACTTTTATACTAAAACTACCTATATAAAAATTAAATTTTCAACTAAAGGAATTAAAAATTAAAATTTGTCAATCGATTTATCATGACATCCATATGTGTCTATCAGTTGCAAAAAGGGTCTTTGTCATGTTAAGTCATTTTGAGTTATTAAGCAAAATTGTTTCTGAAATTTGACAAAATGTACTGTTTTGCAACTGAGCTCATATTTTGCCGATCAAAATACAGAGGAAAAGGTATTTTAAATAAGTAGATTTTTAAAAGACCTTTCAAATGACGTCTATAACTCATTTTTTTCAAAATATGGAAAAGATCCGTTTTGCAACTGATAGACACATATATAGATAAAATTTTATTCATATTAATTAATTATTAAATATGACAATAAAGTAACAAATTGTAAATCATAAAAAAGTGCTTACTACAGAAAAAAGGTTCTATAATTTTTCAATTATATGAAATCAATGAAAATAAAATCGAATATAAGAAATATAATAAAGTGTAGAAAATTTCGAATATGAAGTCAAAATTAACAGCAAAATAATACAAACTTTCAACTCTTCAAACATAATTAATATTCTCGTGGAGTATATTGAAGTTTAAAAACAGTCAATTGACTGTCAATTCATAAAAACATAATTAATTATGAATTGCAGAAAAAGTAAAATTTGACAAAAGTATTTATAAAACTTATTTGATAATTAAAATTTTTTTTTTTGTAATTATCTTTGTCTTTCATTCAATTTTGAATTATGTAAATATTTACGGTCTATTTAACATATATACTATTTTTCAATTGAATTTCCAGTTAATTTCGTTATTTTAATAATAATATACATTTTATGTTTTGTATAATATTTGATGTGTGTTAATTTAATTGATGATAATTAACTATATTTCAGCACAGAATTCTTACACAGAGATATAACTCTGTTCTATAGAACTACATTTTCATTGGTACTACATAATGATAACAAAATAAAACCGTATTATTAAATCAATTAAATGTAACGTTTAGAGTAAGTAGGCAGATACAGGTATAGGTATATAATCATACTAAGTATTTAAGTTTTCGTTATAAATTTGTTTAGTTAAGTTCGGTTAATTATTTTTGAATATTATTTGTTTTTATTAATCATAAAATTTAAATAATATAATTTACCATGGTTATCATTACTTATTTATCAATCCACTATAATATAATCATCTTCACCATTATTATCTTCGTCACCATCACCAATATCATTTTCATGATTATTGCCATTATAATCTTGATGATCATTATCATAATCAAACTCATAAATAGATCCATCCCATAAGTCATCAGCAAAATCCATATTTTCATCATAATCATGAAAATTACCATGATCGTCACCATCTTCATTTCCATTATCATTTTCATGACCAATATAATCTTGATGATCATTACCATCATAATTAACCTCATACATAGGTACATCCCATAAGTCATCATCTTCATCACTAATAAAATCATCAAAAAAACCTACGATATTTTCTTCTCTTAATAAAAGTTCAAATTCAGTTACATGAAATTCAAATGATAATTTCAGTTTGTCTTTAATTTTTAGATATTTTGGATCCTGTAAAATATAATAATCAAGTTGTATTATATAATAAATATTTAGAAAATTATATTATAATAAAGTCCTTTAATGAAATAATAATGTATACATTTTAAAAAAGGAAAAGCATAGCTGTCATAAACAAAAATGATCGGTTTTACAATTATAACTTTTTTTAAAACAATTTTTTCAACAAATCAAAACAAATTCAAATCTATTTAGTTTAATATGAAATTAACTCCCTCTAAAAGTGTTATTTATAAATGATTTATTACAAATAAATTTCTGTCAAAACACAAAAGTTGTCCCGTTTACTTTGAATGTGTGAACGAAAAAAAAAAAAACAGATATTTAATTTTGAAACGTATGACATATAGAATCTGCATGTTCAAAAACGTCAAATGGTCGCCAATTGACGATATTCAGCTTAAAACGTTGTATTACTGAATTTCGTCAATAATTTACGATCATCTGACGTTTTCGAAAATGCAGAATCACTTGAATTTTTTTTTTTTTTTTAAATTATTACTTAAATATTTAAAAAATTAATTTACCTGTAGAATAGTTTTTTGAATATTTGTTCGTCCAACAAGTAACTTAAGTGGTTTAGGTCTATGTTGAACTTTATTTAAATCGATAATATTGTATATTAGATCATTTGATAATTGTTTACAATATGATATATTTAAAGTTTGAATACATTCTGAATTTTTTATTAGGTATTCGATTCCATATTTCGTGACTGATTCACAACCAAAAATATTTAAATATTTCAATGATTTAAAATTAGCACATGCTATTAAAAATTTATCATCTACTGAAACATCACTTGGTACACAAAGTTCCTTAATAGATGTAATTAATAATATTGATTTTAACATTTCAGTATTTAACATTCCTCCAGCGATTTTTAGACTTTCCAATATATGATGGTTTTCCTTTGATAAATCATCAAATATATTATTATTTGATTTTGTAAAAAGTACTGTTAAATTTTTCAAATTTTTTATTTCAGCAATTTTGTGTAGCTTTTTCGTTTTATATGTTGTACTTATGGTTAATTTTTCCAATTTTAATAGATTATTTACAATTGAATTAAATGAATTTTTGTTTAAAAGTAAACAGTGTTTTATATTTAATTCTTTTATGTTAGGTAATGAAAAACATATTCTTGCAAAATATTTTGGACGTAATGCAAAACAACTATCCAATAATAATGTTTGTAATTGTTTAAATTTATGCAAATTAATTCCAGTTATTCTATAATTTTCTGATAAATTTAATTGTGTAATATTAGATAGGCGAGATAATATTAAACAATCATTATCTCTAATATTACAATTATTCATTTCTAAGATTTCAATTAATTGCATCTCCTTTGCTATGCCACGTAATATATCTGCTTTAATTCTACCAACTTTTTGTATTTCGAGCGTTTTCAAATTTGGACAATAATCTAATAAAAGTCTTATGAAGCTTTCTTGTTCTGGTAAATATATTCCATCAAGTGATATATATTGAAGTAAATAGCCAATTTTTATTATAATTTGTTTTATTTGCTTTACTTCAAAATATCTAACTGTAGCCAAGTCTAACTTCTTTTTAGTTTTAAAAATAATTTCAGATATAAATTGAAATCGAGGATGTATATTAGACATATTTAATAATTCTTCGAGTGATAAATATGAAAAAATTTCAAATAAACAATGATCATTCAACATTACAAGTGGATTATCGTAATCAACATCATCCTGCCTTATTATATTTTCAGGTTGCTCTTCATCATCAGCCATTTCAACTTCAATATTTTGGTTTTCCATAACGTGTTCTTTTATCGTTAAAGCTCTAGAAAACAAAATTGGTAATAATATTAACTACCTATATCTATATAGGTATATTAACTCCACTATATATATATATATATATATATATATGTATATACGTTGTACTATTTCAAATTAAAATAATTTTAAGAAATTGAGACTTAAAAGACGAATAAAGTAATGTACATACATAAGTACATCTACATCATACATATGTATTTATGCTCTAAGAAAGTTCTAAATGTTTGAATTTTGAAGTATCAGTAATATATACTAACTTTATATATGTAGTTGAAAATAGAATAGACCAACGACTCCTCTATAGTACCAAGCCTTAATGCTCATTTTGTGTATGTGTTGGAAGTACCAAATTAACATTACAATTTATTGTTTTTAATCCATTATAACTAAGTTGTGATTAAAGTTACATGAAAGTTATGTTCAAATGGAATGTAGAGAAGATCCTCAGCTTTATTTTCACCAAATATATTAAATATCTATGAGCAACGTAAATCAAAGAAAAAACGTGATAAATATTTAGTAACATAAAACTGAGAATCAATTTTTCCTTAAATCTCCCAAATTACTAAAAATATTAAATTATAATTTTCTACAAATTTGTAGATTTTTATTAAATAAACATTTTTTCCAAACATTGTTATATCATAAAATTAATAGAAATTAAGTTATTAAAGAAAAATGATAATTTTTTATTAAAATCACAATTTTCCCTCTCATTTCTCATTTTTAACAGTCACCTCTGAAAATGTAGTACCACTTGAAGAATTTTTGGTTGTTTATGAATAATATTTTTAAAAGAAGAAATGAACAAATGAATAAAAAAATTCTTCAAGTGGTACTACATTTTCAGAGGTGACTGTTAAAAATGAGAAATGAGAGAGAAAATTGTGATTTTAATAAAAAATTATCATTTTTCTTTAATAACTTAATTTCTATTAATTTTATGATATAACAATGTTTGGAAAAAATGTTTATTTAATAAAAATCTACAAATTTGTAGAACATTATAATTTAATATTTTTAGTAATTTGGGAGATTTAAGGAAAAATTGATTTTCAGTTTTATGTTACTTAATATTTATCACGTTTTTTCTTTGATTCACGTTGCTCATAGATATTTAATATATTCGGTGAAAATAAAGCTAAGTATCTTCTCTACATTTCATTAGAACATAATTTTCATGTAACTTAAATCACAACTTAGTTATGATTAATTAAAAGCAATAAGTTGTGATGCCAATTTGGTACTTCCAACACATATAAACAATAAAATAAAATTGAGCATTAAGTCTTGGTACTATAGGAGTCGTTGAATAGACTCTTGAGTCTTGAAATCGACGTGAAAATTTTGGAATAACATTTTACAGAATAGACTAATATGACGTGCATCTTCGTAAATGTCAGATGATCGTCAATTGATGATATTCAGCAGTTCAAAGTTTTAAGTTGAATTTAATTTAAAATCATTTAATTAAAATAAATACGAATATCTCAACTGAAATTTGATTTTTTATTAATCGTGTACTAAGTGTTCTTTCTTAAAGATTTTTATTTTTTTTAACACTAAATGACTTCACAAATATGTAGGTACGTGCTAAAGTTTTTATTGGTGGTTTTTATTAATACAATCAGATAAAAACGTAAAAACATTACTCGTACATTTTTTAAATTTCGTCTAAATTTATGCAATGCACCATGGTAGATAGAAAAAGAAGGTATGCGAGGTTTAGATACATGATTTAATAAAAGCTTAATGAGATTTTGACGTCATAGCTGAAAATTTGACGATTATGAATTTTAAACGTAAAAAGTTAGAAATTTTTTCACTATTACATTAATGTGCGTTGAAAAACTATGTTAAAAATTTTATATTATATTTATTAATTTTATGCAAAAATGATTTTTAAATGGTAATTCTGAATATAAATTTTTAATATAATTTTTTAACAGTCATTATTGTAACAGTATTTAAAAACATACATATACATACATATATATATTTAAATTTCAAATAACCATCAAATTTTCCATTTTATCTTTTAGCTTATAAAGGGACCGATTATGAATTTCAATTCTATTTAATAGACTTTATATCAGTTTTTAATATATAAACAAAGCAGGCTTTGTATAAAATTTGAACGACTTAATTTACAAATTTTGATACTTAAATATAAAATTTGTATATTTAAGTCGATCAAATTTTATACAAAGCCTGCTTTGTTTATATGTATATTAAAAACTGATAAAAAGTCTATTAAATAGAATAGAAATTCATAATCGACCCCAAAGTCTATTTACCATACCTTTTAATTTTATTTACATAATTTAATATAATGTACATATATATATATATACATATACATATATGTATGTACATAAATTGGTTTGCTTATTAAAACTAAAAACACAATAACGCGATTTTTGTTGCCAACCGAAAACAAAAATCGCTTCATTGTGTATATGGTACTTATGGCGTAACGCGTAGCTCCTGTATCGTTAATATCAAACCAATTCTCCAGCGGGTATATATATATATTTATTATACATAGCAAAAACTATCTTTTATAGGTAATGGTTCACATAAAAAAAAAAAGACGAAAAAATTCCAAAAAAATAATGCATACATGGAGTATGGACGCCATTTTATGTTGCAAGAGGTCCATATAATCGAGACTAATTTAATAGGAAATTTAAGTTTTAATTCTAAAAATATGTATGTACTATGTACCTATAATCTACATATTGAATATTCTCAGTTCGAAATAATAGACTATATTTTTTACTTACTTTGTAATGTAATCCAGATTCTGGGTCTTTTTAATATATTATGTACCTATGTTCTCCCGAATTCACAAACTTTTCCAAATTTTAAATCTGTTATATAAATTAAATTAAATTTAATTTTAATTTATCTACGAGACAAAAAAAAAAATATATTTATAATGAAAATGAAGACACAAAATTTTACGTGACGACTTCTATTGGAATTGTGTGTGTGGAAATGGAAAATTTCATTTACGCGTTTGGTGATTGGTGCGTTTGGTTGTTTGGTACATACGTTACACATTAGGTGATTCGCAAACTTTCACAAACCGGTTTTAAAACCTGTTTTTACAATTGCTTTTAAAAAGTGAGAAATTAAGAAAAAATTCTGAAAATAAGAAGGATCTTAAAACAGCTTTTAGATGCCAGGCTTTGAGATTGAAGGTCACCTGGGTGTTCCATTTCAATATAATAAGTCTCTGTCATTAATAATAGAATTGTCATTGCGTTACATAGGATGTTATTATTATATGTGAATAAATAATATACTACACATATGCATCATAATGTACATTTATATAGAATAAAATACTCGTAAATAAGGAGACTTTCAAGTTTTGATGAAAATATTCATCAAATTCTAAATCATAAATTTGAATTGTGTACATATGTCCATTCCAATTAACGTCCATTATTATTTTTCTCGACTTTGTTTTTTCTCTAGCACAAATTAGGTAAATGAAAATATAAAACGACGACAAACGTGTTACTATGATAGTTCATCTTATTTGTTACCATGAAATTCATAATAAGTATCGTACCTAACCTACGACAAATTTTTTTTTTTTTTTTCGAAAAGAAACAAAAAATTAAACGTATAAAATTCAAAAGAAATTTATTATAAAAAGTAAAGAGCAAGAAAGTATTCAGCTTCCAATAAAATAAAAATAAATGAAAAAATTATAAAATAAAAAAACGAAATGAAAGTCAAGATATTGCAAAATAATATATCGCTGTAAATGCAAGAAAATATCTAATAAGAAAGATTGATATCATTTATCATAAAACACAGACATTTTGCATGTGTAATCAATATATGTATAATAGAAGGAACAGATAAATTCATCATTTAAGTGAGATACACATTGTCATTTAAACTGACAGTCGGTGACTGACAAAAAAACTGAACAACCACGAAATCATTTTGACAGCATTAGTTTTACAGTTTTATAATTTGGACTATTTGTAGCAATTTTCAGTAACTATGAAAAAAAAATGTATTCTTTCAAAATAAATCTGTTCCTGCTAAAATCCTGCTAAAAACATATAAAACCTGTTAAATTAGCAGGAACCTTCTAAATTAGGTTTTTTCCCTGCTAAACCATGCGAAATACTGCTAGATCTAGCCGAAAAACTGCTAAATTGGCAACCCTGGATTCACCATCAGTTACACATAAACATTTTAACTGAGTTATGCAAAAAACTGGCACTTTAAAGCAGTGATGCATCCTTTACTTCATTTGTAGTAGATTTACTACATTTTTCCCCCACAAAAAATCTACTTCGCACTTAATTAAATCTACTTCACTTTAAGTGTTATAGGAAATGAACTATATTACAATACAATACAACCTGTCGGCTTCGGATATTGTCATATCATGTCCATTGTTCTTTTGACTTTTCTTGTGCATTGTGTTTGTGGTATGTGGTATAATTAAATATGTGGTCATGTGGATATGATATGCCTTTATTCCATTAAAATTTAATTTCTGGCACTACCGTCCATGATTGAAGTATCATTGTCAAATAAAATGGAAGAATTGAGAAAGCCTAAAGTCAACTTTTTAAAATTTAAAAAAAAAATAATAAATGTTTTTTTAGTGTAAATTTCCTTTTTTGTTTCATTTATTAAAAATTGAATAAAGGTTTTAGTTTATTTTGAACTACAATACAAAGCTGTTTTGTTCAACTGCTTTGAGTTTGCAAAATTTTATTACATTTTTCGTTGATTTACTACATATTTTTGGATAAATCTACTACGGCACAGACCGACTTTGGATGCATCATTGCTTTAAAGCAAAGAATATAGATTTATAACAGGAAAGACACTCATTTCCCCTTAAAAAATTTTTATTGAAATTTGCGACCCAGCATGTACATTTTGTTGGTATATATTCTAGGTCGCATACAAAAAGAGGGGAAAGTGTCCACACTTTTTAGTATAGTATATACACTTTGGTTTAAAGTACCAGTACAACACTTTAATTGTGACAAGGGAAGGAATCTATGGTTAAGGTTCTCCTTTTCTCTACATTTCATTTAAATTTTCCTTCATTCGCATTTATGATACTTCTCTTTTCAAGATTGTAAGTTTAAAACAAAAGTCGTTTGCGCCATCAAAGAAAAAAAAAATGATTCTTTTTTTTTATCACTAACATGTTTTCCTCTTTTTTCCAGTAACAAGAAAATTACTATTCTCTTTCTTCTGAACTAAACTTGAAAAAAAAAATACATAGAATTGAAAAGAATGGATATTACATTTTAAATCCATGCGAACTGCGAAGTGTTGAATCGGAAAAATTGTATTTAAGTATGTATATAGGATTTTTTTTTTCAATTTTTAAAATATATAGGTATGACATATGTATGTATTATATATGTTATGTTCAAAAATGTCACGTATTTAAAAATAATTTATAAAATTCTCCATCTGTGTATTTAACTCGAATTTTTCGTGTTGCAACAAAATTTTTTTTATAATTATGTTCTATTGGTTGAAATTTTTTCTATTCAATTGTTCATTTTAATATACATATACATACCTATTTATTTTTCTATTGAAAATAATACTCGTATATACCACGTAGGTATGTACATTGATATGTACAATTTGTACATAATCAACAAAACATAATCACATTGTTTATATAATTGAATATTAAATGTTCGAATTAATCTTTTTTATTTTATTTATTGGAAAAAATTTCCTTCCTCTCATCGATTATATATGTACATAATTATGTATGGACGTACATGAATACTCGTATATCGAATTTCTGTAAAGATTTTCTAGTAAATTTCTAAATTATAAACCTTCTTTTCCCCTCGCATAATTCATTAAAAATTATAATTTAATGCTGTAAGATCAAAAAAAGTGCAAGTATTTTGTCTTTTATATAAAAATAATAAAATCATATAGTCAAAATAATATGAGTTGGCGAATCTCGCGCATGTCTTACATGTGTTAGTGATCTTCTTGTGTATACATATACGAAGGAAGAAACCTCTTTCTTAGAATTTACAACAACAAAAATGCATGTGTGTAAGTATCTTTTCTTCTGCGCATAGTTTTCTAGTATAATACGATTTGGCATCTTTTTTAAATCGAGCTATACATGATGATATCATAATGAATATAACATATCTGTATGTACATTCATACATAAGTTTGTATTGTGCAATTTATATACCTTCATAATAATTAATTAGTAACAATAATAATAATAATCCATATTATGTTAATTGATAAAATACAGAAATTCAAACAAATTTTTAGTGTTTAATCAAGGATAATGATAACAAGATGATAATTATAATAGATTTACGTATGTATGTATGTATAAATATATGTAGTTACATGCATTTTATATATGATATACATAGTATATATAGTATGTATAATTGTCCATATAGGTACATACATTATTTACAATATGAGTATAAATATAAGGAAATATTTTGAACTACATTATAATATAATTGTACTCAATCAAATTAGTAGGTACTTAATTCTATTTACGGTATAGAATATTTTATATACATATATACATATGTACATACATATAAGTATTGTAAAATTTCCAAACATTCCTTTCTGTATAAAATTCAATCAGTGCTGGATTTAGGCTTAGGCAAGTGAGGCAATTTTAAACCTCTATCTATTTAACAAGAAAAAAAAAAAAAAAAAAAAAGGGGGCGCCATATGAAACAGTGCCTAGGGCGGCATCACACTTAAATCCGCCACTGAATTCAATACAAAAAAGGATATAGAAAAATCTATACATAATATTTAGAGGTAGAGTTTAAGTTATTTAAGTTTAATTGCGATTCTCAATAATACGATTAAAGAAGTGATTATGTTAATTCAAAATTGATAGTAATTTTAAAAAAAAATGAAAACAGTATAATTAATTACTTGAAAAAATTTCAGATCGATATAAATTTTAAAACAATTTATTGGCAAATGCCAAATAAAATACAAATTTTATTTACCACTAGAATTTTTGCTTAAAACTCCAAAGATACATATACTATGTATGTACATAATATTTATATAATAATAAAAAAAAAAGTAAATTCTGTTAATTTTTTTTCTAACATAAATAAATTTTCTTTGAATATTTTATACATATATACATTATTTTTTTTAAATATTTTTATTTGAATATTTCTTTTAAATTGAAATAGGGCACAAAGTATATGTACATACATACATATGTATATGCATAATAAGATGTATAGTTTTTTTTACATCGAATATGATTGAAAGGATATATTTAGGTACATATGAATGTATGTATGTATAGATACATTCAATGTCGTTTATGTACACTATACTAAAACTTTACGAATAAAAGTAATGTAATGATAAAGCAAAAGAATAGATAGAATAAGAAAGAAAAAAATAAGTATACATATACGTACAACATTCTTCTAAAGTATAATATGGGAACTTTGTAACAGTAGTATTATTTTAATAAATGTCCTTACGAAATTTTCTTCTTTAAATTTTGATACTATACAGAAAACTGAAATGTACACACTATAATGTATAGATATTTGAATTTTAAAATACTACATAATGTATGGTATGATATACTATAGGTATGTGTATGCATAGTACATACATATGTATGTCATTGTTTTCTGGAATAAAATGCAGGAATATTGTATTTGCATATGTTTTAAAAAGATTAAAGACACTATATATATACGACTATGCATCTATATACGATATATATAAATATGTGCATAAATAACATGTACTCGTATTACAAATTAACATGTATGCAAGATTCTATAAAATTTACAGATTTTATTCATTTTAGACAGCATACATATTTACAAACTTAAAAGTAATACACATATAATGTACATACGTATATATATATTATGGATTTATGTATCTTATAGTATCTGAATATTCATATAATTTTATACTGAAAATATTGTAACTATCCTATTTTTAATTGGTTATTAATTGTTATTATGTCTCAGGATATCATATGTTTACATATACATATATAAAATTTTATACAAATAAATTTATAATGTCATTTAATCAATAGCCATATATTGCCTGGTAATATTCTAAATTTTTGAAGCTTATTATCAATATACACTTCATGTGTATATAATATGTATGTATGTATGTACCAACGGCGGAGGGTGGTATGGTTCAGGGTGTTCAGTGAACACCCTAAAATTGTTATGAACCTGATCATTAAAATTTTCTAATTACATTCGAAAACAATTTTTTTTTTTTTGTAACAAGAAAAGTAATTTTTTAATATATGTATTAGTAAAATCATCATAATTATATCAAAATTATCAAAAATATTTTTTTACTTTTCGTTTCTCTTTTTTTCTTCATAGAATTTTGTATGCAAGGTGTTCACATTTCAAAGTGAACATTAGAAAAATCGTACTACACCATTATATTCGTTTATATTTTTCTCTTTTCAAATTCGTTTTTTCATACATCAGTCAGGCAGGTTCTTTTATGTATGTCTTTTTCAAGACAAAACATAGAAGAAAAATCGTTGATAATTAAAAACAGTAGACCCAATTATGGAAAATTTTAAGGCAGCTTTTCAATGAAATTTTAGACACTATTATAATGCAACTGGAAGTACGCTTTAAAAATATGAAAGATTTAATTTTTATTAAGTTGTTAGACGCTCAAAAATTTCATAAGTATTCTGAAATCTTCCCAATAACTGAATTAAATGCGTTAATAGCTGCATACCCAGAACAATTTGATTTTTTTAAATTGCAAAATGAACTTACTGTCATTTATAATAAAAATTCCTTTTTTTCTAACCTGCCAGTACCTTAAATTTTAAAAAATATTTTACGCAACAATCTCAAAGCTACGTTATCCGAAGTTTTCAAATTAAGTTTTTTAATTACAACTATTCCGGTAACTATACAGCTAGCGCTGAGAGATCTTTTTCTTGCTCAAAGAGAATTAAAACATATTTCCGAAATTCGATGGCACAAAATAGGTTGATGGGGTTAGCTTTGATATCCATTGAAAAAAAGTTATTAAAAGAATTGAGAACTAGGCCAGATTTTCACGAAAAAGTTATTAAGAAATTTTGCGAAAAAACCAGAAAAATTGAATTTAAATATAAACTTTAAAGTGCAATAAAAGTGATATTTTTTTTATTTTACTTTATTTAGTAAATGTATTTATAGTATTTTATATTTGTTTATTTTTTTTTCTGTAATTTTTTTTTTTTTTTGTTATTTTTTATTGAATTTTTTTAAGTGGTATTAAGAATGTTTAAAGTTAATGAGAAATTTTGCGAAAGGACAAGAAAAATTGAATTTGAGATGAACATTGAAGTGCAAAAAAAGTGAAATTTTCGTTTATTGTATTTTTTATACAATAATGTATATTATTATTTTATATTTTTTTATGCTTTGTTTTTGTTATTTTTTTTTTGTTATATTTTTATTGAGTTGTTTAAGTGGGATAGGCCTAATTAAAAATTGGAAATTTTAAACGGATTTTTGAGTTTTTTTTTCTATTTTTTACACATTTTTCTCTTTAGGGAAACCGACCACTTTATATCGGTTAACGCTCTGACAGCGATACCTCTTGGGTGGAGTGGAAACTCGTGTTTTAAATTATTTTTTTTATAAATCTGAACACCCGGAAAAATACTACTGGCTCCGCCACTGATATGTACGACCATTGCACTCTATTAATATGATTAAATCACAAAATTATGATAAAATAATGTGGTGGTAAATTGATGTAATCTTTATGAATATATACATATGTATAAGTACTTGTAATATTCTTAAGAAAACAAATAAGATATTTTTTTTTAATGATTAAAGTAAATAGGTATGTGTACTCATACATATACTACAAGTAGATATTACTGTGTAAAAAAATTCCTTTTAATATATATATTTTTTTTTTATTAGGAACACTGTTAAATTAAAATCCATATATGAATTATTAATATTGTTTCATATGAAAATATATGAGAATCTTTATCTTTAATGGATGAATTTACTGTAAAATAAAAATATAACTTACATACAAATACATATATGGATATGAATACAAATATATGTATATTCGTACATACATATATGAAGCGATTTATTGTATCATCTGAAAATTATATTTAAATACCATTTTTGCTATTATTTTAAAATTTGCATACAAAAATTATTCAAGATAAACATTCTGATAGTTCTCCAACATAATATTAAACATCTTTTTGTATTTTATAATTATGAATTTTATGCGATTAGAGTATATAATGAATATATGTATCTACAATATGTACAAGCACAAAAATTTATATACAAGTAAAATGCATTTAACACATAAATTGTATACGTTATTAATGGTGATAGAATATGGATAATAAATAGCATATCTGAAAAAAAAAATAAATTTACAATACAATATTTCATATATATCTCTCTGTAAAACAGTGTTGATTATAACATTTTTGGACAGATTATAAAAACGGTGTATATACATAACAGTGAATAATTTTAAAAGTATGTATTTTAAATGTAGCTTTTAAGCTGCATATAAAATAATTAAAGTACTATTATCTATAATCTTAAATGTATAAAATGTACCTATATAATTTTAATTTCAAAACTATAGTAATAAAAATACATAACATGTACATACATTATATTATATATATTAAATATGTTTTGTTTCATGAAAAATACAACTTTATATCACTTCATAATCTACTACATATCATACATAATATGTACAAATTTTGAGTATTAAACCGCAATCATATGCTTAATATGTATAACCTATAGGAATTAAAATATGTTTATATGTACTATTAGATAAATGTACATATTATGTATAATACATACATACTTATGTACAAAATTTTCAATGCATTTAAAATGATCTCAATGCGAAAAATTGAAAAGAATTACTCTGAGTTTGAATATGTATAAAAAATTATTCTTTTTAATTTATGTGATAAAATTTATTTATTAAAAAAAATGTGTATTAATTTTTTTTTTATATTTATCTTTTTATTTTCAATTTAAATATGTAAAGTAAAATCCACCGATACGAATCAATCTTTGTCAATATCAATAATTTAGTAAGAAGCGGTGTAATTGATAAAATTCAAGGATTTTTTGTGACGAATGTGACAACTTTAAAATAAAGTTTATTTAAATACCAATTACTTAATCTTCAATGGTCATAAAAAAATTTTATAAAAAATAAAATAAAATAAAAAATAATTAGGTACATTATTTATACATTTATTACATATCATAACATATGTATGTATATTTAGAATATTTATTTACGAATATATGGTAAAAAAAAAATAATAAAATAAAAAAACTCAAATTGACTGACAAAGGAAGAATAAAAAAAAACATTAAAAAATAGTTGATGTGATTTTTAGGAAAATTTATTTTTTCAAAAGTATTTTTTTTTTACATACATGCATACATATGTACACTCCGTTTCAAAATATAGCCTCACCCTTACCATGTGTGTATATCTCATATAAGTAGTGGATTTTTTACAAATCTTTGTTCTAGGATTTTGAAGGACCTGTTGTGTTATGAAAATTTTTGAAATTTAATTTTTGGAAAATCCCACCATATAGCAGAAAGGGGGGGAGAAAGTAAAGAGTGCCCATAAAAACCGTTTCAAAATATATAGCCTTACTGTAATTTTTTTTTAAAATTTGGTATTAATAACACAAATAATTTTTGTTTTTTAGATTTTATTAATAAGGACTTTCTTTACCATTTTTAATTTAAATCTAACAAAGACGGTTATTTATACTTTTATACAGTTATCTGACATATACTCTTGGAACTCCATTTCGCTTCTTCTATATTACTTTTCTTGGATCCTGAACAGTTTTATACTGTTAGCCGTTTGAAAAAACTTTTCTTAATAAATATTTCCAAACGTTTTCTATTATGTTTAAGTCCGGCCACTGTAATATTTGTGAAATTTTTCCAGAAAATCAGCGTTTAACTATACCTGCAATATGGATTACTGCATTATTTTGTTGAATAATGAAGTCGTACTGCTCCAAATTCGTAGAGCTTTTTATTATTTGTTTCTTTAACAATTCTCAGTATTTTCTGGAAGTATTCTTCCACTCATAAATCTAATATGAATTACTACTATTGAAAAAATGACATAAATTGGTAAAAGCAAACTGTAGTTTTTTTAGGTATAACTGGTATAACTTAGCATTATATTCTCCGACACCCCATACCATAACAGAATCTCCATCTATTTGTATGCGTGCTAAGTAACTTTCCTCCTTTCTTAAATTATGGAAATAAAACCTTTAATCATCTAGTCCATCTAAATTAAACTTGTTTTCATCGGGTAAAATCACTTTGTGCGATTTTGCCTTACATGGTATGGGGTTCTATTGCAAAGTTAAGGCAATCTTCTCCGTGTTTTTTTGTGTAGCACGGATATTTTGTTATTTTTCTATGCGAAATGTTTCTATGTTCGTAATATTTTATAAACAGTGGGATTCGTGAACATCCGCTCCTTATTTCTCTTTAATTTGATTCATTGTTAGTGTTAAACAACAAGAAGCATTCGGGATGGCTCATTTTTTCCTACGTGTTACTATTGGTGGTCGGCCAAAATTTGTTAGAAGGTTAGAACTACGTTTTACTTTTGATTTAAAAAAAAATTATTGGTTGTCCTTGGACTTTGGCCCAGTATTTTCGAAATTTGTCGATTTGACTTTTTTCCACCTTTTAGTTACTTCATAATTTCAATTTCTGTTTTATTTAACAAATTGACCAGTGCCATTTTTTTTCAAAAATCTTGAAAACTTATCGCACAATAAATAGATTTTAAAAAAATATCCAAAATCCCTGTAAGCACTTCGAAAAATTCACTTTGTATGTTAGTGAGGCTATATTTTGAAACGGCTTTTATGGGCACTCCTTATTTTCTCCCCCCCTTTCTACTATATGGTGGGATTTTCCAAAAATTAAATTTCAAAAATTTTCATAACACAACAGGTCCTTCAAAATCCTAGAACAAAGATTTGTAAAAAATCCACTCCTTATATGAGATATACACACATGGTAAGGGTGAGGCTATATTTTGAAACGGAGTGTATATGTAAGAGAGACATTGAATTTAAGCGAAACAAATACAAGTCAAAACATACATGAAAAAAAAAATAAGTTTATAAATAAATAAGAAAATATAATTTTGTTGGCTTTTGTAAGGAAATAGCTATTATAGATCACATTCAATCTAAACTTTGGGATTTTATGCACAAAAAAAAAAAAAGAAGAAGAAGAAGAAGGTTTATAATCATCCTTATACAATAGTCAGCCAAATTATATAATATATGTAAGTATGTACTCGTATATATGTATAATGTATATATACATTTATGTACATACATACATTTAAATATAGTTTAGAATATGTATATATACGATATACATATGTATGTATGTACATATATACATATGTATGTATGTACATATATACATATGTATGTATGTACATATACATATGTATGCATGTACATATACATACAATTGAATTTTTTATTCAAATACATAGTTAATAAAAATATAGTTATATCCTTATACAAGTCTATGAAATTGCAACCTAAATATTACATTTTATTCGACATGATGACGTTATAAGAAAATTTGTCTTGTCTGTCTTTTAGGAGGTTATCTTCTTTGTATGCACTCAACGTATCTTTTATACATTTTTTTTTTATTTTTATAACAGGATTGTGAAGTACATCACTTAGGATATCGTCAATTGTCATCATATACCTAACAAAGTTTTTGTGTTGTCATTTATGATGAAAAATTGAAAATTGAATATGGGGTGGTTGTAAATGGTTTTTTTTTACGAATACGATTTTATTTATAATTTTTTCTTTTAATTTTCTTTACTATTTTTCTTCTTCTTCTTGAATTTGTCTTCTTTTATTTCTTATATTCATCTTCTACAATTTCTATTGTTTTTTTTATTGAAAACTTTTGAAAAATGCAAAAAAAATAAAAGAAGAAAAACAAAAGGACAGATTCAAAGATGAATTTCTTGTTGAGGGTATTGGGCGTATTATAGTATCCTTTTTTAAAAATTGAATTGACTACAAACAGCTAAAATGTCGATGACAAAAGTTTGGCAATATACATACATAATGTACAGAAATATGTATTATTTTTGTCGATATATACATACATATCTGTATGTATATATGTATGTATATATATATATTTCAGTAATTGAGACTATCGGAAAAGAAAACAGTTTAGTAGGTATGGATCCATATATTTATATTAATAACAATATTATACAGCTGATATAATATACATAGGACATCTTTAGTTAAATATGTACATATCTATAGTTTTTTAAGCTTAAAAAAAAAAAGAGTCATTATAAAATAAAATAAAAACTGAAGAAAGGAAAAATTGAAAAATATTATACATATGATACATACATATGTACATATTTATTATATTTCTACCTTTTTACGAAGAGCATGTATATTTGTATATAAATGTATTTTTTAAAGCATGTATACGAATACATATAACCAAAGAGTGTATATGTATATATATATTTATGTATATTATTGAATACTGTAATGGAATTTCTTTTAAATTTATTACCAATGTTTATTGCATTGCATTTGCGGTATTATATAGTATCGATATTTTATTACAGTTGTAGTTTAACTTTTATATTGTAGTTTCATTTATTTATTTATTTATATTTTTTTGTGCTTTTAAAATTTTCTTTTTCTATACTTGAGAAAATAAAATCACATTAAATCAAAATTTCTATTATGTACTATACATATATGTTTTTTTTTAAATTTTTTATCGAAAAAGAAAACTCATTTTATTTCAACTATCCCGATAAGAAATTTTAAGTTGGAAGACCTTCATAAGACCATCAGGGCTTAAATCAAATATATGTATGTACATATGTTATATAGTCTTGACATACTCTAATTTGACTAATATACATACATATAATTTTTCAAGTTCCACCCGCACGTATTCATAATTGAATAACATTTAAAATTAGTAAAAATTCTTAAAGTTTAAAGTTTTTTTTTTTAAAGTTTTCACATCCTTCTTAGTATTTAATTAAAATCAAATTTTTCTTATCTCTTCAAAAATTTTAATTTTTTTCAATTTATAAAACATTAACTAAATCAATTAAGTACCTACTTACTGAATTTTTGTACTTGCAAAGATACACATATATAAAATTTATTGAAAAATATGTATGTATATTTTTTAAATTCTTATAATACTTATGCACAAAAGTTCTTAAAATTATTTCAAAAATTTATATTTTTTCATCATTACATGTTTTGTTATGATTAAAATATATATGTATATGTAGCATAAGTTTTGTGTTGTTTCAACTTAAAAAAAAAATAATAAAAAATAAAAATAAAATTTTAAAAAAAATGTCTAAAAGTTTTCCACAACAAATATGAAAAAAGGTTTTCATAATTAAATTTTTCAAAAGCCATATCATCACAGTTGTCTGAATAATAATGTATAATTTAAATGATTTGTGAATGGAAAAGTTTTAACCATCAGTAATACTCAATTAATTATATTTGTACGTACATACGAGTACATACATAATATGTATACGAGTATGTATACTAGTACATATGTATATTATTTCACACATATGAAAATTATTTATTTATGTTATAATTGACTTATTTTGTTTTTTAAACATACATATGTATGTACTTAATTGGGGCGGCCAAGGCTCTTGACGGGCTGTAGCGCCATGGAGTAAGTAAGTAAGTATGTACTTAATTATTAAAAAAACTGCATAAAATTTTAATCAAATTTAATGACAAAAATTGTAGTAAACCTTAATCCTTTTGTTAGTGAAAGTTAAATGCAGAAAATATAAATTAATATGTCACGTTTTTGTCCGGAAAATAATTCTCCAAACTTTAATCGAAAGTTAAAATAGGAAAAGGGATAACTTTGTTTTAAATATGTATATGTAAATGTACAAATGTAAACTTAAAAAATCATATTTATGTATGTACACAAAAAAAAAATCGTTCGACATTTTTATTCGAATGTACATACATACGTATATACATATTTTCCAAAATTAATTTATCTTTGTATTAAATGTTTGTGTTCTAAAAAATTCCATGAAAACCTGAAAATGTGCATTTAATATTTTCAATAAAACATTCAAAGGACTTTTTAATAATTCATTTATTATTATATATGCATACAAACAAACAAGCAAACATATATGTATGTATGTACTACATATATATTTAATCTCTATTAAATTCTAACAAAATTTTTTTTTATTTTTTTTTATTTTCGAAAATTCAATATCGAAAACAAAACATTTTAAATTTATAAAATCATTTGTCAGTAATATGTCAGAATAAATTGAATGTCCGCAATTTTATTGGAAAAAGAAAATTTTAGATTTGAAATGACAACAAAATTAGATTATTTATTATATTGTATATAATGTATGTAGGAGTAAATAACTACAGTTATTTTTTCTTCAATTTGGAAATACATATTTAATTTGTGCGTATATATACATATGTACATTTTGTCAATATATCCACTTCAAATTTATTACTACTATAAGATTTATTTATCAATATAAACAGGAAGTTTATACAATGATTTATATATATGTATACATTGTATTATACATATATGTATATACCCACCCACATGTTTTTTGTTTTTTTGTTTTTTCATTATTATATCATTTTTATATATTTTTATCGATAAAAATTTATTGATCATTTAATTTATCCATGTCTTCGATCAAAATAAAACTGATTACGTTCATTCTATACATGATTTTGTTTTTTATTTTATTGTACGTACTTAGATACTACATTTTTAGTAGATTTTTAAATTCTTTAAATGTGTGTATAGAGCATATAGAAGTCTAAAAATATAGTACTACTTTAATAAGACTATAGTTTTCAAGGATTTTGTCTTTAGTATAGTTACATACTGCAAAATAGGTACATATGCATTTCATTTGTTTGATATTTTTTTGAAAAATAAAAAAAAAAAATTTTTAATGTTTATTACCCATACGATAAAAAAAATTATACTTTGCAAAATTTTAAAGCTCATTCATTAAAAATTTGTCGATTTGTTGTATACACATCGCGTAGTAATTATAATTTTTTTACCATTACTGCGATGATGAGATATTACTGATGCAAAAATGTGCATTTCAAGTGTAATTTCAATTTGTAATTTAATTTAATGCACTTTTTGTAGAATATTTATATACGAATTTAATTTTTAGTCCATATTTTTTTTAAATTTTTTTTTTTTCAAATTCACACTTATTATCACTTTTTTACAATGTATGTTGTTATGAATAGTTTTATGTATGTATATTTGTACATATAAATAAAAATATATGTATGTAGATGCTGTTTTTTGCCTTTTTATTTTTAATTTTTCAATCAACCACATAACGCAGCATTCTATTTTAGATAAAATCAGTTTTATATATTGCGTTAAACATATACTGGAACTGGATGTACATACCTAATACGAGTATAATACATATATATTTCATATTATCATATAAATAATACATTAAATACATATGCCTGTTGTATACATATATGTTTGTATGTATAATTTCAATTATTATATATTATATAATGTATGTATGGCTGATATTTCATATATCCTTTTGAGTGATTCAAATGAATCCAATGGATTCTTGTTTTTGACGTTATTGTTGTTAGCTTGATGATGATTACATGACAGAAACTTATGCTTTATGTTATTGGTACTAACATACATACATACATAACTCTAATACACGTTTATATGTATGTACATATATAGTATTTAGCTATGCATTTTATTTTTTATAGTGTACTGGCTGGCTTGATATCAAAAAAATAAAATGCAAAAATATCAGGATATACATACTTATGTATATATATGTAGGTATAAAATGAATGAAAGTTACATGAACAGCAGGAATAACAGGAGTTGAAGCAATAATATCCGCCATCAAGTCATTTGATTCCAGTTATAGTCTTATATAACATAGAAATTACGGAAATGATTGTGGGTGGTTGAGTTTATGGCAATAGATGATGATGGGCGATAATTTGACAATATGACACGCCGGTTGGCGAGACTATGATAACGTTGTATGTACAATGTTAGATTTTTCCAGCCAGTAAACCATTATTTGGTTTCATATTTATGTGTATGTATGTGTGTGTTTGTGTTTATGCTTAAATTTTTTTTTTTTAAATATGAACATAGCTGTGAAATTTTAAAAGGAAATATATCGTATCTCGTCGCAAATAATTCATATTTTTGTTAAACAGAGAAACTGTATTGATATATATAAATATATATATATATACATGTACATACATATACTCGTATAGGTACATAGGTATTATAATTGTTATGTAGCGTGTATATAATAAAACACTTGTGTATACAAAGAATCTCTGATGCGAATAAATTCGCATGAAAAATTATGAATCATTCGTCAAGGGATTTAATTGATATTACGCTAAGGTACATACATATATCTAACTAAAATTTACATTATCTCTACTTTGGGTGCCGCTTTATATATTGCTATTGCTGTTATAGCTTTAGTAACAACACCTAAATTTAATATGATAACATACATAATATCAACAAAATTTATTCATTTACATACACACGTAGTCCGTATAGAACGTAGAATCCTAAATAAATACTTTTAAAAATTTTCGTTTTTAGCATATTAAATATCTTCAGATCTTATAATCCGATTATTTTCTTTAATGTTTTCTTTAAAAGAGAAGAGATCCTTGTAACAATACGCGAGTCATAGAGCAAAAAAAAACAAAAACAAAAAAACTAAAAAAACTAAAAAAAAAAAATGTCACATTTCAATGTAAGTACACGGAAAGAAAAAAAACGTTTGTCACAAACGAAAAATTAAGCAAACGAACTTCGTTTGGGGCATTCTTTTGTGACAACCATATTATATTTCCTACAAACGTTTTATATTTTGATTTAAACTTTATGTCAAATGAACAACACTTAGGATAAAAGTTGTATCATTTGCCTGAAAATGTACCTAGTTATCCCAAATGAGTAAAATTTTGATGAAAACGAGTTAATTTTGCCATAAACTTTCTTTGATTTTACATGTAAAGTTCTACAGTTGCAGTAAATGTTTTAAATAATTGAGGGTAACGTTTTTCTTTTGCTGCAAACGTTTTCGTACTTTTGAAAGTAATGTTTTTCAGTTGCTGCAAACGTTTTCGTACAGTTGTAAGTAATGTTTTTCAGTTGCTGCAAGTTTTCGTAATGTTGTAAATAATGTTTTTCAGTTGCTATAAACAAAATAAATTTTGTGATAAAAGTAAGGTATTTCTAATAACATTGCACTATTTTCGGATTAATTTTTCATATATAAAAAATTTAGTTCAGGCCAAATTTCCTAGAATCTTTAAAATATAAATAAAAACAACATGATACATTCTTTTATAAATTATAATTTTATTCTTAAAATAGTTAAACTTAACTTATACACATAACATAAGACTATAATTATTATTTTTTTGTTTACATTAAATACCTAATAATACTTAATAGTATATTATAAATTTAATGACACAAAATGTTTATTTGTTCTCCAACACTATTTATTTTCAATATTTATACCACTTTTTTTTAAACTTCACTTTTTAAAATTTAACTACTACATATTTTCACTTAAAAAAACGCACTATTTGTCTTGAGACTTGAAGCACAAACTGCATATGATGAATAGTTTATACTTTGAAAAAATATCGTTCAACTTATCTTAAACTATTTATATTTGTCTCAAATGTTTTGTTTTTCCTGCAAAAATTTTTCGTTTTAAGCAAATACATTATTTGTTCGGCTGAAACATTTTACGTTTCTCGTAAGTAAAAAGTTTTGTGTATTACACCCAAATAAAATAAGTATTTGTACCAACATAAATACATTTTAGGCAAACGTTTGCTTTTAGAGCGAAAGTATCATTATTTGTAAATACTATTGTATATTGTATTGTAATAACTATTTTTTCAACTGTAAACGTTTAAATTTTTGCAGCAAACGTGCTTCAAACGTTTTTTTTCTTTTCGTGTAGATATTTTTTTTTCTGTGACAAATTAAAATTAAATATGAAGTTTTATTAACACAAAAATAAAACTTTTCAGGACAAATGTCAAAAAAATAAAAAAAAACATCAAAAATAATTTAACTTCTTGTTTTGTAATTTTGTCTAAATTTACGTAATATAGAACCAAAGTCATCCTTGCAATCTTTGATTATTTTTTTTCAAAATTATTAATCAGTTTTTAATTTATTTTACCTATTTTTTCTGTTTTTTTTTTTTTTTATTAAGAGCATTCCTTGACATTCTTTGAGTATTTCAATAAATGTTTTTCCACGAAAAAAAAATAAAAGTAATTATGTCCATAAACAAAACTGTTACATCAGATACTTATGTAAATTATTTGTGCGGAATTGAACATTTATGAATGTACATAGGATTGTCAAAAAATAATAAAATATAGGAGTATGAATTTTTTTAAGTAACATATGTGGGAGAGAAATATTTACATAATGTATATATTTATATATCATATGTATGTATATGCAAATTTATTTGAAAAATTTAATTTTTTATATCACAAGCACATCATCTTTTTTTTCCTCTTTATCCTGTCATTCTTCCAATCACATAATAAATAATATTTTAGATTTTATTATTATTATTGTTTCTAAAAACATACTTATAAATACATATATATACATATGTACATAAATTTGTGTAAGTACCTATATATAAAATATAATTTTTATTATTTGTTTTGTATACATACATATTATATTTTCTATTGAATAAAATATTATAGAATCAAATTAACATTCATCTCAGAGTTTTATCTTACTTTTGGGACTAAAATCAGAAATTCATATCAGCAATAACTCACTAGCACCTCATCAAAAATAGCCTAAAGGGGGCATTAAGATGTTTTTTTTTTTCTATTTTTCTTCTACTTTTTGTTGTCATAGTAAAATGATTGCAGACGACATGGCATTATAACAATGAAGGACTATAAGGAGTATAATATTGTATTTCATAGATAAAATATTATTCATATACTCGTATGTATGGTATGTATATATTTTTTTAAACTGATTATTGTATTTATCTCATAGTAACTATCTTTTTTAAATATTTTTCCAATGCAAATAATAGACAAAAATAGAATAAGAACGATAATAAAAAGTATATAGAATGGAAATTATATCCTTTATGTTCACATAAGCTTTAAAAAAAAAAAGCAAAGATATTTAAAAATTTTTGTATCACCTTGTGTCTTTAAAATGAAAACAGAGTTTTGAGAAAACTTAAAAGCCCTCTTTTATATTATCTAAGTAAAGAATGCCGTGCCAAAGTTTCAAATCAATAGGATCACAGTTCACAGAGTTTTTCGCAGGAAATTTTTTTTCCTATATAAAAACGTTTTCAAATTAATTACAATATATTGAATTTAAAAATAAAAAAAAACAATTACATATTTCATACATTTCATATATTTTGTTTAGATCAGTTTTCTTTTTGTTTTAAAAAAATTTTTCAGTCACATGTACAATTTACGTACATGTAAATACATAGTTATAAAACATCAAAAATGTCCTAATATGTATGATATTGACATTATAGGCATATATTTTAAATTTACATAACATTGCCACGTGTACATAGATATAATATACATGTAGCACGTATGTGTTGTACATAAGTATATCTTTTAATATGCTAATGTTGAGGATGATAATGATGATGACGTGATAAAAGAATGAATTTTAAAGTTATCTTAAAGGAATATTATACGTAAAGATACACAAATTCGTTCTGTCGTATTACATATTTTTCATTATTATTATTATTATTATTTTTTTTTTCCGTTTTGGAAGGAGACTTTTTTTCAAAATACAATGAGAGGATCTCAGTATTGGAACTACTACAACACAGTACGTGTTTTCTATATATTTTTGATATTTAACTGAATACTGCATATTACAGGTGATATCTATACATACGTACATGTACATCATATACTATATAGTTTGTTTCTTTGTACACCTTTTATCTAGTGATTTTCTTCATATTTTTCTTCTTCTTTGTACTATATACTAAAAAAAAAGTATCTATCTACATTATGTATATTTATCCTTATACATAGTGTAAATGTATATTGTATTATAGATATACATAATATGCATTACATTTATATACATATGTATATATGTACACATATATACATATATATAATTTATTGTATTATATATGGATAAGCATCATGCTGTGTTCCGAATAAAAATATATTGGAAATGATTTAAAGGACGATGGTAAAACGCGAACCGAATATTAATGAAATCAACTCAAGTGGGAGATAATAAACTCAGGATGCTTTGGTTTCCTCCAAAAAAAAAAAAAAAAGAAGAAAAAAAAGAAGAAAAAAAAGTTATAGAAATAATGAAAGTATTGGAAAATATGAGTAAAAAAAAAACTTTTCTTTTTGTGTAGAAAAAAAAAACAGAGTACACGTCATGAGATGAGAATATACTCATGCGCATCTTAAACTGACGGTAATCATAAAAATACCAACTTTAAAGGTTAAATGACAAAAATAATAATGATAATAAAAGATTTTGTAATATGTATAGATACTTATACTAAAACTTATTTGTTTGCTTGTTATTTTTTTTCTTTCACTCTAAAAGAAAAATACATACATACATATGTATTTGTTATTTTCAGTTTGTGTGTTTTATGTATCAAAAAATAAAAATTGTAAAATAGTTTTTCGGAAAATTTAGGCTTTTTACTGGAAATAAATTGGCTCATTAAGCAGTAGATAAAAAAAGTAAAAAGTGATTGATGTCACACATCTTTCAAATCACATGAAAGGATTATAGAAAGCTAACAGTAACAAAAGGATTACATAAAAAAACTAACTAAAATTTTGTAGTTTTTCATAAAAATGTGGTGTTTTTTTATTTTTTTATTTCCTGTGTGAAAATTAAATGTAAATTACATATTTCAATTTTTTCACTTGATGTCAATTGAAATTTCCAACATAGGTATTTTCTTTTTTTCAATGTAAATTTTTATAATGCAGAAAATTTTAAAAGTTTGTCTTTGGTTAGTAATCCTCAGTAGAATTAGTTATTTATTATGTAGATAATAATTTTTTTTTTTAAAAAAAATTGAATTAAAAGTTTTTTATTAGGAGTATGTTGTTGTATATTTTAAAATTAACCTCAAGGATAAAACATATCCACACATAAATAATTTTATTTTTCATACCTTCAACTGTTTTTAATTTTTGTTTCTTTTCAATATAAATTTTTTTTTTTTTATCATTATCACAAACATAAAATTACATACATATTCATACATACATTTACAAATTATTTATGAATATTGATACATATATACGAATACAAGTATCTATATAACATTTCTTGCGTTTTTCATATCTTTTTACTTTGTCTTTGATCAAATATTTAAGCCCCATAGGGATGTGCAAGTGAACAAGTGAACGTACATACATATAGTACATACATATATATTCATGAAACCTTCAAAGTATATATTTATAAACATTTTGTTCTATCACATCATCACATGATCATAATTTGTTTATTCTGTTCTGTTTTTAGTTTTTATGTTTTTATGTGTATCCTTCAAAATGCTTCGTTTATTTTTTTTAATTCTTTTTTTGTTTTTTTTTTTTGTTTTCTTATTATTTTTTTTTTTGTCCATTTAATGTTGCTGGTATATTGCGTTAAGGGAGTGTACGTATATATAGCTACATAAAACGACCTTTTAAACCCAAATATTGTATTTCACCACTTTATTGTGTACAATTGTATCAAAAGTTCAATTCAATATATATATGTATATATTTTTTTTTGTATGTTAGAACAAAAACAATTAAAAGTTTAAATACACCTCCTTTATTTATATATATGTATGTACATAATGTACCTATGTATTTTTAATATACAATTTTATATTTAACATTTGTTTTTCTAGAAATTATATGAAAAATTAAAAGAATATTATACTTTGACTGTTCCACATGTGAGACACCAGAGGCCAGACCATAGTAAATAAAAATAAAATTGTTAAGCCCACCCAATCTGGGAATGAAAAGCAAAAATTTCAATTTCAAACTTCTCTATACAGCCAACCTATAAGTTACCTATAGGGACTGTTCGGAAGGATGATAAAATTAAATTTTTTGTTGTTTGTTTTGTTGTGTTTTTCAATTTTTTTTTAAATATATATTTGAATAAAAACAAAAAATTGCAATATATAATTTAAATTAATGACAAAAAATAACATATCCTTATCATTTTAATTCGCAAATATTTCTTATCAAGTACGTATACATCTAAGTTTATTTATGAAATAATTTTAACAAATATATATTATTTTCTAAAAAAAAGTTTTTTATAAGGAATTTTCAACGTATACATACATATTCTCGTCATATACACATTATGTAGTATATACATATACATATGACCACAAAAAATAATAGCATAACTCGATTTTTCTAAATTTTCATATAGTGAAAGTAATGAGAATGAAAAATATATAGTCTAGTCCTAATCTAAATATATGTATACGTTTACATGAAATATCTGTTGTGCATTTCAAGGATATTTTTGGCTAATAAAGATTGTTAAACGTACAGACAACAAATTATATTTTGAATTATATGCTGTTATTCTATTTTACTATTATCATCATCATCATCATCATCATGTATAACATTGCAAGGATAAAAGGATATTTTTAATAGAATTACTCTGTGATTGAATAAATTTGTAACTACTGTAAAAAGTATTAATTTACGCAAAAAAAAAAAAAAACAAAAATTAAAAAAAAAAAAATGATAAATATTAAAGTGTAAAAGTCTTCGTGCTTTATCATCGTGTAAATTTGAAAAATCTGTGGTATGTAAAAGAATGGCAAATTTTGAACTTTTTTTCTCGCACCACAAATATTTTCACTTGTTTATTTTTTTTTTTTTTGTTATTCTAATGCTATTGTAAGATACGTCTAATGGATATCAAGTGTATAAAAAATATTAGGATTCTAAAACATGTTATTGTTATATACTTTATATACTTGTATACATTCATGTACACACATGGTGTAGTGTAAATGTGAAAAAGAGTTGAAAAACTAAAAATGTAATGTATATACATACATATATACGAATAGAGTATATTCATTGTTCATTGTTAAAGTAGATACATACATATACATATGTGATACGTGTTGACTTCAATTGAAACATATATGAAAGAAGTATGTAGCAGAGAAATTCTAAAACAAAGCATCAGTTTAAAATTAAAGTATGTGCTTTATATAGCATACCACTTTATAAAGTCAAAAATTGAAAAGTTTCAAATTTTGTTCAGATTTTAAAAAGTTTAGGAATCTGTAAATTGTAGTAAGAGTTAAAATAAAACAACGGAAAATCCTAGCTAACAAGTAGATTTTTTTTTTTTTTTTTTTGTTTGAAAAAATATGAAAATATTTTTGAATACATATGTATATGATATGTCCTTGTACATATATGTATGTACTAAATAAGTATTATGACAAAATTGTAAAATTCATTCACTTAATGCAATACTACACAAAGTGTTTTTTTTAGATGTGCAATTTTACATCACGTCCACACATTATTGTTGTAAATGAATATGTCGTTGAATATGACAATAAATCATGACTAAAAAAAAATATGATTCATAAGAAAATTTTAAGTTTTGATGGAGTTATCTTTTTAATTGATAAATCAGTACCATGGTCACTAAATTGCCATCTTGGCCCTGTAAAGGAAAACTTTATATAAATGTATTTTAAAGTTTAAAAGTATCTATGTAAATAACATATCTGAAAATACACCTACATATACCAGTGCATATTTATCCTTTATTTTATTTTTATTATTTTTTAAATTTCAGTTTAACAATTTTAACTAATTTATAATTTAATTCCTTTTAAAAACTTAATTTCAATTGAGCTGTGGAAATAAATTGAAAATGCATATAAAAAAAAAATTTGTGAAATATTAAAATTTATTTTCAACAAGTTACCAAAATATTAAAAATCAAAATAAAAAGACAAAAATTCATGAAAATATAAATAATATATAAATATGTACATACATATATACATAAATATAACTGTATACAAATATTTTCATTTAGGGATTTGAAAATATTTCAAACCCCTAAATGAAAATATTTCAAAAATATTAATTTCAGTATCCCTTAACAAAATACCATCAGTATGTAGAAATTTTATTTGAGAAACTTTGAGGTTAAATTGTATTACCACATTCTTGAAAAATGAAATACCTGTTTCCATAATATAGGTACGATGTACATATGTATTTATACATATATAAATATGAATATTAATCCCAACAGTATAATATTAAAAGTATTTTACTTACGACTTACAACTTAAAAATTACACTTTGGCTGGTTATGAAGGTTTGTGTTTATGTACAAGTATATACTATACTACATAATATATCCTTGTAAATTTGTGCATGAAATGCATATGCTGTGCTGCCTAAAATTTAATACAATATAAGAATATATGTATGTAAGTATGTGTGCAATATACAATAAGTTTTTATGTCCTTTTTCTTCACGTTATTATTTTATTTATTCATTTTTTTTTTTTTTTTGTCTTTTCAACAGTGAATCTTCTAACTATGCTAGCAGTACAATCTTTTGAAATTTATAACCATAAAATTTTACCAATACTACTTTTGAACATCTATTCGGATATTTAAGGATACTAAGGGATACGGATACGGATATTGGATAAGATAAAACAATAAAATCAGCGAATACGACAAATTTTGTTATAGTAAACGATACCACCATGTAGTTGTGACATTAGATATATATTAACAATATACTGTTATATCTTATTACATAGACGTTTTTTTTTTTTTTTTTATTGTTTATAACTACATATGCCCAATAAGTACATAAAATATTACAGCTATATGTACCAGTTTATAAAATACCGTTACAGGAAGATTATATTGTGTCGAAAGGATATACCTACAGTTATATATTCAATTTTTATATATAACGGTAAATTTCAGACTGGGTGTTGTAGCATTTTTTTTCAAATTTTATTTATACATATATGTACACATAAGAATATACGTATGTACATATGTATGTATATGTATTTACCTACTTTTCGTAATTTCACATGTACAAACATACAAATTTTTCGTATATACGAAATGGCATTTTTTCAAGCAGTAAATTTAAAATCTCTAGAGAAATTTGGAAAAGCAAACGGGTATGCCAAGAATGAATATATCTCGAGAGTTTTTCATTTATATATATACATACATATGTCCATACTAAAGTATACGAGTATATTTTACGATGTTGTGTATCCACGTATAAAAAACAACATGATCATGTGACCTTACCTTTATTGTACAAAGGATATTCCACCTACACTATACTATACAGAATGATATTTATTTATGTAGTGTTCAGTGTGTAATACAAGCAACATAGCAAAAGTAAAGCAAACAAAAAACAAAAAAAGAAGAAGAAAAAATCTAAACTAAAGCATTATCAAACCCATCATCTTTCCCGCTCACTTATATATCTTTTCTCATAACATTAATTTTATTTACCTACTCCACAGAAGAATTTTAAGTAGAATATTGAGGTTTTTCTTTTCTTTAGAAATAAAAAATTTAAGAAAAAATTCAACCAGAAAGGTTGAATTATACACTCTTGAATAATATACAGATTTCAAAGATTAAGGATGGAATTTCCAAAGTAACAATCCATGCATACTTGAAAACTTTCAAAAGTAAACTTAAAATTAAAAAAAAAAAACCAACAAAAATTACATTTTAACTAAATATGAATATTCACGCATTTTATATTATTCACATGTGCATGATATATAATATAATATGTAATAGTTTTTTTTGTTATTACACACCTGTCATTTAAGATCATGTACTAACGTAATAAATTTTATAGTGCGTTAGTTAATATATATTATGTATGTACATAATATGTAGGAAGTTTATGTGCATAATTGCTAAATCTTCGTAAAAGACAAAATTTTCATTAAAACACTGTAAAAAAACAAAAAAGTTACTTTTTATTAAGTACTTACTTACTTACTTACTCCATGGCGCTATAGCCCGTCAAGAACCTTGGCCTCCCTTAATACGTCTCTCCAGCGTCTTCGATCTCTAGCTACTTCTTTCCAATTATCAAGATTTAGCTTTGTGACGTCGGCTCTTACGTTGTCAATCCATCTCGTTCTGGGCCTTCCTTCCTGGGGGTCTGGGATGAGATCAACAGGGTAGATACTCACTGTCTGTGAAGGGCTATGCCTTGTCACATTCCAGTATTGCAACTGTTGGGTTCTTGTTCAAGTGCTCGCTTTACCTCCTCGCTGTGCGTCGGTGGACCCTGGAAACTGACTCTGATAGTCAGGCAAAAATTGCGAGTGCTGTGGCTCTTCTACAGGGGGTTAGCATGAGGCTGACAACCTCATCTTATAAAAAAACGGACTGTCACGAAACCCGAAAAAACTTTTTATTAAGTATATTCAACAAAATTCTTTAAAAACATCTGAAAAATCTTTGTTGGAAAATTTTTAAATTAGAATTCAAAACTTACAACAGAGGGAGGAGTCGAAAGTCCTTTAGAGCTTGATATACATACATATATTTTTTCATTCAATGTATATTTTCTTCTGAAGGTAGAAAATACATATAGGTATAGTAAAAGAAATTAGGTGAAAACTTTAATTATTTGGCACAAAAAGGATTTGTTCATACTTATTTAAGGGCTCAAACCTTTATTTTTAGAAACTAAATTACTTTACTTCTTTTTCAGGTCATCCTTGTATTTACAGTAACTCGACCATTGGAAAAACAGATGATCGTTTTTTTTAAATGTTTTTCAAAATTTTAAGAAAATTTTATCACAGTGTATAAATTCCAGAAAGGAAACTTTCAGATTTATCATTTTATATGAAATTATTTAAATAAATTTTTGAGAATATATGAGTAATACATATACATACATAAACTTGTGTACAATATATATGTATCTATGTATGTATAAGAATGATGTGAAAAATTAAATAAATGTATATAAATAAGGATTTCTGTTTACGATATGCTACATATGCATAACATTTTATATTATTCATCTTAATACTGAAAATTATTATCTTCGAGTGTTGTATTTCTATATTTGATATGTATTCGAAACAAAAACAATAACAAATTAAAGAGTTATTATTATATATGTATATGCTATATGTAAGATTTTATTTATATGATATTCCATTACGTTTGTGTGTGTATATTTTGTTTTTTTGTTAAGAAAAAGAAGAAAGAAAAAAACAAAGTTAGTCACGTATTTTAACATGGTAAAAATATTTTTAATACATTTTTTTTCTGTTGTGTTTATTCCATTTTTTTTTTTTTTTTTTTTTTAACATAATAAAGTTCTTCCGGTCAAAGGATAATTATACATAAAATAACAGCATTAGTATACATAAAACAGAAATAAATGAAAAAACGGGCAGTAAATTTACTTATTTTTTTTTCTTTTTTTGTAAATTTTAAGTGAATAGAAAAACTAAAAGCACCTTTGAAAAACTTTAAACTTCAAAGTAAAGGAGAAAAAAAAATGCACAAGAATATGGAAACATTTATTTTTGATATATTCTAGTACATATATATTTTTTTCACATCATAAATGAAAATTTATTTTATTTCCAAGAAAAAGATAGAAAAAAAAACTTGAATATAATGCACAATTTCAATATAAAATACATACATCGTACATACATACATATTTACATTTATTAAAGTGAAATTTTATGGTGTCAAAATGTAGCTACTTATTGAACCATAAGTTTCAGTATATACATATACATAGTATGATGGGCTTATGATGTTGTAATATTGTTCAACAACACCACATCAAATATGAAGATGATGATGATGATAATCATAATAAAGTGACGTTAAATAATCATCTAGCGGAAATACAATGATGTGTGGTGGTTTGGTTAAAAATCTTATCACTATAATATCTTTAAACTAAAATTGTATGTGATGTGCATTATACATACTGAAGTGTTATATGGTAAAGGATGTAAGACTGACTAGAATGTGTAATATAAATGTAATGCAACATAAGAGTATAATATAAAAGATGTATTTTAAATGTATGAAAAAGAAATAACAATCCTGAAAGAACAACTATATATGTATATAAATTACAAAAATGATATATTAATCTAAAACTGTATATGTTTATTGTATGTATATATAGAATTTCATAGAAATATTAGAATTTGAGATGATTGTGTGTAGCAAAAGCTATATACATATATTGTACAAAATATTTATTTATATAAAAAAATATGTATATATGTACTCGTGTGTGTATATATATACATACATGTGACATAAATAATAGCATATGATATGTTATAAAGTAGCATGTAGTAGACATTTTCCTGATTATAAATCCACTTTGGGATGTTGTATATTATGACTACAACAACTGACTGACATGTTTTAAAGGATTTTAAAAATAATAATGCAAGACAAAATTTTAATGTAGATAGTATATACTTGTATACATATACATAATATGTAGGTGTATTCATCATATATATAAAACATGTAAAAGAAAAACTCATTTCTATTATAGTTATGAAAATACTCGTATATATGTATGTACATACATTTGATTGTAATATATATGAATGAAGAAAAACTAATATCACAAAAATTAATTCACTGCTGCTTTCATTTCCAATCCATTTATATGCACAAGATTCAGGATTTCATCATTATTATCATCGTATTTCATATATACATATATAATAATAATATGAAGGATAATGGACTTTACGTGATATTTTCTACATATCACATCATAACATCATATCATTTTTTTTTCTTTCTCTCTTTTTCCTTTTGTTTTTTTTTTTCATTAATACAGAACATATCTAATGTAACGTAAATGCATTTATATGTATTATCATACCATTTTTTCAATTTCATTGATGTTTGAAATAATAATAAAATATCACATCACAAACATATGTATACATATGAATACATATATACTAATACTTACATATGTAATGTCATTTCATATTTTGTAATATATGATTTTATTTCTCTTGACTCGACGTTTTTTTTTTGTTCAATTATTATCCTTATGACGTTATATAATCGGGAAAAAAATTAATGTGTAAAATTTCATTAAACAATTAAAAATTTTATTTGATAATATCATACATACATATACGATTTATAATTAAAAAATGTTTTTATATGGACAGATTCTGATTCTCCTGTCAAAATGTTTGTTGGTTGAAGAATTGAATTTCAGGATAATGAAAAAACAGTTTGATTTAAAATGAATAAAAAATTAAATGATTTCAATTTAAATCAAGTGTTAAACAATTGAGATACATAATATGTACATATGTACCGTTTTTTTTTTAAGTAATTCTTATTGAAAATAATCTAAAACAAAATTTATACAATCATATACGTAGATACTATATACAAAAATTATGTTATATTCAATCGTTTACAAAATAAATATTTAATATATAAAGAAAAAAATAATTTTTATTAAAGATACATATGTATATGTATGTATGTATCATGGGTATATTATGCAAAACATTACGAAAACATGGTTCGTTAAATCTTTTTCTTTGTTTTTTTTTTTCATGTTATCTATGGAGATTTACAATACAATAATGTTTTTCTTTAATTCTGTGGTTTTATATACGATATTTTTATATGAAAGATGAAAAAACAAAAAAAAAATTGAATTTCCGGTGTTCAAGAAAGAAAGCTTATGAAAAAGAGCTGACAAATTACAAGGCATATCATTGTTGTGAGTATAATAACAACAAACAAGAAGAAGGAAAACAAAAAAAAAAAAAACAAAAAGGAAAATCAGATAAAATATAGCGAGAAAAAAAATTCCATGTAAAAGCAATTCAAAATGTATAAAAAAAAAATTATATAAATGTATAAAAAGAAAAATTGTTTACAAAAAAACAAGAAAAAGCACTCAAAAATGACAATAAAACAAACAGCTAAGCAAGCAATCTAAGCAATCTGAAATTTTTTTTTATTTTAATTTTATTTTTCTTGTTCATTTCACTTCATTTAAGCCCATCAAACAATCATCTGAAGCTTCTATTTAAAAAAAATATATATATACAATTCACTAAAAAGCATAAAAAAGATGATATAAAAAATGAAAATAAAAACTAATAGAGACAAGTACGAAATAAACGTAAAAGTCGGTTTTTATTTTTACCTTTTACCACATTCATGAAGAATGTAAAAAATGGTTTTTAATTATAAAAGGATATATATATATAATTGTTGCACATATTGTAAAAAAAAACTTTTCAGTTTGACCCTCTCTATGTCTTTAAGGTCAAATATTATTGAGAAATATATGAAATAGAGACCTTTACGAATTTGGATTCAGGACATCCAAAGTTATCAGTTCTAGTCATTTTTTCAAAAATCTGAACTACATCGATTTTCGCAAAAAATTCAAAGAGGTTAGCCTTTGAATTTTTTCTCGATTTTTGGGTCAAAAATTTTTTTGATCAGAAATGAGTTGAATGTGTATCCTTGTTATAGATTTAAGTCTTAAGAATTCAGAAAACGTATCCTTTCTTGAAAAAGAAAGCTTTTATTCTATATTTCATTGAAAATATGTATATGCCAATTTTTCAATTGAAATATGAAAGTAATATTTCAAAAGGATAACTTTAGAGTTACTCTGCTTAAGGAACAAAAGAAAAAATTTTTATTCAAATTCTTTTCCATTTAAAAGTATTTCCAAATGTTTGCTTATTTTTTAATTGTGAAATAAAAGTGTGTATACTGTGTACGTATGTATATTCAATCTGATTATATACATACATATGTACAAAAATATATACATACATATATATACGTATAATAATAGTAGTATGTACCCACATATATTCATTAAGGGATTTTCATAAAATTGAAAATGGAATGCACAAACACGTATAAAAAAAAATTGTAAAAAAGCTTAAATGGATGAATGTAAAATTCGTTAAAATTACATACATCTCTTACCATATTTCAAAAAACATATTGTCTATATGTATGCATATCCTTGCTATATAAAAATCTTATCTCCATATTAGATTTCATTATACAATTAAACAAAGATTTATTCATTCTCCTTCCTTTTTAATAAACATGCCAGTTCTTATATGTATACATATAAAATTAACATACATACCTACATATATACTCGTATATCACCGATTCACCATTTTGTTCAAGGATTTGTTATCTGGACCACAATTAGTAACTCAATTCTTTTACATTTTTTTTTTATATTTTATTTTTATAATTTTTTTTTCTTCTTCTTCTTTCACACAGATAATCATATTTAAAAGTGAATAATTCTATTTATAAGTATTCACTTTATTTCTGGCTTTTACTTTGCATTTAAAAAAAAAAGAAGCTTTTTCTTCTTCTTCTCCTTTTTTTTTCTCTTTTGCTAAAACATAATTGCATTTTCAACTTGAATTAGATGAAGCCACCACATTTTTCAGGCATTACTTGTTATCGTCTTTTTGTATTCTTCCATTATTATTATATCTGTATATAGATGTTAATTATGAAGAATTTTTCAATATGGAAATTTCGTATTACGTAAAAATACCAAACGTTCAGAATTTTCACATTAATTCTAAAAATATTTTTTCAAAGAATGCATCTTTTTGAGTACTTGTATTACACTCTTACTCGTATTTCTATCAAAAATAACTTTTGAGCTAAACATTTTCAAAATAACAATTATTATTGAAATATATAGGTACTTATTTCAAGATAGGACCAGATTAATTCAAAAAGAAAAATTTTAAAATCAATTTTTCTAATACATAATTGTATGCGTGTTTATGACATATTAAAGTATTATGTATATACATAAATAAATTTCTAAAAAGATGTTCTAAAATATAATGGAAAATTTTCTGATTGTATAAATTGTAAAATTTATTCAAGTGTAATTTTGAAATTTCAAACTTCAATGCTTTTATCATTATATAAGATAAAAGTATATAAAGATATCAGATAAATAATACTTAAAGATGTATTAAGTGTCCTTTAATTTGCATGTTCATTCAGATAAATATTTACTTACCATATATATCCCTTCGTTTATCTTCTATCTATCAAGATAGATTCTATTTTTTTTTTTTTTTTCGAATAAATACTTCGAAAATTAAAATTTTCATTAGATTACCACTTATTCATTTTTTTTATTTTATAAAACAAAATTTTCCATGAATGCTGTAAATTTTCATTTTTAATTATTCAGAAAATTCAGTTATATTGTATCAATCTGCGCTATTCTTAAAATCAGGGAAATAATAATTAGAAACAGGTAAATATTTCCATTTTAACGGGTATTCATTCATACTTCGGTATGACAATTATGCTATTTTGGAAAAGAAAAGGATTTGAAAAAAAAAAATGAAATACAATTTTATGATTAATTTAATTAAAAAAATGAAATAAAACAAATTTTGAAATTATTATTAAATAAAAAAATTTTCTGTATTTATCTCGTCTTTTTCATTTTTCCATTTTTCATTATATAATATATTCTATATATATATAATAATATACTTACAAAAAGCAGCAACAAACAAGCCAATTAAGCGAAATAAAGCCATTTTTCTTTTTCTTATTTTTTGTTTTTTTTTTTACTTATTCAAGTTTCTTCAAAAAAGTAGAAACATACAATATATTTTTTATTTTTTTTTTTGTTCTTTTGTATAATAATTAATAAATAGTATAATAATTAATTAATTAATTAATAATCATAATAATCATTGAATTTAAAAAAGAGAAAATTAAGGAGTAAAAAAAAAACAATATATTAATTAATAATCAAATAAAATTTAATTTTTTTTTTTTTTTTTATATATACTTTTTGTGTAATATGTATGTTTCGAAAAGATTTTATTTTATATTTTTTTCGTATTTTTATGTATCATTTACCGTTTTTAATTTTTTTATTATTTTTATTTTTTTATGTATACCTATTTTTTTTTTTTTTTACTTAATGTTTGTCCCTCTCTTGGTTATAATTTTTCTTATATTTTTCACTCATTTTTTTTACAAATATTTATCATATATGTTTATGTGTGTGTGTGTGTGTGTATTTATAGTATGTATTTTTATGTATAGTTTACTGTCAATAATACAACTAAAGTAACTTATTATATTTTTGTATTTTCTTTTGCTTTAAAGTTTGTTACTGATGTTATAATAATTAATAATTAAATTTTGTTGCTCCTTCTATTTATTTTTTTTTCTTTTCAAAATTATTATTTTATATAATTATGTATTTAGGTATATATTTATGTAATTTGTATTTATATATATTATGTATCTATATATATATATATATATATATATATATATATATATATATATATATATATATATTAATGAATTTTTTTGTGTGTTTTACGTAATAAATACATTCATAATAAATTTTCAACACAAGAATTTTGAAATTAAAAAAGAGCAAAAAAAATTTTTGTTAAGTATGTTTTCTGTATTTTTTATATTTTCTATTTTAGATATATATTTTTTTTTTTTTTTGATTTAATATTAAATAAATAACATAAACAATAATTATATATTTTTCGATTGATTCTTCTTCCTTTTTTTATTTGTTTTTTTATTCTCCTTTGAATTTTATTATTACTTTTTTTTTGTTGTTAATTTACTTTTGAGTTTTTATTTTCTTAATATTCTTATTACATATATACGAGTATGTATGTATGTATGTATGTATGTATATATTTTTTAAAATTTTTAATATACGATATTATCTAATCAATAGAGGAATTCATATCAAATAAATGTTTTTTTTGATTATTCATTAATTAATTTATTTGTTTATCTTATAATTTTTTTTTTTTTGTTCATTAACAACATATATATTTTTTTTGTTATTTAAAAAGTTTTTGGTTTTTCTTGTTTTTCTTAAATAAATGTATGAAATATGTTTTTTTTTTGTAAATGTTTTTATAGACAAAATTAAAAACAAAAAAAAATGTTCGATTTTCTTTTACGTTCTGAAAGTAAACACATTTTTAATTAGCTAAAAATTATCTTTTTTTTTATTTTTATTTTTATTTTTTTATTGTATCTTATGTACGTGCCTGCCATTTTAAAATGCAAGGCACACTTATAATATGTGTGTATATGTATAGTATGTATGTATTTATATAAATTTAAGTCAAAAATACATATATTTTTTATATGTGAAGTCCGTACATACATAATATATAAGAGTGAAAAGAACAAAATGATGATGAATCAAGTAAATGAATAATTATAAAATGTATTCAATTATTTTTATTTTATTTTTATTATTTTAGTTTCTCCTTCACTGTTATATATATACTCTTATATATATATATATATATGTATGTATATGTGTAAGTGTACTTAGGTCTGTTACATTGATGATACATTTATTTAATTTTGTTTGCAAATTTTTTTCTTTATCAGTATGTATTTTTTTTTCTATACTCGTATAACTTGAAAAAACACATATTTTGCAAAGTTGATTTTTATCCTTCAGTGTTTTTATTCAAATTAGTCAAATCCTTGTTTATGTATAATTTATAAATTCAACATTCGGTTTTTTTCTTTCTCTAATTTGTATTTTATTTGTTTATTTTTTTATAATAATAATAATTTTTTTTTCATATTTTGAATACGCCTTTTTATTGGTTTCTTATGGTACTTTTTTTTATTTTTTTAATTTCTTATTTTCTTCTTAACTTAGTAAACATATCTTTACAAACAACTTTTTTTCTTTTTTTCAAGTTTTAACTTAATTAATTTTTTTTTTCACATTATTATTTACTTTTTTTTTTTTTTTTTTTTTTTTTTTTTTTTTTTTTTTAATAATAAAACAATTTTTTAGTATATTTTTTTTTCGATTTTTTTCTTTTAACTTTTATTAAAAATTTAAGTTTTCGTATCCTTTACGATTTCATCTAAGCAAATTTTCATAATTTTTTTTTTCTCAACTTACCTTGTACTTATCTGTAAAGTTAAGTTAAATTTCATATAGTATGAATAAAAATTTAATTTTTTTCTTTTTTATTATGAATTTGCACTAGTTTTATGCGTTGTTTTTTTTTTTTTTTAATTATTTTACCACTTTTTTTTCATACATATATTTTTTTTTAAATTTGTTAAATTTGACTACACTTATACAAAAAGTATGAAAACCATATGTTTTTAAATTTTATTTTACTTAATTATTACACTTATTTTAATAACTATTTACTTAATGATACGTTTTGTAAATTAAAATTTACCTTTGTTGTTACCTATTTTTTTATTTTTTTATTTTGTTTCTTCATCGTTAATTTTTTTTCTTCAATTTTTAAGTCTTATTTTTTTTTCTTTTTTCATTTTATGTCACATTTTTTATTTTTTTATGAGAAAAAATAATTAATGTTAAAAGTAATATGGAAAAGATCAGTTTTTTTTATTTTTCTTATATTCCTGTTGTATGTTTAGTTAAATATTTTTGTTTATTATCATTGTGTTTGTAAAAAAATCTCTTGTTTAAAATATATATATATTTTTTATCATTATTTATTTTATTTTATTTTTTTTTTCATGGTTATTCTTACTTGTACACTATTTAGTTTTATTTTGGTATAATTAAGGATCAAATTTATTCGCAGTTAAATATTATTTACGTATTACATTTTCTTTTAATCCTTTTATTTTTGTTTTTGACTTTCAATTTTAACATTGTTAGTTGGCTGACAAAACTGATTATGTGAAATTTTTTTTAGACAAACTTAACTTTCATTCAAAATAAAATTCATCTTTATGCGCCAGCGCTATGACAATTTGTATAGTGCAATAAAAAGATATCCTTACGTTCGTAGCTCATAATTGAAAAAAGTAGAATTGACTTTTTAAAACAATTCGACCCAATTTAAATTATTTAGTTTTTTTTTTTCATTCAAAACTATTATGAAATTCTGGTGTAATGGAAATTCATAAGAAACTAGATTTGAAATGGTTCTTAAATGATTCAGTTTGCTCAGCCAAAAAAGGTGATATGATTTTCCTTCTCATGAGAAATTATAAATTTTAAAAACTTCATTAGGGGAAAACAAAATGTCTATATAGAATTATCTGAAGGTTATATTGCTGCTAAACTTAATTTAGATTATAAAAAATTTTAAAAAAATGCTTCTTTCTAATTATTTTCGCTCAATATTTTCTGTGATTTCTTTTGTGATTTTGTGGCAACAAGAGAAGTAACAGCATAATTTTTTTTTTTTTTTCAAACGTGTTCAAAATTTTACATTTATTGCAACCATTAATGCCTTAAATATTCTGAACGTACATATGCACATATGAGTATGTATGTAGATTATTTAAATTTCATTGCTTCATTGTGAAAATCTAAAAACAAATCACCTTTTTCATGTCGTGCATGTGTATTAAGTGCTTTCAAAAGCGAGTAAAATTTCAATATCAATAGAAAATTTGGCTCCAATGTTAAAATGTACTTGAGTTGAGAAACAAATAATATAACCATGTTCTTTCTTTATAGGTGTTTGCTATTAATTCTTGTTGCTACGAATGTATTATTTTAATTTAGAGAAGGTATATCGATTCGAATGTTTTTCTTCCAATTCTAAATAAAAAAAAAGAGGGGAAAAATCATTGAAATTCACGTCGATTTATCGATTTTGAATGAAATATCTAAATGAGAATGAACTTTGCATAATTTTAGGGGAAATTTTCTTTTTAAACGTTTTTCTTTTTCAAAAAGTTTTTCATTATGAACACGTAAATATAGATATTGAATAATTATTTTACCTATTATAATATTTTGTTAAATCGTTTTATTTTAACGTCGACTTCATAGTAGACTTCAGGTACTGAAGAATATTATATAAAATATTTTCAAAAAAAAAGAATTACATATTTTTCTACAGAATAATAAATAATTCTTTTAATTTTGAACAGAACACAATATCTGACAATTATTATGAAATTTAAAATTTTCAAATACATACGTTTTATTTTATTCGAAAGATTAAAAACGAAAGAAGAAAACGAAAAGGTAGGTATAACAAAATAAGGAATTATGTCCAATTTCTTCAGGTCAAGTTATCTTCTTAATAACTTTAAACTGGGGATAAATCAAGAATTTGGTTTTCTTCACTTTCAGATAAGACTTATTAAGAGGATAAAGTTATCTGGTCATGATAGTACCGATTATCTCAAGATTAAAAATATTTCGAAAACAGCTTTGAAATTGGTTTATATTTTGACTAAAGCTTTGAAAGCTAAAGTTTTAAAGCTATTTTTAATGTTTAAATTTTTTTCATTAGGATTTTATTTTATTAGAAGTGGTTATGGATATTTTTATTAATAATATTGTTATTATTTTTAAATTATTTTATTTTTACTTTAACTAGCAACTTCACTGGTCACTGGTAATAATAAAAATAATGAAACGGTTACTTAACTTCTTAAAAATTATTCAAAATTAATCATGAAGTTGAACCTCATTTATATTCGGAAATTCGGAAACAACATTTTCTATCTCGGTGATAACTTATCTGTGCTTTGGATGAAGAAAACCAAATTAGATTTATCGGTAGTTTAACTTTAACTGGAAGTTCATTATTAAGAACTATGAAGAAATTGGACATTAGTGATTTTGAAACAAAAACCGAACGTTACATATTTTAAATATTATTTGGTTTGTTTGTTTATGTTTTTTCTTTTTTTTTTTTTTTACTTTTTTCTAGTTGAGAATTTTCTTAGTGGCTTCCCTTTTTTCTACTATTTATATCCTATCCTAGTGTATTTAAAAACTATTTATATCCTAAACATACATAGATATTTCTAGATATTCATTAACCTCTTCTTTTTATTTATTTATTTTTTTTTTAACTCTTACGAATATTTTTCTTACACATATGTTTTTTTTTTTACTCTTTTGCTTCTGGTATATGTATATGTACCTATTTATTTATTTTTTTTTTTTTTGATTAAATATTTCGTCGTCTCTTACAAAAAATATCAAATTAATGGAACACCTCTTTTACCAGTCTTTGTTTAATACTTGTATATAATTAATTCTTTTTTTTTTTTGTTTTCGTAATTTTTAATTTTTTTTATACTTTTCCCTTTAAATTTTATATTTATTTAAATTTTGTTTCTAATATTTTTTGTTTTCTTTTTTTTATCAAAATATTTCCAAATAGTTATAAGTAGGTATATATTGAAATAAATTAATTCACACTATATAAACATTAAAAAATTGTTCGAATTAACTATATATTCCACGAATACATACGTCTTTTTATTTTCATTTAGATTTTGTAAATTTTTTCTTTAATATTAAAAATTAACTGTAAAACAGCTAAAAAATAACATAAAAATAGCAATAATATCTAGTAGGACAAAATAAAATAATAATAAACAAAACAAAACAAAAAAAAAACAATTATTTTGATTGGCTTTTATTTTCTTAAATTTGTAATTACAAAAATTAACAATATTATAGCTTCTTAAACAAATTGGTATAAAAAACGTAATTCTTAATGTTGAAATTAAAAATAAAAATAATAATATTAATAATAATAACTACAAAATTAAAATTCAAAAAAAAAAAACAAGCAAAATTATTAGTGGAATTTGTTTTTTTGTTTTTTTATAAATATGTAATTTTCTTACATTATTTTGCAACTGATGTATGTCGTATGTCATTTTTTATTGTTGTTTTTTTTTTTTTATTACGAAAAAATAAGATGACCGATGTTTTTTTTTTGTTTTTCATTTTTCTTTAAATTCACATTTAAGGAATCATCAGTTTTTTGTTTTTAAGTTGCATATTTGTTTTTTGACTTATTTTCTTAATATTATTTCTTGAAATCATATATGTAATGTACATATTATGTACTAGATACATCATAGACTTGAATCTATAGAACTGAATTTTTTTTAAAATTAAAAATTATTATTATTCATGATATTTTTATATATATATATATATATATATATTTTGAAAAAATTCAAATGACATGTGAATCTATTACACTTTTTTTTTCTTTCTTATATGATTAGTTTTTCTTTTTTTTTTTTTTTCTTCTTAAATGAAATTTTTTTATTGTATTAGAATTTAATTTTATCCTAGAATAATTATTTGAATTTTTATATTATTATGTTTTTTTTTTAATTCTTAACATTCGATGACACATATTTATTCGAAAAATTTAATACACGTTTTTAATGTATTTTATTAGTTGATTGAATTTTTTTTTTATTTAAATTAGAAAAAAAAAAGAATTTTTTTTAATCGAAAATATTAAATATAAAATATGTTTTTTTTTCTTCTTTTTTGTTTATTAATTTTTTTTTTGTTCTGTAATTTTCATTAAAATAATTATTTATTTTTAATTTTATTGTATTTTAATTTATTGATTAATTATTAATTTTTTTTTTTTTTTTTATTAATTTATAGATAATTGTAGTACATGCATGGAAGTACGAATGGAAGAATATATTGAATTTTTCACGTTTTTTTTATTTTTATTTGTTCACTTTTTTTCTCAAAAATAAAACTTTACTTTACGTTTTTTTTTTTTTAAATTTTATTATTCATCTTTTCTCGAAAATAATAATAGTAAGAATTGAAATAATTTAAATTATCATATAAATAATGTCAATTAATTATTTGTTTTTTCATCAGTTTTAAAAATTTAACCATTGTAAATTAGAAGAATTAAATGTATGTATTTTGAATACCTAAAATATTGAATTTTATATTTAGTTTTTTTTTTTTTTTTTTTTTTTTTTTTTTTATTGTGAATTATTTTATTCATTTTTTTTCCTCGGAATCTATTCCGAGGTTCTAACCTATATAACTAGTTTTCTTATAAATATATACTACATACGTATTTTCAATTATTATTTATGCTAATATCTAGAATTATCCTTTTTGAATGTGTGATCCTTCAAATATTTTATTTTTATTTCATTTTCCTCCTTTTTTTTGTTTTTCTTTTTTTTTTTTTTAAGAAACTGTTTTCTTTTTTAATTCACTATACCTATTTACTAAATACTATTTACTAAATGAATGTTTCACGTAAATTTTTTTAATGTCTCCTGTTATTTTTTTCCTTTTTCATTAAATTTTGTTTGTTTTTTTTGTTTTTTTGTTTTTTGTTACACAAAATTGATAAAACTTTCACACAATTTGACAGAAAAATAAAATCAAAAAAATAATAATAAAAAGAAAATATGTGTGTGTGTACATATTTTTAGTGAAGGTAAAAAATATAAAAATGAATTTTGTTATATACATATGTATATGTGTATGTATGTATGTATGTAAAATTGTATTTTATAAATTATAATGTATAGTTAATGTCATTAAGCACGTGTGTACTTTTTTTTTGTCGTTACATATATTCAGATATTCTATGTTTAACTTATTATTTTATACAATTACAAACTGTTTGTCAAAATTGTATTATTTGTCACATATACAAATTTTTTTTAAATTTATTAATTTAACCTAATGAATTATTATTCTTATTATTATTATTATTATTATGTATTATAATTATATAATGAATTATATTCTATTTTACTATACTATAATTGTATTTATAAATTTTTATAAAGTTATCTTTTTTTCTCATCCTTAATTTATTAATTTTAATTTTTTTATACATGTTTTTGTTATTTTTTGAAAAAAAAATTTTTTAGAAAAAAAAAATATGACTTTTAAATAAAATTTCTTTTATCCTGGTTTACTCATAGGTATGTATGAAATTTTATTATTATTATTTTTTAATTCAAAGCGATTGCTTTTTTATTTTAAAATATAGATTTATCAATATTATAAAATTTAATTATTTTTTAGTGGAACGAAAAAAAGAAAAGAAAAAAGAAATAATGTAATTTTCTTATTTCAATTGTTTTTTTTTTATTTATATATTTTTGTTTTTGTTATATCCTGTGGTTTTTATTGTAATTATTATTTTTCATTTTCATATATTTATTATCCGGCTTTCAAATATTTAATTTTTTTCTTTTCTTGTTTGTTTTGTTTGTTCTATTATAACCATGTGATTTTAAGTATTTCCTTATTTTCTTTTTATTTTTTTTTTGCTTCTATTTTTTCTTTTTTTTAAATTTCTTTTACTTTTTTAATTTAAATATTTTCCTCAATATTTTACATACGAAATAAATTTGGCTTTGATGGCCACCAAAAAATATATTATGCACAGGGATCACAGAATTTTGCATCACACAAACGACAATATTATATTTTCCTCATTTTCACTATATGCGTATATTCTTTTTTTTATTTTTTTTTATTCATCTATTTTCATTCTTTTATTGAATGTCAGTGAATTTTATTTTCAATGTTTTTAGAAAACATTTTTATGTTCACATGTTCTTTCATTTTGTTGTTTTCTTGCGTTTTCATCTATTATGCAATTTTTATTTAGTTTTATAATTTTTTTTTTTTTAAAAATTTTATAAAAGAATTTAATTATTTCGTCACAACAATAAAAAAAAATTATTTTTTCCGTTATCCTTTTTAATACATATTATAATATACTTATATGTCATATATGTATGTATGTTTTAATTATAATTTTAGTACTAAATATTCAATTAATGTTATCTTGATTAGTTTTTCATCGTATTCCATTTTTTAAACACATAATTTATCTATTTTTTTTTTTAGATTTTACTTATACGTGTGGTTTCTGAATACCATTTTATATATCATGTTTGTTTAATTTTTATTTTATTTATCTTATATATTTTAAAAACATTCAATACTTCATATTATTTTAATTTTGAATAATTAAAAGATTTTTAATTAAAATTTAAGTAAACTAACAAAATTCGTTTTTTTTTATTTAAAATTTTAAATTAACTGTTTTTTCAAATTAAATTTAGAATAATAAAACATTTTTTTTCATCTTTCGAATAATTACCCAGAAACAACATTGATGTAGGTACATAATGTACATGTTATTTTAACTGAATATATTATCGATGAATTATTTAGGTTTTTAAACTAAACAATAACAATTAAATAAACAAACGAACAGGTAATGCGATAAATTCAACTGAAATAATTTTTAACGATATAATTTTACTAATTTTTTAAAAATTTTCAATTAAAAAAAAAAACAAAAAAAAAAAAAATTAAATATACAATTAATTATTATGTTTGATTTTTTTTTTAATTCCTTTTTTTTTCTTATTTTCCTTTCCCTTGTGTTTTTACTTTTTTCATTATTACTCTCATTTCCACATACATACATGCTTTTTAAACAAGTGTTTAAGTTTGTTATACAATCGTATCGAAAATATTTTCATTTCAATATGAAAAAAATTAAAGACAATTTTTTAAAAAACAAACAAATTTTCAAAGAAATTCATTAAACTGTCTTGAAGACAAAATTTTTTTTGTTTTTTTTTCGGACTAAAAAAAAAATTAAAATCTTTAAATTTTAAATTATCTTTTTCGTTTTTCGTTTTTTGTTTTTTTTTTTTTTTTTTTTGTAAAAATTAACTCATAGATATTTTTCCTTGCAATTAGAAATTTGTGCGCTTATTAATTCCAGTTAAAAACTGAAAATTGTGTTTTACTCTTTTTTTTTTCACTTTTTTTTTTTATTTTATAAAATTCGACTTTAAAAAAAAAATCATATTCGATAAGTTGAAATTTTTTTTTTATGTATTTTCCATGAAAATTTTAGAAAAAAAAAAATAAGTAAGTAAACTTAAATTATGTAAGTAGACAGAGAAAAGCAATTATGTATTTCCAATATATGCCAATACTTTTAAAGTATTGAATAATTCCAGCGTATAAATTGTCAATTGTCTTGAATATGATAAATTTTTCAAAAATATTATTTGGTTTTTTTTTTCTTTTCTTTTTTTTAATTATAAGAATTGTTTTTGAAATTTTGCTGGCAGTGTTACCTTCTGTTAATATCTATCTATTTATGTGTGTATGTGTGTGTGTTTTTTTTTCAATTATTTTTAATATTATTTTGTATTTATTTGTATTATATGTCTTATTATTATAATTATTTCAAATTTAATTAAAAAATATTAAAATTACAATTAGTTAAAAATAACATATGAATACTAAATAAATTTTATCTATATAGTATTAGTGCTTATGACAATATTTTAGGTTTTCTTTTTACCTTTTTACCTTTTTTTTTTGATTATACGTATTTTATTAAAAAAAATTAAATTTTTGTAAATAAAAAATAAAAGTAATTCTTTATGTATAAAAAATAAAAAGAGATTTATTTCTTAAAATAAAAGAGAAAAAAAAGAAAAACTTTTTAACAAAAAAACGAACAATATTTAATAATATTTTTATAATCTTTGTTTTGTTTTTTGCTTTTTTTTTTGTTGTTGTTTATTTAATAATTTTTTCTCTTATATGTATTTAATAATAATATTTTTTCTTAATAAATTTGCTTTAAATGCTCCTTTGGTTGCAAAAATGTCACTTATTATTTTTTCGTCGCTTGTTAAATAATATACATAATTATATAATATACTACATACAATATACATACTTATGTATATTTTGTTTTTTTGTTGTTTTTTTTTAAATAACATTTTTTTTTTATCAAATTACAAAAAAATAAAATACTTAAAAATCTTTAGATTGTGAAAAAAAAAATATATATGAAATAAAAATAATAAAAACAAGTTTTATAGTAAATTTATATTTTAAAATACCAAAACAAAAAATAAAAAATTTATGCATATAAAATAACATAATTATATATATTTAAAAAAAAAAAAAAAGAAATATATTTATATGAATAATAATGTAGTACAAAATAAAATAAAATATATATTTGTTTTTTAAATTTTTACTTATGTTTTTAGTTTTTTGCTTTTTTTGTTCTTTTTTAATTGTTTTTCTTTTGGAAAAAAAAGAAATTCAATAAAAATATAAAATAATTATAAAAATTATTGAATTATGTTTTTTTTTTTTGATTTTTAATTTTTAAAAATTAAAATTACATGCTTAATTTTTAGAAATGTGTTGTTTTTTTTCCTTTTTCAATTAATTATTTACTTTTTTATTTAATATTTTGTTTTAAATAATAATAATATGTATTTTTGTGATAGTGTTGTGATGGCACAAGAAATTTTCCACGATACACTATATATTTATGTGTGTCTTTTTATTTTTTAAAGTTATTTGCAGAATTATTATATTATTACGGTTGTTTTTTTTTACAATAACATATTATATGAATAATACATATTGTTATTTTACATAATGATGGTGGTGGTGGTGTGATTGCGCTTTGTTTTTAATTTATCTTTTGAAAGTCGAAAATATTTTGCAATAATTTAATTTCTTGAATCCTTTATTTTCTTTATCTATTTTACTTGATTTTTCTGTTTTTTAAATTCAAAATAAAAAAAAATAGAGGAAACAAAAATGATTTAATTATGACGTTTCATGTGTAGCGCTAAATGATCAGATCGTGAAAAACATCGATCACAATTACGACATTTAAATGGTTTTGCTCCTGTATGTTTCCGATAATGACGTGTTAATTCGTCACTGCGTGCAAAACGCCATTCACATCCTTCCCATGAACATTTATATGGTTTTTCACCTGTAAAGAAATAGAAGAAAATATACAGAAAAAAAAAAAATGACAACAAAAAAAAAAAAAAGGAAAAAAATATATAACAGAATAATAATATTTTTAAATTGAAAAAAAAAACTGTAATTTCCGTTACATTCTAAGCAATAAAAATTGTTTGTGAATTTAATTCATTTTATTGATCATCATCAGTAATTTGAAATTTTCAATGATTGTGTGTATTGTACTTCTTTTTTTTTTTTTGATTAAAATCTGATTATCAATTTGATCAAATTTAAATGTATAATTTCTTTATTGTCAAATTAAATAATAATAATAATAAAATATATTATATAAAAATGAATAAAAATGAAATGTTTTTATGCTTTCAAAAATAACACATTTTCAAAAATATATTGTTATATACTTTTTTCTCTTCAAATGAAAATTTGTTTTTATTTTTCGTTAAAATACTCGAGGATTCTTTATTATTTTACAATTTATTTTCAAGAGTGTGTTTTTTAGAAATTTATTTATTATTATTGTGTTATTTATAAAATCGAAAGAAAAAAAAAGAAAATTATATTATATTCACTTTGCTATATACGTTTTTTTTTATTTTCTTTCCTTTCTTTTCAAATTTTTCATTCTTATTTCATAAATGTAATATGTACATATACGTATATAAATAAATAATATAATTTTTCCTTTGTAATATGAAATTTTCTCTTTTGTATATTTCATTTCTTTGATTAGTATATCTTTCATTAAAAATATAGTAAAAAGAAAATATAATTGAAAAAGAGCACTTACTAACAATGAAAGAGAATAAAAATGAAAAATAATAATAAGTATGAATAAATTTAAAAATTTTCAATTTTCATTTCATTTATTATTTTTTTTGCTTTTTTATTTTTTAATTGAAATAAAAGATAAAATAAAAAGAATAAATTTAAACTGGAAAATTACTTTTTTTTTTCTATAGAAGAAACAAAAGAAATTTTTTTAATAAAAAGGAAGATTAAAAAAATCGATTTATGGGATCTTTAAATCTATATAATATGTATTTATTTTTATTAAGAGAAAATAAAAAAACTCAATAATTGGTAACTTAATTCTTTTGAAAGCATAAAAAATGAATAGAAGAAATCATACAAAAAAAAAAAAATCAACTAATTAAACGAATCATTAACGTAATCGAATATTTTATCAAAAGAAAAAAAAAAATAAAATCACAATTTTTTTTTTTTTTTTAATTTTTATGAAAAGGGCGAAGTTTCAATTAACACTTTTATAAAATTCAATTTTAATTTAATAACTAATTATGATACTAAACTAAAAACTACTTTTTATATTAAGTGTGTTAAACAGAAATAAAAAAAAAATAAAGAAGTTGAAATTAACCTTTATGATCTCTTTTATAAGAATCAAATGACTAATTTACTTTATTATCAAATTATTAAACTTATTACGATTATTAAGTAAAATTTATCATATAACTTTTGGCTTAAATGAAATTAATAAACATTGAACATTATCACCATAATCATCGCGTCGTTTATAGGGTCCAATGGAATGTCAACAACAACAAAAACAACAACAGCAAAAAAATCTAATTTTCTTAACATTTAATTTTCGTTTTTTTTTATTAAGATCAAATTCTTCAATGAAATGACTCATTCATCTATTAAATACAAAATGATCATGATGAAAAATTTACTTACAATAAAATTTCTTGGCTTGTTATAACAGCATTCATTATTTACCCATAATCTTTCATACTACGGGTACCGATAGATATCTTCATCGGTAGTATATAAGTACATATACATATATATTAATTTTGTATCTTGAATGTTATCAAAGATACGATACATATATTATGTACATTTATGAATGTATATTATATACATTATTCTAAAAATAATACATACATTCATAGAGGATAATGATGATGAATTTAAATCATTATTTATAGAAAACAGTACAACGACAATATATCGTAAACATCATCATCATCATCCACACAAAACAAAAAAAAGCAAAAACAAGAGCATCTATCTATCTAACAGAAAGAAGAAAAAAAAAAGCAAGCAAAAGATCAAGTGTCTCCTTGAAATTTCAGTCAGAAAAAAACAAATCATAAGTCTCCCATGTAACTTTTGAAAAATTGAAGTGGGTGACTTGACTCTTGGCGGGATGTTGTAATCGACTTACAACAATAATTTCATCTTTTTTTTTTGTTTTTTTTTAGTTTTTTCTTTTTTTTAGTTTTTTCTTTTTTAAAGTTCAGATTAATTGACTGGTAGATGTGAGTAATACGAATGAAATGGTTCATATATAAATTTTCTACACAACAATTTTATTTTGTATTTTACGAAAACCCTGTTATATGAAATTATACTAAATGCTACTATTGTATTATACAACAATAATAATATTATACTGTGTCTGTCTGTCTGTTTTCTTGATTGACATTTGGAGATTTTTATGATATTTTCGTGGGCGATTCGATCATCACCCATATAAAAATTATTATAGTGGCAATTATGTACAAAATACCAACTACAATAATCATATTTGTCTTGAATCGCGTAATTTTTATGTAGTAATAGTTTATAAATTTATTTTTTTTTCTCATTTGTGAAAGCTAAATAAATTTGTTATTCTTCCATTGAACAGCATCATATGAGTAATTTTTAAAAACTCGCATAATATATGTACATAAATGTATGTATGAATATGTAGTGAAGAGAATGATATTATAAGTAATTATGATGACAGTTTTGTTTTATTTCTTTGTACTCTCATTTCATAAAAAAAAATAATAATAATAATAATATAATTCCACGACATTCTGTAATGATGCCTTAACAAAATACATATGTGTACAATACTTATTATTTGATTGACATTAAAGGCAAGTTCATGAGTCAATGAAAATGAAAAACAGGCACAAAAAAATAATATTATATGACATTCAAGTACAATTGGTGGAAATTGTTTTTTTTTTTTTTTTTTGCAATGATATGTAATAAAATTAGAAAATTTAAAAAATAGTAAAACCTTAAAGACACGATGTTGTAATGAAATTTAATTACTTACCAGTATGCGTTCTTTGATGAGCTTTCAAATGTGAACTTTTCGTGTAGACCTTCTTGCAACCAGTAAACTGGCATTTATGTATTCGGCGTTTTGAATCTGGACTGTGATCATGTTGTCTTTGATGATGCTTTGTAGTCACTAAAAAATAAACAAAAAAAAACAAACAAAATAATTAAATTAAGTTTTTAAGAACTTGAGGACAGACATTACAAAATCGTTGAAATATCTGATTTTTGACCCTATTTTTTAGCAAGCAAAATAAACAAGTACTCTAAAAGAAACTCTTTAATCTGAATTCAGTTTCGAACAGTATTTTACTACTGATTTCCGAAATTGTGGAGGACTATTCCATATGTTCCCTCCCTCATATGATCCCTTCTCCCTTAATGACTTTCCATCCCTTTTTTTCCCCAAAAAATTTTTGAAATTTGTCCCCAAAATTTAAAAAAAGTAATTTATTCAAAATTTTCATCAAAACATTTATAAAATCCCACAGGAGTCTACTTTATGACCTATACTAGTACTTGTATATACATATATATGTACATATGTATGTATTTTTTGTTTGAAAAAGAGAAAAATACTTACATGCTGTTACTTGAGGATTTTGAGTCGAAGTCCCCCGTTGTGCTATCGCTGTAGGAATATTCTGACTGACTTGTACTACTCGGGCTAAACTTAATGCATTTTTGCCTGTTAACCTTAAAATGGCACTTCGTGGAAGATGGTCATTTCGTGCTGTTGATACGGTTTGTGTAGTTTGTTGTTGTTGCTGTTGTTGTTGTTGATGTTGATGATGATGATTCTGTTGATGTTGTTGCTGGTGATGTTGGTTAACTGTTGCTGCAATTGCAGCTCCCTGTAATGTTGCTGACGAAAAACGTAATATACCATTATTATGGCTTAAAAGTGTTGTTAAATCAGTTTCATTAATTGATGCCGTCCGTATTGATTCTGGTGATGATGGTGGAGTCAAAGTTGGCAATAGATCATTATTACTGATAATTGTATCACCTGGCTTTATTGTTGCTGTAGTTACTTGTGACAATTGTGTTGCTTGATGATGTTGTTGTTGATGATGTGGTGCAATTGCTGCTACTGATGATGATGTTGTTATAGATGGTGAAGATGCTGTTGCTAATAAACGTAATTTAATTGCTTTATCATTATTATGATTATTTGTTTGCAATTGTTGTTGTAATGTTTTTGTATTCCCATATTTCATGTTAATAAATTTCTCTTCACAACTATCAGAATTATCATCATCGTCTTCATCAATTTTTTCTTTTTTCACAACAACTGAACAACTTAATGAACTATCCCATGATATACCTGAACAAGCTGACGATACTGAACTTGTAGATATTGAATCTAAATTTTGTTCACTGATATTTAATTCTTCAAGAATTCGAGCTGGTGTAGCAAAAAAATCCCATGTTGAATCAAGATCTGTCTGAAGTTTCTTATATGATTGTAATTTAGGTTCATCCTTTAAATATCTTTCAAGTTCATAGCATGTCTAGAAGAAATAATAAAAACAGTAATGAATTAATTAATTAAGTATCTAAATGTATTGAAAAGAAATAAAATAACTATTTTCTGTTTTGTATGAGTAAATTGGAAAAAATCTTAACACTGCCAATTTAAATTTTTTAATTGTAATTGCAACAAATATTTTCTCTTTTTTTTAAATGTGACTCGATAATTATTTTTTTCAGGTATTTTTTAATTGATACTTTTCTAATTTTTGTTTTTGTTATTTTAACCCTTAAAAGCATGATTTTTTATTTTCTAATACAATAATTGTTTCCTAATGGGATCGTGTTATAGAAATAAGTTTTGTTCAAGGAAAAAGCCAAAATATGTTTTTGCTGGAAATAATCAGAAAATTATGCTTTGTAGCCAATTGTCTATACATAATGTAATTTAAGAACACTTTTTATTGCTTACAAAATTGTTTATTTCAGTTCATTTTTATTTTATTAGTTCAATGAATTTTTTAAAAAAAAATTATAATTAAATTCAATATCACATTTTTATAAAATAACAAAATAAAAAATCAACAACTAAAAAAACAAAAAATAGATTCATACAACATCATAAAAAATAAAATAATAAAAAATAACAAAAACTAAAAAAAAATTAAAAAACAAAATTTTACAAAAAAAAAAACTTCAAGTAATTGTCTTTTAAAATTCCACAATAAATAAAACTTAAAATATTAGTTTCATTCATTATGGAATTTGAAAAAACAATTATTTTTATTATTTAAACATAAAAAAATATACCACACTTTGTGCATTTTGTTCTGTTAAAGCCATATTTGCATCGTTGTTTTTTCTTCTCATGATTTGGCCAGTGTCCAATCTGGTCACGTCTAATGTAAGGACATTAGAGACATTGGAGGAAGGTATGCAGCTGGACCTCGTGCTTTTTTCTGTGCAATTTCTATTTCTAAGCAATTAGATGGTCTACCTCTTGAAGATTTCGGAACTGCAGAATGAGTCAAACAGTAGGCTATCTCTGCTTTGAAGTTGACCATAGTGTATTTGGGAAGATTTGGGTTGTTTTGTTGATTTCTTCTATACAACAACCATGCATTTGCAATGACCATATCAAGGAGATGATAAAAAATTGCAAATATAATTTTTTTGATTTTACACTAATTTTTGCTCTTCCAATGAGACTATCCATTAAGTCAACTCCTCCCATATGTGCGTTGTACTGTTTGACTACAGCAGGACAATTTATTTCAATTTTTTTCTGCTTTCTGTCGAAACGCTGTATTTTTTCTTCTGGTAGAATCCCACAGTAATTGGACAAAAAAGATACAGTCCTGTTGTCTTTCCATACAACAGAACTTATTTCTAAATTCTCTACCGTTGCAACATATTCCACTGCTGTCCCTTTAGGACATTTTTTCAAATCATAGTCACTTGCTAATTTACAATTTGGTAAACGATTGCGTTTAATAGTACCAAGTGACAATATTCCTCTTTTAGCTAAATAAATAACTAAATCAGCACTTGTATAGTAATTATCGAAATATATTCTATAGTTTTTGTTTTTAGGTACCTCACGTACAAGCCTTACAATAACATTACCAGAAGCTCCTATATTTGGTTCATCAGATAATCTAAATCTTTCTTCATTCTCTTGTCCGAAATATATTTCAAACTTATACATAAAGCCTGACACTCCACTTAAAACAAATAATTTAAAGCCCCATTTATGAGGTTTCTTTGGTAAGTACTGCTCAAGGTACGATTGTGTTTTTGTTGAACAAAGTTGTTCATCTGCTGATAAGTTTCTTTCAAAAGGAACTGTTTTAAATCGATTATTTAATACATCAATTAATGGCCTTAGTTTGTAGAGACGGTCATTCATGGTTTGCTTTTGGTTTTTTAGGCATTTTATTGTTATTGAAATGTAAAAACTTTTTTATCTTTTGATATTCATTGTATGTCATACACTGATTTATTTTATCGTATCCTAAATGAGTACTCCAATAATTTCTGGTACTTTGTGTTTTCATCAAGGATGTATACAGACTTACTCCAATCAATTTTTCTACATCATATTTTGAAATTGGTGAGTTATTATTTATGTTTTTCTGATGAGCATACAAATTACTTTGATCAACAATATTTAAAATGCATTCTTCCGTTAAAAAATATTTAAAAAACTGAAAAGGTGTCTCTAGGTGGATGATATCGGAAGGTAGAGAGATTTCTTCAAATTTCAGGGCCGATTCATTTATGTTTAGATGTTTTTTCTTCCATGTGATTTTGTTAAGTTTTTCGTATTTTATGTTTTCTAACGGATAATGTTGCCTTGGAACTTTAATTTCTATATTTATTATTTCTGGAGAGTTTTCGTTTTGCATATTTTTCAAGTTTTTAGAAGTATCATTTATTATATTATCATCATCAAAATCAATTGGCATGCTATTTATATCAAAAAGACTGTCTACTTGTCTAGATCATCTTCACCTTCGGAGTTTTATATTTTATCCTCACTTTCGTCCCATAAATTAGAGTTAATAATGTCTTCTATTTTTTTTTCCGTTAACGGTTTTTTAAAATCAGCCATGTTGTTTGATGGTTTACTGCACATTGTAGCCTTTTGTCTACATACCCAAAATAACGTAAAGAAACAAAATTTATAAGTTTTTTTTTACTTATTAACTAAAATAATGTAAAACTTACTCTGATAAACTCAAATTAATTTTTTATTTTTGAAAAATTGCACGAAAAATCACTTTAAAACATTATATAACTTTACACTAGTCCGTCCGCTTTCGCTTACCAGAATGGACTGAATGTTTGTTTACTACTCAAGTAAACAGTTATTATAAGAGTATAAATATATGATTTTGACTTAGCAGAGAATGTATTCTTTTGGCTACAAAAATGCTGTAATACATAAAGTTTTTTATTTGCCATATTATAAAGAAAAGTATGCATTGTTGCCAATTGGCTACATTATGCTTTTAAGGGTTAAAGTAAAATACATTATAGGTACGGTGACCATATTTTAGAAAGTGAAATACAGTACAAGCAAAATAAAGAATGTAGTACTTAAATTTTATTCAATGCTTTATTTCAAAATAAACAAAATTTAACATAACATTTGTATTGGAATTAAATTAATTCATCTTCCAATTAAATAAAAAAAATAAAACAAAACAAAACAAAAAAAAATAACAAAAAAAAAAATTAAATCAATGTAAAAATTAAATTTTTTATTTAGTAACTTTGATTTAGTTTTTAAACTTTTCTGCTGAATGAATTTGTTTTAAAAGTTGTGGCTGGTTAGCCAAAAAATCATAAAACTCAGTGCAACTCTCTTTAAAGTTGCATTTTGTTATTAACATTGCTTTCAATGTCGTAATATTCAATTGAGTCTTCTCGCTCGACCAAATATTATTTACTTCTGAAAAAACTCTTTCAGTTGCAGCATTTGATCCAGGAAGAGACAAACAAAACTCAATTATTTTTAACAGGTTATTAAATGAAATTTTCTTCGAATGAAAGAACGTAAAAATTTCTGTCCACTTTTTGGAGAGCTCTGTATTTTCCCATTGTTTTATTTTGTTTATGTCAACATAGGATTTTAAAGACACAACTTCGTCAAATAGTTCAATGTCGTTTATCTTAATTTCAGCTCTTTTCTCCAAAATTAATGGAATGCACTGTTCTACGAGTGGCCACGATGGAACTTTCTCAAGTAAAATCCATTCTACATTTTTCATTGAATAATATTCCGAAGTCCATCGATCCAAATAAGCAATTGACGTGTCGTAAAATTTACCACAATGGCTTTTGAAAGAATCAAGATTTATGTTCATATTAGTATTATTAATAATGCTTTTGACGCTTAGTGGTATGAAAAGTTCTCTTTTACGTTCAATCAAAATATTTCTCAGTTTTTTTAAAATCTTATTTACTTCAACTATTGAAATATTTTGTGATTCTATTTGTAAAATACTGGCATGAAAAACTGCAGCTTGACTGTGAATAAAATATAACCATGCTTCACCTGCTGGGTTTTCGAAGAAATCTTTCAGTACAGTTGGACATTTTTCCTGACCAGCAAAGTAAATTTTCAAACCATTGTATAATTTCAATATTCTTTCTAAAGCTGGTAACAAAGTGAGCCATCTAGTTTTGCTGAATCCAAGCAACTTACTATATTCAATATCAATGGAATCACAAATTTCTTTTAAATTTTCAACACGAATAGTGTAGATATAAAAGTATGAATAAATTTTAACTATTATTGTTTCTACGTCAATTGGTAAGCAGTCCGTTGCACATTGTATACAATTATTGACAATATGTGCTGCACAATTTATACCAATTAAAGGCTTGTTGCACTTATTTTGTAATTTTGAATACACATTACATTTTCCTTTTCTGTTTACTCCACCAAAATTCGAATTAGTATTATCTGCGCAAAATGCTAATAATTTGTGTGTTACTTGATAAGAATCAAGGGTCTCAATAATGAAGTTTGTCAAAATATCAGAAGTTTCACCAGGTAATTGCTTCAGTTCTAGTATTTTAACCTTGATTCCCTCAAATGGTAAGAAATACCTAACTAAAATGGGGCACAATTTCACATTACCTCTGTTTGAGCAATCAGAGTATATTGTTATAAAATCAATAGATGCAAGATCATTTTTTAAACAACTGATAGCTGCGGGCTGGTAGACTGCACAAACTATCGCCTCAGCTTTTGTTCTTCCACATGAGAATTTCTCATTGAAAGATTTTTTAATCAACTTTGACGTACAATCTGATGATCTGAAAGAATGGTTGTGTTTAATTAAATGATACGCCCATGTACCTTCTACTAGAGCTAAGTTTTTTTCATCTTTACTAAATATTTTATTTCTCAAAAATGATGTTAACACTTTGCTTGATGATGCAGCTGCATCGGCATTCTTGTGCTTCAAGGTTCTTAAATGTTGAATAATGTCGGATTTACCTCCGTTTGTAATTGAGAAAACTGAATCGCATTTCAAGCATCGAACTTCACTGTCAGTAGAAGTTTTTTTAAGAAACGAGTATTCTGTTTCCAAATTTTTATTGAATATACATTTTCTTCTTGGAGACATTTTTTATAAATAACAATTAGATGACGTAAGGAGACCCTAATTCCATTGGTTTTATCGCTAAAACTCTGAAAAGTTAAAAAGCTAGAAATAAAAAAATTATCAAAATAAATAATTTTTTACCTGGTATATAAGTTTTAATTTTTTTATTGTCCTCTTTTACTCTTAGATTGTGTGTGGAATCGAGTAAATTTTTACTACAATAGTAAATTTTGACATAAAACTTGGTGAATTTAACCGTCAAAATTTACTATTGTAGTAAAATTTACTCAATTTTACACACACTCTTATTATATAGGTTATAGTCACTCACTACTCAGTGTTTATTATAAAATAAGATGTCATTTGTCAAAAAGTAGGTATTCGAATTTCGAAAAAAAAATTATAGTAAATGAAAAGAAAAAAAAGTAGAAAAAAAACAGATTTTTAGTAGATTATATTTTATAAATAAGAAAAAGAGGACAAAAACAGGACTGCATTAAAAATAATGGACATATTCGTGCTTTTCCTAATGGAATAATTTTTAGAGTACACTAGCTTGAAATAGAGTACTGTACTGTACAATACAGTACGTATGGTCACCGTAATTATAGGTATAAAAAAAGAAAATACATATTTTAATTTTGAATTTCTTTTCATTTTAAATTGTGTTTTATTTGTTTTGCAAAAGTAAAAAAACAACAAGTAAAAAACAAATATTGAATCTTATATTTAACTTGAAAAATATTTTAAATGCTTGCTGCTATACCGATGATGTTGCTGTTGCTTTTTGTATAGGTTTTTGTTTTATAAATAGCAAACTTTGTAGTTTGTGATGTTGTAAAAAAGTTCTTTGACTTTTTTTTTTAAAAGAAGCTTATAAGTATACATATGTACCTATATGCATATATGTACATATGTATGTATTGTGTATGCATCTTTAGCAATAACAATGAATAACAGTATAAGTTTAGAGATGCTATTTTTGTTTTTGTACACCTTAATTAAATAGAAAATCATCAATGCTGTTATTCCTTGTTGTCATTATAGATACCATATGTATATATCATACATTTTATGTAATATGTAAAATAATACTATACATGTACATGTGTATGTATGCACGACTATGTACATACGTACATATATATAACTATTTAAGTAGAGCTATCAACATATTAACATCATTTTGTTTTTGTTTATCATGTTATAAAATAGGGAGAATGTTTGCTTGTAATTCCTGATCCTTTATAACAATTTTAGCGAAAAGAGATACACATATGTGAATAGTTAAAGAGTAATAAATTCCAGAAGTTATTAGCTTACAAATCTCATTGTTAATGGATAAAATAATAATGAAAATATTAATTACATATCAATATCAAAGATATAATTCCTTTTTAAAGGAAAATAAAAGTTTAATGACCACAATCACTGTACAATTGAACTTAGAATCAACAGGAAAAGGAGGGAAACGGTGACAAAAAGTATGATGATGTTTAATATTATATACATATGTATCTAAATATGTACATTATATAATACAATATGCTTCAACTTAAATTACTTTGTAAAATACAATTAAAATTTATGTTTTCAAGAGATTGTATTAATTTACTAGTTTACAACGAGAAACAACATACATACATAAATTCAGAGACAATTTAGAAAGTACCTAAATATATGTATGTACATATTTATGTATATACTCAGATTAGAATTGCAATGTACGAGTACATTTCATGTACATACATACATCGTTTTTAATGGTAAGTTCAAAAATTCTGCTTTCTAATTATTGAATGACTATTTCAATTTTAAATATGTAGAAGGATTATTATTGATTTTTATTTTTGAGCTTATTAAAGCTTTAAAATCTGACAAAAAATTAAGATAAAAATAAAAATCATTTTAATATAAAAATTTACAAATGCATTCCATTATTTTTATAAAAATTTACATATAGGTATATTTATGATATATTTTTTTTGTTAAATATAAATCATAATAATATTTCCTTTGAAAACGTTACTGATGTTGAATTTTATTATTAATTGCATTGATATTCAACTTAATTTTTTTTTGTTTTTCTTTGAATGTAACATTAAACATGAAAAACTCATCTCTTTTATGTACATGTTTAACAGTTCTTTTATTTATTTTGTTTTTTGTATATATTATTTATCTTCTTTAATAAGTTTCATGATATAAAATAACATATTGTAAATATTAAAAAAAAATCCAACAATACAAACAAACAAAAATATATACACATTATACGTACATATGTATATAGCATATAAAAATTAAATTAAAAATAAAAATGTGAAATGTTTTTATAGTACACATAAAAGGACATGCCTTATATATTCTCTTTTTATATATACCTATACATGATCCCATTTCTACTTATAACACAAATAATACATAAAACGTAAACTTTTTCAGTAACATGTGCTTAAAAAAAAAAAGAATAATAATAATAAAAAAACTAGGAGAAAAAAAAGTACAAATACAAACTTTTCCAACCATTTAACACTACACTGATATTATTGTACCTTTCACATGTATATAAAAGTTTTTATTTTTAATTTTCTTTTTTTTTTTTTTTATTTACAATTTTTACTGAATTTTAAAAATAACAGCAACTACCTATATTATATACAACAAGCGGAAGAAAAGAAAAAAAATAGCATCATAATATTTTTCTATTATTTCAATTTGTGTTTTCCGTTTTCCTTTTACTTTTTATTTTCAAATAGTATAAAATAGGATAATATAAAACAGAAGAAAAAGAAAAGGTAACTCAAGGATAATAGTAATACTTTTTTTTATATAATGTTTTTCCTCTTTGTTGTTGTTATTGTTGTTGTTGTTGTTGGTTTTATTTCTTTTACTTTTTTTTTGTTTTTTTTAAATTGTGGTTAAACAGTACATGAGCTACTGAGACATTCACTGAATGAAGGAAATAAATGAATTTTCTACTTATTTAAGTGTAAGTTTAAACGAATTACGGATAGGCATTTTTTCTATTCAAATCTTTAGCTTTTATATATGTACTTCCATAGAAATTTTTGTATTTGATACATTTTTTTTCCTAGTGGGCTGAACTAGAAAATATGTTGTTGAACTTAAAAGTTTAATTTTGGTATATACATATAATAAAGTCACTCATATTAAATTAAGAGAAACTTTTTGTAACCTTTTGGATTGTGGTAGCGGATGCTTTAATGGAATTTTCATTTACAAATTTTTGCAATTAGTATTTTTTCTTTTTTCTTTTCATTGATTGTTAAAATAAATGTTCCCAAAGATACCTTTATAGTTTCGGTCTACATAATTATCACCGTTGGATCATTCTGTGTTTTTTTCTTCTTTTTTTCAACAATAAAAATTTGTATGTAAAGTCATAAATTATGAAAAAAAAGGTATATTTTGAGTTATCCTCAACCACTCTTCCTGAATCTTTCTTGTTTTTGTTTTTACATTTTTAATTATTATGAAAAAACAAAAATGTAATAAATACAACAGTGAGTGGTGAAAAAGGATGTAAATACCTCTCTTTTAAATATATACTGTTTAATATTTGTTTTTTTTATGCATTTATAAACATAAAAAGTTAAGATCACTCGCGTACTACCTTCGTGAAATAAAAAATTTCTTGAATTTATTAAAATTCCGAATTCTTAATATAACAACAGGATAATTTCTACATAAATCAATAAAAAAAAATATTTTCTTTTTTTTCGTTTTAAAATACTATTTGTTTTTTAAAAAACGTGCTCGATCAAACTCTGTGCGCATTAGTTTTACTCTTACTGTACAAAAATTTACAAAAAATTAAAACTGCATAGGACTAGATAAAATCTAAGTTCTAAGAAGACAACCTAGAAATGAAAGAAAAAAATATATATGTAGTATAATTAATAATATGATAATTTTAACACTTTAGATAAATGATAGGCACAGAGCTCATCAAAATTGAGTTAGGTTTGGTATAAAAAAACCTTATGAAAGCGAAACATGTCATTTTTTTATGAAGTTTTTATACATTTCGTAAACAAAACTTCAAATGGTTTTCTTTGATCAAATTAAGATTACATTTTTGTAGAATCCTTTCAAATGTCGAATCAAAGATGAGGTTAAATTTTCAAAGGCGTGAATATATTAAGCTTTTTATCTTTATATAAAAAAATATTATAGATGACCAAAAATATAAAAAATAAAAATAAAAGAAAAGAAAAGGACATTGATTTCAATCAAAAGGATAATTCTAACCAGCTAACAGAACATTCATTGGTGGTGGGTGCCGATGATACATTTGAGGAGGGGAAAATTATCTTTTTATTATTTTATATATACATACGTATGTATGCATGTATGTATTGTGTCCATAAAAAGTACTTCACTTAAGTTTTTTTTAAATATATTTTTATTTTTCTTAGTAACATAATCCCTCTTTTGCAGGGTGTTATTTCTTTTTTTGTTGCATTTTGTAGAAAAATGTGAAAAGCTGATATATGAAAAGATTTAATCATCGTAAAATAGTAACATACATAAATACGTTTTTTTCAAAGTTTTAAATCTTTTTATATCCATGCTAAGAAACAAAAATCAGATTTTTAAATTTTAAGTTAAGTGACAAAAGGATAACCAGATTTGTTGTATTAGTGAAATTATCGTATTAAATTTTGTTGGGCATACATACCCACATATGTATATAAGATACATACATACTTAATTTTTTTTTTTTTACAGTGAATTTAATCACCCTGCTTATTTTATAAAATTACAAACATTTACTATTATAGAATACATAAGATAAAAGCATGATATGGAATATGTACACATTTTGTGGTCTGTACGGGATCATGTAAGTTGTCAGATTAAATCCCGTTTTCCTATCATATCATACAGAATGTGTATAAACATATTACAGAATATAAACATACATATATTATTCTTGTTAGAATATACCTTATAATACGACATATTACATTGAACACAATTTCTCATGATATACAAAGATACTTATTATTGCTATATATGTACAATAAACGAGATGTGAATGGTAATAGTATAAGATATGTATGTACATATATTCTCTTATGAAATGCTACAATGAATAAAATTGCTTGGAAAATAAAAATTATATACATAGATTGGATTTCACTTTACACCATTCAATTCAACGCAATTCATTCAAAAATATATAGATATACAACAAATTTTTTTTTTCCTATTAGTATACTTTTTTCCTTGAAGCTGTTTGTAAAAGCGTTTGTTGTTATCAGTATAGTATTAATTCGGTTGTTTTTCCAGGCTATTTATTTATTTATATATTGTTTTTTTTTTTCGAATAAAAAAATTTCTATATGTTGAAAAACTAAAGAAAAGGGTATAGAAAAACAGTTAAGCATTTTTCGATAGATTCGCCACTAGTCCGAAGATTTCAAATTCTTTGCAAATATGTGCGGTTAAACTCGTTTACATTTATTATACATTTGAAAAAAAGGATCAAATGGTCAAGTTACAAAACAAAAAAAAAGCTTTGAAAAGGCAGAAATAAAAAACAATCGAAATTGAAAAATGTTCTGTTGAAAATTGGTATTCGAACAAAAAAAAAAAATGTTTTTAACAATTTGACTCTATCATCATATTGAACACAAAGTAACAACTAGGACAGGACATTCAAATAAAAACATTGAATGATGGTTTATTTTTTCCTTTTTTTCTAAAGGATATGTTTTTTCAGTTCAGTTCAGTTTCAAAGAAGAAAAAAAAAAATATAAACTCCCAAAAAAAATTTATGATAACTACCATTTTTTTTTTTTTTTATCAATTTTTGTTTTTTATAAAATTTAAAAAAATTCCTGTACAAGTTTTTAAATGATACATGTGAATAAAATAAAATATAAAAATGTAAAATTGGTTTGACCTTCTCCTTTGGAAAACCCAAGTATTCAGAAAATTTTTCTTTTCAACCATCTGCCATAATTTAAAGATTGAAAAGAGTTTGTACAAAGTTGTATAAGAACAAAATCATAACTCATGAGAGCATGACTATGTAAAGTGGAGCCAATAGTAGTAGTATAGGTACGCGTCTTTAAAATTCATTTGATTTTGCATAATTACAAATTAAGTAGTTGCTTCTTAGAAATTATACTATGAGAATGATCCGATTATTATTATTATTATTATTATACTTTTGTACTTAATAACCTCAATTTGAATTCAAGTAGGTACATAACATTAGAAAAAAAAATGTTATTTTTTCTTCTCTATTTTTATATTTATTTTTATTTTAATATAATATATCTTATTATCATAATAATGTTGTTGTAACTAAAAACATATAAAATATAGTATAAAATACGAAAAATTTTCTTTTTTTTTTCTTTTTTTTATTCATCAGATCTCATGACACTGCGATTTTATCATTCATAAGGATAAGCACAGATTTTCTACAAAAATTATCTATCCATTTGCTTTTAAAACAAAAAGAAAGAAGAAAGAAAAAAAAACACACCGAATAAAAAATAGTATAATATAATTATAGGTATACAAATATATACCTATAAAGATATAAATATATGTATGTATGTACAATATGATACGAGTATTCATATACTTTACAAAAGAAAAAAAAAACATAATTGTGATGATGAAGATGATGATCATGACAATGATGATGATGATGATGATGATGAAAAATTATACAATGTTATTTGGTTAGATGGTATATTTTCCATGTATAACCATTTATGTTAAGATAAAAATATATATTTTTATGCTATTTATGTATAAATGTATATACAATATGTATATTATGATAATATACAAAATATATGTATATATATAGTATATTTAGAAAATCTGTGTAAAAATATTTCCGTTAAAATTTCAAGGATAAAAATGTCACATTAAGCCTTTTGTACGCGTTTTGAATTTAAATTAAGAATTAATTTCGTTTACATAGAATTTTTTATTATCCTTATTATTATATAGCTATATACATTTTCTTTTTTTGTTCTTTTTTTTTTTTTGTCTCCTGTATAAAATTTGTTACGCTTATATTTTAAATTAGTTATAAAATAGTCTAAAAATAATGTCCTTTTCTCTCAGATTTTTGAATAAATTTTCATAAAAATTGAAAAAGTATATACAAAACTATATGTATGTATATAATAAATGATATAGAAAGTGCAAAAAAAAAAAGGAATAAAAAAAATGATGTTAGTAAACATTTTATTCGTATTAAATACCATTTGTCAGGATAAAAAGCAATTAAATAGAATTATTGAAAATATAATTATTATATATTCATATGTGCAATTTTTAGCTATATTTCAAAAGAAAAACAGTATAAAAAAAAAATTAATAATAATAATAAAACAGGATTTAAGCAAAAATTAATTTTAAAAACTATTTTGGTTTTTAAATGAATGAATTGTTTTGTTCGAAAATTTTTTTTATTTTTATTTTAATGAATTAAAAGCATTCTAATAATAACAAAAAAATAAAAAATGAATAATAATGAAAATAAAAAAAAATGAGAAAGAATAAATTCAATGCAAATAATGAATATGAAAAACTACAATAACAATTAATGCTTATAGTTTCAATACAAATTATTCTTCTATATATAGTGAATAAAATATGAAAAATTTCAAGAAAAACCCAAATTGTATTGTTTTTAAAATCAAATATTAAATATAATAAAATATTTTTATCATATTGTCATTCAATGGTCAAATTAAATGAAAAAAACAAAAATTAAATAAAACAAAACAATCATTGAATGAGAAAAAAAATAAATAAATAAATCCGAGGAAAACTAATCAATAAAATTCGATAAAATTTCTTTCTGATATTCCTTTATTTATTTTTTTTTTAATTTTTTTTTTATTCATGCAATCCAATATAATTTTATATGCATGAGTCATCTAATATAATAACTATCCTTTTTCTCTTATATAACCAGTCTACCGATTTAATGGAATATTTAATTATTATTGACTATTTACAATGAAAGTATCTACTATATAATATACGAGTATATTATGTATACATACATATATGTATGTGTATGTATATTTATGATTTTTAAATAGATGAAAAACAATTTATGTTGTTTTTGATAATGATAATGTAATGATGATGTGTATAGGGTTTTTTTTTTAATAGCTCTATAGTAGGTGGTAATAGTTTTGTACTTGTATATAGTATATGTATATTTATTACATTAAGAATATGAGACATTATGGGATCGTCATTCTCATATAGCATTAAGAACTGTAATAATTGCAAAAACGAATTATATGATACAAATAAAATAATTTCAACAATATTGTATAAAAACTATACAATATGTATACTTATAACATATACATAGTTCAATAAAGAAAATGAGAAACAATAAAAAATGAAAATTTGCATAGTATTTTTTTATTTTTTGTTGTTTTCTTTATCATTTTGTTTTGTTTTTTTTTTTTTTTTTAATTGTATAAATGACCCTTTTTTATTCACTTTTCATATAATATAAATAAAGTACAAGTCACAGTATGTCAAGTACTAAATATACAATTATTACTTTATACAATATTTCTACTGGTAATATATGTAATTATAATGACATACAAATTTATACAAATATATTATGAAATTGTAAATAAAACAACAAGAAAACAATAAAGTAAAATATAAAACATTTTGCACAAATACTACAAGGTATATGTACATACATATATGTATATATGTATGTATGTATGTATATGTATAAAAAAATTCCCAATGGATAATAAATCTTACTTTTTTGTACATGCAATTCCCATTTGAAATTAGCTGATTCGACGTTTGAATCAACTTTCACCCTCTATATCAACTAAACTTAATTAAGGACCTTTGCACGTTTTGCAAAATTTCCCTTTCATCCTTTTATTTTAAATAAATTTAAACATTTACACAATGTATGTGAATTGTAATACAATGCATATAATATTATAATAGAGACAAATTTGCTTGAATGTTGTGTTGTATGAAATATAAATACATACATACATTTATATATAATAAGTATTAGAAAAATATGTACATATGTATATATATATAGATATATAGTATGTACAAATCTTACATGTACTATACATCCCACATTGAACACAATTATATATCATATATATACGTATATTTATGTAAAAATATATATTTATGTATATATCGGAAAATAAGTAAACGTGCCAAAATACCCTTGGCGACACACGTCAGTCTGAATCAGATAAACTTTCCACAGTCTGCACAATCCAATTGAATGAATAACAAAAGTTTGTACATACATATATAACAGTTGGATGGATTTATATTATAGTAGATTGTTGGATATAAGCTAAAACTGTTACATATGTGAAAAGATAAATAAAGTACATACATACATACATATATATCATACGTATATGCATATGTATTTTATGTATTCTATATATATAAATGCATAAAAATAAATCTATACTAAAAAACTGAAAAATATATAACATATAAAGGTATTCTAGACAAAACTTGCATAAATATAATACATATAAAGGATGTAAGTCCATTTCGCCTACCTAAAAACTAATTTTACGAACAGACGGATATAGCTAAAGCACATAATATGAGGAAAAAATAAAAAAACGAAATATGAATATGTAGATAGTTGGTTTGTATTGTAGTAGAAAATATAAAAGGACGGTCGATGATCAAAATGAAGGAAGAAATGACAGACAAATATAGAGTGTATTTCTAAGTAATTTGTGGTACAAGTAATTATTCTTTTTAAAAAAGTAAAAGAGTTGTTAAAGTTCACCTTTTGCTTAACATATAAATGTATGTATAATTGAGTATATGTGTGTAGCCAGTTGGTTGATCGATTTTTAGGGGTTTATAAATGACCTAATGATATCGTGTTGGTACAATGTTTTAGATAATGGCAGTAGAATAATAGGGGATTATTAAGAATTTTTTTTATTAAAATGAGGAAAAAACTACATGTACTTGCATATATGTACATATGTACATACATATATGTATGTATGTATGCATATAAAATAAATTGCATGTTGATGGAAAAGCCAGCTGAATTTTAAATCTCTTAAGTGCATTTTGTTATTAAGGGCTTTTCCACACAACAGTTTGCAATTATGATTATTTCTTCTTTTTTTATCAAAGACTCATTGAAATTATATTATCACTTTTTTTTTATTAATTTTTTTTTTTTTTTTTTGTAAAACACATTTATTATATTCAACGTAAGCCACAATAGATATTCTTTTTTTTTTTTTTCGTGAATTATTTCATTTATTAATATTGCAGAGAAAATAATTTTTCCTTATTTTTCACTTTCAATTTTTATTTAATTGACCACATTGAAAACACATACTTTACACATTGTAATTATGTATGTGTTTTTTTTATTAATTTTTAATTTACATTAATATTTTTGAAACAAAAAAAAAAAAAACATAAAAAAGAAATTAAGAAAAAAAAAAGTATTAATTGGATAAAATTTCTTAATAAATCCATTTAGGAGATTATTTGTTTTTTTAATTCATATAATATTCTGAAAACGTCCATTTAACTTCACATACTATACATAATTTCATATAGCATACATATTATGCAATTTTTTTACGTTATGCTTCTCTTTTAGCTTTTTTTTTCTTTTTTAACTTTCACATTTTTACATTTTGAATGCCATTTCCATCAGCGAAAATATATTTAATATAAAACATACAAGATTTTTTTGTTTTTGAAGTATTTTATAAATAAGTAATATTGAATACTATATTTTGCGTCCTTTCATATGTACATATATTTAAATATGTATAAATACACACATAGATGTACAGTTATGTATGTTTACAACTTATAAAATATAGTATCCACAGTATATAATATATGTATATGTACCGCATACGGTAAAATACAATTTGAAAAATTTTTTGGAAAATTTTAATTTTAATCTGGATGAAAGCCAAAAAGTGGCTTAGTTTCATCGTGGTTACTCCTTTTATTTTATTTTATTCTATTTTATTTTTTTCCATTTTTTTTTTTAAATTCTTTTTACATGAATTCACTGTATACATTCTGTATAGATAAATATACGGACTGTGACTGAGTTGTATAAAATACTATATACAACATAAATAAAATATATAAATAATATGTATGTATATATATGTTTGCATTTTCCTATTTACATATAATGTAGATATACCTATATATAAATGTTGAAGAAAAAAAAATGCTGTTCAAGTTTAACTTGCTCCTTTTTATATACATATATCTATATGTAGGTTTTTTTTTTCACATAAAATATCCTGCTTGCTTTTTAACTTGGAAGTTTACCGCATCTAGTTTCTAACATTTCTATTTTCTGACTTCATATGGTATAATGTCAAACAAATACTTAGGCTAAATTGTTAAATAAGGATAAGAGGAACAAGAAACAGTGAAAAAAAAGAGTTGTCTAGAATACAGAAGACATTCATGAAAATTATGTGGTTCTATGTCGTAATATCTTGTATAATAGAATAAAATAGGTGGAAGAGTACATAACAGTGTATAGTAGTTAGAAATAGAAGTAAATAGGTAAGGTAAAAGTGTATTACAACATAGAAATATTAAGTCGGGTATGTTAAATTTGTCTTCTTCTTCTTTTTTTCTTTTTGTTAAAAAGTTTGTTTTAAAAAAAGCGAACATACAAAGCTGACATAAAAAAGCAGTTAATTATATTCTAATTAAGCTACACCACATTAATCATGTCCTTTTCTACCATTTATATGAGCACTTCTATTTCAAATGGAATAAAAATAAATAAATTACCTTTCTAGGACATGCATATAACACCTATATACATAATATGTATATATGTACATATTATAGCAGAACATACATATTTTTATTTTCCATTTATTTAATATTTTTAAATTTAAAATTTATTCGTTTTAACGAAATTGTAAAAAAATATTCCAACTTTTTTTGTAACAAAAAATGTGATTGCTATGTCTTTAGAAATTTATGCATGCTTCAATAAAGCCAATAACTATAAATTCGTATTGATATATTGATAGAATATAAAATTTCTTAGAGAAACACATTTACATACATATCGGTGTATTTGGATTAATAAGATATATGTAGATTAAGATACTGTTACTAAATCAGTAGCATAGGATCGAGTTAAATTATACTTTATGCTTTAAATGACAAAAACTATATACCTACATATATGTACATAAATAAGAAATACTCAAAGAATTATTAAAAAATGTGTGTGATTAAATTCATGTACAAAATATAAAATAATTCTTAAATTACGAAACATTCTATAGAGTCAATTTGAAAAAGTTTAAATGATAAAATTTTAAAATAGATATTATATAAAAATTTATTTATAAAAATTCAATTTTAATATATAGTTTTATTTTATCGTATTTATATAGAGAAAGATATTGTAATCCACAAATTTGCATATATAATATACATACATACATACATATGTATGAAAATATTTTGCATATTATTTGAATGTTTTGTTGTGATATATTATATCTAATATCTATGTATAACGGAATTTGGAAAAATGCAAAACAATGTATACAGAGTTTATAGTATAAGTTGTACCCGTGCGATAGAACAATATCAAGGACAAAAATCTATATATTGCTTGATTTGTATTTAAGTAAATCGATATAACTGATGATATATTGGACACCCTCAATATTTGTAAAATCTATATGAACATTATAATCATTTCATAGTTTCATATGAGTACATATTGTATAATATGTTAAGAAAAAAAAAAAAAAAAGAGTAAGCTTAGTGTACACAAATTTTTATATCTCTGTCATAATGAACTATTCCATATAAAGATACATGAATATATTATAAATGTTATGTTGTACTACATTTTGATTTTTTGATATCAAATTTATCTGTTATATAAATTTCAAATATATATAGATATATGTATATTTATTGTATACATACATATGTACATATATGTATAGCGTGGATATGTAGAACATCATATCCAATATTCAGAATGATTTTAAGGGTATGAAAGGTAATCCGTAATCCTATTATATGTATTTGGAGTGAAAGTGTTTGGACATGTTATTTCGCTTTTCCTTTCTATCTACCTTTTGACATTATAAAGTGAATATAATATAAAGAAAAAATATATGTATGTACGATTTTTTTCTTCTCATAAATCCTTTTCTTTTTTTCTTCTTCTTGCTTTCATTTTTGTTCAACATATTACCATAAAATATCTGACAACCTAAATTGTTTATTTATCTTACAATTTCGATTTGCCTTTTTACTGTCAGTTTGCTTAGGATTTAAAGATTATTTTACAATACAACACATTTCAAATCTATAGGTAGGTATATAATTGATAGGTATAATTCATAACATACATATATAAATATAGGATTTTCTGTTTAAAGTTTATATGTGTGATGACATCAAGGTGAAGTATAATATATTCAACATACAACTTTTTTTTATTTCTTTTTGGTTTTTTTAAATTTCATAATTTTTTAAATAAATTTATCAATTTTTGCATATGAAATTATTTTTAAAGTTCGAAGAGAAAATTGAAAATTTAAATTAATTTATTTTTCTTCTTTTTTTTTAGTTGAAAATTTATACAAGTTTTTATGTATTCACATAAATAATGATGTTCTGCATAGAAAATTTTAAATTCTATTCTACATATTTATAAAATCATAAAGGAATATACATATATGTATATAATATGTACTATATAATGAAATAAAATATTTTTAGTTCAGTTAAAGATTTATTTATTATTTTTTTTAATGTGATCCTAAACAGTTTATAATATAAAAATATAGATTTTGATTTTGACATTGTTTGTAACTGAGATTCTTCAGGAATTAATAATAATGTCAGTGTTTCTAATTAATAAGATGATTAGTTTCATTGATTTTAAATAAGCTTATTTTAATTTTTTTTGAAAAAAGCTTTAAATATGTATGTTTTTATATATATTTTATAACATTTTTAGCTCATTTTCTTAAAAATTAAAATAAAGAACAGAACAAAGAGTAAAAATCCAAATAACAAAGGACAATAGAAAAACATACAACCAATTACCAATAAATTAATGAATCTTCAAACTTGGTAGGTAATAACAAAAAAGAAAAGAATAGAAAACAACATGTAGCATGTAGCATATACTTCAAGTATTGAAATCACTTTAATTGGTTGATCCCTGTTTATTTTTACACTAGGTTATATATCTATATATATCTATATGTATGTATGTTCAATATAAAAAGCTCGTTCTTCTATTACCCTTCAAACAGAAAAATTATTAAAAAAAACCTTGTTTTCGTTAAAGCTCGAAATACTTTGTTTTTTGTTTAAAATTATTTTTTAGTATGTACTTGTTTTGTACCAATATGATATGTATTTTGCACCTGTGGAGAATTGTTTAAAAAGTGGTTTTCTGGGTTGGAAAAAAGTACTTTCATCACTAAGAGCTTAACAATTTAAGTTTGATAAAGAAAAAAGAAAAAAAAAAGAAGATAAACATTTGAAAAATGATGACATATATAAATAAAAGAAAGAAAAAGGATGTAAAAAATTTTTTTTGATCAATTGTATGTTTTTTACACAGTATTCTCATTGTTGTTATATTATTATTATTACATATATACATATATATATAAAACAAACGTACATACATGTACAATATAAAACGATTTCTGGCGTCATCTATTACATGAATAAAACTCTAAGGATGAGTGGAGCCTATTATTACGCCTACATTTACGAAAAAAAAAAAAATATCTCTACACATATGAAAAAAATGAGAAATTAAAGTCAACATATAAAATATATACTTATGTAGTACATAATGAAAATTCATAGTAAAATTTCTGTATTTGTACCGGCAAACAAACGATTTATTAAAGAAATACACAAGAAAAGACAAAATAAAAAGAAGCAAAGGGGAAAAAATATAGGAAAAATGAAAATGTAAAGTAGACTAACAAATTTTTATTCATTTTTTATATAAACTATGTAAATATACACATATTATGTACATATGTACATACATATCAACCATATATTGGGTTTTTTCTCTTATGATTTTTTATTTTTTTTTTTCATTTTTATTACACAAGAGTTGTTCTGAAAGTTCCAGAGGAAATAAAATGTAGCAAGTTTTTGTCTTTATATAATATGTAAGTATATAGTCTGTTTTGAAATATTTCGTGTTCATAAGAAAATAAGGAATTTTCTGAGAAAATCTTTAAAAATTCTTTATATTCTGCACAGCTAAAAAAAAAAATTATTAATTTTTTTATTTATTACATACATATAAGTGGTTATCCACAGATACAACTCATAACCTGTGTCTTTTTTTTTTTTTTCTTTAAATATTTTTTTACACAGGTTTTCCCAAGTTTTGATTCTTATCACAATTTTCAGTTTTTCAACTGTAAGCTATATCAAGAATGTTTTAAAAAGAACAATATTTTGTTAAAGTTAAAATTTTTACTTTTTTTTTATAGAATTTTTTTTTTATTATGGTTTTTATGTAAATGAAATTTGGCTATCGATCGTTCAGTTCTAGGACATTTTTGTATATGCTAAAAGAATTTCATTTTAGTATTATGCATTTTTCTTATTATTTTTTTTTTCAAAAACATATGAATTAGTTATAATGATGGCATGATATTTCGGATGTGCTTTAAAATATACATACATAAGTACATACGTTCATATGCACTATATGATTTTATTGTATGACGTATCTGTGTACTATAGTAAATATTTTTGATAATATATAAAAGAAAATTTGCCAAAAACAAAAGAGTTTATATGCTTAAGTATGCACAATACAAAATGTATACAGAACAGATTTCTGTAAGGGATTATACAGGGTCTTTCCGTTATCCACGACCAAAAGGATACCATAGATAGGGCTCATCGAGACAAACAAAAAATCGTATTGGAGGGGGGGGGGGGGGAAATCCCAACGATTTGGCCGCTAGAGGGCGTTGAAGTTTTTTCGCACTTCTTCCACTAAACACCCCATAACTTTTTGCAGGGGCACTCTAGGGTCACCTTGTATTATGAAAAAATGTAGAAGACCCTTTGCCCTTTTCAACGATACCTTACTTGTTCTTTTTTTCTAAACTGTTAAAAAGTTAGAGTCGTTTAAAATCAAAATTTTGTGAATTTTTACACATTTTTTGTGTTTAACTCTGCTTTACTCAAAAAAAGCTTAAATTAACCCTCATTTTTTATTACAGAAAAAGAAGGCCCAATTGATTCTGCATCGATTTGCTATGTTCAAATTTTGTAAAAAACTCATAGTTTTCGAGATATTTGCATTTGAAATTTGCAATTCTAGCTTCTATTTTCAATTTACAGTGCAATAAAAACACGTGTCCAATAATCCAATGAATTTCAAACTTATTTTTTCAGTTTTTTCAAAAGGTGTTCCTTAATATCTCGAAAATTATGCATTTTTGCATCGATTTGCTATCTTTGTAGTTTTATATGTAATGAACTAATGACCAATCCTTAATTTACAATATAAATGTGCGTATATATACATATCTATATACATATATACTCGTATATGTATTCATTTTAACATATTTTATAGTTTCATAAATCCTTTTCCATCCATTAATTAAATTTAAAAAGATAATCAAATAAATTTTGTGCTTTTCAGGTTCACAATTATAAAAATATATATATATATTTTTTCAAATATTTTATTTCATTTTAAATTTTATTCACAAAATATAATTATGTATATTTATTTTGTTAAAAGAAACATTTAAATATGATGTTTCATTTAAAAATGAAAGTTTTTGTTTTGTAATATAAGAAATATTTGTTAAAAATTATTCATTATAAATAAAATATGAATGTTTTTGGTTTTTATGAAGGAAAAAACAGTTTTTTATGAAAGGACACATCATAAACTTTTATAATTACAATAGCTACATACTACATTTAAAAAATGATCTACAATGAATAATTATTTTTTAATTAGACATATCGCAAAAATATTGTTACATATATTCAAAGTATCAAGTATCTACTTATATTAATCCTTAAAGTGTATATATACTGATATAAAGTATTTGCGAATACTTAATTACTCTATTTCTTAATTAAATATTAAATTTGAAAACATTTGAACACGAACATTGTTTACAGTTAACTTTTATTTACATTTCGACACATTACACAATGAATAATAAAATTAATAATCTAACAAAAAACAACAACAAAAAATTTAATAAATAGATTTTTTATTAGTTTTCATCGATTAAAATTCATGTAAAGAAGTATCTGTATAATTTGAAGATAAATAAATAAAATTATCATATTATGTAGAATTTGTTGTTTTCTCTCTGAATATTGTAAAATTGTTGAAAATACATATATTATTATTTGCGGTTTATTAACAATTTTGTCATTATTAATTTTTAATTATAATTAAGTAGATCTTTTTCTTGAATAAAATATAATCTACATGTGTGCATAGGTGAGTAATAAAATTATCGTAACAAGTAATTTATTATGAAGACATTTTTTTTCTAGTATATTTTTCTACAAATAGGTACTGGTATATATATATATTTCTTTTTTTTAACATTTATTTAATGTGTGTAAACTATATAATCAGAAATATATTTAACTATCACGTTCTTGTATGCTTTAATATAATTTTTTTTTATATATTTATACATACGAGTATACTTGAAACAGTCATTCGTAAAATGGTTGTTACATACATACATACATACATATAATGTTATGTTATGTTTATAATCAAGTATACCTGCTCAATTAGTCTTAAAATAGGTCACTTAGAATGACAGAATAGTTAGAATTATTTTACATTAGCTTTTTAGTGGTTTTTCATTTTCTGCACAAATGAAATGAAAATAGCTCTTGACAACGATGACGGTGATGACGATGTTGATGATGTTGATGACGATGATTATAAATTAGAACATGCTATTGGTATATTATAAATTTTTATATACATATACACATTTAAGATACATAATATGTATGTAAATTTTATATGTATAGGAGAAAATGGAGTAAAATTATGTAGCTGATTTTGAAGAATAATTTGTATTCTATAAGTTTAACAAGAAAATTTTCGTTTATTTACTTGTCCAATTAATGTACATAATTTCAAAAAGATATAGATACAAATTTCCATGATAATTTTCTTCTAACATTTTCTCTAAAAAATTCCAATGGAGTAAAACGGACTAACAAAATTTTGGATTAGAATGGACCATATTTAATGGCATTGATACAAACGGGAGAAAATTCCAAACATTTTATTATCGAAAATATTTTAAATTTTCTCTCGAAACTAATTTATTGCATTTTTCGGTATGAAACTTTTGCATAATTCTCCCCCATCGTACGCTATACATTACACATAATATGTACCTATGTATTTAGAAATATGTATACCTATGTAATATTTAAAATAATACCTAATATACATACGTCACAATCTAGACGGTATGTAATAGCAGTAAAAGTGAAATTTATTTAATTTTTAGCTACAACTAACTAAATATATCTAAAAACTTATAGCAATATTTTGTTTACAGCATGCATTCATATGATATTGATAACAAACTATTATAGCTAGCATGTACAATTTATGTACTTTGTATTAAATACAACATAAGAAGTTTAAGATAATATGAATTTTTAAAATCAAATGTAAACATGGTCTTAGTCAAGCTATACATTGTTACATGTTACTGTTAGTAATTTTATCTGTATCTATATCTATATGTATACGACGACTATTCAAAGTTACTACATATTTTGTTTATATTATTCTTATACGGTATATTACACAGTTTATGATTTTTTCTATTTTCTTTCGAGCGATATGCAGAGCATTTTCTATGCTACATTACATTACACATTAAAAAAATTTTTTTCTTATTTCAAAACATATTTCTGTTACCTATATAAAAAGTATTATGATATTATTCTTTATAATCATTATTATAGGTAAAACGTGAATAACTTTATGAAAATTTGTAAAAAGGTTTAGAAGGTATATATACAAGTGATAAAGGTGAACCTGTTGTTTTTTAAATTTCATTTTGTTCTGCTTTTTTTTTTTACTCATTTTTATGTTAACAAAGATTTGAAAAACAATTGAATGTGTCACACTCATTGTTCTTAAATTCATATTTATGTTCACATATAACAATAATCATTTAAGTTACATGGATGAAATCAAATTTTTATACAGCCTATAAAGTCACATAATTAAGGACACCCAAATGGTTAAATTTTCATTACGATTTTTTCAACCTATATACAAAATTCATACTTTCTTTGAATAAGGTCTAAAGTTTGTCGTTTTAAAATACAACAGGCTAAAATAAACAGGCTGCAAAAAAATCGCAAAACTATTTCATAATGTGGGTGTTCTTAATTATTTGAACCTATAGTTATATGTATTGAGAACAAGCTATTCCACTTCAACTGAATGTAATTTTATACAACGTGTTAATGTACACAAAAGAATGGTTCGAAACATTAAGATATAACAAAAAAGTTATTCAATAGAAAGGATATGTGTATCTTACAACCATTTTATCTTCTCCTTCTAGGAATTTGCTTTGATATCGATTGATGTTAAATTTTGTCTTTGGAAGGATTATTTTTGCTAAAATTGCTGCCCTTTAGAACACAATTTTTTTTTCATTTGTAGCTACTACTTTTTTTTTTCTTTCAACAAATGCACCTGATCAGTACCTTGAATAGCATTTGAAAAATTGTAGAACATATTATGTACGTGTGCTTCATAATAACACAAAATAACTTAACCATTATATTTAATTCAGCGAAATAGTCATGATCATCATCACCATAAGCATTATTATCATTGTGTTATTTTTGTCATCATTACCATCAGCATTTTAGTTCGTGCTTTTGCATTTGTACAGATTATTAAGAACGCTTTGAAAGAATGAACAGTTTTATTATAAATTTTTTAACTATAACTTTTAAGTCCTTATTACTTTTTTTTAATATTATTACATATGTTATAGTATGTAAACGTAAAGTATTTTATTACTTTCCATATTATATGCGCGTGATAAAAATAAGACTTTACTGTGAAATTTAATAATAAATTTTTTCTTACAAAATTATAATTAAATTCATTCCTATATACAAATTTATTCGTTATGGAAATATGTATATGTAATTTAGTTAATCAATTAAATATAGGCATTGAAAAATTTCATATATGTATATGAAAAATACATTATTATTTTTATTACAATGTAAAATATATTAATTCGAAAAAACAAAAAAAATTGTCTTTTGTCCGCATTTATCTCATTTTTTGTCTGTAATTTCGAAATTATAAAATTGCTCGTAAATTATAAAAGTAGAAAATAAAAATGAAAATAATAGCAAAAAAATTCATTATAAAATCGTGAACATATACATATTTTGAAACTGTGAACAATTAACATGCACATTAAATCAATTGAATAATTTTTTGTACTTTAAAACGTGAGTTTATATTCATAATAAATAATTGAAAAATTGTTAATTTCAGCACCTTTTAATATTCAATAATCATTCATGCTAAATGATTTGACTTTTTTTTTTTTTTAATTATTTTTAGTTACTTGGTAATTTAGTTTTCCACAAGCATAATACAATTGAAATAATATTTTATTCTGTAAAAATTAGAAAAGTAGGTATAGGTATGTACCTAGATGTAGATGTATAAATTAGCTAGCATTTTAACACTTCAAAATAGCTTAAAAGAAACCAATAAAGTTGGACAAATAAATAAAAGATTTTGTTTTTAAATAATAAAAAGGATAAGTATTTTGATTTCTTTATGAAAAATAAATCAAAAACATCCTTGTATTAAGTTTAAAATTATGTATAGTAGAGGAGAGATAACAATGAGCAGAGAAGAAAAATAAATAATAAACAAAAGTTTTTCATTTTAAATTTAAAATTAACTTCTTGTCCTATTAAAAGTTAAACGAGCTAAATTTTCAATTACATACATATTTATTTATTATTAAAATACCATGAACTAAATAACATTTAATATATTATATTTAATCATAATACCAATCAAGTGCGTTCAACTTTTAATTTATCGTCACGGAAAAGATGTTAAAATAACAGCTACATGCGAAGTTCTGTAACATATACAAATGTATAGCCATATTTATAATATATGTATAATTTTCAATTCAATAATCTTATACATTATTTAATGTAACATTATTACTATTTTCATTACAATTATTTTTCATTATTAGTATTATCTACTATGCAATGTATATACTATACTATATACGTATATGTATGTATGTACATATGTACTATATGTTCATATTGAAAATATTTAATAATAAAGAGACCATGTTAACGATGACGACGCCGCAATGAAACTTATATGTACATGTCTGTACCACAATATACCGCATAAACCACAAACATTTAGTCGAACGCCATCATATTTGATTATATTATGCATAAGATGTATCTTTTATACTATAATTATTATAATAGATTTCATATATGATGTATACATACATAATATATATACTTATGTATATATTTTAAATGATTATTATATATTGAAAATATTTTCATAACATAATATGTATATCCATATATGTAAGTATGTATACATCATCAATATATAACAATAAACCATCAGGTAAACGTAATTCCACAACTATTTGTCCTCCATTCATTCATTCATCCATGATCCATTCATCTATAAATTTATATGTACCTAAATATATAGAGATTACGTAATCTCATCGAATCATTAAAATTAATTTGCTATCTTTATCTTTATTTATTTATTTATTTGTTGTTGTTGTTTGGTTTTTATTGAAATGGCAATAACTTGAAAAATGTACAAGATAGAGGCATCACGTAAATAATCTAATTTGTAACTGATAAATTAGCCTTTAGTTTTAATAAAGAAAAGTTATATGTGATTTAGGTTATGTTTTTTTTTTTTAAAAAAAGCCATAGTTTTTGTAAATAATTCTGATTTGAAAAAAAAAAAAAAAACCGTAAAATTTAAATTCTCAACGTATATAACTTTGGATACAAGAAAACTATACTTGAAAAATTATATATGTATGTATGTATAACTTCATGTGATAGTTCTCTATCAATGTGGTATACCTCATCCGATAATTTAAGGACTACTACAGTAGAAGAATTAGAGGATTTTTCGTTAATAAAAAGATGAAATATTCAAAACAATTTATTAATTTTTATCCTAAAGGATTTTAAAGGTAGCCAACAAAAACTCAGTTGAAGTACATATCAATTTTTAAGTTCTTAAAAATTCTGTTTTTTTTTTTTCCCCGCTTAGGTATAATATTTTATATTTTTTCAGCCATCGTGTAGATGATTTCTTATTATGTACATACATATATTTATGTATGTATATACCATAAATTTTATTTTCAATTTCAAAAAAATAGAGAAAAAGTGTAAGGAAAAAGTTTTCATAAAATACACTTTATAGTTTTCTCGGCATCTAAAATAAAATACATAATTCGAAAAATTCTTCTTTTATACAGTTTAAAAATCCTTTAACTTAAAATAAATAAATAAAAAAAAATACTTTTAAGTTTTTTGACTTAAAGTTCTCTATGGGGATTCACTTTTATAATGCTATTATATAAAGAAGATGAAAAAAAAAAAAACACAAATAAAATAAAATAATACCTACATAAAATGTTTAAATGTTTCGTGAATGTACAAGAGATAAAACAAACTTATCCACAATGATAGAATTGTTACAATAAAAAAAAATAAAAAAAACATAATTCAATGTTGAAAATAAAATAGTTATTTTGATACTTTCATTATGGATAAATTGAGTTGTACATAAGTATATCTACCATGGACAAAAATTAGATAAAACTCATAACACAGAAGTTTCAATTTTCTGTGGACGATTATTTATCATCACAATTGTAATCTGTACACACATACATACATACATATATATGTACCTATATACGAGTATATATCGTACATAGGTAGGTATTCAAATATTTATGAACAAAATTTATTAGATTCTATACCATTATAATTATTTTTATTACGTAAGCGAATTTTTGTGTATAGAAAACAAAAACAAATTATGCACATATTAGATAAACTATTTATAAAATATTTCATGTACCTATATTTCGTTTCTTTTTTTTTTCTTTTTTTTAAAGATGATTAATCAATTGTGGAAGTATAATGTATAAATGTTGGAAGAGAATATTTGCACATTATCTATAATCAATCTTTGTCACGTTGTACCCTTGACTCTATTTTATTTTATGGTAGAATAAAAAAACGAAACAAACAAGAAAATAAAAACAAGAAATTAATATTTAAAAAAAAATAAGAAGAAGAAGAATTGCATAAAATTTTATTGTTACAAAACCTAAAATGTAATCAGAAATATGTAATAGATTTCGGATGTCCTTTTAGCTTGTAGTCCTTTTAGTTTTAATATATTCAACCGATCGTTGTCGAAAAACTGATTTGTTTTAATGAATATCAATATAAATTTAAAACCTATTTCAAGCTCTAAAACAATATCAGTAAATATGTATATATATTATATGTACATTTTTCTTACTTATATGAAAACCATATTAGTAATAATTTTTCGTTCAGAAGAAACTATAATTAAAGATTTGGAAACACAACAAGTGTTGAATTTATTGAATTATTCAATTTAAATCTATGTTTATCTATGATATACCTATCTATTTTTTAATTATTTATTGTATTTACATCTACATAATTTATAATTATAATTTATAATTACATAATTAATTTATCACTTTTTCAAATTAAGATTTTTCACATTTTTCTGTATATTCGAAATACTTACTACATATATGTATTTTTAATTGACTTGAAAATAACAGAAATATATTTGTAACTACAAAAAAAAAAGCCTATTTTGAACAAGACACACCTGTTGAATAAAACATTTCATTCTAGAGAGTGTTTATTAACAAAAAAATAAAAAACAAGAAAAAAGGTAGAAAAATTCTACATACATAATATATTCGGTTCTTTATAATACACTTGTGATTCTTGATTATTATAATCATAGATGTCTAAAACTTTTCTAATTACCTCTTAGCACCTCTGTGTTATTAATTAAAGAATTGTAACTATACATACATTTATATGTATATATGTACATCACATACATATATGTAGGTACATATATTTTTAAATACACCAGTATATATACATACATAGTAAAAAGAAGAAAAAAAAATGTGACAACAAATTTGGTTTTATTATTTTGAAACATGAGAACATGAGAAAATATAGGTATAGTATAGCATAATATGAATTTTCAGGTATTTACTTACATGCTATGTAATTTTTGTATAATATGTAAGTGATATTTTTATTATTTTTTTTTTTTCACAAAAGGTGGGTATAGAATTTTATTCTTTTATAAATATATGTGAATGTGAAATTATAATAATTCTTTTAACGTATGCGTTTTATGGAAAACTGTTTTGTGGTGTTATTGTCATAACAAAAAATTGTCGAAGGAGAAAAGATGATGAAAAAATGAAGAAAAAGTAAGAAAAGTGTTTTAATTATATTTTGTTCATACAAGAATGTACAATAATTTTATAGTAAAATTCATAATAATTAAATTCTGTGCGTAATGTAAATAATATTTAAACAAATTTTATACAAATGTCTACGTTCAAATGCTCATGATTTAATATACCTTAACTTTTATTTTGAATCGACATTAACACAGTTTATCTATATTGTGTTATTTATATTCCTTTGAATTATTTATTTGAACTAGCTATGTTATATCTATATGATGTTTTTTCACTATACGATCAAATTTTTAAATTTTATCATATAAATCCTTTTTATAATTAATATAAATTATTCTTACAAGTTCATATTATTGGCAGTGTTCATTTTCCAAATCAAGCATTTTTCTTTTCAACTAAACGATTAATTACCTGAAACGATAGAAAATAAAAGAAAAAAATTATTTATTATCAAATTATATGTCTCAAAATATGTACATTATTATATACGAGTATTTGATAAATTATATATAGTAATAGAAAATAGCAACTTTATTTATAAAAGATTCCATTGGAATTATTGAAATTATTATATACACCAAAAGGAAAAAGAAAATAATATGCAAAAATGATTATTTCGAAGTTAGAATATTTGCCACAAACTTTAAAGGGATTCAAAATTCTTGTGGTTTTCTGTTCTGGGTTTATACAATACAATATTTCTAAATTTAAATAATAATGACCATTAAATTTGAACCTGCAAGCTAAATTATTTTTTAAGAAAAAAATTTGAATTTGTGATTTGGATAAATTCTTATCTTTTTTTTTTTTTAAATTTTTTTTTATGTTATTTTATTTCGTTATCATATGAGAAAGAATTTATGTTATTTATTATGCATGAAGCATACTAAACGATTTCCTTCATTTATTAAATGATTACAAGAATAAATTTATCAGATTTAAGCTGACGTATTATATTCAAAGAAAAAAAAATACATTCAATTTCCGGATAAAATACAAAATTTATTTAAAAAATTAATAATTGAAAAATTACGAATATTTTTTTTTATGAAAATCAATTTAAATTTTAATGGTTTTTTTTTACTAAAAACAAAAAAAAAATAGAATTTATACATTAATCAGGAAATTGAAAATACCTGGTACATAAAATTATGTTTTATTTCACTCAATTATTGTTTATTTATTTATTAACTTTTATTTTTTATTTTTTTGTTCAGTTTTAAAATAACTCAATTATTCAACGTATTGTTTAAAAGAGAAAAATAAATAAATAAGAAAATATGAAAAACAAAAATATGTTCAGCCACCATATTAAAAAAAAAAAAAAAACAAACAAACAAAAATACATTCAGTGTTCAATGTATGTATGATATAATCAATAGCCAATTAAAGGTGTCACATTGTTTATTGAATATTAAATGATTTTTTCTATTGTTTCTTCTGAACAAAAAAAGCCTATTCTGTTGGATTTATGTGTGAATAAATACGTGAAAAAACAAATGACATAACTGATATTATTTTCTTATATTAAATACATATGTATGTACATACACACACATAAACTATATACATTCTTGAAACAAAAATATAAAAAAAACCAAATGCTACAAAATTTTTTAATTTTTATCCAAAGAAGGCATGCTATCACGTTATTCCACACCTTTTGGACAAAATATTCGAATGAATAACAAACGAATGAATTTTTTTATAAATTAAAATTTTTCATACAAAATATCTCTTCCTCTTGTGTTGTTTTTCGTCACTACAATATCAAAAAGTGCATTTTCACATGTTTCAATTTATTTTTACTCAACTAATTTGGAAAATTTTAAATTTAAAAAAAATATATTAAAATTTTGAGTATAAAAATAAACCTATTGCCTTGCCTATATCCTGTGCAGAATTTATCAAGATTTTTTGTTCTATAATCTATGCCGTAAATGTAAATTTTACTTTTATACATATACCCCAACTAACAATCTTTGACACATTCGGGGCCTGGTTACGTCATTGTGCCCAATAGTGTGTCAATAAAGTAACATATGTTTCGAAACAGCGACGTCGACATTACGTGGTCGTTTCGAAAGTGGTGCAACACTTTTCCTTATTTGCGACGACACAAAATGCCTAATATGCGACTATATGATTTGTGTGTTAGTACAAATAAATGAAATACATTTTTCTCTTTTCGTCATACAGTAATTATATCTCTTTTTTAAAATGTAATTATCTTTCTTTTTTAACTACAATAAATATGTATATATCTGTCTTTTTTGAAAATATATATTGAACATGATGATAAACACGAAAATGAATTTGTACATACTTTTTATATATTTTTAGCCATTTTATATTAAAAAATATGTCATGTAAAAATATGAAATTTGGCTTTTTTCTAAGGTAAATTTTATAAACGGTGGGAAATTTTCTGCAAAATGCATGCTGTTACATGGAAAAAAATTAATTCGCCGTGAATTTATTTAAACATTTGGAAATTTTATAAAAATTTTGCAAAAAAATATTCAAAATTTTTCAAATGAAATATAAAACAAACTATTTCATTATATTTGTATGTAATATTTTTGCGCATTCAAATGGAAAATAAGTCGAAAAATAAAAGCATTTTCATTTAAATACAATAAATAATTTTTAAAAAATTGTATCCGCCATTTTTGGTAAAAATGTATACATGAAAGTTGCCTATGAAGGAATTGTTTCTACTTTGTGTCTTTTAAGTTTCTATATAGGCATTGTTTCTAATTTGTTCCCACAAATGTGCCTATAAAGGAATTGTTTCTACTTTGTGTCTTTAAAGTTTCTATATAGGCATTGTTTCTTATTTGTTTCCACAAATGTGCCCATGAAGGAGTTGTTTCTACTTTGTGACTTTAATGTTTCTATATAGGCATTGTTTCTAATTTGTGCCTTAATGACCACGTGGACCAACGCTAAATGAAGTAGCTTTTTCATAATGCTGGATTCTTTTAGATAAATTTAAATCAATAAAATTCATGTTTTTTTATAAATTGCAGAAAAAAAAAACTTTTATCACGATAAAATAACTCTAAAATGTCATTCGATTACGTCAAGAAGAATAACGTAGACACATTTGAGTAACAATGCCTATATGGTCGCGAAAATATGTGACTATGTAGGTATTATTCCCACATCGAAACATTTCCTATGAAGAAATATTCTTGGTAACATTTACGTTTTTGTGACTTGCACAGTTCCTTCAAAGGCATCGACACATTCAAGGCATTAAATAGAGAAACATTGACGTAACAATGCCTATATAGAAACATAATAAAGTAACATTAAAGAAACAATTCCTTCGTGGAAAAAATTCCTTCATGGGCACGAAATAACACACAATTACGTAGTTGTGACCAGTTTTGTGTCCATGAAGGAATTTAACTGTGAAGAAACATTGACCACAAAATTTCGAAACAGCGACGTAGTCATAACGTCGTAGCGTCAAAGAAGTGTGCCTAGACACATTCAGGCACATTTTGCTAGTTGGGACGTAATTACGTATATCATATCATATGTATATGTAACACATTTTCCGACGACCGACGCAAATGCGAATTATATTCAAAAGAAAAATTTATATATAGAGTATTTTTTCTTTCTTTAATGTATATATACATATGTATACTTATACACATATGTATATTGTATATTATGAATCTACATACATATTTTAAATTTTTTTCGATTCGGTTGTTGTGTTGTTATTATTAATTAACCAATCGATCGTGATGAGGATGGTGTTCAATTGTTCATATTTATTTTCTTCCTTCCCGATCAATTTGTAAACTTACCAGAATTTAAATTTGAATATAAATAACAGAATTTCCGAAACAAATGCGAATTATATTGGAAAGAAAAATTTATATATGGAGAATTTTTTCTTTGTTTAATGTATATATACATATGTATATACACATATATTATGAATCTACATACATATTTTTAAATTTTTTCGATTCGATTCTCGGTTGTTGTGTTGTTATTAATTATTATTAATTAACCAATTGATCGAGATGATGAAGAAGATGGTGTTCATATTTATTTTCTTCCTTCCCGATCAATTGGTAAACTTACCAGAATTTAAATTTGAATATAAATAACAGAATTTCCGAAACAAATGCGAATTATATTGGAAAGAAAAATTTATATATGGAGAATTTTTTCTTTGTTTAATTATTGTAAAAGGAAAGTTCAAATTCCAAAATAAATTTTTCTTCCGAATATAATTTGCATTTGATTCGGAAATTCTGTTATTTATATTCAAATTTAAATTCTGGTAAATTTAACAGTAGATCGTCAAGAAAATAAATATCAACACCATCTTCTCGACGATCTACTAATGTGTGATTGTGATTAACCACAATTTAAATTTGAATGTATATGTAAATACATATGTATTTCTTTTTTATATATTTATTTAAATAATTGTCAAAAAAAAAGTAAAAATAATAATTGATGAATGGAAAGCCTATAAAATAAGATATTTTATATGATCAATAACTTTCTAATTTCTCCATAACCTTATTTTATTTTCAAAATTTTCAAAAATAATATCTAAACACGTTCTGTAATCTGTAACGAACAATTATGAAAATTTTAAGAATTTTATTTTGAAATTAAAATAATCTCAGAGTTTGCAGTTTTTATGATCAATTTTGTTTTTATTATAAAAAATTTTAAAGTCAAGGATAATTTTTATCAAAGTTATAAAAAATTGTTGGTAGTATGATGTACTTAGTAGTTTTTTAAGGTACATATATCCTAATTTACTATAAATATAATAGTGTTTTTTTTTTTTTTTGATTAATAACTTGTCGTTATGCAAAAAATTAATGAAGAAGAAAAAATAAAATGAAAGAAAAATAATCTAAATTTTATTATCATTCATTTTTTTTTAAAGTAACGTCACTGATAATAAGGCAGAGGGAAAAAAAAAAAAATATATATAATAAAAGATATAATATTAATGATATCTAATATAAAGAATAATGAAACCTCATACATTATTTGTATACACAATTATACATAAATGTACATCTAGAATATAAAAAAAAATAAAAATAAAAAATTTAAAAAAAAATAAAAAAGATATTTCATTCAACTTCCGTTTAGCATAAAGATATGTGCGTCATATACTGACATTTTCTTCTTTATTTTGTATCTTTATTTTTCTGTTTTGTTTCTTTTATTTTATTTCAATGTTTATTTCAAGTCTTACGACTGACTGCAGGATATACATAAGAGACAAACATAATTTTTGTTTATTTTTTTTTTTTTTGTTTTGTTTTTACTAATCTGTATGCATATCAAGAATATTATTATATACGAGGTAGCACAATGAATTTCAATGCTTTTGAAAACAAAAGACAAAAATGTAACGAGAGAAAAAAAATTAATACATAAAAGAAAAAAAAAATTATTAAAAATAAAATATTATCATATGCACAATATGGTGATTAGTATTGTATTTGTAATCAAAAAGTAATGGATTTTTTGTTCATTATATGAATTTTTTTTTATTCGAATTTTTGCACATCCCTTCTACCTTAAAAAGTTTCAAAGTGTATCTATAATAATTTCTATGAAAAGGTTTTTGAATTAAGTTTTTTTTTTGTAAGCTAAATAATTTTATATTTTTTTCTTTTAAGTTTACTCTCATTTTAAATTGTTTTTAAAATTTCAGAATTTTAGAAATATTTCCACGATTACCTTCTATGTAATATCGCTTTTAAAGTTTTCCTTATTTTCTTTGCTGAAAAATAAAAAATTAGGTTTTTATTTTAAATAGCCTCTCTCTCTTATACATTCGCAAAACCTTTAAATGGATAAATTTAAAAAGGGTTACACATTACATCGAATATTTTGCTATTCATTTTTCTTATTCTCATTTCAAAAGGACGTCTAAAAATTATACAGATTTATTTTACCTTTTACAAACTTAACATTTTTCACTCCACACTGTACTATTTTTTATTTCTATGAAAAAATGTTAAAGGCATATAATATATTTCATGCAGTTTTTACTTATACATATTCATATAACATTTACATGTACATATTTAATTTTCAAATTTATATATATTTTATATATATTTATATGTGGTGATGGTAATATATAATTTTGTTTGTATATTTAGTCGTCATAGCTATATACACACTATGGGTTATCTGTGTATTATGAATATATTTTCCATACATACAAATACATAGTTCTCATTTTTTTAATATTATGAATCAAACATTTTTTTTCCTTCTTTTATTTTATCTTTTACTACCTATAATATGTTAGTTGATTCTTTTATATCATTATCATTATTATTTTTTACAGGTTAAAACTGGGGGGGAAAAATAATAATAAAAAAAAGAAGCAAGTATGAATATGAATATACTATTTTGTTCATTTCTCAGTTTTCCACAGGTAAAAAAAATTAAGTATGTTGGTTATATTTATTATAAGAATATGTATATGAACAGTAGTTGTGGGTGGAAGATGCTATTGCCTTTTTTACTGTTTAAATTCTATTCATTTTTTTTTTCTTCTCATCTTTTTATTTTGTTCTTGTTCCTTACGATGAAGGCTTTTCTTTGAACCGCTTGTTGTTTCAATATTATATAGTGAATCTTTCTTTATTCAACATGATTTTATGATGCATACAAAATATTAAGCAAATTAAAGCATCATTGTTTTGTTGTTTTCATTTTTCATCTTTATTTATATTTATTTTTTCCTTCTTATTTTTATCTTTTCTTATATGTATTTTCTTCGCAATGAATTTTTCTCTTTATCCTTTCACTTCATTCTTTTTAAAAATTTTTCATAGCTTCTTCCTTTTTTTTTTTCTTTCTATCTTTTTCTTTTCTTGTTTTTTAATTTTATTTTTCTTTCATGCTTTTTTTATCAAATGGAATTCACAAAAAAAAAAAAAAAAATAGAAGTTTATGTACATACACATAATAAAAAAAAATAAACAATAAAATAATAAAAAAATATTTTTTTTTATTTCTTCATTCCTTTAAATTTAAAGTGTGTAATGGTAGTTCTCACAGGGCGTTTTTCTTTTACATTTTTTTCTTTCATTTTTCACTTTATTTACATAGTGAAAAATAAAAATAAAAATAAATAAAAGAAAAACAGAAATAAAAACAGAAAACATAATAATAATAAAAAAAAATAAATAAAATACAGTAGATAACTCATCTTGACACAAAAGGATTATAACGGTAAAATAAATACTTACATATTACACAACCAGTTATAATATGAGAAAACAAAATACTGTTAAATTGTAAACACGAGAATAAAAAATAAAAAAAAAAAAGATTTTTATTTTTGAAGATTTTCTGTTATTTTGTTTTCTTCTGCTCAAAAAATGTATTCACAACATTTCGCAAAAAAAAAAAAAATAATAAATAAATAAAAAAGAGAATACTAAAGAAAATAAAAATAAAATAAAAAATAAATTTAAAAAAAAAATCAACTACGTTAACTAAACCATAAATTTTCTGTTGTTGGTAATAAAATATTTCTTATAGACTTACAAACTATTTTCCTGTCTTATATATTTTGTTCCTTTTTTTTCATTTTGTTTTATTATTATTACTATATTTTTTTTGTTTTTGACCAACAAATATTTGTAGAGAATATATTTTAGTAATTTTAAAAATATAAAATCATACATATACCTACCTATTAACATTCATGTAAATTTTAAAATTGAATTATTTTTTAACTAATTAATTATCTATTGATGGTCTTTTTGAGGTTAAAAAAGGATTAAATAAAAAATTTACCGAAAATTTTAACTGTTTTTTTTATCCTTTTTAAATGTAAAATAAAAGTAAAACATAATATAAATTCTTTTTTTTTTTGGTTCATTTTTTTAACTTGGTTGGCTCTTTCTGTTGTAGTTTTTTAGTCCTTTTATTATAATTATATTCCGTTTTTTTAATATTCAGGTTCCCTAAAATGACTAAAAGCAACAAATTTGATGCCTAGTATACATTATTATACTTTACACTAATGTCATTATTTTTGTGAAGTAAATTTTGTTGGAGTTAATCTGATTGTCAGCTCTTTTAACTTCAATTTAATGTAAGGACAATGAAAAATGTTGATAAGAAAAATAAAAAAAAATAAAAAATGTTGTCCGCAAGATACAGAGCGGAAGGTATATGTATGTATGTATGGATGATGATGGCGGTGAAACTTTTTTTTTTTTACATTAATTTATTATTTTATGCTATGAATGAACATTACACATCATCTAAACATTTTTTTTTCTTCCTCTGTTTTTATTGTTACTGTTGTTGTTGCTGTTGTTGATAATATTACGCTTTTTTATTGTATTAAATATTTTTGAAAATTATCGTTTAAAAATTCACCCTCTTAGACGAGTAAGAAAAAAAGTTGACTAAAAACTTCAACATTGTAGAATAATGATATTCAGCAAGCACAATACACATAACCAAGGATGGCAAGCTTTATAAGTATGTATGTAAGTATGTATATGTTATTGTTGTTGTTACTGGGTGTTAGGTAGGATACAATTTTTATTTTTGCTTTATAATTTTTTTTTTGTCCTTTTTTTGTGTACATACATATATCTAATTTTAATGTTATATATGCGTGTTTTGCCTTCGTTAGTGTTGTTCGCCGAATTATTATCGTTTTGTTAGTACAGTTATACAAAAAACATAAATTATGTAAAATTATGTTTTTGTTTTTTTATGCTGCTACTTTTATTATTGTTATTATTTTTTTCTTCTTTTTTTTGCCTCTTTTAATTTTTATCTTTTAGGGAAATTTTTCATTATCTTTTAGTAAATTTATAAAAATGGCTAATTGTTTTCTTTTTCCTTCTTGTTTTTCTTTATTTTCTTGTTGTTATTTTGCTTTGCTCTTTTAAAAATTGAAAAAAAAATAATAATAAAGTCTATAAATTTCATCCTCTTGAATCTAAATAAAAAAAATGTTTTTCCCTTCTCTTAATATCTGTGATAATGATGCAATTATTCCGTGTTATTCCATTTTCCAGGTGAAAAAATTGTATCTCTGTATATAATTTTTCCTTTTTTTTCTTTTCTTTTAAATAATTTCTTGTTATTGTTTTTCTCTATTATAACTTAATAATTGTTCAAAACTTTTTTTTTTTCGTATAGATACATATTTAAAAATGTTGTTCAAATTAAGTAGAAATTTTCGTGGTAAATAAATAAATTGAGTAAAAAAAAAAACAAAAAGAAATTTTCCCCTCTAAGAAATAAAATCAAAAACAAATCTTAAAACAAAAAAGAGGAAAAAATTAAGTTAGAAAAGAAAAAAAACAATAAAATGCCCATTTAGAGGTATGTAAGTATGTATTATGAAATGTTAAGGAATTGTATAGAAAAATATTAACAGTAATTAAAATTAAAATAATTATAAACGTTTTCTTTTTAATTTTATAATCAAACTGTCTATTGTACAACAATCGACATTATTTTCAAAAATATAAACATAAAAATTTCATATAGAGAAAGTTAATCATAATCACAAGATTTTTGATTAAAAGTGTTCTGTGGAAAGTTAAAATAGCTCCGAAATCATAACATTTCAAGTGGAAATTAATTATTTTTTTTTTGTTTAAATTATCTAAGTATATAGCTAATTTTAAAAACAATACAGAAATAAATATGTTAATAAATACACAAAATAAAAACATACATTCATACGTACTAGAAGCACAGATAAAGTATAAAAATATAAAATTACTCTGTTTTCGTTCTAGAAATATGAGAATTTTTCTTCTTTGGATCAACTTTTATAAGATTTTAAGAAATTTAATTTTATTTTTTATCTATCTACTATTTTCAAATGTACAATGTAGCAAATTTAAAAAAAAAGGACTTTGAAATGTTAAAATATATAAATCATGAGTCGCTCATCGTGAAAAAGTTTATTTATTTTTTATTTTGATAATAAAAGATACCACACTCATAGTATATAAGCGTGTTCTACACTTTTCTAATTTTATAAATTATATCGTTGTAGTTGTTGTTATTCACACGACAAATACTCACAATGACAATAAACCTTTTTAATATAAAATACATAGTTATATATTTTTTTTTGTACAAAAATATACATAATGTATATATCTTCTATACTAAATCTAAATACATAAAATCCAATATATACAATTTATATAACCAAAAAACCAGACACTAAGACGACACCAAACGTCATATAATCAAAGAAATTTTTTCCAAAAAGAAAAAAAATAGAATTTGTGATTTTCTCATATCTTTTAAAGTTTCTTGCCATGTACATAATATATGTATGTATGTATATACACATTATAAATAAGAGTAGTGTTGGTTTTTATTATTATAAAATTTTTCTAAAGCATTTAGGAAAAAGAAAAAAGAAAAAAAAAGATATATAAACTAGATGTTTATAATATTTGTAATAGAAAAATAAATTGAAATAGAAGATAAAAAATTACATAAACAAACGATTATCCTTTATTTTTTTTTCAATTTTCATTTAAAAAAAAAGAAATATTACTTTTAGAAATTGTATGTGTATTATCAGATTCCTTATAAAATTGCTGATCATATTCCCATATTATAATATTTTGTTACTCCTGGCAAAAAATCTCTGATTAAAGTAAACCCTAAACCTTGAATATCTGCATTAAAAATATACATACTTCAAATTGTGTAAAATCACTAGAATTATTGTTTATTAAACAAATTTTAATACGTATTTCTTATTCAATTTCAATTTTAATCACTTTCAAAATTTTCAATTTGGTTTTTTTCTCCACGCAATTGTAAAGTTTTTCCAATTTTTTTTTTTTCAAATACGAAATAGCAAGTAGCAATTAAAGTGAAGTTTTTTTTTTGCATACACAAAAAATTGAATTGAAAATTTTTTTTTCTATTTCGAGTTATATGTAGTTTTGAGATACGATGAAATTATAAATAGTATTATGTTTACTCAATTAAATAAATAACTCATATTCTTCTTTCTATATGAAAAAAAAAAAAAGAAGAAAACTTCAAAACAAACATGAATTATTTTGAAAAAAAATCTTTTTCTGTATACAATTTTAAATTAAGAATAAAAAAAATGTGAAATAAAAAGGATGAATGAAATAAAAAATATAAAAAAAAAAAAAAAAGAACATCTATCTTTTTAGTCGGATTAAATGTGTAAGCATTGAAGAATCAACTTTTGGTTAACATATAGACAAAGTTTTAACCTTTTCATGTAATACATAATACCTTAAAAAAAAGTGTACCTGATTTTTGATATATCTAAAGTCTCTGTTGAATACTATGATAAATAAAATTTTCATTTTCATTTTAAGTTGCTTGATCGTTACCCAAAAAAAAAAAAAAAATTGCACGAATCCTTTTCTTCTACAATGTAAACAAATATACAAACAACCATAATAGATACATACATATATACTACAACACATATGTATAGGTGTATGTATAGAATATACTGGATACATGACCATAGACTAAGTGGATTTCCTAAACTATCATGGATAATATTAGATGGAGTTTGATTTATCCAATTTTATCCAATTATACTATAAATCTGTTTGTATAATGTGTATATATAACGAATATAAATAAACTCAATAGAGTTGAGATGAAAACTGTGTACTGACTGGCTTTTTGTTTCAGGATTTTAAAAGGATTCAAAAACTTTACTATGCTTCTCTATAACAAAAATCAGTTCAATATATGGATTTATAAAAAAAATAAAAAACAAAAATGTGTATGAATGTATAAATACATAAATTATATTTAGAGAACTGTATCATGATATCGCATAGGAAAAGTTGTGAATGATGCTTACACAAAATAAGGGCTAGAATGGGGGTGAATTACAGAAGAAAAAATAAAAGAAGACAAAATGTCGTACAACCGACCTCAGGCACACAAATAGTGGTAAAGTGTGTATTATATTTATTTGCTCATTCGCTATTTTCATTTGCCATTTTCATATTATCTAACAAATAGATCTAACAGTATATACATATATGTGGTACACAGCTAAAATTACACTTTAATAATAAAATTTCCAAAAACTTTTGGACTTTATTGCATTAATTCGAATTAAATAAAAAGTTTCATGAAGGGAAACAATCACATTAAGTTGTAGACGGGTTTTCCATGGAAAACTTGATGAATGGGGAAGTAAAAAAGAAGAAAACATAAACTCTTTTAAACCTGACTTCAATAAGCTTTGGCCTTGATAAACCAGCTTTATTTGTAATACGCTTTTCGGAGACTTCCAATCGATTTTACGGAAAGATACGTCCTGTCTGAAAATAATCTAACTCGATGTCAGAACAGTCAACAGTGTAATTACACTCCATGTATAGCATTCCTGAATCTCAGTATAATGTACGATCAATAATATGTATGCATACATATTACATATGTATACGTATGTATCTCTATAAAAATAGGATTGTGGTGATGTGACAGCCGTATTTATTTGTTTTCTGGGAAAAACCATTGTGTATTTGAAAATATACGGAATAAGGAAAAAACATATCAAGCAAAAATTCAACAACAACAAAAAAAAAATAATAAAAATTAAAAATAAAAAAAAAATAAAAAGTTTGAAATGAAAACGAGTCAACATAAAAACAACATGATGCTAGAGGCAACATCAAGTCCAGCTTTTAATGTAGTAGATATATCCTGATACAAATTTATTACAAGTACATAACTTGAATTCTACAATTTTACCATATATACAATTTACTATACATATACGTATATTATATACATATACGTATATACATATGTATATGTACATCTTTTTATATATTTATAAATATGTATTTATTATTATTTTTTTTTTTCATAACAAAAGCGAATGACTTTTCCCAGGAAAATAACACTATGTTACAACATTTTTTTTCGTTTTTTTGGCAAAATATATTCAAATATCGTTTATACATACATTGTACGTGTATATAATGTACTCGAAATATGTGCACGTAATTTATTTTTTATTTCTGTAATTTTACAATGTTGAATCAACTGACATTTGATTAAGTTCCATCGTGTGAATTTTTTTTTTTCTTTTCTTTTTTATTCTATTTTTTTTTTAGATTCTAACAAAAATGAACAAAAGAAAAATAAATAAAATCAATAAAATATTTCATATAAAAGTGATACTATAGATTTTTGCTATTAGTTTGATAAACAAAAAAATTCTAACTTTGACGTACTTTGGCTTACCTAAATTGATTATCTAATTTTTTTTTTTTTTTTATTATTGTGGAAAAGAACGATAGATTAAATGATAGTTATGGTGTACAATAGCATAAAAGCACAAAAAAAAAAAAAACAACTATTATTACAATAAAACATCAGATTTTTATTAACAAAAAAGATATACGGCCGTTAGAATCTAGTTTATGGTCGATTTGGATAGTAAAAGATATTTGTAACACAAAAAGAAAAAAAATTGAAACAAATTTATCCATTTGTTCTATATGTTTGCTCACTTGGAACGGTAATTAACGATCTAAAATATCTATAGATATCAAATATTGTATATTCTTTTCTTTTTCATATATTTTTCTGGTTGAATATAATAAATTAATTGCTATTTAGTCTTTAAGAAATATCCTTGAATACATTTTTTTTTATGATTCTTTGATTTCAATTCAGATAACGTATCATATGCATTGAGGAAAAAAAAAAGACATTTAATAAATTTTTTTTTTTTTTAAATTTTAATGAAAAAAAAAAATATTATTTTTTTCTCTCATTTGTTCTTTTTTACATGCACCTCGTAATTATAGAAAGAAATAAAAAATAAAAAAATTGACCTACCTACATCATGTACATCATAATCATTCACCTTCAAGCAATATATATTCAATAAAACGTGCTTCGTAATCATTTCCATTCATAACATGGTAATAAAATTTACCTAATATCAAATCAAATATTTGTAATACACAATATAGTATGTACATATACATATAGAATTTATTGAAATAAAATGAAAACAATTGCTAGAAAATTATTAGGTACTTGAATATTTGAAATATGTTGTTTTATAAATATTACATATTTATTTAATTTTTTTTATTACCTATATAACTTGTTTTAAATTTAAACTATATTTTAAGGGAATAAAATAAAAAAAAAAACTATAAATAAACATGAACATGATGATTAGAAAAATTTTATACAAATAAAATACTATAATTTTTTAAATTATTTGTGCATAAAGAATTCTATGTTTTGTATAACTTATCGTTATCAATCATATAATTATTATTATTTTTTTGTCATAAAAAAAAAAATTGTTTGTACATAGTTATACATATTATTATAATTTTAAATCAAATTTTATGAATATTAAGTAAGTAAATTAAAAGTTATACAAATTAAATTTATTTTATTACTGGTATATATAGAGAATTTTAGTAGCTATTGGTGTATTTTTATTAGTAGAAAACAAGAAAATTAAATTTATAGAATTTTATATATATGTACGTACATACAGTAAATATGATGAATAATTAAAAATAAACATAAAAAATAAAGTTCTATATATGTATATATGTATGTAAAAGTACCTGTATAAAATTGAAAAAAGAAATAAAAAAAAAAAACATGATAAATTAAATAAATGACATTTATGTATACTGAATTTAAGAAATTTTTTTTTATATAGGTTATACAAACTCAGCTATTCAAACACTACAACAACTACAAAAAAAAATTTAAATCACATGTTTTGTACAAAAAAAAAAACAAAAAAGTAAATAAATACAGAATAAAAAAACATAAAACTATTTCCTGAATTAATTATGTAAAAAAAAAAGCCATGTAACGAAACATGATATTATGTTCTATTTATGTCAACAACAAACATTTTTTTCTTTTTTTTTTGTTTGTTTTCTTTTAATTTTAAATTGTTTAGATATAAAATATATTAATATCATTTGAAATTACTATCAATTGAAATGTTGTATTGATGTAACAAAATGTATAATTTTTAAAATTGAATAGTAAATACATACTTGATATACCTATTATTGAATGAAGGCATTCAGTTTTTTAATTTGTTCTGTAATTTCATTTTTTTTTAAAGCATCTCTATTTAAAATATAAAAAAAATGAAAAATATACATAATACCGAAACTTTGAAAGGAAATTTTTTCGAAATAAAAAAAAAAAAATAATAAATCAAATCAAATGTATGAATTTAATAGCCATTATTATAATTTTAAAACTATAATAAAAAAAAATAAAAAAAACTATTCAAACGATGCAATAAAGTAGAAAATATTAAATTTCAACATAATAAAATTTGTATTTTCATCAAAATGACCATGATAAGGACTTCAATTTAACTGTTAAATAACTGATTCAGAACATTTATTCTTATTAATATAAATTTATGAATATAGGTTATAAATATGTTATATATTGAAAAAGTAGTAAATATGATATATTATCAGTTAATTGCATAAATAAATATTCGTTTGAATGAATTTAAAAAAAAAAAAAAATATTTAATTATTTATTTGTTTACTTTTTTTTCTTATATAAGATTTAATATGCACATTGAAAATTTAAAATAAATAATTTTCTATTTTTATATTCGATATTAATCAATAAAAATTCTAAGAATTTTTGCGCAATCACTTTTTATTATTGTTTTATTGTTTTTTTTTTCTAAATAAAAAGCTCATACACATATTTAGAAAAAAAACATTTTTCCAGTATTAATCATAATAATACAGTATAGTGACCAAACAACCAAAAGGTGTTTCATTATTATCATTTTCAATTCACCTGTTCATATACTTATATATTTTTTTTTCTCTAGCTTTATTGATAAATATGGTTGATATAAACTCTATTATTCATTTGTAACTTTGTATATATATACTTTACATCTATATAAATATATATATTTTTTGTCACAAAATTGATAAATAGAATAATAATATATAAAAAAAAAGTATTTTTTACACAAATAATAAACCTGTTCGTAAGAAATCACATTTTTTTTTACATTCCTATTAAAATGTGATAAGTTAAGTTACAGTCATGCTTGAAAAATTTTACGTTGTAATCAAGATTGTTTTGTTGTTCTTATTTACTCTTTTTTTTTTCAACTTTGAAAACGATAAAAAAAATATATTTAATTTGAATATTAGTAGAATATTATTAACTTAACTATTAGTCATACAATTTATTGTTAATTTAAAATATATAGCTATATATGTACTCGTATAGCGGTTAAATTACAATAGAGAGAAAAAATTCATTATTTTTTTTTTCTGTATTGAATAGATCAAAAATATTCAAATTTTACAACGGACATACAAACAATATTCTAAAAATTAGAAATTTAGTTAACAATCAGTCACAAAATTTTCAAAAATATCATTGTATTAGCAGCATAGCTACATCCAGAAAAAATTACAATCAAATAAATTACATAAAATAAAGCATAAATTAAATTTAATTCAAAAAAAAAATTATTTTTTAACATTTATATCTTACACAATAACACACACACACAAAAGCCAGCATTAAATTACTTTATGGTATATTTATTAGATTATCTTCTTTTTTTTTCTACTGAATTTAGTTTTTATTTTTTAACGTTGGAAAATTTACCGAATTTTTCATTACATATATAAAAGCAACAATAAAAGAAAATTAAATAATAAAAGATTACAGGTATATGTCTAACAAAAGAAGAAGAAAAAATTATACTTTTATCAGAATTTTGTACAACGAAAATACATTATATACAAGATAACAAAAAGTAAAATTTTCGAGTATTATATGAAAATTGCTATGCTTTTTTTTCTTCTATTTATTTTCTCTTGTCTGTCAACATTTTACTCAAAGCTAAGGACATTTTGTTGTGTTTTCTTCAGTATTACATGTAAAAAGGATAATAAGAAGCTCCATATTTTGCAAGTACAAAATTACGACTTAGGAGTACCTACATACATTTAAGCACCTAACGTATTTTTTTTTTTCTTAAAATTTTTTTTTTTGTACTTAAATTAATAAAGAAAAAGAACGATAAAAATCATATCAAAGTCAAGCCTTATTTAAAAAAATTCAAAATCATATTTGTAAATCAATATTTAGAAGGCAGTCTAGAAAATTTCAAGTTAAATTTTATGTGAATATCTTATAGGTACATAGTAGATATTTAACAGTTACTAACAGTTAAAAAACATACTACATACATACTTGAAAACTATTAGATAATTTTGTATCTTTGTATAGAATTATATATATAACTGTTTTCTTTGGTGTTTTTTTTTAATACTAAACAACACATACATTTAACAGTTTATAGTTGACGACAAAAATCCTATTCTATCATAGATTATTATTTTTTTGTTCTTTTTTTTTTTGGATTTATAACTTTAAATCCTGAAAAACACACATTATAAAATAACAACTTTATCACTATTTTAAGGTATATAAATATACATATATGTATGTACATATATTTTTTTTTTCATTTTGTTGTTATTTTTTGTTATATTCTCTTGAGAATAAGCACACAAAGAAAAGTAAGATATACACAAGTGAGAAAATACACATAAGAGGATTTAAGCAGTCGCCAAAATATCAAATCAAATTAGAAAATGTATACACATTCATGTTACCTACATTATTTATATCTTATCGTCATCATCAACGTCAAAATGTATCTATAGATACATTTCTAGTCGAATGTACATACATATGTATATATCTTTTTTTTATCTAGATAAACTCGTAGATAAGAAAATATATATATTTTTCATACATTTATATTATATAATATGTACTTAAATTTCTAGCAGTGAACATCACATCATGATTTTGCTTGGAAGAAAGCACAATATAATATGTTCGTGTGTAGAATTATTATGTATCTATGTATTGTCTATAATATATACATATATATATATAAAAAAAAATAAATAAATAAAAAACAACATTGTATATAAGATATTTTCATAAATAACTGCAGTATAAAGTTTATATGCAGTTCAATTTGTTTCTATTTCTTTAGACAAATGAAATTTACTTAAAAGCACTTGATTAATAATTAATTAAAAGGTTATCACATCTCATCTAGATATTTTTGCCCTGTACAATAGTATATGTTAGGTATACAAAAAATGTATCTTTATCACTTTTAAACTATATACTTTATTACTTTTTTTTTTAAATAGATATATGTACATACATACTTATAAAGTGTCTTCATTTATTCAGAATATTCATTCACATTGTTAATTGATAATAATTAGAAAATTTCTATTGAAAAGTGTGTTTTGTGTTTGATTTTTCGATTTAAATTTTAAAATTATTTTAAATTGGTATTTTTGAGGGAAACCATAAGAATATCTTGAGAAATAAGTAAAATGCTTTATTCTTAAATATCTTTTTCTTTACCTTCATTCATTTTATACATTTCACCCTATGTATATACATATGTATATGTATATGTATGTATGATAATACATACATCACTGAATTGATACTATAAAATATTGTCAAATCTTATACACTTTCTTTTCTTATTGTTCTATCTTTCTTTTATTTGGTTTTATGTAAATTAATTTATTTGTTGTTTTTGCTTTTTTTTTTTTTGTTTATAATGCCTAGCTATCTTAAAAAAATTTTATACATACATAATGTGTATATGTATACATAAGTATTATTATATTTTATGGTTTTATTATAAATTTCTGTCTATGAATACAGAAATGAATTTTATCGAATTAAAAGCTCCAAAACAATATTGTTCTAAAATAACAAGCAATAAAGGTGCTAAGAAGATTACAAAAGAAAAAAAAAATGTTTAATACCTACATTTTCAAGTAGGTACCACAAGTTTCCACTGCTTACTTTTAATAAATTTTTCAAAATAATGTAATCCGATTTCATGATCATTCCCCCCCAAAAAAATGTATAGATACATATTTTAGATTTTTTTTTGTTTTCTAATTTTTTAAATCTGTCTAAACAAAAATATATAAATTAAGTATGAATAAAACATAATTTTTGTTTTTGTTTTCGTTATTATTATTATTATTATTATTATATTTTCTGTTCTTAGTATACCACTAGTGTGAAATTATGTTATAATACTAATTAAATATTTCTGGAACTGGAATGTACATACATAGATGCGATTTGAATTTCGGTTAATACATTTATTTTACCTTGTACATATTGCCAAATGTTCTACTATAGGCAAGTTACTGAATTTTATCTAAAACCAATTTTCTAATGTAAAATAAAATTTAGTTAGTCCTTTATAGTATTTTTAAAATATGAAATACACTTCTATCTAAATGTATTTCCTCCCCCACATAATCTAAAAGAACAATTTTAAATAAAATATACATACATACATATGTATATTCCCCTTCCTGGCCATCTCTCTTTTCCACTGACAATGTGCAATAAAGAGATATCCCTACGTTCTAGCTCAGTAACAAAAATATATATTTGTACGTACATACATATATGTATGTTTGAACATAGGTACCTATATGTATGTATATATGTGTTAAAAATGTATAATGACGCATTCTCATATGAATTATTACATCCGGTGATTGCGTTTATTGACTGATGATTTAACTACTTATACGGAATTTAAAATAATTTCATTTAAGAAGGAAAAAAAAAACCACATTGAAAATCATCACATATTATAAATAATTTTAAACGATTATTACATACATACATGTATCAAAAATTTTGAGTTAAGTGTAAAGTTGAATTGTTGACCAAAAAGTAAACATTCAGAAGGTGTCAATAACCTGAATTTTTTTTCTCCTTTTTTTTATCGAATTTAATAATTTTTTTTTTCACAATTTTATGTTTTTCTATATTTGTAATTTTTATAAAACCTGTTGTATTTGAAAAAAAAAATAAATAAATAAAAATAAAAAAGCGTACACATCATTTGTTTTTTTTTTATACACACATAATACATCATTGCGTTTAGTACGTATAATATATTAAGGGGATTCACTCTTTGGTGCAAATAGGTATTGCATCGTTGCATTCGGTGTATCGTAGCACGAATTTCAAACGATACAACAACAATTCGTGCTACGATACACCGAATGCTACGATGCAATACCTATTTGCACCAAAGAGTGAATCCCCTTATTGTGTTATTTTTATAAAAACAAGCTCCTGCAATTTCCAATCCAAATTAACATACAAAGTAAAGATATTCAATTAGATATTGTTTTTTAAATGTAGAATCCAAATAGAATAAAAGAAGAAATTAAAAGCATAAAAAAAAGAAGAAGAAGAAAGAAAACATATTATCACGAATTTGATAAAATGAGGAAATCTTGTCACGTAAAGCCTCTTTAAGTGTTATACAGTATAAGTATATACATATGTATGTACTTTATAAAAACATCTAATTCCTTTTTTTTCTTTTCTTTTATTATAAATATTATAAGGTGATGGTACTTATTATATTGTGGTTACAGGCAGCGGCGGTGTGTTTTCAATTTTCATATTATACACAGCTCAGACATTACACTAGACAGGTATTCTTTTTGTAAAAGGCCATAAGCTTAGATGAATTAAAATGGACAATATAATGATGATAACTATACAAAATAATAGATACATACATGTACATACATATGTATATAAGTATTATGTACATAATATGAATACAACATTGTATGCAATGAAAATTTCATTAGAGTCGATATCATGAAAATGTATCAAAGCATTTAAAAAAAAAAAACGTTCATTGTGTTACTTGAGGGCGGTTATTTACAAATAAGTACTACACTTAGATAATTTTATCATACCAATATTATGACATTTTCTGTTCTCTAATATGGCTTTCTTTTTACTTATAACTAAGAAAACAATTCAACTGATTGATTATAATTTATGGCTTTCCATTAAAAAATAAACAAAGCATTATTTCTTCATATAATAAGTTAGGAAGTTACTTTATTATTTTGAATTTTTCCAGCACAAATTCATCGTTTAAATAATTCCAATAATAAAAATTTAAAAGAAAAAAAATCTTCTGAATCTTAAAACTTCTAGAAATAAGTAAAATTAGTCATTCAAAAGCCACATATATAAATACATGTAGAATTAATGAATTCCTAATCATTTTCCACGAAAATATAATTCATTTCAAATTGATATTTTATTTAATGCGGTTTATTCAATTTACATTTTAGAATAGATACTTGAATTATTTTTTCTTTCCAACCCATTCTGAGTCAAATTACACACCGTGTGTAATATAGTTATAGTAGAAATACAATCGTTCTAAATAAAGTTGAAAATGTTTCATGAGTCATTTTGCAAAATTGATTTAAAAAAAAAATAGAGAAGACAATCGAGTTCCTTGTTAAAATGTTATTTCATCATTATATAAGTAGTATATGTATGTATATACGTACATATTCATTTTTGCCATGAAAATAATTATTCATTTAATTTTCAGATATAATATTTACATAATATAATATTTAATAAAATATAAATTAAAGTAAAAAAAATAATGATGAATGTAAATGTAATCAAAAGTATAAATAATAATTTTAAATTTAAATCAACACGAAATACGTAGGACATACAATGTATAATTTAATTTATATTTATTACAATTTATGTACTTTTTAAATATCAAAATTCATTTTATGTTATTATGATTATATTATTATTATTATTATTTTTTTTTAATAAAAAACAAACTGTTAATTAATTAACATCAATAACAATGAAAATTAAAAATAAAAAATAAAGAAAAAGGTAGAAAATTTGCTAAAAGATAATACAAAGTTCAGATACATGCTCCATAAATACATTATGTATGTACCTACGAGTACATATGTATAAAACCTTGCCAAACCATACTATCATATTTAATTTAAAATAAGGATTCTATATATAGTATGTATAATTATTAATAAAATGTAAAATATTAAATTTGATATTGATGTTGATAATTTTACGATGAGATAAATTTTTTGGAGAAATTATTTATATAGGTAAAAATATATATATGTACGTACATACATATATGTAAGTATACATACATAATTTAGATAACAGCTTTTTGATGATTTTTTGTGTAAATATGTGTTTATTATTTATGTGATAATTTATATTATATACATTTTAAATAAATTGAATATTATAACCGTTAACAAAATTAATATTTAAAATGTTGATCGATTGATTATACATACACACTTTATTATATAAAATAAAATTATGCGGTGAATATGTGACAATTACACAAATTATAAATATCAATATTGTCAATACGTTTATATGTTTATATTTCACATTTTTTTTTTTTTATAATACCAGTAGATATAGTAGATGAGTCGAGGATTGTTCCGAAAATTTTTAAATGAAAATAAATTAATTTTCATGGTTTTTTTTTAAGATACATATAGCTTCTCAAAAATCCTTTGAACTATGGAACTATTAACTTTTCACCTACAATAACACTGCTACCCGTGCAACCAATCGATAAAGGTAACTTTGAATAGCTTTAAAGATCTTTTTAAAGATTGCGAAGAGGATCGACATCGCGCTACAAAGATTTTTCACCGTTTTCTTTATAGGTAACTTTAAAGATCGTTATCGACGAATCCAAAATTATGTTTTAAAAAAAATTTTTAATTCCATTTTTGAATGCATTTTTCGTTATGAAATCAAAGTAACTTTACTTGTTGTTTACGTATTGATAATTTAAAAACTGAAATTTTATTTACCTTACTTTTTTTTGGTTCTCTGGTGGTTCGAACCATGGTCCTATGGTTTCTAAGTCAGCCACCTCATGCACTGCACCATTGTACGTTTTCGTATTGGTTAAACTAAGTGTTAATATAAGCTCCACAGTTATCGACAAATAAAGAATTATCTTTATTGATCTTGATTAAGATGGAAGACAGATATTTTATAATGTAGCTTTATACAACGATAAAGATCTATATAGGTACTACTTTGAAAATCGTTGAAAAATAATAATTTGAAGCTATCTATATAGCGCTTAGAGCGTCTTTATTTGTCTTTATGATCTTTATGGAGCTTTATCCAACTATATTCATCTATATAGGAGAATCAAGTTGCTTAACGACAGGTTGCTCGGGTACTCCTTCATTTTACATTTAATTCATTTGTTTTCCACTTCCAAAAATTATTGTAAATACGTACTCGCATAGATACGTATGTGAGTAAATGAAAAAATTTTACATCACAATATGTTTTCAAACAGACAATAAATTTTGGAACAACGCTCACAGATGTACATTCATACCTATATACATATATGTATTTTTAAATTTATTTCAATTTAATAAAAAAAAAATTTATATAGGTACTCGTATTTATTGGTTTTTTTTTTTCAAAAATTTGCGTTAATTCATAATTTTACGTACGTGGATCTATAATGCATGTTCACATTTTGTCGGACAAATTGTTTTTTTTTTCATTTTTTATTTATTTATTTTTTTTTAGTTTGGTAATAAAAAGTATCTATGTTTCCGTGTGAATAAAAAATTTAAATTTCTCAACAATTTATAATGAATTCAATAGAAATTTAAGAAAATTTATAATGTTTATTAAACGATAAATTAAAAAAAAAAAACGGTTTAAAAACTCCAACTTTATAATGTTGAATTCTAAATACTTATTAAATACATTTGCATAGAATTACTAGTAAGAGAACAATAATAATGCTTTTAACCAAAAATATTAAATATTAAATAAAAACGAAAAAGTATTAAGTATAATAAATAAACGAATAAACAAAAAACAAAAAAAAAATAATACATACAACAATAATGATAAAAAATTAATTTTTATCATTTTATAATTTATCATGATGCGTTGCGTATAATAATACACAAAAATCGTACATACTACTTTTCATTTTTTAAATTACTTACGTATATACATATGTATGTATATGTATCTACATTACTACTACTTATATGTACATACATACATACATACATATTATATAATTTTGAGATATTGAATTTATGTTTTCTTTTCTTTTATTATTTTTTATATCATTTTTCTTATTTTATTTTTATTTTTTTATTTTTTTCATACAATCTAAATAATTTGCATATTACCTCTTATTTTATTTTAAATCGTACATTATATTAATAATAATATGTACAGAATATGTATGTATACCTATTTTATAAAATAAGTACACACGATAAAAATAAAACTGAAAAAAGAAAAAAGATCTTTTTTTTTTGTTTTTTATAAATTCATCATTAGATAGATTAGATAGATATTTTAACTAATTCGCCTTGAGATTTTAAGCATATTGAACAAGAGAAAAACAAAATCTCATTCATAAAAAAAAAAAAACAAAACAAAAAAAAAGTAAAAGGAAGATACAATATAATATATACGATTTTATATTATTATAATCAATATTTTTATTTAGAAGAAGAAGAGAAGAAAAAAAACAGCATTCAGTTATAAACATGTTTTTTTTTGAAAATATCGAAAGAGAAAAAAATAACATCAACATTCCAATGCTACCTATTTATTATGAAAAAATAAATAAATACCTTAAAAAAAAACTGTTTTTTTTTTTTCATTTCCTAATCTTTTATACTATGTATGTAATATGTATGTCTGTTGAATAAATATTTTTCTTGGAATTTACGTTTAAAAAAGAAGAGGAAATAATTCCGAATGAGATATAAAAATGAATGATTAAAAAGAAGAATGAATATTTTTTTTTTAAAAAAAAGTAAAATATTGTCTTATTATTGATTTTTTTACGTTTTTGTTTCTTTCTGAAATAAAATATTTGAAAAAAAAAAAAAAATAATTTAGAAAAATTTAAATCATTCTATTATGTTTAGATATAGATACAACATATTGCTTCGCACATATTAACTTAAAATTAAAAAAAAAAAAAACAACAAATCTAAAACAAAAAATTCACATGAAAAAATATTATTCAAATTATTATTATTATACTACTCAGCATATTTTGTAACAGACCTCCATAATCGAAAATGTTAAGAATATATCAGCATATGGATACATCACATATGTGAAAATTGATTCCAGATTGAAAAATAAAAAAAGAAAAAAACGAATAATAAAATAAATTCCATAATCTGCGTCTGCTAAAGATATGCAAAAGTTGAGGCATTCATTTATGATTTCTATTTTAATGCATATACATATGTATGTTTGTTTATATGTTCCCTTTCCAGAAATAGCTGATCGTGATAAATAATTTCAGGTTTTCTGTTCTTGTTATTTTGTTTTTTATTATTTAGAAATTTGTCTTCTTAAAAGCTTTTTTTATTTCTTTTCTAATTAATATTAAAAGAATGCCCTGCCCTGATACATACGTATTGTACGTACATAATGTACATATACATACATATTTAATATAAATTATTTTTCATTCAAGCGGTTTTCTCCCCTTTCCAAACAAATATAAGATTAATTTTCAATATCTTTTGTTTTAATAATTAACAATTTATTAAAAATAAATGAAAAGTTTCTGTTTGAAGAATATAATATATATGTATATAACATTGCTTGTATTGAAACAATAATTTATTTAATAAATAATTGAACAAACAATAGATAAATCATTTTCACCAAATTCATGAAAAAAAGGAAAAGATTTCTTGTATTAAATAATTAAGATGACTTGAAAAAAAAAATGAAATTATGTATTAGTATGTATTTTTATTTTATTCTTTTTAAAATTGTATCTAGATAGACATTAAGTCAGAAATTTTCAATAATATATTCGAGTTATTTTTACAGAAATCTTATAATTTATAAATTACGTTTATTTTCAAAATTTTCACCATATTAAACAGAGAAAACCATATTTAAAGATTTTCTTTAAAAGATTTATCATACTTAAAGATAAAGAATAAAAACGAACACAATAATAAACAATGTATGTTTCTATCAATTTTATCTTTTATTAAATATCACGTTTATTTTGTTCTCATTTTTTTTTTTTTAAATTTATTCCAAAAAAGAATAATATATTTTTTATTTAAATCCTTCTTCACATTTAAATCACATTTAGATTTTAGAGATGTTTTATATTTTTAAAAACATACACATTTGTTTTATTTTTTTTTTTCCTTTTCTGGAAGTTTTAAGGTAAAAGATAGAAAATTCATTCGTTATCATCATTGTACTAGTATATAGTGAAACGTTTTTTGTCACATTAAATTCCAATTTATGTATGTCTTAAATTATCTTTCAAGACATCCTATTTGTATATACATATTTAACTATAATTATAATTATATAACGATACTAAAAACACATTTTCACATAAATATATCATTCTTAAGTAGTACATTTTTTTTTTGTTTGTTTGTTTTTTTTTTGTTTCCCTTTTCTTTGTTTTTTAAATATCACGCTTTCCATCGTAATCATAATTATATTTTCTTTTCGTCATGGAAAAAAGATAATTAAGTACTTTCTTTTTCTTTTTTGTTTTTTTGTTTTTTAAATACATATGTAATTTTTAAGTTTCATTATAGTCTCGTCCTTAATATTATTTCATTTTTATAAACATTAACATATGTATTTTCATTTAGGTATATACAATTGGTTTTACTTTTAAAATGATGACATATATACTGATATACATCATCTTAAATTTCATCAGATACAATTATATATATTCTTATTTATTTATTTATGTTGCTTGATTTTAATTTTTTTCTTTCATTATTTTTACTTCTTATAATTACAAAGTTAAAAATAAAGTGAGACTAAGTACCTCTAACAGATACATAAAGATAATGTATAAGTTCAAGTATACATATTTGTAAAATTCAAAAGCAACAAAATTTCTGTTGCAAGAAACAAATATGTAAGTACCAAAGTCGAAAGATCCTTTCTGATAATAATGATGATCGGATGATCAAAAATAGATCCTGACTGAAGATGACGATGACTTTATATTTTATATAGATACATAGATTATTTATAAGCATACATTTCCTTCTTTTCTTTTCTTTTTACAGTTTTAAGTATTGAATTTATTATATCAAGTTCTATATACATATATACATTACATACATATGCTAAATGAAACATAATTTTACGATGTGCCTAACATCAAATTTATGTGTTGAGCCTTAAATAAAATCAATATTTTCTTTTCATACAATCTTATAAAAGGAAAAAAAAACTAAGAAAAGAATTAAGAAAAAACACAAGATATACGAGTATGTACATACATATATACATTAAAACACTTAAATATGTGTTTTTGTAGTATATTATACATAAATTCTATCTAAGTACATATATACATACTCCTACATCACATATTGTTCCTTTCCTATTTTTTTTTATCTTGTGTTTTAAGAAGGAAAGAAAAAATATGTATATGTATATAAAACACAGGAAGAAAAATAATTGAATAAATAAGTGAATTACACAGACATCATATAATTTTCGATATTGTATAAAGTTAAGATTTAATGGAAGAAAAAAAAATAGAAGAAAATAAAAATCCAAATAGCAATAGATAGAATATAAAGAAATCAGAAACTTTGAAAAAAAAAAAAAAAATGGGCTTTAGTAATCTTAAACTTTAGTAAAATGAATATATTTTGCACATGTGATGTATGTTTTTCATTATATTGTCTACTTTACATTTTTTTTTTGTTTTTCAAACAAAGATTCTGATTATATGTACATATACTTATAGGTGAAACCTATAAGAGAAATAAATTTTTTCATATTATTTTAGAATTTTACCATACGACGGCCAATAATTCACAGTTGACTGCTGTAAAACAGGAAGATAAAATAGATGGGGAGAAAATATAATATGTACACACTTTGGTAAAAAAAAAAAAGATCAGATATTAAATATAAATTGTATTATAAGAATTAAGAATGCATCAAAAAATGTTCAAAAGAATACACTTAAGTAGATATAAATTATATATTACATACAATTGAGATAAATAACACATAAATGAATAATTTACGAATGTGTGTAAAGCCACATTTATTTTGTTTATATTTTTTTTTCTTGTGTATATAATGAAAAAATCATGTTTTATATAAAATCGAAAAACTTGAAGGTTTTTTTGTTTTTTTGTTTGTTAATAAAATAATTTACTTATTTATTTTTTAATGTAATTTGATGTTTACACCTTAAAAACACTGGTATCCTTCAAATTCAGTTTAAATAGTCATTGGAAATGTTTCTGGTTTCAAAACTCTTATACTCGTATGATGTACATACATATATGTATGTTTTAAATATCTTTTCACATCATAAACCTGTCTCCACATCACTATATACATTTTTTAACTGATTCACTCTTTTTTTTAAAAAAAACAAAAATCTAATGTGATAATAATATCCAATTTTAGAAATACATTGCAGTACAAGCTAAATAATGCGCTTACATGACTAAATACACATGTACCTACTAAAAATAGTTACATATATTTTCATGAACTTTGATCACTTTACTTATTGTGAAAAATATTTGCTACTGCTAAAGCAGAAAAAAAAAAGGATCAAAATAAAGTTTTAATTTACATTTTTATTATTATTTTTTTTTTCCCAAAGAAAAAGTCAAATTTAGAAACTGTGAAATTTCTGATTTTCTAGGCTGACCTTTCATGTTCTACAACATCTAATATAAATTTGTCCTGAATATACTATTTATATATCTAAATATGTATGCAGATATACAAATTTTTATACATATTAATATATAACATGTCAGAAATATTTTAAGAGATAAAAAATATCTATGATACGTTCAACATATAAAACATTTTTATATTACATAAAATAAGGAAAAAAAAAATTCTTTTTCACAAAAATTTTGAAGATGTTCCTAAAATTATACACATATTTCTTCTGTATATATTATACATATATGATATTCAACATAATATTAAAAAAATATAATATTGTCTGATTTAGAATATCTAACAAAATTTTATATATATAGGTAATATGTATATAGGTACATACATACATTTTAATGCTTTGAGCTGAAAATATGATACTACTGTTGATATAAAAATATGTACAACGAATTTTTTGATGTTTCTTTTTGCCTTTTAGTACAACATGCGTTTGCTACTTTTTTATACATTATGTCACTCAATAAAAAAGGATAAAAAAAGAAGAAGAAAAATAATAATAAAATGAAACATACATGTAAAATGAAACATATGTCCTTAGTCTAAAATATTTATATATACATATATGTATGTATGTACATGCCAGCAAAATAACAGATAAAAAGGTAAAATGAAAAAGACCTGAAATCGAGGGAGAAAAAAAATTATTTTTTTTTCCTTAAGGAATACGTCGAAGGTTATCTCAAAGGATAAGGATAACAACTTTGCAAGGCTGAACATTTTTAAAAGACACAGTAAAAATGGGGAAATTTTTGTTTTTTGTGAATTACCTATACATATACAAACATATGCCGAATAGAAGGTTTGGTAAATTTTATATATACATATTATGATATATAGAGTTTGTAAAATGTTATAAATATAGATATAAATTTCAAACAGAACAGAACTTTAAAAAATACATTGTAATATAAATTTATTCTCAAAAAAAAAGAACAACAAAAAAAATAACCAAAACCAAAACCAAAAAAAAATAAAAAATAAATAAATTCGAAAACTTAAATAGTTTTAAACTAAAATTGATCGTTCTGGGATCAAATTGTGTGATGTATTTAAAGATTATTTCGGTTATTTTTATACTAAAAAACAAGCGAACTTTAATTCCATTGTAAATTTTTGTTTTTAAAAGTCAATTGGCCGATCGATCCTTATGAATGGGAGGAAAAAAAAAACTTTCAACTTTTATGAAATGCTACCCACATATATTGAAACATATTCAGGGTATATTGTATAGATAATAATCATAATAACAAAAAAAGAAGAAATAAAATGAAATTTGTTTATGTACATTTATTTTGTAAAATAAAATTATACATAATATACAAAGGTACAAATAATCGATTACAACATAATAAATATTTTTAAATTGTTCATTGTATATTTTTGGCTATTTTTTTTGTTTCCTCTGTTAGTCCAATTATCGCACCATATAATACCAATATAAAAAGATTCATTTTCAATTTTAAAAAAATTATAGAATAATATAGATTATTATGTATATCTTTACGAATATACGTACATACATTATATTATGTATATTATAAATAAAATGAACATATATAACATATCTCGTTATATTCATCCCTCGATGAGCATAATAGTGGTTCCCATTAAAGCGCGTTTGAGTAATAATAATCATTCGTTTCGAATCCAATTACGAGTTACAGTCAGTTTAGTGGTGAAAATTTTTCCACTATAAAATACATTCAATTTGACTTGATATGTGTGTAGATATGTTTTACAAACCTAAGCAGTATCTATATATACATATATATATATATATATATATGAAAACATACATTACATATGTAATATGTATGTACCTCCATATCGTATAAAAAAAAAGTAATAATAAACAGTTTAATATATGGGAACCTACTGCACTAACATACATATATGAATATAACAGGAAAATATAAAATTTTTGTAAAACGCATAGCTATATAGGATGAAAAAATAAAAAACACATCGAACTTTAAACATTAATTTCATCCACCCATTCATAGATTTATATATTCGCTTATATATTGATGTTATATGTATTGTTACTATGCACATATTAATATATTCTACATGTTATATACGAGTACATATAGTTTTAATGTTGGCTGTTTTATGTTGCATGATATGCTTTAAGCAAAATCCGTTATTAAAATAGCGTGGATTTATTGTCTGTATCGTTGTAGCCGAATGCAAACAATATAGTAGTAGGAAGAAGAAAAAAAAATTACCATTCAACAATATAATAACAAATTTATAGAATCCAGTAATAAAAACGCAAGTATTAAAAGCTAATTTTTTTTGTTTTTTTACTTCACTACCACATCATCACATGTTTACTATACATATGTACAATATATTCTATTCTAAATTCTAACGCACATTTCCTCTGAACAAAAATTTACATATTCGACATTTTAATAATAGTAATAATGATAATATTAAATTTAAAGGAATGAGCAAAATTTTGTGTGAATAAAGTTTCTTTTTCACAACGTGACTGAATTTTCTATGCGTTTGTGTGTGTGTGTGTTTAATATTATAAAATTTTCAAATGATAACTTCACAATGATTATTATTGTACATATTATATCCTTATATCGTAGTCCTAGCTCATCCAATAATACTGTTATATTATCACAATATATATATCTACTTTGTTGCTATCCAAAATCATAATGTAGTTTTGATATAAATTGTCATTGATAACACGCAATGGTCTAATATGTAATTGAAGGTTGAATGGCATCGCACAATTGAGTATGATTATAATATTTTACAGGGGGTGGGATAGTGATAGTACATATTTTATTATATTAGTTGGGTGAGTGACTTATTTACTTTCAATATATACAATTTTTTATAGGTAAATACCCTTTCCTAATATGTACAAATAATGTATAAACAATTTAAAGAGGAAATTTGTCATTTTGACCAGTACAGTGCACTCGACAGTTAAACTAAAAAATGCAAAATAAAAACAAAGAATGAATACATATAAATGCGGATATGCTATATGTACAATACATAATACATATTAATTTATGAGAGAGAAAAAAAAAATTTATTTACATACGATCGTACATAACATTATGTTTAATAACAATCAATGTTACGTTGAATATGTACATATGTATGTATGTATGTAAATATAATTGAAAATTTCTATGAGCAGCTAACTATATAAATTTCGTGATAATATTTATTGAAAATTGTAGGAAAAAGTAATCAAATATCAAAATTAATTATAAAATTCTTGCTTCTATATAATATTGTAGAATACATTTTAATATTTTTATAACAATGTCTATAAATACAATTTTTAATACTATACGTGTTTAGAATAAGATATCAAAATTTACACATATGATATTCACTATATTGTCATTATTATCAATTTTTTTTTTTCATAATTATGATCCGATGTGCATTCTATATGGTACATGAGTAGGCATATGTATAAAAATATTATATAGTACCTACTATACGTGTATGTATGTATAAATGAATACAAAAATTAATGCAATGGGAAAATAGGAAAACCAATATTCCACAATGCACACACATAATATGTATGAATGTGTATTTGTACGATTTTAGCACTTTTTAAATACCGTATATTTAGTAATATTGTATCTATATTTATAGTATTGTATAATATGTATATATAGATTCTCAAGACGAAACTATTTTAGTTTTAAAACTAAAAAATGTTTATTAGGAAGGCCCATTGTTTCTATTATGTATTGTCATTTTGTTGCATGAAAATTATAAATTCTTTATTGATAAAATTTTTTTTTTAGTTATACATAACAAGATAATTTCGTATTACATATGTATAACATTTTTACATACATATGTTTGCATATTTGATAAATTATTCGTAAAACAAAAAAAACAGATAATCATTAATCAAATTTTCTATATTACAAAATATCTTGAATGACGATAAAATTTGTAAAACATTATATGTATTATGATATGATCTACTTAATAATGATAAAATAATAAAATATGTATATACATATGTACATCATAAAATGAATTAAAATATTTAACTTAATAATAATAATAATCTATATAAAGTTATTTAACCACACAGCTCAGTATCAAATATGTACCACAAAATCATTTAATAAAATAATTATATTATATTATTAAACGTTCATGTACCTATAGATACAAACATATGTATATATGTACATATGTATATGAATATAAGTATGTGTTTCAAGCTAAGTTATTCTAAATACTTCTAAGAAATTAATACAAAACCTCAAATCATATTTTTAATAATATCATTTATATATATATAGGGATCTATATACATATTAAGTTAGACATTTTGAAAAAAAAAATATATATATACTTACATGTGTACGTACATATTATGTAAGTATATAATATTGACCCTTAAACAATTCATAAATAACAGTCATTATAATTTGACGATTTAACACTTCCGGTATAATATGGTGTATAGTATCTTGGTACAGAACATGATGATAATGATGACGTTATGAATTTCTTATATTACAATTACATACATACATACATACATATGTATGTAGCTACGTATATTCACACATAAAAATATGTCTCTTTTTTTATACATACTCGTACATAATCATTACCACATCATATAATAATAGTAATAATCATAAAATGTTTAACCATCATAACAATTTAATCATAAGTATGAAAAGGATAAAAAAAAAAAAAAAGAACATCATAAGCAATTTCTAATGACTATTATTATTATGATAACTATCTTTAAGATTACAATAACACTATTATAAGAACACAATTGTGGTGACTATATCATTAAATTTTTCATTATTCTATCTCCTTAACGAATCATATCCTTGAATGATCTTGAATGAAGTATAATGATAATTTTTTTTTTCTAAATAAAATACCAGATGATGACTTAATAAAAAACTATATTATATCTTTTCTATGATATCATATACATTATAAGACGACAGAGATGGTTTTGAAAATTTTTATTTTTAAAAAAATAAGGACTATATACATACATGAAGAACTTGATACTAATAAAAATAATCTGATGTTAACTCTTACATTTTTCAAAAAATATACAACTTATTTTTCATAATTCAATCTGATACCAATTAAATCAGGACGATGACATTTTTATTCATGTAAAATTGTTGGTGAGATTTTTTTTTTTTTTTTCGACAAAAAAAGTTTACCAAATTTCAACAATTATTTACATTTTCCTTTTCAATTTTCATTTGCGCATCCCTCAAGTTTTTCTTAAATAAGGACGTTTATTTCTCATTCATCTACCCTTATCTACCAGGAGAAATTTTTTTTTTTTTCACTTTACCTCATCAGTTCCCCTAGATATTCACATTTTTCTTCATATACTTATACATATTTTCAAAAGTTTTTTTTTTCCTTATTTTCTTTTTTTAAATAGATACTGTTATTTAATTTAATTTTATTTTCATTTTTTTTTACTCGTATACATTTAAATTTAACTAAAGAATAAACTGCAAAAAAAAAAAATAATAATAATAAGAAGAAAAGTAATAAAAAGATGATTACAATTTATAACAAGGATCTAGCAATACCTACGTTAAATGAACTGTAACAACAGAATTACTGAAAAGCATACTGTGCAAAAAAGTTCAAATGGTCTTTTTGTTGTTGTTATCATCAGTAATGATGGAAGGAAAAGCAAAAAGAAAAAGGAAAAAAAAAAAAAGAGTTGAATAATTTTTGTTAAAAAACTAAAAAAAAAAAAAAAAAAAATTTAATAGATAGTATCATTGGGGTAATTTACACGATCCAGCAATTGCTGGACAAGTTTTTGACGTTTTGCTTTAAACTTGCACACAAGTGATGTGCTACCCTTCAATTCGCCTCACCCCGATCGTTGCTTGATGGTTGATGGATAGAGCAATTGACGTATCGTGTAAATTGCGTGATTGGAAAATCTATTACTCACAATGTAATCTAAGCAGTATAACATCGAACGGTGTTATTTTTATGTTTAAATACATATTGGTAAAATTTTTAATATTGCTACCAATGTAAAACTATATTTATAAAGTATGGACACTTGCCACGTGATTTTTTTTAACAAATTTATACATATGCAATTTTTGCGATCATTGAACTCGAAAAAATTCAAAAAATTCCATAAGCAAAAACAGTATAGAAGCTATGCTTGTTTTAATACAATATTCTTCTAGAAATTGCAATGAGAAAGAATGCATACAAAATAGTACATTAAAATAAAAAAAAAACATATATTTAATATGTATACATATTTTTACCACGTATTTTTAAAGGCGACCTGGAACTGTTGTCATAGTATGTGTTTTTCATTTTCATAATGTTTCAGGTCGCTATGAACAATGTAAACTATACGGACACTGAGAAAAGAAACGAAATTTAAAATTTACTAATACTCAAGTGAAGGAAATATGAATACATTTTTTATCACGTATTTTTTAAGGCGACCTGGAACTGGTTTTCTATGTGTGTGTTACCTGAAATGAAATTTCAAAGGGTGTTATTATTTTTTCTGATGGATTTTCCGTTTTTTCAAATTCTAAGAAAAAATTATTAATCGTTAATTTTTTAAAGACTTAATTTTATCTGTAAAGATGTAATTAGTGAAATTTTAGTTAACTTGTGATATTTTAAGTTGAAGAATTTTAATTAAAAAAAATGAAATTCTTAGTGTTTCGCACATGTAATTTTTTTTTTGTAAAATTTGTATTATAATGTTAGAATAAAAATTTATTTTGTAGTAGAAAAGTTTTAATTCACAATGTTTAACAGTGAAAATAAAAGTTTTGATTATTTTTCAACAATTTTTTTTAACATAGGTAGGTACATAAAATATTTATAAACTTGTATATTTTTCCTTTGCACCCCATAAACGTGTTTCAATTTCTAAACCACATGTTGTTCTGTTTCCAAATTTTATATCTCTTTCTTACAACTTGCAATATTTATTACTATCGATTTTTAGCAGAAAACACAAGGTCGAAAAAATAACGGTACCAAGGTCACAAAAAAATTTTGTAACACGTGCGAAGTGTCCTATCTTATATTAGTTGATCGGTGATTGCTACGGTAAAAGTATGTTTTTTTTTTTTTTTTCTAATAAATCCCTTTAAAAAATTTAATTTTGGTGAAAATTTTTTTCTTCTATATATTTTTTTTTATTTCACTATATAAATATAATGTTGAAAAATTTTCATAATTTTTTTTCTTCGAAAATTTTGATATAAATATTTTCATGATATACTTTCTTTGCAATTTACTTGAATTGAAGGTATTTTTCATTTTTATTCTAAATTATACATTGGAAATTAAATCAAAAATGGTAAGGTATCTATACATTTGAATAGCACAAAATATTGGCGTTACACAATAGAATTGTATCTTTTTTGTTGTATGTATATGTATGTACATATTTACATTGTTATCGTTTTAAATTACAATAAAGAAAAAAAAAATAAATAAGCAAAATAAAAAAGAAATAAGAAAAAAAAAATAAAAACGGTAGAACATAATAATAATACTACTCAGATTTAATTGACTTGTCAATATTTCTGGTTCAAAAAACTTCAAAAAGTTCAATGTCTTATTTTACAAAATCATGATTAGGTAAATTTTGTTTGTTACATTACATGTTACATGTTTTTTGTTTTTTTTTTCTGTGTTATAAATTTTGTATAAATACGAGTACATACATATCTACATTAGTATAATATGAGTTTTGTTATGGTAGAAGAACATATTGTCAAAAATATAATCATGACAACTAAATCGCGTCGCGGTGAAAACGAGAAAATTATTTACATTTCTACACAACAAAATTAAATAAAGCAAAGTCACGGTCTATACGCTTCTTTATTTATTTACTTTTTTTTTTATATGTTTCATTATAATTTTCTTTTTCTTATATTTTTTTATTCTTGGATAAACTCTATACACTTTTTTTCAGCATGTAATTATTGAGCAATAATTTGAAATAATAATAATAAGAAGAAAAAGTTATGGCAAAAAAAAGGAAATTCAGTTTAAGGACAGGTGTAATAAATATTTCATTAACAAATACACGATTTATATTTAATTTATTGTGTATGCCTCTTTATAACATTAGTCAAATTTTATTTTCTTTTTCTAAAAAAAATAAAAAAAAACCCATCCGGTAATCCAAATTACTTAACTTTTTTTTTTTCAAGGATGTGTTATTAAAATATTAGGTAGTCAGTCTATATGTTTCTTGTCTAGACTAATCAAGAACCTTTAAATTCTAATGACTATGACTAAAATTCTGTATTCAGATTATTATAGCATTAGTACTTTTTATTTTATTGATGAGTAAGTGAAAGTAAATGCTCAATTGGCAGACAATTTTAATGATTTTCTTTTTTTTTTTATTTGACCGCAATATAAATTTTGAATTCATTGCAAATTCTTTTTCTTTTGGTTTTTTTCTTTTTCTTTCTTTGTAGGTATTTTTAGTTCAAAATTAGATTCCTATGTACTTATGTAGAGAACAGTTTTTATAACCTTTAATTTCAAACTACCTATATAAAAAATAATAAAAAAAATTATTGACTAGACAATTTTGTCACTTTTATAGTCGACATTTTATAAAATACAATAAATTGTGTCATTATTTTGATTTAAATTACGTGGTGGTGGTTGTATTATTTTCATCAACTTGTAATTTTATTTATTTATATTTTTTTTATAGCAAGATTTAGAGGAAAATAATGTAATAATGTAATGTAGGTTTTTTTTTGTTTTTTTATGTTCAATAATTTAATATTGTAATCAAATTAATTATTACAAATAATTGAAATTAAAAGTAGATACTTTAAACTTTATAAGCCATATTAATAATGGTATAATTATTATTCATCAAAGTATGGATTTAATATGTATTTGGAAAATTCTCTGTAATTAATTTGTATGTTATAGTATTTCTGAAGTGTTAAATCAAAATACAACTTGAATTCCATTAAAAAAAATCAATCCTTTTCGAATGATAAAAATAAAGAAAAAATCTACATACATACATATTTAAATTGTGGAATAGACAATTATTATTATATCATTAGAAATTATTGTTTTATGTCTGCACTGATTTTTTTATTTCCATATTTTTTTTTTTTTCAACGCTATTTCAATGTACACTTTTATCATTGTTTTAGCTAACATGATAACAATGATGATAATAATAATATTAATGACATTTTCATAATCTAGGACATATGAATTAAAGTTATTTGTAGTGACAACATACTAAAGAAATACAAGAAGCGAGACAGAGATAAAAATTAAAAATAAACAAATAACATAAAAAGACAAAATAAGTTATGTATAAGGATTTTATAAAAGAAAATGAAGAAGAAAAAAAAGAAGAATCTCTTCAAACTTCAATTAATTGCATCTGTTAAGTTTTATGTATGTCAACAATACATTAGCCCATATACATATGTATATGTATACATATACACAAACATATGTTTTGTAGTAGTGCGTATTTGCATAAAAAAAAAAATTTTTTTTGTTATGTTAAAAACATTTTTTTTTTCGCCAGCAATGCAATAATATAACAATATAATCTGCATATCTCATGTTTATCATCAGCAGCTTAAGGTAAATTCATTTCTCATAAACTCTGCCTAAAGAATGGCAATTAGCAAAGCTGCAGGCTTGTGATACAAATACACAATTATTTACATACATCATACATAATATGTATGTATATTGTATATGTATGTAGATTGTTTTCATATATACGTATATTATTTACTATTTCATCTTAAAAATTATAACACTTTTCATGCAATTTGTTTATTCTTTGTATACCGTGTAGAGTGTTCATATGCATGCATGAAATAAATAATATTGTTTATTGTATGCACCCATGCACCCAACATATTAAGGGGATTCACTCTTTGGTGCAAATAGGTATTGCATCGTTGCATTCGGTGTATCGTAGCACGAATTTACAACGATACAACAACAATTTGCAACGATACAACAAAAATTCGTGCTACGATACACCGAATGCAACGATGCAATACCTATTTGCACCAAAGAGTGAATCCCCTAATTATTTTTTCAATTTTTCATTTCTTATCCATTAGATTTTATTTTATCATTTTGTCGTTTACTCGATTTTTTCTTCAAAATATATTTCGTTTTTCTTTGACTTTATCCACATTATAATCGAAAAAATGAAAACAAACTTCATACATAGTAAATATTGTGTATTATATATAGTTATATTTATGTTTATCTAACCTATGTTTATACATGCATATTTCACATTCGCATATTAAATCTCATTGCATTCATAAACTTTAATGTATGTATGTATGTACATAAATAATTCGCAACATATACTCTATTAGGAGTCAAGTATAAAATCAAGAAAAATAAATTCATTATAAATGACAAGAAAAATGTACGAATGACATACTAAAAGTGATGATTATAAAAATCACATTAGAGAAACGATGATTCTTCTCATCCTATACAAATACGAAGGAGATACAACTACATGTTATGTATATACGATACAACAACAGGATATGATTATGTGATTTTACATAGAAACGATCGAAAACATTAACAACAAATTTCTAAAAATAAATTAAAATAAAACAAAACAAAAAATACATAAATAAATAAAATAAAAATTTTAAAAAATAAAATAAAATAAACAACTTCTTAAAATAATATTAAAGATGCCTTCATTCCACTTTTAAACTCCTTTATGAATAAATTGTGCTTGCAGTTTTTGATGTATCTTTTCTTGCTTTTTTAGCACAATCATTTTTCTTTTCTATCGTGTTGTAAAATCATTTCTTTTCACTTTATCTTTTCGTTTTTGAAAAATAAAAAAAAAAATAAATTTATTGTTGTTGACGTGTTTCGTTTTTGTATCATATTATAAAATCTTCTAAGGATAAAATGAAGAACAGGAAGCAACAACAACAACAACAACAAGTTAAAATAAAAGTTATACCTATTTAAATGTATTAAAAGAGGAAAAACAAGAAAAAATAATATGTTGATGTCTAATAGAAAATAATATTAAACAAATGATGCTTCAAAACTTTTAAAATTCGAAACAATTCATGATATTATTATTATTTTTTACTTGATAACAAATAAAATGATGCTTTTCATTATTTTCTATTACTTAGATTTTATTCGAAATACATTTTTGAAAAGATCTGGTTTCTGTACTTATATTTATTGGAAAAAATAATAAGATTTTTTTTTTCTTTACAGTCTAAATTTTGGCATACATACATACATACATGCATAGATTGTAAAATATATGTGCTTTGATAGTCCTCAATATAGGGATCTTAAATCATTATTTTCTATTTTATTTTGAGTACTTTCCATTCTTCAAAATTTTGCAACAATTTTAGAGATTAATTTCAAATTTTCGAAAATATTTTCCAGCTTTCGAAATTTAGAAAATTCAATAAAAAAAATGTCATTCGGAATTATCTTCGAAGTTTCGAAATTATTCTATTAAACATTATTAATGAAAATAGGAATAAAAAAAGAAAAAATTCGTTACTAGAAGTTAAAGCTTACCAATGAGAATTTTAAAATTATGTAGATATGTACATAAAAGTATGTACCTATGTATTTAATATTAAAAAGTTATAAAGTAGCTATCCAATTTGTGCTAAAATTTGAAATAAAAATTAATCCTTTCAAACGATACAGGATATTCTTTTTTCTATGAATAGTACATGTTGAATTTGAAAAAAAAAATTAAGCTCCATAGAACAAAAATAAAAAGTCCTGTTTTTTAAATCTCTCATAAATTGTACGCATCATAAAGTTTTAAAAATAATATAAAATTGCATTGATAAAATACATTTTATACATTTCACATACTCGAGATACATACATACATATGTACATATTTGTATGTGTAGTCAAATTTATAGTTTCATGTTTAGTCATAGAAAAGTATTTACATTAATCCTGTTTGAATTGTTTTATACTCAAAATATAAATATTCGACATGAATATACTTTATCTTTAAATTGTTCCCCCCAATAACAATGCAACATCATATTATACTTATGTATGTATATTATATTTACATAATATGTATCTACTTGTATGCCATATTAACAAGTAACAAGATTCATATTTTAATTTTGAACATTCAAATACAATTTTTAACAATTTAATAATGTAAATTGTCATGTTTTTTTTATTTTTCAAACATTCAACAAAAAGTATTCCACTTCGCTTATTTTTGCTACACTTTTGTGATTTTTTTTTTTTTTAAATTGTGGAACAAATAGACAAAAATAAAAATTTCTCATGGATGAAATTATTTTGAAAACATTTTTAATTTTCTAATTACAAACATCGTTCCTTTGTTGGTGCACGAAAGTCACAATTTTCAAAATTTTCAAGAGAACAGTTTTAAGATTTCCTAGAAAAATTTTTTATTAGGAAAATTCCAAGCTAACAAATAACGAAAAAAAAATTGAATTAGACTTTTTTTTAATTTAACAAAATTTAATGTTCTTAAAAAAGCAGTGTGATGAAATTAAAAATAGAATTTATTGAAACACGACTTTATAGAAATATGTATGTATGTAAGAGTATGTACATTATTTAGAGAAAAAAAAACGAAACCACAATGTTTTAAAAATTATTTTTCTAAAAAATAATTGAAAATTTAGAAAAAAAAAAATTAAAATTGTGAGAACGATGATACAAAAGATTTTTTTTGTTTTTTGAAATTGACATTTCATTTCAATAACAGTTAAACTTAACCAAATTAATATAAATTTTTCTATTATTTTACAATGGGTATGACTTTAAATTGATTTTGTAGACGGCTCCCTAAGGTGTTTTATTGATTTTATACCACCACAAAAAAAATAAAAAATGATATTGTAAAGAAATAAAAAAAATAAAAATGATGTAATGGAAAATCTTGATGGGGTTTCAAATCAAAAATAAAATTTCATTTATAAAGCGAAAATCATAATTTTAATGCAACAACTGATTGCTTTAGATTTAAAAATATTTTAAGAATAAGATACATATGAAAACAAGTATTGTTTGTTTCTTTTATATATAGAAAAATAAAATCTTTCGAAAATAAACAATTCGATATAATATGTATGCAAGTATAAAGTGTTAAAATTTCATATTATATTCAAAAATGTTCTTATTTTTCCGTTTATCATACATGTTTTTTCATTCAATTTTTTCTCTTCGGTTTTTTGATATGATTAGTATTAGTAAGTTATAAGCATAAAATCAAAGCAATAAAAAATTTATAAATCCATACATACACATACATATACATAAAACTAAGCTATAATTTTAAAATTTCAAATGACGTCATCATAATCATCAAAACAACATATGTACATATTATTTTCTTTTTCTATAAGATAATATAATATCTACAACATTCACACATACATTTTCTCGTGTTTCTCTGTTGAAGAATGGTTTTTTTCTCCCAGTAAACGTTTTAAAATTTTTTACACAATTTTTTATCTTAAAGTGCACATTAAAAAAATAAAAAATGTTTGAAAATAAAATATATATACTCGTATGTATATGTATCTAAATATATATTTTTATCATATTATACAAAAATAAATAAATTTTCAATGACTCGAATTTAATCGTTAAAATTTCTTATCAATTCTATACTAGATAATATATATATTACTATATCTGAATACATACATTATAGTACTTACACGTACATATTCAAACATACCAGTTACGTGAAATATATTTTTTTATTCTCAACACTTGTATCAATTTACGTATACACTTTTTCTCGACAAATTCAAATTGGAAAATCTTTGAATTCTGTGATTTTTTATATTAGTGATATTTGTGTTCAATATTCTTTTTGTCATTTATAGTTTTTTTTTGCTACATACGAGTACTCGTAATATTTAACAAGCTGAAAAACCTTGAATAAATGGATTCTTATCAATTAAAGATTTTTTAATCATAAATTCTTTAAAAACTCTATCAAAAAATAATTGCTTAAAAATGTAGACATTATATAGGTATGTACATAGATCCGCATGGAAAATATTTTATGAATTGATGGAAATGTTAATATTTTAATTCCCCGCCTTTTATTTCTCATCTAAGAAAATTTAATTATTATTATTTATTTTTTTTTTTTTTCAAACCAGTTAAAAATATTGATGATTTTGATGGTAAAAACAACATACTTTTGTTATAAATTTAAAACATAATGGATAAAATCATCATATTATTTCATTTAAAAATACTTTATTTTTTGAATTTGTTTGTTTTTTAAACTAGATTTACTTTCAATTTTCTGCTTTATCAAAAGAAGAAGAAAAAAAACGCATAAGTATGTTGAGAAAAAGAAAAAAACATATTTACATATATGTACATATGTTTGAAAAAAAAACATAGAATATAGAAATATAGCATGAATAATATTCAAATAAATAAAATGATAAAATTAAAGAAAATTTGTAAAATAAATTCAATTTTTGTTGGCTAACGAACGACTAACAAAGATAAAAATATATATTAAATACAATAAAATAAAATAATATGTACATATGTAGGTAAGTAAGTATTATTTGATACTTCATGACTATACAATTTTATTCAATTGTAAATTTTATATAATACATACTGCATAAAAATTTCAATGAGTAATTCAATTCAATATTTTTTTTTTTTTTTCATTATTTTCAAAAAAATAAAATGTACGTTACAAAAATATCAGTATCTTATAAAATATATATAGTTACAGATACATAAGTATATTATACATATTTAAAATGTAAGCACGCGTGATCAACATAACAATTATTATAACTTTTCACATTTACCTGTTCTATATCACGAGGCAGTAACATAAGTATAGCATTTTTGCAAACAAAAATGGCAAAAATCTTGCCGTTATTACACATATATGTAGGTACATACAAATATACATTTAATATGAAGTTTCAATGTATTTTGTATATATGTACATATATAATTTAAAATTTTAAAATAATTATTATAATATCATTATTCCTATAATTTTCTATATATATATTTCAGTTATTAAGTTTCTGTTTTACTTCTATTCTTTTATATTATAATTCTCATTAGAAAAGAAAAAAAAATAAATAAGTAGGTAAAATTCATCAAAGCTCTTCAACTTGATTGTGTATCTTTATCTGATTTATTTAACGATTTCATTATCTTGTTTTTTTCCCTCCAACTTTCAACTGTGTCGTGTGATATATACTTATATTATATGTATGTACCTACATATTATACATATGTAACTATATATGATATTATTTTTATATCTTTTATAATAAATATTTGTATAATTGCCGGCCGCTATATAATATCACATTCATCGACCTATACTTGTCGAATGATCTCACTTTCAATAATATTTATTTATTTATTTATATATATATTTTTTTTTCTGTAAATGTTGTTGTTTTTTTTTTTAAACAATTTATAAAATAAACAACATTTTTTGTTAAGACGGAACGTATTAAAAACAACTCATCATGGTATAGGTACATCAGATTAGCAATAAAATCACATAAAACTATATAAGTATGTATATAAAACTCTATATAACTCACCTGTAGGCGCAAAAATTTCATGTTTCGTAATATATTTTGCGTTTACCTTCTTGTATATTATATTTTTTCATCTATATATACCTAATAATGCATATACATATGTATGTATGTACATATGTATAAAAATGTAACATATATTGTATTAAAAATATTGTAGGTATTGTATATAAACACGAATACCTTCACTAATATTTAAAAAAAATATCTTCACTATATCTTGCACATAAAAATAAACAAAAATACCTATAAAAAAAATATATATACATATATATATTAAATTTTATTTATTTACATTCTGAATGCAAGTTTAAAATAATATCACAAAACATATACCGTTAAAAAATGTTGCAAAACTGGTAATAATTTCAATGAATTCTTTCGAAAATGCATTTTATATGTCGGTTTCGATTTTTTTTTCTTTTTTTGTTGTTTTGTTTTCGAATTTTTCTTTATAATTTTATTTATTTTTTTTGTTTTCTTGTTTTCTTTTGAATTTTTGATTTGGTTGATTTTTTTAACGAATAAAATTTAACCTAAATGTATCATAAAATTCAGCTCACATTTTTTTCTTCAAAATTATACTTTTTGTCCCTTCGTACAATTAAAATATTATTTAATATCATTTACATAATATTTCTCTCTCCATTTTAAAGTTTTTCAGAATAATTCATAATTGGAATATCAATAAATTTAGTGGTTTGCATTCCACTTAAAACTGTGGGTGTATGTAAGATAGAAAAAATAGTCTATAGAAAGCTCAAGTTACTCGAGTAAGTCTTGACTCATACCGAGCTATGTTTGAGCCGCTGATGATGATGAAGAATGTTTGATCATAAAATGTAAATTTTTGAATTTATACCTATGGAATTTTACTATTTGTTTTTTTAAAAATAGAAAAGTAGGTATAACTAACTAGACGTACATATGTATGTTGTATGCATACATACATACATATACATATACTATACGTTATGATAACGTAATGTAAAAAATCTTTAGATTTTTTTATCAAAGCATGTAATACATAAATAAATGGAAAAAAAAATAAAGTTTGAAAGCAAAGAAAATAAAAAGAAGAAAATTGAGGTTATCTTTCGTCAGCTTGTATCATTTGTACATACCAACATACATATAATGATATAATATAGCCACCACAACTCTGAAGGATAAAAATGGCATCACCCACTACTTCAATTTGTTCCAATAATTTTATTTTATTTCCATATTTTGTATTCTTTTGCCATATAAACGTAAACACACGTATTCTCCTTCATGTCTATATACAACATCCTTTTTTATCCATACTTATTTTTTTTTTCAACATTCTCATCCTTTATAAATTGCTATTTGTTATTTGTGTATCTACCCTGATATATATACATATATTGTACATAAGTATATGTATATACATAAAATATCTATATGTACATACATATATGTTGATACAAAAACGTACGAAAAACACATTAACAATCATTTTGAACGCCTTAATAATAAACGTATCGAAGAAAAAGACAAAATTTTTTCACCCCCATCTCTGTCATTTCTCATTTATATACGTTTTATATTATTTTATTTATATATTTTTTCTCGTTTTTATATCATAAAGATACAATAACTACATTATTGGTTATATATAATATATATACATATATTATTTAATACATATATCTTCACTCATATGAGACATACATACATACATGTACATAAAAGATATCGTAATTTATGAGAAAAAAATCAGCAAGAAAAAAAAAAGATAAATCATGAGAAAAACGTTTATAATAAATGGTTAAAAAGAAAAACGAAGAGCAATTTAGGCCAATCGGACAAAATACTTTCAACATTTATGTACATTCAATCATACTACGACTTATTATTGGAAAAAGAAAAGAAAAATAAATGAAATTAATCGTTTAAGAAACAAAAAAACAAACAAAAAAACAAAATAAAAACTAAAAATAAAAATTACAATAAAAATGATGTGTTGTACAAATCTATTATTATCTATTACTCGTAAATAAAATAAGCAGTATCAATTCACGCTAAATAACTGATAATTCAATTATACAATTTTTCCGGCTTTTTATTCTGATTCTGTGTAATTTTCACAATTTTTTATTCATTTTTTTTCACTACATTTAACTACACTTGTACATAAGCTTTTGTTTTTTTTAAAATTAATTTACGTACATATGTATGTATGTATGTATGTATATGTATTGTATATGCCATATTTTCTATAAATTTTATCTAATTCTTGAAATTATTTATACAGAAAATATACTCGTATTTTTCAAAGAAAAACACTTGAAAAAATAAAAACAATTCTAGTCTTCTTGATAACATGTGTTTTAGAAAAATTATTAAAAATAAACAATATGTATCGTACATTGCAGGAAAAAATCCTGTTTCAGATTTTTATACTATATTGAAATTTATTTTTCAAACTAATCCTATATTTTCTATTTATTGGAAGGAAAAAAATATATGATAACTTTCCAAAGAAATATTTTTTAGTAAACATTAGCGCTTATGAGTAAGCTTTTAATGGGATGATTAATAAAAAAAAATAGGTAAAAATTCAATGATTGTACATTTAAAAAAAAAAAAAAACACCTATTAAAATATTAGTAAGTGTATAAATATATATGTATGTATGTAGTATGTATGTACATATATTAATAATATGAAACTTTTTAAAGGTTTAACAAAATTTTTATCCAAAAAAAAAAAGGTTTTTGATATTGACTGAAAAATATGTTTCTGATGTCAATGAAACACAAACGATTACACAGTGTTAAGGATATTTCACATAATATAAGTACCTATATATACATTGATGGAATCTAACTTTACAAAAGTAATCAGTTCTTTTTGAATTTTGTAATCTAATAAGTAAAAAAAATTCCAAGTATAAAGAATTTATTCTGTTCTAGTTCGGTATAATTTTCATTTTCAACTGGAGTGTGAAAGAAAAATAAAAAACCAAAAACGAAAAACACTTGTGTGTGTGTGTGTGTGTGTACAATATTCAATGGAAATCCATTAAAATGTTCCAAAAATAAAATTAAATAGGCATGAAAATATAGGACAAAATAATATTATATTGTAAACGAATGTGAATGTATGTATTCGTAAACAAGAAGGAATAAATTTAACAAAAATGGATCCAATATCCTTAACATGAGGTCATAGCTGTGCCATGTACTCTACCAAAATTATAATGGTATTGCTTTCATACAAAATAAATGATTTTCGTATTTTAATACTTATGTAAAAAAAAAAAAAAAAAAAAAAAAAAAAAAAAAAAAAAAAGGAGCAATAACAGCAAAGTCAAACAAATTAAGCAGATAGCACGCGTCTAAGAAAAAAAAAAACTAAAAAAATTCATTGATTTTATAAGAACTAAATAAAAAAAAAACATAACATCATGTATGTAATGTAAAGTATCTAAATGAGTCACATTCATTGATTGGTCTATAGAATCGAATTTTTAGACTAGTTTTTATTAGAAAAAAAAATATATATCATTTGAACGTGCTTTCATAATATATACTTTTATTTGAAACATAAAATTACGTACACATACGAGTATATACTGTTCAGATACGGACACACAGATAATCGGTATATATAAGTATACACTCCGCGTCACTTAATTACGGCCACTGATTTTTTAAAGTTATTTTGGATATTACTATAAATTTTGTTACGTGAGTATTAGTTTTTATGCTTGTATTTGAGAATACGTTCTGTTACGAATATAATCACGGAAAAAAAATTTGAAAATATAGTACCGTTATTTGTGCAGTACTCATTAAGTACAATCTCTTCAAAAAGCATGCATTTTTTTCGTCACTTGATTACGGCCAGTATTGAAATTGTCTCAAAAAAAGAAAAATTTGAATGAAAAACAACTTTTTTTGTGTTATTTATATGAGATTTATTAATTTTTTATCATTTTCAATTAATTGTAATAATGATTGCTGCCTCCGTTGTGACGAATTGTTTCGAAAATTCGTGATAACATCAAATTGTATAACGATGTCAAGTACTTCAGCGAGATTTTTGTCCAAGCAGATTTTATTGCTTCTATTAGTGAAGCTTTATCTTCAAATTTTCTTCCTCCTTCATAGACCTCCCTTTACAGCCATCTCCGAATGTTTTCCATGATATTTAAACCCGACGAATATGGTAGCCACGGTAGAAATTACACATTTTGTTTTTCGGTGAACTGTCTAGTACGTCCTGCGGTGTGAATTGGAGCATTATCCTGTTGGTAAATCAAAGCCAGAGGACCAAACATTTAAATAAACTTTGGAAAAGCTTCTTCTAATATGGTTTTATGTGAAACTACAGTCATTCTCGTATTTTGAAGAGGCAAGTCAATCGTGCCATTAAATGAAATAGCTCCCCAAACCATAACACCACCCTGTATAATGCGGTTTCTGCTTAAAATCGTTCTTCTTTTCTTAAGTCATGAGAATAAAACTTAAATCCATCAGGACCATCCAAATTAAATTTTTTTTCGTACTAAAACACAACTCGTTTCCACTTTCTCCTTAACGACATGTGATTTCTTGCAAATTACAATCACTTTTCTTTACGTGGCGTATTCAACGGGGATTTTTTTCTTCAATTTTTTAAATTGTTGATGCGTCGCACTATCAATTACGCGACGTACTGTTGATAAAATGGCAAGAACTCCGGTTTTAGCCTTGATTTTTGCTGCTGATAGGCCTGGGTTTGAGGCTGTGCGAAGAATTGCTTGTTTATCTTGAGAAATTGTCGCTTCTGCGATTCGCCCTCTTCTATTCTGTCTGTAATTTTCAATAGTTTTAAGGAAAGAATCAATTTTTTCTTCCAATTTTTTCTGCAATTTGGGGATTTGAAGAGCCTTCTTGCTTCAAAACCTCGATTTTTGCCTTTTCACTTTCTGCCAATGTCTTTTCTTTAGTCATTCTTCAAAAAATTCAATAATTTGATAGCTAATGAACACTAGCAATATAATAAACGAAATAATTTTGAATAAAGTCGAAAAATTGTTGGTTATAGCAAAAATAGTATATAGGAAAAGATAAACATTTTCATATGTCGAAATGGAAGCAATTTTATTTTTGCCATTACCTGATATCAGGTGGCAACATGTTGAAAATTTTCATTAAACATTCTGCATACACTTCGCATCACTTGGATACATAATCAAAAATCTTTATCAACAATTTTCAAATTTTTGCAACACTTGATCATCGTCTATTAAATGGTAGCAGTGTAGGAATTTAGAAGAGACGGACAAAATTTTGAGGGGATAAGACAGCACAAAAAAAGGAAATGTTGCTTTAAATTGCTTTACATATAATACAAAGCCTCCCACATAAAAAAAAAAGTCAACTTTTGAAGAAACGTTTTTGTTTTTGTACATATATTTCAATATTCGTCATTATATAATATATAATATACTGCTTCACACAACAGCAACATTTCCTTTTTTTGTGCTGTCTTATCCCCTCAAAATTTTGTCCGTCTCTTCTAAATTCCTACACTGCTACCATTTAATAGACGATGATCAAGTGTTGCAAAAATTTGAAAATTGTTGATAAAGATTTTTGATTATGTATCCAAGTGATGCGAAGTGTATGCGGAATGTTTAATGAAAATTTTCAACATGTTGCCACCTGATATCAGGTAATGGCAAAAATAAAATTGCTTCCATTTCGACATATGAAAATGTTTATCTTTTCCTATATACTATTTTTGGTTATAGTAGTTAGAACACTAATTTTCAATACTGGCCGTAATCAAGTGACGAAAAAAATGCATGCTTTTTGAAGAGATTGTACTTAATGAGTACTGCACAAATAACGGTACTATATTTTCAAATTTTTTTTCCGTGATTATATTCGTAACAGAACGTATTCTCAAATACAAGCATAAAAACTAATACTCACGTAACAAAATTTATAGTAATATCCAAAATAACTTTAAAAAATCAGTGGCCGTAATTAAGTGACGCGGAGTGTATATGTACATAAATGTAAGTATATATGTAATGTATGTATTATCAATTCCTATTATCAACATATTAATATGTACATACATATTGTATATTTGTATAGTATAACAGTAAAGCATGAGCGGCATAATAAAGATGATAGCGTGCGAATGGTAATGTCTGCAAAGAGGATTTTTTATATAAAAAAAAAAAAAGGGTCGAAATTAAGGGTGCAAGAATAATTTGAACTTCTTTTCTCTTCACATTATTTATGTTTTTTTTTTTACTTATTTATTTATTTATTTATTTTTTGAAAAATAAAATTTATGTATGAATGTTGTGAAATGTGTATATGTATATACATTGGGTTTTCAAAAAATATACATACGTATATATAATTTTTGTCGTTAGATTGTATGGAAATTCTTTACTTTTCCCCCCATGTATTTTGTTGATATTTTCCTTGTTCACCTTTTTTTTTTTGCCCTAATCCACTTAACAGAAGGAATCAACTACAGAAGCTTTAAACCTTCTTTAATTCCTTGAAATTTTATTTTTTATGGTATGCATGTGTTTTTGTTTTTTCTTCAAGTGGATCATTATAACGCAAAATATCATACATTGACACTTTTATAGTTATAAGAGCACCATTTTATATTATTAAATAATAAATATCATATGTAAAAATACATACATATATTTTAGATAAAGATAAAACATAGTATTTTGTATTGTTTTACTTTAGAATATTGTGTAACATTCGTTTGTTTTTTTTTTTTTGAATAAAATGACATTAAACATTTAAAATGTAACTTTCTTGCTGATAAGAAAAAAAAAACAACAGAAAAAAGTAACGAAAACAATAGCAATAATAATAGAGTATGAAAGTAAAAAAATAAAATAATTCATACTTATTTATATAAACAGCTGGTATTATGTATATAAATGTAATTATTAGTACTTACAGGATAACATATTCACAAATTTTACAAAAAATAAAAATAAAACCACAATATTCCGACAATATACAGAATAAGCATAAAATACAAAATAGTATGTGTATAGTCGTACTTATCCTTTCAAGATAATACATCGTGTTTTTGTACAAAATAATTTTAATACCTATAAATACTATCAATTTTTAATTATAAAATATTTTGGAATTTTTTTGTTTTACATTATTTCCACTCTTACAGTTCATTTATTATTTTTTTTTTAATTTTTTCAAGTTTTTAATTACTATTTTATATGTATGTAATTTTTTTTTTTTAAAGAATGCTTTGCTATACAACAGGTGTATGTACTACAATAATAATATTATTCATTTTATATACTTTATAGAAAATTTCCATTAAAAAAAAAAAAGTGTACATATATAAATACCACATAAAACAAAACCAGGACACCTTTTACACAATGCAATATGTGTGATTTCTTATGTTTTTTGTTTTGTTTTAATGCTGCTATGGTATACCATTATATTTTCATCACTTATTTGTCAAAGTGCATATAAAGCATTAGATATAATTTATCATATATAATAATCTTCATTACCACTACAAATAATAATAATAAAAAAAAAAAAAATGTATATGTGTGTAAAAATAAACAAGCAAAGAAAAATATTAAAATAATAATAATAATAACACCAAAAACAACAACAACAACGAATAAACAAACGCTTTTTACAATTAGGAATACAACAAAAACTGTACCAACCTTTATATACTATCGTACATACAAATACATACATATGTACATATGTATATTGTTTTTTCCTCCTAATGGGCTCTTTTGGGTTTTTCTCTTAATTATTAAAAAAAAAAAAAAAAAAAAACTACATACATTCTGTGGTTAAGGGGAGCCTTGTTGAAGGAAACCTCTTCAAAAAGCCCGAGTGCAATTGTGTTTCACCTCATATATTCTTTCATTTGACATTTTCTAAATACTGAATGTTTTTTTCAAAAAAAAATATGTGTACATATTCATGTGTAGGCATCATATACACGTAAAAGTATCTTAATATATATACATATATACATATATGAATGAAGGTAATGTTATACCTCTGCAATGTAAATTGTATAAGGAATAAAATATGTGTGTACCTATATAGGAAAGAATAATTCATTTCTTTTTAGAAATCGACAGCAATTGCAACATACAGTTCAGACAGAAATATTGTTGAACGAAAAAAAAAAAAAGACTAGAAAAGCCATCAAAAAGGAGTATGTAGTAGGACATTAACACAAAAAAGGATATTATAGAAGGAAAAAGTATAATTGGGGGTAGTGTACTAATGTTATATATGAAGAGGTTGATGATGTTGGTTGGTTTAATTGAATAAAAGCCAGAGAAAAAATGATGATGATGACGACTCTTCTATTTATATAATCATATATAACTATACATATATATATATATATATGCATATGAAACACATACCTATATATTTATATATTTAAAATAAAAATATATATGTATATTGCAAAAACTAACAACACCATGAACATTAAATAAGAACATCAGGCTGAGGTGAATTTAGAGACCTTTTTAAATATAAAAAAGACGAAGAAGAAGAAGAAAACAGGAAAATTATGTGCATATGTATGTATGTATGTATATGTATATAGGGTATATATATAAAAAAAAATTTTTGCAAATTAAAAAGAGGAAATTTAAAGATCCTTGAGATATAATTGAGTACTTTTATGTGCATTGTGAAATTTAATTGGAGATTTGAAAGGGATAAATCGAGTGGAAAAACGAATTGATGATAGTAAAAAGCTGAATATGGACAAATTTATTTTAATTTAATTAAATTTTATTATGATTTTTTTTATTATAGTAAATTATACTCTATATATTTCAGTAGAGATAACGAAAAAATTTATATTTTTTACATATTATATATGTACATAGTTGAAATAAAGTTTCAATTTTTTTTTGTATATTATATATTTCAAGAAAAATAATGTTTGATTTATAACACAAAAAGAAAAAATTATACATAAACAACTTTTCATGCATTTGATGTATTCGTATACATACACCTACATTTTGTTACCATTTGACATTTTAAAAATTTTATTTAAATTGAAACAGAGATATGTATAAATATGTATATACATTAAAATGTTGTCTTAGGGAGACATCTTCGATCAGCTAGCAATTAAGCAAATTGCGACTAGCAAATATGGCGGATTTGCGATTGCTAATTGCGATTACAAAAAATCACATCCTCGATTGTAATCGCAAGTTAACCATTTTTATTTTGTAAGCACTTTTGCTGAATAAGTTTTTACATACATCATAACCTATAATTTTCTATTATATTACGTTAAAAATTCGTTTTTTTTATTCAAATTTTTGAAATTTTAAAATTTTAAATCATAACCGAAATTATTTTGTTTATTATGAACTATTTTTTTTTCAATTTTCAAACTTCTACAGTCTCATAATTGTGTATAAATTTATAAATTCATATACAATGGTCTCACTAACCAATTCTATCCCTTACAAGAAAAAAATATTCAAATTATATTGATAACATAAGTATTTGGGTTTGAGTTTCTACTTATTTATAAGAAATTTGAGGTTATGTGTTCTGTTAACTGAGTTTGCGACACCAACTTTGCGATCGCAAATTTTGACGGTTAATTTGCTTACTTGCGAGAGCAAAAACAATCGAGGATACCAATTCTATCATTTCAGCTAGCAAGTCTTACTTGCTTGCTTGCTAGCCGATCGAAGATGTCCCCCTTAAAAAATGTAAAGCCATGTATGTATGTATACCTATACTTAGCTATCGTCCTTCAGAAATTTAATTTTATTAAACCCAAATTCGATTTTTGGATATTGAATATACATATAATTTTTTTAATCTATACATAATATATCTGAAAACAAAAATTCGTATACATGATAGGAAATTTTTGCAATATGCTATACTTAAATAGCTTCTTAAGTAAATGAAGAAAAAAAATATAATTAAAGTGGGTGAAATCTTTTGTCTTTTGGTAACTGAATTACTTAAAAAAGATTATTTAAAAAAAATATTTGCATACATTTTTTTATTTTAAAAAAAATCATATTTCCTAATAGTACATATTACATATGATGTACGAGTATGTACATATGTAGTAATTAAAGAAAAATTTTTCGAACATACCGTATAGTACCTATATAAGTAGTACTCAATCAATAAATTTAAAGAAAACAAAAAAAAAACAAGTAAAAGTAAAAGTAGTTTAGAGAATTCTGTTAATTTTTTTATACATACATAATATACATTGTACATATCACGAATATACTCTCGCAATAGAGTGTGGTTTGTAGAAAACAATATTTCCGTAAACAACAAAAAAACCCTAATAAAATTTTAAAACTAAATAACATCTATTGTGTATTGTCTGCAAGAGTTAAAGGAGTTCTTATCTTTAATATTTTTGTTTTTTCGTTTTAATACGTGTACATAATGTATATATACATACAAAATTTTCCATAACATCCATTATATCCTGATTGTATCCAACAATCCAACGTACAATAATAATTATTATAATAAAAATCCAACTTGCACATCAGATTATCATACAAAAATAATGATGAATAATATAATATGGACAATTTGCATATACTATAATGAATTTCGTTTTGCATGCAATTTTTTTTTCTCTCTTTATACGAGTATATACATATAGGTATATATATATTTTTTTGTGCTGTTTTTATGCGATTAACAATGAATGAAATATTATGAAGTCAGCATTTTATCAACAAATTTCATATTTAAATCGAGTTATTGCTGCTTTTGCTTTATTATTCTTATTACAATATTATATTATTAATAATGTGTCGAAATTGGTTTTGGTCATTTTTTCATATGTCTTTTTTTTTTTTTAAATCATGAGAGTTTTATTTTTTTTTTTCAATATTTTAATCGAATATTTCCACATCTTTACATCATTTCAAGTAAATTAATTATAATTTTTTTTTCTTCTTTTTTTTATTTTTTTTTTAATAAAGTAAATCGGAACTATATGCTTGGTAATTCTATTTTAATTTTTTAAAAGTAAAAAATGTGAGTGCACTCATAAAATAGTAGATATTATACTCGTATAAATGTATGTAAAATTTTACATATTAATTGAAATGACTGTAAAATTTATGAATTTTAGCATAACAACGTTTTTTGTTTTTTTGTGTTTTTGTTTTTTCTCTTTTGCATTTAATTAACACACGATACGAATCAATTCAATCAATTTAAATTTAAATTTAATTATAGTTCAATCAATCTTAATCATTTTTTTTTTTTGTGTGCCTGTTAACATTTGAATGAAATTTTAAATAGTTTGTTGGTGTCAATTTTTTTATTTTTTATTATGTATGTATATAAAAGATGTAATAAATGATACTAAGTCACGCCTTCACTAAAAGTATAGTTTATCTAGAAAATAAAATTAAAAAAAAAAAACAACAATCAAATACTTAATATAAATATATATATTTTTTTTTCTTTCTCAAAGAAACTAAGTAATAATCGGAAGATTGTCGCCTACACTCTTGAAAGTAGTTATTATGTTCATTCATCGTATTCAGCATAGCGTATTTAATGCCAACATGTACAAAAACAACATATTTTTGACATACATACATATCTATATATGTATTTATATGAAAATTATAAATGAAAACTGAAAAAAATGTGAAAGGCGTTGATGATACAAAATGACAAAAAGATGAATATAAAATAAAAATAAGTAACAAGAAAAGAAAAAAAAATTGAAAAAAGTTTAATAAAAAAAAGCCAAATATAAATAAAAAAGATACAAAGGTTGAGTACAATAATGTATAAAATTTATATGTATATATATGTACATATATTAATAAATATATTTCAAAGGTATTCATTTTATATAGAGACCTGTTTGACATTCCATATTAAATACAAAAATTCACTCATTCGAATATATATATTCAGTATGTGTATGTATTGCACATTTAGATACTACATGCAGATATAGAAATCTTATATATACATTTTATAACACATGAATTTTAACTTTATCCAATATAATTTTATTTTTGTTTGTATCTTTTTTCTGTTGCATTATCTCTGTTATTTTTACAACAGAAAAGCTGTCATATTACCTATATGTAAGTACATATATGTATTTACATACATATACCATATTAGGTGTATATGCTTACGTTACAACTTTTATATCTACTACAAATATTATGTTGTTTTTGTTGTTGTATTAGGGATGAGAGCTCAATCACTTAAACTAAAAAGCTTTAATATTCTTAATTAAGATAAGAATCTTATGACTTGATTTTCATATTTCGAAATTTTGTAATTTTATTTCAGATACTTTACAACCAGGGATTTTAAATTATTTGATTCTAAGTATTATTAAATTGAAATTGATTAAAATCAATAAAATAACAAGATAAAAAAAGAAAATCTCATCCCTATCTTTGATTATTATTCGTTATTTTTCTTAAATAAATGTATATGTACATATATAGTTAAAATTCACTATATGCTTCGACTACTATAAATAATATTTACCGGCACAGGTAGACTTCTTCAAAATAACTTTGAAGTAAACAACATTAACAACACAATAATAATATCAAAACGATTACCAACAAGAATCATCATTTTTCGCTTTTGAATCAGTTAGATGATGGTGACGCGGTGAATTGTTAAGAGGTGACTCTAATTGAAAACCAGTTTTTCTTGGATAGATCTATTTTATTTATGTTTTTTTATTTTTTTTTATCAAAGTGTTATGTATGCTTATAAAAGAAAAATTAAAAAAAAAAACAAATCTTAATAATCTTGAAACGAAAAAAAAACATGAACCTTTTGAGAAACTAGAGGAGAAATAAAATTATTAATCTAGAAAAAATATAGTATATACTTATGTGTATATGTAATATGCATGTTTGTATGTATCTATTGGTATACAAAAAATAAATACATACTATTTTTGGTCATTTTTTCGATATTCGATAAAATATGAACATATTAAATTATAAAATATAATCGAATGTAGATAAATTGTGCAAGTATAAAATATTCCAATACGCATACATGAAAAATTCATTATATGTATAGAAAAAATAAATTACAATATTGATTGAAAGAAGAAAAAAAAACCCAGTTAGATAAGTAATGCATTCCAAAAAGCAGAAATAAATACAATTGATTTCGTACAAAATTTTGGAAATTAAAAGTAAAATCAATTTATTGTATTAGCTACTAGTAATTAATTATGAATTGATATATAGCTATTTTTTTTTTCTTTTTCAAAGAATCAAATGAGTAGATAATATCTAAAATAGATAAATTAATATTAATAATAATCTAATAAAAAACGATATAACTGCTAATGATTTAATCAATAATAGTAAAAACAATTTATATTTGAACCAATACAACTTAGATTTCTATAAATGCGTATACATATTATGTATATAGATATTTATGTCATGCATATAAATAAAACATTGTTTACGTTTTTTTCAAATCGAAATATTTATATCGATGATGACAATTAGACATCAACAATAAAATCTTATCTTGGGTGTAATATATGAACGATATTATAACAATATTTGCTAAATATACGTAAATATCATATAAGTCTGTAATATAATACAATAAAAAAATATTATTAATATTAAATTTTCAAAAAAAAAAAAAAAAAAAAAAAAAAAAAAAAAAAAAAAAAATGTATTAGGGAGTGGTGCAATTAATAAATTATACGTTTATAGGTTTAGTGGACAAAACTTTGATGTATAGAAATGATGGGCAGAATAACACATTCTAACTATAGTTGATTTTTTACCACAAATCACTTAATTTCTATCCAATGAACAATCTACTAAAATTATATATTCATTCATCAGTCAATATCAGTTGAATTGCTTAATTTTTTTTCTTTTCTTAATGATTTTGTTTACCTATTTTTTAATAATAATAATAATAATAATGAAATTTCATTAAATAGCAATGACAACATTTTTATAATGGTAAAAAAAAAAAAAAAACAAATTTCAATAAAATTTCTCTCTAAAACTTAAAAAAAAAAAAGTGGAAATAACAATGAATAAATTTTAATACATTTTCAGTATGTAGGTATATGTGTAGCTACATGGCTAAATATTTCTCTATGGAATGTGGTTCTCTTGAATTGATTAGAAAAATAATACATATAGCTATGTACTTGTATATTATATGCTATATGTTTTTAAACTAACTATGAATATAATTATGTTTATACTCGTATATGACATTTTATTAAAGAGAGATAATATATGTATAAAAGTAATAATCTTGTGTGATTAATTTTTATTAGCTTACGTATAATATTTTTATTATGAATCATAAAAATTTGTAATGAAAAAGCATAATCACAATAAAAAATAAATAAAAAATAAAAAAAAAAAAAACGCACATATGTATGTATAAAGCAAAAAAAAAATCCAGTGTTTTGTTTAGTTTTTTTTTTTCCAACTTATAAAATTATTATCTAAAGGAAATGTCAATGATATTTCATAATAAACAAAAGAATAACACGATAGAATTAAAATTAATAAGACAACAAAATTTAATAAAAACAACAAAAAAAAAATTAACATAAAGAAAAACAAAAATAAAACTGAATATGTAATTTGAGTAACAAGCATTTAGTTAAAATGTAAAAAAAAAATCATCTTTTATTTATTAAAAAAAATTGTGTTTTTTTTTTTCTATTTTCATGAAGATGACAATATTAAAATTATAAGTACAATAGAAAATCTTTTATATAAAATAAAATTACAAATAATTACAAATTACTTATAATAGATATAAAAAACGACGGTATTTTGGAGTCAAGGACAGGAATTACACCTCAAATGTATTCATTCACATATTATTATGCTATTTTACTAATAAAAAAAAAAAAAAAGATAATAATACATACTTTATTTTACTTTAACTTTGAAAAACTATAGCTGCAGGAAAGTTTTTTTTACTAATTCCAAAAAACAAAAAATATGTATATGTATGTATGTACGAGTATATAGTAATTGTGATAATATAAAGACAAATAAAGTTATTTTTAAAACTTTTCTTATGTCTAAGTAGATATACGAAAAATTTCATAGTAGTTTTATTATGTTTTGTTGTTTTTTTCTTTGTTTTTTAACGCTTAACAATAGAATTTGATGAGGTGGGAAAAATTATATTTTCATTATCAAAAAAAAAAAAATAAATAAATAAATAATTTTTTTTAATACGTTCATATGCTCACGCATACACATATGTGTACCTATTATTCACATTTTATCTTTAAATAAATTTATAATTCCAATAATATCAAATACTTAAATATCTTAGATATTACATTGATTAAAAAAATAGAAAAAAAAAGTAAATAAAATTGAAATAAACTATTGCACAATATGTATATGAATATGTACATGATACGACAACTTAGTAAATACACAAAAAAAACACACTTATGTACGAGTTTTTATATTGTACAAAATAAATATGATAACAATTTTTTCATAATTTTAAAAATTTTGAAAAATTTTATATATTTTTTTCGTATTTTTTCATATTCTGTCCGTTAGGAAGTTTTTAATTTCTCAATATTTGAAATGTAAATAGAAATTTGTATTCTGGATAATAATATATAGGCAGTGTGATAATTTAGGACACTTTTCTGACCTAGAAAATTAAAATTTGAACTATAAAGATTCACTGTTTCATTTACAATACTAAGTTGCATTCCAAGTTTGTTAGTTTCAACAAAAGTATCTATTTTTTGTTTTTTCCTTCAATATTAATAATTAACTGTTATATTCATATAAATTTTAGCAATTTTTTTTTAATTTCACGATTACAAAATTAAGAAAACAAATTAACAAATAAGTCACACAGCCAAATATATTTTTTTTTAAATTTTGAAATTTAGAACAAAAACATAAAACTAAACAATTATTAAATTATTTCCTACTTTCCATTCAAGTACTTACCTATGATATAACATTTTCATATTTTGTATTTAAATTTGTGTATACATTTATAAATAGATATCAATGTATTATAACAGCAACAATCTTATTGTATATTAGTCAAATATGTTAAAGGTAACGTATAGTATATCTTTAAGGCAAAACTTCCTGTTTTAAATGCCTTTAAGCTAAATATTCTGTAATATCATTATTCATATAAATGATAAATTTTAGTTTTTTTTATTTTTTTTTTATTTTTATTATTTTTTTATTTTAAAGAAAATATAAAAACAAAAACATAAATAAATTACGTTATTGCTTATGTATCACCCTCTATTAGAAAACAATATAAATAATGGCCCATTACTAAACAAGTTTGTAATAAAAAATAAAATAAAATAAAATATGTATATATATAAAAACGAACATTATGTGATCATTGTTTGGTCAATATATTAGTATGTATGTATGTATGTATGTACATGCAGTTATAGTAATAATATTTATGTATACAGTATACACATACATGCATACATATTAAAAAACATTTGCCTAATGCATTTTGGATAATTTAACAAAAATATTATATTACATAAGTTTTGCTAACAAACTTGAATTTTCCCGTACGCAAATACAAAGTATAATCAACGGAAAACAATTAGTGAAACCAAAAAACGAGTTGTTAATTTTTCCTTATTTTTATATTTCCATTGATGGTAGGTAAAATAATAAGAAAAATAAAATTACATAAGTACATATGTACATACAAAAGACCATTTAAAAATAAAAAAAAAATAAAAAATTACTTATTCTAATTTATAAATATGAATTAATACAGAATATACAGATCAATTGACCGAAACAAACAGTACACATTTTTAAGGGGAATCATAAAATTTATCTGTTTTTTCTCTTTATACTATATTTTCATCTTTTTATTTGTATATATAAATTTAAATTTATTGTACTGTAAATAATCTGGTATAATTCTTTGGAAAATAAATTTTCAAAGAATTTTATTTATTGCCTTGTTTCTTTTATTTTTTTTTCGTTTATATATTTTTTTGAATAAATCTTTAGAATTTAAATCTTATTAAAATATTTAAAGAGAAAAAAAATACAAAACAAAAACGAAATTTAAATTAAAGATATAATATACAATATATTTACCTAATTTTTAAAATAAAAATAAAAAATCCTATTTAATAATAATTAAAAGATTTTAAGTATTCTTATTGTGTTAATTAATTGAAATTGAAAAAAAAAAAAAAGAGGAAAAAAAGTAACAAAACAATAAAATCAAAAAATTAATTTAAAAAAATTCACTTGCAGTAAATTAATTAATTATTATACAATAAATTTTTGTAAGAAAAAAAAAATAAATAAATTTTAACGATAATTAAATACATGTTTCATTTTATTGAAAGAAACAAAAAAAAAATGATTTACGAGCTATAAATAATTTAATTAAATTTGAAAAACAAAAATAGACATTTAAAATTTTTTTATTTTATTTTTTTGTTTGTTTTTTTCAACTTTATCATTTTGAATGATTCAAGTAAAATAAAAATAAATAAATTAATAAATACATAATATGTACACTAAGTATTTCATAATGTCTACATATCGTATGTATACAATATAAAACCTATATGTACGTACGTATACATATGTACATTCAAGTTATGTATGATTGTTAATTGAAAACTCTCGTTCAATTAGAGATAAAAGTTTTTGTTAAAAACTAATTCAATCGTGACTTGTCAATTATGTTTATAAAATTTATTTTTGAATGATATTTCTAGGTTTTATTATTATTTTTTTTTTTAGATTTAGATTATCATATAAAGATTTTTTAAAAGAAAAAAAAAATAAATAAATAATAAGCAAACAAATAAAATTGATAAATAAAAAACAAATATGAAGAATATGGGTTGAAAGGAGAAACATTTTTTTTCTTTTTTAAATTGGAACAAAAAAAAAACCTAGAAAAAACATCGATTTCCTTTTAAAAATATTTACTAAAACTCATATATTGAAACATATGAGTATATACACATATACATACTTACATACGAGAGTATATTGTTATATTGATTGATTTTATTTGAAAAAATATAATAAAAAAAGAAAGTAATCAATAATAAAAAAAAGGATAATATGTATTATTTTTCGTCATATCATCATAACTATCATTTATCATTTATTTATGATAAATCTTATCATAAATATTATATATAAATATACATATACATACGAGTTCATATGTATATGATGACTTTATGAGTTTATAATTGAATTTTTTGTTTACATACATACATATATTTCTTTTCTATTTTATTTTTACAGTCCAATGGAGAATGATTGTGATTTTTTTTTATTTTAAACATAGCTCCAAATACAATTATTTCTTTTCATTATAATTAATAATTACAAATTGATTGATTAATAAGATAATTGCATCTATATTTAAAAAAGAAAAGAAAAAAAACAAAATTAGAGAATAAAATTGCAATTTAACTTGTAGAATGCATCAGTAGCCAACTCATCGATCGTCATCGCATACACATGTACTACATCATCATCATCATCATCATCATTTCTCAATGATTCATCCTTGATTATATAGCTAATATTTATTCAGAAGTATGAGCTGTACAAAATATATTTTATGTATAATAATAATATATACTGAGTTGTGTATATATACAATAAATTGAATGATTGTTATATTGTGGTAGCTAATTGCTAATTTTTTTTTTTTTAATTGGTCATTTTTGCATGCCATCATAATCGAAGAATAAACGATGGTGATAAGAGCTTAATCAAAACTTATGGTTATACAATATTTATTTTTAAAATGAATCTACATTTCTACATACTACATACATACATTAAAATTATATTTGTCTTCTTCTTTCTTTTTTCTGAACTGGTCTTTACGCATTCTTGAATGAATATTTTGTTTATATAAAAGAGGAAGGAACAAAAAAAATGAAAACAAAAAAAAAAACAAAAAAAAAAAAGAAATGAAAAGATAGTCTCGAATGATATTAAATTTGTATATTCATTATAATAAAAATAAATACACACATACGAGTACATAATATATGTATGTAGGTATATATTTATATGGTTTAATATTCACAACCTAATGATTGCAAAGCATTTCAGAATTAACTCAACTATAGAAACAATATTACGAGTATATGTAGAATCGTCTTTTCTATTTTTGTCTCAAAATATAAATTGCGGGTGGTAATCAAGTGTGATGATATACATACATATGTATGTATGTATGTAAAAAAAAAATAGTATATAGTGATAAATAACAAAGAATTCACATTAAAAACATATAAAATTTCTTATATTCATTTTATTACATAAAATTCCCATGGTAATGTAAATTTCAAAAATCTACATTTTTATCAAAAATTTCTTGTACGACAAGTTCCATATGATAGATTAATCTATGTATGTGTATGTATTTTTGTTTTTTTTTTTGTAACATCAAAAAATAATAGTAATAATTTTCTTGGAATTTTTAAATTCTTTTATAGTTTTCATTATAATGGTAAATTTTTAATATACAACTTAGATACTTAGTAGCAAAAATATGCATATACAAATCGATTGTGAAGAATTTGTTTCAGATACATATCTGCTTTTCAGTGTAGTACATATTGCTATTTTAGATATACATATTCGTATGTATGTATACATGTGTAGATTTAAATTTAAAACTGGAATTAAATGACATATATAAAACGATGAATGTGTGTATACAATATATAACATACATATACCTACATACATGTGTTTTTAAACATACATGCATATATGAACACATATATGTATATGTATGTAACATATACTAGAGCTTCTTTAGTAGATATAGCTTAGCTCATTTGAAATTGAATGCAGAGGAAATGGCAGATGATCATGCTGATGACCTTATGATGCTGGAAAAATTGTTATTTGGAGATTTTCTTTTTATATTTTATAGAAGTTTTTTTTTTTTTTTTTTTTTTGTAATACATATGATGTATATTTTTGTACATACATATGTGAACTTTTAGATTTTTTTTTTTAATCCAGTTTAAAATAAAAATGTAAATCTATATATAGTTAAACATAAAAAAAAATGAAATGTTAACACAATATTCTTACTATGTAGAAGTTGTATGTACATATTTATATGTATAATAGAGAAATATATACATATGTACACACATATGTACATATCCATAATATGTATACACATATATACATACAACATTTTTATTTAGAAGAAAATTCAATTTAAATAGTATTCAAATGTTTAACTTTTTTTTTATCTATCTATGCATAGATATACTTTTTACCATGTGTGATTTTTAAATTTTTGATAAAAATTATGAAATTTAATGTATCTCAGAGTGTAGCAAAAATAAATAATAACTGATGCTATACTATATTTAACGTTATATTCTTTATAAAATTTTTATTGCACGTATTGTAGTTATGAACATTATTATGATGTACAGTGTTACTTTTCATTTAATTTCAACAATATTTGAAGTTTAATTTTTTACTGCAGCACTGAGTACAATATATTCGAATTAAATTAAAATAAAAAAAATAATATATATATGAGTGTACTTCTTTTTATTTATTTATTTTTTTCTTAAATCTTGAATGACTGCAATAAGTAGTTATTGAATGCGAAATTTTGTTCTTTTTTTCCAAATTTAATACAGACAAAATCAATAACTCACATAGTATCTATAGTGCCTCAAAAAGTGTTACGATTAAGCGCCTGGTAGAAAATAAAGGAATATAAAAAAAAAGCTGTTGTTGAAATCCTTTTGTTTTTTGTAAACTTTATAACAAAAAAATTATATTTTAAGAATGGTGTTTTTCAAGTTCGATAAATACATATGTACACATATTTTAAAATCTTGGAAACAATAGTCTGTCGCGACGATTTATCTTTTTAAACTCATACAATCAATAAAAATTTAACAGACAAAAAAAAAAAAAGGTTCACATTATGACACTCAAAAAATCTTCATGATTCTTTTCGATTTAATTTTTAACTGATTTTTTTTTTTTATCATTTTAATCATAATCATCCTCAGAAGGATAAAGAAATATGTACTTTTTAAATATCTTTTAGCTGACATTCATATATTTTTATTAAATATTTTTAAAATTACTGCATAATTGTGTTTTTGTAAAATATTTCCAAAGAAATTATCATTTAAACGTATACAATAATTTATCATATTTTACCTTTTCAAATGAGCAACATATTATGTATTCATAATTACAATTTGAATATTAATATACAAAGAAATAAGTTTAAATTTTATAATACACTATTGATAGTACATATAATATGTAATCCATATTATTAATAAAAATTATACTGTGCAACCGTAAACAATTACTGGAATATATTAATATTGTTGTTGTTGTATTAACAACCATTTGCACAGCATGAAATCTGTAATATTATTAAAAGTACTTTTTAATGCAAAATACATATTTATACGTAGATACATTATATCCTGTCAAGAATCAAATACATACCTACATACATATTTACATCATAAAGGTGTCAACACATTAAACGTATACATATATGATTATTATTTGAACTTATTGCTTCAGAAATTACCAAATTTTGAAAGTGACATAACAAGTATTGTTTGAAGGAAAATTATCCTCTGAAACATGAAACCATGTTTTTAATGGCACAACCTTTCAAAACTCATCTCATATCTTTTTTCAGCTTTCTATGACCACTAAAACACATTTTTTTTAAAAATCAACAATAATATCGTTACAGATAAATGAATCTATATGTGACTTTTTTGTTAAATTCAAACGAATAATAAAGATTGTATAACTTAGAAATCAGTTTTGTACTTGTATTTTTTTTGTTTTTGTTTTGTTTTGTTTTTAATTTATGCATAGTGCATTGTATACTTTAACATTTTATCACGTTTATTTTTAAGTAGATTCTTGTATGCATACATATTTTAAAATTTGTACTTACACACTTTTCAATATAACTATATGGAATTAAATAAATAATGTAAAAAATATACTATCTATATATTACAAAAAAATTAATTGAAAAGAAAATTTAATGACTGGAAAATCACAAATATCTCTCTCTACCATACCGATATATGTATTTAAAATATAATAAAAATTTACTGATGTATAGTAAAAAAAAAAATAAAAAATGAAAATACTTAAAATAACAGATAATAAAATAAACACAAAAAATAATAAAGGAAACATCAATTGATTGCATTTTATTTCTCTTTAAACACTTTTGTGTCATATTTACAATATTATGTATGTATTATAGTTAAAATATTTTTATGATTTCTTCGAATAATTGTTAAACATGAATCATTTAAAGTATATTTTTGTATTTACCTATATATTATCATAAAATGCATCATATCTATATGCAGACAAAAAAAAAATACTACAATATAATAAAAGTTGAAAGGTATTATGATTAATTTTTCATTGTAAAAATGATATGGTAATAAAGCGTGAACATTTAAAAAGTTGCAAGTGTTACTTTTTTCTTTTTATTTTTCATATGATTTTGTATACCTGTCAGATAAATTGATTGGAAGATATGCAAGTCAATTTTACAAATGAATAAAGCTTAATTGAAGTGGCATAAAAAAAAAAAAAAAGAGAATTTATCGGTTTTTAGTTTTAAATCTCCTTATTTTTTTTTTCATTCATTTTTGTTACTACTGCTTTTTCTTAAACAAATGAATACATCATCACTATTCTTAAAATAATATGTGTTTGAAAATTTTCTACTTTTACAAATTATGTATGTGTATACAAGCATTTGTTTTTGTGGATTTTAAAAGTACCATAATTTAAATAATATTTGCGTACTAATTACAAAACTAAAATAAACATTAGAGAAAAAAAAAACACATTATAAGATTTTGTATAATTAGTAGAAAATTAAGAATAAATCACGTTTTTTGTTTTATTTTTCATTTTGCATGACTGTTAATTTAAAAATTTGCAACATACGAATGAATGAATGTGTACATAAAATATTTATTTAGAAAATAAAAAGAAAAATCTAAATATTTGTCAGTTTTATATACCAACATTTAGAATAGAAGTTATTTGTTTTTGAAATTTAATCTCTTATATTTTTTAGAAACTTGTATTTAAAAAAATAATTCATTAATGAAAAAAAAAAAAAAAAAACGTATACGTACCTATATTGTAAGTACGAATATATGTACATATATTTTCTCTTTTTAACCTTTTCATGTAAATCTTTTAATTTCTTAAGTATGTATTTTAAATTAAACTTTATTTTTCTTTTGAAAATTTCATTTTATATGCGGATGATTTGTTTTTGAATAAATATTGACTTTAAAGTAATATTTTTTCTCACTTAAAAAAAACCAAAAAATGGAAAAAAAAATTGTTTTTAAGTAAATATCGTTTTATTTAGCATATTGAGCTTAGATATGAAACACAAATTTCAGACATACTTTTTTAGATAACACAGAAAAAAAATGAAGAAGAAAAATACAAAAGAAAAATCTTTTTTTTTTCATTTTGAATCATTTTAATTCTTACTGAAAATCATCAGAGAAAAAAAAATATTATGCTTCTTTTCTTTTGTGAAGAAAAAAAAAACACACTTCATAAAAATGAATATCCTTCACATCTATTTCAGATTCTCAATTTTTTATTCAATTTGATATGCCGATTTATCTTTCACTTTTACAATACAATTGAATTGGAAAAATAAAAAAATAAAAAACCAAAAGAATTTATAAAAAAGGTCGAAAAGACCATAAAATGGGGAAAAAATAAATGAAATAAAGAAAAAAGCATCCATCCAGCTATTATAATAGTTCTCCACAAGGAGTATCTGAATACGAGAGAATAAAAAAAAAAGGAAAAAAGAAACAGAAAAACAACTAATATATGTATAGATATACATATGTATGTACATATATTAAATAAGTATGTATATATGTATATAAAATGAAATATAAATAAATAAAACGAATACATTTAAAATGTTGTATATAGTATATATATCGTATTTACTTACATATATGTATATACATTATGTATTTCTATTTATGTGGTGGTGAAAACATTTCATATAATATTCCTTGTCACCTACTTAATTTATCCACGTCCTACTATATATGTACATACATTATACATACATACATGTATATTGTACATATATATTTTTTTCTATTCCGTTTTTTTTTTTTTGATTTTAGTTTTCTTTTTTATTATTTCCAATTCTCTGTCTCTTTGATTTCCTTTTTTTTTTTTTTTTTTTTACATTTTTTTCTTCCTTTTTACAAATCTGGATCAATCGTTGGTTTTTTTTCCACTAATGCTTGTACAATTGAAGTAAGAAAAAAATAAAGGACTATATATACAGGATGTTTTTTTCTTTACTTTCATTTTAACTTAAGGAAAAAAGAAAAATAAACGGAAAAAGGAAGAAAACCCAAATGTCCTTCATATTTTCAATTCATTTCTTATCGATGACCATTATCAATGATGAAAGGAAGAAGGAAAAAAAAGTAATAATAAGAAAACAACAAAAATTGTAATGTGTGTTGTATACACATAGAAATTATATAAATTATGTATGTACCTTCTCATATACTGAAAGAATTAGGAAAATTCGTTACATAGAAGAAAAAAAATAAATAAAATAAAATTGGCATTTTAATACAAAACATGACATATAAAAGTTTTAAAAGAGAAGAAGAAAAAAAACAAAAACTGATAATACAAGTATAGAAAATGGAAATATTTTCTGTAGATCTAAGTAAGTACTTAAGAAAATTCATATGTATTTTAAAGTTTCTCATTATTAATGTATTATTGTACGTTTAATAATTATAATTTTTTTTTTTCATCTCTAATATTTTGATAGATTTTACATGATCTGGAGGATAAGGAATCATACAATTCATAGGATCTGGGTGTGAGAATTTAACTTTAATTTCAAGTTAAATTCTCACAACTTGAAATTTCAAAAATCTACTGGTTAATTTCAATACATATGCTATATATGGAATACATCAGTTTTAGATTTTCATATTAATTTCTATATGTTCAATGTGAACAATGTGATCTTATTAACTTATTATGTATTTTCTAAATTTTTTTATTTGATATTTTGATAGCCATTATTAAATGAAAATCATGAACAGAAATAGTAAAAAAAGAAATAAAACGAAGAAGAAGAAGAAAAAAAAACCAATCCAAAACCAAAATATTATTTGCACAGATTCTAAGATTTTTTCTTAGACACATTGCTTACTTTTTCTATATACTTTTCTTGAATATGTTTTTTTTCCTCTATTTTTTTTTTTTCGTTTACTAAAGTATTTAGATGAAATATAAACATTTCAATTTACATACATACATACATTCATACATACATATGTATATATAATACTTGATTTTTAACTATAATATAATATTCTATGCATATAGATATAATTTAACTATTTTATATATATGTACATATATATATAAATTTTATCAGATATTAACTTTAAGTAATGGCATAACTTTGTCTTGGATAATATAACAAGAATACTTAGACAGGAAAACCATAAAAAAAAAAGATAGAAAGAAAAAGTATTAAAGAAGAAGAGTAGAAAGAAAAATAAAATAAAATAAAATAAAATAGAAATTTAAATATTCAATGAATTCGAAATCATTTTTATATGTATATATGTATGTATGTATCTATTTTTATCATTATATTTGTATAAGCAAATGAAATAACATCATAACTCGATTTTTCTAGATTGTATAACAGTGAAACAATGGAATTTAAAAAATTTTCGTATTTATAGAGAATATCGGTTATTTTACAAAGAATATACTAACCAATATATCGATTGGATATCTATATGAACAATTTCAAATACATTCTTGTACATATTATTATGTATATGATGTGATAATGCATTATTAGATAATAGTTTTCAACAGAGAAAAAAAAAACAGTTCATTTCGAATTATGCTGTTACTCCTTTTCACAGCAAACATATAATTATACATACACATGTATTTGTATTAAAAGAGAAAGAACAAAAAAAAAAAAATGAAGCAATTCAATTTATCTATCGTTAAAATGATTCTGTACTGACATCATCATTTTCATCAAAAGATATTCTAAAAAGATGCTAAAAATTACTTACTTACATTTTCGAATATATTTTTTTTTCCTTTTGCTAATAAATTGAAAAATTCAAGTTTTGAATGTATATACAATAGAAACTTTATATAATTATGTATGTATAATATGCTAAAAATGAAAAATATGAAATTTTTTTATACATAACAAAAAAAAAAAAAAAAAAAAAAAAAAAAAAGATTTTTAATTCAAATTTAAAGCATAAGTCAATAATAAGATAAGTAGTAAAACTACTTAAGAGTACCAGAAATGAATGTAATTTGTATTTTAAAGAATTTGAATTTCAACACCTTTATGTAGAGTATATACAGAGTGTACAGTATACAGAGTGTAGAGTATAGACATGTTGGAAAGAATTCGTCACCTTGGTTCTTTTTTGTGGTATACGACCAAATCTGCTTTAGAGAAAAATGAACACAAAGTTTGGAAGAATAAAAACACTACTATATATAAGATATTTTGAATTTGGAAAAATATTAATTATTCATTGGCATAATAAAAATAATTTTGCGTTTAATTTTTTCATTTTCGTGATATATTTTATAAGCGATTTCATTTTTAAATTTTTAATCTCGTGCATATACGATACAATTCTCAATAATTTTTCTGGTAACATGCGTATACCACAAAAACGACTTCAATTTTGTATGGTATACCATAAAAAAGAACTGAAAAGTGTTTTGCGCATATACCACAAGAAAGCACCAAAAGGTGCGTATACGTGGTATACGTCAGACAAGCACCAAAGTTCAGAACCAATTTCAGTAGATTTTTGTTGTTGTTTTATACATAAAATGCATATAAAGCAAAAAAGAACTGAAAATTATTTTGAAATTTGCATATACAACAAAGTATACACTGATTATTTTAAAAACGGAGAGAGATAGAGAAATTTCGATTGCAGTTACAGAAAGAGCACAAAAATTCAAAATTTTTGTTGTACATAGTTCAAAATTGACCAAAATGCGTATACCACAAAAAAGAACCAAGGTGACGAATTGTATATAAACTTTATGTGTAACGTATTTTTTAGCTATCTTAGCTTTTTTCTTTTGATACAATATAGAATGATTCTCTAATTCTTTAAGTTTTTTTTCTTTCTCAACAATTATTTTGCTTTATTTAATTATGGAGCTATAAGAATTGAAATCAAGCAGGAATTTGGATGGTATAGTATCGAGTATTTCTTTTTCTTAACTTTGAATTTATCTATGTATTTAGCTTATAAATTGGAATATACTAAAATACTTCTTTAGGAATTTCAATATAAGAAACTAGTTTTCAATACCACTTTTACTTTTACACACCACCAATATGATAAATACAAAATGAATTCAATATTTAAGGGATGCCATATATCACTTACACAGAATTGGTATTTTATTTTGATGACAGAATAACTACCTATAATTGTTAAGATTATATATGTATGTAACTAAATCTAATATATTATAATATAATAATTGTTTAAAATTTTGTTATCTTTAAAATTTAAAAAAAATAAAATAAAATACATACATAGGTACATACTATACTTACATATTTTGTTTGATTAAATTTAAAATGCTACCATCAACACGGTCAATTATATTGAATTTTATCCATGTTTTTTTTTTCCAGCATTTCTTTCTTTCAAATTAATAATGGAAATTTCAATTCTTAAACTATATTTTTTTTCAAAATAAGTAACTTAAAAAATAGAACAAAACATTTTCAAATAGAAAATATAATAAATTTCAAAAAAAAAATTGTAATGTGTATTTGCATAGCATTCTTCTTTTTATTAATAATTTTTTTTTTATTTTTTAATAGAACGAAATTATTAATAAATATAATTAACTTTTATACAAGTGTGTGTGCGTTTTATGCTTTTATATAAAATTCACTAACAATGCGTTAATTCATTTGTTTAATTAGAGCAACGAGTTACGAGTGCATAAAATATACACTTTTGCAGCAATATGTATTATATATAATATACATATATGTACATACATATATAGCATAAACATTTTTTGCATATTAACGCGTACATAATGCTACTCCTCGTACAAAATCCTAATAATTTCTAAATGTAATTTAGATACAACATGAAAAAAAAAAAAAAGATTGTTTTTTTTTCCTTTTTTCTCATAAATTGTGTAGTGGAATTTTTTAATTGATGACGTATTCTATAGTACTGCCATCAAAATAGAAAAATAAAAATTGGTATTAGTGTGGTAGTCAACCAGCATATGTTTGAACTTTTATAATATACAAAGTTATGTAGTAACAGTAATACATACATTATGTAGCAGTAGTTAGTAGTTAGTAGTTCGTTACATTATAGCCAACAACAATAACAACAACAACAACGAAACAACAGTAGAAGCAGTTAAAATATAGCAACATAAATAAATGTATATATTATAGAGAAAAACACAGAATAAATAAATTACATTTACAGCAGTGCTACATATTTGAAAGAATCATAAAAGAAAATGCAAATGCAATTGCATTTTTATTTAAGAGGGGTAAACTTACAGGAGTAATAATATAAATTTTATATGTGCTTGGTTATGGATAAGTTAGATTCTTCATTATCAATACAATAAAAACTACACAATATATAGGGTACATACATATGTATATTGTATATTATGTATGTACGTATCTACAAAATATTGCTTTAAAGCAAACGTATAATTTAATGTACTTATTTTTATTTTATAAATTTTACAATTAATGCTAAAAAAAATAATAATAATAAAGAAAAATACGCACGCATGCCAACATTTATAAACGCGCTGTATATATTTATTCATATATGTATTTATTCAATACACCCACAACAAAATACAAACGATATGCAATTTAAGTTATAGAATAATTTTTATATTAGCCCTTCTACTGTTATTTTACATTGAAAAATGTTATCCCTTATTCAGAGTGAATTGAATGCATGCATGCATGAATTTCTTTTCCTTTTTTTTATTTTTTATTTCAAATCTTTTTATTCATACTAGACTTTTTTATGCAATATGTACACACATACATATGTACAAAAATTCTTATATACATATTTGCACATATATTTTGTACATATATGTACATAATATATCTATGCATAAAACTATCTATTTTGATTAAAAAAAAAAAAAAACAGAAAGAAGATATAAAAAACTAGAAAAAAAAACAACATATAAAGTGAATATGAGTAAGCATAGATATCATGATAGTATTATTTATTGTAAGTTGAATCAACATACAATCAACATAAAAATGCAATAAACGTGAAAGGGTCAGGTGAAATTCAGGCGGTTTCATATATATTATAATATTATGCATCGTCTGTTTAGAAATATACCATGTATCTCATCATCATTATAATAGATAATACAACTTTTAGAGCATTTTAGTATAAAATATATACTACATACTACACACATAATATACAATATATATATGTACATATATAATACTATACTATCTACTTTTATTTCTTTTATTTACAAATGCGATATGGATGCACATGCCAATATTATGTGTATATACATATATGTATATACGTAATGTTACAATGAATAATTTGTAGACTGGTCTCTTCTCAATGGAATCATGAAATTAGTATTTTATCGTAAAACGAGAGAAATAAAAAACTAAATAAACATAGAACTAGCACGACATCAGTTGTATCATTTATTATCATTTATAATGATGATGATGATGATGATGATAATGATGATGAGGATGATGGTTATAATAATACGATGTATGTAGGTCTACATAGTCTAGACCTATCCTAGGATTAATATTTCTAAATCTAAAGTGTATCCTACCTATATATTGTTTCAACAATAATTTCTATTTTGCATATCTACTACATACGTTAATAAAATGAAAGTTTTTCACGTAAAATTTATCATGCCTAAAATGAAATATAAAATAAAATTATATTCAAATACAGATTCCAAAATATGTATATGTTTGTGTTTGAATTTTACAAAATTAAATTTAAACTTTATTTTTTATCAGCAAACAGATTTTTTATAAATAAACAAAGTTACTTTTTAAATTTAAATAATAATTAATTATTATGTACTTATTATTATTACACTTTTTTTTAAAATTGCAACTGAAGAAATAAACTTCATAATGTATATTTTTGATCAGATTTTAAAAATCTTGAGTTAAAGTTATGGTTTTTTTTTCTTGTGCATTCTCTAACTGATGTAAGTTTTAATTTTATTCAGACAATATATACCTATTACATTAAAAATCGATATGAATTACGATAAAAAAAAAAGATTGATTATATATACCATAATTCTGTAGCAATCTTTATAGAATTATTTCCTCTTTATTATTTTTATTTTATTTTTAGTATCTACTCGTTTTAATTGTGTTTTTTTTTTTCATACTTTTGATATTACATTGCATTCTAAATTGTGTGCGAATACAGACTAAGAAGCAATCAAACTTTCATTAACTACATAGTTATACATGCTATTTTTTATATAGGTTCTTTTTTTTTCTATTTCTTCCTATAAAATACTTGTACGTTTTCTTAACAAACTAAAAAGTATGAACAATCTATATAAATTTAATATTTGTAATAAATAATATAAAATTTTATGTATATACCTATGTACATATATTAATACATTTATAATATCAATGAATTATGTTTTAGATATAATTTATATCCAGCAGCATGAAATCATGCAATGTATTTATTTATTGCGTATCGTATTATCATCAGACATTAAGGTGACAAACAAGTTTTAAATGTGTTGGCGTTTTCTATTATCCTTTCACGAAAAAAAAAAATAAAAATAAAAAATAAAATAAAATAATTCTTTACTTTTATTTTTGTAAAATGAAGAGAAAGGCGGGTGGAGGGGGGAGGAGTAGGAGATTTATCTTTACAGAGACATTTTTAGATATTTTAGAAAAGAAGAGAAAAAAAAAACATTTTAAAAAAAGAATATTACAATGTTAGTTTTTATCTAAAGAAAACGTAACTAGAAAAGGTATCTATTATTATATCATATACGAGTATGTATTTAATATAATATGTACATATATATGTATTGTATCAAATACTTGCACTATTATGATACTTTAAGTATAGCGAACATTAACTTTGTGATACTTGTATATACGTATACTAAAGTCATGAGTGGGTGATTTTAAGTTCAATGAGAAAGCGAAAATTATAAACCGAAACCGACTTTATAAAAATTATTTTAACTTCTATATACGTAATAGCTGGGGACTGGAGTGTAAGAGTGCTTAAAAAAAGTATTCTGTATGTATATAATTTCTTAGATACATTTTTATAAGAGGACATCTAATATAAAAAAAAAAAACATCTTCTATATGAAATAAAGCACTACTTGGGTCATTATAATTCTCAGTCTAAACTTACATACAACATTTGAAAAACAAGATCTTTTTATCCAGTCAGTCTGATCGGAAATCTGATATCTTTTTATGATGCGACAGTACCCCATCTTCTGATTATGTTATTTGTTAAATATTATATACAATTGATTGTTGGAAAAAAGATTATATCATTCACATGAATCTCTTTTTTTAATATTATATGTAATATATACAATAAGAACAAAATGATATTAAATAATTTCACATCAACTTTTAAGTTTATTTCTCATCAATTTTTGTCATGTCGCGTCGTTGTACTATACATTTATAATGGACATAATGTTGTCGTCGTACACATACTGCGGTTATCTTCTCTTTTTTTTTTTTTTTGTATTTTTCCTTTATTTGTTGTATTTGGTTCACTTCCGTATTAAATAAATTTTTTACAGTTTAAAAATAGCATGTACATAAGTATAATATTTTACGTACAGTAAAATAACGTAAAAATGACTTATGATTCATAACAAAGGTGCTCGTTTATCTTTTAGGATTAATTTTCGTCCTTTATAATCATTATCAGAATAATTATATATGTATTGATAAAATTTTTGTGCAGACGTTATAATATAGTACATATAATTATATTATACTGTTATTACTTAATAAATTTAACAATTGCATGGCACATGAAAAATTTATAGTCCTTATACGTATATGAAGCGTATATCTGCAATACAAACAAATTGCAAATTGCAACCTACAAAATATGTATTTCAACTGTTTTTTTAATGTCTAATTTAAAGAATGTATTATGAAAATAATAATAATGATTAATTTTTAAATATTTATATACTAGATACATATGTATATGTATGTACATACGAGTATGTACTCGTATATATAAACAAAAACTTTATATTCATTATATATTCAGCAAGAAAATAATTTATCATATTCATATAAGCAGTATGTATTTAATAATAATTTGTTTATATACACATTTATATGATTATTTATATTGTGTTGTTGTATATACCTATACATAGTTTTTGGTTTCTCTTTCAACTAAACTTATGATATTTCGTGTATATATCATAATGTACTTAATGGAGTACACTTTTGATTTACTTTCAACATGTCAAAATTTTATCAAAAACACTTAAAATATCCCATATTATTCATAACTTATATTTTACATATTATAAGAATAATTCTATGCATATTTACCGAATGTACTTATGTATTTTTTCATATATGTATGTATATACGAGTATATAAAGGTAAATATACCTATTATTTATAATTCAAGTTGTGCATATAGGTATCTATACAACATAGCTAACTTGAAAGTTTTAAATGAGCAAACTCATAACAAAAAAAAAATTTAAATCTTGATATAGAAACTATTTAAATATTTATTATAATTTTAACATACATACGAGTACATATTATGTATGTATATACATATATAAGTTACCTCTATATGACGTTTATTATGATGCATATAAAATGCATGTTTCACATACATATAATATGTATATTTTATAGGTTGCAATTTATTTTTACTTAAGAAATAACAAGATTTTTTTTTTTTCAGTTTAGTTTCATATGTGTAGTGTTATAGTAAAAGAAACAAAAATCATATACATAATATAGTATACATATGTATATTTATGTTCGTATATGTATTTATCTTTATATTTATAATATTGTAAATAAGTTAACACCATCATCATCATCATCATCATTATCATTATCATCAACATCATCATCATCGTCATCATCATTTTTATGTGTTATAAAATAAACTGACCAAGAAAAGTTCATTTAAAATAATTGAGGTCAAGGATAATTGTCTTGCATTTTATATATATTTAAAATATATATGCACACACACATACATACACACATATCCAATTCATATACACATATATGTACATGAATATAAATTTACTTAAAAGCAGCAAAAATGCGGCAAAAAAGAAGAGAAAAAAATATTTAAAAAATGACTAAAATACAACAACAACAAAAAAAAGGATAACCGATTTATAAAGTTTTGGCATGCATATTTTACATACTACGTTTATAAAGTGCATTAAGTATGCATAAAAACATGAAATTATTCTATGAAAATTATATATATGTATGATATAATTTTATATTTTTTCTCAAATATAGACCAAAAAAAAAAAAAAAAATTATTGCAATATACCTATGTAGGTAATTCTTTTATTTTTTTTTTTCAGAAATAAGAACTTTTGAACTATAAAGTAGAGTAATAAAATTATTTTAATAATAAAAAAAAAATATTTTCAATTGATATTCAAAAAAAAAAAAAAAAAACTAAATTGAAAAGTACCTATATAGGTAGGTACTTATTATTATTGATTCCTTTTTTTAATAATTTGAATATGACATATGAAAAATATAAATAAGAAAATGAACAACTTTTTGTTCTAAGAAATCATACATACCATAGTATTTACACAAAAATAACATGCATGTTATTATGAATTATTGAATTTCGAAATTGAAAAAATTTCTAGTATCTACTCATAGTGAAAAATTTGGAAAAAATTAATTTTTTTTTTTTTTTTTTTTTACAAATAATAATTTACCTTTTTCTTTATTAAATTTTTGTTGTTTTTTTTTTCTTCATAGGAATAATATATGCGTAATACAAATATGTCGTATTCATGTTGAAAAGCTGGTTTAACAACTAAAAATTTGTAAACGTATCTATAATTTTTTTTTTCTTATCTTATAAAATGTAATAATACATATTATGTACGAATAAAATAAAAAAAAATAAATAAACTTGAATATATCATAATGACAATCATCATATTTTATACAATATATTATTATCATCATTATCGATAACAGTACCATTATGTATGTATGTATGTATGTATATATGATTAGTAAGTAGTACAACACACATCACACATCATCAATATAATGTTTTTCTATTTTCTTTTTCTTAAAATAAATTCTGAGACATAAAAGATATTAGCATAACATATTTTTTGGGAATCATTGTTTTCCCATCATGATAATAACATACAGATGCAGATACATTAATGTATATGTAATATGCATATCTGTAATGTTACAAGTGGGTTGCTTAAGTTTTTTCTTGTTATTTTTTTTTTCTTTTCTTTTTTTCAAATTTTCTTTATATTCAATAATATTCATATATGTATATTTTTTGTAAATTCTTGTTAGCGCTTTTTTCTCAAAATATAACTACCTACCATATATAGAAACAAAATTCGAAGATACAACTTAAATGAAAGCCACTTGTTCAAATATACAAACTACTATATGGTATATTCCCATTCATGTAATATACTATATAAATATATATACATACATGTACATACATATATATGATACTTAAAATGCATAAACATATTTTTAATATTTTCATCTAGAAATTTTCTTTTTTTTTTTTCAATTTCGTTTTTTTTTTCTTCTTCTTATTTTTTTTTTTATATATAAACTTAATGTTGATTTTTTTAAATTCTTGATTTAATCCCTCTTTCAAATGCAAATATTGAACTTTGAAAATTCAATATTTTATGAATATTTTTTATATTATTATGTTAGCTCTCTGTATCTCTGTATGAATGTTTTTGTTATAAATTTGAACATTTTTGACAATAGGATTCCAATGTATAAAATATTTTTCTTTATTTTATTTTTTTGGCTATGTATCTAAAATATTTATGTTCATATAATATATACATATATACTACATATACGTATGTATATGTGTGTTGTGTGTATATCTAAATAAGTTTTTTATTTAATAGGAGAAAAAAAATTTTTTTTCGATATTTTACTTAAAAATTATGAATATTTTAACAGTTTCTTCTTTTTTTTCTTTACAAAAAAAAAAAAAAAAATGAAAAATTGAGATGAAAAAATTAACACTTTTTTAAGAAAAATTTGATTGTTTTCTTTCGTGACTTTTAAATATCAACAAAAATTGTAAATTGGTATAGCAAAAAAAAAAATTGTTTGAATTTGAATGAATTCATTGATAAAAGAATTAAAGAATGTAACTGTTAATATCGCTTGTTTATATTTTATCGAAAAAAAAAATCCTGATGGTATTTTAACTTGAAGAAAAAAAAATGTTAGCTTTACAACTTGAATTTAGATACGGGCTTTTACTAATTATTATTACTGAATAATATTAGACAAAGTATTATACTATTCTGAAAATAAAATTGAAATTTTATCGTGTACATAAGAAGAAACAAATTTTAAAACGGATATCTTCACTTAATTTGTTTGAGATATGTTTATAATGTTTATAATAAATGACACAGTACGTATACATTTATGTATATGTACATGTTTAATTTGTGTGAGAAAAAAAAAACATGACGAAATTTTAATTTTTATACATTAAAATGATCATAAATATGTACATTTACATATATACATACATTATTATGTGGGAATAACTTAATGACCCTTTCAAATTTAATTTGACCAGCTAAATCATTTGGTCAGTACCTATATATATACAAGAAGTTTAAACATTTAAATTTGAATTAAAGTCAAATTTAAAAGTTCCATTCTCTTTTAATTATTTAGGTAAAAAAAAAGTACTAAATTATTATTATGTATGTCATCTCTAAATTCATGTGTTAGAAGTTAGAAGTCTCACACTTATTTTATTCAAAAATATCTATTTTAAATATGTATGTAACATAATATACAGGGTGATTCCGTTACGGTGTCCGACCGGGAAACTATGGATAGGTCTCGCCGAGGGGAACAAAAAATCGTATTGGTGGGGGGGGGCTAAATCTCAACGGTTTAGGAGTTAGAGGGGGTTAAAGATTTTTGGTACTTTTTTCATATTTTACCCTATAACTTTTTACAAGGGCACGCTAGGCTCACCAACTCTCTTACATAATTGTGAAGGACTCCTGTGCCTTTCCATCAACATCTTACCGGCTGCTGTGTATTTTACCATTCAGAAGTTATAGGGCTTCAAAACCATAATTTTGTCATTTTTTCACAGATTTTTGGACTTTAACCCTGCTTTACTCAAAAAAGGCTTAAATTAACCCTCATTTTTTTATTGCAGAAAATGAAGGCTCAATTAATTCTACATCGATTTGCTATCTTCATTTTTTTCAAAAAATGCATAGTTTTCGAGATATTGAGGAAGACCTCTTAAAAAATCTGAAAATATTAGTCTGAAATTCATTATTATTATTGGACACGTGCTTTTATTACAGTGTAAATTGAAAATAGGTGCTTGGAATTCTAGTTTTCAAGTGCAAATATCTTGAAAACTATGCATTTTTTGAAAAAAATGAAGATGGCAAATCGATGTAGAATTAATTGAGCCTTCATTTTCTGCAATAAAAAATGAGGGTTAATTTAAGCTTTTTTTGAGTAAAGCACGGTTAAGTCCAAAAATCTGTGAAAAAATGACAAAATTATGGTTTTGAGGCCTTATAACTTCTGAATGGTCGGATACACAGCAGCCGGTAAGATGTTGATGGAAAGGCACAGGAGTCCTTCACAATTATGTAAAAGAGTTGGTGAGCCTAGCGTGCCCTTGTAAAAAGTTATAGGGTAAAATATGAAAAAAGTACCAAAAATCTTTAACCCCCTCTAACTCCTAAACCGTTAAAATTTCCCCCCCCCCACCAATACGATTTTTTGTTCCCCTCGGCGAGACCTATCCGTAGTTTCCCGGTCGCGACACCGTAACGGAATCACCCTGTATAAGGTTCTTTGGTGGCGTTATCATCATCATCATCTGAATTTATATATTATAAAAAGTTTAATATCTATCTATAATTTGTACCATTTTATTCAGAGATGATTTCTTGGGTAGACCAAAAAGACAAGAATAATACATATTAAAATTGAAAAAAATTGGAAACAAAATGAAATTAAAAAAATATGAAAAAAAAAAACACACAAAGCAAAACAGTATAAAAAAAAGGGGTTTATGCGCCATTCTATATTTTATCGTATTCCCAGAAGAGATACCACAAGAAAGAAATTTAAAGCGTGGCATAATAATGCTGGTGGAATTGGATAGCATTGTTAAAAATTAATACGCGTGAAAAACAATATACCAGAGAGTCAACAGGCTTTACTTTAATATCATAAGATTCTCTAAAGAATTATAACATCATACCATGTCGCAATCTTTGCATATATAGATACAATATACATACATATAAGTATGTATGTATGAAAATGAATGCAAAAGGTTATAACAAAGGTGAAATAAATCAATGAAAGACTATGTGAAAACTTGAAATAAACAATAATTAAACGTTATCATTGCATTTTTAATTGCATCTTTGAGCTTAATTTGCAAACATCAGAAACAAAATGGAAGGAATTCGATAAGTTTAAATTTCAAAAGCTATTCTTTTGTTTCAATAACATATCTGAAATTCTTCATAGATAACGATAATAATTCCAATATGATGATGTTGGTAATAATAACGATTAAAAAGATTTTAAAATTGCTTAAGTTATTTTCACAATTTTTTTTCTTATTTATTCATCGAAAAACTCATTCACATTTTTTTTTATCTATACTTTTATTCTCATTATAACACACATACTCATAATGTTCCTGTTTATAGTAAAGGGTGTCATCATTATCGATAAGAGCAGTGATCTGCGGCGTACAATGCCCTTCAATGAATGCAATTTTCCTTCTTCTTTTGTCTTTCAATGCAATCAGTAGCAATTCAAGTATATTTACCGCCCTTAATGGATCTATTCAAGCACAATTTCTACGTTAAATTCTTGTATTCTATGTAATGTGGCATGTGGTATGCGATGGCAATGTTATGAAATTTTTCTTTTTTACTTTTTGCCTTCTAACAGTTTTTTTTTCTTTTTTCCTTTTTTATTTTTCATTTTGCATTCTCTTTAGTTGTTTTTCCCTTATCCTCTTTTTCGTAATGAATTTTTCCCATCTTGTGTTTGCAAGTATCTGAAGATTGATATACTTAAAATGGAAATGAAAGTGGTGGAATATGTTTAAAAAATGTTGGTATGATACATAATATGTACATAATATGTATGTATATATAAATATGTAAAAAGATGTGTAGTTGGGTATAATATGAAAAATTTCACAAAGAATTCAGAATTTTTATTTAAAAAAAAAATAAATAAATAAATAAAATATATACATACATATGTATGTATGTATATATACTTATATATTGTACATAATGTATAGGTATACTTACATATACATATGTACATATATAAAGTGAAAATAGGTATAGTATATAAAAAGAAATTGAGAAAAAAAAAATTAAATATAAGAATGCTACAATAAATGTGTTCTTTTTTCTTGTTGCCTTTTACTGCTTGCTATTTTCTATTCATAATAATTTCTGACTGCTCTGCTAAACGTTGATTCTATTTTTCCGACCGGGAAAGCAAAAGCAACATCATGAACATAAAAGCAACAGCTAAAAGCCCAGCATATAAGCAAAAGTTACAAATGTTTTTTCCTTGATTTTTTTTTTTTGCAATGTAGGTATGTTGTTTTTGTTGTTGTTGTTGTTGTTTTTGTTACTGTTATATTATTGTCAACATTACATTGTATCTTCTTTTTTTTCATTTTATTTCTTCAAATATCTATATATACTTGCGTGTATAAGTTATACATGCATATGTATGTGTATTTGTATATTTTTTTGAAATGTATACTTTTATTACTTACGTATAATTTCAAAAAAGAAAAATTATTAGAACTTTCATCCGAATAGAAAATTAACAAACAAAAAAAAAAAAAATGGTTAGTGTGGTAGTTGTGTAGACTATATAATAAAGATAAAAATAATGAGATGATGAGACTTCTTTGATGAATCCTAAAATAAAGTGAACGAGTTTTACTACAATGAATTGAGCAACAACAAAAAAAAAAATAAATAAAAAATAAAACAACAAAAAAATGTTCATTTTACAACCACAAAATGTAGAAATTCTAAAAAATTTATTTTGATTTATTTATTTTTTTTCTTTAGATACAGTATATAGAAAGTTTATCTCTTTTATAAAACAAAGATTATTATAATTTTTTTTTTCTTTTTTTCAAAATGTTAATTTCAAATTAACAAGATAAAAGAGTCAACAACTTTAAAAAAAAATCTAAATTTTACATTACAGAAAATGTCAATTACATGCAAACAATGTATGATAGTTAACATCAGCATACTGCTTTTTCATTTTATTTAGATTTATAAAAAAATAAAATTTGGCAATGAATTAATTAATGCTTGTAAATATGTATGTATGTACGTAAATCTATGTACATACATAATTAAAATTTATTTTGTTATTGTTAGGCAATTTTTAGAAGAAAAAAAAAACAAAAGATTAACTATAAAACTTTTATAAGATTTTATAATCTTACAGAATTCCATTTATACAAAACAATTATAGTGTATGTATGTTATGTATGTATTGTATATATGGAAATAAATAATAAAGAAATAAAGAATAACCTTTCATGTAACCAAAATTCTAACCGCAATTTTTATTTATCTGAATAAATACGTTAAGTCAAAGGAAAAAAAATGACTACGTAGTTTCATTATCATCATCATCATCATCATTATTCTCATCAAATTTTACCAAAAGAATTTCTAAAATTCCCTTTTTTTCTTTTTTTAATGACTTAAGATAAATGGAAAAATTTTAATTTCAAATTAAATTCCTTTCTGCTAATGACATTTTTTAACAAGGGAAGAGTCCTTTTATTTTAAAATTTTCACTTAAGTTATATGAAAATTTTGCAAATCACCAACATCATAGATAAAAATAAAAATTCAAAAAGTTGAAAAAAAAATAAATAAATAAATAAATAAATAAAAGATCTTTTTAACTAAAGCCAATAAATGAATTTTGGTTTTTTAACTTTTTTACTAGACCTTTTTAATTTCTCATTTGTAAGGAAAAAAATAAAAAATAAAAAACAAGAAAAAATTAATAATAAGAAAAATAAATTACAAGAAAAGCTTCTAGCCATATGCTATCACTAGCATAAAAAATAAATCAAGAATTTGTTTTTTTCAAAAACATTCTTGTTTTTCACTTTAAATCGAAACAAAATAGGTAATTCATATATGAAATCTATAATACTACCTATAGAATATTTTTTTATTATTGTTTTTTTTTTTATTTATTTATTTATTATTTTCGAAAAGTGTACCAAAAACCGTGGTGTATAGTAAAGAAGTATTGTATTAGAATATTTTTCATTTATACAGGAATTTAAAATGTTTCTACTTTAATGTATAAATATACATTATCATATATTTGTATATATTTAGTTATACTTGAAACGCGATAAACAACAAAATTTAAAATCATTCTGGCCTTTTTGTCTTTGAAAAAAGGTGACAAAACGTTTTTCTTTACAGAAAATAAATCAAAAATAATGAAAAAAATGAATATAATAAAAAAAAAAAAGCCAGAAGGAAACAGATAAAAGTGATTTCACAGAATACGAAGCAGAAAATTTTAAAAATATCTATACATTATAATGTAGATACATACATACATATATGTGTTTGTATATGAATTAAAAATAATACAGAGTTCAAAATAATAGGGTATTCGAACTTTCATATAAGAAATTCTTTTACTTACAAAAAAAAAAAAAAAAAAAACTACAAAGTTAGTAAAAAAAAATGCATAATTTGCCATCAAAATAAAAACAAAAACTGTTAAATTTATCTTTTCTACTCTTGTATTTTTGTTTTTTCATCTGAAATTTTCTGTGTCGTATTTATTTATTGAGCGCGTATACTCCGCAGTACCAAACCGGTCTAGTACTATTTTGGTACGACTAAACCATTTTAGTACTGCCTGTATATACCGTAAGAGAAAATAATAGAAAAAGAAAGAAAAAAATACTTGTCAAACTCAAATATTTCATTTATTGTTAATTGATTTCATAATTTCTATTTGTGTATAGTGTTAATTATCAATAATTTTTTTCTTTTTGTGCTAAATTAATTGGAAATGAACAAAGAAAGGAGAACCAAATTAGTTGGTTCGCACCAAAATGGTCGGCCTAAAACAATTCGGTACCATGCGTATATACCGGGACCAAAACAGTACTAGTACCGGTTTGGTACTGCGGAGTATACGCGCTCATTGGTATTTTTTATATATTTTTTTTTTTCATTTTTTTTTTTTATTTTTTTATTTTATAAATCTTTTTTTTTTCTTCTAAATATTCAAATTTATACTCGTTTTATTCATATTAAAACTTTCATTTTTATTTGATATAAAATTCATACAACTAACCATGTGTTTATAATCAATAAAAGAAATGAAATGGAAGTAAAAATAGAAGAAAAAATAATAAAAGAAAATAACATAATAATGAAAAAACAAAAAACAAAATAAATACGAAACATAAGAATGAGAATATCTAAGAAACTTTATTTCAATTTTATTTTGATATTTTATATTGTATTTTGTATATGTATGTACATATATGTATGTATGTAAGTATGTACATATATATATATAATTCAGTTTAAAATTCTGTGTAAAGAATTTAAAGCAGACTCTTCATTGAATTTGATTTATCCTTTTCTTTTGTTGTTTTTGCTATGTTATTTTCATTTCTTATTATTTTATATAATATATATGTACATATGTATATATACATTTTATTATTTCTTCCTTTTAAGTTTAATTTTTTTTTCTCTTATACTATATGTATGTACATATATACATTTTTGTATATATACAAGTGAAAGTGTATAATAATTGAATAGAAAAACGTTTTGTGTCGTCATAAAATTGCTTAAAATGAAGAAAATTGAAAATATAATATAAAAGAAAATGAAAAAGCAAAATAGAATAAATGTTGAAATAAAAATAAATAAATAAAACAACGAAGAAGAAATCTTGACGTTCAATTCAAAGAAAATCAACGAATGATGAACATAAAATAAATAAATAATAATAATAAAAAAAACAAAAAACAAAAACGAAATAAAATGTAAAAAAAAAAATTAAAGTTAATATTAAAAAGCACTTGTTAGATTATGTGAAATTCTTTTATTCCACTTCTTTCTCTTTTTATTTTTTTTTTATTTTTCTTGTTAATTTTCATTTCAAGAATTCCCTTTGAATTTTCGCGAAATATGAAAAATTAAAATTAAAAAAAAAAAATAATAGGTATCAAGAATGAATTTATGGACAATTTTCAGTTCAACTGAAATAAAGTTTTGTGAAGAGAAGAAAAATAATAATAATAATAACACAGAAAAATAAAAGTACATATTAAGTTTTCTTTTGTAGCAGATACTTATCAAGTATTTAGTAATGTTTCTTTGAAAGTACCTATACATATACTTATTACTTTTCAAACAAAATAAAATATAATAGATTTTTACATCTACTTTATTTTATTATTATTTTTTAATACTTAGATTATTTTTTTTTAAATAGAAAATTATTTTACATCATAATTTTAACACTTATACCTACTTAAAGACTTTTATTAAGTACCGACAATGTATATAAACATTTTTTTTTCTTTGAAATTGTTGAATAATTTTCCTATTGTTTTGTTTTCTAAGATTGTTTTAAGTTTTTATAAGTTTTGAGAATTATAATTGAATGCTATGTGAATTTAATAAATAGAAAATCGCTTGCTCACAAGAAAAATAAAATTAATTTGAAAAAACAAAAAAAAACAAAAAAATAACTACAATTTATGGTAATTTGAAAATTATATATTTAAAAAAAATTTCTCTTTAAACTGATTACATACCTGTTGCCATTGATCCTCAATAGATACTTGCGATGAGAAATATCCTGTATTGCATATATCCTGTAATTCTCTGAATATATTTCCGCTTGGTAGTATATCCATTTTGATAAGATATAAAAATTTATATTATTTTTTATTTTAATGTTTTTTTATGTATTTTCACTTTTTTGTTTGTTTGTTTTGTTCAAATTTTATTTTATTAATAAAATTAAAAAAAAAAAGAATGGATTTCTTATTTTTTTTTTCTTATTTAAACTAATAAGTGATATAACTTTCACTTGAATTTTTATATACACTATCTTTAATTATTATAATAGATTTCTTATTTATATATTTTAATGACAAAAGAATAACCAGGTATGTTTTTATTTTTACATGTAAATTTTATGAAAATTATTCATGGACAAAATATTTTTGTAAATAACAATTTTATGTTTACACTTTTAATTTACACATTTACATATATACTACATATATATGTACCTGTATGAATTTTTTTATTTTTCTTATTTAAGTATTGAAACGGGAACAATGAATTGTATTTTTTTAACACTTTTTTTTAACGAAATGTACTACAAAGAACGTAAAAAAAAAATAATAAGTTTATCAATAACTATACAACGAATATACAGATACTTTTTTTTCTGTATTTTTCACAAAATTATACTTTAATTAGACTTAAAATTTTTCAATTATACGATAATTGGAATGTTTTATTTATATTTTATATAAATGTTATATATACCTATATGTATATATGTTTTTATATAATTATGTTTTTATAAAGTTCATTTTCTTCAAATTTCCTTTTTTTTAAGATGATGGTGTTCTTGACGCATTTGAATTTATCAGGTGTTGAATAATCTGGAAATTTAATTAAAATAACAAAAAGAAAATTGGCGTTAAAAAAAATATATATGTATAGCGTATAAAAAAGGATAATTACTTAATAATCTAAAATATGTATTTTATTTCAAATTAGGAAAAAAAAACCAACAATATTAGGATAACTCAGAAACAATTTGAACTGAGATGTAATTTTTTGATTTCCTTTTTAAAATTTATTTGAAACTGTAAAAAATTATAATTGATTAATCCATATCATTTCTTTGAAAATTGTACATATATGTAGATACCCATATGTAAATTATATTTCTTCATGTATTGTATATTAAAATTATAATTTTTTCACAAACAATATGCGAAATGTAACGGAAAGTAAAATTTCATTAAAGATATATTGTACGTACATATTTGTATAAAATGTATCTAATTTAACAGCAATATTGGACGCCCGCAAGTCTACAACTTGTTTGGGTATTTATGTATATATACATTATGTACATAAAACAAAAATTGGCAAAATTCAATTTGTGTAAAAAATTTTTTTTTATTTACGTTTCCTTTCATTCTGATAAATCCAGAACGGATTCAGTTCACGGAATATTACGTCGATGGTTTTTGCAATATGATCATTTTTATTTTCCTCTGTTTTTTCCTTTAAATTAAATATGTAAAAAAAAAACCTTCATGTTGAGTAAAATAATATTCATTCAAGTTAAACGGTAGAATATATAAAAAGAGAATATACTGAAGAAAAAAAAATTTTATTTTTCAATGGGAAACTCTCATTGGAGCTATTAAATTGAAAAATCAATTTAATAGAAATTCAGTTATAAATATGTATGTAATGTATGTATGTAAAAATAGTTATAATATTACATAATAATAATAATAATTTTGCTATATGCTATTCTAAAAACAACGAAAGCAAAAGAATAAAAATAAAATTGAAGAAAAAATAAACTATCAAACTTTATTGCTCTGCGGCAATTTTCTTAATTCTTTTCCACTTTTAGACCGGATAAAAATGATATTTGCGTTCAATGCTCTTTTTTTTCATTTTATTTCATCGTCATCAACATCATCACATCACCAATAATATATAAAGATCATTCAATAAACGAAAAATTAAAAACGATTGAGAAAAGTATGTATGTATAAAATACATGTGTGTAGGCTAGACATAGATATTATTATTATATAGGACACAAAATAAAATTACATATTTTTTTCTATATTCAAAAAACAAAAATAAAAATAATATAAGTAGAGGAAAAGAAAATAAGAACTAACATTCTTTTGTAATTTAACCATGATGAAAAACTTAAAATAAAATTCACAAATAACATTCTTGTACAATTTTCTATCATGTTCTTGTTTAAATTTCAATACAAATTTTTTAATTATTAATTAAATAATAATACTAACCACATTCACTTGACACTATCCAACTAAATAGCTTTAAAATATCCTTTTTTTTTTAACAATAAAAAAAAATAATATCCAACTTTAATTTCACAAATAACACACGATAACTTTTATTTGGTATCTGTGTACCTTTGACTTCCTCTTGAATCTTTTTTTTTTATTTATTTCTTCTGTATATATTCGAAACGAACACACAATAACGCGTTAGCTATCTTTTTTTTTTCTATAATATTATTTTATTTCTTTTACTTTCCTTTTTTGAAATGATGTTTTATTATTCTTGGTTCATGACCTGAGAATCCTGAAGTTAAACTGTTTGTAATGTATAGAACACATACCTAAATAAAAAAAAATTGAGCAATAATGTACATATAAAATATATACATATATTTATATAGGTATATAGCTAAAGTACTTTTAAAAAAAAAATTATATCTTTCCAATATTGAAATATGGAATTTTGAAAAAAATATTTTTTATGTGTAAATATATGTATATATTTAATTGTAAACAATAATCAGGTATATATTCATTGAAAAAATAAATAATATTATGTGGTCAATAATTATAAAATGGAAAAATAATTTTACAAAAATAAGAAGAAAAATTCGTTAAACGATTTAAATACACTTTAGTAAAAATATATTAAAGATACTCGCTCTCTTTATAAAAAAAAAACAATATGTTAAATGATAGCCGGTATAAACAAGACTAAATGCAAAACTCTCTAAAAAAAATTATTGTATATTATTACACTACACACGATGACGATGATGTACTAACTAAAATGTAGTACGTCACTTCACTTTACAAAACATGAACATTTTGTGTGTGAAAATGAAATCGAAGAAAATAGGTATGTATGGATTTCTATATTTGTATATATATATATAAATATATCTTTTGAATTAAAAAAAAAAATGTATCTTTACTTTTGTATAGATATAAAAATGCGATTACTATAAAAAACACCAATACAACTTAGTTTATTTTATCATAATTCTGTATGCTGAATATGACTGCTGAATATCTTTTCTTATTTCTATGAGTAAGTACTAAGTATAGTTAGAGATTCGTATTCGTGTATAAAATCGTAAAAGTCGTATCGTAACGTAACTGTCTAACTGTTTGTGTTTTTAGATCAGATAAAAAAAAACTGTAGATAGATTTTTGAATTGAACCGGTCGAGACTCGAATACTATCAAATCAATTTAAATTAAATGAAAATACTATATTTAAGAGGTTCTATTGAATCAAACTTTAATGTTCGATTTCAAACACAATTTAATGGTATTTTTTTAATTAAAGACATAAGATGCGAAATACTAAGAAAATATAGTAATTTAAGAATATGTATCTATATTCTATATCTGTGTATATAATATAGAAATAAAATGAAGAAAAACTAAAGAAAAAATCATAAAAAATATTTTTCAGAATTTTAAATAAAAATTCAATTTTAAACTGAAAAAACGTATTTGTATTTCGCACTCATACTGAATGCAATATTTAGCTGAATTTATTTTGACGACAGTGTTGTAGAAATTTTTTTATTCCCTTCCCAAAATTCATTTAAATAATCCTATTCCGAAATTTAAAATGTCCTAATATTTGTTGATGTTTTTTAATACATACCTACATTGCAGACATACATACATATGTATATGATAAAATATGTTTGGGACAAAATCTATCATCGATAGTTAAAATCTTTCATTTTGTAATTAAAATAAAATATACATAAATTAAGAGATAAATGGAAGTATGCATAACATTTTACAATGAGAGAAATTAAATTTTATTTTGAATTTCAAAAATCTTATCTCTTCGCCTCTTTAGTTTTTATGTAATTTATTTATTTAGATTTTATTCCATTAATAATTTGTTATTTAAATGATTAAATTGATTTGTAAATTTCCTTTATTTGAATAATATTTAGAAGTATAACAACACTGGTACATATCCGAATGAGCTTAGAAGTCAAAGCTGTATTATTAATATAAGATAGCTTTAAAAAGATATTTTTCCCCTTTTCATGAGAACATACATATTCCGCGTTTACTAATTTGATGACAACAAGTCTGATGTTCGACATCACACTTTCGAACAAAATACGTTTAAACATTTATTTTCTTTGCAAATCGAAAATAAATTTTATTCGAAAATCATATAACTACATAGCTATTTCATAGCACGTATTTAGAAAATTCAAAAGGATATTTCAATTGGCTCTAGAATAACATCCAAATTTTAATTCTTTTATTTCAATTTTAATTTTAATATCAAAAATTTTATATTCTAGATTCCTTTTCACAAATATAATTATAAAAATTGTGGGCGCATTTAGTCGTAAATAAAAACGATATAGGTTCATACATAATCATATAAAAATAACAAGTTCAAATATATTTAAAGAATTACTATAATAGAAATTACAAAAATAGAAAATCCATTTTCTACTTTATCCTTTTTTCTTTTTATATTTTCACCTTACCACAATTTTTTTTTAAATAGTTACCTGTCTACCTACTTCCATAAAAAGTTTAATTTACTTACTAAATTTTCATTTTTCTTTAAATTAAAAATAAAATGCACTTTTAATTAAGGTATTTCCATTTAATTTTATTTACCTTTTTTTTTTCTAACGAATTAATGTAATTTTGCAAAAATAAAATATATTTTTATTATCATCAGTACTATTCTATATAGTATAAAAATATAATAAACATTTTGAATACAAAAACACACACAAAAAGAAAACCGAAAACTTTAAAACAATTAACTTTTTTTAATTTTTTTTGTGTAACTATTATAAAAGAACAACAAAAACTTATTCAGATTTTCATTATATTTGTATAAAAAGTTAATTACAAATTTTGTAATTCTTTAAGAGTACTCGTATTCCTTTATTTACTTTAATTGTTTTGTTAAGAAAATATTTAAAATGAATTAATTTAATCTGCAATAACGCAATTAAAATTTAATAAAATACAAAAAACGACAAACACAAAAAAAAACATAATAACATTGAAATTTTGTTTTTTTTATATAAAATTTTAAATATATGAAAACTACAGATGTTTTATGATAGTACACAATACGGTGCTTAAAAAAGTGTTAAATATAAAAAATATATGTACATACATACATATATATATTTGCAATAAAAACAATGGGGTTTTCAAGGAATAATTGTTTAAAATAACATAAAACTGTAGTAGGTAAACCTTTATGACCTCAAGAATTTGGTTGAATTTGAAGTTTAGAAAATGATTAAACATAATTATTTTGAAGAATAATAAATTTTTTGTATATACGAGCATGTAGATTTTTAATAGTAATAAATACTTTGATAAGATTGTAAAAGGGAGTTAGTAATGGATTCTTGACGTCCGCATAACTTGGTAACTTATCTACTTTATTAAAACTATACTTTTGTGACTGAAAAATTTATTTAGAATACTTATGAAATGATGAAAATACCTTCGAATTAGGTGGAAGGTATAAATTTTTTTTAAAATTGTTAATAATTACATATTGTATATTGAAAGACACCTGATTAGAGAATTAGCTAATTAGTCTAAGGACGACATGACGTTCGTAAATAAATATATAGATATTATATACTACATACATACATATGTACATATGTAGGTACGTTTAAGGTAGAATCTATCGGTGACTATACTTGATTTATTAATTGAAGACAGTATTGTGAAGACAGTACCCCACACACGAGACAGATTTATACAAACGAAATGTAAAAGAGAATAGAAAAGTATGCCTATCTTGCGTGTACTGACTTCATGACTTCAATTAATAAATCAAGTACAGTGCTTAATATTGGGTCCTTTCTATACCTATTCATACTTTTTTTTTCTCTTCCTGTATTTAAAAGTATTAAAATAATTAAATGTAAGTATAGTCAATATTTTTTTTTTTCACATAAATTTCCATCAAAGACCTTTTTTTGAAAGGTTATATACTTATTAATTTTTTTTTACATATCTACACAAAAATATATTTCGAGTAAATAAAAGTTTCCTTTTTCCATTCAAATATTATGTATTTACATTTAAATATAAAAAAAATAAATAAATAAAATATTGTTGTAAGGAAATAAAATTGTGTCAAACATATTGAATATGAAATCCTTTCTATTATTTTGATGTCTATATACGTTTATATTTCTCCTATTTCAAAAGAAAGGAAAATAATGAAGAAGGAAACATGTTTATAAATAAAAATAAAATTGTATAAAATCAATTAAAATTAAAAAAAAAAATAATAATATTAATTGTAAAAAAGATATTTCTTTTGTTTAAACATTCATTCAATGCAAAAATTATAAAACTAAATTTTAAAAAAATAATAATAATTTTAGAGAGAACCAAGTAATTATTATTTGTGAAAATTATTGTAATTTATTACTGATGAAAATGTTTTTTCCAATATTTTTGTGTGATTATGTACTTGAATTAAAATTAAATTTTTTCCAGAAGAAAAATATAATAAAAACACCTTACTAACCTATCTATCTATATGGTTTGTACCGTATATACAAAGTATGTAGGTATACTATATCCTGTTCGACAAAAATTAACACCGGAAATATAAGTGCTATATTATATCGGATGTCTGTCTGACCTTTCCTCGTACTTTCACAGTTATTAAACAGTTCAGTCTGATAGTAAATTGATGCGATTAATATATATTTATATCTATACATTGATATTCATATACATATGTACTATATGTTTACTTACATTATATAGAACAATATACATATATTATGCTTATTCACATATCCTTCATATCCCCGATCACAACCACACTTTTATTATTTCTATTAAACTTTATATGTGTTTATAATTATATATCTACATACATATATGTATAAGTACATATATACATATTTATATGAATTATCTGTCACATACATTAAATATACAAATACTATACATACTATGAATATGATTTTCCATGACAAGCCAGCGAATAAACCACAAAACATGTTCAATATTATACTCGAAGATTTTCCATTCACCCTCAATCTCAATATGATTTTCTGTATGATTTGTCTCTGAATTTTCATTTCACATATACACACATAACACACCTTCCATTACCATTTTAATAAATATATTATATTTAAAGAGTATACATATGTACATATGTATGTATATTATAAATGTAAAGAACTAAAACAAAAAAAATAAACATAGAAAAAATTATACATACAAACATATAAAAATCAGCAATAATAACAACAACAATGAAACAAACAGGACATTGTACCTGAAATGTAACTGTAATAAGTAATGTATGTATATGAAAACTGTATTAACTAACTGTAAAAATAAAACAACAAATTCTATAATAAACTAACTGTAAGAAAGTTAAGAAAAATATAGTAAATTTATAAGTATTTCTTTAATACATTACATGAGTCAACAGTAATTACTAATTGGTAGACATAACATTTTCATAATAATTTTCTAACTATATGTGTATAGATATCGAATTTTATTTTACTATAAAAATGGTACCATGATATTATATTTTTTTTACTGTTGTTTTTTATTTTTTTTATTTTTTCTATTTTATTTTATTAATTCGTATTCAAAAATGTATAGCAGCATAATAAATAGGTTTTATACTTAAATTGGCAGCAGCAGTAGCAGGTTATAATAAAAAATGTCCTTTTCTTTATTTTATTATGATTATTTTTTTTTTTTTTGTATTTGCACGTTCAAAACTTCTTTTTCTGAAAAACATTTTCATATCGTAAAATATTTTGATATTTTTTATATATCGCGAAATTTTTCCAAAAACAAAAAAAAAACATAGATATTGTATAGTAAAAATATTATCTTGTATATCGATGAAAATTCGAATGTAAAAATGTATTTGAATTGTACAATTTTGTTTTTGTATGCGTAAAGGATACAAGAAAGTACATATAAGTACATAAATATACAAAAAACAAAACAAACAAAAAAACAAAAATTACCACATGAAAGGAAAAACTATGCATAAGATGAAACGTTTGTTTTTCTTATTATATTTTTTTTTCTAACTTTAGAGTTGCCTATATATGTATGTGTACATATTACAAGAATTTTAAAGAAAATTTGTGTGCTTGGACTTGGACTTAGAAATAAAATTATTGAGATAAAATAACAGACTCTTGAAGTTGTGTTTTTAAAAATTTAAAAAAAAAAAATTTAAGAAAAAACAATATTCAAAAAATTAGGAATTTTTTACAATTTCACCTGAGATGAAAGTGTTTTCTTCAATTCCAATAGAATGAAAAATATCTATACATGGTAGATTTTTATTTATTTTTTTTTTTCGAATATACTTTTTTTACGAGCCATATCGTAATCAAGGTTGTATTAGAAAATATATGTATTTTTTTTTGCTATTTCTTTCGAAATTTCTATTCCGTTAAGGATACAGTTATAGTATAAGTGAAATACTTATATATATTCGAATACTCTAATGTATATGTATGTATCTAGGAGTTTTTTTTTTGTATTTGTGTATTAATAAAATATTTTTGTATTGTAGACGTGTCGTAGTGAAAATAAAATAAAATAAGAATTTTTTTTTTGCAAACAAACTTTATGCGGCTACTAAAAAAAAGTTCGGAAAAAAAAATGAGTTTATAGAAGTAAGAATGAAAAAAAAATTACGATAATTTTATGATTTATTTTAAACATAACATATGGATCTGAGATAATATTTAAATATTAGAAATTTTCAATAATTTTTACTTACTAAATTTCTACTGCGGATAGAATAATTTTCATATTTTGCTTGGCATCAATTTTTTTAATTGAATTTTTGTTGTTGTTTTATTTCTTATATTCATTTAATTGAGGATGTTTTTTTTTTATGTTAATTTAATTACATTTAATTAAGAATTTCTTATAATAAATATAAAATTTTAAAAAAATATATATATATTTTTTTTAATTATAAAAAATTCCGTTTAATTACACTTTACACCGTTTAAAAAAATATATAATTATTAATTATAAAAATTTTAACTATTAAATAACTAAAACACTTGATTAAATTGAATTCTTTTCTTTTTTTTTCTCACGATAATTCACGGAAAAAACAAAACCAACTTAAATTATTTATAGTAACTAGGTTTATAAAACAGCATAAATAATAATGTTGTAGTTTATATAAAAAAGTTTATGAATTGTGAATTTTTTCTTTGAATATATATATTTTTTTGTCTTTGTAAAATTACACTAGTTTTATTTAAATAAAATTTTACACAGATAAAATTGTTTACTTATATATTATTCTAAGTGAAAAAAAAAAAAAATAAAAAAAATGAATGTATAAAATCACGTGTTTGTATTATTACTTATCATTAAACAAAATTTTACGGTCTATATGCAATTTTCTACACGCATTTTAAAATTGATAATACCATAACGAACGATTCGCCGTGTATAATTTATTTATTTATAATAAAACGAAGCGCAATGACCCACCGACCTCGAACGTTGACTCGTTTCTGATAATGTAGTGGCCAAATAGAATTTTACAAAAAGGATTCAATTTATGCTCCACAATAACTGTATAAGTATTTGTATGAACAAAAATATACAAACACAATTATTGAAAATTTTCCCCATTTTATATACGTACAATGTATATTGAACGTTATCCTTGTACATTAACTATCCTCTAAATTACATTAGGTGTTTTATTTCGACGCCGGCGTCGAACAGGTTCAACTCTATCTTTCTTTTTTTTCCTCATTTTATGTATGCATGAAAATATGTGAACGGAAACGAAGTGTAAAACAATTGTCAAGTTAAAATGGATTTTTGTTGTACCAGCTGAAAATAAATAATACCAACTTTAAATTTGTACCAAATAATGTCAATATCAGGATATGGAAAACATGTTTTACACCAAATGTATTTTAGATGTTTTAGAGAAATTTTCTCCTACAATGTAAAACATTGTGTATTTTTCCATACATATGTGTGTGTGTGTGTACGTAAATTAAAGAAAATTCACTATATGTTTCCGAATTTTCTGAATTCCTTAAAGCAATATTCTTTTATATGTATAGCATTAAAAATATATTTCAAAAACATAAAAACATACATATAACATTAGCAATATACATAATGTAGAATATTTTAAAGTGGAAGCGCATTTAGAAAAGGATTTTCAGCGAAAAATACGTTGAGTATTTTTTAAAAAAAAATCTTTTATAACATGTAACATGTGAAACATTGTAATTATTTTTGAGCTTTTTAAAAAGCTTTTTATATACTAAATAATAAAATTTATTTGTCTCCATTTAAAACATTTTAATCATATCAAATATATTATATACAATAAATGTGTAGATTTACCGTTATTCTACAGGAATTTAACTTTATACTATATGAAAATATGTTATTAGATCTTTGTATATGTATAAAGCTTAACTTTTGTCAATTAAATTAAAGATTATATTTTCTTTATATAATATGTATATGTATGTATATGGTATATATTGACATTTATACCAGAAAAGACCACAAATTCCTTTTGAAATTTCCATTATTCTGATTTTCCACTATGAAAATTCAAATCTAAAATACTTGGATTAATTTTATAATTTCAATTTTCAAGTTAGGCAAAATATGAAGACTGAAGATTTCAAGGAGTGCAAGTAGAAATATCGTTTTTCCTGATATTATCAAATTATTGAAATTCATGATATAAGTATAAAGATTTTATAATAGTTTTGAGTACTTTATCTATAATACATATGTACATTAACTTTGTATTTTCAACTTTTTTTTTTTTTAAATATTTTTTTTTTCAATATTCTGTGATCGTCTCAAGAAATCTATAAGAAAATCACTTTCTTTTGATCCTTGTTTTTTTATTTTCCTCTACTACACTAACAAAGAAACTGATTTGTAATTTTCTATAAAAAGGAAATTTTTTGCATTTATGAAAGTATTATAATATAATGTGTATTATTGTGTATACAATATGAATCTGAAAAGTAAAATAAATTGCCCTTACCATCATTATACATATTTATATACCTATACGAGTATATTATAATATGTTGGATGTGATTTCGCGTTATTTTTCTTTTTCTTGTAAGTTGGAAAACATGAAAAACCTTGATGATGCGATAGAGGATGATGAGTGACAATATACATATATTGTGTATTACTTATATGGATATCTATGTTATGTATTCATAATATATTTTCAATGCGATAGATACAATCAACAATAAACATATATAATGTTATATAATAGTACAAGACTTTGTGGAAATGATATAAAGAATTGTTATTATAATATATAGGTATTGTGAATATAAAAAAATATACATATGTACATTATATAGGAATGTCAACACTAGGAAAAATCGAAAACTTTATGTTTTCCTTTTAAGCCTAAAGCAACGTCTGTATTTTATCTAAATTTTCTCATCGAGTAAGTAAGATATTTATTAAAAAAAAAAGAAGGAATATACTCTTTCTTGCCTTGAATTTTGTATAGAGCCTAGCATTCAATAAATTTTTTTTTTCTACATAGAATTTTATTGTTAATATTCGAATATTCATACTTATACTTATGTATCTTCAGAAAAGTCTATAGTTAAAATTTCACTATTTACTCTTTAAATTTTCATTTATTCATCTTTTCCATTTTTCCACGAGAAGACAAAATAAACAGCTTACAATCGTTATATTACTACAAACATAACAAAACTCCTAGTTTTTTTTTTATATAAATTTCATCTTCATTGATTGTTGTCTTTTATACCCATTATTCATTCAGTATTTGTTTTTTGCTGTTTTTCTTATTTTTTATTGTACTCGTATGTATGAATATTCAATGTAGTCAAATAAAAACTATATTTTGAGTTATTGTAGAATGAATCCTTTTCTTCATATCCATACCGAATTTTTTTAAATCACATAATTACATACTTATTTCCGAGACATTAAAAAAAAATATTAGAAAACAAAGCCAAAGTAATTTAGAATGAAAAATTCTTAGAACCTTTATTAGAATAGAAGCTAAAAATGTTGTCTATGGAGAATAACTAGTGCTTACAGCAAGGATTGAATAATAATTTTTTTTTCAGTATTTTTTATAACACAAAATTAAAAATGATGCTTAGATATAGTAAATTCTTCAAATTTTTAACATTTTCTGTTTTTTGATTTAGTCAAATACCATAAAACCATTAAGTGAAACATTATAGAAAAAAAAAATCTTTTATATGAATAATTTAAACGACAAACACAACAACAAAAAAATGTATTTTCTCTTGTATTTTATCCCAGTTAACATCGATTAGATAGATATTGTATTGTACCCTTTCTATGTCAACCGTATTGATTCAGTATACAATCTATACTCTACTATGTATATATGTAATAAAATACATCATGTAATGTATACATATATAGTAAATATATTTTTAGTTTGATACAATAAATTGTATCAGATGTAACACAATTGTATCTCAATGACCTATCCAGCTATCACGCCTAATTTCGGATGTCAATAAATCAATTAATCGAATTAATCGGCCAAAAATCGGTACTATAAAACATGATAAAAATATCTCTTTTCATGTTAATACAAATTTATATACATATAGATATTATGTACATACACACATGTCTTTGTCTATTCTGTCTTTTATAGATTAACTTGTATTTATGTACTGTATATCCACAATATTAAATCCTATTTGATTCATTTTAGATATCTAATAGCACCATCTGATACGGGTGATATTTTTTTCTTCTTTTTTTACTTTTAAACTTTAGGGTGCATATAAAAGCCATTATAAAATAATTTTTGTTATATTTTATCATTTTATATATACACAAAATTCACATTAAGAATTTCAAGTAAATTTTTCGATTTGTAAAATTTTATTAGAAAAATTTATTCTTATACCATACATTTATGTATATTATTAAAATTATTGAAGGATATTTTTGAAAAAAAGATAATTTAAATGAATTAGATATAATATACTTTGAATTTCATGGTATTTCATATTTAATAACTTTTACAACACATTCTTTACAGTGAAAATATGTATAAAAAATAAAAATTTACAAACTACCTATTAAGGGGATTCACTCTAGTGCAAATAGGTATTGTATCGTTGCATTCGGTGTATCGTAGCACGAATTTTTGTTGTATCGTTGCAAATTGTTGTTGTATCGTTGTAAATTCGTGCTACGATACACCGAATGCAACGATGCAATAGCTATTTGCACCAAAGAGTGAATCCCCTTAATATGTTTTGTCATTGATCTATAAATTTTATTTATTATTATCAACTTTTCTTTTTTTTTGTATAATATTTCATATAGAAGAAAAAAAAGAAGAAGACATTGTTTTGTATGATTTTGATGATTTCATGTCAATTTTAGATCTACAAAAGCGCGGTGATTGATTGATTGATTGAGATTTCTTCATTGTTTGGATTTTTCATGATTTTCTTTAATTTAATGGGAAACTTTATAAAAACGATTTATTTTCTTTTCATGGCAGATTTCCAAAAAGTGATTTTTTTCTTTTTTTCTTAAATAAAGAAAAAAAATTCAGACAGACGGATTTTTCGGAATTGTAAAAGAAAGAAGAAAATAATTTATGAAAATGCATTAAAAATGAGAAAGATTTTTTACGAAAATAATAAAGGACTATATACAATACAAGTATATAGTATAGCATAAAAATAAAATTAATGAGAAGCTTTACAAGAATTGAATGCTAGATTCTTACTTTATATTTTATTTATATGTAAAAATAAAACTCCCTGATGCATATAGGTGGCTAAACTTGAAAAGATTGAACTTGTTATTATTGAATATTTAATAATTCTAAATAAAAAATAATAAATAATGTTTAAGCTTCATGAAGTAACTAAACATACTTTTTCTTAACAAAGAAAAATATAAATAAAAAATAAATTTTTCATGTCAAAGAGAGTTTTATATGAAATTTCAAAGAAATCTGATTAAGGATTCTGGAAAAATTTAAATTTAAAAAGACATTTTGATAAGAATAAAAATCATCCAAACAGAAAAAAATATAAATTTGGCGCAATTAGGACGAGAAATCAAAAAAAAGAATAATACAACACGCATAAAAGGTTTAAAAAAATAATAGGTACATATGGCACAGATAACATAACAACTAAATACTTAGTTGCATCACGGTAGAAATTTATATAGTCATTGGTTGCATGGTGATCCCGATCAGGCATATTAATTATTATTTAGAATATAAAAGTTCTAGGTATATGGTTTTAGCCTTTTAACAAGGAAAAAAAATTTCTTAGAAAAGATTTTTGAATAATGTTGAAAAAAAAAATATATTTAAAGTTTAATGTAATTCGCAAAATCTAAAGGTAAATTAATCAAAAAAAAAAAAATAAAATAAATTTTCTAGAGACCAAGTTACATATGATAAATAATATATATATTATTGGATACACTACACATCGATACATGATTGAATTGACTACTCCCAAAATGTATATGTAGTAGTGATGGGCGATATTATCAAATGATACGATAATATCGATATTTTTCTATTTTTTTCCGATATATCATATCGATAATTTGAACTACAGATTTTCTTCATATCGATATATAATGGCGCGATATTGATATCGATATAATGATATATCGATATAAAGTAAAATAATAATAATGGTAATAATTATTATTTTCTTCACATTTGTTTAACACATGTTAGTCAGTTTTTCCACTCTTTGTTAGTTTTTAATTATGAAATTGGAATCATAATAATTTTTATTTCAATAACTATTAAATTCTAGAAGAAAGTACTATGTGTATTAAAATTAAAGATAAACATACATATATAGTATATGTTATTTAAAACTAAATTTTTTTTGTGGTAAATTTTAATGAGAAACAGTAAAATAAATTATTAAAAATTAAAATTTGGGTCTTTTTGTCTTTGAAATTTTATATTCAGACTTTGAAAAATTTTTTTTAAAACATCGGTTATTATTGGTAAGATATGTATATCGGCAATATTTTTCACAACCGATATTTATTATATCGATGTATTTTACAACAGCAAGTTAAAATATCATATGATATCGAATATCTATATTAACACAATTTTGCCCATCACTAATATGTAGTACTTACTGTACACAGGCCTGGATCTTCCATATGAGCAGAACGAGCATATGAACAGAGCAGGGCGCTGAAATATGAGGGCGCCAAAATTTCATCAGAAAAATATTTTTAAAAATTATCAAATTTTTTCTAAAAATACTTGAAAAACTTGTCAACATTGCTCAAACATATTTCATTGTTAGAAATAAAATCACTTATATTTTAAAGCAATAATGTTTCCAAAAAATTACATATAAAAAATTCTAGCAACCTGTTCAAGTTAAAATCTTGCTCAATCGCTTATATATACACTTAGCAGCATAAGACCAAAGAATATTGATCAACACTTAAATGTTGATACGATGACTTCGACACTGTTCAAAATAAAAATCTGCTCATTTCTTCATACAAAGATGATGGCACCGAAACAATGTTTCTTAAAAATTACATATAAAAAATTCTAGCAACCTGTTCAAGTTAAAATCTTGCTCAATCGCTTATTTATAAGTTAACATAAGTTAACGCATAACAGGTAAATAAAATTATGTTCCCACAAACAAGTTGCAACGTGACCACCAAGAAGAACTGCTGACCTAATGTCTACGACAAATTATAAAAAAATGTAATTTTTAGGTAATAAGAAAATTTGTAAAATTATTTTAAGTTAGATCTAGTTTTGATTTCAATTAATAAAGTTCTAAATTTTTTAATTGTAAAAGTTATAATATTCAATTAATAAAATGATAATTAAAGTAATAAAAAATATTTTTTTTATAATCAAAAAATAAATTTTTATTAACTTATATACACTTAGCAGCATGTATCAAAATTTATCATTTTCAAATTGCTGAAGATTTGTGGAGAAAAATATATAAAATACATATGTATATGTATGTATTCATAGCCATATAAATTTTACTCTTGCAACTTGTAGTAATACACTTGTTGTTTTATTTTAGGATATTCCTAAATTCCTTGCTTTTTTCTCTATGATATTAAATGTTGTGATACATTTTTATTAGAAATGATGATATTATCTGTTAAAAAAATTTATTTTTTCATATGTACATATGTATTATACATATATGTACTTAATTATATTTTATAATACATTTATGATCTGGAAAACTTTTAAAATATATGTATAATTCAACCTCGCTTATTTATGCTCATTAGAAAAATTGTAATTATAAATAGCAATTGTTTTTTTTACTAAAGAATGTATTCATTTTAGTGTGTCCTGTATGAGGCATTAATTGAAATAATTTCTGGAACAGATGATAATGTTGTTAAAAATACAGCTGAATCTTTGGAAAATAAGATTTTAGAATTTAAATTTATTTGTTGCTTACTAGTTTGGTATGACATTTTAGAGAGTATAAATGTTGCTAGTAAGTACTTGCAAAACAAAAATATTGATATGCCCACAGCTATAAAAATTTTAGGAAATGCGAAAAAATTCCTCGTCCTTCTGAGATCTGATGAAAAATTTGACGAATATATGAAAAAAGCTGAAACGGTAGCCAGGGAAATAGATGTACCATGTTGTTTTTCAGTTTCAACATTGTGATCGAAAAAGCGGAAAATGATGGCAGGCGAAAATTGTTCAGATGAACCTATTATAGATCCCAAGCAGGCCTTTAAAGTTAATTTTTATTTTAAAATTTTAGATCAGGTAATATTTGAAATTAACGACCGAATCGTGCAACTACAGGGTCATAGTGAATTATTTTCATTTTTGTATAATATACATACAGCATTTTCCTTACCTAATCTCGGGAAACTTTGCAAAAGTTTAGAAATATCTTTGTCTTTTAATAACAGCAAAGATTTGAATGCAGAGGAGCTTCATCAGGAATTGATAACACTTTCTCCCCTTATTAATGAGGGAATGTCCCTCCTAAATGTCCTTAATTTCATTTTTGAGAAATATTTGGATACAATTTATCCAAATGTAGTAGTTGCATTAAAAATTTTAAATACACTGCCAATGACTGTAGCTTCGGGAGAGCGAACCTTTTCTAAATTAAAAATCATTAAAAATTATTTAAGGTCGACAATGACACAAAATAGGTTAGTAGGTTTAGCAACATTGTTGATAGAGAAAGAAATAGTAGAGAGTTTGGATTATGAAGATTTAATCCATAACTTTGCAAAAACAAAGGCTAGGAAGGTAAATTTTATATAAGGGAACAGGGAAAATCTAAATTTAGGATTAGGCCTACTGGGGAAACCTCATTAAAAAAAACGCGCCTTATTGGACATATTTTTCAATAAAATGGGATTATAACGAACATTGTGACTTTAATTCCATTTTGTTTTTAGTTATATGCTCCGAATTGAACCTCATGGGTGTTGTGGAATTGACTGAAAATCAATATACACACGAATATACGGAAAAACTGAAATACGGCAGTGTAAGGGTGCCATTTATATAATTTGAACAGGGCGCCAAAACTGCTAGGGCCGGCCCTGACTGTACATACATACATATGTGTATACTGAATATAAATTTATTATTTATTTATCTGTACTATTATATTTACCCATCAATGATATTTTAGATATGATGTGAAAAATAGTTATGTATGATATGTTACATGTATCTGATGATGATGATTCAATGATTTGATAGTGGTGTGTTTTATTTGTTTTATATTTTAAAATCAAATCTTCTCAAATCTCTCTATCATATGTTCTAAAATTTTAAATATAACTTTTCTTACATATAATAAATCGAATCGACAGAATTGATATTTACATAGTTCACAGAATGGTTCAAAACTTACTACATTAATCTAATCCGACTATCAAATGCGAGAAATTCGAGTTACATGTTCTCAGTAAAGGACATAAGGATTTTTTGCTTATTTCTATAAAATAAGAAAATTAACAATTTCATATTATAACTAAATGGGACGTGAAAAATGCAAGCTATACTTTTTAAAAATTCTTAAAATATCCTAATTTTGATGAAAAATTAAAATTAAAAACTAAAAACAATGCAAAAACAATATTTTTATTTTTTTTTAACTTTTAGACCATACATAATGCATATTTTTTATTATAATTAAAAATTAATATACAAAATACCTCATATATCATCAAGTAAAAAATGAATGTACTCGTACAGTAAGATGAGAATATGCCTGTGATATACTATCTCAAATTTTTTATGTATATTTTCTTTTTTCGTTTTTTTAAATGATACGTTTTTAAATTATCTAAATAATAAAAAGAATATCTATAATGAACATATCTACATAGATACATATAGATACAAAATTAGTAACAAGGAAAATTTTAGAAAATCTGAATAACATAAATAGTTACAGATAGTATTTTATAATTTTTGTTGTATAAACATTATGCAAATGTATATAACGTATGTATGTACATAACTGGGTATGACATGTACTAATAATATAATATTATAATATCCGTATACCTTTATATCTTTTATACAATACAAAAAAGGTAAATAAATTCAATAAAAACATGTTCTGACCCTGATACATTCATATTACATACTTGTATTTTGATATAAACATAAAAGTTCCATAAGATTATTATACAGTTAGATATAAAAGGTAGCAAAAGTAGACAATACTTACAAAAAAAACATAAAAGGATACTAAAAATAAAAAAAAAAAAAGTGAAAAAAAGTAAAAAAAAAAAATAACCAGTAGGATGATGACTATTATTACAGCGTCGTTGTCTACAGCAATGATGATGAAAACAAAAACTATGCTATAACACAATTATTGTTGTAAATTGAACTGAAGATTCGTGGACTGGCAGTGGACCAAGGACGACGGTTGACTACACACTGACCTGAAATGATATAACATGCAAATATGTAGTTATAATTTTATCATCATCGTATAGATATATGTACGAGTATGTTCTATCAAATGCATTTCATGTACATGTGTACATACATAGTAGTATATCCTTTTATGACCAAAGGCTAGTACTTTTTTTTTGGTTTTTTAATTTTTACTGTTACACATAAATATATACACATATGTACATATGTATGTACATGAATTAGTAATGTGCTACATTTCACCTATGCTTTAATAATATATGTACATTCTGTTGTTTTATAATTTTTGGTGGAAGATATTAAAGAAAATAAAGTATCTGTAAAATGTATATACATACACATATACAATTAGTATACATATATGTATGTATGTACTATATAGGCATGAATATTGTATTTTTATCCATACGCTATTTTTAAAAAATATTGTATAAGCCATACATACATACATTATATGATACAAATTTAAGCTAGAACAAGTATCATTAAGTTTTTAACTAACCATTAATGATTTTACTTATTGTGGGAGGATACTTGGCACTTGATCTCATTCTATTAACTAATGAACAATTTATAACATGTAGTTTTTAAATGATAATAATGGCTAACGTGTTTATAAAGTTCTTTTTGTATTTTCCTTTGTGCTCATAGAATAAACGATATCGGTATATAAAAGCAAATTTTGTGGTATATTAGATTAAAATAGAAACATGAAAAAGGATATCAAAATTGTTACATAAAGGTTTTTAGTTAATTTTTCAATTATTTCTAATATTATTATTATTATTGTGAAAACGTTATAGGATATGAGACAAATGAAAATCTATATTCATTCTATTTCAGGAAATTCTTTGATATTTATATTATGTAGGTATGTTGTCCTTAAAAAGGATCTAACGTCCGCAGAAAGGAAATTTTTAAGAAATTATAATTTAAAAAAAATACTAATAACAAAGACCACACAAAATAATTTTACATCCAGAAGTAATATGTAAGACCGTAAGTCTTTGCTTGGAAGATTATGAAAAATTCATTTTCATTCAAATTAAAAAAAAAAAACAGAGTATGTTTGGAATTAAATATAATCTCGAATTTATTTTCTTTTAAAATCCTTTTTTTCTTTCTACAATTTTTGAAGTACTATTCATAGTCTAATTAAATTTACAACCACACAATTAATTTGTAGCCTTTATTTATTAAAAAAAAAAAAAAAATACAGAAATAGAATTCTCTTGTTTGAATGTCCATTTTTTTTTCTTCTTTCAATAAAATAAATATAGAAAGGAAGTAAAAATAACAAAATGAAAAAATCCAGCAATATTACAAATAGATTATTTTTATCCTTGATCCTCTTCTCATTGCAATAAATACAAAAAAAAAAAAGTAAATAATTAAAAGTTGCATTTGAAAAGAAAAATAAAGGACGAACGTACATATAAGCAAAAGTACACATTTACAATTGACTGCATTCCGTATATGTAACAAATATACAAGAAAGAAAACAACAACAACAAAAAAGTGTAGGAAATAAAGAAGAATACGAGAAAATAATATTAAATTAAATAAACAGTAAAGAAAGGCTGAATTACATTAGATCCAATGTTACATAAGGATGAAGAATTTGTGATTAAATTAGAAAAAAAATTAAAAATAAAAAAAGAAAAGAAAAGAAAATTAATATGAAAAGTTTTCTATATGTATAATGTATATATTGTATAGTAGTATATAAAAAAAAAATAAACGAAAATAAAAAAGGACATGAACTAAAACAATTTAGTGGTAAAGAATAAACAAAGCGTAAACTAATTTATCAGTATCCTTTCAATAATATTTTCTATAAGGGAGAAAAAAGAAAAAAAAAGAAACTTTGTTTTCTTCTTTCAGTTTGTCTGTTTATACGTGCGAAATACATACATATAAATATATAAGTACATACATATATTTAATAGAGGTTTTAATTAAAATGTAACTATATTGGATGATAGAAAATAACAACATCTTTGTCATGACCCACAATTCACAAAAGTAGTTTTTAAAAAGAAAAAGGGTAACTCTCTTAATTGATTTACAAATTAAATTGAAAGGTATGTATTTTGTCTTGTCTTAACTTTGGCTATTCAAAGCTTACTTTTAATTTTTATTTCTCTTAGGCTTTTTTTCTTTTTGTTTTAATTTTTTTCTTTCCTAAAAAAAAATTGAAAATTACAACAAAAAGGAACGATTTGTGTTATGTTCCTTTTTCTATTGTTTTTACAAAAATTCAGTTCATTTCCTTATGTCAATTACACTTAAACTCAAATTTTTTTTTTTTTTTTTGAAATATTTTTCTAAAGGTCCTTTTTTATATACATATTTGTAATTCAACGTTTTTTATATACATATATATTATAATCTTCATTTCAATGATGTTGAGTATATTGTTCTTAAATTTGATGGTTAACTTTACAAATTACTTTGTTTAATTGTCATCATGGATTCATTTGATAATAATAAGAAAGGATTTAAAAAACATGTTTTTTCTAAATTTATAAAATTGAAAATAACCAATTTTCAACCTCAACCACAACGACTTTTTGTTTTATTTTTATCATTTAAATTTTTTTCCAATCCAGTCCAGTCCAATCAAGAAAATCACTTTAAGAAAGAAAAAAAAAAAACCATCATATTCATAATTCAAATATATTTTTTTTCCATCCTTAGATGAAAATTCATATGTACATATTTATTTTAAATTTTCATTCTGTGTTATTTGTATAATACAAATGTCATCATCTAGATGACGATTATCAAATAAAATACAAATTTGTCAAAAAAAAGAGAAGAAAATAAATATACATATGTATATAATATGTATGTATGTATGTATACATATAGTGCGAAATGATTCTTTTTATATATTTGTTCTGCTATATATGTATGTACATATATACCGCACACTGTTAACCACAGAGGACAAACATAATATTCCATATATCATTGGGAAAAAAAACCAAGTGCAGATATTTATCAAAATTTATGAAACAATTTACTATTGTGTTGTACATTCACGTGTATATATACATACATGTGTATATAATTTCATACAATTCTCCAAAGGGAATAGATACAACAGAAAAAGATATATACGTACATATATTGTTGTAAAGTTACCAAAGGACAGAAAAAATAGGGAAAAAGAAAAAAAGATCAAAATCAGGATTCAAGATTCATACAAAAAGAAAAAACAACTAATAACTGTTATACATACATATACATACATATTTGCATAATAAAATATTTTAACAAATTCATACAAGGGAAAAAGTGTATAAAATATAACAGTGAATAAAATTATTATATATAGGTAATATGTTTGTCATTTGTATATATAATGATAAGAATAAAACATTTTTTTTATACATTTTTTGTACCTTTTTATTTATTTTTATTTATTTTTTTTTTAAATTTCTCATATTTTTATTCACATTTTATCTTCATATGTACACTAACTGAAAGGATAATAATGATAACATTTGTTTTCATCGTACATATTATTTATTCGATATGATTGTGATTTAACTCATTTATTATTGCATAATTTCTTGTATCAACTTGTAAAATAAGGTCCAATAGTGTTAAAATAATAATAATAATAATAATAATAATAATAATATTAACATTTATTATGACCTCATCATAAAAACAAAAAAATAAAATAAAATAACCAAATTACCAACGCCTCAATTCTTCAATTCAAAGAACAATCAGTCATCAATTGTTAAATTAACACTTTCAATTGAAAGGGCAGAGATAATTATATTTGTAATCGAAGGGTCCCATTTTATGTAAATTGCATGCATCATACTATATGAATGCTATCTTTAATACCCAATGGAATTATTCACATATGTATCTATATGTTAATGTATACATATACATAGTATAATGTAATATAATTATGATGTACATATGTAAAATACAATATTGTACATATTTCTAAAATTTATATTAAGTAAATAACGCACAATTTTACAATCGAGTTTGAGTTACAAGATAAAATCTATCATATCATTGCTAAGTATATTGTGTAATGTGGCCTTATTGTAAATGATAAAATATATAACACAGATATGTACATACAGTATTATGTATGTAAATATGTACATATGTGATGTTGATGATGTTGATGATGATACAATACAATATGGTATAGCTTAGTAGTTGTATATTAGTCTTATAACAATTATCTTGTTTATGCGAAGCGTTACTTCGCATTCACTCACTCCGTCTTGACTTAATACGGATACATAAACCAAATTTCAAAACGCATTAAAGCTCTACGTCGTTTTGAGTTAATACACTATTAAATCCGCATTTAAAATTTCATTTCGTTTTTAAAATGTGCATAAACACTTACTTCGTTTTAAGTGAATTGTCATATTTGACATTTCAAAATAGTGTTGGTAACACACTAAAAATCAATATAAACTTTAGTGTTAGTAACGTCACTTTAAAATTTCAAATGACATTTGATGGGCGGTTATTTTTATTATCAAGTGTTTCTTTACAAATAAACAAGTATAAGTGTTCAAAGTGCGTGCGGCTTTAAATTAAGTACAATAAATTTATTTATAAAGTATTTATTTATTTTTTTGCTCTCACCACCTGTTACAAACATTTATGTACTGTGCTTTTGTGTACACCAAAAACATCACCTACAACACGATATTCAGCACAACTTGCTAATTTATACAATGTAATAGCCACTTTTTTTTCTATAGAAACAGGTGTGGTAATGAAGTTTGGTGAAGGTTCCAAATGAGATTTTAATTTTTCACAGATCATGAAAAATGTATTTTTTTTCATTCGAAACATTTAAAAAAACTCTACATCTGTACCAAATCCCAAAACAAAATTTTTCCAAAAATCTTCAGTTCTAGATTTCTTGCAAATTGATGTGAATCGTGGTACAGTAACATTAAAAAACTTTGTAGGTACATCTAACTGAGTAATAAAATTATACCGTAAAAGTTTTCTCTTTTTTATATAATTTTGATAAAGTCTTCGTCTTTCCGTGTAAAAATATTGCAAAAGCTTAATTTTATTCTTCTTATTCTTATTTTTTTCAACAAAATTAACAATGGAACATTAAGGATAACTTGATATTGCTCCATCGCACGAATAATAAAAAATTTAACTGGATTAAAAAAATAACTCAGTTAATTCACTTGAATGACAGTGAATAAAAAAAATAGATGTGGTAACACTGTATGAACAACAACACCAGAACAACAAATGACATTACTCTAAACGTCTTGAGTGGGAACGAAATGTTATACTATGCATAAACATCAATCAAAGTGTATTATCTCAAAACGATGTTTAAAACGTTTTAGCGTTAAAACGTTTTAACTGTTGTGCATAAACAAGATAAATGATGATGTGAATTAATGCAATGTGATGTGATGATAATAATAATAAAAATAAGAGAGTAAAAATCCTGCCTGCATATTATATAGAAAGTGCAATATTAATAACGAAATAATAAAAAAAAAGATACTTTTTTTTAATGGGAAAATATAATAAGAAATGAAAATCATATTTTTTTGTAATAATATTATAATAAAAGCGAATTACTCATGTATAGAAATCCAATTTATTCCTTTTGTATTGAGAAAAATAAAAGAATAGAACAAAGAAGGCAAATTTAAAAAAAACCAAAAATTAATAAATAAATAAAAGAAAAGAAAACAAAGAACTAAACGAATAAAATACAATAATAAAAAAATTTATTTATTACTTAATTGAGCGGAATATTTAATTTAATTAGAAAAACAAATATGAAAAAAAAATGTATACATATTCATATATTTATACTATATGTTATATGAGTTACATAATATGTATATTGTTCGTGTGTATATTTTTTTTTTATCAGATAAAAATTTGTTAAGAAAAAATATTTAATAAATTTTTTCAAACATGTACATATGTATGTATATTGTATACTGTTTCAAGAAAATCAAAAAAATTAGTTATTCCAATTGGAATATGCTCAAAATTATACAATCATATTTTTTTCTACCTTCAAAATAAGCACACGGACCTAGGACATTTTTTAACATATGTAATTGTGATTTTATCTTACATTGTCGTCAAAAAAAAAATATGTAACATGAAAAACTATAAAATTTGAAAATTGTAAAATGATTTACACGATGAAATAAAATAATAATTAAACTAAAAAAAAAAAAATATTTATGTACTTTTATGTTTCAAAATTATGTTTTTTTTTTCTTCTTTTAATAAAAAAATAATTACATAATTTTTTTTTATACAAAAATTAGTCAGAACAAAAAAGGATTAAATTACTTTTTCAACTGCATTAGGTACAGAAATAAAAATGTAAAATTTTAATGAAATTCTTATGAAGCATTTTATACTTTCTAAAGTTTTTTAATAACATTTTTTTTTCTTCTTCTTATACAACTACAATTATTTTTTTTTCTCTTTTTTTTTTTTTCTTCAAGATGCAACAATCTGACAAATTCGATTTCAATTTTTCAATTTACAAAGAATTATTGTTGATTACCTATATATAGTTTAAAAAGTAGAAAAGGATCAAAAATATTTTTAAACGATTAAAATTGTCTACAGAATCTTGTATTTATCCATATAACTGTATCATTTTATCAACTTATTTTATGTATCAACTTAATCATGTTAAAAAAATATATAAAAATGATGGAAAAAATTGAATAATTCGTAATTGTAATGAAAAAAAAAAATAATAATAAAAAATAAAAAGCAGTAACATATTACAGTGTGTTATAAAATAATTAAGCAGGATTTTAAATTTAAACTTTGAAATTTCTTACACTTAAACTCAGTGCCGGTTTTAGCACTACCAGCGCCCTGGGCGAGATTTCTACGGCGCCCCCTATCTGCCATTGAAACCCATATAAAAAAAAGGCAAGAGATATAATGCAATAACCATTTATTGAAGAAACTAATGAAATTTTATTTTTCTAGCCTTTTCTAGTATTCATTTAACTGTTCAAATCTTTCATTGAGTGAATTTATGGTAGTGTCCAAAAGACAGTTGAAAAATTGAACTTCAAATTTCTTTTCTGGAGAAGTTATAGGCTCATCGCGAGCAGTTTCACCAGCTTGACGTTTAACACGTCGAATTCTTGTTGTCACTCTAAACACAGGGCACTTTCATTAATGCGTCGTCAACCTACGTCGACGACTCGAATGCACTGGAATTGTAATCAGAGTCGTCAACTGTGCATGTAAGCAGTTATTAGAATAAATGAACATGATTCGCCATCTTCAAATATGACGTCAAAATGTTTATAAAATTTAATAATTTTTAATTAATTTAAATCTTATTTTAAATTTAAAATCGAACTAAAGAAATATTAGAAAAAAAATCTACAACACTATTCGTTTTAATTGAAAATAAACATCGCAGTCGCCTGAAAACGATTGAGTAATTTCAGTCGACTGCGCTGCATGCTTGAATTAATGAACATGATACCATTCCACGACTGCACTGGAAAGTCATTTATGAACATGATTTTTACGCCGTCAGCGTCGTCGACGCATTCATGAAAGCACTGACAGGTTCAATTTCTAATTCTTCAGCCAACTCCTTCGCAGTTAAAATGGCGCTTTTGAAGCCTGTATTTCTATACTCTTCCAAGAAAGCGCAGCATTTTTTCAACATTTCTATTTACCTAGATCCACGTCTATTGATTGTAGAGATTTGCTGACATTTATTTGAAAAAGTATATCATACCAAACAACCAATGAAACTAAGAAGCTGAAATCTTTCAACTGTTCGGCTAGAGTAGTAGCCTCATGAGAGACTTGAACATCAGTTTTCTGAGTTTCAATAGCCAAAGTAATTAAAGCGTCATGAATAGCATTAATTTCATAACGGACTGCTTTAACACAGCTTAATCTTGCTTCCAAACGTGTGTTATTGAGCTTTTTTATAGTACATATATAATAAGATTTTGTAGCTAAATTTAGGGAATTTACTAGTAATTAGGACTCGCTCAATGAACAAGCGGATATAAAAAGGCGCCTATGGCGCCCCTCTAAATCTGGCGCCCAGGGCGGTCGCCTAACCGCGCCCTACCCTAACGCCGCTACTGCTTAAACTATATAGTCAAAGATATATGTCTATCATTCACATATCCTTGATGATTTTGTTCTAATGATCCAATATTGATAGTGTCGGTAGAAATGACACTAAACACTTTTTCAATTATACTCTTGTATCGAAAAAACAAATTTCAAAATGTTTTATAGAAAAAAAAAATACAATTTTTATTCTATTAAATTTTAAACAGAGAAAAAAAAATTTGCAATACCATCACAAAAAAAAAAAACACAAAATAAATTTAAAAAGTCTTTTAAGCAGCAAATTTTATAGGCTAAAATAAAAAAAAACTTAAGAGAAAAAAATAATAATAATAATCTTAGATTTTATTTCTTTTCTTTATTAAGTTGTAAAATGAATTATAAAAATCCTAAGGCATAATCACAGTAAAAGTAGTATAAAAGGAAAAACATTTTTATAAAAAAGTAAAGATCATTCAGAACAAGTTAGTAAAATGAAAGTAAATAATTTTATAACAACATAATGTAGTAGAATATATATACCACACGCAATAATACTCGACTCGTAATAATAATAATAATAATAATATAAAAATAATCTTGTCTTGTATGGTATTCTTAGCCTTGACTTAAGACCTTACACTATACAATTTTTTACATATAAATACGTACATCACATATACACATGTGTATACATACATACTTATCTATATACATACAGGGTGTTCCGTTTGGTTTGCTTAACCTTGATACCTTGATGCATCGATTTGATATCCTCATTTTTTTCGAAAAATGTATAGTTTACGAGATATTGAGGAAGACCCTTTGAAAAAACTGAAAAAATAAGTCTGAAATTCATTAGATTATTGAACATGTGCTTTTATTACAGTGTAAATTGAAAACAGGTGCTCGGAATGCTAATTTTCAAATGCAAATATCTCGTAAACTATACATTTTTCGAAAAAAATGAGGATATCAAATCGATGCAGAATCAATTGAGTCTTCTATTTCTGCAATAAAAAATGAAGGTTAATTTAAGCTTTTTTTGAGAAAAACAGGGTGAAACACAAAAATTTGGGAAAAATTCACAAAATTGTGATTTTGAATGCGTGTTACTTTTTAACGGTTAAAAGAAGAGAAACAAGTATGGTATCGCTGAAAAGGGCAAAGGGTCCTCTACATTTTTTCTAAACACAAAAAGACCCTTGAGTACCCTTACAAAAAGTTATAGGGTACATCGTGAAATAAGAGCAAAAAAACTTCAACGCCCTCTAGCGGCGAAACCGTTGGGATTTCCCCCCCCCCCCTCCGATACGATTTTTTGTTTGTCTTGATGAGACCTATCTATGGTATCAAGGTTAAGCAAACCAAACGGAACACCCTGTATAATATAATGTTAACTAACCGGAAGGCCACGAATATATACTTTATAAAAATTTAAGGGTATATATGGCAGAAAACTACCGGAAATTGATTGATAATGCACAACAATGCATGCATTCTATATATGTATGTATATGTATTTAAGTATGTGTTATAATGTTCTTTATAAATTTAATGTTGTGTTATGTTATTTATTTTTTTATTTTTTATTATTATTATTTCTTGTTTTTTTAATTTTTTATTTTTTATCGTTTTATGCAGCATATAAATATCTTGTTATTCTTGTATTATTTAAGTTTTCCATTTTAGTAAGATACATTTTTAATACTTTATGTGCATTGTACATAGTATGTATGTACTACTTCCATTCCTATAACTAAGTGAATGAACAATAGTAAAGTTTTTTTTTAAATAGTGTATAAGTACAAGAGTATAAATATTTAAAAGGACTGGATAAACTTTTAATAAATTTGTATGTATATGTATTTATCATAATATAATAATATATACAACTTTGTTTTTTTTGTGTTTTTGATAAGGTCGTTTTTAATGGACTTACACAATAATTCGTATGAAATATGCATGTACACTTTCTTTTCATTATGTCTAATCTGTTTTTTTTTTTTTTTTTTTAAATTATTTTTTCAAAAATTATGTTTAATAAAATTCATTATGCATTGCATTTTTTGTTTGTTTGTATTTTTAGTTTTTTTTTTTTGTTTGTTTTTTAAATAATGAGTAATCCAATTCACTTTTGAAAAACAAAAAAAATATAAAATTCAAACTTCTAACTTAAATTAATAATTAAAAACAAAGTATTTCAACAGAATATCCATTAGCACTTTATATCCTTTCTTCCATTATCTCGCCTCATTTAATATTTCAATTTACATGCGGCAATGCTGTAGGTACTTAACAAAATTGCAGTAGAAGGATATTTAGCTATATATTTTATGTAGCTCATATAGAAACAAACAAATAAAAATAAAAATTACTTTTTTATGTTAGCAGATATAATGTAAAATTAAATAAAAATTGAAGGACTGACAAGGAAAAAAATATATTTTTTTTACTCAAAGTAATTTTTTTTTAGTTCGATTAAAATATTTTTCTCTTTGAATTTTCGAAATAACATTCAAAAAATGTTTTTGTAACTTTCAAAATCGAAGCACTTATTTTTTTAACATTTAATATGTCAATTCTCAATAAAATATGATAAAAAGCAAAATATTTACTTCATTTTTCATATTTATTTTTATTTAAAGAAAATGAATATTATCTATCTATCCTCTGTTATAGATGATTATATTTTGTAATTTATTAAAAAAATAAGCTTTTTTTGTATTTCAAAATTAAATACATAAAATCATGTGATTATTTTTACTTTTCTTATTTATTTTATTTTATTTTATTTGTTGTTGTTGTTGTTTAGTTCGTTTAAAATAGTGTAAACTTTAAAAGTTTCACAAACGTTGAAAGATTTTATATTAATACTGATTATGTACAATATATAGTCACATATAGGTATATACATAGGTCATATACTTGTACTATAATGCAATAAAGTACAATCAAGATAAATTAAAACATTTAAGAAATTAAAATAGACGTGTTCCGTTGAAAAAGTATAAAACATGAAGCTTAAATAATTTATAACGAATCTTTATTTATTTTATTTTTATTTTCTTATTCCTTAAGAAGTTGCATTTTATGAAGGTGTTCTAAAACATTTCATTATCATATGGATAAATATAAAACTTTTAATATAGATAATTAATATGTGTATCTTTTTTTAACTTTTAAAAATCATTAATTACATATCAAGGTAATTTTATGTATCGTAAGAACTTTCAAATAAAATACATGATGGTAAATTTTGTATGTTAAAGTATAAGGGAAAAAAAAGTACGTTCGGAATACATATACATATACAATGCATTGCATGTGTATTATAAAATTTGAGATATAACTATCCAAAATATCAAGAATATAGTTTTATGAAATTCTTCCAGGATTCCAGATTACAGATACTCTAATTAATTAATAAGCTTAACAAAAAAAAGTTCTTAATTATTAATTTTATTCTCAACTCATATAAAATCAGTTTTAAATCAATTTAAATCAGGTTTATTTTGAAATTTTTATTTACGTGTACATAAAACATTTTTACTCGTACTCATATGGCAGAAAATATTAAACATTGAATACAGATGACGGTAGATTTTGGTTCAAATCTAGAATGTTTTGTATCTTTTTAACAATGTAACTCTATCTATATTTTCATATAGTAATATATATTCTCTTTGATTGATATTACAAACAATAATACAGCTGAAAAGACAAGAAAATATAAAATTTAAAGCTTTATTCAAGCTCTTATATTCCAAAAGATGTCAGAAATTTTTCTGAGATTTTAAACGATTTTATATTTTTAATTTGAAAAAAAAAACAAATTTTACTATTTTTGCTTTACATTAAATTGAACAAAATAAAGTGTTAAAGTTATCTGTACTGTAGTTTATCTTGATGACAAAAATATTTATAACATAATATTCAAATATGTTTGAATAATTTAATTTAATTGTTTTGTTTAATTCATCAAGAAAATTGAAAATTTACGAACTGGATCTAAAACGACGAAAAAGCTTTAACTGACGTAATATGTATATATGAAAAGATAAATATTGTATTATAGAACTTTAGATGCTTTAGTTAGTTTTCTATTTTCCCGTTTGTGCATCAAACAAAGCACAATTTTATTAAAAGCTTAGGAAAAGTACGATAAAGGAAAACGAAATGAAAATATTGAAAAGAGTCCACCAAACCAAATTTCAAGTTAATTTTTTTTACAGTTTTGTTCAATATCGAGACAAAGAAAAAAATTTTGTCACGAGCTTAAATTCTAGAATTGTTGGATATTTGAAATGGAAAAGTACCTGATTCAACAAAAAGAAGAAAATAAAAGCCACCCTGAATAGAATTTCTGTTCAATTAATAGAAAACAGAAAAAACTAAATATCAAACTGTATGGGAACACGAAATTCAGTAAAAGGACATCTAAGAATAGTAACGTGACCACTTCTCCATTTGAAATACATTAAAGTGACGTAGGGACTAGCAATAGTGGAAAAATTGAAAAAGGGGATTGTAGGGGATTTGAGTATCATCAATGTTTATGTAATAACTAAGAACAGCAATCGACATGGCATTCGGTAGCTCACTGATAAGAGCATATCCCGGCAAGACAGATGTCTACGGTTCGATTCCCAGCCGCTTTCAAATGTCGAATAACACTTTTGTCTTTTGTATTTCTTGCCCTTTAAGGCTTTAGGTTTACAAAATTAAAATTATTGTTTAGACATTGCTTTTCAATCATATAATTAAAACTACATTTTGTTACCTAATTTATTTTCTATGAAATAAAACACATTAGAAAGTATTGAAATAAAATAAAATTTATTTATAAAATATTCAACAAAAGTATAGAATTATAAATAAATCAGTTCCATTTACATCGAAAGACTAATTCATTTCTTATTTTACTTCATTTTTAAATACAATTACATATGATATCTAGGTTTCATGTATTTTTAAACTGATGAATTTGCAGTGAACATCATAACTTTCTTAACAATTAAAATTATACAATTATAACTGTTAAAAGCATTTCAATTAAGACATAATATGATGACACTGTCAACTAAAAAATGCATAAATTAAAATAATTTAATTTACCTTCAAATTATTATTTTTTTGTTTGTTTTCAATTTCAAATCTATATATTTATTAAATTATTTATTTCTACTTTCTGCCCTTTTTTCTTCTTATTTTTGTTGTATTTTATTTTCAATTGATATTATTATTTTTATGTTTTAATTTTCATCGAAATTATTTAGGGAATTATGTATAAATTTAAAATAATTAAGAATTAAAAGGAAATAATATTAACTATCACATGGGAATTTTACGTACAAGTAAATATTCAGAAAATTGTTGTGCTTCAACACCACCACCTGTACTTGCTTCAATTGTAAAACCAGCATTTAATAGACGTGTTAAAACTTGAATTGAATTCAATTTACAATAACCATTCAATGGGAAACGTATTACTTGTCTCCAATCACCTTGATTCCATGTAACACCAGAACGTGTTGTCTGTGGTACCTGACTTGTTTCTGGAAATACTTCATCAAGTAATGATCTTTCGGCAGATAGCATTATTCTTTCACCTAAATCTGGTGAAATATGTAAAGCGACAATTTCATATGTATAATCGGATGTTGTTGTACGAGGACTTGTTTTAATTCTAACTGGTGGTGGTGGTGATATTAGATAATTACCATTTCGTATTCTGTCTTTCTTCATATGTTCCAACTGTTTAATCATTGCTAAACAAAAAGAAAAATGAAAGAAAAAAAAAACATTTTTAAAAATTATAAAAAAATAACAAAAACAACAATAACATACGTTCAATTTCAAAATATTTTGCCTCTTCAAGAAGTAATTCTAAATCGGAAAAATCTTCTGAAATTAATAATCTTGAATTTCTCATAAAATTTAAAATATGTCTAAACATTCCACCATCACGATCAATAAAATAATGTTGTTTAAGTGAATCAAGTACAATAGGAATTGAACCATTAAATAGTTTTGCTAATTTTGAATCTGGATATTTAGTTAATGTTTCCAATGAACTGGTATAAATTGTTCCACCAACATCAATATGAACTGGTGCTGTATAACGTGATGCAGCTGCAACACATGGTATACCTGTGATTTGTTTATGATTTGTATGAAGAAATGTATTTGGACCTGTTGATGTACCAACTGGTTGTGGAATACCTCCTACTGATACAGGAACTGGTGTTGTTGTTGGTGGTGTAGGTGTTGGTGATGATGAATTTGAAATTGTTGGTGAAACTGTTGGTGAAGAACTATAAAAAAAAACAACAAAAGTTGAAAATAAAACAATAAAAATCATCATAAAAACTTACCTAATCTTTATTTCACTCCTTGCAAATAATCTTCCTGTTGATGATAAATCTCTTGGTTCCATAGATTTTACATCTCTTTCTCGGTCTCGATCCATATCGCATTTTTTTCTGTAAATAAATAATAAGTAAGTATATAGAAAATATAATTTTCAAGAATTCATAATAAAGTATCATATTTTAAATTTTAATTTATATTTTCAAAAATCGTTTGTTTCTTTTGAATATTTTGTTCTATTGTCAAATACAAAAATTACCGTAGGTATATGGAAAACATATACGTAATAATACACAAGTGAAAATTAATCAAGTATAAATAACCCTTTTTGATAAAAAAAAAAAATCTTTGTGTTCACATTCGAATTATTGTTTATACATTTCATTGAATTCTTATATATATTTAAATAATATCGACTTGCTGTCTATAACAAATAATGTTGCACATTGAAAGATATTAATTAAACATCATTGAAGTGTTAATAATACATACACATATTATGTTCATTATATTTTATGTTCATTAGATAGAAATTTTATGAAACTGACAAGTATAAAATTACATTCTATTTAAAAAACCAAAAAATAAAAATAAAACTCCTTATTACTTACATACACATAAACTTTTGCTTATCAGTGTGCATTTCACTCGAAAATTTCCCTATTAATTTGAATTGAATTTGTTATTATTTTTTTAAATTAATTAATTTTAATTATACAAATTTCAACAGATTCATATTTTCGAATAATTATCTTCTGTTCAAAATTTTTGAAGAAAACAAAAACCGTATAGTCATCAGTTTATTGTTGTATTTGTCAAAGATTTATAACTTTTAAAACAAATGAAAAATATCAAATTTATCATATTATGACTGTATACATACATATATATCATCATATTACTTGTATTTACTTTTGAAATTTTGGATGTAACAATTCAACAAGTTTTCAATATTTTTGACATTCAAATGATGTAAATTTACATACAAGTTTCAAATTTGTCTATTTTCGATTTTGAAAATACAAGAGGTGTACATTACTGATTTATATACATATACATATGTATCTACATTTACATACAGATTGCAACAAATTTTTTTGGTACACTTGAATAATCAAAGTTTATATAAAGTATCAAAAGCATCAATAACGCATTGTCAACACTATACACAGATATGTGTAGTAGAGTGATGATAGATTTTGAATTTTAAATTCAAATAGGTATATGTACGGTAAATATACATCACAAAGTTTGTTTAAAAGTTCTCTCGATTTAATTTCCTTATAAATGACTGAATGTAACGTAAAACTATATGTTATTTGAATACTCGTATCTATACTAATATAGAAGAAGAATTAGCACATATAAAGTGTATATTTACACCATTATCAAATTCTTTCCATTATATTAAAGGTTGTAGGAGTATGTAAATGCAAACCTACAAAGATATTGTTTAACACCTACTACAGCTGGTGCACACAATGGGCCTTACTAATAAACATTTTTTAGTTTTAAAACTAAAATAGTTTCGGCTTGAGAATCAGAGTGTGCTTTGAAACTCTATACAAAATATGTTAAGTTAATATTTTATTTCTCCATTTTATAAAGAACTTGAAAGCATACTCTGATTCTCAAGCCGAAACTATTTTAGTTTTAAAACTAAAAAATGTTTATTAGTAAGGCCCAATGACTTTAAAAACAACCAACTATAAGGGTAAAAATTTGCTTACATGTGCATAAATAGAATTTTGTTAGTACATATATAATATATGTTCATATGTTGTAACATTTGGAAACAATTACTCTATTCAAATGACATTATTCAATTGATATTTTTTTTTTTTTTTTAATAAAACTAATAAGTTTTTAAAGTTACTTTTAAAAAAATATACATATATGTACTTATGTACATACATACAGAGAAACTCATTAGCCTTTTTTTATATGATATCTATTTTTGGCTATACAAGTGAAAAGTGATTATGAATTTATGTGTTTGGCTTAAAATTTCAAGGTATGTACATAATACGAGTATGTATGTATGTATGCACATAAAGAATTTGCGATATGTGGAAAAAAAAATTTACATATATATGTATTCGTGCTTAAATAAAAACTTGAAAAACTTTTTGAATCATACATTTATACATCATAATATTCATAAATCTTTAAAGGATTAAGTAATATAGGTAATTGCTTATCTTTCTTTCTGTTGTATGTATGTATGTATAACTAGGCAAACAAAACCATGATACGACACATGATGCAAATAAAATAAGGTGACTTATTCCCGCTCTGAGAGAACTTATGACGTCACGCTCAGTCAGATTTTCAATGTTTCTATACATTTCCCATATGAATAGTTTTGATGGTTGAAAAAAATTGTGATTTATAGTATAATTTTTTTAATTTTGTTATCGTTTTTTTTCCATTTACAATTTTTATAAAGTTTTTTATTTAAATTCTTAATTCTAAAATATATTCGGCATTTGAAATATAATTCTTTATACTCTCTAGGTAGATTGACTTTTTGAGAGTTTTGCATACATTCACTTAAAATACCGGATTGCAATGAAATTTTTTCGTTGTTTATAGTTTCAAAAATTTTTTCTAATTTTTCAAATTCGTCCAAAGTCATTTTACTCGGCTTCACTAATCCCCCCTCACTTAATTCATCTACCCAGGAGCATAAAGAACTATTTTCTTTTGCTTCGTAATTATTTATAATTATTTTATTTCTACATTTTTTCAAAACATAGCCAGCAAGATATTCAATGGCATCTACTTTTAATTCATTAAAATCTTTGGTATCTATTTCTAAGTTTTTTTCTGTTATTTTATTTATGTCAGGAGTGGACTCTAATACAACGTTTTCCTTTCTTGTCCAATTCAATTTAAGTGCTTTATCTCTATCAGATACAACACTTGTACTGTTTGATAGGATTTCGCTCCGTCCTAATGAAATTGAAAATTATATTAATAATACCATAAATATTATTGTAAATTATAAAGTAATTACATATATGAGACATACCACATAACATACATATAAACATTGGACAAACATAACACATATAATTTAGTATTTAATTGTTTTTACCTAGCAAAAGAGATCTTAAACGATATTTAAAATCTAAACTACTTGGATGGTCATGTAAACCTCCTTTTGCTCTTATAGAACTAAAAAAATTCTCTAAAGCGTCTTGGTTGAGACGATTAGTTAAAATAAATTGGGTCTTATACTCATTTTTTAGATAACTGAAAAGCTGTTTTAAAGATGTGTTACTAATTAGAATTCCTTTCTGAAATGGCAATAATGAACATTTTCCAGGTGTTCTTAAATTCAATATTATATCATCCATTTCATTCAGTATTTTATTTTGTATGTCAAGTGCTAAACCATATGCTTTTAGTCTATCACGTGAATCAGTTGAAAGAACTTTACTGTTGAAAATATCAAACCAATTATTGACAATTTCAATAAAATCAGCACATTCTAAGGTGTTAAGACTTTTGCACTTTCCCAATTTATAGCATCGTCGTAAAGAACTTGCTGCAGTACGTGAGAAAAGTTGGGTTGCTAGTTTTACTTTTTGTCTACCAGCACCTTTTACATTTAAATGTAAATCAGTTATCTTATATGTTATTGATAAATCTGAAACACTCGTAGCAGCTATCACTTCTTTTATAGGTTCAGCAGAAATAAATTTTTCATTTATCATGAAGCCTGTATCAAGAAAATGATTACGTATTAATTTTACAAGATGTGGTACATCAGCGAAAACAAACACTTTTTTATCGTTATCATCAGGATGATTAAACCACGTTTTCAGTAGTCCTATTTTTAGTTCTTTCCATAAAGATAAATTAGTGGGTCCCATGTCACAAACTATTCCAACTACAATGTAATTTATGGCATAAAGTTTGGATATTATATTTTCTAGGATATCTTTTGTCATTTTGCAATCATAGTTATAAAAAATTGCTTGCTTCCATTTATAAAACAAACCCCTTGCCATTACAACTTGAACATAGTTCGATGGATTCAAAACACTATCATTTTTTTTATCATATTGGTAAAGTGATTGTATTTTCATCTCATCGAAACTAAGTATACAAATTCTTTGATTTTCTGATAAATCTAACTTTGCCATTAAACTAAGAACTTGTAACAAAATGCCAGGTTGAACTTCAACTTTAGGTGCCCACTTTTGAAGAGTTGAAATACTTGGCAAAGGGAAATTTTTTTTCCTTAAATGCCTGTAACATCGTGGACCAGCAAAGTATAATGACATTGCAGAGGATATATCATCAAGACTCCATTTTACTCTTTTCAATGAACTCTCAAGCTTTCTTATTTGTCCTTTCGTAAAAAAGTTCAAAGAGTTTTTGAAATCCTCCAACATTTCATTTTTCTTCTTCAAAATATTTATTTCTTTATTCTGATTTTGAATTATTTCCTCCAATTGCCTAATTTTTATTTCTCTAAGAGATTCTATATCTTCATCAATTCTAGAAAATCAAAATTTAATGATCTATACATATACTCCTTGGAATATTAAAAAGAAAAAAATGGTACATACTCTGTTTGAACAAATACTTCTTTAGTTTTCTCATTTGGCGTTTCTTTGTTATATTCGAAGACTTCTTCTACCTCCCTAAAATAAAAACATAATATAAATTATTATGTAATTACTATATATACAGGGTGTATTTTTTCTACGTACATTAATTGGTACCACGATATTCGCTGGACTATTTCATGAAAAAAATTGTACTAGCGAAACTTTCGATCGTGTCTATTTTCGCCGCTAGAGGGCGTTCAAAATTATGAGTTTTATGCAAGACCTCTCAACACAAAATCACCTGTAACTTTTTTTTTGAGAGGTCTTGCATAAAACTCATAATTTTGAACGCCCTCTAGCGGCGAAAATAGACACGATCGAAAGTTTCGCTAGTACAATTTTTTTCATGAAATAGTCCAGCGAATATCGTGGTACCAATTAATGTACGTAGAAAAAATACACTCTGTATATTACATATACGTATTATAATTACTCGTATTGTTCTACTGATTCTTGGACGATTTGCTTTCTAATTCTTTTTGCAGCTCTTTTTGACCGTTCAGTTTCCTGATTAGCCAAGCTGTATTTTTCTGCCAAATTTTTATGTGGTACGGCTGTTTCACTCAATTTCCTTTTTTCTGGTGATGTGTTTAAAAGTCTATCTTTTAGAGAAAAGTCGTCTTCATTAAAATGCAAAGAACAAACTTGTGGATATTTTACACTTTTCACACTTTGTTTGCACTTTGTTAACCATTGTAAACGAATTTTTGTATTTTTTGGAATAGAAAAAAAACGAATGCTTTTATCAAAATTCTTTAAATTATTATTACTCTTACAATCTTTAATCTGACAATTAACCATTTTTTCCACACTATATTTTATTCCTTAGTTTATAAAAAAAATTAAATGTATTGTATGTATTAGAAATATTATGTTATGTATTATTATTATTTTTATTATTATTATTATTATTTTAATTGTTTTTATTATTATTATTTTACTTCGGATTACCTATAGCGCATTTTCACTATCAATTAAAAATTCACTATTTATCATACTTTTTACAAATCTAAATTAGCAAATCTGACTGTACGTGACGTCACATTGTTGCGAGAGAGAGAAAAACCAGTTTTAAGTAAGTCACCTTATTTTGTTTGCATCATGGATACGACATATGCGTATGAATGTGTATATGTATATGTATTAAACAAAAAATAAATATAAAAAAAAAAATAAGAATAAAATGTACAGAAACAGCAAATAGCAAAAAATTTTAAGTTTGTTCACTTTAGGCAATTCAAATACCTGTAGGGTACACAAGCTTTTGGTATTTTCCTACCTAAATTAAGCCCTCTAGAATTTTAAGAAATAAACAAGTAATTATGTCAAAAAGATTGAAAATGATTCAAAATAATAAAACAAAGAGAATAAAAAAGCTATAAGATTTACTAAGCTTAAAATTGCAAATATGTATGTTGAATTGTACATACATATACATATGTATATGTATATGCTATATAAATGTATGTATAGATACAATGAAATTGTGCAACAATCGAAAAAAAAAATTATCAAAATTTTTTTTTACAAAAAAGAAAGAAAAAAAAAGTTTTATACACTTATTGTACATTTCTACATTGTTTAAAATACGATACAATTCTTATATCATCTTAAATTTTAATTGGAAGGAATACAATTTCCAGGTAGACCCAACATACTTTAGGGCATTCCTTTTTATTTTTTTCCATTTGTTTTTTTTTTTTTTTTTGCCCATAAAAATACTTAACTTTCCCTTATAACATTCCTAATTTATTGAATCAAATGTCAATTTTTGCCAACGGTCAAAGGAACTTTTGTGATATGGAGAATGTAAAGAAAAAAAAATTTAATAAGTAATAGAGAGACCAGACCGGGTATACATTCAGTTAACCGACATTTAATACAAGACATATAAAAGTATGTACTCGAGTAAATTCAAATATATTATTACATACAATTTGTATTGTAGTAAGAAAATTAAATTTTAATGTTCAAATCAAAAATTTATCCTTTTTTTTTTCATTTATCAATTTCTAGACTTATCTTAGACACAAATATTGGTAATTGAAACTTAGAAAATTCATATCAATTTGAAAACTTCATATTATTATCAAATTTTAGTTTATTAGATGTTTTAAATACACGTTAAGTTAAAAAGTTAATTTGAAATTTTTTTCTCGCTTATTTTTAAAAATTTAATCCTTTTTTGCTTAATTTTTTTTTTTTTCTAAAAGGAATAATTTTCCTTTATCATTTTTTTTTCTTAAATCAGAATTTGGTTTTTTTCTTCCTCTTTTTTTTTTTTAGGAGTATATTTTATTTTAATCATCATCGTAGTCAAAATGAAACAAGATTATGGAAAAAAGTTGTTTTTTTCTTCTTCTTCTTCTTCTTCTTCTTCTTTTTGTTTTCATAAGAATCAAAACAACACTATATTGAAATATATTTTGAATTTTTTTTTTTTTTAAAGAAATACTAAATCACAATCGCAATGCTAGCAGCAACGACCCGCATCCAAAATGTATATAGGTATGTATATTTTTTTTATTATTATTTTTTCATATTTTTGTACATGATTATAATATTTGTTGTATATACATATACAAACTTATGTACATACATATTATACATATGTGTATATATGTTTAGATTTATCATATTTTATACGAAGATTATTATTATAAACATGGATATTTATATAAGGATTTAGATGAGATTCATTATATATTTTAAGTATTATAGAAAATAGATAGAAAAGGAACCAAATCTATATATACGAACATTTAATAGAGCACCTCTCTACAACTACCCTTAGTTGTTGCTTTTGGCATCTTTTATATTATATGCTATGGCCGGATGAGAAAATATATCTTTTCATTTTCATGTTTTTTTTTTTTATTTATTTTTGATTTCTTTTTTTTTTTTTTGCTTTTGTTTTCGTTTTCTTTATTTTTTGCTTAAGCATCTCAATCTCATATTCAACATTCTCTAAAAGAAAGTTATCTACATATGTATGTATATATATATATGTATATACCTACATACATATATGTATAATATATATTTATGCTGTTTTCTTAGCATATATATAGGTATATATGTACATACATATGTATGTATGTATATTAGAGCAAATATATCTGTGCACTAGAGATTTAATTCGAAACTCATCCAAATTGCCATAGGGTTAAATTCTTCTTAACTTAGCCTAAAGGTACTTTTGATTTGTATACTCAACTTGGAGATAAAGTTTTTGCCTTCAAAACTTTTAAATATATGCTAGAGGACCGGGTGATGGGTATAATATGATATACATATACAACATACACATATACGAATATATTTGTATCTCAATATACTTATGTATATTAAAAAAAAAACTAAACTCCTTTCTTATATAAGTATGTATATGAACAAATTGTATGCATAACATAATTTATGTACATACAACATACTTATATAGTATATTTTATATACATATATCTAAAAAGATTGTTATAGATAAATATACGAGTATCTTCATATATTTTAATACACCTTTTGTATGAACATTCATTTGTATTCAATATATGTATTATGTAAACTAAAATTATACTACAAACCATTCTTTATTTTAAAAACTAAGTACCAATATGAATTGAAAATGAATGAAAATGAAGTTATGTATATATATTTATGTGTATATATGTATGTATGTATGTAGTAGCTTGCAGCCTATATATACATTATATTTTGTATATTTTTAATAAATTCTTATATTCATGTCCAACTAAGAAAAATTTTGTTTTTCATGCAGAACATTAATTTTCTTTTCTAAATTTTATTATAGTAGGTAGTATTATATTTTTGAACCGCAAGGTATCACCTGTTTTTAGATTTCATCAAAATATTAATCAAATTTTGATTTTAATTTTTAAAAAAGAAAAATTTATAAAATCTGAATTTTTTAAAGTTAAATCCTACATACATACATATGTACATATTTCAAGATTTTAACATTGCAGCTCAAATTTTCAATTTCGCAAATAATTCATTTTAGAAATTTTTCATATAGGTATCTTTTGCAAAGACAAAAAAAATCAAAATTGAAAACATGTTTTCACTTCGCACGTAAAAAATTTTCTTTTCTCTTTTAACTTTTATTTCCAGAATAAACATGTCTGTGGTGGTATAATGTGTTAAATTAACCTGGGAAATTTTTCAGGATACGATACCGATTAAAAACTTAACAACAAAAAAACATATTCTCTAAGTTTTTTTTTTTATTTCTTTTTTCACACAAATCACAATAACGTTTATGCAGTCGTTACTGTTATGCAACGGTTCAATTATTATCATTATGCTTCTTTTCCTCTTAAATACTTTATTTTTATTTTCTTTTAGGTAAATTCACTCGAATTTACTTTTACCTTTATAACATAAATATTATACATATGTATGTACATTGTGACTATAACCCTTTCACATGGAGTTGTCTCACGATGCCTTTGCACTATTGTACATCACTCACATATATATGTATATGTATAAATGTACATATGTACCTAATGTATATTATAGACAGTTTTTGCACTATATCGGCATTGTACAATCATTTTAATGTTTATAGTGGAATATCATCATTATAAATTCTTTAGTGCACATACAAATTTACAAATTGATGTTTCATACCATATTTTGTGGTGATTTGTTGTGAATAAAGTAACAAATTCATATTATATCTGTCTGAGTTGTCTGTCCACCATTTACATTGTAATGGAAAATGAATATCAACAATTTGTTTTTTTTTTTTCTTTCTTGGTATTTCCAATAATGTACAATAAGAAATAGGGGAGATTTTGCAACTCAATCATTATCATCATCAAACTCTGGGATGGATATTATATATTCTTGGTTACCTTTCTGGTTAACTTATTGTTTACTTGCTTGCTATTATCATTATATCCATATAAGTAAGTAGGTTCCAAGGAAGGCACTAAGGGGAATTTATGGTGATATTCAACAATTTAAAAAAAAAATAACGAATAGAAGAGGAATCGTGAAAACTTCTTCCTACACTAGTTCTCAGGCAATTTAAGAGTCGGAAATGTCGTCATTATACTGAGTCATTTTCATGTTTTATTTATTTATTATTATAATACTTTTTTTTTACCCAATAAAAATCTTTTTTTTCCTCGTTTTTATATGTACATACATATAGACAATATAATATATTATATTCTCTTCTTTACTTTTCTTTCATTGCCCTTTTTTCCACCTGAAATATTATATATGTACATATATATTATCTTAACTCTTTGGTGTTGTGTTACTTTTTTTTTTTTCATTTTTTTTTTAAGCGTTATCATACCCTAAAGGATTATCGCGATGACGAGTTATTTGAGTTGTATTTTCACACAAGCGTGATATAAGGATGACCAAATATATTTTTCTTTAGGCATATACTCTGGTCGGTCAGTTATTAAAAAGGTCACGTTTATGAATATGTACTCGTATATAAAAAAAATAATATATATTTTGTTAAAGATACCTATATTATGTACATAATGTATCTGTTATGTTATTTTTTATCCTAACGAACACTTCATATTATTATTAATATGTATTTACATATACATATAACCTTTTTATAAAATTTATTTATTTTTTATATTTTTTTTTTTATTTTCATTTATTTCACATAATGTACACTCATGATTACACAGAACAATATTGCAAGGCAACACAATAAAAAAAATATAAAAAATATTAAGTGGTATTTATACATTTGTATATATGTACATATAGTATATGCATATGTGCATATAATATGTATGATATATGTAGTTTATATTGATTGTATCTACAATACTATTGATTAAAGTATTTATATTTGTGTTCTAGATAAAGTTTTTATTTATTTATTTTTTTTGTGTGACTAAATTTTCCTGGATATAATTTTTAAATACCTGTAGAAAAATTCACAATACAAAAAAATAAACGAATCCAAAAAAAAATCAATTAAAAATATTTAAATTTTATCGAAAATCAAAGGAATAAGGATTTTTAAAACAATTCAAATACTATTATTTGCTGCGAGCTATTTCATTAGAAAAATCCACCAATATAATATTTCATATCATGTTTTTTTTTTTTTTTTTTTTCAAATTATATGTATTAGATAAGTCGTTTTTAAAAAAGAAAAATAAATTGACAATTAATTAAAAATATATTTTTGAAATTGACAAAGTTGTAAATTTTTATTAATTTTTTTTTCTTTTAATTTTCTTGATAAAGTTCAGAAATATGGAAATGAAATTATATTAAATTGTAAATTGTAAAATTAATTAGATTTTTATAACACGAATTTTGAAGAAAATCAGCTGGCAAAAATTATGTATTTCTTTTTTCAAATTGAATTAACTTCTGACTTCTGAGTAAACATATAACTTATATAAAAATTTAAAAAATAGAATCAACAATATTCATAATAATTAGATAATATTTAGTTTTGTCTAACTATTTTTTTTTAAAAAAGTGTAAAAAGTGTGAGTTGATTTTTTTAAACAAATTTCAATAATTTTTTGAAAAAACGCATTGACTACTGGCTTTTATAAGCCTTTTCTAACGATTTCGTTTGAACTTTTTAAAGACAGAAAACTTTCATTGAAAATATTTTTTAATAGTTAATTATTTCGAAATGTTTTCCAACTCGAAACATTTGTTTTTCTTGTAAAGAATATCATATATCATCTTCGTGAAAAGATTTTAAATTTTAAAATACTAGAAAAAAAAACAGTTACATTTTTTCATTGTTCATTTTGTTTCAGGAAAAGTGTCATTTTATATCTGAAACTGTGAAATTTTTCAAGATTTAAAATTTCTTCACAATATTTATATTTTTCGTTGATGATAATTTTCAATTTTGAAAATAAGTATTAAAAAATAAATTTTACTTTTCTCTATTATTCACTCATCATGTTCAATCTAACATAGAATTTTTATATAATTTACTATACTTAATGTTAAAATGTTTGTTAAATGTTGTACAAAATTAAATTACCTTTTTGAAATTGCTGGATCCACAGTTAAAGATTGTCGTTGATCCAACGATACAAATGATGTTCTTAAGAAAAATAAATCATAAAAATAAGCTCATATCAGTAAGATGTATCTTGTTTTTTTTTTTTCGTTATTTTTTTTTTTTTCAAATTTTCTTATTAAAAAAAAAAAAGAAAAATATACAAAACATTTTTTTTCTTTACAACAAATAAATAAATTAAAACAAACAATTAAAGTAAAATCAAATAGAATAAACAAAACAAAACAAAAAAAAAAAGTAATTAAATGACAAATTATTCAACAGCAAAAAATAAACACATTATTTCACAATTTATTATTTACATTTTTAGTAAAACACGTGCTAAATATTTATTCTTTTACTTCTTTTCTATATTTATATTCATATATGAATATTAAAGTAAACAATATTATATGTGAGAGCACATGTTTTATCACTCAAGAAAAACAAAAAAAAACAAAAAAAATTCACAACATGCTTCTTAATAAAATTCTTTTGAAATCTTGATTTTTATTATTACTTTTTTTTTTTTTTACCTGACTTGCATCCGAATCAAAGGCTTTTAAAGTACTAATTTCCACGGAAGATATTGCACTAATCAAAAAAATTGCAAGCAACTACAAAATACAAATATCTTATATAAGACTATGAGATGAACTGTTATATTTCTTGAGTATATTGTTGATGATGGTATATTTTTCCATGAATAAAATTTTTAATGGACAACAAAACAATGTACAATGATGCCGATCAACAACTAACTCTTTAATGTAACATAACAATTTATAATCTGATCCTGTTTCGAAAAATATTTTTCTTTACAATGTGAATTTATATTATATTGAACTCAATTTTGAGCTCGAATTACATTCCCATTATTGTTGTTCTTTGATTTTTATGCTCATATAAAAATTTTCAAGAAAAAATCATGCTCTGTGATGTGCTGTTTTGCTCTTTATGTAAGCTTTTTCATTCATACATAATATAAAAATGCTGAATTCAACTTAAAAATGTTCTCATCATTTCATATCAAATCCTTCACAGTTACATTGTTTTTATTTTTTACTCTTTTTTGCTGAATACACAAAATTAAAAGATGTTTTTTTGCTATTTAAAAAAATTTTAAAATTTCAAAACTTCAGTAGGTACCACACAGTAACAAAGTAGATACATATGTATGTATATGATAACTTGGAATAACGAATTTCTTCGACAATAACGGATATCAGATGCTGTGTTTATTGTTTAAAATAGCTTTGAATATCTTATTAATAAATTTTATACATATATTGTACCCTTTTCTGTTTTATGAAGTGTTATACGAGTACTATAATGTTCTTGATTTTATTATATAGAAAATTTTCCCACCAGAATTTTTATTTCATGCGCTTTCGAAGTTCATCTTTAACGTTTTATCTTGTTGACGACATAATTTCCTGTTTATCCATAACATAAAAGTACTGTAGGTGTATTATATAAATGCATATGTACACTTATAGTTTATCATCAAGAACTTTAAAAACAACAGAATAATTTTTGTTAGATATTATGTATAGTTATTTAATTTTAATATCAAAAATTAAGCAGTTATGTACATACATAAAAAAGATATAAAGGTGTAAATAATACAACACCAACAGCAACAGAACCAAACAATATAATTCAACAATAGAAGATAACAGTAGGGTATATGATGTTCCACACAAACATTTCATGAATAAATATATTATATATGTATGTATAGGTATGTATTTATTGCATTGATATAAATATGTATTTTATACAGGAAAAATATCTATTTTTACACAATATCGGCATTTCATCATTGTATTGGGTATGTATAGTAAAAAGTCCTGCAAACACAAATTTGAATTTAAATGAGGTTTTTGTCAACAAAATTTGAATGTTTTGAAAATTTTAGATTTCATGGAAATTGAGAAATTTTTAAAACTTGATGTATTATAAAAAAAAGTAATAAAATGAAAAGAAAACTAAAAATAAAATATATATGTATATACATACCTATATGTACAATTTTTAGATATGTATATGTATATTTATTTGTTTATTCTTTTATTTTTATTTTTTCCCAAGTCAAATATAAATTATAAAACGAAAGGATCAGTATCCTATTAAATGTATCCAACATAATCGTATACAATACATATATATACATGAATTTAGAGTATTATTTACATGTGTACATATATCGGAATAGGTACATAAAACTTATACATTTTTGCAAACACCTGAATATGTGGGTATATTTTGAAAAAAAAAATTGCATAGAGACAATGTAGTTTTTGACACGATGTGATTTTTTCGCTATAAATATGATATTATACCCATATCATTCGTATATGCACAATAAAATCCCTATATGTATGTATACATATGAAAGATGTCCTTAAGGCAAATTTTTAACTGTAGGTACTAGAAAATATAACTTTGATAAAATTGTGACAGTTGCAGTTGTGAAACTAAAATTGAGTAGGTAGCTATTAAAAATTGATGTAGTTTTCTTTGTAGTCGATTTTTATGATTGAATATATCCTACATATATGTATTGCATTATTTCATAAACTTGTAAATAAACATTGAAAGCAATAAATTGAATTTTAATTAATTTTACTTCCTAGTTTTATATTAACTTTATTTTTTACAAAAAAAAAAAACGAGAATTTTATCAAGAAAGATTTTAATATCTATGTTTCTATCTGAAAAAGAGAAAACTGTTCTTTTCACATTCGTTTTCACAAATCACCTTTCTGGTCGATCACCCTATTTTAAACTTTTTAAAAAAATTTTTAAGAACCTTATATTTTTTGTTTGTTCAAAAGCTTGCAAAAACCATATTTTTAACAACAATTTTGAATTTGAAGTGTCATATGTATCTTTGAAGATAGATACTACAGCTACAAAGTCATATATATAAGAGGACGTTTACATGCTCTGCAGGAGGATAAGAAATGAACCAACCGTTCTATTGCTATAATAAGGTTTAAAAGGAAATAATATGACTTATTCTATCCCATTATTGAATCTTTTATGACTTGTAACATTAAACCAATCGAACTATTTAGCAATTTGAATACGATATATACTATATATACATGTATATTATGTAGTTAGTTACTCATGTCTTTTCCCTTTTAATACCTTTTTTTTATTTATAAAACTTTTCCATTAATGTATCAAACTCTATTTTACCAATATGATTTTTATCTTTAATATATTATTTTGTGTGTAATTTTCTTATTTAAAATACCAATAATTCTAATCCTTGTAAATAAACTTTGTAATCAATTAGTACAAAGAAAAGTAAAAATGTCAATTTATATACACCTTAATATATGTACATATGTTTTTTATATAACACGCATTTATAGAAAAAATTACATATATAAATATATATATTAACATTACACAACCTATCCGATATTCTAGCCGGAATTCAACAAGTTTCTAAATACCCGGAAGCAAATAAACAAACACGTGTTTTGGTGTCGTTTAATACACAGTATACTATACTGCTACTAAATATATGTTTGTCATAGTGTATGATTATAAATTTCTTATACATTATATGTCATACATATATATATATATATATGTTATATGTAAATACAAAAAAAAAAAAAAAGATAAACAATTAAGGATATTTGTATCATTGTATGTCCATCATGTGTAACATTCAAATCGATATGTAACAATAATTAAGTACATGAATATTAAGAATCATTTATTATCGATAAATAAAACAATTAATTTCAAGTGGACAATTAAAGGTATGTACATACATATGTATACATAAATATACATACATACATACATATATCATCATGTCGTTACGCTAATTAAATATTATATTACTATTATTTTTACCTTTATCCTGTTATCTTCATCAATAAGTATTAATAATAAATTCTAATGATGATTATATTCTTCTGAATTGTTTAGGTAAACTGTTTAAGTAAAATTAAATTTTTAAAGTTCAAATTTTCAAAAATCATTTAATAACAATTGACTAGAATATTATACTTGAATATAATTTGTATATGTCCTTAATACATACTACATATACATACACTATATTTATATTGAATTTTATCAATAGTACACTACATTAGAAAATTTAAAATTTAATATTTTAAATGATGTGTGAAAATACAATAAATATAATTACATATGTATGTATAAATATTATTTAGGTATGTATTATTGCCTAAAACTTTACACAATATATAATGTCATCATATCATCATAATGATAACTTTAACATAATAAACAGTTAAATTAATTATTTATTTATTGCAATATAGTATATTTTGATATAAATTACAAATCGTTATTATGGATACGTGTATGTACGAAATATATTATTATCAAATAAACTTTATATTCATTTTATAAAACAATAACACACCTCTACATGTAACCTGAATGAATTGAAATCACAAACTGATTTTAAAATTCTCTTTAAAATTATTCTCAAATTGAGTATAGGTGAAGGTGGAATAATCAGCGTTGCCATTTACTATATCTCAGGTAAGGTTGAACGCTGAAATAATATCTTTTTACTACTAGGCTCATCTAAAAACTGAAAATTTAAAATTTTCATTCATACAATGAACATGTTTTTGTATATTATTGAAAATTGAATATATGTATTTATTTAAAAAATAGAAAAAGAAACTCAAACATACAATATGATTTTTTGAAATTTTTCTCATTCACAAAAATTTAAATTGTAATTTCGAGTCGATTAATTTGCTTATTAAACTTTGAAAATAGAGTCCAAAGAGCTTATTTAGTAATAGAAAATATTTAGTTTAGAAAAAATCCAATAATAAAAAGCGATTTTTTGAGTTAATACGAAATGTGAGCAAAAACGGTAGAGCTGATCATATTTACTTTTTTAAATTTTAAAGTAAAACCAGATAAATAATGTTTAGCAGCGTTAAAACTCAACGTTATTAAAACTTCGTAATTTGAAATTGTAATACATAATAGACCTCTGACTTTTTAGCTATCATAGTATTTCTTATAATAACAAGCTTTTAGTAATAAAATAAAAAATAAAAATGGAAGCAAAAAAAAAATACGATAAATCAGTTGAATAAAAACTATAATTCAAAAAAATGTGCACCTAAAACTGCAAAAAAACAGTAACGAATGTATTTATACAAAAAATAAAAATAACCATATTTCTTTTACATCTTTTATTTTCACTTTTTTTTCTTCTATTTTCCAAGAAACAATTCTTAGAAATATACTTTTTCTATCTTTTATTTAATAAAATTGAAGCTTGCCACTGTTATTCTGTTTTGAACTTGAACTTTTGAAAAAAATCTCTTATTTTTAGATTCTCTTTATGGAAACAATAAAAAAACAAAAAAAATCAAATAGTGTAAATAAAACAAAACTAAGAATAAATTCTAGATTGCTTTTTTAAAAATTAATTATTTACCTTGAGGTAATATATTAATTACTAGTTTTACTTTTTTCCAGATAAAAAAAAATATTTAAAAATAAAACATGAAATATAATTTTAAAAAAAAAACAAATGAGTTAAATCGAAAACTTTCCATAATTTTTCTCTTTAAAAATTTTCTCATCCCCCAAAGAGAAATGTATTTTCTTATATTCATTCACTTTTACTTTAGGAGCTTATAAAATTCTACGAATCCTGTATCCTGATTCCTGAAAAAAATAATACATATCACACTTTTCTATTACGCATATGATACCGAGCATTTTGTGTAGCTTATGATTAGATTATGAATTTTTGAAACATTTCTTATGCATAAGAATTCAAACTTAACATCATAAAATATCAAATGCTATGATAATCTCATGTGTCTGTACGTACTCTGTATACTTTATAATCAAGGCATAATATAAAAAAAAATTGGGATTAATGTACTCAAATACAAAAAGTTGAGGAAAAAAGACAAGTTTGTTGATGATGATGAAAATGACGATTGTGATGATGGAAGGAACGCCATCATATTAGTGTGCCATCGTTCAATATTATAATGCTGGTTTTTTTTAGTACATAATTTGTTTTTTTTTATACATTTTCTACATACATAACACATTTTATGTATACCACCATGGTCGTAATTATAATATTTCTCATTGTATATGGCCTTAGGTGTCAGAAATGATGGATTTCGAGTCTAAAACATAATATAACTGCCTCAGGTTAAGACTATCCTAAAGCAAAATAAATGCTGATGAATAAAACTTTATATTTTACTTACTTTTTTTTCCCCATTCTCAATACATGTTCTATTGTCTTCATTTTTTTTTTTCCATTTTCATTTTTTTATTTATTCTAAAAAATTTTAGCATTATAAAAAATAATAAAATATGAACTTTTGGTTTAGTAGTAGTGGTAAGGTATAGTGAATACACATACATACATGCATGTATGTTTTTTTTTTATTTATTTATTTTTTTTTTGAATATTTCATTCGTTAGGATAGGTGACATAGCACAGCAGCATCAATATGATAACAAGAACCCACCAAAAGAGGACTTTTATCAGTTATTAAAGGATTCTTTATACAAAAATATACATACATATACCTACATACATTTAATACAGAAGTCAGCTATTGTTATAACTTTTTAAATAATGTGGTATGGTATGCTCCCTTAACCTTGAGGCTATGTGAATATGAAAATAAGGTCTTACAAGTCTGATTCTAGTTTCACTTATTTATGTTTGAAGCTTTTACTTTTTTAATAATACATACATACATATACATATGTATCAATGTATGTACATACATAAATATTATATTTTTTAGTTTATTTCTTATTTTGTAATTGTTTTTCTAAAGATGGAGTATTTGAAAAAAAAAACTGTTACAATAAATATCCGTTTTTTTAATTTTTTTTTTAAATTAATATAAAACTAATTTGTTAATTTCATAATTTGAGAATTCATATGACCATTGATAGGATTTTTAAAGATTGAAAGTAAGTTTTCTTTTCTGAAACCCTTTCAGTCATCATTTCTATAAAAGTATTCAATATTAAAATGTTACTGAAGCTAATTACTTTTTTTTTTTTTTGGTTTTCAACAAAGGGATAAAAAATAATATTAAACAATTATACATATGTATGTATGTATGAGACAATTCATTTTGATGTTTTAGTTATTGACCATCACAATATATGTATGTATGTATATTTTTAACTCTGATGTTCAAAGGAATAAAAAGTCCTTTTATTTGACCAAACCGTATAGTTTGTTGAAAAAATATATTCTTATATTTTACATTATGAGAATATATGTATACATATGTGCATATCTTTTCTATTCAGACATATGTATATACAGGATGGTCTGTAGTAAGTATTATATAAAAAATAAAATTGATCATATAGGACTTACTAAGTATAATAAACAAAAACCTTCCGAGGCGCGCTTTGACGTTCTCTGACTGCTAAATAGTTAGTGTTCTAGTCTCCTCCAGTTTTATTTTCATTAAGGTAGAACCTATGACCATTTTCAAGTTTTTATGCCTAGCATAGACCACTCTGTATGTGGTATAAACATACTCGTATGGATGTGATTTCGATACATATATGTATGTACATACATATATAAATGACTTTGGTTTTTTTGTTTCCTCCAGTTTTGTTTTTTTTTTTCTAAATTTACTTCTGGCTTTTTATTTTTTTTTTTCCTAGTTAATTGTTCTTCTTTTTTTTCTGTACGATATGTACCTATTGTAAAAAAATCTATATTTGTGAACTTTCGAGTAAACATACTGATGATGAAAGTAATCAAACAAAAAAAATTTTTTTTTTCATTTTGTTTCGATGTTTTTTTAACATTCAATTGAAATTTTCCTTGCAACTAGAAATATCTGTAGTAGATATTTAGCCATATAAGGATCTCATTACTAGAAGCTAATATTCATTAATTTTGTATGTACATACATATTACATACATATGATAGATACTTATGTCTCATATGTCTGATGTATGATAAATAATGACAGAATAAAAAGTATTTTTATACTACATTTCATGTAAACATGTATACATATGTTCAATGTATCATACACCTATATAGTATATTCATGTATGTAGTATATATAATTTTAAAACACATATCGTTATTTTTCTTTCTTCGGTTTTTCTTTTTTTATATGTCCCTTTTTTTTTCAATTGCTTCAAAACTACTTACAAAACTTTAACTCTCATCAGTGAGGTCTGAAGAATGAATTTCAATATAACCTTGAGGCTATCTGAATTACAATTGGAAGTTAAATATTATTGATAATTTGGTTAGTTCTAAGGTCTAATGCATTTCTATACATGTACATAAATTTATATGTATATGATGGATACATATGTACATATGTATGTATTACTACTTTATGCAATTAACACTTCGATCCATGTTAAATTTTACTACCTCCCATCTATGTTGAGGAAATTTTTGTAGACCTTTTCGTCCATTTAAAAAAGTATGTTCCCGTAGAAATAGGAAGTTGAAATTTGGCCAGGATATTCCTTGAAGGGTTCTCGTCCGAACAAACTTTAAACGACTAGGGCAAAAGTTATAGGGTAAAATGCACAAAAAAAAGAAAGAAAAACTTCTCCATATATAAATTTTTCTTTCGAATATAATTCGCATCTGTGTCGGAAATTCTGTTATTTATATTCAAATTTAAATTCAGGAGATCTGGTAGGGTACCAAAATAAGCCTGAAAATATACATATGGTATGGTCGGTATGGTTACATAAACATGATGTACCTACATACATACATATTTTTAAATTTTTTCATATGCGTGTTGCGTATTCATAAATATACATAATATATTATATTCAAATCAAATTTAAATTCTGGTAAATTTACCAGAAGATCGTCATCATCTTCACCATTACAAAAATCAACACCTATTACAACAAATATTAGGGTTAAAAAATTATGGTTTTTGGTCGACGGGATGCTGAGATATCTTTTTTTGAAAAAAAAATTTTTAAATTTCCATATAAAATGTATGATATACATTTGTATACTCACAGCCAAATTTGTGTCTTTTCATGTTGTTTTACCTATTACGTCCTCTTCCCCGAAAACTATGATAGTTACAGGATAACCGTATAATACAATTTTAAAAAGGACACTTCAACAATTATCAGTGTCAAAAAATTACGGTTTTTGGTCCATGGGATGCTGAGATACAGCTCATTGTGACATTCTCGATCAGGCAATCCTAGGGTTAAAAATAAAATATGTATTATCTGTGACACATATATGTAATAAGTGATAATAATATATGTACAAGTTTTTTAAAATATGTATATTTGTGATTTATGTAACATTTTTATAATGTGTAATAAATTTTTAAGTATAGAAATATAGAAAGTTTAAACTTTTAATATTAAACTTCCATGTCAATAAAAAATGTACAGTATGCTTTCCCCTATGATATATAAAAGTTGGGTATATTGGTTACAATACAACGATAGGGAATTCTTTGTCTCTATTGCTCATTCAACATTTATTATATGAAGACTATTTTCAGCCCAACTGTGAGTGTATTTTACATATACTATTATATTTTTCTAAAAATTTTAGCAACATTTTGTTTGAAGTGATTCTACTCTGTTTTCTATATACTCTGCTCTCAACTTTTCTTTTAAAATTGTATATGAAAATTGAACTTTGAGTTGAAGAAATTTATGTGTAAGTATTTTCAACTGATTTTGTAATCCAGATTAATAAATGAGAACTTTCATTAATAACATAATTGTAAAATATAAGAATCAATGGAAAATCTTCTAACTTTTTAATACTTTTACAAATTACTATCAGAAGTATCAAAATATCAATGGAAAATATTTAGGTGAAAAATTGTCAACAGATAATAATATCAATTTTATAGAATAATAGATATTTTCTATATGTTTATAATGAATTTTATGTTCCTTTTTTTTAAACTTTCTTATGTTTAAATTATGTTCGTTATCGACTAATTACTTCATATTTTTGGCTAAATTTCCGAAATAAACATATGCATCTACATACATATGTATGTACATATGATATACATAATATGTATAGGATAATAAATGGAATACCGTTTTATATTTTTGAAATATTATTATTTTGACATTATAGTATAAAATTTTGTATTTATTTGAAACAAATTTTTGTTCAATTCATATCTTAAAAATAATATTTTGATATAATGTAACAATAAAATAAAAATGGCTATATGTATATAATGTATGTACTGTATCTATATGTATGCATATATATTCATATATGCATAAAAAATTCAAAAATTTTAAAACACAATACATAAATATGTGCAAATTTCTATATAAATGTATATGTATGTATATATTCACAAAAGAATATTACATAGAAATGAACTATTTATTTTATACAATCTAAAAATAAATTTTACAAAAATACAAGCCTAAATAATAATGAAATGTAATTTTATATTTTAATGTGTTTAAAAACTATATTCTCTATTCTGTATATATAATTCTCTATATGAAATGATGTATGCCCTAAAGAAACAAATATTCGCGATATGGTTCAAATAATATTGCATTTATATGTAAGTATGTATATGTATGTACATACATATATCTTTGAATAAATATTTTAATGTTCATACATATGTATATACATATATGTATACAAATGTATATAATACAATAAAATCATATCCATCTATAATATTTCATAAAAAGTATTACTGGCTATATGACCAATTCAATGGAGGACTATAAATAATACAAAATTTCGGGATAAACAGTGTATTATTATTAAGCTTTTATGAGAGTTAAATTGCTAAAAGGGAATCTTTCAATTGTATTGCATTTTGTACAATATAATAACACATAAGTAAAACAATATTATACATTCATACTTGTACTATATATGTATTTTATATCCTAATAAATACAATAAAATATATAACAAATACATACATATATATATATATGTATCTACTATTGTATCTAACATAAAATTTAGTATTTTAAACATGCAAACTATTAACTAACAGTGTATATTCTAAAATTTAACAACAAAATTCAGAGATTTATGGTATAATTTCATCTTTGTGTATTGTCCTATTAACAATTTAAACAAGATATTTAAAGTATAATATATACTTTTATGTACATACGAGTATATATATTTTTCTAATGAAATGTATTCCAAAAGAAAATTCTAATATACATATATTGTACGTACATGCATTATTTTTACTACATATATGCATAATATAACATAAATGTAGCGCTGTTTTGTTAAAAATAATAATCATTACATTGTATTGTCTGCATAGTTACAAATTTTTGTGTTAAATATGAATTTTGTAAATTAAATTTGTTTATTTTTACTTCAATTTTTTTTACATTTTCTTTGTTTTTCTCTTTTATATTTTAAACTTTTTCATAAATTTTATTGAAATTCTTTTAGAGTAGTTCTAAAAAATTATCTAAAATAATAATCAAAAAAAAAAAAAATTTATTACTGTGTAAATTTTTTCATAACCAAATATGAATATTCTACATATGTATATGTATATATATTTTTTTTTAATTTTTTTTTCGTTAATTCTTGAAAAATAAAATAAATTAAATCAAAAATAACAAGAATTCCTAGAGGTGTTAGCTTTAGGCTTAAAGGTCTTTTGCTTTTTTTTCTCTCTTTTAGTTTGTTTTTAAAAAAGAATTTTTTCTTTAATTTTTCTCATCCTTTTTTTTTCTTTTTCTTTTTACTAATTTCTAAAATATTATTTAAGAATAATGAAATATGTTTAAACAAGAAAAAGGAAATATTTAAAATACAAAAAAAAAAAAACATAATTCTTATACCAGTGCGAGTGTTATAAAAAAATTTCAAAGGGTTATCTATCACAAATAAAAAAATGTTTAAATTATTTCTAAAAATTTTTTTTTTCCTTCAACATAGATGTACATACCTACTTACTTTGTTCTTTGCATAAACTTTTAAGCACACACAAAAATATAAAAAAAATAAAAATAAAACTTTATTTTATTATATTTATGTACAATAATTTCTTTCTTCTTTTTTTTTTTTATCTTTTACGTATATGTATATGTTGTAAATGTTTACATTTTAGGCTTTATTAATTTTTTTTTTTTAATTCAAGTTTAATTCTTCTAATATTTGAAGTATTGTGAAAAAAAATCAGGTAAAATATCCTTACATTTCCAGAAACAAAAAAAATTTAAAAATAAAAATTTGGACATAATCGTACATGCGCCTTCAATCAAATACTGCCCCCAGGTTGTTTTAAGATTTTTTTCAAATCTATTTAGTAAAAATAAAGAAAAACACAACAATATGAAATAAAATAAAAAAAACTAAGGAAGAAAAACGTTTTCTTTTCTAAAAAAATATAGTAGAAAAGAAAATAGAAAAGGTTTAATTTTTGAAATGCCAAAAACACTTTTTTTTTTTAATTAAACAAATTAAAATACAATATGAGTAATTTCAGCTTACATATTTGGAATACATATTATTTTTTTGCATTTATGTTCATAATACAAATAATATTTTTCCTATATGCTTAACAAATCACCAAAATACAGTGTGTGTGTGTGTGTGTGTGCAGTGTGTGTGTGTTTTTGTATGGTTTGTAATTGGTAATTAATAACGATATTGAAAACATCATTCAAAAATTACAACTGGTAATATTAAGCTTAATCACAGAAAATACAGAACTTGCATTATTTTATTTTAATTTTTTGTACATCAATTATGTACATTCATAATTACTGTTACTTCAAGTTTCTATTTTGTATATATGTATTTGTGCAACATTATGTGTACATATATATTAGACACACATAAAATAAAATATAAATTCCTTGTACATGAAATAAAAATTTATTTAGTTTATAAGGTTTATTTATATTGAAAATCTTTTTTATTCATTGTAATACGAGTATTTTACTTTTAGATTAAAATTATTCACAAAAAAAAAAAATTTATTACATAGTATGTGCATACATATTATGTATCTTTTTTTTTTTATATTCAAATTATTAATAACAACTCATATAATAATTTAAAAAGAAAATTTTTTTTCCATGTAAAAGTTGTCGGTCATATTTTTATTTTTTTTTTATGCTGATCTGTACAACATATGTATCTATATAAACAATTAAATATAAAAAAACAGAAGAAAAAAATTTGTACAATTTACCATGTAGGTAGGTATGTAAACTTATGAAATATATGTACATACGTGTATAATATCTTGATACTTGTAATAGCGCAATGGGATCAACAATTAAGTCATAAAAGTTCTTAATTAGAGTTTAATTACAACTTTTGCATTTCATTTGTACATTCGTTATAATATTTATTACATGTACATGTAAGGCTACTTTTTTTTTTTTTATACTTAACATGTACTTTATACATACATATGTTTTATATGTCATTCATAATACTGCATGTTCCTTACACAAACCTTAAAAAAAACAGATTCACATATTATGTATACGTGGATTTTATATATACAGATATTTTATTGAATGAAATTTATGTGAACTCGTGTACAAAAGATATTTAAAACATTAATAAACTTTGATGATGACTTATTGAGATATGTTTGTTGTACATATATATAAATTTTGATTTAAAAAAAATATATGTGTATAGTGTATACATACATATGTATATGTATATTATAATTTATACACAGTGAAATTATATACATCGCGCGGTCACATAAATAATAATGATAAAGTAAAAAGTGAAAATCGAAATTATGCAGAAACTCTGAAAAAATAAAAAAAATAAAAGCACACATAACTTATTTGCAGTTTACTTATTAATTTATTATTTTACTTTAAAAAAAAAAAAGAGAAAAACTTTTCCTGTATCTTTACAAAAATATACATATAGATTATAGCTATGTAAATGTAGGTATATCGAACAATTTTTATTAAAAGTTTATAATGAATATTTTGTAGTGTAAATTTTGCAATTTTGATCAAGAAAATGATATAAAAACCTATAATTGTTAATTACACCTGTGTATTTTATTTTATTGTTATTATTATTATTTGTCTTTTTTTTTACTATACTAATTTAAAGGAATTTAATTTTTTCACTGTACAGAATTCCTCAAAATAAATACATGAATTAAATTAAAATTAATTGCACATCCGGAATCGAGTACAAAAGTGTGGTAATATAAAAAAGAAAAATTGATGACAATTTAAATACGATATGGATTAGTGTATATTTCATGTTTTTCTTTAATATAATTTGTTGACAAATATGTAATAATTAATAAATATATATGTACATACATACATATATTCGGAAAAAAAGAGAAAAATATATTAAAAATAATGTTTTTTTTTATTTTCTTCAAATTAAGTTTCCTCATAAAAAACAGTTTTAAATTAAAATTTAAATTCAAACAATTTCCAATAAAAATTAATAAAATTCACACTTCGCTCAATGTCAATTTGTTAATTTTTCAAACAATTTTCTATTAATATTTTATCGGCATGTATTTTTAACATTTTACCTATATGTACACATTTGTATGTATGTATTTATTTATTTTTTTTCTATAAATAATATTTACCATCTCTTCAGGGTAACAAATCGTTTTTGTTTTTGTTTTTTTTTTCGTTTTTTAAATATTTCTACAAATGTACTACGTTCATCATTGAAAATCAGTGTTAAATTTTCACGTTAAATATTTTCAATCAATATTAATAATTGAAAAACACATTATATGTAGATACTCGTATGTATTATGATTTTTCAAAAAAAAAGAAAAAAAAATTTATTTTTCATTTAAAAATACATATGTACCTACATGTATGTACTTCCCGCCTGACATGACATGTGAAATTTCGTGTGAAATACATTATGTATAGGTATGTATACGTATGTACATACATACATGTTTTAAATGATTTACATTAGCAAATAATGACTTTTCCACTCATTTAACATTGCTAAACAAATTTTATGGATGATTAAATTTTTATTAGGTATAAAGTCATTTTATGTACACATAATATGTAACAGAATGTGCATTACATTTTATTCATATATACATATCTTTGTATATACATATATTTATATCAATATTAAATTTTTCTTTTACAATATTATAAATATAACATTATAAAGGGGAATTTTTGCAATAACTTTACATGATTTTGTTTTTAAATTTTCATGTATGTACTACACTAATAATGAATTCGTACATAGTATATTTATTCGTTTTTATTTATTTTATCCTTTTTTTTTCATTTTGATTATTTTTTTTTTTAAAATCTGTGTATAAAAATTATTTTAGAAAAATTCCCCGTTAAATTTCAACATATGGAAAAACTTCAAGAAAATTCACTGAGAGAAAATGTTCACTTCTGTTCTGGGTTATTATTTCAAGGATTTTTTAAAATATATTGAATAGTTTTTTAAAATATAGAATTTGAAAAACAAAAATTAAAAAAAAAAAATATACATATCGTCGCCCTAATAAATGTTTGTCGTAAGTTGTAACGAAGTTACATGTCACCATCACAGAAAGCTTTTTATTTTAAAACTTCCGACAAAAAACGGGTACCGGAAGGAAATTGAAAAAAATAACCGTCATAGAATATTCTAGAAAAATCTAGAAAGCTTGAAATTTTAAAAATGCGTAATTCGAAAACAGTATAAATACAGAGCCGATTTTCATATTAGATTCATTACAATTTGGACTTCTGAACTAGTAAGTAATACCTAGTAGGAAAGTAAAAGTGAAATCAAAGTAGGAGTAAGTAGAAAATCGAGTACAGGTAATATACAGAATTTGTAATATTTCTAGTAGGCTTTTCTTCCTAATAGCACCGAGCAACATATATAGAGGAACACTTAGTACTGGCTCGAATGTAGGCAAAATTTTTAAAATTTGATGGCCTGTGCGGGAAGTGTGAGGGACGAAAAGCTTCTATCTCTCACGAAAAAATATATGAGAAAACTTTCGTTTATTACTCAGTTGCTTCTTACACAAAATATTATTTTTATTCATATAAGATAAACATATACATGTATACCTAATTCCTTATTCATATCGTTGCGTTCTAACAAATTTTTTTCTGTATACATTGAAATATACGCATAAAGATATAAAGAAAAAAAATATTCAACTTGTAGGTACATTTATTTTCTCGATTCGAACAAAAAATTATACCCACTCCTTTACTGAATATGTATGTACATACGTGTGTATATATTTTGCTGTTTGAGAAAGCAAATATCTATCCTTTCCGAAATTTTTTTTTCTTTTTTCAAATTTTAAAAATCATTTTAAAAATATATTTTTATATTTTTCTAAATTTCTATATCCAGAAAATTTTCGTAGTTTGTTCATCTTCATTGACAAATATGAAAATTTTATTCGTGAAGGATCAGGAGATCAGAATAATCAATAGGCATGTTGTTTTATTTTCTTTTAGGTACATTATAAAATATCTAATGCTAGTTTTTAATACATTTTAAAATATACACACAAGCAAACAAAAACAAAATTTCATGTATACATTTCTCATATATCCCTTCTAAAAACCAACAAAACACAAAAATAACCAATAAAGTGAAAAAAAAAAAGAAAAAAATGTACACGATCGTAAATAATTATGTATGTGTTGACGACATATTACGTTTTAACTATACGAATTTGTATTCAATTTCTTCCTTCAAGAAAAATAAAAAATATTTAGTGTGATATATATTTTTTGTAAAATTTTTCTCAAACACATATACACATTTTTTTGTACGGCGGCCGGTGATTATAGTCAAAATAATATGAGTTGGCGAATCTCGCGCATGTCTTACATGTGTTACTGATCTTCTTGTGTATACATATACGAAGGAAGAAACCTACTTTCTTAGAATTTACTACACCAAAAATGCATGTTTGTAAGTATCTTTTCTTCTGCGCATAGTTTTCTAGTACAATATAATACGATTAGGCATCTTTTTTAAATCGAGCTATACCTACATATATATTTTTGGTCTTTTGCATTGAAAAATGTATAGAGGTAAAGGAAGAAGGGTAATAAGGAAAAAGTATGTTTTTTTTTATTATTTTTATTATTATTATTTATAATACATACTTCCAATTGTTTTTTATATGTATATGTCGTCATTATATAATTTCAAGCAATCCTATTGGCTATACGTAAATCACACAAATGACAAATTGATACTACTGCCTATTAGAGACGATTTTTAGTACTGTAAAATTTAGGATTTTTGATCGAATTTATGAATAAAATTATTTTCTAAAAGTATCATTTTGATATTCGACCTGATAAACCATATGCAAATTAATAAATTTTAAATAAAAATCATTATCAGGAATTTTAAAAGTGGTAATATGCAAATTAGCAGTCTTTTAATGTATGTACATGATCATGAATGTTTTTTTATAACTATGTATCAGCAGATCCTATATTAAATTTAAAAAAAAGAAAAAGAATCGTTCACTTACTTCTCATATACATATGCACCTACATACATATGTACATTCCCATGCCCATTCCTATACTCAATTTTGTATATTATTTTGTATATCAATGAATATTATTATAACAAAATATAAAAAAAAACCTGCTTTCACAAATACTATAAAATTCCCATTTAAAAATACATTAAATATACATGTGTATGTACAATTGTACATATTATACTGAATTTAAAATCCTTTAGAATCACTAAAGAAAATTACAACAATTTCTTATCCTCTTGTATTGTAGAGCAATTTGTGTATAACTTGTTTCTTTGAATTCTGATTGCCTGGTGCAAAAATAATTTGTAATGTTAGAAAATTAAGATTTTTCGATCGAATTTTTCAATAAAATTATTTTTTTTCAATAAAATTATTATCATTATGATATCAACATTATATTTGGCCTGATAAACGATCAAATTTGATATGTAAATTATCAACAGAATTTATAAGTGTGCAGATCATAGGCAAATTAGCTACTTGTATACTTCTTCTTCTTGAAATACTTGAAATATACCCTCAAATCCTATATTTTCAATTTCTCATACAAATTTTTATACTGAACCAAATGGTATGTATACTGAATATATGGAGAAAAGGAAAAGCTGTTTCCATATGATTCTGTATATTGTAATGCTTGATACATGAGAATGATTGAGTTAAAAATGTTAAAATTTCTCAAATTTTTTTAAAAATTTTGTATGTATTGCATGGAAAATATATAGAAAAGAGAATATACTTTAAAATCAGAGAAATTAAGAAAAAACCCTGAGAATAAGAAAGAGCTTAAACAGTGATAAGATTGGAGGTAAGCTTTCAACATTGGAGGTATTTTTGCTGTTTTAAAATTTGTTATTTCAATGTACTGCGATAAAATGTCTGGTGGTAATTTATATAGTCTGTTATATATAACAGTTGGCAAAAACGTTTCTACGTCCACTCAGTATATCTGAAAGTTGGTAGAAACTAGTATTGCGTCCAGATAGCTATTATTCTCTGACTTTACTTTTCTCTTAATAGCTAACAGTTGGCAAGAAAGTATTTACGTCCACTCAGTATATCTGAAAGTTGGTAGAAACTAGTATTGCGTCCAGATAGCTATTTTCTTACTAGTCTTTTCTTGAAGTAGCTAACAGATGGTAAGAACGTTTCTACGTCCACTCAGTTTATCTGAAAGTTGGTAGAAACTAGTATTGCGTCCAGGTGGCTATTTTCTTACTATACTTTTCTTCTTAGTAGCTAACAGATGGTAAGAACGTTTCTACGTCCACTCAGTTTATCTGAAAGTTGGTAGAAACTAGTATTGCGTCCAGGTAGCTATTTTCTTACTATTCTTTTCTTGAAGTAGCTAACAGATGGTAAGAACGTTTCTACGTCCACTCAGTATAGCTGAAAGTTGGTAGAAACTAGTATTGCGTCCAGGTAGCTATTTTTGAGACTTACTTTCTATTCATTTATATTTTCATTAATCATTTTCAATTACAGGATCTAGTTCAGGTTTCAAATTATTGTATTGTTAGTTTTAAGAATACTAAATTGTTAATTTTAAGAATATTGAATTATTAATTTTAAGAATATTGAATTGTTAGGTTTAAGAATTTATGCAGATAATAAAGCATTTTATTTTCTATTAAAGTATAAAAGAAAAGTTGTTATTATTCACAACTCTAACGACGTAAAACTTGACCCTGGAACGACGAGCTAACCCGCACATTAAAAAACGTCGTTATAAAGTAACAATTTTCGATTTTGAGATATTTGAAGTTAAAGTTTGCCCTTTAATAACTTTTTTAATCGTCGATAGATTTGTTCGGGGTTTTGTTATTATTTTTGAAATTGATAAATGTATGTATGTCTGAAAGAAATTTTATGGAAATCCTTACTATACAAATTAAAATATAGTCTTTAAAAGTTTTGATGAAATGTAACATACGACAAAATAGCGACCATTTTTCCAACAAATCCATGCACATACGACAAAATGTATCACATACGACAAATAAAGTTTTTCAGGATTTATTTATCGTAAGTGACGATAGTATTGAATTACGTACTATTTAAAAACTACAACCACTACAACCGATAAATAATTGTCGTATGTTACAATGATATGCAATATTTATTGGACATTTCTGGTATCAAGGTAACATACGACAATTAAATATTGAAGAAAAATGATTGTCAAATCCGGAACAAATTTGTCGTATGTGTAAATTTTGGGCACATACAACAATAATTTACTGAAAATCTTCCAAAATAGGTTACATACGACAAAGTACACACTGAATATCTCAGAATAGAAGAGACATAGAAGAGAACTGATAAGTGCGAATTAAAGAGCATATGCCAAAACCTTATTATCTGCTTCTAACACAAAATCTTCAAAATGTAACATACGACAAACATTGGGACGACGATATGTATTAATACACATATTCTTAGTTCTTTTTATATTTATTATATTTTATTCCATATTAAAAGTTTATTTAGTCCTTTTTGACCTTTTATACATTTCGAGGTTTATAATTTTATTATTTATATGTACCTATACATATGTATATATCCTTTTTTTAATTTTTTTTTTTTTTGCTTTTGTTCCGACTATACTGAATTTTTATTTATGCGGTAAATAAAATAACATATATGTACATACATAAATACATAATATATTCTCTTGCATCTCTTTTGTCCAATAAGCTGTCTGTTATAGGTGTAAAAATTATTCACTTTGGGGCATATAAGTTTAAAAAAAAAAAAAAATGAAGTAAAATACAAACAGAAAAATGAAATTTGTGGGAAACAAGAGAAAGTAACCCTTTTGCAATCGGAATTTTTTTTTTTGATATGATAGAATGTTTTTCCGCATCTCATGATGTGTATACGATTTAAAAAACAAAAAAATACTTGATATCATTAATATAGGGCACAATTTATTTTGCGACAAATATGTGTCTCTCTTCAAAGGGTTAAAAAATTTAAAAAAAAAATCGTGTAGCAATGGAATAGTGTCGAATATTGCATAAATTGTACATACATTCATATAGAAAAAGTTTCATATTTATACAGATATTTATGGTATATGATAGATGCATCGGTTTTGTCAATAGAAGAGAATGTCAAGAGATTTGTACCTATATATATCTGCCGTACAAAGGCTAATCGCGTCAATTACATTTTCACTCATTTTGAGTTAGATATATATAGTTATATATATGAACTAAAGGAAAAATTCTCTATTAAAAAATATGTCTATATATCTGCCGTACAAAGGCTAATCGCGTCAATTACATTTTCACTCATTTTGAGTTAAATATATTTATGATATAATATCTGCCGTACAAAGGACAATCGCGTCAATTACATTTTCACTCATTTTGAGTTAAATATATTTATGATATAATATATAGTTATATATATGAACTGAAGGAAAAATTCTCTATTAAAAAATATGTCTATATATTATATATTATATATATAATTTAATTTTTCCACTAGTTCATATGTATAACTATATATTATATCATAAATATATCTAAGTCAAAATGAGTGAAAATGTAATTGACGCGATTGTCCTTTGTACGGCAGATATATAGTTATATATATGAACTGAAGGAAAAATTCTCTATTAAAAAATATGTCTATGTATTATATATTATATATATAATTTAATTTTTCCACTAGTTCATATATATAACTATATATCTGCCGTACAAAGGACAATCGCGTCAATTACATTTTCACTCATTTTGAGTTAAATATGTTTATGATATAATATATAGTTATATATATGAACTGAAGGAAAAATTCTCTATTAAAAAATATGTCTATATATTATATATTATATATATAAATTAATTTTTCCACTAGTTCATATGTATAACTATATATTATATCATAAATATATCTAAGTCAAAATGAGTGAAAATGTAATTGACGCGATTGTCCTTTGTACGGCAGATATTATATCATAAATATATCTAAGTCAAAATGAGTGAAAATGTAATTGACGCGATTAGCCTTTGTACGGTAGATATTATATATTATATATATAAATTAATTTTTCCACTAGTTCATATTATACGTGCACATATCTGCCGTACAAAGGCTAATCGCGTCAATTACATTTTCACTCATTTTGAGTTAAATATATTTATGATATAATATCTGCCGTACAAAGGACAATCGCGTCAATTACATTTTCACTCATTTTGAGTTAAATATATTTATGATATAATATATAGTTATATATATGAACTGAAGGAAAAATTCTCTATTAAAAAATATGTCTATATATTATATATTATATATATAATTTAATTTTTCCACTAGTTCATATGTATAACTATATATTATATCATAAATATATCTAAGTCAAAATGAGTGAAAATGTAATTGACGCGATTGTCCTTTGTACGGCAGATATATAGTTATATATATGAACTGAAGGAAAAATTCTCTATTAAAAAATATGTCTATGTATTATATATTATATATATAATTTAATTTTTCCACTAGTTCATATATATAACTATATAATATTATATCATAAATATATCTAAGTCAAAATGAGTGAAAATGTAATTGACGCGATTAGCCTTTGTACGGCAGATATGAAGAAAAAAAATACCTATCACCGAAAAAATTTTTATGTAAATATGTTTAATGTGCAATTTAAAGATTGTGTAAAAAAAAAAAGAGAAAATTTGATATTTACCCTTATATTGTATGTTTTTACGAAATTTTATATTTAAATAAATAAAATATGTATGTATGTACCTATGTATATACGTAAATTAAAAAAAAAATGATAATAATAAATAAATAAAATAAAAATTAAAAAAGAAAACAAAATATGGAGTCCCTAATGGCATTTTATGGAAATCATTTTGCGAAATAAATTAACAGCCTCAGGGCAATATCAGCTATACACGAAAAAAAAAAAATAAATAAATAAAATTAAAAAAAATTTAAAAAAAAAGAAATAAATAAAAAAAAAATTTTTTTTTTTGAATATCTGACATTAATGAGAAATGGTTGGTTTGGCTTTTGGCATTGACTTTTTCCTTCATACATGTACAATACACATACATACACATGTATGTTATGTATGCATATATAATTTCACTTAGGCGCTTTCAGTTTTCTCTCGTTTTAAATATATAAATATTATTTATTTTATTTGATACTCATTTTAATACATATGTACATACATACATATGTATATGTGCAATTTATTCTGTTCTTTTTTGTTCAATATAATTTTTATTATTTTTATTTTTATAAGTTTTTTTAATGATCTGGCATAATTTCATGTATAAAAATGATAAATGTAATCGTTTATGAATGATATCGATATCAAAATATATTAAAATTAAAAATATAATAAAACGAGAAAAAAAAATTCACAAATTATAAATATATGTGGGAGTTAATTGTTATAATAGTTAATGAGCTCTTTTACCAGAACCAACAAAGTATCCTTTTTTTTTTTCGTTACAACTAAATTTTTTTTTTCAAATTTACTAGGTATTATTATTTTTATTTCAGTATGTACTCGAATATATTTTTACTAAAATAACGCAAAAAATCCTAGATCGAATAATTTTATTTTTTTTAATTTCAATCTATCCACAAGTTTTTGATTTAATTCAAAAAAAAATTTTTTTTCAACTATAAGATTACAAAAATGCTACGAATAAAAACCTCTTCATAATTTTTATTTCAAAAAGAAAAACCCATGACTTTTCTCAGAATTATGAAAATTTATTAAATGATTCAAAAAAAAATGTATATGTATATCAAGAGTTCTGATTAATTTTAATCTATGAGTTGAAAGATACATCAACATAATATTATCATTAATAATCAAACTCTTACCATGATCATTATATTATATGTACGTATTGTTTAAAACAAAGAAATTTCTATAGCTCATTAGTTAACATATTTTAATTAATAAAATTTCAACGGAACGTCAAATTATAATTTTTTTGTTTTTTTGTTTTTCATTTTGTCTTTTGTGTATATGATATAAACAACTGTTGTCTTCTACAAAATCTATCAAACATAAATTTTCTTCCATGTACCTAAATTGAAAAATATATGTATATAAAATGTTAAAAGTCAATGTTTTAAAAAATAATTAAGGTATAGGTTGAAGAAACATATTAAAATTTTTAAGTAAAAGGATTAGAAGTAAAAACAAAATTTAAGAAAAAAAAAAAAGTTGTGGAAAAAGTTGCTGTCACTTATATAATTTGAAATTTTCAACATTTCACGAGCATGAATTAAAAAAAAAAAAAAAATCAAAAACGAAAAAAAGTAAAATAAAATAAAAACAAACAAGCAAAAAACATAGTATGTAGGTAGATATATATATAGATATATATAATCTAATGAAAAAAAAAAATTTATGAACAATTAATATAATGAAGAAATTCATCATCATCAACAGCATCATCATCAGTTACTATACCAATATTATTTATTTTTCCTTAATTTATAAATATTCTCGTCTCATGTAATATATAGGATTTTTCTTATGATTTACATTTTATGAAAATAAAGATAAAGTCTTCAAAAATTCATCTTCTGTTAATGAAATCTTACATATTTTATTTTTTTTTTATTCATAGATAAAAATATATATGCGTACATAATAAATGTTATATAAATACCTATTTGTTCTAATATGTAAACATCTACATACATATATACGAGTACGAGTATACTAGTTATCATTTTTTTAAAAAATAAACATTTAACTGTTTTTCTGTATCTTAAAATTTGCTTTTCTTCTTCATTAAATACATATTCTAGCTCTTCTACCTTTACAATATATTTTTAATTTAAATATGACCTTAACTCTTTTATTTATTATTATATTAATAAGTATTATGTATATCATTATGTATGCCACCAACTTACACCCCATTAAGATTTATTAAATATTATTTTTATATACATATGTATTCATGTACACTATAAAAATATATATATATAATAATACATATATGAAAAATTTAGTATCTTTTGCAACGTACGAAATTAAAGTGGGTTGGTTTTTCAGATTTTCTGCGTTTTTTCACATTGATGGAAATTTTGAAGTGTAAATTTTCTTCGTTCATCAAAAAAAATATATATAACTCTACATATAGGTATATATAGCATTATCTATAATATTTATAGATATATATAGTATATGTACTTATTTGTGTAAACAGTGCAATAAAGTCGAAAAGAAATATGATATAAGATTGATGTGTACCTATGTATGTATATACACAGAAACAAAAATTTTCAAAAACTTTAAATTTGATAAAATATGCTTAAAACATATTATAAGGAACCTTAAAAATAAATTAATAAATGCCCTTTAGCGTTTATGATGAGTCAGAAAATTTTTGGAGAGCATTCATTTTTGGTTTTAATGAGATACCTAAAGGCAATCCCTTCATACTAGGTACCTTTAGATTTATTTTTTTATTTTTCTGTTTTTCTGTATATGTTTATTATTTTGTATATATATGTATATGTAAGTATATACACATTATTTATAACTAATATCATTTTCATTTACATACATAGATACTATATTTATGTATGGTATGGTATAATATGTATTTACACAAAAACAAAACTACATATCTACTTATATATGTATATTTTCTAAAATTTTCTTTTTAATCAAATACTTGATTTTGATGATGATGATGATCCTTTAACTTTTTGATTCAAATTTTAATAACATATTGCGATTGTAAAGACGTTCATAAAATAATATTACATTTCTCTTTATGATTTTTCTGATTTTACAACACATCATACAAATATGTATATGTTTGTATATATACAAAACTCACAATATGTGATTTTCTATAACTGTAAATTGACTGACTTAAAATGTGATCTCTTTATAAAATTTTTAATAAAATAACTTTTTTTTTTTGTTTTTAATATTTTTACATGTTCAAATATTTAAAATGTATACATATTTTATTTTACATATATTTACATACAAGTATATGTATGTGTAAATATGAATACATTCTACATTCATTATTAGATATAAAAATGTTAGATAATATGATAATAATATAATATACAATATTAATACATAGCTATAAGACATATATGATGAATTTTATAAAAAAAACATCGCCGTAGAGAAAGGATGAAAATGATTTTAAGATATAAAATTTTGATTGAAAGCCAAAATCAACCTTTTTCAGTTCTTCTATCCTTTTCTTGAAAAATAAAATGTTTGTAAGTTTATACTTAACAAATTTATAACATATCCATCATAATTTTTTTTTTTTTTGCCACCCTCTTCATAAATATCTCATACTTGATGATATTATTACTCTTCCTTATTTCTCTTAACCCCGTTTTTGTGTGGTGTTTTTTCATTTCTCCTTTAGAATCATTCATATTTCTTATCCTGTTTCGTTGTTGTGTTATTGTTTTTTATTTATTTTTTAAATGTTATATAGAAACATACATATATGTATATGTATATTTGTACATGTATATCCTCAATTTTGATGAAATGAAATAAATTCAATTATTGTGGTATGAGGAGCAATTAATTAAAATACCTTTTGTGGTAAAAAAAAAAAAAAAAAAAAAAAAGAGAAAGAAAAATAAAAAATTGGAAAATATTAAAAAACAGTAAGTTAAGAAAGATGCAAAAGAAAAAGATGAAAAAGAAGAAATAAAGATAAAGTAAAATGTGGTTAAATACAAGCATACAAGGTAGATTTTATATATAGGTATGAAATAGGTGGATGTACTCATTTTTTTTTTATATATAAAGAGTTTTGCGTACATTAACTTACTTTCAAATTAAAAACGGAAAATTAAATGGAATAAAATAAAAATAAAATAAAAAGTGAACAAAAAAACAACAACAAAAAAATGAAAAGGTTATGATTTCATTCAAATTTTTGTGAGATTTCATTTTTCACAGATTGAAGATATATAATTAATACGAGTAATTGAATACAGTATTTGTTTAACAGTAAAAAAAGAAAACATAATAATAAAAAAATAAATAAAAAATAAAAACAAATTAAACAAGACTAAAATTCTAATTGAATAAAATTTATTTATTTGGCAACATTCATTTTGAATTTTAATTAAAAGTTTAAATATTAGTTTTTAAGTATGAAATTTGGAAAAATTTATTTTTGTTTTTTTTTTGTTTAGTTCAAAGATTTTTCAAAATTTCTTCAATTTGATTTTTTTTTTTTTTTAAGAAAATGATCTTTCCAAAAAACATTATAAATTTAAAAAATAATTAAAAAAATAAATTCAAAATGATAAATATTTAAATTTAATCTTGATAAATTTGTTTTTCTTTATGAAAAAAAGAAAAAAAAAAAACACTGAAAATTGAAAATTCATCAAGAAAATAAAATTTAAATTACATGATAAAAATATAAAATAGAGAGAGGGAATCTTTGATTTTCTAAAAATTTTATAAATATCCTTTATGATTTTAAATATTTAATGCATTTAAATTGTTATTATTTGAATAATATCATTTTATTGTATTATTTTTGAATTATATAGAAATATATTTTAAACGAAAATTTTAATTCAATATAATATGCAATGTATATATATGTATGTATGAGTATATGTATATAATATGTCACTTTTAGAAAGATGTACTGATATATATTTTTCTTTGATTACTTGTGTCACAATTTTGTTACAAAGTCACAAAACGTAAATTAAATATTCAAGATTTCTATAGGTATGTATATATATGTACGTACATATACTATACGCTATGTGTATGTATATGTACATACATATAACACAGTGATAAATATTTTGTACGTCTTTCTGCTCATTTATCTTTTCATCAAACAATTGTTTTAAATAAATTAATTACATGTAGGTTAGATGATAATAAATAAAATTATAGACCTGGTGGTATCATATATATTTATACTTATATATACATATGTATGTACATATTTTTATTATTATATTTACATGTAAAATATAAAGTCCTGAAGAAATGTTTTCTTTGTCATTGTTCGCAGTCAATTTACATGTTAACGAGGAATTTTAATGTTTTATCTCAATTTTAATGGTGTAATTGTGAATGAATAATCATCAGGTATACCTTTACATACATATACACACACATATACATATATGTATGTACTTTCATTTTGTCACTTTTTATCGTATTACTATAATACCTTATATAAAAAAAATTTTAATATTAAATTATGTTAGTATAAAAATGTTTTCAAATATATTAAAATATGTACATACATACTTTTATATGAGAATTTTCTATCATCATAGGATTATTACAAGTGTAAGAAAAATATAAAGGACGAAAATGTTTTAAGAAACTTATTAAGCCATTTTGATATAGAAAAATATTGAAGAACAACTAAAAATTAGTGTGAAAATTGGTATAAAAAAAAAATAAAATAAATCAATAAGCAAGGATTAAAACGATCTTCAAGAAATTGTTGAAAATATTTTTCAAATCGTACAGGTTGATCCAATAATTTAAAGTTTAATGTCTTATAAATATTTTTTTTAACAATTTTTTATTATGTAAAATATTTAGATTCTTCTATTTGCAAAAGTATAGTTAGAAACTAATGAGAGAAAAAATACCTAAAAGTATACATACATATAAACATACATAAAGGTTTCCTTTTCTCTTTTTTTTTTTTTGTGGTGAAAATTTACTTTTTTAATTAATTTTTGTTTTATGCAAAAAAAAAAACCATACTTCATTATGTGTATGTAGAACTTTTTTGTTCTAAAAAATATAAACTAAAAGTAAGTAGAAAAATATATGTGTGAAGTTATGATAACTGTGAAAATATATAAAGACCTATGATCTTTGTTGGTTTTTTTTTTGTTTTTTTGAAGGAATATTATAATAAAAAATAAAATTAAACTGAAAAAATAAATTCTTAAAAAATGCCTTGAGCTTTTGGTATAGAAATAGCTCTCTTTCTCTAATATTCATAACAATTTGGATTTAATGAAGTGCCAATGGCAAGAAAATGTTTCATAAATATACATATACCACAACAACAACAAAAAAATATTAATAATAGATAATATATTATAAAATATTATCACATTTTTATTATATTTTTCAATATGCTCATATGAGTGAAGACTGGAGAAGCCAAATTAAAAGGGCCTAGCCAAGAGAATTAATGTAGTAGTTTTTTTTTCCTTTTCTTTTACATCTTTTCGATACCGAATGTTCCACGGAAAATTGAACAGCTTATCAAAGATGACAACTTTTCTAGTTATTATTTTATTGGTAAAATATTTTTTTATTGTGACTCCAGTTGATGATGTATTAATAATATTAGCACCCTTCTCATTTTGTATTACAACTCTACTTCATAACTTTTAAAACAATTTTTGACCACTTATTTATACATTATCTAAGTAGCTGAAAATAGCATACAAACAAAAATCAAATTCGTGTTGAATGTAAATCATGTAAAAATAAAATTTGACATAAATTGCAATACATATTATTTTAAAAAAAATAAGAAAATTATAAAATATTTTCATTGTTAATATTATGAAAATATTTATTTATTTTCATAATAAACTTATAACAATTTTCTATTATGAATTTTTTTAAATTATCGAATGTAAATACATTTTTATTAAAAAGACGTTATAACAAAAAAATAAGCTATGTACGAGTATACTCAAGTATACAATTACCATACGTTTATAAAACTTTTATTTTTTACTAACTTACTACATGTTATTACAGATTATATTTATGATTTCTGAAATGAAATATAGTAAATACGAGTATATAATACATATATAGTATATTACAACAATGAACCTTACCATTGTTATAGTCTTTCTGATTTTATATTTGTTTTTTAATAATAAACATTGTTTTACATACAAGTAATATTTTATATATTATATTTTGTATCATAATGTATTTTTTTTTTTAGTATTCATATGAATGAAGAAAGTTTTTTTTTTTTTTTTAATACAAATCCCTTGTGCAATTTAAAAACTTCATATAATGTCTATTCAAATATATGCTTCGAAATAATACCTTCAAGCAAATTTAAAGCTTTTCATAGTTTTTTTTTTCTTCCTAAAATCCTCCATACATTGTTGTATAAATAATATACATTATTACTTAGCTATATTGAACTATCAGGATCAGTAATATATCTATACACATACATATACATATATATTTACATATAAGTATGCATGTGTATGTAATAATTTTTTTAAAGACACATAATAAAAATATTAAAAAAAAAAAGTAATCCTATTTCCTCATACTTTTTAACATTTCAATCATCTTATATAAATTTCATATATGTATATATCGGATTGGGTATACAAAAGTAAATAATATACGAGTATGTAATATGTAATAATATAGTAATAAAAATAAATTAATTAATTAAAAATAAATAAAATCGTACTTATTTTTATTTAATATCTTTTGTGCATAATGGATTTTATTTTTAAAACATGTCGTATCTTATTCTTTGCACCATTTTTATACATTCGATTTATACATACATACATACTTATTATTTAAAATGAAATATGAATTGAATGTCTCAGATATAAACATTTTGGAATAAGCATTTTTAAACTTCCTTACTTTTTATTCCATTTTCATATATACATACATACATACATACATATGTACATATTTTAGATTCAAAATGACATTAATATACAAAAAAAACATGCTTAACTACAACACAAAACTATATATAGCTAACTAACATAAACTCCATACAAAACGTACATATATTATGTACATACATACATACATATTATGTATGTTTATAAAAGAAATAATACAAATCTATATACATAGACACAAAGAAAATAAATTTGCCTAGGGATAAAAATGAAAACCCTGAGGATACTTAGTATCCTTAGACATATAATTCATCGCCTTTACCTTAGGCTAAACACAAATTGGAAAATATAAGAACTGGCTTCGTTGTATTTTTATGAAGAGTTTGGTCTGGTTCTGGTTTCAAATTGAGTTATAGCTTTAGGGATACTTTAAATCCTTTTTTTTTTTTGTAATACAATTTTTTTTTCTTTTAATTTTTATTCATCCATTCAGTTTATTTTATTCTTCTGTTTTTTTTTTTTGTTTTTTTTTATACTTTATTATTTAACAAAAAATGAATTTTACTGTTGACCTTAGCGTTTCCGAAAGGCTTTGCAAAATTTTTAGGGTTAGTATATACAATGATGAAATAAAAATAAAAAGAAAAAGAAAAACAATATTATTTTTCTTTTTATTATATACATACATATGTATATACAATACATTACAAATAAAGTTGAATTATTAACGTCTTTCGAAAAGTGAAATATGAAATAAAAATTATTTATAAACAATATTGTGTAGGCGGTGGGTGGTAAAATATCAAATTCGTGACAAAACTAATACTTCTGTACATATACAGAACAAAAAATAAATTTGTATTTGAAAATTGATATAATAATAACAGAAAATGTCAATATTAATCGAAAATTGAAAAAATATTTATAACAAGAAAATTAGAAAAAAAAATACTCGTCTTTAAATTATAAGGAAGCGCATAATTCATTGTCTTTACCAATTTTTAAAGTTGAAGTGAAATCTTCGAAAAAAATTATATACAGCATAATTATAAAAACATATATATACATATTACAAATTATATACATATGTAGGTACATATATAATATTTGGATCAGAATACAATATTACTACTTTTACAACGATTATTATTGTTACTATATAATATAAGTATTATTCTATTTGCTGTAAACTCTCAAAAATTCAACCTTAGAATAACTGATGATGCCTGTATTTTCTCAATAGTATACCACACTAAAAGATCTATCAAAAAAATATAGTTAAACACCCTAAAGCTATGTAAAAAAGGAAGACGAAACAAACTTTTTCTTATACACAATACTCAGAATGATGAAGATGATGTATTTACATACATATATGTATATGTACTATATGTACATGTATATGCATATGGATGTATTTTTTATAATACTTATGTACAATCCTCCATGGTCACCATCTCTATCATCATTTGCATTGCTCTAAGGATACCCCAAAGTGATTGTAATACGTTCGAAGCTTTTTCTTTCTATTCTGTATATATTTCTTATGTCGAAATTCATCTTTTGCTTAGCCTAAAGTGATTTAACTAGCGTGATAAGAGGATGCTGATGATTATATTTTGGTACATACATATATTCTAATACATGTACAGATAAGCATTATTTGTATATATACTTAAGCCATCTTAAGTATATGTATATACAATCCCTGAATTGATGTTTTATATGTATTATTTGAAAGTGTCGCGGTTTTATTTACATTTTCGTGCATCTCACAAATTAGTATATCTATAGTGCTTGTAGTACAAATATTACAGTGACCAACTAGATTTAGATAAATATATTAACTGTTGTTATAACATAAAATTTATAAATATCTTCTAATTTACCCGTATACATAAATACATAATCTTCCACTTTTCAATACATTTCCATCCTTAAAAATAAAATTTTTAATAAACTGAGTGTCCTGAAATAAACTCTTCAACGCGCGATAATATTCTAATCCAAGACGCGGTAATGATAATTTAATAATCATGCCATATAAGATGTTGATGCATTCTTTCATTCATGTCTATACAAAAAAAAAAAAAAAAAAAATTTAAACATACACTGACTACTCAAATAGGGAAAAATCACCAATCCCTAACCTAACATCTTTTAATTAACTTTTTTTTATTGTTGACTTTATTGACCCGCCATCATTTTGAGGATCAGAAAATAAAAATTAGACATATCTTATCGCAAAGTCGATTTTCTTTCAATTTTCATAATTACTCACATTTATTATAATTAAAGTTTGGGGGTAGGCTATTCATAAATGTAGTGATAACAAATGAAATCGATTTCCTTATAAAAAAAATAGTAAATAAATAAAAAATTCACAAACTTAAATATCCATACCGTATCTTTAAAAATAATACAAAGCTAGAGGTGGTTTGCAACTAGCACTTCGTTTCAGGACTGGTAGCTTTCCCCTATATAAATTGTAGAAAAATAAACGTACTTTAGGTATATCCTTTATCTATTGTATAATAAGAATGCAATCATATCCTTTGTTCTGTATACATGTTTACCTTCCAATGCCTCTGGTGATAGAGCAACTACAAAATTATATACTCTAAGTATAATCACGTATTATATAGAAAAATGTGCAATACGAAAAATTAAGAAAAAAATAAAAAATATATATTTTCTTATATTTTCAACATTTTCCTTACTTGTTCAATATTCTCCTAAAAGAAATAATAAGAAGAGAAGAAAACGTATAATTCATATTTTGTTGAATAACGCTTATTTTTAAATAAAATGACAAAAAGACAATTAGAAATAATACGTCTATAAATTCAATATTAACAATTATTATTATACTACTATGATATTTATTTTACAATTAGAAAAAAAAAACAACAACACATTCTCATAAGTGTGATAATTTAAAGAGAAATCCAAGATAAACTGAACTGAACTGTTGCTTTGCTTTTGCTTTCTCACTCACTTCGGTCTCTTCTCTTTGTTCTGCTGAATTATTTCTCTTAAAATTTTTAAAAAATAACGAACGAAAAAATAAAAACCGAAAATTATAAGGATTTGAAAAAAGGATACATTTTAAAACTAATTCATATACATACCTACATGCATCTACGTATGTATATGTATAAGTATAATGTTACGTTACATTCATGCATGTAAGAAATTTTATGTTATTTTGAATTTAAGTATTTTAAATAAAAAAAAACAAAAATTTTCATAGTGAAAACAAAAATATATAAAAAAATCAGTATAAGAAAGGTATAAATTGTAATCGAATTTTTTAAATATATGTACGTACATACATACCTACATTGTTTTTTTTTTATATATGCATATTTATTATGTTATGAATACACATATCATCGCCATGTTCATCATCAAACAAACCATAACCAATTTCCATTTGTAATATGTTGTCAACCTTCCATGATTCGTGCAATTAAAGATGCCTTTAAGGCTTTAAAAATCAAAGAAAGAGTAATAAAAAAAAATAAATAAAAAATAAAAAAAAAATATATACACATATGTATATATATTTTGTTAATATATATTATAGATATATATATTTGTGCATACATATATATACATATAAATTTGTATGAATATGTGTAGTTATGTATATGTATTTTTTTTTTATAATATAAAAGACAATAAATATACGGGAAAAGTGAAGGTTGAGTGAGTGTAGTAGCCAACGGGATCAAACAAAATTGCGATTTTTATATCTTGCAACAAAATTTGCATATAAAAAAAGGCTATTCTGAATATGAAATAATATACATATATACTTATATAAAAATAAAAATATATTTATACAAATGTACATAACTTACGTATATATATAAACATTGGACCCTTAAAGGTTTTTCATTATTACTACTATTTTTATTTATATATATTTATTCATTTGTTGCTTCTTTTTTTTTTTCTTAATAAAAAAATCTAGGAGATATTTTTATGATATAATTTTTAGATATATGCATGTATGTATGTACGTATTTAAATCACATATATTAATACAATTTAAACTATACACTTTTTTTTTGTTTTTTATAAGATACCTACATTTTATATTATAAAGAATTTTGTTAAATTTGTTTACCCTTTAGGTGTATTACACACAAAGTTTTACAATAAAAGTAGAAAAAATATATTTAAAAAAAAAAAAAAAAAAACAATATACCTTCAAGATATATTCAACTCATGTAAAAATTAAGCCGCCATAACAAATCGAAATTTTAAAAAAACTTTTAAAGAAAAACAAAATATGAGTGTGACTGGTGACCCTACATTGTGTCCATTTTATAACAAGATTCAAGTTTTTTTTTTTATTTTATTTTATTTAATTTTTTTTTTTTTTTTTTTGCAAAATTTATTTTGTATTTAAAGAGGGTAATTGCCTTTGGAAAATCATATAACTAAAACAGACTTATAAATCACGAGCACACCTTTGGGGAGTCAGTGTCCTCGCATTTCAAGAATAAATTTTCTTTTATGCAAAATAGTTTTATAATACATGCGAATATGAATATAATGTACATGAATATTATTATTATATTACTTATACAGTATATAAAAATGCATCTAAATGAATGATATTGTCGTTATTCTTGTTGTTATTGTTGAATTACATACATACTTATATATTTTTTGTCAAATATTTTTTAAATATTTTGCTTTTACATATAATATCAATGTTTACATTCATCAAAGAAAACATATATAAATATATATATATATATACTTATGAATATATTATACAATAAAATATCAGTATAGGGTATATACATATGTATATATGTGTAATGCAATTAGTACAACATACACAATATTACATATGGTACATTCATAAAAAAAAAATATAAAATAAAACAGAGATCATTTCAGCAAGTATTTTATTATAATACATATACATAGGTATATACTATATATTGTTTTTATCTTAATATTGCCGGTAGATATATTTATAATACATATAAAAATAAAAAATGAAATTCATGCTATAGGCCCTACACGTCGTCTTAAAATTCGACTGTTTTTTTATATTTTATTTTTTATTTTTTTTTAAATAAAATATATGTAGCTATACAATTTGTTATATGTATACCTCACGTCATCATCTTTTCATTATAATATGTATCTATAAAAAAAGATAAAAATGTAAATGCATTATTTGTTTGTTTGCTGTAAAATCATCTCTATATACCTAGTTAAAATCAAAATGAATAAAATTCACAATTTGCTGAAATGCCAAGTTTTTTATTCATATTGTACCTAAAGTTTTTTTTATTTTTTACTTTTTTTGTTCATAATAAAACACGTAGGTATAAATTCTTTGCACACCTTAAAAATGTATTTTTATTTTTTTTATTTTTAAGGCCTACAAGTAATTTTTCATGATTTATCAAAACCGACCACAGGTAATATACATATGGGTATATCTTGAAGGTAAATAATAAAAATATATTTATAGTTTTTTTTTTTTTAATTTTTTTATGTGTATGATATGTACATATTAGTACTGTACACATAAGTAGGTATTTGATTATAATTTCCTTAACAGTTTTTCTTGTATCCATAGTATTTTCTACAAAGCCAATACACATTTTATACCTTTTATGTGTAAAAAAGCATACTAATTTAAATTTAAAAAAATTCTTATTTACAAAATAAAAAAATTAATAAAATTAAAATAAAGTGTGTCTAACTAATTTATGACTACATTTTTTTTTCTTTACATTTCAAAAAAAAATTTGATTCAAGTTTAATTTTATTTTAAAATGACCCAATTTTTTTTTCAACATTATTTTCTAAATCTTAATTTACTACATATTCATAACATAAAATAAAAAATGATGCATGACATTTTATCCGTCATATAATTAATCTTAATGATTAGTATTGTGTATGTACCATATATTATTATTCCTAATTAGGTATCTGCTAAGTTGTAATTGCAAATTACTTGTAACATCATTAACTAATAGCACACGTTATAAGTATATGTAAATACTTATATGAATATTATGAATATCTTCTTTTTTTTTCTCTCTATGAAAAGTATCCATATTTCAAACAAAGATATATTTTTAATGACCTCAACATAAATGCATTCAAAAAGACAATGCTGATACATATTTGTACATATTACGAGTATGTATATACATATGTACAACTAAGAACATAAACGATGATATGTACGTATGTTAAGTATTTTGCACTGGCACTGTAAGAAAAAGTTATTAAGGGGATTCACTCTTTGGTGCAAATAGGCATTGCATCGTTGTTTTCGGTGTATCGTAGCACGAATTTTTGTTGTATCGTTGCAAATTGTTGTTGTATCGTTGTAAATTCGTGCTACGATACACCGAATGCAACGATGCAATACCTATTTGCACCAAAGAGTGAATCCCCTTATTATTTTTCTTTTTTTTCTTTTCAATATACCTAATATTTTTTTTTGTGTTTTAAACAAAATAATGTGATAATTACAGCCACTACAAAAGCACTAATTTACAAACTATATATATTATATGATCATACACATATACAGATACTTGCTATTTTAATTAATCTGCTGATAATTTATACATATACATATACTTATACTAAAATAGATACAATGTCTCCAAAGTATAAAGATAAAAATTATAGAAAAAAAAAAATTATAGATACAAAAAATAATAAGGAAGAAAAAAAAACATGTAAAACAAATTAAAGATAATAAAGAAGTAGAAACAAATAGGAAAAAATATGTGTGTAAGTATTTTTTTTTGTTTTTCATACTTTCAGAATATTGCTTGAAAACGTATTTAACATTATATGATGCGAGCGAACTACATCATGAAGCCATTAAATACATTTACACAAAGATAAAAACAGGAAATGTAAGTAAAAGCAACGAACTACTTGCTTTCATGATGATGATAATAATAATAATAATAATAATAATGATGATGATAATGATGATATAAAAGAGTAATATTGATGGCTTTTTAATTACACTGTCTAAAGAATATGTATACCTATTACCTATACATACCTATATCAACTTTTGCATAAAAATTATGAATATATAAAAATTATTAAAATGTTGCAGTTGAGAAATTATAACCCAATACTTCTGGAATCTTTCTGACCAATTTATATTCAAGTGGTATAAGTAATCTTTTTGTGTAAAAGAAAAGAAAGCATAGAAATTTTAGATGCAATTAAGCAATCAATAATGGATTTTTTTTTTTTTACTGTTTTGTGTTGATGCCAAAATGTTTAGAAATCTTTTTATTATTTTTAAAACGCATTGTAAAGAAATCCACAAGAAATGTTATTTAGAAACATTTTGGCCAATTTTTTTCAAAAAAAAAAGCCAGTACATCGAGATCGATACATATCTACCTTTTGGAGCCTTTTTTTTAGTATAAAAAAAGAAACAAAAGGGTTATATAATGCTTCTCGGAATAGTGGTATAACGTATAGAAAATACATAAGTATTTATTACAACTAAAGTTATAAAATAATCAAATTCGAATGTCAATTTTACACAGTTTTATAAATGTATAACAAATTATCTTCCAATAAAATTTTAGATTTACTTTTTTTTTATTCTTCATTTACAACAATGTAAATTTTTTACTCAATTATAATATACTTTTATATATACGTACATAGGTTGATAGGTATGTACATATACATATATTTCTTCAATCAAATATATCTACAAACCTTTTATTATCCTCTTTTGGTGCCTGTATTATGCGTAATATACACATATACTATATATTTGTGTATCTATATAAACCATTAAATTTCAAAAATATAACTCATTGACTTACTGACACCTAAAATCTAATCTAACACCACTGCCGACGCAACACTGAAAAGCCTTACGGCATTTTATTAAACTGCAGACTTCTTTAGCGTAAATGTAATTTCGCATAAAATGTGGATACACGCGTACTATATTATATCTTTATTATATATATGTATCTATTTTTATGTAGATATGGATGTATATACAATACGTTGTCTTGTTTAATATCTAAACATATATGTATGTATGTAATATGTATATAAATTTATATCGCTAATTTTACATACCACACCTTTATAATATTCACATAAAAAACTCAAGTATTCTTTTATAAGTAAAATTTGATACCACCTTTAGGCAGCTACTGTTGGATAGAATCGACATTATTACAAGTTAATTGCCATCAATATATTAACGCGAATATGTGTAATTTGAAATTAAACTTTAATTGTAATGTATTATATGACTAAATAACATTTCAAAATAGTTACATATATTTTGTACAAATGAAAATTTCCATTTAGTTAATCGAAGTTTTAGTTATACATATGTATGTATTTTTTTTTTAATGTATTTTATTATCCTCGTAAAATATATTTTACGGAAAATTATGTCCATTTAGTGTACCATAATAAGTATATTATATATTATGTACATTATGTATGTATAAAACGTAAACGACCAATACCAGAGCATTATTATATACGCCTTATGAAACACATTCATATCATGCATTGCATGATTGTTTAATTGTCAAAACCTTATGGGTGAATTTTAAAAAAATTTCATTTATGCTAGAACTTCTATTTCAAAATTACTCGAAATATCTAAAAATATGTATAATTTAACATCATAACAACAGGACATTTTATACAATATACTATAGCTTTTAACTTTAGAATAATAAGGATTAAATTACGTTAATTTACCGTCCAAATCTAATGGGTCTCTAGAAAATTTAATATTATGCTAATAGCTTTTCGGAAATCTTCTTATATTTTCCTCTTAATTCTTCTATGAAGGTTTTTTTCTTCTACCAGTTGATATCTGTAGAAAGTAACTATCTAGAATTTATTTTATAAAACTTTGAAAACTATATTCATATACATATTGTTTGTATATAAATAATCTTTTTCTCATTATAAACTGATTGATTTTTTTTTTTTTTTTTGACATCTCTTTTTTCGTAAGACAACAAAATATTTTTAACATCATATTTTAAATAATTTCATAATACGAAAAATAATTTTAAAAAATTAATTGAGAAATGATATGATTATATATTACAATATGTAATATATGTACACATGTATTATTTATTTATTTATTTTTTTTTTTCATCACATTTAATTGAAAATAAATTCAATACATGTGATTTTATAGTGAAGCTTTGTTTATAAACATTTTGCTGTTATAACATGATAATCATATAGTGAGATGATGACTTTGCCCAGTGACCCCTATTCGTATATTTTATTGATCGCAAATATGTAAAATATGAATTAATTTTTTTTTTTATTTTCACATATTTCATTTTTTTTTCCCCGAAATTCTGATAAAAAAAAAATTTTTTTTTTTTAAAAATATCGATAAAAATAAAATCAAAAAGTAAAATGTAATTTGTCATTGGGTCAAGTTCAAGTTTTTATAACTGAAATATAAAAAACACGAGTCATGCATAATGAGAGAAGAAAAAGAAAAAATTCCAACATCTCTAAATATGAGATAACATTATTAATTTCATAATGTTTCAGAAAATAGAAATTTCTACATGTTTTGTTATATAAAAACGTATTTTTTTTTATAAATAAAAATTTTAAATTTCATTCAGAAAATTATATCATTTTTAATAGACGTCATTAAATTTTGTGTTTTATAAAATTAAGAGATATTTATGTGGTAGTACAAAATCTAATTTAAATTTACAAAATCTTGTTATTGTAAACATTATAATAATAAAAACAAAAACTTTAAAGATTTCCGAAGAAAATGGAACAAAAATAAAAAACCAAATAAATCAAAACAAATTTTGTTTTCCAAGAAAGAAAAATAATTCAAAACAAATTTTTAGTCACACATTTTTTTTTTTTTCAACTAAAAACCATAAAAAAAAATAAATAAAATGATTAGGCTTAATTTAAAGTAGTTTAATTTAATCTTTTAATTAATTCCATGATCTAATATTCTCACTTATCATATTTCATTAAAAGCAAGCTTTTTGAACGTAAATATGTATATTTAACAATATAAAAAAGTTATATGAAAATGAAATAAAATACAAATATGGAAAGGGAATATTTATTTAAAAAGAAAATAATATTGAATTTCTCAAATACTTTAGAATTTGAACTTTAGAAAAATTAATTGATTCTAAATTTCACTTTCATTACCATATAATCGATTGAAAAACTAAAAAATAAGTATTTTTCAATTACATATATTAAGGAAAATATATAGGTCTGTAAATGAAATTTGTATTTAAGTAAACTTTCAAATTTTCCTTCCATCAAAGTCAGACTTAAGACATCACTTAAGTGTCATACATATATAGTCATAACTTGTGCAGGATATAAACCAGGATTTAAAATTAACCTGTGTCTCTTACATTAATTATATAGGTTGATGAATATGACCGTATGTTCTGTGACAAAATATGTATGTGCGAATATTAAAATTAATATTTTTAAATGGAATAAAATATAATAATATTCGTTTGTATTACATATACGTATATCACATACAAAAATATCAACAACAAAAATTTTTATTTTACATACGCGTATAGTGTATACACAAAATAATAATATAACAAATTTTTTTTTAAAGTAAACATATACATATATGTATGTATTTGTATGTAATGCGTGTGCTATAAATATTAAATATAGGATATATTATATCATATATTTAAACGTATGTATGTTTATCGAAAAATGTTCATAAGAAAAAGAAAAAGAAAATTTCATAACGTCTATTCAAATATATACTCTGAAAAAATACCTCGAAGCAATTCAGACTTTATACAATATATATAATACATACATGTGTGAATATATGTAGTTTATAATAATATATCCTTGTATTCTGATATTACCTTAAAGGAGTAAAAGAAAAATTTTAAAATAAGAATAAGCAAAAGAACAAGATGAAGAAGATGAAGAAGAAGAAGAAAAATAAAAATATACCATCAGCATCATCTGACATCTAGCTGAGCTAACTTTTCTATTATAAGGCAACAGTAAAACAGATAATATATTATAAAATTACATACATAGATGCATTAAACGACAGATTCATATATATGTACAAACATATATATATCATATATCAATACAGTAATAAAATATACATACATATATGTGTATGTATAGTGTTTTAGTCGAAAGCAAGTAAAACGACAGCATAAGATCAACTATAATGGCAAAAAATACATACTATTAGAATATCTAACAGTTATATGAAATGCTTTCTTGGATCCTCAGGTTTTGTATAAAGTTCATATTTTATTACACATCATAATATATGTAAACATATACTATATACATACACTCATACAACATTATGTATATTTTCTCTCAACCCTCTAACATATCATATAATATTTTTGTATACGGTACCTAGAGGCACCTTAAGTATAATACCCTGCTATACTTCATGCATTCGGTCCTCCAATGTCTTTATCTTCTTTTATATATGTACGTACATATGTATATATATGTATATAGTACTTCTTGTAAGCATGTGTTTATGTTATTCTTAAAACGAATTACGTACAATATATACATGTATATATTATATATAAACCATTTACCGTACTCATAAAGTAAAAAATTTTAAAATTGTATAACATCAGCTAACTACTCTACTCTACAACACACAAGAGAAAATTTCCTTAAGGTTATATGGATATCCTGAGGCTACTCTATGGTATATTCCAGACAAACAAGTCCTTTTCTTTTTCTTTTTTCTATATACTTCTTATTTTTTACCTCAGGGTTAAAAAGCAAATTGCAAAATAGAAGAGTTGGTTGGTTAGCTTCTTCATCAAGGATCCTTCATAGTACTCCTTTATTTTTCTCTTTTTTTTTTTACTTTTCCCTTCCTTCCGTTCATCACTTCCTCTTTTATATATGTATGTATGTATATGTATGTATATGTACTTCAGAAATATATTTTTTATTATTATACATATTCTCACATCTTTTATATATCCTTACGTCACTTAATCTTTATATTTATTGAATATTATCTTACTGTAGATGTAAATGCAAAAATAAAATAATATTTAAAAATAAAAAAGAATAAATAAAAAAAAAATAAAAAAAAACTAAAAAACAAAGAGAAAAAAAAACAGAAAAAGGGAAAATAATTTTTGTTCATTTTTTAACAAATTATATATGTATAGGGAATTTCATTTATTCACATATCATATGAATTTGTATTTGTTTACTGTGAAGTTGATGATATATAGAAAAAAATTGTTGTTTGTATGTCAATAATGAAAATAAACATGACTTAATTTTTTTTTCGTATGAAAAAAAAAAATAAGAAGAAAAAAACGGTTGTCAACATTCAAAATTTCAAGTATTTTTTTTTTCTGAAGATTTTCATAATTTTCTAGAAATAAATTTGATTTAATTACTTTGATTTATTAAAAACGTAGAAAAAGATAAACTTGAGCTTTTTTTTTCATTTTGGAAGCCGGCTTTTTGATGAGAAAACACTTCTAGAATCTAGAATAATTGAAAATTCTTAAATTTTACACTTTTGCATGTGTAAAAGGAAAATTACTGATGAATGCAAACTGATGAACATTATTCGTGGAAAAGGAGAAACATTTTTGAATTGTGTGCGTATTGAATCGAAGAAAAACAAGGAAATGAAATCCTTAAAATTTTTGAAAAATTCTAAAAAAATATTAATTACTCGCCTGGCAAATTGTTGATTTATTCGTGCCATACATAAACACACAAATAACTTTTCAGTGCATAAAATAAAAGTATTGTTTTTTTACAATTTTGTAATTACTAATTTTTTTAAAATCATCAATATATGCGCATGTTATTACGATAACGGTAGTGAAAACAAAAATGATTATCTATATTTTTTATTTTATAACAATTTTTCATAACATTGACATCATTTTTATAATAATTCGCTTTCATTCATCAATCATAGTAAAAAATTTTTAATTAGAACACAAATTTGTCATAATGCTTTTGTTTTCTTCTTGTGTATGAAAAAAGTCGCAAAATAGAAACTAAAAAAAAATCAAAGATAATGAAAAGGTCAAACGAAAATAAAACTCTTTTTTTTTAGACGAAAAAAAAAAATTTGTTTATTTTTTCAGATTTTTTTTTTATTTCTTTTTTTGTTTTAATGAGTATTTTTGTATAATATGAAAATTTTTACATTATATAATTATTTTACAATTAATTCTCATAAATAAAATCAATAATAATAAAAATAATTAAATATTTCTACTAAAAAAAACTAAAACTAAAAATCACTAAAATATATATATATATATTTTATATATATGTACATATAGTAGGTACTGAAGTTAAAATTTTCCAAAAATAAAAGAAAATTATATACGTAATAAAATTTATTTGAGAAGTGCACAACACATTTGACCATCAGGACAATCATTTCCTGGCCTTTGTGCAAATCTACTACACAATTTCATACATTCTCCTGCGTGTTGTGAACATGGTGCTTCCCTTACTGGTACTATATTAAAAATAATTAGAAAATAAAAGAGTTTTTTACTTTTTTTTTTCTTTTTTCTCTTCCAAAAATCCTTCAATATGATTATAGAATAGAGTATACTTACATTCATAACAACATTCAACTCCACGAAATTGATTCTTTGGACAAAGTCCACTTTTCGATGTTGTTTCTAAGCAATCACTTTTATGGACACAAAATCCACCTACCATTGCACATTCTCTTTCAACTTCATATACTTGAACTCCCATATACACTGTAAAAAATAAAATTTAATTTTAAAAATAAAAAATTATTTTTAGAAAATTGAAACAGAAAAATAATGAAAGGGGAAGAATGTACATTTTTCCAGATTTTTCTTCTTTTTTTTTTTTTTGATAAATAAAAATAAGGAAACAATAAATTAAAAAGTTTAGCATTTTACGTCTTGTAAATTGTGAAGAGTTAATGTATGCTTCGAGAATTCGAAGGATATTGTAGGATATTGTAGACTTTCAATTTTCAATCATGGAAAATATTATGTATTTATTTTTCAACAAATTACTTTTCATATCCTTGCACATTCGCCTTACCAATATTATTTGGTTTGTAAAAATTCTCCATGTTTTTTTTTTTTTTTCATTTATTTTTGCTGTGAATCCTTTACTACATTAAATACAAATCATGAACATTATCTTTATGTGTTTGTTTATCATATAAAATTAATTGAAGTTCAGGTATACATTAAAACTTTTTTGTGTACCTATGTACGTTTTTTTTTATTTCCTCAAATAGGCGAATGTTCATTTCCACCTACACAAATTTGTCCTCCCACTTTTTCATATACGAATCATTTACTTCATAATCTAATAAAATTAATTATTTCGTTCAATATACAATCTTTACATGCTCATATACAGGGTGTTTCCGTTATCCACGACCAACAGGATACCATAGATAGGGCTCATAGAGACAAACAAAAAATCGTATTGGAGGGGGGGGGGGGAAATCCCAACGGTTTGGCCGCTAGAGGGCGTTGAAGTTTTTTCGCACTTCTTCCACTAAACACCCCATCACTTTTTGCAGGGGCACTCTAGGGTCACCTTGTATTAAGAAAAAATGTAGAAGACCCTTTGCCCTTTTCAACGATACCTTACTTGTTCCTCTTTTCCTAACTGTTAAAAAGTTAGAGTCGTTTAAAATCAAAATTTTGTGAATTTTTACCCATTTTTTGTGTTTAACCCTGCTTTACTCAAAAAAGGCTTAAATTAACCCTCATTTTTTATTACAGAAAAAGAAGGCTCAATTGATTCTGCATCGATTTGCTATCTTCAATTTTTACAAAAAATGTATAATTTTCGAGATATTTGCATTTGAAAATTAGCACTTCTAGCTTATATTTTCAATTTACAGTGCAATAAAAACACGTGTCCAATAATCCAATGAATTTCAGACTTATTTTTTCAGTTTTTTCAAAAGGTATTCCTTAATATCTTAATAATATAATAAAAAAATTTTTATCAAAAGACATATGTTGAAAAAAACAACAGTAAATCAATAATATCCATTACTCCAACGTTTTAAATCTTAATTTTGTATGAAAACCTTTGAAAAATTCATACATGAATATTTCATTAAAGCTAGGGCATATACTTTTTTCAATACTGTAAAAAAAAATATCTTTTAAAAATTAAAATATGTATGTATTTCTTCAAGAATATCTTTTTGCCTCGTTCATTTGTTAAATCTACTCCAATATACCCCCGGCCCCCGGTTTATATTAACTTGATGAGGAGTCTTCACTGAATTTTATTTTATTACTTTTCTCTTGATGATTTTTTTTTCTTTTTCTTTCTTTTTTTGCAATTACATCACTTTATTATCATTTTTTTCTCTTTTTGTTTTCTTCGTTATAAAATAAATTAAATTTCTTAATTGATCACATGAGTAAATTTGAATATATGTATTATTTTATTTTGTTGTTTAATCATATTATGTGTCCGATGATTGACGGTCATTGGGTCATGTGATTGTAGAATAATATGAAAAGTTTTCGAAAATATAAAAATTTGAAATGGACAGTAAATAGACAGAAAATGTTAATATGTATGTTATTTTTTTTTTTATTTTATTTTATTTTTTAAATTTTATTTATCACTAAGTAACTTACTATAAATGTCGTCTTTAACTTCATTATCATTTACATTTGCTGATGTTCCATTTATTATTGTCAATAATGTGATTATTAAAATTGTAATCATTTTTAAATGTCTATTAAAATTTGAAAATATATTTTGTTGCATTATTTTTAAGTTTTTTTTTTTTTTCTAATTTAATGTTATTATTTGAAATTCAATAATATTTTTTTCTTATTACACTGTTTTAGCAGATTATTTTTTAAAAAATAATTATTTAAATCACTATATTCGAACGTTTTCAAAATTTTTTTACTATTTCGAAATTACTTTAAATTGATATATGTATGTATCTATTAACGGAAATAAATTGAACGTTATTTCTCTTAATTGGAATTGTCTTTATGCTTTCTCATACACTACTGAATAATATTAGATCAAAATCAGTTCCTTTTAAGCATTCAATTTAATAAACAAATAGTAAACAACCAAATAACAAAAAAAAAATTCTTCTTTTTTCTTCTTAATTTTTTTTTTTTTCAATTAAAGAAAAAAATAAATAAGTTTTAATTTATATTTACAAAAAAAAATCAAACAAATAAAATAAAATCGCAAGAAATAATTATATTTACGTATTATGACTATAATTTAATAAATAGCTCATTCAAAAATTCAATACATACATACATATACATATTCCCAGTCGAACTTACTAGTAAGTAGTGAAAATGTAATCAATGAATTTCACAATGAGAAAATCATAGAAAAATTCATAGATTACAAACGAAGTTATGAGTAATTGAAAAAAATAAGTACGTAGTTCCATATCTCCTTTACCATATGTAATGTGTAGGTACACTACAGTTTATAAATTTATTGCGGTGGTAGCTAGGCCGTATTCATTCATGAATAATATAATTATATATTATGTGGTTCAATAATCTATACAAATTCCGTAATGAGGAATATCTTACAATCGAACATATTCTACCTACACCATGTACAATTCACTAGAAAAGGAAGTAATTTCTCTTCCATTACAATGTAAGTAAAGTGAAGTGAAGGTAAGTACTTACTGTATAGAAGTAATCAAGGTTTGTAAGTGAGAAAGGAGTCACCCGCGGCTGAAAAGTAATGAGGAAAGAATCAATGAAATAATGATTACCGGTCTGACTGGGTTACTACAAAAGTAAAAAAGATAATAACTTACGTTTGTGTGTGTGTGTACATACACATTCCATTGTATAGATGTCGGCGATATACATACTATAATAGCTAATCATCAAAAATTACAGTGCAATTCGTTTTATAGATTATTATAATTTATTTATTTTTTTGTTTTGTGATCAAAATATGAGCAATGCTATCACCAAATGTTGTTAAGATTAAGTGGTAATATTACGATTTGTGATTTAGTAAATTTAACACTCAAATTACCGTTGTCGCCATCTAAAAATACAACTGCATATTGAATTTTAAAAATTTAGAGAATATACACTTTGACAGCCAAAATAGTACTAATGGACCTGAACGAATTTATTCAAAAACCAGGATGATTTTCAGGATAGGCCAAATTTACTCCTACTGTCAAATCGAGGCATTCACAATTGGCCTTTAGGCCTCCGAGTGGACTTCATTCTCACAAGCAAACTGCCCGAGATACCATACCATGCACTTTGTTCTTTTAAAACAAAAATTCCAAAAATTCTTGAGTCTAAAAATTGAATTCAGATTTAAAAAAACATTTTTAAATTGATACTTTATTAAATGTTCCCAAGAATTATTATTTTTGTATTTAAAAATATGTAGATATAACCCTGAAAATACCAATAGCAACAAACCAAGAATCACATTTTCCAATAAATTTCTAGAAATATTTTTTTCTCTCATAAAAAAAAAGAGGATTAACAAGAAACAATTAATGTTCAAAATCTTGTTTTCAAAAATCTATTGTTTGTAAAATTTAATTTTTCAAAATTGTAACAGATTAAATTACAAAATATTAAAACGCACAATTTTCTTATTACAACAGTTTTAACTAACGTCTATCTGTTTTTCCAGAGCCACGTTTTCCAGAGAATAAATGTTTAGGCATTTTATTTCCAATAAAACGATCTGCTTCACCTTTAAGGCACATCTTTCCAACCTTTTTAGCAATATTTTTACGTGCCATCAATTGTAATTTTTTCTTCATACCAATATTTTTAACACCTTGTTGATCTCTTGGTAATGCTCTTTTTAATGGCTTACCAGTAGAACGAACAATTGCTGATGATTCTTTATCTAATTTACGTTTTTGAATACCTTGTAGTTGATTACTTGAAGATTTTCTTGTTTCTACAACACTCTTTGTGAAATTAGCATTACTTGTTTCAGACATATCAACACCAAGATTTTCCATAGTTTCTTTTAATTTTGTAACGCTACGATCACGTACACGTGGTTGTTTATTACGTGGTATTGTTGATTTATTCTTTTTATTAGCAAGACGACGTTCATCACGTAAATGAAATCTTTTAACACGTATTTGTTTTGCCATTTCACGAATTTCTTTTAATGTTTCATCAATTGTAAGATCTGGTGGATTATAAATTCCAGTCTCTTCACGTAAACCTTCTTCACGTTCAAGTACTTCAAGTTTTTCAAATATATCTGGATCAATATAATCAGCAATATTATGTCCTTGCCAAAATTCTGGTATAACATCATAACGTTCTTCTTCTGGAATTGTAACATAATTTTTCTTCAAATCAAGAATATAATCATCACCCATTTCAAGTTCAATTTCTTTTTCTAATTTACGTTTTGGTTTCATTTCAACTGTATTATTTCGCTGTTGTTTAAGTAAAACTGATTCTGGTATACATGGTGGTCTTTCTTTATCATCACGTTTCAGTGGTACAGCAACACGTAAACGATTCAAAATATTATCAACTTTTTTAGTTCTCATTTTTTGATCAATTCTGTATGATAATAATCTTTCACATGCTTCAATTTTTGTTTCCATTACACCTTCTTCATTAATTGTTGACATAAATGTAATTGGAACATTTGGATCATTTTCTAATTTAGCAATTATTTCACGACGTTCTGGTGTTAGATCATTAACACCAATTATATCTATTTTATTGACAACAACAACTAATGGTTTTTGTACGAATAACGGTTTTATACTTTCGAATAATTTAACTTGTTCATTTAATGAATATCCACATTGTTCGGAAATATCAATAAAATATAAAACGCATGCACGTAAATGTGCCAAAGCTGTTATTGCTTGCATTTCAATAACATTACGTTCTTCAAGTGGATGATCTAAAATTCCTGGTGTATCAATTATTTGCCAACGTAAATATTTATAATCAGTATGACCAACATATAAACTTTTTGTTGTGAATGCATATGGTTGAACTTCAACATCAGCACGTGTTATTTTATTGATAAATGATGATTTACCAACATTCGGAAAACCACAAATAATTATTGTTCTTGTGTATGGATCAATTGATGGTAAACGTGATAAATGTTGCCTTACCTGTTCTAAATATGCTAAATTTGATGCTTGTCTTTTCATAATTGTTGCCATTCGACCAAGTGCTGCTTTTTTCAATTGTTTACAACGATATAGTGTATCACCATATTTCATTAATCTTACATAATCTTTAGCAACACTGTAAATAAAAAGTACAAGGAACAAATGTGAATTATTAAAAAACACATAAATAAGTTTTATAAGAAATGTGAATGAAGACTATACTAACTTATCAATCAAATGTCTGGCTGTATTCAATTGACCTAATGCCAATTTGTAATGGTCTTTATCATACAAAACATTCATTAGATCAGCATAGAATGGATGAACATCATCTAATTTTGGAAAATCTTGAATGATTTGCGTTAAACGATCATGAAAACTCTGTTGTGTAAATTTCACTTTACGCAAATAAAATGCTCTTATCCTTGAAATTTTATATCCTTTATGGACAACTGTTGGTGTTTTCCTTTGTGTTTTTGATAAAATAATATCAATAAAGTCCTAAAATACAAGAAAGTAAATAATTAAAAATGCTAATTTCATAGGATTTCATGAATTCAAAATGAGGTTATGTTTACTTATAAAAGAACCCTTATTCACATTGAAAAAAAAATATTTACCTTTGCTGGCGGAACCACCATAATCTTTTTAAAATTATACGAATTCATTTTTATTTGTGTTTTTTTTTTCGTATTTGTTTGAAAAATTAGAATTATATTAAAACTGTCTCAGCAGCATTCGAGAAACAACTCCACGCGGCCGATATTAAATTTTAAAGAACGAGTTGATGTTTTTTTAAATTGACGTTAGTGAAGTGACAACTGACAGCTAATTTGAAGTTCACCTACACAAACTGTCACATTATACAGTGTGGCCATTTTAACCGCTTTTCGGCTAAATTTAGCCGTTTTTGTTTTGCCGATTTTATTTTTTGAACATGATAACATTCATAAAGCAAATTTTAAACAACCAATTTTGTTATCAATAGACACAGAACATACAGCTCATGTGAGCTGTCATTGCGCTTGTAAGTTGTCATATTATACTCAACAGTCATTTCCTTAGTCACATTTTAAATGAACTATGAAAAAGTTTTTATTTTTAATAAAAACTACATTTTCCATAAATAAAGTTTACCAACTTATACATATACATAGAACTGAGTTTTTGGAATAATTATTTACTTTCAGCCGAAGTACTTATTGAAAAAATTATTTAGCCGAAATTTAATCGTTTTTCATAATTTAAATTCTCTGGAGAATTGAATTAATTCTAGTCTTAAGACTAGACTTCAAAAACTTGAAAACATTCAAATAAAATTTTGTTATTATGAACATGAACGCATTTAAAATAGGTAAAAAAATATTTTTTAAATTTAAAATTATATATAATCAAAGTTGTATAAGTAGAAGATGCCCAACGTCCATATATCCTCATGGCACTCAAAATTTTTGATCTGGGGCGTGATATCACACCCCACAACATGTTGCTTATACATTTGTTTCTAATAGCCATGTTTATAATGATATTCAGTAGCAATTATCAACAATTTTACTCATCGTATCAACATTTTAATCATGAACAAAAGGCAGTAGAATCGAGAAAGTTTAGAACAGACGCACAAGTAGAGTGCGGTAAAGTAGGAATAAATTCTTTACACAAATGTTGCTTAGTTTGAATTTTTTTACTATACCTATATTAAAATTAAAAACAACAAGTAACATTAAATATGAATTGTTGGTATTCTCGCTATATATATAGCTATGTAGCTATATGCATACATAATTCTAACATACACACATTCGAGCCATACTTTCCCAGTAGAATAAATGGATTCGATTCTAAGGAAATCAATTCGGAATGTAGTAAAAAGTAATCAATTGATTACTGTTTTGATTACCTGTAATGCAGTGAGAATCAATTGATTTCTGTTCTGATTACCTGTAATGCAACGAGAATCAATTGATTTCTGTTCTGATTCCCTGTAATGGAGAAAAATAATATATAAAGAGCTAATAAACAAAAAGACGTAATTAGCATTTTAAAAATTTTCCATTCGTCATCCAGAAATAATAATGCGTATTATTAACTTCATAGTAACAATTAACAACATTGCATTTTTAGTTCATTAAAAGCTGTTGTGTGTGTCGTGTGATGGTTTAAAGAAAAAAAAAGTGAAAAATTTAGAATAGAAAAATAGAAATTTAAAAAATAATAAATAATATAATAGCTAGTGAAAGTATAAATAAAAATTTTTAAAAAAAATTAGTATTTACGAGTACCGATATAATAAAAGGTAAGTTTTAGATAAAAATATATGTAACTAAAAATAGTGTTAAATTTTCGATTTTTCTGAATATTAATTTTCATACTTTTTCAGAGGCATATACGATGGGGAGAACTATATAAAAGCATTCCGCAGCTCTTATCATATAACAAAATCGAGAATTAATAATTATAATTAATTAATTTTTTCCTTTATTTTTTAGTTTTAAAATAAATTTTTCTTGCATAATTTTAAATGAATTTTTGTACATACTTTTAAGTTGAAAAAAATGTTAAATTAAGAATTTTCAGATTATTAAATAAATGAATTTTAAAATTTAATTTGACTGGATTTAAATTAACCTCAAATATATTACATGTATTCGATTTAGAATGTATTCCATTCAATTGATTCAGAATGCATTACAGGTATTCGATTCAGAATGCATTCCATCTAATTGATTCAGAATACATTCCATGTATTCGATTCAGAATGCATTCCATCTAATTGATTCAGAATGCATTACAGGTATTCGATTCAGAATGCATTACAGGTAATGCAGATGGGTAATCAATTGATTACTGCCTATGACATGCCAATGTTAAAGTAATGAATTCTTTATGTGTGTGGTAATCCAAAGTAGAATCGGTCCGGAATCAATAGAATTTATTCAAAATTAATTTCGAATCAATTCTGTGTTCTACTGGGTTGCGTTGTTTTCAAATTATAAGTAAAAATTTTTAAAACCATATTATTATTATTGACTTGAAGAAATTTGAAATTTTTTTCGTTTTTCTTATTTTTGTTGTTGTTATATTGAAATCCAGTTTTAACCAAATTTTGTCTTTCCTTTTAAACTTGCAGGTATAAATGCATTTTATAATTTTCTATTTTCATTGAAAATTCGCATATTATTTTGAAAAAAAGTTATTTCATATTTTTTGTGGAAAGATATGTAATTTGTCAGTTTTGCACTATTATATTTCGGACTTTTAAACTGATTTTCCAGTCCTTGAGTTCAAAAGCAAGTTATTTTTCTTTCATTGTGAACCCAATTATGCATTTAGCCAATTTTTCCAGCATACCTTTGTAAAGATCAGTTTTAAAATATGTACCTATACATACATATGAGAATTTTTAAAATTCTTTTTATCAAAAGTCGTTTTTTTTGCAATAGATACATATATATGTATTTTAGTGTAAAAATATGACATAGAGAGAATACCCAGTAACGAGCCCCCTTAAGGAAAATTTTTGCCTTTTCCTTATACCACGGATAAAGTATTTAAATAATAATTCCAACCAAGAGCAAAATAAACTTTCTGAAGGGTCTAGATTTGCAATTTAAAAATACCCAAATGGGTTGCAAAATAAACCTAAAATTTAAATTATGTATTTTTATTTAAAAATGTTACATTTATATTGAAATATAGGTAGGTGAGTATTTAATGAGCTTTCTACTTCTGTGAAAGTACATTAATTTTTGTATTTTTACTTGATATATTTTTTTCAACCGACCATAAACAATGCTTCCGTATCAGTACCGTCAGAATGAATTTTGCAATTCATTTTCAATTTCATCGTATGTGCTTTCATCTAGTTCTACTCCAGATCAAAAATTTTGAGTGCCATGAGCAGACGCGGCTCTACCTTGAGGGCTAATGGGGCTAAGCCCCACCAAGAAATTGAGCTTAAATTGCATAATTTCATTAAATAAAATTTAAAATTAATTTTTAAAAAAAATTTGAAAAAAATCCAAAATAATTTGCTGTTAATTGTTTTCAAAGTACATGCAATATAGAAAGAGAATTGATAATAGAATATATATATATATATAGTATGCATATGTATAACTATGTACATACAATATACATGGTTAAACAAATTTTAAATTCTCTTGTATAGACTATAGCTATAGGTATTGTATTGATAGGTTTTACGTTTAAATTTTTTTTGTATAATCAATAAGATCATACTTATACATGCTGATACTCTATGGGGCTATTTAACAATAGCCCTATAAAAGAGTAATATTTCATATATTTCGTGTATGAATAATTCTCTCTCTTTATTCAAATTTGTTCAGAAGAAATTTGTGTTCGTAGGGCTATTTCTGTTTAGCCCCTAAAGTGAGAAAATGTTCTAATACAAAAATAACAATACAACACAAATTTTTCTCTTAATTTTTTTTTCTCATAGGATTTTACATAGTTAAAAATGTATCTCTCAAAATAAATTTTTTGTTTTAAAATTATTTTTGGAAAAATTGTTATAAATTCTGAAAACAATAAATATTCATATTTTTTTTATTTATTCGTAATATTTATTTTATAATTATTGTATTAGTAAGTATAGTTAGTACATTTTTTTTCCATTTTAAATTACAAATTTTACACCATTTATCAAATTAACATTCTACAATTAGAAAATATTAATTTGAAACAATTTGTTTAGTTTTATTAACATTTTTAATCAATTTTCCATAAACTTTATTATAACTTAGTGATGAATTAATATTTTACATAAAAATTGTTTACCATGTACGTAAATGTTCTAATAATACATATTCGTTTTTTTTCGTTTGATCTACACAATAGTGTATGATCCATTTATACTACGGGGCTGTTGGATTGATAGCCCAATGTTGTAAACCAACAAATAAAGTACATTAATTATTCTTTCCTATCAATACAACATAATGTTCGTTCTCATCTAGTTTTTTTTTTCAATACCACATAATGTTTTAATTTTGTTGCTTTTTTTTTGCATACATTTTGTTGTTGCATTTTTTTTAAAATTTTTATATGGAATGATTGCGATTTTCGACTAGGCAACTTTGAGATATTATATCTTGGGCTATGTTGCATCAATTTAAGTCAAATAAGAAGCACTATTCAAGGAAACATTTCACCTGTGTATTTATTAGTCTTTCAAAAATACATAATGCAAATTTCCAACCGTAAATTGAGGAAATAATACATACATATTTCCTTAAAAAAATTTTCAATATTATTTTTCTTTTAATAATTTTTTTTTAAAAAAAAAAGGATTTAAACGTAACTTTAGATTGACACAACTATTTTAAGTATTAAAATAAAGTTAAAAAACAAAATTAAAAAAACGAATTTAATTTTAAATTAATTGAATTTTTATATTTTGCTAAGATCCTTTTTTAAGATCAATTCTTGAATAAAAAAAAACATACATCTTCTTAAATATTTAAAAGTGTTGAAAACAGAACAGAAGTCCAAATAAAATGTCTTCACAAAAACGTTTTTTCTGCACAACTTTCGGAACCTAAGCATTGATGCGCGTAGTTTTTTTGGTACATTATAACTCGCATCCTATTGATAGGATCTTTTTCGTGTCAAGGGAGTTTTGTAGAGAATAATAATAAAATACGTTGAAAAAATTTCAAATCAGTCGGATGGATAGTAAAGTTCGGATATTTTCAAATTAAAAGAACAGACTTTTGAGAAAAATGTGTTAACATTAATTCGAGTGTTAACATCCTTGAAACTTCAAGCAGCCCCACCAAGTGATTTCTTCACGAGCCGCCACTGGCCATGAGGATAATATATGGACGTTGGGCATCTTCTACTTATACAACTTTGATATAATATAGAAATTTTAGTGAAGACAGTAACTGTACAATTAATGACGTATGTTCTATCAGAGATAATTAAATTTAAACTCCAAGCTATTTTTTTTTATCGTAATTTTGTAGATTCTGTGAAAATGATATACAATTTCCACTTTTCTTATGAAATTTTCTCATAAATTTTTCCCAAGAGATGCCTGATTGAAAAGAACAGGGAATTTAAAAGAATTTTAGGAGGGAATTTTAAAAATTAAACAAAATTAAAAGAATAAATTATTCAAAATTTAAAAAAAATACCATATTTAGATTTAAATTTTATTTTATTTCATTTTCATTTTCTTTCTCTTAATTTTAAGCACCTGATTTTATTGACCTTTTCTCGATTAAGTAAGTAAGTATTTGAAAATTACATTTCTAAACAATTTTATCATCAAAATTATTATTATTAATTTTTTTTTTAAATTTAATTTTGGTTAGAAGAAGATACTAATAGTCAATATTGAAATAAAATGTTGAATTAAAAAAAAAAATTTTTTTCAATTTCTTTTCTGCTTTATAAAATTAAAAAAAAAAAATAAAATAAAAATGTTATTAAATCGCATTAAATTTTTTTTATTTGTTTTACAAATTTTTTTTCAATATTAAAAGATTTTTTTTCTTCTTTCTTTTATTATTTTGCAAAGCTCCAGAGTTCCGTTTATTATTACTTTAGATTTTCGTTTAAAATTAGGGTATTTTACTTTTATGTGTGTCTGTATTTTTTCAACGTTTTATTGCTTCTTTCTTTCAAATATGTATATTTAAACGAATCTATGAAGCAATGCAAAATTAAAGATACATATACACGCATGTACATAATGTATATGCATCTACATATATGTTTTTTTTTTATTTTGTTTTTTTAACTTAAAATTATTGTTGTGTTTATAAAGTATATAATTTGACTTTAGTAAAAACTTAAATTTGATTATCGTAATTAAATATTATGGATATTCAATACATTAATAAATTGTGTCATATTTTTCCCGCTTTTTTAAAAAATTTCTTTCTTCTTTTTTTAGAATTTAAACTTATACCTATGCACAATTACATATACGAGTTCAAAATTATAAAATAAAGAAAATAAAAGTAATAATGACTTAATTGGACGGATAGCGTACATGACAAGATTGTTTTGTTTTTCACTTTTTTTTATTATAATATATAGTAAACTATTATTTACTTAATTATTTATATAAGCAAAAACATTTGATATGTAATTATTCTCGTTATATATTTTATTTATTTTTGTTTTCTTTATTTTAAGAACCCACCACCATTTTTTTTTCATTGTATATGTACGTTTTTATATTATTATATTATTTTTAAATGATTTAAAAATTTAAATTCTTAATCGTTTAATTTAAAAAAAAAAATACATATAAAAGAGAAAATTTTTAAAAACATAAAAAAATAAATTTTGTAATATTACTATCGAAAAAAAAAAATCTCTTTAATTTTTAGTTTCAATTATCTTAATCATATTTTAGAGCAAAGTGTAGTTGCTGCCTAAAATATCTTACTAACATATTTTTTAATGCGACAGTTTATTAAACTTATTTTAATTTGAGATAAGAAGAAAATTTAAATAAAAATTTAATAGTGAGTAATTTATCATATTTTTATTCTTTTCAATTTTATTTGCACCAACAAGATTATTTTTTTCATTTATTTTTTAAATACTCAGGATATCTACGAATGATATTTGTTCTAATTTCGATATTGACAAATTCTATTTTATTTTAAAGTTTGAAAAACAAATTACAAAAACTAGTGCAAAATTTAAAATTATAAATACAATTGTTAATGGCGCATTAGTACATATAATTATAATTTATAATTTGTTTTTCAATTCAATTCTTCACAACTGTTTTTTTTTCTTTTTCAATTGGAAAAAAAATGTTATTGCATTATGGCAGTTTTTTGTGAGAATTTTTTTTTAGAACTTATTTAATTTTCTTTTTATCTTTTATTATTTTCAAATCGAGTATGAGAGCTTATATTGACTATTATTTCGATTAAACAATTTTTTTTTTTAAATTTTATAGGAAGACTCAAAAGTAAACAGACTAAAAAAGATTTTTGTTTTTAAAATAAAATTGAAAAAAAAAAAATTTAGCAATTTTGTTATTTTATAATTATCTAGCTACTATGTGAAAATGCTGTATTCGTGTATGGTCCACTATAAATTGAGCTTCCTGAATTTGATACAGTCTTAGTTCGTCTTCTAGCCATTATACATAATACAGCTGCAACTACAGCTAACATTAAAATAAGACCAGCTACAGCAATTGCAATTGCAAATGTTTTTTGTGATACACATAATGCATCATCTGGAGTCTGAAATAAAATTAATTGTTTATATTTAGTATACGAAACTGAATTATTTAATACAACATACTTTTTCTTTAAAAACTGAATCTTCATCACTATCCGAAATATCAACATTTTCATTCACATACAATCCAGAATAGACTTCAATTGTAGCTGGCATACCTTCGTCATCTTTTCCATCTGTTTGTCGTTTAGGTCTTTTATTATTTCCACATACTGGTGCCTATAATGAATATTTAAAAAAAATATATAATATGTATTACAGAAATGATAAGATATTCAAATGATCTTACCTCATGACATTCAGGATCTTGAAGAGCACATAATCTAACATTACATTGATAATAAACAGATGCTGTATAGGGGAATTTATGAGCTGGAAATGTTACTCTAGCAGCAGTTCGACTTTCAGAATATTCGAATGAACCCATTATTTCTTTATCCATTGGACATCCATCTTCATTAACTAATTTTTGTTCACCCCATCCTAAACCATCTCTTACTAAACAATCAGTTACACGTAATCCATAAATATTCTGTTCATCAATATTAACGACTAGTGTCAAAGGATCACCAATTTTAACACTTTCAGCTATTTTTTCATTACTATAAATTTTCATATGACAACCAGGCATTGGAATTTCATTATTAACATTATTCTGATTTTGATTTGTTATTGTATCATCAGCAATATTATTACTTGATGCATAAACTGTTTCAGTTTTATCTAATGATCTACCATGATCACGACGATCAGTTATTTCAATTAGTGGATCATCTTCGTCACTTCGATATGGTTGTGGATTTTCGGCCCAATGATTTTTCGTTAATGATGTTTGTGAATTTGTTGCAGCATTACGACTTTTATAACGACATCGTACATGATAGCCACGTCCTAAATCAGTGACTAGTTTCAAATGAGGCTGTAATACGATTGTATTGAAAAATTCAATACCACCATCATCCTAAAATAAAAGAAAAAGTGAACAATTAAATTAAATCATTAAAAAAAATTTTTTTTTTTAAATATCAACTAAATTATTAAATCTTTATTTTAGAATTTCTGCTTTAACAAAATTTTTTCGGAGGTGTTAAATTATATATAGATGTTCACATCGTACCTGATTTTATATATGTACACATAGGTAATTTGCAAACTTGAATTGGACATAATCTTAATTAAATTTTATTGCATAATTTCTTGTGGGTGTAAATCAGTATATATGAATATTAAATTGTATTTTAACGACTCTACAATTAAAAATAAAAGTGGAAAATATACATATGTATATGTATATATAATAATGTACTTATTTTTTTACTCATAAAAAAATAATTCAGAAAAAAAATACGTTTTATAATTTTTCAAATTTTCTTTTCAATAATTTCCTAAATTTTAAAACAATTTAGATGTTTAATATTTTATTTAAATTTTTTACCAGATTTACAGTGCTCTTAGGAGTAGCTGTAAATAAAACTGTTTTAAAGTCACATTCGACATAAAAGTTCGAAAGGTTAATTGAACCTTTAAAACACGTTTTCCATTAACCATCTGGCAAGGAAGATTTTTAAAAGTTTCGTATGATTTTTTTTGTCTAGAATTCAAGAATTTTACCATCTTGATGTTTTCTCTATACAATAAATAAAAGAAAAATCTTCAATAATTAATTTAAGTAAAGTAAAAATTACGGTTACTATACAATTATATAGTCACTGGGTTCAAAAATCAAAATTCCATATCAAGAAGAAGAAAAAAACCTTTGCTATCTGCAATGTCATTGCCCATTTTAATATACACGGAGAGTCCAATTACGTAGCGTTCACAGCATCACATTTTTTCTTTTCTTATACATTCATAGCTTTTTTTTTTCGTATTCGTTTTTTAATATGCTTTTTTTTTAACTCTTACATGAAATGAAGAAAAAAATTAGATGTTACCTGTTGAACAAAAGAGACTATCAATTTGTTCAACTTGTACTACACAACTTCAATTTTTGTCTTTGTTTTTGTTTTATATTTTTTTTTCCTTCTTACTTTTTATAAACAATTTAGATACATACTAGGGTTGCCAGGCGTCCTACTTTGACGAGGATTGTCCTCTTTACTTGAATAATGTCCTCTGTCCTCTTAAAGGCTTAAAAATCCTCTCGAAAATTAAGCTGAGGAAAATAACTTATAAAAGAATATTACTTCCTTATAAAAGCGCATTCTGAATTCAAAATGTGTTTAATAAGTTTATTGATATATCATTATTGTATATAAAAGAAAGAATTGAAAATAATATGTATATCTTTTGCCCTGCTAGAAAAACCAAAAATTTAGTTTAGAAGAAAATTTTTCCAGATTTTGAAATTTTTCTTGAATTGATTGAATCTATGGAAATAAGTAATGATGACGAAAATCATTGATTCACTGTTTAATTTATATAACTTTATATCATTTTTTCTAAGTATAACTAGTAGTTCTGCTTACGTTGAACGAATAACACAAAAAAGTGTATAGAATTCTACAACTATGTAAAAATGAAAAAAAATTAATTCAATGCGCTAAATCTAACGAAAAATATGTTTTAAAAAAAATAAAAATATCGAATTTTTAATATGGGTAATCATAAGAATTTGTTCATTGTAACTAATACTTTTTTGTCATTCATATTTTGAACTTTTTTTTTTTTTTGTTATGTTTTTTTGAAATATGTACTTATATTTCCATTATAATTTTTTTATTATAATAAATAACTTTGAGAAAAATCGAATCTTTTTTTTAAATTACGTATTAACGGCATCTCGTTCTTTATCCTTTACATATTTAGAATATCCATCTAATGAAATCCAATACTATAAGCTAAACCAAATAATATTATCTTTGTCCTCGTGAAGATTTATAAAAATCTGGCAACCCTAATACATACCTACGTAGGTATGGTAAAAATGGTAAAAATAAATGTTTAATTCATTTTATATTTTAAATTTAATTATTTTTTATATACAACATTGAAAACACATAGATACATACATATGTACATATAACTTAAAATAATAAAAATACATGAAATAATAAAAATACTTTTTACTCTATTGAAAAAATTATTTCATTTTAGCTTAACAGAAAATTTCTGAGATAATCAGGAGCGTTAATGAAACGTGATTTAACTAACTAACTAACTAGTTATGTATATATGGTTATATTGAAAAGTAAATTCAACTGTGTAAATTACAATATACAAAAATAATAATATAGTAGTTTGAGGCCTAATATACCTTTATTTTCCAGGAATGTGTCAGTGTGAGACAATAGCTCTCAAAAGATTAAAACATCCAGGCATCGGATTTTGCTTATCCTGCTGACTTCAAGACTTGGCTTTATGCAAATCTAAGGATTTAGGTTGTAATAAAGTTGAAATTTCAACCTTAACGACCCCCTTTTTACAATACCAATACAAATAACATACATAAGTATTTTCTTTTTAAATTTTTACTTTTTCATCATAAATAAAAAATAAATTTAATGTCACATACAAACATTTTATATAACATTTTAATATGGTAAATTTTCTGATTAATTTTGAAAATACTATATGAGCGTGCATGTATGAAAATTTAAAATGTATACATACATATTTCTTTTAATTTTTTATTTTTGTATGGTTTTTTTTTCAAGTTTAAAAATTGAACAGCAAGAAAAAAAACTTGTCTTACATTCACTTTTCCATGAAAAAAAGAAAGTACATATGTATGTATGTACATATATAATAATTTCCTGAATTATAATATACTTATAATATCCCTTTTCCATTAACAATTCAATTTATGAAATGCTACAAAATCTTATATTCTCGAAACACGTATGTGTATAACTTTGTAAAAAAAATTTTTACATAAGCAAATTAAATATATTATATACTATTCTATTACTAATGACAAAAAATATGCTGCTATGCTTCATGAGTTTAAATCTTTCAATTATGTTGAAAATTATAAGTATTACACTCGAGTAATGCATTATGTATCTACCAATCTACCAATATGTATGTAAAAAAATGTATTGTACATTTTATATAGTACATAGTATGGTAATTTATTCATTCGTTACGTTCTGCAAGAAAACTTGAGAAGGTTCTTAATGTTGAAAAGAATTAAAACGTTTCATGCGTAAAAAAAAATGTTTTTTATGTATATCTTCTTTTTTTTTCTATATTCTTCCGTATCTTTAAAGTTGTATTTTCTATACAGGTATCACTTTTTTATTTATCTTTCGTTTTTTTCTGTTTTTTCTTCAAATAACAACATTATATGCATGCATAATTTGTACTTGAAATCTACTCACATTAAAAAAACATAATAAAGAACTTCATTTTTCAATTTACTAAACAAATTTTAACATAAATTAAATAATTTAGAATGAATTTCAAGCGAAATTGCTCTTAAATTAAAAAGAAAAAAGCTCATTTTCAGTGATTCTGCATGTTCAAGAACGTCAAATGATCGTCAATTGACGATATTCAGCTTAAAACGTTGTATTGCTGAATTTCGTCAATTGACGATCATCTGACGTTTTCGAAAATGCAGATTCAACATTTGAAAATTTTAAAAATTAACACAATTACTTAAAAAGCCAATTATGTACAGTGAATTTAATGTTCTGTTTTTAATTTAGAAATTTTCCAAAATGAACATAAACATTTTTTTTTCTTTTGCAACTTTTTTTTTTTTCAATCTTCATGAATAAAATCTTGTGAAAAGATTTACTATATATTGCAAGATTTTTATTTTTGTGCATGTAAATCTTAAATTATTATTATTTTTTTTCTTTCTTTAACCGGAAAAGGTAAATTTGAATTAATGAGCATTGATTAAAAATTCACTAAGCACAAAGGTTAATTTTAAATTTAAAAGAATTTTAAAAATATGATATTGTGATATTCATATAATGATATGTATATGATTTTTATATATGTATGTGCAAATACGTAAGTATGTACATACATCCGATTATGATAACATATATAATTAATATGCATGAACAAAATGATAATTTTATTACCAAATTTTAAATAATGAAAAAAATGAATAGAAAAATTATAAAACTTAAGTAAAAACCATCAGTAAAATTTGTTTTTCTTTAATGAGTCACTCTGTTAAATCTATCGCATAATAATGTATTTATAATATGTTTTCTTTTTCTTTTTTTTTATTAATTAAAAATTCAAAACTTTGTTGCAATCGTAATTTATGTATTATAACGTTTGTTTATTTACATATACATACATAGTATTGGCTAGTAAGTATATATTTTTATATTTATCATAGATAATTTCATAATCATCATCATCATCATCATCATTATCCTCACTATTTATTATAATCGTTTGATATTTAGTAAGATAAAAGTATAGAAATTTTTCATTTTATGAATAAAAGATACATCATATTGTATTTACTTGTTTTGTCAGAGTTAATAATCATGAAGTACTATATAGAAAAAGATGACAGATTTTAATTTTTTTTTTTTTTTGACCATAAATGAACTCTTCAAGAAAAAACATTTTACTGGCATAATATATAGGTAATCCATTTTAAAAATTTTTTTTACCTTTTCTTTTACAATATTTTAATGTATCTATATAGGTACTACTGATAATTTTTAATAACAGTTTTTATTTTTAAAAAAATTCTAGTAATTTCTATTTTTGTTCATCATACATACATTTAAATTTCTTCATAAATAATGTATCAGAGTTATTGCTATTTTTTTTTTTTTTTGCCGCTGTCATTAAATTTATAAATAAAATAATACTGCATGCTTGTTACTCAAATGATGGTCATTTAACATATTGTGTTGACGACGACGACGACGTGGTTAATAGATTGAGTAATTTAATTCAAGGCGATCATTATTACGTTCGAAAGCGAAAGTAAATAGCAAAGAAGCAACAAAAAATAAATAAAAAATAAATTATTTTATTATATAAAGATACATCAATCAACAAATAAATATGTAGGTTGGGTGTTCATAAAAAAAATCATTATGAAAGTTGAATTTTTTTATTTACTAAATTCGTAAAAAGATCAAAACAAGTAACATTCAAAAACGAAGTGTTTTTGTTTTCTAACGCTTATATAATATTTTTTTTACGATTTTTTTTTTATGTATACAAGTCAAAAAACTTTTATATCATATTTTTTAAATATTTTTTTGGCTAAAATGCAAATCTTAGTTTGTCCTCTAAAATATACTGAAATTTAAAAAATGTTTTTTCCCCTTTCCTAATTATGAACACGTCTTTGAACAAAGTAATAATAATAATGAAAAATTATCTACATATTCACGAGAATTTAAGAAAAATAAAATAAAATAAAACGATAAAAGCAACAATTTTATAAATTTTTTTTTTTACCTTATAAAAATTATTTCATACACAGTCGTCGGTATAATATACAATCATAAACGTACGTACATTTTTTTTTTCCATTCAATGACATCATGTTTCTTATGAGGTTTTTTTTATATCACAATCGTGTTGGTATGAAAATTATTAAATATTACACAGTAAAGTATATATTTTTAATTCGAAATATAATATGTAGATATGAAACATATAATTACATACATATACGTATGTGTGTGAATATACATAAAGATGTACATAAACAAATTAATTTCAAATTAATTTAAATCCAGTATTAATTTTGACCATTAAAAATTGAATTAATTCCTTTTAAACATCTTTTTCTGTATTTCCAGTTTCCACTTTAGAAAGATGTTAAAATTTTCTGATAATTTTGCAGGAATAATTGATTGAATAGAATAAAGGATGATTTCAAGAAATAAAAGCAAAAGATGTAGAATAAAAAAACATAACATTTTAGCCATCTTCATCTTCTTCTTTATAAATATTTGAAGTCACGAATACATTTTATCATTTTTTCATATTTTTCTGCATCCTCCCAAGAATATAAAAAGTACATAATCCATGTACATATTATGTATCTCATTTTTTCTTCACTATTTTCATTTTGTATATACATTATATGTAGATGCCATCTAACAAACAAGTTTTATTTACTTACTGACTGCATTATTATTATTTTACAAAATTGTATATACATACATATACTTACATGTATGTATATGCATTTAACTACATAATATCTAATAAGTCTGAAAATCATCAACATCAATTTGATACCTGTTGATGCTATACGTATATGTATAATAAAAAAAATTTAAATATACCTTCATAGTCAATATTGTGGGTATATTCGTTCAAATATGTTTTCAAGTATTTTAAGTATAAAAACAAAATAATTGAATAAATTGAATAAATTGAAAATAAAAAATAAAAATATATTATCTTTCTATTATTTTAATTTTATATGACTTCTTAGCTTGTATTCACATATCAGATTGCATCTTTATCGATTTGTATATCTTATATACACAAATACATAATTATACATATGTATATATGTACATTGTACATATGTGTACATAAAATGTTCTTCCCTTGGGATTATATTGAAATATAGTTCGATGGGAGATATTTCATGCAGAAAATTTAAAGAAAAAAAAAAGAAACATCAAGCTGAAAACAATAAGAAATTATTTTGAAAATATAACAGTGAAGAAAAAGAAGTTATTTTCAATTTTTGTAAGCTGCACACGTTCTATTTCTTTATCTTTTTTCTATGAAAATTACATAGTATATAAACACGTGTAAAAAATTTAATTTTTTTTTTTTTTTTTGTAAATCATGAGTTGACCTAGATTTTTCTCAAATTTGTCTATCAAAATTTCCAAAATAAAACAAACGTATTTTCTTATATAGAAATATCTACATCTATAATCGCTTTTTCTTCTAAAAGATCAATTTCAAATTTATTCAAAATCATATAGGTATATGTATATAACATATACATATATGTATTTTTGTATGTACATATACAATTTTTAGGAGAACTAATTTTAAGATGAATGTACTTCATGATTAATAATCGTGGAAATAAATTACCAATGCATTAATTCTAAATTGTTTTCCATCAACTAAGAAATTAGGCCGAAAAAGGTAGAAAGAATTGAATTAATGTGAATATGAGCATTTATTTATATTTTTTCTAAAATTCATTAATAAGCAAAAGATATAGATACATTCAATCAAGAAATGAAAAATATATAATCTGACAGATTATAGAAATTTTTTAAAATTATGATAGAATAATGAAGTATCAAGTACCCTTTTCGCACACCTATGATCCTTAATTACATGATAACGGATAGCGCTATTGAACTGAAACTTTTTTTGTTTTATTAAACATAACATTAGCTTTCTAAATAATTAAAAAAAAATTTTCGTTAGTGAATTTTTTTTTCAGGAGCCCAATTTATTGAGAAAATTTTAGGAAAAAAAAACATAAATTTCAAGTTTATGACCTCTTTTCTTGAAAGCGAAATTATTACATACAATAAGTAATACACCAAATGAAAGGTAATTTTAATAGCCATTCATAATGAAAAGAAAAATTTTGATACATAGGGTGCAAAAAAAGTTACAGGTAATTTTGTGTTGGGAGGTCTTGCATAAAACTCATAATTTTGAACGCCCTCTAGCGGCGAAAAAAGACACGATCAAAAGTTTCGCTAGTACAGTTTTTTTCATGATATAGTCCAGCGAATATCGTAGTACCCCTCTTGGTAGTTAGAAAGAATACACCCTGTATATAGGTATACCGCATAGTTAAGAATTCAAAGAAAAACTTTAAAAAATTGTATCTTTTCATTTAACAATAAATATCCGTTATTTAAAAAAAAAAAATTGTTGTTTTTTATGTTTATAGTTGTTTTCTTTCTTTCTTTTCTAATATGGTATTTTTGTTTTTAATCTTTATGCACGTGAAATAATTTTTTTTTATTGTTGACCATATCATAATTATCTTAAAGATGAAGATAAATGATGTATCTAATGTCTTTAAGACTTAAAAAAAAAACAATTGTTACTTTTGTTTTTAAAACAACAAAAATATTCAAAATTAATTATTTTTTAGGAAACAGGATAAAAAATAATAATTTGAAGTGTTATATTTTTAGAATATACTTAGACATGTATATTTGTCGTACACTGGCTTTGTAATGTTGATGAAAATTTAGCGCATAGTTATATAATACATTATCATTATGTATGTACATATGTAAATACATATATGTTTTGTTGTGACCTTTAAAAATTTTTAAACTTTTTGGTAAAATTACCAAAAAATATCATGTAATTTAGGTTAAATAGTAATCGTCACCATTATATTGTATAAAACTTAAACTAAACAAAAGAAATACACAAAAAACATATAAAAAGATAAATTTTTGCTTAAAAATCTATAAATGGATTTTAATGACATGCGAAAGTATTTTCCAGACTTTTTTTTTCTTGTTTTTTTTTACCATAAAATTTATTAAATATTTACTAATACCAAAATATATAGGGGCGTGTTTCATATTTTACAGAATAAATCGTAGGTTTTATTTAAATCGCGTTTTTTTTTCTTCTGATTTACAATAATATACAAGATCATAAATATAATGTATGGATTATTCCTTTAAGGAATTGAAATTTAAAACCTCGAAAATGTTTTTTTAACCAAAAAATTTAAAATTGCGTAGAATGAAAATGTATTCTTATTTTTAATATAAAGTCAAGTTTTTTTTTTCTTCTAAATTATTTTTTTTTTTCAAATACATATGCTCCAAATCTGAGTCAGAGATTTTAAAATTTTCCCAATTAAAGAGCATGCAGAAAAACTTATGTACATTAGGCGAATAGTAATAATTATGTATAATTATAATCTAATAAAATACGATTACATACTGTTTCTTGCGGCATTGTATTGCAGCTACGCAAAGGAAGTTTATACCTCAACGGTCCTTCGTGATTTCTATAAAATATTAATATTAATTATATAAATTATATGAATAAATTACATATATACATACCGATATTCAGATAAACATGTTGAATTTTTCGATAATCCTTTTGGATAGATCATTCCACTAAACATGCCTACATCACTACTGACCGGAGCATTCTTTATTGTAATTAGCATTGCTCCAGAAAGGCACTGTATTCGAACTGTTGGTTCTACTGTTGACTTTGAAGATGATAAGTGTCCTTTAAAAATTATAATTGAAAAATTAAATCATTGCATTGCTTTAAAAAAAAATTCATATTTTTGTATTCTAAAAGAAAAATAACATATAATAAAAAATAGATATAATAATATTTTTTTAATTGCAGATAACTTTTGAACCACACTTTGTAATTTATAAAATAACGCTTTATGTTGAGCTTATAATATGTATGTATGTATTATTATTTTCATTCAGTTTAAAATAATTAAATTGATTGTGTATACAATCTTCAGTATCTATAGCATGTAGATATCATGGGAATAAAAATAAATGAATAATTAAAAAATAAACATTTCAATGAGCAAATTAAATTAAAAAAAAAGAAGAAGAAGAAGAAGAAAATGAATACAATATAAAAATTATACTTGAAGGTCACTATCGTATCATCTTTTTGGAATTTTCCCTCACCTCCTCATTTTAATTTAATTCTAAGTTGAAGTTGACGTTCAATGACAAATTTTAATTAGAAAAAAAAAAAAAGACAAAAACGTTAAATTTATAAGTAAATTAGCTTTAAAATACAAGTCTAAGGAAAATACAAAATTTTTTTTACAATAGCATTATAATACAAGTAAGCAATTTGTAAGAAAATACATTTCTTTATACAAATTATTATTAATTCATTAATTAATTTTTGCTTTTTAAATTTAAAAAACAAAAGATTTAAGCACTAAACGAAACCTCATATAATTTCGTATAATTCTACAAACATACATTCTAAAAATTACTTTAAATATCAATAATAATGGAAAAACCAAAAATTGAATTATTTTTTTTTTTATTTATAAAAATTATCAAGGAAATATAAATGTTTATTTTTTTAAGCACATAGAAAAAAATTTACACAGCAAACAACACCCAGAATACTTAATACGGTTCTTTATATGGAAACATGTCTCAAATATATAATTTTCTTTAATACTCGTATATTATTTTTTTTTTTTTTTCAAAAGAATGTTTATGTGTATAATTTATGACACATACTAGTTTATAAAATATTTTTTTAACACCCACAAATAAAACAAACAAAGAAAAAATATTGAATTTTTCAATACCTATACATAAATGTAAGTACAAATAGATTTAGCAAATTCTAAACGGCCCATTGTCTTCTAGTTCAATGAACTTGATACAAATATCATAATATGAACCATTCTTTCTTACTTATACAACAAACTTCACTGAAGAATTTCAAATATGTATTATAAATAATATATCTGCATCATATAAATAATTTTAAAATAGAAAAAAATTCTTAATAAATGAAATGTTGTGTGTAAAACCTTCAAATAAGAATTATTCAGTTATATACCACTTTAATCATGCATTACCAATTGAAATTTAGAACAAAATAATATAAGCTCAAACGAAACGTTCTAGCATTAACTCAGATTTACTAAAATGATTTTTGTTTGTTTTTTGTTTTAACTATATACTTAATTAAATAAATTATTAATAACGTGTTAAATATTTATTGATTTACTTACTTGTTGAAGATGGTATTTGTGCACCATTTGCTAAGGAAATAATCGTCTGTAAAGAAGAAGAAGAAAACAACAAATAAACCAAATTAGTGAATCCTATATTTTTTTTTAAAGTTCAAATTAGAAACATGCCTAACGACCGAAATATTTTTTGCATGCTGTATCTTTGAAGACAAATTTTGCAATATATTGTATTCACATATAATTATGGGTTTTTTTTTCCAAAATTGCCATTGAAATGTTTCGGCAAATATACTGTATAAAGAAACTGTATCCTTAAAAAATTAATAAGGTGTCTATCGAAATTCGTTAATGCATGTGAATATTTTAAAAATAATATTAACACAATGAAAAAAAAAAAAAGAATGTGTATACGCAAAATTAAAAGATGGCGGAATATATCGTTTTCAAACTTTTGATGCACGAGAAATAAATGCTTCAATTAAAATAACAAAAAAAAGTAAAACAAGAAAGAATATCAATACGTGACTAAAAGGACAAAATATCTTGAATGTTTGAAAGTAAATTACTGTGAATAAAAAATTATTTATTGTGACAAAAGTATCCTTTGGATTTAAATTTCATTTTATATCATACCGACACATCAGATAAAATATTATATTTATAAAATTTAAATTATTATTAAGTAATATACGAGTATGTGTGCCGGATACGGTTTATTACCATAAATAATACTATTTAACGCATATTTATTATGAAAACAATTTTTTTTTCTTTCTTTTAAGTGAATTTAAATTAATTGAAATAAATAATTGCATATACACTCGTATGTACATATATGCATGTACATATATGAGCATATTGCATATGAAGAAAATAATAAATATAATGTGAAATATGTAGGTATGTATGAAGCATGAAACATCATTTAACATATTGTCTTGCTTTCTGACGAAGTATTTATAATTTTTTTTTTTTAATATGTATATGAATAATTATACGATAAATTTATGATGTAATACATATTTTTAAAATTCATGTAAAATATGGGACTTTTTACATTTCGAATTTCAAATACTCTAACCTAACACATTCATTCAAAATGAAAAATATATTACATATTGGTATATTCTTAATATTAGAAGAAACATTTTTTAATTATATACTTACAAATAATTGCAAGACGTTACGGAACATTTTAGTTTTTGCCATTTTATCTGTGAAATAAAAAAAAAATATGAATTACTTCAAATTTAAATTAATTTAAACAAAACAAAAAACAAAAAAGTGAAAATTAACTAAGTATATAAACATTAAAATTCAATTAACCTTGGAAGTAACGTAATGTGAAATTTTTCACATATAGGAAATTTATTTTTTCAATTCATAAATTAATGTTTGAATATTTAATAATAGTACGTTTTTTTTGTTTTTTTTTTTTCAAATATTCATGTACCATGCATAACATGCGAATATCATCAACAAGATTGTTATTATTAGACTTAATAAAAATCTATAATTTAAAAAAAAAATTCAATTAAAGTATAAATGATAGTAGCTACATATTTTATTTCATGTATACACAACATAAGTCTCGCCTCGATGATGTGCAAATACAAAAATACAACATATACTTACAAACATCTATTTAATTGATATATTATCTTTTCAAATATTGTATTCGAAAAATAAATGTATATTTTTACAATATTTTTAATTGTTTTTTCTAAATGATAATTATTTTTTCTTTTTTTGCAAATTCTCAAGGTGTTTACACAGCTGCTCAATACATTGCTTTGAAATGAGATAATCGCAGAAAGAATAAAAATCATTTATTAATTTTTTGATTTTTGAAATTATCATAATAGAAAATTAATAACGATGATTTTATCTCAACATTAAAGTCATAACAAACATATGTGTGTATGTACCTCTATATTTCTAGACATTTTTCAATTAATCAAAATGCATTAATTGAAAATAATTGATTTCTTATAGGCCAACAAAAAATCAAACTTTTTTTTTTCTTTCTAAAAATAACGAACACACAACAGATATTATTTCTCCAAATTCTCACATCGAAAAATATTTTTAGGGTTAAAGAATTTCAAAAAAAAAATACTTTTAAAATTACTCAAATTTTCAAACAACTTTTTTAACTTTAACAACAACAACTATTTTAAATAATAAAAATAAAAATAAAATACACTCAAGACGTACTGAAATGCTTTTATAGTTCTCATAGCGAAATTTTATTGAACTCTGGCTACATATGATGGATGCTGGTTCGATTATTTTTTTACGAATAAAATGACTTTGATTAAGATGCTGCACAAACTGCAGATTCATTTGTTGTTGTACTTTTATACATTATGAATAGGCTGAAACCATGTGATCAATTGTATTTTATGAACCCACATTACATATATTTTCCGTTTTGTTACGTTTTTTTGTTTTTTTCTTTTACTTTAAAAAAAAAAAGGTGCTTCTTCATTATCAAAACAATTGAAATATCTATTATACACTTATATACTCGTATAGGTATATATTAAGTACCGTTATTTTATAACAACATCATTAGAAAAAACTCTTCTTTTTTTACATTTCTTTTGTAGATGCTCTCAAAATACTTGATGATATATAGTAGATGCTTCTGCTTACAATATAAGATATGTAATATAATGTACTACATACATACATACATACATATATGAGAATTACATACATTATTATGTTTTTGTTAGAAGTTAAAATAAAAAATAAAAAAATATACATACTCGTATAACTGGTAACTATTGTGATCGAATTGTATACTATGTGTATAAAACAGCCAGGGATATAAAATATATTTATAATCGTGTAATAAAGTATTTTTAACATGAATATACATATGTAGATACATACATATGTATATAGTATGTATGTGATTTTAATTTAAAAAAGTATTTTAATATATAATTTCTTGATTTTTTAGCCTCATTATATTTCATTGAATGTACAGGGTATTTCGCATATAAATAAATCGTAAAAATGTAAAAATGAATTTATTCATGACAGTCAAATCTCTGTAACACATCTCTGCTATGAGGAATATTTGTGAAATCGTGATAGATTAAAAATAAAGTTGTTCATAATATTACAGCTATCATCAGTAAAAACTACTTTTAGTTCGATGCTCTAAATTTTTTGCTCAGACATTATTAAATTCAGATTTTCAATTTTTAACACCATGGAGTTCGTATACATACATATACATATGTAGGTATGTATATGAAAATTGAATAATCCAGTAATTGAATGAAATTTTATTTACCTTACAAAAAAAATAAAAACACAACTTGAAACTTTTCTAGAAAATATTTTTTAATGTATATCTACATACACGCATTTTGTATTTAACAAACATACTCATATAATTCATGAATAAATTTCTATTGATATTTCATGTTTTTCAAGCAAAATATGTTGAAAAAATGAAATACTATACATATATTTAAGTATGTGTATATTCGTTTTGAGAACATGACAATTATACTACATATATTTTCATGTAATTATGAAACATACATATGTATTTATGCACATATATCGATCGTTTAACACTCGCTTCATTACTGGTACGACATTTTAAAAATCTCAAATACGATACACTGTTTGTAATTGAAACGACTGATAAATAAATCACATAAATAATAAAAATATAATTAATTTTCTTTACCATCTGTTCAGATAAGATTCACCACTATACATAATTCAAAAAGTGACTTTATATATCGACAATATAAAAGACAGATAGATACAAGATACATTTTACCAAGTTGAAGGTATAAGTGGTAAGTAATTGATCAATGATGTGAACTGTATATTATTATAATTAAATGGCATTATGTTGCTTTAGTTTAATGATACTTTTTTAATTTTTTCATAGTTCAGTATGAAATATGCATATAATATGTATAATATGTATATGTATGTAAAGATAGGCAGATCCGCAGATATAAAAACCACACATTAATTTATTTTTAAAGAAAATTTATGTTTTTTTATACATACACATACACTTATTGTTATGTTATTGTAAAGTTTAATTTTTTTTTCTTTATAATTCCGTTAGAAATTACCTTTGAAAGAAGGTGAAAAGAAAAAAATATATTTCTACTTTAAACAGCGATATTTCGTAAATTTATCGAAATGTTAAAAGCATCAATCAAATGTGGTTCACATTGTTGTATACGATATAAAAAAAAAAGGTCATTAAATAGTCTTTAAACATATGTGACAGATAAATATACTTAGTTATATAAAAAGAAAGTATTAAAATGAATAGCGGTTATTTACATAATTTGCATATAGTATCTACCTTCATATAATATTTATCTGGTATTAAAAAACAAAACATATCTTTTTTTATATTTAAACATCTGTTTTTTGTATAACGAATACGAATATTTTTTATGTAATAAAATCGGTCATTGAAATATATATATTTTTTTTTAAAGTAAAATTATCTATAAATGTGTAAAAAATCTACAAAAATTAAAAATTAAATCGAACCAGATGAATTAAAAAAATTACACAAAGTTAGCGTTTAATCCTTGAACTTTCCAATATAAGTACATATGTTATTATTAATAATATTTAATGTAATTATTTGATTTTTTTCACTTTCACAGTCACAATCACAAATATATTTTAATATAACAAATATCAAATTTTTAATTTTTTCTAGCTATTTATTCAAAAATAAATGCCATTAGTATCTGTGTATAATTTGTAAAAAAAAAAACCATATCATCGTAATAGAAATAGAACACATGTTATTATTTACCTATATTTATTTATTTTTTTTTTTTTTTTCATTTGCGTTGTATAATCTATATCAGGTATGAGGTACTGTAATTATAACAATTGTGATGAATCTAGAGTACATCACAATTATTTCATTACTTAGATATGTACATATGTACATGTTCTCTAAAATGTTACGTATTAACAGTAAGGTTGTAACATTGCACTGATGTGCAATAAGCTAGCTATACGAGTATATTTATAATTAGATATTCTTGTAATGCACTGCTCCAAATGCATATAATATGTAACACATATGTAAGTATCTACAGACAATTAATTGAGGCTAAACGGTTATGTAACTATTTATTTATCTAATAAAATCTCGTATATGCTAATAAAAATTCAAATGACATATCATAACATAAATATACAGAAATTCTATCTATATATAATAATATGTGATTTTTTTTTTTTTTTTGGATAATATGATGACTCTGCTTCTATTTTACCTTTTTTTTCAATTGTTTTATAAAAATATTATATAGATTAGTGAAGGCTACTACTTTTTTTTATAATATTTTGTATTAAATTTATTGAATCTTCTGTAATTAATAATGATTATACTAAACTTAAAACGAAAATGTCTACACAAATAATGGTCCATAATGACGTAATGGAGTCAACAATACAATAAAAATTAACAGATGAAAAATAGTATCACAAAAAGGATACGACTTTTATACTTAAATAGCATTTGTTAGATAAGAATCTTGCTATGAAATTTTATTAAAAAAATTTACTAATTATAATTTTTATTCTAGCTAAAAAAAAAAAGGTTTAAAACTATTTTAAATTTAATATTTTTTAAATAATTCATAATGTAATATGAAAAAGACAAATTTATCTTATATAGAGTTAATGTCTGTAAACGATATTATACTCGTATATATACTCATATGTAGATTCAAATATGTAATTTTCAATTTGAAAAAGATAATTTATCTTTCTAAAGTATGATATAAAAGGTAAAACCTAAGGTGTCATTTACAGAGAAAAATAAAATGTATATAAAATATATTTGACATTGTAGATACATGTTTTTTATGAGATATGTATATCTTAACTTCTGTGTAATGTATGTACTATACAAGAAAGTAAAATTATATTGTCCTTGAAATGAGAGTACATATAAAATTTCAATAAGATTTTTTATTTAATAAAATACTTGAAAAATGTGACATAATACTGATGGTAAATGGGTGATATAAATATAAAATAAAAATATTTGACATTGAATAAAAAACATTTACACATTAAAAAATGATTTTTTAGAAAAAATAAAAGATATAATCTTTTCTATAAGATTTTATTTTTTTTTTAATTAAAATACTTTTATCTATTTTATGAATCTGAATAATTCAATTTTTTTTTCTTCAAATTTTCCTACATCCTTTATGCACGCACGTTTGTATAATTATGTATTTTTTAAAGTATGTATGGTATAATTATAATTTACTAATATACATACTCGTACATATATACATATATGTATTTAAATCAGAGGTTTACATCCAAGGTTAATATCAATTATTATAAAATTTAAATTAATATTATATACGTAATATAAATGTTTTGAAAATTTATAAAAAATATATACATACATATTGTATATGTATTTCTAATTTAGAAATTAAAGGAAATAATTATATTTAATATAAAATTCTCACAAACTTACCAGTTATTTTGAATTGACCTTAAAATATTATTGTATAAAAGCATATATCACAGCTGTATTTAAATTTTGCCTAAAAAAGGACTAATTTTTTTTTTTAATCTTTGAATTATTGAAATCTAAATGAATTCTATTACTTTTTTTTTCTTAAATGGATAATTCGATTATTTATTGTTTTTTTCTTTAATTTTCACACATTTATTCAAAAATTGAATTAATTTTTTTTATATAGAAAATAAAAAATTATAATTAAATAGAAAAAAATTAATAATGTTATATTTTTATTATTACATCACCCCATCCAAGATCACATCATCACCATATTTGAATTTTTTTTTTACAAATAAAAGTAAATTATTTGGAATATTTTTGTTGTTGTTGTTGTTTGAATTTTATTATTTAGTTGCCACTTAATCAAATATTCTTTTTTTTTTCTTTTTTAAATAATTATGAAATTATACAATAAGAATTTTTACTGTTATGACCACATTTTTTTTAATTAAATATTATTTCTGAAATTCAATTGTTGGAAAATCTGAATCCAAAAGGATATTACACGAAGAAATCCTCCTTAAAAATTATAATTATATTTTATAATCGTTTTATAAGGAGGTGGAAGTATTAAATGATGGAAGGAAACAAAAAAAAATGACAATTATGAATCCCGTACGTATGTATTCACATACACTCACTTCGACTTAACTCTTCAAAACTGACTTGAAAGTATCTGAGACTGAATGAACAACTGTTATTAATTCAAACTCCATCATCATCATCATCATCATCATCAGTATTATCATTATAGTCTCTAAGACAGTGTTCAAGAGCGTAAGTCTTATAACACCACACCAGATACAATTTAACCAATTGTACACTATATACACGAATCACGATACCGATGGTTTTTTTTATATTGATAATACAGGTAAGTATTGGTTTCATACAGGTTTTTTTTTCTTTTCTTTATATGGTATGCTTTAATGCATTTTGTTGACTAGATAATTGTACAATGATCAAAAAGTTAAGTTACTAATATAAAATTTTCTTACACTGCTAGAAATATCTGACGATATTCGCTTAATTTCAAAATAATGGTAATTCTGTGACAACAAAGGATAATTCAATATTGACATTTTCTTGTACATTTTCTCATAGTAAAGCATAGGTTTTGTTTTTGTGTTTAAAATCTTATATGTGTACAATCATTACTGGTCTATATATCCTTGGTATTTTACAATGTTACGCGAATTTCTGAAACTTCATTGCTCCACAGTGAAAACCTTAAAAAGTCTAATCATTATATTATATTCCTTTTTGCTATAAAATAGATCTTGAAACTTCACCTGAATTAATTACTTTATAAAGTTAAATTTTATTATTTCTCTCTCTAATCCAAACTCTCAAAAGATAATTAAATTTATAAAAACTTTATTTTTCTCATAGTGTACACTTGTGCATATACATACATATAAGTAAACAAACTTGTCTTGGATTCTTCGTTTTTCTATCATATGATTTTTTCAATGTATAAGTTATTTTACAGGTAAATAGATTCAAAAAAAAAAAGTGTATATTGTATAATGATCTCACAGTTTTATAATAAAATACAATAGAATTTCTGTGAATACATGTAATTTTGTATGTGTTTTATAAAATATTATATAGTATATTTTTTCTTATTTACATTTTATTTTTAACCCTTCAAATAATGTGAATAACTTTTGTTCATTATGTTATGCCAATTTCAAAATTTTGTCTTTTAAACGCTAAATATTATAGCATACTGTAGACAAAAATTCAATTTTCTTGAATCAAAATCATAGCTAAAGTGAAAAATAATTGTTTTAAAAAAAACGTGCATCTTCGAAAATGTCAGATGATCGTCAATTGATGATCCATTTAAAGATGACGAAGATCCATTTAAAAAAAAAAAGTCTTACATTTCTATTTTAAAATATATGAAGACTTACGATTTTCGTATTTATTTCACATACTTTATCTCTTAAAAATTATAAAAATTGTATGAAATAGATAAATTATTTTAGGGTTAAATAACTATATTTTATATACTAAATTTAACAACCAGTTTTGTTCATTCTGAGACAAGAATACCTTGAGACGCCCGATTACAAAAATAATTTATATGTTTTGTGCACGGGCGTGATAAACTATTATATTTATTTTATCTAGGTATGTATAAAATTATACAGACACATATGTACCTATATATGTATTATTATTATTTTTTATAATATTCATAAAGACAACTGACTCAGCCACCTTAAAATATAACTTTGATTAACAAAAATATATTTATTACGTATACATATATAGATACGTTTATGCATTATTATTTAAACAAAAAGAAGAAGAAAAAAAACCATAGGGGATTTTCATTAAATTCGCAATCCAAGGTAATAATTTATCAAAAGATATACACAAAGGTATACAAACGATTTATCATATTGTATTATGTTTTCAAAGTAATTATATTTCGAATTTTTTAAGAACTCAAAAAACAAATGATTTTCATTAAAAAATTACTTATATATAGAATAATTTTTTTTCTTTCGTTTTATCAAAATTAATTAATGATTCGAACCATATCGAGAAAAAAAAATTCTTATTAAAGGAATTTAAGTTATTTTTAATTTAAATAATTGAAAGATCCGCTTTACACCCACTAACAGGTTTATTTTTCTTGCAATACTTTTTTTTTTACTCCCAAAGTTTACTTATCTTGATTCTATTCTCCTCTTCAAGTTTAAAATAGAAATTCAAAAACAAAATATTAATGGAAAAAAAAAGAGTAATGTAAATAAAAATAAAATTTACAATTACAACTTTACTTGCAAATTTTCTTTAAAGTTTTAAATCTTCACAATAGAGAAGATATATTTTGTACGTACGAGTATGTTAGTGTTGAACATAGAAAAATTTTCTTGTTTTTGTTGACTTGAACTGCTTGAAGAAAAAAGGTAGTATAATAATCTTTTTTTTTTCATTTTTCTATTACAATTCAACGAAAAAAAAGAACATAAAAAAATATAATTTTACATTATGATTTTTAAAAAATGCGTTGAACTTTACAAAAGAGTTTTTCCGACAAAAAAAAAATTATTGTTATTTTAGAATTTTTTAAAAGCTTTTTCTAAATGGTCTAAATTACTTATTTGAATTTTATAAAATATTTTTCATCAAATTTTTCACACGTTTTACCTTCTATACCTCAATACCCTACAAAACTTATTGCATTTGTTTTTTTATAATTTAAAAATTGAAATCAATTTTTTGATAAGATAACAAATATGACAATTAATATCAAAGTTTTATTTATTTATTAATTTTTTTTTATTACATGACATTCAAGAAAGAGGTGTATAAAAATTTCACCAATAAAAAATGATAAAGAAAATACATTAAAATATTTCATAGTTATCAATTTCATTCATCATTCAAAAAAAAAAAAAAATTATGTTAGCTAAAATTCAAATTATAATTTTATTGTTATTTCAAATTGAAAATTTTTCAGTAAGTTTTGATAATTTACTGTGTTCAGCAAAATTTTGTAAGGTACATATGTTTTTTTTTTTTCGTTTTTTGTTTTTTGAATAATTTAAAAAAGACTTTTACATATATTTTAATTTTATTTTATATCAAGGATTATCTTGAAAAGCATAAATGTGAAAATTTAGGAGCTGCTTGCCGAATACAAAATCAAACATTCAATGGAAAAATTTTACCTGCAACAATACCATGTAATTGTTGTCAAACTTGTATGCAAAATTTACGTATGTTAATTTTTTTTTTTGTTTCAAATATGGTGTCCATTTTTTCATGTACATACATATATATTTATTTTTTAAAGGTGAAGGTGATTTATGTACAAAAGGTGGAATAGGTATTGCACCTCCAAATGTTGCTTGTGGACCTGGATTAATATGTTCTGAAGATAAAAATAATTCAGAAGATCATCATTGTAGAAAAAGTAAAATATATGAATAATAATTTATTATGTATGTTTTTTTTTTTCATATTTTATTGCAAATATTTTTTTTTTTTGAACTAGTGAATCATACAAATTGCCTTAAGGATCAAATAGAATATGATACTGATCAAATTGGATTATTTGTACAACGTCCAAATTGTGATACTGATACAGGATTCTATAAATCGATAAAATGTAATTTAGGACAAATGTAAGAAAATAATTAAATTTAAGTAAATTCATATACAGATAAAGTAAAATATATGTATATAATTTATTTCAGGTGTTTTTGTGTTGACAAGAATGGTAAAAGAATTTTCGGTGAAGCACCATATCATTCAACAATTGAAAAAACAATGAATTGTGAATGTTCTCGTTTAAATTTAGATTTTAATGAATTTATGAATTTTAAAAAAAAATCTTATCATTTACCAACTGCAAGATGCTTAGAAGATGGAAGTTATGATCCATTACAATGTATGGATGATAAATGTAATTGTGTTAAAAAGGATGGCACTTTAAGATTTTGGTCAAGTTTTGATGTTAATAATTCAACATATAATAAAATTCCATGTTGTATGTGTTTATCTAACACAATTTAATTTTTTTTGTTTCTGTCTAATAAAATATTTTTTCAATTACAGTTAATGATACAATACATTCTAAATACAATTATTTGCATAATTGTGAAATGAAACAATGGTATTTTATAAATCAATTAAAAGAATCTGAAGAAAATGGTTATATAGTTATGAATTTTGAAATTCCTTCATGTCAGCCAGATGGATGGTTTTTACCATTACAACAAAATGAAACTGCATTATTTTGTGCTGATAAATATGGTAGAAAAATTGATAATTTTGAAATTCTTAAGACATCGATTGAATCTAAAAATATGAATTGCAGTAGGTTTACAAAATACAATTTTTCTATATGCTTTTTAAATACATGTGGAATTTTTTTTGTAGATTGTGCAAGAACTCGGAATGTTCTCATACAAAATTTTGCAACAATTAGAAACGACGATATTTTACCACAATGCTGTTCCAATGGAAATTTTAAAAAGGTAATATAAATATGTATGAACATATTTCAAAGACAGCAAAAAATGTCAAATTGAAATAAATTAAACAATTTCTTTCAAAATAATTTAGGTGCAGTGTCGAAAAGATATTTGCTATTGCAGTGATGAAAATGGATTACAGATTGGTGTTGAAAAACATCTAACAAATATTACAAGTTTAGAATGCTATAATGGTGGACAATTTTGTTAAAATTAAATTTAAAAAAAATGCTTTAGTAAAAATAAAATTGATTTTAAATTATTTGTTATTCTTGTCTTTTTTTTTTAACTTTTTGGTTATAAAATAAATAAAGTATGTATTTACATTATTTTCTGGTATTTGAGTGAATTTGTACAGTCTTTAAGAATTCAGTAAATAAATTTAATGTCTTTAAGTCATTGCCATTGGAAACGATGTCATTGAAAATCAACAAAATCATTTTAAAAATAAAACAAACATTTTGACAAATACATAGCAACCATCAATTTTAAATAAAATAGCTCCATTCGAATACACTTTCAAAATTTAGTTTTTGTGTTCCCTTTGTTTTATAAAAGTTAATCAAAAAAAGAAATCAAGTGAAAATTATAAAAATGAATGAACTTGAAGAAAACGAAAAAAAATTAAGAAAAATAAATCAAAAATTAGATGAAGAAACGAATAAAGCTATTTCATGTATGAAATCATCAACATTACCTTCAACAAAATTACAAGTAAGTATTTACCTATAAAAACCATGTTTGGACGAAAACAGGACACTAAATGTGTACATATTTTCCATTTTTATTTTAGAAAAATGAAAATTGGTCGAATAACAAAGAAGACAAATTAAGTAAAAAGACAACAATTAATGAAATAAAAGCCAAAAATATCTCAAATTCTGAAAATGTTACAAACAAAGAGGTAACTCCTCATATTTCAATAAAGCCTACGAAAATAAATACCAATACATTTACTCGAAAACAAAATCAGGAACCATCTTCTCTAATTAAGAAAAAACCAGTAAAAACAATAGCAACATCGAATAGCATGAATAATTTAAATTCCGATACAAATATAAAGTAGGTTGAAAAAAATACGTACTCCTATTTTTTCCTTAAATTCGAAATAATTTTCGAAATTCCTAATAAAGTGTTTTCTTTTTTATTTTTTTCATTATAGATTTTTAAAATCAAAAATATCAATTCTTCAAGATGAATTAGAAAATCGTTCAATTGCAATGACAAAAAAAATTGAAGAATTTGAATTATGTTTAGAACAACAAAAAAAAATTGAAAATGAACGTAATCAAATAAATATAAAAAATAATTCATTATGTGAACAAATAAAAAAATTAGAAAATAAATTATTAATAAATGAATTAAAATTGAAAGAACGTGATAAAGAATATTTAAATCAAAATCGTGAATTAGAAAATTTAAAACGTGAAATGAAATTGTTAAATCAAGTTAACTGTAATTTAGAAAAACGTTTAAATAAATTAAATGATGAAAATGAAAAAATCAAATTAAATTTAAATGTTCAAAAAAATAATGAAAATGATTTTAAAGATAATTATCGTAAAGAAAAAGAAATATATGAAAAACAATTACAAAAATTAAAAAAACAAAAACAAGAATTATTTACAGCATATAAAAAACAATTATATTATATTGATAATTTAAAAAGGCAAATTATTTGTTTAGAACAAGCTAGAATGATTGCATTAGCTGCTAATGAATTTTCACAAGTTCTTGAATGGAATACAAAAAATTAAAATAAAAAAAAAGAAAATAATTTTCTTAATTTGAAACTTGATTTGAATTATTTAATTACACTGAAATACTCTTCAACATATATCTACTCGTACATACATACATTACATATTCTGTTACAAACATAATTTGATTGATCATTTCAAATACAAAAATATTTAATTTTATTGATAAGATTGTAACGAAAAGCAAAAATACACACATTTGATGAATAGCAAAATGTTTAAAGGAAATAAAGATTCTAGCAAAAAAGCAGAAGAAAAAAAAATCCATATTAACCATATTTTTATAGAAAGTTTAAGGAAAATTGATACATTAACAGATAAAGTTTTTTTTTTTTCGTTATGAAAAACATTTCACATCGGGATTGAAAGCATCGAACTAATACGATAAAAAATAAACTTGTATGTACTTATACGAATATGTTTATAGTATTGTACATATATGTACATGTACACTTTTTTATGAAAAAAGTAAATTTTAAAAATTAAGGATTGCTTCTTATTATTGTGTTCTTAAAGTAAAGAGAGCTTTAGTAAAATGAAATAATTTTTTTTTCTGTATTTTCTATCATTTTATTTCTAAGGTATTTCAAAAATTCTCAGAAAAAATAATAAACATATATACAACACATGCACTATAATTATCCTAAAAATAAAAATAAAAATAACATTGCAGTGCAGTATGAGTATTTCCACAAAATTATTCTTGTTCCAGCCATTGTTATGAACAAAAAAAAAATGTTAAAAAAATAATTTCAACAAATTTGCTCAACTAGTGGTTCCACATCCAGGATCGAACTGGAGACCTTGTGCGTGTAAAGCAGACGTGATACCGCTTACCGCTACACTATGGAACCATGTTGACTTGTTAATGCAAACCAAGTATAATATAATACAAATGATATACATATATGTACATATTATGTAAGAATTAGAAGTCTCAAATTGTAAATTTTAAAAAGAAAAAAAGCTTTGACATTTGATCCCAAAATAAACCGAGTTGGTATGCTTGTTTTCGAATAAAATGACTGAGTTACCGAAAATTTTAAAAATTTTCTATTTTTTGACTCTTGGTCACAAATAATGGATCGAATATCTAGCCTTATTTCAGAAGCTTTTTCCAAATTTTCCAATTTTTCCAAATGTATTATTCTACTTTTTTTGGTTAATGATAATTTTGGGCCAGAGGAACGCATTATAATTTTTATACCATTTACTTTAACTTTTAATGTTTGGTTAATACCACGGCGTGAAAAGTGTGTTTTCAGGACCAAGTTAACATTAGTTTTTTAGACTGTTTTTTTGTGAAACATGCAACTATAGTTTTAAATGGAATATGAACCACTGAACTTGTTAGTAAAAAAAAATTAAATTCAATGTACTCATACATGAAATACATGAAAAACATGTAATTTGATAACAACATATTGTCATAACCTTTTTCTGTGTACAGTATCAACTTACAATAACAGTAAATTGGAAAATATAAGAAAATTCTTAATTAATTTCTAAAAGATAAATAATTTCATTTCACTTTAATTATTATTTTTTTTTTTCATTTTTTCATTTTTCAAATCAATTTTTATATTGGTTGAAAATAATTGAGATGATCCCATGAGAAATGTATTATCAATCAATCAATCTATAAAGTAAATCAATAAAGTGTGGTAAATAGATTTTGCCAAGAATATGAAGAAGGATTCATTTAATCATACATAATATTGTATTATGAACTGTGAAGTATGTGTACAATTTTTATAGTTTTATTTACTTTTATCAGCTTCAATACAACAAACAGTACAAAATAAATATTTTTTATTAGAAGAAATTCCCACAATACTAATTGTATTTTAAGGAAAATATAATGTAAAACAAAAAAAAAAAAAAAAAAAAAAAATAGAAGCAAAGTCATACCACTAATATGATGGAAAAAAAAATATTTCTGAACGTCATCATCATCCTCAACATCAATATTTATCATTAAAAGGATATATGTATGCACACATATCCTATATTATCTTTATTTTGAATTTTTCCCTATAAAAGCCAGAACTAACAACTCAAATTAATCAGTTCACTCGAGCTATTCATTCAAAGAATAACAATCTCTTGGATATTTCAATAAATTCTTGGTAAAGAAATTTTATATTTTTGTAGATTATAAAAAAATAATTACTTTAAAAATAATAATAATAATAAAATTGTTTATTTTTCATATAACTAAAAAGCAAAACTTGAACAAAACCAACAAAACGAAATGGCTTTCCAAAAATTCTTTGCTATTTTCATTATCACCATTTTAATTTCAATGGCATTTGTTGATGTTGCTCAAGCAACATACCGGAAACCACCATTCAATGGCAGCATTTTCGGCAAAAGAAACAATGTTGGTAAGTACTCGTAAATATTGTCAGTTTTTACATAAGTTTTTCATTATTTTGATTTATTTTTTATTATAAAAACAATTATTGACATTCTAAAGATTTATTATTATAAAATTTGGACTTCAGAATGACAAAAAAATAATAATAAAAAAATATTTATTAAATTTTTCGAAAATAAAAATATCTAAATTAATAACCAAACTATTTTTGGTGATAATTCTTAAATCATTCGTTACAGATTACGATTCAAATGGAAAAGCATTTTCAGCAATGTGCGAAATTGCTTTAGAAGCATGCCAAACATGGTTTCCACAAGATAAAAAATGAACATTTTTTTCCAATTAAATAAAAAAATTTAAAGCTTTGTAAAAACTTAACTTTCTTTTTTATATATCTAAAAATTTATTAATTATATTGCAATATTTCGAAAGATAAGCCTGTAACTAACTGTATAACTATATAACATATTCATAAAATTACTCATAAAATATTATATACACTGAAATTATTAAATATAAAGCAAAAATAAATAATTATTGTATACAATTTATAAATCTACCTATGAATGGAAATTAATAAAAATTATTTCGCCTAAAAATGATTTCTTTTTTTATATATTTACTTTACAGATTTTAAAATTGATAGTTTTAATTGTTTATAATAATTCGACTCAGTTTTCTAAATACAATTCGTAGAAAGTCTTTGAAAAAAGAATTAGGTATTAAAAGGATGGCATCAAAGTTGAAAAAAAGTTTTCTGAATGATTTAATTTGTGGAAACTGAAAACTAAGATTTCAAATGCCAAGTGAATTTTACTAAAGCTTTTCAAAGAGCCAAGATAGTGCGCATCTTCGAAAATGTCAAATGATCGTCAATTGATGAAATTCAGCTTAAAACTTTGAATTGCTTAATATCATCAATTGACGATCATCTGATGTTTTCGAAAATGCACATACAGTTAAAATTTTTGCAAAAATTGTTTCAATTTTTACTAGTCCGTATACATACATATGTATTATGTACTACGTGTTTGTCACTCAGAGTGGATGATAGCATCTACCTACATACATTCTTAATACATATGATAAAGTCTTTCTTTTTCTTCCAGTGCAGTGCTCAGGATTTCAAACATTTAAAATTACTTAGGATTTACTTTTTGGCAAGCTCAATACAAAAGTACTACGGTCTAAAAACAGAGAATCAATAACACTGACACTCAACAACTAAAAATTAAAAACTAAATTTTTGTGTGTATAATTTATTAGTTTTTTTTTTCTCAATATTTAATTCTATATAAAAAATCACAAACTGTATGAAAAACATTATTTTTTTTTTTAATTTATTGTATTTTCTTTATCTTCCCTTTAAATTTATTTAAAATTTACAAAAAAAAAAAAAAAAAGAAAAAATAAATTAAGGATTATGTATATATTTTTAGATTTCTACAAACACAAATAAAGTACGAATATACCTTTTTTTTCGATTAATTTTTTTTTTTTTTTATAAAATAATTACGAAGACGATAACGAATAATTTAATTATAAAAATATAATCTGAACACTTAAATTTTTAAGAGTTATTGTAAGTTTTTCTTTGATTTTTAAAAATTGAATTTTGGTTTTTTTTTTTTTTTTTGGATTCATACATTTTTAACGATTTTCGTTATTTGTTCTTTTTTTCGCTTTTTTTTTTAGAAAAAAAATCTTAACTGAATTAATTAAGAAAAGAAAAAATGATAAAATGTAATTTGTTTATCAATTTTTTTTTTGATTGATTTTTCTTCTAACTATAATTCCTATTAGGCACTTCAACTTCCTTTAATCTTTTACGCCTTTGTCGAAGTTCATGAATATATTTTCGTAAATAGGACATATAATCTTGCATTAAAGTTGTATAGGCCTAAATTAAAAAAATATATATAAATAATTAAATTTTTATTAAATTAAAAATACATATATGTATAGAATATTCATTAAATTATTACACTGTCCAAAACATATTTTGGAATATAGCCTTTGAGATCAAGACATAGTAACCATTCAAATATACAAGAATCACGTTTTCCTTCAATTTCTCTCATTGCCCAACATGATATTAAATTTTCCGCTCTGTTAATATAAAAAAGGACGAAACAAATTATGTATATATATGTATATAAAAAAAAAATTTGTTTTCAGATAAAAATGTTTCTTTTATGTTTTATTTACTAACCGTGTATATTTTGGATTTGCTGATATACCGGAATAAGGAACACTAACTGCTGCACTCACATAAATTTTTAAAGTTTTTCCTACAGTTGTTATTGTTGTTTTGGTCGTTTCTTTTGGTAATATTGATTTTTTTATAATATTTGAATCTTCAAAATGATCTTTTGCATCTAGAAATTCACTATGAATTGGTTGTGGTTCTGAATATAAATATGTTGTTCTTGTATTTGCTTGAAAATCTTTAGCACCTAAACTTTTACTTAAAGTTCGAAAAGCTGATGATGTACTACTACTACCGCTATTACTTATTTCATTTTCTTTTTTCAATTTAGCTTCACTTGTTGATTTTTTAACTATTTCAGTACTAATTAATGGTTCATTATCATCATCATCATCATCATCATCATCATTATACACACTCGAAACACTACCCTCGCATGAATCATTATAATAACTACCATGATCATCATCATCATCATTATCACTTTCTTCATAATTGTATAATATTTTACCATTACTACATACTTGCCAACATCGTAAATTAACAAAATCACGCGATTTTACTAAACCACCACCACCACCAACTGTTGCTTGATACGTTATATCTGTATGAGTATCAATTTTCTGCAACAATCATTTTTTTAAAACATTCAATTACTTTGATAACAAAGAAAAAAATTATTTTATATTTAATCTAACTTACTTTCACAATTTTTGATTCTAACAATGTTGGATTCCACTTTGGAACATCTTCAATTTTATAAAATAATTCTTCTAATAATGCTTTGGGTGGATATTTAATACGAGCCTTTAAAAATATTTAAAAAGGATCAATTTTCAATAATTGAATTCAGAATAATTGACCATAGGAACTTAAATTTTAGAATAAAATTTTTTTAATGATACTTACTGTCAGTCTATAAATTTTTCCAAGTTTATCTCTTTGTGTACTTTGTATTGTATCACCTTTTTTCGTAACTTTTTCGATTTTCCAATCGCTTGATTCTAATAATTCATATGCTCTTTTAACACACTCATTACCAGCTTTACGATATTCTTCGTCCTATTGGAAAAACAAGAAACAATTAAAGATAAAGTAAATTTTTTTTTTTTTTTTGATTTTCTTATAGCTTAAAAGAAAAGCTTCAACATACATTTTTCATCTTAAAATCAGAAAACTAATCACATAATTTCAAAACTTGAAAAATTTGTTTTCTTTTAAACAAACACGTTTTTCAAAATGAATTAAAAAATTAAATTTCGATGTTTTTAAACCGATGAGATAAATAAACTAACTAAATTAACTAAAATCATTTTTTATCTACGACAACGTTAATTAAATTTCATAAATTCCTATAAAAAGTATGTGTATGTGTATGTATATGTGTTTACTGAATATATCATATATATTTTCCATTATTTTAAAAATAATTCGATTGATTTGAATTATAAATTAAAATACAAAATGAACAATAAAATTGTATCAGTTGATAAATAGAACAAAAATATAGATATGGAAGGTACATATACATATAAACCATATGATAATCCACATCAATTTAAATATGAACAAAAACAAATAACTGTTTGACTAGTAGGTATATGTAATTGAAAACCAAATCAATATTTTTAATATTAAAATATGAAATGTTTTGTTGTTTATAATAACATCACAAAACATGTCAGTCGGTCCCGAACCATTAAATTGAATACAAAATTAGCAATCAGTAGAATAGAATAATAGAGAATGGCAATATCTAGGAAATATATACATACATATATTGATTATGAGCATTAGTTAAGTTTTACTTTTCAATTTATTTAAAAAATTAAACAAGTCACCTCTTCATCCTCATCGTCACTATTATGAATGGAATCATATGGAGAATAAAAATTTGCAATACTCTCTATTGGTTGATTTCCACCAGGTTCAGATGAAAGAAAAGGTGCAATTAAAGATGAACGATCATTTGGTTGGAGTGTTGATGATATTGCTGTGAAATTTAAATTTAAAAAGAAAAAAAAACATAAAAACAATATTTGAATACATAGAAGAAAAATCATTTAAAACAATTATTAAACTTGACATTGATTCTGGATAATTTAAAAAAATTAAAAATACATACCCAAAAATAAACTTCGAGCATGTCTTTCTTGTGGTATAACACGACAATCTAAAAACCATGCTTCACCCCAAGCTAAAACGAATGATGTTACAATTAAAACAACCTGAAATACTGGCTGAGATGATGCTACCCACTGTAATTAAATTTTTATTTTCTTAATTTTACATAATCTTTTATTTTAAATAAAGAAGAGAGAAAGAAAGAAAATTAAAAGAAAACAATTAATTAGTACTTACATCATAGACAAATACTTTTGATATTAGAAATAAGCAAGAACCAGATGTTGAGAGCTGAATTTAAAAGAAATAAGAGAAATAATCATTTTATTGGTAATTTTATTAAACTATTTAAAAAAAAAAAATTATCCAGCTTACAGCAATAATTATCCAATGATTTATATAAAGTAATGCATAAAAAAGTATAAGGACTACAAAACGGCATATAGCGGCCATTACAACATCAAATAATGATGTGTATACTGAATAATGTACAATTTGAACTTTAAAGGCGTTAGAAATGTTATCACCTGTAATCTGTAAAAATAACCAATTAATTAATAGAACACTGAAAAAGAAAATAATTTTTTTTTCGTTGTTGTTGTTTTAATTAAAAAATTACCATTATACAAATTAGCCATAATAAAGCTATAAAAACTAAATCAAATGTTACGAATAAGCAAAAGAAACGTCGTACAACGGACATTCGCCCATCCTGCATATAACCTCGAAGAAATTCTTCAGTTATTAAATTAATTGAATGTGAACGAGCTACAAAAAACAAAAAGTTGGAAATTTGTTTTTTATTTTACATTTATATAATTTAATTAAAAATCTACACAACAATATAAATATGTATGTATCTATGTACAATAGATACTATATAGGGTTTTCATTTTAGAAATAAAACTAACTCACTCAAATCAAATGGTGATTGTTGTCCTCTAACATTCATTGTTACTATGTGGTCGTATATTGATTGAGCCGCAACTCTTATATTCTCATTATTTTCAGTATTTGTCATTACCAATTTTTATTAAGTGCTGTTAAAAGCATATTATAGATGAAATAATATTATTTTTTTCTATTTTTCTTTTTCAACAAATTCAACATAATAGTGAGACAAAAGCAAAATTAATAAAATAAATTTGCAAGCAAACAATACCAAATAAAAATAATTACATATATGATTATTGTATGAAAAAACGTTAATATTTTTTAACAGAAATTACAAATTCAAAAAAAATAAAAAAAGGGAATGAAAAATGAAGAATGAAAATTGTTTATGTATTTTTGCACAGGGGAAAAAAAAATATATTCGCATAATTTTTATTAAAATTTCAAAAGTGCTAATTTAATATTAAAATACTATACAGTTAACAAAATTTAAAAAAAAAAATTGTTCAATAAAATTGATTCATTATTTATTTTTTTATTATTAATTATTGCACCTATTAGGAAAGCTTATCAAAATGACTTCATTTTAATTCATTTTTGATTTTTAAATTTCTTATCAAATATGTACAAGTTATATCTATTTAATATAGGATTTATTGTAAATACCGCCGAATAATTTTTTCACACGAATTTGTGCAAATGTAATACCTATACCTATACCTATATAATATATGTAATATACATAGGTATATATTTTTCTTTTGTACAGTTATCATTTTTGTCACATAATCTATGTATGTATGTATATTATCTATCTTATCTAATTTTAATGAGATTTTAGTTTTCCAAGATTAGAAAATATTGTTATTTTTTTTATTTCAAATAAATTCATATTAATCGTACATGAATAAATGTTAAATGTTAATTTTACACAAAAAAGAGACAAAATACAAAATCAATTAATTCAATAAGAAATAATCGAACTTTAAGCCATTATCAATTAACTATATAGGTACCATAAATAGAATTTTATACAAACTAACAATGTAATTAAAGATAAACATGAATAAAAATCAGATGAAAATTTAAAATAAAATAAGCAACAGAAACAAAAAAACAAAAAAATTCAATGTTGACAATAAAGCAATATGCAAAGAAAAACAACGCAATTTTAATCGTCTTGATATGATAACAGTGGAATTTTTTAATAAATAAATTTTAAACAAAGAATTTAAAATGAAACAAAAATGAAAAAAAAAAAAATTTTTTTCAAGAAAACAACAAAAATAGCATTATTCAAATTTTAATACTTTTATGATGATAAATACTTTCCCACTCACCAATTCGTATATCATCTTTGAATTCGTTCAAATGAAAAGTTAATATAAAATCTTAAATTTTTGATAATTTAATTGTAGAACTTAAATATGTACTTAATAACTATATAAAGCAGGAAGTCAATAAATTAATTCAGGATCCAGACCCCATTGTCATTCCTTAATTATCTAGAGATATTTAGTTGTATTTTTTTTCCCCATTAAACAAATAGAATTCTCATAATAAAAGCAAATGTAGCAAAGATAATCCAGAATATTAAATAAGTAATATTTATAAAATATACAATGCAATTTTCAAAGATCTTCATTTTTCCTCATTTAAAAAAAAAAAAAAAAAAAAAAAAAAAAAAAAAAAAAAAAACAAAAGAATCTTGATTTCTGTTGTTTAATTGTTGAAAATAATTGACCTTAAAATATAATGTTATAAAAATCACCTCGAAAATAATTGATTAAAATTATTAATTAATGAAACACCACCTTTGTTTTTCTTTTCTTTTTTAAATTTTAAATATTAAATATAGTCTATTTTTGTATTACACAAACCTAGAAGACTAAATGTAACCAGATTGTTTTCCAAAAAAAAAAATTAATTAATAATTAATTGTATACTACATCACTGTTTCTTTTTAGAAATCTTTTAAAAAAATCTTTGTAGATTAATTATCTATTAATTATTGATAGGATTAAAATTATTTTAATTTATATTTTAATAGTATTTAGTAATATGGCGATTGGCGAAGTGACAAAATGTCAAACGTCACAAACAGCTGATTCAGCTGTCATTCAATAATTAGGTACATAAACCAAAAAATTAGTACTGCCAGATAAAACGGAATTTGGAAAAATTTTTGAGAAAAAGGACCAACTAAGGAAAATGTATAATTTTAGCTGCTATTCTTTGGTCGCTGTGATCTGATAATTCTCAGTTGTCAGTTGAGATGAGCATTTCTTTGCTCCGTACTTTTTCTATTGCACTGTAGCTGGCAGCAGCATTTTTTTGATATTTATCAGATCCTAGTGAGGAAAAATATTTTTTCTCAGATGATGTAAGATACTGAGAAATAAGAAGAAGAAACGTATTTGATATTTGACAATTGATAAATAACGTTTTTTAAAAACAGACGACATGGAATACGAAGTGATAATTCAAAGTAAGTAGATATCTATAGTCAAATTTCTAATAGTTGATGTTAATGTGATTACCAAATAAGATATGAGAACAAAATGAGCAAAGTACGTTTCTTTAGCTCGATTGCTTAGTTAGGTAAGAAGAATAAAACAACTGATTTAAGTGAGATGTTAAACAGAGAAAGATCTGATCACAGCGACCAAAGAATAACAGCTTTTGTATAGTTTTGTTAATTTATAAATATTTTATGTAAAAAACATTTCGTAAGTTGTTAAAAAATTTCTCCTTGTCGTCAGAATAAAAATTTTGTTAGAAATCAAGGTATTATTTTGTTTTTGATACCCATAATACTACATTTTAACGTTTTATCATTGGACCTTACTAATAATTAAATTCGTCTAATTAGTAAGGTGTATACTATAAACCGTGACTGACGTATTTCTAATCTGTAATCAAATCATTCTAACTAAGCCAACCTAACCTTGAAAAAAACTAAAAATTTGAAGTGATTATATTTAATAATTTATATATATAATATAATATATATATTAATTATATATAATAAAATAGAATAAAAATTTATAAATATAAAGTATAAATAAACTAGGTATAAATTATAAAAGCAACTAAATCATTTAGTTGTAAAATAGTTGGACGTCCTAAAAATGTTATGTTTAAAGAATTTTTTTATGTTTATAAATTTTATTTTTCCTTCCTTTGTTTTAAAATTTTTATTTATGGAATATAATTAAATAAAAATGAAATCGTTAACTTGACGTTAACAGTCAGTGTCAACAATGTCAACAATGCTAAGTAAACAATTAGTATTGTTGACACGTCAACAATACAATTGTTGACGTAGAATTGTTGACGTGCCCATCGCTGGTATAAACTATAAATTCATATTATTGTATAATGACAAAAACCATATAAATACCATATAGACAGACCAAAATGAAAATTTCTTGAAAAAAAATATTTTTCTCCCTGCAGATCCAGCCAAGGAGGCTCTGATAGAAAGAATAATTTTTGTATGAATCGAAATCAACAGTATGAGTGTTTGAGTGTATAAACATATACAATAATAATAACGTGGCTTTTTAGAGCCAATATGGAAATTGCGTATACAGAAAAAAAAAAACAGATCGCAAAAACGAAAAACGTACAGAAACAATATGTATAAGCGCATATATGTATAAATTATGAGTCAATTCATTCAAAAACTATGTATATAGGTATACAACTTGTCCGTTAAAATAATGATCATTAAATAATATGACATATAGATATATATTATACTGTAGTATATACAGAATAGATAATGTACATACATATTTCATAGGATTTTGCAATTATATCCTATAATTATACATATATTGCTGGTATGGTTTTTTTCTTTTCTTTTTTTTTTTTTGTCCACATGCATATATTATAGTTATGTAGGTATGTATACCTATTTGATACAGCAAACAGCGTTCTTTAAAGCTGAAATAAATGGTTATTGTTGTTGTTTTTTTTTCTTGGTTTGATTTTTCTGTTTCTTGTTGTTATTGTACTTTTGCTACAATGAATATGCTCGCGTAAATAAATATTTTTTGAAATAAGAATTTTATTTCAAATTACAGTGTCCGCTCAATAATTTTTCCCTTCCTATTTTCAACTTTTAGTTTTTTCAACACCCAAATTTCAATAGGTACTTTGAAGGTTTTTCGATGATTTTTATTTTATAAAATAGAATAAAGTTTAAATAAGCTAAACATGTAGGTACTGCCTAATTTAAATCACAGATTTTTGTAGAAATAATTCATTATATAATTATCATAATCGGTTTTTATAATAACAAAAACTAATTTTATTACAAAACTATTTATTGTTTTTTCAAAAATAGCGTTGAAAGTTGCAAATTGGTTTCTATCCAATAATTTCAACTATTTTAAAATTTAAACAAGGCCTATTTTAATCAGTCCAAATTATCGAGCTCATACTGTATGTATGTGTAATTTTTGCTTCTTTTCTTTCAAATGAATATTAACATTAAAATACAAGTGCAAGTGAACAATTCGTTCTATTTCAAATTTTAAACCCCCGAATCAATTTTAAGTAACAAAATGTAACATTTTTTGATTCTTTAGAAAAGAATGTTCCTGTGAAGCTAGGAAGTTGAAATTTGGCCAGAATATTCTTTGAACGGTCTTATATTGCATGAACTTTGAAAGGTTGAATTTTTTTCTAAAGAATTAAAAAATGTTACATTTTGTTACTTAAAATTGATTCGAGGGTATAAAATTTAAAATAGAACGAAGTGTTAACTGTTAAAAATTATAGAACAAGAAAAAAATGCTAACGAAAAACCAAAGGTCGATTCTCTGTAAAATTATACCAAAATTTTCACTTGCTTCAGTAAAAATGTTGAAAAAAATAGCTAAATATGAAAAAATTCTTTGTTTTTATAGGCAGCTGACCTGATATCGGCATTGATTTTTAGTATAATATTACATACAATATACATTTTTTTTTTTTTTTAATTACTTCAAAATGTCTTCTGCGTTGCCTGAAATGTCCTCATAGATTTTAATTGCTTATTGTAAAAGATCAATTATATGAGTTTTCTATAAAATACTTTTTTAAAGGACATGTGTTACAATAAAACTATAAATGAGACAATTATTAAATACTTAACAATTCACAGAATTCTTGAAGAAAATATTAAGAATGTATTAACAAGGTTGTGTACGAGTCTTCTGCGTTGCCGCCTTCATTTCAGATAAATTTAAAACATAAGGTCAGAATAATAGAAATGCGCTATATAGTTTTAAAAGTGAGGTATAGAAAAATGTACAAGTATTAAGTCTTTACACTTTTATTATCCAACAATTTTTTAATAAAATTCCTCACAAAGTGTCTTCGATGTTAACAGAGAATCGACCTAAAACAAAAATACACACATGCTTAAGAAAATAATATCACACGTACAGTATATATGGTTTAATAAATACATATATTGTAATGTAAAAACACAAACACAAAAATTTTAGTTCTATGTCCAACCACTTGGGGACAAGGAGAAATCGCTAAAATGATAAAAGTTATGCTGATTTGAAATGTAACTGTCAGTAACGGACAAGTGGGCTGTCTTTATGATGTAATTATATAGTCATTGATATAGTTCACTTTTTTAGGGGTGAATCTTCGCTAAAGTAAATGCTTTGCAAGTACTCACGTCAAAGGAATACATTCAATAATTTTATCTAATGCATGAACCAATTACAAATTTAAATCATTATTAAATTCAACCTTTCAAAGTTCATGCAATATAAGACCGTTCAAAGAATATTCTGGCCAAATTTCAACTTCCTAGCTTCACAGGAACATTCTTTTCTAAAGAATCAAAAAATGTTACATTTTGTTACTTAAAATTGATTCGGGGGTTTAAAATTTGAAATAGAACGAATTGTTCACTTGCACTTGTATTTTAATGTTAATATTCATTTGAAAGAAAAGAAGCAAAAATTACACATACATACAGTATGAGCTCGATAATTTGGACTGATTAAAATAGGCCTTGTTTAAATTTTAAAATAGTTGAAATTATTGGATAGAAACCAATTTGCAACTTTCAACGCTATTTTTGAAAAAACAATAAATAGTTTTGTAATAAAATTAGTTTTTGTTATTATAAAAACCGATTATGATAATTATATAATGAATTATTTCTACAAAAATCTGTGATTTAAATTAGGCAGTACCTACATGTTTAGCTTATTTAAACTTTATTCTATTTTATAAAATAAAAATCATCGAAAAACCTTCAAAGTACCTATTGAAATTTGGGTGTTGAAAAAACCAAAAGTTGAAAATAGGAAGGGAAAAATTATTGAGCGGACACTGTAATTTGAAATAAAATTCTTATTTCAAAAAATATTTATTTACGCGAGCATATTCATTGTAGCAAAAGTACAATAACAACAAGAAACAGAAAAATCAAACCAAAAAAAAAAACAACAACAATAACCATTTATTTCAGCTTTAAAGAACGCTGTTTGCTGTATCAAATAGGTATACATACCTACATAACTATAATATATGCATGTGGACAAAAAAAAAAAAGAAAAGAAAAAAACCATACCAGCAATATATGTATAATTATAGGATATAATTGCAAAATCCTATGAAATATGTATGTACATTATCTATTCTGTATATACTACAGTATAATATATATCTATATGTCATATTATTTAATGATCATTATTTTAACGGACAAGTTGTATACCTATATACATAGTTTTTGAATGAATTGACTCATAATTTATACATATATGCGCTTATACATATTGTTTCTGTACGTTTTTCGTTTTTGCGATCTGTTTTTTTTTTCTGTATACGCAATTTCCATATTGTCTCTAAAAAGCCACGTTATTATTATTGTATATGTTTATACACTCAAACACTCATACTGTTGATTTCGATTCATACAAAAATTATTCTTTCTATCAGAGCCTCCTTGGCTGGATCTGCAGGGAGAAAAATATTTTTTTTCAAGAAATTTTCATTTTGGTCTGTCTATATGGTATTTATATGGTTTTTGACTATATTTAATTAAAGATCTAAACCAATTTTATTTTGTAGTTGAAAATTGAAAAACTTCTGAATTTTGGTTAAATAGAGCTAATTGAGAGCTCTTCAAATTGTTTGCCCAGCGACTCAGTCACAGATCAAGTCCAAGATCATTAAGAAGACCTAAGTCTCCTCTAAAGGAATCACAATACATGAATACATACATACATATGTATGTATAACATATTATATAAGTACATATACTGCATTCGGAGTTCGGACAGCAAGTTTTTATTATACATACTAATTTACTCCTTACATATTTTCTCATTCACAAAACTACAAATGCCTAGGCTATTTTAAAACACTTTTCCACAACTGTGAAAGATTTCAGCAGCTATTTCTCGACACATACTCAAATGTACATATAAAAGTTTTTTCTTTAACTACAAGGTTAATAAATTGTTGCTATTTTTAGAAGAAAAAAAATTAAAAGCAAATTTTTCGAAAGCTAAAAAATAAATAAAACAAACAAAAAAATTTTAATTTCTTCTTCCATAAAAACTACACAAACTCTCGATTATTATATATACACCCACACTTTATTGAAATTCATCGCATGCACGGAAATTCAAATAATAAATGACTATAATTAAAAATATTCGCAAAATTCAAAGTCATTGCTAAAAACAAAACAAAAATTATTATACATATTAACATGTATCATAATTATAACTAGAGCTTAACTATGTACATACGTAATTGTGATTCACAACAATGAATGATGATGATGATGAATTTCTGTACATGCAGTATAATCTTTCGTTATTTAATGAATTCAGTTTTTTGATTGTATGAAAATTTTCAAATGCACAAAAATAAAAGAATGGCTTAAATTCACATATGAATAAAATTATCTAATTGAAAAAATATGCATATATAAGTACATATGTATGTATTTTTTTTCAATTTATTTATTTACATTGAATATTTTAATTGTTTTCAGTGCGAAAATCATATTTATAAGTAATTGACCATGAATTTTAGTTTGCATTAGATTCATGTCATTAATTATACAAAATGTTATTCATAGATAAATATGATATACTTAGGTATGCATTATTGAATGCATTTAAATGTATGTACATATGTACATACATATGTAGTATATTAAGTTACAAAGAAAATTTTATTTATTTGAATTATGTACTTTAACCTTCGAATACATATCAGTTATATTTTGTATAAATGACAACTTTGAAACCTTATTTTAGAGAGGTAGTTCCTTCAATTTTATCATTTTCTTTCTTGAAGGATATAACTACGAATCATTTTTCATTGATGCAGGAAAAAAAAAACGGATAAAATATATTTTTCTTTTTTTTCAACTTCCTTGTTTTAATATTATTTCTATACAAATAATGGCTCATGTTAGATGAATTTTCATTCAAAGAATAATAATGCTGAGATATCACTTTTCAAAGTGTACATCATATTATATGTACATTCACTTGTACAAATATTTTGTATACATATATGTGTATATCTTATATGATAAATTTGTTGAGACTTTAAAGTGTTAAATAAAAAAATAAATTATTTTATTTGCATTATATTTAACATTAATTTTATTTAAAACACATTTTAAGTATATTATTTTATCACGTTGAATTTGTGTGATTCATTTCATCAATGAATAATATTTGATAACAAATCTATGATTGATGTGCTGTACAAATTTTCATATACATATTATGTACATATGAACATTATTATTTTAATTTTATAGTAAACATATCTATAAATTTGATAAGCTATAAAAAAATTTAATTAGGTATTTAATTTGTCAAAAAAATTATTTATTACATTTCAAAATTCAATTTCTGATTAATTAACACTAATAAATTTTAAAAATTAAATTTTTATTCAAATTTAAAAAAAAAAATAATACAGCAATGTGAATATTCGAATTTTTAAAAAATACTATACCATATATAAGAAGAAAGTTATTTTAGTCCTTAACTGGTATTATCACAATTTTTTTTTTCTAAACCATTTTCGTGAAAAATTCAAGGGGGTATGTATTTTGATATTATAGGCTTTTGGCTTTTCCTATTTACTTCAATGTTTTATTTCATTTTCAAGTATAAATACATATACCGACCTGCAATAACTACTTGTCTAGAGCTTATATAGGTACTTACATATGTATATAATACTTAATATTCATATATGTAATTATTTGTATACATAATTACATGTAATTATTTACGTTAATATGACATTGCATTTTAGTATGTAAGTCTGCAATTTCTGATATCAAATATACCCACCTGATGAATGTTTGTTATTATTAATTTGTTTTTCATAACGATACACATAAAAATACATACATATAAATATCATATAATATATCTACTTGTATTTATTAACTAAATACCTAGGATCACATATTATACCTGAATCTCATGTTTATATTATCATCTATATTATAATTACATATAGCTGTAGATAAATAACTTTAATATGCAATATAAAGATAATTTTGAAATACATATTCTACGATCAAACTATGCCTTTATCTGTATACACTATACATACATGTATGTTTTTCCTTTTTTAGGTGAATTTTAAAACCAATCACCAAGATCAGCCCATTTGAACCAAGTGATCCAACAAACAAAACATCTACGGCACATGTTGTACACTACATATTTTTCTTATGTATGTACATATTTACTATGTTTTTCACATATTTTTTCAGTTGGTCAGAAAAAAAATGTGAATTTTAAAATTTATTATTAATGTGAAGAAATATCTAAAAAAAACTTCATAAATATTTTATATATATATACATATGGGGGGAAATATACATATTTATATCTCCATAAATGTAATTATCTATCAGACATATAAATGATGATAACAAAAGACATGCGGGATTATTATTTTTCACTTCTTTATAATCCTTTTCTTCTTCTTCCTCATTTTTTTCATTTTTTGACTAGCAAAAAAAGTTATCAATTTAATAATAAAAATATGTAATATACATATCTGACGTATAAGTATAATACAATACTGAATACAACACATATCACATACTTCTTTCTTATCATTATCAAAACAGAATTAAATAATAAATGAATGGTTCATTCTGTACATGAGGACTATTCCAAAAGTTTAAAGCTAAAATAAAACGAAAGAAAACATTTTTAGTAAAACATATTTCGATATTAATTTTAGAGATTGTTTTTTTCCTCTCCAAGTTAAAGATAAAATTTGAGAATATTTTTTTAAAACTTCTTTGAACCGTACTTACTGTGAAATAAAAAAACTTATTTTCTACATATTTTTATCGTTGGAATTAAAGAAAAATACTAAGAAGAATTGGACTCAATATCAATTAATTTCCACTAAACAATAGAGTTCATGATCTTGTTAGATATTTCAAAAAAGATGCCTTAATGCTTCTACATATCTCAGACATTATTAAAATTTTAATTATTATTTTTTATGATATACCTAGAAATTTTTTCAACAACGGTTTTTAAATTCTGTTTTTGATGAACAAGTTTCTTAAAATGGATAAAATATGATCATTTTAAAAAATTTCAAAATATTATCTGGAACAGCCCTCATATTATTGTGGTAGAATATATTGAGAATTTATGCTGAATATATACAATGTTTTTATGTATCAATTATTTAGTTATAGAATTAAAAAACCAAATTTTTTTTAAATAGAAATAAATCGTTAATAATAATATCAATTCATTAAATTTGAAAAAAAAAAAAAAAAACTGAAAGTAAACAATCACCAAAAAACCAACGATAACAAAAAATGATTAGTAAAAGTTGGAAAAAGCATATTATGAATGACTCTCATTAAATTATAAAAATACATATTAGGAGTACGATAAAATTTCGAAATAAAGAAAAATTAAAAACATACATGTCATATGTACATACAGGTATATTATATGAAAGAAAAAGAGAAAATTAACGAATGAGTGAATTGAATGAAGAAAATCGAAATTCTTGAAATGATCGCGATTACGACGACGGCTACAACAAACGACTACTACGAGACGGTTTTTATTTTGAAAATTTTTCTTATAAAGTTAGTTAGTTACTAGTTAGTAAGTTTAGAACATCAGTGTACATAAGATTCAGATATTTTTATATCATAATATATATGTATATAAAGCTATATATAAACGAATAATTGCTCTATAACTAAATTATACACATATTATAATTGAGAATATTTTTGAGAGAAAAAAAAATGTACTTATTTTAAATTATAGTATCTATATAGAACAGATACCAGCAACCAGTAAAACCGCAAAAATAATAAAAGATCGCTGAATATTATTAAATTGTGCGGTAGAGTGCGTTATAAACCGATTTTATTAATCGTTTTGCGAAAAAAAAAATAATAATAAAAAATAAAAGAAAATTTTCTTATATTATACAGCAGCTGTATAACACACGTTTTTATTTGCATTCATTTGTACGTACATAATAAATTCATATTTTTATATATTAACAATATTTTCTGTTTAAATTAAACAACATTTGACTAAATACTGTGAATTATATATATTATGTTGTATACTATAATCATCGAAGATATACATATGTATTCATATCAAAAGATACATCTTAAATTAAAAACAAAAATCGCGTGAATTTCATTTATACTGTTTGTATATTTGTGAGAGTTTATATATATGTATGTACATATGTAAAACTACATATAGTGTTTTTATATTTTGCACAAAAAAATAATTTAAAAAAAAAATAAGAAGAGAAATTTCATTATTTTTATTCCTACATATGAATGATGTACCTACTATATTCTTGATTCCTGGCTGACAAATATATTGTTGTTGGATTTTGCCTGCATGTTATATATGCACATAATATGTACTCGTATATTTCGCGATCACTAAAATTGATTTTTTGATTTAATTTTAGTCTTTAGTGAGATCGCTATCCTGAAATATTGCTTCTTTTAATAAAATGATCAACATTATTATTGTTTATTTGTAAATGTGATTCTGTGCGGAATAAAATTTGTTCAAATGAAAATAAATAAATAAATAAATAAACAATAAAAAAAAATATTTAGTTAAAACAAAAAAAAAAAACATTTTGTTTTTTAAGTGACAAACCCTAAAAACAAGTTTTGAATTTTTATAATTATATTATTGTGTGCAGTATATGAAAAAAAACGTTGCATCTCAAATTTGATGCATAATATAAGATGTGTAAATAAAAACGCTTATAAAACGTGATAAAAATATTAAATTGAGTATTTTAGAATATTTACACATTTCAATATATGTATATATACATAATTAAAATATACATACATATGTATGTAGTTCATTTCTATGATTAAAATAATAATAATTTATAATTTAGTGCAAAACATCAGGCTTATTAATATTTGATGTATCATTCAAATTAAATAATAAACCAAATTATTATTTGTTAATAAAAAAGAAAAAAAAGAAAAAAGAAAAAATAAACATAATTTCATAATTAATTTATTTAAATACCGATTTTTAAATTTTACGAGTACACAATTTCATTGATAAAAAAATCATAAACAAATAAATTAAAATCATGACAGCAGAAACCTTAAAACCTTTTATCTCATTACCCGGGAGTACTACATACAATAAATCATCATCATCAACAAGGAATTCTAACATAATTTGGACATGTTTGATATTAGCTTTGATCATAGCTTTTTCAAGTCTTCTTGGATATACGGTAGGTTTTCTTAATTTTATATGAATTTTAGTTTTAAAAATCTTTTTTATTTTCATAAATTTTGATTGGAAAAACGTACAGACATATCAATTTAATGAGAAATAATTTTTTTCACACCTTCTTTTCTAAGAATACATTTTTTTTAATTCTTAAAACTTGAAAATTTTCAAATGAAATTTGATAAAAGTTAATACACATAGATTAGATAATTCATGAAGTACCTATAAACATGTATGACAGATTCTTAGAAAAACATGAATAACTAATACAAATTTGTTTTTTTTAATTACATGTAAAACGTACATGATTTTTGACAATTTTTGGCAACAAAAATATTATCATTTATATTACATCATACTCGTATATTATATTCGTGGTTTTTTGTAAATGACGTATGTATTAAGAATTTTTCGATAGCATGGTAAATTTATTAGAATAAGTTAACAAAACAGTGATGCCTATAAAAGAACATTAATTTCTTCATAATGTGATATCTTTTATATTACACGAAAAGTGTCTTATTATTGAATTTTTCTAACTTAAAATTTTAAAGTTTAAATTTTTTTAAAGATGAGCTGTTTTCTATTGCACATAAAATTTTTATTTTTGAAATTCAAGCCTATTAAAGCGTATAAAAATCGTTTAAAAAATAATAACTGAAATCGTATGACACACTGTCATAATTTAATTACATATTTTCATCGATTTAATTTGATTGTTGAAGATATTTTTACAAACATACAACATCATATTACATTAAAAATTTTCTCATATCAGGATATCTTGTAAAATGCAATTAAACGTATTATGGACCTCTATAAAAATTAAAAAGAGTGCTCTTAATATATGATGACTTTAAAGTCTACTATACGACCACACACACGTAATCTACTATATTCGAGGAAGAAAAAAAAATGAATAAACAATAAATTTAATAAAAAAAAAAAAATTAATATTGAAAGAAATGTTTGCATACATACACATACATATATTCTCCTAATCCTAATAAATCTTTTCATATGATAGCAAAATACAATGGAATTTTCTACATTGACCTTCTTCATTTATTATGTACATACATACATATATTTAGAAAAATAAAATCCTCTTTTAATTTGCAAAGTGATGATGTAAAAATTTATATATATTGGTAGTTGTATGTACGTGTCATATATTAATAATAAATATAAATTTGATTCTATACCTATATACATATGTACATACTCGTACATATATGAATACAATATGAATCGGATGGTTAATGATCCTCTTATCAAAATTAAATATGTATGTCGAGAATACTTTATATCATTATACTTATTACTTACAAAAGTCAAATCACAATTGAATCTGAATAATCATTAATAAATTGATTGTGTCTGTGGTCAAGATTATAATTTTTTTTTCATATTGTACATGTATTATTGATGTATTTTATACAATATATCATAATGTTGTGTTATAAAAAGCATATTCATATTTTTTTTCATTCATTCATTTATTTATTCATTCATTTATTGCAATCAGTAGAAGATTTCTTGACAAATTAAATTAAAAGCCCTTATTATGAGGGATTGTCGTCAGAAAATTATCTTTTTATTATTTTATCAGAAATTATATGGCTCGTATATGTATTCTATAGTATTATTTTAAATAGAATTTTTACATCATAATATTCTTTCATAAGAATTGTTATTATGCAGATTATATTTCTCATTAGAAAATTTAATATTTTCTAATTAACAAATCCTTGTTAACATAGAAAATGTGACTTTTAGAATTTTATCTTGCGGATATAATTTTCATGAAAATTTGCATTAAATCTTTACAATAATGCACACATGTATGTATGTAGGTACTTCACAAAGGATTATACGTCAAGTCATTTTTCTCTCGCTTGTTTATACTATTTACATATTATTTCAAACCACTAGCATTTTTATTCTTTGGATTTTTTGTTTTTCCTTTTTAAAATTACCTATATATGTATGTATGTACATGTTCTTCAGCATTATGTGGATATTTTTCTATAACGAAAACGGTCAAAGTTCAATATTTTCAAGGAAGCCTTTAATAAAAAAATATTTTTAATTTTTACGTAATTGTACCTATTTCTTCTATCAAGGTAACATATTTATCATTAAAGATTTTATGTAAATTTCTCATAAAATTTCACTTTAAATAAAAAATATTTAAATTTAATACTGGATATTTTTTTCTTTTTAAAGTTTTCATCTTTTTACATTCTTAATTTTCTATGTCAGTTCACTATGTTGTACATAAATATTATGTAAATGTATATATGTATAATATTTTTTTGCAATATATGTATTTTTATTTATTTTTTATTTATTTTCGTGGAAAGCTTTTAAAAAACTGTTATGAATAGGAAAAAATCGAATAAATATTCTTTTTTTTTTGCAATTTTAAACTAAAAACACGTTTTTAAATATGTTATATAAACGTACTGATATTGTTTTGCACATCTACATACAAATTTTATTAAAAATTAAAATAAATAATCTTATTACTAATAACCAAAAATTAGAAAATATATAAATTCACAGAAAACATAATGACGTACATAGACACAGGATGATTTAAAATTATCAAAAAATTTGAAGAAAAAAAAAATTATTTTTATTTAAATAATCCATTTTATAAAGGAAGAAATTGACCTTAATCCCTGTATATGAAAATTTTAAAGAAAACCATAAATCACGAATTTATGAACGTTTTATTTATTTTTCCTATATAGAAACCAATATAGGAAACATTTTAAAAATGTGCTGACATTGAAATGACATTAATTCACATTTAATTGGATTACATATTTCACATTTAAAAATAATTGAATCAAAACGAATCATAAAGGTGATTATTAGAATAAATGAAAAGGTTAAAGGGCTAATTGGAAATTTATGTAATCGATTTTGTGACATTGGATAATTACATAACTTATATGTATGTACATTTAAATATTGTTCAGTTGCAGCATAATAGTAGGACAACAAAAAAATACATTTAATTTTAATTTTCACATGAATCGATCATATTTCATACATTTCACAGATAAAATCTCAAAAATGAAAAATAAAAATGATTACAATATTGATTTTTTTTTTAATGTTTCAAGTGATAAATTAGTGTCGAAATTTCCTAATTAACGTGATAACATGAATATTCAGAATTTTTAATAAAACGTTTTTTTTTTTTGTTTCCTTATTTATTGTCACTTAGAAGAATATCTTGAAAGAAAAAAAAAAAGCTAATAAATTGTCATTAATTTATATACAAACACTTCTAATTTAATAATTTTTTCGGTTGTTAATCTAAAGGTCAATTGAATGTTCATCAATTCAGTTCAATATGGAAAATTCATATACATATATATGTAATATATTTGTTGCAATAAATTGATATACATATTGTCTGATGTCTCTCTGTCGCAATAGATAAATCTATACATGGGTATACAAATACAATACATATTATATACATATGTATATATGTAGTTAACCTTATTTAGTTTTTAAATTAAAATTAAATTAATTTAATTCGATAGTATATTAAATTTAATAGAGATTTTATTTAAAAAAAGTGAAAAAAAAAATGTTATAGTATATTTTACATATATTTAATGATTGAATATTAAACATATAAATAAAAGGGTTATCATTATTATATACATACATATTTTATAATATTACATTAAGTGATTGATATGTTATTAATTGTTGTTTTCAATGTTTTAATAAATGCTGCATTATTTTATAAATTTATACCAGTACAAAGTATACATACTAGTATAATAATACTTATGTTCTTTTGATACATATTATTTTCAGCCTAGAGCAACATGTAAATTAATAGGTATATCAATTTAATTGCTACTACATAGTAAGTAATCATGCTCAATAAACATATTTTATGGTTGTTATTATTGCATAAATGAGATGTATATAATCATTACCGGATTAGCCATATAGCAAAAGTAGCAAATGCTACGGGCCCCGCGCATAAAGAAGAAATAGACAATAGACAAGAGACAAGTGACAAGCGACAAGAGACAAGCGACAAGAGACAAGAGACAAGTGACAAGCGACAAGCAATAAGAGACAAGCGACAAGAGACAAGCGACAAGAGACAAGAGACAAGCGACAAGCGATAAGAGACAAGCGACAAGAGACAAGCGACAAGAGACAAGAGACAAGCGACAAGAGACAAAAGACAAGAGACAAGAGACAAGAGACAAGTGACAAGAGACAAGCGACAAGAGACAATAGACCCTTTTTAAATAATAAAAAAAAATATTTTAAAGATTTTTTCTTTTTAAAGCTAAAGTGTACGATTATCTTATGATTTAACGATTTATCTTATGATTTATCATTTGACTAATGTAATTTGTTGTTGTTACAAAAACAAATTACACTAGTCAAATGATAAATCATAAGATAAATCGTTAAGTGTGAAGTACACTTAAGTAAATCAAGTTTTGTTAATTTTTTATATACATACATTATTTAAAATTAATTTCAACTTTAACCACTTTAATTTGAGGATAATAAATATTTTCAGTTTTAAAAAATAACCAATTTTATATTTTAAAAAAAAATTAATATTTGATTTATTTATTTTTAATTTGAGGTATGGAATGCTATTCGACTTTCAGAACTTGAAAAAGAAACAAATTCGCTGAAAGGTCTTATCGAGAATATGCAAAAGCGGCTTGGATTAGATTATTTAGATGAACTTGATAAATTTGAAGAAGCTGTAAGTATTAATTAATAAAAAAAAATTTATACAGGTCCCATGGAAGTTGCAAAATATGTACATATTGTATAAGTTATACGATTTTCGAATACTTGACTTAAATGAAACCATTAAACACTACACTCGAAGGTGACCTGTACATACATACATATGTACATTATATGACGTCTTATGTAATGTATTCCTTTCAATTACATACTAAGTCACTAAACTTTTGGCTAATTATTTTGAATTACATTTCTGTTATTATCTTTTGAATTGAACAGACCTACGCATATTTATTTTTTTTATATTTTTTAATTTAAAAAAATTTTTTATTGAAAACACACAAATGTAAATAATAACTTTATTATTTTTTTTATCTCGCTGCGGATCACTTTTGATCTATTAAAAATATTTTTCATTATTACTTTTTTTTCTGTATTAAAAAAAAAACAATTTTAAAATTATAGATAAAAGAGAAAATTTATGTATTACATCAAAAGTACTTTCGTAAAAAACAAACCACCGACGACCGCCTTCATTTACTTTGTTTTTGTTCTTTAATTTTTATTCACAAATTTATCATTTAAATACGTTTGTTTTTTTTTCTTATTTTTTCATTTCTTTTATAAATATAGATTTAATCGATTTGATCTGATTAGCGGCATGTTTTTTTTTTAAGTAATGTATAAATGGAGAAAAAAAAACAACAACTTCTTAAGAAATTCTTGATGAATAAAGCTCAAAATAAATAACAGAAAAAATAATTGACTTTTCTCTTGTCGGTCCAACGGTCAAACCTTGTGAATACATTATGAAATGTTCAACAGAAAAATAAATTATGTTATTGTACTCGTATCGTATGTATGTATACGTAGAATTTAATTGTTATATACTAATAGAGTTTTTTCATTAATTACCTAAGAATTAAAATATTAAGAACAATTTAAGCTTGTAAAACCTTAGAAAATTCTGTTTAGATTTATCCATAGTTCACGAGTGAAAAGAAAAATTAAATCAAACTTACAAGGTTTGACAGTTACAAATTGTTTATGCTTTATGAATTTTTTTTTTTTCAAATTTAAACTTTTATGAGATTTTTTCTTTATTCTGGTCACTGGCCTTTTGATTGTTATTATTTTTGAAATATCCATGTATGCAAAATTTGAAAATGTACTTCTAATTTTTTTTTGCTTCTTATATTTTTTAATAAAAATTATCTACTGCTTCAGTCATATTCCAGAATCATAGCCATTTCTTAAAAATTGCTAGCTTTAAATCTTGAAAAAAAAAATTCGGAACCGAAATAAAACCAAATTTAATATGTATTAAAATCTATTTTAGTTTTTTTTTTAAATTTTTTTCATTATGAATTTTCAATAACTTTTTGATTGTATGAAATCAACTAAAATTGAATATTGTAATTTTTTACTCGAATTTTTTAATTTGTATTGTACATACAAGTATTCAAAGAATTTTTCTCCTTAAATTTTATTCAGTTTTTTTTTTTCTTTCTATTTGTAAATTTTTCTGTACAAAAATAAATATGATCGATTATTTTGTGGTGTTAATAATTTTTCACGTCTTTTTCAATTAATTCACAAATATTTTGTACTTTTTTTTTGTTTGTTTGTTTTTGAATTAATAATTTCCAAAAATATGAATTTTTTTGATCATAACTATTTTTTTTTAAATTTTAATATTATGAATCAACGTTATAGAATAATATAATTTCAATAAAAGTCACGTATTTTGGTAATTTATTCATTATAATTTTCATTCTTATAAGTATAAGAGTAATTAAAAATAAATTATAAGGATTAACGTACACATACATATATATGTATGTATGTATATGTGTTTTACGTTCATACACTATATTGTACAATGTTCTTGTGCTTTTAGACAATGAAATCTTCAGAATGATTTATTTTTTTTAATAATAATTTTTATACATTTTATCGATAAATAAAATTTGAAAAATAAATTATAAATAACAACTAACCTTCAACTATACTTATGCGTGTACGTGTTTATTTAATTTGAAAAAAATAACTACAAATATCAGAAATTATTATCAGTTTTTAAAGGAAATAAGTATTATGTAGTTTTTTTTTATACTCCTGTATTTTACTTCAATATTTTATTATAGGTGGGATTATGACATTTTAAATAACAAAATTTACATATAATCAACATGTATTATGTGATAATATTTTGTAAACAAAAATAAAATATGTAGTCTATAGGTGTATAATATAAAGTAACCCATACTAAGTATGTATGTAATTTGTTTTTAACCGTTGGCGTTGAGTCAACTTGTTTAGTATTACATTATGATTTTAACATATATTTTCAGTTCATTCATGATACTGATCTCCTAAAAAGTTCTGAGTAGAATTTATACAATTTATTTTTTACATTTTGTATCAAATTGTAAAAATTAGAAATTACAAAAATAGAACATTTTGAAAAAGTGCTTTATAGTTCATAAATGCTTTTAAAAACAAATAAAAATTTTCTAAAAAAAAAAACTCAATTGTAACATCATGTGTGGTTTAAAATTTCAGGAAAACTTGTCAGCTTCCTAAGACCCCACAAAAATTTTTAAAACAAAATTAATTAATATGAGGAAAATTGTATGATATTGAGGAGAAAAAATTTTACATGGTTTACATAATCGGTGTTTTGGAACATTATTTTTTTCAAAAAATTAATTAAAATTTTCAATATTTAATGACTTACAATTGCTCAACCATTGCATAATGTGTGGGCGTTTGACTAAAAACTACAAAAATCTATTCTCAATTTCCTACAAAACTTCATGGCCTCGTGGAAAAAATTATGAACAAAATAATTAGAATATTGTGGTATGAGGTGTCATTAAAAATAATTAAAAATTATTTTTTGAAACTTAACACGACTTACATTTTTACATGGATGTGTTTGCATATGTAAATTAAAACATTAGTTCACTATTAAGCGATTATTATTTTCAATTAATTTGAAATCTTATGACTATTTAACGCAATATTTTGCATCATATGTGGTAAAAAAACAAAATTAATATTGCAACGGTTGGTATAACATAGACTGAAAAAAAAATGAAATAAAATTGTAAAGTGAATGGCTTACTTTAGAAAAAAAAATTCATACGAACTACATATGTAAATTTTAAATGAAATGTTATCAATTATACTTTATATCTTATTTTGTTTTGATATTAATCAGTTTGAAATGAAATAATTCATTTAATGATGACACACATGTATTGATAATGTCGCCATCATTAGATTTATTTAAAAATAGTGAGGAAAAAAAAATCCAATTTAAAATTACGCATTTTAATTGAAAAGAATTTCCTTTTTGTATTTTTTTTTTATACATTAAATTTCAAATATTAATTTTACCATGATTTACTGTGGGCATTTCATGATTTTTATACCACACACATTGAATGTACATATTTCTTTTGTACACGTCTGAATACAAAAATGTATCATATATTATAATTTGTTTCTAAGTGAATAATTTTTTAAAACAAAAACAAAAAATAAAATAAAATAAAACAAAACAAAATCATGTGAGATTTCAAAAATGAACGGCATTTAACAACATTTACGTATAATTTTAGCATAAATTTTTTAATAAAAATAGAATTATCTAAAAGCAAACAATATTAATATGACCAAAACAACATTTTAATTGAAAAAAAAAAAGAAAGATATAAAATATATAGTTATACGTATACACAATATATGTATATATATTTTGGCAAACATTTCTGTATTAATTGTGATTTATATATACTTGTGCATAATATATAAATTTCCTTAAAATTTTACTTTACACACGTATACGTACATTTTATCTGATTGATGAAAACCGGATGCTATATGAAGTATTTTGACGTAATTTAAAAAATGAGAAAAAGAATTAATTTAAAGAAAAAAATCACATATTGTATACAGATTTATTTTATTTTTAAATTTTCAATATACATACAACAACTTATTTCGCGCCGTTAAAAATATATTATGTACATACTACACTAGTATATTTTTATGATATTTAGATGTAAAAAAAAAACATAAATGTACTATAAATAAATAACTACTTAGAAAATCAAATTCATTGATAGTTTTTGTAGCGTTCATTCATTTTTAATTAAGCTAGATACCGATAGAAAATGGAAATATACTAAAACCACTTCTTTAATTTTAAAATTTGAATTTGAAAATTTTTTTTATGAGAATACATATTTTAGAACATATGTTATGATGTTTTATTTTTCTTTATATTTAAAATATTCCTGTAATTGTATTTAATGCCTACATAATATGATTTATTAAAATTTTCCCCCTTTTTTGTTGTTTTTTTTTATTTTTCCTATTCAGTATTCAAAAAATCTGCTAGATAATCCAGATTCAAGTGAAGGAGTTCTTTTAGATTCTTACAATGAAGATGAAGATGATGACATAGATCATGAAAAAAATGCTGATAATATTGATAGTTCAAATGGTGATGATGATGATCTTGATGGTAGTGGTGATTATGATTATGATGAAGATGATTATGGTGATAATTTATATGATGATTTTGGAAAATATAAAAAAAGTAAGGAAGTTAAAGAAAGTCAAGAGAATAAAGAAAGGTTTGTTAAGAAAATGATTATTAAACTAAATTTAAAGTAAAATTATATTTCTTTTTTTTTTCTTCAAATGTATATAGAAAGACAAGATCAACAGAAAATTCTTATCGGACTGCCTATGGTATACCAATTTTTCATGAATCCTATACAAAAACAAGAAATCCTACTGGAGGACCTGGTGATGAAGAAATTAAAACGATAAAACAATCAATTAATTCATTTCATCATTATTGGAATAATAAATTGTAAATAAATTTCTGAATTATTTGAAGAAAAATAAAAACGTTTTTCTCACTTTTTTTACATTTTTAAATTTTAGCCCAAAAAGTGAATCACAAGATTCAAAAGAGAAATCATCAATACATTTAGAATATCGCAGTCAACCAGAAATTATACATCATCTTTCACCTCAAGAATATCAAATGAATCTCAATCATAACATGGAAAAAAACCAAATTGATCAACAGGTAAAATTTTATTTTATTTTTAAATATGGTAAATTATTTACAATATGAAATCATGCTGAATAAAAATGATTCATTTATTGACTGATAAAATATTTTGAAAAAGAAATAAAAAATCAATTTTCTTATAATAATATTCAAATAAAAATATCAACATAATTTCGTTAATATTATTGAAAATTTTTAATGTAATCTGACTCATTTTTAAATTCAATGTGAACAGAGTTTTAAAAGGAAAAAAAATGATGAGACATTATAATTCGTGTTCCCATGGAACAATTTAAAAAAAAAATTATTTCAATAAAATTCATAAATTTTATTTTAATAGTAATGATCGTGAATTAAAATAATCAAACTCTTACTGTGTACCAAAGTAGGTATCTTTTAATGGAGACAGTCAGCTATATTTTATACTGAAAACTCATGATTTTGCATAAAAAAACATTATTTTAGATCATAACAAAGTTGTCATAATTTGAACTATTGTATAATGATGATTGTGTTTGTATAGAATATATTCTAATTTCAGAATAACTTCCAAGGTTATCATCATTCGAATAAAAATCATTTATCAATGAAAAATACCAAAAGACAAAGTAAGTGTTTAATTATTCAAAAATTATATATAGATTTAAAGTTTCTTAATTGTTTTTATTTTATTTTTTTCCTTTTCTGTGATATTTCACTGTATATGACGTTTAATGGAACATGTTATCCTGGATCATCATTATTATAGAACGTCAAATTGTTCCACGTTCTCGTGTCATTGCTATACATTTAACCTTAAATGATTCTCACTCAAATTTCTTAGATGACTCTTTGTCTGCTGAAGGTAAATATGAAAGAAAAAAAAAATTATCTATACATATATGTACGTACATACATTTTTTTTTTATAATTATCTGTAGGCTATGATGGGGATATATATATTATAACATTACAGAACAACTCACTATCACCAGCATCATTATTATTTTTGGATAATTTATTTAAAATTGATAATAATGGTATAATAAGAGTAAAATTAGAAGGAACATATTATGTATATGCTCAGGTAATTTAAATACTACATACTCGTACATATGTATATTTAAACGATATGCATATGTAATGTTAATTTTATTTATTTATTTATTTTTAAATAAAGGTTTACTATAATAATAATATTATGATTAATGGATTCAATATATTTCATAATAATAAATCATTATTTCAATGTACTTTGGATTCAATTCAACGAGCACAAACATGTTTTACTGGTGGAATTGTTTATTTGAAAAAAGATGATGCAATTTATGTAAGAGATTTACGTAAATATTCAAAATATTCTACATTAGAAGAATCAAAAAGTTTTCTTGGTTTACTAAGATTGGGCTAAAAGAAGAAATAATATACAAAAAGCAAATTGAAAAAAAAAACAAAACAAAAATTATCACCACACATATAAAAAATAATCTATATGATTCAAAGTCAAATGATCAAAATAAAAGATAATATCAAAATTGTATTATACAAAATGATTTTATTATTAATTTTAAAACTTCCTTCTTTTATTACTTTTATGTATATGTATAATTGTATTTTTAAAACTTTTTAATATATATTTATAAATCTTCATTAATACTTTTTTTTTTTTTTTAATGTGTAGATTTTAGTAAATTATATTTGTATTGTGTCTAGTATTTATATTATTAAAAACAAATATCTATATGTATGTATACTGTATGGATAACATTGTATTTTTAAATAAAAGTTTTTAAAAATAATAAAGTATCAAAACTTGTAATTTTATTGAAAGTTTTTTTCTTTAACCCTCCTACGTCGTTCGGATCTTTTTCGACCCAGAGATGAAAACTATACTTATTTCATTTGTATGCAATAGACGATGGTATTAAAGTCAGACGACTTTTATCAATTTATATTCTTAATACCCTAGATGGGAGGCAAGTTATAGTTCCACTTTCCAAACTATAACAATGAAAAAATTACACTCTAAATTTTTCGCGTTTAAGAAAACAGCGTAGGAGGGTTAAATTCAATATTTAGGATAAGAAAATAATTATTTTAAAAAGTTGCTGATTACACACATTTATCTTCGTTAATAAAAATAATGTATGTCAGATATTTTTCTTTGTGTAGATATGTTACATTGCTTTCAGTTTAATTAGGAAACATAATGGAGTTTTTAAGTTTTATTAAATGCATCACAAAAATGACATTAAATAGTATATACATACATATGAATATGTATAGATACATATATATTTTTTCAAAATTTCCTAAAAAAAAAAAATTTAAGTTTTAAAAATTTTGGTGTTACTATTGAAAAAATATAATGAAAAATTATTTAGAAGTATTTTTTTCGGTGAATTGATTCATCATCGATGAAAAAAGAAAATTTCATTAATATACTGTTTAAAAAATATCTAAAGAATTTTCAATGATGAAAAATAATACATAATAGAATTTGCATCATTTTACATATTATATAAACTTTTTTACAACTATAAAACAATTTAATTTGAAAAAGTCATAGTGCAAATAAGATTTTTGTAACATTTCATTAAAAAGTTTAAATAAATAGTTTTTATATACACATACATACATACATAATATGTGTTAATGTGTGCATGTACATATTTGCAATAAAACAAAAACTATTTTTCAAGTTCAATTAATTTTTTTTTTTCAAAATAATTTTCTTTGGTTTGTTTTTTTCTTTTTCATCTTTGAAAGAATGATGTACATATTATACCAACAATCATTAATTTAATTCTAAACATTTAAAAATTAATTTCCATATATACGATACTTTGAAGAAAAGACATAATCAACCATAATTTAACAGCCATCATATGCATATGATTTTTTTATCCTTGCTTTTCCATTAATTCTTTTCCTTCTGTCATCTATGTATATGTATAAAACCTTATATTGAAAAATAATATTGAAATACTTTTGACATGAAAACAAAACTAGGAGCATATAAAAAGGATATAGAATATATATATGCATACATACATTATACATACATTATGTGAAATAAAATATATTAGGAGGAAAAAAATAATAAAAAGGAATTTAAGGTTTCAACAATATACATAATATATATATGTATGGTATATATGTATATACATATACATACATACATATATTTATGTATAATAACCCAGCAGGAAAATAGCCGATGCATTACATTGGTAATCGATGAATTCTTCGATGAAATGGACATCGATGAAAAGATACATTACCAGGTAAACGAATGTGTAATGTGTAGCATATTCATTTGTACATTTGTTATGAAATTATGCGTCATTTTCGCGACTTCATAAAATTTCCGTATTCCATTTTGCGTTTTGTATTTATTAATCATATTCTAGTCTAATCTAGTCTAGTAAAACGCGGACATTTCTAAGTATAAGTTCATAGTGAGTGCAGTGAGTGTAATTTAATTGTTATTAATTAGTATATAAATATATAATATAAAATATAAATTTATAAATTATAAATTTTAATAAAAATGTTTTTTTGTAAAAAAAATTTATTTTCTGTTTATTTTAATTTTGTTGTATTTTTCATTGTTCTTAATTTTTTAAGGTATTGCTTCGATCATTTCATACTACAAAAAATTTCTGCTATACTTTCTCTTTTAAAAGTTCTTTTGTCAAATATTTAAATTTTAAATAAGTGAATTTTAATATTTATGTGTTTTATAACAAAAATGTTTACAAGAAAAGAACTCCTATAAAGAGAAAGTATCGCGGAAATTTGTATCCCATTTTATTCTTCCACTGCCTACTTTTACCATGATTACATAGTATTTCATCGATTATTTCTTCTATTACCTGGTAATTATACACTTCATGTATTACGTGGTAAGTGAAGAAATCTTCGATGATTTGAACTTCGCTTACTTCATCGCTTACTTGGTAAGTGAAGAAATCTTCGATGATTTGAACATCGCTTACTTCATCGCTTACTTGGTAAGTGAAGAAATCTTCGATGATTTGAACATCGGTTACTTCATCGCTTACATGGTAATCTATAGGAGGATGCATTACTTTTCAATGACATCGCCATGTTAAATTTCATCGATGCTGTAACCAATAGCTTATCCATTCTATAACTTACCTCTTCACTTACCATCGCTTACCATTTCCTGCTGGGAAATTATGGACCAAATAAATCAAAATGAATATACATATGTATGCATATTATATACATTACATACATACTATCTAATTGTATAGCAAACCTTTTGTGTAACATCTACTTCATACTATTTATTTCATCTATTACGTACATATTATCTACATATATGTACGAGTATGTATGTAGTATTACTATATTATTTTATTGATAGTGTATGACGAAGTCTATGCTAGATTTTTCTAAGCTTTAAGTCATTTCTATTTTTTTTTCTTTTTAATAGTTTTTCACTTCCTTTTTGTCAGCGTTGCCGAGTCAAAAATAAATTCATCTTACAGAATATGGTAATCACAAGAAAGAGGAATCTAAAAACGGTGCAATTCTCGAATTGATTGAATTTCGAAAAGAAATTTTTTTAAAGAGATCCATTACTAGCTTTACTCTTCTACTACATCCTTATTTCGCCATGATTTCGAATAATAATGATAATTTATTAAGCAAAATCCTCTACTACACTCCTCTACGGCTCATCCAGACATTGAATGTATGACTCAAGTTAACTTGAGCATAAAAGTGTGAAGTTTTAATAAGTGGATTATGAAACACAAAATTCGTTGTTATAGAGAACGGATTTATTTGTATGATAAGGCATAGTTGGTTTTTTATATTATTATTGTTTATTGTCCAACTACTAACTTTAGGACCAAGCAATGGCAACATTGGTATCTTACATATACGTACATATATTTAGAAAATAATATACACATAAAATATAAGAAATACTTAATGTATGTAGAATAATCGTAGTCCTTTCCATTTATTTTTTTATTGTACTTTATTTTATTTCATATAAATGATCACGTTCGTTTACGTGATAAAATTCAAAAAAAAAAAAAAAAAAAAACAAAAAAAAAAGAAAATTATATATAAAAAATGAGAGAAAAATTTCTCAACGTTTTCTTTTTTTTTTTTTTTCTTAATGAACCTACCTACTTTCCTTTTTACTATTTTTTTGAAAAGAAAAAAAAAATTAAATAAAATAAAAATAAACATAGAAGAAAATATGTTGAATATTGATTATGAAAGCTGAGAAAATCATCTAATGGGTATTAAAAAAAACTATAAGTAAATTTGAAATGGAAATACTCGTACATGTGTATATACATACATACTCGTATGTAAGTATTTTATTTTCATTTTCTATATAATTTCTCTCGTTTTTTTTATTTTTATTTTTTTCAAAAACTTGATATTGTTATTATACGTGTGACAGTGATACTTGTGTTTAATCATAGATATCAATTCATTGCATGAAAATTTCATCTACGTATCTAACACCCATATACCTGTATGTGAAAAATTCAATCAATATGCAGTTATAAAGTTTATTATCGATATACTATATGGATTCTGATGGTGTTATTTCCATTGCCATAATACAACAAAAAAAATTTCACATCTACTTATATAAAAAAAATTTTTTTTAAGTTAGAGAAATATTCTATACACACTAACGGGTTATTCCATTTTAAACGACTACATTGTGAAATATAATTTAACATCGACAATACTAAAGTACATATATAAATATGTATATTTTCATTTTGAAGAAATTTATTTTAAAAGTTGTTCAACGATAATTTAAATTTATTAATAAAATCTTAGAACTTTTTGTTTAATTTAAACTGAAAAAAAAAATCATGTATTTGTTATACATATTAAATTTCAACTATTTTTTTTTTTGCAAAAATGTCCTAAAATAGTAAATAGATTGTCTTGATCCGGAAATAACTTAAAATCTATAGTCAAGAAAGGTGACAACCCCAATCTCCTTGGACCAGAACTCCTCTGCGGTATACTTAGAAGCCACATGAAAAACAATATTAAAAAACGGGAGATGAGAAAATGCATCTTCCACTGACTGGTAAGAAACTCCCACAAACAAAAGAATTTATTAAACCTTCAGCTAACATCTCCAGGAAACTATTCAATCTCAATAGGAAAGAGTTAAATACCATTACGGGTCTTCTCACTGGACACTATCCACTCAACTTCCACATGACTAAGAAGATAGGGAGGGCTTGGAGGAATACAATTTCTTCATTCAAGATCATAGATTATAAATCAATAATGAAGTAGCATTAAGCCACTTATTCAGCCAGTTTAAATTATAAAGATATCGTAGCTCCAAGAGATATATTATTTCCATCCATTTATTTTATATATACATATATATACATATATATTTATATGTATGTACATACTTACCTATATAGCATATATGATAGTAATGACACTTATGACTTAGCACTAGCACACAATGCTTTTTCTAGAATTTGAAAAGATAAATATGACAAATAAATGCTACTAATTACTGAATGTCCTGATCGATAATGACTTTTTATAAAAAATAATAAAATCCTTTTAAATCTTTAAGAATTCTTAATTATAAAAATTTTTCGAAATGTCATATATGATCTATCAGGTAAAAGAATAAAACGACTATACTTAATTTAATTGAATTTTCATATTTTTAAAAGAGTTTTATAGAAATTTTAATAAGTGATAGTTTCTTTTGTTCGTGAAAAATGATTTTTTTTTTCTTCAAATAAGTCTGATTTTATAGAAATATGGAATGGATAGTTTGTTATTTGAGATATAATAGGTATCATACATACATACATATATACATATATGTATGTATCTATTGTAATTTAGATAATATGTTGTCTATAAGATTCATTGTTTAATTTTGCCCTTCAGACATCCTTTAAGATGTTTATCCTTGTTTTTATAAACAGGTTGGTTATCAACCTGAGAAACTATTAAGAATCTATACATGTAAACAATTTATTATTATACTTATGTTAAAAGTTCAATATACTTTTTAAAAGTACGCGTATGTACTATATATGTATGTATATACCCAATTATTTTATTCTTTAATTTAATCTTTAGATCTTTAAAGTTAAAACTAACACATTACGAAACAATTTGGATAGATAGATTTTAAATAAAGTTAGGCTTTAGTATAGCTTTTAAAATTCAGATTGTTTTTTAACAGCCCAATTGAAATAAAAAAAAATTTTTCTTTCTTATTAGTTTTCTTATGATATTGAAAAAAAAAATACATTCATGTGAAATAAAAAAAAGAAATTTATTTCTATTTACGTCAGTAACATGATAAAACTCTTAACATAAGTATTCGATTCTTATAGTACATTAAATATACGTAACAGGTGTTCAAAACCTACATGTGACTTTACACAGGAATTATTTTATTCATCATAATGATTTCTATAAATTATATGTACTTACCTATATTGAAAGTATGTAGGGTACATTATGTAGATGTCTTCTACATTTTATTTTCTTTTACATTTTTGTCGCGCGAACTTTTCCATTTACCATGCACTCTATACTATATGTACTTGTACATATTAAGGAATATACGTACATATTTATACACCATATTATGAATGGACATATATATTCTTAAAATATCCTTATTTAAACATTTATGCGGTCTCAACAATAAATGTATTAAGCAGGTTCAATGAAAAATATTAATAGTGAAAATAAAAAGATTGTCAGTTGAACAAAAGCTATCATAAGAAAAACTAGTAAAAATACATTTAATTAATTCCATTTTTTTTTCTAGAGCAAAATTAGATATATGTATGTATATGTATATGTACATAAATACATACCGTGTATCCACATGTTTATATAATTAACCCAAAGCTTTTAAAATGTACCACTGACTGCTTGAAATGATAAATGAAAAACGATATTCGTATAGAAGAACTATACATTATAATAAAAAATAAATAAATTCTTCTTAAAAGGATTTTTCCATAAAATATCATACATTGTATAAATAATAAGATAAAAATCAGGTAAAAGATATTTTTTAACCTTTCAGACAAAAATTGTTTGAAAAAGAAAAATATTACCAATAATAAAATATAACGTAAAGAAAATAGAATAAAAAATAAAAAAAAAATAATAATCAGAAAATTAAAAATAAAACACACTAAGAAAATATCATTTTTTTATTATTTTTTTCGATTTTGACACGTTTTAATAATATTCGTCTGGGAAAATTGACAACATATACAAGGATCAAGCTTCAAAACAAAAAATTGTATAGTTTATTTCAATTCAATGACTTTTTTTTGTTGTTAATAACTAAGTATGTATCATAAAAACAATGTAGGATGATACATTAAAAATCAAAATAACAAAAATAAAATAAAAATAAAAACACCTTATTAAAAGCATTATAATATCAATTTTAATGGGATGCTTTCAATTCCTTTCAATTCAATAGACCGTAAATAACTGATAATGAGCTTAAACATACAAGCATAAGAAAAACAAAAAACAAAAAAAAAAAACAAATAAGTTACAGAAAATAGGTGTATATAAACAAAATGTAGTGTAATTCAATAATTTGTCATGTTAACTTTTCAAAAATAATATGTATTTTGATTAGAAAAAAAATAACATGTTTCTTTTTCATAGAAAAACAAAATTAAATAAATAATGGAAAATATAATATACCTATATATCATATAACATTAGAGAAAAGAGTTACTATAGATACCGTCCGGGTCTATCATATATTTAGGTATGTAGACTTACAAAGAAAAATCTTGAAAATAAAATTTAAAAAAAATAAATACATTTTATATTTATACTTGATGTTTGTTTCTAGAATTTTTGAAAATATTTTATTCTCTAGACAATAACCTTTAAAGGATATTTCTTTAAGTAAAAAATATATGATTTATTTTGAGTACTTAACTTTAATGTTGCTTCATATCCTTCATTTAAGGTTCATTCTTGACTTTTGAGCGATTTTTATACAAAATGTTATTGGAAATTCAAAAATTTTAATCAAATTAAGTAAAAATAAGCTTTAATTAATTTTATTTTAAAGATCTTATTGAATAAAACAATTATTCATATTTTTATTGAAATTTGTAAATTTTCAACCAATGAACGAATTTCTATTCACAATAAAAAAAATTACTTTAAATCGATTGAAACAATTGATAAATAATGAAAGTGTATATGTTATGATAAGTATTTTATAAAATTCAATCAACACCTAAAAAAAAATTTGAATCTTATCTATACGATATTGATGGTTGTTAAACATTTAAGTATATGAGCTTCTATTAGATGTAATATACTTATCAAATTTTGATGTACGTTCATGTAAGATATCTTATATCAAAATTGTTTGATAATAAAATCTGTTATAAGGGAAAGATTCAAAAATGATTTATGATTTTTTTTAACTTTTATCCTGTAAATTACATGAAATATATTTTTAGTAAAACTGATTTTTATTTTTACATTTCAAAATAAAAAATTCCATAAAAATAATATCTTAAATTCTTATCAAATAAAGCCTATACTTAGAAACGATATATTCAACTCTATTTTTTATTGAATTTAAAAAAAAAAAAATGCGAGATTTTATTTTTTTTTTCAATTTTTGTTTTTTTTTAAACAAGTCTAATACAATTTTATTTATTTGAAATTTTTATTTAGATACAAAAATAAGATCAACAAAAAGAAAAGAAAAAAAAGAAGAAATAAGAAAAAAAGAAGCAAATATCAAAAGTTTTCTAAGGAATCATTCATTATAATATAAATTAATCCTTCATTCTTATGAAATTTCCTCTATTCATAAAATTTAATTCAATATTTTTAATAAAAGCTTTAAAATGTGTAGATATGTATGTATGTATGAGTATGTACATACTATATGGTATATTAATGAATCGAACCATGACTATTACATGATTCTTTTTATTATAAAATAGTAATTTATTCTATGAGGATCTTATGTAGGTGCCAAGTAAAGGAACAATGATTTAATTTTTTTTTTTTATATAAATTTTTACAATATTTATACATATTATATTATATTAATTATTATTATTTTGTCTATAGTCTTTAATTCTATTTAAAAAGAAAAAAAAAGAAAAAAAAAAGGAAAGTAGTTTAATGATGAGAATTTCATTAAGTTTTTATATATAGGTACATATGTACCTATATGTATAGGTATATAGTATATACACATCTATGTACGAGTATAATTATCTTTATGTTCTCAATTTTTCACAATTTTATATTTAACACGTTTTGAGAAATAAAGCATCATATTGTATACTATAGGGTGTATATGTTTTTTTTCTTCCATAAGAAATCCATAAACATAAACATGTTCACATAACCTTAGCTGTAATTTCTTCGAAATCATATGAGAACTTATATGTGTAGATTATATATTAAAAAGTGACTTTAATGCATTTTGTATTCAAAAAAGTGGATCAATCAATCAATTTCACTTCAGTGACTATACAGTTGATCCAATTATAAACCCAGGATAAGTTCACTATTATATTAGTTTATTTGTTGAAAATTATTTAAAACTACCCTATATGAATGTTTACAGATATTTAAATTACAATTGCGCACGCATATTGATCACAAAAAAAAAAAAAAAAATTATATTTGAAGAGAAAAGCTTTTGCAAAATATCCTCCCAACAATGATGATGATAATATAATGAAGATGACGACGATGACTTTACAACACACATTCATTTAAATCATAAATATGCTATACATATATGTGATAAACTCTGAACTTTAGTACATATATAACATAAATATAATTATAAAAATTCATTAAATTCTACTTGAATGTGTATATATTTGGCTAAGTTATATATTTTTAAAATTATCTTTAAAAAGAGAAATATATACGTACACATGTGTATACTGAAAACTTTGATTATTTTTTTATTTTTTTTTATTTTAATAATGAAACTATATTGAAAGAGAAAAATATCCTTATGGAATAGAAAGTTTTGTCGGTTCTCAATCATCAGGTATAAAATGCTTGGTAGGATATTAAAATAAATCAGAAAATCAGTGATAAGTGATCAGTGTTGAACTCAAAAATAAAATAAAGAATTATAAATATTTATTACCTTATATAAATAAATTTATTTTAGAATAAAAATTTAATTGAATATTTTGTTGTTTTGTTTTTAAAATTTTTTCTAAATTTCGTTAAATTTTTTTTTTACAATTTAAAAAAGGAAAAAAAAAACAAACACATTTTTTTTTATATTTTAACTTTGTTAGGTGAGTGAATTATTTTGCATTTCATTTTTATTTTGTTGTACTAAATTTTTTCCCATAAAGGTAAAATAATATAATTTAAGTACTATAATAAAAATATCATAAAGTAATCTCATATCCTACTATTACCTTACATACATATTTATGTAAAGATTTTTTTTTTTTTATATATTTTCAAGGACTTTTTGGTGCAGATATTAAGCGGTTTCAAATAACTTCAGATTCTAACTAAAGTGTGTGATTAAGAATAATAATAAATTTTTTTTTTTTTTTTGTCATCGAATTACGAAGTTAAATAACTTTTTAAGTTCAAAATATCGGTAAGTTAACATTATTTTATCTATTTAATTTAGTATATATCCTTTTTGAAAAAAAAAATATAAAATGAAATAAATTCTCTTCATATTAGAAATTTAGGAAAAAAAAATATATTAAAATTGACGAATGCCGCAGTTTTTGCAATAAAAAAAATGTAAAAAATTATTTATTTGTTGTGAAACTATAAAAAAGAAAAAGTAAAGGTTGTATAAAAAAAAATATTTTTTTGTGCGTGGGCGGCAAAAGGATTTTTTGCTTGTTATGTACATAGATAGTACATATATAGATATTGGATGCTTATTTTTTATTACTTATATAAAACATATATATGTACATATTTGCAAAGAATGAAATAAATGAGTAGTTTATACATTGAATTTAAATTGGTTTTTAGTTTATGTATGTATGTACGAGTATATGAAAAAATATTTGATGACATTGATAAATTATTTCAGGTAATAAATTAATTGATCAGGCAAAAATAGCCAACAATAAAAATCATATCCATTAAATATATTATTTACGCTTCATTTTCAACACTGCTTGAATACTTATATTATGAATTTATTAATTTTACGAAAAAATTCAAATGAACTATTGTTGCTATGATTTAATATTTACATATATTTAATTTTATTGTTTTTTCTCAATAAATTACATTATAATCGGAATATCAAAATATACATATGAATATGTTTGTACTATGTATACAGGGTGATTCCGTTACGGTGTCCGACTGGGAAACTACGGATAGGTCTCGGCGAGGGGAACAAAAAATCGTATTGGTGGGGGGGGGGTAAATCTCAACGGTTTAGGAGTTAGAGGGGGTTAAAGATTTTTGGTACTTTTTTCATATTTTACCCTATAATTTTTTACAAGGGCACGCTAGGCTCACCAACTCTTTGTCCTTCACAATTATGTAAAAGAGTTGGTGAACCTAGCGTGCCCTTGTAAAAAGTTATAGGGTAAAATATGAAAAAAGTACCAAAAATCTTTAACCCCCTCTAACTCCTAAACCGTTGAGATTTGCCCCCCCCCCCCACCAATACGATTTTTTGTTCCCCTCGCCGAGACCTATCCGTAGTTTCCCGGTCGGACACCGTAACGGAATCACCCTGTATAAGAAAATTCATTTATTCGGTAATTAATTTCTAAATAATTATATACCTATATTTTTTTTTTCGATTTTTATACATTTACCGTATTTTTTTCTCAATGAAATGAAATGTCGAATTCATTTCCTTGGAAAATAGAATAATTAAAAAGTAATTATGGTAATTTCTTTTATCCCAATGGCGCACAAAGAAAATTTATTTAAAAAGAAATTATCAAAAATTCTCTAAAATTCTATTGAAAAGCAAAATTAAATTAAAGATCTAAATCCTTTTATTCTATATTGATAATGTAATACGCTTCTATTTTTGTATATTATATGTAAATTCAGGGAAATAAAATCCCATTGAATCCTATTGTATGAAAATGATATACATATGTACTCTTGTATGTACTATGTACATATACATATTTATAAATGTATGAAAATAAGTACCTAAGTATGTATATGTATTTCTACTTTATATGCGAAAGATATCACCTGTTGTACCTTGTACATTATATCCATAATAAATGAACTTTAATCTTCTACTTACATTTAAAGAGAATTTATAATTTAGCTATATTTTTTATTGATATTTCAACCCACCAGGAAAATAAAATTTATTTGAATTTGAATTTGAATCAAATTTTTAAATATCATAATTCATTGTTATATTTTACATTTGTCATACGTATATTCCAGAATATTTTTCTAAAAAGTAATAATATACATATAGGTACAACTTACAAAAGAAAATTATTTATTGTTTTTTTCTCATATTTTATAAATAATCTTCACATACTTAACTTACGAAATTCATTAAATTTCTAATAATTAAATACAGTTAATTTTTAATTAATTTCGAAACGAATTTTTGAATATAACTATACTTTTTATTTTTATTTCGATATTTTTCTAGTGGAATAGCATCGTGAGAATATTCCAAATAATATGAATTCTATATTATTTTAATAGAGTAAAATTCATCCGTAAAGAATGTGAAATTTAAAATATTTATTTCACTTGTAAAAGATATTTTACATAGTCACAAAGGAATGTTAAATACTTTTTAGAAAGAAAGTATGTACTTGAATGAAGTATTTCTAATGTTCAATGAAATATTTTGAAGAAAAAAATTTCTTATTAAATCTATATAGAAATAGAACCCTTAAAGTTTATCGAATTTCTAATAAGTTTTTTTTATTAAATATTTTTAAATTTAATTCAATTCAATTAGAAGACAAATTATGATATAGCATATACGATTTTGAACATTTGCTATCCCTACGACACACAATTTAAGGCGACTCTGTCCATAATCGTACTTTTACACTTTTGGGTTTACTTCCTACAACCAGAATAAGATTAACATACTCCTTTCCATATACTTTTTTTCTAATCTAAATCGGTTTATTCGTTCACGTTTAATGTCATTGTATAAGAATAAGACAATGTAACATCAGGTATGCCTTTTGAAATATTTAAATTTGATATTTATTTAATATTTCACAAAGTATAAAATATTTCATTGAACATAGCTCAGATAACATAATATCATACATGTCTTGACTCTTGTATTTAATCCTTTTTGTTTTCTATTTGATCACTTTTTATTTTTTCTTTTGAATATACATATGTATGTATAGTACATACAATATGAAATGTCTTCTCTGTTAACATATTTTCCTTTTTTTTTTTTTTTGTTCAACTAAAGGATATCGTATAGTTCTTAGAAGAGCTATGATTATGGCACTTCTGAAAAAAAACAATACAAACAATGAAATGAAGACAAATAATCATATAAAACATGTAAGAAAAAAATTCAAATATATCGTATACCATCATTAATAGAATACATAATATTCTAAACATAAATAATTCTAATGTATGTTACATAATTAATGACGTTACTTTTTGTACTAAATGGTACTAATCAATATACTACTTACTTTGGGTCCTTTTGAGTTAGTAAAATTATGTTTTTATTAAATTTCATAAAAGTATTGTTTTTTTCCTTTTAAATATGAGGGCAATTTAAAAAATACTTTAAAATAAAAATTCAAAAGTTTAATATTATAAAATTCTAGATTCTGAATATATCTAATTAAAATCTGCAGACATTATCTATATATGATACGTGAATATTTTATGCTCTATATGTTTATAAAAAATTTAAAAGAAAAACAATTCACATTTCATAAATTATTAATTTTTTATCTCCTTTTAACTTTATTGAATAAATTCATAACAGATATTATTTAACTTTACAGATGAATTCATTTATAAAACAAAACAAAACTTTTGTGTTTTTTTTTTTTTTGCATTCATTCAGTTTAATTGTTCTTAATCCTTTTAGACAGCTCTGAAAAGTGAGCTTTCAAGTTTCATCTTGTCAAAAAAATAAAAGAATTCATAATATTAAATAATAATTAGAGGGGAAAAATAAAATCTTATTCAACACGAGCATTTTTTATATACATAAACATACATACTAACATACATACATATGTACATATTTACTCGTTCATACGTGACAAACATTGTACATGCATAAGTAGGGTAGAAGAATACATGTATTTACATAAATGTTTTTATTAATTGTTGAATATTTATTAGAAATTTTATGTGAAATCAAAGGACTATTCATTTCAATTATTGTTTATAATTTCCTAAGTTTTCATTTTCAACTTATGTAAATATTGTTTTTTTTTATGTAACTACTCGTGTGTAATACATATTTATAATGTCATTTTTTTTAATTAAAAAAAATAATCGTATGCTATTATTCACATTTCAATAAATTCAAGGTCACCCCTTCTCCCTTAAATTCGTAAATTTGTAAACAATTTAGTGTATGATATTTGAAAGTCTGTAAATAATTTTTAAAATTCGATATTTTAATTTACTTTAATTAATTTGAAATTGAATGTATGTAAGTACATGAATTCGAAATAAGAAATTAAAAAAAATATATATATTTTCCCTCTTTCAATTTTAAACTTTTTGAAAAAACTGTTGATTAACATGTAATATTTTTATTTTTGTTGTTTTTTAAAGGTCTTATAATGTCCGGAAAATTATTCATCATTTTGTTTATGCAATTGTTGGCAAAAATTTTTGTAATAGGGCAACATTCTCCATATTCATTACGAGCAGCTGTTGAAGCATTACATAGACGTGAAGCACAATTGGCCTTAAAGGATAATAATAATTTTGGTGATGTTGTAGGCGGTGGAGTGGGAAATTTAGGAGGATTATTGGGAAAATATGGACCATCCGAAGATAATGAATATTGGGACAATGGTACTATATACATCTTAATATTTATTTATTTTGTTGTATATAATTAATTTATCTTTTTCAATTAATTTAAATGCTTACATCTTATTGATTTTTATATTTATTTATTTTTTTTTTTCAATAAAGACCCAGATGAATATTCTTATTCTCATCTTGGACGACTTCAAGTTAACCAAATATTAGCTAGACAATTAGCTAAAGAACATAATAATGATAGAAATTATGAAAATGAATTAAATGGTGTGAATTATTTACCAGAAGAAAAGAAACGTTCTTTCTTTAGAGAACGAGGTGAAAAATATCCAGGTAATAAAACAAACAATTTAAAAAACAAAAAATTTGCATGTATTCTTTACATGATTATTTTATTAATTCAATTCAAGTTCAATATAAAAGCTACAAAAAAAAACAAAAAAACAAAAATTCATAAATTAACACAATTTCTATTTAATTACTTTGATTTGATAAGTTAACAATGTTTCATTCAGATTTTATTCTTAATTTGATTTAAAACTCTATATGGTATATACATATGTATTCTGATTCCTGGTACATCTACATATACCTATACATACATTTTAAGGCAATAAACTAATTTCATTATGCGTTACTAATGAAACTGAAGTTAATTACTAATGAGTTTGTTTCATTAGCTAATAGAAGGAAACTTTTTTATTAAAACTATGTGTGTGTGTGTGTAAGATTTTTTTTTCTACAAAAATGAAACAATAATTTCCAATAAAAACTTACTTTTCTTTATTAAAGTTTATTTGACATACATAGTTTAACAAAAACTATGTAAACTTAAAAAAATCTTTTTATGTTTTCACTTTTTAATTTTTAATTGTATAACGAAAATAAAATTAGAAATAAAAATATCTTTTTTACAAAAAGGAAAATGAAGGAAAAATAAGTGAAAAAACTTTCTTTATAAAATTAGGGTCACCATCTTTCCCATCAGTATTTCGTGAAAGAGAGTTAGAACCATTTAAACAACCAGAAATGACTGAAGAATTTTTACATGAAATACAAAAAGAAAAAGAATTAGAACGTGAAGAAACATTTAGAGAAACTTTACGTCGCTTATGGGAAAATTATCAACAACAAGAAAATGAAATAAAACAAGATCTTTTCAATGAAAATAATAATGATAAACGTAAACATATTGGTGATGATATTAATGATGTTACTAGAACTGGTTCATTAGGAGGAGCAGCATCACCAGCAGTATCAAAAACAAATGATCAAAATCTTGAAGTAAATCCATATTATTTTGGAACATTACCAATGGACAGAAAACGTTCATATCCTGTTCTACCATGGTTACCAGCAACAAAAAAGAAACGTTTCCCTGTAGCAAAACGTTCACCAAAAATGACAAATGATAATACAAATGTATCTGGAACTGATGAAAAAGTTGCTAAAGAATTACAAGTAATATTTGGTCAACCAAAAGATGAAAAAAAGAAAAGATCAACTAATGATGATGGTAATAAACTGAAATGAAAAAAAAAAACAATTATTTTTTTATTCATTTGTTGTGATTCTTTTTTTTTTTTTGAAATGTGTAGAAATAATATCTACATCACAAAAAACAAATGGAGAAAAATTTGAAGATGAAGAACATATGGAACATGGTGGACATTATCATAATCGTCATGCAAAGAGTAATATTAACAGTAATAATAACAATAATAATAATAACAGTAATAATAATAATAATGAAGAAGATGAAGAACATGAAGATGAATCTGATGAACATGAACATGATCATGAACATGAACATGAACATGATGATGATGATGAAGATGAACATGATCATGATTTTGATGATGACGATGAAGATGAACGAAAGAAAAAACGTGAAATTACAGAAAAGAAACGTAATAATTTAGAAATAATTAAAGAAGATCAAATAATTCCAGGTGATTTAACTGAAGTACGAAAGAAAAAATCAATTCAATGGTCAAAATATTTTGGTTTAGATAGAAAAAAGAAATTAAGTAGCAATATGTGAGTATACCTACATATAATAAAATTTTCCTTTATTTATTGTTTTAATACTAAATTATATATATGTATATATATATATTTTTTTTTTTTTGAATTTTTTGAATATACAGTGATGGAAATAACAATTTGCTTAATTTAAAAGCATTACAAGATGATGCTGCAATGAATAAAAAAGATATTGATCCAGAAAAAATTGAAAGCATGAATAATAAATTAAAATTAATAGAAAATTATATAATTGATGAAACAGTTAAATACACTGGAGCTCATGAAGGTAAAATTTCTAATAAAAGCTTATTGAACAAAAAATTACTTTTATCATTATTATTATTATTATTTTAGGAATTGTTGATCCAGATGAAATACGTCATCTTAAAGATCATGTAGTTTCACGTTTAGCTACTGCTTATAATTTAGAAAAAATGCGTTTAGCATTAGAAAAATTAAGGCAATCTGTTGATAATGAAAATCATTTACAACGTAATGAAATTGAAGTTGATTATAAAAAAGATAATGATATAGAAAAACGTGTTGCAGTTAAAAAAGAAAAAGTCGATTATGATCATACTGAGTAAGTAACTAAAACCATATATGTATGTATGTGTATTTTATTATGTACATACGTGTACATATAATAAAAATAAAAATAATATAATAATAGAAAATTATACAATATCTTGGATTTTTTTTCTTTTTTTTCCACAAAGAAAGTTGAAAGAATTGAAATTATAAATATTCATATACACACATAAATTATACGTTGCAAAACTTGCTAATAATTTCAATTTCTATGCATTATAAAAATTTCAAATGATCATGCACGTTCAATTTTTTTTTTTTTTAAATAACTAAATAACAAGAAAAAACAATTTTTATAGGCATTCAATGGATTTTTCAACAATGTCAAAATCAGAAAATGTACCATCAAATAATTTAGATGTTAAAGAAAATGATGATAAGAATATTAAAAAGAAAAAAAATACTGGAGGTGGTGGTGGTGGTGTTGGTAATAGTGTTCAACAATATAGAACATCAGCAGATTCATCAGTTAATGATATGCAACAAGATTTAAATGAATTTGAAGAAGAATTGGGTGCTGGACATTTTGAACCATTAAATGATATGTATTTAATGGGAAATAAAGGTTTTAATAATAATGATCCAGCAAATGGTAATGAAATTTTTGGTACTAGTTTAGGTCAATGTCCATTACTTGATGCAATGACAGATAGATGCAGAGGTATTGATATTTTAAGTGGTGATATTAATCAAGATCTTTTACAAACATGCAGTATCCATCAACTTTGTTATCTTTGTGTAAGTATTCAAAAAAAAAAAAAAAATGAAAATATTTAAAAAAATATTAGTTTATGAATTTTTTTCGTAGGGTACATCACAAATTGCTTGTGATTTTCAATATTTATCTGAAGCTGATTCAATATGCGGTCATAATAATGATTGTCAATCAGCTGCAAGATCTGCATTAATGATTTTACGTGGTTCACCTGGACCACAATTAGGACCTAAGGAATGCTTAAAAAATCCATGCCTATTTAAGGCAATGAAAGAAATTGGTTTGTAAAAAATTTACATATGGACTGATACCACCGACTTTAAAAATAAAAACAAAAATATTGAAAAATGAAAAAAAAATAATAATAATAATAATAAAATAAAATAAAATATATATTATATGTATTTATTTACTTCTTGTGTATGTAAAATTCAAACGTTCAATTGTAATACAAAAAAATATATATATATACTTATATATATATATATATATATATATATAGAAAAAATATATATTTAAGTGTATGCAAAAACAATATTTAAAAAAAAACATTTTTGAAGGACTAAGTGGATAAATTTTTTTTTTTTTTTTTCGTTTTTTATTTATAAAATTTTTAAAAGAAATGCGCTAAATGAAAAATTCCCTTTTTTTGTAAATTTTATTATTTAACATGCTTTAAAAAATACTAGGTATGTTGAATGGAAAAAAAAATTATAAAAGGATAAAGGATATTGAAAATGTATCAAGAAGAAAAAATAACGAATAAATTGATAATATAGCTGAGTAAAAAAAATTAATTATTTATTAATTTAGAAAAAAAAAAACCAATCTAAAAAAGAAAATTAAACTTTTAAAACTAATTACATTTTTTAAATGATGAAAATCATTTAAATTATATACATACATGAATATTTGCTTTACTTATTTAAAAAAAATTTTTTTAATAAATAAATAAATATTATATGAATTTTTTATTGGAAAAATTATATTAAATTTTATACCTTAGGGTATAAATTATGACTTATATACAAAAAGAAAATAAATATTTATTGATATGAATAAAATAATAAAAATTTAAAAAAAGAATGACGTATTTTATAGAAAGATTTTACACTATTTTATTTTTTTTTTAATTATATATTATTAATATTTTTATTATTTTCATCATTTTTGTTTTCTATGTAAGTAAAAAGAGAGAAAACGAAAAAAGAATGCATAGAAAAATTTATATAGAAGAAAGTAAAAATTGTTTTGATTGATATGTCTTTTATAAAAAATAAAAAAAATATAATAATAAAATAAATTATATGCATGTACATTGTACACATTATGTATATTAAAATATTCAAATTAAACAATGAAGAAAATTTATTATTTTCAATTAAAATATTTTATTTTTCTTTTCATTTTTTTTTATTGTATTAATTAACGATTTTTGTTGTTAATAATTAGTTGTAGTATAATAATATGAAATTTATTTTTTACTTAATTGGAATATTTGAAGATAACAAAAAAAAACCTATTGGAAAATCTAAATAATTTTTAAAAAAATATAGCAAAAATATATTGTACATGAGTAAACAGATTCATATTATTTATTTTTTATCTAGGTAATAGCTATATATTTTTTTGTCTTTCATTTACTCTTTGTTTCAAGGAAAGAAATCATAATAATTTGATTAATAATAATATATTTATTGTTTATGTTTATCAATAATAAATATTTATATATGATTATAGTATCTTAAAGTCTTTAAAAAAAAATTTGATAATAATATAGAAGTTATCAAAAAAAATAATAATAAAAAATATTTAATTATTATAATTATATTGTGTCGCATCTCTATTATAACTATACCTACTTTTTTTTTTTTTTCAAAAACAAACAACAAAAAAATAATAATTAAATGAAGTAAAAATTTATAATTAAATATCCTTGACAAAAAAAAAATATTTAATTTATATTGAAAGAATTAAATTTAAAAAAAGAAGCATTATTTATTATATATACAATACAAACCTATGTTGGTGGGAAAAAATATATATATACGTTATATAGAAATATATGTATATTAAAATTAAACAAAAAATTAAGTAAACTATATTTAATAAATAAATAAAAAATATATATTATATATAGTATATCATGAAAATCTATTGGATGAAATAATAAATTGTAAACTACATTTTATTTATACGAGTATTTATAAAATGAATACAATCTTACTTACATATACTATAAACAAAACAAAAAAAATGTATTTTTAAAAAAAAGTAAGAAATATGAAAATTTAAAAAAAAAACCCAAAATAAAAACTTTAAAGAATTTATGAAAAAATAATTTACTAAAAATTATACTAACTAAAAAAAAAAAAATTTTAAAAATTATATATACATACAAACATATTATAAAAATATAATTTGAAAAAAAAAAAATGAAAAGTTAAATAAAACAACCAATACCATATATTAAATGTGAAGAAACACACATATATTTTATGATTTACATTAACAAGGACATATTTACATATGTATATCTAATTACTATTATTATTATACTATAATTTATATTTATTAAAAATAAATTCTAATGAATGAATAAAAGCAAAGCATAAAGGCAGCTTAATTTTATTTTTTTTTTTTTTTAATTTTGACAACACTCGCTTTAAACACCCACAATAGATACATTATACAAACATTATACTATACCCGTATATATTTTTTAATATAAAAAAAAAAAATTATAAAATTGGTATAAAAAAACAGTGAAAAATTATCATTACAGTTTATTTACATGTAAGTACATATATGTGAGATGTGTCGAAGAATCCGTCAAAGCCTTAAAAGTCCTTACACAGCAAAGGGTTCGACTTTGCTGGGTTCCAGGTCATGTCGGCGTGGAGGGAAATGAAAAGGCTGACGAACTTGCTAGAAAAAGATCCGACACAAACTATGACCCTATTGCTATAGAGGTAGACCCTCCTCTCAGCAAGGCAAAATACCTTATTGACTCTTTTTTCAAAAACATGACTGCGAAACAATGGAGGGCTACTAGTGGTTGCTCCATCACCCGTAGCATGTGGCCGGAAATAAACGGAAAAAAGACCGCAACTCTACTAACAAATTCGAGAACTTGTCGGGGTGATTACTGGACACTGCCTAATAGGGGCTATGGCCAATAAACTCGGCATACATTTCGAGATGAAGAAGAAATAGAGTCAATAGTACATTTACTCTGCGAATGTCCAGCTCTAAAAGAACGAAGACTCGCTTGTTTGGGAGCAAGGTTCTTTGACGGTCTGGACGACATAGCTGAGATAGCACTAAAAGACTTAAATAGATTTATACAAAAATCGAAATGGTTTTCAGGATAAGCCAACTCCCACGAAAATATCCTAAACAAAAAGGGTATTCACAATGGGCCTTTAGGCCTCCGATTGAAATTGCTTCTCCTGAAGCAAACAGCCCTTCATACCATACCATACCATACAAGTACATATAAACACATATACATACTTACATATGCATATTTATATGTATCTTATAATACACTATATATATTATACATATACATACATATATAATTTTCCACTGTTTTTACTATTTCAGAGCAAAAAAATACTTATAACAAAGAAACAAAAAGTGTAATAAATTGTCAAAATGAGAAGAAAAAAAAACAAAAAAAAAAAAAAAATTTAATAACATAAAAAAAAAAGATTTTAAAATCTTGTTAATAGATGTAATTTAAAAATTATGTTTTTGATGTTTAAAAAAAAAAAAGAATGAATAAATTATGAATAAAGTATTCTTATTCAATAAAATATCGTATTAAATAAAATTATAAATGTGTACAGCAATTCTGTTGTTTTGTTTTTTTTTTACTAAATTTTTCATTTTCATGCTTCGTTATCCTTTCTCAGTATGAGTTCGATTCTATATTACCTAATTTCTGAATTTCTATTGCCTATATAATGCTTTGAATCTTCGGCAATCGCAATCACTAAATTATTCATAATATGAGCCACATACATATATCGACATATCCCATAGATATATAATTTTATTTCAAGTTAGGAATTAGACATATGCCGTTTTAGCGATGAGCATTTCATTTATTTTCAGTTTGAGCAAAAAATTTAAAATTATTTAAAAAATAAAAGAAAAAAAAAGTTGAATATTTTCTTTTAGAGAAAATAAAACAAAAAAAAATTAATACATAGCTACATATGTATATGATATTAAATAAATACATATGTTATTAACATACTTTTGTGTAACTGTATACTTAATATATCTATTAATCATAGTACAAAGTATAAACGTAAATATACCTACATACATATGGATGTAGTACATTAACAATGCACATTTTTTTAATGCAATTATTTTTACTTTCTCAGATCTTTCAACTTATACTTTTCAAGTTGTACTCTTGAATGATTTTATTACGCGTGGAATAAATGGTGATATTAATATTGAAATTGTATAATGTATGTATAAGTTGAAAAAAAAAAAAAGGAATGTGTAAGATATGTAAAATTTTTTTTTTACGAAGTAATTATTATCAATAAATTATTATTGATAGACAAGATGATCTATGAATTTAATTAAACTAAAAATATTTTAATTTTTTGAATTTAAATATGTACTTTATCATCATGTAAGGACCACCCTGTCTATATATAATATTGATACCTGTTGTTGATAATGATTCAATTTAATTACTTATGATAACGATTATTATATTTAAAAAAAAAAAAGAAAATGCGTGGATACATACATAGAAATAGGTAGATATAATATACAGTCTCGTATAATGAATTTATTTTTTTTTTATGCCCTGAATATATTGAATAAACACTTAAGGCTAAAAATAATATACATACAAGTAAAGTTTCTTTACTGAACTTTTGTATGGCACAACACTGGCACACTAAATTGTAAAAAAAAAATACGATTTACTGTTATTTACCTAGGCCAATTTCACGAAAGTATGGAGATGTACGTAATTCTTTGAAGAAATTTCTTATTAAGACATTTTTTAATTACCTTAATGTTTCTGGTAACCAGCCAGAGATCTACTAAGTATTATCATTTGGTTCGAAAATATTTCAAGTAAGTAATTTTAGAAACTCATTTGAAATTGTTGAACAATGGTGTTGTTTTTTTTTCACTTAGAGTGTACTATTCAGAGTTTATTCACTGTGATGTACAGGTACGTACATACTTCAAAAGATATTATGTATATACATACAATTATGAATGTAGAAGTGAAATGGACTTGAAGAAAGGTGAATTTGAATTTGATTTATATCAGTTAAATATTTTCAATGATATTATAAACATAGTTTACGGGAAACAATCTAAAAAAAAAAAGTACAGTGTACAAGTAAAAAATCGCATATAGTTGTTTTTTTTTGTATAAATTTTTTTGTTTTCTAAATTTATAAAAATATTCGCAGTATTTGAAAAAAAAAGAAGATGCTACAAAATAATCCTGTAAGAAATTTGCAATATGAAAGTGATCTTAGAATTGCACAACAAACTAGAATTGATCCTCCAGGTAATAAAATACATATATTTTAATATTTTGTTATTGTTGTTATTTTTGAAATTTTATAGTTAGTAAATTATTTTTTTTGTTTATTTATTACTAAATTTTTTTTAAGAATATATATATATATATTATAATATATGTATAATAAAGATATTTATGTATGAAAATAAAAATTAATGTGTAATAAAAATTGTGTTCATACATATAAAGTGGTGAAGAAAATGGCTAAAATTATTTTGAATGTATAAGCTACATAACGATTTCATTTTAAATAAATTCCAAATCGAAAAAAAACTATGTACCTACTCGTATTTATTTCTATTGTACTATATATTTAATGTACATTCCATTGTAAATTTTATCTATTCAAAAATTTACTTCATGATAACAAAAGATAAGATGAAAATAAGTAATCAATAATTCAATTAGAAGTATATTTGAACATTATTTATGAAAATAATTTCACATTTATTTTTAATTCATAAAACAAACAACAACAAAAAAAAAACAAATTTTCTAAATATCGATCTTTTAAAAAAAAAAAAAATTGTAATTATCAAAAATATTGAAAAACAAAAATAATCGTAAATATTGTCCTTCATAATAATTGTGTATAATTAAGATCTACAAAATATAGAATACAATCTAAATTCCTTTTTTATGCTGTTGCTGGGCGAATATTAAAAATACAATATAGTTTCATATTCATAGTATCTACATACTTACTTCAATACTAAGTAATAAACGAATAATATGGTACGCTTCGATAATCTTCCTTTTTATTAACAGAAGAAGAAAAAAACCAACCATGAATAATTAATTTATTTTCCAATTCCTATTTACATCTTAATGACATTTTTTATGTTAATTCATAATAATTTCAGTAATTCTACTTTTACACTATCGAATATATTGATTCCTTTTGTATCTGCAATTAAAATAGATCGATTTCTCAGAGATTATTCGATTGATTATTATTTTTATTATGGATCACAACGTAGGGAGGGGATGGTACCGTTAATACATGAAAATTAAAAAAAAAAAATGAATGATAGAATGAAATTTTAAAATTTTGAATATAACTTTCATTTCAAAAGTAATTCGTGATTCATTTTTAAAATCAAAAATCATCTCTCGATTCAATCATATATAATTTTTTATTTTAACAGATTTTATACTTTCAATTACCATGTATATATTATACCCTCTCTTAAATCGACATAAAAGATATGTCGATTTAAAATTGGTTTTATTCTGAACCCATCTCTATGTGTTTATACCCTTTGTAACAACCATAAGAATCGTTTGAACCGGTTATTTAAATCGGTTTATTTTATATCGATTTAAACTTTAATTCGATTTAAAGAAGCGTTTATACCATGGGTCTATTTTGTGTCGACACATTTTATGTCGATTTAAGTGAGGGTATATATTATGTACATGGTAAATAAAAACTCCATTAAAAAATTAACGTTCATGCAATGCTATTTTTTACTCATTTTTGTAATATCAATTTTTTAAGCTAAAACTACAATTTTTTAATAATTCTTTTTTTCTTCTTGTTTTGTTTTAAAGTTTTTGAAGGAAATACAATAATATCATTACGACCACATCGTAATTCAATAAGTATGTATGTTCAATAACGATAAAATATATACATATGTATAATTATTAAATTAAAACACAGTAAAAGAAATATTTTTAAATAAAAAAAAAAACCACACATTTATAGGTGTACCACGAATACCTTTACCAATGCCAATATCAACAGTACAACAATATGAGGGTGAAATTTGGAGTCAAAATCGTACATTTTTACCATATTCTGGATTGGATATATTACACGATATGCCATCATTGCATATTGAACAGACATTTGAATTGAATGAAAGTATGGATATATATTTTTAATTTAATATTTAGCTACTTTTTTTTTCTTTTCAAATAGATTTCTAACTTTATTATTTTTTTTTTTTAATTTTTTTCTAATAATATATGTAAAAGCTCTCACATCAATTACATCTGAAAATCGTTATACAATACGTTCACCTTTGGGTGATGCATTATTTGCTGGTACAGAAAGTTCAATTAATAATCATCGTAAATTTTTAAATGCAGCAAGTAGATCATTTCAAATGCATTTATTAGATAAAACACATCAGAATGTATTAACATTACATAAAAAATTTGCATTAGGTGGTTTATGTTGTCAACCACGTAAACTAGAAATATGGGCACCACCTGGTGATTTATTAGGTACTATTATTGAAGTACCATCTATATTTTCAAATAAATTTACAATACAAAATGATAATAATGAAATTTTATATCAAGTTGAAGGACCAAATACATTAAGTAATTGTTGTATGCCAATAGAAGCTCATTTTCGGGTAATTATATATGTATAATAAAAGAAAATACATAATCTTCCATTTTTTTTATATTTTTAATTATATTATTTAAATTATCAATTTTTATTGTTTTTATTGTTTTTTTTTTCAAAGATTTTTTCAGCTGACATGAACATTTTAAAAGGATCAATTGTAAGAATATGGTCAACACAAATATCACAATACACATTAAATATTTATTTTAATGATATAAATTTAAGTGTTAAATCTAAAGCTTTATATTTGGGTGCTGCATTTCTAATTGTAAATATTATTTATGCTAATTAACATAATAATTTTTTCTTACTTTTTATTTTTTTTTTCTTTTTTTTTTCAGGAATACATGTATTTTCAGTCAACATCTTAGAATTATATATATAATATATATATTTTTTTTTACAAAAACAACAAACATTTTCCAATATTTATGTATATAAATATTATTAAAGAAATATAACAAATAGTGTAGAATATAAAAAAAAAAAAAAACAACATATCCTTGTAAGTTAACAAAATTGTATAGAAATATAAAAGTACTGTAATAGATGTGTATGTTAATGATTTATGTAAATATGTATGTATATAAAATATAATTTTGTTTTTTATAAGTAACAATTTTGCATATCAAATTTCCTATTATCCTGTCTCCAAATTTCTTAGATAGATTTTTTAAGTCCCGATTAAACTAAGTATAGTAAAAATCAAAAAAGTTGAGAAATCGTATTATATTAGAAAAACATGCACAGAAAAAAAGATACTTACACACATGCATTTTTATTAATAGATCAAAATCATAGAAGATCATACGATAGATTCAGAAAATTGACTATCAAGTGACCACCTACATACCTACTTACTTCTAAATATATGTACAAGTACATATATTTCATTGTCCTTCTAGGGTTTGCCAACATAATATGTACATAGAAAAAATTTAGCAGGCTCATTCCATGTATGTCTATTCTATTGAAGAATTTGGGAGCATTACTTGATAAGAAAAAGACTTGTTGCAATAATATAAAGACGATTATTTCCAAGGATCAACGCAATTCACAACTATGTAGATTGTTAAAGGCCCTGCGTTTATCGCTTCATATGTATTGTGGACTAATTCACTACTTCAATTTTGTGAACATTTCTTATATGTATATAAATAAAAAGTATGTATACGTATATATTTTTTATCCATTTTATTAAGTTTATTTTTCTCTTTAAATATATCTTTTATGTTTATTTAAGATATTTTTTACCAGTTAATTTAATTACACATAATATATTTTTATATGTCAGTTTTATATAGGTATATACATATATATAAATTTAATAATTTCCTGTTTATATTTTTTTTTTTTTTGTTTTTTTAAATAATAATAGTAATCATATATAGTAGTAGTATATAGTATAATATAATTTATAAATTGTACATTTAGTATGCACATTATACAAATAAAATTTAAAAGACATTAAAAATTTATATAAAAATACAATTGAATTATTTATTTTTTTGTTTTTTCAAATTTTTGGTTAATTTAATTTTTATTTTATTGTTTTTTTATTTATTATTTTAAATGTACATTTAATAATTAACTTTGTTCTTTCTTCGTATTTTGTTTTATTTATTTTTAATTTTATCTTGTAAAAAGATTTTTTTTTCCTTCTTCTTCAAAACCATTTTATTCTTTATTTATTAATTTTTTTTTTTTAGTTTGTTCATTACACAGGACATTATATTACACATTGTAATTATATTATGTATCTTATTTTAAAATATAAATAAAATCCTGCATTGTTAAATAGAACACGTCATTTGTGATTTAAAATGAGAGTTCCTGTTTTTATATGATGCATATTATAGTTCAGAAATAAATAAGCCTTTTGAATATTTTATTTAAAGTTATACTCAAAATAAGAAAATGCTATGTGTTTTGTAATCGTTGTGTAACGGTTTTTTTTTGTATGTCAATTTATCAATTAAATTTCTATATTTTGGGAAAAAAAAATTATTAGAGATTGCAAAAAGTTTATTAAATTATTTATATGAAAATATTAAAGAAGGCAAAAAATCCTTTTTATCTACACATTTTCAATTACATATTACCTTGTTTTTTTTAAATCTTGTGTGTGTGTTACTCTTGTCTTTTTACTATTAATTAAAAAAAAATCCTGTGTATTGAACAAATTTTTGAAATTATGATTTTTTACTTTGTTTCTAATTGTTTTTTTAATTTTTAATTTTTATATAACTAATTTTATAGAAATACGTAGATGTTTGATATATTTAATGTTTTTTCTTTTAAACATTTTCCACTTTTTCCATTTTTCTCTTCTTTTTTTTTTTTAATTTTTCAAATATGTATATACATATGTGTGTACTTTGATGTCCATATGTATTGGTTTTTTTTTTGTTTTATATTTTTATAATTTAAGAACAAAAAAATAATGTATATGAAATATGTGTTCTTTTTTTTATCTAAAGGAGAAAATAAAATTTTTGTATGTATAGATAAAGGCTTATGTAAAACTTTTTTAATTTGTATTCGTTTTTAAGTTTAATTAAGTTTTCAATTTTATTTTCATTTTCAACAATGAATTTTTCAAAAAAAAATAAAATAAAATTATTTTAAACTCTGACTTGTTTTTTTTAAATTTTTTTATTTTTATTTCAATTAGAAAAGATTGAATATGTTTTAACTGATATATGTAATATGTATGAGTTGTATTGTTATTTAAAATTTTTTTGTTTTGTTAAAATTTTTTAATTCATATTTTGGTGGAATATTTATTTATTTATGTATGTATATAGGTATATGTATATGTATGTTTATTATCAATTAATTAAAATCAATTGTGTATATACACAATATTCTTTTGTATATTTGATTTTTTTTTTCCATTCATTAAATATATTTTCCATAAATATAGAGTCATTTTGTTTTTTGTTTTGTTTAAAATTCAATAATGAAAAATTGTATTTTTATAATTTTAATGGAATATATAGTTTATTTTTTTTTTTTTTATATATATTATTTATATCCAGTGCTTAAATGTAAAGATAATTTTTTTTTGTGGGTAATTAAAATTTAACTCACATTGAAGTTTTACACTTATTTTCTTGTAATTAAAATTTAACTCACATTGAAGTTTATACACTTATTTTTTTATTTTTTTTTTTCAATTTTACTTATTAATTTTTTTTTAACATAGATAATTATTTTTTTTTCACTATTTCTTATTCATACAATTGGAGTATGTGTAATAAAATATTTTTAATTGTAATTTACGTATTTTCTTCTTTTTTTATTTTTATTTTTTTAATGAATTATTTGAACTTAACACCTTATTGTTGTTGAATTTTTTGAATTTCAAATATAGATTTTAGTTTTCTTTTAATATTTATTGATTTATTTTATTTTATTTATTTTTTTTGGCACAAATACTAAACATTCAAACACCTATCTATCTATCTATCTATAATAATTTTGGTATTGATGTTAACAGTTATACAAAGATATGAATATAAAAGACGAAATTGCTCGACATAAAAAGTGGTTATGATTTAATAAATTTATATAAATCAGTTTTTAAATCCTAATGCAAAATATAATTTGACAAATAAAAGTCAAAAATTAATATGTATGTACTTTAAGAAAAAAAAACGAATAATGTATGATAGGGGAAGGAATAAAATTCTGAATTATTGTTTATAAAATGATATAAAACAGTTCGTCTTCATAATACATTTCTTTTTCAAAATCAACTGAAAATACATAATTCATATCTTTTAATTCCAGTTAGGAAAATTTCAAAAATTGTTCATGGTAGTTACCATAATAACCAAAAGTAAATCTACCATATTCGATAATTTATGTACCAGTTACCAAAAGTAACCAGTTACTAATTACTATATTCGAATATTCAACTTTTCGATAAATGTTATGTTACCACATGGTTACTTCATATTCGTAGCAGTACAAAAATGGTGCTTACCTACAGCGAATTTTCGAAATTCCATTTATTATACAAAATAAATATAACATAAAAATTAACTATGATCGAATTTAAAGAATTGAAATTTAGAAAAAGCATTTTTTCATTTTCGACATTATAAAAACTAACTGAAATGTCAAAATGAACACCAAATTCCCTGTATTTTATTTTTTGTAATGTTATTTTTAATGAATTTTTTTTTTTTTTTGATTATTTAAGAAAACCTTTTCTTTTAATGTATGTAAGTTGAACTGACATTGATAAATATATTTTGTTATTATGTACATTACAAAAATATTAAATGTTTAATAACTTTTTTTTTACTCTTTCTTAATATGTGTTGTATAATTTATATAAAAATTTCATATTAAAAATTATTTATATAGAATTGAAAAAATAAAAAAAAATGTTTTTTTATATTTTCAAAATAGAAAAACTTACAAATAACATTTTGTATTTATATATATATGTATTATTTTCCCGAATATTTTTCAAATATTAAATTTGAATTTTCTGAAGCATAATATGAAAAAAACAAAAAAAAAAAAAGAATAAGAAAATTCCACCATTGAAATTTTTCAAATGCTATATACTTTTATAATGCGATCATACAATATAAATTTAAAATCCGTTTTGTTTTATTAAATGCATTATTATAAAAATTGTGATATGATTTTAAGAATCAGTTATTTTATATTTTTATTATTATTAAATATTATTTTTTTGGCACATTCTTACATTTTTTTTTGTTTTTTTAATAGAAAAGAATCACTTTTACCCTGAAAAATTTTAAAAATTATCTGATGTTTTCTAAAAGGATTTATTTTTTTTTTTCTTATTTATTTTAAATTCTTATGATGATATGTATAATCTTATCACATATAAATATATGTAGGTATTTCAAAATTAATGTGATAGCAAAAAATATATTTGATAAAAGACCAAGAATTTCTCTCAATGGTGGAAAATTCAAAATATCATAGAAAGAACAATGATTTCTTCTTTACTTTTTTTTAAAAAAAATTCTCGCTGCAAAAAAAAAACTTAAATAAAATTATTTAGACAACAATAAATAAAAAATTTAAATAGCAGAAGCGACAAAAAAGGGAAATAATTTATTTTTATTTGTCGTTTCGTTGGTATAAATTAGAATGGACATTCCTTTATATAATTTAGTATTTAAACGGATAAATTGTAACTTAATTATAGAAAAGAAAAAAAACAGTCTTGAAGCTGCTTTACACTATGTATATGATTAGCTCATATGAATTTTCATATGATTTCGAAAAAAAAATAAGTCAAACCAATTTTCCTTTTTAAAAATAGAACACCAAAATCATATAATATGGCTTTGTACTGATATGAGTGGCATTTAATTTTGTTTTAAATTGGAATGGCTGCTTTAAATGAAAACAAAAAATTTATATTACACCAAAATTCCAAAAAAAAAAAAAAAAAAAAAAAAACAGAAACAATAAATCAACAATAACTTGAATTTAAAAAAATATATAAAATAAAAATAAAAATCAACAAAAATATTTGAAAAAACAAAAAACAAAAAAAACTTAGTTTATTTTAAATTGAAAACAAAAATAATTTGTTTTATTATATTTTCCGTTTTTAACAGCATTTTTATAAATCATAATAAAATTATTTAATTATTTTAAAAAAAAATTTTTCTTTTGTTTTTACTAAAATATAATACAATTATAAATTTTACAATAAAAAAAAAAAAAAAAAAAAACAAAAACCTACATACATGCAGCAATAATTTTAATAATTTTTTATGTTGTTTTGCTTTTTGAATTTTTTTTCTTTTCTATAACGTAATATTTTTTAAATTTTAACAAAAAAAAAGCAAAATTATTATAAAATTTAAAAATATATTTTTTTATTTTATTTTTTTTTCATTTTTTCTTATTTTTAATGTAATTATTATGTGTGTAATATCCTTTTTATGTCTCTAAACACAATTTTAAAGAAAGTTATATTTATATTTATAAGTAGTTTCACTAGAATTATTTATTTATACTTAATCATTAATTGAATTTTAACTATAATTTTCATTATATTATTTTTTTTTTGTTTTTTTGTTTTTCATTTCCTTATCATAAGGAACATGAAATAACTTCTTTTTTTTTTTCATTTCAATTTTTCTTTTTCAATATTATTTGTTTTATTTTTATTTTTTGTAATATTGATTTTCTAATTTTTCAAATTAAATCTTACTTTTGTTATACCTAATCCTTTCCGTATTTTTTTTTTTTTTTGTTAGAAAAAAACAATCGTTTATTTTTTTTTCCATAAAATATACTTATATTTACAAAGTAGTATTTTTTTTCTCTTCGTTTTTTTGTTACTTTATATAATATATATATGTTTATACCTCTTTTACTCATTATACAATTAAAAACTGAATTTAATATGTAATACATGTACATATATATGTATATGGATATATTATAATATTATTATTATTTTAATAACTTGAATACAATCTACAATTTCATATAGGAATCTATTTCGATTATAAACAACAACAAAAAAATATTACATATTTTTGCTTATTGTTATTATTTTTTTTTCTTTTTTTTATATTATTTTAATTCAATGATTGGCAAACTTAAATAAAATTGTGTGATTAAACATTTATTCATGATAATTATTTTTATTTAATTTATTTGAAAATTGATTTCAAATTAGCCCTCTGGTTTTCGTTTTTTTATTATTTTTTTTTTCACATACAAATATTCTTTATTAGGAATATTAGGATATAGTAATTTTTTTTTTTAAAACTACTTTTTATATCATTATTTTTGTAAACATATTTATTTATTTATTTTTGTTTATTTTTTACCACTTTTTTGTTTCTTTCAAATTTATTACAATATTACAATAATTTGTCTTTCACATTTTTATATTATGCAGCTTGAGCATTTTTTAATACGTGTTTAAAAAGCATTATTGATTTTAATTTCTTTCTTTTTTTTTTTTCTTTTACCAATTTGTGACTTTTATTGATTTACACATGATTAATTAAATATACAATATATAATAATATGAAAATATTTTAATTTAATTTTCTTTTTTTTTTCTTCTTTTTAAAATTATAATTTTCACATTTAATTCGGTTATTTTCTTAATTATATGCCATTAATTCATGAAAAATACATTTAATATAATGCAAAAAAAAATTCCAAAAATTTTAATTTTTATTAAAATTATGTTTTTCTTTTTACTTCACTTACTTTTATTTTTCAATTTTTTTTTTCTTTTTTTAAAATATGTACGCTCTGTCTCATTAACACCTAAGATGACTTTTTTTTTTAAATTTAGAAGTTATGTTTGAATCCTTTTCCTTTTTTTTCTTTCTTGTTTTAAAAAAAAAAATTTAAAATTGTATTTTCATTTAATTACATAAACTTACTCCATACATATATGTATTTCATGATGTTTTAAAATTCGAATTTTAGGATATTTTTGTACTTAATAATTCGACTATAATTTTAGTCCTAAAGTTAAAATTCAAAAACAAAAACTAAGGAAGTACCTATGTATAATTTTTTTTTTTTTTTTTTGTTATCGAAAAGAAGGAACTTTTTAAAAAGAAATAGAACAGAATCTTTAAAATATAACCCGATCATAATATTTCGACTACTGGTAGTGTTATATATTAATTAACCTATAATCTGTACTTTGTTCGATAATAATAACATAATAGGGAAAATAAAAGTAAAATATAGAAAAGGTTCATAATTATACAAAAATTTCATACTTTTACTGTGTATAATAGTGAATTGAATCGAGCTTTGTGACAAGAGTACAATTTAAAAACATTTAGTCATCTTGGTTTCATTGAAAAATGAGCAGAAAAAAAAAAGTTGAACATTTACTTTGATATGTTTTTCATAGTTTGAATTTTTGAATAAAAAATATTTACCTTGAAAAAAATTGGAATATTTATTTTTCAACTTTAGGAATAAAGGAAAAAATTAAAAAGTATTTTTTTTTTCTAAGATTATTATTTTTTTTTTCAAATCGACTTGTGATTTATAAAAATATACATACATATTTTTATTGCAAGTAATATTAGCCTGCCTGTTTAAATAATACATTTACTTTTTTTTTTCAAATTATTATTATTATTATTTTTTCATACTAATCATGGTACCATGCTTGTAATAATCGTCAAGTCGTTAAGATTTTCGAAACAAATACAGATAAAAAATCGTTAAAATTTTATGTTTTTAAAAAAATTGGTTTTTTATTTCAATTGATATGAAAATTATCATTCACATGATTTTCTGGTTCTTTTTGCTTTTTTTTTTTTTCATTTAACAATCATCCATACAAACATACAGTATTATTAAACTATAACTATGCACTATTCTTTATTTCTTCTTTTTCTTTTTCTTTTTTTTTTGTTTATCTTTTGATCGAATTATCTTTTAAAGGTATAAGTAATTAATTTTTTTTTTAAAAAAAAGGGTTTTCTAATTATCACAATTAATATATATATATATTATGTATATATATATATATATATATATGTATGTATATGTATGTATGTATTTATTCATTTATATATACATATATTTCATTAAAAGTTCCGTTTCTATATTTAAAAAAAAAAAATTGAAAATATTTTTTTTTTTATTTTGTTTTAATATTATTTATTTATTTATTTTATTTTTTTTTTGTAAAAAGATCAGTCGACGGAACACAAATAAACAATGTGCAACAAAATTATCTTCTTCATAATCTTATTTTTTAATTAATATTAAAAATAACATTTTTGATATTTTCTCGAAACATTTTTTAAAACTTTTATTTTTAATTTGTTTATGATCACACAATTATAACATTTTTTTTTCTTTTCAAAATTACTTATTTTAATGAATTATCTTCAATTTCTGTTGGCATGAATTTGTTTTTTTTTTTTAAATTTTATAAATTGAAAAAATCTTACAACACACAATTCCATCCATATTTAAAATTCTTTGTTTATTTTATACATAATATAAATTCGTATTTATTTCATTTCTCTAATTTATTATCTCTTTATACTCTCACTTAATTTTAAAAAAAAGAAAAGAGAGAGAGAGAGAGAAAAGAATTTTCAATAGATAATGTTTTTCTTTTAATAAAAGCGACGTCTTCTACGTCTTTTCCTTTTAGGAGGGGGGAAAATTTGGCACTATAACGTTTCACTTGAAGTTCTCACTCTTTTTTCGGCAATATTATCCTGTTGGAGCTGCTGCTGTTGTTGTTGTTGTTGCTGCTGCTGTTGTTGTTGTTGCTGTTGTTGCTGTTGTTGTTGTTGATGATGATGATGGTGGCGATGATGATGATGTTGTTGTTGTTGTTGCTGCTGCTGCTGCTGCTGAGATTGATTTACAGTTATTGCATTCGCATTGGATGTTGTATTATTTGAATCTTCATTAAGAGATTCAAATTTTCTTTTAATTCCACAACTGCCACCACCATTTATGTTATTGTTTCCACCTGAAATGTTCGTACTGTTTCCAAAAGTTTCTAATGAAATTGATCTTGGTGTTGTAGAAGATGAAATTGATGATGGTGATGTTAATGAATTATTCTCACTGCCAGTACTACTGCTAACAATACCTGATTGTAACAATTGTATTTCATTCATTTCAATCAATTGTTGTGCAGGTGATGTATCTGGATCATTATTATCTTCACTACCTTCACTTTCATGTGATAATGATGCTCCATTGCTACTAACACTAGCATTTTCCATTCCAGACGGTGTTGTATATGAACTTAATTTATTTGGATCCTTTTCAATTAATTTTTGAGCCAATATTTTTAGGCTTGTCAATGAATTATCACAATCTGTTGTATCAATTTCAGTTAAACTTATTCCAGCTCTTTCAATTTCAGCATATGTACCAAATGGCAATTTTTGAAGACATTCTAATTTTTGAACATGTGTTTTTGATCGTAAATGCTTTGCTAAATGTCCGTGTATTCTGAATGCAACTTTACAATCAGGACATTCAAATGGACGTGGATTTGATGTTGTTGGAACACCAAATGTGGATGTCATCATCACTTTATTTTTATGACTTTCAGATCTTTCATGCTTTTGTAAAAGTCCTTGTGTTCTAAAACTAACTGCACAGGGTTCACATTTAAATTTACGTTCCATGTAATGAATGTTCATGTGAAGTACCATTTGATGTTGTTTTTGGAATGTTTTCGAACAGATTGTACATACTGGTCGACCATCATCTGAAATTGGTACTCGAGGAAACACTGGTTGAACCTCATTCGAACTATTTTTGAAACCATCTTCTCCGACAATAACTGTTCGAGCTAGAATTCCAGAGAAATCAGATGGTGGTTTTGGTGCTGTGTTATTACCACTACCACTGCCGCTACCACCTTCTCCTGTTAAACTAATATCTTGACTATCTGAACTGCCGTCATCACTATCATCTATTATCATTCTGCTGGGACGAGCTGATGAAGATCCAGTGTTTTTTGAAGTGCTAGGTTCAGAATTTGTTCTCGGACTGTGACTTGTTGAAGGCTCTATATGATTTGGAGATAAGGATGATACATAACGTGAGGAAATTTTCTGATGGTGGTTCATGACACCATTAATACCTTCTCCTTCTATCTCATATCTTGGGCTACGATTTTGTTCTATTGAAGTTAAGTTTTCGGTTGCTGGCGATATTGGTAATGCTCCTTTAGTTACAGCAGGATCAATTTCCATAGAATAACCTCTACTATCACCACATTCAAAATCAATTCTGTTATTTGTCACAGATGATGTTAAATTCTCTTCAGATATTTTTATTTTTTCATCTCCTCTGTTGTTTATTTGTTGTTGTGTTTGTAGCCCACCATCTTTATTTTCTGTCGTATTCATTGAAAAATTAGTTGCTGATGAAATTAATGATGATCCAGAAGATACAGTGATTAAATTTTCACTAAAATTTGCAAAAGTATTAGTTACAGAAATTATTGATGAAAAACTCTTATGCATTTGACTTTGCTTAATTTTTGTATATTTCAGTGCTTGCTCAGTAAGATATGCTTGTAGTAATAAGTTTTCATCAAGTTTCGAGCTTGGAATTTCTGAATGTGGTAGTGATGGTGGTGCAGTTGATCTTATTTTTTCAGTGTTCAAGACCAATGACTTAAGAAGACCTGATTCGCTTGATATTAAATCTCCAACAACCATATCAATAGCTCTACGTTGTTGTTGTTGTTGCTGTTGCTGTTGTTGTGATGAAATAATTAATTGTGATGGTGTAGAAACTATCTGCTGTTGCTGTTGTTGTTCTACTGAATTTTGCCTAGGCTTTGTCAAATCAATTGGTTTCATATTTGTTTCGTCAAATTTATCATCTCGACTTTTTGGAACAATGCTGGGATTCGAATAATACTGTTCTTGCTTTTGATAATCAAATGGAGGTTTCGGACTTGTGAATGAAATAACTCGACGCAGTTGTTGTTGTTGCTGTGGTTGTTGTTGCTGATAATGTGACGGTGGCAGTGACGATAATGACGATGAATTATGATAATTTTCATCAATTGTTGATCGGCCTACACACAACGTTTGATAAGTATTTTGCTGCTGTTGCCTATTGTCATTAATTTGTTGAAAATTTTCAAAATTTTGTTGTAATGGTTGTGATAAATAATAATCTTGGGAACGAGATTGAAATGATTGTTGAGGTGACAAATTATTCCTTGGTGATGTCATTGATAAAGATAAAAGGCATTTTGCAGCCTCATGTTCTGGCAAACGGGATTTTGACTCATCTGTATCTGTAAAAAAAAAATTAGATAAAATAAAAGAAATTCAAGTAATTTTTAACTAAATATAATAATTATATTCGATGTAAAGTAAATTATATCTCACCACTACTTTCAGTTTCCCCTTCAGCTCCATCACTATAGTCGTCTGAATCAGATTCACCAGGAATAGATGAAGTTCCACCACCACCAGAAATACTCGATTGTTGATCGAATTCTCCATCAGTTTCCATTTGATCATTATCCATTGGAAAAGGACCAGGACTAACACCAAGTTCTAAACATTTTTTATAATGAGTTTTTGATGTCATATGCTTTGTCAAATTACCTTTTGTCTTAAAGCTGCAGAAAAGTAAAAGTAAACAATAAAACACATTGCAATTTTTATAACAACAATTTCAAAAATATTTTAGTACCTAAAAGAGCAATGCGTACAAGTATATGGTCTTACGTCTGTATGAGTTCTTATGTGTTTCTTGAGCATTGATGGCTTTTTACATCTTATACCACATTCAGAACACACATAACGTCCTCGACCTCTACCTCGAATATACGTATAATCCTCGTTGCTTTCATATCCTCCAACTAAAGAGTTTGAATTTGGAGTTGTACTGACAGTAGTTTTGGTTTGACTATTACCATCAAAAAGTTCACCACTTACGACTTTCCCATTTCCCATGGATATTTCGGTAGGTGATTGCTGCTGTAGTGGAATATTATATTTCATTTGTTGATATTGTCCATTACCACTATTATTATTGACAGTGGAAACATTCTCACAAGTTGTCATTACAGTTTCTTGAGAGTGAAGTGTTGTATAAGGACAATTAATAAGTGCTGTACTATAAGCAGATGACCTTTGATGTGAATCATAGAGCGACATAACAGTTTTTGGTTTTAGACCGAGGGGATGAGGATTATATTCGGCGCATACTTGCCAAACACTATACATTGATAATTTATGAAAATTTGCTTTATATGATGGTTGTGGACAACTAACCGTACAATAATACATTTTTGTGCTACATTTAAGTCCAAGATAAGTGTAAGCATGTCCGTTTAAGTAAAGTTGAACACAAGCTTTTGATGGACGAGGAGTTTCTGGTGATATTAGCGGCAGTGTGTTGGCAGTTGGCGTTATGCCATGATGAAGTTTAGGTGTAAAAGTTCCAGGCTTGAGTGGCAAACTAGTAGGTCGTAAAAATTTTGATTTGGCTTTACTACGAACTTCTGCTTCTGTTTCTACTACTGCTTCTACTTTTGCTTCAACTTCTGTTTCTGCTTCTGCCTCTGTTTCCGTTTCAGCTTCTGTTTCTTCTTCTGCTTCTATTTCTGTCTCTACTTCTGGTGATATTTCTTTGTGTTCTGTACTACTACTATTAGTGGAATTGTGATAAACTACATCAACATGCAATGGCATCAATTTTTGTTCTTGTGTGTGTGATGATTGTGGCTGTGGTTGTTGCTGTTGTTGAAGAGTCGGCAATGCAGTAACTAAAAGTTCGGATTTTGGAACAGTCGGTACCGTTTCAAAATGAAAATGTCTTGCAACATCACGTTCTGAAGATTTTAAATACTTCTCGGAAGCAATTTTCTTCGGGCTTAAATTATCAGCCATCCGAGTAAAATTGAAACTCTTTTTATTACTTACACCACTAACTTCGTTTTGAACTATGGTCTGTGACCAATGTCGTGGACTTTTCTGTGGTGCACGAACAAAATCAGATGATAAAAATGATTGTGACGGTGGTGGAGTTGTTTCGTGTTCTATACGAATAATTGGCTTTTGAAGATGCTGTTGTTTTGACTGTTTATGTTTTTGTTGCTGTTGTTGCTGCTGCTGCTGTTGCTGTTGGTATCTTGGATTTGGTATTTGTTTAATATGATGTTGTTGTGACTGAATTATTTCAGAATTCAGAATAACAGAACTTTGTTGTAAAGCAGGACTACGTATCTGTTTTGGACTCAAAACTCTACTTTCTGCTCCTACTGAACTTTTTCGTTGTGAAGTTACAAGTGAAAGTGGAAGTTGAGGAGGAGTTAATGTATTCGGTCCTGGTATTCCTGGGACGAATGGAATCAATTTATCACCATGAAGAACAGAAGATGGCATCATTGAGCTGAGAGTAATCGGTGGCAATGTTAAAGGATTAAAAGCGGTTATTGAATTAATCGGTGGAAATTGAAAATGTTGTGCAAGAGGCAGACTTGCATTTAATAGATTTGGTGCTGGTAAACTTGGTGTTAATGGTGTAACAGGAATCATCATTTTTTGAGCAGCAGATGTTATTGACGATGGTCCAGCAGTTGGTTGTACAGGATCATTTTTAGAAATTTGGGATGGAATTGTTGTTGGTATTTCAGTAAAAGTTCCACCTGATAGTAATGGAGTACGTATCATTTTTGAACTAACATCAATTTCTGGACATTCAGAAATTGGAATAACACAGCCACCCGATGACATATATCTCTTTAATCGATCTTCCTTTATATCCAACATTTGAACTTCTCCTCCACACATTACATAGCAATTCGATGAGGGTGGTGGTGGTGGATTATTGATAGGTGATATCTCTAATGTAGATTGCTGCATATGCATTGGATATCCACCAGTTGCAGTGGCGGTAAGCAAATGGCCAGAATTAACTATTTGAGATGGATTCAATTCATGTCGAACAACAGGAATTTGTTGTTGATGTTGTTGTTGTGGTGTATGGGAAGAAGGATAATTATTGAATCGTTGTCTTTTCGGTGAATATTCTTTATTAAAGCTTTTGTTACTAGAAACCGTTGCTGATGCTGCTTCATCATGAACTTTCATTATAATAACTTCTTCAGATTTTCGTTCTAAAGACGAGCTATTATTGTACGAATCAACGAGTGGAGTCTTTCCAAGTAGTGGACCAGGTGATGGTAATGGTGTATCGACAAGCTTTTGAATTGAATTAAAATTACCACCAACACTACTATTTGTTGTTTCTGTTTGACTAGATGAACTTCCGGCTGTTGTATTTGTGTTCACATTTAACTGACTCAAAACTAAATTACTTGGCTTTGTTTTTAGTTGAGACCAAGCAAGTTTTGCTAATGATAATGGATTCCTTGATAAATGTAACAGAGATGATCGAGCTAATTTTGCTAACGAGTTTGGATTATTAAATTCAGGTAGGGTTACATTAATTGAATTAGATCTGCAATTAAAGAAAGAGAAAAAAAACATAAAGAGAAAAAGAGATAACTTTGATATATCCATTATTTTGAACTTTTATTAGAAAAGCATTTTCCCTCTTAAAATATAACATGTACTCACCTAAAATATTTATGAGATGGTGATGCAACTGGACTTATTGGTGCACTAGGAGGACCACCTTGACAGTAATTACTTGTATGCAATTTTAATTCTTCAGCTGATCTGAAATCCATTTTACATAATGGACATGTATAAACAGCATCTTCACCTTCACCATTTGGTACGCCTAAACCTCGAGCGTTCAATAATAAATGCTTTATAATTGATCGTTCCGGATTTTGAGGATGCGTTGCCATTCCTTTTGTTGGTGTCGGAGAAGAACTATGAACATCTAAAGAAGATGGTTGTATTGATACAGCGACAGAAGTAGAATAATCAACTGAAGATCTTTTTTTACATGTAGAAATATGATGATCTGTAGCACCGCCCCCACTGCTACCATGTAATTCTGACATTTTTGATAAATTTAATGGCTGCTGAGGAGACAATGCTGCTGGAGAAACTTCTAATGATTGGTAAAGAATATGATTGACCAGTTGATGATTAACTCGAAGCAATGATGATGCTGAATTGGCTCCATTATTATTTGATAAAGAATTTGTACTAGTTAATCTTCCATTGTTTTCATCATACTGATAAGGGAGATGATGATTAAATGCCATTGATGGCGTTGTTTGACTTGCTTGTTGAGAAGGTAATTGAGATGCACTTCCCTGTATGTACTGAGTTTGTTTATTTGATGGCAACAATGAAGAAGCAGCAGACATTTTTTCAGAAGAATTTGTTGTTGACAATGATGCGTTGGAAGATGAAGTGTTTGACGAAACATTTTTTGATTTGCTATTCATTTTTGGATATTTTTTCTGAAGTAAAAGTTCCTTATTTTCGACAATTGCTTTATTCTGTGAAATTATTTTTGAAATACGTTCTTGAAGAAATTCAACATTCTAGAAGGAAAAATCAAATTTAAAAATATGTAAATAAATAGAGTAAGAAGTAGAATTTACCAGTTGATGGCCTACTACCCCTACTCCTCCTCCTCCTCCTCCGGTTCCTCCAGCAACTGACGATGCTGGTGATGAAGATGTCAGCGTAGCAGCAGCCGAATATGTTAAATCTCTATTATTCGATACCGCTGATTCTGGCAGACAGAGAGTATGAATTGATTGCTGATAAGTTGTAGGTGAATTCTGTGGTACTGTTACCATCGGCTCATGATGATAATGAAGCTGCTGCTGTTGGTGGTGCTGATGAGAAGAGAGATTTTTAATAGGTAATTCATGTTGATAATGAACCGATGAAGAAGACGAAAATGGCAAAGTTTCATGTTGTTCATTCGCTAGTTGTTGCTGCTGTTGTTGGTGATGAGAATAATGGGAAGGTGTATAATAATTTGTATAGAGCGTCTGTATGTTGTTATGATTATTATGCTGATTTTGCAGTTGTAGTTGTTGCTGATGTTGCTGTTTCTGATTTTGCTGCTGCTGTTGTTGTTGCAAAAGCTCTTCTTTTGCATATAGAGCAGCATTATGAAATTTTGGCTTATATGGCTTATCACTTGAATATTTTGTAAATGATGTGAGTGTTGATTGCTGCTGTTGTTGTTGTTGATGAACAGCCGGTGAAGAAGTTCTTTCATCCATTGGTGATGCTGTTCTACTTATCTATTAAATAATTTAAAAAGATATTAATTACTAAATTTATAAAAAAGTGTTAAATTTCATTTTACCACATCTGAACTACTGTTGCTTAATTCTTGATCTGATCCTATGGAATTATCATCGTCTGGTTGTGGTTCACCCCCTTTTGTTCGTAAAGCATGAGATCTAGATCTGTTAAGAGGAATAGTGAATTTCAATACAAATATTCGATTGAAAAAATTATAGAAAAAACAAAATTTCAATTTTTTTACACTTTTACTATTATTTTATATTTATCTTCATACCTGCAGTGCTTGTAATAATTACTTTTAGTCTTAAATGCAAAACCGCATGTCTCACAAGGATATGGTCGTTCGTTGGTATGAGCACGGATATGTTTCTGTAAAACTGATGGTTTCGTACAAATCAAATTACAATAAGGACATATATGACGTCCAGAGTTTTGCTCAGATGATGTTGATTCACGTTGATGTGTTCGCTGTTGTTGTTGTTGTAACGCTATTGGAGCAGTACCTGACAAAACAGGTATTGGTGATTGACGTTGATGATAATTTTGTTGTAATGACTGCTTACTACTACCAGAAGTAAAACCAGATGCTGTTGCAGTCGCTATTAATGGCATAAAATTAGAATTTAATTTATTTTACAAGTGAATTATAGATTATATTTTATATTACCATTATATCCAAAATTCGTAAAATCTGCTACAGCTGATGATGATGATGATGGTACTGATGAGCAAATTACGTAGTTGTCTGGAACTTCTTCTCGTTTTGTCAAAGTTTTTTGTTGTACAACATCATGATACTTTTCAGTAATCATCTGTTTATCAGATGAATTTTGTAATATTGATGATGATGATGATGATAATGGGGAGGATGATAGCATCAATCGATTGGCACATTGAGAATTTCTTTTAATATGATTATTTGAATAATTATTTTTTTGATATTCAACATCAGAATTATTAACTGCTTTATTAGATTCATTTATTATTGTTATTCCGATTGCACCAGTCGATGATGATGATGATGTTACTAATGGTGAAAGCCGTGCATCACCATTCGTTGATGCATAATTGACATGCTGATTTTTCTGCTCTTTAAAACTAGTAGATGATGATAGTAATAACGAAGACGAAGATAAATTCAATGAATCTGAATTTTTATTTGCAGTTGATGTAACGTTATTACCAGCAGCACCACTACAATTCAATAAATCATCACTAATGCTATTACTATTACTAGTTGATTTCATCAAAGTATTTGTTGTTGGTTGTTGATGTTGAATTTCATCCAAGGTGGTACTAGCAATCCTCTTAAATTTTTTATGCAGGTACTTAAGATCATTTGAAGATGCTGATATTGTCGTTGATGTATTGTTATATAGTTTTAAATTATTATTATTACTAGTATCTGTTGAATATTCTGATGATGTTGCTGTTATTATTGTTGTGGATGCTCCTGCTTGCGTTGTAGCAGAATTAGCTGTAGTGGTACTAGTTGTAGTTGTAGTAGTTGTAGGACTATTATTATTCCTTTTTTTACTATTCTGACGGTGGGATTGAGAATCTATAACACTTGTATTCTGATGATTTAATGATTGATGATCAATATTATTTATATAGTCCATATGATAATTTTTAACTTTCTTTGATGATACCACTTTTAATTCATCCATGTCTTTTGTTTTTTTACCTCCTGGATCATCTATAATGAAATTCAATTTAAAATAGAAAATAATTAAAATGAAATAAATACAAATAATATTATTTAAAAATCTTTGTTTATTCTATGACATTTTATCCTCTTACATATGAAATCTATCTGAGAATGATGAGTGAAAGAAATATTTTGTGATTTTCACTTTAAAAAAATGAGAAAAATCAATAGATTTTGTGATTGTGATCAATAAAATAGTAAGAATATAATACTTGTTATACGTATATCTTTTAGTGTTAATTCTAAACTGGAAAATACTTTTTTTGCATTAAAATATTGAACTAAGAAATCAGACTCGTTGTTGGATTTGTTAGATGAACAGCATCGACAATCAGCATCATCATCAACACCCAGTTTAATTCCATACGATATATGTATATGTATGTACATATTATGTATATTCTTACATGTACAAGGCAAGGCAAAGCAATAGTAATTTCATTTTAACAAACTCTTTCAACAATTTTTGTGTAGTTTCTGACTATATATGTAATAAAATAACTATAAAATAGAGATACTGATTACTGAGTAGTGAGTGTGTTAAAATACTTTTTTTTTTTGATATTATGAATTCAATCGACCAACAATAATAACAAGCCAACAATAATAAAGTATATAATCAACAAGCATCAACAAGAAGGCAACTAGTACACCTCCAAAATATTTAAATTTAATTCCTTGCCGTTTCATCGTTGTTATCTATCAAAGAAATACTATAAATTCATTTATGAATGTTATTGCTTCAATGTTCCATCAAGTAAAGTGGAAGACGATTAACGGCGACTTGGTGACTCCAAACTGGCGGCAATTTAAAATCGTATTTTTTTTCTTTTTTTCTTATTTTGATTTGCGTGGATAATTAAAAAAAAAATTCTTAATATAAATACTTAGTAAATTGTCTACAACACTCTCTAGATCTCCACTATGAACATAATCATTACATATGCATGCATGTACTAAAGTATATACTATCATTATAGACAGTGTTGTTAGATTGTGGGAAATTTCCCATTTCGTGGTAACTTTCATGACCGAAATTTGCAATATGGTAAAAAGGGAAAAAATAAGGTCCTTAGAACAAATTGTGGGAAATTTCTTGTCTTGTGTTCGAATTTCTAATCTGTCAAGCTCCTAAAGGTTTTTTACTATGTCTACCTCTACTCTAGTTCATTTTTTATTGCGATGTGATTATGATAAGACAAAGAAAGACTAAAAAGGACTGTCAGTTCTACTAGTTTTGACATGACGGTGCGGTATTGTGATTTTAAAGTGAACTTGATTAAACTGTTGCAAATAAATTTGTTGTCATCATATGTAATTTAAAGGTATAAGAATCTCATACTTTTATTATATATATTTAAGGAAAATACACTGTTTTTACTTCAAATATTATTTCAGATGGAAGGGAGTAAAAACATGAAAAAAGTGTTCCAGAAGTCTTGGCTTGATATGCCAGAACTAAAAACTTGTAATACCACATTTCAAGGTGGCAAGAGTCAAGTAGAAAAACACCACAAAGGCATTAAACATTATAACTTAATTTGAATTTTCATTAAATGTAGACTTTTTATGTTATATATTATTTTATATATGAATTACTAAATAAAAACTATTTGAAGCCTAAAAATATTGTACATTTTATTTAAAAAATTATGTGGGAAATTGCCAGGGAATTTTAACATTGCAAAAAGGGAAAAAAAGGGAAAAACGAGGCACGTTTGTGGGAAAAACGAGAACAAAAATCTAACAACACTGATTATAGATAGATACTGTCACACCACAACCTGACTTTATGCCTTCTGCTTATTTCAGTTACTTTGTGAAACGATATGACTTGTTTTCATTTCTAGTTTGTCTGGCTGGATGACTGATTTTAAATATGTATTATAATAGTTAATACAAAGTATCTATAAAAATATACCTATAGTACATACATACATATTATGTATCTCTCTGTATACAACAGATTGTGAATTGCCTAAGGTAACCTCCAACTTATTATTTCATTTTTTTTAAAATTTTTTTCACATTTTTCATCACCAATCGTCCCCCTCAATTATTTTGCCCCATTCATTCCTTTCACTCTTCACCTCATCTATATCGTCTTCTTGCTAATACTTTGAAAATGACTATGATTATGATGATGACGATTATCATCAACTATATAAAACACATAACATACAACAGCAACATGTGGATTTAGTAGTTTTTTGTTTTTTTTTTTTTCTTGCTTTTCATATTATCTATAGCTGTATTACGAAGATAAAATGCAGTTTTACGGATGATGTAATGCACTATCGTCGCATCATCAGTGAACGATGTACAATATATATTATAGCTACTATATACATATGTATATGTATATATGTACATGTACATATTTGCTGTATTTATTCAATGGTGCAATTTATGCACATAAGTATGTATATTCATAAAATTTATATCTATAAGAAAAGTACATAGCTATTTGCAGATAAATGTGTTGTTTTGTATAAAAATGCCTATAATATTGATGATAGAGCAGATATAAGATAGATAAACAATTTTCTTATTACAATATACATATGCATTGTACATATGAAAATTAAAACAGGTAATATGATAGTGTTATAACACTTAAGAAGAAGAAGAAGAGAAAAAAAACTATAAGCAATTCCCGGTAGTCTTTTGTTTAAAGCTTACACTATGATGTGATGCTTTAGTCATGGTTGTAGATGATCGAATCTAAATTGAATGATAAACGAAAATATAAAAAAAAAAAAATGTATGCATTTATGTGTGTGTACATATGTATGTATATACATACATTTCTTTAGACTTACTCTTAAATTATAAGTCACCTAAAAGTAGCTTTACACTACTTGATTTCTCATATCTTTACATACTACATGTCACTGGTAAAAGTTTGACAGCGTTTACACTGTCTGATTTTGTTGAGAAACTTTCTCATACGACTTCACATTCGACATATCATGAAAATAGATTTTTTCTAATTTCATATGACATTTGATTCGACTTCGTGATACTTGAATTTTTTTATTTCAGTGGATTATTAGCATTATGAGAAGTCGTATGACAATACATATGTAAAATAACATACATAAAGTGATATGACAAATCAAGTAGTGTAAAGCTACTTTAAGTAAATCTAGTCATGTCATGCACAGAGTCGTTTTTTTTTTTTTTTATTGAGAAAACGAATTAATAAAAAAAATAAATATAATGAAGAAAAAATTAGATACATATTACAGCATAGTAGAAAATACTTAATAATAAAAATTATATAGGTACATACGTACATATATAATTTTTTTTTTCATTTATTTGAAAAATGTAAACAATTACGTCATCAGAAAACACTCGAAAATTAAAAATTCAGTCACATTGACGTCATTTTTTTCATATATGTACATACATTCATCTCACAATTGATTTGAAAAATTAAACTAAATTTGTTTAGTTTTTATTTAATTGATATTTTAATAATTATAAAAATTTAATAATTTAAATTTGAAAAAAAAAAAAATAAATTAATAAATCACCAGTTTATTATTACTATACTCGTATATATACGTAAATATATTTATTTATTGATTACCTGGCATAACAGGATAATGAATATTTTTGAATTAATTAATGATTTATGTATTATGCAAACAAAATAAATTTTTTAAAAAGATTTGTTTTTTTTTTTTCTCATATTATTTATTTTTGAATATGAAGAATAGGTATTAAGAAAATGTGTAGATATTGTTTAATTGTTCAATGAAAAATGTGTAAATATTTTTGTAGATACATATTTTAATTTTATCAAATAAATCAGCTAAATATTTTAAATTTTCACTTTAATATACTTTGCGATATAAATATGATTTAACATTTAAAATAAATACTATCTTGATCCTGACTAGAAATATAAAAAAAATACATACATACATATGTATGTAGATTGAATTTCTATACAGAAAATCATTAAATCAAAAATATAATTTTAAATCACACCACTTTCGATGTAATTTATATACATATTAACATCACAGGATGATTTTTTAAATCTATTTTTTGCATGAAACATGTATCTTTTAATTCACAAATAATATGGAATTATGTATAAGCTTTCGTTTCCATTAGGAAACATTTTTAAAGCAGTATTTCTTTCTAAAAAAAACCAATTCTATTATATTAGAAAAATATTTAATTACATATAAAATAAAATAAAAATTAACTATAATAAAAATGACTTGATTACGTAAATTTAAAATAAATAAATCCATATAACTTAAAAATATTTTAATTTGAAATTGCCTATACAAAACGTACTCATATTGTTGTGTTAATATACAAATTATTTTATTTTTAAGAAACAATTATTATCTTTAAGAAAATTAAATATGTACGTATATTTAGTCATACATCAGAATATTTTAGCAATCATAAAAAAAAAGTGATAAATTTTTTGTTGTTAAATATTCGTTTAGAAGTGTAGAGTACAATAATTGTTTAAAACAGAGAAAAGAAGAAAAATTTGAACTTAGTAACTTTTAATTGAACAATCAAGATTATAATATGTATGTTTATATACCCTAATCATTCCCCCCTTCAAATAATAAAATATTGCTATCTCAACTGTTTAAAATGATAACAATTCAACTAAACCTATTTCTATTTTATATACTATTGTACATATATATTTTTACAAATTATGATACATACAGTATACCTATATCATATTATAAATGCAATATAGAGAGCACAATGTTAATAATGATAAAAGCAAAAAAAAATCACGCCATTCTGCGATAAGGTGGCATTTTAAAAACAAAAAATAAAACAAAAAGTATTTATTTATTATATTTTTAAAAATTTATTTTTTGACACACAGCACAGTTCATTAGCTATGAAATTTATTTTTATTGAAAACAAAAAAAAAAAACTTATACGGAAATTTAAGTGACATATTACATACAAATGTATATTTTATTTGTAGCAAATATTCCTTAAATGAAAATATTCATGCTTTTTTAAAGCTTTTTTAAAAGAGAACTTTTTCTTGAAATTAAATATGAAATATGAAAAAAAAAAGATCATGTATGAAATAAAAATTTTTCAAAGATAGATTTAATTGAAAAAGATATATGTATCGCTTATTAGTCATGAGTGTTATCTATCCCGTTTATTTAATGAAAGATCTGAATAAAATTAGGTATGTATGTTCATTTCGCAATATGAGAACGTCCAATTGTTAGAAAAATGCGAAAAAATGGAAGAAGGAAGACTTATTATTTTATGTGGATCTGTTATAAATTTTCATTCAACCAACCCAGTCGTGAACCCATCTTGTTTGTCACAGGATTTCTGTGAATGATTAAATAACTAATTCATTAATTTAATTTTATAGGACTAAACAAAGTGCCTTATTTATAGTTTAAATTTAAATTAAATTAGGAGGCTTGTCAATGATACCTCAGACTCGAAACTGATAACTTTTCCCTATACATATAATTTTTAAAATAACATAAAAATATAAAATTTATGAAATTTTGAATTGTAAACTTATCTTTATAGGAAATTTAATTTTTGAAAATTTAAAAAATCTAAATACGTACATACATATATTACATATATACGAGTACATATTATGTACTTATATATGTATATAAATGTTCAAATACATACATACATATGTATATATGTACACATCTATGCAATGCCAAAGCAATTAAACAAGAATTTTACTACACATTTTTTTGTAGCATAATTATTTGTGTCATACTCCCACCGCAACAATTATTCATGTAGGTGCCTACATACTTTTTTTATTTTTTTTATTATGTATTTTTATTAAATTCAATTGATAATGATTTTATTATTAAGTCATAACATTTTTGTTTACACAAATTTTATTTTCTATATGCCATTTTTATACTTACATATTTTATTTTTATTTTTTTTGTTTTTTTTTTCTTTTTCTTAATAATTGCTACTAATTTATATTATGAGAATTTTATTGATATTTTTATATCAAAATACCAAAGTGAAAACAACAACAATAGTGTCACATTTCAATATGGGCAACCCCAATTGTACATATGTACATATGTATATACATAATAATATATGATATATTATTCAATAGATTCCACGTAATAATAGAAATATGTGTATAATAAACAGGGTAACTGAGCTGTATTTCATGTAACTTCTTTTAAACATACATACATATCTACTCTACTATAATCAACAAAAATCAAAAAAAAAAAAAAAAGATTCAAAATTAATTGAATATAATTAAACGTTTTCAAAGAAAAAATTAATACAAACCATAACACAATGGAATTAATAGAATTCATTTACCATATATTATGTACGTACTTATGTTATCACCTACATGAGTTTTTTTTTTTTTTTTTTTTAAATAAAATGAAACACCCTTTATTATAATTAAAAAAAAAATGTATATACATATAGCTATGTATGTATGTATTTTTAACGTAAAATTTTAAATAATGTAAAATTAAGTTAAATAGATACATTCTAAAATGATATGTGAAATTATACTAGACATAATATACTAAATTTATCTATATTTACAAATAATAATATAGTTACCTACATACGTCATCATCATGTACTGATGTAGTATACAATCATCACTTTATTATTTTATTTATTTTTTTTTTCTTTTTTATATCAAAATCAACAGGCCAACAAGACTACTACCGGCTCTTTTTAGTAAATAGATACATATGTACACATAGTACGTACTTTAATCAAAAATTATTTTATTTATTTATTTTTTTGTATATGATTACATGCTTCATCATCATTATTTGTTGGCTTTTTATTTTTATTTAGTTACACATTTATGTGTATTATAACAAACAATATTGATGTAGGAGATACACAACACAAATGTATATACATATATGTACATACATACATACTTATTACTACACAACTCTTTTTATTTTTATTCTCTTTAAATATACATTACTGTACTGTTAGTATTTTTCACATTATATTATTATATACATATTTTGATAGTTTGTAATAACAATTTTCATTTTTTTTTTTTTTTTTTTTTTTTTTTCAAATAGATAAAAAGTAAATAAATATTAATAATTTTATAGAAAACAAAATATATTATGGTTTTTGTTACATATCTAAGATATTTTGTTGTTGTTTTGAACCAAAAATACTCTGTATGTATACGTATAATATATATTATGTAGGTATGTAGTATATACAATAATAATAACAAGTGGACTTTATTTCGATTATAAATAAAATAACTTATTAAATAATAACATTGAAAAATGATTTTTTTATTATTTGTTTTGTTGTTGTTGTTGATTTATTTTCTTTTCAAATATAAATAATAAAAATTTTATATATTTTTTGTTAACTACATTATTTTATATTAAGTAATATTAAAGACTAAATTATTACAACATCAGCACATATTAACTCAACTCAAAGTAGATTAAAACTAAGTAGTATAGTAATCAATCGCGAAACAAATACCACACCATTTCGATATTTTTTAAGTTAAAAAAATAAAAATTAATATAAAATAACTACTGAGCTTGCTAGACCAGCTTGCAATGTTTAGTAGCTCCTTAATAAAATGTCGACATATTAAGTACATATGTATATACAAGTATGTACATACATATGAATATTATAGAAAAAAAAAATAACAATATATGTATAATATTAAAAAATGTATAACACCGTATGTATGTATATTTTATTTTTTATTTTTTCTTTATACATATTTTAATAGACCTTCTTCATCATATTCATATAACAGAAATATACCTATAGCAGAATTGTTGTACAACACCTTAATATCACATGTGAGAAGCGTCTTTTTTTTTTTCATTTATTCGAAAAAAAAAAAAAAAAACGTGTTGAATTCGGAATGGAATCACATTATTATAATAATATTAAGTTTATTTATATCAGCACTTGAACAGACACATTCTTCTCGTTCATGAAAAACAAGTTTCGAATAATGATAATGATGATGATGATGATGATGATGATGATGATGATAGAGATGATATTTTTTTTATTGTATCTTTGAAAAGCTTTATAGATATTATATGATGGAAAATCCTCTTCTTTAAAAAGTGATGTCTTTAATATTGGACTGGTTATATGTACAATTGACGTCTTTGATGATGATGATGATGATGATGATAACAATAATAATACATAATAGAAGATATTGTGTATACTACTAGTAGATAAATTTAATAACTAAAAGTTTACTTATAAAACTGCTCTAAACAAAGGTACAAAAATCAACTTATACATTAATATCTATTAAAAATAAAAATAATACTATAACATAAACGAGAAATTTACACCGGCAGCAATTTGACTACACTCACATTTTAATAATAATAATAATTCTGTAAAATGAAAATAATAACTAAAGTAGAAAATCATTATTCAAGTCAAGCCAGCAAAAAATTATTTTAAAATACAACATACTCGTATAGAATATTGTACAAATTTAATGATTTAATAAATATAGTCACATTCATTTTTCACGATTTTTATATACATATAGATAGATACATATATTTACGAGTATCTATAAGCTATACTATATCAAGTTAAAGTTTTTTCTTTTGCTTTTGCTTTTTTCTAACATTTTTTTAAAAATGTTTACCACACAACTTTTTAAAATTTCATAAAAATTGATTTTAAAATACTCTAACGACCATATATGAATCGTTGGTATAACTGTCAGACCTCGTGAGTACGTTTTTTTGTTTTGTTTTTTAGCATATAACTAGACATACCGAGATACACAAGATATAAATTCCAAGATATCTACAAACAAATAAAATTTCACTTCCTTTATGTTAACTGAGGATAGACGATATAGAAGAAGAACAAAAATATACCAAGTGTGCGAAATTCAAAGGATGCATGTAACAAGAAATATGGAAAGCTAAAGGAAAATAGATATGTATGTACATATGATTGATTTTTCAAAAATTAAATATATACATAATTTAAAATTTTCATCATAGTTTTGAAGAAAAAAAGGTTTACTTACTTGTTTTAAAAAGGACCTCAATTTTTTTTTTCTATTTATGCACTGTTTTTCAATTCAAAATACGGGTCTGTACGCATACTATTCTAAAATTTTTCTCTTCAATTCACTTTTTCTGTCTTGTCTGGATTATAGTTAATATTGAAGAAAAAAAAATTGTTTTCTACTCTTAAAGATCATCTTAACTTGAAACTGTTAACAAAATTTTATAAATATTTCTTATGACCTTAGTCAATAAACATTAGAGAGAAAAAGAAAAGTGTCATTTTGTGCAATATAAACATATGTTATCTATTTTTTCCTCTTAATTTATGATGAGTCAATATTGTAGACGAAACGAAAAGACATTTTATAATTTAATTTATGAGATTATTTTGGAAACAATTCCAATATCATGTATGTGTACATACATAATGTATTGTATTTCGTACTTGAAGGTTTCCGATACTTTTTTTTTCTACTATTACTTAAAAAAAAAAAAAGATAAATAAAAAAAGAAAATTATATAATCACCGCTCAAACTCTTTTTTTTTTTTTTTTTTTTGACTTATGTGATAGATAAAATTGAAAGTGAAACTAAAATTATCTAAAAAATTTGGTAATGAAAAAAAAAAACATTCTCTTATTTCAATTATACCAAACCAAATGATTTACCCATAATTTGACCACCAACAGTGCATAAACTAAATACTTTTATGAAGATCAATTTTGTAACTGTTTCACACAAAAGATTTATGTGGGTATCACTTAGGACACTTACATACATATGTACGTTAAAGAATGTATTTTAAAAATACATATATGTATATTATGCTATTATTTTTTTTTAACCAAAAAAAAAGGCTTTTATTTCAAAACTTTTAGTTTAACACTTCAAAAACAATTGAATTCAAATTAAAAAATTATTTGATAATTAATAACACTTGTACGAGTATTTTATAAAATTACTGAATATATGCTCCATAATCAATAACATTCAAAAATCTACTAAATATCTGCTCTTAATTTAAAATTTATTAAAAACAAAATCAAATTATTACATATGTACATATACATATATATAAACAGAATATGTACATACATAGCCAATTTCTTTGTTTCATTTAAAAGTAATAAAAATATTACAATGCAATAATTTTGTGTTGATTTTTCTAACACATCACAATACAAAAACAAACAAAAAAACAAAAAATAATAAAAGCAAATCATATTGAAGCCTTTAAATATAATTTACCGTGAAGAAGTACTCGTGTAATGTACCTTTGTGATTTGAACTTCTTCAGAATAAAATCATTTCCAGAAATGTTATTTGAATGGATTGTATTTTTTTTTTTTTTTTTTTTTTTTATTAAAATGTATATTTTTATTAAGCATTCATATGTATAATAAACTAGATTTTTTTTTTATTTCATTACTTCAATAATAATATTAGGAAACATAAAATTGATAAGGAGAATGACTTCAACAGATTTGAATGAATTGTACATTGTGTGCTTATCTCAATGAAACACATACATATATGTATGCATACTCAGATGTTTTATATTCAAGCACTTACAGATTTTAATATTTAATTAATTTTTAAAAAAATTCAATTGAAAAAAAAAAGACCAAAATCAATTATCTACAATAAAACTTTAGCTTATACTTAAAAGAAAATCATATATAAAAAGCTGTATTGTGTAAAAATGCACTTTAAAAAAATAATAAATAAAATAAAAATAAAAGAGGTAAAACAAAATTGTATCATATATCAATAAAATTCGTTGTATTCAAATATTTTTATTAGCAGAGAATATGAATAATAAATAACCTTTAAAAATGAGATAAGAAATTTTCTTTGTTTAACAAAAATAATACGTAAACGTACTTATATTTTGCATCTAGCATACAATATTCAAATAAATAATTTTTATATATAAGGAATAAAATAAAAAAAATATGAACGTAGATACATATTATATATTTGTTTTATACTTAATGAATTTTTTCCGAGAAAATAATATAAAAACCAATTTTTATTTTTATTGAAAAATAGAATACAGTAGAAATAATAAAACTAAATTCATTTACGTTATATAAAACATAAAATTCGAAGTTAAATCTATATCTAAAAATAAAAAAAATATACATACTATATGTACATATGTAATAATAAATTTTAATAACGAAGTGACGGCATTCTTTTTAGAAGTTTTTTTTTTCTCATTGTGATTGTAAATTATTGTAAATTGAAAATATTTAATTACTGCTTGAATCCCTTTCATACTTAATTTTTGTATAATTTAACTATAAATTAGATAGATCAAGGAATCTTCAATATACATATACGTATATACACATATGACAAAGAAAATCACTGGTGATTTAAGACTTTTCAAAGAACATCCTATTTACAAACTATGTATATACTGCGGTAAATACGTAAATTCTCTTAAAAATACAGAATATTCAAATCAAAACGGTTTTAATACTCTGTAAAATTATTCTATATAATACAGAGGTACATACATATATTGCAGCAGTGCACAATTCAAATTTTTTTTTCTACTGCTTCAATAAGTGTGTTATAGTTTTTTATTTGAAAAATAAAAATATAATAAATAAAATATGTACATGAATAAAATAAATAAAATAAATAATATATCCAGGAACTACCGTACTTCAGTAATTCGAATCATTGACCTTTTTTTGCAAAAAAAAAAAAAAAAACATTACATACATTATGTAATTTAAAAAATCTATCCAATATTAACTTTTAACTGTTTCTTATACATATTGAAAAATAAAAATCTTAAAAATTGTAGCAGTGCACAGTAAAATCAAAAATACTGCTATAAATGACTTTAAAACATTTTAAGCTACAAATAGACAATTGATTGTTTTTTTTTATTTTCTTCATTTTGTCGTTTGTTATTAATGAGAGAATTTAAATAACATAATAAAGGTCCCTATATCGGTTTTATTATCTTAAACCTTATGGATAGCAAGGCGCGAATTTCTTAATTCAGACAATATACATAGGTACATATTATATTCATATTTACAGTCAAATGAAAAAATTACATTAAGTATTGAAAAATAGTTAAAATGCAAATTTAAAGGCTGAAATTTGATTTTATAAAATTAATTTTCAAAGTTATAAAATTAACATTTAAAAATAAAACTATTTTATAGTATGTAATATAAAAGTACCAAAGAAAGAAAGTAAAACTTGAGACGCTACATTCCCAGGAGGAATAATTGGCATAAAAAAAAAAAACAATATTAGTATCTATTAATTTTTCTTCTAATTTTTCTTTTTTTTAAAAAAAAAAAAAAAACATAACAGTAATATGTGTAGAATGTACTAGATACATATCTTTTTTGTTTTAAATTATATTGTTGTTAAACTTTTTCAAAGGATTTTTTTTTAAATATTTTTGAAAATAAAGACAATAAAATCATACAAATATACAGGGTGTTTCCGTTATCCAGGACCAAAAGGATACCATATATAGGGCTCATCGAGACAAACAAAAAATCGTATTGGAGGGGGGGGGGGAAATCCCAACGGTTTGGCCGCTAGAGGGCGTTGAAGTTTTTTTTGCACTTTTTCCATTAAACACCCCATAACTTTTTGCAGGGGCACTCTAGGGTCACTTTGTATTAAAAGAAAACATAGAGGACCCTTTGCCCTTTGTAACAATACCTTACTTGTGCCTCTGTTCTTAACTGTTAAAAAGTTAGAGTCGTTTAAAATCAAAATTTTGTGAATTTTTACACAGTTTTTGTGTTTAACCCTGCTTTACTCAAAAAAGGCTTAAATTAACCCTCATTTTTTATTTCAGAAAAAGAAGGCTCAATTGATTCTGCATCGATTTGCTATCTTCAAGTTTTGCAAAAAACTCATAGTTTTCGAGATATTTGCATTTGAAATTTGCAATTCTAGCTTCTATTTTCAATTTACAGTGCAATAAAAACACGTGTCTCCACGTAATCCAATGAATTTCAGACTTATTTTTTCAGTTTTTTCAAAAGGTGTTCCTTAATATCTCGAAAATTATGCATTTTTTGCAAAACTTGAAGATAGCAAATCGATGCCAAAGATAATTAATAAGAAGTAGATATTCCAGAACAGAAAAGCTGTTGAAAAATAAATTTTTAGTTCTAAATCTGTTCATAGAGCGGACAGACAAGAAGGAATCGCTTAGAACATTAGATTTAAAAATACGTTATGACCGTTTTTGCAATAAAAAAAAAATTTAACATACACAAAAATCCTCAAAACTGTAATTAGACAATTTTATATGGAAAATGAGGACGGAGTAAATGTGCATGACATCATCATACAATTTTTTTGTTGGTTTGTACCATATGAAAATTTATAATTAATATAAACAAAAACAAAAACAACACACATATAAAAAAATAATTGTAATTTTATTTTTCATTTTTCAAGGAGCCAACCAAATTTACAATTTTTTTATAATACCGTATTTGAATTTTGTTGTTGCTTCGTACCTAAAACAAAATTTATTGTAAACTTGAAGTCACTGTTTTTTGCTCAATTTTGTATTTTTCCCATTTAGCATATACAAGTATGTATTTTTGTATATGCAGATTGTAGTTTATACAGTTGCGGAAAAAACGCATGACTCAAATAATTTTCATTTTTCTAAAAATAATTTATTTATTAAGCTGTATTACAGAATCATGTATGGGTTTTCTTTTCTTTTAGAAAATATTTTAAAAAACACACATACTTAGTTAAAAAACAAACCATCATCCATCCCCACCAAAATTTAAAGATAGTATCGAGAAAAGTTTTTAGAAATTATTAGTTAGGCGACTTTCATAACCGCTACTGTATATTATAATGCATGTACATTATAATGTTAACACTTTGCAAGCATTAGCGATTTTCTAATTTTCTAATAATGACTGTGATCATCTCCCGGCTGCAAGGTTTTAATAAAATTTTATAGGTACACCTAATTGATCAAAATTTGTAGAGTCCAACATATCTAACTACCTCACATTATGTAACATTTTGAAATATAAATATGGGTAAATAAAATGTATTTAAATGTGTATTGTAATGTTGATAATTAGGTACTTGAATTGAAAACAAAATACCTTAATTACCTTTTTCATTTAAAAAAAAATATATAGGTATAGGTAGTTACATAAAATAAAAACAAAAAAAAGCGGGATCTGGATTCTGGATTTCAGTAAAATTTCTCATAGCTTCACAAACTATAAAAAAAATAAAAATAATTGGATAAATTTTTCATATTATCATGCATTCAATAATCAGAAAACAAATTCTAATTCGTAATCCTATACAATACAATATATTTACATACATAATGTACGAGTATGTACATACAATACATATTGATATTCTATGGATGAAAAAATAAAAAATATTATACTAACCGATGAAACAAATTTTAAAAAAAGAAGAAAAAAAAACAAATATTAAATGAAATGTGCACAGACATTTGTGTACAGTACAGCTAAATAAGATTGGCAAATGGGAAGTATGCGCAGTAGGATCTGAGTTTCCCTTCCACTGAAATTGCACTGTGATGTAAGCATCACATTTTACAAAAATCCTTCTTGAAAAGAGAAATTCGTATTTTGTTCCTTAGGTAGGAATTTATTATTTACACGATCTTACATATATTTTCATTTTCTTATTCATAAGAATTTCCTATTTTAAAAGGATACTTATCATCACTGATCACTCATATTGTTTTTGTTCTTCTGTATTTTCTTCACTTTCCTTTAAATATTTTTTCAGTAGTATGGCGTTCGTCATACAAAATAACATCGGATGGAAAAATGTTGTTATTTTTTTCAGCTAAAAAGAGGATATGCCTTGTGTGTGCGATAGATGATCGCTAGTCATTATAGGTACTTACTGAGTGGAAGATTTAATCTTTATTTTCTTTTGCTGTTTTCTTCAAAAAAGGGGAAATGAAAGGATATTTTTAATATTTTTAAAATTTCTCCCACCTTGCGCGACTTTTTGCCAATCTTATTTAGCTGTACTGTACATGCAAAAATATGTATGTACCTATACACATTGTTATATATTATATAAATATAGGTATACACAAAGTTATACTGGAAACTGGTTTGATTTGGTTATACACAAAAAAAAAAATAACAAGAGCATGAGCGAATGGATAATAAAAAAAATCACTCGATCATTTTTTTTAAGTTTGAATTTCAAAACGTTAGTTCTACTTTTGCTCGCCAGATAGGACAGACAAGAAGGTTTCGTTTAGGAGCCTTTAATGAAATAGAGTGAAAATACAAATGTACTACGCGGAATATCTATTGTGTTAATCTATAATCATTGTCGATGCAGAATCAATTGAGCCTTCTTTTTCTGAAATAAAAAATAAGGGTTAATTTAAGCCTTTTTTGAGTAAAGCAGGATTAAACACAAAAACTGTGTAAAAATTCACAAAATTTTGATTTTAAACGACTCTAACTTTTTAACAGTTAAGGACAGAGGCACAAGTAAGGTATTGTTACAAAGGGCAAAGGGTCCTCTATGTTTTCTTTTAATACAAAGTGACCCTAGAGTGCCCCTGCAAAAAGTTATGGGGTGTTTAATGGAAAAAGTGCAAAAAAAACTTCAACGCCCTCTAGCGGCCAAACCGTTGGGATTTCCCCCCCCCTCCAATACGATTTTTTGTTTGTCTCGATGAGCCCTATATATGGTATCCTTTTGGTCCTGGATAACGGAAACACCCTGTATATTTACTTCTTTTTTTTTTTGTATAAATAAATAGTAAAATTTATTTAAAATTGTTGACGTAAAATAAAGAATAAATAAATATCTAAAATCATTGAATATATACATGTTAGGTACTTGTTATTATTGCTATTACAATTTATACTACAAAAAGTTTGTTGAACTGCTACTATAAAACGTATAAACACTATATCATATACCTATATCTAGTTTTTTTTTTTATATTTGAATTAAGATACATTCACTATTTTTATTGAATTTTTTTAAATATATTTTTCTTCTCGGTTTTTTTTTTGTCTTCATCTCGTTATTTTTTTTTTCTTCTATTATTTTTATTTTGATTTGCTTCAACGCTTTTCAAAAACACAATTTGTTTTTTTTTTTCAACATTTTCATGTTAAAGATAGTTAAATTAAAATTATAATTTTTTGAGACTTTCACAATTGAGTAAATTTGAAATAGAAAATTAAAAAAAAAAAAGATAAAAAGATATAGCAATGTATCAGATACTTAGCCATATGTATTCATGTATGTATGTGTGTATGTAGATATATGTACATATTAAATATTTGCAATTTAAAAATTATATAGGTACCTAAATATAAAGGAATTTCGTAAAAAAAAAAATTTCGATATGTTAATGAAATTTAAACGTATCAAATCCTACAGTAGATTATAATTTATAACCGAAAAAAAAAATAGCATTAGTTTCAAAATTTAGGTATGAATATATTATGTACTCATATATTATGTAGGTATATTATATTTTCTTTTTTCTTTTACGTGAAATTTTCAAAAGTACTAATGAGAACACTTAAATTTAAAGTCAATGAATTTTAATAGCTTTTTTAAAAAAAAAAATAAAGTTTAATTTTTTTTTTGGAAAAATGAACATTCACAATCAATACATACATATGTGGCGTAAAAATTATACATCCATATAGATATGTAAGTATGTATATGTACATACATATTTATATTTACCTACAATATTTAATCAGAGTTTTATAATAGTATAAAATTAAACAATATAAAATGTACATATTTTATTAATTATAAATTTTCAAAATAAAATAGATAGGTACTTACTACTAATATCAAATACGTGACGTATAGGTATTCTATATACAGTGAAACTTGCGTAAGTTGACCACTCGCGGTGCAGATGTTTTTGGTCAATTTAGACAGGTGGTCGATTTAAAGAGGTAGTGTTTTTTTTTTTTTTTTTGTTATATGCACATAGATACACAAACAGTTATTTTAACAGACTAAAATTTTGTTCATTTTACATAATGAATAAACATAACACGCGACAATAATAAATGTATGTACGTAAGTATGTATAGTGTATACATACATACTTTGCAATTTGCACGTGCACCAAAAGACAATTAAAATCAGAAAAAAAGGTCAAGTTTGAAAAGTTATTTTGTTCTAGAAAGTCATCAAATTTGATAAAATTGTGGTCAATTTCCAAGATAGAGAGGTGGCCGACTTATGAGAGTATTTCAAGTCGTTTTTGTACTAAATAAAATGGTGATTATAAAAACTGGTCACCTTATGCGAGTGGTCTGCTTATAAAGATGGTCAATTTGACAAGTTTCACTGTATTAAAAATTCACAATTTTTATATATATAGGTATGCATATGTTTACTTGTGTTTCACATAGGTGATATCCATAAATATATATATTATATGTATATTTTTATCAATTATTAAAAATTTAGATAATACATATAAGTACTTTCTAATTATTTTCTTAGAATATGTTCATAAATAAAGTGTGTATATTATAATATTTATTTGATAAAACTCATAAAAAAATCATGAATCAACGCACTTTAAAAAAAAAAAACAAAAAAAAAAAATAAATAAATAAAAGATTTTTTGTTTTTTTTTTTCTTGTTTTTGCAACTAGTACATATTTTCGATCTTATTGATAAAATATAATTTTAAATACATATTATGATGACATTTTTTTCTTTTTTACAATTACACCTTTATAAATGCACAAATATTTTTAAACAAAAAAAAAAAAAAACATATTAATTAAACTCACATCACATATGAATTCATATATAATTATATCATAATATAACGTATGTAGTATACAATATAAACTTACTTACGTTATACGTACTTATATGTAAATTTATGTATATTTGTGTATATTGTGATTTTTTTATCAGCGTGTATAGTGTGCAAGAGCTGATTACAGAAAACTATACAAAAGCAAAACAAACAACGTACATATTTTTCATATACATATGTACAAATATCACGAATTTATTATTTAAAAAAAAAAATAAATAATAATAATAAAAGATTTTTTTTTTTAAATTTTCCATGAGCTTCTATTTTTCATTTTGTATCTTTTATCAAAATCTATATTCCATATTAATTTTTGAAAGTGCAAAATAAAATATCTATGATTTTTTGCACTAATAAAATTTATTTATTTATTTTTGCTTTTTTTTTGGGTTGTGTTTTATCAATTTTTTTTTTTCATTACTAATCAACCTAATTTACAATTTAATTACAACAAAAACAACAACAACACAAATCGAAAAACAATTAAAAATATTATTTTGTGTATACATATCTTGAAAACTCGTAAGTATATGAATATGTAATAATCTAAAAAATATACATGTACATATTTGTATATATATTTAGTGAATAGTATTTAATTAGTTTATTCATGTTGTTAAACTTTATAAACTTAAAAATAAAAAATATATATAGCTGCCACATACTTTGATATTATTTAGAATCAATATTGTGTTCCTATCTATAGCAAAAAAAAAAAAAAAAAACACCCTATAATACTGTTATAAACAAAATTAATTGACAATCTATACTAATTTTTTAGAATCATCATCAGAATTATATTATAAAACAATTTTCAAAAAAAATACGATACGCAAAATCTTTTATTTTGTATTAAATTTCATTCTCTGATTTTTCTTTTAGCGTGTACTAATTACTTTTTTGAGTCACTGTTGTTATAAATTACAATGTAATCGACGGTTTTTTTTAATATCAAGTTAAACCTGATATATTGTTCAGTATGAGTATTAGTACTTATATTTTATAAAACGTCTTTTTTTTTGTAAATGATTCTGTGGCAATGATCAACACTGTATAAATGTACATATAATAGTAATAATAAATGAAAAGAGAAAAAAAAAAATGAGACATGGCGACGTAAGTCTGATCAGTGGAGACAGGCTTGTAAATTTTGTGGATCTTGTAAATTAAGTGTTGATTCTTTGGTTGCTTGTTGTTGTGATGTTATTATATGTTACACATTCTCTATATGTTATTCAAAATGGTATTTAGAGATATCTTTTATTTTATTATTATTATTTTTTCTAAACAATTTTCCTTCTTTTTATTGGTGATTAGAGAATTGAATTAATTATATACAGGGTGTTCCGTTTGGTTTGCTTAGAAATGATACCAGTGATAGGTCTCATAGGTCTCATCGAGACAAACAAAAAATCGTATCGGTGGGGGGGGGGGGGGGGGGGGGAATCCCAACGGTTTCGCCGCTAGAGGGCGTTGAAGTTTTTTTGCTCTTATTTTACGATGTACCCTATAACTTTTTACAGGGGCACTCAAAGGTCACTTTGTGTTAAGAAGAAATGTAGAGACCTCTTCCCTTTTTTGAGAAAAACAGGGTGAAACACAAAAATTTGGAAAAAATTCACAATATTTTGATTTTGAACGCGCCTAACTTTTTAACAGTTAAACATAGAGGAATGAGTAAGGTATTGTTAAAAAGGGCGAAGAGTTCTCTACATTTTTTCTAAACACAAAAAGACCCTTGAGTGCCCTTGTAAAATGTTATGGGCAATACCATGAAATAAGAGCAAAAAAACTTCAACGCCCTCTAGCGGCCAAACCGTTGGGATTCCCCCCCCCCCCCCACCGATACGATTTTTTGTTTGTCTCGATGAGACCTATCACTGGTATCATTTCTAAGCAAACCAAACGGAACACCCTGTATATTCTATATTAATACATTTTGATAGCGCGTTCTGTTTCAATAGAGTCATTGATCGTTTCATCAACAAATTTTCAATACATATAGTATTGAAATGAATTACATATACATTATATATGTGTATGTACGAACTTTGTAATCATGAAAATAAAAATTTCAAAATTATTCCAATAATACTTTGAATAAAGTGTCAAATAATATCACATTAGTATTTTTAATAATCACAAGAAAAAATTACCCAATAAAAAATCACCCTGTTTGTATCTAAAATTGCATCATTAGAATTAAAAAAAAATAAGTATCTTATTCTTAACGTATTATCACCGTCATCATCTTGATAAATAATCAACAGATATTTAAGCAAATAAAAAACTAAAAAGAATTAAAATAATAACAATAATAAAAAAAGAACTAATCAACAAGTTAAATACTAGCCAAAATGTCGTCAATTTTAACACTTTAGTGTCTATTAAGTCACATGTTATGTATAAATAAAAGAAAGAGAAAAAAACAACAATTCACAATTAATTCGAAATAAAGAAATTAAAATAAAATTTAAAAAAAAAAAATTAAGATAAATAAAATATTATATTCATGAACTGAAAAAAAAAATAAAGTATGTAGGTACATATTAATGTATGTACAAGTAAACATCGTACATACATATAATATTTTGCCCATCTGGTTGGCTGCTTATTGGTTTTTGATTACATTTAATATTATACTGTATATTGTAGATATGTATGTACATATGAATCTATATAATATAATAGAATATATAGATAAAATATATAAGATAAATACATATATTGTATATACAATTCTTAATATATTTACTTAAGTATATGTATGTAGTTTCTTTGATTTCTCTTCTTTTTTTTTAATATAGGTAGCTATGTATATAGAGATATGTATTTATATTATAAGATGATAAAAACAGAAAGACGTGATAAAATATGTAAAAAAAAAATAAATGAAAAGTACTTGTAAATAAATTGCTGTGAATTTTTTTTTTCTTTTTTTTCATGAAATTTATAGTTAATCACCTTGAAAAGTATTTAAAATTCTTAAACGATTTTTAAACACATATTTTTTACTTATGAATATTGTAAATAGAAGATGATGAGTAAAAATTGTAACGTTTTTTCTTTCACGTTTTTTTTTCTCTTAATAAACTGTTTACACATCTGTATGTTCGTATAAACATATATGTATGTATGTATGTGGTTCAATTTAAATTGAAATCAAATGGTATATATACTCGTATGATAATAAATAAAAATAAAATTAGAAAATAAAACAAATAAACTAGTTTTATACTAATTAAATGGAATGACCAACAAAACAAAATTTAATATGTTTTCTTTTTTTCAACCAACTCTGTAAAATTAAATCATTAAGAAAATTAAGAAATTTTTAAGAACAGCAGAAAATAAAAAAAAGTCTTTTTTGCATGGAAACCATTCATGAAAACCTTTAAAATTTTAAGTAATTTTATTTTTGAAATTGAAAATGAAAAATTGAATCTTTTAGTTTTAGTATATACGCATAAATATGTATGTATGTATGTATGTATATAAAAAAAGGATGAAAAAAGTAGAAGTAATAATTTACGAAAAAGCTTTCTAATTTTCTTTTGAATTGGGAATTATAAAAAATTAAAATCAATTAAATGTGAACCTTGAAGTTGAAAATAACAATATTAGGTTCAATAAAAATACATCACCCACTTATATACATAATATGTACATATATACGTATACATATTATGTAGAATTTCACAGACAAAAAGTGACCTTTTTTGTCGTAATAAGAAAAAAAGTCAACAATATCCTAAAATATGAAAGGTTATTTCTATTCATTTGGGATATTAATTTTCTCAATAAATTTATTTTTGAAATTTCTTTTTAATCAATTTTTACCGTACATTACATCGACATTATAACGTATGATACTATGTACGTACATGTAGAATAATCTACATTAGAATAAAATTTAATAAAAATTTTTCTAGCCCTTCAAACAAAACCAGACAAATTCAACAAAAGAACTGTGGACTATTTGCATCAAAATTCACAATTATGAAACTAATATAATAGTGACAGGAAATTTTTTTTTTAAATATTAGTACTACATAATATGAGGAGTGTTCGAACAAAAGGTAACATTTCCACTTTTTGAATTTTTGCTTTTTTTTTTGCAGAATCGTACGTAAATCTATGAACTGCACATTGTAGTTGAATTTGGCGTATCAAATAGTCAGAATTCCCCTAGAAAAACGGAGTCTAAATGTCGGTTTTCGAACAAAAAGGAACATTTCCACTCTTTTATACTAATTTTTATGTACACTGAGAGAAAAAATATGTTTACGACAACTATATTTTGAAAGAACTAAAATATAGTTAGGAATTATAGTTGCCGTAAATGTGTTTCAGAAGTAACATAGTTGTGTTAAAAATATTTCATAGTTAGACGAATGTAAAAACTCCATATAAATTTGTTATTAGAACAATGGAACACGACTATATACATAATCTTCATAACTGAATTAATGTTTGCAGGGAGCAAAGTTTGTTTCAGAGTATAGTTGCTAGAACCAAGGAACATAGTTATCGCGACTATATACATAATCTTCATAACTGAATTAATGTTTGCAGGGAGCAAAGTTTGTTTCAGAATATAGTTGCTAGAACCATGGAACATAGTTATCGCGACTATATACATAATCTTCATCTGGGTTTATGTTTTCAAAAAATAAAAATTCACGATTACAGTTTATTTACATTTATTTATTATTATTACATACTTATAATATCTTATTTAATATAATGTAATGCAGTGTTGTGAAAATTAAATTCAAGAAAAATCATTAAATTATCATTTCAATAAAAAATTTATTAATTTCTCGTGTTGAGGTTTCTAATGAATATTGAAAGTAATTGAAATTAATTAAATGTTTTATCGAACCAACTTTTTTCATAATATCAGGATAATGGAGAAGAAAATGAAATTTTGGTGTTAACTTTAAGTTGGATAGTTGTATATATAAACTATGGTGATTTCTAATAGCTTCTTTGAAAAGTTCCTCTAAGTCTTCGTATACCACATTTGAAAATGAAATGTCCAAAATTTTTCGACAATTAATATACAAAGTCCATTCTATACAATCTTCAGGTATTAAGTCACATAGTAATAGAGAAAAAAAGCTGTAAAATAATATATTTTTTGCACTTTATACTTCTGACACTTTTTTTAAAAATTTTCACTCTTACTTCAACAACCGATCAATCACAAATAAACTGTTAAACACGAAATAAGAACTACAACTCATAAGAACTATAATATGTACATCACAACTATATCATATTCAATATAAAATTCTCAACTATAATATGTTTCGGATAAATAAAATATGTTTGACTATTTGATTTATATTTGATGCAACTATAGTATATTTAGTTACTGATTCGTTACTGCAAACATAAAATTTTTAATGTGGATTATAATATATTTATTCCAACTATAATATATTCACAGTCACAGGTTTATATGATGTAAGTAGTATGATTGTGACAACTATAATCCTAGATTTTCTTGATTGCAATCAATACATGTTTGAAATGAACATAATATGATAATGCCAATCATTTAGTATAATCAGTGGAACTATTTACATTATTGCCAGAAAAATTCAACAATTGTTATATTTACTATAACAAATGTATACTTATTACAACTATGGAATAAATATAGTTTTTCTCTCAGTGTAGTTATAACAAAAAGTGATATTCCACTATACATTTAATATTAATCATTAATTTATGTCTATGGGTCGGACTTACTTCAAACCATCAAAAATAATAATTGTAAGGATAATGTCTATACTATTGTCTTAAAAAAAAAATCCGAACGAATATACCTCTTGTAACATGTTCGAAGATTTTCTGACAAAAGGTGACATTTCCAAATTTTTTCTGACAAAAGGTGACATTTCCAAATTTCAAACTCAGTTATCTCCATTAATATGAAAGTTTCTAAAGGCGCAAAACAGTGATTGTTAGGTAACTTTTTCACTGTATATTTCTGTATAAACATAATAAGGGGATTCACTCTTTGGTGCAAATAGGTATTGCATCGTTGCATTCGGTGTATCGTAGCACGAATTTACAACGATACAACAACAATTTGCAACGATACAACAAAAATTCGTGCTACGATACACCGAATGCAACGATGCAATACCTATTTGCACCAAAGAGTGAATCCCCTTAATATTTAAAAAAAAAATGCTAATTCTTTTAATCACATTTTAATGATTTCTGAAAAAAAAGCAACGATGGAAATGTTACCTTTTGTTCGAACACTCCTCATATGTATCAATAAAATTTATCATTATACACACCTTTCAATCTTGTATCTTCTTTAGCTGATGCATTAGAACTTTCTGACGCAGCCTTGCGTACTCCATAGTTCTCTGAAAATAAAAAATAAAAATTACAGTAAATAAATAGGTTAATATAAATATAAAAACAAAATTATGTATTTGTAGTTCTTAGTAAACATTTTTTATATTAACATCAATTTCTCTTTTTAAATTGTGGTTATAATATTTTTTATTAAATAATATATTTTTATTGAAAAAAAAAAAAGGATTTCTTGTCATTGACTCAAAAAGAATTTTTAATATTACAAAAAAACATTTTTAACAAAGAATGGTCAGTTTTTATTCCGAATATAGAAATAATACATTTTTAGCTTCAATTTAAAAAAAAAATTAACACAAAGAAAATATGGAATTATCAAATGAAAAAAAAAATTCAAAAATTCTCAATATTGTAAAAACCAGAGATAAATAAAAATACATAATCTATATTTTAATTAAAAATTTAAAAAATATTTTCATTTTTTTTTTTCAATTATTAAACATTTTTTTAATTAAATCAAGTACATATGTACGTATTATATGCATATGTATTCATTCTGAAAAACAAAACAATCAGAGAGAAAGAAAAAAATTTAAATATTTTTGAAAATACATATCTACGAAATTTATTATGAAATTATCGATTTTTTTTTTTACATATTTTATGAGAAGAATATTTTTGAAAAAAAAAAAATTCATATTAACAGAAAAAATGAAATAAGAGAAAATAAATTCATTAACAAAGTATATATAATATGATGATTATACATGTACTATGCATGTTAATACATACATACGAGTATATAGGCATATATATAGTAGAGAACACATAATATGGTTTTAAAATTAAAAATTCCGCCTTGGAGGAATTCTGTATTTTCTAGATACAAAATTAATTATAAATAAAAGTAAGTATACTGTACTACACTACATATGTATATGATATTTGAAAAAAAAGTACAAATTTATCATAAACAGATACTTATACTTTTAGTTACGTATAACATTTGGGAATTTCTTTTCAAAAAAAAAAAAAAAAAATGTGTATATAAAATATACGTAGGTATGTTTATATATATTCAATGATTTTGTTTGCCAAAAAATTTTTCAACCACATAAAAAAAAAATAATAAAGAAAAAAAAAATTACGTACACAATATAGAATTTACATTACACTTTTTTTTTTCTTTCTTAAATTTTATTAATTAATTTTTTTATGAGCGAAACGTAGTGTTTTAAAAACACTATTATAACTTTTATAAAAAAATAAAAATCTATAAAATGTATGTACTTATTTGTATTACCTTTCAATGCAACGTACAGATAACATAATGTTATGTATGTAAATATGTACATTAATAAAGTGTAAAAATCATTGGAAAACACAAGAAATTTTCGACTAAAAGAAAAAAAGATTTTTTTTATATTACATACATACATCATACATACACTCATAAAAAGTGTTGTTTTTTCTAGCGCTATTTTGATTAATTTTTAACATCAATTGAAGGAAGGATGTATCCGTATATGTCCGTATTATAAAGGTAGATCATTTTTGAATTTTATTTGAGTTATTTTGTAATTAATGTGAGTACAAAAATAATAGTAGTTTAGATAAACTTATACAAAGTTCTAAGTGAAATTCTGTGAAAAATGAGAAATAGATAGAAAATTTTTTGAAAAATTTACATATGTACTTACAAAATTTGAATATGTACATATCTTTGACTTCTGTAGTCTGATTCACTTGCAAATTGTAAATTAAATTCTTTTTTCACTTTTTTCAATACTTCACAAAGTTTAGGATCAAAAAAACATTTTCCATTGGAATAAAGATTAATTTGTGCAGGATATGCTTTTGTTTATTATTATTTCACTTGAATAGCTAATATACATATTTATTAATTTTTTTGTTCACATACAAACGTATGATTTTCAATTAAATAGCAATAATTGAATACCTTATAATATTTGAAAACTTTTTCTAATTATTTATGCATTTAACATTATTTTATTATATCCTGCAAATGCAAATTTTCACAATAATAAATTGTTTTTTAAATATAGTTATTGTAGTTTTATTTTTATTTTTTCATTATCATTTAACATTATTTTATCTACTCTATCAGTTTGTATTCTTGTATATAAAAAAATATACATATATACATATGTACATATGTACATATATTGTGCAGTGAATAATAATTATACATTATTTTTTAAACGCCCACAAGTTGTGAATGTAAGTAAAGTAATTTTTTTTTTTTTTTGTAAAATACTTGAAATACATATAATATAATATGTTTATTAATAATATATGTAAGTATAAGTATATATGTGTATGTACATATGCATATGCATATATGTATACATTTTTAATAAAGTAATAAAATTTGAACAATTATTATAGATATGTAGATACATATAACTATATAGCATTAGATACAATTACAGCAGCAGTAATATAATATCATGTTAGGTATATTATAAATTACATTGAAAGAAAAAAAAATTACAAAATAATGAAAATACCCAGCGGCGATATTAAACGTTAATGACATTTTCATCAATGTTGTCATCAACGAATGTAAGACAAATGTAACCAATGACAATGTCATGCAGATATTGCAAATAGTCATGCAAACAGTCAGCGATCAAAATATTCTGAGCGAAAATAATGCGTAAAATAGAGAATTAGTAATATATTATGAGTAATATATAAAACGTAGTTTGAACAATGTCTCATTTATTGATTTTTTATTGCAGTTTTCAGTTGTTACGAAGTTTTTAAACAATTCGGAAGTGAAGTGTAAGTGTTAAAAACGTTTGTACAAAGTATTGTGAAATTATAGGTGTGTAAAGATAAATTTAGTTTGTAAAAAGTGAAATCTTTATAAAATCGGAAATTATCGGTATTATAAAATTAAAGAAAAAATGAAAAAATTCTAAAAAAACAAAACTTTTTTTGAACAAAAATTGTTTTGTAAATGACCAAAAATGACAAAGTCATCAATGTTGTCATGCATTTTTGTCATTGGTGAAAGCATTGGTGTTTTAGTCAGCAATAGTCATTACTGACGCCTAATGTCATCGCTATGTTAATGTCATCGAGGTTGTCATCGAAAGAGTCAGCGATGGTTAGTTAAGTCATCGATGAAAGCATCGATGCTGTCATCGATGATGGCGCTGCTGGGTAATATCTGCTATATGTATACACATTACATACATACTATATAAGTATTATAATATTATCAATCAACAGCTAACAGTGGACAGAAAAGAATTGTTACTTGAACGAATAAACTATGACTGAAATATAGAAAAAAAAATTTCCTTTTTCTTTTATTTTATTTTTATTTTTTGCTAGTTAAATGAACATTAGGTTTATGTACAGTATGTAAAAAACAAGCTTTAGTTATAGAGTGTATATTTATGTATATAGTACCTAGTACCTTTATAGGTATTTTAAAATTGTAACAGCATAAGATATGCATTTATATGCATATAATATGAAAAAGTACATAATATACATATATTGCATATTTGTCATTTATTATCATCATAATATGTATCTATGAAAATTTATAATGGAATAGTTAATAATATGTAATGTATAAATGCAATATAACCAATAATAAAAGAAAATATAAGAAATGACAGCGGCAACAGCAGGAGCAAAAACATACCACAAAACAAAATATTTGACGGTAAAAAAAGTATTTTTCTATTGCGCAACGTAAGATGATTAATGAACTCTGCGCCTCGTTGCATTCATGATCATGATGCAAAAATTGTGAAACCATCGATTAAACTAAAATATGTACATATTGTAGTATACCTACATATACATATTTTACGTATAAATGAATCCTCTCATTATGGACAGTGATGTCGTTTTTCGATGATATTGTTGTGAATTTACTATACCTAATTTAAATTACAATCTGTTGCAATTGCTGTTTATTGATGTTTTAAATACATAATCTAATATTATTCTAATTGAATATACTTCACATATTTAATACAGTAACAGTTGTTGAAATAAATTTTAATAAATAATTTTAAAATTTTCAAAACGGCAACATTGATCCTATATAAAGATAAAATTATGTATATGTATATATGAATGCATTATTAATATATCTATTTATATGTAACGCATTAACAGTTTCATATTGCTTAATAGATATTTTAATAAAAATGTATGTATGTACGTTATGCTGCTTTATAAAAACATATATAAAATGAATTGGATAAGTCAGTAAATTATTTTGCTATATGTTCAGTGTAGGCATTATTAGGTACAGATACACCTGTATACAGGGTGTTTTATTCAAAGTACATATTTTTTTATTTATGATTATAAGTTTAAACGCCTATAATAATAATTTATTTATATTACGTGCAAATATTCTAATATTTTCAAATGTTAGTAAAACTTTTGAAAATATTTTTTGTTCATAAAGAAATTAAATTTAATAATTATACTTTAATAACTTTAATTAAAGATTAAAAATATGACTCAAGTAGAAATAAATTTCATCATATAGGTACAATATGTACATATGTATGTATTACTCCTACGTCAATCATCTTTTTTTATTTTTTGAAAATTCAAAATTACAGATAAGTAAATAACCAATAATCATTGTAAAAAAATGTTGAAATATAAAGTGTATAAATGCATGAATAAAATTTTTACAATTTTTTGTTCTCTCCAAAAATACATAGCTACATAAATAATATAAATTATACAAACTATACGTAACAGAATGATGTAGATATATCCCAAAAATAAAAATACTTTCTCTATAAGCAGGAAAAACGAAAGAGAACATAAGTATCAAAACAAAATGCAAATATAAATGATCAACACATGCATTCACAACTATGTACATATGTATTATAAGTAGTTCCTCCGGATGATGCAAAATAAAATTTTACATGCTAAATTAAAGGATAATAAATAAAATTCAAATCACTTTTCACAATATTGAAAATCTTATTACAAACACATTTAAATCCTTGGAAAATATGTTTATGTATCTATATATGTATATTTTTTTTGCTTCATTAGATTATAGGAAACAGCATAAATTAAAATTTTAAAACGTTTTTTCACAAATTATGTATACGTTAAAGAACAAATAAATTTTACAACTTTTCACACTGACCTAAGTTTTTTATATATGTACATAGATAAAAATAAATTTATATCGAAGTTTAATTACTATAGTTAATCCTTAATCGTGCATCGTGACAAAATTTCAATAATTCACTCCAAAAAAACAAAGAAAAGAAAAAAATTAAAGAAGAAAACCCATAGATACTTGATGAATGCGGTCTTAAAAATTTAAAAAGTTGATGGTCATGAATACATTTTCTAGCAAAAATAATGTAGCATATTATATTGTACATACTTATTTTATGACATCTTTAGCGATGTATATTTTGAATTAAATCTTATATATTTACATGTATATGTTATCGCATATTATATATATATACCTATATGCATGTTTCTATACAATGTATATAAAAAAACACGTATACATGTATAAACAATTTAACACTCGACATTGTGGCGTCTACGGTGAATTCTTCGTGTGTCCCCCGAGATATATTTAGTATCACTTATGTTTGGAATGTGTTTATTTCAGATTTTCAGATATTCAACAAAAGCAACGAATAATAATGACAAAATAATAATAATAATAATAATATTTTAAAAAAAACTGTAACAAAAACATTGAAATTAAAATAAAAAATATACATACTTAATATAATATTATGTATCTTAAATAAATTTTTGTTAAATTTTCAGTAAAATTATACGGTATTTTATTTTAAATGCTCGTTTTTGTTTTTTTTTAATTTTCTTTTAAATACATATATACTGCAAATTTTATTTATTATTCTGAAAAATTACACGTTATTTTATTTTAGGGATTTATCTTTAATGTATGAATTTGCACGGCATTATCCGTATTATACTTATATAGAACAAAAAAAAAAAAAAAGGGGTTCGAAATAAAAAGATTTCAAGCAAGAAAATGTTAATGAACAATTTGTTATGCATATAAAAAATAATTCAACCATAAAAAAACGCTATAAAAATTCAGATGCAAAAACTTTATGTCATAATTTGGTCATTTTTTTCTTTCGAATATCCCGTTTATTTTCTCAAAGACCACGAGTCTGAGTTTTTTCTTAAATTTTAAAATCAACATTTTTTTTTCTGAGGATAATTATAAAAAATTATTTAAGATGATGTAGGTGCGCTAAAAATGACAAGTGAAATTTTAAATTTATTTATATTAGTTCATTTAAAATAATTTTAGGAATTAAAATAAAATTTTTAAATTTAACAAATCTTCTCAAGTATGTTGGTACTATGAAAAGTTAAAAACATTAATTTGTTTGAGACCAATAATTACCTTGACTTTTTTTTGTGAGTGCTGTAAAACGTTTATAAAGTTCTTTCTTTGTAGACGACACCACTCTGACCACACACAAACTTATTGTTATTCTGGATTGACTATGATTGGTTGGTTGACGTGGCGGTTCTTTGGATTACTTTCGAAGACCCAAATAGCACTAACCGTGCCGTTTTGATACCACACACTTTGCAGTTGTCGAGTCAAAAGGTTGTAAACCCTTCTGTCATACCTACATGCACCTATACAGTTTAAAGTGGAATGTGAACCACTAAATTTGTTGGCAGACTTATTATTTTTATATTACTGGGTATCTGCTGTATTATAGGTACATATGTATATGTAGGTATGTATGTACATACATATATACCAATTTAAATATATTTTTGCTACCTTGCACTTTTTTTGATAGCACTTATTTAATCTAATTCATCTAATGCTTTGCATTTTACCAACTCATTTGTGTGATTTTAATCATTGTTATACAAAAAATTATGCACAAATTGTAACAAATGTCGTAACATTCACAAATAAAAACAGCAACAAAGAAAAACTAGGTACAAAAAAAAAAAACAAGGACATAAAATGAAAAAAACTCTTACTGAAAAACTTTGCACAAAAAATAATCTTGAAGATTAAATTATAAGAGTTTTCACCTTTTTCTTGATACATTTTTTTTTATATAAAAAACAAAATTAAGAACTTGTTGAATTATAAAAATAAAATATTCCTAGATACATATGTATGTATAGGTACGTATATTGACGTTTTCAATATTCCTCAACGGAAATAAAGATTTTTCGAAATTTTAATATCAGAAAATCTATTAGCATCTGAATATCAACACTTTTATTCTCAAGCAATTAAACAGTCGTTTTTTTTTAATAAATACACAATAATTTTAAAAAATACTCTGACACATCACATATTTTTTTTATCAATATACATTTTTTTTTATAAACAAATCGTATGATGCGAAAAACAACAAAAATATAATCGAGGACGGAATCTCCGACTCCAACGTAAAATAATAATGTATGTATATAAACATTCTCCACTTCTACTTAATAAATAAAATTGTTTTTCTTTTTTCTTTCCATTATATTAATTTTATAAACATAAATAAAACACATTTAGCTTATAGTTATAGGGTAGATGCCCTAATTGGCGGACAAGTAAGGAATTTCTGACTTTGAAACTTTACTGAGAAAAATCTATTTGTTCCCAAGAAAATATGTTTTAGTATTATTAAACTATATTTTGTTTTGTTGAATTTTCAGTCAATTTAAAGCCAAAAAAATTAATTTCACTAATAAAAATTTAATAATTACCGAAAGTCTTCGCTTCACCATTTGCCGGACAAAAAGTTCCAATTGGCGGACGGTAATGATCCTATTAGCGGACAATTTGAAAATAACAATTTTAAAATAAATAAACACATTTTTACATTATAATATTTATTAAATATATTAAAAAATATATTTTATAAAAACTAATGCAAAATTCATTCCATTCAGTTGATAACTAAAGCCGAAAAAACCACGAGAACAGTTGAACATCCCATAAAATAGGTAATCATTATTTAGTATGAAATACGTTTGTCCGCAAATAAAAACATGGTGTTTTCTTGGTTCCAGTTTGCGAACATGCAATTATTCTTTAATTACTTAATTTTTTTAAATTTTTTTAACGCAAATTCATTTTATTATTTATTATTCTCAATAAAAAATATAAATTAACAATGTAAACTCCAAAATACACTATAATTACCGATTGGAAAGAACTTCAGCAACTATGAAACACTAACAAGAATATAGCATTGCACACATGTCTGTCCAAATCGAATGATACCACTATACTAATTGCACTTTTATTCATAAATAAACTTCTGTATATACTACAATACAATATCAATACGCTAAATAACAGTATATAAAATCATATAAAAGAAAAAACTCAAAATTTCGACGGCTACAAAGTTTATTATAATAACTTTAATTTCAATTTGTCCGCCAATTGGTTCTGTCCGCCAATAGGAGCATCTACCCTATCATATAATTTTTTCTCTTGTTTAATAATTTTTTTTTTTTAAATTTTTTTTTTCTCCAATTCTCTTTTTTGCTGTTTTTTTAATCAAAGGGTGCCCAAAATCATAAAATGTGGGAAAATGAAACGCACAGTATACATTAAGTAGCGTGACGGGTAACGGAGCAGTTATAATAAAAAATTTTTATGTGCCTACTAAAAAATACTTTTTGAACACAAAATCATCATAAGATATTTCATAAAAATATGTTTTTTTATAAACATGTACATCTTTGCTTAGCTATATATACTCGTACATACATACATATATCTTTTTCTTCTCATTTTTTTTTTCACTTCAAGTAGATTTCTATTTGTTATTTTTCTTTCTCTCTTCTTGAAACCCAAGAAAGAAAAAAAAACACATTTTTTTCTTCATATATAATTTTCATATGTCACGCATTTGGATTTTTTTTTCTTTCTAAATATAGAAATAAAACATACATATATACATAAAGTTATATAGCACAACAAGAACTTAATGTTTTCTTGAAGCATTTCAAATGTCTCAGCCAAAACACAAAATGATGACATGATGATAATTTGATAGTATAAGTGTATTTTTTTTTTATTATGTAAATGAATAAAGAAAAAATAATACATAATAATATATAAAAAAAAAATAAAAAGAAGGAAAAACAAAGCAAATAAAATTGAAAAACAAAAAAAAAAAGAAAAAGAAATATGCCTGACCTGCGGGTGATCAACAGGGCTGACAATTTTATTGCTGTTTTTGCACAAATAATAGATATAAAACGTGTACCTATGTGAAATAGAAAAAAAAAATGACGTAAGTATATCTAGGCATAGCTCATATATGAACTAGAATATGTATGTAAATTTTTAAAGTGGAAATAATTTTAAATTATTGATAATTAAAAATGCTTTAAAATTTCATTATCAGATAGAAATTTATTCAAAAAATAGGTAAAATTATTATGAAAAATTCGGAATTTGTAAAAAGTAAAAAGAAATATGTATATAAATTTTCAACATTAGACCAAAATATAGATTTACTAACTAACAAGAAAAACTATAAATTTCTTTAAACTAAATTAAACTTGAACTCTAAATTAATTTTAATATTTTTTCTATCATTGTATTTAAACTAAGCTTTCACTAGTCTAAATTTCACATAATATCTGTCAGTAACCTGTAACATGATTCTTTTGTTTTTTGTTCTACAGTAACTCACAATGCTGAAGTGAAAAAAGTATTAAAAATGGAAAATTTGATTTGAATTTTGATTTAAAAATTAAAAAAGTGTGGATTGTAAAAGAGTTATTCTGTAAGAAGTTACAGGAAAGAGTGTTTTTATCACCCTGTAATTTCTCTGGGAAAAAAAATCTTATAATGTTCAATTAACCGCACAAAAAATAATCAAATAAAAATTGATATAAAGATTTTCAAACCAGGCAACTGAATACTGAATTACATACTTTTAAATTGTGTAATACACTAGAATAAATTCAGTAATATTAACTGGCAAACTTTATAACATATGTTTTATTAATTCAATAATCAGCATATTAATGTTAAATCTTCTTTTGCTGACCATTTGTAAAATCTTAACATTAAATAAGAAAAAATTAAAAGAAAAATACATAATTATTGTAAAATTTGGAAGAATAAAAAATTAGTTAGTTATGTATTTTTAATTTCTACACAGAATCCTGTACATAGATACGCAATTCATCTACTGTACAAAGAAGTTACAAAGTTATATGCGAAAGTACATAGTGTGAAAAAAAAAATTTGACATTCTTTAGCAAGACCTGTTTCTTACTTTCATACGGTTTAAAATTTTCTCAAATAGTTTGAAAAAGCTAAAATTAAATTGTTTAATTTTAAAACTTAAGAAAATTAAAGTTTTAACATCCATTTATGTAAAAAATTTCTTGACCAATTTTAATAAATTCAACACATAAATAGGTATGTAGGTGTATAAGAAAATCCTTATTAACGAGAAAATTCAATCTTTATGTCATAAAAACAATTCAGCTTCCATTACTTAATTTTACTTCCTTTTTATTTTAAATTGTATTTCCATTCCCATTCCATCTTTATTTTACATATGTATGTACTTTTTTCTTTGCTATATGTATACGCTACGCTATCCTGAAATTGAATCCTGGTTGTACATACATATATATTTTTATCTTCGGCGGTAGTCTATACATATATATGTATATAGTACACATATGTATCTCTTTTGAGTCTTTTGTTAAGCAATTCGGCGTTGAACTGATTCACAATCATCATCATTATCACACATATTGAAAAATTCAAAAAAGATGGTATTATTCTCTTCATCTCATCTCGGATTTCCTTGAATTTCTTTCATCATTTATATACATATGTAGGTACTTTTTTTTCTTTGCTATATGTATACGCTGCGCTATCCTGAAATTGAAAAATTCTCAATTTCACACAGTATAAAAACCAATTGAGTGTTCCATGTTGGTATATCATACTTATATTATAATCTTCATCATCATACCATATACATATACTACCTAAGTATATTTATTCCTAAAGGAAACTAAGAAATCAAGCAAAACAAGAAAAATAAAGTATAATCTAGAACTCTCTTTATATACAGAAAAAAAAAAGATACAATTTTCAAAGCATATCAGTCCATACATATGTATGTATATATGTACATATATACATATTTAATGTAGTTGGAGAGCAAAGTATAAAAGCTGAAACCAAGCCAGCAAAACATGAATACGACATCCAGCCAGGCCGTAGACGTCAAATTGGCGCCAAACAAATGATCACACAAGAGTTAATACAAAAAAGGCGGACATGCTACTTCTGATCTGATTCTGAATATCTATCTATATAGATGTATCTAAATCTGTAAATTTCAATCTTATACTAAATTCGTTCGATATATTAGGTACATATTTTTTTTTTCCTTATACATATTACATTACATATACATACATATCTTTTCTTCCTATATAAATATGTAATAGAAAATGAAAAATATGTACGTATATAGAAGACAAAATTTATACTACATATACTTTGTGTTCTTGCTTTTTTTTTTAGCTTTAATAAAAAGGTGTATATATAGGGTGTTCCGTTTGGTTTGCTTAACCTTGATACCATAGATAGGTCTCATCAAGACAAACAAAAAATCGTATCGGAGGGGGGGGGGGGGGGGGGGAATCCCAACGGTTTCGCCGCTAGAGGGCGTTGAAGTTTTTTTTGCTCTTATTTCACGATGTACCCTATAACTTTTTGTAAGGGCACTCAAGGGTCTTTTTGTGTTTAGAAAAAATGTATTAATGTAAATGTATGTATATATTATAAATTTATTTGTGTTCAACAATTAACAATCATATACAGAATTTTATAAAAAGTATACATATATTTATATGATGTATGTTTTAATAAATAATTTATATAAAAGACACAAAAGATACATATGTATATGTATACATAAATATATGCATATAAAAATAAAAATAAAAATCATATCATAATTCTCCTTGTATAATCTCCTCGATTTTCATTTGAAAAAAAAAAATAATAATACATAATAATAATCAGAGATTCTTCTTTGGTTTTTTTTTCTCTTTCATGTTCCATCATTTTTATTTTTTCTTTATAATACTCTATTAACACCACACAGTTCACCTCCTGTTTTTATTTTGAAATGATTCAGGGTTACCATGACAGCAACAAATTCAATGATAAGGACCTAAAGTACCAATGGAAATGATAAATTCAGAAATATGTATGTATATTATATATACAGAGTGATTCCGTTACGGTGTCCGACCGGGAAACTACGGATAGGTCTCGGCGAGGGGAACAAAAAATCGTATTGGTGGGGGGGGGGGGCAATCTCAACGGTTTCGGAGTTAGAAAGGGTTTAAGATTTTTGGTACTTTTTTCATATTTTACCCTATAACTTTTCACAAGGGCACGCTAGGCTCACCAACTCTTTTACATAATTGTGAAGGACTCCTTTGCCTTTCCATCAACGTCTCACCTGCTGCTGTGTATCCGACCATTCAGAAGTTATAAGGCCTCAAAACCATAATTTTGTCATTTTTTCACAGATTTTTGGACTTTAACCCTGCTTTACTCAAAAAAGGCTCAAATTAACCCTCATTTTTTATTGCAGAAAATGAAGGCTCAATTAATTCTACATCGATTTGCTATCTTCATTTTTTTCAGCCTTTTTTGAGTAAAGCAGGTTTAAAGTCCAAAAATGTGTGAAAAAATGACAAAATTATGGATTTGAGGCGTTATAACTTCTGAATGGTCAGATACACAGCAGCAGGTAAGTTGTTGATGGAAAGGCAAAGGAGTCCTTCACAATTATGTAGAAGAGTTGGTGAGCCTAGCGTGCCCTTGTGAAAAGTTATAGGGTAAAATATGAAAAAAGTACCAAAAATCTTTAACCCCCTCTAACTCCTAAACCGTTGAGATTGCCCCCCCCCCCCACCAATACGATTTTTTGTTCCCCTCGCCGAGACCTATCCGTAGTTTCCCGGTCGGACACCGTAACGGAATCACCCTGTATATAGAAAAATATACGTACGTATTTTGTATGTAAATCTATACAGGACGGTTTTTGTATTATGTTTTGTGTTTTATCTTGCTGATATGATCTTACTGTTAATCATGAATTACATAAATTCATACAAAAAAAAAAAAAATAATAATAATAATAAAAGTTAAAAGGAACAAAAAAAGTGTAGTGGGTGGTATAAAGCTAAAATATAAAATGAATAAACGTAAAAAAAAAAAATCTAAATGTAAATAAAACACAGTACCTATAAGGATAATAATGATGATGACACATTGAGTTTACCAAACTGCATATATGTATGTATATATGTATTCATAGTTTCATAAGTACATATGAATATGTATATGTATATGTATGTACATGTATGAAGGTTTATATATGTATGTAGGTATATATTTTCTCGTTTAAAAGGGTATCATTTTTTTAATGTCCTTTATTTTTTGTTAACATAATATTATTTGTGATATTGTACCCGACCTGTTCGATTATTTTCAAGCATAGAATTTCACATATAATTATAATATATGTATGTTTATTTATAATAAAATTTGGCACAAGGATATCATAATAATTATACGATATCACATTTACACATATTATTTTACTAATTTTTAATTAACTAACAAAAATTATCAGAAATGAATATATATTTTTATTTATATATTTTGAAATAGCAATTGAATATCCTTTTTTTTTCTGCTTTATCAGATTTAAAAAACAAAAAGTTTAATAAATAAATTAGATTTTCAATTAAGACTGATATATATAGAAATTTAGACACCTATTTTATCATAATTATTACATATGTATATTTATCATAATATCGTACACCGATATGAAATTAATTAAAAATTTTTAAAATTAACTCATTATAATAGGTATGCACCTATTATTATTCTTTTTTTCAAAATTCACATTTATGTAATTATGATTATTTACTTCATTTTTAATAAATTTCATTGTTATTTTTGATTTTATCAAATCTATGATATACCTTAGACATAAGAATATTTTTTTTTACATATGAACTCCTACATACATTTTTGTTTCAACCCACAATTAGTGTACCTACATATTATTTCACTTAAATATACAAATATACATATGTAATATTTATTTTTGATTCATTTTAAACCGTACATACCTACATATTTGATTTTGTTTCGTTATTTCAACTTTGCATATATTCGAATATTCTAATTGCAACAACATAAATGCATATGTATACTTATGTATAAACCTACTGTAATATAAATGCAAAAAAAAACCATTTGGATATTTACTTGAAAAATACCGCAAATTTATTTAAAAAAAAAAAAAATGCATATTGAAATACATAGGTATATGTACATACATACATATGTATACACATTTGCATTTTTTTTTATTGGGTGGCTACATGAGAATTAAATTATCATTTTGAAATGAACTTTAAAAAGAATACATTATACAATACCGATATCTGTATATTGATCTGACATGTAAGTTTGTATATACAGGGTGTTTCCGTTATCCAGGACCAAAAGGATACCATAGATAGGGCTCATCGAGGCAAACAAAAAATCGTATTGGAGGGGGGGGGGAAATCCCAACGGTTTGGCCGCTAGAGGGCGTTGAAGTTTTTTTTGCACTTTTTCCATTAAACACCCCATAACTTTTTGCAGGGGCACTCTAGGGTCACTTTGTATTAAAAGAAAACATAGAGGACCCTTTGCCCTTTGTAACAATACCTTACTTGTGTCTCTGTTCTTAACTGTTAAAAAGTTAGAGTCGTTGAAAATCAAAATTTTGTGAATTTTTACACAGTTTTTGTGTTTAACCCAGCTTTACTCAAAAAAAGCTTAAATTAACCCTCATTTTTTATTTCAGAAAAAGAAGGCTCAATTGATTCTGCATCGATTTGCTATCTTCAAGTTTTGCAAAAAATACTGAAAACTATGAGTCTAGCGGCCAAACCGTTGGGATTCCCCCCCCCCCCCCCCCCCCCCCTTCCTCCAATACGATTTTTTGTTTGTCTCGATGAGCCCTATCTATGGTATCCTTTTGGTCCTGGATAACGGAAACACCCTGTATATCTACAAGTTTTACACCTAAATATAAAAAATAAATAAAACGTCAAAGCATATTCAAGTTTTTTTTTTTTTCATACATATGTATGTACAGTGACTTACAAACAGGTTTTTTTTTTTTTCTGGACTAAAAATTATTTAAAAATTTAATTAACACAGAAATGGCATATGTATGCATGTAAACGACAATGTTGTCATGGTTTTAGAATTAAAATTTCAGAAAATTGAATTTTGCTAATAATTTATGTATGTATATATGTAAAATTTCTCATAATTTTACCAGGTAATAATTAAATTTTAAAATGTAAAAAGGCGTATCCTATTGAATTCAATTTTTAGTACATACATACTCATGTATTAAAATTTTTGTTGTTGTAAAATTTTAATTATGAATTCTGATTAGTTTGAAATATATTTTATCAAAATTGTTTGCATTTTACGCAATATAGATCTGTAGTACAGTATATTATGATTAATTTTCGTAAAATAAACAGTTTATAAGAACAAAAATAAACAAATGTGTATGTAGATAGTAGATACATACTTATATTTATGCTTACATAATAATAATATGTAGGTACCTACTATTATAAATGGACGTAACATACATATAAGAAACAATACCAGTAATTTGAATTGAAAAAGCATCATCATAAAAAAATATATGTACATAGGTAAATTGTACCTATTTATAAAGAAATTTTAAATATCCCCCACAGTCAGTATCTTACCACAAATTAAATAAATCTATGTACATATTTTAGGTATATCCTTCTAAATAAATATACATACCTATGTATGTACATATATCAAAATTTTACAATAATGTAATTTTTCTACAGATAATCAAAAGTAAAATTATTTCAAAGTTAAAAAAAAAGATTCCCCAAAACAAAATTTAGAATAAACTCCAAAAACTAAGATAGTTAAATTACGTACCTATAGTATTTTTATTTTTGGAAGTCAGTACAGGCAAGATAGGCATACTTTTCTATATTCTTTCACAAATTGTTTAAATAAATCTGTCTCGTGTGTGGGGTGATCAGATCTTAATTTTAGTCGAGGCAAATCTTTTAAATTAAATATTACCAAGGCAAAAAACTCATCGGGTACTCCCTCCATAAGCACAATACTGACTTCCAAAAATAAAAATACTATAGGTAGGTACTTTTTCAATGATATACATACTTATATGTATGAATGTATGTTTGTATGTTTGTATATTGTATGTTTAAATAAATATATGATATGAATAAAATAAAATAAAGAGTATAAAAAATCAAATAATATAACAGGTTCATTTGAACGGAAAAACCTGATTAGTATAGTACAAATCAAAAAAGATGGCACGGGATCGCGCATGTCTTACATGTGTTAGTGATCTTTTTGTGCATACATATACGAAGGAAGAAACCTCTTTCTTAGAATTTACAAAAACAAAAATGCATGTGTGAAAGTATCTTTTCTTCTGCGCATGTTTCTCTAGTATAATACGAAATGCCATCTTTTTTAAATTGTACTATACAGGGTGATTCCGTTACGGTGTCCGACCGGGAAACTACGGATAGGTCTCGGCGAGGGGAACAAAAAATCGTATTGGTGGGGGGGGGGGGGCAATCTCAACGGTTTCGGAGTTAGAAGGGGTTTAAGATTTTTGGTACTTTTTTCATATTTTACCCTATAACTTTTCACAAGGGCACGCTAGGCTCACCAACTCTTTTACATAATTGTGAAGGACTCCTGTGCCTTTTCATCAACATCTTACCTGCTGCTGTGTATCTGACCATTCAGAAGTTATAAGGCCTCAAAACCATAATTTTGTCCGTTTCTCACAGATTTTTGGACTTTAACCCTGATTTACTCAAAAAAGGCTCAAATTAACCCTCATTTTTTATTGCAAAAAATGAAGGCTTAATTAATTCTACATCGATTTGCTATCTTCATTTTTTTCAAAAAATGCATAGTTTTCAAGATATTTGCACTTGAAAACTAGCATTCCAAGCACCTATTTTCAATTTACACTGTAATAAAAGCACGTGTCCAATAATATAATGAATTTCAGACTAATATTATCAGATTTTTTAAGAGGTCTTCCTCAATATCTCAAAAATTATCCATTTTTCGAAAAAAATGAAGATAGTAAATCGATATAGAATTAATTGAGCCTTTATTTCTGCAATAAAAAATGAGGGTTAATTTAAGCCTTTTTTGAGTAAAGCAGGGCTAAAGTCCAAAAATCTGTGAAAAAATGACAAAATTATGGATTTGAGGCCTTATAACTTCTGAATGGTCAGATACACAGCAGCAGGTAAGTTGTTGATGGAAAGGCAAAGGAGTCCTTCACAATTATGTAAAAGAGTTGGTGAGCCTAGCGTGCCCTTGTGAAAAGTTATAGGGTAAAATATGAAAAAAGTACCAAAAATCTTTAACCCCTTCTAACTCCGAAACCGTTGAGATTGCCCCCCCCCCCCCCACCAATACGATTTTTTGTTCCCCTCGCCGAGACCTATCCGTAGTTTCCCGGTCGGACACCGTAACGGAATCACCCTGTATATATATTATAATATGTGATACACACAACACTATATAAATAAATAACAATATTTGCTACATCAAGACAAAATACCATCGTGGAATAAAAAACAAGTTCAAATTTAGCAAATCAACCCAACAATCAAGAAGCAACAAGAACAGTAAAATAGCAAAAAATAATAATAATAATAATAATAATAATAATAATAATAATAATAACAACAACAACAATAATAATAATATGTAAAATATAAAGAATTTAAATTCTTGTTGAAATGAACAAAGCCCTCATCCTCTTGAAAAATTCAGTCATTGAATTGTATGGTATGTACTTTGAAAATGAGGTATCAATGTATGGCAAAAAATTAAAAATAATATTTAAAAAAGTAACAAAAGCACAAGAAAAAAGAATAACTTTGAAGTTTATATACCTGTATTATGTATTTTTGATCAAAGAAAATAAAATTAAAATAAAATATATGTATGTATAGAAACTATGTATATATAATATTGTAAGTATGTACATATTATGTTTACGTACTTAACTTTAAAAAAAAAAAAAAGAAGAAGAATGAGTAAATTCACAAAAACATCAACTAAAAGACAACCACAGGCATAATAAAAAAATAAATATAAGTATACATATATAAAAATAAGGTATGTATAAAAAGATACTGAATAGAATGAAAATTGAATGAATCCCGCTTATATTCCTGCAGCATCATAATAATAATTGTCAATATTGTCATTATTTTTTTCATTGTTGTATTTAGTTTTAATTTTATTTTCAAAATGTTTGATTCTCTCACATAAAATATAGTAATACGATGAGAAATACATAAAAGAGCAATAAGTTGAATTATTATTTTATTAATTCTAGATATCTTTTGAATTTGAAGACTCCAACCATAATGTCAATTTTTTTTCTTTTAAGAATGTACTTACATAATGTATGTATGTACTCATATAAATAGGCAAATTGAAAATTCCTAATTGGTTTGATGATTGAAAATCACTTTTGTATAGATATCTAACAATAAGTAGGTATTTACATTTGATTGCTTAAGTTTTAAACATTAGTTACATATCGTCGACCTAGAGCCAAAGGAACGTAACTGAAAAATTTCCAAAATTATGTTTTTCATATTTTCTGATTCTTTATGTTGAAATCTTTTGTTTTTTATCTATACCATTTTAAAAATAAAACAGTATCAGATCTTTTCTTTCTTATTTTCTTGTCCAAATGGTAGAAATCAAATCAATGACCAAAATTCTAAGACAATTTCATGTTCTCTTCCAACATTTTTAAAATTCAGTTACGTTCCTTTGGCTCTAGGCCGACGATATGTACCTACTTATGTATCATACATACCTTATATATGTAATTATAAAGAATTATTCTTAAGATTTGTTGAATACTTAATATAGAAAAGTTTTAAAAAAAATAGAATAAAAGAAAACATATAGTGAAATTTTTGTAAAACCTCAAAATAATGAAGTTTTCTTGAGTACGTATCAAGACAAGTTTAGCCGAAAAGGACATAATTATATGTATAATGTATGTACATCTAGTAAATAAATCATCAAATTATACATACATATGTATAATTTCAATTATTTGACGAATCGAACAACATACATCATAATCATAAAATCATTATTAGTGAATAACTAAAATACGTCATTAAACTATACTTATGGTCCATTCATGGCATTATCATCATCATCATCAACAACAACACTACATATTTAGCATGAACTTGTCAATTTAACATCATAATATAATAATAATGCTTTCACTGTTAAATATCCGTGAAATCTACATAAATATGAATATGTACATATATACATATATGTATGTCATATTGGTTATTTTAATAAAAAATAAAAAATAAAATTAATTGAATATTCATATACATATGTACATACTTATATGTACATAGTATTATCTGCAGATACATATGAACTATGTATTTTTTTTAGATATATAATATACCTACTATATACATATGTATTGTATAACCCAAATCAACATATTTCATTTCTCATATATTACACACAAATGTCAAAGATTCATCTGTTTATTCTTTATCCAACATTTTATACAAACATACATACATATGTACATATATTCATATTGAAATTATGTATTATCAAAAAACAAGGAGAAACATTTTATATCTGTTGCGGTTATCAAAGATATATTTATGTATGTAAATTCTATACTTATATTATCTCATAATATAATAGATGCTAAAATATACTCTTTTTTGACATCATTTTAATGCTCAGAAGCTCAGATCAAAACTATTTTTGTTATTTTTAAATATGTAGTGTATTTAAATATACATATGTAGTTACTTTTTTCTTCTTAAAGTTAACGAGTCTTTTGACTGCTGAGCTCGAATTCAAATCATTGTACATACATACATATTTATGTATCTATTAAACTTCCTCTACCACTGAGTATAAAAATTTTTCCAATTAAAACCAAAACCCTCTATATCACAAGCCGAGTTGTGGCTTTCTGCACTAACACAATCAAACACGATAAAAGTGTTGAAACGTCAAAACATTCAATGCTGGTAGTACAAATAGTGATGTAAAGAAAATGTGTTTTAGTTAAATATTTTTGGCTTTTTAAATAAAACATGGTTTATAAAAGTTTTGAAATATAATAAATTAACAGTGTTATAATTTTTAAAGTGCACAATAGTCAAAAAGTTAAATAAAAAGGTGACAAATATTGTGCGTTCTTACCTACTTGTAAGCAGGGGCTCCAGATTGGGCGAAATTTCGCAAATTGGGCGATATTTTTCCGAATTTTGCGACAATATTTTATAATTTGCGAATATTGTAACTGTTGGGCGATTTGGGCGAATTTTGATGATGATCCTACAATTTTTAACAAGAAGAATTTTCCTTGCTACGTGAATTAATTTCTACTATCACAATTAATTGTGATCTACTATAATTTTTATAAACTTCATAATATTACAAGGAAAACATTAATCGCTGTCAAAATTTAAAATATTGGTTGGTAAATAGAAAAGGGAGGTATGCTGAAAATTTCTATATAACCTAAAAGACAAATTTGACAGCTAAATTTGACTGTTACGGAATTGGTTCTTTCTAATTTTAAAATATTTTGACTCATAAAATAATGATCGTTACAAAATTATGTTATAAATGGATTTATTTAACTTATTCATTTTATGTATAAACACTTTTATATTAAATGTGAAATAATTTTAATGATCAAATTATATGTATATGATGAAACTATACGTAAATTCTGCTACGTTTCAATGAAGTGTCAGATTTGTGAACTGACATCACAGAACTTTTACTAAATCATGCACTGATCACTGAACTAGAATACAAGTAATAAATAAAGTAATACAAGTAATAAACAAAAATAAATAAATAAATACAAGAAATAAAGTATGGTTTTGATTCGACTTTGATGATTTATTGTATGCACGTAATACGTATTCAAAATTATTAAAAAATAGTAGGTAGTCGTGAGATCAGTTACAAAATTATAAGATAGCAGAACAAGAAGCTACAAAAATATACACATTTACGTACGAATGCATATACATTTTTACATTGGGCGAATTTGGGCGAAATAAAAATTAGGTTTGGGCGATTACTTCATTGTAAAAACTGGAGTCCCTGCGTAAGAGAAAAAATTAAATTAAAGAGCGAAAGTACATTAATAAATCTACGTGTTTATGCCTGCTCCGAATTTAATACGGATTTTGGTTTACTCCCAATTTTTTGTCGTATAAACTCGATAATTCGGATTTTGGCTTAAGCCCAAATTATTTGAGTTTAATCCCAATTTTTTTATATGTGTGTGTGAGGTAAAATGCAATATGGCGGATTCTAATTTTTAGTGTGAAAGTGAAGCTGTCACGTTCTTCTTCTATTTTTTATGTGGAAGAAGAATAATATGTATACTATAAGTGTATAAAAATATCAACGTTTGCATGTACTTTTTTAATCCCAATTTTACCGTTTCTACGCTACTCCCAATTTAATCCAAAATCCGTATTATTTTTTCATCGTATAAACTGTTAAAATGATTCAACCATAATAGATGGTAACTCACGTTCGTTGAATTTCGTTAAAATTTCAATGTCATTTTTTCGTACGTTAGCTGCCATAAGAATCGTATTATTTAATGGAAGACGCCGTTGGTTAATGTTGTATTTTGGGTGAATCAATTAATTTGTATAGTTTCGAACGATAAAGTAATTACAGTTTTTTTTTTTTAAATTAATCGGTTTTTTTTATTCCTTATTTTTCTTTCCCTTCATTGATTTTTTATTGAATTTGGAATATTTTTGCCATAGTATATATAAATCTACGATATTTTCCAATTATCTATAAGTTTTTTTTTGTTCATTTTTCAAAAAAAAAATCACAATATTTAACAAAATTGAAAATAGTATTTCACACAGTATAAACTGAAAATGTATACAAAAGCAAACGTTTTGTTACGTTTTCATTGTGGACAAAATGTCAAAATTACAGCACTTTTGCTTACGTTCGTCCAGTTTCTAACGTCTCTTTATGTTCTATTTTGGTTAGGCCATAAGAAGCAACTGAGTAATAAACGAAAGTTTTCTCATATATTTTTTCGTGAGAGATAGAAGCTTTTCGTCCCTCACACTTCCCGCACAGGTCATGCAATTTTAAAAATTTTGATGATATTTGAGCTAGTGTATAGTGTGCCTCTTGTTACTATCTACTCTGTGATAATACATACTTATGTTTTTGTATCAATTACCTACAATTTCTATTTTATATTTAGTTGAATCAATAAGGACAAAATATTTTAATAAGAAAACTTTTATTTCTCGTTATTATTTTCTTGTTGTATTTTCTAATAAAAAGAGTAAAATAAGTTGTTGTCGTAGGTGTAGATGAAAATACATACATACTTATATAATGCGAAATTGAAGTTTAAAGTACATATTAAATTTAAATGAGTATTATGAGTACCAATTAAAATATGTTTTGATTTTTAAGTACATATAATATTAAGATTAAGTAATATTATCATCATTAATTTGTTATGTAAATTTGTGTATTGATTTCAAAAGAAAATATGTACCTATATACATATGTATGTTATTTTAAATATTATATCTTTAATTTTTTTTTCCCCATGGTAACGGTAGTATGTGCTTTAGTATCCTTTATTTATAGATTCACGTCAGATAGCTATCATTGAAAAATTTAAAAATACTAGATACATTCATATTTCTATAATCCAATTCGATTGCATAAAGAAATATCCGTTTCTGAAGTAAATGGGTTAATTTGTGCTGTTCTATGTATTATAAGCTTTGCCATTGGAATATCGAAGATAGGTTTTTTATTTAATTGTTTAATTTACGTAAACATTAAATTTACTTGAATTTAATTTTCACCTACAACTTTTTAAATAATGAATAAATTTTTATTTTTGGCTGTGAATTAGAAAATTAAAAATTAAAAAAGGAGTGAATGTATAAAGTATGTAACTATATGTACATATATTATGTATATTTTATGTAAAAAACATACGGCGCATGATGAAGAAAATCTTCATGGCTTCCTCCAGTATTTTTTTAAAACATTTTATCTAGAAAGTGAATGTATATATTCCTATTGAAATGTTAAATGGCATTTTCACGTACCAGAAACATATTTATATTATAGTTACGTTTTGCAGCTCATATATGTAACATAATATAAAAAGTACAGATAACTATAGATAGTAATATGTATTTATCGTACAGTTGGTTTTTAATTTCTTTTTTTACTAGTTTACATATTATAGAAAAATTCTAGTAATATTCTTTAAAAACTTCAAAACATTTTAAGTATGTTTTCTTTTTATTTTGCCATATTATAATTTAGCATTATAGGATTTTTTTTTTCACTTTTCTTTAACAACATAAAATATATATGTACATACATTATATTGTTGGAAAAGACACAGCATAAAAAGGATATGTATCTACACATATAATAAACTGTGTATTTATAATGAATATCATGTACATATTATATGACATTTAAACTGAATGTGAAAATTCTAGTATAATGATAAAGATAGTATTTTAGTCCTTTGTTTTTTTATTTGGTATGATTTTACAATATGTATGTAGAATGTATGTACTTATATTATGTGTAAATATATAAATATATAAGACAAATACGTGTATGATAAATTTGATATAATAATTATATTTATAGAAAAAACTACACATATGTTGTAACAGATAATTAAACTATATAGGTACATAATATATGTATATGTTACGGTAAATGTGATAAATCGGTAAATATGATGAATTTTCATATACATATATAATGTAGTCATTAGTCACATGTCAATATGTATATAGGTATAGAAGAAAAAAGTTTATATTATTATTCTTTAAACTTTAATTATTCATATAAATACACCTATATGTATCAGAATTATTATAAATTAAATTTTATTAAATCAAATCAATTTATTCACTTTATTACATATAAATAATACATATAACCTCACCATACTTTAATTTTTTCTCTTGAAAGTAGGTAAGAAGGCACAATATTTTTCACCTTTTTATTTAACTTTTTGACTATTGTGCACTTTAAAAATTATAACACTGTTAATTTATTATATTTCAAAACTTTTATAAACCATATTTTATTTAAAAAGCCAAAAATATTTAACTAAAACACATTTTCTTCACATCACTATTTGTACTACCAGCATTGAATGTTTTGACGTTTCAACACTTTTATCGTGTTTGATTGTGTTAGTGCAGACATCCATAGCGCGGCTTCTGGATGGTTTTAATGATGGAAGAAAGGAAGGAGGAAGGAAGGAAAAAGAATGTTTTTTTTTATTATTTTTATTATTATTATTTATAATACTTCCAATTGTTTTTTATATTATGTCGTCATTATATCTTTTCAAGCAATCCTATTGGCTTTACGTAAATCACACAAATTGATACTATTGCCTATTAGAGATGATTTTGTTGAAATTTTTGTTTGCTAAGAATTATGATTTCCTATTACAAAAACGTTTTTTAGTACTGTAAAATTTAGGATTTTTGATCGAATTTATGAATAAAATTATTTTCTAAAAGTATCATTTTGATATTAGACCTGATAAACCATATACAAATTAATAAATTTTATATAAAAAATTCATTATCAGAAATTTTAAATGTGATATAATATGCAAATTAGCAGCTTATGTATGTACATGATCATGAATGTTTTTTTAAAATATCCTCAGATCCTTTATTAAATAAATTTTAAAAAGAAGAAAAAGAATCGTTCACTTTAACTTCTCATATACATATGTACCTACATACTTATGTACATTCCCAATCCCCATTCCTATACTGAATTTTGTATATTATTTTGTATATCAATGGATATTATTATAAAAAAATTTTAAAAAAACATGCCTTCACAAATACTATAAAATTCCTATTTAAAATACATTAATTATACATGTGTATGTACATATATTGAATTTGAAATCTTTTAGAATCACTAAAGAAAAAAACAACAATTTCTTATCCTCTTATATTGTAGAGCAATTTGTATATAACTTGTTTCTTTGAATTCTAATTGCCTGGTGCAAAAATAATTTTTAATGCTAGAAAATTAAGAATTTTTGATCGAGTTTATCAATAAAATTATTTTTTTTCAATAAAATTATTATCATTTTGATATCAAAATTATATTTGACCTGATAAACAATTAAATTGGATATGTAAATTATCAGCAGAATTATAAATGTGATCATATGCAAATTAGCTACTTGTATACTTCTTCTTCTTGAAATACTTGAAATATACAATCAAATCCTATATTTTTAATTTTTCATACAAATTTTTATACTGAACCAAATGGTATGGATACTGATGAATATATGGAGAAAAGGAAAAGCTGTTTCCATATGATTCTGTATATTGTAATGCTTGAAACATGAGAATGATTGTGTTAAAAATGTTAAAATTTCTCAAATTTTTTTAAAAATTTTGTATGTATTGCATGGAAAATATATAGAAAAGAGAATATACTTTAAAATTAGAGAAATTAAGAAAAAATCCTGAGAATAAGAAAGAGCTTAAAACAGCTTTAAGATTGGAGGCCGTTTGGTTGTGACTATTTCAATGTTCTACGATAATAAGTCTGATAGAATATTCTATTGTCATTGGTATTATATTACATACATACATATACATATACCTAGTACCTACATACATACATATATATAATCAACAAGTCATTATATTCATTGCTTTTTTGTTTAATGCTGCTTCTTAGAAGCATTATATTTCTATATCTTTTTTTTATTTTTTTTTCATTCCTTTATTTTTGCAAAATAATATTTCAGATATCTTATGTGGGAGGAAAAATAAAATTTTTAAAAAACTTTTATACTTTTATATTATACCTATGTTCTACGTATTACTTGTAAAATATTTTTCTTGTTTATTTCTAATTAAAATAAAAAATAAAAATAATACATATTATAATAATATCCATGGAAATATGTATATCAAATTATTATTTGAAGTACCCAAGTTAAAATAATCTTTAAAATAAAAAGATGAATTTATTATGAATGTATTATATTTCAATTAATATCTCTTTAATTTTTTTAGAATTTAATACGTGATTCGTTTTCCAGTTTTGTTATTCATGACGAATTTTTCGTATTTAACTAAATAATTGCAGTGATTTAATACTTATCATTTAAAAAATTATCATAAAATATATACGGGTATATATGTATATATGTACATAAAACTATTGAATGAAAAGAAGGAAACCAATACAAAATCTATCCACACAAAAAAAACTAATATAAATTTAAAATTAATTTTTGAAGAAATTATAATAAGTACGTACGAAACAGGATACCAAATTATAAATTACAGCCATCGCACAATTGGGGCGTCAGCATCAGCGTAGCGCCGAGAGTTCGCACAATTGGGGCGACAGCATCAGCGACAGAAATGTCAATGCTGTCAAAAAATGCTTCATAAAAAATAGATTACTACTGCAAAATCAAAGTCGTGAAGGGTTTCATGACGCTGAAAAATAGAATAGAAAATAGAATCTATTTCGGCGTCAGCGTCAGCATCAATTTCAGCGATGGCTGTTATGGTTATATTGCCATAAGGAGTTTTATATATGTATGTATATGTAGGCACATAAGTATTTGATTTTAAATATTATGTGTCCAAAGAAGTTTTAATTATTTAAGCGTAATCGAAAGAAAAAATTTAAAACAAAATATGTAAAAACATTTAATAAAAAAAAAAAAAGATAATAATGCACACAAAATTAAATGGTCACTCTCTTATTTGCTTCAATTAGTCAATTAAAGTAAATTAAAGCGGACGATGACTTAACTATACGAGTATCTCACGCGGTGATTTAAAACAATTCAAATAATCATCAATAATGACAAAATTTATGTATGTAGGTAAATATATCTACGAGTATGTTTAGGTTTAAAAGTATATATGCGTATATGTATAAATGTACTTATGTGATATATGTATATACAGGGTGATTCCGTTACGGTGTCCGACCGGGAAACTACGGATAGGTCTCGGCGAGGGGAACAAAAAATCGTATTGGTGGGGGGGGGGGAAATCTCAACGGTTTAGGAGTTAGAGGGGGTTAAAGATTTTTGGTACTTTTTTCATATTTTACCCTATAACTTTTTACAAGGACACTCTAGGCTCATCAACTCTTTTACATAATTGTGAAGGACTTCTGCGCCTTTCCATCAACATCTTACCTGCTGCTGTGTATCTGACCATTCAGAAGTTATAAGGCCTCAAAACCATAATTTTGTCCGTTTCTCACAGATTTTTGGACTTTAACCCTGATTTACTCAAAAAAGGCTTAAATTATCCCTCATTTTTTATTGCAAAAAATGAAGGCTTAATTAATTCTACATCGATTTGCTATCTTCATTCTTTTCAAACAATGCATAGTCTCTTATTTGCGTAAATCATAAAATAACGTCTAAACTGAATCTCTTCTCATCTGAAAAGATCATTTTTCTCCTCGATCTCGAAAACTATTTTTTTGAAAAAAATGAAGATAGCAAATCGATGTAGAATTAATTAAGCCTTCATTTTTTGCAATAAAAAATGAGGGATAATTTAAGCCTTTTTTGAGTAAATCAGGGTTAAAGTCCAAAAATCTGTGAGAAACGGACAAAATTATGGTTTTGAGGCCTTATAACTTCTGAATGGTCAGATACACAGCAGCAGGTAAGATGTTGATGGAAAGGCGCAGAAGTCCTTCACAATTATGTAAAAGAGTTGATGAGCCTAGAGTGTCCTTGTAAAAAGTTATAGGGTAAAATATGAAAAAAGTACCAAAAATCTTTAACCCCCTCTAACTCCTAAACCGTTGAGATTTCCCCCCCCCCCCACCAATACGATTTTTTGTTCCCCTCGCCGAGACCTATCCGTAGTTTCCCGGTCGGACACCGTAACGGAATCACCTTGTATAAAGGGTGTTATTTTGTTGAGATAAACAATCGAGACTTCCGAGGTTTTTTTTCATTGATCATCGTATGATTTTTTGTGGATAAAACTTACGAAGCATATTGAAAAAAAAGAAATAATTCATGACGATATAATAGGGCCCATAGACGGTCAACTTGGTTGACAACCAGGTTGTCAACCTAAAACCTACAGACACTCCAACCATGTCGTCAACTTGTATGCCAATCTAATTTTTTCAAAAGATTTGTTAGGTAAACAGCTATCGGAACCTAAGTTTTTACTAGTGGAATTATAAATTTCAAATGAAGTTGACAATATTGCTACAGACACAACAACCAAGTTTACAACCGTTCATAAAAATCAAAAAATTTTGATTTTAGTCCAACCAGTTGGTTCAACTTGATTTAGGTTGTCAAACTGCCCACACACAGTCAATATTGACTTCAACTTGCAATGTTGACAACCTGGTTGTCAACCAAGTTGACCGTCTATGGGCCCTATAAAGACAATCTGTGAGCACAACACTAAACTTTAAAAATTTATAATTTATATTAGAATTTTTTGAAAAAAGTCAATGATTTGTAATTAAAAATAATAATTAAAACGTTTTCTATAAGACATAATTAAAATTCAATAAGTTTTCTAATAGGATATCAAAAGAAAAACTCATTAGAAACTTCAAATCAAAGAATTATTCTTTAAGCTTCTTCTGTTATGTGGTAGATACATTGTATATATAGTAGATTTATAGTATTATAGCTTTTCGTTTATTGTTGTGAATTAAACTCATTCGATATGACTCAGATTTTCCAGACTTTCATATTTACATATTGAGAAGTTAATATCACATATAGACCATACACACTAAGCATATATGTACGTATGTATATATATACATATGTATGTATGTATGTATGTTAAATATAATATCAAATTACATAAATTGTGCATAGTAATTATAAGTACATACATATATTTAATTATTAAAACACTTAAAATTATTATCAAACATTTAAAAGACAACATACACAGGTAAGACCTCAAAATTTCCAATCAAAATTATTCATTTTAAGTCAAATTTGCATTATTTCAGGTAAATACTCAAGTTAGTAATGGTAACATAATATCATAATGATAAATAAATAAAAAAGGATTCACTACCACCTACGTTTTGAATAGTATACGTACATAAGTTTTAACTCATCGATTACGTGTGAACATTTTTCACTTTAAAAAAAAAATAATAATTATAATAATAAAAACGAGTTAAGCCTGTTTAACGGTTTTAATTTAGCGTTTAATTTTGATACGTATGTATGTACATATGTATATATATATATAACTATGTATAAGAAAAGACACTTCAAATTTTATTTCGATAAAAAAATATACATATATGTACATATGTGTGTACGTACATATAAACTGGGATGATGGAGATACTGTATGATTTTCATAAATTGTGACAGGTTAGTAAATCCAAATGTTAAACTGTTAAGTTTCATAAACTTGTGGATACAATTTTTTTAAATGGGTAAAATTTTGCATTTTTATGTATTTAGGTACATATACACAAATTGATAAGTTTTTGAAATAGATAATTATTTCTTAACAGGTTGATTATATGTACATATTATATCTTAGACAGTAGGTACTTATTGCACAAGATCATATATTTGATCCTAATAAAAAAATATATATTTATCCTCCAAGATTTATTTTTAAGAAATTTTCATAAAATGATATTGTGAATTATCAGCTTTTACTTTCTCAAGAACACACCTTACAAACGGAGTTTAAAAAAAGTGTGAAGTATGTACATAAATATATAAGATATCCTTTTTACAATAAACTCAAAATATAATTAAATTAAAATTAAAAGTATGTATCTATTATAAAATGTATTGCACAAGAATAATTTTAATAAAATGAAAACTATGACTTTTAAAGTTTTAAAATCTTATGATAATAAACAAAACATACACACATACATAGATATGTGTATATATAATACACCTACGAATTTCATTAGCACAACAAAAACATAATTGCATTATTTTGTCATAAAACTATAATTATTATATAATAATGAACTTTTTTTTTTTACTTTATAAAATCACAACAGATAAACGCCTGAAAATTTACCTCCATTGATATATTTTATTATAATGAAAAATTTAGAATTTAAAATAAAAATATGAAATTTTGAAAACAAGTACGGGAACAGTGCTCTAAAATTTCAGGAAATTTTCATTCTATATGTTTTTTTTTCTTTTGTTTTTTCAAAGGAACTTTGTGAATACATTAGCATTGTAATGTGAAAAATTTTTCTTGTTATGAATACATTTAATTTAAAAATTAATATAGATATTTAAATAAACTTTTCTTACAATAGATAAACTTTGTATAAACGAACAAAAATATAAGACATTATAAATGTATTATTTATATTTAGTACTCTGTCCCAGTTAAAGTAGATCATCATATAATCATAATCATCGTCATAATTTAATCAAATCAATTGGTTTATCCATATTGTAGAATGTATTTCTATTTTTCAATATTAATTCATGTGTATGTATTTATGAGATAGAATGTTTTCATATTTCCAAAGTCGTTATATTTTAAATTCTTGCTTGGGTTCTGGTTTTTTTTTTTTTTAATTTATCTTACTTCTTCATAATTTAGTTCTATTTTCTCTCTTTCTTATCGATATATCTATCATATCTATTTTATAGAGTTTATATGGTGACGGTTACTGATCTAGAAAATTTTCATTTGTCTTCCCTTTTTTTAACGTCAGATGATAAGCTATATATTCTATTACTCAACCAAATTACCATGTTTTCAAAAAACTACTTAAATACACATCCATATTTTTCAAAACAAAAAAAAAATAAATAAGAAAAATACGTATGTATATAATATATTTTAGATATCGCAAATGTAAAAATAAAACTACAGATCTTGAAAAGTATGTACGATTGAATACCTAATTCAATAATTTCGTGTAAGTTAGGTAATTAAATTTTTATTTTTGGGATGTCAATTTTTTGGATATTTTTAAAATTTCAAAAAATTCAATTTCTTATATCCTCACATCTTATACATATGTATATACACATTATAATTAATTTATAATACATATATCATTAAATTTAATTAATCTATAATACTATATTTAAATTATATTTATACATACACATATAAATTAATAAACCACAAAATAATGTTAATTAGATAAAGATACACCGCATATAATAGATATATTGTATACGTAAACATTATGATGATGATGTGATGATTATTATGCTGTTGTTGATGAAGATGATGATCATCACCATCAACTCAACGTTTCTCAGAAAATAGTCTTTGATTCCATTCCAGGTAAATTTAAAAGTAACCAATTGCCAACTGGACATTATTATGTATAAATAAATAAAGGTAAAAAAAAAAAGTTAAGAAGAAGAAATGCAAAAGAATAAAATCACTACAGAACTATATCTAAATATACCTACATATCTAAAAATTAAAATAGCTCAATATATATACGAATATTCAGAGTATGTACCAATAAAAAGCATCTTTTGAAGCCCACAATATTAACAAGTAGAAAAGTGCAAAAAACAAAATACACACATAATAATATATGTATATATATAAAATCAATAATATACACTCCGCGTCACTTGATTACGGCCACTGATTTTTTAAAGTTATTTTGGATATTACTATAAATTTTGTTACGTGAGTATTAGTTTTTATGCTTGTATTTGAGAATACGTTCTGTTACGAATATAATCACGGAAAAAAAATTTGAAAATATAGTACCGTTATTTGTGCAGTACTCATTAAGTACAATCTCTTCAAAAAACATGCATTTTTTTTTTCGTCACTTGATTACGGCCAGTATTGAAAATTAGTGTTCTAACTACTATGATGAACAATTTTCGACTTTATTTCAAAATTATTTCGTTTATTATATTGCTAGTGTTCATTAGCTATCAAATTATTGAATTTTTTGAAAAATGGGTGAAGAAAAGACATTGGCAGAAAGTGAAAAGGCAAAAATCGAGGTTTTGAAGCAAGAAGGCTCTTCAAATCCCCAAATTGCAGAAAAAATTGGAAGAAAAAGAACTGTAATTGATTCTTTCCTTAAAACTATTGAAAATTACAGACAGAATAGAAGAGGGCGAATCGCAGAAGCGACAATTTCTCAAGATAAACAAGCAATTCTTCGCACAGCCTCAAACCCAGGCCTATCAGCAGCAAAAATCAAGGCTAAAACCGGAGTTCTTGCCATTTTATCAACAGTACGTCGCGTAATTGATAGTGCGACGCATCAACAATTACAAAAATTGAAGAAAAAAATCCCCGTTGAATACGCCACGTGAAGAAAGGCGATTGGAATTTGCAAGAAATCACATGTCGTTAAGGAGAAAGTGGAAACGAGTTGTGTTTTAGTACGAAAAAAAAATTTAATTTGGATGGTCCTGATGGATTTAAGTTTTATTTTCATGACTTAAGAAAGGAAGAACGATTTTAAGCAGAAACCGCATTATACAGGGTGGTGTTATGGTTTGGGGAGCTATTTCATTTAATGGCACTATTGACTTACCTTTTCAAAATACGAGAATGACTGTAGTTTCACATAAAACCATATTAGAAGAAGCTTTTCCAAAGTTTATTTAAATGTGTAACGGAGTTACATTCTGTCCCCATTTATTTTTAAGAAATGTATTGAAAAAGAAAAAAAAGAAAGAAAATAAATTTGAAGTGAAGCAAGGACTTCATAATGTTTAAACTTAACACGCATCCGCATGGAAAGTTTATTTTCCTAGACATTACCGCCAACAACGCCATCTGTTTTATAATAAGAAAACAAAGTTTTAAGTTTAAAAAAAAACCGTTTAAAGAATGTTCTAGAATAATTAAAAAATTAAAAGCTTGGAAATTGGAAACACGCAATTTCAAAAGTGTATAAATAGAGATGAAATTTTCATATTAGACATCAGTCAATCATTTGATCAAGTAAAGATCAGTCGATCAGTGGTTCTGATCAGGATTCAGGATATCAGTTGGTTTTCATAACTCAAAGTAAATGTTTTAAATTAAAAGTAAAAGTAATAAAAAGTGGTAAGAAAAAAATAATAAAATAACGTAATTTTGTTGAAGGTTTGTAGAAATAAGGATTTTCTCGTCTATCTATGAAATTCACTTTTTGAAGTTGAGGTTAATCCTCTCGTCTCAAAAAGTAGTCTAGATAAGTTGAAAATCCCAAAAACATTCTACTTAGCTTCAATGTAAATTGTGGTTATATTCGTTAGAATCAAAAGTTGAAGGTTGGTAGAAATAAGGATTTTCTCGTCTATCTATGAAATTCACTTTTTGAAGTTGAGGTTAATCCTCTCGTCTCAAAAAGTAGTCTAGATAAGTTGAAAGTCCCAAAACATTCTACTAAACTTCAATATAATAAGTGCGTGTATATTTCACAAAGAAAGGAAAAGTTGAAGACTAGTAGAGATAAGGATTTTCTTTTCTATCCGGAAATTCACTTTTTGAAGTTGAGGTTAATCCTCTCGTCTCGAAAAGTAGTCTGGATAAGTTGAAACTCCCAAACGTCCTGCAAGCTTCACTTTTCATATTTTTTACAACAATAAAAAAGAGACTAGGTAATGAAGTTTTAAAAGTAAACTTGTAAAGGAACTAAAGCATTCCTGAGATTCAGAAATATATTTTAAATTAGTGGAATTCAAAAGGAATTCAAGTATAAAGGAACTAAGCTTTCCTGAGTTTTTAAAAGTATATTGTATTTTGAGTTGAGTTAGGAGAATTCAAAAAGAATTCAAGTATAAAGGAAATAAAGTTTTCCTGAGTTGTAAAAAATATATTTCTGGGGTTATTAAGAAGTTGTAAAAAAATATTATATTGTGAATTAATAAAATTAAGTAAGAACGCATTGTATTAAAGATAAGAATAAAAAGTATATCAGGGAAAATTATTGTAAAAGATCAGGATTTTTGAAATAATAAAGAATAAAATTAAGTTGTTAAAAATTGAACTTTTCATTAATAATTAACGACGAAACCTGATCCTGGAACGACGAGCTAACCTGTGCTAACCCATAAACGTCGTTATAAATGTTTGGTCCTCTGGCTTTGATTTACCAACAGGATAATGCTCCAATTCACACCGCAGGACGTGCTAGACAGTTTACCGAAAAACAAAATGTGTGATTGCTACCGTGGCTACCATATTCGTCGGATTTAAATATCATGGAAAACATTCGGAGATGGCTGTAAAGGGAGGTCTATGAAGGAGGAAGAAAATTTGAAGATAAAGCTTCACTAATAGAATCAATAAAATCTGCTTGGACAAAAATCTCGCTGAAGTTCTTGACATCGTTATACAATTTGATGTTATCACGAATTTTCAAAATAATTCGTCACAACGGAGGCAGCAATCATTATTACAATGAATTGAAAATAATAAAAAATTAATCAATTTCATATGAATAACACAAAAAAGTTGTTTTTCATTCAAATTTTACTTTTTTTGAGACAATTTCAATACTGGCCGTAATCAAGTGACGAAAAAAAAATGCATGTTTTTTGAAGAGATTGTACTTAATGAGTACTGCACAAATAACGGTACTATATTTTCAAATTTTTTTTCCGTGATTATATTCGTAACAGAACGTATTCTCAAATACAAGCATAAAAACTAATATTTACGTAACAAAATTTATAGTAATATCCAAAATAACTTTAAAAAATCAGTGGCCGTAATGAAGTGACGCGGAGTGTATATACATATATGAAGTGTAAGAAAAATATACGTAAGATATAACATATGAATCTATACATAATTTGTATATATCATATGTACGATATACTTAATATATATTATACTTCTTTTTTTAATTTTATACTAAATCCATGAAATAATATAAAATACGATACTTATTCATATTATTACAGGTATCTTTTAATATAACAATCACTTTATAAGTATACCTATTTATATACGCAGATATATGTATATACATATTTATTTATATTATTCATAGAGTTAACATAACAAGAATATCCAAAGAGACAGACAGCTTACATCGATCGGCTACATAAAAGGAAAACGGCGACTCAAACTATATATATACAATACATACATATACCTATTAGCTATCAGCTATATTCAAACTATAATATATCAGCACATTTATTATTATTTTTTTTTATTTTTCAAACGACAGGTAAAAGAAAATCCGAGACACCGAGACTTTATATTTTTGAGCTGCTTATAATATAACGCAGCCCAGCAAGAAACAACTTCTATAAATAAAAACAATAACTATACTAATTACAATACATGATATCCATATGCATATACATCTTTCATATTCAGATATATATATACATATGCCTATATACATATATATACATACATATGTATATGTATGTACATATATATATAAATTTTGATACAGGTATTCAATAAAAATGAAAATAAAAGTCAAATACAAATCATTAGGAAAGAAAAGAGATGAGGGAAAATTTAAAAAAAATATATACTTATCTACGGTTTTGTAATATTAAGTTAGTTGTAATGAAACTAACTTTAAAAAGAAAAATTAAGAAGAGAAAAAAAAAAGTAGGGAATAAAAATGGACAACTATACTTTATTTAACAATTAAAGTCAGTACAGGCAAGATAGGCATACTTTTCTATACTCTTTTACATTTCGTTTGTATAAATCTGTCTCATGTGTGGGGTGATCAGATCAGATCTCAATTTCAATCGAGGAGAATCTTTTAAATTAAATATTACCAAGGGCAACAATCTCATCGGGTACTGCCTCCATAAGCACAACACTGACTTTAATTGTTAAATAGAGTATAGTTAAGGTAAGGGAATCCAACAAAACAACATCATCATAATCATCATCATCATCATCTTGAATCGATTGATGGGACAGGTGGATCTTAACTTTGGTTTAGCAATACACATTTTTTCAAGCAATTCAGACTTTTGCTAAAATATGATGATATATGATAGCAACATTTAATGTACAAAATACATCAAATACATACATATTTTTGCGAATGAGAGTATCTTTTTTCTATAATTTTTTTAAAAAGGTAAAGCAAATAAATTTAAAAAAAAAAATTTCTGGAATAACTATGGATTTAAAGTCTTTAAAATTTTTTGTTTCTCATAAATAGAGAAGCCAATATAAACAAGTTTGTAATATGTATTATGTAGTATGTATTTTTTTTTTTCATTTACCCTGTAGGTAAGTTAAGGGACCGTAAAAACATTGATCTTACTTTGGAAACTCCAGCTCATGTTGTTTTGTATTCTTTTCCTTCGGTTAGTATATTTTTTTTTATTTTTGAAAAGTGCATTATCTTGTTTTATTTTACCTTTCCTTTTTGAATGAAAAATGGTGTGCAAAATATATTTTCATTTTTGTTATAAACGTTATTAAAGAAAAAGATGAAGGTAATTCTACAAAACAGACACATACTTATAACTACATACATATCAATGTATGATGTTTGTTATTACCAATGTAAAACTAAATTTATAAAGTATGGACACTCGCCACGTGATTTTTTTAACAAATTTATACATATGCAATTTTTGCGATCATTGAACTCCAAAAAATTCAAAAAATTCCATAAGCAAAAACAGTATAGAAGCTATGACTTGTTTCAATACAATATTCTTCTAGAAATTGCAATGAAAAAGAATGCATACAAAATAGTACATGAAAATAAAAAAAAACATATATGTATTTAATATGTATACATATTTTTACCACGTATTTTTAAAGGCGACCTGGAACTGTCGTCATAGTATGTGTTTTTCATTTTCATAATGTTTCAGGTCGCTTTATGAACAATGTAAACTATACGGACACTGAGAAAAGAAACGAAATTTAAAATTTACTAATACTCAAGTGAAGGAAATATGAATACATTTTTTATCACGTATTTTTAAAGGCGACCTGGAACTGGTTTTCTATGTGTGTGTTACCTGAAATGAAATTTCAAAGGGTGTTATTATTTTTTCTGATGGATTTTCCGTTTTTTCTAATTCTAAGAAAAAATTATTAATCATTAATTTTTTAAAGACTTAATTTTATCTGTAAAGATGTAATTAGTGAAATTTTAGTTAACTTGTGATATTTTAAGTTGAAGAAATTTAATAAAAAAAATGAAATTCTTAGTGTTTCGCACATGTAATTTTTTTTTTGTAAAATTTGTATTATAATGTTAGAATAAAAATTTATTTTGTAGTAGAAAAGTTTTAATTCACAATGTTTAACAGTGAAAATAAAAGTTTTGATTATTTTTCAACAATTTTTTTTTTAACATACATAAAATATTTATAAACTTGTATATTTTTCCTTTGCACCCCATAAACGTGTTTCAATTTCTAAACCACATGTTGTTCTTTTTCCAAATTTTATATCTCTTTCTTACAACTTGCAATATTTATTACTATCGATTTTTAGCAGAAAACACAAGGTCGAAAAAATAACGGTACCAAGGTCACAAAAAAATTTTGTAACACGTGCGAAGTGTCCTATCTTATATTAGTTGATCGGTGGTTATTACGACGGGAAATCCGTTCGAATAAAAAAATAGAGCATAGTGAAGCAGAATTAAAAAAAGGTGATAAAAACAAAGACATGAGAATCCTTAAAGTAATATTTTTTAAAAATTATGATATAAGATTTAAAATATTAAATAAGTACATAATTATGCAATATGCATACGTATAATATCAATTATAGAATAAATAAATCAATTGAATATTTTTTTAACTATAATCAGAAGAAATTTCTATCAAATGAACTATAACAGAGAACAATTATTTGTTTATTTTTTCATAAATATTTTCTTTTTAAAGCAAAAATTAGTTGTCGTTTACTAAGTATGTATGTACATACGTTCTTTAAAACACCTGTTCCAATCACATGTTCTTGTTTAAAATAGCGAAATTTTCAATTTCCTTAGTACCTATTTTGTTAATTTTAATTCTAAGTCAACATTATCATTTTTTAAAAAGTACTATACAAATGTACATAGCATGTACATATATGTACATAAAAATATAAATAAATTAGATTTTTCATTTTATTTTTCCTAGAAAAAAAATGTATTGAATTTTTTATATTTTTTTATTAAAAAAAAAACAAATCTTTTTTTTTAAAGATCGAATAACAAAAATTACATATAAGTAAATTTAAATACACATAGGTACATACTTTTTTGTATCTTGTTACTTATGATGTTTTACTTTTATAATATGTATGTACTGTCTGAAAGAAATAAAATTCTGTGCAGGTACTTACTTAATTTTTCAATAATTAAATTTACTTTGAATTTTATACAAAAACACCCTGATATTTATTTCTATTTGTATACTGTAGTAATATGGTTGTAATTTTTTTGAAAGCATATTGATAGTACGTTTCTACTATTTATGTATCTATAGTTATAACAACTGAAAATACGTAAAACAGTACTAAAATTTCAAAGTAATATATGAAACTATTAAAAGCAAAAGTTGATCTATTCCACTTTTTGAAAAAATTGAGTTAATGATGGCAAAATGTTCGTTGTGTTGAAGGCTTTTAATCTGAAAAATTTCAATTTTGAAAACTGCATTGATGCCCCTGAAAAATGGTTGTAAAATTTGGCATTGGAAGCAAAACTTAAACTATTCCAACATGATGTTGGTAGCAAAAGTGTTACTATTCCATTGAAGTTTAAAAACTCCCTCTACAGGCAACCAAATGTTTCACGAGTGGTCTACAAAACATAAGTAGATATAGAAAGGAAATAAATTGTATGGCAAGGTAGGGTCTATGTTCACCCCCTCCCCGTTACGAGCGTTTGAAAATTTTCAGCTAGGCAATTTTCCATTACGGCTATTATGTATGATAACTACTGAACCATGTCAAATATTTAAAAGTTATTGACATTAAATTAAAGGAAACTAATTTCTTTTACAGCAGTGTGAATTTAATCGCCCTACGATAAACCATTCAAAAATTATTAGCATTCAAAGTTCAACTGCAAAATTTGCGAAGTTGTAAAATTTTCGCTTCGAAGCAAAATATGTCGAGAATTTACTTTATCTATATTTATTTTTTTATATTTTATATTTCAAAATAAAAGGTTATTCTCTTCTCTTTGTATTTGCCTTTGACCGCATTCAAAAATCTTCAACTGCTTCTGAGTTATTACACAATTAATATAAGTTTACCTATGTATTTCCAATATTTACACATTCATAATGATATAGTAAAATCACCTATTTCGGACCGCTACTAAAAGTTTAAGACTTCAAACACAGACAAACTTTTAATTTCACATCCAAATTATATTGTAGATTCGATTATAAATATTTTGATCGATTTTTGTTGATTAAATGTCAAATTTAAGTTGAAAAACAAGATGTATTTCTCGGAATATGATATTTTAAATTTCAATTCTGAAGCACCTATTTCGGACCGTCGAAAAAATTACTGATACCTAATGCGGACCTTTAATGATCCCTACATGGACCGTTTTTTAATTTTGAGGTTTTAATAACTAAACGCAAATAAAACTAAATATTTTTGAACTTTTTTTAAAATAAAAAAGAAACAAACTTTATTAAAAATTATAAAAAAATAAACAAAATAAAAAAAAGAAAGATATTCAATCAATTGAATATACGTATAAAAATACAAATTTTTCATCTTCAATTAGCATCTTACATATATTTTTACGTAAGATCTAAATCCATTCATAACAAAAAAACAAATAACTTTTTACTGGATCCATATACACTCGTACCATTATTAACTGCATTTATTGCCTCTTACAACTTTTGTGTACGTTGATTTGCCATTATTTTTCCTAGATTCGTATTTTCTAACAAATTAAATACAGAAATAATCAGCATTAAAAAAAAATCGTATGGTCCGAATTAGCAGCACAAATTTTCATTGACTATTTCCATTATGGACCGCAAGGTATTGTGTCATTTTTTAATTGTACCTCAACTTTATTATAAAGTATTTTTAGGTCCAAAATAGCTCTAATTACTTTTTAAAGTGTAAAATTCACTATAACAATATTTTTGGTAATATTCTTTTTAATTACACATAGAAAATTGAAAAATTGTCAGCCTTGTTTATGTTTGCATTTCGGACCTAGTGGTCCAAAATAGGTAGAATTAAGAGAAAATCATATTCCTAATTCGGACCGTCAGTAAATATTTACTATAATACATTAATTGTGTAGTTCCTTTTAATATAATGTATTAGAATTAAAAAGTTGAATATTATTAAAAAGTTTAACTAAGTATATAATAAGTATAATGTACCAGAATAAGTAAACTTTTTTTTAAAAGTTTTTCGAATATTTTTCGTAAATTTTTATAAATCCCTTTTAATAAAAATTGTTTTACTTAGAATAAACAAGTTTGTTTTTTTTAAGAAAGATTTAAAATAAATTAAAAAATAATCCTTAATTTTTTTCTTAGTAAGACATTTGTTGCAAAACTACGTAATTTCACTTCAATGAGATGCAAAACTATCGTTATTCCACTTCAGTGAGATGCAAAACTTGATCTATTCCACAGTTTGGTAGCAAAACTATAACTATTCCAAAATTTGCTTACTAGTATTTACTAAATTAAACATTGATTTTTTTAAATCCATGTTTGAATTAAATTCAGAAGCTTAGAGTTCTCATATAAAATAAAAAAATTATTAAAATTGCATTTAATTTAAAAGTTATACGTTTTTCCTGTTTTTCTCAAAACCATCTAACATGGAATAGGTATATATAAGTACTTTTGCTTTTAATAGTCTCATATATGAAATTCCTTACCAAAGCTATATACAAATAAAATAAATACTATGCAGTAGCACCCCCGTAAACAAAACTTTATTGTATGTACCAAAAAACTTTTATACTTTCGTTCTTTTATTTATACTTATCATATTCAAAAGCTATACTAAAAATGCATACATACATATTTATATACGATAAGTTGATAAATTGTATATAAGTATAGTTGCAGTAATGCAATGCAAATAAACATGTCTTTAATACAGGATGTTTTATATAAAAATTTTACTAAAGGATAATAAAAAAATTATCACTCTTAAAAATCAAGAAATGTTCGTCTTTGTTTGCTTTATTCATCTTATTTTTTACTTTGTAATTTGTTGAAATAAAATGTAGTTAACAGTTCAAAATACATACATATTTCGTTATATAGCTTGTCCCAAAAGAGTTTAAGTTTCGTATTGCACTACGTTGGCATGCGCAGAAGAAAAGATACTTACACACATGCGTTTTTGATGTTTTAAATTCTAATAAACAGATTTCTTCTTTCGTATATGTATACACAAGAAGATCACTACAACATGTAAAACATGCGCAATTAACCTTCAACTGAAATAATTTCAGCTATACTCGTAAATGTCTTATTTTCCATATACAGGGTGTTTCACAGTTCGTGTGCCAAACTGAAATGGGTGATAGATCTCGGTGAGAAATGAAAAAAATCGCATGGGAGGGGGGGAGGTGGTCTATTCTCAATGGTTACCGAGATATTCAAGGTCAAACAAAAGATTTTTCGACGAGTTACCAGTTTCACTTTTTGCAACATATTTCAGCGTTCGCTCAGTGTAAAGAGGTAAATGAAAATTATTTCCATAAGGAACCTTCAGACCTTTCAAAAAATGTCTTTTACAAAGTTTTGTGTTAATTGGTTTTAAAGTTATTGTAACTCAAAGTCAAAAAATTTTGAAAAAAATTCGTCATTTTTATGTTCAAGGTCGAATATCTCGAAAAAAACCCTTATTATTTTTTTTAATTTTTTTAGCTTAAATGAAAGCCTATTTTATCTACTCTAATACATATTGTTTTTATTTTATTGCATTATCTTCATCCGTTCAAAAGTTATTGAGCATAACTCAAGGGCAGTTTTTTCAAAATCGAGTAAACTTGTTCTTGTGAAGAATTACTCAGTTTGTCTTGGTATGTTTTACTTCACTCTTATTTTCCTAAGGCTACTGTTTTCGATGTGTCCTCCTCCCTTTTGGATATAAATAATAGCTCTTCGTCTGAGTGCGCCTTCCAAATTAATTGTTAATAAGACAGAGTTGAAATTCAAATGTGCTTAATTGATTGTTCAAAATGACGGAATTTACAAGAGTAGAATACGCTGATATTATTTTTTGCTATGGTTTTGCAAATGGAAATTCTCGTGCGGCTGAACGTGAATACCATCGACGTTTTCCAGAAAGAAGACAACCATCAAGAAGTGTTTTTGTGCGTACTTTTCAAAGGCTAAGAGATACTGGAAACGTGAGCAACGTTCTAATAGAAAGAGATGGACATGACAATGCAAGGCAACTTTCAACGGAAATGGAAGAAAGAATTATTGGACAAGTCAGAGCTGATCCTGCTTTAAGTACAAGACGCTTAGCTTAACGGTTAGATTTGTCTTCATCAACAGTGTGGAGGGTGTTAAACAGAGAAGGACTTTATCCTTATCATTTTACACCTGTGCAGGAACTATTGCCTGATGACTACGCAAAACGCACAGAATTTTGTAACTGGCTGCTTGATAAGAACTTTGAAGATTATACGTTCTTGGATAGTATTTTTTGGACTGATGAGGCTCAGTTCACAAAATCTGGTGTTGTCAATTTCCAATGTCCGATGAAAATCCAAGGCAAGTGCGAATTACTTCAACGCAGCATCGTTTTTCCTTTAATGTGTGGACAGGAATTATTGGTAGTCGCTTACTAGGTCCACGCATTCTACCAGATAGGATTAACAGTGGAAGTTATCTCGAATTCCTACAAACTGTCGTACAAGACTTATTGGATGATATTCCATTGGCAACTTTAAGAAATACTTTTTATCAGCATGATGGAGCGCCAGCGCATTGTGGAAGAAATGTTGTTGAATGGCTGAATGAAAATTTTGAAGGTAGATGGATAGGACGTAACGGTCCCTTTCATTGGCCAGCTCGATCGCCTGATCTTACACCACTTGATTTTTATTTGTGGGGAACCATGAAGGATTTGATATACGCCAGGAAAATTGAAATTAGAGAACAATTACTAACGCGAATTCTAGAAGCCGGAAGAAAAGTTAGAGAAAATTTATTAACAATTAATTTGAACGACGCAATCAGACGAAGAGCTTTTATTTGTGTCCAAAAGGAAGGAGGACACATCAAAAACAATTTGTAGAAGGCATTTTGGCAAACAATAAGTCCTTTTTATTACTAAAATAAGTCCTTTTTAGGACTACAAAGTATTTACAGTGAAGTAAAACATACCAAGACAAACTGAGTAATTCTTCACAAGAACAAGTTTAACCGATTTTGAAAAAACTGCCCTTGAGTTATGCTCAATAACTTTTGAACGGATGAAGATAATGCAATAAAATAAAAACAATATGTATTAGAGTAGATAAAATAGGCTTTCATTTAAGCTAAAAAAATTAAAAAAATAATAAGGGTTTTTTTCGAGATATTCGACCTTGAACATAAAAATGACGAATTTTTTTCAAAATTTTTTGACTTTGAGTTACAATAACTCTAAAACCAAATAACACAAAACTTTGTAAAAGACATTTCTTGAAAGGTCTGAAGGTTCCTTATGGAAATAATTTGCATTTACCTCTTTGCACTGAGCGAACGCTGAAATATGTTGCAAAAAGTGAAACTGGTAACTCGTCGAAAAATCTTTTGTTTGACCTTGAATATCTCGGTAACCATTGAGAATAGACCCCCCCTCCCATACGATTTTTGTCATTTCTCACCGAGATCTACCACCCATTTCAGTTTGGCACACGAACTGTGAAACACCCTGTATAAAAGGCTTGAAAAGAATTTATATACATCTTTCACATTGAAATATTCTTAAAATTGAAAACTTTTTCGATTATAAAAAATAGGTACATAGATGCAAAAATAATTAAAACAAAAATAATTATGTACATATGTATATGTACTATACATACATACGTATTGGAAAATGAAATAAAAACAGCTATGAATTTCTAAAATAAATGGCCTTTTTCTCGGACTCCCTGTATACCCATATATACGGATCATATGTATATATATATATATATATAAGAATGTTTATGCCATACAATCATGTGTGTACATACATCTAAAATAAGTATCTCATCGTGAACAACCCAAAGCAAACCTTATTTATTTTGTTTTAATTCATTTTTTTTTTACATTTTCAATAAAATGTTGTCTTACTGTATCACTTTATACTCCTCTCGCATTGCATAGGTATATAAGTATGCACTTTTTTGTTCAAACCATTAGATTGAACCGTAACATCATGATGTCTTTTATATACGGGAATTCCCTTACGTAACTACGTGTATAATAAACAAAGTAAAAGACTATGTGAATTTATTTATGAATATAGAAAAATTTATATATAAGTTTATTATCATATTATGTATGTAGTATTGTATATATGTATGAATTACCAAACCAATGATGCCTGAATTACTGTACATTCTATAGATAGATAAAAAGCCATCCTCAAGAGTGCATAATATCAAGTACATACAAATGCATTAGGAGCGGAACGAATATTACTGAATGCTGGTTGATATAGTAAAATGTATAGATACTAGATATTATAGATAGATACATTCAATATAGATACATATATGTTGGATGAATGTGCATATACAAAACATAGAATATTATGTATGTAACTATTTATATATTTTGTTGAATATTGAACATTATTTTAGTGAAATGATAGTGCAAAAGAGTGTTAGTATATACTCTATATATAAAACTGCAATATACAATATTTATGTACGACATTTATATTTATGAAGTATGTAATAAGTATATACATATGTACATATTATTTCACTACATTACATAGTATGGCACTGGCACTTTGTGCATAAACATCATGTTGTTCAACTAATGAGCGTTTGTTTGCAGTTTGCAAAAATGTACAGAGAAAGAAATCTAGTACGAAAGATATTACATATATCATACTTACATATTATAGAATAATGGATATAACAGAGCTTATATTATGTGTAGAAAATAAAATACATTAACAACAATTTTTAAAACCCACTATTTAGTAGTATGTATACATTATGTTTACCTATGTACATAATATATCAGCATCATTGGTAGAGAAACTAAATCTAAAACACAATAATATTGCATTACGAAATAAAACCAATGCAAAAATAAGCAAGTGAATAAAGGGAAGAAAAGTAAAAATTAAAATTGATAAGACAAAAGATGTACATTTTATGAATACATATATTATATCTATAGTTGAAAAACTGGGTGGTGGTGATGATGGTATGTAAGTATATGTATTCATACAGATATTTTAGAGTTGATGGTTCAGTGAAGATTTCTTTTGTGTAATTCAAAAGACTTTAAAAGTCGCTTACGAAATAGAAACAACCCCCAATAACGTAATTTTATGCTGATAACTTGTCTCATTTTTGCTACCCTCGACAACATTCTTACTGTGTATGAATTGAATGACTATACTATACTATACATATATTACTATGATGATGATGATGTGGCCTATCTTTTCTGTTAGACTTTCACTCTAATGCTTCATGAAGACTACTGTTTCTATTCTAAACCGAATAAAAAAAAATTAAGAAAAGAAGAATACCATCATGATAACAAATAGAATAGAGGATTTCGAAGGCTAAAATTAAGGCCACAAACAATATACAGGGTGATTCCGTTACGGTGTCCGACAGGGAAACTACGGATAGGTCTCGGCGAGGCGAACAAAAAATCGTATTGGTGGGGGGGGGGGGGGGGGGGGGGGGGGGTAATCTCAACCTTCCTTGTTTTACCCTATAACTTTTTGCAGGGGTACGCTAGGCTCACCCGCCTTTTTGCAAAATTGTAAAGGACCCCCGTGCCTTTCTATCAACATCTGATTTGCCGCTGTACCTCTTACCGTTCAAAAGTTATAAGGCCTCAAATCCATAACCTTATAACTTTTGAACGGTAAGAGGTACAGCGGCAAATCAGATGTTAATAGAAAGGCACGGGGGTCCTTTACAATTTTGCAAAAGGGCGGGTGAGCCTAGCGTACCCCTGCAAAAAGTTATAGGGTAAAACAAGGAAAAAGCACCAAAAATCTTTCCCCCTCTCTAACTCCGTAACGGTTGAGATTACCCTCCCCCCACCAATACGAATTTTTGTTCCCCTCGCCGAGACCTATCCGTAGTTTCCCGGTCGGACACCGTAACGGAATCACCCTGTATACATATATGTACCTAAATTATCTGAAAATTTTATAAATACATATTCGTATGCATTTGTAAAAGTATATAATTTATTTTTAATAAAGCAATGGTAACAGCAAAATGTAATAAGCAAGGCAGCATTGCAAAGATAATAAATTAATATGGATGGGAGATTGAAAATGAAATTTTAGCTAGTATGGTGTGTTGTAATGTTTATATTGTTGGATATAAAACTACATTATCATATTGTATAGATTCAGTTATACATATGTATGTATACTACTTGAAAAAAAATTTTCAAAACAAAGAGGATATGGATATGGAATGGAATGGAATGTGTTAGGTTAAGCACTATTACAGATATCTATGAATAATGAAGTATAGAAATATAGTATAATCAAGTACTGAATAGATATATATTTGTATCTATACATTACGTATAGGATAGGCAAAATGTACTTATACATTGTAACCATGGCTGAAAAAGAAAAACGAATAGCGTGAACAATGTTACAAGTAAAATAAAATAGAATATTGTTACATATGTAAGTATATTAAGAGAAAACTACTAACAACAAAAACAAAATATGATTGGAGCTAAATATAAGATACAGAGATACACAGAATACAGATTATAATTAATGAGAGAAATAAGAGTGATTAGTGAATAGTGACTATGGTTATTGATGGTTAATTCAACAAAATTTTAAAGGAATTTAAAAAGTCCAAAAATTTAAATTCATTCAAACTACCTACCTATATAATATATATACATATTATGATAAATCACTCTTACATACATTACATATTATTAATATATCATATATGTACATATATTAAATGCAAAACTATTGCATCTCATTCTATCATCATATTATTTTATAATCTCTTATTGGTTTTATTAGTATAACTAGTTACATATAATATATTTCATCTATGGATACTACAAAATAATGTATAAAAACATTTTAAAGTATTTTTTACTTTGTTTTTAGTTACCATCACCTCTGTCTATCTTTTTAATATGACTCGTCGTCATACAGAGATTTCTTCAATTCTCACCTCTCGATCTCCTATTAATCCAGTATAAAACATCAGTTTTTTCTGAGATCTTTTTACATACCTATGTATTTTTTTTTTTTTGCCTCGTTTGTGTTGACGTCAACAATAAGAATTCTTTCTATCTTTTTATTCGTTCCTATATAATTATTATGATGATGAGATGCTTTGCTTGCGTTTTTAATGTTGAAAAAAAAAATAATAATAAAAATTATATACATACATTCATATATGTATATACTGAATAAAAGCACATATTTCTTCAGATTTTTTTTTTTTTTACATACAAAAATATAAATGTAGGTATGTACTATATATTTATATGTGTATTTAGAAATATGTATGTACAAGTATTTATAATTGTGCAGAAAAGGTTATCACAAAGCGTTTTTACTGTTCTTCTATAATTAATGTTACACATATGAAGTATTATCCGTTGAAGTAATAGTACAGAATTATTATATATATTATATTATAGGTATATATACAGGGTGATTCCGTTACGGTGTCCGACCGGGAAACTACGGATAGGTCTCGGCGAGGGGAACAAAAAATCGTATTGGTGGGGGGGGGGGGGGGAATCTCAACGATTTAGGAGTTAGAGGGGGTTAAAGATTTTTGGTACTTTTTTCATATTTTACCCTATATCTTTTTACAAGGGCACGCTAGGCTCACCAATACTTTTACATAATTGTGAAGGACTCCTGTGCCTTACCATCAACATCTTACCTGCTGCTGTGTATCCGACCATTCAGAAGTTATAAGGCCTCAAATCCATAATTTTGTCATTTTTTCACAGATTTTTGGACTTTAACCCTGCTTTACTCAAAAAAGGCTCAAATTAACCCTCATTTTTTATTGCAGAAAATGAAGGCCCAATTAATTCTACATCGATTTGCTATCTTCATTTTTTTCAAAAAATGCACCCCAATTTTCAAGGTCCTAGCTCAAAATCGGTAGAACAAAATATCCTTTTGTATGCAAAAACACAAATTTGGCTTTGAGTGTACAAATGTATACCATACATTTTATATGGAAATTTTGAAATTTTTTTTTCAAAGATCTGTATCTCAGCATTCCATCAACCAAAAACCTTAATTTTTTGACCTAATTATTTGCTAAAGTGTTCTCTTTGATTATTTCGTACAATTTTTTTCTAGTATTATTACTTTTTGAGATAAAGTGCAAAACAAGGTAAAAAGTCGAAAATGTTCCATACATTTTTGAGACCAAACACAAATTTTACTTAAATTTCAACTTCAAAGATCTGTATCTCAGCATCCCGTTGACTAAAAATTAATATTTTTTTATTAAAACATTTATCAAAGTGTTCTCTTTAGTATTGTTCTTTACAGTATTTTTATAGTTTTTTTAGTTTTCAAGATAAAGTGCATAATAACATGAAAAACGTGAATGTTCCATACATTCTTGTACATTCATATATATAGTAAAATCACCTATTTCGGACCGCTACTAAAAGTTTAAGACTTCAAATACAGACAAACTTTTAATTTCACATCCAAATTATATTGTAGATTCGATTATAAATATTTTGATCGATTTTTGTTGATGAAATGTCAAATTTAAGTTGAAAAACAAGATGTATTTCTCGGAATATGATATTTTAAATTTCAATTCTGAAGCATCTATTTCGGACCGTCGAAAAAATTACTGGTACCTAATGCGGACCTTTAGTGATCCCTACATGGACCGTTTTTTAATTTTGAGGTTTTAATAACTGAACGCAAATAAAACTACATATTTTTGAACTTTTTTTAAAAGAAAAAAGAAACAAATTTTATTAAAAATTATAAAAAAATTAAAAAAATAAACATATTCAATCAATTGAATATACGTATACAAATACAAATTTTTCATATTCAATTAGCATCTTACATATATTTTTACGTAAGATCTAAATCCATTCATAACAAAAAGACAAATAACGTTTTACTGGATCCATATACACTCGTACCATTATTAACTGCATATATTGCCTCTTACAACTTTTGTGTACGTTGATTTGCCATTATTTTTCCTAGATTCGTATTTTCTAACAAATTAAATACAGAAATAATCAGCATTAAAAAAAATCGTATGGTCCGAATTAGCAGCACAAATTTTCATTGACTATTTCCATTATGGACCGCAAGGTATTGTGTCATTTTTTAATTGTACCTCAACTTTATTATAAAGTATTTTTAGGTCCAAAATAGCTCTAATTACTTTTTAAAGTGTTAAATTCACTATAACAATGTTTTTGGTAATATTCCTATTAATTAAACATAGAAAATTGAAAAATTGTCAGCCTTGTTTATGTTTGCATTTCGGACCTAGTAGTCCAAAATAGGTACAATTAAGAGAAAATCATATTCCTAATTCGGACCGTCAGTAAATATTTGAATTATTGCATTTTTTCAAAAATTACTTTTTCCTTTGATTTTCGAAATACATTTACTTTATTTTCTACTACCAATATGGCATTTTATGATCCAAAAATTATTAAAGTGCTTATTTTGTTCAGATACTTACCTTATTTCAGCACATAAGAAAAAATATCACTTAAGCACATACCTCTGTACTTTTCAAAGTTTCACTCAACACAGAACTTATAACAAACAATAATAATACATTACAATAAAGGTTTTTCTTTAAAGTTAGTAACAACATATGAAACTATTATTTTGAAAAGAAATCGACCGTTTTCGATAATTATATTGCTTGTTTTTCTGCAAAATATTTGAAGCGGTCCGAAATAGATGCATAGGTCCACAATAGGTGCGTTTACTATATGTATAAGCAAACATCTATTGTTGGCTTTGAAGTTCTATATCTCAGCATCCTCTGAACCAAAAACTAATATTTTTGGATTAAAATATTTGTTGAAGTGTTGCTTAAAAGCTGTCTTATACAGTAATTCTGTAAGTGCCATAGTTTTCAACCAAAAGGACAAAATACGCGAAAAACCATTAAAAAGTTTTACGTGTTTAACCTTATTTTCCATTTTATCTCGGAAACTAGATAAAATATGAAACTGCAATAGTAACGACATTAAAGAGAACACTTTAATAAACATTTCATTATAAAAATAATAGTTTTTGGTTTACGAGATGCTGAGATCCAGACATTCAAAGTCAACTTTAGGTCTTAATTATGGTCGAATTTGTAAATGTATGAAAAGTTAACGTTTTTCGCCCTATTTTGCACTTTATCTCGAAAAATAAAAGAAAAAAAAGAAAACTGTACAGGACAGTTTTAAAGAGGACACTTCAGTAAATATTAAGGTAAAAGAATTACGGTTTTTGGTCCACGGAATACTGAGATATCTTTTTTTGAAAAAAAAATTTCAAAATTTCCATATAAAATGTATGGTATACATTTGTATACTCACGGCCAAATTTGTGTCTTTTCATGTTTTTTTACCTATTACGTCCTCTTCCCCGAAAACTATGATAGTTAGAGGATAACCATATATGACAGTTTTAAAAAGGACACTTCAGCAAATATCAGTGTAAAAAAATTACGGTTTTTGGTCCACGGGATGCTGAGATACAGCTCTTTGAAAAAAAAATTCAAAATTTCCATATAAAATGTATGGTATACATTTGTATACTCACGGCCAGATTTGTGACATTCTCGATCAGGCAATCCTATGGTTAAGTTCATAATGTGAATGTACTACTAACAGTTACATATTAAGTACAGTAGTTTTCGTTTAATTGCGTCTTGTAAGTTGTCCGGATATTTTGGGCGATTAACCGAAAAAGCAATTGGCCGATTATCACTTAATTGCTTCAATGAGGCAATTAAGCAAAAAAACAAAAAACAAATAAACATTTTTTCAGTCTGACGTATTTATTTTCAAAATACTTTAAAAAAATACAAAAATAACATAAAAATAAAATATACATATATGTATGTACGTATGTGTAATTCAGTTTGTGTACTTACATTCTACCAAAAAAAAATAAAAACATAACAATATATGCAATGCAATAACATAGAATTGTGAGCAAAATTTTTGACATGTCTGAAAATACAAGGGTTGTGACTTTTTTAAGTACATATCTGGATCATTAAATCGATTCTATCAATTTTTTCCCTAAGGCAATTAAACGAATTTTTTCTCATGTACTTAAATATAAGAAATGCATACGAGCCAACTCAATTATCGGAAAATGCAAAAATGCGAAACTTCAACTAAACGAAAATTTTTTGTATATATGAACATGGGAAAATTTCTTTACTGAGTTTGTTAATCGTTTAAACGAAAAAAGCAATTAAGCGCAAGATAATTAACCGAAAACTACTTGTACCTATATGAAAAATTATTATAAGTATACATATGTACATTATGTATGTAACGTATAGGTACTTAACTTAATAATAAAATATAATATATTTATCTATTCAAATATGTATGTTGTATATATATATAAAAAAAAATCAATTCACTTACTCGATTTTGAAACACCTTTACGTTTTGCCATTTTTTTTGATTTTCTCCCCAGCTTGTTGCTTCTTTTGTTACTGTTGTCGCTGAATAATATTATTATATTTGATTTTTATGTTTTATTTATTTTTTTTTTTTTTGTGGATAATGTTGTGTTGTCGATATATATATACCTATATATTTTTGTTCACAAGTGCACTATTTTACCTATAGTACAACATTTTTTTTAAACATTTTTAAAACCATCCTTCTCCATTACAGAAAAAAAGCAAAATAATAGAAAACAATATACGTAATAATAATAAAACAAGTTTAAACTAAACTAGAAATAAAAAAAATTAATAACAAAAAAATTAATAAGGAGAAAGATCTGTTTTCCATATAATTTTCTTCTTTAAATAACAACTTTTGGTTTTTTCTTGCTTACATATTTAGTTTAGTTTTTATTTTAAGCATTTATTTTTTTTATAAAATATACATATTATGTATTCTAACGATTTTTATTTTTTATTGAAAATATCACTTTCCCTATTTTTTTTTTTTTTTTTTTTTGTAATTTTATTCCAATATTATTTTCTATAAACAAAAAAAAAATAAATAAAAATTCATAATCATAAATGTAAATCAAATTAAAATAACAAAATCAGAAAAAGAGTCACATACCTATTCCGATCCTTTTTAAATTTATACCTAATAAGAAATTATATCATTGTCCTTTAATATCAATTTTAAAATATGTACATATGTATTTGTTTACTGCTCTAAAAGCAGGTCTTTTTTCCATAAAACAATTTTTCATTGTTTTATTTTCAAAATTTCGAAAAGGAGCAGAATAAAAAAATCAACTTGTATTTATTTTTTCTCAATTATATACACATTTGCACTGTAGTGAAAAAAAATATGATTTTCGATATACATACTTTTTATACACATATACCTACTATAATTATGTAGATATGTACCCACATCGGTAACGATATATCAAAATATTCAAATATAGGAATTCCTAAGAAAATGTTTGTTTAATAAATTATTTTTCAAATTAATATAAGGTACATAATGAATTATCACAGGAATTTAATAAAAGATAGCTGTACATGTACATACATTGGTTACAACTTTAAATTAAACAAAGAATAAAGAATTAATACAGTATGTAGTATGTACTTACATATATGTTTACATTCCTGAACAACTTTTTGCTCAAATATAAAAAATTGCAGAAACATTTTTTTCCCATATTTCATTCATTGGAATGAATTCTCTGTGGGCAATGAAATCAAGCGTGATATTATCAATGAAATAAAATAATAATGTAGGTAGGTACGTTATGCAGTGAATGGTCAAAAAATTATTCATAATCTCATTTAAGAACATGTATAGGTATATACAGATTTCATTTAATCATAAGTATTTTTAAAAAAAGACCTTAAACGGAAACAACAATTCAATTTTATTTACATAAAAAAAAATTATATTAATTGTTTTTAATTGATAACAGACTTTTTTTTTAAAAATGATTTTTTGTAAGTCACTGTAAATTTTTGTCATTTTATTTACGCATAGACTATGTGGTCGATGATAAGTCAAATGACTTTAGGTTTAATTTTTATACATTATAATCAAATAGCAAAAACCAATGTATGTACATAAATGTATTTTATATGGAAATTTATAAAGAAATAGTAGTACATACATGACGGAATTTTTTTTTGTTGATATTATCACAATGTGAAAAAATATATACGTATATACTAAAAACAGTTAAAAATAAATACATAAATATAAAGATCAAAATTTATTGATAACATATAGCCACCACAAAAATAATAGGTATGTATTCAATTTTGTGGTAGGTATCTACACTTTTAATTAATATTCAATATTGAGAATCAGAAAAAAAAAAACATTTTCCACTTTTTTGTTTTTATTTGTGATGATAAAATATCATATCTCATATCATCATCATGATTTACGCATATTGTAGTTTTATTTTTATAAATTTCGTTAAATTGATATTTCCCAGAATTTTTTTTCTATTGTTCTTCATTTTCTTTTTTCGTCAATAAGTCATTTTGTAAAAAAAAGAAGGGCAAAATTGTTGCATTTATAGATAATAAAAAAATTTCAAAAATAAAAAAAGTAGGTAGGTACCTACAAATAAAAATAAATTATACAATAATTTTTTTTCTTTTGAGTAAAAAAGTCACTTAAAAAAAATCAATTTATTTTTATTTAATTTTAACAATTTTTTGTTGTTGTAAATATGTATTAATTTCAAAAGTTAATATAACTTTATTATAGGTATATTATTAATTATAATCATTCATCAATTTTGTTTTATCGATTATCAAAAAACGAAAAAAAAAAGTAGATACATATTATGTACATATATACACTACATTATAGATATATGTATTATGTACATTCGCTATGCTATGTACCAGCATGTATACCGTATATATGTATCTGTCCGTAATCCGTATACCAATTTTTTATTCTTTTATTCAATTGTTTTTGTTTTTTTTAATACATATTATTTTTTTTCTGCAATTTATTAATGAACTTTGCACTATAATCCCATAATCCAAAATAAAATAAAATACACATTTAATATTTAAAATGAACTTATATTATCTTAGTTTATCAATCACAGTATGCAAAAAATGACACTTTTTCATTTTAAAAAAAATAAATATAACATAACAAAAAACATTTATAAAGAATATTATGATAGAGTTGATTTATTTTTTTTTATAATAAATAGATAAATTTTTTTTTTAAAAATACCTAAACAAATTTACACTTAAAAACTGCACCACGATTACCCGACAATCTTTTTTTCCTAATATGTAATTAAAATTCAATTTACTAGTGCGAAGAAAACAGGAAAACTGATTACTCAATACTCATAGTCATTACTAAACTGAAAACAGTGAAAACAGTTAAATCTAAATGTAACAGAAAAAAAAAATGAAAAAGAATAATGGAAATGGAATGGAAGTAAAGAACATGATGCAGTGTTGGGGGATTGAGGGAAAATTCCCGTTTTTGGGGAATTTTCATCACAAATTTTGAAAAGAGTGATACAGGGAAAAAATACTAATAATATCTATTTTTGAGGGAAAAATAGGTAGGAACGGAAATTCCGTGTTTTGAATATTTCCAAGATTTGGTATTTGGAAAAAGATAAAAGCATATGTAGGTTATATGCAAAAGCATGAGTTAATGTTTAGTACATTTTTAAAAAACTAATAGTGGAGTGGAGATGTTTACCGTATGTCCGTATAGTTTCACTAAGGAAGAAAAGGAAAATTTAAAAAATCTAACAACTGGGAATTTCTGGAAAGTAGTTTTGGAGTCCAAGAATCTTATGTATGAGCCACATTTCCCTAATCTTCAAAAATTGGTAAAGTACGCTTTAAAATTTCCACATTCAAATGCTGAAGCAGAACGGATTTTCAGTTGTGTAACTGACATCAAAACAAAAAAACGAAATAAACTTTCTGATGTAAATTTACATAAATGCCATGTGCTTGATGCGATCTCACTAAACTTACATTCATTTGGAAAAACTTGTTTTGATTTCGAAATTGATAACGAACATTTAATATTATTTAACTCAGAAATTTATTAATTTATATAATATGTTTTACTTTATTAATTTTTGTTACTTTTTATTTTGTTTGTTTGTATTACGGAATTTTTTTGTTATTTATTTACAATTATTATTATTATTATTTTTTTTATATTATGGAATATTTTTTGTTACTTGTTTATAATTGTTTTTTTTGTCTTGTGAATTAGTTTTTCAAATAAAAATATTGAAAATGTACTTATTCTTTTATTAAAATAGCGATAGGGAATATTGTGGGAAATTTAAAAAAATATTAAGGGAAAAATGAGTTATGTCAGATCAAATTCAGGGGATTTTTGTACGAGAGCATCCCCCAACACTGACATGATGATTATTTAAAGAATAAAAAGATGGATGCATAAACCAACTAAGTTGACAGCTAAAACAGTGACGTCTAAACGGGAAATTTGACAGTTTTAAATTTGAAACGTTGAAATTCATGTGTTTTCAACATTATTTTTTTCACTAAAATTTGACATTTTGACTGGACATGACATGACCAACAGTTTGAAAAGCACTAAAAAAGCGTATGCGTAATAATTAACAGTTTATATGGTGCAAAAATAATTCGAATTTTGGATTAAATTGGGAGTAGCGTAGAAACGTAGAAAAAAGTACATGCAAATGTTGATATTTTTATACACTTATAGTATACACAGGGCCTTTCAGAGAAAATGCGAGGCATGGGGCAACTAGTATTTTAGAGGCCCTTCAAAATTTAAAGTGAAATTTTGTGCAAAAAAATAAAATCAACAGTATTTAAAATATTTTTTATTATTATCGACATTGATTTATTTTACACATGCTTTGCGCGCTTTAACATTTGCAAATTCACTGATTATTTCAGAATAGTCTAAATTACGTGCTATCTGATAATTGATGTTGAGTGTTGCTAGTCCATTTAGTCTTTCCTGACACATTGTCGATCGTAGATAGTTTTTAACTCTTTTCAGAACACTAAATGACCTCTCACCTTCTGCTACACTCACAGGAATGGTTAAAAAAATTCGAAGCAAAATCGCTGTATTGGGAAATATGTTCACGAATCCCATGTCGATAATTTCTTTAAGTAGTTCTGTTGGTTTCGTGCTGAGTTTGAAATTGGATTTGTAAATACGCTTCAGCATTATTAGTTCTTCTACAATTTCTTCACTAATTTCATCTTTATATTTCTCTAGCAATATTTTCGCCTTTGAAACTATATTCTCTTGAACCATTTCATTAAATTTCCATAAAACTTCAAAAAAATTGCAAATTGAAGAAATTGCTTGAAATCGACGCGTAAGTCCATCTATTATTGAATTTATAATTTTGTTGAAAACGTTTAAAAGAAAATATTCTTCAGCAGAGTTTTGGTCTTTTAATCGACGGTTTATTTCAAATTCTGAAGTGATCTCATTTTCAGTTGCAACTTTTTTACATTCATCAAGAACGGACTTCTATGTTTTCTTAAATTTTTCTATATTTTCAATTAGATTTTCAATATTATCATTTTCTACATCCAATGTTGCTTTACGAGATTCGATAATGAGATTCGTTTGATGTAATAACTTTAGTATCATATATGTTAAAAACTAGAAAATAAACAGTAAATTTCGAACAGTATAAAAATATACGAATTCAAATGGGAGATGCACCGACAGAACGGCGAAGTGAAGCAACGGCGTACTACCATTTTTGTGTAAATTGTAAGGTGCTGCATGCAACCATTCCATGCAATTTAGTGGTAGAAAGCACATTAAATACAGTTATGGTTAGTTTTACATTTCGTTCTGCTTTGCCTTTCCCTATATTTTTGCCTAACACATCAAATTGAGTTGCCAAGTTGAGGCCCGTGAGATTGCGAGGCCCGGGGCAGCAGCCCCTCCTGTCCCCCCCTCTGATAGGCCCTGAGTATACATATTATTCTTCTTCCGCATAAAAAATAAAAGAAGAACGTGACAGCTTCACTTTCAACATAAAAATTAGAATCCGCCATATTACATTTTACGTCACACATACATATAAAAAAATTGGGATTAAACCCAAATAAATTGGACTTAAGCCAAAATCCGAATTATCGAGTTTATACGACAAAAAATTGGGAGTAAACCAATGCTTGTGCTAAATGTCTTAGAATTTTCATGGAAGCCGGAAGGCAATGATTTCCAACAGTACTCATGAAAAGAGTAATACTCACATCTAATTATACGATTTACAAAATTTGGACTACCACCTATAAAAATATTTTGTTTTCCAAAAACCGAATAAGCAAAATATCCGTCATCAGTTGTCATTTTCGCAACTTTTGTAGAAAACATATTTTCATTATCATATTGAAAAATATCAGAACCTATGATTGAATATAGTGATGCTGATCTTGAAGATGCAATAGAATTCCTCCCTTTCCCTTTTCTTTCTTGTTCACTCCAATCTTTCTTTAGAAAATCTGCTATTTTCAAAAAAAAATTTTGATTATTTAAAAAGGGATTATTTCCAAAAAAATGTTTTACAGCGAACTCATAACTGATATTTTCAAAATTTAATTTTTCCAACAAAATTGACAAAAATTGTTCACGATTTTCCATATCGTATGTTATCCATTTAGTAATTGCTAAATAAAGTCCTTCATCAGTACATACCCTTCTACTATTTAAACACAATATTTTCATTGCATCCAATGACAATTTAACAAATTCTGGCTTATTTATAAACATTTCAATGTTTTCTCCAATCATTTTAACACATTTATTTTTTAAAGGTTCGCTATAAAAAAATGTGTGAATATTCAAGAAGTTCAAAGCAATTCTCATGACTAACAGAATCTGCAAGAATTTCTGTACAACCCTCACCAAGAGTGTTCAAACCCAAAAAAAGAGATGTATCGATGACATCTCTTGCAATTTCTGGTATATATACTTCAACTTCTCCAGTATAAATGAATTCAATAATTTTTTCCAGAATCTTGTATGAAGAGCAACGTTTCAATAACACTGAATCTTTATCTTTGTCAACTGAATCAAAGTTGAACATTTTCTCAAAGAATGGAATTGCCTCTAGAACATTTTTATGAACTGCAAAACTGTCATGATCCTTTGTTTTTAAGGTATAATCACAATTTTTCCCATTTTTGCGTTGCTCGTTCAATTTTTTTGACAGATTATTTTTAATTTCAGAATCTTGAATGATTTTACTTGCCATTTTAAATTTAAATTGCTGGATTTACAATTTATTTTCTTTAAAAAAGGATGATAATGTAGGTATACATATACTATATACGTACCTTTAAACACTTGATAGTCAAATTTCCTGAGGAATAAGTTGATTATCTCCTATGATTGTATTTATTGTTTATTGTTATTGGTGAAATGTTGATGATTGTCTCAGTATGGGTAATTTTTCCGAACTTATTAAGATTTAGAGTAAAAAACTAAAAATTACTTTATTATAAAATCAAATATTTCTAATTTCCTAATTAACAAGATGGAATCCGCTGAGAAATAGCCGTTATGTGTTATCCTATACTTAAATCTTAAATGTAACAGAAAAAAAAATGAAAGAATGATGCTGTCGCCCCAATTGTGCGATGGCTGTAATGTAGGGATGTCAAATAACAATCGATTATCGCGTTATTTCATATTCGATTGTTAGACAACATCGATTATCGTCAATTCTCTGATAATCGATTATTTTTTCTTCGATAATCGATAAATCGATGATTTTTGCTATTTTGGTTTTGTTTTTAGCAATTTGTACTAAAATTAACGTACAGTTTGGCATCACCTATCACATCATAATTATTTTCATTTAATTCACTACTTCAGCATAGGTGAAGTGAAACAAAATTTAGACACCAGGGGGTCGATTCTGTTTCGGTGAAGTGAAAACGTGTAAACAGTTTACACGCTTACACTGCTAATTCCGATTCTAATACAGTGTAAACGTGCAAAAATATGTCAAAAAGTTATCATATGAAAATATTTTTTGCACTGTGAAAAGTATCAGTGTAAAAAAAATTTGTCATTAAAATTTTTATTTATTAATAATAAAAAGAAAAAAAATAAAAGAAATGGAAAAGTAGAAATTAAGTTTACATTAAAAAAAGAGTTAGAATTAATAAAATTAGATTTAATAGTACAAATGAGACTATTAAAAGCAAAAGTTGATCTATTCCACTTTTTGAAAAAATTGAGTTAATGATGGCCAAATTTTCGTTGTGTTGAAGGCTTTTAATCTGAAAAATTTCAATTTTGAAAACTGCATTGATGCCCCTGAAAAATGGTTGTAAAATTTGGCATTGGAAAACTTAAACTATTCCAACATTATGTTGGTAGCAAAACTATAACTATTCCAAAATTTGCTTACTAGTATTTACTAAATTAAACATTGATTTTTTTAAATCCATGTTTGAATTAAATTCAGAAGCTTAGAGTTATATATGTATTTGAAAGAAAAATTACATAAAATAATCTTTTATTTATTCGTTGATTACTGAAAGCAGCGATTTAAGCAAAATTTGTGGTAACAATAGAAGATCGTATCCTTCGACCTTCACCTATCAGTATTTAATTCTTGTTCTTATTATTATGTTATTACTTATTATGTACTTATTACACGTCGCAAAATTGTGATTTCATTATAAATATAAGTTTTTACAATAAACAATACAAAAACACAACTTTTTTTTACTTGATTTGACAGTTCTCATATCACGTCGGTGAAAAAATTTAAATCAGCGCCTCATTCAGCACTATGTTTGCACGAACGCAACAAGAATCGCTTATTTGGGTACTGTGCAGTGAAAAAGTGAAAACAGTGTGTGAAACGTCAAGTGCAAACTTTTTTTTTTCATGTTTTCACTTCACCGAAACAGAATCGACCCGCAGGTGTGGTACACCAGGTATAAATAAAATAAATTTTATTTTTTGATTTTAATTATTATTTTGTATGAAATAAAACAATTTATTTTGTATTGAATGGAACTTCAGCTGCCTATGTCATGATTATTTTGTTTGGAAATGTTTCAATATTTTACTCCCAAGCAAAAAAGTAAAACAAATCGATTATCGATGGTATTATTAACGATTAATCGAATGACGATGTTTTTGAAATTAAAATATTTGATGTTGAACAATCGATGTTTTTTTAAAACTTTTGACATCCCTAGTATTCTTTTTCATTTTTTTTCTGTTAGAGCGGGTTTACACGGTCACTTTTTTCAATGGCATTGACGCCCATTCTGCTTTGTTAAATAGGAAAGAAGTAACAAGTATGTGGTGGGAAGTCACTCACGGGATAATCGAACTTTTTCTTCGAGCACGCCTGTTCCCTTTTATGCTATATTCGTAATTTTGAATTTTTTTTTATATTATCGCATCTCCTTTTCATTTTATATTTGTAATGACACAGCTCATATCTATCTTTATATATGGAGATGAAACATACACAACATATATTGTCGTTTCATCTTACCTAACAAGAAATCGGTATAGAAGAGAATGAAGAGAATTTGAGCTATAGTAAAAAAGTGACTGTGTAAACGTACGTACGACTTTTTCGTAATTTAACAAAGCGGAATGGGAGACAATGCCATTGAAAAAAGTGACCGTATAAACCCGCTCTTACATTTAAGATTTAAGTAGTGATGGGAACTATCATATATTTTTGACTATCGAATAAATGAATAATGAATAGTTTTATCTATCGAATAAACGAATAATGAATAGTTCAAACTATCGAATATATCGAATATATTCATTCCTTATTTTTACAATCGTTATTGTAATTTTATATAGAATCTTAAGCATTTTAAAAAAGAAAAAAAACGTAACAAAATATTATAAAAGACATCTTTAAAAACTCAACAAAACAGAACAAAACGAAAATAAAAAGAAAAATACTGATTTGCGAAAATTTTTCAACTTATTCTAAATTATTGCTCAAAAACAAAAGTTCATAATTTGTGTCTCCTGAAAGGAGGTTTCGTCTACTAGAAACCAGTTGCCCGGCTTTGGAGAACAATCTTTCTGATGATACAGATATTGCTGCAACACATGCGTATTTTAAATGCAATTTATACAATGTAGGAAAAATATTTTTATTATGCTGCGAAAAATGTAAGGGGTTTTCTCTTCTTTGAATATATTTGAGACTTAAATAGCGTTTTAATTCCACTTCGACCGGAACGAAATTAGAGTGTTTTTCTGAATTTTTTTTCAATTTATTGTCAAAAAAATTCCAAATACTATTAGAATTAACCTTTTCAGTTTCTAATTCTTTTCCGTGATTTTTTTCGCCAATATTTATCGTTACCTCGCATGTTTAAATTAAAATTAACGATACCATTTCTTCAAGAAGCCATTCTTGTGCTTTTTTTGCATTAGCTTAAATTCCAAATGCATGCATTTTTTAAGCGAGAATCGAGTGAGCCGTTTGTTAATTAAGTTAAAGACGGAAACACAATGTGTAGCTGTAGTATGTAGTTCATGTGGTACTACAAGCTGTCAAAAGTACAACAGTAGTGTCTAGCTGTAGTTAGCTGAAGCGGAAAGTAGAAATTTTTCTACTTTATAATTATACTACAACCTCACGCCACAGCTACACATTGTGTTTCCGTCTTTACTAAAGTTAACTTTGTTACGAAAGTTAAAGAAAGCAAAATATGAAAGAAAATGTAACTTTATGTCAATTATGTGTTATGTTGTGTTTTATTCCAGTACATAAATATTCGAATATTTATCAATCATTCGAATACATCGAATAGTACCAATATAGATATTCGAATGAATATTTTTGAGCTGACTATTCGAACTATTCGATAGTTACTATATGATAGTTCTCATCACTAGATTTAAGTAGAGGATAACACATAACGGCTATTTCTCAGCGGATTCCATCTTGTTAATTAGGAAATTAGAAATATTTGATTTTATAATAAAGTAATTTTTAGTTTTTTACTCTAAATCTTAATAAGTTCGGAAAAATTACCCATACTGAGACAATCAGCAACATATATATTTCACCAATAACAATAAACAATAAATACAATCAGGAGATAATCAACTTATTCCTCAGGAAATGTATAATTCACCAAGTTCATCATTATTAAGATTTCGTAGGTATTTGTAAAATAGTTTCATTATCAATTGTTTCACCAAGTGCAATTTCATTTAAATTTTGTGTACATAGTAATCTCTAATTGTACTGGTACTCCAACATGATACTTCTGTTATTCCATAGATATTGAAAATTTGTAAGTTTTTCTTTTTTTATTTTAATATTTTCAATTTTTTTATTTCATCAATTAAAAGAAATTCTTCTTCTCCAAGTGTTAAAATTCTAAAAATAAGATTGTAATATTATTTCTAAATTTTGGGCTGATTGTGTACTCAGAATCTAAAGTGAAAAGAAGAAAATTTTTGTAACAAACCTCAAATTTGAATTTTTATTAAAAACAACTTCATCAAGTAGATCTGGTGTAAGCAATTTAAAAATTGATGGAGTCATTTGTGCTATTGTTGCTCCTTTAAAATCACTTTCATCGAAAATCAATGATGAATTTAATATTTTTGTCAGTTTTTTTGAATTAAGTCTTAAATGATTTGTAATCATTAGTAATGCTGCTCCATTTTTTAATGCAAGAAATACATCAAGAATGAATGGATCAAATGTAGGAGGTGAAGATATGAAAATAACATCATCTGATGTTATTTTATAAAATTTACTATAAATAAAATTTTGTAAACTAGAACTAATCTAAAAAAAACATAATTTAATAAAACAAACCTTAAACATTCAACATTTGGGAATATACAACTGAATGGTACTTTAACAATTTTTGGAATTTCTGTACTACCAGATGTTTGAATTAAATAACAAAAATGATGAGAAAATGAATTGATTTCAATGTCATTTTTGTAAAAGAACACTTGAGATTCAAAAACTGATAAAGAATTTATTAATTTAAGTTTAAGAGATTCTGTTTTATCGATGCAAAATGAACTTAAAAATTTTGCTCCGAATCTTTCTAAAGAATTTATGATTTCATCATTGTCGGTGTCTGTTGAAATTGGACAAAATGCACAATATTCGGTATTTAAAATACTGAAAATAAATTAGAATTTAATGGATTTGGAATTATGCAATAAAAACTTTAATTACCTCAAAATTACAGGAATTATTTGTGGACAATAATCGAATCTGATTGCTATTCTGTCGTATTTTTGAACTTGTAATTCATTCATTAATTAAAATTTTCTCAATTCTTTTTGAAATTTGTATTACATCACTGTAATTATAAATTTGTTTTTCATTTAAATTTTCATACCATATTATCAATTTGTTATTCGAGAAATGTTCTAAATTCCATAATTTTCGTCCACAAAGTTTATAAAGCCTAGAGGCTAAGCTAGGCTAGGCTAGAATTAAGTCAACAGTCAGAAAATAAACAAATTCAGCTGACTAATGACTATTATAATAATAATAATAAATAATTATAGCCTTTTTAGTGCTTCTCAAACTGTTGGTCATGTTCAATATCAAATGTCAAATTGTAGTGAAAAAATGTGGAAACATAAAATTCAACGTTTCAAAATTTAAAACTGTCAAATTGCCCACTTTGACGTCACTTTTTTAGCTGTCAACTCATGGTAAAAGAAACACTAGTAAGGTATTATAAAAAATGAATGAGAAAAGAAACGTGACGTAAGAAAGACTCATGAATATGAGTATGCATGTAATAAGTATTTTTATCATATGGAGAATAGTTAAATAATTTAGTAATTTTAAAGTATTTCAGCATCCCGTGAACCAAAAAGCATCCCGTGATTTTTTGACCTAATTATTTGTTGAAGTGTTCCCTTTGACTATGCCTTACGATTTTTTTCTAGTATGTATGTATTTGTACTTTCTGAGATGAAGTGTAAAACAAGGTAAAGTGTCGAAAATTTTCCATACATTTTCTAGACCAAACACAAATTTGACTTAATTTTCAACTTCAAAGATCTGTATCTCAGCATCCCGTAGACATAAAACTAATATTTTCATACTAAAAGATTTATCAAAGTGTTTTCTTAAGTATTGTCCTTTGCAGTTTCCTTGTATTTTTTATTTTTTGAGATAAAGTGCAAAATAGACTAAAAAACGTTGAATTTTCATAATTAATTCATAATTAAGACCTAAATTTAACTTTGAAGGTCTGTATCTCAGAATCCCGTGAACCAAAAACTATTATTCTCATATTGAAATCTTCACTAAAGTGTTTTTTAGTGTTGTCTTCTTTGAAGCCCTATATTTTTTCTAGTTTTTGAGATAAAATGGAATCCAAAGTTAAAAATGTTGAACTGATTCATGGTTTTTCGCGTATTTTGTCGTTTTGGTTGAAAACTATGGTATTTACAGAATTACCGAACAAGATAGCTTTTAAGCAACACTTCAACAAATATTTTAATCCAAAAATATTAGTTTTTGGTTCAGAGGATGCTGAGATATCTTATTTTGAAAAATAAATTGTAAAATTTCCATATATTTTTGTATTTCATTTCTCAGATCGTCCATATACTTTTGTATTGCCATACGATCTTTCTTACATTTTAATGGCGCCTGAGAGTTCCGATTGATATTACCTTATTAGTGTTGCTTTTACCATGCTGTCAACTTAAGCTAAGGTCCCACATTGCTACTTTTACTGCGCAGTTTTTGGGTTGCAGAAGCAAAAACTGCTAAGCCTGTTCACACATAGTGGCAACCCGCTACTTTTACTACGCGCAACCTGGTAACTACAACTTCTTGCAAAGAAAACTGCGAAGGTGTTCACACATAACTCGCAGTTTTTGCTGCGCGCAACCTTTGTTGCAGTATTTTACTGTTTAGCTTATTCATTATTGTTTAGTTTGTTATGAATTTTCAATCAGTTCAGATAATATGTATTTTTTCTTCAATTAAAGATAATAATTTGTACACTAATTCTTTCGGCCAATTGTACTTAGCCATTTCCTAAATTTATAATAAATTAGTTTAAACAAAATTTATTTTTGTTAAATAATAATTTACATATTTTGAAATACTTACCGTAAAAAAAAATAAAATTTGAATCACTAGACTACACTACACTTATCAAAATTTCTCAATACTCTAATCACGGCAATAACAAACGAAAAGTTGCAGACGCAGCCGCAGCAAAGTTTCAACCAAATCAATATTTTTTTGCTGCGTTTGCAACTCATTGTTTAGCTATTCACACATCGCTACTTTTGAAACTGCAAGTTGCAACCGCAGCCTGGCTGCAGGCGCAGTTTTCAAGGTTTCTACATTGATCACACATCGCTACTTGCTGCCAACGCAGTTTTTTGTGCTGCGCAGCACCAAAAGTAGCGATGTGGGAACGTAGCTTTAGTTGGTTTATGTGTCCATCTTTTTATTCTTTTATTAATCATGTTCTTTGCTTCCATTATTGGTAGGGATGTCAAATAACAATCGATTACACTAGTTTACAAAATTTCACTTTTCGTCTGTTGCCTCGAATTTTACACCTGATTATAAATATTTTTAACACGTTATTTTTAAATCTATCCTCAATTTTTCCGCAGCACCGCGTTTTAGTAATATTCTTCAAATTACTTTTTTCATTATTTAGTACTTATAGTAAGTTACTGATTGTTACTGTGTTGAGACTTGAGAGTATTACCGGAAGTTTATTCGGTATGAGTAGTTCAAAAAGGCGTTGTTTAAACAATCCTCAATATTTTGCTATATAGTATATGTGGAGAATATATTTTCAAAGAAAGTAGAAAAAGTATTTCCGATTTTATTAAAAGTACCTATCTGCTGTTTTCGGCATAGCTAAAATAACAAACCGTGGGCTCCTAATTGTGTTTGTAAGTCATGTGTCAAGTACTTAAGATTATGGAAAAATCGTAAAAGAAGTTCCTTCAAATTTGGAATACCAACAATCTGGCGGGAACCTAAAAATCACCTGGATGATTGCTATTTTTGTAAAGTCATTGGTTACCCGTTGCTAGATAACTTGATCTGATTGAAAATATATAATCACAAATAATATAATAATACAGATGGGTATTGTAAATGAACTGAAATGTTATTCAGTGGTAATAAAGAAGAAGAACAAATAATTTTTATGTTTGCGTCTTAACTATAGTTTTTTTAAAAACTTAAAACAACAAGAACATTACCGAACAACTTTGAGTTTTTTTATTTATGTTTCCACTTTTCATTTCATCATGATTTTTTGATTTTTTCCATTTCTAACTTGTAGCTGACATTTACCTTGTTTATGCACAAAGATTAAAACGTATTAAGCATCGTTTTGAGATAATACATTTTAATTAGTGTTTATGCGTATTACAACATTTCGTTCTCACTCAAAACGTTAACCATCTGCGTGTGTAATAACAATTACTTGAAACGAATAAAATGTATATGCACACTTTAAATGCGCATTGAAATTTGGTTTATGCATCCGTATTTAGTCAAGACGGAGTGAGTTAATGCGAATTAATGTGTCGCATAAACAAGGTAATTGTTTATGATTTGTTATAAACATAGGTTTAGAAAGTGGGGCATCCAATTATCAAAAAAGTGAATACAGTAGAATCTCGATAATTTTACTACCTGATAATTTCCTATATTTACAGCGAAAGAAATTTTGCTTACTCTATAATTTCAACAGCCATAATTTATACATGAATTTACACATAAAATACATATTTGAACCTGTTAAATCGCAAAAAATCTAAGTTTGATTTGATTTGTGAAAGGCTTTATTTTTGATTTTCTTTTTGTGTTAATTAAAAATTGAGAAATATGAAATAAATAAACTAATCTTTGTTTAATTTCATGAGTGCGTTTTACTTCCATACATATGTACATATTTAGTTTAAATTTTGTATTCAATAATTTCTACTATCCCGTAATTTCAACGAGGGTAGTTTTAATTAGGTAAAATTATCGAGATTCTACTGTACATAAATCTAAAATACCTAATTCTTTAAACCATACAATGTCGGTTGAACTGAACAGTTACTTGTGCGTCAGCAAAAGTAAAATACAATATTGTATGTAGATATACAATACACCTACATACAATAATAATGGCTTTTATTTGCTTGTCACATATTTTTGTTGTTGTCGGTTAACAATTATTGTACCTAAAGGAAAAGGAAACAAAAAACTGAAAACTTTGTCAGTTTATTTTATTATATAACATCATGATAGGTTTATGTCTTTGCTAATCATATCACATTTGTCAGTTAATCGTTGTCAGTTAACCAAAATTCATGTGCAACATTTTGTACAACAGTTTTTATATATCTGTATTATTATATTGTTTGTGATATAATAATATTTTCGAAATGAGCGTGTTATAATTAGTCGAAAACAGTTGAAATATTTGAGGCAACAGATGTTGTGTAAACTAGTGTTATCGATGTTAATCGATTATCGCGTTATTTCATATTCGATTGTTAGACAACATCGATTATCGTCAATTCTCTGATAATCGATTATTTTTTCTTCGATAATCGATAAATCGATGATTTTTGCTATTTTGGTTTTGTTTTTAGCAATTTGTACTAAAATTAACGTACAGTTTGGCATCACCTATCACATCATAATTATTTTCATTTAATTCACTACTTCAGCATAGGTGAAGTGAAACAAAATTTAGACACCAGGGGGTCGATTCTGTTTCGGTGAAGTGAAAACGTGTAAACAGTTTACACGTTTACACTGCTAATTGCGATTCTAATACAGTGTAAACGTGCAAAAATATGTCAAAAAGTTATCATATTAAAATATTTTTTGCACTGTGAAAAGTATCAGTGAAATTTATCGTGTAAAAAAAATTTGTGATAAAATTTTTATTTATTAATAATAAAAAGAAAAAAACTAAAAGAATAAGAAATGGAAAAGACTTGTCGAGGCAAAAGGGCAAGCGAGGAGCAAAAACAATTCCTCATCACATATTTGGAGGAAAATTTAGAATTAGCACACGACAGGTAAGTGTTTTATTATTAAATTAATGTTTACAATTATTAAAAATTTCTTTAATATCTTTCTAAAGATTTCAGACCGTGGATGGTGCGAAGCACAAGGAAGCCGAGTGGAAGAAATTGGGAAATAGTCTGAATGCTATTGGAGAAGCATTTAAAAATCATTTACAATGGCGTAAATTTTGGACGGATTGGAGGTAATATTTAACATTTTATTTCTTGATACATAATAATTTTTTTTTTATTTTAGACTACATACAAAATCAAATGCGCAAAAAATTAAAGAGATCGAAAGTAGAAGTGGAGTCAACGGCAGAGGAGCTAAGCCTTTATCGGATTTAGAAGAAAGGCTAGTAAAAATTATCAATTATAGGAATATTAATGGAGATCTTGTTACTACAGAATTAGGATTTAACCCGATCGTAAGTGAATAAAATACCTACTTGAATTTAAAATTTGTAAATTATGTTAAATGTCGAAGACGAATTAGAGTCATTGACCTACAGAGGAGGAGCTTCATCATCAACAGCCGCTCCAGAAGCTTCAACAACAGCTACTTCAGAAACTTCAGCACCAACAGCTCCTCCAGAAACTTCAGCACCAACAGCTCCTCCAGAAGCTTCAGCACCAACAGCTCCTCCAGAAGCTTCATCATCTAGAAGACCTGGGCTACAACGACCAACTCGTCATCGTAGGACAGCAAATAATGAAGCCAATTATAATGACTTCTTAAAATTAGAAGAAAAAAAAGTTCTTCTAAAAGAAGAAAAAACTAAATTGAAAAAAGAAGAAATAGAATTAAGAAAATTAGATTTAGAAGAAAAAAAAGAAATAAAAAGAACATTAAAAGAAATTTTAAATGAATTAAAAAATAGTAGAAATTAAGTTTAAGTTTAAGTTAATTAGATTTAATAGTATAAATAAGGTTTGAATATTTTTAAGATTACAATTTAGTTTAAATGACGAAAATAAAATTTTTATTTGAAAGAAATTACATAAAATAATATTTATTTATTCATTGATTACTGAAAGCAGCGATTTAAGCAAAATTTGTGGTAACAATAGAAGATCGTATCCTTCGACCTTCAGCTAATAAGTTATCAGTATTTAATTCTTGTTCCGATTCATTTTTATTTTCATTCAACTCCTCTTCTACAATTTGTTCATCAGGAATTGGTACTCTTGCTCTGATTAGGATATTATGAAGTACAATACATGCATTTATAATTAGGCCTGCTTTTTCTGGACTGAGCACAATGTTCTTTCCTTAGATAAACAGCGAAACCTACTTTTAAGTAAACCAATGCATCTTTCGACGTGACTTCTTGTTTTTTTATGTGCAATGTTATATTTTTCTTCAGCTTCTGAAGTTGGATTTGCGATAGGCGTCATCAACCATGGTTGTAATGGATACCCACTGTCTCCGAGTAGCCAGAAGTTTCTCTCACCACTAGAGTACCTGTCCTGAAGAGCTATTTTTGCTGAAGAACACCGCCAAACGTACGCGTCGTGAGCCGTTCCTCCAAAACGTGCAGAAGCACTTAATATAATATAATCAATGTCAAAAACTATCTGAACATTTTTAGAATGACCACCTTTTCTACAATAATACACATGCTCTATTTCCTTTTTTGGTGCCATTATTTTAATATGTGTTCCGTCCACTAAGCCAATTATACTTGGAAAAGATGCGAACTCAAAAAACTTTCTCTTTATATCAGAATACTGTTCTGCGTTAGGAAATTTTACATGATGATGAGCTATTCTGTTAAGAGCTATTGCAACTTCACCAATACAACGACTGACAGATGTTTGTGACAAAGAAGACAAATTATCTTGCCCTACTGCACGTTGATAGCTTCCCGTTGCAAAAAATCGCAAAGCACTTAATACTTTGATACTCAAATCAATTCCATGTATTTTGCGAGATGTTGTGATGTACGGACGAACAGGACCGGATCCGATGATTTAGGCGCCCGGCGCACTTATAATTTTTGCCGCCCCTTGTTATGAAAATTTTTTAAATACCTCCCTTTATGTATAACGCATATTCATTTCGTTCGACATATTTTTTCAAATTGAAACATATTTCAGAGCTATTTGAAATAAATATTTTTATAATAATAATCGATCATTAAAAATTATCCTCTGATATTGACTTTTTAATTATTTAAAAACTAAAAAATTCATTTATGTTGTTCCATTTGAAAAAATATGTAATTGTATCTTAAAATGAAATAAAATATTAATAACAATCCAAAACAACAACATAACAAATATTAGTTATAAAAACTGAACAAAAATTATTTAAAACAGCTTCTCATTGAAAGTGATTATCTTTCTTATTGTTATATTGATTAAAAATTATCATTTTTCTTTAATAACTCAATTTCTATTAATTTTATGATATAAAATGTTTTCCCAATGTTTGGGAAAAATGTTTATTTAATAAAAAATCTAAAAATTTGTAAACCATTATAATTTGATATTTGTAATAATTTGGGAGATTTCAGGCAAAATTGATCTCAGTTTTATGTTACTTAATATTTATCACGTTTTTTCTTTGATTTGCGTTGCTCTTAGATAATTAATATATTCAGTGAAAATAAAGCTAAGGATCTTATCAACATTTCATTAAAACATAATTTTCATGTAACTTTAATCACAACTTAGTTATAATTGATTAAAAACAATAAGTCGTTATGTTAATATAACCAATAAAATAAAATTGAGCAATTCGTCTTGGAGCAAATTTTTTACTTGTACCATTTCAACGCAAGTTTCATAGTAAAAGAGAAGAAAAGTGAGTATGCGATGAAACTCGTTATAATCAAAAACGAGAGATGCAATGGCGCAAATTTTTTACTTGTACCTTTTCAACGCAAGTTTCAAAGTAAAAGAGAAGAAAAGTGAGTATGCGATGAAACTCGTTACAATCAAGAACTAGAGATGCGATGGCGTAAATTTTTTACTTGCACCATTTCAACGCAAGTTTCATAATAAAATTTAAAGAAAATGTGTGTGCGATAAGGAACGATACAAATTTTACCATATAAAATTTTGATAACGCTGGAGCAAGAAACTTTTCTGCTCCATGAGTTGAAATTGAAGCTGCTGCTTATGTACATTCGCATTCTGTTTTGACATTATTTCTTCTTAATAGACAAAATAGTATCAATATACATAAATGCAAGTAGGTATGTACATAATAATATGTAGTCAAATGTATTTTTAAATGAATGTACATTATATATATTCGTGCGTCGAATAAAAGGTACTTTTTAGAAATGTTATGCATATAAGAATCTAATATGAATATACATATTACATAATTCATATGTGTATATTAAATACATATATGTATTTAAATTAGTGAACTTTGAAAATTGTTCACTTTTATGTTATTTTTTATTACACAAAATTTAAATAAGTGAGCAGTTATTTCCAGCGCCCCTAAGTTATAGCGCCCGGTGCGAGTGCTCCAGCCGCTCCTATGGTAGGTCCGGGCCTGCGGACGAAGTTCCTCTAACAGTTCCAAACATAAATGCTTGGCAAAACGATACAAATTGATAAAATACTCATCCGGAAGCATTTGAGTATCACGCAAGTTGCGTCGTAAAATTCTCATATTTCGTCTAAAAACAAATTTTTAAGTTAGTATCACATTATATTATTTTGTTGTAATGTTGAATAAATTTACCTTCTGTTGTTTCTTTGTTCATTTCTTATAATTAATTGTATAATAAAAGAAGGCATTTTACAATTTTAGTTACAAATATAGGGGAAGGTGGGGCAAGTTAGGCTAGGCGAGTCAAATGGGCTAGCTTTATTTTCCTTATTTAGAATAGTGACATTTAATATTTAGAATTAAATTATGTTTTATTATTGTACTATTACACATTTCTGTAATTTTCAAATCAATCGTATTGTTTGTTTTCATACAATCCTGAAAAACAAATTTTTGACAGTTCTGATCTAATTTTTACCGCCAACGTTCGGAGTGTTTTTTCATTTTCGTTTAGTTGAAGTGAAATGCGATTAAATTTTTATTCATCATGGTTCATTTTGTTCAATGAATTTGAATTAAACAAAGTAAATAGAATATTTTTAAATATACTATTTAATATATTTATGAAAAAAGTCATACAAGGGCAACACGGGCAATTTCAATGGGGCAATATGAGCTAGTGGCCCGTTTTACCCCGAATGTACCACGTACAACAATTTAGAGGCGCTTAGGAACAAAAAAAAGTAGTTTTTACTTAAACGACATAAGAGTGTTTACACTTTAAATCAAAAAAAAGGTGGTGGAATATTTGTATTTTGGACCAAGAAAAAATATTTTTTTGGTGTGACAATATCAAATTTACGTCTAAAAGCTTTCCAGTTGACTGAGAAAAATCAAATTCCACATCCTTTCAACAAAGAAAAGGGATTAGCTAGTAAAGACTGTGTGTATGGATTTTGAATTTAAATTTAACTTATTTTTTATGTTTTAAAAAATAAAAACAATAAAATTTTGATTGAATAAGACTTGAATTTTCTCTCAGACTATTTTGCCCCGCGTGGTAGCCCATTTGACCCTACCTACGGGGCAAGATGGGCAATTTGACCTCAACTTGTAAAACTCAAAAAATAGTTTTTCAGTGAGAAATTTGTGATTTATTATAAGTCATATTAAACATGTAACCGAATAACAATTCAATTTTTCTAATCACTTATTTTATTGTGTACTTGGTTTCCACAAAATTCGACATTGAAGCTTAAGTAGCTCATCTTGCCCCACCTTCCCCTAAGTTTTTACAATAAACAATACAAAAACACAACTTTTTTTTACTTGATTTGACAGTTCTCAAATCACGTCGGTGAAAAAATTTAATTCAGCACTATGTTTGCACGAACGCAACAAGAATCGCTTATTTGGGTACAGTGCAGTGAAAAAGTGAAAACAGTGTGTGAAACGTCAAGTGCAAACTTTTTTTTCACGTTTTCACTTCACCAAAACAGAATCGACCCCCAGGGGGTCGATTCTGTTTCGGTGAAGTGAAAACGTGTAAACAGTTTACACGCTTACACTGCTAATTCCGATTCTAATACAGTGTAAACGTGCAAAAATATGTCAAAAAGTTTTCATATGAAAATATTTTTTGCACTGTGAAAAGTATCAGTGTAAAAAAAAATTTGTCATTAAAATTTTTATTTATTAATAACAAAAAGAAAAAAAATAAAAGAAATGGAAAAGTAGAAATTAAGTTTACATTAAAAAAAGAGTTAGAATTAATAAAATTAGATTTAATAGTATAAATGAGACTATTAAAAGCAAAAGTTGATCTATTCCACTTTTTGAAAAAATTGAGTTAATGATGGCAAAATGTTCGTTGTGTTGAAGGCTTTTAATCTGAAAAATTTCAATTTTGAAAACTGCATTGATGCCCCTGAAATATGGTTGTAAAATTTGGCATTGGAAGCAAAACTTAAACTATTCCAACATAATGTTGGTAGCAAAACTATAACTATTCTAAAATTTGCTTACTAGTATTTACTAAATTAAACATTGATTTTTTAAAATCCATGTTTGAATTAAATTCAGAAGCTTAGAGTTCTCATATAAAATAAAAAAATTATTAAAATTGCATTTAATTTAAAAGTTATACGTTTTTCCTGTTTTTCTCAAAACCATCTAACATGGAATAGGTATACTTTTGCTTTTAATAGTCTCAAATGAGGTTTCAAATTTCAATATTTTTAAGATTACAATTTAGTTTAAATAAGTTTAAATGACGAAAATAAAATATGTATTTGAAAGAAACTACATAAAATAATCTTTTATTTATTCGTTGATTACTGAAAGTAACTAAGTTTTTACAATAAACAATACAAAAACACAACTTTTTTTTACTTGATTTGACAGTTCTCATATCACGTCGGTGAAAAAATTTAAATCAGCGCCTCATTCAGCACTATGTTTGCACGAACGCAACAAGAATCGCTTATTTGGGTACTGTGCAGTGAAAAAGTGAAAACAGTGTGTGAAACGTCAAGTGCAAACTTTTTTTTTCATGTTTTCACTTCACCGAAACAGAATCGACCCGCAGGTGTGGTACACCAGGTATAAATAAAATAAATTTTATTTTTTGATTTTAATTATTATTTTGTATGAAATAAAACAATTTATTTTGTATTGAATGGAACTTCAGCTGCCTATGTCATGTAGGGTGACCAGGTGTACTCTAAAAAGAGTACATGTACTCTTTTGAGACATTACTCTTTCTTACACTTTTTGTATTTCACTTTGTTCACTTTTGTTCTCTTTTTTGAAAAATATTTAAAAAAGTATGAAAATTGTACTACAGCCGCAGCACGCAGTTTATCCTATTTTAAACTTGGATAATTAGTACATATCCTTCCTTACACAGCTTAAAATAATATAAACTGAAGTAATTTTAGTATGGGAAGAAAAAAGTATTTGACAATGACAACTTGTAATTCAAATTGACGCGACGTTAGGGATTTAAGCACCAAAAAGGATTTCAGTCCGAAATACAGGGTGTTTCCGTTATCACCGACCAAAAGGATACCATAGATAGGACTCATCGAGACAAACAAAAAATAGTATCGGAGGGGGGGAAATCCCAACGGTTTGGCCGCTAGAAACGATTTTTTGTTTGTCTCGATGAGTCCTATCTATGGTATCCTTTTGGTTGGTGATAACGGAAACACCCTGTATATTATAAAATGTTACATATAAATACATTATATGTGTGTTTATACATAGTATAAACTATAAATATACTATATTCACTATTTTTTTTATTATAACTGAAATAATTTACTTATTGATACCTTTTACATAGCTCTTCTTTTTTACTTTTACACGCGTCTTCTTTCGTTCTTCTCAATTCATTGTACATCCACAAATTTTTCAATGTATTTGAATATAAATTCTTCAAAAACATTGTTTTTGTATATATGCGTTAGTATCTTCACCTCGTTAAATAGAAATCAGTTTGGTTGAAAAAGTGAAGAAAGATGAGGAAACCGAACTACTCCCCTGGCTACCGAACTTGGTCGTGGGGAAGAACTGTGTAAAACCCATGATTATCTACCTAACCTACCTACATACGTTTAATGTGTATTGTGTACTCTATTGTACTCTTTTATGGAATACGAAAAAGTTCTCTTTTATCCGGACATTCCACACTTTTGTTCAAGTTCGACCTGGTCACCCTAATGTCATGATTATTTTTTATCTTGGTGAATTATACATTGGAAGTAAAACAAGAAAATGTTTAATTGATAATGAAAATTATGATGATGTAATATTTCACAAAAATTCAACTTTATATCGTTCAACTGGTGATTTACTGATTTAGTTTATAAAACAATTAATAATCAATTAATTTTTAAAGGACGTACGAATGATATAATAAAAAAATTTCGTAATCGAATAAATTTACGTAAAACTGAAGATTGTATTAAAAATGAAATACAACAATTGAATGAAATATATTGTATTTATGATAAAAATACAAATAATATAATATTATTTATAAAAAATGATATGAAAATATATGAAAATCAAATAAAATATCATTTAAATAATAAACTTGAGAATTATGAAATACCAAATGATATATATTTTATTGATGAATTTCCATTATCAAATCATGGTAAAATATCAAAAATTAAACTATTAGAAATATGTATATAAGAAAATCAAACAAAATGATAATAATAAAATTTTAGAAAATTTCAATAATAATATTTTAGAAATTTTCAAATACTGGATTTATGATATTTTAAATTTAAATGAAAATAATAAAACATTAACATGGAATGAAATAACATTTAAAATGATTGGTGGTGATTCATTTAAAGCATTAAATTTAATAACAAAACTTAAAAATTTAACTAGAAAATCATATCCGAATATTTTAGAAATGCTCTTGAATGATAATTGTGTTCTGAATGAAATATTTTTAAAATTAAAAAAATGAATCATTTAATTTTACGGAAATGAATGATGAAAAAACAAATATTGAAATGAATAAAATACAACAACGACTAATCAACAAATATCAAATGAAATTATTATGATTTTAGTTGGTTCACATTCACATTTATTGGCTAATTTAAATGGAATTACAGGTGATGTTATTTCATTAATAAAATTATCAGATAGAATTGAAAGTCAAGTTTTGGTTGTAAATAAGTTATATGGAATTATCGGATGTTATGATGGATATTTGTATAAATTTGAAATAAATTCTGGTGAAGTTTTATGGAAATTCAATTCGAATGGAATGATTAAATGTAAAGCAATTTTATATGATGATGAATTTATAATTTTTGGAAATTATTCAAATGATAAAAATCTATTTTGTTTGAATGTGAATGATGTAAGTTATATTGTAGAATTTTTTTATGTGAAAAGAGCATGGTCGTTTTCAAAAATTCAAGCTTGCATGTAAAACTAGAAAGCATGTTAGCAAAATTAAATTAAAATTAAGTACTTGCTAAATATCAAAAAAAGGTTTAAATTACAACACTCACATGGTGACACACTTCTTTTCCTTATTCAAAATTCACAGTATAAGTATGTAGTTCAAAATGTTTGATTTTATGGAACCTTCGACAAATCAATCTTGGATTTTTTAAAACGGCCCATATCTTTTGTGAAATCAATAAATTGAAATCTTAATGAATTCTAACTGATTTCTTTTGAATGATTTTGAATAATTTATTTTCCCATACAATTTTTCAGGGAAGCCTTGTTTGGAATATCAAATTCGGTTCAAAAGGTATTCTATCATCACCTGTACAAATTGATTCGGAAACATTTATAATTGCTGCATTAGATGGAACTTTTGGTAAAATTGAATTAAAAACAGGAAATATTCATTGGAAATCAATTTTAAATTCACCAATTTTTTCAACATGTTGTAAATTATCCGAAAATAATTTCATTCTAGCTGAAGTGAGTGGATTAATCCACTGTTTCAATTTTCAAGGAGAAGAGGTAAAATTTTTCAATTTAACTAAATATTAATTTTATTTGTTTTTTTTTCAACATTTTGAATTTCACACATACATCCTATCCGATTCTCTTCCGAACATGTTTGTATGTCGTGGTGGCACAAAGAAATCTTCGTTGGTTAATTTAAATATATTTTTTTCCTTACATTTAGTAGCATATTGGTTGAAATATTCTTTCACAGCACTCGAAGCATTGTTGTTATGAAACATTACAATGTTGAAGAAATCCATCATTTCAAATAACCTTAAAACTTCTAGATATTTCAATCAGATGCTACCTTTGTCGACTGGTATTCTAAATTCTTTTTCTTATCCAAGCTGATTTTATGGTAGTTCTTCACCAATCTGTCGTTTTAAGTCGTTGAGATAATTGTAAACTGGAACCGACCCAGAATGGAAAACGCTTGTAATGATGAAAGATAATCTGAGCTTCAATTTTCCTGTCTTAACACTGTTCCAAAAAATATGGGTAATTCCGCAATAGATTTTCACAAGGTATTAAGACTTTCTTCTTTTTAGGTAATTTCACATCTTTCTTATCGAACTCCTCTAATTTACGTTTTGATGCCATTTTCTAACAGAAAACTAAAGTGTTAAAATTCAATTCGATGCTTTTATACTCTCAATTTTTGTGCTCTACAACCTTGATTACAATAAACCCCACCACTTTGTAAAAACTTCTTCAAATAAATTTGCCATTCTACTGTCGTTAGATGTAAAATCATGCGAAGAAAAGTATTTTAGAAAACTTCGTAAGTTATTGCCCTTACAACGAAAATAAAGAAACACACAACAATGTAATCTTTTTTTGTTATTTACAAAGATTTTCGAGTTGACGTGTAAAAATGTTTTAATGAATTTATTGTTTGGGTATTTTCCAAATGAGTCAAAGTATTCTGCTGGTCCCTTTACAGGTAAATAAAACGCCACCCAATGTGTTCCACCTCCACTTGCGGGATCAGTGTCTGCAATAACACATGCTGGTTTTTTTATTTTTTTAGGTAAGTGATCACATGGAAACACTCCTTTGAAAATTTTTTTTGTAGCGGCATTAGTTTTTAACTTATTAACAAGTTCAATCGTTTTCATTCTTGTTCACATGAGCTGAAGGCTCCAATATCTATGACCTTAGTATAAGAGGTTATGTAGTTTTGTAAAAATTCCTTTGTTGCTCCCCCACTAACAGGAACAGTTGAAAATTTTGCCAAGGTCTTAATAAGATTCTCATTTAGATGAGACGTTTAGACGCCTAAGTTCCAAGTTTCCAAACGCGTTTGTTTGTTCTGCATGTTTGTCACAAGATGAAGGATATTTGTATATTGGCCCCTATTATGCTATTCGTATCACTTTTTGATCACTATCACGAGATGTATCACTTAAGTTCAAAAGAGGTATTACAGTATTCATGTGATACTATAAAATAAGTGATGTGATGAAATTGTAAATAAAATCGGTAACACTGTTATTTGACGTTTAATTCGTTTGAATATTTTGATTTATTCAAAATTTAAAAGACGTTAAAGTGTGATTTTAAAAAATTGAGAGAAAGAAATAAAAATAAATAATTTAAATGTTTAGAGGCTTGGTTTAGCAGCAGTGAAGATGAAATGGAGGATACCACTACTGTAGCTAGAGTTCGTAGAACTCTAAGAGATTCTTCGAATCCCCTAGAACTACCAGAAAGAATGTGAGTTTTTATTTGTTCAAGAAAATTTTGCATTGTTCATGTAAACTGATTATTTTATAATTCTCACCAAAGGTTTATAAAGTATTTCCGTGTTTCGAAAGAGCTTTTTCGTTTTATTTTGGGAAAAATGGAAGAAAAGATGGTTATGCCTACTAGAAGTGATTCTGTTCCTTTTGATTCTTTTTCGCTGAAGGCGGATATCAAAAAGGAGTTGGAAATGATTATTTTGCAGGCTTAGCGCAACCAACGGTATCAAAAGTAATTTCAGATGTGGCGAATTTCTTCGAGTCTGAAATTTGTCCAACATATATAAAATTCCCAACATCAGATGCGGAGAAAAACGAAATCAAAATGGAATTTTATAATAAAACAGGGTTTCCTGGAGTGATAGGGTGTGTTGATGGCACACATATCAGAATTGTTGCACCTCCAGGTGAAGAAAAACATCTGCATATGAACAGAAAAGGCTTTCATAGCCTAAATGTTATGCTTGTAAGTTTTTTGAATATATGAAAATAAAATAAATTCTTAAAAAAATGAACACTTCAAGGTTTGCGACCACAAAATGAAAATCACATATGTAGATGCTACTCATCCAGGTGCAAGCCATGACTCTTTCATTTGGGAAGGAAGTTCCCTAGATGGCTTTTTGGTACAAAATTACCAAAATAATGAGAGAAATACCTGGATATTGGGTAATTTAAATCGAAATTAATTGAAATAAAATACACTTATACATAGGTACATACATATTACTTTTAGGTGATGCAGGATATCCACTAAAGCCTTACTTGATAACTCCTTTTAGGAACACAATTGTCAACAGTCGAGAAGCTAAATTCAACGAGATACACTCCAAAACTCGCAATATTGTTGAAAGGACAATTGGAGTTTTAAAAAACTGTTTCAGATGTATATTAGGAGAGCGGCAATTACATTACAAAACATATAAAGTGAAACAAATTATAAATTCTTGTTGTGCTTTGCACAATTTAAGAATACAATTCAACATTCCTGACGAGGAAGCTGTACACGTACAGACTAATGATGATCATTTATTTGTGCCCGAAACAGAAAATGATGCTGGAATAAATATAAGAAATGAAATAATGAATAGTTTAATTCAGTAATATTTCACTTTTTTAATAAAAAAATAATAATTATAAAACATAACAAGCATAAATTCAGTTCAGTTTTTACTTATTTTCTAATATATAAAAAAAAAAAACAAAGTTCACATAGTTCAGTTCAGTTCTTACTTATTTTCTAGTTTATAAAAAATTAATTTGTACTTAACACATCTAATTTTCTTTTTTTACATTCGACGATTTCTAGTTGTAATTTCAATTCATCTGCTTTTCTTTTTTCTTTATCTTTCTGCATATTCTTTTTAAATTCTATTTTTTTCTCTTGCATTTCTTTCAGAAACTTGAATTTCTTTTCTTCCATATTTTTCATAAATTCGAATTTTTTTTCTTTGAGATAATATTTCTTTCTCTCATATCTTTCAATTTCTTTCAAGCATTTTAAAATGTGCTTTAAAAGTACAGATTGTTCTTCTAGAAGTTTTTTTTTATAGTCTATGGATGTTCGTAATTTTTTTGTGCGTGGAACAGATGTGGAGGGTGTAGTAATCCGAACTGAGGATGGGTTTACTCTTGGTATATAATTTACTTCACCTATTTCTGCTGATCCTCTATTTTCAAGATCAATTATTTCATCTAAAGGAACAATATCATCTGATTCTGCAATTCTGTTGAACATATCATCTGATTCTGCAATTCTGTTGAACATATCATGTGATTCTGTTACTTGATTATCTAAAGGTAATCCAAATGTATTTCCTGTAGGATTCACCGCTTTGTCCAATGAAAGCAAATTTACCACATCTTCTTCCAGAGCAGAGAAATGATGCATGCTGTTAGGGCCTCCACCAGTTGATTTTATTTCTTTTTTGTTGTGCTGCAATTTCTTTTTTATTTTAAGTTTAAAGTCCGTCCAGGTCTAAAAAAATATTAATTAGTAATAATTTTACAAATTATAAATTTCTCACCTTCGTCCATTCTAGCTCTGTCCTTGTTGGAGGACCCTGGCTGTTGAGGGATTTTGTTACTTCTGCCCATTGTTGTTTGTAATTTTCTTTGTTTATATAGTTTTCAGCAAATTTTTTTCCTTTCGCTATATGTTCGTTTTGCTTCATAAAATTAACTAGTGTTTCAAACTGCTTCCTGTTGGGAATTTTCTTGCTTTTGTGAGGAAAATTTATATTATCATAAAAAAAGTAAAATTTAGTCGGAATGTACTTTTTTTTTCTTACCTTTTGTTTAAACTCATCATCATCACTTTAATTTTTCTCGTGATTAAATGACCATCTGAAACCTATAAAATGACAGTTCTATGTGAATACTAGAATAGCACAAATAATCGAATCTGTGATATTCACCACTTTTCGATGTTTATCACTAAAATCGAATACGGTAATACCATGTATGTCAGTTCACATCAAATAACAAGTGATACGACTAGCAGAATAAGGGCCATTATTTCTTTCGAAAATATCTTATTTTCTGGTGTTAAAGTTTTTTAAAAGAAGGTTAAACTACCTTCTGACATACATATATTCAACGTTTACCAAACAGCAACTCATTGTGATTGATTCTGCTTTGCTATAATATCACTGGTATGTATATACTTTTAGAAGTTGTTGTAGACGTGACGAATTTTATCAATTTCAATGATTACATCATATTCAGCATACATATAGTACACAATACAAGTTACACTGTTTTTCAATGCTTCTTTGAATCTCCCTTCAATTCTTACTATTCCTTGATTTAACAAATTTCCACATGTAGAGACATATGAATTATCTGAAGTCAGATCAAATGCTAGGAGAAAACAGCCATTATCAAAGAATTTTTTTGTTATCTGATGAACTTTATTAAAATAGTGAATTCCAGTTCCTTTGAAAAGTGTTATGTAGCCACGTGTACTTACCGGTTTTTTTAGAATAATCAAACTCTATAGGTTGATTTGGCACTTGCACACCATTGACTGATAAATTGAATCTTGTAATATTGTTATGTTTAAAGTTGTACGGGTTTTTTTCTTGTTTGTCAGTATATGCGTCATTATCTATCATACCAAAAATCAACAAGTTGGGTAGTTGACCAATTACTACATTTTCTAAAGATAATGTAAATGTATTTGTAGGTAAAGTATACGTTTTAACTTCTACACGTATGTACTCGTATGTATGTATGGGTATGAAGCATTTGAACGCTGAAGGACAGTTTCATGTACAAGTAAAATATTTGAATTCACAGTTACATGATTCGTGTACATTGTGGCTTCTAGAATTTTGATTTCCGGAGAATTATTATCATTTTTAGAATAAAGATAATATTCTGGTTTCTCAAGTGATAGTATAGTTTTTCTTGATTAAACATATCACCATGGATTTTTACACGTTTCTTGGTTGACACTTTTTTAGAGGATAATTTCCTAGTTGATATCTTAACTCTTGAACATTTTCTTCGTTTCGAAGATGTTTTCAATTGTATCGCTGTGAATGGATTAGTTCTTTTTATAGCCATTCTACTTTTTATACCTTCACCAGCCATTTTATCAAAGATTTTATTTATACCTTTTTGAGCAAATTCTTGGGCAGCAGCTTTACCTTGCTCTTTTAAAATTTCTTTAAAAGGTCTATTACTACTACCTACTTCTTTCCAAATGGCCATTCCTGTCTTAATTGCTTGTTCTTTTAAAACTTTTGTTCCTGAAGCAACCAAGGGTTGTAAATATCGTAATAGTCCACTGAAGAAACTACCAATACCTCGTCCACGTTGATAAATAAGTTGTGCACGATACAATTCTCCGATATCTGCTGAATTTCCACCGCTTTGAATTAAATAATATTGTGTGTAATACGAATTCATTTTAGAAGTAATACGAGAACCTAATAAATAGGTACTATAGAAAACTTATTCATGTATGAGTATTTATAACTTATCGTCTCTTGAAAAAAGCATTACATAGGTAGGTACATAACTTGGTTCAAAGTTGATTAATTCACCCTGATGATCTGTTATTTTAATAGAAATACTTTCAATAAAAGTTTTTTCGATAGGGCAGTATTCTATATGTTCAAACCTTAATACATTTTCACACTCTTTCAGAGGTATTATACGTAGGTATCTTACTAATTTATCACCTATAACACGAGGTTGAATAATATCGGTGTAGACATAAAATATGTTTCTTTTATAACATTCTGCTGTTAGTTTTTGAGACTCTCGTGGCGTTCTCTTCGAAACATCATAAACTAATCTTTCTAAACTATCAATTTTATCTATTATAGTAATAAGTTCCTGCCGTAATCCAGAAGCATCAAATGATTCTTTTACTTCTGATAGAAACACATCAATATTACGTTTGTCTTGCGGTGTTTGAAGAAATATATCAGTAAGAAAATTATATAGATTATCTATGTTTGTATCAAAAGGCACTGGTATAGTCGAGTATTGACCTAAATTCTCTCTTTCATATCGAACATCCAAAATATTACTACTTGAAGTAATTTTTCTTTGGGTAGGTGGTTTAGCAGCAAGTGAATCTTTGTTTAACTTATTCAAAATCCCAAAAATCGTATCTCTAATTTGAATTATTTTTCTTTGCTTTTCTTGTTCAGATAGTGTTTTATCATCGAAGTGTACGTTGCCTATAAAAAGTGTTGTTCGAATTCATATTTTTTAATATATAATAGGATTAAATTTAAATCATAATTATTGTTTAAATTCATAGTTTTAATATATAGATCATAGAATTGCATTAAAATCATTATTATAATAAATAAAAATAATTTTATTTTCTAATAATAAGTATACATTGTTCATAAAATAAATTCTTACTTATGCATTTTGCTGAATATGCACATTCTTTATTCAAGATAGACAATTCATCAGACGTAATCTGATATCTTGTTTGTCACATTAAAGAATTTCATATAGGAACAATATGTGTGATTTTTACAATGTAAGCATTTATGTTTTATGTGCAGTGAAAATATTCTAATAGAATTAGGTATTTCTCCCACCTTTAAATTTGTATTAATTATTAGATTTAATTGTATATATAAGAAACTATTTTATGAATAAAATTTAATTATTGTCAAACAGTGAGTTAAGACTTTTCTTCGTTGTTACCTCTAAGTGAGTCTGCTTAGAGCACTGTTTCCTTTTAATTGACTTTAATTTTGAATATTCTATTGTAGCGGTGACAAGTGCCGTTTGCAATATCAACATAAAGGTTAAGGTTTATGTGCCTTAACTCATTTGAAACTTAAAACATCAGAATAAAATAATTCTGAGCATAATTTGGTGACCCCGACGTGATCTTATAGGATCAATTTTAACTGATACAAGATTTATATTTTTTCCTCGAAAGCCCTAATAATTTAGAACCATGACTTTAAATCAGTTAGCAGCGCAGCAGGAGGAAACTGGCAGTGGAATCCAGCGATCGTACACAAATTACAAAAAGGATTCTACATCCAGGAAAACTTTGGAGTATTTACAAAAGAAATTAACAACTATTGACGATATGTGGGATAAATTTGAAAACGTCGACATAAAAATTCGTACTGATTATAAAAGCCATTCAGATCATCCTTATTTTACCAAAGGTTACTACGAGTTTATTCGTCAAAAATACGAAGAAATGAGAACTGATGTAGACACCAAAATTGGAGATTTACAAAAACAACAACAGGAAGACGATAGTTTACTAAATTTCAAATCACCCATGCCTCTGTCTTCTACAGAGGCATCAGCTTTTCAAAATTTTCCTTTAACTTTACAGATCCCACCTTACAATGAAGCCATTTCAACAGGAACTCTTCCAAAGCAGCAGAAACATCTTTAAAGAAGCATGTCACCGCCAAGGAGCATGATCAGATCATGATACAAAAACAAAACATTATTATCAGTAATATATTAGCTACATTACAAACTTTGTTAAGTAATATTACACTTCATTCAGAGCAATTTTATTCCATTAAAATCAAGTCACTTGAACAACATTGGGATATAGCGCAAAAGCTTCATCAAAAAATATGGGATTTACTTGAGAATTCAGACCTCACAGTTTATAACATAGAAGAATTTTATCGTAATGAAGAGAAAATCCAAAATGGTCTTATAAAATTATATGAAAAATCATCAACATCTTTCACTACGTAACAACTACCAACATCAACTACAACGAAGCAAATGATGAAACTTCCCAAAATAGAGGTACCCAAATTTGACGGTGATTACCCAAAGTGGAGACAATTTCGCGACTTATTTTCACAATTATTACACAACCAACAAATTAAATTCCACAATGTCAAAAAATGTGGTATTTGAAAACAAGTCTAACCGGTGAAGCGGAGAAATTAATTCGCCATTTCACAATCTATCTCAGATGTTAATTACAATACAGCATGGTCTATCATCAATGAACGTTATGAAAACAGCCGTTTATTAAGCACTGCATTATTAAATAAATTACTGACTCAACCAGTAATACATAATGAAAATGCAATAATGACTAAAGTTCTGCACGACACAACGCAGGAATGTCTCCTGAGTGCAGAACTTAGGCATTAACACTGAAACATGGGATCCGTTGATCTTACACATTTTGATCAAACGATTAGATCAATCAACTCATGTTCTTTGGGAACATTCACTCAAAAACCCAGGAGACATACCCTCATTAAAAGATTTCATGGCTTTATTACGAGCAAGGTTCCAATCTTTAGAAGCGTTAGGAAACAAATCCTTTAAATTCAATTCAGAAGAACTTCACAACAGAAGCAAAGGTACATCGAAAGCCTTAGCTTCAACTACTGCATCAACATTCAACTGCATATCCTGTCATGAAAATCATCCATTGTTCTCATGTCAAAAGTTCTTAAAATTACAGCCAAAATCTCGCTTAAACTTAGTACAAAAATTTAAACATTGTGTAAACCTGGTCACCGCACAGCAAATTGTCCGTCCAGGAGCTGCACAAAATGCAAAGGCAAACACAATACGGTTCTCCATTTAGAAGCTGCTGTCAAAAATCAATTTTCGAATTTATCACAACCAGCTACAACGTCAACGAATCAACCGAAGCCAACTGATAGCAACAATCATAGCACATCACTAACATCACACCATCAACACGTTAATAACAAATATACCGTTCTACTTGGGACTGTTGTAGTGGATGTAACAGACAAATGGGGCTCAAGAATACCCTGCAGGGCCATTTTAGACTCTGGCTCGCAAATAAATTTTGTAACCGCAAAATTACTTCGAAGGCGCTAGGTCTAAAGGGAAAACGTGATACGTTACAGATCGAAGGCATAGGACATCATAAGCAAAATCCACAATTTAGAGTGAACATAGAAGTCTCATCTCGAACAAGTGGCTTTTCCACTAGAGTTGAAGCACACATTTTACCAAAAATTGTCTCACCACAGCCACAACAACATTTAGACATAACCACTTGGCCAATTCCAAACAACATCGTTTTGGCAGACATGAATTTTTATCAACCAGGGTCAATAGATCTACTCATAGGGGCAGAAGTATTTTTTTCTATTTTATCAGTAGGGCAAATTAAAATGGCCGAGGATCTACCGATACTTCAAAATACTTTATTTGGCTGGACAATCTCTGGTAAAATATCACAAATTAAGGACACCCAGTCATCAGCTGTTTGTGGAATAAGCGGTGTGGACGAAACACTGAATGATCACATTGAAAAATTCTGGCAACTAGAAGAAACGAATAACCAATCTTCCAACTACACTGCAGCAGAGGTGCGCTGCGAGCAATATTTTGAAGAAACTACTTGCAAAAATACAGACGGTCGATTTGTTGTGCGACAACCTTTCCATGCCAACCCAAATTCTCTAGGTTACTCAAAAGACATTGCACTACAACGATTTAAATCATTAGAACGAAAACTATCAAAAAACAATGAACTCAAGGCACAATATGTCAACTTTATGCAAGAATATTCAACGCTTGGACATATGGTGGAGTTTTGTAGCGATAACATTCAAGAGCCATATTATTTTTTCCGACATCACTGCGTGATAAAACCGGATAGCTCAACTACGAAACTTCGCATCGTATTTGATGCCTCAGCAAAAACATCAACCAATGTCTCTCTAAACGATATTCTTTTTAAAGGGCCCACGATACAAAATGATGTATTTACCATATTGTTGCGTTTTCGACTTCCACTATACGTGTTCACTGCCGATATCGAAAAGATGTACAGGCAAGTCCAAGTGCATCCCGATGATCGCAAATTTCAGTTAATTTGGTGGCGAAATAACTTCAATGAACCTCTCAAGTGTTATCAACTGACTCATACATACTCAAGCATTATTGGCCATCACTCGTCAAAAATTTTGGCCCCTAAAAGGAAAAATTCTCGTATGCTCGGCGGTAAATCATTGCGTTAAATGTTCTAGAGCTAAACCTAAATTGCTGTCACAGTTAATGGGAAATTTGCCAGCTGATCGAGTACAATCAGCTCGACCATTTGTTAACTCGGGAGTGGATTTTTGTGGTCCAGTATGAATCCATTTCAAGGTTAGAGGAAAACGCCCTCAAAAGGCCTACATAGCAGTATTTTGTTGCTTTGCGACTTAGGCAGTCCATCTGGAGTTGGTCAGTGATCTATCTGCTATTTTGATTTTAGTATTTGAACTAATTCTTTGTCAATAGATTCATATGTAAAACTATCTTCATTATCAAAATCACAAATTTCACTTGCCTCTGACTTAATTTATTAAATAAATCTTTTAAATTGTATACCTTTAGTTCCTTGGCGTAGAATAATAGTTGATGAATTGTTTGTTTCGGTCTGAATCGCAAAGTCAGTGTTTCTACTACAGTTGACCAATTCCTTCGATGCTCTGGAATTTCTAGGATGGTATTTCTTGATTTTCCGATTATTTTTGAATTGATGAGTTTTTTCAAACAATATTGTTTCAATTGGACATTGTTCTCTCCACAAAGCTGCTCAACATCTTCTACTGTTTTGAGAAACGATCTGAATTTATAGGAATCCTCTCCAGAAAATGCTGGAATTTCATTGAAATTCCTGATAATTTGATCAGCGGTTAGTTCAAATTTAGTTGTTTTCATTTGATTGATTTTAACTTCTTGTTCAGTTAATTTTTGTGTTAAAAGCTGCACTTGAGCAGTTAATTGTTCAGTGGTAGCCATTTCTATATTTCGATTTTGATCGAAATTTTTATTCCTTTTTGCTTTAATTTTTTTTTTTCTTTTTTTTTTGTTGTAAATAATTCTAATGTGCGTATCACAGGATATCTTTCTTTTGAGAGATATCCTACCGACTGCGCCACTTAACTATTCACTTTTATTTTAACAAAAAAAAAAAATAATTTTTATTATTTTTTTTTTTTTTTTTTTTTTTTTTTTTTTTAACAAATAAAACACTTAAACTGTTTTATTTTTTATATATCAAAATTTTATTTATACCAAAATTTATTTTATATCAAAATTTATTTATAACACTGAACAACAATCTGAACACTTAAAATTTTATCTTCACCTTTTAAAAAATCTGAACTAACTAACTTGTAAAAAGACTAAATCTAAAAAAGAAAAATTATTTTTTCTAAAAAAGTATTATTTTATGTGGATCAGTTAACGTTGTATCTTTTGCTGATTCAGCGGGAATATCTTTTGTGGAATTTTCCCATGCAGAATTTATTATTCTAGAATGTTCATTTTTATTTTCTGAAGTCAGCAAAAAAGGCAACGTAACTCACGCATTAAGTTCATCGGCAGGAGTAGATCGAGGAATAACAGGTAATATTTGTCGAAAATCACTTGCTAACAATATGACGGCACCACCAAACAGTTCTTGATTTCCTTGTAGATCTTGTAATGTTCTATCTAATACTTCTAATGATTTCTTATGGGCTATAGTACACTCATCCCATAAGATTATTTTGCATTGTTGCAAAACTTTTGCCATTCCAGATGTCTTAGGGATATTGCATGTAGGGTTTTCGGCGACTGCATGTTCAATGGCAGCTTTAGTGCAGAGTGTGCTGTTCGACCGCTATCCAATAGATTGACAGCAATTTCAGTAGAAGCGAGTGCCAATGCTATTTTATATTGCGATCGTATGGCTGCTAAAATCAACAAAATCAAAAATGTTTTCCCAGTGCCTCCAGGCGCATCTAAAAAATATATTCCACCACTTTCGTCGTTAACAACTTGCATGATTGAATCGTAGGCATGTTTTTGTTGATTATTCAACTTTTTATATTTGTTTGTACAAATGTTCTCAATTCATTGCAATCAAAATGTTCTTCATGTTTGAAATCTTGATTAAATATGTCGTGCATTGGACGATCTGGCGATATCATGCCTAATTGTGTTAATGCTTTATTTGCGATCTCTAAACACATGTCTTCAATCATAATCAATGCTTCATTATACATGTCCATTGTGATAGGTAATTCTACATTTGAAGTGGTGCGACGCATTCTATGTAAAAAATCATCTGTCATGTAATCTCGATATTTCATCCAAAATTCTAGTGGATTTGATGGGAAACATGTTGATATTATTATTGAAAATAATGTTCATATTTGATGCGGATGAGCTGAAACTGATGCGTCGGCAAGTGTAAAATCCCAATGCGTGTCATCCTCAAGTAAATGCAATCGTTGACATGCTACACGATACGTTGTAGACAATCGGCCATCAATCGTTCTTAAGTTTTGAAATGATATTGGTCCACCAACGTTAATCAACAACAAACGCAAGTAAAAACATTCAGCATTGTTGGGGTGAATTGTGTAAATTCGTTCTAAAGCATCTATTGAAAACACATTTGGATGACCTTCAACTGGTTTTCCTTGTTTGCGTCATTGGAAAACTTTCGAAGACTTATTCCAAGTGTAATATTGTGGTATTTCGGAGTATAGCAATGTTTTTGCAAATGTATCAGTTTGAACTGCTAAATGAACAACTGTTGGATGTCTTTCATGTATTGGGAATGAAAAAATCCGTCATATTGCTTCAATACTGCTGATGTAACGCCCCATTTGATATTGAATGATTTCATCATTTTTTTTTTAAATTATTTTCACTAAAACCGCACTTAAATTGAATTCAAACTCACAAAAAACATTTTTTTTTTATACGCCTGCTTCGTTAAAAAATTTTTTCTTCAATGTATGCATATACGATATTCTAAATGACATTCAATACAAAAATTCATGTATTTCCAAATTTCTTGAATTTTTTAAAACACCAACCACCATAAATAAATCAAGCTATGCCTAAAACATTCCTCACAATATAAGCAACACACACACAAAATTTCATCAAAATCCGTCGAGGAGTTCGCGAGTAAATTGGCTACACACGAACGGACATTTCAGTTTTATATATATAGATAGTAATAAGTTCCTGCCGTAATCCAGAAGCATCAAATGATTCTTTTACTTCTGATAGAAACACATCAATATTACGTTTGTCTTGCGGTGTTTGAAGAAGATAGACAATTCATCAGACGTAATCTGATATCTTGTTTGTCACATTGAAGAATTTCATATAGGAACAATATGTGTGATTTTTACAATGTAAGCATTTATGTATTATGTGCAGTGAAAATACTTCAGAATACTTTATTTGCCTGGACAATCTCTGGTAAAATATCACAAATTAAGGACCACCCATTCATCAGCTGTTTGTGGAATAAGCGCTGCGAGCAATATTTTGAAGAAACTACTTGCAAAAATACAGACGGTCGATTTACTGTGCGACAACCTTTCCATGCCAACCCAAATTCTCTAGGTAACTCAAAAGACATTGCACTACAACGATTTAAATCATTAGAACGAAAACTGTCAAAAAACAATGAACTCAAGGCACAATATGTCAACTTTATGCAAGAATATTCAACGCTTGGACATATAGTGGAGTTTTGTAGCGATAACATTCAAGAGCCATATTATTTTCTTCCACATCACTGCGTGATAAAACCGGATAGCTCAACTACGAAACTTCGCGTCGTATTTTGTGGTCCAGTATGAATCCATTTCAAGGTTAGAGGAAAACGCCCTCAAAAGGCCTACATAGCAGTATTTTGTTGCTTTGCGACTTAGGCAGTCCATCTGGAGTTGGTCAGTGATCTATCTGCTAACGCATTTTTGGGCGCATTAAAACGTTTTGTAGCAAGACGCGGGCACTGCAAAACTATTTATTGCGATAATGCAACCAATTTTGTGGGTGCTAAGAATCAATTGCAAGAAGTTCAACAGATGATTCAAGATAAGGGAACACGAGAAAAGATCATGGCTGAATGCTTCCCAAAGGGCACAGAATTTAAATTTATCCCCCCTCAAGCACCACATTTTGGAGTATTATGGGAAGCTGCTGTTAAGTCAGCAAAACATTTCTTGCAGCGTACTGTAGCCTCAGCCTCCCTCACTTATGAAGAATTAGAAACAGTGGTTGTGGAAATAGAGGCCATCATGAATTCCAGACCGATCACATCAATGTCAACAAATCCAAACGAGGTAACAGCACTCACACCAGCACATTTGCTTATCGGAGAACCTCTTACAGCAAATGTAGATCCACATGCTCAGCCATTAAATGTGAACCTTCCAACACGCTGGAAATTAGTTAGCCATTTGAAAAACGAATTCTGGCGTAGGTGGTCGCACGAATATTTGAATCAATTAAAACAACGTTATAAATGGAAAAAAAAAGTGCCAAAACGTCAAACCTGGAACTATAGTGATAATCAAAGATGATAATTTACCACCAATGAAATGGCCATTAGGGCGAATTGTCAAAATCATCAGTGGACAAGATGGTCTTGCTAGGGTAGCAGAAATTCAAACATCTACAAACATAATACGTCGTCCAATACACAAATTCGCCCCACTACCAACAGAAGATGAATATAATAGGCCATTTTCAGATAATTCTACAGCAATACAACATGGACCGCAAGACAACAAAGATACTGACAAAAATGCTGAACAAAGCTCAAGACAAACAAGTCCTAGCACATCAAATAACATAACATCAACGCCAAGAAAAAAATCACGCTTATCCATGGGAGCGGCTATGGTTACCTTGTTACTCACATGTTTATCATTACCGATCACACATGCACATCAGGATCAGATAGATATTTCATATTTTAAGCCAAACACAGGCATATATTTTGAAAACTTAGGAAGCATAAACATTATCACTAGTGAATGGAATTTGATTGCATATCAGGACTTAAAGGGATACTGGATGGATTTGGAAAAACTTCAGAACTGCACTCATATACTTCAACAAGCGTGTTTACTTATGCATAACTCCAAACATTGCTCTAGAACTTCCGACCAAATTAAACTTATAATAGAACAGCTTCATTATAATAATGACTTATTGGGATCAAATCATGCACACAGATCCAGGCGAGGAGCTTTAAATATTGTAGGCAACATCGCTAATGCTCTGTTCGGCGTATTAGACTCTGAATACGCGAAAGAAATGTCATCAACCATCACGAAAATTCAGCAAAATGAAGAGCATAGTTCAGTTTGAGTATGCATAGCAGTTAGACGCGTTCTCTCTTTGCTCCGCAATTTTAATTTTAATTTAATTTTTTTTTTCTTCCTCACATATAGTATATTTGCTGTACTTTTACTATTTGTTAAATCACTCACTGTATAAATAACTGTGCTATTTTATATTTTTATCATTTAATATAATTCTAATAATATAATAATTAAATTATATTTTAATTATCATAATTAATATATCCGGTCACATAAAAGTTCATTGCTCCCGAATTTAATCAATAATCAATCAGTCTTATTATACAAGTGATTTAATTTGCATTACATAGCATTGATCAGTATAATCTACAGTTTCACATACAGTTCAGTTTAATTTTTTTACATCATCTGTGTTTTTTTGTACTAACTAGCATCATGAGTGAGAAAAGTGATAAAGTGTACACTAGAAGTAATGCTAGAAATATAACAACAACAACTTCAATTATCACACCGTCATCTGATACAACACCTGTTATTGATCTAAATTATTTACACAACATGGAAAAGAGAATTTTAGATAGTATCAGTAATATTCTGGATAAGAAGCTCGATTCACTCAAAAATAGTATTGTTGTTCAGTATAATGAAAAATTCACTGCCATTGACAATCATTTAAAAAAATTGGAAGCAGAAGTTAGTAAGCTGCAGTCTAATCTCGCTGCCGACAGTGTAAACAGCATTAACATGGAACTTCGTCGCCTACAACGTGCTTCTGATATCATTGTTACTGGTATACCACTTGTTGATAATGAGTCTCCGCTAGAAATCTTCAAAAGTATTGCTTCAATAGTTAATGCTACTGTCTCACCTTTCACTCGTGCTTTTCGTGTGAAACGAAATAACAATGCAAAGATTAATACTGGAACTTCTACATCTAGCAATAGTATTTCGAGTGGACCGATTATAGTTAAATTATCTTGTGAAGCTGAACAAAATGCCTTTTTCACTGCTCTAAAGATTCATGGTAAACCTATCATTTTGAAAGACATTAAATGTGGATTTTCATCGTCTAATAAAGTTGGCATTTTCGCGAGCCTCTTACCTGAAATCAATACCATCAGACAAGAAGCAGTACGCCTACGCAACGAGTCCAAGATATTTGCTGTTAAAATTCTCAATGGGAATGTACATGTCAAACGTAACAGCAAAACTGATTTTACATCTGTTCATAGTATCGACCAGTTAATGAAATTGTCGGAAGCAACTAGAACAACAACTTGATTACATAAATGCTTTTATCGAACTCTCTCTTACGGCAAATCTTTTTTTTTAATTTTTTTTCATATTTATTTTTATTGTTTCTAATACTTCTTTTAAAATTCATAATTACTAGCTTTTTTTTAATAGATATATTTTTACTTTCTTATATAGCTTTCATAGTTTATTTTTTTATTTTTAGCTATACTCTATTATTTATTGTAACTCAAAAAGTCTTCGATATTTTTAACCTTGTTCTACTTGTGCGTGATTTGTGCGTCTGTTCTGGCATTGTGAGCATGCCCTGGATCATGTTAAGGCAGTGATATGAATCCTTTGAATAAGGTGAGAGTGCTATCCAATATTTTTACTTCAAAATATCAAGGTTTTAACATCTGCCACGTCAATATGCGTAGTTTAAAATCCAAATTCGAGGACTTTTGCGAAATGTTTTTACATACTAACTTGCATGCCATTTTAATTTCTGAAACCTGGCTCAGTTCGAGTATATCTTCACATCTTTTCGCTTTACCTGGCTTCAAGTTATATCGCAACGATCGCGCCATTAGAATGGGAGGTGGAGTAGCTATCTATATTAAAGATACTTTGAAAACTCGTGTGGTTAAAATTTCTCAGAATAGTGCTATCGAGTATTTGTGTGTCGAATTAACATCTGGCTACAGTAAGTGTCTTCTCTGTGTAGTTTATTGTCCTCCTAATACTTTTTCTCTTGACAACATTTTGGATCTTGAAGAATGGCTCAATAGTTGTTCATATTTGTATAAAGATATTGTGATTGGTGGTGATTGGAACGTCAATCTGCTGCGCAAATCTTCTGTGGCTGATAGCTTTCTTCATGTGTTCCAGCGGGTTAATATGTCTGTCGTTAATTCCCTTCCTACATTTTTCAATACGTCTAATCCATCTTTGTTGGACTTGTTTTTAACATCAGATCGTTCTGCAATGCTATGTTTTGAACAAATTAGCCCCCCAAGTATAATGGATCATGATATTATCTTTCTCGTTTACGACTTCAACATACTTCACGATTCAAAACCTCAATATTCTTTTATAAGGCACTTCTCTCATATCAATTTACCACTACTACATAGGGCCTGCGAAGATATTTATTGGGATTCTCTATATGGTTTGACCTCAGTTGACGATCAGGTTTGTTTTTTTAATCATCACGTGAGGTCTCTTTTCAACAATTTCGTGCCCCTGAAAAGGATAAATACCTTCAAAAAACCGTGTCCCTGGTTTTCCAATAAAGTTAAGATACTAATATCGGAACGCGAATTTTTATTCCATAAGTATAAAATATATAAAACTCCTGAATCTCGACGCGAATATGTCTCAGTTAGAAATAAAGTTACTTCTATGGTGCGAAGTCTCAAACGTGCTTATTTCTCATCCACTCTTAATCCCACTCTGCCACCTAAAGCGCTTTGGTCCAATTTAAAGCGGTTAGTCTTGCATGGCAAAGATAAAGTTTCCTGCGAGCTCGATCCTAACGAATTAAATAAGTTTTTCCTATCATCTTCCTCTGATACCACCTATTCTTTCCGCTCTGTTCATCATGACAATGGTTTCAGTTTTAGACGTGTAGATTGCTGGGAGGTTGTAAATGCATTATTTTCTATTAAATCCTCTGCGATTGGCGTCGATGACATATCCCCACGTTTCCTTAAAATTATCCTGCCATTTATCATATCCCCTTTAACGCACATTTTCAATACTTGTCTTACTACTTCTTGTTACCCTTCCATCTGGAAACAAGCTTCTATAACTCCCATTCCCAAAAAACGCAATTCTGGTAACCCATCAGATTTTCGTCCCATCAATATTCTCTGTTTTTTGTCTAAAGTTTTGGAAAAAATCATGTATTTGCAAATTTCTCAGCATCTTACTTCTCATAAACTCCTTTCTAGTTGTCAATCTGGCTTCAGGCGCCTTCATAGCTGTGAAACTGCCCTTTTAAAAGTTACATCTGATATCCGCGCATCGTTGGACTGTGACCAAGCTACATTCCTTTGCTTGCTAGACTTTTCGAAAGCTTTCGACATGATTAATCATACTATATTGCTCAATAAGTTAGCTAATAATTTCAACTTCTCGTCAAGCGCTGTTGAACTTTTCAAAAATTTTTTATCGGGTCGAAAGCAACGAGTTAAATTAAATAATCTTTTTTCAGATTTCTTGTCTGTGGGTTGTGGTGTGCCGCAAGGCTCAATCTTGGGTCCTCTCCTGTTTAGCCTGCATGTTAATGATTTACCTAATAGTATCTTTCACTGCCGAATTCATATGTACGCCGACGATGTTCAGTTATATCTTGGTGATAATATCAACTCACTACACGAGTGTGTCGATAAGATCAATGCTGATTTGAATAGGATCTCCGATTGGTCCTTGGCTAATGGTCTTGCTCTGAATCCTTTAAAATCACAATTTATTATTATGTCGGCCATTGACTTACCTCCTGACTTCTCACCAATCATCCTATTAAATAACTGCGAGTTATCACGTGCATACGCAGTTAGGAATCTAGGTGTTATGCTTAATAACAGAATGTCCTGCTGCGATTATGTGAATTGTATTCTTAAAAAAGTGTACAGTAGTTTGCGTAGCCTTAAGCTCTCAGCAGGTTTTTTGTCTTCTAACATGCGCCTTAAGCTGGTACGAGCACTTGTCGTCCCCCATTTTTTGTATGGTAGTGTTATATTTCCATGTCTCGATCACTCTTGCTCAAATAAAATTAACGTAGCTTTCAACGACTGTACTCGCTTCGTTTATCAATTACAAAGAAGGAATCATATTTCGCCTTACGCTAATGACATTCTTGGATGTACTCTAACCAATTATCTCAAATTCAGGTCACTTCTTTTTTTCCACAAGATCCTGTACTCGGCAGCTCCGCATTACCTTTTTCCTTTTTTGAAAATGCTTAACAGCCGAAGACACCTAATGTTCTTGATTCCTAAATTTTCTCATGTTGTTGGGGAGCGCTCTTACTTTGTTCAAGCTTGTAGATCTTGGAACAGTCTGCCGTCTGATCTTCAAAGGACATATTCACATAATGCTTTTAAAAGACTTCTATGGATGCACATCACTGCTAATGGTTAATTATTATTTATTTTTTTAGCTCGGCTGCAAATATTTAAGACTTTTCAGGTTTTTCAGGTTCTTCAGGTTTTTGTTTTTCACTTTTCTTTTCTCCTCTGTTATTTCTTTTTTTTTCTTTTTTTTTCTTTCTTTTTTTTTTAGTTGTTAGTCTAAAGAATTTATTTGTACTTTTCTTAACTTCTATTGCATAATCTAACTTAATTATCACTACTACCATTATTATTATTATTATTATTATTATTATTATTATCATTGTTATTGTTTATATTATTATATAACTTTATTGTTTTTATCATTATTATTATCTTTATTATTATTATGTACTACTATTATTCTACTCATCTTTTGTATTCTTTTTTTTCTCTCTTTTGTACATAATTAATTTTTCTTAATTTAATTTATTTAGTACTGTACTATTTAAAAAGAATTTTGTCTTCTTGCTGTACAGAATTGCTTAAATAAATAAATAAAATAAATAAATAAATAAATATTTCGACTCTGTTACACAATCAAACGTCCTTTCTTGATACAACCACAAACATTATACAAAAAGAACATCAGTCCGCGCGACATGAATTTCACCATAAAGAAGAATTCTTTAACAAAACAATACTTCAACTCAAAGGTCTTGAAGCTGATTTATATGAAAAGAGAGCAGCACAAGTATTCACCTTTATCACAATTCAAACAATGCTCTATATCAAATTATCAGCGCATACAAGACAATATTTTAGACATTCTCATTGATTCGCATCAAGGTAAAATTAATACAATGCTAATTTCTCCCAAACAACTTGAAAAGGAACTGCTTATTATTAAGGGTAACCTACCTACATCTTTGAAGTTACCCATGGAAATAAGTCACGTTCTCAAATTTTATAATATTATATCTATCGAAGGTAGAGTTACTACCAGCCATATTATCTTCAAATTGAAGCTACCGCTGTTATCTATAGAAGATTTTGAATTATTTAGACTTATTTCGGTTCCAGTGAGAATAAACCAAACATTTGCTGCCATTAAATCATCAAAATGACCGATCAAAATTTGCAACAGTGTACAAGCACCGATATTGACAAACATATATGTCCACAACGACGTCCTCTATACAGAAGGGGATAAGCAGTAAGTGCATGCGAAATGAATCTACTAAACAATATAACAACGAAGTTAGCCTGTTCTATCGTCACAATGGATAACGAGCCATTTGGGCACAGCTACAAAATTCGAATCAATGGCTCTCTTCAGTCGGCGAGCCTATTACAATAAATGTAGTATGCGGCGATAAGTCTTTTCAATTTTACATTCATGACGAAGGCATCTTAAAAACAAATGGTGACTGTATTATAAAACAACCAGCAATAACTAAACAGGGTCATCATATATATTCAACAATCAACAGAAGGCCATATATTTCGTCTAAAAATATCTCAAATATAATCGTGACGCAAAAAATAGAATCACCATTAAAATACACAAACTCTTACTTTCCTCATCTGCAAGAACTACAAGCAATTCGGCAAGAACTATCATCGGTAAAAACACAACTTTCCAACAACATGCCGTTGCATCAAATTCATCATTACATACTTGGCTACGTAGTTTTTCTAAAAGTGATTTGTATTTTAATATACCTCGTTTGGTCAGCCAAAAGAAAAAATTGCAACACACCATTAACATCTTATCACTTGACAAATTCCGTAGAAACAACCAATAAAAGGCAAGAATTAAACATTCACCTTTTAAGATCTCATTACACTTGATCAGAATTATTTTATTCTGATGTTTTAAGTTTCAAATGAGTTAAGGCACATAAACCTTAACCTTTATGTTGATATTGCAAACGGCACTTGTTACCGCTACAATAGAATATTCAAAATTAAAGTCAATTAAATGTAAGAGGTTCTCCGATTATCAAATGTGCTGGTGTGAGTGCTGTTACCTCGTTTGGATTTGTTGACATTGATGTGATCGGTCTGGAATTCATGATGGCCTCTATTTCCACAACCACTGTTTCTAATTCTTCATAAGTGAGGGAGGCTGAGGCTACAGTACGCTGCAAGAAATGTTTTGCTGACTTAACAGCAGCTTCCCATAATACTCCAAAATGTGGTGCTTGAGGGGGGATAAATTTAAATTCTGTGCCCTTTGGGAAGCATTCAGCCATGATCTTTTCTCGTGTTCCCTTATCTTGAATCATCTGTTGAACTTCTTGCAATTGATTCTTAGCATCCACAAAATTGGTTGCATTATCGCAATAAATAGTTTTGCAGTGCCCGCGTCTTGCTACAAAACGTTTTAATGCGCCTAAAAATGCGTTAGCAGATAGATCACTGACCAACTCCAGATGGACTGCCTAAGTCGCAAAGCAACAAAATACTGCTATGTAGGCCTTTTGAGGGCGTTTTCCTCTAACCTTGAAATGGATTCATACTGGACCACAAAATACGACGCGAAGTTTCGTAGTTGAGCTATCCGGTTTTATCACGCAGTGATGTGGAAGAAAATAATATGGCTCTTGAATGTTATCGCTACAAAACTCCACCATATGTCCAAGCGTTGAATATTCTTGCATAAAGTTGACATATTGTGCCTTGAGTTCATTGTTTTTTGACAGTTTTCGTTCTAATGTTTTAAATCGTTGTAGTGCAATGTCTTTTGAGTTACCTAGAGAATTTGGGTTGGCATGAAAAGGTAGTCGCACAACAAATCGACCGTCTGTATTTTTGCAAGTAGTTTCTTCAAAATATTGCTCGCAGCGCTTATTCCACAAACAGCTGATGACTGGGTGGTCCTTAATTTGTGATATTTTACCAGAGATTGTCCAGGCAAATAAAGTATTTTGAAGTATTTTCACTGCACATAATACATAAATGCTTACATTGTAAAAATCACACATATTGTTCCTATATGAAATTCTTCAATGTGACAAACAAGATATCAGATTACGTCTGATGAATTGTCTATCTTCTTCAAACACCACAAGACAAACGTAATATTGATGTGTTTCTATCAGAAGTAAAAGAATCATTTGATGCTTCTGGATTACGGCAGGAACTTATTACTATCTATATATATAAAACTGAAATGTCCGTTCGTGTGTAGCCAATTTACTCGCGAACTCCTCGACGGATTTTGATGAAATTTTGTGTGTGTGTTGCTTATATTGTGAGGAATGTTTTAGGCATAGCTTGATTTATTTACGGTGGTTGGTGTTTTAAAAAATTCAAGAAATTTGGAAATACATGAATTTTTGTATTGAATGTCATTTAGAATATCGTATATGCATACATTGAAAAAAAATTTTTTTAACGAAGCAGGCGTATAAAAAAAAAATGTTTTTTGTGAGTTTGAATTCAATTTAAGTGCGGTTTTAGTGAAAATAATTTAAAAAAAAAATGATGAAATCATTCAATATCAAATGGGGCGTTACATCAGCAGTATTGAACCAATATGACGGATTTTTTCATTCCCAATACATGAAAGACATCCAACAGTTGTTCATTTAGCAGTTCAAACTGATACATTTGCAAAAACATTGCTATACTCCGAAATACCACAATATTACACTTGGAATAAGTCTTCGAAAGTTTTCCAATGACGCAAACAAGGAAAACCAGTTGAAGGTCATCCAAATGTGTTTTCAATAGATGCTTTAGAACGAATTTACACAATTCACCCCAACAATGCTGAATGTTTTTACTTGCGTTTGTTGTTGATTAACGTTGGTGGACCAATATCATTTCAAAACTTAAGAACGATTGATGGCCGATTGTCTACAACGTATCGTGTAGCATGTCAACGATTGCATTTACTTGAGGATGACACGCATTGGGATTTTACACTTGCCGACGCATCAGTTTCAGCTCATCCGCATCAAATATGAACATTATTTTCAATAATAATATCAACATGTTTCCCATCAAATCCACTAGAATTTTGGATGAAATATCGAGATTACATGACAGATGATTTTTTACATAGAATGCGTCGCACCACTTCAAATGTAGAATTACTTATCACAATGGACATGTATAATGAAGCATTGATTATGATTAAAGACATGTGTTTAGAGATCGCAAATAAAGCATTAACACAATTAGGCATGATATCGCCAGATCGTCCAATGCACGACATATTTAATCAAGATTTCAAACATGAAGAACATTTTGATTGCAATGAATTGAGAACATTTGTACAAACAAATATAAAAAATTGAATAATCAACAAAAACATGCCTACGATTCAATCATGCAAGTTGTTAACGACGAAAGTGGTGGAATATATTTTTTAGATGCGCCTGGAGGCACTGGGAAAACATTTTTGATTTTGTTGATTTTAGCAGCCATACGATCGCAATATAAAATAGCATTGGCACTCGCTTCTACTGAAATTGCTGTCAATCTATTGGATAGCGGTCGAACAGCACACTCTGCACTAAAGCTGCCATTGAACATGCAGTCGCCGAAAACCCTACATGCAATATCCCTAAGACATCTGGAATGGCAAAAGTTTTGCAACAATGCAAAATAATCTTATGGGATGAGTGTACTATAGCCCATAAGAAATCATTAGAAGTATTAGATAGAACATTACAAGATCTACAAGGAAATCAAGAACTGTTTGGTGGTGCCGTCATATTGTTAGCAAGTGATTTTCGACAAATATTACCTGTTATTCCTCGATCTACTCCTGCCGATGAACTTAATGCGTGAGTTACGTTGCCTTTTTTGCTGACTTCAGAAAATAAAAATGAACATTCTAGAATAATAAATTCTGCATGGGAAAATTCCACAAAAGATATTCCCGCTGAATCAGCAAAAGATACAACGTTAACTGATCCACATAAAATAATACTTTTTTAGAAAAAATAATTTTTCTTTTTTAGATTTAGTCTTTTTACAAGTTAGTTAGTTCAGATTTTTTAAAAGGTGAAGATAAAATTTTAAGTGTTCAGATTGTTGTTCAGTGTTATAAATAAATTTTGATATAAAATAAATTTTGGTATAAATAAAATTTTGATATATAAAAAATAAAACAGTTTAAGTGTTTTATTTGTTTAAAAAAAAAAAAAAAAAAAAAAAAAAAAAAATAATAAAAATTATTTTTTTTTTTGTTAAAATAAAAGTGAATAGTTAAGTGGCGCAGTCGGTAGGATATCTCTCAAAAGAAAGATATCCTGTGATACGGACATTAGAATTATTTACAAAAAAAAAAAAAAGAAAAAAAAAATTAAAGCAAAAAGGAATAAAAATTTCGATCAAAATCGAAATATAGAAATGGCTACCACTGAACAATTAACTGCTCAAGTGCAGCTTTTAACACAAAAATTAACTGAACAAGAAGTTAAAATCAATCAAATGAAAACAACTAAATTTGAACTAACCGCTGATCAAATTATCAGGAATTTCAATGAAATTCCAGCATTTTCTGGAGAGGATTCCTATAAATTAAGATCGTTTCTCAAAACAGTAGAAGATGTTGAGCAGCTTTGTGGAGAGAACAATGTCCAATTGAAACAATATTGTTTGAAAAAACTCATCAATTCAAAAATAATCGGAAAATCAAGAAATACCATCCTAGAAATTCCAGAGCATCGAAGGAATTGGTCAACTGTAGTAGAAACACTGACTTTGCGATTCAGACCGAAACAAACAATTCATCAACTATTATTCTACGCCAAGCCAACTCCCACATTATCCAAAACAAAAAGGGTATTCACAATGGGCCTTTAGGCCTCCGAGTGAAATCGTTTCTCCCGAAGCGAACAGCCCTTCATACCATACCATACCATTCTACGCCAAGGAACTAAAGGTATACAATTTAAAAGATTTATTTAATAAATTAAGTCAGAGGCAAGTGAAATTTGTGATTTTGATAATGAAGATAGTTTTACATATGAATCTATTGACAAAGAATTAGTTCAAATACTAAAATCAAAATTAATACCACTTTTACAAATTCAAATAGATCAAAATAAGACCTTGTTCGAATTAGATAATTCTTTTTGTCAGTCTGAAATTTATTTAAGTGATGAAGTTATTAAAAATGCTTTTAAAATTTACAAAAATAATAAAATAGATAACAGTAAACCCGAAAGAAAACCTCAAATAAATAAACAAAACAATAACAATAACAATTTTAAACAAAATCATCGTTACAGTCATAATACTAATAATACACAAAGTTCTAACAATCCTGTTTCTTCCAACAACCTTGTTTCCTTTGGTAACTTTTCAAGACCGAATTTCAACCGGAATAACAATTATAAACATTCTGAACAATTTAGACGACCTAATATTGTACAAAATAGATCTGGACAATACAGGCCCAGTAATAATCAAACAGAACCTATGGAAGTAGATAATATTAATAGAGAAACCGATGATAATTTGGAGGTAAATTTTACAGATTTGCCTCGGACAACAAATTACCAATTATAAAACTAACATTTGATAATATTTCAATAAATTGTTTGCTGGATTCAGGATCTGATACAAGTCTTATAAAACCCGATGTACTACCCTTTAATATAATAAAACTAAAAAAGGCCCTTACATATAACTCTTTAGGCGGATCTAATTTCGTAACACAAAAAATGATTACACCTATTCCTCAAGAACTAATAAGAAAAGGGACACTAGAATGGAAAGTTTTCCCTCTTAAGAGTAGGAAATACGACGCGATATTTGGCATGAATTTTTTAATCCCATTCCAATCAAAAATTGATATCGAAAACCAATATCTAGAAATTTTCCACAAATATAAAATTCCATTCGAAAATATTGAAATCCCACGTGAAATTGCTGAAGCAAATCACCTAGAACCAATAAATAATACTAATGAAGAAATTCTCTCTAAAATAAATCAAAATCATCTGAATGACGAAGAAAAAACTTATTTAAAAGAATTATTAGTGCAAAATAAAGATTTATTTTTCAAAGAAGGTGATAATTTGACCTTTACACATGAAATAAAGCATGAAATTAGATTAAAATACGAGAACCCTATCTATTGTAAAATATACCGCTACCCTCATATTCATGAAAAGGAAATTGAAAATCAAATAACTGACATGTTGAAACAAGGAATAATAAGAAAATCTAACTCACCTTACAATTCTCCTCTCTGGATTGTACCAAAAAAAATGGACAATTCAAATATAAAGAAATGGCGTATAGTGATCGATTATCGAAAGCTTAACGAGATCACTATAGACGACAAGTTTCCCATACCCAATATAGATAACATTTTAGACAAATTGGGCAGAGCCCAATATTTCACAACATTAGATCTCGCGAAGGGATTTCATCAAATCCTGGTAAGGGAAGAAGATCAAAAGAAAACTGCTTTCTCAACACCCTTTGGGCATTACGAGTATGTTCGTATGCCCTTTGGTTTAAAAAACGCACCAGCAACTTTCCAAAGATTGATGAACTCGGTGCTTAGAGATTACATCAATAAAATATGTGTTGTATATCTTGATGATATACTTATCTTTAGTACTTCCATTCAAGAGCATAAAACCAATATAAATAAAATATTCAGTAAATTGCGACAAGCTAATCTCAAAATTCAAATAGACAAGTGTAATTTTTTCTGCAAACAAACCGAATATCTTGGCCATGTATTAACTCCCGAGGGAATAAAACCCAACGCAAAGAAAATTCAAGACATAGTTCATCTCAAATTGCCTGAAACACAAAAACAGATCAAATCCTTTCTAGGGATAACAGGTTACTATAGGAAGTTTATCAAAAATTATGCAAAAGTTGCCCAACCCATGACGAAATATCTTAAAAAAGACGTTAAAATAAATAAATTAGATCCTTCTTACGTCAACTCCTTCGAACAATTAAAAGTCCTAATAACGTCACATCCAATACTCAAATATCCCGATTTTAGCAAACCATTTAAACTCAACACTGACGCAAGTCACTACGCAATAGGTGCCGTACTACTTCAAGACAATCATCCAGTGGCATATGCTAGCAGAACTTTAAATAATCACGAAATTAGATATAACACCACTGAAAAAGAATTGCTAGCAGTCGTTTGGGCGGTCAAATATTTCAGACCATATCTTTATGGCCAGAAATTCGAACTGCGTACAGACCATCAAGCACTCAAATGGTTACATAAAAAATATTTAGGCCAAAACTTAAATCCTAGGTTACAAAGATGGATCCTATCGTTAGGTGAATACAACATAAAAATTGAATATTTAAAAGGCAAGGAGAATAAAATAGCAGATTTTCTTAGCAGAATCAACACCGATGATCGTGAAATAAATGAACTGTCCGAGACGTCCAGTCCTAACGAAGGAAGAGATCCTTCAGAAAATGATAATCTAAACTCGCCTACAGAAAATATAAATGAGAATGCACCTACACAAAACATAAATGATGACAATATCTCCCTTCAACCCACCATTCATTCACAAACAGAAGAGCAAAATGATTATATACCTATTCTTGACTCTATAGTAAACAGATTTAAAACACAAATAATCATTACCCCAAATTTCACGCAAGAATTTGAACAAATATTAGGAAATCGAAGAATATACATAAATCCAAACTCAACTCCAGAAGAATTAATTAACATATTAAAAACTTATTTATCAGGCAGTAAAGTAGCTATATACACACTAATTACAGATCAACAGTTTAATATTATTCAACAAACACTAATTAGAGAGTTCCCTACCATTAAATTTATCAAATGTACTTATTTTGCACAAGAAATTAATAGCGAAGAAGAATTAATTAGAATTGTATCAATCCAGCATAAAGAACAAAAACACCCTGGTATCATTGCCCTTTATGAAGACTTGAAAACTAAAGTATACCACAAAGAACTTAAGACAATCATAAATAAAATTACTAATAACTGTGAAATATGCAATCAAGGAAAATACGACAGAAATCCTATTAAACCTAAATTCAAGAAAACAGAAATGCCTACAAATAAAAATCAAATAGTCCACGTAGATACCTACACAAATAAAAAACAATCATTGATAATTTTTATCGACAAATTTTCCAAATTTGCTACAGTATACCCTATTGAGCACAAAAACCACACAGAGATAATAGAAAAACTTCGAATATACTTTAATCACAAGAAACCAAACAAATTAACAGCAGATAATGAATTTAGATACGTTCATATTAAAGAATTTCTAAGACAAGAAAACGTCGAGTTACACTTAGTTAAACCAAACAGCCATACAAGTAACTCTGACGTAGAGAGACTTAATAGCACCCTTACTGAGAAACTGCGTATACTAAATTTAGAACAACCTAATACTATACGAATTCAAATGTTAAATGCTGTTAAATATTATAACAACCAATACCACAGTACAATTAAATGTACTCCCCTTAACGCCGAAGAAGGCATTATACCTTCAGAAAAAATTTATAATAATTTAATCAAAGCTCAAAAACATAGATTAGGAAAACATAATAGAAATAGAGAGGAATATGAAGAAAGAAGACAGTATGGTTACATTAAGAATTATAAATCCCTATGACACAAGGACGAACCCAAATTTAGAAAATACAATTTATCAAATGTCCACCCTTCTAATATTAAACGTCCTCTTAAATTTTCAGATAATATTGCTCATTCTTCTGTTATCAACGACGGTACAACCAACAACGAGTCAATTACAAGTAGAGAAAATCGAATCTAACACAGGGTTTACCATAGTACAGGAAAAACAGATTCTTATACCAAAAAACTACAACTACTCATTACATATCATCGACTTACTCCAAATTAGTAATGTAATAAAAGAACTAACAAACAGTACATCAATACTCCCACAAAACTTTAGGCAAACTTTAACAAAGGACATAGACAAATTACAAGACAAGTTAACAACATTAGATAATGGACATCATACAATACGAAAACGTGGATTATTTAACTTCATAGGAACCGTTCAAAAATGGTTAACTGGAACTATGGACGACGAAGATAGAGAAAAAATAAATCAACATCTAGAAACTATCGACACAAACAATCATAATCTAATAACAAACACAAATAAACAAATACAGATAAATGAAAGCTTTAATACATCCATAAATACTTTGCTTAATATTATCAAAAACGATAGAAAACTTATACAAGACTTCATACAAGAACGAACAAATGACAATATAATAAAACTCGCTACACTTGACATTAAACTAAGAATACAAGAAGTAGATAAAATAATTAACGAACTACAAGACAATATAATTCTTTCCAATCTTAATATCATACATCCATCCCTTCTAACTCATGAAGAAATTATCAATTATCATATAAACTCAGATAAAATAAAGAATTTAAAAGTAGGTTTTTCAAAAACAACAACAAACAAATTAATATTTTTGATAAAAATCCCATACAAAATGATCCCTATTAACAAAAAACTAATATTCCCATTAGCAAATAAGAATACATGTAACATAATAAATTCTCAGACAATACAAACACTAGAATATCGCGGTGAATATTTCGAGTACAACGAAAACAAAGCGCTTCATCAGCTAAATAAATTAAGACATTGCATTATTGATAAAAATTGTGAATACACAAAAGATTGTAAAACAAAAATTTATGAGATAGATGATAGTAGCTTAGTAATTCAATTAGCTGATAACATGACATTAACTTCAAGTTGTGATGAAAGAAAATTTAAGTTAAATGGCAATTACTTCATAAAGTTTTATAATTGTAATATTAATGTAAATGATAAAATCTATTATAATAGTATCAAAGAAATAAAAAATACCTATGTTATTCCAAATTTAGATCATAAGATTGAAAATTATACACTATCTTTTGATGAAATTATACTAGAAACGAAAAAAAACATTCAAGAGATTCAAGAGCTTAAATATCATAAAATTCTTTTTTATTCTAGCATTAGTCTTACAACAATAATTATATCAATTATAATTTTCATAGTTATCTTTTTGTATTGTAAACAAAAGAAATTGAAAGTAAAAGTTATCAATCGGATTCAGGAGAATCCTCATTTTAACGAAGGAAGAGTTACGTTGCCTTTTTTGCTGACTTCAGAAAATAAAAATGAACATTCTAGAATAATAAATTCTGCATGGGAAAATTCCACAAAAGATATTCCCGCTGAATCAGCAAAAGATACAACGTTAACTGATCCACATAAAATAATACTTTTTTAGAAAAAATAATTTTTCTTTTTTGGATTTAGTCTTTTTACAAGTTAGTTAGTTCAGATTTTTTAAAAGGTGAAGATAAAATTTTAAGTGTTCAGATTGTTGTTCAGTGTTATAAATAAATTTTGATATAAAATAAATTTTGGTATAAATAAAATTTTGATATATAAAAAATAAAACAGTTTAAGTGTTTTATTTGTTAAAAAAAAAAAAAAAAAAAAAAAAAAAAAATAATAAAAATTATTTTTTTTTTTGTTAAAATAAAAGTGAATAGTTAAGTGGCGCAGTCGGTAGGATATCTCTCAAAAGAAAGATATCCTGTGATACGCACATTAGAATTATTTACAACAAAAAAAAAAGAAAAAAAAAATTAAAGCAAAAAGGAATAAAAATTTCGATCAAAATCGAAATATAGAAATGGCTACCACTGAACAATTAACTGCTCAAGTGCAGCTTTTAACACAAAAATTAACTGAACAAGAAGTTAAAATCAATCAAATGAAAACAACTAAATTTGAACTAACCGCTGATCAAATTATCAGGAATTTCAATGAAATTCCAGCATTTTCTGGAGAGGATTCCTATAAATTAAGATCGTTTCTCAAAACAGTAGAAGATGTTGAGCAGCTTTGTGGAGAGAACAATGTCCAATTGAAACAATATTGTTTGAAAAAACTCATCAATTCAAAAATAATCGGAAAATCAAGAAATACCATCCTAGAAATTCCAGAGCATCGAAGGAATTGGTCAACTGTAGTAGAAACACTGACTTTGCGATTCAGACCGAAACAAACAATTCATCAACTATTATTCTACGCCAAGGAACTAAAGGTATACAATTTAAAAGATTTATTTAATAAATTAAGTCAGAGGCAAGTGAAATTTGTGATTTTGATAATGAAGATAGTTTTACATATGAATCTATTGACAAAGAATTAGTTCAAATACTAAAATCAAAATTAATACCACTTTTACAAATTCAAATAGATCAAAATAAGACCTTGTTCGAATTAGATAATTCTTTTTGTCAGTCTGAAATTTATTTAAGTGATGAAGTTATTAAAAATGCTTTTAAAATTTACAAAAATAATAAAATAGATAACAGTAAACCCGAAAGAAAACCTCAAATAAATAAACAAAACAATAACAATAACAATTTTAAACAAAATCATCGTTACAGTCATAATACTAATAATACACAAAGTTCTAACAATCCTGTTTCTTCCAACAACCTTGTTTCCTTTGGTAACTTTTCAAGACCGAATTTCAACCGGAATAACAATTATAAACATTCTGAACAATTTAGACGACCTAATATTGTACAAAATAGATCTGGACAATACAGGCCCAGTAATAATCAAACAGAACCTATGGAAGTAGATAATATTAATAGAGAAACCGATGATAATTTGGAGGTAAATTTTACAGATTTGCCTCGGACAACAAATTACCAATTATAAAACTAACATTTGATAATATTTCAATAAATTGTTTGCTGGATTCAGGATCTGATACAAGTCTTATAAAACCCGATGTACTACCCTTTAATATAATAAAACTAAAAAAGGCCCTTACATATAACTCTTTAGGCGGATCTAATTTCGTAACACAAAAAATGATTACACCTATTCCTCAAGAACTAATAAGAAAAGGGACACTAGAATGGAAAGTTTTCCCTCTTAAGAGTAGGAAATACGACGCGATATTTGGCATGAATTTTTTAATCCCATTCCAATCAAAAATTGATATCGAAAACCAATATCTAGAAATTTTCCACAAATATAAAATTCCATTCGAAAATATTGAAATCCCACGTGAAATTGCTGAAGCAAATCACCTAGAACCAATAAATAATACTAATGAAGAAATTCTCTCTAAAATAAATCAAAATCATCTGAATGACGAAGAAAAAACTTATTTAAAAGAATTATTAGTGCAAAATAAAGATTTATTTTTCAAAGAAGGTGATAATTTGACCTTTACACATGAAATAAAGCATGAAATTAGATTAAAATACGAGAACCCTATCTATTGTAAAATATACCGCTACCCTCATATTCATGAAAAGGAAATTGAAAATCAAATAACTGACATGTTGAAACAAGGAATAATAAGAAAATCTAACTCACCTTACAATTCTCCTCTCTGGATTGTACCAAAAAAAATGGACAATTCAAATATAAAGAAATGGCGTATAGTGATCGATTATCGAAAGCTTAACGAGATCACTATAGACGACAAGTTTCCCATACCCAATATAGATAACATTTTAGACAAATTGGGCAGAGCCCAATATTTCACAACATTAGATCTCGCGAAGGGATTTCATCAAATCCTGGTAAGGGAAGAAGATCAAAAGAAAACTGCTTTCTCAACACCCTTTGGGCATTACGAGTATGTTCGTATGCCCTTTGGTTTAAAAAACGCACCAGCAACTTTCCAAAGATTGATGAACTCGGTGCTTAGAGATTACATCAATAAAATATGTGTTGTATATCTTGATGATATACTTATCTTTAGTACTTCCATTCAAGAGCATAAAACCAATATAAATAAAATATTCAGTAAATTGCGACAAGCTAATCTCAAAATTCAAATAGACAAGTGTAATTTTTTCTGCAAACAAACCGAATATCTTGGCCATGTATTAACTCCCGAGGGAATAAAACCCAACGCAAAGAAAATTCAAGACATAGTTCATCTCAAATTGCCTGAAACACAAAAACAGATCAAATCCTTTCTAGGGATAACAGGTTACTATAGGAAGTTTATCAAAAATTATGCAAAAGTTGCCCAACCCATGACGAAATATCTTAAAAAAGACGTTAAAATAAATAAATTAGATCCTTCTTACGTCAACTCCTTCGAACAATTAAAAGTCCTAATAACGTCACATCCAATACTCAAATATCCCGATTTTAGCAAACCATTTAAACTCAACACTGACGCAAGTCACTACGCAATAGGTGCCGTACTACTTCAAGACAATCATCCAGTGGCATATGCTAGCAGAACTTTAAATAATCACGAAATTAGATATAACACCACTGAAAAAGAATTGCTAGCAGTCGTTTGGGCGGTCAAATATTTCAGACCATATCTTTATGGCCAGAAATTCGAACTGCGTACAGACCATCAAGCACTCAAATGGTTACATAAAAAATATTTAGGCCAAAACTTAAATCCTAGGTTACAAAGATGGATCCTATCGTTAGGTGAATACAACATAAAAATTGAATATTTAAAAGGCAAGGAGAATAAAATAGCAGATTTTCTTAGCAGAATCAACACCGATGATCGTGAAATAAATGAACTGTCCGAGACGTCCAGTCCTAACGAAGGAAGAGATCCTTCAGAAAATGATAATCTAAACTCGCCTACAGAAAATATAAATGAGAATGCACCTACACAAAACATAAATGATGACAATATCTCCCTTCAACCCACCATTCATTCACAAACAGAAGAGCAAAATGATTATATACCTATTCTTGACTCTATAGTAAACAGATTTAAAACACAAATAATCATTACCCCAAATTTTACGCAAGAATTTGAACAAATATTAGGAAATCGAAGAATATACATAAATCCAAACTCAACTCCAGAAGAATTAATTAACATATTAAAAACTTATTTATCAGGCAGTAAAGTAGCTATATACACACTAATTACAGATCAACAGTTTAATATTATTCAACAAACACTAATTAGAGAGTTCCCTACCATTAAATTTATCAAATGTACTTATTTTGCACAAGAAATTAATAGCGAAGAAGAATTAATTAGAATTGTATCAATCCAGCATAAAGAACAAAAACACCCTGGTATCATTGCCCTTTATGAAGACTTGAAAACTAAAGTATACCACAAAGAACTTAAGACAATCATAAATAAAATTACTAATAACTGTGAAATATGCAATCAAGGAAAATACGACAGAAATCCTATTAAACCTAAATTCAAGAAAACAGAAATGCCTACAAATAAAAATCAAATAGTCCACGTAGATACCTACACAAATAAAAAACAATCATTGATAATTTTTATCGACAAATTTTCCAAATTTGCTACAGTATACCCTATTGAGCACAAAAACCACACAGAGATAATAGAAAAACTTCGAATATACTTTAATCACAAGAAACCAAACAAATTAACAGCAGATAATGAATTTAGATACGTTCATATTAAAGAATTTCTAAGACAAGAAAACGTCGAGTTACACTTAGTTAAACCAAACAGCCATACAGGTAACTCTGACGTAGAGAGACTTAATAGCACCCTTACTGAGAAACTGCGTATACTAAATTTAGAACAACCTAATACTATACGAATTCAAATGTTAAATGCTGTTAAATATTATAACAACCAATACCACAGTACAATTAAATGTACTCCCCTTAACGCCGAAGAAGGCATTATACCTTCAGAAAAAATTTATAATAATTTAATCAAAGCTCAAAAACATAGATTAGGAAAACATAATAGAAATAGAGAGGAATATGAAGAAAGAAGACAGTATGGTTACATTAAGAATTATAAATCCCTATGACACAAGGACGAACCCAAATTTAGAAAATACAATTTATCAAATGTCCACCCTTCTAATATTAAACGTCCTCTTAAATTTTCAGATAATATTGCTCATTCTTCTGTTATCAACGACGGTACAACCAACAACGAGTCAATTACAAGTAGAGAAAATCGAATCTAACACAGGGTTTACCATAGTACAGGAAAAACAGATTCTTATACCAAAAAACTACAACTACTCATTACATATCATCGACTTACTCCAAATTAGTAATGTAATAAAAGAACTAACAAACAGTACATCAATACTCCCACAAAACTTTAGGCAAACTTTAACAAAGGACATAGACAAATTACAAGACAAGTTAACAACATTAGATAATGGACATCATACAATACGAAAACGTGGATTATTTAACTTCATAGGAACCGTTCAAAAATGGTTAACTGGAACTATGGACGACGAAGATAGAGAAAAAATAAATCAACATCTAGAAACTATCGACACAAACAATCATAATCTAATAACAAACACAAATAAACAAATACAGATAAATGAAAGCTTTAATACATCCATAAATACTTTGCTTAATATTATCAAAAACGATAGAAAACTTATACAAGACTTCATACAAGAACGAACAAATGACAATATAATAAAACTCGCTACACTTGACATTAAACTAAGAATACAAGAAGTAGATAAAATAATTAACGAACTACAAGACAATATAATTCTTTCCAATCTTAATATCATACATCCATCCCTTCTAACTCATGAAGAAATTATCAATTATCATATAAACTCAGATAAAATAAAGAATTTAAAAGTAGGTTTTTCAAAAACAACAACAAACAAATTAATATTTTTGATAAAAATCCCATACAAAATGATCCCTATTAACAAAAAACTAATATTCCCATTAGCAAATAAGAATACATGTAACATAATAAATTCTCAGACAATACAAACACTAGAATATCGCGGTGAATATTTCGAGTACAACGAAAACAAAGCGCTTCATCAGCTAAATAAATTAAGACATTGCATTATTGATAAAAATTGTGAATACACAAAAGATTGTAAAACAAAAATTTATGAGATAGATGATAGTAGCTTAGTAATTCAATTAGCTGATAACATGACATTAACTTCAAGTTGTGATGAAAGAAAATTTAAGTTAAATGGCAATTACTTCATAAAGTTTTATAATTGTAATATTAATGTAAATGATAAAATCTATTATAATAGTATCAAAGAAATAAAAAATACCTATGTTATTCCAAATTTAGATCATAAGATTGAAAATTATACACTATCTTTTGATGAAATTATACTAGAAACGAAAAAAAACATTCAAGAGATTCAAGAGCTTAAATATCATAAAATTCTTTTTTATTCTAGCATTAGTCTTACAACAATAATTATATCAATTATAATTTTCATAGTTATCTTTTTGTATTGTAAACAAAAGAAATTGAAAGTAAAAGTTATCAATCGGATTCAGGAGAATCCTCATTTTAACGAAGGAAGAGTTACGTTGCCTTTTTTGCTGACTTCAGAAAATAAAAATGAACATTCTAGAATAATAAATTCTGCATGGGAAAATTCCACAAAAGATATTCCCGCTGAATCAGCAAAAGATACAACGTTAACTGATCCACATAAAATAATACTTTTTTAGAAAAAATAATTTTTCTTTTTTGGATTTAGTCTTTTTACAAGTTAGTTAGTTCAGATTTTTTAAAAGGTGAAGATAAAATTTTAAGTGTTCAGATTGTTGTTCAGTGTTATAAATAAATTTTGATATAAAATAAATTTTGGTATAAATAAAATTTTGATATATAAAAAATAAAACAGTTTAAGTGTTTTATTTGTTAAAAAAAAAAAAAAAAAAAAAAAAAAAAATAATAAAAATTATTTTTTTTTTTTGTTAAAATAAAAGTGAATAGTTAAGTCGTGTTTGAAATCTTCAAATTTGTGGAGACATGTAAAAACACTTACCCTCAGTACAAACATGCATGTTCAATTGCAAAACGATACATCAGAAAATGAATTTTCAAAACAATTGTTGGACATTGGAAATGGCAAAATTACAATCAATAATTTAGATGGCTTCATAACACTACCAACCACTTTTTGTAGTAAAACACAATCCAAAGAAGAATTGATTCAAAGCGTGTTCCCAAATATAGCACAGGAACACAAAAATCATGTTTGGTTGAGCGAACGAGCAATATTGGCAGCAAAAAACAAAGATGTCAATGATCTTAACACGGCTATTCAAAGTGACATAACAGGTAGATTAGTTACATACAAGTTAGTAGACACTGTTATGAATCAAGATGACGTGGTGATTTATCCCACCGAATTTTTGAATTCACTTGATTTGCCAGGAATGCCACCACATAATCTACAATTAAAAGTTGGAGCACCAATTATTATGCTTCGCAATATAAATCAACCACGACTTTGTAATGGCACCAGACTTGCAGTGAAAAAGCTAATGAAAAACGTCTTCGAAGCAACTATTTTGAAAGGAAAATACAAAGGCGAAGACGTTTTGATTCCCAGAATTCAAATGATTCCATCCGACTTGCCAATTGATTTTAAACGACTTCAATTTCCTATTCGTCTTGCTTTTCCGATCACCATCAATAAGGCACAAGGCCAGTCTTTGGAAGTCTGCGGTATAAATTTGGAATTTCCATGCTTTTCACATGGACAGCTCTATGTTGCATGCTCACGAGTAGGCAAACCATCGGCATTATTTGTTTACACGACAAATGGAACAACAAAAAATGTTGTCTACCAAAAAGCTTTAAAATAAGCACTTTTTTAAGAAAAATTATTAAAATTTCATTTGAACACATATTTTAATTAGGATAACAACTAATTTAATTTGAAAAAAATAATTTGAATTTTTGTCGTATGTATGCATGAAGTATATTTCCACAAATCGATAGTTTGAATACAAATCAAACTCATCCCGCCACCTACCCGAAAGGGCAGAACAACGTCTGCCGGGCCCGCTAGTAATAGATAAAATTGATAGTGTAGAAAGATTAGTTTATGGTGTTTCGAAGAGAACGCCACGAGAGTCTCAAAAACTAACAACAGAATGTTATAAAAGAAACATATTTTATGTCTACACCGATATTATTCAACCTCGTGTTATAGGTGATAAATTAGTAAGATACCTACGTATAATACCTCTGAAAGAGTGTGAAAATGTATTAAGGTTTGAACATATAGAATACTGCCCTATCGAAAAAACTTTTATTGAAAGTATTTCTATTAAAATAACAGATCATCAGGGTGAATTAATCAACTTTGAACCAAGTTATGTACCTACCTATGTAATGCTTTTTTCAAGAGACGATAAGTTATAAATACTCATACATGAATAAGTTTTCTATAGTACCTATTTATTAGGTTCTCGTATTACTTCTAAAATGAATTCGTATTACACACAATATTATTTAATTCAAAGCGGTGGAAATTCAGCAGATATCGGAGAATTGTATCGTGCACAACTTATTTATCAACGTGGACGAGGTATTGGTAGTTTCTTCAGTGGACTATTACGATATTTACAACCCTTGGTTGCTTCAGGAACAAAAGTTTTAAAAGAACAAGCAATTAAGACAGGAATGGCCATTTGGAAAGAAGTAGGTAGTAGTAATAGACCTTTTAAAGAAATTTTAAAAGAGCAAGGTAAAGCTGCTGCCCAAGAATTTGCTCAAAAAGGTATAAATAAAATCTTTGATAAAATGGCTGGTGAAGGTATAAAAAGTAGAATGGCTATAAAAAGAGCTAATCCATTCACAGCGATACAATTGAAAACATCTTCGAAACGAAGAAAATGTTCAAGAGTTAAGATATCAACTAGGAAATTATCCTCTAAAAAAGTGTCAACCAAGAAACGTGTAAAAATCCATGGTGATATGTTTATTCAAGAAAAACTATACTATCACTTGAGAAACCAGAATATTATCTTTATTCTAAAAATGATAATAATTCTCCGGAAATCAAAATTCTAGAAGCCACAATGTACATGAATCATGTAACTGTGAATTCAAATATTTTACTTGCACATGAAACTGTTCTTCAGCGTTCAAATGCTTCATACCCATACATACATACGAGTACATACGTGTAGAAGTTAAAACGTATACTTTACCTACAAATACATTTACATTATCTTTAGAAAATGTAGTAATTGGTCAACTACCCAACTTGTTGATTTTTGGTATGATAGATAATGACGCATATACTGACAAACAAGAAAAAAACCCGTACAACTTTAAACATAACAATATTACAAGATTCAATTTATCAGTCAATGGTGTGCAAGTGCCAAATCAACCTATAGAGTTTGATTATTCTAAAAAAAAAACCGATAAGTACACGTGGCTACATAACACTTTTCAAAGGAACTGGAATTCACTATTTTAATAAAGTTCATCAGTGTCCCGTTTCTATAACTTGGGTAGAAAATTTTCTACTAATTGTGACGAAGCATGTATTTTCTATTTCAAATTCAATTAGTCAAATTCCACTGTTTCTGTATGAGTGATTGAAAACTTTTTGGTGAGATAGAAAAGGTGAAGAGGAATTTTGGAAATTGAACAATAAATTCAATTGTCAATTCAAAAAAGAGACAATTTGAATTAAAATAAATTTTGTTTCTACATTTTTATTGATAAATATTTTAAATATTTAGAAAAATTAATTATTTATACTAATAATTGAAGAAAACATAAAAAAAAGTCAACTTTGAAAAACAAAAACAAAAATAAAATAAAAATTAGAAATAAAATTTAATTAAAAATTTACTTATTTGTTTACTCATTTTACTTTTTTCTGTATTTTAAATATTTTTTCTTGGTATTACATTTTTTTAATCAATACAAAACACAAAATTTCACCGGTTGAAAGCTTTTTCACAAGCAAAATAGCTGTTGAAAAGAAATTCTATCGATAGAAAATATTCCATCGTTCAAAAACCATACAGAAACATTTGAGAATTGAAAATTTCACATTGTTGAATTCCATTTTCTACTGTTTCTTTTCTACTACTACTTTTCTTTTCTTACAGAAACACTTCGTTAGAAAATTACGTCAATTTGACGTCAAATTGAATATTTTCTACTGTGAAATCTATTTTCAATCCTTACAGAAACGGGACACAGATAACAAAAAAATTCTTTGATAATGGCTGTTTTCTCCTAGCATTTGATCTGACTTCAGATAATTCATATGTCTCTACATGTGGAAATTTGTTAAATCAAGGAATAGTAAGAATTGAAGGGAGATTCAAAGAAGCATTGAAAAACAGTGTAACTTGTATTGTGTACTATATGTATGCTGAATATGATGTAATCATTGAAATTGATAAAATTCGTCACGTCTACAACAACTTCTAAAAGTATATATATACCAGTGATATTATAGCAAAGCAGAATCAATCACAATGAGTTGCTGTTTGGTAAACGTTGAATATATGTATGTCAGAAGGTAGTTTAACCTTCTTTAAAAAACTAGCTTTTGCTGGTTTAACACCAGAAAATAAGATATTTTCGAAAGAAATAATATACAAATATCCTACATCTTGTGACAAACATGCAGAACAAACAAACGCGTTTGGAAACTTGGAACTTAGGCGTCTAAACGTCTCATCTAAATGAGAATCTTATTAAGACCTTGGCAAAATTTTCAACTGTTCCTGTTAGTGGGGGAGCAACAAAGGAATTTTTACAAAACTACATAACCTCTTATACTAAGGTCATAGATATTGGAGCCTTCAGCTCATGTGAACAAGAATGAAAACGATTGAACTTGTTAATAAGTTAAAAACTAATGCCGCTACAAAAAAAATTTTCAAAGGAGTGTTTCCATGTGATCACTTACCTAAAAAAATAAAAAAACCAGCATGTGTTATTGCAGACACTGATCCCGCAAGTGGAGGTGGAACACATTGGGTGGCGTTTTATTTACCTGTAAAGGGACCAGCAGAATACTTTGACTCATTTGGAAAATACCCAAACAATAAATTCATTAAAACATTTTTACACGTCAACTCGAAAATCTTTGTAAATAACAAAAAAAGATTACATTGTTGTGTGTTTCTTTATTTTCGTTGTAAGGGCAATAACTTACGAAGTTTTCTAAAATACTTTTCTTCGCATGATTTTACATCTAACGACAGTAGAATGGCAAATTTATTTGAAGAAGTTTTTACAAAGTGGTGGGGTTTATTGTAATCAAGGTTGTAGAGCACAAAAATTGAGAGTATAAAAGCATCGAATTGAATTTTAACACTTTAGTTTTCTGTTAGAAAATGGCATCAAAACGTAAATTAGAGGAGTTCGATAAGAAAGATGTGAAATTACCTAAAAAGAAGAAAGTCTTAATACCTCGTGAAAATCTATTGCGGAATTACCCATATTTTTTGGAACAGTGTTAAGACAGGAAAATTGAAGCTCAGATTATCTTTCATCATTACAAGCGTTTTCCATTCTGGGTCGGTTCCAGTTTACAATTATCTCAACGACTTAAAACGACAGATTGGTAAAGAACTACCACAAAATCAGCTTGGATAAGAAAAAGAATTTAGAATACCAGTCGACAAAGGTAGCATCTGATTGAAATATCTAGAAGTTTTAAGGTTATTTGAAATGATGGATTTCTTCAACATTGTAATGTTTCATAACAACAATGCTTCGAGTGCTGTGAAAGAATATTTCAACCAATATGCTACTAAATGTAAGGAAAAAAATATATTTAAATTAACCAACGAAGATTTCTTTGTGCCACCACGACATACAAACATGTTCGGAAGAGAATCGGATAGGATGTATGTGTGAAATTCAAAATGTTGAAAAAAAAACAAATAAAATTAATATTTAGTTAAATTGAAAAATTTTACCTCTTCTCCTTGAAAATTGAAACAGTGGATTAATCCACTCACTTCAGCTAGAATGAAATTATTTTCGGATAATTTACAACATGTTGAAAAAATTGGTGAATTTAAAATTGATTTCCAATGAATATTTCCTGTTTTTAATTCAATTTTACCAAAAGTTCCATCTAATGCAGCAATTATAAATGTTTCCGAATCAATTTGTACAGGTGATGATAGAATACCTTTTGAACCGAATTTGATATTCCAAACAAGGCTTCCCTGAAAAATTGTATGGGAAAATAAATTATTCAAAATCATTCAAAAGAAATCAGTTAGAATTCATTAAGATTTCAATTTATTGATTTCACAAAAGATATGGGCCGTTTTAAAAAATCCAAGATTGATTTGTCGAAGGTTCCATAAAATCAAACATTTTGAACTACATACTTATACTGTGAATTTTGAATAAGGAAAAGAAGTGTGTCACCATGTGAGTGTTGTAATTTAAACCTTTTTTTGATATTTAGCAAGTACTTAATTTTAATTTAATTTTGCTAACATGCTTTCTAGTTTTACATGCAAGCTTGAATTTTTGAAAACGACCATGCTCTTTTCACATAAAAAAATTCTACAATATAACTTACATCATTCACATTCAAACAAAATAGATTTTTATCATTTGAATAATTTCCAAAAATTATAAATTCATCATCATATAAAATTGCTTTACATTTAATCATTCCATTCGAATTGAATTTCCATAAAACTTCACCAGAATTTATTTCAAATTTATACAAATATCCATCATAACATCCGATAATTCCATATAACTTATTTACAACCAAAACTTGACTTTCAATTCTATCTGATAATTTTATTAATGAAATAACATCACCTGTAATTCCATTTAAATTAGCCAATAAATGTGAATGTGAACCAACTAAAATCATAATAATTTCATTTGATATTTGTTGATTAGTCGTTGTTGTATTTACAGTTACAGTTGGATTAGCATCAATACATTTTTTAAAATTATATTTCCATAAAATTTTCATACTAAAATCGGAACTATTCATTTCAATATTTGTTTTTTCATCATTCATTTCCGTAAAATTAAATGATTCATTTTTTTAATTTTAAAAATATTTCATTCAGAACACAATTATCATTCAAGAGCATTTCTAAAATATTCGGATATGATTTTCTAGTTAAATTTTTAAGTTTTGTTATTAAATTTAATGCTTTAACTGAATCACCACCAATCATTTTAAATGTTATTTCATTCCATGATAATGTTTTATTATTTTCATTTAAATTTAAAATATCATAAATCCAGTACATATTTGAAAATTTCTAAAATATTATTATTGAAATTTTCTAAAATTTTATTATTAAGTATTACTGATTATTTTAATGTTAGCAAAATTTATAGCCTTCTCAGCTGTGTCAAATGGTAGTTTTTCTCTGCTTAAGGTATCGATAGCGATTTTTATTTCTGATTTGGAAAGTATCATCGAATTTATCATGCCTATTTTAGCCCAATGTATTGCATACTTTGCATTAATTAATTCCTCTTTAATTAATTTTAGTTTATATTGGATGCTTAATGCTAATTGAGAATTTATTTTACCATCAACCTTTATTGCATTTAAAATTTCATTCGTAATTTGCGTATTTATTCTTTCATTATATAACCGATTTATTATTATTTGTTTATTGTTATTCTCGAGGACGTTTTTTATTTTATCTTTAATTATAATGAAGTCGTTGTGGTCAGGGTTGCCTGCAATCCACTTCCATGCACTACCAATGAGGTTAATTGATCTTTTAGGTCTTTGAAATTTAGATTGTTTAATAGGTCTTGTATTTGTATTAACTCGTGTTTGAGGTATGGGAGCAAGGAATAATTTTTAGTAATTTCTTTTTCGAGGGTCACATTTATTTCGTCAACAATATTTTGGTATCTTTCTAGCTCAATGGTACGAAATAATTTGAAATTTCCGTTCTGTATTTTAGCTTTTCCAGTGCTAAGAGTGACTATTTGAGAGTTTGAGTAGTCTAAAATTTGTATGTCGGCTATTGAAGTGCCAAATAGGAGCCTGAAAATGAAAGGAAAAAATAAAATAAACTTGATTAATTTCTGATATTGCTCTTGTGAACAATTTTTCCTGATTCTGTTACTACGGTGGTATTTTTATTTTCTTTAACTATTTCTTCTTTATATCGAACTGTGAGCTTAGATCCTAACCTTTTATTATATTTTACGTAAATAACCTGTCCGGGTTGGTAAGTTTTAATGGGTTTCCTTTTTTTGTTGTGGTATTCAACATCCTTCTGTTGTTTTATTTTTAATCGTTCTATGTTATCAAGACGCGTTTTTTCAAAGTTTTGGGGGTTGGATTAGGGTGTCTACCATAAAATAATTCTACGGGTTTTTTTCCGACGGAATGGAATGGATGGTGTAGTTGTACTCATTTACAGATCTCTCGAGTAGTTCTTTGAATGTTCTACTTGTGCCATCCATTTTGATACACCTCATAATTTCTGTTAAAGTCGAATGAAAGCGTTCAATTTGCCCATTTACATCACTCTTGTATGGCAGTGTTTTGAAGACTGTGATTTTAAGTTCGTCCTCCATCATGGAAGTTATGGTGGCAGAGTTGAGAGATTTCTCATTATCAATGACTACAACTTCTGGTACACTAAAAAAACAGAAGGTCTCTTCAGGGTCGACGTATGTCTTCAATAGCTCGTGATTTAATCAATTTGACTTGCGCGAACTTCGCAAGCTTGTCGATGGCTGTTAGTACAAGGTTATTTTTAGTGATTTAGATATCTATATGAAGGAATCTGGGTAATTGGGTATTGGTGTTGCATTTATAATTTGGTTGTTGGGATGTCTTTCATACTTGTTCTTTTTGCAAACTGTGCATCGACTAGTAAATTTTGATTTTTCTTGACCCATATAAAAAGTTCCTTAACGAGTTTAAAGCCCAAATTATTGCCAACATTTCCTTTTCGTTTGTGGCATAAGATTCTTCCGTTTTACTAAGCGTTCTTGACAAGAATGCGATTAGCCTACCATTTTGGGATAAAACAGCACCGACAGCGTAGTCAGATGCATCCGTAGTTAGATCGAAATCATTTTGAAAATTAGGATGAGATAGTACCACTTCTTTTGAAATTAGGGAATTCTTTATTTTGGTGAATGCTTCTATTGCTTCATCATCTAAGTGTACAGGCTTGTTTTTTGATAAATTTTTGGACACTCGTCCATCTTCCCCTCTTAAAAGAGATGTCAGGGGTTTTGCTAATTTTGCATAATCTTGAATGAAACGTCTGTAGTATTCTGACATTCCTAGGAATGAGCGAAGGTCTTTTAAAGTCTTAGGAATAGGAAACTCAGCTATTGCCTGGACCTTTTTTGGATTAGTTTTAATTCCGTCCCTTGAAACTATGAATCCTAAGAACTCTACTTCATCTTTTAGGAATTCACACTTGTCTAGCTGTATTTTCATGTTAGCTGATTCAAGAGTTGTGAATATTACCTTAAGGTTTTCGAAATGCTCTTTCTCGTCTTTCCTAAATATGATAATATCATCTATGTATACATAGCATTTTTTCCCTATATAATTTCTAAGGATATCATCCAAGGCTCTTTGGAATATGGATAAGTCATTTTTTAGACCAAATGGTAAGCGAGTAAATTCGTATTTCTCGTTATTCACGGAAAACGCCGTCTTTTCAATGTCACATTCTCTTAGTGGAATTTGGTGAAAGCCACTTTTTAAGTCGATGATTGTAAAAAATCTATTTTGTTCTATATTTGATAAAACTTCGTTAATCTCTGGTATGGGGTATTTATCAGGTACAGTTACTGTGTTGAGCTTACGGTAGTCTATGACCATTCTAAATTTTCTTTGACCTGATGCGTCATCTTTTTTTGGTACTACCCATACAGGGGAGTTATATGGTGATCTTGAGGGTCTTATTATTCCATTTTGAAGTAGCTCATTAGTTTGTTTTTCGACCTCATCCTTTAAACACATTGGGTAGGGGTAAGATTTAGAGTAGATTGGGTCAGATGTTATGGTTCTAATTTCTCCTTGAATTCTTGTGGTATACGTGAGTTTCTCATCAGGATCTGTGAAAAGACTAGGGCAAGCTTTTATGATGTTTTCAAGTCTTTTTTTTTGCTGAGCATTCATGTGGTCCATCCTGATGTTTAGATTGTTAATTGTATCTGACAGGTGTTGTTTTAATGGAATGATACCACACTTAGTTATTAGAAAATTTTTTTCGGTGTGAATTATGAGCCCTAACTCTTTTAGAGTATCATTACCGATTATTCCGTCAAATGAGGTAAGATTTGGTAGAATAAAAAATTTCAAGTTTTGAAAAGGGCCAAAAAGATTTACTATTGCATGGTGTGTTATGTTATGTTATGTTGGCTCGAAAACATTTTTCATTGGGTATGGGATTTCTAATGTATTGGGGTTGAATGTAATTTTTATAAGAACCAGTATCTATGAGAAACAATAATGTTTTTCCGCTCTTCGCTATGTACTCGATGTAGGGAAGCGAAGAGCTCTTTAGTCTAAAAAATGAATGCTGTCTTCGTCTGAATTTTCAAAATTAGGGTTATTATAGAAATCAATATAATTTGTCAATGATTGATCAACATTTTCATCGTATTTATCAGTGTTTGATAGGTATTGTTCTAATTCTGGTTAAACATCTGAATTTTGTTCTGTATGAAGGATTTTTTGAGCTTTATTAGGTTGGTGTGTTTGCTGTATCTGTGGTCTGTTTTGGTAGTTAACCATGCGAGAATGAATCGAACGGTCGACGTCCATTGGCTCCAGTTTAGATAATGTTCTATTTGGACCGTTTCCAGTAAATTGTCCTCCAAATCCTTGAGGATATTGAAAATGTCTTGCAAAGGTTGGTTTAGGAGGTCTAGGGGGGTTACTATTTGAATCATGGTGGAAATTTGTTCTTATCAAAGGCAATAATCGTTGTGGTTGGGGTTGGACTATGTTTCTTCTTGCTGGTACGGCTGACATTTGCATTTTAGGGATAGCTCCATGGCTGTGCTGTACCCTGTAATGTATGTTTTCTAACTTGAGACAAAGATGTAAGGCTTGTGGTAAATCAATAGGTTCTTTCATGCTTAGTAGTCTAGTAAATCTCCTTTGAGGCCTCTGACAAATGTATCAAGTGCTTTGTCACGATATGCTTGAGTCATCATGTTTAGGGATTCGCGACTTATCTCCATACATGAAAGTTTATTAAGTATAAGTGAAGGGTGTTGATATACCGCTTGATAGAATTCAGGAATCGTTTCGTTTTTCTGTACTAGGGTGGTCATTCGGTACTTTAAGGTACCCAGATCCCGTTTATCTGCATAATGTAATGTTAAACACTTGGAAATTTTTTCCCAATAAAGAGGCGTATGTAAGACTCTAACGCGATATCTGCATTCCCAGTAATCTTGTTTCTGATCACACTGAGAATTCCATAATATTTTGGAGTACCTTTTAGATGTTCGTAAATTTTTAAAATTCTATCAACTCCTTTCTTCCAAGAGCTAAATTCTCCAAGTTGCCCTGAAAATTCTCTCAGGCTCTTTACAACATCAGGAATTCTATCCATATCAGTCAAATTCAAATCCGTATCCGCTTCAATAACTTGATCTGTGTCATTATTAACGTCGGCACCAGGATTTAGAAGGGAATTAATAGCATTTCTACTTTCTGCCTTTACCATTTCAGTGATAACGGTTCTTAATTCATTGAGATTAATACTATAAAGTGGAGGTTGGTTAGTAGGGGGAGGTTCAGCTACTGGAGGCTCTTCGCTTTGATTTTCTCCTTCACCTGATACAAATCTAGCTGGTCTGAGAAGACCATTATTATTCGCCATTTTGTTTTATGCAAGGGTATTTAATTAAAATGTTGAATTACTAAAAATTATCCTTACTGGGGAATTTTAATCTCAAGATAGAATGTATGCAAAAAGTATCAAGTATTAAGAGATTCCTTCACGAGGAACGTATGAAATTCATAATTTTTACATTTTTATAAAAATTTATCTGAGAAAGCTCAAAAACTGGTCTGAGAAAGCTCTAGTCTGAAGCTCTTTCGAATTGAATAGAATGAATGGGGATTGATGAATGTGTTTGTAAATTGCTTTATGATCAATATGAAAAATAAGAAAAAACAAAACCATTGTAAATGAAACTATACATATGTATGTATTTATATGTTGTTATACATATTATATGTATACATTATGCTTAAAACAAATGATTTTAGTTGTTGTGTTTTTTTTTCTTTATAGTGCTGTGTCATTTTTTTGCAGCTGAAAAAAATGATATTTGTTGTTGGTAGTTTTTGGCTTGATTTTTTCTTTGCTTTTATGTTTTTTCTTTTTTCAAACATTTTTTATTTTTGTTTGCTTATTTCGATCCTATTCTTGACCTACCTCTACAAATCTGTTTTACATTGATATTTAATTTTATGGAATTATTAAATGAATTTATAATTATAATATTTTTCGTTGGTCAGTAAAATTTGATAATATAAAAAGATAATTTTGAAGGGGCATTTTTAAAATTATCCTTTACGCTTTTCTTGTATTTTTTGTTTGTTTTCAAAATAAATTTTAAAACAAGACAAGAAATTTAAAAACATTTAAATTAACACTTCATTCTATTTTTGATCGTTTTCGTAATTTTTTACGGATTTTTATCTGACTTCAAAAATGTTACATTTTGTTTCTAAAAATTGATGAGAGAAAGTTTTATGTTTGGCGCCGTATAACTTGCGCCCTCTTGCAGTGATCTTTTTGGTGTCTTAGGGAGTTTTGTAGAGAATGAAAAGCAGAATATTGTGCAGAAATTTTAAGTCAATGCCTTTACAGTGTCCCGAGATATTTACCTTTAAAATCGAATTTTTTGACGAAAACGATCAAAATAGAATGAAGTGTTAATTTAAATGTTTTTATAGGTATTTCTTGTCTTGTTTCCCTTCAACAAAATGCTAAATTAAAGCTCTTTATAACAAATATTTTAAAACTTTCATTCAAAATTATCTTTTTAAATTATCAAATTTTACTGACCAACGAAAAATATTATAATTATAAATTCATTTTAAAATTCCATAAAATTAAATATCAATGTAAAACAGATTTGTAGAGGTAGGTCAAGAATAGGATCGAAATAAGCAAACAAAAATAAAAAATACTTGAAAAAAGAAAAATAACATAAAAGCAAAGAAAAAATCAAGCCAAAAAAATACCAACAACAAATATCATTTATTTCAGCTGCAAAAAAATTACACAGAACTTTGTAGAAAAAAAACACAACACCTAAAATCATTTGTTCTATATAAGCATAATGTATACATATAATATGTATGACAACATATATGTATATACAATATATGTACATTAAAAATCTCGAAAAGGGAGAAGAAAGAAATATTTTAATACTTTTTGTGTATATATAATATATATGTATATATGTATATAGTATAAAAATAAACAAATAATGTTTTCGCTTGTATGTGTGCATTTAATCTTCAGCATATGTAAAATAAAATTTAAGTCATATTATGTATAGAACACAAAATTAACTATTGAAAGCTTTTTCTTTTTCATAAAAAAGACAAATGTGATACCTCCTTCTCTGCCCGCACAGGGCCTGTTTACGGTTTTGTTTCATTTCCTTTTCGGATCTCTATTATGTTTCAATCCTTTTTGTGTATGTATCAAATTTGGTATGGAATTTATAACTGGATATAATGATTTACTAATTTGAGTTAAATGCAATATAGGCTGGTTAGCTTTGAATGTGTACAAGAATTTAAAAATAAAAAAAAAATTATTTTAGTTTAAATATCTGTGAAATGACTTTTTAATTTCCTAATGTATTTATTGTACTACAAAAATATTTATTAAAAAAAAGTATTTATTTATTAAAAAAAAAAAATTTTTTGTTCTTCAATAAAAAGTATTTTTAAAATTTTTAACCCTTAATATGTGTATGTATATGTACCTAATAAAATTAATCAGAATTTGCTTTTTTTTTAAATGAACTTTATTTCCTGTAAATTTGCACGCACAGTTAAGAGCCAAATTTAGTGAAAAATTTTTTCGAATACAGCAACAACATCGTCTGAAATGTATTTGTGTCTTCATCAACACAAGCAAATAAATTTCTTCTAAGTGTTGGTGTACATGATTTTAAAAAATTTCAAACCCAGTTCACCATCGATGATTATATTCCACCTATCTAATCTTAATGTCAACAGAATTTGTTCTCGTGCTCTAAAAATCCAAACTTGATATATCAAAAATACGTTCTAGGTTAACTGGGTAGCGATCATATTGCATAGTAAAATGTGTACATCTTTTCTTTTGTTCACAGGCTACAGCTAGCATACAGTTGTTATTTATATGCTATTCTATGCTGAAGTTGTTATTGTTTCTTCTCAATGGCCAGTACCAGACCTGTCTTCTTTCAGCTTCTCCACTTTTGGATAAAATGTACTACAACTCGCCTTCTGTCTTCAGAAAAAACCGGTTATTGAAGCTGAAAGAAGACAGGTCTGGTACTGGCCAATCATTATTTTCCACACAGTACGTACAATTTTACCTACGTTGAATAGATTTCATTCTTTTATGAAATTTTTGCTGTTGCCTAATTTTTGACTAATTTGCTAAATAATTTTTAAATAAACGCTATGCACTTTGTAAAACTGACAACACAATTATTTTGAACAGACTGTATGAATATATCATATCATATAAAAAATTATACTCATGCAATATAAAAGCAAATTCAATTAGATGAAGAGGTAAATTAAGAAACAGATTGTATTTTGGGGATCTATAATTTCCGGTAGCAAACATTCGAAATAAAAACACCTACAACACCTCTACAAAACTCCCTTCGACAAACAACTTTTTTTTCACCTCAATGGGGCACTCTTTGGTTCATACCTTGATCCTTGAAAAAAGTAAACATTTTCATTCTTGAACTATTTTCTGACTTATTGCATTTTATTTGACTCAAATCAATGCAATACAGCCTGATATATAATAGTTCAAAGTTAGAAAGTCACATATCCTTCCATGTAAAAATTTAAAAAAATAAAATAACTCAAAATTTTTAAATTTTACATAAAAATTTTTTCGTATATTTATATATATACAATACAATGTGCAGCCTAAGTAAACAACAAAAGTTTTACATGCTGCTTACGTACTTTTTATCATCACAAAGACTACCCTACAATCGAAATTTTCATTGCATCGCGTTTATAGAGTTTATACTATCTGTGTCATTCTTATTCCAGCCTAAAGGTATGCAAAAAAAATCTTGTGATTAGAAAAATTGATAATAAAATTTTATGAAAAATTAACAATTTGTTTTATTTATAATAATTAAACCATTAAACTACGTAACCAATTTCTTGAAATTTATTTTAAACTTTTTGGAAAAGGTTATATTTAAATCCTACAAGAAGAAAACACAATATTTAAACGTTTTAATACATGAAAATTGTGTGAAAAGTTTAGTGAATTTTTGTTTTGTCTGTACCTTCGAAAATCGAATATAAAAAAATTTAACGATCAAAATTAAAAAATGTGTTCCACTTAAGGACCACAATTCCCTTCCACCTATCTATATTCGAAATTTCATGCAAATCGGTTAAGAAATGTAGGCTGTAGGTGGTCACTTTGCAGGCCATTTCACTAAATTTGGCTCTTAATTGTTTTGTTTAAATTAAATTTTTATTATATTTTAATTTTTTCCTCTAATTGATTTTCGAAAATATTTTCCTTCCCTCTTTTTTTTTTCCTACAAAAGCATATTATTCGAGAAATTATTTTGCTATGAATATGAATTTTTAATATTATTCACACTAAAATTTTAAAATTTCAATATTATTTTCATTTATTTATAAAAATTTATTTTTATTTTTATTTAAAAAAAAAAATTTTTTCTTTCAAATTTTCCGTTTATGTTTTAAAATATTTTTCTTCTTTTCAGAAATATTTCTTATTGTTTCGCGTTTTTTAAAAAGTTTTTAATATTTTTAGTTTTAATTTTCTAATTCTCTTTTATTATTTTTTTTTTTTATTTCAAATTATTTTTACGTTAAACCTTTAACTTTTGTAATTTTTTTTTTATTTCAAATTATTTTTACGTTAAACCTTTAACTTTTATATTTTTTTATTTCAACATTTATTATCAAAATTGACTTACATTAAAAGATACAGATGTATGGTTGCCATCCGGAGTTGTAATAGACTATGTTCAGTTGTTTTGCTGTTTTTAGAAGAAAAAAAAATTAATTTGTTTTACCGTTTGTGGTTTTTCCTTTGAACAATCAGGCGGCTGTCGATGAGTACTTTCAGATTTGGCTTGGTGTCCTATTCTTTCTACCCAGCGACTCCGTTTTATCCTTTTGAGATTACTTCGGGGCCTCGTTTCCCGATTTTAAGCTCAGAAGATGATTTCCACTTGAAATAAGTAATTCTCCTAGCGTTTTCAGTTGTGGTTACACTGAAGTATTAAATTTTTTCACTTTGTTTGATAACTAGAATTTTATCTTGATGAATGTTCACAAGTTTATTTATTAAACACTTATTTATTCGAACACTTTTTTTTTTATCGTGTAATTTCTTTTCACATAAAAATTTTTACTCAGTTTTTATTTAAATTTTACTTTTAATTCACTTATCGCACATAGGGTGGCCAGGTCGAACTTGAACAAAAGAGTACAATAGAGTACACAATACACATTAAACGTATGTAGGTAGATAATTAGTGAATTATTTGAGTTATAGACGTTATAGTTAAAAAAATAGTGTATAATATAGTATAAATATACTTACATTTTACAATATACAGGGTGTTTCCGTTATCACCGACCACAAGGATACCATAGATAGGTCTTATCGAGACAAACAAAAAATCGTATCGGAGGGAATAGTTAAGAATAAAGGCACAAATAATATATTGTTACAAAGGGCAAAGGGTCCTCTATATTTTTTGTCAACACAAATTGACCCTTGAGTGCCCCTGTAAAAGTTATAGGGTACATCGTGAAATAAGAGCAAAACAACTTCAACGCCGTCTAGCGGCCAAACCGTTGGGATTTCCCCACCCTCCGATACGATTTTTTGTTTGTCTCGATAAGCATATCTATGGTATCCTTTTGGACGGTGATAACGGAAACACCCTGTATTTCGGTCTGAAATCCTTTTTGGTGCTTAAATCCCTAACGTCGCGTCAATTTCAATTACAAGTTGTCATTGTCAAATACCTACTTCTTCCCATACTAAAATTACTTCAGTTTATATTATTTTAAGCTGTGTAAAGAAGGATATATACCAATTTTTCAAGGTTAAAATAGCATAAACTGCGTGCTGCGGCTGTAGTACAATTTTCATACTTTTTTGAATATTTTTCAAAAAAAATAGAACAAAAGTGAACAAAGTGAAATACAAAAAGTGTAAGAAAGAGTAATGTCTCTTTTTAGAGTACACCTGGTCACCCTAATCGCACAAAGTGTTTTAATTTTAAAATTTTTCCGCAATGGACTTCTACTCTATTTTCCAACGGTCCCTGCTCGGGCGCCAGTTAATTTATTGCCAATTGAATTATTTTAAAAAAAATAATTTTATTTTCTAAATTCAGGTTTTACAATTTCAAATTTACAATTTCAAATTCTTATTACAACTGAATTAAAAAAATTTTCTTAAAACTAAATTTACAAAGTTTTGAAAGAATTAAAATTATTGCAGACGCAGCAAAATTCATGAGAAATTTATTTAGCAACGTGACATAGGGTCACATGTTAAAATTGAAAGTACAAGTTTATATTTTGTTGATTAGGTGTTAACTTGTATAAACATTTCGGAAGGGTAAGTGAGAATTTCATTGGGTTTGATTATTGTATTTCTACAGGATTCACATTTGACCCGATGTGCTATATAACCTGCAAAATATCTGCTAGATGTTAGTTCAATTAGTACATTGTCACTATTGAAACTGTCCGAATTTTCATCAAAATATAACACATTATTTTCAACAATTTCATCGAAAGTTGTCCCAACCATACTATTTTGATTCAAATTTTGTATACAAGATTGAGTTTCCTGCAAAATGGCCTTAAAGTCAACTTGTAACATTTTATCATCGTCTTCTAAGCAGTTTGATTTATTACTGAACTGTAAAAATTTGATTGAAAGTAATTTTGCAACTGAGATATTCAATTCGCGAACAGAAGGGTTCTTACAATTACCATATTTTGCTCTTATTTGGGATAATGCATTTTCAAGGGGATCTTGGTTGAAACGACTCGTAAGTATCTTTATACTTATATTCTTTAATATATCTTTCTCTTCTTCAAAAATATCTTCGGCCAAAGAAAGAATACCAAAAATTGTTTGTATCAAACCATTCAAACAGTAAAGTTTGTTGCCTGTGTATTTGACTTTTTTAAAATATTCGAGAAGTTCTTTTAATTTCTTCCAAACTATGTTTTCCTTTTTTAAACCGCATTTAAATGGATTTGGATCATGAAGAACTTTACTGTTAAGACAATCGAATAATGTATCAACTTTTTTAATAAATTTTGCAGCGGAAAGAGCAATTTGTATATTATTTCTTTTAAATTGGCCATTTTCGATAGCAGACTCAATTGCAGCAGCAACACTGTAGGCTGAGAGTTTGAGCTGCTAAATTAGCCCACATGCGTTCAAATGAATTTGGTGCTATATGTATGCTAGTTAATTTAGTCATTTTTGTTGTTTTTCCATTTTCTAACTCAAAAATCTCCCTGATCACATCAAACTTTACTGTACCATCCGGAGTTTGCAGGTCGCCATTTTGCAAAATATTTCTAATTAATTTAATCAAATAAGGTATGTCATATAATAGATAAATATTTTTTTCATTATGACTGAAATGTGGTTTTTCAACAGTTGCATTTAAATATTTAGAGTTAGTGTAGTACTTGCAATTGTTTGGACCTTGGTCGCAGTTGATGGCTCTAACTTTAAAACCTATATCATCTATAACAGTTAAAAGATCTCGAATTAGTGTTGCTAATTCTTCTGCTGGTATAGATTTTGCCACTACGACATATTGTAAAATAAATTTCCAACTTGTAAACAATCCCCTTAGCATAAAAACACATATCTGGCCTCCTACTTCACTTGTCCTCTTATAGCCTAAATCTACAAGGCCGTCAATGACATCTGCTGAAGAATTGTAACTTAAGTTGTGCTTAATTGATATTTCATCCATAAGTAAAACACAATCTGTATCTCTTCGTTCCATTTTTTACATTGCATCTTTCAAAGCATTTACAATACAATTATTTATTCCCGGTTGCAAATTTTTTATTATATTCCATCTACTTATAGATGATGGATTAGGAAGATTGATTTTCATGACATTGCGCAAGAAAAGATATGTGGACGAAGATTTGTGGTAAAAATTTTGTGCGAAAAGTTTTTCATCCGCTGTCCATGTAGTATTAGTACCACGTTACGCTTTTAAAAGCATCTTGCACATTGTGTTTTCATTTTTATTGATATTCATCTGATCTATAACATTCTCAATGGATACTGTTTTTTCAGTTTTCGAATTTTTTATTTTATTTCTCACTACATATTTCCGTAGTCTCAAATTATCCTTTTTCAGTATTTCAATTTTTTTTTTTTTTGATTCAATTTGTTTCATGAAGTTTCATTTTCACAAGTTTTTCTGTAATATTCCAAATTTTTTATGTTTTTATGGCATAATTTACATAAAGAACCAGGAGATGTAGATCTTTTCCTTTTCCGACTCAGCGATTTTAATGAAAGGACATTTAGTTCATCAATATTTTCCACTCTATTATCTTGAATGGAAGTGGGTTCACTTTTAAGATGTACATAAATCTGGTACAGCACCTTTTTTTTAAACATTTCTTTCCTAACAATTCGGGGGAAAAGTGGTTCTCGCATAAAAATAATAAAGGAGAATTTTCTACAAACTCTTCCGATAAATTACAACATTCTATCCATTTCATAAACAAGGGTGAATCAAAATTTGGGAATCTGAATAACCTCAAATTTGGAAAACTACGTTTTGACTTGAGGCAATGTGGTAAACAGCATTTATTGCCTGCCTTTACTGACTTTTTTTCCATATTTGAAAAGTAGCAGTATACCAATTCAATTCAATTTTTCTAATTATTTATAATTAGAGCAACAGAATGTTGAAAAAGAAAATAAAACAATCTTTAAACATATAAAAATAAATGCCCGGACTGAAAAAATATGAAGAACTATTATTTTCAATTAAATATGTATGAAAAAACGAAAACTTGAAATTAATTATGATAGGAATGTTTATTTATATATATAAGTAAAACGCATTTACAAAATATCGAAATAATAATCAAATCAGATATCAATGAACAACTCGCAGTGTTAATCACTTGGAAGCAAAAATACGAATGAAAAAATATTAAACAGCACAGCATACATTACATTCACTCAATATGTATACAACATAATAAGTATGTAGTGTGTTAAATTTTTGTGTATATACATGCTATAGAGCTACAGATGTAAGTATACCTCTTTGAAAATAATTACAAAGAGAGAAAAGCTTTGTTAAAAAGAAGCTTAATTTTCTTGTATACATTCTTCCCATTTGAGTGCAATATCTTCCTATATATTAAGATCTTTGCTTATAGTCTCTTCTACAATACCGAACGAAAGTGGAATATTTTTCAAAATTGAATATTCCACCAAAAGATTTAAAAATGAATATTTTTGTTCAATAGAAAATCTCTCATCATTATTTTTCATTCGTTTTAACAATATATCTAGAGATCCTATAAAGAGTTCAGAGCTTAATTCTAGAGAAGTTCTTAAATGACATATAACTTGTTTCGCACTCATTTTGATATTTTCAAAATATTTTTATTTTCTATTTATTTTATGTCTTTATTTCAGATTAAATTATTTTTATGAAGTTTACATTTTTTTCTTCAACAACTTTAACATTTTTTATTTTTTGTTTTTTTTCTTTTTTATATAATTTAAATTCTTTTTTTTAATTACACCAAATCTAACCTAAATTTATTTTGTAACGTCTTATCAAACGTTATGTTGATCAGACGGTGAAGGTTGGCCTGCTCCCTGGTGAACTTCACCAGTTTTCCTCTTCGACATTTCTCCTTCTCTCTTACTGGCAAAGGGCTGGAGCTTCTTTGTATTTTACCCTCCGCTAATCTTTTCCTATTATAGATTTTGTATTTTAATAATAATTGTTAATTGGCATCAAAACATAAATGAAGGTAAATACAAAAATTTATTTTTATTTTTCTCTACCTTGTTGTATACACGTCAGGCGATAATATATTAAGGATTTTTTTTTCAATTTTTTCTAACTTGTTGTGTACATGTCAGGTGATAATATTCTAAGGTTTTATTCTTTCTCTATGTGAGCACGGAAATTCTGTATTTGAAAAGTTACCTACATATATATAGAAATTAATAACGTGACAAAGTAAATGTTAAAACAATAATGTTTTGTTATTTGAACTTTGTTACAGAGAATTTAGATGACAATATTTACATTTTTTTTTCTTAATACGATCAAAACATAAATGTAGATAAACACATAAATTTCTCTTCAATTTTTTTTCTAACGTGTTGTATACATGTCAGGTGATAATATTCTAAGGTTTTATTCTTTTTCTATGTGATCACGGAAATTCTGTATTCATGTTTCAGAATGTTAGTAAAAATATCCTTTTTTCTTTTTCTATGGTTTTAAATGGTTAAAGACATTGCTCAATTATTTTTGATATCCTGACGTATTAACTCTTCCTTTAATGAAGACGATTTACGACTTCAATTTGCTTTTGAATACAGCCTAAATGATTACTGACCCACCTCCCGATCTTCTTCTGGATAAAATCTTCGGATCTTTTATGCTAATAATAATTGAAGCCGCCAGGTTCGTCTGTATTGAATTTCTTTTCGTCACTAACTATGACATGACGCCAAATACTAGGCTTTTAAATCATTTCAGGATTTCCTGAACACCGTAGCAGAGGGTGAATCAGACACCCTTGTCCCGCTCATCAATCTGGAAGTCAACAAAAAGCACAAAATCAGGCTTTTTAAACTAATCAAAACTAAGTATGGTATGCGGCTCACCGTTTATTTTGAAAATAAAACTTACACTTATCTACCACCACGCTTTTCTGAAAAAATAAAAAGTCAGCGCCAAATAAATGAGCTTAATCTTTCAGAAAATTATTTGGTATTTCATCAAGCTTCAATTTTCTACAAACGTGTAAAACCACAATTTAAAATAATTTTTTACTCAATTTGTATTTTCAACTATAATAAAAATAATTTTTTTCAAATAAAGAGTTTTTTATTTATCACCTTCTGAAATATTTCTTTCCTAATAAAGATAATACTATGGTTAGCATATTGATGCTTTATAGTTTATGCGCTCAGCACTTTGATCTATGCATATTATTCTTATCAAAGAAATTAAAAAATTATTAAAAATAAATTTTTCAAACAGAGAGTTATTTATTTATCACCCTCTGAAAAATTTATTTGCTATTTAACTGATCTATATTCTGCATAATATAGAGAGTGGAAAAAAATCTTGAATCAAGTGACATAACAGTAACAGACATATATTCGATTTTGTTTACTTAAAAAAAGATACAAGAAAAAGTAAGTAAGTCTTCTGTCTTCCAAAACAAGGAAACCCATTGTTACAGGAAAACAAGTAAGTTGATCTTCAATCTTCTCGAGTAACAAGTTGACCTTCTATCTACCCAAGTAACCAAACCCATTTAACAGGTAAACCAACCACACCCATTGCACAGGTAAACAGGAAAACCGACCCAAGTAACCAAACCCCTTTTCAAGAAAACAGGTTAACAGACCTAAGTAACCAAAACCCTTTTCAAGAAAACAAGTAAACAGACCTTCTAACCACACCCATTTACAACTAATACAACACATATATCTCTCTCTCAACACACATAGCTCTCTACTTCTCCCACTTTAACAACCTTATGGAACAAAATTTTATGTCCCACTTCCGTATTCCTGTTACTACGTCACATAGTCAATTTTAATACTAAGGTGGGACCCTTAGTCCCTTACTACTAATTATAATTGCGTTGTTGCCATATTAATGATTTGAACAAAAAAATTTTTTTTTGAAATATAAAATATTTTTTTTTCGAATTTTAAAAATATATTTTTATATTTTATGATAATAATTTAATGAATTAATAATGATTGCATTGTTGTCGTAATTTATGCTTTTGAATTTTTTTTTAGCTTTGAACAAAAATGCATATTTTCTTTGAACAAAAAAGTTTTTAAATATAAAATTTTATTTGTTTTATTATTTTTACCATTATTTTATCATTAATAAAGGAACATTAAGATATATATAATATATATATACATATGTATATATACATATTGTTACAAATCTGAAAATAAAAAAAGAACTTTATTAATGAATTTGAATAAAATTATTTTTAAAATAAAGTTACCTTAGAAAGCCGGATCAACACACCATCCAATCATCTCCTAGTTTCCTGAAAAGATAAGAAAATCGATTAAAAAATAGAATCAACCTAATTTACTTTAGTAATGTAAACTTAAAATGTAAATAAATGTTGTTGTTGGCTGTAAATAAAAGAAACTTCCAATTGAACACCAAATTTTTTTTATAAATTGGTGCCCAAACCAGAAGCCCCTATTAAAATACAGCCGAATCCTGAAAAATAAATGAAATAAAGAATAAAATAAATAAAATAAAAAGGGAAAAAGGACAACACAAGAAACAAGCACTTAAAACAAAAACAACAAAGAACACATCCAAATTCTTTTTCACAACAACAACACAATACATTACAAATACACACAATTAACACACAAAATTTCGAAGATCTCGAATCTTCTTTAAAACTCCAATATGAGATAGAAAATAACTTCTCTCATATTGGAAAGTAACAATGACTTTCCAAAAAGAAGATTCGCGAAACTTCGCAAAAACCTATATAAGAGACACCCACAAAAAGAAAAAAAGTTCAGTCTAGTTTTTTCAGTTTTTAATTGAGTTTTTTCCAGTTGAGTCAAATTGATTTTTCAAAGTTTTTTTTAGTGCTTCTTCGAATTTTTCCACATAGTTTTTTTTGATTGAATTTTTTTTTTTTTACAACAGTTTTTAGTCCAATTTTTTAATTTTTTTTTAATAGTTCAAAAGTAGTTTTTTTTTCTTTCTAATTCACTTTTCACTACACATAATTTTTTTTGTCACTAACCAGGTACGTACATTTTTTTTTTTTACATACCACTTCATTTTTTCCCTATTTTTTTTTGCTTTTCTCTTTTCACACGGATTTATTATTGATTTCCACTCCTTTTACTTACCTATCCTTTCATCCCTTTTATTTTTTTTTACCACTTTCACTTTTTGCACATTTTCTTTTCAACACATTTTTTTTTGCACATAACCTTTTTTTTTCACTCACATTTTTTTTTACCATAACTTCTACATCACTTCATTTTTTTCACTTTCCACTTTCTTTTTTTTCTTTCTTTATTACTAGTTTTTTACACATATACTTTTTTTTATTTATTCTAATTTACAATAAAATTAACCCGCGGCGCGATTTTGCACAAAAACTTATTTCGCGGACGATTAAATATTTCAAATTCATAAAAACTTAAAAACAAGAAGAAACAAACGAAATCTCCATTTCGTTTGTTTACATTTAGTAGCCACTAATTATTACTATTAGACTACTGTCAAAACAGCTAGTGTTGTCACAGCGTCTGAATTAATAATTGACTTTAATTAAAATTTCGGTGCTGCCAACCAGTAAATTTTTCTCACCTCAAACTCAGTTTGATTCAGTGAGTCAAACTCAGTTTCGATCTGATTTTCCTCACTGCCGTGTAAATCAGATTCAGTTGTAAGCTTAACTCACTTCACTCAGTTGATAATTTGGTTCGCTTTACTTCACTAGTAAACACCTTTCTTTATTGCCATAGCCATTTTTCTCCTTCAAACAATTTTTTTTTAGATAATTTTTTTTATTATTGCCATTTAAATTTTTATTTTTTTTTTTTGTATTACATTGTAATTAGATTTTTTTTTAAAATTTTTAGTAATAGACCCTAAATTTGTAAATTCTGTTTTTTTATAATAAATACTAGAATTTTTTTTCCGTAAAATTATAAAACTGTCTTTTATTTTATTATTTCCCATTTTTTCAGCCCTTGACCCCTATTTTTTTCTACCTTTTCTCCTCTTTTAAAAAAAAATCCCTCTCGGACGCCTTATTTTTCTTTTAACATTTTTTTTCTCTTTTGAATCCATTTTTTTTACTTTTCGCTCACAAACGCCAATTTTGTAACAATATATACATATATATTTATATATACATAATAATAAATATTTTCAAGGATAATTTAAATGAAAAGGCCGTTTTCACGGCTAAAACAAAAAGACGTTACGAACGTTGTTGCGTTGAAAGTTGTACTTCAATTAAAAGCCTTGATATAAAACTATTAAGATTTCCGAAATGTAGCACATTAAGAAAAAAGTGGTTAGAATTTTCTAAAATCGATGAAAAACTCGCAAATAAAAAATTTATTTGCAACAAATACTTTCATGTGTCTTACAAAGAAAAAGAAAAATTAAAATCTAATGCGGTACCAATTTATTACCAATATAGGCCAACAAGAAGCATTAGGAAATGAAAGTTTAGTTTTGGAAAAAAAGAAGAAATTGAAGTTGACAAAGTTTTGTATTTTAAAATGAAGCAACAATAACTCAAATTTAAAACTTTTTTTGTTCCCAAAAAATTTTGAGTCAAGATCTAAATGGAAATCTATTTGCAAGATTGATTGATGACCATTAAAAAAACAAATATATTTTGAAAATAAATATTTTGAAAAAAAAAAAATTATTAGGCAACGCTGTTCCATCTTTGAAATTGCTCAATAATAATATGGATTATGATAGTATGTATTTCAAAAAATCAATCTAATAATAATTGTTCTATACTAGAAACAGAAAAAATAGAAACAATTAATGATGTGTATGTTTTCAATGAAGGTGATGTGAAAACATACGGTAGCACATTTTGTGAAATGTAGGGCTATTTCAGTTTAGCCCCTAAAGTGAGAAAATGTTTTAATACAAAAAAAACAATACAACACAAATTTTTTTCTTAATTTTTTTTATCATAGGATTTTACATAGTTAAAAATGTATCTCTCATAATAAATATTTTGTTTTAAAATTATTTTTGGAAAAATTGTTATAAATACTGAAAACAATAAATATTCATATTATTTCTATTTATTCAATATATTTATTTTATAATTCTTGTTATCTTGTATTAGTAATTATAAATAGTACTTTTTTTTCCATTTTAAATTACCAATTTTACACCATTTATGAAATTCATATTTTACAATGAGAAAATATTAATTTGAAACAATTTGTTTAGTTTTATAAACATTTTTAATCAAATTTCCATAAACTTTGTTATACCTTAGTGATGAATTAATATTTTACCTAAAAATTGTTTACCGCATGTACGTAAATGTTCCAATAATACATATTCGTTTTTTTCTGTTTCGTCTATACAATAGTGTATGCTCATTCCATACTACGGGGCTGTTGGATTGATAGCCCAATGTTGTAAACCAACAAATAAAGTACATTTATTCTTTCCTATCAACACAACATAATGTTCGTTCTCATCTAATTTTTTCGAATACAACATAGTGTTTAAATTTTGTTGCTTGTTTTTTTTTGTGTACATTTTATTATTGCATTTTTTTTTCAAATTTTTATATGGAAGGATTGCGACTTGCTAACTTTAAGATATTATGTATATCTTGGGCTATGTTATATCAATTTAAGTCAAATAAGAAGCACTATGCAAGGAAACATTTCACCTATGTATTTATTAGGCTTTCAAAAATATATAATGCAAATTTCCAACCGTAAACTGAGTAAATAATACATATTTCCCTTAAAAAATCTCCAATATTAATTTTCTCTTAATAAATTTTTTTTTTTAAAAAGGATAGTGTAACTTTAGATTAACACAACTATTTCAAGTTTTAAAATAAAGTTGGAAAACAAAATTTAAAAAACGAATTTTAGTCTAAGAAACTGTTAATTCTTATATTTTGCTAAAATCCTTTTTTAAGATCAATTCTACAATAAAAAAAAACATGCAGCTTCTTAAATATTTAAAAGTGTTGAAAACAGATCAAAAGTCCAAATAAATTGTCTTCACAAAAAACGTTTTTTCTGCACAACATTCGGAACCTAAGCATTGATGCGCGAAGTTTTTTTGGTACACTATAACTCGCATCATATTGACAGGATTTTTTCGTCTCAGCGAAGTTTTGTGGACAATAATAAGAAAAATACCTTGCAAAAATTTCAAACCAATCGGATAGTAGAGTCCGGATATTTTCAAATTAAAAAAACAAATTTTTGAGAAAAACGTGTTAAAACTGATTCAAGTGTTAACATCCTTGAAACTGAAAGCAGCCACACCAATTGATTTCTTTACGAGCCGCCACTGGTGTTTTATGAGTTCGAAAACATTCGAAAATCGAACTTACTAAACTTCACTCTACGCTGAATTTTAAACAGGTAGAATTTTCCACGTTATTAATTGTAAACACTTCATAAGATAAGGTAAAATTGTCAATTTTGAAAAGAAACATTGTTGAAGCCATCTGTAAAAGGTAAAAAACATTATTGTGTACTACAATTATTAAAACAGTATAAGTAAGCGACAATACTTGCAGATGACTTCAACATACATATAACTAACCGCCATTAACCTTTGTGGTGAATTTTTTTTTCAAAAAAAGACAAGATTACTAAAAAATACGGAGATTTGTGTTAATTAATTTATATAATCATGTTTTAAAAATTATAACAAAAATTATCACATTTCGTTTTTTCCCTTTCAAAATAAAAATAAAGCAAAATTGATGAAAAAACAAGAAAAAATACAAGTACCACATGTCATATGAAACAAGATGGCTGACTGGTACATTAAAAATGTTACACAAAACAATAGGCTCAAGTTAGTATATAAACTCGGTTTCACACATTCGTAAATATTTATTTTCAAACAATTACAGGAATAAATTCACCAAATCGGCGGTGCCATCTTGGATAATTTATTCATTTATCATTTTTTTTTAAAATTTTTCTTTCATTTATTATTTTTTTGAATTATTAAAGTAAATTTATTTTTTATCAATTTTAAGTTTATAATTTTTTTTGTTTAAATTTTTTATTTATTTTTCTAAAATTGTTAAAATAATTTAAATTTAATTTTTTTTGAAATTTTAATTAAGTAAACTAGTTTATAAGTTATTGAACAAAAAAAAAAACTGAAATAAAGAATTTTTTTTATATACATAATTAAATACAAGCTTTGTGTTTTCTTTCAAACACCCAATTCTTTTATCTACATCTTCAAAAAAGTAAAATTTTGCCAGTCGTTTAAGGTGCCCTCTTGGGAATCAAATTACTGCAAAATTTTTCATTGGTCCTTATAAAGCCGGATATAAAAGAATGGGTAAAATTGATTGCGCAAAGATTGTTAAAAGCCAAATGACTTTACAACAACAACTTACAAAATCTATGACTAGCTATGAAAAATCAAAAGACACTTCGGTCACAAAGCTTCACATTCAAGGCTACATAGATATTATCAACAAAACTTGTTCAAAATTTAAAGAAAATCATCTCGTTATATGTATATGAAAACGAGGACAAAAACGCCGAAGAATATATTAAAGGTTCGTTATACGACACTAGTCAAGATTTATACTTAGAATTCCTGTCAATTTTAAAAGAACACTTAGAAACTAAATTCCCAACACCTACATCATCATCACAACACCGATCGTCTGAAGCAAATTTAACTTTGCCATCGTTTTCAAAATCTGATACACGACTACCAAAAATTACCATTCCAACTTTTGATGGTGATTATCAAAATTGGAGATTTTTCAATGAACTCTTTACGTCTTTAATTCACAAAGATCCTGCATTGTCTGGAGTACAAAAATTACATTATCTAAAAACTTGTGTAAAGGGCGATGTAGAACGTTTATTATGACAGATTGATGTGACAGATGATAATTATGAAAAGGCTTGGGATTTATTTCAAGAAAGGTACAATAATACAGTCGAAATCGCTTAAGTGAAAAACGGATAAGAGAAAAAATGAGGAAAAATCGCGTAAGTGAAAGCTTTTTTAAAGCCCCGAAATTTTTACTACTAAAAACGTATGTTTAAGTGAAAAATTTCTAAGTGAAAAAATCGTTTAAGTGAAACACTTTTTGATGTCCACTGAATCAATTTCTTATGTATTTCAATACGCATAAGTGAAAAAAAAAATTTCAAACAAATTTATTCTCACTGGCTACTCTGATGAACCCGAATTAATGAGTGTATGGTTAGCAACACTGAATCTTAATTGTCATTAATGACAGCCAATAAGTATAATGACATTTATTCAAATTTAACGTTTTTCCACTCATTGCAATATAGCGTACATTCATGTAGTGAATATAATTTAAAATTTATGTGAAAACTTTTATTCATATGTATATACCTATGTATTTTCAAGCAAATTTCATTGTTTTTAAAGTTTATTTTTTCTGGAAATAGTTTTGCTTAAAAAATGATGCAATTGATATTATTCCGAATTAAAATATATATATGTACTACACGTAAGTGAAAATAATTGCACTTACGTGTAAGTGAAAAAACGCGTAAGTGAAACGAAAATGCTTGCCCAAAACGTTTTTCACTTATCCGATTTCGACTGTATAAAGGTTAAAGTTCAGTGCATCTGAAAAAACTGATGAGTCAACCCGATATTAATGTTGAATCTGCAAATGCAATCAGAAATTTTATTGATACTACTGAAGAAGTTCTACACGAACTAAAAACTCTGTCTGTAGATATGTATCAGCAATTGGGATCCTATCTTATTATACTCGTTGACACAGAAACTTCCACGTGAAACTCTGTATTTATGGAAACGTGATCAAAGTGGCATTATACAGATCTCCCGTAATATAAGAAATTTATTGAGTTTTTAAATACGTTTATTTAATCGTATTTATTTATTCTGAATCGTTATTCAGAACTCTTGAATCAATATATACAAATTTCGGAATTAAACCTGTTTCAACAAAGTGCAACTCTGATCATCAATTGTATAAATGCGATCAATTTAGACAATTGAACAATCAAGCAAAAAATGACTTATCAAAAAAAAACAGTTATGTAGAAACTGTCTTTCGTCTGCTCATACACTTTACAACTGTAAGAGCAGATTTTCTTGCCTTAAATGCAAAAAAAAGCACACTACTACATGAAGATTTCAGCAAAAAATCTTCTGATACACAAGTTTTAAAAAATGTACCTCAAGATACAATTGAAAATAAATCTCAGGATCAAGCAAGTCAGAGCCCAAATCCTACTACCACACTATTTAACACTAATTGTGCACAATGTTTATTAGCTACAGCGCTAATAACAGCTAAAGGTCCACATGGACACACATCGGCATTTAGAGCGTTAATTGACTCAGGTTCTCAATTATCGTTTGTCATGCAATCTGTTGCTAAAAAACTCAGATTTAAACGCAATCGAACCAACATTCAAGTCACCGGACTTGAAAAAATACCCACAGCGCAAGTGCATCAAGAAACTACGCTGGAAATACAATCGATTGTAACTCCGTTTAAAACAAATTTACAAGTTTTAATTATTGAACAAATTACCGATAACACCCCAACACAATCTTTAAAACTCAATTTCAACATTTTAATAATATTGAATTAGCAGACCCTCAGTTTTCAGAACCAGGTCCTATAGATCTACTTCTTGGAGTTGATGTATATGTATAGTGCTATCCTGGAAACAGGTTTAATTAAAGTAAAAGATGGCACACCTATAGCTCAAAGGACTCAATTAGAATGGATCATACATTTTTTAATGTAGCTATATTCGAAGATTTAAATAATTCTTTGAAAAAATTCTGGGAAATTGAAGAAATTAATCACAAACTCCCTTTAACTTCTGAGCAACAACTCTGCGATGATATTTACAAATCCACAACTAAACGAATGTCCGATGGTAGTTATGAAGTAACACTGCCATTTAAAAACAACAAAAAACCAGAACTGAGTCATTCAAGGTATAAAGCAACTCAACAATTCTATCAACTAGAAAAAAATTTTAACAAAATTCTGAATTTTTTACTCTTTATAAAAATTGCATTGAAGAATATCTTCACTTGGGTCATATGACTGAAGTAAAATACAACGATAATTCAATTTCAACATTTAACTCATACCGAACTTCATCAAATAGAAATGACATGCAATTATTATTGAGAATTGCATCATCGCTGTCTAATTTTTTCTGATCAGGGGCAGTTATCTCTACTTCAATATATATTGAACTTTCGCTGAGTAATAAATATAAGTCCTGATGTTGCACTAATATTCGAATTTCATCACTATTTTGATATGATGTTGAAAACGGTACATAATTATGATATCTATTCTTTTTTCACAATACTTTCATCAAATACAGGTTGGGTTGTAATGTTCAATATATTATTCATTTTTTCTTAAGTTTGAATCCTAGTGATGTTAAATAAATTTTGTTAAACTCTGTTAATGAACCTTCTAAAGGTTTAATAAAAACATGTGGTGATGGATTGGATGTTAATTGTGTACTACTTAAACCTTTTGCACTACCCTGATTATATGCCAGCATATTATTATAATGACTTTAAATGAAGACGTATAGTTATTGTTTCACCTCTAAAATTTATTATATCACTGTCTTGATCAAGAATTTTTAATTCTATAGAACTTATTCGTCTGGTGTTTATTGGTAAATAAATAACATTTTTCGGTACTTCTATTATTTTATACCCATGACCTACGTCTGCTAAAAATTCATATAAGGTATGCACAATTTGATTATTTATATATGAGCCTGTGATGAGATTACACTCTATGCGTATGATATTTACTTTAATTATGTTTACAGGTAGCGTAGATGTATGTGTCTTATTTGCTTTTAATACAACTTCTTTAAAACTTGAGAGTTTACCGACAGATTGCTTTCGGTTAAAGTAGACTTCTTCATTACTTTTAATTTCTGTCTTAAGTCACTTAAGTGTGTTGTTGTTCGCTCTAATTTTAAGTACATAGTTTTTTTTTCTTTTCTCCAATTCCTTTTGCAAGATGTGATATCATCCAGCTCATAAGATCCTATAGGAATTTCAATTTCTTCATTTCCAATATGAAATGAATTATTAGTACTATCAATATTCGGAATTGAATTATATGTCTGAAAATCGACTAGCCCGCATACGTAATCATCTGATAACTTTAAAGATGGGAAGTATTTTGCGTTTAATATAGATGAATTTCCACTTAAAGTTAACGTTATTGACATGATGAAAGATAAAAATTAAATAAACTAAATAATATTATTCTTTTTTTTTTATTTATACTTTATTATTTGTCATATAACTTCACACAATCATATAAAAATCTTAAACATAAATGACCGCATATAACTGAATCAAAATTTTGATAGCGATTATAATTGTACCTTATATTACTACCTAAATAATTTACAAATTCTTTCGGAGGCTGCAAATTTCCAAAACTATCAAAATATTCAATGTGATCATTATTTTTGTAATATGCTATTCAGTGAGTGCCTGGACCCGATGAACTGTCTAAAATTATAACTCCACATTTTTTACGTCTAGGAAATTGTGGTAGTTCATCACACATAAACACGCCTCTAAATGTTGAATAAATTTAGCGCATTTAATTATATCAATTTCATTTAAAGCTCTATTGGGTAGCCTGTTTATAAGTTTTTTGACTTTTGAGTTAAATATAGGCCTAATCCTCTCTTGTATGGTTTCAAATGAAGATCTTTCCCAATTGTAATACCATCATTTTGTTTGTTATGTTTTCTGTTTTCAGCTAGCTTCAAGGAGAAGCTAAGGAGCTTCTTTTGCTTCTCTTATAACACTAACCACTTTTTCTGCACCACCAACCAACGATCCATATGCTGATACACCAGCAAATATAGATAGAAGAGGTATAATACCTGCAATTTTAGGTAGTGGTATTACTCTTGGTACTTCAAATAAGGATTTTTTTCCTTTAATAACATTTTTTGCTGCTTTTAACGCCAAGTTAACAGCGCTTGGTATATCTTCAGGCTTTTTTTTATTTAGAATAGATCTAACGTTTTGGAGTATTTTTTTGAATAGTTGTTTTCCAACTTGTTTTTTGCATTGTCATTTTTTAGTTTTTCTTCTCTTGAGACCCATCCCGAATTTTACTTTAGCTTTCATAGCATTTGTAACCAACCATGCATTTGTTCACTCACCTAAGCTCGAGTTCGTAGATATAGCTCTTTCCCAAGCTCTGCCGTACAAAGGCTAATCGCGTCAATTACATTTTCACTCATTTTGAGTTAAATATATTTATGATATATTATATAGTTATATATATGAACTGAAGGAAAAATTCTCTATTAAAAAATATGTCTATATATTATATATTATATATATAATTTAATTTTTCCACTAGTTCATATGTATAACTATATATTATATCATAAATATATCTAAGTCAAAATGAGTGAAAATGTAATTGACGCGATTAGCCTTTGTACGGTAGAGCTTTTCTAGCCAAAATTTTATCAGCTATATGTCTGTTATCTGAATCTTTATACTTAGAATACGCTATATCATGTTCTTTACACGCTTTATCGAGTGAATTAATGCCGCTATCACCTCTAGCGTTCATTTAATTTTGTGCCAGGGCCGCAAAAATTATAACCAGGTAAATGTAGTTCAAATGGTAGTTCGTTGATTGCTGAATTTATTAAACCTTTTCCTCTATGGGTTGGAAAACAACTGGTTTTTTCGTTTCTGTGATCGATCATTTTATATACATACGAGTATATACATATACTTTTCATCTCGAAATCTTTAATAAAAATGAGTATAGTATAGTATAAAACGTTATATTTAAACTCAATTGGATTTAGTTTGTAAAATGAACAGCATCAAACATTACAAGTTAGAAATCCCGACCTTGAAAGTGATTCGAAGAAAGTAATAAAACATAGTAAATTTTTGCCAAATAATATAAGAGCAATTATTGTAGGGCCTTCAAATTGTGGTAAAACTAATGTGATGATAGCTTTAATTGAACATCCAAATGGTTTAAAATTCGAAAATATTTATTTATATTCGAAATCGCTATATCAATGTGTTATTTCGCCCATTAAAGCTTTAGGCTACTATACGTTTTCAGATAATAATGACGTAATAGCGCCTGAAGAAGCTAAAAAAAAATTCGATATTTATATTTGATGATGTTGCATGTGAAAAATAAAATAATATGAGATCATATTTTTGTATGGGAAGACATAAAGATATTGACAGTTTTTATTTATGTCAAACGTATACACACATACCTAAGCATTTAATAAGAGATAATACAAATTTCATAATATTATTTAAGCAAGATGATATGAATTTAAAACATATATATATATGATGATCATGTTAATACAGATATGTCTTTTGACAAATTTCGAAATATGTGTGCAGAATGCTTATCTACATTGTTTTATGATTACTTCGATCATGGTTTGCTAGATTTCTGTTAAAAAATTTCATTTGCTTTAATTTATTTGAATTTCTCTTTTGTATGGGTACATTTTTGTTTTAAAAAAAAAATCCTTTTATTATTATTCAAATTATAAATATAGGTACTATGTTTTTTTATTATTATATATACATATGTATGTTTATATGGAATATATATTTATTATACAAACATATTATGTAAATTTACATATGCTTTTATTATTGTCCTATTTCAATGTACAAAAAATCATATAAATTTATTGTATTTCTACTGATTTTTTATTTTTATTTATTTATTTTGATCCTATTTTTTATAATTGAACATTTCAGTATTTTTTTTGTTTTGTTTTTTTATTTTTCGCATCCAAATTGTCTTTTCTGTTTTTTTGTGCACATATTTATGTACAATATGTTATATGTATGTACCTATTCTAAATTGTACATTGTTGTTATATTGTACATTCAAGTTTTACAATTTTTATAATGAAAAGTATTTTTTCTAAGTTTTAGAATGTTTCTCAACCCTAGGATTGCCTGATTGAGAATGTCACAAATTTGGCCGTGAGTTTACAAATGTATACATACTATAATTTAAAAAAAATTTTTCAAATAAACATATTTCAGCATTCCGTGGACCAAAACTATTATTTTTATATTAAAATCTTTATTTAATTTATACGATTTAATTTTATTTATACATACGATCAGTTATAAAACAAAAAACCCGTAATCCTTTCCACTATCAATTACTGGATATACTTATGTGATCGATATACATATGACGTGTTTGGGTTTTTACTTATTACTTATATTCCATTTCTTACATATATCATGTAGGTATATTTGTACATACATACTTATAAATTTGTAGTCTGTCACATTTTTCTTTTGTACAAAAAATCAAACATGTTTTAAATTTGAAAGTTTTTGATTTTTGTTATATCTCGCTTTATTTGATTGTTTCTTACTATCCATCATCCACTTACAGTTCTTCCATAAAAGGACTGTTATCATGAAGTCTAATATTTTAGAGCGATGCTCGAAACATTTGTCACGTTCAGCAAACCAACTTGACTTCATTTGTACATGAGAAATGCATTGATTAAAAATAAATTTACGAATGTTTTCTATGTGAGACTTTTCTTCAAAAACTGTTTGAAATACTTTAGTAAAACACAAACAATGTTCATAAAACGTATCTGTTGGAGATATAAGGACGTTTTGTACATTATTAGAGTTGTATTGCTTCAATTTAATGAATATTTCAGATATGTCATTTAAATTGGAATTGTCTTTAATCATTTGTGATTTACAAGACTGACAGACCGTCTTAAAATATTTCATTGCTTGTAAAAAGCAATAGCCACTGAAATATCTTATAGCAGAATGAGACAAATTTATATTTTTATTATCTGGTCTTTCAAGTATTTGAAAATTATTTTCTCCACTATTATCCTCAGCTAAAAATTTGTCTGAGAGACTACTCTTCAAATCTGAAAGATTAAATTCATTTTCACCCGTACTTTCTTTACATTCTAAACTTTTATTTTCTAATACTGCATTCCAATCAATTTCAATCAGTTCTTCGGAATCATTTTTACAATTTGAAAATTTAGACAAAAAAAGAAATTTAATTGATAACACTTTAGCAAAAAGTGCCCCAAATTCGTATAAAGATGGATTTTTTTTGTTTGTGTTCCGAGCTCTGATACGTGAAAAAAAATTTTCCACTGGATCCTGATTAAATTTTTTCAGATACACAAATTTTATATCAGGATTTTGGAACAGTGTAGTAGAAATAGCCGTCATTGACTTCAATGTGATAATAAGACCTTGAAAACAAAACGGAACGGCTTTTTTACCCACCAAGTTTATTTGTGAAAAGTACGTACACATTTGCTCTAAATATTGTAACTCTTTACAGTTTTTTCTCAAAGGAGGCTTACCATTTAAAACATCAAACAAAGTATTAACAGAATCAACGAACTTAGCAGTTGATATTGCTTTTCCTTTAAGTTTGTCAGGAAATTTACCGAGTGCAAAAGCAGTACGGATTCCAATTGCTACACTTCTACTTAGTACTTGAACGGCTAATTTTACACTCATTTTCTGAAACTCCGTGGGATAAATATGAGCTGCAGTTAGCTTGGTACATACTTTAGTACATTCATTTTTCTCTAAAGTAAATAAATATTCAATTATTTCCCACGATGCAATCCCGTCTGGAGTAAAAAAATCATATTTCGACAAATTATTTCTTATATTTTTGATCAAGTGACAATAATCAAACAGTGCATAAACAATCCTATTTTTAAACGTAAAAAATATATGTTCCATTGACACATTTTTAGTGCTGTATAACTTTCTGTTTGTAGATCCCTGATCACAAACAGTGCCAATGCAATTTAGACCAAGTTTTTCGCAAATGCCTAAACATTTCTCCACTTCCTTCCTTAAATTATCAGCAGGAATCGTACCTGGGCAGGCAACATAATACAAAACCTGCATGAAGCTTCCACAAATACTTCTAATAGAAAATACGCAAACAGATTTAGCACTTACTGTATTTCTTTCACCGCTGCCATAATCAATGTACCCTACAATTTGGTCTTTATATTTATCATATGTTATGTCCTCTTGAATTGACATTTCATCAAAAATAAGTATAACAATTTTTTCTCTTTCAGAAAGGAGCCCTACACTTTTTGTTATTTCATTAAGTACCACTTCATTTAAAGCAGGAGATAGGCTTTTAATTTTAATCCAACTATGTAAAGATGAAGTGCTTGGCAAATGAAAGCCCAATTGATCCCGTAAAAAATTATATCCTGCAGATGAGCGAAAAAAGATGCACTGCGATATCCATTTTTCATCCGCAGTATAAATTGGCTTATTTAAGCATAGTATTAGCTTTGCAAACACTTTACTTTCTAAATTTACGTCTTCTAAATTATCAATTTTCTCTTCCAAGGATATTTCAGAGTTTTCTTTAAATTCTTTCAATTTTTTACTCAATCGTCGTACTTTAATTCTCAGTTTTTTATGAATTTTTGTCGACCTTTTTTTATAAAACTTTAATGCAACTATTGTTTTTTCAAGGCGGCAAATTTTCTTACTGTAAAGTCTAATGGTTTTACATTTTTTTTCACATTCAGAGCATACTGGCGGTATTACTTGATTAAGTTTTTGTTTTTCAAAATATGAAGCCGCTTTATTTAGGTCTTCGAAGGAAACATTTGGATTCATAGATTTTTTTTGATAAGTTTTCGTAACTCTGTTTGGGTTAAAACAAAAACTTTCTTCTTGTAATTCTTCAAAATTATAAGGATCATTTTCAGTTTCCAAATTTCGATGCTCATTACCGGTTTCCATTGGTAAATCAATAATTTCAACATTGCTATTATTTTCACAGATAGCTTTTAAATTTAAAGTTGGTATTGCATTTGGTTTTAAGTACTTTTTGGAAAAAAATTGTTTTTCAAAATGAGCATCGCATATATAAGGACGTTTTCTTGTTTGAATAGCTTCTTTTGATTCACCAACAGCTTCGAGCCATTTATCATATTTGGAAGTCCCAGGTTTCGGGAACTCAAAAAACCTTTTTGAAGGGACTTCTTGGATTGAATCCCTACAGGTTATAATTGTACACCGGTTTCTCTTCCACGACATTTTAAAAAATAATTCAAAATGAAATCAAATTTCAAATGAAAATAAAAAAAAAAGCTCAAAATAAAAGGCAAAATACGAGTATGAATAAGTATTAAAAAATACTGATTTTTGATATTTAAAAGAAGACTAATTGATGTATAGATAAATTGTATTGAAAAATACAGATTTGATAAAAACGCAAATAAAATCGCTCTTTAGTCTTTACTATTCAACATCCAACAAAATAATGAGCTGATAGAACATAAAGAACACAGAATAAACAGGTGGCAAGAATAATAATTTGAAACAACAACTTCAACGTAAAATCACCACTCCACACTTTTCATTATAAAAATTGTAAAACTTGAATGTACAATATAACAACAATGTACAATTTAGAATAGGTACATACATATAACATATTGTACATAAATATGTGCACAAAAAAACAGAAAAGACAATTTGGATGCGAAAAATAAAAAAACAAAACAAAAAAAATACTGAAATGTTCAATTATAAAAAATAGGATCAAAATAAATAAATAAAAATAAAAAATCAGTAGAAATACAATAAATTTATATGATTTTTTGTACATTGAAATAGGACAATAATAAAAGCATATGTAAATTTACATAATATGTTTGTATAATAAATATATATTCCATATAAACATACATATGTATATATAATAATAAAAAAACATAGTACCTATATTTATAATTTGAATAATAATAAAAGGATTTTTTTTTTAAAACAAAAATGTACCCATACAAAAGAGAAATTCAAATAAATTAAAGCAAATGAAATTTTTTAACAGAAATCTAGCAAACCATGATCGAAGTAATCATAAAACAATGTAGATAAGCATTATTAATAATATTAACCAACTAGCTATGCATATGTACATGATGATCATTCATTTCATTTTCTCATCATATTCATAACACAACGTCACAACACAAAATAATAAACTCAAAAAATATCAATGACGTCAAAGTTGTGAGAGAACTTTATTGAAACTTTGCTATATAGCTTTCATGAAAAAGCGTTTGTCGGTTACCTGAAGTCAGTTAGCAAAGAATTTTGGTTACAATGTTTATATATGCTATTAGTAAGCCACTACAAAAATTCAAAGAAAGGGAAAATGGAAAAGAGATAACAAAACAAATAAAATCTGAAGTGAAAAAAGAGGTGTTATCAATTAATCAATTTTCAAAACCTGAAAACATCACTGATTCATTTTATCCACATAGTACAAATACTTTATTTGAAACACCTGTAAAAACTGATTTTCAAAGTACTCCTATAATAAAGTTTGGAAGATTTAAAGATGAAAATATTAATCAAAATGCTGAAGAATCTTTATATAGAAACAAAGCTTTATTTGATTATTATAGAGGAGAACATATTAACAATAGCCAAAGTATAGACAAGACATTTGGTAAATCTAGAGACGAGAATATTAATCAGAGTGCTGAAGAATCTTTACATAGAAACAAAGCTTTAGCTAATTATTACACAAGTGAACATATTAACAATAGTCGAGATATAGACAAGGCTTTTGGTCCGAAATATAATGAAAGTATCAATGCATTTGAGTTAGGTCGTCATAAAATAAAATTCGGACAAGATACAATAAATGTTGAAGAAAATAAATATCCTGCCACTAAGGGCTTATAAGAATTAATTTTCATGAAAGCTCCTACCACTTACCCTTCAGCCGATTTTGAAAATTATAAAGATATTCTACATAAAACGAATGCTTACAGTTTGGTTGCTACAGATAACAATAGCAGAGTTTAAGGTCATGGTGGTGAGAAATATAAAAAATATCATAAGTAAAATAATACATGAAGTAGTATGTTAGTGAATAATCAAAAGCCTAACTATATTTACTGGGATGATCCAAATGAATTAGTTTAAAGATTACAGTTACTCATTGTATCACAACAGGCTGGTCATAGTAATCATGATAATGAAATAATATCAATTGTTGAAGAACTAAGAGAAGCTGAAATTATCATTCAAACACTATATATAAGTTCAATCATAGCATTCAAATAATGAGTGTCGATAAGTTTGGACGGTTTTTAAATCATAAATTCCATCATACTGTGAATGAAAGAGGAGCTCCAGGTCAGTCGGGAGTGGGTTTCAAATTAACAGCTGATGGAAATTTCGATTTAGAATATAAACATTTACAAAAAATTGGTGAACTATTCAGCAGCTTCGATGCTGTCACAAAACACTTTAATGAAAACGCATTAACAACATTAAAATCAGATATTTTAAATAAAATTAACAAAAATGAAAATATATTTATAGATCAATTTGAAATTTTTCATGAAAAAATTAATAAATTCATAAATAATTCTATATTAGACATAGATTTAAAAATTCAACAATTAGAAGTACTTATAAATAATTACAACACACATTTTAAAAAATTTGAATCTTCTACAAACCAAAAAATACAAGAAATTCATTTTGTGTTAGAAAAATATAAACCAACCTTTTAAAAAATTTTACAAATTCTCCAAGATTAAAAATACATAGAGATGACAGATGAAGGTGAACGTACAATAAAAATTAATGTGAAAATACCAGATAAAAATATAATGTAAAATAAAAAATATAAATCAAAATAAAAAATTCCAACTTTAAAGTATAACCTAAAATGTGTAAGCGTCAAGTAGTTGAAGAACTTCATAAGTCTGCTAAAAAAAAATTTTTAACGGAGAAGGGTTATAGTGAAAGGTATTGATGATTTATGGCAAATTGATTTATAGTCTAAGAGCCAGGGCATGGCAGACCTACGTCATAGTATAAAGGCTAAAATTTATATATGTTATTCAAACAACAGTTCTATGACACTATTTAAAAAGGCAGACTGATCTGAGGGTTCCAACCCTGCGGCAGACGTGGTCAAAGGTCAAATGGACGAGATTTAGTTTTTTAAGGTGTGAGCTATTGACACCGGACTTTTTTTGAACGGTACTTTGAAGTGTCCTCTTCAACATGACATATGTCCTTATTGTCGCAAACTCTATTTTGTATCCGAAAAGTACCGTTAAAAATTTTGTGACAAAATTGACATGTTTTACAAAAACCGTTATTTCTCCATTTTAGGACGTTTCATGATAACAGTTAATAATGTATACTAAAGAGAACTTCCTCTTTGTTCTAACACGCTTTATTTCGTTTCAATCGGATCAATAGTTCTTAAGATATAGGGACTTGGTCAAAATTTCGTGTTTTTTAAAAATCGATTTTTCAACTTCTCTTGATAACGGTATATCTCTAAAACTTGACAAATGACATATATGGTTTTTGGTATCATATCAAGGATTATTTTGTCCTCATTACAATGGTACCTCATATGTTATGGGTTGGAACCCTCAGATCGGTCTGCCTTTTTAAATAGTGTCATAGAACTGTTGTTTGAATAACATATATAAATTTCAGCCTTTATACTATGATGTAGGTAAGTCCTGTTTTTGGGCACCTTTGGGACCTTATCCCTGCCAAAGCCACCCTCAGTCAAGGTTTTTAACCCCCAAACGTTCATACCTACAGTAGTGACAATGCACTCAGAAATTTTTAGCCTTTATACTATGACGTAGGTCTGCCATGCTCTGGCTCTCACTCTGTTAGTTGAAATGGGGTCATATTCTGCCAATAATAAAGGATATCGATTTTTACTAACTATAATTGACACAATTTCTAAATTCGCTTGGATAGTACCGCTAAAAATGAAAAATGGGCCTGATGTAACTAAATCAATAAAGAGCATATTTTTTTCATCGAAAAGGACACCACAAAATTTACAAAGCGATCATGAGAAAGAATTCTACAACAGCCATTTTAAAAAATTAGTGAAAAACTATAAAATAAATCATTATTCTACATATAGCATACTTAAAGCTTCAATTGTTGAACGTTTTAATCGTTCTTTAAAAAGTATGATGTGGAAGGAATTTAGTATGAATGGATCATATAAATGAATAGATAATATATACGATCTAGTTTACAAATACAACAACACAAAGCATCGTACAATCAAGATGCGACCTAGTGATGTAAATTCACCTAATGAAATTTTTTTATTAAAAACAGCATATAATAATATAAAAATATTTGATCAACGAATATATAAAGTTGAAGATTTTGTACGTATCAGTAAAAATAAACATGAGTTTGAAAAAGGCAATACTCCAAATTGGACAACAGAAATTTTCAAAATTCAAGCTGTTAATAATACTAACCCTGTAACATATTTATTAGAAAATTATAAAGGACTTATAAGGATTATAACTATTCATGGTAGTTTTTATGAGAAAGAACTATTAAAATTTAAATACCCACATACATTTTTAGTGCAGAAAGTATCAAAAAGAAAAGGAAATAAAATTGATGTAGCAAATCGATGCAGAATCAATTGAGCCTTCTTTTTCTGCAATAAAAAATGAAGATTAATTTAAGCCTTTTTTGAGAAAGACCGGGTTGAACACAAAAATTTGGGAAAAATTCACAAAATTTTGAATTTGAATGCGTGTAACTTTTTAAAAGTTAGGAATAGAGAAACAATGCAGGCATTATTAGAAAGGACAAAGGGTTCTCTATATTTTCTTCTAATACAAAGTAACCCTAGAGTACCCCTGCAAAAAGTTATGGGGTGTTTGGTGGTAAAAGTGCAAAAATACTTCACGCCCTCTAGCGGCCAAACCGTTGGGATTTCTACCCCCACCTCTCCAATACGATTTTTTGTTTGTCTCGATGAACCCTATCTATATCCTATCCCTATCTATATCCCTATCTATATAGTATCCTTTTGGTCGGAGATAACGGAAACACCCTGTATACTTTTTGCAACGAATTAGACATACTTATTATTTAATTATATATACATACAAACAGATACACACGTAAGTATATACATATTTAAAATACCTGCAGTTGTCCCTGTATAATATTTTCCCTTTTTTCTCTTTATCAACAGATTTTTTTTATTATATTCAACTATTTTTTGTTTGAACTATCATGATTGTGAATTTTTTTTTTTTTTTTTGTTATTAATAAGAATTTTTTGCTATATTTTATGAAATCGAAAAACAATAGTTCTTTGTTATTTAACCACACATGGTGACAATGTTTACAAAAATTGCTTATAATGTGCAAAAATTCAATTAGAAAGACCGAACCGGAATTTCTTTTTATAAAAGTTGCAACTATTCACAAATTTTTTTTTTTATTATCACACAAATTGAATAAAAATCTGATACATAAAATTTTTTCCATTTTTGTTCGCGGGTTCGAATCTCATCAACATCACAACTATTTCACAATCTTTTTTTCCCTTTCAATAGCAAACGAATTAAAATTCGTCATATACACAACATAATCACCATATCAAGATTCTCTGTAGCTCCATGATATATGCCACGGACTATCATGCTACAGGTCTCGGGTTCGGATCCCACCGACATCACAAACATTTTTTTTCATTTTTTCTTCATCTCAAACAACAACAAAACAACAACACATTCTTTTACACACTCGCTCGATGGTGGTGCCAGAACTCCCCAATGACCCCAATCCTACTTCTATAAGAACTAAATAAAAAAAATATAAATACCTAATTTATAGGTTTTCAACATCATTCTATTAATGTTTTCGTGTAAGAAAACATATAAAATGATTAAATATAATTGTAAAAGGGTTAATGTAATTATTCAAAATTTAATTAAGTTTTATTAAATGAAAATAAAATACCATGTGATTCACTAAATTAATACACGTTATTATTCAATCAATTAAACCAACTTACTCTTACGACTGCAGTAACAAGCATGTATAAATTTGATTGCTATATAAAATGCAATGCTATAACTAATCTATACAAAATGACCTAACTGGTATACAAAATTATTGTACAAGTAGGTATTAAGTATAACAATGATAAGCTAAGTACAAATAAATGTGATATAAAACTAAAATATTACATGAATATGAAACTGTTGAATGGTTTTTAAATGTGGTAATCAATATTTAACTGTTGATAATTGGGAAGGCGATGATACTGCTCTAACATGCCGCCCGCCTTGGCCTAACGCCAAAATCAGGAATTGCAACCACTAGATTCTACTGGTAGTCTACACAGCTTTAATATGGGTCGTTTAAACGACGTACCACGACAACGTACGGTGACGACTCTTACTTTACCATCTGATCCAGGGTGGAGCTGTTCAATTCGAGCTAGGATCCAATCATTCGGTGCAGAGATATCATTCAGTAGTACGACCTCTCCGATTGGCGGATTTTCATTTTCCTTCCTCCACTTCACCCTTTGCTGTAGTGTATATAGATAATCTCTTGACCAACATCGCCAAAAATGCTGCTTTATCTGCGAGAGCAATCCCCATTTAGAGAGAATATACGGTTTGTCTAACAAATTCGGTTCTGGAATTGACAGCAAGGAATCGCCAATTAAAAGATGAGCTGGAGTTATTGCTACCGGATCATCCGAATGACTCGATAAGATACCCAACAGGCAGCCTCAATTGCAGCCAAAATCGTAGAAAGCTCCTCGAAAGTCAGCAACCTGTCCTTGATAATACTATCGGAAATGATGTTTAAACGACTTCACGGCGGCTTCCCAGATGCCACCAAAATGTGGGCTATATGGTGGAATAAAGTGCCAATTAATCCCTCGAGTGGCAGCCAATTTGGCAATATCAGAGATTTGAAATTTTCCCTTTTCTTTCAATAGTTGTCGTAAATCTCTATCGGCGCCCACGAAGGTAGTACCTCGATCGCTGTAGATGTCCGAGCAAATGCCTCGTCTCGAGGTAAATCTGGTGAGTGCTGACATAAAATCAACAGTTGACAACGAAGTAACAGCTTCAAGGTGTACTGCTCTTGTACTCAAGCAGACAAATACTGCGACGTATCCCTTATAGCTACGATGACCCCTTCCTTTCCAAGATTTTATGAGTAACGGACCAGCAAAGTCTACGCTGGAATGAAGAAATGGCCGTGAAGGTGTGACTCGAGGCGAAGGAAGATCTGACATGATTTGCGTATGGCGAATGGGGCGATAACGTACACATTCTGTACACTGTCTGGTAATCTTACGGACAAGGTGTCTACCTCCAATTATCCAATAACTTTGTCTTAGTTGACTGAGTGTTAACTGTGGACCTCCATGAAGCGTTGTTAAATGCGCATGTCGGATTAACAGCTTTGTTAAATGGTTGCTACTGGGTAAAATTGCAGGATGTTTTGCTGTAAAACTAAGAAAAGAATTAGATAATCGGCCACCAACTTTTAATATATACTTCTCATCCAAGAATGGATTCAAGCTACGAAGGCTGGATCTTCTCAATAGGTCTTTACCATTCCTCAGCCGATTTAAGTCCTCAGCAAATGATTGTTTTTGAACCGTCTTTAACCAAAATTCACGAGAATCAGAGATTTCCACAGCCAATAGATAACCTTTTCTTCTATTACCACTTTTACACCGACAGTTTGAAATGAAACGTCGTATGTATGCTGTCACGCGTAACAATCTAGGTAGGGATGAAAACCTTTCCAGTAGCTCATTGTCTGGTAGTGTCATGGCCTGACATGTCACAGTTAGTTTACGTACTTCTTCATGCGTCTCTGGATGCTCTGAAACAAGATCCTCAAAACGTTTAAAGTTAAGTAATTTTAGAAATTCCGGGCCGTTCCACCACAGCTTATAGTTTCTTAGATCTGATGCATTCATACCCCGTGAAGCACAATCGGCTGGATTCAGCTTTGATGGTACGTAGTTCCAATGATGACTAGGAAGCGTAGCTTGTATTTCGGATACACGATTAGCCACAAACGTTTTCCAGCGACTTGGAGCAGAGCGTAGCCATTGTAACGTATGCATATAAGAATCGTTAATCGCGTATATGTAATATAAATGTAATTTAAATTGCATGATTCATAAAAAGAAATTAACCCAATTAAAGTTGCATATGATGCAATTAAAATATAAGCGAAATTATTAAGTAACTTCAATGAACCTGAAAAATGCATTCACATATGGTGTTAGAATTACACACGACAATGTTAAGAATCAGATTACAATTAAATAATGTTTACGAAAGAAACTCAAAAATAAACATAACAAAACAAAATAATTCTTGAAGCATATGTTGCATTATTTTATATGGTAATTTGATACCTAAGGTATACGATACAATTAAATGCAATGAAAGTTTTGTAATATGAAAATGAATTATGTTTAAATTATGTATTTTGGAATTATTTGGAATTATGAAATAACTTCATAAATTGGTCAATACAATTTTTGTTATTTTGAAATCAATTAAGAAAATTAGAATATATATTTTTTAATTTATTAAGTAAGTAGGTAGGGAGATAAGAGACAATGTAAAAATTTTGTATAAATATCCACAACATTTTGAATAAAAGATAGACTTGAAGTAGAACTTACAAAAGGTCTTTCATTTGCTACACTCCGTAGCTTAGTTGGCAGAATTATTGCCTTAAAAATCAAGTACGGCTTTTTAGCCAGATTAAGACTGAGATTATATCGGCAATTCACTTTGCCTCTCAGAATAAGTTATCTCAATTAAAATTTTTACCAAGACAACCTCATTCATCAGTGTTGATTCTCCCTGATACCATCAATCATTACATGGCGACCCTGCCCAACCGAAGTTTGGAAAAAGAACTACAAGAAAATAAGACAGCTGGTCCACGTCCCATTACAATAGAAGAATACAGAAGACGTCAAAATAATAAACAACAACTGGAGCAACGAAAACAACAGCAACAAAATCAACAACTAAAAAAAAGAGGAGGACGTCAAGTTAAATACAGACGACAAATAGCAGATTTGTATAGATTGGCAAATTTGGCAGTCACAAAGAAAGAGAAGAATTCCTTTCTACAGAATATCAGGATATTAAGAGAGCAAGAGAGAGCAGAAAAGCAACGCAAGAAATGGGAAGCAGCAATTCAAAAGAAGTAAACGATGAATTTGTTTTAAATAACGTAGCAGCGAATACGGAAGCAGTAAACACTACAAACATTTTATCGATTAATAATATTTTCATAATAATTCTCATTGTAATAATAGTTATTTTAATAATTAATTATATTAAAAATAAAATTAAGAAATTAGTAACTAAAGAAGTAGTGAATAAGATAAATATTAGTAATGTTTAATAAAGAACGTTCAAAATAAATAAATAAATATATGTCAATTCAAATATTTTTCTTTTCTACGGAGTTATGCAAAATAAAGAGCTCAAAGAATTAAATGATGAATTAGACGGTATTCTACTGAGTTTTAAGAAAAATCCAAATAGAACATTTTCGGCAAAAAATATTTTATCAAAAAAAATTAAATTAGAAAAATTAACAAAACAATTTAATGAGAAATACGTCTCTTTACTAAGGATAGGTGATTTTTCTAAACAAAGAACGCAATTTGAAAAAACAAAAAAAGAAATTTATGCATTTATAGATGACTACGTAGCAAAGCTTGAAGATTTGAACAGTGAAATAGAAGAAGAAGAAAATAAATTAGAGATTGTTGATAATAAGTTACAAATAATAAAAGAAAATTTAAACATGGCATCTTTTGACATATCTGTAGCAGCAAAACTGATCCCAGAATTCAATGGTGATCATAAAACACTAAGCAATTTTTTAAATTTAGTAGAATTTTTAGCAGAAACGCTAAAGGATGAAACGGAAAAAGGAAAATTAAATTTGTACTTGGAACAAGAATAACAGAAAAAGTTCGCAACAAATTAATACACGAGACACAACCAACATCGATACAAACATTTAAACAAACATTACAAAAGATTTTTGCACAAAAAAAGAGTGCGCTAAAAATACAGAATGACCTGTCAAAAACAAAACAACATAACAGTGTGCAGAATTTCTCAACACAAATTGAAACACTTGTAGCTGAATTAAACACAATTCAAATAACAGAACAAGGAGATGAGCATAAAACTATAATAACTAAATTAAATGATCAGTTAGCTTTAAACGCGTTCAAAAACGGTCTGCGTGAACCAATAAAAACTGCAATTTTTGCAGCACAACCGAAAACATTCAATGAGGCAGTAAAAATAGCACTTGAAATAGATTCAGAAACTGAACAACATAGAAGTATAATGTATTTCAATTCACGTCGAACTTTCAACAGGAACTACAACAACAGAAACTTCAATGGTAGACCCAAATTCACACAAAATAGCAGTAACATAAATTTTTAGAAAAATGCAAGAAATACGTACAACATGAGAAATGATACAGCTTGTAAATGCAGACACAATACAAACAATAATAACAGTAGATATTCAGCCACAAATAACAATAGAAATATAACAACACATAACACTGGGAACAACGTAAACGGAAACAAGTACTACCAAAATAGAAACACAAGAAGAGTGAATGTGCTAAATTCGGAAAACGGAAAGGCCGTCCCCGAAACCCATGCATCGAGGGACGAGAGCGAAGAACAATATTAAACAAAAAAGAACGAATGAACATATTTCAGTTAAATGTAAAAAATTTAACAAATTATATAAATGTTAAAACAAATGTATCTAAAAAATTAAACAGCTTTTTAATTGATACTGGGGCAGATATATCTATAATCAAGAAAAACATAGTACAGGAAGACCATATAACAAAGGAAAATGCGTGCAAAATAACAGGGGTGACAGACAACGAAATATTCTCGCTAGGAACAATTACAACAAATCTATATATAGAAAATGAAAAGCTAACTCAAAAATTTCACGTAGTTAATGACAATTTTCCAATAACAACAGATGGTATACTCGGTAGAGATTTTTTAGTCACAAACAAATGCAAAATAGATTATGAAACATTCACAATAACCATTAACACCATAGAAACAGAAATCATTTTACCCATAAACACAAGACACATACAAATAAACACAATAACCATACCACCAAGAACGCAATTAATACAAGCAATAAACTGCAATATAGATGAAGACAGCATTATATTAAATCAAGAAATTCAAAATGGTATATATATAGCTAACACAATCATACCACACAAAGGTATAGCACATGTAAAAATTTTAAATACGCTTGAAGATGAAGCACAAACTAAACTACCATCTCTACAGATACTACCACTGAAAGAATTTGACATTATAACTACGAATAAAGAAAACACAGATCATGAAAAGAGATTTGAACAGTTAAAAGATGAACTGGATATACAAAATCTAGATACATATGCGAAGACAAAAATTCTTGAGATTTGCAAAAACTTCACTGATATATTCTATTTGAAAGGTGACAAATTATCGGTTAATAACTTCTACAAACAAAACATACAAGTATGTGATAATAACCCTACATACATAAAAAACTATAGGCTTCCACATGCTCAAGCAGATGAAATCAACAACCAAGTGGAACAATTGTTACAAGAAGGAATAATAGAAACATCAATTAGTCCTTATAACTCCCCACTGTTAGTAGTACCAAAAAAAAGTAGTGAAGGGAATAAAAAATGGAGAATGGTGGTGGACTTCAGACAATTAAATAAAAAGATTATTGATGATAAATTTCCGTTGACAAGATTGGACGATATTCTAGACAATCTTGGACGTGCAAAATATTTTTCAACGCTTGACTTAGCAAGTTCCTTTCATCAAATAGAATTACATGAAAGTTCCAGACCGCTTACGGCATTTTCAACAAATAAAGGGCATTTTCAATTCAGAAGACTACCTTTTGGTCTAAAGATCTCCACGAACAGATTTCAACGAATGTTATCCATAGCTTTATCGGGCTTAGATACTGAAGCATTCTTATATGTCGATGACATAATAATTTTTGGGTGTAGTCTACAACACCATAATAGGAATCTACTAAGAGTTTTTAGCAGACTAAGAGAATGCAACCTCAAGCTAAATCCTAAGAAATGCAACTTCCTTCAAACTGAAGTAATATATTTAGGACATTTAATAACGAATAAAGGCGTAAAGACAGATCCACAGAAATACGAAATAATAGCTAAATATCCGGTACCACAGAATGCAGATGAAACAAAGCGCTTCGTAGCATTTTGCAACTACTACAGACGTTTCATACCGAACTTTGCAGCAATTGCTAAGCCGCTTAATTCACTATGCAAAAAGAATATAGCATTTTTATGGACAGAAGACTGTCAACAAGCTTTTCTTACATTAAAACAAAAACTAATGAATCCACCAATACTTCACTATCCAGATTTTGAAAAACAATTTATATTGACGACTGATGCGTCAAGTTACGCCTTAGGTGCAGTTTTATCTCAAGGCAAAATTGGTGAAGACCTGCCAATTTCCTATGCCAGTAGAACATTAAATAAACATGAACTAAATAAACCGATAATGAGAAAGAATTACTAGCTATACATTGGGCTATAACATACTTTAGACCTTACTTGTATGGTAGAAAATTTACAGTAGTAACAGATCATCGCCCGTTAGTCAGCCTGTTTACGCATAAAAATCCTTCTTCAAAAATGACGCGAATTCGTCTAGATCTAATAGAATACCATTTTGAAATCATATATAAAAAAGGAATGCTCAACACAAATGCAGACGCCTTATCACGAATAAAACTGGATTCCGAAACTCTTAAAGCCATGATACCAGAAAATGAGGTAAAGGTGATAACAAGAAGCATGGCGCAAAATAATAAACTTACAAACGAAACCACAAGAACGGACTCGGCAGAGACTGGCCATCTCGCAATATGGGAATGTTCATCAATTTCAGATGTAAGAAATTTGAAGAAATTAAAATTTAAAAAGTTAAATGAAAACGTGCACGTTAAAAATAAAAATAGAGAGCCCACAATAATTGTTAATAAAAAGGAGGTCACAATAGAATACAGCGATAATGCATCATTAAACTTAGGATTAATTTTGCAGAAACTGATTCTAATTATGAATAAAAAGAAAATATATGAATTAGCTATAGCAAATAATGATATAATATTTAATAGTGTATGCATACGAGAATTTAAAGATATATATAATATGTTGCAACAAAAAATGATAAAAGAAGGGCATGAAATAAGAAAAATTATAATATATAAACCTCCAATATCAATTGAAAATAATGATGAAAAATTAAAAATTATTAAGGAATTCCATGACTCTCCACACGCAGGAGGACACACTGGCGTCAAAAGGACTATAAATAAAATCAAGCAGAGATATATATGGAAAAATTTGAGCAGAATGGTAAAAAATTATGTTAACAAATGCGTATTATGTGCACAAAATAAGCAAACAAAGCATATAAAAGAGAAGTTAATACTTACGACAACCCCAGGGACAAGCTTTGAAGTAATACAGATAGATACAGTAGGTCCTTTAAGACAATCAAAACACTACAGATACATTCTAACAATACAATGTGAGCTTACAAAATACATTGAAGCGATACCACTGCAGAATAAAGAAGCAAAAACAGTAGCGCGAGCTCTATGTGAACAATTTATATTAAAATATGGTTCATTCAAAAAATTAAAAACAGACATGGGAACAGAATTTGTAAATGAAACAATTAAACATGTATGTGAAATATTCAAGATAGAACACAACACTTCTACACCTTTTTATCATGAAACACTTGGGTGCATAGAACGTAATCACAGGGTGCTGAACGAGTACTTATTATCTTTCGCACAAAATGACAATTGGGACGAATGGATCCCATATTTTACATTTTGTTATAACATCACACCGCACACAGACACCGGCAAGTCACCATACGAATTAGTTTTTGGGAAAATTGCACGTATACCAGGTGAATTAAGAGAAGAGACTACAATTACGATCTACAATTTCGAAGATTATGCACAAGAACTAAAATTCCGTTTACAGCAAGCACATAAAGTTGCGAAAAATTTACTAGATGCTGCGAAGATAAAAAGAAAACAAGATACAGATAAAAATGCCAACCCTATAAATGTAAAAATAGGAGATAGAGTTTGGTTGAAAGTAGGTAATAAGAAAAAATCAGAGCCTCCATACATAGGACCTTATGAAATAATTAGCTTAGATGGTGTAAATGTTAACTTAGAAATAAATTCAAAAATAGAAAAAGTACATAACAATAGGATCAAATTAGCTAATAAATAAATAAAAAAAAAAAAAAAAAAAAAAAATAAAAAAAATGTAAAATTTAATTTTAAACAAATTTTCAATACTAAATTTACACAATATTTTAAATACAAATTGATAATGACAAAAAAAAAAAAAAAAAAAAAAAAAAACAACATTTTAAATAAGCTAAATTGCAAAATGTATAAAATTATGACGTGAATAGCAAAGCAAATAGCAGCAAAATACATAGTTAGCAAACGCAAAAAAAAAAATATATTAATCATATATTTTTTTTTTCTTCGACGGTAAGGGATGTAACGTGTGCATATAAGAATCGTTAATCGCGTATATGTAATATAAATGTAATTTAAATTGCATGATTCATAAAAAGAAATTAACCCAATTAAAGTTGCATATGATGCAATTAAAATATAAGCGAAATTATTAAGTAACTTCAATGAACCTGAAAAATGCATTCACATATGGTGTTAGAATTACACACGACAATGTTAAGAATCAGATTACAATTAAATAATGTTTACGAAAGAAACTCAAAAATAAACATAACAAAACAAAATAATTCTTGAAGCATATGTTGCATTATTTTATATGGTAATTTGATACCTAAGGTATACGATACAATTAAATGCAATGAAAGTTTTGTAATATGAAAATGAATTATGTTTAAATTATGTATTTTGGAATTATTTGGAATTATGAAATAACTTCATAAATTGGTCAATACAATTTTTGTTATTTTGAAATCAATTAAGAAAATTAGAATATATATTTTTTAATTTATTAAGTAAGTAGGTAGGGAGATAAGAGACAATGTAAAAATTTTGTATAAATATCCACAACATTTTGAATAAAAGATAGACTTGAAGTAGAACTTACAAAAGGTCTTTCATTTGCTACACTCCGTAGCTTAGTTGGCAGAATTATTGCCTTAAAAATCAAGTACGGCTTTTTAGCCAGATTAAGACTGAGATTATATCGGCAATTCACTTTGCCTCTCAGAATAAGTTATCTCAATTAAAATTTTTACCAAGACAACCTCATTCATCAGTGTTGATTCTCCCTGATACCATCAATCATTACACCATCCAAGAACTACCATGGAATCTGTCCATGCGAATATAGCATTTGGAGAATATTCTGATAAGTCAAGGTGCTTCAGAAGGCGTGTTAGAAGAACCGCAGCACAAAGCTCTAATCTGGGAAGTGTTACAGTTTTCAGAGGCGCTACTTTAGTCCTGGCGCTTATTAATCTTGTAGAGATTTCTGCATTGGTCTGAATCACCCTAACGTAGCGTAAGCTACGGTAGAAGCATCAGCGAAAGCATGTATTTCAATGCAAGTGGTAGATAACGCAGTATGAAGCCAGCGATCAAGTCGAATTGTTTCTACTGCCATTGTCTGAGTTCGAATCTCATTCCATCGACACACTAGTTCACCTGCAAGTGCATCTTCCCAACTAAGTGATGAGAGCCACAGTTTTTGAATGAAAATTTTTGCCTGAATTATAACAGGAGCCAACCAGCCCAAAGGATCAAAAAACTTAGAAATGTCAGATAGGATCGTCCGTTTAGTCACCGTTTCACGATATTGGCTGAATGGACATCTGAAAACAAATTGATCCGTTGATGGTTCCCACAATATGCCAAGTGTTTTTATTGTGCTGGTAGTACTGAACCCTAACAACGTACTACGCCCTCTAAATTCTTCAGGAAGATGATCAATTAAGCTAAAGGGTTTGCGTACCATTTTCTCAATGTGAAACCTCCTGCATTTAGAAGCTGGATCAGTTCGTTTTGCAGTGCTTTAGCCGTATGTAAGTCATCTGAACCTGATAAGATATCATCAACATATGTACTGGTACGTAATATGTGTGCTGCAAGGTAAGAAGCCGAAGAAGTGCCATATGTAACTGTTCGAAGCCTATATTCCTTAATAGGTTCATGCTCAGTGGGTTTCCACAATATTTGCTGCAGATCTCGATCATATTCATGGACCAATATTTGACGAAACATTTTCTCAATGTCCGTACAAAAGACATACCGATGACGCCTCCAATTCAATATGATGCTACCCAAATCTTGTTGTAATTTAGGACCAACCAACAGACGATCATTAAGTGAAGCTCCATTCGAAGTTGGACAAGAGCCATCAAAAACAACTCGCAGCTTGGTAGATTCTGAATCTTCCTTTAAAATGCAATGGTGTGGAAGATAGCAAAGCTTATTTTCAACAGATGTGTTCAAAATAGATACTGGTTCCATGTGACCTAGACTTAAATACTCGTTTATAAATGCAGAATATTCCTGATGAAGTTTAGGATAAGATAAGAATTTTCGATACATTGCCTGCAGTCGTTTAATTGCCATGTTTTTTGAGTTACCCAGTGTTATATGCTCAATATACTGCTTGGAAATGGGGAGGCTAACGATGTAACGACCTGTCGAATCTCTGCTATATGTTGTGTTGAAAAATGTTTCACAATGATTTTCATCAGATGAACCGGGTTAAATGTTCGCATCTACCTCCTCAACTTCCCAAAAACGTCGAAGTTGCATCATTAAATCATCTTCTACTTGAATAGTATATGTTGTGATAGGAGGCCTATCGAGTGGTAATGATGATATACTTCCAGAAAGAACCCATCCTAAAAATGTTCTTTGCGCTACTGGTTGATCAATTTTCCCTTTACCTATACCATCCAGCAGTATCTGACTATACACAGCAGCTCCAAGAATAACATCAATGCGGTGAGAAACTAGGTAGTCAGGGTCGGCTAATTGAAGATTCTTGATATGAGGCCAATTTGTTTGAACACCAATGTAGGTTTTACTTGAAGCAGTAAGTTTTTTCAAAACGAGGGCTTCGCAGAAAAGTTCGAAGCTCGAATCAACCACCGATCTCAAATGCAATTTGACTGAACCCCTTGCTGTACCAGGAGTGTTTCCCCCAATTCCATAAATGGAGATATTGCAATTTTGCTTAGGTAATCTTAGACTCTGCACGCAGTATTCTGAAACAAATGAAGCTTGGGATCCTTGATCCAACAGTGCTCTGACCCGAATAACAGAACCATCAGCGAAGATGAGATCAACTAAAGCTGTAGCCAACAATACTTGGTTGACGGGCATTATTTTGCAGCTCACCAAACCCGTGACAGAAGTGACTGGCTGATCGATGCACGAAGATTGATGGAGAAGTGAATGATGTGAACCATTACAAATTCGACATTTATAGGAAGATGTGCAGCTATTAGCAGTATGTCTTTGATGCAGGCAGTTCAAGCATAGTTTCTCCTTGTCAGCAAATTCCTTTTGTTTTGAAACTGATAGACATTTGAATTTGAAGCAAAACCCAATTGAATGACTACGAGATAAACAAAATGGACTTCTTATATTGGAAGGGCTTGTGCCATTAGTAGCCACATGATTATGTACAGCAGATGGTTTTGAATTACCGGATTTGGACGGATTCAATGTTTCCAACACGCGAATACGATTAAGTAAAAATGATTCAACAACACGATTCAGTAGCCTTTTCAGTTCTAACGCAGATTCGTTATGAACAACCGGTATATTCATTAAAAAATCAATATGAGTTTGCACTAACACTCGAATATGTTCATATCTCTCAACTAAAGTGTCCCATGCCGATGCCGCCGTATAATTCGCTTCAGTTATATTAAAATTGCGTAAAAGTTGTTCAGCTTCACCACTTAGATTAGTTTTGAAATAATGCATTTTTGTACATCACTTAAATTGGGATTGTGGTCAATTAAAGTTAAGAACATGTCTTTAAATGCGGTCCATTCAAGGTAATTTCCCGAAAAACTAGGCAACGTAATACGAGGCAACTTTGCCTCAACATTGTGTATTGGTATTCTTTCATTGCGTACACTAGTGTCTTGATTTACAACCGAATTATTAACACCGGATACATTGAACTTTTCTAGACATTCGTTTATGTACGTTATAGCATCAATATATGCGGTTTCCATCTCGCCATAGATATCACGTTTTATATATTCACATTCTGAATCGAATTCAGGCCTTATTATAATATTGTCATGTGTAACACTGAATTTATCCCAATATTTATTTAACAAATCGCGCCTGGCAATAAGGAAAACTCGCGATCTTTTGTCCTTTGCAGTTTTGTTCATATTCGAGATGCAAGAACTTGCAAATTAAATTTGAACACGAGGTTTGTTGTAAGAAAATGTCCTCCATTTTGATTAGTATCCACAAACAACAGTAAAATAATGTGAAAGTTACCTTGAATTCAATTCCAGAAATCCAGTAGAACAGAACTGCTCCAAATATCCTTGAAACTGAAAGTCACAAAGGTCAAATGACTGAAGAACCTTATTAGTTGATATGATTTATATGTAAATTATAATGTTCACTACTATTTTAATATGCGAAAAAACCACAATCTACTTCAAACACTATTCCACGTGTTACTGAACTCAATACGAATTTTGAATTTTTATTTTAAATATTAGTTGCAAAATCGAATTACTTCGAAATCCGGCTCGAAGGACCAAAATATGTAAAAGTTAATGTAATTATTCAAAATTTAATTAAGTTTTATTTAATGAAAATAAAATACCATGTGATTCACTAAATTAATACACGTTATTATTCAATCAATTAAACCAACTTACTCTTACGACTGCAGTAACAAGCATGTATAAATTTGATTGCTATATACAATGCAATGCTACAACTAATCTCTACAAAATGACCTAACTGTTATACAAAATTATTGTACGAGTAGGTATTAAGTATAACAATGATAAGCTAAGTACAAATAAATGTGATATAAAACTAAAATATTACATGAATATGAAAATGTTGAATGGTTTTTAAATGTGGTAATCAATATTTAACTGTTGATAATTGGGAAGGTGATGATACTGCTCTAACAATAATCGAGAAAAATCATAAGGATATCGATAGTGTTTAAATTTAAGAATAAAAGATGTTTAAATTTAAGAATAAAAATTTTTATTTAAAAATGTTTAAATTTAAGAATAAAAATTTTTATTTAAAAATGTTTAAATTTAAGAATCAAACTTTCATTTAAAAACCATTCATTGATTCAATGCGTGATATCATCATGCAACTGCTACTATACGCGCATTTAAGTCAACTCAGCAATTTGTAGCTGATATTTTTAATTCATAATTTTCACTTAGAAACTAAGTACTGAAAGTGTGTATGATATCATAATCCCCTATTGCTGTACGCACATTTTCTTAATACAACAATTTAAAAGTAAATTTTGTATCCATGCGGTTTATTAGTTTTTTATTACACAGGATAGAATTTGATTTACAAAATTGTAATTTTGCAGAGTAGCATTTTTTTTGCAAGTAGTAACTAATAAGATGACGATGTCAAGAATGTGATTGGTTAAGTTTTTTGCACATATAATTTTATTGTAGTTTAAAAGTTTTCTTTTTGCAAGAATTTATTTTAATAAAACATTTTTATTCTAAACCTCAAAAAAGCAAGTTGTTTTAATTCTAGCTCCTGATACTAGTTCATAGTTCATCACTACCAAATTTTGTTTCATCATCTTTGCACCAGAACTTATTATTACTAGTACTGAACTAGTGATAATAAATATTACTAATTACTGTAAAGGTACTGAACCTTTGTGGTATTTATTTATCTACTCTCATCGGTGTACTTTTAGATTTTATTAAAAAGGCGGATTGGTAAAAGAACCTTTTCGCTATATAAACATTTTGGTAACCCCGACGTGATTCTTTTTTTTTTTGTCTTTTGTTTTTATTTTTGTTTAAATAAAATTCATATAAAATAAAATTTTTAATCAGTGTTAATTTAAAGGTTTAAAAGGAGTCTAGAATCAATCACAAATGAACAGGCCGACATTGGTCAACAATTAAGTGACCTAATTCACAGTCATAAAAATCTACGTACTAAACAAAGTTCTGATGCAACGTACTGGAATGGTCAATTATCAACATTAATTGAAATATTTAAAAAATTTGAACAAAATCATGATCAAATTAAAACATTTGAAAGTGAAAATGCAGAACATAAGTATTTCAAAAATAATTATTTTGAAACAGTTAGAAATGCAGTTACTAATTTCAAAGGTAGACTTCTCACTGAAATACAGAGAATTGAAAATTCTGTACAAATTAATGATGCTACCAAACTCGACGATGAACCAAAGTCAAAACAGGCTGTGCATAATTTTGACTTTAAGGCATCAACAAAAAGTATTGTACAGGAAGAGAGTAAAACTACACCAGATATAAAACGTCAAAATTTGCAAATTTCTATTTTATCACAGCATTTGAAGGTTATTGAAAATCAGTTGAATGAAAAACATAATAAATCATATTATGAAATGAAATTAAAATTGATTTCAGAATATTGGGAAGACATTTCAATGGTACATAAAAAACTTCTTACTGATTTAACAGAAGTTGAAAGGGCAGGATATTCATTCCATGAATTCGTGGCACTTGAGATTTGGGTGCACAACATATTCGCAGAATTGTGTTCAAAGGTTGATCAGAAAAGTGCTTCACAAAGGCAAGAAGTTAACAAGGTAACATACTCAAATGTAAAGTTACCAAAAATTACATTACCCACATTTGATGGAGAATATTTTTCATGGAAGAAATTTCGAGATTTATATGTTCAACTGATTCATAACACTGCAATTAGCAATGCCGAAAAAATGTTTTATTTGACAAGTAATTTAAGGGGCGAAGCAAAGGCTCTTATACAACACATCCCAGATAGCGAAGAAAATTATAGATCCGCATGGGAAATTTTAGAAAATCGTTACAACAACAATCGTTTGCTAGCATCTGCATTGCTAGACAAATTGTGTAGTCAACAAGGTGCACAACATGATTCAGCATTATCAATAAAAAATTTACATGATACAACACGTGAATGCATTATGGGTCTTAATAACATGGGCATACAAACTGATACGTGGAGCCCTATTTTAATCCATCTGCTACTGAAAAGGCTCGATAGACAAACACATAACTTATATGAGCAAACGTTGGAGTGTCCAAAGGAACTTCAATCACTAGAGGGCTTATTAAATTTTCTCGAAGTACGTTTTCATGCCCTAGAAGCATTGGGCAAAAAGAGGCGAGTCATACAAACTTCATCTATGAAAAGAGATAACACTCGTCCAAGTACTTTTATAGCATTTACAAATAATAAAACGTGTGTGTTGTGTCACGAGCATCATGCTTTATTTAATTGCAAAAAATTCTTAAGTTTTGATCCAAAACATAGAAAAGAATTATTAATAAAGCATAAGTTATGTCTCAATTGTATGAAAAATGGGCATTTTTCACCTGCGTGTTCTTCACGAGGATGTTCTAAATGTGGTAAAAAACATAATACATTAATTCACATATTGGGGGATGTTCAACGTCAAAACATGAATATTCAAAAGCCAGAAATTAAAGAATGGCTACTAAGCAATCAAACACAAAAACTACTGCATTAAGTACATTTTTCGATGATCGCACTAGAAAGATTAATCAAACACTTTTGAGTACAGTGTTGATCGATGTATTAAATCATGTTGGAAAGCCAGTTAAATGCAGAGCAATCTTAGACTCAGGCTCACAAGTTAATATTATTTCTAAGACCTTGCAGAAAAAACTTCATTTGCAAAAAACTCTGAACGATCTAGGAATTTCAGGCATTGGCGAGTCCAGTCATGAAACTCAAAAATGTGTACAACTCACAATTAATTCCAGAATAACCAATTTTAGTGCATGCATACGTGCTTATATATTACCAACAATAACTTCAGTACAACCATCATGCTTTGTAGACACTTGTAATTGGAAAATACCAGACAATATTAAATTAGCAGATCCTGAATTCTTTAAGCCTTAACGAATTGATTTATTAATCGGTGTTGAATTATTCTACAAACTTTTATCAATAGGGCAAATACAATTAGGTGAAAATTTGCCAACACTACAAAATACATTATTAGGTTGGGTTGTTAGTGGGCCTGTAGCTGAAAATTTAAGCAACGAGGCAATATGTTGTGTGTTAACAACAAATCAATCGAATTTAGAGCATCAAGTACAGAAATTTTGGAATTTAGAAGAGGTTGAACACAATAATTCAACTTTTACAGCACACGAAGAAAAATGTGAGAACCATTTCAATCAAAATGTCACAAGATCTGATTCTGACCATTTTATGGTAAAATTGCCATTTAAACATAATCCGAAGACATTAGTTGAATCAAGAGAGATGGCAACTAAGCGATTTAACGCAATAGAGAAAAGGTTGTCTAAAGATCCAGAAATTAAGAGGCAGTATTCCGAATTTATGAGTGAATATGTGCAATTGGGCCATATGGATCCAATTGATATCAAAAATATTCCAGATACTCATTATTTTTTACCTCATCATTGTGTTTTTAAACCAGATAGCACAACAACTAAATTAACAGTGGTTTTCGACGCATCTGCGAAAACATCGTCAAATTTATCACTCAACGATGTACTTCTTACAGGTCCTAAGATTCAATTTTACTTCGATTCAGGTTTCCAAAATATGTATTTACAGCTGATATTGAGAAAATGTATCGGCAAGTATTGTTGGCACCTAAAGATAGACAACACCAATTATTGGTAAGGAGAGACAATGAAAATCAACCTCTTCAATATTATCAATTAAAAACAGTAACATATGGGGTGACAACAGCTCCTTACTTAGCTGTAAAATGTTTACAACGGCTGGCAGAAGAAAATAGTCAAAAATATCATTTAGGTGCAGAATCTATTCAACGAGATTTTTATGTTGACGATGTAATGACTGGTGCTGATAGTTTAAGAGAAGCTCTAGACATCCAAGAACAGCTTGATAAAATTTTAATCTCAGGAGGCTTTAAACTGAGAAAATGGTGCGCGAATCATAAGGCGTTACTAAAATACATTCCAGTGGAAGACAGAGCAATTCAATTTGACTTACACGAAAACAATCACTATGCAATTAAAACTTTAGGCATGGTCTGGTCGCCAGCAACAGATGAATTCCAAGTGACAACCAAGGCAAATTTTAATTCAAAAATAACAAAAAGACAAGTTTTATCCGAAATTGCTCATCTATTTGACCCGTTAGGTTTGATAAGTCCAGTAATAATACTGGCAAAAATCTTCTTACAAGAATTATGGAGTCTAAAATTAGACTGGGACGCAGCAGTGCCGTTAGAATTTCATTCGAAGTGGACTCAGTTTCGTGAACAGTTTCATTGACCATCAAAACTCTTTTCACCATTTGCAACGAGTATTGGCTTATTGTCTAAGATTTACTCACAATTGTTGCAAACTAGAATATTCTCGAAAAAAAGTAATACTCTCAATGTGAATGACTTAGAAGAATCCTTAATAACAATAGTTAAAATTTTACAAGCCGAAGTTTTTCAAGATGACATAAAAAGTCTGATGAAACATCAACAAGTAAGTACCAACAGCTCATTACTTTCGCTAAGTCCATTTTTGGATGAAAAAGGAATCTTAAGAGTTGGTGGAAGACTATCGGAGGCAGACATATCATATGACGCAAAACATCCTATGCTTTTACCATATGGTCACTCAGTTGTCAAATTATTATTCGCTCATTATCATAAGGAGAACAAACATGCAGGGCCTCAGGCTCTATTAGCAATCATAAGACAACGGTTTTGGGTGATAAAGGGTAAAACTATGGCTCGTTCAACAATGTTAAATTGTGTTAGATATACCAAGGCAAAACCAAAGTTTTTGACACAAATTATGGGAAATCTACCTGAAAAAAAAAAACAGCCAGCAAGGCCCTTTATTAATGCTGGAGTCGATTTTGCCGGTCCATTTTGGATTCATTTCAAGGTTCGAGGTAAAAAACCTATAAAAGCATACATAGCAATATTTTGCTGTTTTGCCACCAAGGCGGTACATATTGAAGTTGTAAGTGACCTTACTACGGAAGCCTTTATTGCAGCATTAAAACGATTTATTAGCAGGACAGGCTATTGCCAAAATTTGCATTGTGACAATGCAACAAATTTTGTAGGAGCAAAAACTGAACTTCAAGAACTTCAAGAAATTATATTTTCTTAACACACTGGTGAAAGAATATGTCAATTTTGTTCAACAAAGAGCATCAATTTTAGCTTTATTCCACCACGAGCACCACATTTTGGCGGATTATGGGAAGCTGCAGTAAAATCAGCTAAATATCTTTTCAAGCGAAGCGTTGCAGCATCATCTTTGACACATGAGGAACTAGAGACAGTGATGGTAGAAATTGAAGCTATTTTAAATTCGAGACCATTAACACCGATGTCATCAAGTCCAAATGACTTAACAGCCCTCACCCCAGGTCATTTTCTTATCAGTGAGCCACTAACTAGCATTGTGGATCCTCACGCTGAACCAAGAAAGGGTAATCTTCTGTATCGCTGGAAAATAGTAACACATTTAAAAAATGAATTTTGGCAACGATGGACAAAGGAATATTTGAGTGAACTTCAGCATCGATACAAATGGAACACCGAATTCAGCAACATACATCCAAATATGATGGTGATATTGAAGGAAGACAATTCGCCTGTTATGTCATGGCCGTTGGGTCGAATTGTTAAACTTATCGAAGGTAATGATAACAAGGTCAGAGTCGCAGACGTAAAAACTGCAAATGGCATATTAAGAAGGCCTATACTATACATAGGTTGGCTCCGTTACCCATTCAAGAGAATAACGAAGACGAAACAAAAACATGTAAAAATTCAAATTTCGAAGATGATTCAGATAGCGACAAAAAGAAAGAGTTTGATGATAAGAACGGTGAGCAAAATGATAAAAGGGCCTCCAAGAGGCTCATAACTGATGATCCAAAACGACAAAACATACAAGGAATGTCGAAAAAACCACGATCAACAACATCATTACTTGGTACCTTGCTAATGACGTGCTTATTTATGCCAATATTAGGTCAAATGCAAGTGAAACAGTTTCAGTCACCACCAGGTATATATTTTGAAAACGTAGGTAATGCTCATTTAATGACGAACGAATGGAATTTAATTATATATTTTAACACAAGCACGTTATTGAGTAAAGTAAAACTTATGCAGCAAGCTATTGACAACTTGTCCAAAATTTGTAACCACACAAAGGATGCATCAAATTGTCACAATACAATTACTCAGTTTTCTGAATCTGTACTACAGATAGATATGAATAATCAGCTGTTATTAAGACACGAAAACTCACAACTAAGAACAAAAAGAGGAGCTTTGAATATTATTGGAAACATTGCGCATTCGTTATTTGGAGTATTGGACGAAGAATATGCAGAAAATATGCATTCAGTTATCGAAAATTTAAGGGACAATCATTTATTGAATTTAATTAAAAATCAGACAAGCATTTTAGATTCAACAGTGAATATTATCAAAAATATTGGAAAAACAACTGCCGTTATAATTAAACAAGTAAATCTAAAAGTTAATCAAACTTTGGACTCTATAAACTGAAGGGAGAAGAAAGTTTTAAGGACAATCTTAATACACATGATATTCATCATTACACACTTGGTTACATCATAATACCAAAGACTATATAAATTACCAATATGTTGCTCCGTGATAATACTATGCATAGTGGGTGCACTAATAGTCATACTTATTAGGCGATATAAAATTCGTAACAATCGATCAATTTCATCAGCAGCAACACATCATGAATTACCGCAGAAAAATTTTGAATTTCCAGAATCAACTATTTGAGCATAGTATGCTCAAGGCGGGGAGGATGTTTAAATTTAAGAATAAAAGATGTTTAAATTTAAGAATAAAAATTTCATTTAAAAATGTTTAAATTTAAGAATCAAACTTTCATTTAAAAACCATTCATTGATTCAATGCGTGATATCATCATGCAACTGCTACTATACGCGCATTTAAGTCAACTCAGCAATTTGTAGCTGATATTTTTAATTCATAATTTTCACTTAGAAACTAAGTACTGAAAGTGTGTATGATATCATAATCCCCTATTGCTGTACGCACATTTTCTTAATACAACAATTTAAAAGTAAATTTTGTATCCATGCGGTTTATTAGTTTTTTATTACACAGGATAGAATTTGATTTACAAAATTGTAATTTTGCAGAGTAGCATTTTTTTTGCAAGTAGTAACTAATAAGATGACGATGTCAAGAATGTGATTGGTTAAGTTTTTTGCACATATAATTTTATTGTAGTTTAAAAGTTTTCTTTTTGCAAGAATTTATTTTAATAAAACATTTTTATTCTAAACCTCAAAAAAGCAAGTTGTTTTAATTCTAGCTCCTGATACTAGTTCATAGTTCATCACTACCAAATTTTGTTTCATCATCTTTGCACCAGAACTTATTATTACTAGTACTGAACTAGTGATAATAAATATTACTAATTACTGTAAAGGTACTGAACCTTTGTGGTATTTATTTATCTACTCTCATCGGTGTACTTTTAGATTTTATTAAAAAGGCGGATTGGTAAAAGAACCTTTTCGCTATATGTATAAACAGATAGCTTTTACTTATGTCAGACACATATTCCAAAACACTTTATACGTGATAACTCAAACTTTATTGTAATTTTTAAACAAGATGACATGAATTTAAAGCATATTTATAATGATCATGTCAACACCGACATGTCATATGAAAAATTTCGAGATATGTGTTCAAAATGTTGGAAAGATAATTACGGACAACAAAGATTGTTTATTAGATTGTGGACGATATAGAACAGGATTTGATGGTTGACGTGGCGGTTCTTTGGATTATTTTCGAAGACCCAATTAGCACTAAACCGTGCCGTTTCGATACCAAACACCGAAACACCTCGCAGTTGTCGAGTCAAAGAGTTGTAAACCATTTTTGTCATACATGCACCTACAGTTTAAAGTTGAATGCGAACCACTAAATTCGTTGGTAGAAAAATACTTCTTGTTTTTTTGTGGAATTGTGTTTCAGAGCTGTCTTCAGACCTGTTTAAGCTGTTTCAGACCTGTTTCAAGACCTGTTTAGGCTGTGTCAGATCTGTTTAAAGACCTGTTTAAGCTGTTTCAGAGCTGTTTTCGGACCTGTTTAAGCTGTTTCAGAGCTGTTTAGACCTCTTTAAAGACCTGTTCAAGCTGTTTAAGAGCTGCTTGAAGACCTGTTTAAGCTGTTTTAGACCTGTTTAAAAACCTGTTAAAGCTATTTTTGGAAACATTATTATGGAAATTACATTTTATTAAACGGATTATGCTGTGTCATTGTTTTTATCCAATAAACTATGCAACTATGTAAAACGTACATTCAACATATCATGATATGAATTAATTATGATGAAGTAATTTTTTGAACAGACATAAACTTGAATAATCGCAATTATCTTAAATTTGCTCCTTCATTTCAGTAAGTCGCAGTGTTTTACCTAATAGATTATCCCCATAGAGGCTACATTGCTTTAAAAAATGTGTGTTTTCTAAGAAATTATCTTGATGTAAAATTGAATTAAAAAGTGTTAAAACTTTTTTTAGATGAAAAAAACCAATTTCTTTTTTTTAAATAAATATTTTTTTTTTAAATTTTATATATGTATTTATTTTCCAGTTTTTTTATTCTAAAGTTATCCTAAAATGACCCCATGCATAAGTGCTAACACTATCTTCTCTAATATATCTCTTATCATATATATAACTTGAAGTTACTATTTTTGAAACCATTATTATGGAAATTACATTTTATTAAACGGATTATGCTGTGTCATTGTTTTAATCTAAACAACTATGCAACTATGTAAAACGTACATTCAACATATCATGATATGAATTAATTATGATGAAGTATTTGTTTGAACAGACATAAACTTGAATGATCGCGATTTAATTCAATGAAGAAGTTGAAAACATCTTCTCTAATATATCTCAGTAGTATGAATATGGCGTTTCTGGACCAGGCTCCGACTCAGTGACGTCATCACGTTATCAGTGCGGGTCACGTGGTTCAAGGTTGTGTGTTATCAGTGAGGGGATTCGGGGGGGTCAAGGTTACGTATTATCAGTGTGGTGTTACAGGGGTCAAGACTAGTGAGGGGTCACGTGGGTGAAGATTTTTTTCTGTGTCTAGATTTTTTTCTGTTCAGTGATGGATCATGCGGGGGTTAAGATTTTTTTTTATCAGTGAGGGTTAAAATTATGGGCATTATCATTAAAAAAACAATGGAAAATTTTTGGTACAGTTTTGATTCATGTGTGCTTGATCAGTGCTAAGCATGTTGAGACATGGTTGTCTTAAGTCTTAAATTGTTTATGATGTCATTGTTTTTAAGTTAACTTTTTAGGATTATTCATATGTGCTGAGCATGTTGAGACATATTTGTTCAAGTTTCATATTGTTTATGCTGTGTCATTGTTTTTTTTACAAATAATTATATTGAGACATGTTTGTTCAAGTTTAAAGTTTAGGGATAAGAAATTCATACTATAAATGATGACAATTTCTTTAAACGGTATCAGTTCATCTGATTTTAAATGGGTAGAAAACGTTGAAGATATAAAAATTCTTAATATTACAGAAAACTCAGATACGGGTTATATTTTAGAAGTAGATTTAGAATCTCCTGAATCTCTTAATGATTTACATAATGATTTACCGTTTTGTGCTCAAAATAAAAAAAGTCTGGGGTCAAAATTCAACAAACTAATTACAGATTTGACAGCAAAAAGAAACTATATAATTCACTAGAAAAATCTTCAGCAATGTTTAAAATACGGTTTGAAATTAGTGAAAATTTACAAAGCGCTACAGTATAAACAATTATGTTAATTGAAAAAATATATTGACTGAAATACATACATACAATGACTATATAATTACATCATAAAGACAGCCCACTTGTCCGTTACTGACAGTTACATTTCAAATCAGCATAACTTTTATCATTTTAGCGATTTCTCCTTGTCCCCAAGTGGTTGGACATAGAACTAAAATTTTTGTGTTTGTGTTTTTACATTACAATATATGTATTTATTAAACCATATACTGTACGTGTGATATTATTTTCTTAAGCATGTGTGTATTTTTGTTTTAGGTCGATTCTCTGTTAACATCGAAGACACTTTGTGAGGAATTTTATTAAAAAATTGTTGAATAATAAAAGTGTAAAGACTTAATACTTGTACATTTTTCTATACCTCACTTTTAAAACTATATAGCGCATTTCTATTATTCTGACCTTATGTTTTAAATTTATCTGAAATGAAGGCGGCAACGCAGAAGACTCGTACACAACCTTGTTAATACATTCTTAATATTTTCTTTAAGAATTCTGTGAATTGTTAAGTATTTAATAATTGTCTCATTTATAGTTTTATTGTAACACATGTCCTTTAAAAAAGTATTTTATAGAAAGCTCATATAATTGATCTTTTACAATAAGCAATTAAAATCTATGAGGACATTTCAGGCAACGCAGAAGACATTTTGAAGTAATTAAAAAAAAATAAAAATGTATATTGTATGTAATATTATACTAAAAATCAATGCCGATATCAGGTCAGCTGCCTATAAAAACAAAGAATTTTTTCATATTTAGCTATTCTTTTCAACATTTTTACTGAAGCAAGTGAAAATTTTGGTATAATTTTACAGAGAATCGACCTTTGGTTTTTCGTTAGCATTTTTTTCTTGTTCTATAATTTTTAACAGTACCAAGTGCAAGTTAACACTTCGTTCTATTTTAAATTTTATACCCTCGAATCAATTTTAAGTAACAAAATGTAACATTTTTTAATTCTTTAGAAAAAAATTCAACCTTTCAAAGTTCATGCAATATAAGACCGTTCAAAGAATATTCTGGCCAAATTTCAACTTCCTAGCTTCACAGGAACATTCTTTTCTAAAGAATCAAAAAATGTTACATTTTGTTACTTAAAATTGATTCGAGGGTTTAAAATTTGAAATAGAACGAATTGTTCACTTGCACTTGTATTTTAATGTTAATATTCATTTGAAAGAAAAGAAGCAAAAATTACACATACATACAGTATGAGCTCGATAATTTGGACTGATTAAAATAGGCCTTGTTTAAATTTTAAAATAGTTGAAATTATTGGATAGAAACCAATTTGCAACTTTCAACGCTATTTTTGAAAAAACAATAAATAGTTTTGTAATAAAATTAGTTTTTGTTATTATAAAAACCGATTATGATAATTATATAATGAATTATTTCTACAAAAATCTGTGATTTAAATTAGGCAGTACCTACATGTTTAGCTTATTTAAACTTTATTCTATTTTATAAAATAAAAATCATCGAAAAACCTTCAAAGTACCTATTGAAATTTGGGTGTTGAAAAAACCAAAAGTTGAAAATAGGAAGGGAAAAATTATTGAGCGGACACTGTAATTTGAAATAAAATTCTTATTTCAAAAAATATTTATTTACGCGAGCATATCATTAGCAAAAGTACAATAACAACAAGAAACAGAAAAATCAAACCAAAAAAAAAAAACAACAACAATAACCATTTATTTCAGCTTTAAAGAACGCTGTTTGCTGTATCAAATAGGTATACATACCTACATAACTATAATATATGCATGCGGACAAAAAAAAAAAAAGAAAAAAACCATACCAGCAATATATGTATAATTATAGGATATAATTGCAAAATCCTATGAAATATGTATGTACATTATCTATTCTGTATATACTACAGTATAATATATATCTATATGTCATATTATTTAATGATCATTATTTTAACAGACAAGTTGTATACCTATATAGTTTTTGAATGAATTGACTCATAATTTATATATGCGCTTATACATATTGTTTCTGTACGTTTTTCGTTTTTGCGATCTGTTTTTTTTTTTTCTGTATACGCAATTTCCATATTGGCTCTAAAAAGCCACGTTATTATTATTGTATATGTTTATACACTCAAACACTTATACTGTTGATTTCGATTCATACAAAAATTATTCTTTCTATCAGAGCCTCCTTGGCTGGCCATCTGCAGGGAGAAAAATATTTTTTTTCAAGAAATTTTCATTTTGGTCTGTCTATATGGTATTTATATGGTTTTTGATACATATTATCGTACTATTGCAAAAAATACTTTTGAAAAGAACTTTTTCAAGTTGTTGAACAATGCTGTGTACGGTAAAACGATGGAAAATATTGACAAACGAAAAGATGTCAAAATTGTTACTGACTGCTAGCTCAGTTTACAGAAAATATGACAGCTATACAACTTGAGAGAGTTCGAACATACTATAACAAACCAATTTATCTTTTATTAGTGACATTATGAATGATATTGACACTAAATTTGATACTTCCGAATACTTACCTGATAACCCTTATAATATACCCCTTTAAAATAAAAAAGTATTAGGTTTAATGAAAGATGAGAACAATGGTCGGATAATAAAAGAGTTTATAGGTTTAAAATTAAAAATGTATTCAATACATGTAGAAGATTGTGGATTGATAAAAAAAGCTAAAGGTATTAAAAAAACAGCTGTAGATAATTTAAGTTTAGATAATTATAGAGATTGTTTATATAAGAAACAATAATTATTCTATAGTATTATAATATGTTAGTATTTAGGTCATACATTCATAAGATATACTATATACTCAAAATTTAAACAAAGTAGTTTAAATTTATATATATGATAAGAGATATATTAGAGAAGATGGTGTTAGTACTTATGCATGGGGTCATTTTAGGATAACTTGAGAATAAGAAAACTGAAAAATAAATACGTATATTTTTATAAGAAAACTGAAAAATAAATACATATATGAAATAATAGAACTGAAAAATAAATACATATATAAAGAAATATAAAAAAGATTCATTTAAAAAAATTGGTTTTATTTATCTAAAAAAAGTTTTAATACTTTTCAATTCAATTTTACATCAAGATAATTTCTTAGAAGACATACATTTTTTAAAGCACAGTATCCTCTATAGATATTACGACGCAGAACATGCAGATAGTTTTAAAGCAATGTTGCAAATTTCGGATATTCTTCTTCTTCTTCTAAATCGTATACGTCAATCTTATACTCAAGTATATTACTAATCCATTTTCGTTTTTCATGACCTTTTACCCATACTTTATAATTTCTCAGATTTGATCGAAGAAATTTTTTAACACTTTGAAAAGATATTGATCCTTCATTCCAAGTCAAACCATGATGATTTTTATGTAACCAATTCACTCGTTTCTTTTCTTTTGTTGTTAAACCCGAAAAATCAAACGATGGCTTTATAATAAACACTTGAATAGCAAGTTCTTTAACAATAAACTTATTATTATAGTCTTTGAAACCTTTAACATCGATAATAATTTTATTAAACATTTTATGATATGTATATGTGTTTTCTCTCACAAGTTCTTTGATATACTAAATAAATTTCTATATTATAATCTCATTTATATCAGTTTTCTAACTTCTCCATTCAGTGGATTGTACTCAATTATTCGATCATGTAGTAGTAAACAAAATCCTGAAGTATTGTTAGGAATATTGACGTTGCTTGCTAACTCAAACTCTATTCTAATATCAACAGGTCCTGTTTTTATTGTTTCATTTTGATAAGCACAATCAATAACAACAATTGGTGCTATACTCTTGAAACTATCCCATTTTAACAACGGTTGACAATTCCTTCCATAATAGGTTTCTTGAAATTTTGTATACATATCATATACTTAATAACGCATATCGATTACGTTCAAAAAGTATATTTAAACTATCATATGGATATGTCTCAGAGTTTAAATGAGCTTTAACGTTAGCTAGTTTACAGTGATCAAATTTACTAGCATCAGCTTCTTTTTGGTTTTGTCGATTTGTTTGTAATGCAAATATCAAAAAACGAGGTTTTTCTAGTTGTGTAGATGTTTTGATAGTCCATATGCTGTGATTTGTATTTGGAATATTCGGATATTCATATAAATCCCAGCTCCTGAAACTATTACGAATTGGCTTCGCATTTCGATTGATTTTAAGTAGTTTTAGTCTTTCTTTATCGTCTACATTTATATGAGGTACTCTCCATAAGACTTTTGTGAGTGTAATTTTATAGTCTACAGCTGCAGCTGATACTTGAACCGCATTTGCATTATTTCTTGCTCTAATTAAAATCAGATCATGTCTTACATTCACAACTATTTTTTTATAGTCTTCAGCAAATCCTAACAGCATTTTTAGAGGTATACAAAAATTGAAATGTCCTGATGTAGGCAATATAGTACTATTTCCTGTCCATCCTGCATTATACAGCATTGTACTTTCACTTTCGCTTAATGAAATGTAGTTTTTTAAAACACTGCTGATTCCTACATTTCGACAACGATCAATTTCGACACCATTCAATTCATATCGTATTTCATCAAATAAGAAGGTCCCATAATTATTATTTAATTTATAATCAGCTATTACGGTTCCATCGTTTTTAGTTAAAGTTCCTTCAATGTATATAAAACTTTAACTTGGTAGTAAGACTAGTAAGTATAAATCTTGGTTTTGAATAGAAATTCGTATTTCATCGCTATTGTTATACGATTCTACAAATGGTGAATATGTATGATATTCTTTTTTAGTAATACCTTCATCGAAGTGAGGTTCTTCTAAAATATCCAGTATATCATTCATGTTTGCTTTTCAAAACAAACCCCAATGACTTTAAAAATTTTTTATTTTCAATTGTTAATAATGGTTTCGTTGAAGTGAAGTCTCTTTGTGTTGTTGTTTGTTCAATAGCTAATAATGATATTATCACTTTTGAATGAGTTTTTATTATCATTATGTTTGTTGAATATCAGCATATCTAGTTCTTATCCACTTGACACTTACGTAAGAAATAATAGCTTTAGTTATCAGACTACTTGTTTTATACTTTACGTCTTATTCTATTATTGTGGTTTCAAGTGTAATCTAATTGTACTTATTTCGCCTCTAAAATTAATCAAATCTCCATCTTGATCTACAATTTTTACTTCAACAGAACTAATTCGTTTCACATTTACGGGTAAATATATAACATTCTTAGGAACTTCTGTTATTTTATACCCTGGTCCTACATCAGAAGAAAATTCATTAAGAGTGTGAACTGGAATATTATCTACATATGATCCTACTATTAGATTACATTCAATTCGTATAGCGTTAACTTTAGTTATATTCACAGGTAAATCAGACACATGCGTTGTATTTCACTCCAATTCTTTTTTACTGAAACCTAACAGTTGACCAATAGTTCTTTCTCTGTTAAAGTAGACGTTGTGTGAACTTTTAATTTCTGTTTTGAGTGTGTTCTTGTTCGCTTGTATTTTGATAGTAGGCTTAGTTTTCGTTTTCTCGAGCTCTTTTTGAATGAAATTTGCGATGTCATCAACTTCATAAGACCCCACAGGTATTTGAACAGATTGATTACCTATATGAAATAAGTTATTGCTACTATCCACATTAGGTATTGAATTATAGGTATGAAAATCAACAAGACCACAAAGATAGTCAGATGATAAATCTATGCGTGGGAAGTATTCAGTTGTTAATACAGATGTATTTCCAATGAAAATTAAAAATTAAAATTATACAGAAACTTTAAACATAGATGTCCACATTTAAATGAATTGAAATTTTGATATCATTATAATTATATTCTATATTATTTCCTAAATATCTTACAATTTCTAGAGGTGGTTGCAGATTACCATAACTATCAAAGTAATCAACACGATTTCCTTTTTTCTGATATACTACCCAATGTGTATCAGGTCCACTTGAATTATCTAAATTTACTATACCACACTCATTTTTATAAGATTTTGGTGGTAGTTTATCTTTCATAAATACAGCTCTAAAGTGCGGTATACTTTTACCATATCTCGTTAAATCGATTTCACTGAGAGGTTTATTGGGTAGGTTATTTAAAAGTTTTTTGGATTTGAATTTAAAAAAAGACCAAGACCTTTCCTGTATGGTTTAAGTTGTAATCCTTTTCCCATTACTACTGCTTTCATAGTTTTATTATGTCGTTGGTTTTCAGCTAGTTGTTCTCTAGCTTGTTTTGCATCATTGATTGCCTTTGCTATTGTCGCTGCACCACCAGATAATGCTCCTGCTGCTGAGAGTCCCGCAAAAAGTGGAACTAAGAATGGTAAAATACCGCCTGTTTTTGGAACAGGTATGGTTCAAGGTAGTTCAATTGATGATGATTTTTTTCCTTTTATGGTGTTATTGGCTGCAGTTAATGCTATTCTAATAGCACTGTTCATTCAAAGACTATATAAATTACCACCAGACATTTTATCGCAGTACATTGAAATAACAAATTTTAAAACAGCAAAAATACCTCCAATGTTGAAAGCTTACCTCCAATCTTATCACTGTTTAAGCTCTTTCTTATTCTCAGGGTTTTTTCTTAATTTCTCTGATTTTAAAGTATATTCTCTTTTCTATATATTTTCCATGCAATACATACAAAATTTTTAAAAAAATTTGAGAAATTTTAACATTTTTAACTCAATCATTCTCATGTATCAAGCATTACATTACAATATACAGAATCATATGGAAACAGCTTTTCCTTTTCTCCATATATTCAGTATACATACCATTTGGTTCAGTATAAAAATTTGTATGAGAAATTGAAAATATAGGATTTGAGGGTATATTTCAAGTATTTCAAGAAGAAGAAGTATACAAGTAGCTAATTTGCCTATGATCTGCACACTTATAAATTCTGTTGATAATTTACATATCAAATTTGATCGTTTATCAGGCCAAATATAATGTTGATATCATAATGATAATAATTTTATTGAAAAAAAATAATTTTATTGAAAAATTCGATCGAAAAATCTTAATTTTCTAACATTAAAAATTATTTTTGCACCAGGCAATCAGAATTCAAAGAAACAAGTTATACACAAATTGCTCTACAATATAAGAGGATAAGAAATTGTTGTAATTTTCTTTAGTGATTCTAAAGGATTTTAAATTCAGTATATGTACAATGTACATACACATGTATATTTAATGTATTTTTAAATGGGAATTTTATAGTATTTGTGAAAGCAGGTTTTTTTTTTATATTTTGTTATAATAATATTCATTGATATACAAAATAATATACAAAATTGAGTATAGGAATGGGCATGGGAATGTACATATGTATGTAGGTGCATATGTATATGAGAAGTAAGTGAACGATTCTTTTTCTTTTTTTAAAATTTAATATAGGATCTGCTGATACATAGTTATAAAAAAACATTCATGATCATGTACATACATTAAAAGACTGCTAATTTGCATATTACCACTTTTAAAATTCCTGATAATGATTTTTATTTAAAATTTATTAATTTGCATATGGTTTATCAGATCGAATATCAAAATGATACTTTTAGAAAATAATTTTATTCATAAATTCGATCAAAAATCCTAAATTTTACAGTACTAAAAATCGTTTTTGTAATAGGAAATCATAATTCTTAGCAAACAAAAATTTCAACAAAATCATCTCTAATAGTATCAATTTGTCATTTGTGTGATTTACGTATAGCCAATAGGATTGCTTGAAATTATATAATGACGACATATACATATAAAAAACAATTGGAAGTATGTATTATAAATAATAATAATAAAAATAATAAAAAAAAACATTCTTTTTCCTTATTACCCTTCTTCCTTTACCTCTATACATTTTTCAATGCAAAAGACCAAAAATATATATGTAGGTATAGCTCGATTTAAAAAACATGCCTAATCGTATTATATTGTACTAGAAAACTATGCGCAGAAGAAAAGATACTTACAAACATGCATTTTTGTTGGAGTAAATTCTAAGAAAGTAGGTTTCTTCCTTCGTATATGTATACACAAGAAGATCAGTAACACATGTAAGACATGCGCGAGATTCGCCAACTCATATTATTTTGACTATAATCACCGACCACCGTACAAAAAAATGTGTATATGTGTTTGAGAAAAATTTTACAAAAAATATATATCACACTAAATATTTTTTATTTTTCTTGAAGGAAGAAATTGAATACAAATTCGTATAGTTAAAACGTAATATGTCGTCAACACATACATAATTATTTACGATCGTGTACATTTTTTTCTTTTTCTTTTTCACTTTATTGGTATATTTTTGTGTTTTGTTTGCTTGTGCGTGTATTTTAAAATGTATTAAAAACTAGCATTAGATATTTTATAATGTACCTAAAAGAAAATAAAACAACATGCCTATTGATTATTCTGATCTCCTGATCCTTCACGAATAAAATTTTCATATTTGTCAATGAAGATGAACAAACTACGAAAATTTTCTGGATATAGAAATTTAGAAAAATATATTTTTAAAATGATTTTTAAAATTTGAAAAAAGAAAAAAAAATTTCGGAAGGGATAGATATTTGCTTTCTCAAACAGCAAAATATACACACACGTATGTACATACATATTTAGTAAAGGAGTGGGTATAATTTTTTGTTCGAATCGAGAAAATAAATGTACCTACAAGTTGAATATTTTTTTTCTTTATATCTTTATGCCTATATTTCAATGTATACAGAAAAAAAATTTTTAGAACGCAACGATATGAATAAGGAATTAGGTATACATGTATATGTTTATCTTATATGAATAAAAATAATATTTTGTGTAAGAAGCAACTGAGTAATAAACGAAAGTTTTCTCATATATTTTTTCGTGAGAGATAGAAGCTTTTCGTCCCTCACACTTCCCGCACAGGTCTACAAATTTTAAAAATTTTGCCTACATTCGAGCCAGTACTAAGTGTTCCTCTATATATGTTGCTCGGTGGTTCATTTCTTCTGGTTTTTGTGCTTTTAATATTTCATGGGCACTTTGAATAGCTTTTCGGAACATTTTACGCGTTTTTGCTTTATTCTTCTTTTTATTTGTTAATTTCTTCTTCTTCTTGATTCCCATACCTAATTTCACTTTAGCTTCCATTGCGTTTGTAACAAACCAAGAGTTTATACGTTCACCTATACTTGAATCTTTTGCTTTTACTCTTTTCCAAGCTTTTTCTGCTAATATTCTGTCAGCTGTATGACGTTGATTTTTGTCTTTATGTTTAGAATAAAATATATCGTGTTGTTTGCAAGCTTCATCTAATTGATTGATTCCTTGATCACCTCTAGAAAGACGTTATTGTAGTTTTGTACCAGGTCCACAATATTGATAACCAGGAATATGAAGCTCTACTGGTAACTTATTAATTAATGTATTCACTAATCCTTTACCTTTGCGAGTTTGAGTTCGACTGAATGTTTTTCGATTATATTGTTTTCTCACACGAAAAGATGAATAGAATGATGTTGAAAACCTACATATTAGGTATTTATAGTTTTTTTCTTTAGTTCTTATCAATATACGTTTCATTAAACAACGTGATACATTAAATGTAAAAAATACAGATTTTGAAACAAATACTTCAAATAAAATTAAACATGGTAAGCTATTACCTAACAATGTACGTGCCATTATTGTGGGTCCATCGAGTTGTGGAAAAACAAATGTAATGATGAGTTAACTTGAGCCGAATGGTCTTAAATTTTAAAATATTTACCTATACTCAAAAACTTTATATCAACCAAAATATGAGTATCTTAAGAAACTGATTTCACCAATAAAAGGATTAGAATACAACACATTTTCTGAGAATACTGAAATAATGTCACCAGAACAGGCTAAACGAAACTCTATTTTCATATTTGATGATGTTGCCTGCGAAAAACAAAATAATATACGTTCATATTTTTGTATGGGACGTCATAAGGATATCGATAGCTTTTACTTATGTAAGACTTATACACATATTCCAAAACAATTGATACGTGATAACTCAAAATTTATTGTAATTTTTAAACAAAATGGGATGAATTTGAAGCATATTTATAATGATCATGTCAACACCGACATGTGTTCAAAATGTTGGAAAGATAATTACGGATTTTTAGTAATAAACAAAGATAGTTTATTAGATTGTGGACGATACAGAAAAGGATTTGATACTTTTATATTATTATAAATAGTTACGTGTGTAAGAGTTGTATATCATTATTATTTCATCTACCGAGCTGTCAAAAGACCATGTTTAACAGAAAAAAATCTTGACACAGAAAAAAATCTTCACCCACGTGACCCCTCACTAGTCTTGACCCCTGTAACCCCACACTGATAACACGTAACCTTGACCCCCCCTCCCGAATCCCCTCACTGATAACACACAACCTTGAACCACTTGACCCGCACTGATAACGTGATGACGTCACCGAGCCGGAGCCTGGTCCAGAAACGCCATATTCATACTACTGAGATATATTAGAGAAGATGTTTTCAACTTCTTCATTGAATTAAATCGCGATCATTCAAGTTTATGTCTGTTCAAACAAATACTTCATTATAATTGAAGTTGAAAACATCTTCTCTGATTTGCATATCTCTTATCATCTAAATAACTTAAAGCTACTTTGTTTACATTTTGAGTATATATTTAATGAATGTATGACCTAAGTACTAACATATTACTATAGAATAATTATTGTTTCTTATATAAACAATCTCTATAATTATCTAAACTTAAATTATCTACAGCTGTTTTTTTAACACCTTTAGCTTTTTTTATTAATTCACAATCTTCTACATCTATTGAATATATTTTTGCTTTTAAACCTATAAACTCTTTTATTATCCGACCATTTTTCTCATTTTTCATTAAACCAAATACCTTTTTATTTTTAAGGGGAATATTAAAAGGGTTATCAGGTAAGTATACTTGGGTTTTTTATAATCATAGTGGAAGTCGTACATTTTCCACTTTGATAGCTCTAATACAACGAAACCCAGATAAATTGGTTTGTTATAGTATGTTCGAACTCTCTTAAGTTGTATAGCTGTCATATTTTCTGTAAACTGAGCTAGCTGTGGAAATTCGGTTTAGCTATTTAGGCCCTAGCACCTAAATGTTTACCACTACTTTCCCAGTCAGTAACGATTTTGACATCTTTTCGTTTGTCAATATTTTCCATCGTTTTACCGTACACAGCATTGTTCAATAACTTGAAAAAGTTCTTTTCAAAAGTATTTTTTGCAATAGTACGATAATATGTATGTATTTAAATCAATATATTTTTTCAATCAACATGATTGCTTAAACTGTGTTTTAAACTTTGGTTAATCTGTAATTGATTTAATGAATTTTAACCCCAGACTTTTTTTTATTTTAAGCACAAAACGGTAAATCATTATGTGAATCATGAAGAGGTTCAGGATATTCTAAATCTAATTTCAAAATAGAACCCGTATCTGAGTTTTCTGAAATATTAAAAATTTTTATATCAACGTTTTCTACCCATTGAAATTCAGAATATGGAAAAGGTTGAAATTTTCATCAAAATTACTCATATACTTGTTATTCGCTGTAGAATGTCTATGTGAACATTGAGTAATTTCACCACGGATACCTTTTTTAATAAAATTATACATATTTATATCGGTGAATAATTGAAGATTTATTTCGGTATATTTTAACATCGCGTCCCATGATAACCCCGAAGTTGTATAATACTGACAGGGATCCAGTGTATAAATATTTCTACACACTTTTCTGAAATTTTCGAACACATCTGTTTTTAAATATAACTCTAAATAATCCCAAATGTTTTTACAATCAAATTTTTCCCAAACTTCCTTAGCATGAATGTAATCTTTATCAGAACATTTACTATTTGTTAATTTGCTATCAAAATGTTTTTAAGAAGGTAAACACGTTTCATCTAAACGTTCAAAAGAATTCATGTATTCGTATGGAAATACTCCTTTACGTGTTAATAATTTGAAATTTTCTTCTTCTGGATGTAAAGATTTAACTGTTTTCAAATCTTCCGGGGATAAATTTCCTACTAATGACCCAAGTAGCGTTTTTAGTTGCAGATAACTAAACTTAGTGATTGCCACCAAGTTTAGGTTAATGCCACGTTTTTGCCACTATTTTTGCCACTATAAATAAAGTTAAGTCAAATGAAGATTATTTAAATCATCTCATAAAAAACCAGATGTTGATTTTGGAAATTACAATCAACATCATAACAAAAAACGAAAAGGAAAGAATAGATCAGGCACAAGAAGTTGAAAACGGATTGAACACCATTTATGACAAATTAAGAAATATGAGCACCGAAAAGAAACAACAAAAATTAAAACAAATGTAAACACATTATCAGTTTTCATAAATTCTCTCTTAAATGAATGCAAATTCATGCAAGATTCTATTATTGATGTAATGCTAGATACACATCATGGGAACGCAAATCCCTTAATCATATCTCCTATCCAACTGCGACAACAAGTGGCTATTATCAAAGAAAATCTACCAGCAGGAATTATGTTACCATCTGCCAAACATCTAATGAAAATCCACAGCCAAGTAATAGATGACTACATCGTATTCGGAATAGAAATTCTACTAATTATATCCACTAAATTCAAACTATATAAACTCACTTTATTTCCACCATTATTGTTTAACAATACCTTAGTTTCGATTAACACAAATTTAGAATTTTTAATGACAACGATTTATAGAGATCAATTTTATTTAATGGATTATAAAGAATTTTCACAATATCTAAAACTTACAGAGAATGATTTTATATGCAAACAACGTCAACCCATTCACTTTAAAACATCAGCTAACAAAATGTGTGAAATTGAGTTATTTTTACAACAAACTATAGGTACTCACATCATATTCCTTTAACGTTTCTCAAATGCAGAATAAAATTTGGATTAAATTGGTTACACAGAATCAATGGCTATTTTTCATTAAAGAAAAAACTCAAGTTGTATTCATCTGCAATAATAAACAAATAAAGAAAATCTTTCAAAATAGTGGTCATCTAATTATGCACAATGATTGCACAATGAAGAATGATGATTTAATTCTAAAAGCAACAACTAAACTAATGTCAAGAGTAGCACTTTATTAATATCATTCCAACCAAAATTAAATTTAACACTGAACAGTCACTTTGAATTAGATGAAATACATGTTCCACCATACATTCAAAAAAAACTAACTAGCTACACAGCTATTGGAGTTGTACTTATTATTATCATTGTATATCTATTCATCAATTGTTATCGTAGTCGTCCAACAAAACCTAAGATGCAACCTGAGCCAGCACCAAGAAAAAGCAAAACGCAAGCAAATTACAATTTTGAAATTAAAGATTTCAAGAGGGGCCAGGATGTTAATGTTTGAATTCATTTATCTAAATTCATTTTATCTAAATTTAATTAATCTGTATTTAACGTTAATTTGTAAATTTATTGCATAACGCTGAAGTTGCATTTTTTATATTTAGCATAGTACATTGACCACAGTTAACACACTGAACTTTATGATATCGACAAATATGCTCATTAATCTATTTAATTCATATAGAATATATTATAATTAGGTCAATGAATTATGCTAACGTAATTTTTATACTTTCTTTTTGTTACTATGTACTTTACCCCAAAATTGTACTTTAAGAATTTTATGTATAAAAAGAATCAAATTATTGAATAAATTATCAGTTTTACTTTATGAGAATACACAAAGGTGTTTTATTTAGTTAGAACAATTTTAAGGAACAAGTGTTACATTGTTTCTTAACGGTAAGACTACAATTCATAATTAAACGTACTAAGAGTTAGAGATACCCGACTTTTTAATACTTATATAATTATTCAGAATCAAAGAGACCTGATTTTGAATAATTGTTAATAATCGGTATACTTAAATTTGCCGATATCGTGCACAAACAATATTAAACTTTAACAAGCATGTCTCAACATGCATAGCACATATGATTAATCCTAAAAAGTAGATTAAAAAACAATGACATCATAAATCCATAAGCAATACTAAACTTGAAACAAACATGTCTCAACATGGTTAGCACTGATTAAGCACATGTGAATCAGAACTGTACCGAAAATTTTCCATTGCTTTTTTAATGATAACGCGCATAATTTGAAACCCGCATGATCCTCACTAATGAAAAAAAAACTTAACCCCTGGATGATCCCTCACTGATAAGAAAAAAGTCTTAACTCCCGCATGATCGCACACTGATAAGAAAAAAATCTTGACTCATGTGAACCCCCACTGACAATACGTAACCTTGAACTACATATGTGACCCAAACTGATAACAGTGATGACGTCATTGAGCCGGGGCCGTGATCCAGAAACCCCATATTTATACTACTAACAAGTTACCAATAGAGCTCCATCTTTCTAGCTATCAATATTGTGGAACTGGTACAAAACTACAAAATCATCTTGCTAAAGGAGATTAAAAAATGTAAATTTTTTTAATGTTTGTTTAATTTTATATATATCTTATTTATTTTTTATTCAAGTGTTTGCGCGTATCTTTAATTTACTCTAGATCTTTTACGAAATGTTTACATGTGTTTAATTTCCATAGATATAATGGATGTATTAATAAATAGTTTTTAAAATTATATAAGACTTTATGCTCTTAAAAGAATAATTCTGAGGTTTAAAATGATGTGCCGCTTTAAATTTATTGCATATATTGTTGTTTTACTTCGAAAAAATTAAAGCGCCTTAGTAAAAACTAAAATAACAGACATATTTTATTAATCTGCTATTTTTTCCTGAATCTTTGCTAGAATTTATGTTTTAATTATGGCCTAATTTACAATTTTTATTTCTTCTGTTTTCTTAAAAATATGTTTTTAAAGGATTTAAATAGTTGTTTGGATAGAAAATATTCAAAATCGAATATTATATTTAATTTTGAATTTTACGATATTTCTACTGTATAACAATGCATATGCGACAGTTGAAACAATGGCAGAAAGTGTACAGTGTGGGACAAAGTGAGTTCACCACATTTAAAACTAACTCAATTGTAATATGTTTTCAACTTTGACAAGTGAAATATTTTTCTGTTTTTAATTTTTTTTAAATGTTGATAACACCGGCGAGCCTTGATTTGAATTCCACATAAAATATTTCCTGATGCCATTAAACATGGCAAAATTTAAAATTTTTCACCTTAAATTTCCAAACGAAAATAAAAATAATTAAAAATAAACTAGATATTTCAGTATTAATTCAATAAAACAAAAAAAAAAATTAAAATTAACGAAATGTGTACAAGGAAGTAAAATCAAATCGGCGGAAAATTGACTTAAAAAAAAATTATATATAAAAAACCCAAAAACAAACATAAACTTTTACAATTAGAATAATAATTACATGGATAATGAACAGCATAAAATGAAATTTTTATACAATTTCACATTTTAAGTGTCAACCCGTAAATATACACATGGATTTTACAGATTTAAAAAAAAATTTTTTAGTAAATATTCGTAAATCGTATGTCTTCATTTTTGTTAAAATAAAATTGAAAACATTTAATTTTGGTGGAGACAGTATCATATTCAGTAGTGTCATATACAATAAGTCGTTTGTGTATGTGTATAGTAAAAATGTCCGTTTATGTATTTATTTATTATTTTGTTTTTAAATATATAGAGGGTATTCTGGAATTTCTTTCATAACAACGTGAAAATCTCGCATCGGATAAACAAAATACTATAGGAAGACTTTTCTTAACTTCATCAATTGAACAAATAAAAAGCATCAGTTTTTTTACCCTTATGCGAAAAAAAGAATCCTATTATGCTTAAACGTAAATGCGTTTAAAAAATTTCATAAAAATTCAAAAAAATTACTTTTAAATATCAATTTTTTTAAGTAGTTACGTTTTTAACACACGTTTTTAATTACATTCTTTATGTTAAAAAGCTCACAGGTTTTTAGTTATATCAGATACATAATATAGAAAAAAATGTTAAGAGAAAAATTTACGATCAGTTTCTATTTTTTAAAAAAAACTTCGAACACCCTGTGTATTCAACTACCACTAAACTATCTTGAAAAAAATTGTGAAGTTCAACAAGGATGACACTTAACAGATTAACAGAGTAATTGCAACAGCGACTTTAAGCTCGTATATAAAAATTACATAACAGTTTAAACGACATGAACTAACATTTGATTGTTGTATATCGAAAATCGTATTTACATAAACGGTGTTTCCGTCGCATATACTTTATTCTGTGCTTGTTGGGACATTAAGCTTTCAAACAAGTAACAACACACAACACGATATATTTTATTCTAAACATAAAGATGAAAATTAGCGTCATCATAGCTGAGACAATATGAGCGGAAAAAGGTTGGAAAGGAAAAAAAGCAGTAGATTCAAGGACAGGAACGTATTCAATCCTGGTTTGTTACAAACGTAATGAAAGCTGAAGTGAAATTAGGTATGGGACTTAAAAAGAAATCAACAAAAATGAGTAAAGCAAAAACGCGTAAAGTGTTCCGACATGCTATTCAAAGTGCTCGTGAAATATTGAAAGCTCGAAAACTAGAAGAAATTAACATTTCCATTAGAATGGCATTAAATATACTTATATATACTTATGTATACTTAAATTTGCCGATATCGTGCACAAACAATATTAAACTTTAACAAGCATGTCTCAACATGCAAAGCACATATGATTAATCCTAAAAAGTAGATTAAAAAACAATGACATCATAAATCCATAAGCAATACTAAACTTGAAACAAACATGTCTCAACATGGTTAGCACTGATTAAGCACATGTGAATCAGAACTGTACCGAAAATTTTCCATTGCTTTTTTAATGATAACGCGCATAATTTGAAACCCGCATGATCCTCACTAATGAAAAAAAAACTTAACCCCTGGATGATCCCTCACTGATAAGAAAAAAGTCTTAACTCCCGCATGATCGCACACTGATAAGAAAAAAATCTTGACTCATGTGAACCCCCACTGACAATACGTAACCTTGAACTACATATGTGACCCAAACTGATAACAGTGATGACGTCATTGAGCCGGGGCCGTGATCCAGAAACCCCATATTTATACTACTAACAAGTTACCAATAGAGCTCCATCTTTCTAGCTATCAATATTGTGGAACTGGTACAAAACTACAAAATCATCTTGCTAAAGGAGATTAAAAAATGTAAATTTTTTTAATGTTTGTTTAATTTTATATATATCTTATTTATTTTTTATTCAAGTGTTTGCGCGTATCTTTAATTTACTCTAGATCTTTTACGAAATGTTTACATGTGTTTAATTTCCATAGATATAATGGATGTATTAATAAATAGTTTTTAAAATTATATAAGACTTTATGCTCTTAAAAGAATAATTCTGAGGTTTAAAATGATGTGCCGCTTTAAATTTATTGCATATATTGTTGTTTTACTTCGAAAAAATTAAAGCGCCTTAGTAAAAACTAAAATAACAGACATATTTTATTAATCTGCTATTTTTTCCTGAATCTTTGCTAGAATTTATGTTTTAATTATGGCCTAATTTACAATTTTTATTTCTTCTGTTTTCTTAAAAATATGTTTTTAAAGGATTTAAATAGTTGTTTGGATAGAAAATATTCAAAATCGAATATTATATTTAATTTTGAATTTTACGATATTTCTACTGTATAACAATGCATATGCGACAGTTGAAACAATGGCAGAAAGTGTACAGTGTGGGACAAAGTGAGTTCACCACATTTAAAACTAACTCAATTGTAATATGTTTTCAACTTTGACAAGTGAAATATTTTTCTGTTTTTAATTTTTTTTAAATGTTGATAACACCGGCGAGCCTTGATTTGAATTCCACATAAAATATTTCCTGATGCCATTAAACATGGCAAAATTAAAAATTTTTCACCTTAAATTTCCAAACGAAAATAAAAATAATTAAAAATAAACTAGATATTTCAGTATTAATTCAGAAAAACAAAAAAAAAAATTTAAATTAACGAAATGTGTACAAGGAAGTAAAATCAAATCGGCGGAAAATTGACTTAAAAAAAAATTATATATAAAAAACCCAAAAACAAACATAAACTTTTACAATTAGAATAATAATTACATGGATAATGAACAGCATAAAATGAAATTTTTTTACAATTTCACATTTTAAGTGTCAACCCGTAAATATACACATGGATTTTACAGATTTAAAAAAAAATTTTTTAGTAAATATTCGTAAATCGTATGTCTTCATTTTTGTTAAAATAAAATTGAAAACATTTAATTTTGGTGGAGACAGTATCATATTCAGTAGTGTCATATACAATAAGTCGTTTGTGTATGTGTATAGTAAAAATGTCCGTTTATGTATTTATTTATTATTTTGTTTTTAAATATATAGAGGGTATTCTGGAATTTCTTTCATAACAACGTGAAAATCTCGCATCAGATAAACAAAATACTATAGGAAGACTTTTCTTAACTTCATCAATTGAACAAATAAAAAGCATCAGTTTTTTTACCCTTATGCGAAAAAAAGAATCCTATTATGTTTAAAAGTAAATATACGTTTAAAAAATTTCATAAAAATTCAAAAAAATTACTTTAAAATATCAATTTTTTTAAGTAATTACGTTTTTAACACACGTTTTTATTTACATTCTTTATGTTAAAAAGCTCACAGGTTTTTAGTTATATCAGATACATAATATAGAAAAAAATGTTAAGAGAAAAATTTACGATCAGTTTCTATTTTTTTAAAAAAACTTCGAACACCCTGTGTATTCAACTACCACTAAACTATCTTGAAAAAAATTGTGAAGTTCAACAAGGATGACACTTAACAGATTAACAGAGTAATTGCAACAGCGACTTTAAGCTCGTATATAAAAATTACATAACAGTTTAAACGACATGAACTAACATTTGATTGTTGTATATCGAAAATCGTATTTACATAAACGGTGTTTCCGTCGCATATACTTTATTCTGTGCTTGTTGGGACATTAAGCTTTCAAACAAGTAACAACACACAACACGATATATTTTATTCTAAACATAAAGATGAAAATTAGCGTCATCATAGCTGAGACAATATGAGCGGAAAAAGGTTGGAAAGGAAAAAAAGCAGTAGATTCAAGGACAGGAACGTATTCAATCCTGGTTTGTTACAAACGTAATGAAAGCTGAAGTGAAATTAGGTATGGGACTTAAAAAGAAATCAACAAAAATGGGTAAAGCAAAAACGCGTAAAGTGTTCCGACATGCTATTCAAAGTGCTCGTGAAATATTGAAAGCTCGAAAACCAGAAGAAATTAACAATTCCATTAGACTGGCATTAACTGCAGCTAAAAACACCATAAAAGAAAAAAAATCATCAATTAAACTACCTTGCATCACACCTGTTCCAAAAACAGGAGGTTATTTACCATTCTTAGTTTCACTTTTTCTGTGTCTCAGCATTACAAGCATTACAAGCTAAAGAACAACTAGTTGAAAATCAACGACATACCATTACAACTTAAACCATACAGTCAATTTAGATAATTCAAGTGGATCTGAATACTTTGATAGTTATGGTAATCTGCAACAACCTCTAGAAATTGTAAGATATTTAGGAAATATTATAATAGATATCAAAATTTCAATTCATTTAAATGTGGACATTTATGTTTAAAGTTTATGTATAATTTTATTGATGTAAATTAGTATAAATAAATGTGTAAACATGAAACTATTATTCATTTCATTTAAGTTGATTTTCATACCTATAATTCAATACCTAATGTGGATAGTAGCAATAACTTATTTCATATAGCCTATGGTTCGTAATGCAAATATCAAAAAATGAGGTTTTTCTAGTTGTGCAGATGTTTAAATGGTCCATATGATATGATTTGTATTTGCAATATTTAGCTGATACTTCTTGGTCTAATTTGTAAGGGATTTGAGTATCATCAATGTTTACGTAGTAACTAAGAACAGCAAGCGACATGGCATTAGTTAACTCATTGGAAACAGCAATGTCCCGGCAAGACAGAGGTCTGTGGTTCGATTTTCAGCAGCGTCGACGTTTTTTTCTGTTATTGTTTTTTATAGTCTTCAGCAAATCCCAATAGCATTTTCAGAGGTATGCAAAAACTAAAACATCCTGATGTAGGCGATATAGTCAGTTTTGGGCGAATTGTTTACAAAAAGTAAATTACATAATTGTTTACGTGTAAACAAAAAATAGATTTCTCAACATTTTTATGACGTAAACAATGTAAACAATGTAAACAATGTAAAGAATATAAAGAATATTTCATATAATTATATTAATTAGTGAAATATTGAAAAAGTAAAATCCAAAAAAAAGAACATATATACAACAAATTTTGTTGTTGATATTTATAGAAAACCAACAACTACAGACAACTAAATGACAACAGAATTATAGATAAATATGAAATATTTGAAATTAGGAAAGCTAAACACTTAGTATTATGTAAGCATTGTAAATGACCAACTCGATTTTAATAATAAAAGTCCACTGCTTAATCCATCCCTGTTTAAGTTATAGTTGATTGACTTTATTATGTAGTGTAATGATATGAACTTAAAAAATTTTTATAATTAGTCATAATAACCACCATGATAATGCCATTATAAGGCGAAACCGGTCGGTAAAATAAAATCAAATTTGTTAATTAAATTAAAATAAAAAACAATTTTGCAGAAAACTAAAAAACAAGTTTTATTTATTAATAAATTAATAATATAGTTATTATATAATTTTACAAAACTAAAATATTGTATATGAATAAATGAGAATTATTATATTTAATTACGTTAATTACTAAATATTAAATTGAATTGAATTTAATAATTTTATGAATTCTTATGATTTATTTATTTGTTTTTAAATGTGTGTTTCAACATCCGGGGGCACCTTGAAGTCCTTGACTTCAATTTTAAAATCGTCGTCCTTTAGCTTATCCTTGTGTATACATTTAAGAATATGAGTTGGATTCTGTTATTATATAATTTTACAAAATGAATCGTGTTTTCCACTACACACTAAATAATAAATCTTTGAATGATCCGTTTATTTTGAAAGTGGGGCAAGTCCACTTTTGGTAAAAAAATCAGTCCAAAATTTTTTATTTCCAACACTCATTTGTTACTTTCCTATTAAATTCTTTACAAAACGCACAGTTTTAACAATATACTACACATGCATGCTTGCGCAAACAAAAAATGGGGCCTATTAATCACATTACATTATACACAAAATATAACAAGATAGTCTGACGTTTGAAATTCTTCTTTTTTTACATTCTTTACGTTTTGTTTACATTCTTTACGTTTTGTTTACATTCTTTACAAGATTTTAATTGTTTACATATTGTTTACGTTGCAAACGTAAAGAATTATTCTTTACGCGTAATTGCCCAACACTGGATATAGTACTACTTCCCTTCCATCCTGCATTATACAGTATTGTACTTCCACTTTCGCTTAATGAAATATAATTTTTTAAAATACTGCTGATTCCTACATTCCCACAACGACACCATTCAATGCATATCGTATTTCATCAAATTAGAAGGCCCCAGAATTATAATTTAGTTTATAATCAGGCAATAAAGTTCCATTGTTTTTAGTAAGAGTTCCTTCAATATATGTATATGATATATAGAATTTTCACCTGGTAGTAAATATACATAAATCTTGGTTTTGAATAGAAACTCGAATTTCATCGCTATTGTTGTATGATTCTACAAATGATGAATGAGTATGATATTTTGTTTTTAGTAATACTTTCATCAAAGTGAGGTCATGCATGTTGTTTGCTTTTCAAAACAAATGTCACTGACTTAAAAAAATTTTTATTTTCAATTGTTAATGATGGTTTTGTCGAAGTGAAGTATCTTTGTGTTGTTTGTTTAATATGTGATGGTCTACTAATAATACCTATTATCATTTTGAATTAGTATTTATTACTTTTGTTGTATATCATATCTAGTTCTTAATCATTTGATACTCAAATAAAAAATATTAGCCTAATTGAACAGACTTCTTATTTTATAATTTACGTCTTATTTGAATAGTTTCATAACCTATATGAAATAAGTTATTGCTACTATCCACATTAGTATTGAATTATAGGTATGAAAATCAACAAGACCACAAACATAGTCAGATGATAAATCTATGCGTGGGAAGTATTCAGTTGTTAATATGGATGTAATCGTATTCCCACTTAAAGTAAATGTTACTGACATGTGTGAAGGTTTTAAATGAAATGAATAATAGTCATGTTTACACATTTATTTATACTAATTTACATCAATAAAATTATACATAAACTTCAAACATAAATGTCCACATTTAAATGAATTGAAATTTTGATATCTATTATAATATTTCCTAAATATCTTACAATTTCTAGAGGTGGTTGCAGATTACCATAACTATCAAAGTATTCAGATCCACTTGAATTATCTAAATTGATTAACCACACACATTTTCATAAGGTTTTGGACTTTGGTGGTAGTTTATCTTTCTTGAATACATAGTTTTAAAGTGCGGTATGCTTCTACCATACCTCATTAAATCGATTTCACTGAGGTTTATTGGGCGGCTCACCTAAATGCTTTTAGATTTGGGTTTATAAAAAGACCAAGTCCTTTCCTGTATGGTTTAAGTTGTAATGGTATGTCGTTGATTTTCAACTAGTTGTTCTTTAGCTTGTAATGCTTGTAATGCTGAGACACAGAAAAAGTGAAACTAAGAATGGTAAATAACCTCCTGTTTTTGGAACAGGTGTGATGCAAGGTAGTTTAATTGATGATTTTTTTTCTTTTATGGTGTTTTTGGCTGCAGTTAATGCCATTCTAATGGAATTGTTAATTTCTTCTGGTTTTCGAGCTTTCAATATTTCACGAGCACTTTGAATAGCATGTCGGAACACTTTACGCGTTTTTGCTTTACTCATTTTTGTTGATTTCTTTTTAAGTCCCATACCTAATTTCACTTCAGCTTTCATTACGTTTGTAACAAACCAGGATTGAATACGTTCCTATCCTTGAATCTCCTGCTTTTTTTCCTTTCCAACCTTTTTCCGCTCATATTGTCTCAGCTATGATGACGCTTATTTTCATCTTTATGTTTAGAATAAAATATATCGTGTTGTGTGTTGTTACTTGTTTGAAAGCTTAATGTCCCAACAAGCACAGAATAATTTTAAAGTATATGGACGGAAAAACCGTTTATGCAACGTCGTTTTTCTTTGTTATGTAACTATAACATCATAATAATAATTACAATGTTAATGCATTCTATATCCGTTATTAAAGCGTTTATCGAACAGATTATACAATGAAAGATTTAGAAAGAGTATAAAGTCATATATTTAATTGTACAAACTGTTCTATAGCTATCCGTACGATGTGTATACAACAATGAATAAATACGATTTTAAAGTCTCTAAAGCGCTTCTAAAAATGTATTTCTGATTTAAAAAACAATGTCAATACGATTTTCGAAATACAATATTAAAATGTTAGTTGATGTCGTTTAAAGTGTTATGTAATTTTTATATACGAGCTTAAAGTCGCTGTTGCAATTACTCTGTTAATCTGTTAAGTGTCATTCTTGTTGAACTTCACAATTTTTTTCAAGATAGTTTAGTGGTAGTTGAATACACAGGGTGTTCGAAGTTTTTTTTAAAAAATAGAAACTGATCGTAAATTTTTCTCTTAACATTTTTTTCTATATTATGTATCTGATATAACTAAAAACCTGTGAGCTTTTTAACATAAAGAATGTAATTAAAAACGTGTGTTAAAAACGTAACTACTTAAAAAAATTGATATTTAAAAGTAATTTTTTTGAATTTTTATGAAATTTTTTAAACGCATTTACGTTTAAGCATAATAGGACTCTTTTTTTCGCATAAGGGTAAAAAAACTGATGCTTTTTATTTGTTCAATTGATGAAGTTAAGAAAAGTCTTCCTATAGTATTTTGTTTATCCGATGCGAGATTTTCACGTTGTTATGAAAGAAATTCCAGAATACCCTCTATATATTTAAAAACAAAATAATAAATAAATACATAAACGGACATTTTTACTATACACATACACAAACGACTTATTGTATATGACACTACTGAATATGATACTGTCTCCACCAAAATTAAATGTTTTCAATTTTATTTTAACAAAAATGAAGACATACGATTTACGAATATTTACTAAAAAATTTTTTTTTAAATCTGTAAAATCCATGTGTATATTTACGGGTTGACACTTAAAATGTGAAATTGTATAAAAATTTCATTTTATGCTGTTCATTATCCATGTAATTATTATTCTAATTGTAAAAGTTTATGTTTGTTTTTGGGTTTTTTATATATAATTTTTTTTAAGTCAATTTTCCGCCGATTTGATTTTACTTCCTTGTACACATTTCGTTAATTTTAATTTTTTTTTTTGTTTTATTGAATTAATACTGAAATATCTAGTTTATTTTTAATTATTTTTATTTTCGTTTGGAAATTTAAGGTGAAAAATTTTAAATTTTGCCATGTTTAATGGCATCAGGAAATATTTTATGTGGAATTCAAATCAAGGCTCGCCGGTGTTATCAACATTTAAAAAAAATTAAAAACAGAAAAATATTTCACTTGTCAAAGTTGAAAACATATTACAATTGAGTTAGTTTTAAATGTGGTGAACTCACTTTGTCCCACACTGTACACTTTCTGCCATTGTTTCAACTGTCGCATATGCATTGTTATACAGTAGAAATATCGTAAAATTCAAAATTAAATATAATATTCGATTTTGAATATTTTCTATCTAAACAACTATTTAAATCCTTTAAAAACATATTTTTAAGAAAACAGAAGAAATAAAAATTGTAAATTAGGCCATAATTAAAACATAAATTCTAGCAAAGATTCAGGAAAAAATAGCAGATTAATAAAATATGTCTGTTATTTTAGTTTTTACTAAGGCGCTTTAATTTTTTCGAAGTAAAACAACAATATATGCAATAAATTTAAAGCGGCACATCATTTTAAACCTCAGAATTATTCTTTTAAGAGCATAAAGTCTTATATAATTTTAAAAACTATTTATTAATACATCCATTATATCTATGGAAATTAAACACATGTAAACATTTCATAAAAGATCTAGAGTAAATTAAAGATACGCGCAAACACTTGAATAAAAAATAAATAAGATATATATAAAATTAAACAAACATTAAAAAAATTTACATTTTTTAATCTCCTTTAGCAAGATGATTTTGTAGTTTTGTACCAGTTCCACAATATTGATAGCTAGAAAGATGGAGCTCTATTGGTAACTTGTTAGTAGTATAAATATGGGGTTTCTGGATCACGGCCCCGGCTCAATGACGTCATCACTGTTATCAGTTTGGGTCACATATGTAGTTCAAGGTTACGTATTGTCAGTGGGGGTTCACATGAGTCAAGATTTTTTTCTTATCAGTGTGCGATCATGCGGGAGTTAAGACTTTTTTCTTATCAGTGAGGGATCATCCAGGGGTTAAGTTTTTTTTTTCATTAGTGAGGATCATGCGGGTTTCAAATTATGCGCGAGTTATGTGCACAGTCAACACTTCATACAAATGTATAAATTTATAACAAATTATAATGCAACATTGTTGTATTATAAACATTATTTTATTATCAATAATTTTGTTCAGTAAATGCAACATTGTTTTATTATAAACATTATTTTATTATAAATAATTTTGTCCATTAATATTTAATTTGTAACTTTAAAATTGTCAAATAAGCATAACAGCATTTTAAATAGCTAAAATTCTCTTCCCACAAAATTGTAATGTACACATTTTTTCCTTCTCTTTAAATAGCCAAATCAGCAAATTCCAGCCTTATCATAAATAGTAATTATAACTTCTTGCAACATAAAATCTTAATAAGTAATTCAGTTTAAGAAGAATTGTCGAATAGTAAACTCACTCTAAAAAATCTTGTGCTAAATAAATTGTATTTTAATAAAAGTTTAATCATTTAAAAATTTTATTTTTTTATTTTAATCAAACACCTTTCTGAATATCCTAACTCGCGTTATCATTAAAAAAGCAATGGAAAATTTTTGGTACAGTTCTGATTCACATGTGCTTAATCAGTGCTAACCATGTTGAGACATGTTTGTTTTAAGTTTAGTATTGCTTATGGATTTATGATGTCATTTATCTTGTTTATGCTAAGCGTTACTTCGCATTAACTGGCGCAGTCGGACCGGATTGTATAAATTTTTTCTCAAAATAATTCTGTTATTGCACATAGTGACAACGGTTTATTGTCAATAACTTATTACCAATAACGGAAATTTTGAAAAAACAATAATATAACATCAGTGAAAACAATCGAAAACAGAAAGATTCATTTTTTTCCTTTTTATCTGACAACGGCTTATTGTCAACAAAATATTTAACTTTCGAGAGGATATCGGTAGTTAAATAGAATAATAATAAAAGTGAAAAAAATAATATGATAATAATAAAAATTAAAAAAAACAATAAAATCATATACAGTGGTTCCAAAAATACTTTAACACAAGAGAAAGTGAAAAAAAGGACAACAAGACAATTCAACGAAGGTTCATCGTTTATACATCTTAAACTCTGGAGGAAAAATGGAAAAAGTATTTCTACTTTCAATGTAAGTCGAATTCAAATTTCCTATATTTTTCCAAAATCCCAATATCCTAGTAATATTAATAATTTTTTTTTCCTTCTGAAATTTAAATAAACTCTTAATAAATCTTATTTAAACTAAAAATTTTATATAAAGAAAAATAAATAAATAAAATATATGTAAAAATAACAAAAATTAATAAATTTGTTTTTGATTAATGCACAAATAAAAATAAAATCTGAAGAAATTAAAAACAATTTCTAAATTATAAATAATAAATTTAATAAAAAATAATAATAATAATTTAAAAAAAAAAAAAATTTTACTCTATCATTTCATTTAATTTAAAGTGATTCTTGCATTGTGTTTAATAAATATGTGTACATATCTCAATATTTTAATTATATAATACCTTAATCGATAAATCAAGAAATTCAAATTCGAAATTTATAAAAATAAAGATTTGTTTAAAATACTTAGTTTCGTATATTCTATCTACTCTTATATGCCTTTTAAGTTCAAGGTATTAAATAAAAAACATCAAAATAAAAATAATCCTTATAGCAGTGTAGAAAAAGAAAGTTCAAAGAATAAATAATTTATTGAGTGAATCTAGTAGTGACGAAAGTGATTCTGATTCAAACAAAAACATAATTAAAATCAACTTTAATAAATTAAACAACAAACTTAACACAATGACAGAAACTGGTTTAAACAATACCATACCTCTTACCAATACAACGACTGGTAATGGAAATTCCATCATAATTACCCCAATTGATGTATTCAACAACTGTAGAATACCTGATGTAATTAAAGATCTATCCAAATTTAACGGTAACCCAAGACTCCTCTTTGATTTTATAAATAATGTAGAGGAAATTTTAACCTTACTTACTGTAATTGAGGAAAACCCATACTATAAAATTATACTAAGGGCTATAAGAAATAAAATTGAAGGACCAGCAAACGAAGTACTTGATATGTACGGGACCCCACTTAACTGGGAAGACATTAAAAACAACTTAATCCTGCATTATTCTGACAAACGTATAAGTAATCATTTACAAATACACGAAAAAGATTCAAATGTTATAAAAGCAAAAAGAAATCTCTATACAGAAATGTGTTTGAATGTATTTCTTATTGGTTTAAAAGAACCTCTTGGTAGTACTATAAGAGCAATGAAACCTTCTTCATTAGCTGAGGCATTTTCTTTTTGTATTAAAGAACAAAACGTTTTCTATATAAAACCAAAAAATCAATCTTCATAATTGCATTATGACCTATTTACTTAGATAAATAGCATAATGTGATACAATTTTCAAGTTCACACACACCATGCTAACATCCAAAGTCTTAATACTCGAATACATTATTCACTTAATAATGTATCGAATATTCTGGTATGTCTGATGATGATTGGTATACCTATGTATCATGCATTTACCCATACAAAATTAAAATGTGTATGGAGACAAAAACATATTTTTTTTTGTGGGGTATATAAGCCGGCGACCTGGTTTGATACGGGGCTGACTTTTTTTTTCTTTCTGGTTGAAACGACACTTCTGGATCTTTGCTCGTAATGGCTGGTTGATTCTTTTTTCAAATTGTCAGTAGTGATTTTTTTTCATATGTATAAATTCGGAATTTTTTTTCTATTTAATGGAGTTAAAAAGTAAAGAAAATTTTTTTTTGATACAGATGGCTTTCGTTAGTGTTAAATTTAATTAAATAAAACATAATTCTTTAAAAGATGCATAAAGTGAAAAATTTTTAAAAATGGAAAAGCATTTTTTCTTTTTTTGCGTTGTCGTAAATTTAAATACTCATGGAAAAAGAAAAAGAATTTTTGTGTTGCAAATTAAGTGTGTTCCTAAGCCACCGCGATATAGCGTCAATTAGGAATTTATAAATTTGAAAAGAATAAGTTTGAATTTCCTCATAATTATCAGATTCATTAATTGCAATACTTTAGTCAGTACGTTTAAATGATTCTAAAGTGATAAAGAAAAAAAAAGGAATTTTGGTTTTTTTGTTGTTGCTAATTAAAGTGTGTTCCTAAGACACCGCGAAATGGCGTCAATTAGGAATTTATAAAGTTGAAAAGAATATGCCTGAATTTCATTATAATTAACTGATTCATTAATTGCAATACTTTAGTTAGTACATTTAATTGATTCAAATGCAAAAAAAAAAAAGGGGAAAAAAAGAAGAGAACAAAAATGGAAGGAAGAAATTTTAGATTATTAGTATGAAAAAAAAAAAAAATAAATAAAGTAGAGTCATGTGTTTTTTTTTTATTTTGAAGAGGAATTTTTTTTTTATAAATCAACAAAGAGAATGAAAAAAAAAAAAGTAAATAAATTAGAAAAAAAAAAAAGAAACAGAATCTAGTAAAAATACCAACAAAAAAAAAAGGAAACAAATAGGGTGATTGTTAAGATTGTCGATTGTGTTTATTCATAACAAAACGATAATGTATAAGTCAAGTGAAACCATGAGTTAATCATTAAAGTATCAAAAAAAAAAAAAGAAAAGAAAAAAAAAAAACGTGTTTAGGTAATTGACTATAGTCAAATTGATAATTAAGTAAATTTTTTTTTTGAAATGTACAATTTTCTGTCAATTTTGCAATAAATTAACAAGAAGAAAAAAAAAGTGAAAGAAAATGTGCCTATATGGGAAATCAACGAGTTCCGGAGGTTATACCTATGTATATGGTGCACCATCAACATGTGTTAATTATATCATCACTTCAATCAACTGGGCTGAGAAATTCCACGTGTACCCTTTTGGGTCATCTTCTTTTTTGAGTTAATAGGTACAACAATACAAAAAAAAAAAATAATAATACATAACAAAAAAAAAAAGAAAACGAATTTTTAATTTTTTTTGGTCTCAAAAAGTAAGTAATTCAATTTTTTTATTTATGAATTTGGAATAATGTCAGGAATAGGGTATTTGTAAAATGAGGAGAAATAATTGTAATTTTTTTTATTAAATGATAAGGTAACGTAAGGTTGTATTCTTGATAGTTAAAAATAGTGTTGAGGCAAGTTCTTTTACTTGCCAAATTAATTACAACGACGATGTGTATAAGTACAATACTTATGCACTGTAAAGAAAGGGGACTGGCATACACCAGTACAAACCTCTAGTAACGACGATGTGTATAAGTTCAATACTTATGCACTGTAAAAGATTTTGTTGTACACCAATAAAACCTATTGCAACGATGATGTGTATAAGTACAATACAATAAAATGTGTAAAAGGGGTTTGTTGTACACAAGTACAGAACCTGTATACCTTGACTATGATCCCAAGTACAAAACCTGTGAACAGTAAGCAAAGGAGACTTTTAGGTACTCTGGATCACTACCTTTATACCCAATTAATCAGCCTCTTGGCAGCCTCACCAAGAGAAAATTAAGGCTTGAATTACTGATTAATTCTGAATTTTATTGAATAATTTTCTGGTATTTATACATAAAAAATGCTTATTTAGCAATAATTAATATCTAAGAAACATACAATTAACAAATCAATACATAATTTATAAGCATACATAAACCATTTACCAAAATATTCATTCCATTATTATTATTATTGTCATATGTTCTTATGAATCTAAATAATGTTTAAATGGTCAGTTTTTGATTCTTATTTAATATAAAAATTACATACGACATACAAAATAAAGAATTCAATTTCATAACAACATTTATTAACCATTATGTATTCATATGTAGGTCATGTATTTAGTTACATTGCATTAGGTTAATGAACAAGTGTAAAACTGCTTACGCTATCTTTTTACGATATTATGTATGCATATAAACTATGAAATTAACAATTATAGTATTTTAATTTTATTATAAAATTTATGTATTACATTTTAAAGATATGATTTAAATAATTAATTTATGAATTAAACATTCTTCCCCCCGTTGAACTGTAGGTTCAACTATTACTTGATTCGTTCATAGATTGGAGTGAAAAATCTTCGGTGGTATTGTTCTTGGAAATGTTGGTTGAACTGCTTTGTTGTCGTCGTTTGCATTCTTTCCATAAGAGGTATATAACGATAATTATTACGATGATTATTCCAATATAGCTCACATATAGGTGATGCACGTCATAATGTTTAGTGATCAGATGTTCATTTTGCCTGAGTTCATGTAAACTTTTTTGTAATTGAGCAATATCTTTAGTAATGTTTATGTGAGCGTGAGTTGGTGAACTGGTTGATGGACTAAATTCCACAGGATGCAACAAATCTGTAATGTTTCCAGAGGGAATTATTGAAGATGACAACGACGTGGAGTATATATTGCGAGCTTAAATAGTTGTTAGTGTATCTGTTACAGTACATCCTGGTGCTATGGTCAATGTTCCAGAACCATTCAGGTGCATTCTGTCGATGGTTTTGCCGCAAGCGATGTTGATGAATCCTTCTTTTGTTGTAATGTAAATCCATTGGTTTGGAGTGATTAGTTGAATCCATCGTGGTGGGCTACTGACGCTAATAGTTTTGCAAGTTGATGTTTCTAGTGACTGGGTTAAAAAGCTCAATTCACATGCTGCTTGTGGTGCTCCTTTTCTGTATAATGGATGGTGTTGTGTGCAAAGGTGTGTAGATTGACCGATCATTGAACACTGGGACAATTCATCTCTAGAGAGTGGGTAGAAGACGTCTCTATGGAAGTTAACAATGAGAAAACTTGTTGATGGTTCAATGACAAAGTATGAATCGTTTATTTTAAATGGCACTCCAATCACGTTGAACATTTCAAAAACCTCTGGTGTTATTAGTGGTAGTCGTATTCGAAAAATAATTTCGTCGTTATTGATTCTACTCTCAATTGTCATTAGGTTGTATAGTTCTAGCAAATGACTGGTGGCTGCGGGTACTTGAAGAGTTGGTGGGATGATTTCTTTTATTTGTTGTAGCTGGTCTCGTAGTTGATTTGGTGTGAGCAGAATTGGGTTCACTTTTCCATGGTGAGCATTTATAATTACATCTAAAATTGCTGCCTGCGTTTTTTGAAAATTCATGATGGTGAGAAGTAATCTAATGGATAATTCATTGAAAGCTTCCAGAAGTCGTTGGTCCTTCAATTCTGATTCTATTTCATGTATAACGGTATTTGTGTTATTTATGTAATGATCAAATTCAGCTAGTTGTTGTTGGATATCATTTATTGAATTACCCAAAATCTTAGCAGTTGAATCTACGATTGACGTTTGATTTTTCAACAGTTCTAGAAGACGCTTTTGGTTGTCTTCGACATTGTTAATTACTTCTGACATCTGGGATGCATATTCGGAGTCCAATACTCCAAACAATGAGTGAGCTATATTACCGATGATGTCAAATGGTGATCGCCGCAGACGCTTATAAGTTGGTGACAGAAGTAGCTCGTTGGCATTTCTAATTTCACTCAATACCTTCCAAAATTGATTTATCGTTGTCTCACAGGCTTGTTCTTTTGAATTTTCTCACATAATGGATATAAGTTATCAACACCATACTGTATAAATTCCAATTCCTTCCAGTAAGGTTTCATATCAAAATATGCTACAATGTTCCATTCATTAGATGTGAATACTGTTGAACCTATTCCTTCAAAGTATAATCCTGGTTGATTTTTGAACGGTTTGAAAGTTGTAGTCACTTGTCCTAATGCTATTACTGGCAATAGCAGACATGTAATGATGAAAAGATTGATTGGTGAATGCATATATCGACGTCGTTTTGGTCTGGTTGGCTCTTCAGTTTGGTCATCGTTTATTTCAGATGATTGTGGCTGCATTTGTTGGTCGTTTGAAATATTGGTTGACTCATCTTGTGTGTTTTCGTTTGGTGAAGGAGCTAGTTTGTGAATAGGTCTCCTGATTATTCCAGATGCTGTCCTTACATCTGCTACTCTGACATACCCATCATTCCCCTTTATGATTTGTGTTATCCTACCTAACGGCCATGAAAGTATTGGTGTGTTGTCTTCTTTCAATACTACCATTAGTCCAGGTTGAATATTGTTGTTGGATTTTGTCCACTTATATCTATGTTGAAGCTCACTTAGATACTCCTTGGTCCAGCGGTTCCAAAACTCCGTTTTCAATTGTGTAACTACCTTCCATCTGTGAATAAGACTTCCTTTTGCTGGTTGGGCATGTGGATCTAGTATTGAAGTCATTGGTTCGCCAATTAGAAAGTGGCCTGGAGTTAATGCCGTTAGGTCGCTTGGATCTGCTGATAATGGAGTCAAAGGACGAGAATTTAAGATTGCTTCTATTTCAACCATGATGGTAGTTAGTTCTTCGTACGTTAGGGATGCGGCAGCAACACTTCTTTTAAATAAATGTTTAGCAGATTTAACAGCTGCTTCCCAAAGGCCTCCAAAGTGTGGTGCTCTGGGTGGTATGAAATGAAAGTCTATATTCTTTGATGTGCAGAAGGAAGTAATAAGCTGATTAGCCTTTGCGGAATGTATTGCTTCTTGCAGTTCCTGAAGTTGATTTTTAGCTCCTACGAAGTTTGTAGCATTGTCACAATAAATATTTCTGCAGTGACCTCTCCTTCCAATGAATCGCTTAAGAGCTCCTATGAATGCTTCGGTGGTGAGATCACTGACAACTTCGATGTGAACTGCCTTTGTAGCAAAGCAGCAAAAAATCGCAACATATGTTTTTAAAGGTTTCTTACCTCGAATCTTGAAATGTGTTAGGAAGGGCCCACAGAAGTCCACACCAGAATTGATAAATGGGCGAGCTGGTTGAATTCTATTGGGTGGAAGATTGCCCATGAGTTGAGAGAAGAATTTTGGTTTTAATTTTGTGCAACGAACGCAGTTTTGCACTACACTTCTAGCAATAGTTTTTCCTTTTATAGCCCAAAATTTTTGTCGAACTGTAGCTAGTAGTGATTGTGGTCCTATGTGAGCGTTTTGTATATGCTCATGTGTAAAAATGAGTCGTGTGATAGGATGGGCGTAAGGTATCAAAATTGGATGTTTTGCATCGTACGACATCTTTGTAGCTTCTGCCAACCTACCACCTACTCTTATTATTCCATTTTCATCGAGGAATGGATGGAGCGTTGCTAATGAACTATTTGTGCTCACATGACCGCCTTTCTTCAAGTCTGCTAATTCTTCGGCGAAACCAGATTGTTGAATTTCCTTGATTATAAATAGCACGGCTTGGTTTAATTCTTCTACTGCTAATGCATCCTTGTTGATTTTATAAAATTGTGGTCTTGAGTTTTTTACAAACCGTAGAACGTAAGCCAGAACTCGTTGTAAATGCATCCATGAATTACGATGATCAATGCACTCTAGTAGCTGTGTTGTAGTTGTGGCGATATTTAAGGCCAATTTAACTTTTTTCATGCTAAGGTTGTCTCCAGTTGTTCTGGCATTGAAGGCCATGCCTTTTCCGGGCCACTTAAAAATATGGGTCCATAGAACCATAAACTGTGGTCCTTGAATTTTTCTGGTTGTACTCCTCTTGATATCAGATCAGCAGGATTTTCTTTAGATGGCACGTGTCGCCATTGACTGGTGGAGGTTACTTCTTGTATAGATGCAATTCTATTTGCTACAAATGAATGATAATTTATAGGAGGTGAATTTAACCATCCTAGTACAATTGATGAGTCCGTCCATAGAAAACACTTTCCTTCCCATTTCAAATCAATTTTTACCCGATGAAGTAAATTTGCTGCTAATTTGGCTCCGCATAATTCTAATCTTGGAAGCGTTACTGCCTTAATTGGCGCGACTCTTGATTTGGCACATAATAGTCTCACACGGATAACTCCATCTTGATGTTCTGAGCGAACATATATTGCTGCACCATATGCCTTTTCTGATGCATCGCAAAAAGCGTGAAGTTGTATACTGAGTGCAGTTGAGTTACCTACGACATGTCTAGGCATTCTAACTTTATTCAGTGTATTGAGTCCAGCTCTGAATTTCAACCATTGTGTGTGTATTGCCATTGGAATTGCTGCATCCCAGTCCAGTTTTAATGTCCAAAGTTGTTGGAAAAGTATTTTAGCTGTTATAACTACAGGACTTATTAACCCCAATGGATCGAATAACTGAGCGATTTCCGCCAGTATTTTCCTTTTTGTGATTTTGTTATTATTATTATTTTGGACTGTCGTAATTTCAAAATCATCAGTTTTTGGATGCCAAATCAGTCCTAACGTTTTTATGCTGCAGTCTTCATCGTTGATTTCGAGCTGTGGTGCTATATCATTCTTTTCAATGTCCTTTAGCAGGGCGCTGTGATTGGCACACCATTTTCGTAATTTGAATCCTGCTGATTTTAATATATGGTTGATTTGATCTTGCATCATTTGAGCTTCTTGAAGACTATGGGATCCAGACATTAGATCATCCACATAAAAATCTCGTTTGATGCATTCTGATCCTAGTGGATATCTTCCTTTATTTTGCTGTGATAACCGTTGAAGGCATTTAATTGCTAGATATGGAGCTGCTGTGAGACCGTAGGTTACAGTATTAAGGCTATAACATTTTAATGGTGTATTTTCATCTTGCCGCCACCAAATTAATTGTAAACCTCTGTCTTCAGGATGTACCAGCACCTGCCGATACATTTTCTCAATGTCAGCAGTAAAGACGTATCGAGGCATTCTGAAACGTAATAATATGGAAAACAGATCCTCTTGCAGTTTAGGTCCATTATGTAGAATTTCATTCAATGACACATTTGTTGATGTTTTTGCAGAGCCATCGAATACCACTCTCAATTTGGTGGTAGTACTATCTGGTTTTAGTACACAGTGGTGTGGTAGAAAGTAGTATGGTGAAGTTATGTTGGCTGTATCAAATTCCTCCATATGGCCTAAACTGATATATTCATTCATGAAGTCTACATATTGTCTCTTCAATTCTGGATTTGCCTTCAATTTTCTTTCTATACTGCGAAATCGAGCTAATGCAATGTCCTTAGACTCACCTAATTCAGAGGGATCTCTTATAAATGGAAGTTTTACCACAAAACGTCCAGTTGGATCCATTTTTACTGTTTGATTGAAATGACTTTCGCATTTGCTCTCTGCCACAGTTAATGGTGTGGTTATGTTTTCTGTTTCTTCTAGTTTCCAGAATTTTTCCAATTTTTCATCAAGGTTTTTCTCATCAAAAGTGCATATTCCACAATGTAAATCAGTTGTTTTTAGATTTCCAATTTGGCCACTGACAATCCATCCAAAGACAGTATTTTGTAATGTAGGAAGTTCGGTTCCTAGTTTTATTTGTCCAATCGATATAAGCTCAAAATAGTTTCCAGCTCCAATCAGCAAATCGATAGGTTGAGGACTATTGAACATTGGATCAGCTAACGAGATATTATTTGGAATGGCCCATGTAGAAATATCAAATTTTCTGGTAGGTTGATAATCTGTCAATTTTGGCAAAACATATGCCTCTAAATTTGTTGAAAATGCAGTTATTCTGGATGAAATATGAATGTTTACACGTTGGTGTGTATTTTGTTGTCCCTGTCCAATGCCCTTAATACTTAGAGCTTCTTTAGCTATTTTTATGTTTAGTTTTTGAGCTAATTTTTTTGTAATCAGATTTACTTGAGAACCACTATCCAATATTGCTCTACATTCTATTTCAGTGCCATTTTGACGCCTAATTTTTAGTTTTACTGTACCTAGTAGTACATAGCTATTTTGTGATTTTTGTTGCTGGATTGATAACGAAACAGAGTTGTGTTGTTTTTGCTTTTGGGGTTCTGATTTTGGTGTTGTATTATTTTCTTCGAAGTGTACTAAAGTATTATGTTTTTTCGTACACTTTGTGCACGAGCGCAATTTGCAGTCATCTGCTATATGCCCTTTTTTCATACAATTAAGACACAAATTGTGCGTTTTTAATAACTGATATCGAGATGAAGGAGACTTTGACAAAAATAATTTGCATGTATACAGTGGATGGTGCTGTTGACATAATATGCATGAATTTTTAGTGCCCTTGGCGGCTATTAACGAAGTTGAATGATTATTTTTGATCGCAGCCTTCTCTCTTTCTGTTGGTTTTGCTCCTATGGTTTCAAGTGATTGAAATCTTTTTTCCAAAAATTCTAATAATTCCTGTAATGATTGTAGCTCACATGGTGACGACAACGATTGTTCGTACAAGGTGTGTGTATTTTTATCCAATTTTTTGATCAACAAATGCACTAAAATTGGATCCCATGTCTTGATATCGATTCCTATATTTTTAAGTCCCAATAAACACTCTTTGGTAGTGTCATGTAACGATTTAATGCTTGCAGCTTTTTCTACTTGTATATTTGATTGTGATAACAATTTGTTTAAAAGCGAGTTTACCAATAGTCGCTTGTTGTCATATCTATTGCATAAAATATTCCAAGCTCCTTCATAGTTTTCAGCAGTTGCTGGTAAATGCTGTATTAAAGCTCGTGCTTCTCCTGTAAGATTACTTACAAGATAAAACATTTTCTGAGCTGCAGATATTGGTTGATTATGAATTAATTGTATATATAAATCTCGAAATTGAGTCCATTTTAAATAAGTTCCATCAAATGTGGGCAATGAAATTTTAGGTAATTTAATTTGGTTGGTACTAACTGAGGACTGAGGTTGTGTAAATGCTTCAGAATTATGGTTAAAGGAGAAAATCCTTTCTTGAAGAGAGATCATTGTATCTTGAATCCAGTTCTCCACTTCAACGTAATAATCAGCCTTGTAGTCAAGTGATTCGGCGTTAAAACTGATTTCCCAAATCTGTTGATCATTGTTAAACAATTCTATTTGGTACTTTCGAAGCATGTCAATTTTATATTCACAGTATGAGATCGATAATGATTCAATTTTTTTACTAGCTATATCTTGTAACACAGATGTAATGGTGTTCATTAAAGACTTTTGGCGTCTAATAATTTTCAATAATTCTTCATTGGCCACCTTATGACTTTTATCAGAGCTTTCGTCTTCAGTTACACTCTCATAATTTAGTTCAAATTTTTCATTTTCATCTTGAACTTCATCATTCTTAGAAACTGATGGTAATAAAGTTTCTTTGAGTGTAACCATTGTTGTTTTAAATAATTCATACATTTTTTGAACCTTATCTGCATAATTTTTTTCAAAATATGGGTTATCTGGGTTGCTATCTTTAAATGTTATTAAATTTTGATGATTGTCGTTAAATGCAGTCCAATTTGTTTCCAATGTATGTATTCGTTTGTCCAAATATGCCACAGTTTTACGATCCTTTGAATCTTTCTTGAAATTGGTGAATATCTTGTCCATGTCCTTTCCAATCTCTAATTGTTTTTTAATTAATTCCTCCATGTTGAATGACATTAATCACGTCGGGGTCACCAAAATGTTGAGGCAAGTTCTTTTACTTGCCAAATTAATTACAACGACGATGTGTATAAGTACAATACTTATGCACTGTAAAGAAAGGGGACTGGCATACACCAGTACAAACCTCTAGTAACGACGATGTGTATAAGTTCAATACTTATGCACTGTAAAAGATTTTGTTGTACACCAATAAAACCTATTGCAACGATGATGTGTATAAGTACAATACTTATGCACTGTAAAAGGGGTTTGTTGTACACAAGTACAAAACCTGTATACCTTGACTATGATCCCAAGTACAAAACCTGTGAACAGTAAGCAAAGGAGACTTTTAGGTACTCTGGATCACTACCTTTATACCCAATTAATCAGCCTCTTGGCAGCCCCGCATAAAATTTTACCGGAACTGATTGACCAGTATCGAGAATCGTAACTCTATACGAACCCACATGCCACCATCTTTCTTTTCAATGTCGATAGACTTTAGGTATAATAACGATTACTGTGTCTCGACTTTAGAGGATGAATAGCTTTTTTCTATACTGATCAGATGTTGATGCAGTATCGGTATTACAGTTTACTGTAAAAAAAAATACCCCCGCAATATTGAAATCTAACTGTAGACGCATTGTTGACCTACAATTCCGATAGAGTACTGGAAAACGTGATTTAACACGCAGTATCGATACAGTACCTATACAATACCGTTTAATTGTGACTGACTTAGTTTTAATTGTGTCGATAGAATATTGAATATAATTTTACAAAACCATATCACTTTTTTAGAACCAATATTTATTCCGATATTAAAAGTATATACGATAAACACTTTTGTAAAAACAATTACGTTTTTTGATACTCTTTATATATTGGGTGAATGCTGGATTAAAGCACTATAGAGTTTTGCATGCTAAATATCGAATTATTTATATATAAGTATATAAGTACCTATAATCGAAACTCATCATTCGCAGTAACCATAGAATATCGATTGAATTTCGATTTTCGATACTGTGTAGCTTATATTTAAAATTAAATCTTGTTTGAGTACACGGTGATGTGGCTGAAGCGGCTAGGGAAAAGATACTGTATGTGAAAATCTTCAGGTCGTGAGTTCGAACCTTGGTCAGGTAATTTGATTTGGTAAAATAATAAAAAATTCTTGTGTTTTTCACTGTTTTTTCAGCAGAGCAATATGTCTTCGAACTAAAAAATATTCCAAATAATTATATAAAATTATTATTAAAAATATTTAAAATCCACTTTTATTTTTTTTTTTAATATCTGGAGCTCGGTACTGTATAGATAATGAAATCCGATACCTATCCGATACTTAAAAACAAAACTAAACGAGTACTGAAAATGTTCCGCTAGAGTTTAGCATGTTTCGGTACTGGAAGGGGAAATTTATAACGATAGAGTTCCGATAGAGTAACTAAAATTTATTTACCTTTATACCCAATTAATCAGCCTCTTGGCAGCCTCACCAAGAGAAAATTAAGGCTTGAATTACTGATTAATTCTGAATTTTATTGAATAATTTTCTGGTATTTATACATAAAAAATGCTTATTTAGCAATAATTAATATCTAAGAAACATACAATTAACAAATCAATACATAATTTATAAGCATACATAAACCATTTACCAAAATATTCATTTCATTATTATTATTATTGTCATATGTTCTTATGAATCTAAATAATGTTTAAATGGTCAGTTTTTGATTCTTATTTAATATAAAAATTACATACGACATACAAAATAAAGAATTCAATTTCATAACAACATTTATTAACCATTATGTATTCATATGTAGGTCATGTATTTAGTTACATTGCATTAGGTTAATGAACAAGTGTAAAACTGCTTACGCTATCTTTTTACGATATTATGTATGCATATAAACTATGAAATTAACAATTATAGTGTTTTAATTTTATTATAAAATTTATGTATTACATTTTAAAGATATGATTTAAATAATTAAATTATGAATTAAACAAATAGAAAAAGAAATATAAATAATATAAAACAAATTATTCTCAGAAAATTTGAAATAAAGAGATGAACTAATAAAGTAAATAAAGGAAATTGAAATACAAAATAACATAGAAAAATTCTAATGCATTAATTTTCAAAAATTATAGATTATGGCCATACTATACAAATGAAATAAATTTTTTTTTGGTAATATTATTAATGTCTATTGTAATAATTAAGATTATATATGAGTAATGATAAATGAAAGAAAAAGAAGAACAAGAAAGTTTTATTTCCGTGTAATTCTATAATTGAATAATTTGAATTAACATAAGGGTTGAAATTTATTCATGTATTTAGAGATTATGCTATAGTTAGGTAGGGTATTGCTATATTATGTTATGGATTTTAATTTCTACTAAAATAAAGAAAACAAAAACAATATATATATCTAAAGATAAATTATTGGTTGTAAGAATTTTATTTGGTTAACGTATGGTACCACTTGGACTATCGTGGTTCGTCAGCTAATATAATAACCTGACTTGAACACCTTTTACAAAAAAAAAAAAAGAGAAAAAAAAAATATGGGTTGGTAATTCGAGAATGGTGTTGGTGGCATGGAGAGGCCCTGCGTGGGTTGAAGATGATTCGTTTGGCTATTGATCCTATTTTGAAGATCCACATGGGATCTATGGTTCCTCTATCAACAAAATCTTGTCTATTTGGTACATCTATTTGAACGAGGATTTTTTCTTCCTTGTTGTAAAAATTTTATTGTCGTCCTTTTCTATTTCTCTCTTAAGTCAGTGGATTTTGCCGGTCTCATTTTTTTTTTGATTACGTAGCGGACCTTATTCCGACATGATGTTCACCAAGAACCCCGCCCGGCTGAAGCGGCTGGAAAATTGACCGGCGGGAACATCAGGAAATATCCAGTCCAAATCTTCTCTGATTTTGGTTTCCTTCTATCTCATTCGTTACGTAACAAAAATGGCGCCCAACGAAGGTACCCTTCCAACAAGTACCTAACTTCAATTTCTTTTCTACGGTTTTGGCTTACCCGGTAACATGGAGATTTTCTGTTTAGTGGCAACATTGAACAGAAAATCTACCATCCCACGCGTCCTATCAGCTCATCCCCAATAACCTGGTCTTTCAAATTTAACTTGTTTTTATTTCGTGCGCGATAATACTATTTTTTTTGTGAATTAAGATTCTCGTGTTCAGTGATGTAAGTCCAAGATTTTGGGTCGGTGAAAGTCCCGAAATCTTGTTGCGACGGCACTGAAAGTCGTTAGTAGTTTCAGTATACAAGTAATGTACTTTCGATTACTTTTTACTAGTTTTGTAATTGTCCGTTTGAATTCATATTTCGGTCTGAATTTTTGATTCAATTTTCATAAATACTTCTAATTTCCGTTAAATTCAAGTTTCCCTTGCCTACTGGTATTTAAATTTTAGTATTCGGTTCGAAAGTTATATGCTGAATGACATATACGATAGTCAGGACGATTTTGCATATGCAAGATCGAGCCTTTGCTCGTTATGTTTATTCAGTATCGCGTTTTGTTATTTTCAGACCTTGTAGTTTGCTGTTTGCACGCGGTAGTGTTTCGAAGTATATACATCTTTTTTGTGAACCATTTTTTTTCGAGAATTTAAAGTTTGTGTAAAGGCAAATTGTTTCGTGCAAGCATGCCCTTGAGATCACTCACGATTCAGGTTTCGTTTCATTATACATGAGTGACGTCTCGAGTGTATGATTTAAATGAAATTTAATACGATTAATTTTTGAAAACCCCCGTGTGCCCAGAATTTATACTTTTATTTTACATTCTGTCTTTTATATTAAAAATTTGTTTTTTTTGATAGAGGAATTTTTGTCGTTTTCAATCCATGTTGAGGTTCTCCAGGCCACAACACCAATCAATCATATAAATAAAGAAAAAAAAAATATAATATTTTGATTTATTTTGGTTTAATTAGTTTTGTTAAGTAGATATTTTGATTCTTTTTTTTAATTCTAAAAATAATATTTTGATTCCTTTTTTTTTGAACTTTTTTGTTGACGAAGAATTTTTTTTACTTCCTTTTTACAGCGCAAAATAAATGAATAGCTAAAATATAAACTTTTCCATTTCCGCGTTTGAAAAGATTTCTAAATATAAAGAAAAAAAAAAAAACAAAAACAAAAAAAAAAAAATTCTAAGTGGTAAATTTGATAAGTAAATTATTTTTCTTTTTCCATAGTGTAAATAAATAAAGCATAGTATTTTTTATTTTTTTTTCTAAAATAAATATATGTAGACATCCTAGCGGTGGATTGTTGAGTTTTTTCTTGCCGATCAATTTTTTTGTTCTGAATCAGCGCGTTCTACGAAATTTTAATAACAGATGGTCTCGTCGCTGGTCTCGCGTGGCTGAGCTCCGCGTTGAGCCCCGACTTTGATTAATTAAGACAAATTTTGTTTATTTGGCGAAGTGTTCATTTGTGCCTTATTATTGTGAATTAAGTTAAAATGGATCCTACCTTTCTGGATTCTGACGCAATTTTCTACGAATGTCGAATAAGGGACATAGATCCCAACGATCAGGATTATTTGCAGGCTTTGGTTAATCAGCTAGCGTTGGAGGCTACTAGTGAAGCTCAACAACCAGTAAGATTTCTGAACAATATTAATACCGAGATATCTGATGTGCGCAGTCAAGCTGAAGGATTGAAAAGCAGCTTAACTCTACAAGCATTGGCTTCCGATACCGACAACGTTCAACGAGTACAAGCTAAGTTATGGCATTTATGGAATAGATTGCTCAGAATTGGAAAAGCGAATCCTAAATCAAGAGTCGTGGAATCCATCAAGGAGGACTTACAAAGGGGCTTTCAATGCTAAAAGATCTTCCAGCTAAGATTAATGCTGAAGATGGAGCAGTAGGAGGTGGACTTGATTTCAATATTACATCATCCTTGGCGAAAAGCACTCCATCCGTATCAGTGGAAAACCTCAGTATTATGGGAGGAGTTGAAAAGTTAGCCGTTCCTGTTCCTAATTTAATTTCTGATAATAATTTTGTGAATAAAAATAAAAATACTGGAGCTAGAAGGAAGTCGTTGATTTTTAATAAACCCTTGTCCTTTAATGATCCTAATTCATCCAAACAGCGTATGAATGTTAACACTTCGCGTATTCTTGATCGAAATAATGATAATACTGTCCGTTTTATCACAAATCGTCGCGACACAGATAAGTCAAGCACAAATTTAAATTATTCTCTCGCAGTTATGACCAATAAAGTTCCCCCTGCCACTCACAACAAAATAAATTATGGCATACATCGCGTTGAGACACTACATGATGATCCATCTGCCTTCAATCAGGATTTAAGTCTCCCCAAGCAAACAGCTAACACTCACCTTGCTAGTTTATATCGTCCGCGCTTTAATAATTCTCAACCAAACTTTAATGATATGTCACATCCTTCAAATAGTTTTCGTTTCGGCTCCGCGCCCCCGTTCTCTCAGCAACAAAGACGTCCATTCAGGTCCACGAGCCCCCTGAAGAGGTGGAACCTGCCATTCTCTGGTAAACCCCTTACTTTACCCATTGAGGAATTTCTGTTTCGTCTGGAATCCTTGGCAGTGGCTGACAGGGTTTCAGAAGACATGTTAGCGGCTCACGTACACCGATTTTTATCTGAGAAATCTCTCACGTGGTTTTGGCTGTTTCGTAGGTCCAATCCTGAGGCATCATGGCGTGATGTACGACGAGGATTGCTTGACGAATTTCGAAGTCAGACCACCGACTTTGAGATACGCCAGGCAATGTTCGCTCGTCATCAGTGGCCGAATGAGACCTTCAGTGACTTCAGGTTGGAAATGCAAGGCTTGGCTTCACGCCTAAGAACCCCAATGAGTCAGCAGGAGCTAATAGAAATTATTCAAAGAAATATGAACGCTAGGCTGCGTAATGCTCTTCTTTTGCATTCGGTCACTTCTCTGGACCAATTGCGTGACCTCGCGCGCAAATTTGAAAAACTCTGGTCTGAAACTGATTTTCGCGCTAGAGCGCGCAATGTTTCAGAAGTATACAATCCATACGATTCATGTGTTTTTGATAAGGTATCTTATCAAAATTCTCCAAATGTAAATGTTGACTTAGGTCATAACTCTTCTCAATTGTCCTTTAATACGCCTTCCGTATCATGTGAATCAAATGCTATTCCAAGCTCTGACTTGCCTATGTCTAACGCCGATTTGTGCGCGCTCAATAATTTAAATACGGAAAACTACATCTGTTGGAATTGTGACGCAAAGGGTCATTCTTTTAGAGAATGTACGGTGGCCAAAAGAAACCTGTTTTGTTATAAATGTGGCCTCAAAGGTGTCACAACTCCTCTATGTAAGAATTGTGTTTCGGAAAACGGAGTGTCAAACGTGATGCACTCCGGGGCACCGCGTTTGATACGTCGTTTCCCGGATCCGAAAAACCCTGCTACGTCGAAAAAGACAACTTAGAATTGTCTGGTGTTGCCGATGGTTCTCTTGTGACTGACCGTGGGCCTGATTTGAACCAAGTTGTTCAGGGCGTCTATAAGTGTGCCACTGACTGTGACACCGTGACAAAAAACCCGCTTGGCGATGATCAGTATCAGGGCCCGTCACAGGACGATACCGTCCTCAAAGTCAGCCAATCTCTATTCTCGTCTGAAAAATCTGAATTGTCTGAAAATTTACCAGATATGTCTTTAAATTTACCAGATGTATCAATTAATTTACCAGAATTGACTGAAGAATTACCTGATTTGTCTATAAATTTCCCAGATCTGTCAATTAATTTACCTGAAATGTCTAGAAATGTAACCATGAGTTTCGAGGATCGTTATTTAGAAAAGTTGCGTAAATACAATGAATGTCGAAATAAAATATTTGGTGCGGTTTCGGAAGTTGTATCAAAACGTATCTTAGAATGTCACGAACGTTTCAAGAAACGTGTGCAAATTCGGAAGTCGTTGGAAGTTCTGAATAATTTTTGTCCTTTTAAAGATCCGCGCCCGTACGCTAAAATTAAAATAAATGAGGTTGAATTATACGGTTTGATGGATACAGGGGCTTTAATCACTTGTTTAGGTCAAAATGCTGATGAAATTTTAAAGCAAATAGGTGTCAAGAGTGCACGCTCGGCAGCACCTATTCAAACAGCTGATGGAAGCGCGCAAAAAGTTGAAGGCGTTATAGATGTTGAAGTTGTTTACAACGGTGTTTGTAGAACACTTCAGCTCTATATCGTGCCAACCTTAGCGCAAAATTTGTATCTCGGGATCGATTTTTGGCAAAAGTTTAATTTATTACCAAAGTGTGTTTCAGAACTTCGTGACGAAAGCGTTCAAGATCCGAAAATGTACGTTTTGACCGCGGAACAGCAACGAAAGCTGAATGTAATAAAAGCTAAATTTCCGTCGTTTGCTGTTCTCGGTTTAGGTAAAACGTCTCTTGAAACGCACGTAATAGATACCGGTGATACCCCTCCAATAAAACAACGTCATTATCCTGTTTCGCCCGCGATTCAAAAATTAATGTATGACGAATTAGATCGCATGCTCGATATGGGTGTTATCGAAGAATCCTTTAGCGCGTGGAACAATCCCGTTGTTTTGGTGAGAAAGCCTGGTAAAAATCGATTGTGTTTGGACTCGCGAAAAGTCAATGCTGTGACAAAGAAGGATGCATATCCTTTGCCACACATTGACGGGTTGATCAGCCGCTTGTCCGACACAAAGTTCATAACAGGGATCGATTTGAAGGATGCCTTTTGGCAGATTCCCTTAGAAAAGGAATCTCGCGAAAGAACAGCCTTCACAGTACCTGGCCGGCCTCTTTACCAATTCACCGTGATGCCGTTCGGTTTGTGCAACGCTCCCCAACGAATGTGCCGATTGATGGACAAAGTCTTACCGTCGGAGTTACGCGATAATGTTTTCGTATATCTTGATGATTTATTAATTATATCGAAAGATTTTGACACTCATTTGAAAACGCTTGAAAAAGTAGCAACTTGTTTAAGAATGTCGGGATTAACCATTAACGTCGAAAAAAGCAAGTTTTGTCAAAAAGAAATTAAATATCTTGGTTATATCGTCGGTGATGGTTGTATAAAAACAGATCCTGAAAAGGTTTCCGCGATTGTTGATTTTCCAAGTCCGAAAAACCCTAAACAAGTTCACCGTTTCTTAGGAATGACCGGTTGGTATCGTCGTTTTATTCGCGATTATGCGTCTCATTCAGCACCTATCTCTGATTGCTTGAAAAAGTCTAAAAATTTCGTTTGGTCCAATGAGGCTCAGAGCTCTTTTGACAAGCTCAAAGTTAGTATGACTACAGCACCAGTGTTGTGCAACCCAGACTTTACGAAGGAGTTCTTCATACAATGCGATGCGTCGAAAGTGGGCGTAGGAGGAGTCCTATTCCAACTTTCGAAGGCGGGTGTTGAAAATCCCATCGCATTTGTTTCACAAAAGCTTAATAAAGCTCAGAGGAACTACAGATCTGCCGTACAAAGGACAATCGCGTCAATTACATTTTCACTCATTTTGACTTAGATATATTTATGATATAATATATAGTTATACATATGAACTAGTGGAAAAATTAAATTATATATATAATATATAATATATAGACATATTTTTTAATAGAGAATTTTTCCTTCAGTTCATATATATAACTATATATTATATCATAAATATATTTAACTCAAAATGAGTGAAAATGCAATTGACGCGATTGTCCTTTGTACGGCAGAGATGTAGTTTTCCGTATTTAAATTATTGAGCGCGCACAAATCGGCGTTAGACATAGGCAAGTCAGAGCTTGGAATAGCATTTGATTCACATGATACGGAAGGCGTATTAAAGTACAATTGAGAAGAGTTATGACCTAAGTCAACATTTACATTTGGAGAATTTTGATAAGATACCTTATCAAAAACACATGAATCGTATGGATTGTATACTTCTGAAACATTGCGCGCTCTAGCGCGAAAATCAGCTTCAGACCAGAGTTTTTCAAATTTGCGCGCGAGGTCACGCAATTGGTCCAGAGAAGTGACCGAATGCAAAAGAAGAGCATTACGCAGCCTAGCGTTCATATTTCTTTGAATAATTTCTATTAGCTCCTGCTGACTCATTGGGGTTCTTAGGCGTGAAGCCAAGCCTTGCATTTCCAACCTGAAGTCACTGAAGGTCTCATTCGGCCACTGATGACGAGCGAACATTGCCTGGCGTATCTCTAAGTCGGTGGTCTGACTTCGAAATTCGTCAAGCAATCCTCGTCGTACATCACGCCATGATGCCTCAGGATTGGACCTACGAAACAGCCAAAACCACGTGAGAGATTTCTCAGATAAAAATCGGTGTACGTGAGCCGCTAACATGTCTTCTGAAACCCTGTCAGCCACTGCCAAGGATTCCAGACGAAACAAAAATTCCTCAATGGGTAAAGTAAGGGGTTTACCAGAGAATGACAGGTTCCACCTCTTCAGGGGGCTCGTGGACCTGAATGGACGTCTTTGTTGCTGAGAGAACGGGGGCGCGGAGCCGAAACGAAAACTATTTGAAGGATGTGACATATCATTAAAGTTTGGTTGAGAATTATTAAAGCGCGGACGATATAAACTAGCAAGGTGAGTGTTAGCTGTTTGCTTGGGGAGACTTAAATCCTGATTGAAGGCAGATGGATCATCATGTAGTGTCTCAACGCGATGTATGCCATAATTTATTTTGTTGTGAGTGGCAGGGGGAACTTTATTGGTCATAACTGCGAGAGAATAATTTAAATTTGTGCTTGACTTATCTGTGTCGCGACGATTTGTGATAAAACGGACAGTATTATCATTATTTCGATCAAGAATACGCGAAGTGTTAACATTCATACGCTGTTTGGATGAATTAGGATCATTAAAGGACAAGGGTTTATTAAAAATCAACGACTTCCTTCTAGCTCCAGTATTTTTATTTTTATTCACAAAATTATTATCAGAAATTAAATTAGGAACAGGAACGGCTAACTTTTCAACTCCTCCCATAATACTGAGGTTTTCCACTGATACGGATGGAGTGCTTTTCGCCAAGGATGATGTAATATTGAAATCAAGTCCACCTCCTACTGCTCCATCTTCAGCATTAATCTTAGCTGGAAGATCTTTTAGCATTGAAAGCCCCTTTGTAAGTCCTCCTTGATGGATTCCACGACTCTTGATTTAGGATTCGCTTTTCCAATTCTGAGCAATCTATTCCATAAATGCCATAACTTAGCTTGTACTCGTTGAACGTTGTCGGTATCGGAAGCCAATGCTTGTAGAGTTAAGCTGCTTTTCAATCCTTCAGCTTGACTGCGCACATCAGATATCTCGGTATTAATATTGTTCAGAAATCTTACTGGTTGTTGAGCTTCACTAGTAGCCTCCAACGCTAGCTGATTAACCAAAGCCTGCAAATAATCCTGATCGTTGGGATCTATGTCCCTTATTCGACATTCGTAGAAAATTGCGTCAGAATCCAGAAAGGTAGGATCCATTTTAACTTAATTCACAATAATAAGGCACAAATGAACACTTCGCCAAATAAACAAAATTTGTCTTAATTAATCAAAGTCGGGGCTCAACGCGGAGCTCAGCCACGCGAGACCAGCGACGAGACCATCTGTTATTAAAATTTCGTAGAACGCGCTGATTCAGAACAAAAAAATTGATCGGCAAGAAAAAACTCAACAATCCACCGCTAGGATGTCTACATATATTTATTTTAGAAAAAAAAATAAAAAATACTATGCTTTATTTATTTACACTATGGAAAAAGAAAAATAATTTACTTATCAAATTTACCACTTAGAATTTTTTTTTTTTTTGTTTTTGTTTTTTTTTCTTTATATTTAGAAATCTTTTCAAACGCGGAAATGGAAAAGTTTATATTTTAGCTATTCATTTATTCTGCGCTGTAAAAAGGAAGTAAAAAAAATTCTTCGTCAACAAAAAAGTTCAAAAAAAAAGGAATCAAAATATTATTTTTAGAATTAAAAAAAAGAATCAAAATATCTACTTAACAAAACTAATTAAACCAAAATAAATCAAAATATTATATATTTTTTTTTCTTTATTTATATGATTGATTGGTGTTGTGGCCTGGAGAACCTCAACATGGATTGAAAACGACAAAAATTCCTCTATCAAAAAAAACAAATTTTTAATATAAAAGACAGAATGTAAAATAAAAGTATAAATTCTGGGCACACGGGGGTTTTCAAAAATTAATCGTATTAAATTTCATTTAAATCATACACTCGAGACGTCACTCATGTATAATGAAACGAAACCTGAATCGTGAGTAATCTCAAGGGCATGCTTGCACGAAACAATTTGCCTTTACACAAACTTTAAATTCTCGAAAAAAAATGGTTCACAAAAAAGATGTATATACTTCGAAACACTACCGCGTGCAAACAGCAAACTACAAGGTCTGAAAATAACAAAACGCGATACTGAATAAACATAACGAGCAAAGGCTCGATCTTGCATATGCAAAATCGTCCTGACTATCGTATATGTCATTCAGCATATAACTTTCGAACCGAATACTAAAATTTAAATACCAGTAGGCAAGGGAAACTTGAATTTAACGGAAATTAGAAGTATTTATGAAAATTGAATCAAAAATTCAGACCGAAATATGAATTCAAACGGACAATTACAAAACTAGTAAAAAGTAATCGAAAGTACATTACTTGTATACTGAAACTACTAACGACTTTCAGTGCCGTCGCAACAAGATTTCGGGACTTTCACCGACCCAAAATCTTGGACTTACATCACTGAACACGAGAATCTTAATTCACAAAAAAAATAGTATTATCGCGCACGAAATAAAAACAAGGTAAATTTGAAAGACCAGGTTATTGGGGATGAGCTGATAGGACGCGTGGGATGGTAGATTTTCTGTTCAATGTTGCCACTAAACAGAAAATCTCCATGTTACCGGGTAAGCCAAAACCGTAGAAAAGAAATTGAAGTTAGGTACTTGTTGGAAGGGTACCTTCGTTGGGCGCCATTTTTGTTACGTAACGAATGAGATAGAAGGAAACCAAAATCAGAGAAGATTTGGACTGGATATTTCCTGATGTTCCCGCCGGTCAATTTTCCAGCCGCTTCAGCCGGGCGGGGTTCTTGGTGAACATCATGTCGGAATAAGGTCCGCTACGTAATCAAAAAAAAAATGAGACCGGAAAAATCCACTGACTTAAGAGAGAAATAGAAAAGGACGACAATAAAATTTTTACAACAAGGAAGAAAAAATCCTCGTTCAAATAGATTTACCAAATAGACAAGATTTTGTTGATAGAGGAACCATAGATCCCATGTGGATCTTCAAAATAGGATCAATAGCCAAACGAATCATCTTCAACCCACGCAGGGCCTCTCCATGCCACCAACACCATTCTCGAATTACCAACCCATATTTTTTTTTTCTCTTTTTTTTTTTTGTAAAAGGTGTTCAAGTCAGGTTATTATATTAGCTGACGAACCACGATAGTCCAAGTGGTACCATACGTTAACCAAATAAAATTCTTACAACCAATAATTTATCTTTAGATATATATATTGTTTTTGTTTTCTTTATTTTAGTAGAAATTAAAATCCATAACATAATATAGCAATACCCTACCTAACTATAGCATAATCTCTAAATACATGAATAAATTTCAACCCTTATGTTAATTCAAATTATTCAATTATAGAATTACACGGAAATAAAACTTTCTTGTTCTTCTTTTTCTTTCATTTATCATTACTCATATATAATCTTAATTATTACAATAGACATTAATAATATTACCAAAAAAAAATTTATTTCATTTGTATAGTATGGCCATAATCTATAATTTTTGAAAATTAATGCATTAGAATTTTTCTATGTTATTTTGTATTTCAATTTCCTTTATTTACTTTATTAGTTCATCTCTTTATTTCAAATTTTCTGAGAATAATTTGTTTTATTTTATTTATATTTCTTTTTCTATTTTTAACTATCAAGAATACAACCTTACGTTACCTTATCATTTAATAAAAAAAATTACAATTATTTCTTCTCATTTTACAAATACCCTATTCCTGACATTATTCCAAATTCATAAATAAAAAAATTGAATTACTTACTTTTTGAGACCAAAAAAATATAAAAATTCGTTTTCTTTTTTTTTTTGTTATGTATTATTTTTTTTTTTTTGTATTGTTGTACCTATTAACTCAAAAAAGAAGATGACCCAAAAGGGTACACGTGGAATTTCTCAGCCCAGTTGATTGAAGTGATGATATAATTAACACATGTTGATGGTGCACCATATACATAGGTATAACCTCCGGAACTCGTTGATTTCCCATATAGGCACATTTTCTTTCACTTTTTTTTTCTTCTTGTTAATTTATTGCAAAATTGACAGAAAATTATACATTTCAAAAAAAAAATTTACTTAATTATCAATTTGACTATAGTCAATTACCTAAACACGTTTTTTTTTTTTTTCTTTTCTTTTTTTTTTTTTTGATACTTTAATGATTAACTCATGGTTTCACTTGACTTATACATTATCGTTTTGTTATGAATAAACACAATCGACAATCTTAACAATCACCCTATTTGTTTCCTTTTTTTTTTGTTGGTATTTTTACTAGATTCTGTTTCTTTTTTTTTTTTTCTAATTTATTTACTTTTTTTTTTTTCATTCTCTTTGTTGGTTTATAAAAAAAAAATTCCTCTTCAAAATAAAAAAAAACACATGACTCTACTTTATTAATTTTTTTTTTTTTTTCATACTAATAATCTAAAATTTCTTCCTTCCATTTTTTTTCTCTTCTTTTTTTCCCCTTTTTTTTTGCATTTGAATCAATTAAATGTACTAACTAAAGTATTGCAATTAATGAATCAGTTAATTATAATGAAATTCAGGCATATTCTTTTCAACTTTATAAATTCCTAATTGACGCCATTTCGCGGTGTCTTAGGAACACACTTTAATTAGCAACAAAAAAAAAACCAAAATTCCTTTTTTTTTCTTTATCACTTTAGAATCATTTAAACGTACTGACTAAAGTATTGCAATTAATGAATCTGATAATTATGAGGAAATTCAAACTTATTCTTTTCAAATTTATAAATTCCTAATTGACTCTATATCGCGGTGTCTTAGGAACACACTTAATTTGCAACACAAAAATTCTTTTTCTTTTTCCATGAGTATTTAAATTTACGACAACGCAAAAAAAGAAAAAATGCTTTTCCATTTTTAAAAATTTTTCACTTTATGCATCTTTTAAAGAATTATGTTTTATTTAATTAAATTTAACACTAAACGAAAGCCATCTGTATCAAAAAAAAATTTTCTTTACTTTTTAACTCCATTAAATAGAAAAAAAATTCCGAATTTATACATATGAAAAAAAATCACTACTGACAATTTGAAAAAAGAATCAACCAGCCATTACGAGCAAAGATCCAGAAGTGTCGTTTCAACCAGAAAGAAAAAAAAAGTCAGCCCCGTATCAAACCAGGTCGCCGGCTTATATACCCCACAAAAAAAAATATGTTTTTGTCTCCATACACATTTTAATTTTGTATGGGTAAATGCGCGGCACAATCAATTCAAATCAATACATGATACATAGGTATACCAATCATCATCAGACATACCAGAATATTCGATACATTATTAAGTGAATAATGTATTCGAGTATTAAGACTTTGGATGTTAGCATGGTGTGTGTGAACTTGAAAATTGTATCACATTATGCTATTTATCTAAGTAAATAGGTCATAATGCAATTATGGATCATATGGTATTATGTATTTTTCATACACATTGATTTATATAAATGTTGTGTGAAGAATTTATATAGTGTATTTGTACATTGACAAATACACTGAAGTTCATAATATTTTAGTATAGTGGAGACAAATAGAAGAAAAAGTATAGAAAATTGGTATGAGATTATATTCGAGAAAAATATGGAATAATTTCATGTATTTGTATTAAGTACATGGGATTATTCATGAAGTGGCGTGATTTTTGTAATAATCCATGTGATTAGTACAAAAATCTTTGTTCAATTTTTTGAACAAAACAAGATTAAATTTTATGTTGCGCGTGGGCAACGGGAATAAGATTTACAGTTCATTTATTGGAATATTTTGTAGACAATTTCCAATAAATGTACTATTTAAACTTCTTTAAAAATTATATGTACTACCGTCTGTAATAATACAGCGGCGTACGAAAATATCTTCATGAAAGAAATCAGGGGTATACTTGCTGTCGCAACAACACTCATAAATTGGATGAAGAAGTAATCTTACCAAATTTTGAGTTCAACGACCCGAGAGAATTAAGGTTCCTGGTTTTTAAATTTCATGGATATTTTGATGGTTTATTAGGTTTAGATACCCTCTCTCTACTTGAAGCTAAAGTTGATTTAGCAAATAAAGTATTAGTCACAAAAAATTCTTCAATACCCCTTCACTTTAAACCAAACTTTTCATCAGCTAAATACAATGTACCTAGCAACTCGAAATTTATAGCAAGATTACCAGTAGATGTTCAAAACGGTGATATCTATTTACAAAAAACACAAATAGATAATAATCTGTTCGTATCTGAAGGAATATATGAAGCCAATAACTGGTATAGTACAGTCGAAATAATCAACGAATCATATGATGATAAAATCCTATTCCTTGATCAACCATTAAAAGTACAACCATATATTAAACAAAATTTTTACGAATTAAATAATTTCAACATTAATTATAACGACCCTCATCCAGTAAATTCATATGAAATTGAACACCTTATTCGAGTTTCACATCTTAACGAAGAAGAGAAACAACATATCTTTAAAATCTGTAAAGAATACGAAGATATATTCTTTAAAGAAGGACAAAATTTAAGCTTCACTAATGCAATAAAACACTGTATAAAAACCACCGACGATATACCAGTTTTCACCAAATCATACAGATACCCACACATCCACAAAACAGAAGTGCAGTCACAAATACAACAAATGTTAGACCAGGGCAGAATTAGACCGAGTTATTCACCATGGAGCTCCCCCATCTGGATAGTTCCAAAAAAAAGAAGCCAGTGGAAAACAGAAATGGAGATTGGTGATCGACTACCGAAAATTGAACGAGAAAACTATCAGTGACAAGTACCCAATACCCAACATAAACGACATTTTGGATAAACTTGGTAAGTGTTTGTACTTTTGCACCATTGATCTAGCTAGTGGGTTTCATCAAATTGAAATGAACCCCCAAGATGTTGAAAAAACCGCCTTCACGGTCGAAAGTGGTCATTACGAATACATCCATATGCCATTCGGGTTGGAGAACGCCCCATCAACATTCCAAAGGGTCATGGACTATGTACTAAAGGACATTCAAGGCAAAATTTGCTTAGTATACCTCGACGATATTATAGTGTTCTCTACTTTTCTCCAAGAACACATTGAAAATCTTAAAAAAGTGTTCGACAGATTACGAGAAGCCAATTTGAAAGTACAATTGGATAAATCTGAATTCCTCTGTAAAGAAGTAGCCTTTTTAGGACACATAGTTACAAACCAAGGTGTGAAACCAAACCCCGAAAAAATTAAAGCAATCAAACAATACCCGATTTCAAAAAATCCAAAAGAAATAAAAGCATTTTTAGGGCTCCTCGGTTATTACCGTAAATTCATTAAGGACTTTGCACATATCACAAAACCCATGACAGAATGTCTAAAAAAGAACAAGAAAATTGATTTTAGCAGTAGTTATATTAATGCCTTTAAAATGTGTAAAGATATACTAATTAACGAACCTATCCTTCAGTACCCAGACTTCACCAAACCATTCATATTAACCACCGACGCAAGTAATTTCGCTCTAGGAGCCATACTATCACAAGGACCTATCGGTAGAGACAAACCCATTTGCTATGCTAGCCGAACACTGACTGATTCCGAAATTAATTACTCTACCATTGAAAAAGAATTGTTGGCTATAGTATGGGCCACAAAATACTTTCGTCCCTATTTATTTGGCCGCAAGTTTCAAATTATAACAGATCACAAACCCCTTCTTTGGTTAATGAGTCTTAAAGATCCCAACTCCAGATTAATACGTTGGCGACTTAGACTCGAAGAATTTGAATATGAAGTTATCTACAAAAAAGGAAAATTAAATGCCAATGCAGATGCTTTAAGTCGCATTAAATTAACAAACGAAAATGAACATTCAAATGTAGAGCTGAACACAAATGAACATACTAATAATACTAATAACGACACTGATAAACAGGATGAAATCTCCACTTGTGCCACAATTCACACCACCGCAGAAAATTTTGACGATCATATTCATATATCAGAACGTCCCTTAAATGAATTCAACCTGCAAATTATATTCGAAGATTCAAATACACCTGTATCTTCAACAATTGAGATTCCATTCAAAAATAAACAACGTACAAGAACGTACTACTTTCCTTTCATGAAAAATAAAATTACACAAACTATAAACAATTGCGAAAAATGTCAAACACTAAAATATGATAGGAACCCACCTAAATTAGTATTTCAAAAGCCAGAAATCCCTTCAAAACCACTGGATGTCCTTCACATAGATATCTATTCAATAAATAAAAAACAAATGCTTACAATAATAGATAAATTTTCAAAATTTGCTGCAGCATATACTCTAACTGCTAGAAATAGTTTAACAATAGTCAAGTCACTCAAACACTTTATGAGTATTCATGGCATCCCAAAAACAATAATTGTAGATCAAGGCGTAGAATTTACATCCAATATATTCAGAGACTTCTGTAACCAATATGACATTCATCTACACATAACCTCATTCCAACAAAGTAGTAGTAATGCTCCAGTAGAACGTCTCCATTCCACTTTAACTGAAATTTATCGTATTATCTATTTAAAACAAAAAGACAAAGAACACGAAGATATTCTTAATGAAGCTATAATCACATACAATAATGCTATCCATTCAGCAACTAACTTAACTCCGTACGAACTTTTCTTTGGAAAAACACATACATTTTTAAAAACTGTAAAATTCAACAGTGAACATGAATTTCTCCAAAAACTAAATGATTTCCAGAAAACCTTATACCCTTTAATAAAAGCAAAAACCCAAGAAGCCGTGAACAAGAATATAGACAAATTAAACCAAACTAGAGAACCTCCATCGAATTACGAAGAAAATAAGATAGTGTTCAGGAAAGAAAATAGACGAAATAAATTAACACCTCGGTTTACTAAACAAAAAGTAAAAGAAAATAATGAAATTTCAATCCTCACTTCCAAAAACCAAAAAATACACAAATCTAAATTAAAAAAACAACGTAAATTACAGGTTGACGATAGTCCTGAGCCACAAAATGGAGATCCTGGATCTGAACAATCACCACGGAATATTACCAATGAGATTAGGTCCAGCGAGACTCATTCAAACCCATAGGAAATTGATACATGTGGTAAAACTTTCAGACTACAAAGACAATATCGACAAAATAAGACATTCCATAAATTTAATTCAAAATAATAACAATCTTAAAGATACAGCCCAAATAATTGAACTAAAATTTAAAGAACTTGAAAGAAAGCTTCAAACACTCCTACCTGTACGAAGAAATAAGAGAGGAGCCATCAACCTCCTAGGTTCAGTAATAAAAGCAATTTCTGGAAACATGGACAACGACGATGCTATACAACTGAATAATGAAATACAAACACTTACATTAAATCAACACAACTTACAAGACGGTATCAACAACCAAATACAAATTAACAACCAAATGACCGAAAGATTTCGTAACATAACTGACCATATAAACCAACAACAAAAATCAATACAAATATTTTTTGACAACTATAATAAAGGAATAAATAATAGAATAAAATCAGAAAACGAAGACCTCAAGTACTCACAATATATGAATCAGATCAGTTTCAACATAGATTTACTCAATGATCACTTGTCTAATATAGCAGAATCAATCGTGTTAGCCAAACTAAACATAATTTCGAAACAAATCCTCAATCCAACAGAGCTAGATTCATCTAGCATCATATATTTCAATATATGAAATTTTTCGACGTCAAAGCTAAAATCTACATTCTGATGAACAAATTTATGAACTTCTTGGTTTACAAGCATATTACAATGACACAAATATCATATTTAATATACAAATACCTATATTAAGTGCGTTCGAATCACACGATTTATCTGATAATTATCAGTTCCACAGTTCCACATTTGTTCTACATTTGTTCCACTCACCTAGTTTTCCATTCTTTTCAGTAGATGTCGCTAGCTTTTAACTAATCTTAAAGTGAAAAAAGTGATAAAAATTTTTTTGGTTCAGTTGCTGTGTGGAACTAATCAAAAAAGAAAAAGACATGTTTAAAAAGTTGACTGTTTATGAATTCTAAATTGTCAAGATGGAATATGAAGTAGAAGTACTTACTCACTAAATTTAATTAAGTTTTTCACTAAAAATCAACTGCCTATGTACATAAAAGAGCTAGAAACTTCAACTGACAGTCAAAAATCAGCTAGCTGATATTTTTGACGTTCCAGTCATCCAAATTTTTCAGTTTAATATCAATTTGTACAAGTTGAAGCTTCGGTTATTTTAAATCAGAACCGAACTGATAATATCAGATAAATCGTGTGATTCGAACGCACTTATTATCAAACCAAACATATTCATTTTTCCATTTGATACCTTTACCTATCAATAAAACCTTATCAATAATCACAACACCTTACATTATCCACAATGAATTCGACACACAATTTTTCGATGATATATGTCAGCTGATAGAGCAAACCTACTGTTGCAAACAACCTAGAAAAGCATTTAAGATAAACGAGCCAGAATGTATACCCAACATCATCAAGGACATTCCAGCAAAATGTAAACTATTGAATGGAACTGAAGTCAGCACTATTTTTCAACCTGAACCAAACTACATCCTCCTAATTAATGTACCAACGACTACTCTACAATCAACATGCAATATTTCACAAAATCAAATAAAAGGAACAACTTTAATTCACTTTCAAAATTGCAACATTGAAATAAATGGAATAAGTTATGACAGCAAGGAAAATATTTATTGGGTATATTGAGTATAGTCATACATCCAACACTACTCAGAGAAATCAAATCAACACAGACAATAGAAAGCTTAAACTTAGAAAAACTAAAATCATTTCACTTCAAAAATCAAAATGCCATAGAATTACTGAAAGTACAAACAAACCAAACAAACTACGTAATAATTGGATTTTTGATAACTCTCAGCATCCTGTTCATATTATTCTCCATTAAATATTTTCGAAACTTGGCTACAACAAATCAACAACACATTATTCATCTGAAACAACAAAGTGTAAAAACAGAAGCAATTCCTGATGACCCACCGAAACTTCAGTTCCTTTGGCCATAGTTTCCTCTAAGGGGGGAGGAGTTATGTGCACAGTCAACACTTCATACAAATGTATAAATTTATAACAATATATAATGCAACATTGTTGTATTATAAACATTATTTTATTATCAATAATTTTGTTCAGTAAATGCAACATTGTTATATTATAAACATTATTTTATTATAAATAATTTTGTCCATTTATATTTAATTTGTAACTTTAAAATTGTCAAATAAGCATAACAACATTTTAAATAGCTAAAATTCTCTTCCCACAAAATTGTAATGTACACCTTTTTTCATTCTCATTAAATAGCCAAATCAGCAAATTCCAGCCTTATCATAAATTGTAATTATAACTTCTTGCAACATAAAATCTTAATAAGTAATTCAGTTCAAGAAGAATTGTCGAATAGTAAACTCACTCTAAAAAATCTTGTGCTAAATAAATTGTATTTTAATAAAAGCTTAATCATTTAAAAATTTTATTTTTTTATTTTAATCAAACACCTTTCTGAATATCCTAACTCGCGTTATCATTAAAAAAGCAATGGAAAATTTTTGGTACAGTTCTGATTCACATGTGCTTAATCAGTGCTAACCATGTTGAGACATGTTTGTTTTAAGTTTAGTATTGCTTATGGATTTATGATGTCATTTATCTTGTTTATGCTAAGCGTTACTTCGCATTAACTCACTCCGTCTTGACTTAATACGGATGCATAAACAAAATTTCAAAACGCATTAAAGCTCTACGTCGTTTTGAGTTAATACACTATTAAATCCGCATTTAAAATTTCATTTCGTTTTTAAAATGTGCATAAACACTTACTTCGTTTTAAGTAGTTGTTATTACACACGCAGGTGTTCAACGTTTTGAGTGAGAACGAAATGTTGTATTACGCATAAACACAAATCAAAATGTATTATCTCAAAACGATGTTTAAAACGTTTTATCGTTAATACGTTTTAACCTTTGTGCATAAACAAGATAATTGTTTTTTAATCTACTTTTTAGGATTAATCATATGTGCTATGCATGTTGAGACATGCTTGTTAAAGTTAAATATTGTTTGTGCACGATATCGGCAAATTTAAGTATACCGATTATTAACAATTATTCAAAATCAGGTCTCTTTGATTCTGAATAATTATATAAGTATTAAAAAGTCGGGTATCTCTAACTCTTAGTACGTTTAATTATGAATTGTAGTCTTTCCATTAAGAAACAATGTAACACTTGTTCCTTAAAATTGTTCTAACTAAATAAAACACCTTTGTGTATTCTCATAAAGTAAAACTGATAATTTATTCAATAATTTGATTCTTTTTATACATAAAATTCTTAAAGTACAATTTTGGGGTAAAGTAGATAGTAACAAAAAGAAAGTATAAAAATTACGTTAGCATAATTCATTGACCTAATTATAATATATTCTATATGAATTAAATAGATTAATGAGCATATTTGTCGATATCATAAAGTTCAGTGTGTTAACTGTGGTCAATGTACTATGCTAAATATAAAAAATGCAACTTCAGCGTTATGCAATAAATTTACAAATTAACGTTAAATACAGATTAATTAAATTTAGATAAAATGAATTTAGATAAATGAATTCAAACATTAACATCCTGGCCCCTCTTGAAATCTTTAATTTCAAAATTGTAGTTTGCTTGCGTTTTGCTTTTTCTTGGTGCTGGCTCAGGTTGCATCTTAGGTTTTGTTGGACGACTACGATAACAATTGATGAATAGATATACAATGATAATAATAAGTACAACTTCAATCGCTGTGTAGCTAGTTAGTTTTTTTTTGAATGTATGGTGGAACATGTATTTCATCTAATTCAAAGTGACTGTTCAGTGTTAAATTTAATTTTGGTTGGAATGATATTAATAAAGTGCTACTCTTGACATTAGTTTAGTTGTTGCTTTTAGAATTAAATCATCATTCTTCATTGTGCAATCATTGTGCATAATTAGATGACCACTATTTTGAAAGATTTTCTTTATTTGTTTATTATTGCAGATGAATACAACTTGAGTTTTTTCTTTAATGAAAAATAGCCATTGATTCTGTGTAACCAATTTAATCCAAATTTTATTCTGCATTTGAGAAACGTTAAAGGAATATGATGTGAGTACCTATAGTTTGTTGTAAAAATAACTCAATTTCACACATTTTGTTAGCTGATGTTTTAAAGTGAATGGGTTGACGTTGTTTGCATATAAAATCATTCTCTGTAAGTTTTAGATATTGTGAAAATTCTTTATAATCCATTAAATAAAATTGATCTCTATAAATCGTTGTCATTAAAAATTCTAAATTTGTGTTAATCGAAACTAAGGTATTGTTAAACAATAATGGTGGAAATAAAGTGAGTTTATATAGTTTGAATTTAGTGGATATAATTAGTAGAATTTCTATTCCGAATACGATGTAGTCATCTATTACTTGGCTGTGGATTTTCATTAGATGTTTGGCAGATGGTAACATAATTCCTGCTGGTAGATTTTCTTTGATAATGGCCACTTGTTGTCGCAGTTGGATAGGAGATATGATTAAGGGATTTGCGTTCCCATGATGTGTATCTAGCATTACATCAATAATAGAATCTTGCATGAATTTGCATTCATTTAAGAGAGAATTTATGAAAACTGATAATGTGTTTACATTTGTTTTAATTTTTGTTGTTTCTTTTCGGTGCTCATATTTCTTAATTTGTCATAAATGGTGTTCAATCCGTTTTCAACTTCTTGTGCCTGATCTATTTTTTCCTTTTCGTTTTTTGTTATGATGTTGATTGTAATTTCCAAAATCAACATCTGGTTTTTTATGAGATGATTTAAATAATCTTCATTTGACTTAACTTTATTTATAGTGGCAAAAATAGTGGCAAAAACGTGGCATTAACCTAAACTTGGTGGCAATCACTAAGTTTAGTTATCTGGAACTAAAAACGCTACTTGGGTCATTAGTAGGAAATTTATCCCCGGAAGATTTGAAAACAGTTAAATCTTTACATCCAGAAGAAGAAAATTTCAAATTATTAACACGTAAAGGAGTATTTCCATACGAATACATGAATTCTTTTGAACGTTTAGATGAAACGTGTTTACCTTCTTAAAAACATTTTGATAGCAAATTAACAAATAGTAAATGTTCTGATAAAGATTACATTCATGCTAAGGAAGTTTGGGAAAAATTTGATTGTAAAAACATTTGGGATTATTTAGAGTTATATTTAAAAACAGATGTATTCGAAAATTTCAGAAAAGTGTGTAGAAATATTTATACACTGGATCCCTGTCAGTATTATACAACTTCGGGGTTATCATGGGACGCGATGTTGAAATATACTGAAATAAATCTTCAATTATTCACCGATATAAATATGTATAATTTTATCAAAAAAGGTATCCGTGGTGAAATTACTCAATGTTCACATAGACATTCTACAGCGAATAACAAGTATATGAGTAATTTTGATGAAAATAAACCATCTTCATATTTAATGTATGTTGATGTAAATACTTTATACGGTTGGGCTGTCACAACCTTTTCCATATTCTGATTTTCAATGGGTAGAAAACGTTTATATAAAAATTCTTAATATTACAGAAAACTCATATACGGGTTCTATTTTATAAGTAGATTTAGAGTATCCTGAATCTCTTCATGATTTACATAATGATTCACCGTTTTGTGCTCAAAATAAAAAAAGTCCGGGGTCAAAATTCAACAAACTAATTACAGATTTGACAGTAAAAAGAAATTATATAATTCACTATAGAAATCTTCAGCAATGTTTACAATACGGTTTGAAATTAGTGAAAATTTACAGTTTAAATAATTATGTTGATTGAAAAAATATATTGATTTAAATACATTTTATCGTACTACTGCAAAAAATACTTTTAAAAAAAAACTTTTTCAAGTTATTGAATAATGCTGTGTACGGTAAAACGATGGAAAATATTGACAAATGAAAAGATGTTAAAATCGTTACTGACTGGGAAAGTAGTGGTAAACATTTAGGTGCTAGGGCCTAAATAGCTGAACCGAATTTCCACAGCTAGCTCAGTTTACAGAAAATATGACAGCTATATAACTTAAGAGAGTTCGAACATACTATAACAAACCAATTTATCTGGGTTTCATTGTATTAGAGCTATCAAAGTGGAAGATGTACGACTTTTACTATGATTATAAAAAACCCAAGTATACTTACCTGATAACCCTTATAATATTCCCCTTAAAAATAAAAAAGTATTAAGTTTAATGGAAAATGAGAACAATGGTCGGATAATAAAAGAGTTTATAGGTTTAAAAGCAAAAATATATTCAATAGATGTAGAAGATTGTGAATTAATAAAAAAAGCTAAAGGTGTTAAAAAAACAGCTGTAGATAATTTAAGTTTAGATAATTGTAGAGATTGTTTATATAAGAAACAATAATTATTCTATAGTAATATGTTAGTACTTAGGTCATACATTCATAAAATATATACTCAAAATGTAAACAAAGTAGCTTTAAGTTATATAAATGATAAGAGATATGTATATTAGAGAAGATGTTTTCAACTTCTTCATTGAATTAAATCGCGATCATTCAAGTTTATGTCTGTTCAAACAAATACTTCATCATAATTAATTCATATCATGATGTGCTGAATCTACGTTTTACATAGTTGTTTAATAGAGTGGGTTTTATGGGAGAGAATATTTTGATTGCTATTGCTTGGAGTGTTATTTTTTCTGTGTGACATTGTTTATCTACAAGAATTGCAACTCCCCCAGAAGCTACAGAGTTGGTATGTTTATTTCTGTAGTAGTATTTAAAATTTTTTAATGTTGGTTCTTGTGTGTCTTTTAATTTTGTTTCTTGCAAGCAATATTTTTGATTTAGTAATTTAAATTCGTTTAAACTATATATAAAACCATTTATATTCCATTGTATAATTCTAAATGCGTCTTATTTGTTGTTGTTGTTCAGAGGTATTAGGACATCATTGCGTTTTCTTCATCATTTGATGTTTCTGTGTGTGTATCGCATTCGATATCCTCGTTTTTCCGGGGTCGTCCTCTTTTTCTGGTTTGTTTGTTGTTTTTTTATCTTGTGACTTTTTGAGTAATCTTTTTGTTCTATTGGAAATAGAAATTCTCGCGGTATAATTTTATTTGTTTTTTTATTTAGTGTTTGTTATTGTTTCGGTGTTAATTCTATGTTTAATGTTAGATTTGTAATTGGTTGGTGTCTCGGCTTTTCGATTTCGTGATTTTTACCAGGTAGTGTTGACAGTTTAATTGTGGATGTTGATGGTGTGAATTGTGGTGATTCGATGGGTTCGGTTTGAGTTGACGTTGTTATTTTAATTGTTGTTGCTATTGATGCGTATGTTTTTTTGACATTTTCCGGGTGTCTTTCCATGTATATTTTTTTGGCTGTCTTGTAATGGGATTTTCTGTTGTTTTTATTATTTGTATTTCGTTTTGTTTAATAAATATTGGGCATGTTGTTTTTGAGTGCATTGTGTGATTCTTTACAGTTTGTGCATTTTTCTGTTCTATCGCATTTTTCGTTGTCGTCTTTTATATGATATTCTCCACCACATTTCGGGCATGTTTTGTTTTTTTTTTGCATACTTTAGTTATATGGCCAAAGTGTAGGCAATTTTTGCATTTCAATGGTAGTGGGAAATAGTTTTGTATTTTCGTTTTCTCATATCCGATGTTTATTGTTGTTGGAAGTGTGCTTACTGAGAAGGTTATAATTACTAATCCTGTCTCAGATAGTGTTCCTTCTTTCAATTTTTTAATTTTATTGATTTCTGTTACATTTTGTGTTTTTAGTTCTTCAAGGATTTCATTTTCCGGGACGTTGATCAAGTCTCGCGAATATATATAACACCTTTGCTTGTATTTAGTGTTTTGTGTTCTGTGGTTTCTATTTAAATTCCATTGCTCAGTTGTGGTAGTTTAATTAATTTTTTTGCTTGTTTGAGATTTCTAGTTTGTATTAATATGGTACTGTCTCTTAATTTTTTGCATTCTTGAATGGGGCCCTCTGCTACCGAATCAATTACTTTTTTTTTATTAAAAAAGGTGACACTTTTTCTAATGTATCTTATGCTGTATTTATTCTTTTAATGATCAGATATTTTGGTCCATTTGATGTGTTTGATAATTGTTTTTTATTATCGAGCCTGTACCCCAGTTGACCTTCTGATGTCGGGTGGTTTGTCGGGTGGCATGGTAGGTTGTATTTTTATACTATATTTTAAATTTTCAATGTACTTACTTTTTTTTTTGTTGATTAATATTTTAAATTATATGTTACGTATAAATTATATGAAAGGAAAGAAGGAAAAGAACACTGTTTTTTTTTACTGCACTTGACAAATTTGTAATAACTATTCAATTGGACACGATGTCCAATCATCATATCGATGATCGTCATATCGACAAGGGATAACTGTCATTCTTATTGTTCTAAAATATGTTATTTTCAATCAAACGAAATTTAAAATAAAAATTCTTAAGAGGATTCGGGAGAATCTAAACACAAAGGAGGAAGGAGTTACATGGATGCCTCATTTGCCAAATCGAGTAACTCCATATAAAAAACGTCTAAAAAAGTAATACAACAGCAAAATAAATTAATTATGATTCGAAGACCGAAAAAATATTTTTAATTTAGTAGTTTAACGGTCAAACATCCAATTACTTCGAATATGAAAAATCGAAGAATTAATTGAGTTCTGGATCTAGAACTTAAAAAACCTTAAAAATAGAGTTAATCGATTTGACAAATGCAGCATCCACATATTGTAACAATGAAGATGACAATAAGACTTCAATCAAGGATCAATCAAGGAGCAAATAAAATAAAATAGATATATGAAGATAAATATGTTTTAATAAGTTTTAAAATAAGGACTGTCCTAGAAAAAAATTGACACTTTTTTTTTGCTCTGTTTAAAATTGCTATGTACATTGTGTACTTGATTTTTTTAAGGCAAATTTTTCAATAAAAACCGAAAATTTGTTTTTCATTTGTCAGTAGTGTTTCAATTGCATAGTTTAAAACATGTCGCCTTCAGGTCCTTCAGATAAAAAATTAGTGAAGAAGGTAGTACAAGTATGGGAATATGCCAAAAGACCCAACACCTCAGTTCGAGACATGGCCGCAATAGTCGGAAATCGAATCAAAATCGATGTAGTCAAAATAAAAAAAAACTGAGTAGATTAAAGACGTACAAAGTCCAAAAAGGATCGATCAAAGGAAAAGGGAGAAGTTGCAAAAACAAGAGCCCGAAAATTTATTATACCAGCGGTACATCACAAATCAGTTCAAATTATTTATCAATGACAGTTTGTATGAATGAAAAAGCGTTTGTTATCTTTGTGTTTACACTTTTACTTATAATGATAAAGTGTTGAAAGGAGAATATAAAAAAAAATTCAGATTAAAAAGAAAGTCTCCTGAAGTCCTTGGTTCAGACCAAGACGCTGTTAGCAGCGTCAGCCATTGGTGTTCTTGTAGCCAGAAGTCAAGTTTAGGGAAGGATTTGTACCACAGCCCACATGGTGTTCAATAAAATTTTTTATTCCACTCATATTTATACAAATCCATCCATGCACTGGACATAATTGATAAAGTGTACACACAGCAAAATAGAAACTGTTCTATTTTCTTTATCCGCTATGTTTGACACTTTATCACTTAACTTTATCAATTTGATTATTAATTACACTATTGTGTAAACAACAAATTTCTTATTTTATCTGTACTTTATCAATACACTTTATGATTTTGAACATAGTGTAAACCTACTTCAAGGAAAACAAGTAAAACAGCGAAAAATGAAATTGACTTCAAAAATAAATGGCACAGGGCATATGAAAAAGTTCCTGACAGTGCAAGTGTTATACAAAACCTTATGGGGAGCCTCAAAAGAAAAGTTAAAAATTTGTATTTCTCATGGTATATTTTATATCAGATAGTACGTTAATAAATGCGAATAAATTTATCTGATCTCAAACAAAATTAAGTTGTTTTAATTAGTTAAAGAAATAGAGGTGTCTGAAGATTCACATTCATTAAATAAAAAAAAGTAAATTATTATAAAATAATTTTTGGAGTTTTATTTAAAATAACTTTTAATATTTTTTGTGTTTTTTTTTAACTAAGTGAAACATTAATAAGATTTCTGGCTTGTACTTCATTATTATTTATTTCTTCAATTTCCTTTACATGTTTATTCTTTTCACATCCCTCATTTCACACTCTTGTATAGCCTAACATCTCATGAGCTTATTTAAAGCCGAATAATCTTTTCATAATACATATTATTTTTGCAAACACACAGACAGAAAATTTCAAAAATTTGAATTTAACGGCTACATTAAACCTCTATTGTCTTAAATACTTTTTGAATGCAATATTTGGCTTCAGGTCCAAGACAAACTAAGGCAAATCCGCAAGAAGAATTTTTGAAATTTCTTAAAGATCTTCTTAAAATAAAACCAAGAAGGAAAGAAAATCTTTTGAACCACTTGGTGATAATTTTCCAGTTTTGTCCGATATCAATAATACTGACAACCAGGCTGAATTTATGATATGCTCGTGCACACCGAACAAAGTTGGCGAAGAACCAGCGAAATTAAATAGCTACAATCCGTTTTTAATACAGCGTGCCCTCAACACAATATCCTCTGGCATCATAAGAGGTTCTTTCATTGAGGATGGCAGCTTTCTGATGGTTGTTAAGAACTTCATAATTGCTGAAAAATTCATCGCCACCAAGGAATTAGTATTTGCTAGTAACTCCTCAAACTCTTCTGACAGATACCCAACAAACATCAAAGTCAACTTTAAATACCACCCAACATTAAACATTGTGAAGGTGTGATATACCTACCGTTGCTGAATGACTTGAGCAATGACGAAATAAAAGACGGTCTTTCTCTAGAACCAGTAGTCGAAGCAAGACACATCACCAAACCAGTAGGCGAGAACAAATTTTTTAACACTGGTGCAATCGTCCTGACTTTTAACTGTTTTGCGGTACCGTCACAGTTGGTTGTTTGCTTCACTAGAGTTAACGTACGTGAATATGTACAAAATCCGATGCGCTGTGTTATATGCAAGTTATTAGGGCATACCAAAGCTAGATTTAATAATCATGAAGGTGGCAAATGTAACATATGCAGCAGAACAGTAAGGCATACTGATCAACATTACGGCTTATATTGCTTTAACTGTAAATCGAACACCCACTCATCTTCAGCTCGAAATTGTCCAAAGTACTTGGCGGAGAAGGAAGTTCTAAGAATTATTAACAGGACAAAATGCAGCCGTTATGAAGCCCGCAAAAGGTATTATGAGCAAAACCCAGTGACCGTAAGTGGATCAGTTTCCTTCGCCCAAGCAGTATCCTCCCACACAAACCTCACTCCCGACAACACCAACTCATACCATAAGTATCTTCCATGCTCCAAAGCTCCACTTACTCTTCAACATTTATTCCAAATAAGACCCTACAAACCGTCATTCCCTCGACAAACAATATCGATAGTTTAACCATCCCTACAAACCCACTACCTCCTACTACTTCTTTTACATCCCCTGTACCTGTTCAATAAATCCAACACAAATTAATTCAAAACCCTTGTAACAACTTCAAAAGCCTCCTATACCTCTAATACGAACACGCCAGCGCTTATTCCCACCAACAAAACAACCAACAAAACAAGAACTATAGATAATACCGTATTAACAGCTGGAATATCTGACAGTAAAGAACCAATGTTCATACCCTAATCCTTTTCTCTATACATCCGTCCGATCGCGCACCCCCGCGACTGCTCGAAATTCCAGTTTCTAGATTATTTCTCTTATTGTAATGAGCATGGGGGCTGCTTCGGCTAGACCTGTCTTTATTCCGCTAACCCGTGATCTTGTATGTATTCAGTGGAATATACGAGGATTTCGTGCAAATCTGCACTAGCTCGAATTACTTATAAGTAAATAAAAGTCTCACATCATACTTCTCTAAGAAACCCTCATCTTCAACAACAAAGATTTGGAATAGCAGTGTGAAACCATCTTCAATCAAGAGTTGAAAAAGATGAATTGGGAAGGTTTGTGGTGAAATTGCCATTATCTTAAAGGAACCAACAGAGTTAGGAAAGTTTAGCAACATGGCATTAGCTCGTTTTAGATCAATAGAGAGAAAGTTAAAAGATAACCCACATTTAAAAAGGCAATATCACGAATTGATGGACGAATATCTTCGCTTGGGCCATATAGAAGGAGTTGAATTTACAAAAATAGAAAAATCATACTACATTCTGCCGCCCCACTGTTTGTTAAAAACAGATAGCACAACCATCAAACGTCGAGTAGTATTCGACGCTTCGGCAAAAACCACATCTAATTTATCACTGAACAATATCTTACATACAGGATCAAAACTACAAGAGAAACTGTTCAAAATTTTAATTCTTTTAAGATTACCAAGTTTTGTTATGACAGCGGACATCAAGAAGACGTACAAGCAAATCTTAGTAGATTTACAAATGTTTACAACATTTAGCAGCACAACATGCAGAAAACTTACCACTCGGGTCAGCATGCCCTAAATGAGACTTTTATGTCGATGACTGGCAGCAACAACGTGATGGAATTCAGCATGATTTGGGTTGCGAAAATGATGCTCAAATCATATAGCATTACTGAATAATATTCCGATAGAGGATACAGTTTTCAAACTAGAAATAGGAACTGACGATTACTGCAGTATAAAAACATTAAGATTAATATGGCACCCGAAGTCAGATGAATTTCAAATTACCACCTCTCAGAAGAAAATAAAGTAACCAAAAGGAGCGTACTTTCAGATATCGCTCATATTTTCGACACATTAGGAATTATGAGCCCAGCAGTTGTAGGCGCGAAAATGTTTTTCCAACATTTGTGGACATTTAAATTGAATTGGGAAGCCGCCATAAATTTTGCGATGCACTTAATGGCTCAAACAGTGTAAAAATACTTGAAGGAAAAACATTGAGGGAAGATCAGTACAACATTTGCAATTACATGTATTCTGTCATCAGAAAAAGCATATGGTGAAGCTATTATATTAGATCGAAACATAAAGACGGTATTATTCGCATTGAATTATTATGTGCAAAGTCTAGAGTTGCACCAACTTAAAAGATATGCCTCCGAAGACTTAAATTCGCGGCGCAAAACTTACAGCACAGTTAATGGACAGGATAAAAATGGATTTAAAATGGGAAGACGAGTGCTTTCTTTGGACAGAATCAACTATAGTATTATGATGGATAATCACTATCAACTAATTACCACAACTTTATAGCGGATAGAATTTCAGCAATTCAAGATATAATATTAAGTTTTTTCTATTTTCTTTATTTTAAAACTCTTTAAAATAAAATTACAATGTACTTGACTTAACTTTATACTTTTAACTCTACATTCAAAATTATATTTTACTGATAATCGCGGCGGTCTACTCGTGGCCTTTCTAGTTGGTAACTTAAACGGCAATCAAACTTGCTAACAGGTGTAGCTTTAACTACACCTTTCTTTTGCTTTTGACCTTGACATTACAAAGTTCGTTGCTTTGATTTCGCCAATGGTCATATCCGTTTTTAATTTGCAGTGAAAGCATTAATTGACATCCATTTAAATTGCTGATTTTTGTTTAAGAACGGATGTTTTTCGCATTCAATAATTGATTTTTAGTCAAATTTTCACTGCTTATTTATAATATGTTACTTAAAATATAATAACTATGTTACATGATTTTTTGTATAATATTCATGCTTATTTTTTTTTTTTTTTTGTACCCTGAGAGCAGGTGTTTTTTTTTTTTTTTAGTATTTGTATACATGTGTTGTATATATGATATATCATATAGATTTTCCATTTATTTAATGGTGATAGGAACTAAAATCTTTCTTTTTGAGTTGTTTTTCTCCGCTGCGGAGAAAGAGTGCTGGACTGTTGTGGGTGGTTGGTCTTGTAAGGGTGGTTTTTCTTTTTCACGGTGTGCCTTCAAGTTGGCTTCTGGTATGTATTGGATGGTGTCGATATTTTCTCCATTGATTTTCATGCGTTGTTTTCTGTACTTATTTAGCCTGGCTAAAATTGGTAATCCTACTACGACGAGGATTAGAAATAGCATTTGTGTAGTAATGTAATAACGTTTGGAGTGTTTGTCTGTGTTGTGTATTCTCCAAATTTCTCTTAATTTGTAGCTGATCGATCTCGGTGTTGATTTCTTTTATTGATTTGGTATTACTTCGGAGTAGATCCCCCAACGTTTCGTGGCGGTCAGATTTTATATATATACAGTTGGGAACGGATAAGTGCAAAACGGATAAGTGAAATTCTTGTATAAGTGCAACAATTTTCAAATCCCGTATATTTTATCCAGTTTTACATATAAATTGCAAAGTTTAACTGAAAAACGGATAAGTGAAATTTCTGTATAAGTGCAACGTTTTATAATATCGAAAATGTATTCTCTCGTACGAAATAAAACGCATAAGTGCAACATTTGAATTGAGAAATTCGCAGAATTGTTCGGTTTTAAAAAATGTGCTCTGGCAGTACTAACCTTTTGTCAACTCTAAGCATATGTGAGTGAATATGTATTTGGTTTTGACATTTATTTTTTAACTGCTATTTCTGTACATATTTCAGCTGTACTCGGAGTCGTACAATTTATTGAAATCATTTATCAAGGGTTTAAAATGTACATAGTTTTGTTTTAAATTCATTAGTTTGATTTATTATTATTTAATTTAATTAAATTAAAAATATAAATTGTTTAGTTAAAATTATTATATACATTAATTTTAGATACATATCAAGAAAATGTCGGAAAAAAAAACTGAACTGCTTATCTGTTGAAGCAAAATTAAAAATTTTAAGAGAAATAGAAAAAGGTGAAACAAGAAAAGATGTGTCCAAAAAATATAAAATTTCAAACAAAACGCTGACAAGAATTTTAAAAAATGAGAAAAATTTAAAAAGTGTCGCATTAGAAAATAAAAATTCTCAAAAAAAAAATATCCAAAAAAAGCCACCACGAAAATGTTGATAATGCTGTATTATTGTAGTTCAAACAACTTAGGTCGAAAGGGTGTGTAATTTCAGGACCAATGATACTAGAAAAAGCAAAAAGTTTTGCAATTCAAATGGATGAGAATTTTGATCCAAATCCTGGGTGGCTTTCTCGGTGGAAGACAAAGAACAATATACAGTTCTCTAAAATTCAAGGTGAACAGTTAGGAGCAGATAGATCTGCAGCAGCAAGGTGGATAAGCAATGTTCTATCTGATATTTTGAAGGATTATACTGAAGAAAATATATTCAACGTGGACGAGTCAGCATTGTTTTACAAAGCTTTTTCTTGTGGTACAATGGCATATAAGGGGGAAAATCCAACTGGATATAAAATGGATAAAAGTAGAATAACTTTGTTGTTTTTATGCAATATGACTGGTACAAATAAGGAAATTTTTGCAATAGGAAAATTTAAGAGGCCTCGTTGCTTCAATAGGAAAAATATTCCAGTACCATATTATAATAACAGAAAATCGTGGATGAATCAAGATATTTGGATTAACATATTATCAACATTTAATTCTAAAATGAAAAGTGCCGACAGAAAGATAGTCTTGTTTGTTGACAACGCTGCTTGCCACAACTTACCAGAAAATCTTGAATTCTCTAACATTAATCTAAATTATCTACCTGCAAATACAACATCAATTATACAGCCGTTAGACCAAGGGATTATTAGAGCATTTAAGGTTTGGAAAGACTAACTTACGTATGCACTATGTTCTTAACTTTGTGTTCACATTTTAGGTTTACTACCGACATCAAATTGTTCGGAAGCAGCTACTTGTTGCAGAAACAAGTAAAAATTTGAAAGATTTCCTACGAACATTTTCAATATTAGATGGATTAAGAATGGTAAAACGGGCCTGGTGGTTGGTTACACCATCCACCATAAAGAATTGCTTTCGAAAAGCTGAGTTTATAAGATCTGTTTCTGGACCAGTTGAACCACCTGAAAACGATGAAGATATTATAACAGTTGATCTGCCAACTGAAATGACTGAAGAAAACCAGGAGATAATTGAAGCTGAAAATAATGAAGACTGTTTTGGAGAACTTACAGAGACTGGAATTATGGATGAAATTCTTAATGAAGAAGAGGAAAATGAAATTGAAATCGAAATTCTAAATGAAAAAAACCAGCAAAAAAGAAAAGAAATTACACGACGAGAAGTTTTACATTCTTTAGATATTGTTAGAACTTATATGAAACAAAAAAACTTACCACTGTCTTTTGTTGATGAAATTGAGGAAGAATTGTACAAAAGTTACAAACAAAATTTAATACAAATGTCTATGGAAAAATATATTATGAAATTTCAAGATTTGAAATTAAGAAGCTATGAAAAAACCCAAGAAAAGTCAGTAATTATTTGTTAATTCGATGTTTATTTTTATTTTATTTTATGTTATTTTATTTGACTTACAAGTACAATGTACAATACATACTTACATATACTATGTATGTATTATATTAACGCTGTATATATTGTTTTTTTTCAAAAACATATTCTTTTAAAATAAAATTTGAATTCAAATTTCTGTTGTCTTTTAGTTGAATTTCTGTTGTTTATTTACTTTCAAACAAATTATGTATGTAAAAGGAGGAAATTGTTTTATTTAAGGATAAGTGACCATTGTTGAACTTACGGATAAGTGTCCATTGTTGCAATTACGGATAAGTGACTATTGTTGCACTTTCGGATAACTGAAAAAACGCATAAGAGAGACGTTGCACTTATCCGTTCCCGTTGTCTTTTGGTTCTTTCGGTACGATGTCGTCTAAAGTATGGTTGAGTGTGAACTGTGGTATATTGGCGATGTGTGTTTGTAGTAAGAGGATCTGCGTTTGTGGTTGTTGAATGTTGATCATATAGTAGTACTAGATTGTGTATTTGAAAGCTACACTTTTGCAGGAGTGTAATCGTCCCTACACATTGGAATGCATTCTGAAAAACTTCTGTACCGCAATACGCTGTAAGTAAACAAGGTAAGTATGCTTTGTTAATGGTAAATTCCTTTGGCTCAATCATGGGTAGCCTTATTTCCACTAAAGTACTATTTTGTAGGAAAAGTGTATCTACTGTTGCGATTTGTGCTAGCACTGATGGATTTCTGAGTGTTTCATCCTTATTTTCTGGGTTGTTGAGTTTGTCCATTGCACGCATCAGTTGGAAGTTGGACACTATTAGTGGGTATAGTTGATGTTTATGTAAGGCATGAATTATGGCATAGTGCTCCTCAAGGTACTTGTTTATTTGTGATAGTTTTGATATGATGAACAGAACTATTTGATTGATCTCCGCATGGAACATTACGCTACGCATCTGGGTACGTATGTAAATAGCCAATATCGCTTTTCACTAGGTTTTGAAAGTGTTCCAGTTTTTGCTCGATCACATCTTCTTCCTGCGTTAAATTTCACAAACTGCTGGCCATTAATTCTGCATTTGATTTAATGATGACTAAACCTTTTTTTAGAATTTGTAGGCTTTCCTTGTCGTGTTCTTCCAAAAGCATTATCATCGTTAGGTCAACGATCACAAATAAAAAGTTCACGCTTTAATTGTGGAGAAAATGGTCACTGGGCTTCAAGATGTCCTAAACCAAAGAGACAGTGAGGATCATGTTTTAAATATGGCAAGAGCGGACACTATTCATCAAATTGTGACGATAAAAACACCGTAAAATTAATTGAAAATCTAGTTCCAGAATATAAGGTAAATTGTAAATATATCGACAATGATGAAAATAGAATCGGTTTTGTAGCCATAATAGATACTGGTAGTCCAGTTTCATTAATTAAGAAAAACTTTTGATTCATTAAATATTCCTTTAGAAGAAGAAAATATTGATTAAGTTGGTATAAATAAATCACCATTAAAAGTATTAGGTTCTTTTGAGATTGTAATTTTTAGTACCGGAATCGACGTGTTCATTTTGCATATTATGCCGAAATTTTATAAATGATGAAAATGTTTTAATTATTTTCGAAAAAAATGGTAATGTCACATTGAGAAATAAATTTGAATTTGAAATTATGATATCGATATTGTTGAAAATGAAAAGTCTAAATATGGAAAAAATAATGCCAATTTAGATATGGAGCCTTCTCTCAAAAATGATGTAAAATCTGAAATTAAAAATTTGTATAATTTGTATTTGAAAGAACTACCATACATAATCAAAAAGATATTTCAAATAATCCAATTGAAATAAAAATCTTACTTACTAATGAACAGCCATTTTATTTTAAACCGCGGAGATTGTCATTCACAGAGAAAAAGAAGTTTCGAGAATTTGCAATGATTTATTAGACAAAAATATCATTAGACCAAGTCATTCACCTTTCAGTAGTCCCATTGTGCTGGTTAAAAAAAAACAGGAGCACTGCGTATGTGTACTGATTATAGGTTTTTGAACAAAGTGACAGTTAAGGATCGATACCCCTTACCTCTTATTCAGGATCAACTTGAATGTTAAGCCGAAAAAAATATTTTAGTAAATTGGATTTAAAATCAGCTTTTTATAATGTTCCAGTTAGTTCCGATTCTGTTATGTATACTTCCTTCGTAACGCCATTTGGGCAGTACGAATTTCTGAAAATGCCATTTGGTTTAGCGAATGCGCCATCTGTATTCCAAAGATACATTCATAATATTTTTGAAAACATGATAATAAAAGGTGACATCCTTGTTTATATCGATGATATTCTCATCGATACTAAGACCGTAACAGAACATTTACAAATTTTAAATGAAGTATTTCGATTATTGGCAATGTATAATTTGGAAATAAGAATTGACAAATGTCATTTTGCCAAATTGGAAATTTTGCATTTGGGTTACGTCATTAATTCTAATGGAATCAGACCAAATCTCGAAAATATCAATACAGTATTAAAATTCCCAATACCTAAAAATGTTAAGGAGCTTCATAGTTTCTTAGGACTATGTTCCTATTTCAGGAAATTCATACCAAATTCTTCATGTTCGGCTAAGCCCTTGTACGATCTTATTAAAAAGGACTCTATTCTTAATTTTGGAAAGGAACAACTAGTTTGTTTTGAGAATTTGAAATTAAGTTAGTCGAAGCACCGGTTCTTAGTCTGTATACACCTTTGCATGAAACAGAGTTACATTGCGATGCCAGTGCAATTGGATTTGGTGCTATATTGTTGCAAAAGAAAGAAGATAGCAAGTTTCACCCCGTGTTCTATTTCAGTAAACGTACAACTACCACTGAAGCACAATACAATAGTTTTGAGTTGGAGCTTTTAGCTATCATTTATGCACTGAAAAGATTCAGAATTTACCTTCACGGTATTCATTTTTCTATTGTAACTGACTGCAATTCTGTTACTCTTGCTCTGAAGAAAAAGGATATTAATCCAAAAATTGCAACATGGGCTTTAGAGCTACAAAATTTTGATTATAGTATTAAACATAGATCTGGAGATAAAATGTCACACGTAGATGCTTTCAGTAGAGTAACTAATGTTTTAGTTTTAGAAGATAATTCATTCGAACAAAATTTAGCAATATGTCCGCATAAAGACAAGAAAATTAAAAAGGTTAGACTAAAATTGGAAAAATCAGAAAGTTCTCTTTTTAAGCTTTAAAATGGTTTAGTTTGCAGGAAAATTGGAGATAAAATTTTGTTTTATGTACCAGAATTAATGATAAATAATATTATTAGAGTTAATCATGATGAAATGGGTCATTGTGGTATTAACAAAACCATTGATTTGATCATGTCTACTTATTGGTTTCCGTCTATGCATTTACTTGTAAAACAATATATCGAAAATTGTTTAAAATGCATTGCTTTTCAGCCTTCTAGTGGCAAAAATGAAGGTATGCTTTATAATATACCTAAAGGAGATTCACCATTCATTACGCTATACATAGATCATTTTGGCCCGTTATATAAAACCAAAGCTGGAAACAAATTTATATTTTTAGTTGTTGATGCATTCACTCGATTTGTTAAATTGTATGCCGTAAAAGACACAAGTACAAAAATTGTTATTAGTTGTTTGAATGAATATTTTCGATATTATAGTAAACCGTCAAGAATAATTTCAGATAGGGGAAGTTGTTTCACATCGAATGATTTTGAATACTTTTGCTATTAAAACGATATTTATCATGTGTTAGTTGTCACTGCTAGTCCTCAAGCGAATGGTACTGTTGAGAGGGTGAATAGAACGATGATACCAATCATTGCTAAATTAATTGATAAAGACAAACAACTTCATTGGGACTCTGCCTTAAATAACGTAGAATTTGTGATAAATAACACTATAAATCGTTCAACAAACGAATTGCCAAGTAAACTTTTGTTTGGTGTAGCACAAAAAAATAAAATTTTGGATTTTTTGATAGAATGGCTAGATAAGAACGTTATTGTAAATGAAAGAGATCTAGAATCAATTAGAAAAAAAAGCTCTTGATAAAAATAAAGAGGTTCAAGAAAGTAATAAAAAAACTTATGATTTAAGACATAAAAAATCAAAATTTTATAATGTTGGTGATTTAGTCATGATAAAAAATTTCGATGTAACTGTTGAAAAAAGTAAAAAATTTATACCTAAGTTTAGAGGTATTTTTATTGTAAAGAAAATAATAGGTCATGATAGATATTTGATAAGTGACCCAGAAGGGTACCAAAATTCGAGTCGTGCGTTTTCAGGTATATTTGCCTCCATAAATATGAAATCATATCTAAATTTAAAAAAATAAATAAAAATATATTTTCGTAAATTTTTGAATAAATGTTTCCTTATAGATCGAGGGCGATCTAAGGTCAGGACGGCCGAAATTGTAGTAGATTTGTAGCGAAGTTAGATGTTACCATCACTGTGTATGTATATAAATACGAATAAAAAGAAAACAGAAAAAAAATATTTATTCTCACAACACTGCATGAAAATGTTATGAATCAAGTAATGTTCGACAGAATCCTTTACTTGATCGATAACACCCTTTTTTGTTGTGTAGTGGATTAAAAAGATTAGGTCTTTCAAGAAAAAACGCAAAAATTTACAATTCAAATAATTTTATTTAAACAAATAACTAAATCCTATAATATTCAAAAATACAAAATCAAAAATAAAATAAGACTATTAATTCGTGAAAATTGTTAATTTAAAAAATAATTCAACTTTAAATTCAAAGAGTTCTAATTCAATTTGTAAAAAAATAATTTAAATTTAAATCCAAAAAAATTTACAAAATCTAATATAATTCGCAATTCACAATTTCAAAATGAGTTAAAAAAAAAATATCAATTTAAATGTTGAACGAAAAAGTCTATAATTGTAGATGAATTAATTTTAATTGAATATTTTATCACTGAAGACGGCTCGGCTCATTCACTCAATTTAATTACGATTTCTGTAATAATAGAAAAACAAGAAAGAAAAGAAAATATATTACGAAGTACCAAAGGAAAACCTTAATGTATCGTTTTTGTTATAAACACAAAAAATTGTGGGTTGAGATATCTTAATATTTTATAGTCTATGGTATGATAGACTATACCTTGATAATATGATATTATATTATCAGAGGGCTAATTTAAACAATGCTGCAACACGTAGTGAGTAGTGACATTAACTATTCAGTGATAGCAGATAGTATAATAAGGAAACGAATGGTTAAATTGAAATAATTTAACGAAAAAGTGAGGTTAAAACTGAATTGGTTCAACCGTTTTGAAAATTAAAGATTTAAATGGAGTCTTAGTTGATTGCAACTAAGTCCAATTTAAACGTTGAAATAATTGAGTCAAGAGGCGTAAATACCTTTAAACACAATGTTAAGTAAAAATACTAAAATTTCGGTTCCATGGTCAGTACCCAATAGAACAGAAATTACTGAGAATTTGCTAAATTTCCTATCTTATGGTCTGTACCCAGTAAGAAGGAAATGTCTGAGAAAAAATAAAAAAAAATACTTACAGATCAATACTCTTGTAAGTAGACGATGATATCCTTCCTTAAGGTCAATTCCCTTTAAGTTCGGATAGGACTTCAAACTTGGTCAATTCCCAAAGCAGAAGTGACGATAGTTGACCAACCTCGAGTTTATATACTATTTAAGTTCTATTGTTTTGATTAATTGGTACAAATTCGAGATTGGTCAGCCATCTTGGTTTTGTTCATAAATGGTACATTTATTTTTTTTTTCTTTTTTAAAGTTTTGAACTTTACCTTATTCTAAGGTAATAAATTTTAATTCTAAAATTCGTAATTGAAATTTAGGTACATGTTGATATTGATAATTTTGCTATTAATAAATTTCCCTTTTTTAAATCTTTAATTTTCTGTGTTTTATATAAATTAGGTTCAGTGGAATAATTGAATTAGATTTATGGTTTTGTTTTGATGAAATAAGTTCAGTGGAATGACTGAATAAAAATTGAAATTTTGTTTTGATAAACGAATGAGTTCAGTGGAGTGACATGGCTAGTTTTGAAGAATTGAATTAGTTCAGTGAAGTGTTATGTTGAAGTCATTAAGTGAAATTATTGGTTTAATGGTTATATTTTTCAATGTGTTTCAGTTGTTTTTTTTTTTAAATGACTTCAACATTTTCCCGCCTCAAAAAAAAAGAGAAATTCAGAAAAACAACAAAGGACAAAGGACAAGAACAAACATAACATGTATAAATTTCGGTTCATACCTGTGATATTTTTACCACATACTTGTTTTCTCTTGTCCTAATTATTTTAAGAGCAATGTCTTCGAACCTTTGACGAAAGTTCCTTTTGATTGCAAAGACTTTTAGCCAAGGAATGGTTAGACATCGTACCTTTTGCCAAACGGTTGGATGGACAATGATGTAGTCCGGTGGAATTCCTTGTCTCATTCTTTGATAGATTCTATTTTTATATTCGTCGAACGTAATTCGTTTTCTGACCATGTTTTTTGTAGATGTCCTCTTTTTTTTATCGATGTATATATATAGATATATTTATATATATATTTATGTTTTTTATCGGGAGATGAAATTATGGTTTTTTATTTGTCCCTTTTTTGGAGAAGTTTTCTGAAAAAGAAGTAATAAAGGAAAAAAAAACACGAAAAGAGAAATAGCACGTTTGAGCACACCACGCTAGTGTAGTTCGATTTCACAAATGACAATTGACAGCAGCATGGTAATGACAGTGACAATTTGTTGTAATATAATGAAAATCTAGTAGCGTAAAGAAAAGAAATGTAGTAGATGAAAATTGTACAAGTTATGGATGTGACTTGTACTTAATGTCAACTGAATGCAACATTGTTTAATATAATAAGTTATGTTTGGCTTTCGACCGGCAATTTGCAAATTTTTGTAATAGGACGTAAATATTCTGTAGAACCAGTTTTAATTGTTACTACGCGTATTTTTCCATCACCACCAGGATGAACATTTACTACTCGCCCAAGTGGCCATCTAGTAGGAGGGCATTTTTCATCTTTTATTAGAACTAGATCGTTTATTTGTATGTTTTGTTGGTTTTCTTGCCATTTATATCTTTGCTGCAATGTGTGTAAGTATTCTTTAGACCATCTTTTCCAGAAGTGCTGAGTTAATTTTTAAATAGCTAACCAACGATTTACTAATGAAGTTCTTTCGTTAATTTCAGGTTCTGGTACTGCTAATAAATGTCTACCGATTAGAAAGTGACCTGGTGTTAGACTTACGTAATCGTTGCAGTCGTTAGAAATTGGGGTTAATGGTCTAGAGTTAACGCAGGCTTCAATTTGACATAAAAGTGTTTGAAATTCTTCTAAAGTAAACTTGGTATTTTGAATTATTCGTTTTAAATGAAATTTTATTGGCTTAACTCCAGCTTCCCATATGCCTCCGAAATGAGGTGCTGCTGGGGGATTGAAATGCCATTGAACGTTTTGTTCAGCTAAAGTTGGTATAATTTTAGATATGTTTTCTTTTTTCTTGAAACGCTATTCTGAATTCTTTCTCTAGTATGTGTTTAGCCCCAATGAAATTAGATCCACAATCGGAGTAAAGATTTGTGCAGATGCCTCTGCGACTAGTGAATCTTTTAAAAGCAGCTATAAAACCAGGAGCTGACAAGTCAGTATCTATTTCTAAGTGTATAGCCTTTGTAGTCATACAAATGAATAAACAAATATAGCACTTTAACATTTTTGCTGATCGTAATTTAGAGGTTTTGTAAAGAAATGGTCCTGCAAAATCTACGCCGCTGTTCGAAAATGGATACGATATATTAGTTCGATACAATGGTAATGTGCCTATGATTTGATGAGATGTTTTGGGGTTGTTTTTAAAACATGGAACACACTTATGAATTCTAGCTTTTATCGTATTTTTAGCATTTGGTAGCCAATATTTGGTATTTAAAGTGTTTAATACCAATTGAGTACCTCCATGAAGTGTATATTTGTGTATATCATCAATGATTAATTTTGAGATATGATGATTTTTTGGTAGTATTATAGGGTGTTTGGAATTATAAGGCAATTGAGCATGCTCTATTCTTCCTCCTACTTTTCCTACTTTTAATATTGACTCTTTATCTAAAAATGGGTTCAACCGATAAATTATACTTTTGTTTGAAACAGATTTTTGTTCCTTCAGATTTTTTATTTCTTCATGGAACGTACCTTTTTGAATTAAATGTATAATTTTTAATTCAGCTGCGTTCAACTCTGAACAGGTTAAAAATTTGCCATACTGGACCTTGCCCCCACAATTTATGATTAATTAATTCTTCAGGAGGTATCCCTCGAGATGCGCAATCTGCTGGATTTTGATCTCCAGGTACAAACAACCAGTTAGATGGACAGACATTATCTTGAATTTCTATAACTCTGTTGGCAACATATGATTTCCATTTTGATGGATGACCTTTTATCCAGCTCAGAGTTATAAGTGAATCTGTCCATGCATAGCTTTTAATGCTTTTCAGATTAAGATCTATTAAAACTTGTTTGATTAATCTTGATAAAAGTAGTCCACCCGTTAATTCTACTCGAGGTAATGTTACCGATTTGGTTGGAGCTACTCTTGTTTTTGAAGTGATTAATGAAGTGAAAACAGTTTCATTAATTTTGATTTTTAAGTAAATAACTGCAGCGTAAGCACTTTGAGATGCGTCGGAGAAACCATGTAATTCTATATGGACTGAATTTGACATATGAATCCATCTTGGAATTTTAATTTGTTCAACAGATTTTAGTTGTGATCGAAAATTAATCCATTCATCTTGAATAGATTTTGGAAGTTTCTCATCCCAATTACATCCCATTACCCACAAACGTTGTATGAAAATTTTTGCGGAAATAATTATTGGTGCTAGCCATCCCAAAGGATCAAATAATGATGCTACTTCTGACAAGATTAGTCGTTTAGTATACGAATGTTTGCTTGGTGGAAGAGTTACTGTAAAACCAAATTCGTCAGATGCTGGGAACCATTTTATTCCTAACGTTTTCATTGATTCTGACTCTGAAATGTCTAGTTCATTCTTAATTTCTCTATTTTCTAATGGAATATTTTGTAACAAATCTAACTTATTGGCTGTCCATTTACGAAGATTAAACCCTCCCCTTTTTAACATACATAATAATTCTTTTTGAAGTTTTAAAGTTTCTTGAATGGTGTTACCTCCACATAGAATATCATCTACATATGAATAGTTAGTTATGCAATTAGCTGCTAGAGGAAAGTTTCGCCCTTCATTTTCAGCTAGTTGAAATAGTGTTCTTATAGCTAGAAATGGTGCGGGAGTGGTTCAGAAAGTTACTGTTGTAAGAGCATAGTCTTTCAGTGTTTCATTTGGACTCGACCTCCATACTATACGCTGATAATCTTGCTGATCTTTCCTTATTTTAACCATTCTGTACATTTTTTCAACGTCAGCTGTAAAAGCATATTTGAATTGTCTCCACTTAAGCAATGTACTCCACAAAGTCGGTTGAATAGTTGGACCAGTGAGCATTTGTTCGTTTAGTGATTTACCATTTGAACTTTTGCTGGAAGCGTTAAAAACTACTCTGAGCTTAGTTGCTGTACTTTCTTTAAACACCGCATGGTGAGGTAAGTAATAATTCGTTTGATCAGAATTGTCAGTGTACTTAACTTCTTTCATATGATCTAACTTAAGATATTCGTCAATACAATCTTTATAAAGATTGTAAAACTCTGAATTTTGTTGAAACTTTCTCTCTAGCTGATAAAATTGTTGAGGTTGAGCTGCTTTATACCTAGAATGTCCCAATTCTGGTTTTTGGTTATTCTTAAATGGTAGTGCTACCTCATAACTACCATATGGTAAGCGTTTAGTAGTGGTCTTATATAAATCTTCACAAAGTTGTTGGTCAGGAGTAAGAGGGAGTTTTTGTTCAATTTCTTCTATTTCTCAAAATTTTTTCAACGTATTATTTAAGTTTTCAAGTGTAGTGACATTGAAAAATGTTAAAGTACTTGGTTGTATGAGAGATTTAGAAACTGGTCCCATAATGATCCATCCCAGTTGTGTATTTTGTGCTGTTGGAGTATCATCCTTGCCTTTAATTAGACCTGTTTCCAGAATGGCACTGTATACGTCAACTCATAGAAGTAGATCTATAGGACCTGGTTCAGAAAATTGAGGATCTGCTAATTTAATTTTATCAAATTGCCTGAATTGAGTTTTGTCGACAGGTTGTAGTGGAGAATTATCAGTTATTTGATCAATTATTAAGGCGTGTAAATTTGTTTTAAATGGGGTTACTAGAGATTGAATTTCTAATGTGGTTTGTTGATGCACTTGTGCAGTTGGAGTTTTTTCAAGTCCTGTGACTTGAATATTAGTTTTGTTACGTTTTAATTTTAATTTTTTCGCAATAGATTGTGTTATGAATGATAACTGTGAACCAGAGTCGATTAAGGCTCTAAAGGTACACGTATGTCCATGAGGACCTTTAGCAGTTACTAATGCTGTAGCTAACAAACATTGAATATTATTTGTATTAAACAATGTGGTACTAGAGTTTGGTTTTTGAATCGTTTGTTCCTGTAATTTTTGAACTTGATTGCTATTGGTTGTACCTTGTTCATTTTTTGTTGTTTGTGCATTTGAAGGTAGTTTGTTTGTATCTACGTGAAGTAGAGTATGGTGTCGTTTCTTGTATTTTGAGCAAGAATACTTACTTTTGCAATTATACAATGTATGTGTAGGTGAAAGACAATTTCTACATAATTGTTTTTGTTGCACAAACTCACTTTTTAGTTGATAACTCAGTTGATTGCATTTATTCAACTGATGGTTTGAATTACATTTCAAGCATTTTTGTGGTTGATTTAAGAACGATTTTTGGGGATTATTATTTGGAATGAATTTTATTCCTAAATTTGAATGCATTGATTCTAATGTTCTAAATCTCTTGGTTAAAAATGTAATGAATTGTGTGTACGTTGGAATATCTATAGAACCGCTTTGTTCACGTTCCCACAAATACAAAGTTTCATGAGGAAGTTTTTGAGTTAGTGAGTATAATTTTTATTATTTATTGGATCCCAATTACTAACATCTATGTTTAAAGTTTTTAGCTCATGTAAAACTTCCTCAGTTATATCTATAAAGTTTCTAATTGTATTGGCTGATTCAACCTTAATATCTGGTTGACTCAATAATTTTTTAAGATACATTTGTACTAGAACCTTCTTGTTGTTGTATCTCTCTTGTAATAGATCCCAAGCCTTTTCATAGTTATCATCCGTTACATCAATTTGTCGCAAAAGACGTTCTGCATCACCCTTTACCGACGTTTTAAGATAATGTAATTTTTGAACTCTTGATAGTGCAGGATCTTTGTGTACTAAAGATGTAAAAAGATCATGAAAGGATCTCCAATTCTGATAATTACCGTCAAACGTTGGAATTGTAATTTTTGGTAACCTAGCATCAGATGTGGAAAAAGAAGGTAAAGTTAAATTTCCTTCAGACGGCCTTTGTGCTAATGACACCGTTGATGGTGATGGAAATTTTGTCTCTAAATGACCCTTTAAGAGAGAAATGAATTCTAAATACAATTCTTGAGTGGTATCGTAAAGTGAGCCTTTAATGTAATCTTCAGCGATTTTGTCGTCATTTTCGTATATAGTAAAATGATTATCTTGAAATTTTGACCACGTTTTATTTGCGATGTCTATGTAACCATCAATATGATGCCTAGTAATATTGGTATCTTTGATTTTATCATAGCTACTCATAGATTTAGTTAATTGTTGTTGTAAAGCCGTTTGGCTTTTGATAATTTTTGCGCACTCAATTTTGCCCATCTTTTTAAATCCGGCTCGAAGGACCAATAAAAATGTTATGAATCAAGTAATGTTCGACAGAATCCTTTACTTGATCGCCTTTTTTGTTGTGTAGTAAATTAAAAAGATTAGGGCTTTCAAGAAAAAACGCAAAAATTTACAATTCAAATAATTTTATTTAAACAAATAACTAAATCCTATAATATTCAAAAATACAAAATCAAAAATAAAATAAGACTATTAATTCGTGAAAATTGTTAATTTAAAAAATAATTCAACTTTAAATTCAAAGAGTTCTAATTCAATTTGTAAAAAAATAATTTAAATTTAAATCCAAAAAAATTTACAAAATCTAATATAATTCGCAATTCACAATTTCAAAATGAGTTAAAAAAAAAAATATCAATTTAAATGTTGAACGAAAAAGTCTATAATTGTAGATGAATTAATTTTAATTGAATATTTTATCACTGAAGACGGCTCGGCTCATTCACTCAATTTAATTACGATTCCTGTAATAATAGAAAAACAAGAAAGAAATGAAAATATATTACGAAGTACCAAAGGAAAACCTTAATGAATCGTTTTTGTTATAAACACAAAAAATTGTGGGTTGAGATATCTTAATATTTTATAGTCTATGGTATGATAGACTATACCTTGATAATATAACGGAGCAACATATATAGAGGAACACTTAGTACTGGCTCGAATGTAGGCAAAATTTTTAAAATTTTATGACCTGTGCGGGAAGTGTGAGGGACGAAAAGTTTCTATCTCTCACGAAAAAATATATGAGAAAACTTTCGTTTATTACTCAGTTGCTTCTTACACAAAATATTATTTGTATTCATATAAGATAAACATATACATGTATACCTAATTCCTTATTCATATTGTTGCGTTCTAAAAAATTTATACATTTCTCATATATCCCTTCTAAAAACCAACAAAACACAAAAATATACCAATAAAGTGAAAAAAAAAAAGAAAAAAATGTACACGATCGTAAATAATTATGTATGTGTTGACGACATATATATTACGTTTTAACTATACGCATTGTATTCAATTTCTTCCTTCAAGAAAAATAAAAAAAATTTAGTGTGATATATATTTTTTGTAAAATTTTTCTCAAACACATATACACATTTTTTTGTACGGTGGTCGGTGATTATAGTCAAAATAATATGAGTTGGCGCATGTCTTACATGTGTTACTGATCTTCTTGTGTATACATATACGAAGGAAGAAACCTCTTTCTTAGAATTTACTACAACAAAAATGCATGTTTGTAAGTATCTTTTCTTCTGCGCATAGTTTTCTAGTACAATATAATACGATTAGGCATCTTTTTTAAATCGAGCTATACCTATACATATTTTTGGTCTTTTGCATTGAAAAATGTATAGAGGTAAAGGAAGAAGGGTAATGTTAACACTCACTATATTTTGTTAACATTTAACCTTTTAGAATCTAATACCTTTTTTAAATTGTTCACTTCTATTGAAAAATTTAATTTTATTTCAAATATATTGTTACGTCTCCAAAGGAACGATTACCGTTCTCATAAGAAAATACTTTCAAGCATGGTAACTGAAACTCAAAGTAAAAACCTAAACTCATCAAAACTAACCTTTTTTGGATTCTTATTAATCAAAGAACTTATTAATTAGTAAATGCATTTTCTCATACCCACAAAATTGCAAACTCGTAAAAAAGAATTAATAATCACTTTCTCACAATACAAAAAATACTTAGATTGCAAAATAGACAAAATCACTTTCCCATCATTCTAGGTGTAATGTTTAAGTTAAGTAACAAAATTGTAAAGGAAGTTAAATGAATCAATTAAGTCAGTTTCGATTTGTGTCTCGTCGTGAAAAGTAGTAGTAGCAAGTAAACTTAAGAATAGAAAATAAAGTGTCAATGTAAAAATTCTGTTTAATAAAATCAGTGTGTGAAATAAAAATTAAAACTTGTGTTTTTATAAAAAATTTTTTTTTATTTCAAAATTTTTTTTTTTGAAACATTTTTTTGTTCGACAATTTAAGTGGCGCAGTCGGTAGGATTCCAATAAAAAGGAATCCAGGATAAAGGACAAAAAAAAAAAAAAAAAAAAAAATAATAATAATAATAATAATAATAGAAATAAAAATACAAGTGAATAATCAAAATACTTTAGTGAATAAATTAAAGTGAATAATCAAAATACTTAAGTGAAGAAATAAAGTGGATTACATGAGTCTACCAGAAGATTTTGTTGCAAAATACAAAGAATATCTTGAACCTAAATCACCAGCATCATCAGATGATACTTGGGACCTTGAGGACTACCTCGAATTTAAACGACAATTAGATGCTTTAACAAAAAAAAGAAAAAGACTTTCAAAAAACAAAACAGTAGAAAAAAGATACAACTTAAGAAAAAGGAATATTAATAATAAAACTGGATAACTCAATTCGAAAAATAAAAAGACAAAGCACACGCTACTTACCTTATTTCTTTATGGAAGGAAACGACGACACGACAGCAGGAACTCAAAATAACACAACACTTACAACACAGAACAACATAACATTGGTGCATCAACAGGAAAGCAACATGGACTTGAACATTGATCAATTAAAATACATCAGCAGTTTACCGGAATTTAGTGGAAAAGGTAACGAATTGTTTACATTTTTAGAATTAGTAGATCAAATAATCTCTTTAGTGTCTAAATATAACGTTAATAGTCAATCAATTTTGTTAAATAAAATAAAAAGCAAATTAAATGGTAGGGCTAGAGAAGTTGTAGAAATAAATAGCCATCTTAAATCCTGGTCTGAAATAAAAAGTGTTTTAATCGAAAATTTTGGCGACAAAAAGTCATCCCTACAAATTTTTGACGAGTTGAGGAGCGTAACCTTTACCTCTAATTGCATTGATTTTTACAATCAAATTACAAGTATCTTGAGAAGATTAAATAATAAAATAAAAAGTGAACCGAATTCGAACGAAATAGCAAAAGCAAACATTCAGACTGGTTTAAGAATCTTTAAAGATAAACTACCGGAACCAATGCGTTCAATTTTATTTAGTAGAGATCCCAAAACATTAGAAGAAGCATTAGACATTTTAGTCGAAGGAAATTATGCGCACTATAATCCATTTAGACATAATAGTATTAAAACGAAGAATTTTCATGAATCTAATAAGCCTAATACCCAAAAGCCTCATTCACCATATCCTATACCCAGTAAATGTAAGACATCCCCAATACAACGTTAATAGGCAAAATTCAGAGCAAACAAGTAATAGATCACAATTCTCTCGAAAAAATCAACAACCCAATTTTAATAATAATCCTAATAATAACTATTTTAATAGGAATAATAACAACAATAATAATTATGGCAATAATAGGCCAGAACCTATGGACATTGATGTATCTACCAATTCTAGAATTAATTCATTAGAAACTCAAAATACTGTTGAAAATTTTCACTTTGTAGTCTCGGAAGACAGAACTTACCTTATATAAAGATACAATCTAAAGGAAGGCCATTGAAATTTATCATCGACACAGGAGCTACGACAAGTATAATTAATACTGGCATCTGTAACCCAAAATACGCAACAAAGATTATGCCTATGAATATTAAAACACTAACGAATATTATTCCTTGTGATACGAAAATAACAATTGACTCCTTTTTAGAATTTGACTCTGAAGACAAATTGGAATTCCTTGAATTAAAATTTCATGATAAATTTGACGGGTTGATAGGTAATAACATAATGTTCCCTCTAGAAGCTGAAATAAACTACAAAAATAAAGTTATGAAAATAAAAACAGGTAATGAAATCCCGCTATACTTCAATGCAGATGAAGAAGTGGAATATAAAATTCCTGTGCCTATTAAAGAACTTGAGACATTTCAAAACGAAGTCTTTACAGATGAAAACGAAATCAGGTGCGACCACCTGAACCAGTCCGTAAAGAGCGAACTATTAAAAATAATAAAAGAATTCGACAAAGCCTTTTATCATAAAGGCGACAATTTATCGTTCACCCACGAAATAACACACAAAATAAACACAATAAATGAGATCCCAATTTATACAAAACTTTATCGTTACCCTGAAGTTCACCGTCACGAAGTTCATACACAAATTGACGAGATGCTAAAACAAGGCATAATTAGGCCTAGTGATTCCCCATATTCGGCCCCTATTTGGGTCGTACCTAAAAAACTCGATGCGTCAGGAAAAAAAAATGGCGTATTGTTGTTGATTATAGAAAATTAAATAATGTAACAATAGACGACAAATACCCCATCCCAAATATTGACAATATTTTAGATAAATTAGGCAGAGCAATGTACTTCACAACGTTAGATTTGGCAAAGGGTTTTCACCAAATTGAAATAGCAAGAGAAGATATTAAAAAAACAGCCTTTAGCACAGATAGTGGTCATTATGAGTTTGTCAGGATGCCATTCGGATTAAAGAATGCTCCTGCCACCTTTCAACGGCTCATGAATTCCGTTTTAAAGGAATTCATAGGTAAAATTTGTTATGTATACCTTGACGACATAGTCATTTTTAGTACTAGTAAAGAAGAACATTTTGATTCTTTGAAAAAAATTCTAAAAAGACTACAGGACGCTAACTTAAAAATTCAATTAGACAAAAGTGAATTCATGAAACAAGAAACAGAGTTTCTTGGACACATTATAACAACAAAAGGTATAAAACCGAATCCCAACAAAATAGAAGCGATAAATAAATTTCCCATTCCTAGAACACCAAAGCAAATAAAATCATTCTTGGGCCTCGTAGGATACTATCGAAAATTTATCAAAGATTTCGCTAAAATTGCAAAACCAATGACAACATACCTAAAAAAGGACAAACGCATAGATGTCAATAATTTAGAATACAAAGAGTTGTTTGATAAATTAAAATTGTTAATCACTACAGACCCCATTCTGGTGTACCCAGATTTTTCAAAACAATTCACATTAACCACTGACGCCAGTAATTTTGCTATTGGCGCTGTCTTGTCTCAAAACAATCACCCAGTTTGCTATGCATCGCGAACACTTAACGAACATGAGTGCAAATACTCGACCATTGAGAAAGAGCTACTTGCAATAGTATGGGCAACGAAGTATTTTCGCCCCTATCTTTACGGTAGAAAGTTTATAATTAAAACAGACCACAAACCCCTACAATGGCTTCACAATCTTAAAGAACCGAATACAAAATTACAACGTTGGAAAGCAAAATTAGAAGAATTTAATTTCGACATTGAATATCTAAAAGGCCGAGAAAATAAGGTCGCCGATGCTCTGTCAAGAATAGAGATTAACGCCAATGAATTAGAATTGGACGACATCAGGTCGACTGACGCGGCAATACACTCAGCCAACGAAGACAGCACCGAGTATATACCAATATCTGAATCTCCCTTAAATTTTTATAAGACGCAAATTATAGTTGAAAAAGGTTCACCTTCAAAGGAAAATTTCGAAAAAGTTTTTGGTAGAAATAGGAAAACATTTAGGCATCCAAGTCCTGACGGAAACTTCTTTATAAATTTACTAAAAACACATTTGCCTTATAAAGGAATAGTAGGCATCATGATAGAAGACGTCAATCTCTACAATTTGTTTCAAAATACCTACATAAAACATTTTTCAAAAAATAAGCTGTTAAAACTTAACAAGTGCTCTTATTTGTTGAGAGATATAAAAAATCGTGACGAGCTTCAAGAACAAATATTAAAACAACATAACGAAATGAACCATAGAGGTATCAATGAAGTGTATTTGGAACTGAAAAATAAAATTTATTTTCCAAAACTTAAAACAGAAATTCAGAAAATAATAAACAACTGTCATATTTGCAATACCGCTAAATATGAGCGACACCCCCTTAGATTGCCATACAAATTAACCCAAACCCCTAGTAAACCCCTAGAAGTGATTCATATGGATATTTGGTTTAAAAGTAAAGGCAACCCTTACCTTACAGTCATCGACAAATTCACCAAGCATGCACAAGTTATCCCCCTAAAATCTAGAAACTTGTTAGACCTTAAAAATGGGTTAATGTTATACATAGCATCCTTTGGGAAACCCAAAAAAATCATTACAGATCAAGAAAAAAGTTTCAATAGCCTAAATTTTATTAATTATGTGAAAAATGAAGGCATAGAAATTCATTTTACCACCCCAAATAATCATACAAGTAACGCTGATATCGAACGATTCCATAATACGCTGAACGAGCACCTTAGAATACTTAAGGTAATCGAAAATGAACAGAAATCTCCACTAGATGAAGACGCAGTTATCAAAAGCGTGAAAGTTTACAACGAAACGATTCATTCAGTTACAGGAAAAAGGCCAATAGACTTTCTCAATGGAAAAATAGATCCTAGAGAATACCCATTAATTCACGAAATGGTCACAAAAACGAAAAGGAAAAAAATAACAACTCTCAATAAAAATAAAGTAACCGAACAACCTTCAGACTACCTAAAACTCAACCGAATTACTAAACTCCAACCTTATCACAAAAAAGTCACCATTGAAAAATCAGGAGATGAGCATTTTATAATTAACAAAGAAAAAATACCACGATACATGAACCAGTTCAAAAGAAAACAAAAATACCAAAAATAAATGAATTTTTTTGCTCTTTTCACAGGCATTACTGTCTTTCTATTCCTACTAATACCCACCTATACTTTGGGAAACCCATCGATCGAAATAAATGAAATACAGTCTGGAAATGGTTATATCCTCTTCCAAGAGTCAAAACTCAAAATAATTCACAACTACAAAAGGATTATGCATATTATAGACCTTTCTCAATACGAAGATAGTATCAATAAATTAGAGTTAAACATTTTCCAACTTCATAACAAAACCCAAATTCCAACAACCCTATTACACAATCTCAAATATTTGAAAGAAAGTTTTAATAACATCATCCCCCATCACGTGAACAAAAGAGGCCTGCTCAATATTGTAGGTAAAGGCCTACGACTCCTCACCGGTGTAATGGATGACGACGAGCGCGAAGAGATTAACAAAAAATTCAATATAGTTGAACAAAACAACAAGCAAATTATCGGAAACGTGAACGATCAAGTCCAGATAAACAAACAAATTTCAGACCAGATAAAAAATGTGACAAACTATGTAAATCAAGTTCAGGATAAATTAAGTAGTAGTATAAATGAAATAACTAATCATGTTAGTAAAGTAGATCATGAACTAAAATTTTTTATGATTATAACAGAAATAAACGAAAACATAAATATCCTTTTAAAACAAATATTAAACATTAGAGAAGTAATTTTAACAAGTAAGCTAGGAATATTAACTAGAGATATTTTAACACAAACAGAAGTTATAAACAATAATATCACGATCGAGACACTACCTTATGTAAAAAATAATGTATTCTTTAAAGAAAATGTAATAGTTGTCGTAATTTCAATACCAAATTTTGTGAAAAGTAATTACTTTAGAATGATAATTAAAAAAATTCCTAGTAAAAATAATTCGCTAGAACTAGATACTGAAATAGAAAAAATTATTGTTTGTAATCAAGAAATTTTTGTAAACATAGAAAAACAAAACATTTTAAAAAAAGAACTAATCCCATACGAAGATCAATGTATCGCAAGACTATTAAAAAATGAAATAGCAAATTGTAATTATCATAAAAATGTAACAGAAAACATAGAACCCTTATCAGATAGCGTAGTAATTACTAAAAACTTAAAAGAAACGTTACTTATTAATAACTGCGAACAGCAAATGGAAATCAAAATAAAAGGCAACAACATAATCAAATTTACAAACTGTAGCATTTCAATTGGAGACTTTCACCTTGAGAACACAGTAAGAGAATACCATACCAAGATATTGCCATACGTCGAACGTAATATCACGGTCAAGCAACCGTGTTGTTGTTATAAACACAAAAAATTGTGGGTTGAGATATCTTAATATTTTATAGTCTATGGTATGATAGACTATACCTTGATAATATAACGGAGCAACATATATAGAGGAACACTTAGTACTGGCTCGAATGTAGGCAAAATTTTTAAAATTTTATGACCTGTGCGGGAAGTGTGAGGGACGAAAAGTTTCTATCTCTCACGAAAAAATATATGAGAAAACTTTCGTTTATTACTCAGTTGCTTCTTACACAAAATATTATTTGTATTCATATAAGATAAACATATACATGTATACCTAATTCCTTATTCATATTGTTGCGTTCTAAAAAATTTATACATTTCTCATATATCCCTTCTAAAAACCAACAAAACACAAAAATATACCAATAAAGTGAAAAAAAAAAAGAAAAAAATGTACACGATCGTAAATAATTATGTATGTGTTGACGACATATATATTACGTTTTAACTATACGCATTGTATTCAATTTCTTCCTTCAAGAAAAATAAAAAAAATTTAGTGTGATATATATTTTTTGTAAAATTTTTCTCAAACACATATACACATTTTTTTGTACGGTGGTCGGTGATTATAGTCAAAATAATATGAGTTGGCGCATGTCTTACATGTGTTACTGATCTTCTTGTGTATACATATACGAAGGAAGAAACCTCTTTCTTAGAATTTACTACAACAAAAATGCATGTTTGTAAGTATCTTTTCTTCTGCGCATAGTTTTCTAGTACAATATAATACGATTAGGCATCTTTTTTAAATCGAGCTATACCTATACATATTTTTGGTCTTTTGCATTGAAAAATGTATAGAGGTAAAGGAAGAAGGGTAATGTTAACACTCACTATATTTTGTTAACATTTAACCTTTTAGAATCTATTACCTTTTTTAAATTGTTCACTTCTATTGAAAAATTTAATTTTATTTCAAATATATTGTTATGTCTCCAAAGGAACGATTACCGTTCTCATAAGAAAATACTTTCAAGCATGGTAACTGAAACTCAAAGTAAAAACCTAAACTCATCAAAACTAACCTTTTTTGGATTCTTATTAATCAAAGAACTTATTAATTAGTAAATGCATTTTCTCATACCCACAAAATTGCAAACTCGTAAAAAAGAATTAATAATCACTTTCTCACAATACAAAAAATACTTAGATTGCAAAATAGACAAAATCACTTTCCCATCATTCTAGGTGTAATGTTTAAGTTAAGTAACAAAATTGTAAAGGAAGTTAAATGAATCAATTAAGTCAGTTTCGATTTGTGTCTCGTCGTGAAAAGTAGTAGTAGCAAGTAAACTTAAGAATAGAAAATAAAGTGTCAATGTAAAAATTCTGTTTAATAAAATCAGTGTGTGAAATAAAAATTAAAACTTGTGTTTTTATAAAAAATTTTTTTTTATTTCAAAATTTTTTTTTTTGAAACATTTTTTTGTCCGACAATTTAAGTATATATATACCTATTACACAAAAAAATTAAAGAAATTTTATTTTTTTTATTTAAAAAAAATTATGTTTCACAATTTTAAATTTAACTTTTACAAATTTTACTTCTAGTTACACTTAGCTCTTTCTACTGACTAATTTTGTAAAGTCATTTAATTTATAATGAAACCTTCGTTTTCTTGATCAAATAGAACATTATCCAGTTAATATTTGATAATTTTGCTGAGGGTGTAAAATTATCAATATTCAAATTTTATTTCAATTCTTTGTTTATATTACTCGGCTATTCTTTAATTGATTTTTAAACTTCAATATTAATATAACTATGATCAGAATGTTTTCATTGTTCAATTGGAATTTATAACTTAAACAAAATTTAATTATTCAATTGGAATTTATAAATTAAACAAAATTTAATTATTCTTTTGGAATTTATAAAATAAACAAAATTTAACTACTAAAATTGGGCTTAAATGACATCATGCTATTTAAATGCCTATTATTATTATAAAAATACGTATTATTGTTTGTTATGAAGAATACTTATTATTGTTATGGGTACGGTTACATAACACCTTCCCCCTTAAAGAAAATTAATCTTTATGAGGTTAATTTTCAATATTATAATTAGTTAAAGACCGTGTTAATCTTTGGCTGTTTTTTCTATATGTTTGCCTTTCTTTTATCAAAGGTCTGTTTTGAGTTTGTAAATCTTGAATACTAGTTAATTGATGAGTTTCAGGATGATATTGAACAACTATATCTGTTGGTGGTCTTGTATCTTGTGTAGTACAGCAATTATATATATTTATCAAACATTTTTCGCATGAATCAAAGGGATTCTTTTTGAACATTTTATAACATCTACAGCATGAACAGCATTTACAACATATAAAAAGTATCAATAACCCAATTGTAAAATATATTATAATAGTAAATATTGAAGGGTATTTAATTAGTGGAGGATGTCTTTGAGCTTCTTTAATTTTATTATTCATTTCATCTAAATTATGATTCAATACTTTCATGTCATCTAAATTAACATTTATTAATTTTATTGGATTTAATTTTAAATATTCATGTGAAAAATTAAATTTTAATTTTTTACAACAATCATCTTCTACAATACTAATATTTGGTATAATATTAATATATTCACTGGTGATCACGTAATCAGGTATTAATTGTATTGATCCAATATATGCCTTACATTTATTATCTAAAGTTAGAATAATATTTTCTGATAATTTTTCATCAATTATTTTTTCATTATTATCATTACATAAAATCGTTAATGGCTTATTTTCTGAACTTATAACTATCCACTGATTAAATTTTAATTTTTGAATTATTTCTATTTCTCCATATAAAATCTTTGTATTACATTCTTTGGGTATTTCATTGTTTACAAGATTTAACATTACAATTTCACAATTAGGTTTTTGATTTACAACATATTTTTCATTTGTTTTACAAATAAAATTTTCATTTTTTATTGTTTTACATAATTTTAAATCGTTTATTGGTATATAATTTTGTCTATTTTGTGATACTATTAAATATTTATAATTCGGTTGAATATAAGAATAAGATTTTCTATCATAATCATGAGGAATTGGCAAGGGATACAATTGATAAACATTATACAACATTTCTTCTGATAAAGGAATGCTGATTATGAAGACCAAATTACCGTTCATAAAATATGATTGTATTTCAGAAATTTCTATTATCTTATGAATGTTTTCTATTTCTGGGGATAATGGAAATGTTAGCCCTATTAAATTAGAATTTGGAACCGATTTTAATTCATTACTTAGTTGTAAAGGAGTTATTATAAAAGGATGCAAAACATTCCTTTTTGTAAATAAAATAGTATTAATTATATTATCAAATTCTTCATTTAATTCATTTGTAAGATATGTTAATGTTGTAAAATGTTGTGTTATTAATTCTGATATTGTTAATCTATTAATGTTTTTAACTTCTTCTTCATTAAATTTATCAAATTTCTTTATATTTTGATTTAATAATTCCTCATTAAATTTTAAATTACTAACCGTTTGATTAAAATTAGAAATTGTAGTTTTAACTACAGATATTTGATCTTTCATCAAATCAAATATTTTATTATCATCGTTTTTCACTTGATTCAATACTGTATCATAATATTCAGCATCATTTGCATCCATCGTACCAAATATCGTCTTAAACATAGTTCCTACAGCATTTAACCAACCGCGTTTTTGCCGACGATGTCCAAGTAAGTCATTAATTGAACGTGATTTTACAAATAAATTAGGTATTTTAATTGAAAGATAGTGTAAAGATTGAGCACAATAAAATTTGATTGCATTATTATCTGTTTTTTCACATAAGTTAACAGATTGTTTATAATAATTTTCAACAATATTTAATTTTACATTATAATTGCTTATATTAGTATAAGTTATTAATTTCCAAAAGCTATTATAAACTTTTGCATGACCCAAATTTTCATAAAATATTCCACTACTACGATGTATTTTTTCTATAGAATATAGTTTGGTTTGTGCTATCCCTTGATGCATCAATAGACTTAAAATAGATCTGTAATTTTAAAAACAAGGTTTTATTCGATTTTTATGCATTTTTATTTCTTTTTTCTTAATTTTTAATATAACATTAGGATCTTCTATTTTTAATATTTCATAAGGACCGTTATACAATGGTGATAATTTTTTACAAGTTCTTTTTGAAGTATTTTGTAAGTAAACTTTGTCACCCAGTTTGTATTTTATATTAGTTTTATCACTAACTTTCTTATCATATTGATTCTTTGAATTTTCTTTAGACTTAATAATATTTTCTCTAGCAATTTCTTGAGATTTATTCAATCTAAATTTTAATTGATGTAAATAATTGTCATAAGTGTAATGAAATTCAGGAGTTTGTGTAATAGTTGAAGGTAATTTTGGTTTAACACCAAATACTAATTCATGAGGTGAAAATTTAGTCGTTGAATGAATGGATGTATTATATGAGAACATAGCCATTGGTAACCATTCATCCCAATCATTTTGGCTATTATTAATATAATGTTTTAGATAATCTTTAAGAGTTGCATGTGACCTCTCTAATGCTCCATTCGTCTGAGGATGATAAGGAGTACTTTGAATTTGTTTTATATGAAGTAACTTAGAAAATTCTTTCATTAATTGAGACGTGAAATCAGTTCCTCTATCAGAAAGTAATATCTTTGGTATACCCATGTAACTAACGAATTTTAATAAACAATTCGCAACTGTTTTAGATTCTTGATTTGATACTGCAAAAGCTTGTGAATATTTTGTTAAATCATCTTGCATAGTAATTATGTATTGATTACCCGATTCTGTTATTGGTAATGGTCCAACGACATCAATACATAATTTTTCAAATGGTATGGTTGAAGTAGTAGTAATTTCCATAGGAGCTTTAAAAGTAAATCTTAAAATTTTATTTTTCTGACAAAATTCACGAGATTATATTTTTTAATTTGCTCTTTCATATTTGGCCATTTATATTTTGCTTTAATTCTTTTATAAGTTTTATGAAAACCACTATGTCCTGACATTGGGTCATCATGAGTTTCTTTTAAAATCAAAGGTATTTGATGTTTTTCTGGTATAATTATTTTATTTTGATGAATAGTAATTTTTATTTCACAATTTCTAAAAATGTAAAGTATAATATTTTTAACTTTGTTATATTTCAATTGATTTATAGAATCTTCAAAATTAGGTAAAGATACAGATGTAATTTTCTCAGATTTGAGCTTGTCACGTAAATTTATCAATGTATAAAACAAATCTTGATATGTAGCTTTTTCCCAAAAATTATATTTTATAAAACAATGATAAATAAATTTTTTATTTTTGTTATTTATAGATTTATATATAGAATATAACTCATGAGGATTTATTTGTAAAATTTCTTTATTTTCAGATTTATTAATTAACTCTTCGGAGTACTTGTTATTTTCATTTAAATCAGTACTTAATAGATAAGCTATATTATCATTGGCTTCAATTAAAGAAGTATCTTCTTCAGAAAATGAATATACTTTAGGAGTTTCAGAATTATAATAAAATTTTATGTAATCTTCATATTTTTCTTTAATACATTCTGTCAAATTCACACTTGTATTTTTTATTCTTGATAGACAATCAGCATTTGCGTTAACCCTTCCAGGTTTATAATTTATTTCATAGTTATACTCTTCAAGTTTCAATCTCCATCTTACTAGTCTTGAACTTGGATCTTTACAATTAAATAACCAAGTTAATGGTCTATAGTCAGTTATGATCTTGAATTTTTGTCCATAAAGATAGGGTCTAAAGTGATTTACTGCCCACACAATGGCTAATAACTCTCTTTCTATAGTACTGTAATTAGACTCTGCTCTATTTAAAGTCCTAGAAGCATAAGAGATTGGTAAATCTTTATTAGGTTCACCTTGTGATAAAACAGCACCGATTGCATATTGAGATGAATCAGTTGTTAACAAAAATTCTTTATTAAAATCAGGATATTGAAGAATTGGTTCAGTTATTAGTTTTTGTTTTAAATCTTGAAAAGCTTTTTCTTGATCTGATGTCCATTCAAATTTAATATCTTTTCTAAGCAAACTAGGTAAAGGTTTAGACAATTTACTGAAATTTTCAATAAATCTTCTATAATATCCTACCAAACCTAAAAAAGATTTGATTTCTTTTGGATTATTTGGTCTAGGGAAATCAGTAACTACTCTGATTTTTTCAGGATTAGGTTTTACTCCATTTTCAGAAATAATATGACCAAGATAAGATGCTTCTCTTCTCATAAATTCACATTTATCAGGTTGTAACTTTAAATTACTGTCTTCTAATTTTTTGAATACTTTAATTAGTTTCTTTTAATGATCTTCTATTGATGATGTATATATTATATTATCTTTGGGATCCATTTCTATTTGATGGAAGCCAGAGGCTAAATCCAAAGTAGTAAAATACACACTATGTCCTAATTGATCCAATATATCTGAGATATTTGGTAAAGGAAACGAATCACCAACTGTTATGTCATTAAGTTTACGATAATCAATGACTATTCGCCATTTCTTTTTACCTGAAGCATCAACCTTCTTAGGTACAACCCATAAAGGAAAAGACCAAGGAGAATTTGAAGGTTTTATAATATTTTGATTAAGCATTTCTTTTATTTGTTTATCTACTTCTTCTTTATGAATTTGTGTATACCTATAAGTTTTCATATTTTTTTTTTTTTTTTTTTTTTTTTTGCCTACCAACAGTAGTGTGTTATATCAGGCCGTTTATTCTATTTCCTATTAATCTCTATACATTTACATTATGTGTACATATTTTCTTAATCTAATATATACTATATTTAATATATACTATTTAAAGTTATTTTTAACAATTATTTAGTTAATACATAGGTTTAATTTTATATTTACTATATATACATACATATGTATGTATTGTTAGTTTGTTTTTTAAATTATTCATATTTTATTATAGATTTTGATTTCATTTAGGAATTTAAAGATGTTGGTTATGTTGTTTTGGTCTTCATCTGCTAAGGAGCGGAGGTTGTTGATTTTATTCCTTTTCCTTTGTGCTCTAGTGTGTGGGCAGTTGTTGAAGATGTGTTTGATTGTGAGAGCTTCCTTGCATCTACAGATTGGAGGGTTGTTCTTTCGTAGGTGGTGTTCATGCGTAAGTCTCGTGTGTCCAATTCTTAGCCGAGTAAGTATGGTACTTTCTTTTCGTGTTAGATGTTCTACGAATTTCCATTTTGTCGTGTCATTTTTTATTTCTTTGAGTTTGTTGTTGGTTTCATTTGTCCATGCTTTCTTCCACTCTTCTTGTATTTTTCTTTCGATTTCATTATTTAGATCTTTAGGTATTATTTTATAGTTATTATCTTCTTCTTCGTTATTTGTTGTTCTTGCCAGATGATCTGCTATTTCATTTCCTTTTATACCGATATGACTAGGTATCCACAGGATGCAATATTTTTTATTTTGGTTTTTGTAGATTTGTTCTTTAATTTCGTGTGCTATTGGATTGTTGGTGTATACTTGTTTTAGTGTATGTATTGTACTTGTTGAATCGGTGCATATTATTATATTTTGTTGGTCGATAGTTTGTGTTTCTTCTATTGCTTTTTAAATTGCATATAGTTCAGCAGAATGTATGCTTGAGTTGTTAGGTATTTTATATTTGTTGTGGAATTGTGTGTTGTAGTAGGCGCATCCTGTGTTATTATTCTGCTTAGATCCATCTGTGTATATTTGAATGTAGTTTTTGTATTTTGTGTTTAATTTTTCTTGTAAGATTTGGTGGTAGATTTTTGTTGGGGTTTCATCTTTCTTGTATTTTGTCAATTCAGTGTCAAATTTGAGATTTTCTATCATCCATGGTAAGTATGATGTGATGTTTTTTTCTTGGATGTTTTTATTTGTTATTATGTTGTATTTTTTTAGTGATTCTATTGCTGATTGGTAAAATGGTGTGTATTTTGATTTTTGTATATGATTTTCATTTATGATTTGTTCTAGTTTATTGTATAGTGGATGGTGTTTGTTGCTTAGTATCTTTATAGTGAATTTCATTAGTAATTTTTGTTTGATTAGGTGATTTGGGATTTGACGTGCATCGATTAATACGCTGTTTTTAGGGCTTGTTCTGTATGCACCTGTGCATAATCTTATACTCGTAGTTTGTACTGGTTCTAGTTGTTTTAGTTTTGTTTTATTTGTTGTTGTATATATGTGACTACCGAAGTTTATTACTGATTGTATAATTGCATTATGTATTGTTAATAGCGTTTTTCTGTCTGATCCAAAATTTGTGTTACTTAAGATTTTAATTACGTTCATGTTTCTCATTGCTTTTGTTTTTGTGTATCTTATATGGCTTTCCCAGTTTAGTTTTTTATCAAATATTAGTCCGAGGTATTTGTGTTCGTTTACATATGTGATTGGTGTGTTCTGTAAATTTATTGTGGGATTTGGATATTGTTTTCTTTTTCGTGTGAATATTATTGCTTTCGTTTTTGTATGTGAGAAGTTTATGCCTTTATTTTGTGCCCATATTGTTATTTTATTTATTTTGTTCTGTACTATTTTTTGTGCTTTATTGAGGTTTTTGTTTTTTGTAAATATGATCAAATCGTCTGCATATATTATATGTTTGGCTGGTGGTTGTATTTCGTTTTTTATGTTGTTAACTGCGAGTAGAAAAAGTGTTGTGCTTAATACGGATCCTTGTGGAATGCCGTTTTGTATGTTGTATGTTTTCGAGCATTTATCGCCTATTTGTACTTTGCAGGTTCTATTTTCGAGAAAATTCTTTAAATAATTGAACATTTTACCTCCAATACCGATGTCTTTTAGTTCTTCAAGTATGGTTCTTCTCCATATTCTGTCAAAAGCTTTTTCTATGTCGAAGAATACTGTTAAGACATATTCATTTTTGTTAAAAGCTTCAGTTATTTCACTTTGTATATATGCTAACGCATCTTGTGTACCTCGGTTTTTTCGAAATGCAAACTGATTATTGTCTATTGTATTATTATTTTCTAAGAACCATGTTAGTCTTTTATTGATTATTCTTTCTAATATTTTACATAAGCAGCTGGTAAGTGATATAGGTCTATAATTGTCTAAGTTTTCAGAACTTTTTTGTGGTTTTAGTATTGGTATTAATAATGCTTCTTTCCATTTCTTTGGTATTTGACCTGTTTTCCATATAATGTTGTATAGTTGTAATATATAGAGTTTTTGTGTTTTTGTAAGATGTTTCAGCATTTCTAATGTATTAAATCGTTTCCTGGCGATGAGCCTTTGCATCCTTTGAGTGTGTCTTCTAGTTCTTGTAAGGTAATTTTTGTATTGTAGAATTGATTTGTGTTTATAGGTGGTTCAATTGGTATACATTCGGTATTGTTTTTGATTTTTAAAAAGTCGCTATTGTAATTTTTATCACTTGAGATTTGGGTAAGGTGATTTTCAAATTCTTCTGCTATTTGATCAGTGTCAGATATATAATGATTATTTACTTTTATTGTTGTTATGTTATGGTAGTTGTTTTTGTTGTTGATGCACTTAATTTTTTTGAATATCTCTTTACTTGATGTGTTGTGTGAAATGGTAGATATATATTGTTCCCATGTTTTTTTCTTGTGGTGTGAAATTAATGTTCTCACTTGGCATCTCATTTTTAGGAAGTTTATTAGGTCTGTTTGGTTCATTGTTCTTTTATATTTTCTGAATGATCTTTTTTTGGACTTTATAGCATTTGAAATTTCTTCATTCCACCATGGTACCTGTCTCTTTTGGTTGCTAGCATTTGTCATTGGTATTGATTTTGATGCTGCTTGTATTATTTTGGTAGTGATATATTCATTAATTGTTTCAGTGTCATCGGATTCGGAGATTTGTTTCTGAAAGTCAATTTCTTTTTTGTATGTATCCCAATTTGCTGCTTCTACTTTGTATGTTTTTCTTTTTTTGGCATATGTTTGTATTTGTGAAGTGATTATTATTGGAAAATGATCGCTACCAAATAGATTTTCTTCAATTTTCCAGTCAAAGTAGTTTTGTATGATTGGTTTACATAGTGTTATATCTATTGAGCTGAATGTTTTGGATGTGAAATTAAAATGTGTTGGTTGTTTACTATTCATTATATTCAAGTTATGGTCATGTATTAGTTTTTCTATTTCTTTTCCTTTTGTATTCTGATTATTTGACCCCCAAAGTGGGTTATGTGCATTGAAGTCTCCTAGTATTAAATATGGGTTTTTAACTTGTTTTATTATGTTTTGAATATCTGAAGATTTGAGTGTCGTATCTGAATATATGTTTATAATTGTCATTTTGATTGGATTGTATATTTCTATTGCGTTTGCTTGTAATTGGGTTTGTAGTTGTATTTCATTGCAGGTTATATTGCTATCGACTAGTATAGCAACACCTCCATGCGCTATGGTGTTTTAGGTTTATTTTTATAATATGTTTTAAAATGTTTTATTGCAGGATTTTGATTTTCTTTTAACTTTGTTTCTTGTAAACAAAGTATAGAATTTGGATATTTTTTTTTAACATTTGTATATTGTTTAGGTGTGTTTTCAGACCACGACAATTCCATTGTGTTATATTTAGTTGTGATGTTTCTGAATTTTTATTATTTGCTTTAAAGTTGTTTTGCATTTATTTTGTTGTTTATGTGTATGTATGTCTTTAAGTTATGTTTTCAATTTTCGTCTTTAGATTTCTTTTTAATTGGACTATTTTGGCTTCTTCTTGGTCTGCCTCGTTTTTGTTGTTTTTTTTCTGGGTTTGAGTATACTGAGCAACACTCACTTAAATCACTTAGCGATTCTATTGCATATTTAGTGGCGTTAGAATTTGAATTTTTTAAGTTAGTGTTTTCTATTGTATATGTACCTATGTTGTTGTTGTTAGTATTTTTATTAATTTCATTTGTTTTTTCGCATGTTTCTTTTGTGTTTTTGCATGGTTTTTTGCTTTTTGATGATGTGGGAGTATTGTTGTTGTTTTCTGTTGTTTGTGTACTAGCATTGATTTTTGTTGTATTTTTTGTTTGAAATAGTGATGAGAAAGTATGTTTAAGTATTGTTGGGTTTCTTTGGTTGTAAATTTGTTTAGCTGTTTTTATGTCTATTTTTTCTATAGTTTTAATTTTTGTAATTTCTTTTTGTTTGATATATACTGGACATTCTTTGCTTATTGAATTGTGTTTATCGGAGTGGCAATTTGTGCATTCTGTTTTTTCGTTACATTTTTCTTCTGGTTTTTTTTCAAGGTCAAGATGATATTCTTTATTGCAGTTTAAACATATTTTTGGTTTTTTACATTCTGACTCCTTATGTTTAAAATGTAAGCAATTTTTGCATCGGAGGGGTTGGGGAATATAGTGTCTTACTGGCACTTTTTCGTATCCTATATAAATGTATTCTGGTATTGTGATTTTTGAAAACGTTAATATGAATAGGCCTGTGTCATTTTCAATGTTATCTTTACGTTTTTTTATTCTTCTAATTTCAGTTACATTTTGGTGTTTTAGTTCTTCTAATATTTCTTTGTCGTCTATGTATAATAAATCGGTGTTATAGATTACTCCTTTTGAATTGTTCAATGTTTCATGTTCTGAAATTTTTATATTTATATCTGGTGTTAGTGATGTTAGTTTTATTAATTCGTATGCTTGTTCGATGTTTTTTGTCTTGATGAGAATAGTACCATTACGTAATTTTTTGCATATATCAAGTTTACCCTTTATCTTATTGTCAATGGTTTTTTGGATCAGAAAAGGTGATACGTTTGTGAGTGTTTTGTTTATTTCTGTTCTTACCATTTTCAGGAATTTTGGTCCTGGCGTGTTGTTGTTTAGTTTATTCTCATTTTCTGACCTACCTGTTGTTTTGTCAGGAGGCTCTGAAGGTCGAATCGAAGTCATTTGTTGTTGTTGTTGTTGTTGTTTTTTTTTTTTTTTTTTTTTTTTTTTTTTTTTTTTTTTCTTAAGCACTAATAGTTTTGTTAGTTTTTATATTTGATTAACTATTTGATTAATTATTTGTTTATTTGATATAGTTAATTTAAATTAATGTAATATAGTTTGATTAATTAAGAGAGGTCTATCTATGTATATGAAGGTTTGAAAATATTTTTGTGATAATTATTCACTTTCACAATTCACTTTCACAAATTTCTATATTAATCACTGATTAATCACTGTTCTATGCAACCTACTCACTCGGTGTCTACTTTGCGACTGAGTTTTCATATTTATAGGTTTTTCTGAAGTTAATTTTATTGAATGTTGTAATACATTAGTAGTACTTAAACTATCTCCTTCTAAATAGAATATTTTGTTAAATTTCGTACAAACTTTCCAAATACTACTTTTTTCTTCTTGATTCAAATGATCTAATCTTAATTGTTGTTTTAATTTACCAACACGATTATAATTATAATTATTTTTTATTTCAGACATATATGATTGATTCTTTAGGAATAGGTAATAGAATTACATTAATTTTTGAAATAAGAACATCCTCATCTAAAGTATTTATAACACTTGCAAATGCCTTCGAATTTTTCTCAACTTTTGTAATTGCTTTACTCAAGAAAACTCCATTTAAAATATTACCCTCTGGAATTATTCCCTCTTTTATTTCTGGATTCATAACATTCATTTGTATGAAAGTTTCAGATCTCGCAGGTATAAGGTATTTCATTTCACCTTTTTCATGAACTTTATGATATGGGGTTTTAATTATTTCATTATTATTTAAAATTAATTTAATAATTTCTTTATCATAATTTATTTCTGTTTTAAAATATTCTAAGAAATCATTACCTATTATTCCATCGAATGGAATATTAGTTTCATTCTTTACTAAGTGAAATTTGAAATTAATAACTCTTTTATTTATTTCTAAATTTAAATTTATAACTCCTTCAGTTTTAAGAGATTTTAAAGTATCTTTATTTATCCCTTTTATTTTTAAAATTTCGGATTTATCAATTTCGAGATTGGATTTCAATGATTTTGATTTTATCATACTACAATTGGAGCCTGTATCAATTAATAAGAATAAAGTTTTATTTAAATTTTCATTTGTTTGACTGCAATTTAACTTAAGAAATACAGTATTACCAATTGATAATGTTAAATTTGATTTATTAGAATAACAGCTTTGATTTAATCTCGATGTGAGGCTGCTCTCACATCGAGAAACATTAAGTTTCCCGAATTATTATTTTCTGGTATACGTTGTACATTTTGATTTTGTAATTTCATCAATCTTGAATTAATTTGATTTTGATTTTGATTTTGTTTTTCTTTGAATAATTTTTTTCTACACTCATTTTCTGTGTGACCACGATATTTACAATAAGTACAAATTTTCTGATTGTAATTAGTATTAGGATTGAATGGTTTTATATTTTTATTAAAACTTTTATTTTCAAATTTTATGAATTTTGGGTTTTGTAAAAATTTAGAATTTCTGCATTCATTTTGTGAATGGCCAGATTTTTTACAATTATTACAATATTTTGATTTAGTATGATAAAGAAGTTTTTGAACTTTTTCTTCTTCTTGGGCAATATTAAAAGCTTCATTTAAACTTCTAATATCTCTTGCTCGAAGCATGTGACTAATTTCTGTTTTAGTATTCAAAATAAATGTGTATAAGGCCAAGTCATTCATAGATGCTAATCGACCAGGTAATTCATTTTCTTTTAAACAAGTTTGTTGTACCGATGTAAGAACATGCTTAAGACAAGTTTCAATACGATACATATATTCAGAAATTGATTCATTAATTTGTTGTTTGCAATTTTGCAGTTCCATAAGTAAATGACCATAATGTTTTATCAGCATACATTCCCTTAAGATAAATTTTAAGAGATTCCCATGTTTCAAATGTATGATTTGAACATGCAGCTTCTGCTCTACCTGTAAGTTGTGATTTTACGAATGCTAATAAAATTTCTTTTTGGTATGGAGTAGCAAGTTTAAATGCTGAGTCAGTAGAATTTAAATAAGGTGTTAATTTCGCACGATCCCCATTAAAAGATTTTATAAATTTAAATAAAATATTAATATTGACTGTCTCTTCTTGTTCTTCATTACTATTAGATGAAGCAATAGAAACATGATCGTCAACATCACCATTCCTCTGTTGCAAATTTATCAACTCTTGATTAATCTGTCCCTCTGCCATTTTCTCAATCACAATTATAATATAATATATATTTATGTACTATTTATTTATTTATAAAATTATATGTTTAAATCGTATATAAAATTATTTTTCAAAATATTTAGTTCTCAAGTACAAAATTTTTTTATTGAATCAACAAAAACTTAAATATAAAGTCACAATATCTTTATTTTATTTTAAAAAAAAATATTTATTTCACTTCGATTATAGCTTTCCTCCTTTTTATATATATTTATATATATATTTTGTTTTTTTTTTTTTTTTTTTAAATCCTTCAGATAATAAACTTTTATAATCTTTTACTTGTGTGTATATGTAAATTTGTATACAAAAATTTAGTATGTATATATATTTATATATAATATATCTATATAAATATTTTTTTTTTTTTTTTTTTTATAATTTTATAAAAAAAATTTTATTTATACATATAAAACATATATGTGTGTATAAGTATGTATATATTTTGACTTACAGTAATAGAATCATTTTGGTTATTTTGTAGATTCCTGTTTTGTTCCGAAGTCGAGTAATTCTGTTGTTTTCTCTAATCGGTGTTGTCCTTTTCAACCTAGGTATTGGTCCTTGGATTTGTAGACACTTTGTACAAAACAGCACAGATTTTAACTCTGATATCCCACTTCTGACACCAATTTTGTTAACGCTCACTATTTTTTTTTCTAACATTTAACCTTTTAGAATCTATTACCTTTTTTAAATTTTTCACTTCTTTTGAAAAATTTAATTTTATTTCAAATATATATATATTACCAATAACTATAGAAACCAATAAGACTTGGCTTTAGTACAAAATCTATAAAAATAATTTTCTATTCAAAAATTCGTCTCGCATCCCAGTGAGAGCTTTTATTTTTCAAATCTAAAGCTTTATTAGCTTAGAACAAAACCATTATAAACTTCATTTGTAATGACGAATACAACAACAAAACTTTGACGTTACATATTTATTCTTTGACAGTATTTTATGACGTCATACATTATGATTGCTTTGATCATGCTTTTCCAAATTTATGTTAAAAATTTTCATTTTTTACAAATGTATAACAAAAATTAATAATGATTACATTGTTGCCGTTATTTATATTTTTGAATTTTTTTTTTATTTGATCAAAAATATATACATATTTGCTTTGGAAAATTTTTTTTTTAAATATAGAGTTTTTTTTTCATTTATTCAAAAATTAATAATGATTACATTGTTGCCGTTATTTATATTTTTGAATTTTTTTTTATTTGATCAAAAATATATTACCATATTACTATCATAATTGCATATTGCAATTGCTTCAGTGTCCCGTCCGTCATGCATGGAATGGGCGATATATATATTTATATATGTTATATAGTATCTAGAGGTATAATATAAGAATAGAAAAAAATAATATTCTATACTTCAAAAAAAATTTTTTCAAAGCAAATATATATTTTTGATCAAATAAAAAAAAAATTCAAGAATATAAATAACGGCAACAATGTAATCATTATTAATTTTTGAATAAATGAAAAAAAAACTCTATATTTAAAAAAAAATTTTTCCAAAGCAAATATATATTTTTGATCAAATAAAAAAAAAATTCAAAAATATAAATAACGGCAACAATGTAATCATTATTAATTTTTGTTATACATTTGTAAAAAATGAAAATTTTTAACATAAATTTGGAAAAGCATGATCAAAGCAATCATAATGTATGACGTCATAAAATACTGTCAAAGAATAAATATGTAACGTCAAAGTTTTGTTGTTGTATTCGTCATTACAAATGAAGTTTATAATGGTTTTGTTCTAAGCTAATAAAGCTTTAGATTTGAAAAATAAAAGCTCTCACTGGGATGCGAGACGAATTTTTGAATAGAAAATTATTTTTATAGATTTTGTACTAAAGCCAAGTCTTATTGGTTTCTATAGTTATTGATATTACACAAAAAAATAAAAGAAATTTAATTTTTTTTATTGTTTAATTTTTTTTTATTTAAAAAAAATTATGTTTCACAATTTTAAACTTTTATAAACTTTATTAACTCAAATTTTAAATTTAACTTTTACAAATTTTACTTCAAGTTACACTTAGCTCTTTCTACTGACTAATTTTGTAAAGTCATTTGATTTATAATGAAACCTTCGTTTTCTTGATCAAATAGAACATTATCCAGTTAATATTTGATAATTTTGCTGAGGGTGTAAAATTATCAATATTCAAATTTTATTTCAATTCTTTGTTTATACTTATTACTCGGCTATTCTTTAATTGATTTTTAAACTTCAATATTAATATAACTATGATCAGAATGTTTTCATTGTTCAATTGGAATTTATAAATTAAACAAAATTTAATTATTCAATTGGAATTTATAAATTAAACAAAATTTAATTATTCTTTTGGAATTTATAAAATAAACAAAATTTAATTATTAAAATTGGGCTTAAATGACATCATGCTATTTAAATGCTTATTATTATTATAAAAATACGTATTATTGTTTGTTATGAAGAATACTTATTATTGTTATGGGTACGAGTACATAACAGTAATAAGGAAAAAGAATGTTTTTTTTTATTACTTTTATTATTATTATTTATAATACATACTTCCAATTGTTTTTTATATGTATATGTCGTCATTATATAATTTCAAGCAATCCTATTGGCTATACGTAAATCACACAAATTGATACTATTGCCTATTAGAGATGATTTTGTTGAAATTTTTGTTTGCTAAGAATTATGATTTCCTATTACAAAAACGATTTTTAGTACTGTAAAATTTATGGTTTTTGATCGAATTTATGAATAAAATTATTTTCTAAAAGTATCATTTTGATATTCGACCTGATAAACCATTATCTGGAATTTTAAAAGTGGTAATATGCAAATTAGCAGTCTTTTAATGTATGTACATGATCATGAATGTTTTTTTATAACTATGTATCACCAGATCCTATATTAAATTTAAAAAAAAGAAAAAGAATCGTTCACTTTAACTTCTCATATACATACATATGCACCTACATACATATGTACATTCCCATGCCCATTCCTATAATCAATTTTGTATATTATTTTGTATATCAATGAATATTATTATAACAAAATATAAAAAAAACCTGCTTTCACAAATACTATAAAATTCCCATTTAAAAATACATTAAATATACATGTGTATGTACATATACTGAATTTGAAATCTTTTAGAATCACTAAAGAAAATTACAACAATTTCTTATCCTCTTATATTGTAGAGCAATTTGTGTATAATTTGAATTGCTTTAAATTCTGATTGCCTGGTGTAAAAATAATTTTTAATGTTAGAAAATTAAGATTTTTTGATCGAGTTTTTCAACAAAATTATTTTTTTTCAATAAAATTATAATCAATATGATATCAACATTATATTTGGCCTGATAAACGATCAAATTTGATATGTAAATTATCAACAGAATTTATAAGTGTGCAGATCATATGCAAATTAGCTACTTGTATACTTCTTCTTCTTGAAATACTTGAAATATACTCTCAAATCCTATATTTTCATTTTCTCATACAAATTTTTATACTGAACCAAATGGTATGTATACTGAATATATGGAGAAAAGGAAAAGCTGTTTCCATATGATTCTGTATATTGTTATGCTTGATACATGAGAATGATTGAGTTAAAAATGTTAAAATTTCTCAAATTTTTTAAAAAATTTTGTATGTATTGCATGGAAAATATATAGTAAAATAAATGAGCCTTATTTTTAGTGAATGTAAAGTTGAACTAGAAATCAAACACTAATTTCACTTTTGAATTAACTTTATTTTTACTTTAATTATAATTTTTTAAATTACTATTTTGATCTTAATTGGATCACTGTTCACTCTAAGACTAAATTTTTGATTTTTGTTATTTCTTAAAGAAACCTCGCTTTCTATTTTCCAGAATTTACTTAACATGAATTAGGTTTCAGTTTACTAAAATTTACTTGAAAGAGGAAATGCGAATTTTGCACTTTTTGTGGGAAAGATAGAATTTTGGATTTTGTGAGAAACTTTTTGTGGGAAATATGGAATCTTAAAATTTTGTTAGAAAATGAACATCACGTTGAAGTAAACAATTTTTGCATGTGATGATGGGATTATATTACTATTATATTACTTCTCCATCCCCTAAGACTTTTGCTCCCGCAAAAGGATCTGTTATGTGAGTGGTTGTTTTTTCCGGCAAAATTTTATCTAATTTAATATTGGTAATTGTCACATTTCGTCTTTCAAGCTTACAAAAAATACTAATGATTATCATTATTATTATAACTGTTGTACTTATTCCAATTGATGTGTATCCTATAACTCTATTCTTAAACTCTATGTAATTTATTATTTCTCTGTTTTCAATATTTGTTTCATGCAATTTCTTTAAATTTATCTTATAATTAAAAACTTTCGTAACATTTGTATTACTAATTGGAATGATAACACTATCTTTAAAATTCTCAATTCTATTTTTGAACGTTATATTTCTTATGATAATTTTACAATTTTCAAATTTAATTATGCTATTGTTTTTAATTGTAACTTTGTAATGAATGCAGTTCTGAAAGATTTCTGTAGAGGGTAAGTTTTTTGTGATTATTAGTCCATTATAGATTTCTGTTATAGATGTTTCATTGTTTATTCTAAAATTACATACATTATTTTTTTCTAGTGCGTTCTTAATGCAAGTGTTTTTATGGGGATTTAATTGCTTTTTTGAAATTGTTTTGTCATTGTAATCGTAGATTTTGTCATTATTAAGGATGATTTGTGTGATTTTGCTATCAAGTTCTTCATACTGGGTATTAGGGACAGGGATTATTAATGCATTATAGTATTTCTCTTTCGTAAAGACTGGTATGCTAATAACAAATATTAAGAGATGATTTTTTAACATTACAGTATTTCTTATGAAAGGTAAGGTGGATACTGTTACATTAAATTTTTGTATTTCTTCATTAGTTAATATGTCGTGAGATAGAATATTCAGTCTGCTCATTAAAATTATGTCAGAGATTTTTTCAAGTTGTTTATTCAATGCGTTTATGTAAATCTGTAATGTGAGTCTTGTTCTGTCTACTGTCGTTGTAAGTTTGTTTGATGTATTTGTAATATTATTTAAGTACCTGTTTAATATGTCTTGTTGGTCATTGACTTGTCTAATGGTTTCATTGAGGTTTTTTTAATGTTGTTGTTAATTATTACTTGTTTATTCATTTCATTTGTTATTTGCATTGAATTTTTATCTAAATTATCTAGGTGGTCAGCGATTTCTACAGCATCATCGTGGTCCATAGTTCCGAATAGAATTTTCATACCTTTACCCAAAATGTTTATTAGTCCTCTTTTACGTCTTTGTTTGTTACTGTAAGTGTAATTGTCGTTAACGTATGTTTTGCCTGAAGTAATTCTCTGTAGAGTAGTTGGTAGTCGCCAGTATTAGTATCAAGGTCAAGTGAATCGATGTTTTTATTTATTATGTTTAAAGTTTCGTTATATTTTTGTAGGTCAATGATGTGTAGTAATTTTAGATAGTGACCAACTATGAGTTTTTGATCTAGTTGGTACATAACGAACCCATTATCGTTATTAGCTGGTATAATTTCTAGAGATTGTCCCAGTACATAAGTGAAATGACATACGAAAATTATAATTATGATCATCTGAAAAAAAAACAAAAAAGAGAAGAAAAATAGGGGGAATAAAATAATAAGAAGAAATTTCGTTATAAATTTTGGTGTTTAAATTTTCGTTTTTGTTGGTTTAAATAATATCTGGTTCTACGTTTTGTATTAGTATCGATGGTATAGTCACCATTCTTGGCGTATTTCGTTAATCTTTTGTATTTTGGTGTGTTTTTGGCTATTTCTCTATTGCAAACGATGCTATGACATACCTTAAAATGTTTGTGTCGATTTTTATTAATTTGATCTATTTTATTTATTTTATCTTCTTCAAATTTTTTTGCTAACATTTCGATTTCAATACGGTCGAGGTTTTTGTTAATGAAATCTATTGGTTTTAATTTTGTCGTTGTGTGTATGGTATTATTGTAGCAGGTAATGGCTTTATAGATTTGTTCATTTGTTTCCATTTTGGGATTTTCAATAGCTAAAATGCGTAAATGTTCGTTCAGAGTTCCATGAAGTCTTTCGACATCGGAATTCCCTGTTTTATTATGAGCGGTAGTTGTATGAAATTCGATTTCGTTTTCTTTTAAGAAAATTTCGACAGAGTTATGGATAATGCACCTTTCATTATCGAAGATTATTTTTTCCATTTTACCTAAATATTGTATTCTCTCTTTTAAAGCTTTTATAATCGATACCCAAGTGCGATCTTCGAGCTTGTGGATTGTTGCGTATTTTGAAAATTTTTCGATAGATGTTAAAAACATAGTATTTCTCTTTGGATGCCATATATCTACGTGTACGATTTCATTGAAACGATGAGGAGATTCAGTTACTTTAAATGGTATTTTAATGGGATGTCGAACATGTTTCGCTAGTAAACATACCTCACAATTATTTATAAATTTTGTTATAAGATCAAATACATTCGAATAATAGTATTTTAATTTTAATTCGTTAAATATTTTTAAAATGCCACGGTGGTTATTTCGAAGGTGCTCTTCTTTGATAAGGGACAACATCACTTCTTCGTCTGTAATATCTACCAATTTTTTATTTGATTTAATAAGTCTTAAATTTTTATTATTTGAAAAATACATGCTATAGATTTTGTTAATCTTTTCAAATAATTCTTCTTCGTCACAGTAAATACACATAGTTCCTTTGTCTTTCAACGTTTTCTTTGAAACTTCAATTAAATTACTATTTTGATCGACGATTACATGATTTTGGACTTTATTATGGATAATTTTTAGAAAATTGTTTTCTTTTTCGCCTGATGAGATGTAAATTTGATTTTTATAGTGGTTTATAGGTTTTTCTGTTATGTTAATATGAGTGGTAGTTTCCTCACTAGTATTGTAGGTTAGGGTGGTTTTTGATCCTAATTCTTCATCAGAATCATCATTATTATTGTTAAGTACTACTTCAACATTTTCGGTCTCGTTTTCGTTTTTAATTTCGAGGGGTGTAAATCTACTTAGCCCATCAGCCACTAAATTTTCCTTCCCTTTTAGGTAACAAATGTTAAAATCATATTCGTTAAGTTGAATTTTCCAACGTTGCAACTTCATGTTTGGTTCTTTAATACTGTCCAGCCACACTAATGGTTTATGATCAGTAAGGATTGTAAATTTTCGTCCGTAAAGATATATCCTAAAATATTTTACAGCCTATACTATGGCAAGTAATTCCTTTTCTATAGTGGAATATTTGATTTCGTGGTCACTCAGTGTTCGTGACGCGTAACAGACGGGGTGATGATTTTGACTTAAGACAGCTCCAAATGCGTAATTAGAGGCGTCAGTTGTAAGTACGAATGGCTTATTGAAATCTGGGCTTTTAAGAGTTGGGTCATGAGTTAAAAGAGTTTTAAGTTTATTGAAAGCGTTGACATATTCTTCGTCAGTGGTGTTTATTTTAGTATCTTTCTTGAGGTATTTTATTATTGGGTATGCTACGCGAGCATAATCTTTAATAAATTTTCGATAAAACCCAGTAATTCCTAAGAATTGGCGAGTTTCTTTAATAGTTGTAGGCAAATGTAGTTTTTGTATTGCTTCGATTTTTTTATTATCTGGTTTAATACCATCCTTAGTAATTATATGCCCCAGATAGTTTGTCGTTTCTTTTGCAAAAACGCATTTATCGATTTGTACCTTCAAATTGGTTTCGCGTAAACGTTGTAGGATTTTTTTGATGCTAACCAGATGTTCTTCAAAACTTGTGGAAAATATGAGAATATCGTCCAGACAGACCACGCAAATTTTATTGATAAATTCTCTAAGGACCTCATTCATGAATCTCTGAAACGTAGCGGGAGCATTTTTCAACCCGAAAGGCATTCTGAGGAACTCGAAATGTCCACTTGCTATGGAAAAAGCGGTTTTAGGTCTATCTTTGGGTATAACTTCGATCTGGTGAAAACCTTTGGCCAGATCTAGGGTTGTAAAATAGTTACATTTCCCAATTTTATCGAAAAGTTCCTCCATAACTGGTATAGGGAACTTATCATCAATAGTTTGTTCATTTAGTTTTCGATAATCCACTACGATTCTCCATTTCTGTTCGCCTGAGTTGTCGATTTTTTTGGGTACAACCCAGATGGGAGAATTGTATGGACTATTACTCGGCTGAATAATTTTTTGTTTTAGCATCTCATCTATTTGTCGGTCGACCTCTTTTCTATGTATTTCAGGATACCTGTATAGTCTACTAAAAATAGGAATGTCGTTACGCGTTTTTATTTCGTGCTTGATGTGATTAGTGAATGTGAGGTTGTCCCCTTCTTTGAAAAATGCGTCTTTAAAAGGCATTATAGAAGACTTCAATTTATTTAAATCTGTTTTATTCAAATGTGTAGCGAAACATGTATCTGGAATATTATTATTATTATTATGTTCGTTACTAAAAATATTGGGGGATTCTTTTGGACAATTTCTTGTGTACAGTTCTTCTTCTTCATTAAGAAAAAATGGTATTTTCGCTTTACGAGTGATCAAAAGTCGATCCTTGAAATTTATAATAGCATCTAAGTCAACAAGGATGTTGTTGCCAATTAGCCCATCAAAATTTTTGTGAAAGAAATATTCTAAAAATTTTACGTGATAACTTTCTGATTCATTAAATTCTTTGAAAATGGGAAATTGATAGCATGTATTAATAGTAATAATTCTATCAAGCACTTTAATTGATCGTTCAGGTAGGGATACCTTCCATTTGGGATTGCATAGACCGGGGTTAATAATACTATTTTCGGCGCCACTGTCGATTATGAACTTCAAATTTCGAAGTTTAGTTTTGATGACTATATAGGGTAATTGTTTATGGTATCGAATTTAAAATTTTGGTTTTGATCGTTATTTAGATTGCCAGTTTCGTTTGTAGATATATCCATGGGTTCTGGGGGTGATTGGTTTCTTAGTTGGCCTTGCCGCTGAAAGTTATTATTATTTGGTCTTTGTGGTTGTGCATTTATTGCTTGATTATTTCTTGGGTTGTTTTGGGATTGCTCTTGACCATGGTTTTGATAGTTAGGGTACCTAGGGTTATTATTTACATTACGATTGTTATTGTCGTTCAAGCCATTGTTGTTATAATTATTGGCGTTATAATTGTTGTTATAGTTGTAGCGATTAGTATTATTACTACGATTTGGGTTGTTGTTGCTATTGTTATGGTTACGAATGAAATTCTGATTATTGTTGTAATTATTTTGAAAGTTAGGTCTGATATTATTTAATCGATTATTTCTTGACGAATTTACATTTTTATTAGAACCAGGAGTATTTCTGTTTAGATTGTCGTGAGTGGATGAGAGATAGCCAAACCGTGTCAATAAATCGAAAGCATCGTCTAACGTTTGTGGGTTGTGACAACCAATAAGATTTTTCGGTAAAGGAGGCAATCCTTGCGTGAATTGTCTAAGAGCTAATCTCTGATTTCCAGCAATCTGTACGGCATTACCTTCACCCATTAGTATATGTGCGTTATTAATTCTACATAGAAGTGCTACTATTTTGTTATAAAATATTTCAACCGTAGAATCACACCGACAGAACCTAAGTTCATCAATTAAATCATTGACAGGCGTTCGTTCACCGTGATTTCTTATAAGGGTATTTTTCAATTCTAACCATGTTGTGATAACACCTGTTTTAATTAAACTTTCTTTTGCTTTGCCTACGATTTTGTCCAAAATATACCCTAGTACAATTATTTTGCTCTGATTATCTAATGGTTCTATAATTGGGATATATGATTCAATTCTAGATAGGAATCCAGATAAATTGTATTTATTACCGTCGAAAGGTGTTATATAGCTGATATTCTTTGCAAGATATTCTAGGATCGGTCGATTTTCTGCATCCATTTTACGTTATTATTGAGAACAAATATATGCGTTCAAAAATAGAGTACAATTTTAAATTTAAGCTTTAAGTTTTAATTGTTATTTATTTACTTAACTACCTATTTATTATTATTTATTTAAATAATTTTAGTTGTTAGTTTGCTAATTAATTTTAAGAATTTATTTATTTATTTATTTAGAAAAATAAGAATTTAATTTTATTATTATTATTATTATTATTTTTTTTTTTTTTTTTTTTTTTTTTTTTTTTTTGTATTTGAAAATAATATTCCTACCTTTATTTGGTTTCTTAGGGGCTAACTAATTGTACTTGGAATGCTGAATTGTTATTGCTGCTGTTGTTGTTGTTGTTGTTCTTGTTCTTGACGCTGTTGTAGAAGTTGTTCGGCTCTTTGGTGTTGACCCAATGCACGTATATATTCAATGAAATCCTGGGTATCTTCGTCGTCGTCGTCGTAGTTCTGTGGTAGTTTAGCTTTTTCTGGTAATGATGCTATATTGTATTCTTCTGGAGTGTTGCAGTCAATAATTTGATGATTATCGGGGATCATTCGGTTTTCTTTTTTTTTTTTTTTCGAATATGCTTTAATTTTACTTGCTTTTCTTAACCTTATATTTTCTTGTTAATCTTTCTATTTACTTATTTATAGAGAGAAAAAGCGTTATCACGTTAGTGTAATCTTTTTCGAACGAAAAATCGAATATATCGGTATTAATTTATTTTAATCTTTTTAAGGTACAATTAGATCGTATTTGAACACTATTATTTTATTTTAGTCTTTTTTTTCGAATTGTTTTTTTTTCTTTTTCGACAAAATAAAATTGAGTTTAAACACTCTAAATTTATTTTAGTCTTTTTCAGACAAAATAAATTTGAATTATGAAACTGTTAATTTATTTTAGTCTTTTTCAGACAAAATAAAATTGTATTAAAAACACTATTGTTAATTTATTTAAGTCCTTTTTCAGGAAAAATACTGTTGTTTTCTTCGACCAGGGATTTGCTTTTCAGAAATCCAACCGACTGCGCCAGTAAAATAAATGAGCCTTATTTTTAGTGAATGTAAAGTTGAACTAGAAATCAAACACAAATTTCACTTTTGAGTTAACTTTATTTTTACTTTAATTATAATTTTTTAAATTACAATTTTGATCTTAATTGGATCACTGTTCACTCTAAGACTAAATTTTTGATTTTTGTTATTTCTTAAAGAAACCTCGCTTTCTTTTTTCCAGAATTTACTTAACATGAATTAGGTTTCAGTTTACTAAAATTTACTTGAAAGAGGAAATGCGAGTTTTGCACTTTTTGTGGGAAAGATAGAATTTTGGATTTTGTGAGAAACTTTTTGTGGGAAATATGGAATCTTAAAATTTTGTTAGAAAATGAACATCACGTTGAAGTAAACAATTTTTGCATGTGATGATGGGATTATATTACTATTATATTACTATATACATAGAAAAGAGAATATACTTTAAAATTAGAGAAATTAAGAAAAAACCCTGAGAATAAGAAAGAGCTTAAACAGTGATAAGATTGGAGACCAGCTTTCAACATTGGAGGTATTTTTGCTGTTTTTAAACTCGTTATTTCAATGTACTGCGATAAAATGTCTGGTGGTAATTTATATAGTCTTTGATAATAGGATATTATATTATCAGAGGGCTAATATTATTATTAAACAATGCTGCAACACGTAGTGAGTAGTGACATTAACTATTCAGTGATAGCAGATAGTATAATAAGGAAACGAATGGTTAAATTGAAATAATTTAACGAAAAAGTGAGGTTAAAACTGAATTGGTTCAACCGTTTTGAAAATTGAAGATTTAAATGGAGTCTTAGTTGATTGCAACTAAGTCCAATTTAAACGTTGAAATAATTGAGTCAAGAGGCGTAAATACCTTTAAACACAATGTTAAGTAAAAATACTAAAATTTCGGTTCCATGGTCAGTACCTACCCAATAGAACAGAAATTACTGAGAATTTGCTAAATTTCCTATCTTATGGTCAGTACCCAGTAAGAAGGAAATGTCTGAGAAAAAATAAAAAAAAATACTTACAGATTAATACTCTTGTAAGTAGACGATGATATCCTTCCTTAAGGTCAATTCCCTTTAAGTTCGGATAGGACTTCAAACTTGGTCAATTCCCAAAGCAGAAGTGACGATAGTTGACCAACCTCGAGTTTATATACTATTTGAGTTCTATTGTTTTGATTAATTGGTACAAATTCGAGATTGGTCAGCCATCTTGGTTTTGTTCATAAATGGTACATTTATTTTTTTTTTCTTTTTTAAAGTTTTGAACTTTACCTTATTCTAAGGTAATAAATTTTATTTCTAAAATTCGTAATTGAATTTTAGGTACATGTTGATATTGATAATTTTGTTATTAATAAATTTCCCTTTTTTAAATCTTTAATTTTCTGTGTTTTATATAAATTAGGTTCAGTGGAATAATTGAATTAGATTTATGGTTTTGTTTTGATGAAATAAGTTCAGTGGAATGACTGAATAAAAATTGAAATTTTGTTTTGATAAACGAATGAGTTCAGTGGAGTGACATGGCTAGTTTTGAAGAATTGAATTAGTTCAGTGAAGTGTTATGTTGAAGTCATTAAGTGAAATTATTGGTTTATTGGTTATATTTTTCAATGTGTTTTAGTTGTTTTTTTTTAAATGACTTCAACACTGCATATTTCGATATAAAAGTTCAACAAAAGAAAATGAAAATTTAAAAAAAAATATGTATGCGTGACATCTGTTATCTAATTGCGCAGAAAGCTTTTTATTTTAAAACTTCCGGCAAAAAACGGGTACCGGAAGGAAATTGGAAAAAATAACCGTCATAGAATATTCTAGAAAAATCCAGAAAGCTTTTTATTTTAAAACTTCCGGCAAAAAAACGGGTACCGGAAGGAAATTGGAAAAAATAACCGTCATAGAATATTCTAGAAAAATCTAGAAAGCTTGAAATTTTCAAAATGCGTAATTCGAAAACAGTATAAATACAGAGCCGATTTTCATATTAGATTCATTATAATTTGGACTTCTAAACTAGTAAGTAATACCAAAGACTATATAAATTACCACCAGACATTTTATCGCTGAACATTGAAATAACAAATTTAAAAACAGCAAAACTACCTCCAATGTTGAAAGCTGGTCTCCAATCTTATCACTGTTTAAGCTCTTTCTTATTCTCAGGGTTTTTTCTTAATTTCTCTAATTTTAAAGTATATTATCTTTTCTATATATTTTCCATGCAATACATACAAAATTTTTTAAAAAATTTGAGAAATTTTAACATTTTTAACTCAATCATTCTCATGTATCAAGCATTACAATATACAGAATCATATGGAAACAGCTTTTCCTTTTCTCCATATATTCAGTATACATACCATTTGGTTCAGTATAAAAATTTGTATGAGAAATTGAAAATATAGGATTTGAGGGTATATTTCAAGTATTTCAAGAAGAAGAAGTATACAAGTAGCTAATTTGCATATGATCTGCACACTTATAAATTCTGTTGATAATTTACATATCAAATTTGATTGTTTATCAGGCCAAATATAATGTTGATATCATAATGATAATAATTTTATTGAAAAATTCAATCAAAAATCCTAAATTCTACAGTACTAAAAATCGTTTTTGTAATAGGAAATCATAATTCTTAGCAAACAAAAATTTCAACAAAATCATCTCTAATAGGCAATAGTATCAATTTGTGTGATTTACGTATAGCCTATGATTGCTTGAAATTATATAATGACGACATATAGATATGAAAACATTCGGAAGTATGTATTATAAATAATAATAATAAAAATAATAAAAAAAAAAACATTCTCTTTCCTTATTACCCTTCATCCTTTACCTCTTTACATTTTTCAATGCAAAAGACCAAAAATATACTTAATAACCGTAAAAAAAATGTGTATGTATATGTGTTTGAGAAAAATTTTACAAAAAATATCACACTTAATTTTTTTTTTTAAAAGAAATTTCTTGAAGGAATAAATTGAATACAATATGCGTATAGTTAAAACGTAATATGTATGTCGTCAACACATACATATTATTTACGATCGTGTACATTTTTTTTTTTTCACTTTATTGGTAGGTATATTTTTGTGTTTTGTTGGTTTTTAGAAGGGATATATGAGAAATGTATACATGAAATTTTGCTTTTGTTTGCTTGTGTGTATATTTTAAAATATATATTAAAATTAGCATTAGATATTTTATAATGTAAAAGAAAATAAAACAACATGCCTATTGATTATTCTGATCTCCTGATCCTTCACGAATAAAATTTTCATATTTCTCAATGAAGATGAACAAACCACGAAAAATTTTCTGGATATAGAAATTTAGAAAAATATAAAAATATATTTTTAAAATGATTTTTAAAATTTGAAAAAAGAAAAAAAAATTTCGGAAGGGATAGATATTTGCTTTCTCAAACAGCAAAATATATATACACGTACAGTACAGCCAAATAAGATTGGCGAAGGGGAAGTGTGCGCAGTAGGATCTACGTATCCTTTCCACTGAAATTTCACTGTGATGTAAGCATCATATTTTACAAAAATCCTTTTTGAAAAGAGAAATTCGCATTTTGTTCCTTAGGTAGGAATTTATTATTTACATTTTCTTATTCATAAGAATTTCCTATTTTAAAAGGATACTTATCATCACTGATCACTCATATTGTTTTTATTCTGTATTTTCTTCACTATCCTTTAAATTTTTTTTCAGTGGTATAGCGTTCGTCATACAAATAACATCGGATGGTAGGATGTTGTTATTTTTCTCAACTAAATAGAGGATATGCCTTGTGTGCGCGATAGATGATCGCTAGTCATTATGCTTACTGAGTGGAAGATTTAATCTTTATTTTCTTTTGCTGTTTTCTTCAAAAAAGGGGAAATGAAAGGATATTTTTAATATTTTTAAAATTTCTCCCACCTGCGCGACTTTTCGCCAATCTTATTTGGCTGTACTGTATGTACATACATATTCAGTAAAGGAGTGGGTATAATTTTTTGTTCGAATCGAGAAAATAATTAATGTACCTAGGTAGAAGTTGAATATTTTTTTTCTTTATATCTTTATGCGTATATTTCAATGTATACAGTAACAATTTTTTTTAAACGCAACGATATGAATAAGGAATTAGGTATACATGTATATGTTTATCTTATATGAATAATAATAATATTTTGTGTAAGAAGCAACTGAGTAATAAACGAAAGTTTTCTCATATATTTTTTCGTGAGAGATAGAAACTTTTCGTCCCTCACACTTCCCGCACAGGTCAACAAATTTTAAAAATTTTGCCTACATTCGAGCCAGTACTAAGTGTTCCTCTATATATAATGCTCCGTGGTAATACCTAGTAGGAAAGTAAAAGTAGAATTAAAGTAGGAGTAAGTAGAAAATCAGGTACAGGTAATATACAGAATTTGTAATATTTCTAGTAGGCTTTTCTTCTTAATAGCTAACAGTTGGCAAAAACGTTTCTACGTCCACTCAGTTTATCTGAAAGTTGGTAGAAACTAGTTTTGCGTCCAGATAGCTATTCTTTACCAGTTAGGCTTTTCTTCTTAATAGCTAACAGTAGGCAGAACGTTTCTACGTCCACTCAGTATATCTGAAAGTTGGTAGAAACTAGTATTGCGTCCAGATAGCTATTTTTGAGACTTACTTTCTGCTCATTTATATTTTCATTAATCATTTTCAATTGCAGGATCTAGTTCAGGTTTTAAATTATTGTATTGTTAGTTTTAAGAATACTGAATTGTTAATTTTAAGAATACTGAATTATTAATTTTAAGAATATTGAATTGTTAGTTTTAAGAATTTATGCAGATAATAAAGCATTTAATTTTCTATTGAAGTATAAAAGAAAAGTTGTTATTATTTTCAAATCTAACGACGTAAAACTTGACCCTGGAACGACGAGGTACCCGCACATTAAAAGACGTCGTTATAGATTTTAGAAAATGATATGATTTTAAGAAAATAATATAAACCTGTAACAAAAATACAATGTGTAAATGTATTCTAATATTGTATTCAGCATAAGCATTAAGCGCAATCATTATTAAGTCAGTCAGTCAGTCAGTTAGTCAGTCAGTCAGTGAACATTGTTTGAAGGAGTTAGTTTAGAATATTATTGGAGTTATATCAGCATTTATGTAAGATCTATATTACAATATAGAACACGCATGCTGTGTTACCTCTTTTCCATGAAGTGCGATCAAGGACCTTTTGTTACATTAAATATATTAGCTATAAATCATACCAATAGCATAGTATGTCCTTACTCTTAACGGTTGTTATCCTTTAATCCTTTCTCCAGGAAATGCGATCAAACATCTTTTATTACACAAATTATATTAACTAAGATGATCATAAATCATACCCTTAACGGTTGTTATCCTTTAACCCTTTCTCCAAGAAATGTGACCAAACATATTTTATTATTATTACATAAACTATATTAATTACGATGATCATAAATTATGCTAACAACATGATACATCCTTACCCTTAACGGTTGTTATCCTTTAACCTTCTTTCCAAGAAATATTAAAACTATGAATTAAACTGTAAAGTATAAACTGTATTTTATGTAACAGAGTATGTAGTATTATTTTTACTTAAGGAAAAAGTATATATAAGAACTTATTAGAAAATAAGATTTGAATTGTATTTTAGACTCAAATAAGTTAAGACTCTTTTTTATCACTACTATATCGCTGAATAAATTTATATTTTTTAAACTTTGAATTTCGAGTTTTATAATTGGCGCAGTCGGTAGGATATCTCAAAAATCGTGAGATATCTTTTTAAGAAATTTAAAGAATAAAAACGTTTTTCAAGTAAATGATTTTAAATTCACTTGGAATCGTGATTTAAAGTGATGTGGTGCAATTAAGACGAATTTCAAAAAAAAAAAATAAAAATAAAAAAAAAATAATAATAATAATAATAATAAAAAAGATTTATATATACATATAAATAAAATAAAAGAAAATAGTGAGAATAGTTTTGTGTTTGTTCAAATAAAAATTTTTTTTTGTGATATATTATATGTTTGTGAAATTAAATTGAATTATTTTACAAAAAAAAAAAAAAAGAAGGAAAAACACTAATTTTCCAAAAGTACAAATTTTATTAGATTGTAATAAATAAAAATTATACACTTTGAGTTAGTTGTACTACATATATCCTAAAAGTTTTAAATGATAAAAATGCTATAAAGTGCTTGCAGTTTTTATGATATGTATGATAAAGTTTAAAAAAAAAAAAGTAGAAATATATATAATTATAATAATAATAATAATAATAATTTAATAATAAAGAAAAAGAAAAAAAGAAAAAAACAGAAAATAAATAAATAATATAAAAATTTATGTGGGTGTCACAGTTAAAATCTAAGAAAAGTGAAGAAATCCAGAGACCTTCTCTTACAACAAGTTCCAGTACAACAACTATTCCTACAATAACAACAGCAAAAACTATGGCGGTAACAACAAATACAACAGGTATGTTAAGTTTATCTATAGAACCCCTTAAATATATAGAAAAATTGCCGGAATTCAGTGGTAGAACCGAGGAACTGACAACCTTTGTGGATGCAGCAGATGACCTCATGCAAACCTTTTTAAAATATGATGCAAATTCCCAGAAAATATTATACACTATAATTAAGTCTAAAATTATTGGTAGAGCTAGAACAGTTATAGAAATACATAACCACATAAAAAAGTTAATAGATAGATATAAAAGAAGTCCTTTATAATAGTTTTTCAGACCAACGTACTTCATTTCAGTTATATGATGAATTACGAGGGATTAATTTTAAGAATAATACCTTAAGTTTTTATAACGAAATTCAATGTGTGCTTCGCAATTTAAATAATAAAACAAATATTGAGTGCAAAAAAGCAAATGTATCTGAAACAGACACAAAAGAAAAAATTAAAAATAATACACAAATAGGGCTCCAACTTTTTAAAAATAAAGTAACGGAACCTATGAAATCCATATTAATAAGTAGAAATCCCGAATCTATAGAAGAAGCATTAAGGATTCTCAGTGATGGTGGTTACCTTTATCGAGACAAAAAAAGCACAACAATGCAAAATAAAAGTAAGCAAAACCACCATCTTCAGTATCCAAGTAATGTAGCGCACCCTCAAAGTTACCAATTTTTGCGTAATGTTTATCAACCTCAACCTGTTAATAGATACAGGAACGGGAGGGACAATAATTCAGCTTTTTCCAGAAACTCACGGTACAATAATAACACTTTTAATCAACGGAATAATTTACCCCCTCCTGAACCTATGATGTAGATCTTTCCACAAATTCTAGGACGTATTTTTCAAGGCCTGTGCAAAAATTTTCCTTTAACTGCCTCGGAAACTTCAGACCAAACAGTGAATTACCTTATATAAAAATCGAAAATAAAATAAGGCCCTTAAAATTTATAATAGACACTGGCGCTTGTATGAGCATTATTAATGAAAAAATTTGCAACCCTAAATACATAATTAAAGCAGATCCAATTGTACTTAACACATTAAAACATTATGTAGTATGTGATAAGCAAGTAGAAATTCCAAGTTTTATTGAATTCGGTGATAACCAAACGTTAAAATTCTTAGAAACTAATTTCCATGATAAATATGATGGTCTCATAGGAAATAATATTTTAATAGCCCTTGAAGCTAGTATAGATTATAAAAATAAATGTATAATAACAAAAAATGAAACCCGAATCCCATTATTCTTCAACGAAAATGAAGAACGTCAATATGAAACATATAACATTTTTAGTGCAGGTCAAGACAATCAAAGACATATCCCTATATCAAACCGTCCCTTGAATATATACAAAACCCAAATTATAATAAAAAAGGGAAAACAAAACCACACCGAAACAAAAAAAATTTTCAATAGAAAACGTCTCATTTTTACAAGTATCAAACCCAACGAGAAACGCTTTTTATACATTCTTAACAACCACATGCCTAAACGGGGACTCGTGGGTGTATATATTGAAGAGTTGGACTTGTTTAAAATATTTCAAGAAACTTTCATTAAATGGAGAAACGACAGAACTCCAGTTAGAATACATAAAGTTTCGAAAATATTACATGACGTTAACAATCGATCAGAACTTCATGAAAGAATACTTAAAGAACACAACAACAATAATCACAGGGGCATAAATGAAGTTTACACAGAATTAAAAAATTTTATATATTTTCCTAAATTTAAAGATGAAATACAAAGGGTAATCAATAATTGCCACGTTTGTAATCTTGCTAAATATGAACGTCATCCAGTTAAAATTCCATTCCAAAATACAGAAACTCCAGACAAACCCTGCCAAATAGTTCATATGGACATTTGGTTCTATCGAAAAGACAAATTCTATCTTACACTTATTGATAAATTTTATAAATATGCACAGGTAATCCCCATTAGATCAAGAAACAGGATAGATCTTAAAAATGGATTAATTCAGTGACAGATAACGAAAGAGTTTTGATAGCTTAAATTTACGAAATTTTTTTAAAAATGAAAATATACAGATTCATTTTACCACACCTGGTCTACATACGGGAAGTTCTGTCATTGAAAGATTCCACAATACCTTGAATGAGCATATAAGGCTTCTTAAAGTTCAAGAAACGTTAAATAAATGCCCGAATGAGGAAGACTTAGTTAGCTTAGCATTAAAATATTATAATCATACCTATCATTCAAGTACTGGACAAAAGCCTATAGATTTTCATACTGGTAAAATCTCGCATGAAGAATATGCAAAAATTCACAAAAAACAAAAATTATTTAAAGAAAACAGAGTTAAATACCACAATAAAAGTAAGAAAGAAGTGAATTTAAATCCAAAATATGTCAAAAATCCACAAAGAAACAATAAACTAGATCCGATAAATATATCAAAAGTACTTACTCCCCATAATGATACTCACTACAAAGATTCCCGAAATAAATTTATTTATAAATCACAATTGAGTAAAAAAAAGAAATATCAATAGTAACAAAAATTTCTTTCATTTCCCTAGGTTTTATCCTTTTAATACTGATTGTACCAACCTTTCAACAATTCATCGAAATAACAGAAATAAACAATGGAAATGGGTTCACCCTAATTCGACTTGACGAAGTCAAAATTATCCAGAATTATACTAAAGTAATTCATCAAGTTAATTTAACTGAACTTCAAGTTAGTATTGAATCAATCGAAAACACTATTATTAATACGTCACTAACAATCCCACATTCTCTTAAATATAAATTAGAAAATCTAAAAAATGAATTTACAAAGTTATTACCTCACAAAATAAAAAAAAAGAGGACTCATAAACATTTTGGGTAGTGCCTTACATTTTATCGCCGGAACAATGGATGCTGATGATGCTCAAGAAATAGCAATTCGTTTTAAAGCAATTGACGAAGGTAACCACGAAATTATAAGAACCATAAATAGTCAAATAAAAATCAATGAGCAATTATCAAAAGAAATGAACAAAATAACAGAACCCATAAATACCCAACAAACTCTAATACAAAACAAAATAAATGTTCTAGAAAAAAGTTTATATGGATTAGATATTAAGTTTGAAGAAAATATTGTATTTAGTCACCTAAGCGAAAATATTGATATACTAATGAATTATGTTCAAAATATTAAAGAAATAATATTGTTTAGTAGGTTAGAAATATTAAGTAAAGATATCTTAACGTACGAAGAAGTAGAAACCTATAATATTAATATTGAAAAAATGAAATACATTAAACTAAGTGTAGCACAAATGAATAACCTAATTCTTTTTATAATTCAGATAGCAAATTTTGCAACTCAAAAATTCTTTAAAATGTTAATAGAACCAATTCCAAATAAAGACAAAAACTATCAAATTGTAACACCATATAAGAATGTTTTAATAGAAAATAAGAAGGTATATAAAATACCAGGAAAAAATAACAATGTAATTAAATATCTACAACCAATAGGCGATAATTGTATAAGTAATATATTTAACAATGATCTCATTAATTGTAATTTTGAACTTAATAAAAAAAGAGAAATAAAGCAAATTACAGAAAATATAATTGTAACCAAAAATATTAATATAACGACATTATTTCACACATGTAATGATCAATATGAAATAAATATTACTAATAACAATATAATAAAATTTGAAAACTGTGAAATAAATATTGAAAATGTAAAATTTGAAAATAAAATCTCAACATATATGGAGCACATAATATTACCAAATACAATAAAAAATATTCAATATAAAGTGTTGAATAATTATACAATAGAAAAAATCCATGTACAAAATATTGAAAATATCAAAGAAATAAAAGAAACAAAAAGTCAAAACATAAAATCACATTACATAAGTATAACCACTGATACATTAATAATTGTTAGTTTAGTATTAATTACACTTTACTTGTATTTAAAAATTAAAAAACCCAAAAATAACATAAACATAAAAATTTCTGATCACAGTACTCGCCAGGAGTCGAGTCTTAGGGATGGAGAAGTTATATCAGCATTTATGTAAGATCTATATTACAATATAGAACACGCATGCTGTGTAACCTCTTTTCCATGAAGTGCGATCAAGCACCTTTTGTTACATAAAATATATTAGCTATAAATCATACCAATAGCATAGTATGTCCTTACTCTTAACGGTTGTTATCCTTTAACCTTCTTTCCAAGAAATATTAAAACTATGAATTAAACTGTAAAGTATAAACTGTATTTTATGTAACAGAGTATGTAGTATTATTTTTACTTAAGAAAAAAGTATATATAACAACTTGTTAGAAAATAAGATTTGAATTGTATTTTAGACTCAAATAAGTTAAGACTCTTTTTTGTCACTACTATATCGCTGAATAAATTTATATTTTTTAAACTTTGAATTTCGAGTTTTATAATTTTGGAGTTAGATTAGTTAGAATAAAGTGAATAATTTAAAGAAATTGGAGTTGGAGAATTTGTATTAGAATATTAATTTGAGTAAAGCAGATAATTTGAATAAAATTGGAAAATTTTTGTTAAATACATATTAGTTTGAATAAAGTGTAAAATTTGGAGGAGTTGGAGAATTTGCATTAAAAATATTATTTTAAATAAAGTGGATAATTTAAAGATTAAAAATTGTTATTTTGAATTTATTAAAAAAAATAATAATCCTGACAGAAATTATTAAATTTTTTTACTACAATTACATATATAGAAGTGAGATACCTGAGATTTTGAATATTTGAAGTGAAACATTAAAGTATTTTTATATTTTTAAATATTGCCTAGATTTGGCGTAAAAAAAAGTGAAGTTAATATAGGTACATATAGGTATATTCAACCATAAGTGAATAAAATTGATTTCTCTTTGTCCGGCTTTACTGAAAAAAACTACATTGCGCTGTTGTTGCTTTGTTTGATTTTGTTTGGTTTTGTTTAATTTGGTTTGGCTTGGTTAACTGTTAAATGAAATCTCTACAATGGAATACAAACACATGCACAACAAAGCGTTAATTCAAATTTTTAAAGAGTATGACTTGTCTACGAGTGGCAACAAGAAAGATTTGGTTGAGAGAATAAAATAGTATGAGACATCGACACAAGCCACTGAAAAACAAGTTGATGATATGTAGTCAACGACTCCTATAGTACCAAGACTTAATGCTCAATTTTATTTTATTGTTTATATGTGTTGGAAGTACCAAATTAACATTACAATTTATTGTTTTCAATCAATTATAACTAAGCTGTGATTAAAGTTACATAAAAACTATGTTCTAATGAAATGTAGAGAAGATCCTTAGCTTTATTTTCACCGAATATATTAAATATCAATGAGCAACGTAAATCAAAGAAAAAACGTGATAAATATTAAGTAACATAAAACTGAAAATCAATTTTTCCTTAAATCTCCCAAATTACTAAAAGTATTAAATTATAATGTTCTACAAATTTGTGGATTTTTATTAAGTAAACATTTTTCCCAAACATTGTTATACATATCATAAAATTAACAGAAATTGTGTTATTGAAGAAAAAATATAATTTTTAATGTGATTTTATCACAAATATCTCTCTCATTTCTCATTTTTAACAGTTGCCTCTGAAAATGTAGTACCACTATACAGATACAGATATGAGGTACGTTCCATAAAACTTTTATGAGTGTAATTTTATAGTCTACAGCTGCAGCTGATACTTGAACCGCATTTGCATCATTTCTTGCTCTAATTAAAATCAGATCATGTCTTACATTTACAACTATTTTTTTATAGTCTTCAGCAAATCAGATGTAGGCAATATAGTACTATTTCCTGTCCATCCTGCATTATACAGTATTGTACTTTCACTTTCGCTTAATGAAATGTAATTTTTTAAAACACTGCTGATTCCTACATTTCGACAACGATCAATTTCGACACCATTCAATTCATATCGTATTTCATCAAATAAGAAGGTCCCATAATTATTATTTATTTATAATCAGCTATTACGGTTCCATCGTTTTTAGTTAAAGTTCCTTCAATATATATAAAACTTTAACTTGGTAGTAAGTATAAATCTTGGATTTGAATAGAAATTCGTATTTCATCGCTATTGTTATACGATTCTACAAATGGTGAATATGTATGATATTCTTTTTTAGTAATACCTTCATCGAAGTGAGGTTCTTCTAAAATATCCAGTATATCATTCATGTTTGCTTTTCAAAACAAACCCCAATGACTTTAAAAATTTTTTATTTTCAATTGTTAATAATGGTTTCGTTGAAGTGAAGTCTCTTTGTGTTGTTGTTTGTTCAATAGGTAATGGTGTACTAATGATATTATCACTTTTGAATGAGTTTTTATTATCATTATGTTTGTTGAACATCAGCATATCTAGTTCTTATCCACTTGACACTTACATAAGAAATAATAGCTTTAGTTATCAGACTACTTGTTTTATACTTTACGTCTTATTCTATTATTGTGGTTTCAAGTGTAATCTAATTGTACTTATTTCGCCTCTAAAATTAATCAAATCTCCATCTTGATCTACAATTTTTACTTCAACAGAACTAATTCGTTTCACATTTACGGGTAAATATATAACATTCTTAGGAACTTCTGTTATTTTATACCCTGGTCCTACATCAGAAGAAAATTCATTAAGAGTGTGAACAGAAATATTATCTACATATGATCCTACTATTAGATTACATTCAATTCGTATAGCGTTAACTTTAGTTATATTCACAGGTAAATCAGACACATGCGTTGTATTTCACTCCAATTCTTTTTTACTGAAACCTAACAGTTGACCAATAGTTCTTTCTCTGTTAAAGTAGACGTTGTGTGAACTTTTAATTTCTGTTTTGAGTGTGTTCTTGTTCGCTTGTATTTTGATTGTAGGCTTAGTTTTCGTTTTCTCGAGCTCTTTTTGAATGAAATTTGCGATGTCATCAACTTCATAAGACCCCACAGGTATTTGAAAAGATTGATTACCTGTATGAAATAAGTTATTGCTACTATCCACATTAGGTATTGAATTATAGGTATGAAAATCAACAAGACCACAAAGATAGTCAGATGATAAATCTATGCGTGGGAAGTATTCAGTTGTTAATATGGATGTAATCGTATTCCCACTTAAAGTAAATGTTACTGACATGTGTGAAGGTTTTGAATGAAATGAATAATAGTTTCATGTTTACACATTTATATTGATATCTATTATAATTATTTCCTAAATATCTTACAATTTCTAGAGGTGGTTGCAGATTACCATAACTATCAAAGTATTCAACACGATTTCCTTTTTTCTGATATACTACCCAATGTGTATCAGGTCCACTTGAATTATCTAAATTTACTATACCACACTCATTTTTATAAGATTTTGGTGGTAGTTTATCTTTCATAAATACAGCTCTAAAGTGCGGTATACTTTTACCATATCTCGTTAAATCGATTTCACTGAGAGGTTTATTGGGTAGGTTATTTAAAAGTTTTTTGGATTTGAATTTAAAAAAAGACCAAGACCTTTCCTGTATGGTTTAAGTTGTAATCCTTTTCCCATTACTACTGCTTTCATAGTTTTATTATGTCGTTGGTTTTCAGCTAGTTGTTCTCTAGCTTGTTTTGCATCATTGATTGCCTTTGCTATTGTCGCTGCACCACCAGATAATGCTCCTGCTGCTGAGAGTCCCGCAAAAAGTGGAACTAAGAATGGTAAAATACCGCCTGTTTTTGGAACAGGTATGGTTCAAGGTAGTTCAATTGATGATGATTTTTTTCCTTTTATGGTGTTATTGGCTGCAGTTTATGCTATTCTAAGAGCGGGTTTACACGGTCACTTTTTTCAATGGCATTGACGCCCATTCCGCTTTGTTAAATTACGAAAAAGTCGTACGTACGTTTACACAGTCACTTTTTTACCATAGCTCAAATTCTCTTCATTCTCTTCTATACCGATTTCTTGTTAGGTAAGATGAAATATATGTTGTGTATGTTTCATCTCCATATATGAAGATAGATATGAGCTGTACACTACAAATATAAAATGAAAAGGAGATGCGATAATATAAAAAAAAATTCAAAATTACGAATACAGCACAAAAGGGAACCGGCGTGCTCGAAGAAAAAGTTCGATTATCCCGTGAGTGACTTCCCACCACATACTTGTTACTTCTTTCCTATTTAACAAACCGGAATGGGCGTCAATGCCATTGAAAAAAGTGACCGTATAAACCCGCACTGTTCATTTCTTCTGGTTTTTATGCTTTTAATATTTCATGGGCACTTTGTATAGCTTTTCGGAACATTTTACGCGTTTTTGCTTTATTCTTCTTTTTATTTGTTAATTTCTTCTTCTTCTTGATTCCCATACCTAATTTCACTTTAGCTTCCATTGCGTTTGTAACAAACCAAGAGTTTATACGTTCACCTATACTTGAATCTTTTGCTTTTACTCTTTTCCAAGCTTTTTCTGCTAATATTCTGTCAGCTGTATGACGTTGATTTTTGTCTTTATGTTTAGAATAAAATATATCGTGTTGTTTGCAAGCTTCATATCTAATTGATTGATTCCTTGATCACCTCTAGAAAGACGTTATTGTAGTTTTGTACCAGGTCCACAATATTGATAACCAGGAATATGAAGCTCTACTGGTAACTTATTAATTAATGTATTCACTAATCCTTTACCTTTGCGAGTTTGAGTTCGACTGAATGTTTTTCGATTATATTGTTTTCTCACACGAAAAGATGAATAAAATGATGTTGAAAACCTACATATTAGGTATTTATAGTTTTTTTCTTTAGTTCTTATCAATATACGTTTCATTAAACAACGTGATACATTAAATGTAAAAAATACAGATTTTGAAACAAATACTTCAAATAAAATTAAACATAGTAAGCTATTACCTAACAATGTACGTGCCATTATTGTGGGTCCATCGAGTTGTGGAAAAACAAATGTAATGATGAGTTAACTTGAGCACCCGAATGGTCTTAAATTTTAAAATATTTACCTATACTCAAAAACTTTATATCAACCAAAATATGAGTATCTTAAGAAACTGATTTCACCAATAAAAGGATTAGAATACAACACATTTTCTGAGAATACTGAAATAATGTCACCAGAACAGGCTAAACGAAACTCTATTTTCATATTTGATGATGTTGCCAGCGAAACACAAAATAATATACGTTCATATTTTTGTATGGGACGTCATAAGGATATCGATAGCTTTTACTTATGTCAGACCAGACTTATACACATATTCCAAAACAATTGATACGTGATAACTCAAAATTTATTGTAATTTTTAAACAAAATGAGATGAATTTGAAGCATATTTATAATGATCATGTCAACACCGACATGTCATTTGAAAAATTTCGAGATATGTGCTCAAAATGTTGGAAAGATAATTACGGATTTTTAGTAATAAACAAAGATAGTTTATTAGATTGTGGACGATACAGAAAAGGATTTGATACTTTCATATTATTATAAATAGTTACGTGTGTAAGAGTTGTATATCATTATTATTTCATCTACCGAGCTGTCAAAAGACCTGTTTAACAGAAAAAAATCTTGACACAGAAAAAAATCTTCACCCACGTGACCCCTCACTAGTCTTGACCCCTGTAACCCCACACTGATAACACGTAACCTTGACCCCCCCGAATCCTCTCACTGATAACTGAAACACACACAAGTTAACTGAAAAAGGATATTAATCCAAAAATTGCAACATGGGCTTTAGAGCTACAAAATTTTGATTATAGTATTAAACATAGATCTGGAGATAAAATGTCACACGTAGATGCTTTCAGTAGAGTAACTAATGTTTTAGTTTTAGAAGATAATTCATTCGAACAAAATTTAGCAATATGTCCGCATAAAGACAAGAAAATTAAAAAGGTTAGACTAAAATTGGAAAAATCAGAAAGTTCTCTTTTTAAGCTTTAAAATGGTTTAGTTTGCAGGAAAATTGGAGATAAAATTTTGTTTTATGTACCAGAATTAATGATAAATAATATTATTAGAGTTAATCATGATGAAATGGGTCATTGTGGTATTAACAAAACCATTGATTTGATCATGTCTACTTATTGGTTTCCGTCTATGCATTTACTTGTAAAACAATATATCGAAAATTGTTTAAAATGCATTGCTTTTCAGCCTTCTAGTGGCAAAAATGAAGGTATGCTTTATAATATACCTAAAGGAGATTCACCATTCATTACGCTATACATAGATCATTTTGGCCCGTTATATAAAACCAAAGCTGGAAACAAATTTATATTTTTAGTTGTTGATGCATTCACTCGATTTGTTAAATTGTATGCCGTAAAAGACACAAGTACAAAAATTTTTATTAGTTGTTTGAATGAATATTTTCGATATTATAGTAAACCGTCAAGAATAATTTCAGATAGGGGAAGTTGTTTCACATCGAATGATTTTGAATACTTTTGCTATTAAAACGATATTTATCATGTGTTAGTTGTCACTGCTAGTCCTCAAGCGAATGGTACTGTTGAGAGGGTGAATAGAACGATGATACCAATCATTGCTAAATTAATTGATAAAGACAAACAACTTCATTGGGACTCTGCTTTAAATAACGTAGAATTTGTGATAAATAACACTATAAATCGTTCAACAAACGAATTGCCAAGTAAACTTTTGTTTGGTGTAGCACAAAAAAATAAAATTTTGGATTTTTTGATAGAATGGCTAGATAAGAACGTTATTGTAAATGAAAGAGATCTAGAATCAATTGGAAAAAAAAGCTCTTGATAAAAATAAAGAGGTTCAAGAAAGTAATAAAAAAACTTATGATTTAAGACATAAAAAATCAAAATTTTATAATGTTGGTGATTTAGTCATGATAAAAAATTTCGATGTAACTGTTGTAAGTAAAAAATTTATACCTAAGTTTAGAGTTCCTTTTATTGTAAACAAAATAATAGGTCATGATAGATATTTGATAAGTGACCCAGAAGGGTACCAAAATTCGAGTCGTGCGTTTTCAGGTATATTTGCCTCCATAAATATGAAATCATATCTAAATTTAAAAAAATAAATAAAAATATATTTTCGTAAATTTTTGAATAAATGTTTCCTTATAGATCGAGGGCGATCTAAAGTCAGGACGGCCGAAATTGTAGTAGATTTTAGAAAATGATATGATTTTAAGAAAATAATATAAACCTGTAACAAAAATACAATGTGTAAATGTATTGTAATATTGTATTCAGCATAAGCATTAAGCGTAATCATCATAGTGTATATAGTGTTCCTACTGAGAGCCGATTTTTTTTTTTTTTATTTATAAATTTTTCTCTGAAAACAAAAACAAAATCCCATATGACTGAAGGAGGTAAAAATAATGCGTATTTCTTTAATGGAAAATTTCCGTATATATGAGCGAAAGCACAATATGATTATTCATACTAATACCTCTCCAACATAGTTTTTTATAAACGCATTTTTCAAAATAGTCACCTAAATATGCATTAGTGTTCGTGTTTTTTTTGTATATAAGCTAAAACCATATAAAATATATATGAAACGCATACAAGCATAGCATATAGACACAGGTTTGTTTACATTTATTTATAATGGGAATTTTTCTTTCTTACTTAAAATTGTGAATGTGTTCGTGTTTTATTTTTTATTTGTAAATATTTACGTTTCATTTCTTTTCAGTCAATGAAAAAATATTTCTATCACCTTTTATCATTTTTTCAAAAAATGTGAGAGAAATAAATAAAAAAAAAAAAATTCGGCTCTCAGTAATCCTACTATGTAAGTTCTTCTTTATACTCTGGTAATCATTAATAAGTCAGTCAGTCAGTCAGTCAGTCAGTGAACTTTGTTTGAAGGAGTTAGTTTAGAATATTATTGGAGTTAGATTAGTTAGAATAAAGTGAATAATTTAAAGAAATTGGAGTTGGAGAATTTGTATTAGAATATTAATTTGAGTAAAGCAGATAATTTGAATAAAATTGGAAAATTATCTGCAGCCAGCGATGTTAACCGTAAAGTAATTACTTAGTAATTACTGTTTTGTACAGTAATTTTGCCTCAGAACAGTAAAAGAGTAATTTAGGCAAAAAATACGGTAATTTTAAAAAACGTACAGTAATGTACAGTAATTTTCAATTCTTAGATTTTACAATTTTAAATTGGATAGTAATTATTTTAAATTTGAAAAAAAAAATGAATCTGACAAGTTTCTAGAGCACCGAAAGGACTCTACTACCTACTTGATTACAACTTTTTGGTATACTTTGTGATAAATACTCTTTTCAGTTATAAATCGTAACAAAACAAAAATAAGGAATCGAATCGACTCAGCACAAGTACTTTGGAAGGAATCATTCACGCGAAAACTTTTTTGAATGGAAAAGAAATTAAAAATTGAAATTTTGATGGTAAATTTTATTATTTCCTTTACTCAAACTAAAATACAACACAATCCATTGATGACAACCTTAGAACTAACTGACGTTTGGTTTATTTGACATTCTTTTACTTAACGTCAGTTTCGTTGTTCGTTATTACTTGCAGCCTTTATAGGCAATAATAATGGTATTACACCATGGCCCTATACATAAATTGAATAAAACGTGTATGCATGGAACATTGGATCTTTCTCTAACTTGAAGAGATTATATATATTATTTAAATATTACCACATTTCGTTTTTCAATTTTATGAATTATTATTATTTTTTTTTTTGATTAAATAAAGTTCCTAGAATATAAAAAAATAATTTTTGACTTTTCCTTTCGTTTAATATATACCTCTTCTGTGCGTACAGTAATTTGAAGTGAAAAACAGTAATTTTATACAAAAGAGACAGTAATTTAGTCACGGAGAGTTAACATCACTGTGACTGCAGCTATTGATTTATTGAGAAAAGAATTACGGTCGATACGTATTGAATGCGAAAAACTAAAGAAAGAGAAAAATAAAGTAAATGTAAACGAGAAGCAGTTTGAGGATTAATATAATAACGATGTTCTGTGTAGTGATACCCAGCAAGCAATTGTTCAGCAAGAAAACAACGATTTGGATTTGAAATTAATTATCAATCTGGTACCTGATTTTGACGGACAAAATATTTATTTTTGTACTTGGGCACAACAAATTCAATGTATTAAAGATGCATATAAAATTTCTGAAAGTGCGTTAAAACTTGTAATTGTGAAAAAACTTAAAGGTTCTGCTTTGTTATGGTTTCAATCGAAACCTGAAAATATTACTTTATCATCAGAAAATTTATTAAAAGAATTAAAAGTTTTATTCGATATTCAGCCAATTAAGATAAGTAGAGTAGATATGGGCATTCTAACTCAGGGAGGGTTTTGTGCCTAGCTTTTTTGGATGACGTCATGAGCTTTGAGCTTTTTGGTTGTGACATGTGGTGTGCTTCGGGATGTTTTGTGCTTTTTGGTTTTTGTATGTAGTGTGCTCCGGGAGCTTTTGTGCTTTGTGGTTGTGGTATGTGGGTAGTAGATAGGATTGGGGAGTTCTGACACCACCACCGAGTGTGTAAAAGAATGTGTTGTTGTTTTGTTGTTGTTTAAGATGGAGAAAAAAGAAAAAAATGTTTGTGATGTCGGTGGGATGCGAACCCGAGACCTGTAGCATGATAGTCCGTGGCATATATCATGGAGCTACAGAGAGTCTTAATATGTGGTGATTATGTTGTGTGTATATATGACGAATTTTAATTCGTATGCTATTAGAAGAAAAAAAAAGATTCTGAAATAGTTGTGATGAGATTCGAACTCGTGAATAAAAATGGGAAAAATTTTTATGTATTACGTTTTTATTCATTTCTGTGATAAGAAAAAAAAAAGATTGTGAAATAGTTGTGATGAGATTCGAACTCGCGAATAAAAATGGAAAAAATTTTTATGTATCAGATTTTTATTCATTTGTGTATTTTTAAGTGTATTATTTGATGTTTTTATTTCGGATTTCATCAAGTTGTGAAATTATTGTTGTGTGTGTGTGTGTGTGTGTGTGTGTGTGTGTGTGTGTGTGTGTGTGTGTGTGTGTGTGTGTGTGTGTGTGTGTGTGTGTGTGTGTGTGTGTGTGTGTGTGTGTGTGTGTGTGTGTGTGTGTGTGTGTGTGTGTGTGTGTGTGTGTGTGTGTGTGTGTGTGTGTGTGTGTGTGTGTGTGTGTGTGTGTGTGTGTAAGCAGTAGAAAAAGAGGGTGTTTAATTTTGTTAGCACTTGTAATGTAAGCAGTTGAAAAAGAGTGGGGATAAGATTTTGTCTATAAATGAAGACAATTTGTTGAAACGGTATCAGTCAAAACCTACTACAATAAAAGCCTCGAACAAGAGTTTTGTATGTATTAGTAAGAAGTGCCATGTTTTGTTTTGACATTTTAGTTTCATATGGTTTCTTAATAAGAGTGGTGGAATATTAGTGTAAAGAAATAGTGCATTAGTTGAATATTTTTGGTTTTTTAAATAAAATATGGTTTATAAAAGTTTTAAAATATGATAAATTAACAGTGTTATAATTTTTAAGGTGCACAATATTTAAAAAATTAAATAAAAAGGTGGAAAATATTGTGCCTTCTTACCTACTTGTAAGAGAAAAAATTAAAGTATGACTACATAGTACATACATATCTATGGTGAGGTTATATTACTTATATGTAATAAAGTGAATAAATTGATTTGATTTAATAGAATTTAATTTATTAGTTATCACAAATTAAGTGTCTATTTGCCTTCATATTACACAATAAAGATTATGTACCCAATTATTTACTTTTTCATAGACTTCTTTTATATAAATTTTTGTGGTTATGTTATGATGTTAGAAATTGATTTGATTCAATAATTTAACAATTAATATAAACTTAGAAATAAAATTTTATTAAATTAAATCAATGGGCCTTACTAATAAACATTTTTTAGTTTTAAAACTAAAATAGTTTCGGCTTGAGAATCCGAGTATGCTTTCAAATTCTTTATAAAATGGAGAAATAAAATATTAACTTAACATATTTTGTACAGAGTTTCAAAGCACACTCTGATTCTCAAGCCGAAACTTTTTTAGTTTTAAAACTAAAAAATGTTTATTAGTAAGGCCCAATTTGTTCTGTATTTCCTTCACTTTATTTATTTTTTTCATATATTTGTGTTTACATTTCATTTCAATTTATTCACTTTTATAATATTATAACCTCACCATAGGTAATGTAGTCGTTAGTCACATGTCAATATATGTATAGGTATAGAAGAAAAAAGTTTATATTATTATTCTTTAAACTTTAATTATTTATATAATCATCGATTTAAATCGAAGATTTAAGTCAAGTTTATAAAGAGATGGTTGACAAAATTCACAAAAAAATTCAAGAATTTTAAGAAAGAGATAGCGGTTGGACTTTAATAAAAATTATTCATGTTGAAATTAATATTAATCAATGGAAGCCCTTACGAGGATCTCAGTACATATCACTTCCAAAATCTATACAAAATAAAAAAGCTTGTATAAATGTGTTTTAAATGGGCTATAATATCTGCATTGAATCCAGTTGAAAAAAGATTTCTGAAAGACCACCATCGTATCAGATTGAAAATATCAAGTCTGAAAAAATAATTTTAAAAAATGGAAAAACCTTGATTTTTCTACACTAGAGTTCCCAGTAAAAACATCTAATATTCATAAATTTGAAATGCTGAATTTAAAAATCAGTATTAATGTAAAATATTTGGATTAAATGATAATAAAATTATTGGACCATATCATTCAACTTCTAAAGACAAAGATATTCATATAAATTTATTACTTATACAAGAAGAAGAAAAGGCTCATTACGTATGGATTAAAAACATGTCTATGTAATAGTGTTAGTGTAAATTATGAATTTATATTAATTAACAAAATATTTTCAAAATTTCAGATTAATGAGAGAGCAGTTAACAAATCATCATCATCAAATGTATATGTGTAATTCATGTTTGTTGTACTATTCTTGCGAAAATGACTTGGATACTCACAGAATAGAATGTTATAAAATAGTGACAAGAATGCCAACAAAAGAAAAAAGTATTTTGAAATTTGAACATTATGAACGAGAATTAGATGTTCCTTTTGTAATATATGCTGATTTTGAATGTATTTTAAAGGATATTAGTACATGCATGCCAGATGTATCATCACCATCTACAACAAATGTGCAGGAACATGTGCTTTGTGCTTTTGCATACTATATTAAGTGCAGCTTTGATGATAATTTAAATAAATTCAGAACTTACAAGGGAAAAGATTGCTTAAACATATTTGTATCTTCAATTATTCAAGATGTAAAATATTTATATCACAATTATATCGAAAATTCAAAATCAATGAATCGTTTAACACTAAATGAAATGAAAATTAAAAATGAGAGCACAGAATGTCATATTTGCAAACAGTTTTTAGATAAGGATAGAGTTCGAGATCACTGTCATCTAACTGGAAAATATAGAGGACCAGCTCATGAAAAATGTAATTTACTATATCGCGTACTTAAATTTTTCCCAATATTTTTTCATAATTTTTCTGGATACGATTGTCATTTGTTTATAAAGGAGTTATCATTTTTTGATGGAGATATAAATGTTATTCCTCTGAATAAAGAGCTATATGTGTCATTATCGAAGAGAATTTTCGTTGATGAAAAGAATACAATAGAATTGAGATTTATAGATTCGAATAGATTCATGCAGTCTAGTTTAGATTCATTAGCATAAAATTTGACAAATGATATGTTAAGAATAGTTCGATCAGAGTTTAGAGATGATGATAAATTTAAATTGATGACAAGAAAAGGAATATTCCCATATGAATATATAAATTCATGGAAGCGATTAGATAAAACAAGTTTACCAGCACAAGAAGATTTCAGCAGTAAATTGACAAATAGTGAATGTAATAACGAAGATTATAATCATGCGCGAAAGGTTTGGCGTAAATTTGAATGTAAAAATCTTTGGGATTATTTATTATTATATTTGAAGACAGATGTACTACTTTTAGCTGATGTATTTGAAAATTTTAGAAAAGTTTGCAAAAGTATTTACTCACTCGATCCTTCTCAACATTATACTGCTCCAGGTTTATCATGGGATGCAATGTTGAAGGAAAAAAAATTGAACTGGAATTATTAACAGATATTAATATGCATAGTTTCATTAAAAAAAGCATTAGAGATGGTATTTCTCAGTGTTGTCATAGACATTCTGTAGCAAATAATAAATATATGGATAATTATGACGAAAAAAAATTATCGCAGTATTTAATGTATGTATGTAGATGCAAACAATTTGTATGGTTGGGCAATGTCACAAGCTCTTCCTTATGGTGATTTTAAATGGATTGAAAGTAAAAATATCGATATTGAAAATATTCTTGAAGATTCAGATACTGGTTACATATTAGAAGTTGATTTAGAATATCTTGAAGTATTACATGATATTCATAATGACTTACCATTTTGTTCAGAAAACAAAATTACTTCAAATTCAAAACATGTCAAATTAATCACAGATTTAACAAACAAGAAGCGATATGTTATTTATTATAGAAATCTACAACATTGTATTAAACATGGTCTTAAAGTTACACATATTCATAGAATTTTGCAGTTCAAACAATCAAAATAGATGAAACGATTCATTGATTTAAATAATCATCATCGTACGCTTGCAAAAAATGTATTTGATAAAAATTTTTCAAGTTAATGAATAATGCTTCATTCGGAAAAACTATGGAAAATGTTGATAAAAGAAAAGATGTTAAAATTGTAACAGAATGGGATAGTTATTATAGGAAATTAGGAGCTAGAGCTTTGATAGCAAGACCTAATTTTCATAGTGCTACACAATTCACTGATAACATGATTGCTATACAAATGAAGCGAATACATACTTATTATGATAAACCAATTTATTTAGGATTTTGTGTTTTAGAATTATCAAAATTAAATATGTATAAATTTCATTATGATTATATAAAACCAAAATATGGTGAAAATATTTTAGTAAATTATATGGATACAGACTCTTATATACTATTCAAACTGAAGATTTTTATAATGATATTGATAAATATTTTGATACTTCTGAATATGCATTCAATAATCCTTATGATATTCCATTAAAAAATGAAAAAGTATTGGGTATGATGAAAGATGAAAATAATGGAAATATAATGACTGAATTTATTGGTTTAAGATCGAAAATGTATTCATTAAGTGTAAAAGATTCAAAAGATATAAAAAAAGCAAAAGGTGTAGAAAAGACAGTTGTTGATAATTTAAGTATAGAAAATTATAGAGATTGCTTGTATAAAAAGAAACTATTTTGTAGTAATAATATGTATGACATTTAGATCTAAAATTCATAATATCTATACACAAATAATTAATAAACTAGCTTTAAGTTTTTCTGATGATAAAAGATTTATAAGAGAAAATAGGATAAGCACATATGCTTGGGGGCATTTTAGGATTATTATGGACATAAATTAAAATAAATGTTTTTAAAAAAATTATATTAAATAAATTTATTATTACTAAAAAAAAATAATAATACATGTTTTGTTTTTCTTTCTTTCTTTACAATTCAAGTACAAGGTTTTCTTTTGTGAACTCTTCATCAACAAAATTTCTTAGAAGACATACATTTTCTAAAGCACAGTATCCTTTATGGATATTAAACAAAATCCTGAAGTATTGTTAGGAATATTGACGTTGCTTGCTAACTCAAACTCTATTCTAATATCAACAGGTCCTGTTTTTAATGTTTCATTTTGATGAGCACAATCAATAACAACAATTGGTGCTATACTCTTGAAACTATCCCATTTTAACAACGGTTGACAATTCCTTCCATAATAGGTTTCTTGAAATTTTGTATACATATCATATACTTAATAACGCATATCGATTACGTTCAAAAAGTATATTTAAACTATCATATGGATACATCTCAGAGTTTAAATGGGCCTTAATGTTAGCTAGTTTACAATGATCAAATTTACTAACATCAGCTTCTTTTTGGTTTTGTCAATTGGTTTGCAATGCAAATATCAAAAAACGAGATTTTTCTAGTTGTGTAGATATTTAACAGTCCATATGATGAGATTTGTATTTGGAATATTCGGATATTCATATAAATCCCAGCTTCTGGAACTAATACGAATTGGCTTCGCATTTCGAGTGATTTTAAGTAGTTTTAGTCTTTCTTTATCGTCAACATTTATATGAGGTACTTTCCATAAGACTTTTGTGAGTGTAATTTTATAGTCTACAGCTGCAGCTGATACTTGAACCGCATTTGCATTATTTCTTGCTCTAATTAAAATCAGATCATGTCTTACATTCACAACTATTTTTTTTATAGTCTTCAGCAAATCCCAACAGCATTTTTAGAGGTATACAAAAATTGAAATGTCCTGATGTAGGCAATATAGTACTATTTCCTGTCCATCCTGCACTATACAGTATTGTACTTTCACTTTCGCTTAATGAAATGTAATTTTTTAAAACACTGCTGATTCCTACATTCCGACAACGATCAATTTCGACACCATTCAATTCATATCGTATTTCATTAAATAAGAAGGCCCCAGAATTATTATTTAATTTATAATCAGCTATTACAGTTCCATCGTTTTTAGTTAAATTTCCTTCAATATATATAAAACTTTCACTTGGTAGTAAGTATAAATCTTGGTTTTGAATAGAAATTCGTATTTCATCGCTATTCAAAGCCGTGATTTTGTAAAGAAACCACAAAACGAATAGTGCAATTTAGAAAAATTTTGCAATTGTGATATTTTGTTTTTATTGTTTTATTGTTATTTTTAATTTAATATTACGTTTGGTTTTGTGGAAATAAACGTTTTTTGTAAAATCTAATAAAATTTTATGAAAAAATTTTCCTTCGAATGAAATTGAGATCTGATCGCCCCATACAAACAGACAGATCAATACAAACGCAAAGTAAAAGAATATAGAAAATTAAACCTATGTATGTTGCCTGTACTGACTTCGATTTATAAATAAAGTATAGAGAGTTTTTCACACATCGTGTGCCAAACTTAACAGGGTGGTAGATCTCGGTGAAAAACGAAAAAAATTGTATGGGAGGGGGGTTTATTTTCAATAGTTACCGAGATATTCAAGGTCAAAGAGAATTTTTTTTCAAAAAAAGTAACCAGTTTCACTTTTTGCAACATATTTCAGCGACATTGTTTTGCGACGGCATCTGAATTGAATGCTCAGTTAGAGAAGAAACTGCTTTTGACAAAAATAATGACAAATAAAAGACGCCACTGAGTAAAAGAACACAAATCTTGCACGATTGAAGACTGGAAAAAGGTTTTTTTTATTTCAGATGAGTCCAAGTTCAACATTTATACATCAGATGGAAAGTCTCCTGTAAGAAGAAGAGAAGGTAAAAAATTCAAGCCCGAGTGCGTTCGGCCCATCGTTAGACATTTTCAATCGGTTATGGTATGAGGTTGCATTACGTCAAAAAGTGTTGGGAAAATTATTTTTGTTGAAGGTTCGTGAATGCACAAAAATACAAAGAAATTATAGTTACAGGAGTTTTACCAAGTTTGAATGAGTCACACGGGCATTCCACAGAGCTAAATCTGTAATTACTACTTGTATGAACTGCTTAGAAAAATAAAATTTTCACAATATCACAACGAAATAGGTTTTTCAATAAATTTTGACATTCGTCTATTTTTTTATCGGGCACTGTATATGTATATGTATTGTATAATCGTATATAAATTTGAATTTTTTTTCTAATTATTGAATGCAGAGGATAATATGAAAAATATATCCGATTATTTAATTGATTTTTATTTATTTTTTCTGAAGCTATAAAAAATGTTACTGCAATCATGTGCCTCACTTTTATTTTCTAGAAATTTTTCGCGATACTATCTTTAAATTTTGGTAGTGATGGTTTGTTATTGTGTATTTTGCAAGGTGTCAAGAAAAGATGTTTCTGTTATACAGCTTAATATATAATATATTTTTAGAAAAATGAATTTCTTTTGGGTAATGCAATTTTCCGTGACATCACGCACATTGACTATGTGCTTATATTCTACATAGATAGAATGTACAAGATCGCCTATTTACAATTTTAAGGCTTTGTGTGTGTGTTAAATTTTTTTATTGCAAAAATGGTCGTAACATAGGCCCTTATTATGTAAGTCGATGCGAATAGAATCGACTCGTCTTTTTCAAGTCTATTGAAATAAGTCATGGTATTATGTAAGCCTATAGACTTTTTAAAAAAGAGTTAAAAGATTGTCACAAATATTTCAGATTTAAGAAAAATTTTAGATTGACGAAAGAGATTTTTCTAAAATTATTAGAAGATATAGAACGAGAACCTTATTTGAGAAGGTCACAAAGATCCTCATCTATACCAAACATTTTAAAACTTGCGTGCTTATTAAGATTTATTTTATATAATTTATTTTATAAATGTTCTATTCACAATATAACTATTAAAAAAAACTCTCATAAATTGTGTATATAACTTAAATCACATACAATAGACTCGAAGTCGCTGGCAAAATTGCTGTCGACTTGACAAGTCTATGGAATAGAAAAAAGTCTACAGTGATAGAAACTTATAATACTGTGACTCGACTTTAAGTCTATTCAACTTTAAGTCTACCGCGAATCGACTTACATAATAAGGGCCATATTTTTAAGTCGATTGTTCTTGGCTGTACGTTATATGAACAGATTTAGAACGTAAAATTAATTTTTAAGAACTTTCCTGTTTTGCAATATCTATTTCTATCCATGATATTTGTAAGCCTATCATAACATGAACTGAAATGTACTTTTCTTTAATCGAAAATGTCTTTTAAATATTTCCTCGCCTCTGTTCTTCCGAATACCATAATCATCATCACATAATCATCATCGTCACAACTGCTAACGCTTTCACCCATATACGACGTCTGGTTAGTGGTCATTCCATTGAGTTGAGAATTGCTTCATCGTCCACAGAAAAAAGTAGATCCTACGAAATCATCTCATTACTACTTATACTTGATTTATAAATCGAAGTCAGTATTGTGCTTATGGAGGCAGTATTCGAGGAGTTTGTTGCCCTTGGTCCTTGGTAATATTTAATTTAAAAGATTTTCCTCGATTGAAATTGAGATCTGATCGCTCCACACACGAGACAGATTTATACAAACGAAATGTAAAAGAGTATAGAAAAGTATGCCTATCTTGCCTGTACTGTCTTCGATTAATAAATCAAGTATAAGTTCAATTATATTGAGGTGAAATAGAACTTACCAAAGCATTAACAACATCCATTATAAAAATTGTAAATTTCAATTATGATTTGAACAGCATCCCAGATTTCAATTTCAATTGAGGGAAATTTTTTATTATATTTTACAAATCGAAATCAGTAGAGGCGAAATAAGTACTTTGTCCATTAAGTTTTTGAAACACGGCGTTTATGCACATACGAGTATTTTGTCTTATTTCTTCTTTGAGTAATTACATAAATGTGTTTCTGATTTTCATCACCGGCAGTGTAACCCTTTAGTTTTTATTGGCTGTGTAAAATCGGATGAACTTTTTGATAAGTGCTACCGACTTTACCTTTGTTCTAATATTTTAAAAAATATCATACTTTGTGAAATTATTTCCGAATAAAACAATTTGTAATAGGTACCTATTTTTTTTTTTAAGCTTAATTATTATTGAAAATTAATAATTTTAATTATTTGAAGTATTTTCACAATATATACGTATAATATACAAGTAAATGTAATGAATGATACTTTTTTTTCAAATAATATATAAAATTTAATTTTTTATTTTGAAGAACGATATTATCCACTTTGAAATTGGGCTCCAAGGGAAACGAAGTGGTAATTCACAGACAGGGTACTTTATAGCTTCCAAAATGCATTACTTTTTGTACAGCGATGTCCTTATGTTCCCTGTTCGCATTACCAGGTAAGCGAAGATGTATACAATGATGAAGCAGTTGTTTATTTCTTTGCTTACGATGTAAGCAGGTAATCAAAGAAAGAATTGATACCCTTTTTACAGATGAAAACTTTAATTGAAAAGGATTGCAAGAAAGAACCAATGGAAAAATAAATTTATAAAAGAAGAAAAGAAAGAAAATAGCATTTTCTTTTTCAATTCAATTTATTTTAACAAACAAAAAAAAGAAATTAACAAAAACATATAAAAGAAATTAAAATTTACTTTGATTATTTTTGCCTTCTGTGTTTTTTCTTTTTTATATTTTGGATACATTTATTTTTAAAATATCTACCTATTTTTTTAGGATTTTAAATGCTTTTTTAATGTCCTTTTCGTAGTCCCGTTTTGTGTATCCTTCTTTTTGTAGGGAGGCTGTGGAGAAAAAACAAGAAGCGTTATTGACTGTTTACTTTTTTCGTTTTATTTTTTCAAACTTATTAAAAATAACACTATTTATGTTTTCCAAACTTTTAAATTCTTTTGTTTTCTTTTACTCAATTGTAATTGTACAACATTATGACTTTTTCAGCAAAAAGCCGATGCACATTTTTTTTTATTTCTCCAGATTCAACTATTTTTTTATGCATGGAATCTTGAAGAAAATAGAAAAGATTAATGATGAATTTATTTGCAAACTTTTATTAATATTACAAATTCATTTTTATTGTCCTTTATGGCTTCTTCCATTTTGAGAAGAACCTCATTGTTAGTCACAGCAAACATTGTTGTGAATAATTGTTGCTTTAAAAGTCATTTTAGTAAGACTTTGTTTTCTAACTGTACAACAATTATTTTCTCATTTTGTTTTTCAATTTGTTTGAATTTTTAAAAAATAGATTTAGAAAATGGATTTTAGAAATCAAAATATTTAAAAAAAAACTAATTATTTCCTTATATTGTTTACTTAGTTTATTATTTACCTGAAGACATACATATTTTCTTGGCTCAACGTCGCATTACAGCGACGAAGTGGAACAGTAGTAGCGAAATATGTATGTTATTATTCCTTATTTTCCATTTTGAAACCTGCAAAATAAACGTTAATATTTTTATAATTTTTCATTCTATAAATAGCTATACGTCGTTTCTGCTCGTTGCTGTGAATTATAGTAGAGGAGAATACCCAGTAACGAGCCCTCCGCCAGTAACGAGCCCTCCGCCAGTAACGAGCCGTCTGCTTTATTTTATTCTATAACTAAGTTATTTTAATAAAAATACAAGTGAATATTTGCTATATATTTAGAAAAAATGGTTATCCTTGCAATGCGTGGGTGGTTTATCATTAAAAACTCTAATTTTAAATATAATTCTAATAAATGTAAAGTGCTACCAAAAATAGCATATTTCTTAACATTTTCGTTAAAGAGATGAATTTTTATTTTCTTTATATTTTACTAAAAAAAAGCGATAAATAGCTAATTTTTTTGAAATTACATTTTAAACTAGTTAAAATTTAATTTCTAGCACTTTATAACACTTTTATTTTTATAATATTTTATTTTTGGCACGGCTCGTTACTGGCTCAAATATTGTATATGAAATTCTACAATTCAAAAAACCTAAAGTACCAGTAACGAGCCCTTAAAGAAAAAAACAATAATTCAATTTGTTGTGTATTTAAATACTGTCCTATCTATATTTTAATATAAATGTAACATTTTTAAATAAAAATAATTCAACTTTTTATATTATTTTGGAACCCATTTGGATATTTCAATTCTCTAAAATTACACGTACCTACTAAACAAAATATTTTAAAATATGTATTTAAAAAATGGCAAAGAAAAATTGAAAAAAAGAAGAAAATAGAGAAAATGAAAACTTATTAAACAAATAGTTATATCAGTTACGTAATAGTAAATATAAGTAAATACATCTATTTTTTTTATATTTAATATTCATAAATAAGTATATACTTATGTATAAAAGCAATAAAAAATATTTTTTATATTAAAATTTAAGAAAAAATCCTTTTAAATTCAGTTCAAAATAAAGGGCTCGTTACTGGCTCTTCTCAGGGGCTCGTTACTGGCGAAAGGGGGGCTCGTTACTGGGTATTCTCCCCTAATAAATAAAAATTGTCCTTCATACGGTAAATACAAAAACTTAAATTGTATTTGGTTTGTGTTGAAATTCTCATCTTTTTCTACAGTGGCTGTATCGGCAAGATATATGTATCCATAAATCTGACATCGAATTGACCGGTTCGTTGAAAAAATTAACACAATTTACAAGCCTTTTGCTAATCACGTAAATATTATCTTCTTTTTTTGAAAATACTGTAACTTGTATGCATATAAAAGGATTAATACAACAGTAATTATTTAGTGATGATTCGCTCAAAAAATATTTAGGTGTGCTGAATTATATGAGAAATTATATTTATTATACGAGTAGGTATATATTATAATTATATTATAATTTCTCTTGATTAATTTTATTGTTTATTTGTTGCAAAATTTTTTGTCGGTTCCTTATTTTGTTTTCAACTGTTGCATGTAATTTTCAAAAGGATAGGCTATGAAATCATTATTAGATCCAATATTTTTGACACATTCTGTGATATGTAAAAGTGAGTGAACGTACGTTAAACATTCTTCTGAATAAATAATTGCAAAATTTCCAACAAATAATTTTATCATCTGTTTTGCTGTTTTAATATTTGGTTTGTAATTTTTTTGGCACAATAAACGATACGCAGAATGGAGTAAACAAAAATGATAATATAAATCATCATTAACCCAGACGCAGCTCGTCCTTGAGGGCTAATGGGGCACTGCCCACCAAGAATTTCAGCCTAAATTGCATAATTTCATTATAATAAATTTAAAATTGTTTGTAAAAAAAAGTTTGAAAAAAATCGAAAATAATTTGATGTAAATTGATTATTTTTCAATCTAATGTACATGCAATATGGAAAGAGAAGTGATAATATAATATATACCATATATAACTATCTATGTATAACTATGTACATACAATATACATTGGTTAAACAAATTTCAAATTCTTTTTGTATAAGGTATTGATACGTTTTACGTTTGAATTTTTTTTTGTATAATCAATAAGATCATACTGATACCAATGACAATATAATATTCTATCAGACTTATTATCCCAGTACATCGAAATAGTCACAACCAAACGGCCTCCAATCTCAAAGCTGGCCTCCAATCTTAAAGCTGTTTTAAGCTCTTTCTTATTCTCAGGATTTTTTCTTAATTACTCTCATTTTAAAATATATTCTCTTTTCTATCTATTTTCCATACAATACATACAAAATTTTTAAAAAAATTTGAGAAATTTTAACATTTTTAACACAATCATTCTCATGTTTCAAGCACTACAATATACAGAATCATATGGAAACAGCTTTTTCTTTTCTCCATATATTCAGTATACATACCATTTGATTCAGTATAAAAATTTGTATGAGAAATTGAAAATATAGGATTTGAGAGTATATTTCAAGTATTTCAAGAAGAAGAAGTATACGAGTAGCTAATTTTAATATGATCACATTTTGTAAATTCTGCTGATAATTTACATATCAAATTTGATCGTTTATCAGGTCAAATATAATGTTGATATCAAAATGATAATAATTTTATTGGAAAAAAAAACAATTTTATTGATAAACTCGATCAAAAATTCTTAATTTTCTAACATTAAAAATTGTTTTTGCACCAGGCAATCAGAATTCAAAGCAATTCAAGTTATATACAAATTGCTCTACAATATAAGAAGATAAGAAATGGTTGTAATTTTTTTTAGTGATTCTATAGGATTTCAAATTCAGTACATGTACATACACATGTATATTTAATGTTTATTTTTAATGGAAATTTTATAGTATTTGTTTTGTTTTTTTTAATATATCCATTTGATATACAAAAATGTACAAAATTCAGTATAGGAATGGGGATTGGGAATGTACATAACTATGTATGTAGGTACATATGTACATATATGAGAAGTTAAAGTAAACGATTCTTTTTCTTCTTTTTAAAATTTATTTAATATAGGATCTGAGGATATTTTAAAAAAACATTCATGATCATGTACCTACATAAGCTGCTAATTTGCATATTACCACATTTAAAATTTCTGATAATGATTTTTATATAAAATTTATTAATTTGCATATGGTTTATCAGGTCTAATATCAAAATGATACTTTTAGAAAATAATTTTATTCATAAATTCGATCAAAAATCCTAAATTTTACAATACTAAAAATCGTTTTTGTAATAGAAAATCATAATTCTTAGCAAACAAAAATTTCAACAAAATCATCTCTAATAGGCAATAGTATCAATTTGTGTGATTTACGTAAAGCCAATAGGATTGCTTGAAATGATATAATGACGACATAATATATAAAAAACAATTGGAAGTATTATTTGGTATTATAATTTATAAATAATAATAATAAAAATAATAAAAAAAACATTCTTTTTCCTTATTACCCTTCATCCTTTATTTCTATACATTTTTCAATGCAAAAGACCAATAATATAGTTAATCACCGTACAAAAAAATGTGTGTATGTGTTTGAGAAAAATATTTTACAAAAAATATCACACTAATTTTTTTTATTTTTCTTGAAGAAAGAAACGTCAACACATACATATTATTTACGATCGTATCAAAACCCTCTACAATAAAAGCCTCCTACTGGAGTTTTGTATGTACATATTAGTAAGAAGTGCCATGTTTTGTTTTGACATTTTAGTTTCTTATGGTTTCTTAATAAGAGTGGTGGAATATTAGTGTAAAGAAATAGTGTTTTAGCTGAATATTTTTGGTTTTTTAAATAAAATATTGTTTATAAAAGTTTTAAAATATAATAAATTAACAGTGTTTAATTTTTAAAGTGCACAATAGTAAAAAAAATTAAATAAAAAGGTGTAAAATGTTGTGCGTTCTTACCTACTTGTAAGAGAAAAAATTAAAGTATGACTACATAGTACATACATATCTATGGTGAGGTTATATTACTTATATGTAATAAAGTGAATAAATTGATTTGATTTAATAGAATTTAATTTATTAGTTATCACAAATTAAGTGTCTATTTGCCTTCATTACACAATAAAGATTATGTACCAAATTATTTACTTTTTCATAGACTTCTTTTATATACATTTTTGTGATTATGTTATAATGTGAGAAATTGATTTGATTCAATAATTTAACAATTAATACAAACTTATAAATAAAATTTTATTAAATTAAATGAATTTGTTCTGTATTTCGTTCACTTTATTTATTTTTTTCATATATTTGTGTTTACATTTTATTTCAATTTATTCACTTTTATAATATAACCTCACCATAGCATAGAATATAGAAATATAGAATACTAACTGTAGAACAAATTGTGTTCCCGATTCTGTGAAAATTGTTGTTTTTCTTATTGGTGTGAGTGAAAAAAAAAATATGAGATGAGTCTGTCTTTCACTTTAATAAATAGAACTATAAATTATTAAAGCTGAAAAGAGATAAAACATAAAATTATTCCCACTTCAATTTTCAATTTTTTTTTTTCAATTCAGCATTCAGCGTTCTATGAATCAGATGTTAAACGTCAAATTGACCATTATTATAGGTGGGTAGGTATGTAAATTTTAATAACAATAATAAATAATATTGAAACAAAGTGAATAAAAATAATAATTTATCATCAATATCATCACAATCAGTACAAAATCATAATAATAATAATATAAAAAAAGATGATAATTTAAATTATAATTCATTAATAAATTTTATTTACAAAAATTAAATCTTGTTAATAATAATGTGAAAAAAAAAACTGAAAAACGACATTCAATTGATTGTGGTACAAGTATTAAGGAATATTTATTAAATCATAATAATAATCGTCAACAAATAATAACGTCATTTTTTCTAAAATTATTATTTTAGGAAATGAAAAAAGACTTAAATTTCATACAAGTTTAACCTTTTATAGAAAAGGTTGAAAATAACAAATTTCTTGTTACTTTTCTTGTAACTTGTAACAAATCTGGTGATGCTTTTTAAAGATAAATAATGAAAATTTTATTTTAAAGGAAGCTAGGTATTTCCACACCACCTTGATCTAGAATTCAAAGTTATGTTTTTTATTTATACAAACTTCAGTTCTAGATTGAATTGAATTGAAATAAATATCTAATATCTATAATCTGAAAGTATACTTTAAAACTTTTTTCAACGTAAAAAAACTCAAAATAAAATTAATAATATTTATTAGAAGTTTTATATAATAAAAATCTCTCCTTAATTTTTATTTATTAATAGAAAGTAGGTACATACATATGTATAATCATAATTTTTTATAAAAAAATTTTTCCGCCGTTTTTAAATTCGAATTTGAATTTATTAACAATGAAGTTGAATGATTGTATGAATTCAGCAGTTTAAAATTAATAATTTAGTGCTACCAAATGAATACATTTGTGGGTAGTACATTAAAAAATTCAAACATTGAAATTTGTAATTTACGTTTTACATTGTTCTGTAAATTATACTACTCATATAATGTGAATATTAATATATAAAATATATAATTATATTTGTAAAAATATATACTATATAATTATATAGAGTATGATAATAACAACACCATCTAACGGACCAACATTTCAAAAAATTTTAATTCATAATTCTTGTGTATGGCTACCCTAAAAATAACATATGTTATGAACATATGTTAAATTTGGTTAAATTATATTCAGTGACCTATTGTTTATCAGCAATTTAACATGTACATTTGATTCAGTGACCTGAAAAATAAAACAAAAAATATTGTCGTTTGTGTATGTCAGTCTGTCTCATTTTAACTAATTGAAATTTCCGTTTAGAAAAATGTGAAATATTTACATTTCATTTCCACTAACTGGAATTAAAAAAAATAAAAAAAATGGAGTTTTTTATTTCATGAGTGTATATATACCTCCTGCTTTACTTTGGTTGGATATTCATACTTTGTCTGCTATTATTCTATATGCTATGACCATAGGTAATGTAGTCATTAGTCACATGTCAATATGTATATAGGTATAGAAGAAAAAAGTTTATATTATTATTCTTTAAACTTTAATTATTCATATAAATACATATATGTATCAGAATTATTATAAATTAAATTTTATTAAATCAAATCAATTTATTCACTTTATTACATATAAATAATATAACCTCACCATAGGCATAGATATGTATTTACTATGTAGTCATACTTTAATTTTTTCTCTTACAAGTAGGTAAGAACGCACAACATTTTCCACCTTTTTATTTAATTTTTTTGACTATTGTGCACTTTAAAAATTAAACACTGTTAATTTATTATATTCCAAAACTTTTATAAACCATATTTTATTTAAAAAGCCAAAAATATTTAACTAAAACACATTTTCTTCACATCACTATTTGTACTACCAAGTACCAGCATTGAATGTTTTGACGTTTCAACACTTTTATCGTGTTTGATAACACACTAACACAAGTTAGTGCAGACATCCATAGCGCGGCTTCTATATGTAGATGGTTTTGGATCGTATACATTTTTTTTTACTTTATTGGTTTTTTTTGGTTTCATTTCGCTTTTTTTTTCTTGTTTGCTTGTGTGTGTATTTTAATATACAGGGTGTTCCGTTTGGTTTGCTTAACCTTGATACCATAGATAGGTCTCATCAAGGCAAACAAAAAATTGTATCGTATTTGCATTTGAAAACTAGCATTTCGAGCACCTGTTTTCAATTTACACTGTAATAAAAGCACATGTTCAATAATCTAATGAATTTCAGACTTATTTTTTCAGTTTTTTCAAAGGGTCTTCCTCAATATCTCGTAAACTATACATTTTTCGAATAAAATGAAGATATCAAATCGATGAAGAATCAATTGAGCCTTCTTTTTCTGCAAAAAAAAATGAGGGTTAATTTAAGCTTTTTTTGAGAAAAACAGGGTCAAACACAAAAATTTGTAAAAAATTCACAAAATTTTGATTTTGAACGCGCCTAACTTTTTAACAGTTAGACATAGAGGAATAAGTAAGGTATCTTTAAAAAGGGCAAAAGGTTCTCTACATTTTTTCCAATACAAAAAGACCCTTGAGTGCCCTTACAAAAAGTTATAGGGTACATCGTGAAATAAGAGCAAAAAAACTTCAACGCCCTCTAGCGGCGAAACCGTTGGGATTTCCCCCCCCCTTTCGATACGATTTTTTGTTTTCCTGGGCCTCTATTCTCGAAACCACTCGTAAAGTTACGCATACGTAAATTCACCATTTACGAGTGGTTTTGACATATGTATATGGCTTATTCTCGAGATCCGCATACGTAAATATTCGAATGAAAACCATTCGTAAAGATTCTAGTGCCTATTTGCACTCGTAACTACTTACAAGTACTAAGCTAATACTGTCTAAAATAAATATATAGTTATTTAATATAATGTATGTATGTATATACTCATACTATGTGTATGTTATATATTACATTAAAAAACTATAAAAGTAAAATTATGAATTAAAAATATTATATTCAGCGACGTGCGGTCTAACGTGCAGACCGCGCAGAGCACACCCTGAAAATTTGCCAGAAATAATCTCCAAACTTTATAAATTAAATTTTTTAAATTTAATATATTTTTGTAAATAATAAATCAAAATCTATCAATAAAAAAAATCGTTATAAGAAATGTACCAGAACATTTTAAAATGTTTTCAAAAAGTATCAAGTATTCAGAGATTCCTTCACGAGGAACGTATGAAATTCATAATTTTTACATTTTTATAAAAATTTATCTGAGAAAGCTCAAAAACTGGTCTAAGAAAGCTCTAGTCTGAAGCTCTTTCGAATTGAATAGAATGAATGGGGATTGATGACTGTGTTTGTAAATTGCTTTATGATCAATATATGAAAAAAAACAAGAAAAAACAAAATCATTGTAAAAATGAAACTATACATAAATGTTGTTATACATATTATATGTATACACAAAAAGGATTGAAATATAATAGAGATCCGAAAAGGAAATGAAACAAAATCGTAAACAGGCCCTGTGCGGGCAGAGAAGGAGGTATCATATTTGTCTTTTTTATGAAAAAGAAAAAGCTTTCAATAGTTAATTTTGTTTTACGTTATGATCTGAAGATTGAATACACACACGCAAGCGAAAACAGCTGTTTTACATTATTTGTGTATTTCTATTCTATAAACACAAAAAGCATTAAATTAAAATATATTATATAAATCTTTTCCCTTTTCGAGATTTTTAATTTATATTGCTTTATGATCATTATGAAAAAATAAGAAAAAACAAAACCATTGTAAATGAAACTATACATATTTATATGTTGTTATACATATGATATGTATACATTATTCTTAAAACAAATGATTTTAGTTGTTGTGTTTTTTTTCTTTATAGTTCTGTGTCATTTTTTTGCAGCTGAAAAAAATGATATTTGTCGTTGGTATTTTTTGGCTTGATTTTTTCTTTGCTTTTATGTTTTTTCTTTTTTCAAGCATTTTTTATTTTTGTTTGCTTATTTCGATCCTATTTTTGACCTACCTCTACAAATCTTGTCTTGTTTTAAAATTTATTTTGAAAACAAACAAAAAATACAAGAAAAGCGTAAAGGATAATTTTAAAAATGCCCCTTCAAAATTATCTTTTTATATTATCCAATTTTACTGACCAACGAAAAATATTATAATTATAAATTCATTTAATAATTCCATAAAATTAAATATCAATGTAAAAAAGATTTGAAGAGGTAGGTCAAGAATAGGATCTAAATAAGCAAACAAAAATAAAAAATGCTTGAAAAAAGAAAAAACATAAAAGCAAAGAAAAAATCAAGCCAAAAAATATCAACAACAAATATCACTTTTTTCAGCTGCAAAAAAAATGACACAGAACTATAAAGAAAAAAAACACAACAACTAAAATCATTTGTTTTAAGCATAATGTATATATATAATATGTATAACAACATTTATGTATAGTTTCATTTTTACAATGATTTTGTTTTTTCTTGTTTTTTTTCATATATTGATCATAAAGCAATATACATTAAAAATCTCGAAAAGGGAGAAGATATGTATATAATATATTTTAATGCTTTTTGTGTATATAGAATAGAAATACACAAATAATGTAAAACAGCTGTTTTCGCTTGCGTGTGAGCATTCAATCTTCAGAACATAACGTAAAACCACAAGACAATTAATAACAGATACACAATTTCATTGTTGTACAATTGTTGTACAAGCAAATTGTTGTACATTTGCTTGGCTATTGAAAATCTGATAGCCAAGTAAAAGCTTTTGTGTTTTGTTACTTGCCGTTCTTGTTCACCTAAAAGTTTGAAAATTCAAAATTTATATGATTTCACCACAGAACAAAGAATTACTTGGCTTATGATTCACCACTACTCGTGTTTCAGGCTGAAATTTTTTTCATGTACCACATATGTATGTATGTATGCATGTTTATTTAATATTTAGTTTTTGTTGTTGGTCATTCATAAATAAGTTATTTAATTTTTTTTTGTGAAGCAACTATACCTAGACCTACGTAATGTTGAAAATATATCGTCGGCCTAGTGCTTATTTGTTCAATAGATAATGCATCAAGTTTTGAGAAAAACGAAATTTTAGTTTGAAACAGTAAAATTCCTTACAAAATAAAAAACAACAGAAATTATTTTTTGGGAAAAACAATAGGTTAGCTTCATCCTAGTTCGTTTTTTTAAATTTTAATTTCCGTTTTTCTAAAAGTTATTCATTAATATATAGAGAGATATACGTTTGGATATTGAACAAACTTCTATGAGCAACAAATACTTTTTTTAGTAGTGGGATATAGAACAAAATTGAATTGAATTAACACCATTCTTATAAAAAAAAAGTCGCAATAAAAAAAAAGATAACAAAAACTAAAATAATAGATATTGAATAAATAAGCACTAGGCCAACGATATGTTCTTTTTTTCTACCTAATTAATGTTTGAATTTGTAAAATGTAAATCTATGATAATTCGAGGTTTTTTTACCGTGTTGCACTTTATCTCAAAAAGTATGAGAAATACAAGAATTACGGTTTTTGGTCCACGGATTGCTGAGATATCACTTTTTCAGAAATAAAAATTAAAAATTTTCATATGAAATGTATGGTATACATTTGTATAATATGCACGGCCAAATTTGTGTTTTTACGTATTGCTTCCTTTTTAGCGTCCTATCATCCAAGTCACACCAGGTATAATAAGAATAGTATAAAATAATTTTAGCTGACTGTAAAAAAAAAAATTTAAAGAGGATGCTTTAACAAATATTTTAGTCAAAGAATTACAGTTTTTGGTCCACGGGATGCTGACATGATAATAAATTAATTTATACAATTTTTATTTTAAAGTATTTTTATTATGCTTATTATGTAGATTATTTATAGTATTTTTATTGTTTGAATAAATCTGTCTCGTGTGTGTGTGTGGGGGGGGGGGGGGGGGGTGATCAGATCTCAATTTCAAACGAGGGAAAGCAGGTAATTGTGGGGAATTTGGAAAATTTTATAATATATGTTCATTTCCACACCACCTTGCGGTAGAACAAATGGCGCGTGTCATCTGCTATATTTATTATAAAGCAGAATTTTCAATTCAATGTTTAATTTATAATTAATAGAATTTTAATCAAAGTTCATTCAAGATTACATAAGGGCACAAATTCAATGTAAAAACAAATTCACAAATTCAAAGTAATTTTTAAATATTTAATTTACAGATCACTTGAAAATAATTTTCCGAATAACAACAAATAGCACTTGATCAAAAGCAGCAAACTAAAGTGTACTTCACACTTAACGACTTATCTTATGATTTATCATTTGTTTTTGTAACAACAACGCAGAAGACATTATGAAGAAATTAAAATCAAAAATTAAAATGTATATTGTACTTGTAATAATATACTAAAAATCAAAGCCGATAACAGGTCAGCTGCCTATAAAAAACAAAATTTTTTATATTTAGTTATTCCTTTCAAAACCTTTTCTGAAGAATGCGAATATTTTGGTTTCATTTTACAGAGAATCGACTACCTACATATATGCATGTTTATTTAAGTGTACTTCATACTTGACGATCTATCTTATGATTTATTATTTGACTAATGTAATTTGTAAAATTACTCAGATTAATAAAATGTGTATGGTAGATGACATTAAACAAAGAATTGTATTAATAATTGTTATTTTTATTATTAATATAATATTTTTAATTCATAATTTTACTTTTATAGTTTTTTAATGTAATATATAATATATAGTATGTGTTGATACATAAATACATTATATTAAATAACTATTTATTTATTTTAGACAGTATTAACTTAGTACTCGTAAATAGTTACGAGTGCAAATAGGGCACTGGTATCTTTTCGAATGGTTTTCATTCGAATATTTACGTATGCGGATCTCGAGAATAAGCCATATGTCAAAACCACTCGTAAATGGTGGATTTACGTATACTTAACTTTACGAGTGGTTTCGAGAATAGAGTCCCTGATCCATTTGGAATAAAATTTTCATATTTGCCAATGAAGATGAACAAAAAAAACCACGAAAAATTTTCTGGATATAGAAATTTATAAAAATATATTTTTAAAATTATTTTTAAAACTTGAAAAAAGAAAACAAAATTTCGGAAGGGATAGATATTTGCTTTCTCAAACAGCAAAATTTATACACACGTATGTAAATACATACAGTAAAAATTTTTTTAGAAGGATATGAATAATAGAAATTAGGTATATGTATATGTTATATGAATAAAAATAATATTCTGTGTAACATAAGTTACTGAGTAATAAACGAAAGTTTTTTCAGATATTTTTTCATGAGAGATAGAAGCATATCGCCCCTCACACTTCCCGCACAGTTCATGAAATTTTAAAAATGTTGATGATATTTGAACTAGTGTATAGTGTACCTCTTGTTAGTATCTACTCTGCTGTTCAACAACTGCCCTATAAAAGAGTAAAATTTCATATATTTTGTGTATGAATCATTCTCTCTCTTATTTATATTTGTTCAGAAGAAATTTGTGTTCGTAAATCGTAACCAAAGTTTATCTACATATTAAGTTAGGAAACTGAAAGCATGTTTTCTTATCAATTTTCGACCTTGGTCCCGTTATTCAAATGTCCTTAACGGATTTGCGAAAAATAGATGGTAATAAGGAGTTTGTTTGTAAGAAAAAGATAAAAAATTCAAAAAAAGTGACATCATTTAATATGGAAATCAAAACATTATTACAGGGTGCAGGTTTAAGGTTTTTAATTAAATCAACTACGTACAACAATTCACTGTTTTTATTGTTTATTTTGTTTATTTTATTATTATTTATATTTTTCAAAAAAAAATTTGTATTATTTTCAAAAAAATATATATATTACATATATAAATCACAAATTCACTTTGAAAAAAAATATCCACTAATTTTATCAAAAATATACTGTATCACCTTGTACTATAATTCAAACAAAAACCAAAATACAAATAAATTCGTTTTATCTCGCCTTTAAAAAAGCATTATGGGAAAAAATCAAAAATACAATATTTACATTGCCTTTGTATGGATTTGTACTAGTCCATTTTTCACATTTCCCTATACTTTACGTGTTTCACGCATACAAAAAAAACCTTTCATCTCGCCTTTAAAATTACATTATGAAAAATATGCATGTACAGTCACGTATTATCATTTTTTTTTTTTATGACTCATATTGTATTCTCTCGTTCTTATAGACAAATGGTATAAGATAATGGACATGAACCAAGTAATTAGATCTTTACTACTTCCACTTAATGGATTTTTTTGTTAATGTGTTGTTATCAGTTGTATGTGTATTTGTAAAAAAAGAGTTTCCTAACTTAATATATAGATAAACTTTGATCGTAACGTAACAAACAATACAACATAAATTTTTCTCTTAGTTTTTTTCTCATAGGATTTACATGGTTAAAAATATTTTTCTAATAATAACTTTTTCGTCTAAAATTATTTTTGTAAAAATTGTTATAAATTTTAAAAACAATAGATATTCATATTGTTATTATTCATTCATGTTATTTATTTTATTATTATTACATTATATTTTTAATTTATTTTTTTTTCAATATTAATTAATAATTTTACATTATTTATAAAATTCATATTTTACAATGAGAAAATATTAGTTTTGTAACAATTTATTTAATTTTATAAACATTTTTAGTCAATTTTCCTTAAATTTTGTTACAATTTTCTGGTGAATTATTATTTATATATAAAGTTTTTACAATGTACAGAAATGTGTAAATAATATAGTCAAAATAATATGAGTTGAAGTTTTCTCGCACATGTTTTACATGCCGTAGTGATCTTCTTGTGTATATGTATATGAAAGAAGAAATCTGTTTATTACAAAACCCTCTATATCACAAGCCGAGTTATGGCTTTCTGCACTAACACAATCAAACACGATAAAAGTGTTGAAACGTCAAAACATTCAATGCTGGTAGTACAAATAGTGATGTAAAGAAAATGTGTTTTAGTTAAATATTTTTGGCTTTTTAAATAAAATATGGTTTATAAAAGTTTTGAAATATAATAAATTAACAGTGTTATAATTTTTAAAGTGCACAATAGTCAAAAAGTTAAATAAAAAGGTGAAAAATATTGTGCCTTCTTACCTACTTGTAAGAGAAAAAATTAAAGTATGGTGAGGTTATATGTATTATTTATGTGTAATAAAGTGAATAAATTGATTTGATTTAATAAAATTTAATTTATAATAATTCTGATACATATATGTATTTATATGAATAATTAAAGTTTGAAGAATAATAAATAATATAAACTTTTTTCTTCTATACCTATATGTTGACATGTGACTAATGACTACATTACCTATGGTGAGGTTATATTATAAAAGTGAATAAATTGAAACGAAATGTAAACACAAATATATGAAAAAAATAAATAAAGTGAACGAAATACAGAACAAATTCATTTAATTTAATAAAATTTTATTTATAAGTTTGTATTAATTGTTAAATTATTGAATCAAATCAATTTCTCACATCGTAACATAATCACAAAAATTTATATAAAAAAAGTCTATGAAAAAGTAAATAATTTGGTACATAATCTTTATTGTGTAATGAAGGCAAATAGACACTTAATTTGTGATAACTAATAAATTAAATTCTATTAAATCAAATCAATTTATTCACTTTATTACATATAAATAATATAACCTCACCATAGATAGGTATGTACTATGTAGTCATACTTTAATTTTTTCTCTTACAAGTAGGTAAGAACGCACAACATTTTACACCTTTTTATTTAATTTTTTTGACTATTGTGCACTTTAAAAATTATAACACTGTTAATTTATTATATTTTAAAACTTTTATAAACAATATTTTATTTAAAAAACCAAAAATATTCAGCTAAAACACTATTTCTTTACACTAATATTCCACCACTCTTATTAAGAAACCATAAGAAACTAAAATGTCAAAACAAAACATGGCACTTCTTACTAATACATACACAACACCAGTAGGAGGCTTTTATTGTAGAGGGTTTTGGTTTATTAGAATTTACAACAACAAAAATGCATGTGTGTTTACAACGGCAAAAGTATTTTTACAAAAAACGAAATTAAATTAAGTTCAGTTTTGGACTATTTTTTTTACAGAAAAGTTCCTTACGTCTCCTTTGTATTGTCCTGATTTTGTATGGATTCAAGGATGTCTTTTTTCCTAACAAGATAATAGAGTGTTTGCCAGGTGGTTTTTTCAATTTTTGTTAATTCTGATGCATAAACTTTACATTTAAATTAAAAAGCCACTTTTGCTCAAAAATACAAAAACATTTCTTTGATTTTCCCCATTTTGCAGCAGTTTCTAATGAAATTCTGCACAGGCAGAATTTTATAAATAAGCAGAAAACTATAATTCACCAAATTACCAACTTTTCTGTAAAAAAAATAGTCCAAAACTGAACTTAATTTAATTTCGTTTTTTGTAAAAATACTTTTGCCGTTGTAAAAATACTTTTGCCCCATGAAGTGATCACGTTGTACCGTTATTTTTCCAATAACTGTTAAACATCTGGGCATGAAAATTTGCACAGTCTTTCTAGACACTTGATGTAAGCGATTGAAAAAAAAAGTAAAATGATTGATTGGAAAATAAAAAAGTCATGTAGCTTTTAATTTTTACTACGATAAAAAAAGTCATTGTAAAAATACTTATGCCCACCACTGTATGTATGAAAATAAATGTGAAATACTGTAGAAATGCATCAGGTAGCTGTTTTATAACGATTTTTTTTTACAATGCTTATGTTAACCAAATTTTCAATTAGTTGTTGTTCAACTTAAATATTAATTTTTTTAATTGAAACATATTTTCAAAATAAAATTGGTATTGTGTTTTAATAATAAAATTAAATTAAATTCAGTGCAATATTCAAAATCAAAGCTAAGTACCTTTTATTATTTTTTATTAATTTTTTCAGGACGATTTTCAAGGCAAATTTTATTTCTACACTAAAATTTTTTTTTAAAATCAAATTAATTTTTTCAGAACGATTTTCAAGGCAAATTTGTATTTTTAAGCTTTAAAAATGAATATCGTTGATAATCTTTTATTAAAATCATTTTCTTCTCATTCACTTGAAGAAAAATTGGAAATTAAACGCTTAGGTCCGCATCAACCTCCTAATTTTAATTTATCAAGCTCCGATAAAAAGTTAACAAGAAAATTTTCTGCTGAATGGTTCAACAAAAAGTCCTGGCTTACTGTTAGTGAAGCTAAAAATTCATTGTTTTGCTTTTATTGCCTTTTATTCGGAGGCGAGCCTACTTGGACATCTACCGGCTTTCGAGACATGAAGCACTTGTCCGAAAGAATCAAAAAGCATGAAAGTAGCTCTAGTCATTTACAAAATGCCATTGATTTTCAAATATTTGACTCAATTAATATAGTGTCTCAACTTAAATCGGGCTATGCTGCTTCAATAAAAAAACATAATGAAACCGTGACAAAAAAATAGGCATGTTCTTAGTAAAATGAATGACATTTTAAAATTTTTTGGAGGACACAACCTCAGTCTTCGAGGACACGATGAAAAAGAAGAGAGCTCAAATCGCGGAATATTCCTAGATCTCGTATCGTATACAAGATCTATTGATAATGTTTTGGATGATTATTTGCAAAATAATAAAGTTGCACGAAATACTTCGAAAACTATCCAAAAGGAACTTTTAGACTGTATTTTTAAAATTTATTATAATGAAATAAAAAAAGAAATTGAAGTAGCAAATTTTGTTTCTGTTCAGGCCGATGAAACAACAGATGTATCGTGTACCTCACAAATGGCCATAACATTAAGATTTGTAAAAGGAAAAGTGCCCGTTGAATGGTTTCTTTCATTTTACGATATTCATGATCGTACTGCTAAAGGAATGGTTGATGTTATCACCAAAGTTCTTAATGATTTTGATTTGAAAAGCAAATTAATTGCACAAACATATGACGGAGCTGCTGTGATGAGTGGAGCAAACGGTGGTGTACAAAAGCTTTTAAAGGATGTTTATCCACATGCACACTTTGTGCATTGCTATGCACACCAACTAAATTTAGTTTTAAAACAATCTTCTTCTTCTACAGGGTGTTTCCGTTATCCAGGACCAAAAGGATACCATAGATAGGGCTCATCGAGACAAACAAAAAATCGTATCGGAGGGGGAGGGAAATCCCAACGGTTTGGCCGCTAGAGGGCGTTGAAGTTTTTTCGCACTTTTTCCACCAAACACCCCATAACTTTTTGCAGGGGCACTCTAGGGTCACCTTGTATTAAAAAAAATGTAGAAGACCCTTTGCCCTTTTTAAAGATACCTTACTTATTCCTCTTTTCCTAACTGTTAAAAAGTTAGAGTCGTTTAAAATCAAAATTTTGTGAATTTTTACCCATTTTTTGTGTTTAACCCTGCTTTACTCAAAAGAGGCTTAAATTAACCCTCATTTTTTATTTCAGAAAAAGAAGGCTCAATTGATTCTGCATCGATTTGCTATCTTCAAGTTTTGCAAAAAACTCATAGTTTTCTTTTTCTGAAATAAAAAATGAGGGTTAATTTAAGCCTCTTTTGAGTAAAGCAGGGTTAAACACAAAAAATGGGTAAAAATTCACAAAATTTTGATTTTAAACGACTCTAACTTTTTAACAGTTAGGAAAAGAGGAATAAGTAAGGTATCTTTAAAAAGGGCAAAGGGTCTTCTACATTTTTTTTAATACAAGGTGACCCTAGAGTGCCCCTGCAAAAAGTTATGGGGTGTTTGGTGGAAAAAGTGCGAAAAAACTTCAACGCCCTCTAGCGGCCAAACCGTTGGGATTTCCCCCCCCCCCACCGATACGATTTTTTGTTTGTCTCGATGAGCCCTATCTATGGTATCCTTTTGGTCCTGGATAACGGAAACACCCTGTATAAAAGAAGTTCGATTTTTTTTTGCAAACATATCGGGGTTTTCAACTTTCTTTTCTTGTTCTCCGAAAAGAAAAGATTTACTTATAGAAATGTGCAATAAGAAAGGCTTACCGAGAACAATAGAATCGCGTTGGAATTTTAATTCGCGTGTAGTACAATCGGTGTATGAAAACAAAGAATGTCTTGCGCATTGTTTTGAATTAATTCAATGTGAATCTTGGGATTCAATAACAATTCGAGAAGCAACCGGACTTTTAAATCTCTTAGAAAATGTACAGTTTGAGTTCTTTCTCGATTTGTTTTATAAAATTTTTTTTCACGTAGATATTTTATTCAATATATTGCAGTCTCGTAATACAACAGGTCCTTTTGCTATCAAAAGTATGGAAGCATTTTGTACTTCCATTAACTCAATACGGAATTTACTAAACGACAATAATTTTTCGAATGAAAACAGAAAAAGAATTCGAACTTCAAAGTATAGTCTCAACTTAATAGGAAAGGAAGTTTGTGATATCATTACATATTACACAAATAAAAGAAAGATTCAAAATTTCAATCACATTTGTGCTTTCAATATAGTAAATCCATCGGAATTTCGTCAATTTTTATCGAATTTCCCAGTTGAAAAATTAAATATTTTAATAAACTACTACTCGTTTTTAAATTTCGATATTTTAAAGAATGAATTGAGCGTGATATATTCGAATACAATTTTCCAGGATATGTCCCATTTTTTAAAATTTATAGTTTTACGGAAACTACCAAACTTTTAGAAATAATTTTAGCAAGTCCGGTTACTACAGCAGAATCCGAAAGAATTTTTAGTACATTAAAAAACATTAAAACGTACAAAGCAAGTACAGTGGGTCAAAGCCGTTTGAACTCATTAGCAGTTTTATTAATACATATGTAGAAGTTTTATAAATAATATAGAAAATTTCAATGAAAAAGTTATAGATTTATTTGCAAAACAGAAAAATAGACGGGCCGAATATTTATTCAAATAGAAAATATTAATTCTGAATCCCTTCATTTTGTTTTTATTTTATCTTTTGTTTGTTTTGTTTATTTGTAAATACTTTGTAGTTTTTGTTATGTTTTTAATAATTTTTATTATTGCTTTAGTTTTTTTGTTCCTTGTTATTTGCCCTTGTTTTTTATTTGTTTATGTTATTATTATTTTAATAGGCCTAAAAATATATTTTGAAAATAAATATTATAACGAAATATCTTTTTGGGGAAACCGGTGTCTTCATCTGTTAACGCTTTGAAAGCGATACCTCCTGGGTAAAGTGGAAACTCGTTTAAATATCCTTAAAAAATTAATCTGCCCCACCATTCGTTTATCTCACGAGCCGCCACTGCATTAACCACAGATTTCAAAACTGCAATTCCAGTGTAGAGTTTGTTAAAAATTAAAAGCGAATGGTTTATTGCGCAGAGAGATAATGGTATAATTTTTAGAGAATTTTTACACTAGTAGTGGTTTTTTTCTTCTAGTAAAGAGAGAAAAACATTAATACACATATAAACATTTTGTGTATAGTATATATAGCATGCGCAGATCATTCGCTTTTAATTTTTAACAAACTCTACAACACAAATTGCCTAATTTGTGTAGATTTCCATCTGAAAATTTCATCCAAACATCTTGGTTTTCTTGAGAATTCTTTTGAAATAAATGATGCAAAAAAATAAGTTTTGTAGATACCTAACGATTGTTTTTCTAAATTTGTTAGTTTTTTAGCAGTTTTATTATTTAATAAACATAGAATAACTTTCCTAGTGACTCCCAAATCAATTAAATGCATGGGATCAAGAGGAAATTGTGAAATCATTTTAATACTTTCCAGCAAACTATCAGTGTTTTGACACTTCGGTAAATGATACCTATTGCTTATATCTTCTTAAACAAAAATCCTCGTCGGTACGAAGTGCATCAGAAGATTTTTTATTACATACAACGTTATTTATTTAACTATTAACTATTTAGATAACTATCGGTATTAAACGGCTTTTTAAATTAAAATTATAAACGCCATAAAATTATGTTTATAGGTATTTGAAAAATTTATAATTCTTCAGAGTTTGTTTGCTGCTTTTATACAAAGGTAATCCATCTATCCCGATATCAATAATAATTGATTTTATCTTTAAATAATTGAAATAAAAAAAATTTTTTAATATAAAATGTTTTTAAAACGGACTCAAAAGTATAAAATAATTTTTCCTAGCCACATACACATTCTCAACCCCATACAGATAATCCTGAAAATTTGTGATTGCGAATTTTTAATAACTATAAAAATACTTGTAAGATTAAAAACGAAAAACGTGGGGCGCTATTCTTTACACTTCCTAACTTGCGCTATTCTTTACACTTCTTACTATTAACTTGCACTACTCTTTACACTTCTTACTATTTTATCTTGCGCCCCATGTTTTTCGTTTTTAATCTTACAAGTATTTTTATAGTTATTAAAAATTCGCAATCACAAATTTTCAGGATTATCTGTATGGGGTTGAGAATGTGTATGTGGCTAGGAAAAATTATTTTATACTTTTGAGTCCGTTTTAAAAACATTTTATATTAAAAAATTTTTTTTATTTCAATTATTTTTTGCTTTTTAGTCTTATGTGAAATTTGTCAATCGATTTTATTGATATTATTTTACATTAAAAAACAATATAAGTAAAACTAAAAAAGTTTTTTTAATTTTAAAAAACAAATATATTTGTATATATGTGTTGGAAGTACCAAATTGACATCACAACTTATTGCTTTTAATCAATCATAACTAAGTTGTGATTAAAGTTACATGAAAATTATATTCTAATGAAATGTAGAGAAGATCCTTAGCTTTATTTTCACCGAATATATTAAATATCTATGAGCAACGTAAATCAAAGAAAAAACGTGATAAATATTAAGTAACATAAAACTGAGAATCAATTTTCCCTGAAATCTCCCAAATTACTACAAATATCAAATTACAATGTTCTACAAATACAAATTTGTAGATGTTTATTAAATAAACATTTTTCCCAAACATTGTTATATCATAAAATTAATAGAAATTAAGTTATTGAAGAAAAATGATAATTTTTTATTAAAATCACAATTATCTCTCTCATTTCTCATTTTAACAGCCACCTCTAAAAATGTAGTACCACTTTAAGAATTTTTTTATTCATTTGTTTATTTTTTCTTTCAAAAATATTATTCATAAACAAAAAAAAATTTTTCAAGTGGTACTACATTTTCAGAGGTGGCTGTTAAAAATGAGAAATGAAGCATACTAAAATATTTTTGACTTGAAAATCAGAGTTTGCTTAGATTAAATTTTAGTAAAGAAAAATTAATACTTTCTTTGTTTTAGACCAAATTTGAGGATCGAATATCATAAAAAGTAAAATCTTAAAACTTTCATTAGCGATGTAATATTGCATTGTCATGCAGGTCTGAGCTATGTTGAAAGTTTCAAGTCTCTATCTCATCAAAAAGTTGGTTAAAAATTAAAAATCAATTTCCAAATTTGTACCGAACAGACAGACAAGAAACCAAGCTAATAAAAACATTTTAAAAAGTCAGCAATTTTTTCTAGTTGTACTTTTATTCCGATATGTAAATATAAACCTGATGCAACCGTTCTGAGAGTAACGTTTTGGTTTAATGTTGAAATCGTTTTTGATGAAGATGGCACTTGTAGATTTTCTGATCTTAAAATCTTAAGTAACGCATCAAAACTTTCTCTATACTATTTTTATTTTTGGAAGTCAGTATTGTGCTTATGGAGGCCGTACCCGATGAGTTTGTTGCCCTTGGTAATATTTAATTTAAAAGACTTCTCTCGATTGAAATTGAGATCTGTGTCCCGTTTCTGTAAGGATAGAAAATAGATTTCAGAGTAGAAAATATTCAATTTGACGTCAAATTGACGTAATTTTCTAACGAAGTGTTTCTGTAAGAAAAGAAAAGTAGTAGTAGAAAAGAAACAGTAGAAAATGGAATTCACCAATGTGAAATTTTCAATTCTCAAATTTTTCTGTAAGGTTTTTGAACGATGGAATATTTTCTATCGATAGAATTTCTTTTCAACAGCTATTTAGCTTGTGAAAAAGATTTCAATCGGTGAAATTTTGTGTTTTGTATTGATTAAAAAAATGTAATACTAAGAAAAAATATTTAAAATACAGAAAAAAGTAAAATGAGTGAACAAATAAGTAAAGTTTTAATTAAATTTTATTTCTAATTTTTATTTTATTTTTGTTTTTGTTTTTCAAAGTTGATTTTTTTTTATGTTCTCTTCTATTACTAGTATAAATAATTAATTTTTCTAAATATTTAAAATATTTATCAATAAAAATGTAAAAACAAAATTTATTTTAATTTAAATTGTCTCTTTTTTGAATTGACAATTGAATTTATTGTTCAATTTCCATAATTCCTCTTCACCTTTTCTATCTCACCAAAAAATTTTCAATCACTCATACAGAAACAGTGGAATTTGACTAATTGAATTTGAAATAGAAAATACATGTTTCGTCACAATTAGTAGAAAATTTTCTACCAAAGTTATAGAAACGGGACACTGATCACCCCACACACGAGAAAGATTTATTCAAACAATTTGTGAAAGAATATAGAAATGCATGTACTGTACATGTACATGTACTGACTTCTAAAAGTAAAAATAGTATAGTTGGATTATAGACTGAGTTCCACCATTGCAATTTTTGAACTAATGTGGTTGGTTCATTTTGAAAATCATTAGCTTCTTCGTTGTAATTTTCTTGTTATTTGCTACAGCTATGAAAATTCTTATCTGCAATTTGCTCTCTTTCGCATGCAATCTATTCATCTGTTTTTTTTTTCCAAATAATTCTTTCTCATACTTGACAAGTCGCCGAAGATGTCTTTTGCTTATCATGTTGTATTTGTATATCTTCTTTAAATTAATTAATTTTTTTGGAACTAAAATTATACTTTGGAAAAATATTTTAAAATACTCACCTCCAAAAAAATTTCAGAAAATTTGAAGAAATTAAACTTATTTTAATTTAATTTAATAACACTTTAAAATTTCACTCATAAAATTTTTTAAGTTTTTTTACCTTGAAAAGTCGTCACATAAATGAAGAAAACCTTTAAATTTTCGGATGGATAAAACTGAGTATTGTCTAGAAATAACGGTACCAATGAGTACATGTACAATAAAAAAGAACAAGTCGCAACCTGTCGCGAAAAATATATAGGTACCTACGCATTACTTTGTTAGTCATTGTAAGTTCCCTTCAATTATTTTTGTACAATTTGAAACATCCTGTTAACTAACATATGTTAAAAAGTACCTTTTTAGGGTTGACAAATGACAGAGATATACACGAGTATTAGAAATTCCCACAAACAAAAACAATTATATGTGAAGTTATCAGTAACAAATCTGGTACTGCCTCCAATCTCCATAAGCTTTCAAAAATGGTTTAAATTTCAGAACAAATAGCGTTAAATTGATAACCCATCTGAATAAGAATTAACTAATAGTTTTAGATATGAAAGCCATGAAAATAAAAAAAGGAGGAGCTTAGCTTATGATGGGAAATTTTTCTATTTGATTCAGGGATGCCAGTTTTCAAAGAATTTAAATTATTAATAATAAAAATCTTCCGACTTTATAGCCAGGGCTCTGAAAAATATCAGTCACAAATTGAAAAAAACAATTAATTTTTTTCCACTTCCGAATCAGTTTTTTTTCTAACTTTGTGAGCGATTCGCTTAAAAGGAATGTTCTAGATTTCATTCGTACTCTACAACGAATTGAATTTTTTGTTTAAGTTCCATTCGCTTACGAACAAATTGAATAATTTAATTTCTAAAATGTTCCGTTCATAAGCGAAAAAAACTTACTTACAAAGTAATTATAAGTGAGCCTGAGCAATCAACAACAAAATTAACATGAAAAAATACTTTTATCTAAATATAAATAATTTTTTTAAATTTTACTATTTAATTCACGAATGGTTCACATAGTTGAAATTCACGAACAAACGATATTTTTTTAAATTCCTTTTATTTAATTGCGTGAATGAATTGAAAAGAATATTCTCCTGTGAAGAAATACAATAAATAAACTATAAACATTCTTGGGTCTCCTAAGCTAAAATTTTGATGCTAAAGAAAAATATCGAAAACTGGTACCCTTGCTAATATTAAATACAAACTAATAAAATAAATTCAACCAACGTTTTTAGATGCGAGTTGGAAGTTGCGCGTGTGCTATTATCAAAAAATAAAATTTAAAACAACCACATCCCACATTAAATATGTATTTCAATTTTTAAAGGTAAGTGGGGCTTTAATATATGTATAATCAAAACTTCCGAGAGATAGAGAGTATACATACAATTTGTGTCGCAGTCATTGAAAATGAATAGATTTGGTTTTAAGTTTGACATTAATTTGTTGATTTTTATAACGTAAACAACTAGCAAATAATGACGTGATTGATTAATTAAGTTTTTGAAGTTATTTCATGTTGAAATTATTAGTTAAATGAAAAATTGGTAAGAAAGATACATTAAAGTGTTTAAAAATAAATACAACATGTAATTTGTTTACAATAGAAACAAATCGAAGTTAAAAGCTACACATACCAGTCTTTATATTTTCTCTAATATGTAAATTTAATTACAAATTACGTTTTGTTGGCAAAAAATATGTAATTAATATGCTAATTAAAATAATATTTAAAATTTTATAAACAATTAAGTATATATATGTATGTAATTCAAATTATTTGAATTATATACCTAATATATTTTTAAATATGTATGAAAATGTTCATGTTAGCTTTTCACTTCCTATTTTGTTTGAATGAATTTTATTAACATATTTTTTTTGTAGTTTGACTAATATTTGAAAATAATTAGTTTTATAATATTTTTTAAAAAACAAAAATAAAATTTTCATCATATTTTTCTGTAAAAGAAAGTACTACTTGGCTACTTGGCTTTGAAAGTGCGAGTATAGTTGTATACTTCTGGGCTTGAATAATATTTTCTCTCAGAGGATTTGATGCAATTTAAAATATTGTTTTGTTTATAATTTTAGTACAAAAACAAAATATATGTAGCTATATATGTATAACTTCTATTATATTATAGAATACCATTTAATACAATATGAAATGGGCTGGGCCTAATATCTTGTATTTTTTATTGTTTTGTTAAAATATAATAAAAACTAATTTTTTTAAAGTTACATAATATATGTATATATGTATGTATATGTATATATGTAATATTATGTGTTTATTCATATGAATTTTTGTATTGGTTGAAAGCATACAGTATTAAGGATTATTTTTTAATGTTTGACTATATTATGTATTTACATACATTATCAAAAGTAACTATGATAAATAAACTTCTCATCTTAAACTTATTGAAATATTATGAGTTACACATTTAGTAGGTATAGATAAAAAAAAGCAATGATTCGAACATCAAATTTATTCTCGAGAGGTATGTACCTCCCACGCTCTGACGAGACGGGAAAATGAAAAAAAAAAAAAGATGCATTTCACACAAATCACAACATATTTACCATATGACTTTGTTCTTTTATCTTTTATATAATCTCATATGACGCGCCCATATTTGATATCCGATATTAGGTATATAATAGCACATAGTATTGAAAAATAAAAAATAAAATTTCCTTACTTTAGATCTTTAAAACGAGTGTTTCACTAGCGGATATTATTTTACATTTTTGTGCAATATTCGTTTTTTTGTATTCTTGTTGTTTTACTATCTTTTGTAAAGCCATTTATATATATATGTAGGTACATAGGTATACCTATAATTTAATTCAAGTGATTTTTTAAGAAAAGAAATTCAGTTAAAAAAGAATGAGTAATTTTATTTTATTTTTTAAAATTTGTTTTTCTGGTGTAAAAATTAAGCTAAATAGATACTATATCTCTGTACATATGTACCTATATTGAAATAATTTAAAATAGGTACCTATATATAGGAATTTTTACCAGTGAAATCTTCAAAGTTGCCTATATATATACCTACCTTATTCAATATTCCTATTGTTTTTAAGTTTATTCATAGAGAAAATAAGTAAAAATTAGCATACAAAAAATATTTAAATTAAATATTAATAATAGGTAATAACAATACATTTATATTTTGAAAAAAAAAAAAATAAATAAATAAATAAAAATAATAATAATAAATAATAGGTAAATAAACAATAATAAAAATAGGTAATCAAAAGTTATTTCATTCAGCTTAAATATAGGTATTTTATTTTCAAAAGGAAAAAAATTGAAGTGCTTTACAAAAAAAGAACAGACTTTTAATTTTTATAAAAATTTTATTTTTCAAAACAACCATTTTTTTTTTTTTTTTTTTTGTATACGAAGTGTGTAATCTGTTTTATTTTTTGCATAACAATGTAGGTACCTATAAGTTTGAAAATAGATAGGTACCTATATGTAATGCATAAATTTTTTTTTTAAAAATGTTGCAAAGAAATTACAATTTCGAAGAAGTATTGTTTTTGTAAATATTTATAAACGGAGGTAGGGTAGGGTATAATAAATGCAAAATTTTCAAAGTTTTTAAAAGCTATGCATAAAGGTAAATAAGTATTACCTATGTCTTATTCGAATGTGCTTATACTGCTTATAATGAATCTTACATTGAGTCTCTTAAAGTGGAAAATTATATTTTTAAGTGAATAGTTTTACAATTAAAAACAAAAAACCTATATTTATTGTAGGTTATACTAATATAATAATGGATGTTATTTATTTTTTTTTTAACAAAAAATAATTTAACTGGCAAGCTGTTGAAACTTACAATTGGAAGTTTTTCAGCAATAATGCTGAATAATTTGAATTCATCGACTTTAGGAGGTAAGTTTAAAGTTTTACAAACATTCATATAATAGGTACATAAAGCTGGAAAATAATAACTTAATTTAATTTTAAATCTTAGTAGGTATACTTTGTATTTTATTTTTAAATAAAAAATTGCACTTTTGGCAAGCATATATACTCGTATATACCTATATATTATACATATATGTATATGTATACATATATGTATAGATTATGTAATTGAAAAAAATATATGTATGTATACTTATAGATAGATCTATGTATATACTTATTTGTATGTATATGTATGTATGTATAGGTAACTAACTATATAGGTATAGTTTATAATCATGCTGTTTGAATGTTATCAAAATTAATTCAATACCTATAGGCATTATTATATAGGAATATTCAAAATTCAATTCTATTTATTTATTAATTATCAAAATTTTCTTCTGGCTGATTGTGTATAGGTATGTATGTATGTGGAAATTAATAGTTAAATAATTATAGTTGTTGTATAAAAATTCTCCACATGTATGCATAAATTTATAAATATGTATGTATGTAAATAAATAGCTCAATGTACTTTTTACCATTTAAAAATTGATATCTCTCAAATAAATCAAGGCATTTCTGTAGTTTTTCAAATTTTTCAAAATCCTCGTTCTTTAATTATGTAGGTATGTACCTACAATGTAACCAAACTTAACTACCTATATTCTTTATAGAAAATATACATACATACATGTATCAGAATTATTATAAACTCAAAAATTAAATTTGACCAAATCAAATCAATTTATTCACTTTATTATAATATAACCTCACCATATAGGTGAGTCACACTTCAATTTTTTCTCCTACAAGAAGGTAAGAAGGCACAATATTTTCCACCTTTGTATTTCATTTTTTGACTGTTGTGCACTTTAAGAATTATAACACTGTTAATTTATTATATTTTAAAACTTTTATGAACCATATTTTATTTAAAAAACCAAAAATATTTAACTAAAACACTTTTTCTTCACACCAATTTTTGTACTATCAGTACTGTTTTTTTGAAAAATTGACAATTCTATCGTGTTTGAATGTGTTAGTGCAGAAAGCACGGCTTTGTATATAAATGATTTTGGCTGAACGTAGCTACAAAAATTTTTTAACTTGCTTTTTTTTTGTGTCGTCCAGGTTACTCTAAGTCTAATACTTTTTGAAATATCGTAAACAAATCATTTAAAAAAAGTGGATATGACCCATATACAAAAAAATTTATATGATTATAAAACCAGAACACTTAACAGAAATGGTACAAAATAATAACGGTAAAAAAATTTGTAAAATTGTATCGGGCAGTTTTTTTTATTAAACGATCTTAAACTTTAAATGTTATTTTCTCAAACTGACTTTTTGACGTTTGGATCAAAATAGTATTTAAATTTTTGAAGTCAGTACAGCCAAGATAGACATGCATTGCAATATTCTTTCACAAATTGTTTGTATATAAATCTGTCTCTTGTGTCGGGTGATCAGATCTCAATTTTAATCGATGGAAGTTTTTTAAATTCAATACATATTACCAAGGGCTACCAGATTAAAAATATTTTTCTTTTTCGATTTTACAAAAAAACAGGTACTTGTTTAAATAATGAAATTAATATTAAATATAACAAAATAAATTCACTTAAGTATATTATTAGCACTAACTTTACCCACTCCCTCTTCCTATATTCAAAACACTTGGATTTTTGCAATAAAAATACTTCAGTGAAACTAAAATTAATTAAATTGAAAATAACAATGAAAAACCAATAACAAAGTATGTATGTATTTAAATTGAAAATACATACACATAATATTAACGGCAATTTCTCTATAAGAGTTAAAAAATATCTACGATATACATATATTAATGAAAGTAGTTTTAATCAAAGATATTTATGTTTTAATTCAACGATAGATTGATTATGTAATTATACTGAATAATTGAATTTTTGCTTTTTGCTATTTTGTTGGTGCTTCAATAACATAATCGAATATATCCTTTGTCGTTTGCTATTATTTTAATATTCAATATTTTAATTGTATTATCCAATAAAATAAAATTTACTTTTCTTTTGATTTTCTTTTTGAATTTTAAAAATATTCAAATTTGAATTATACTGAAAAGTATTCAGATCTGATTATTTGATTTTAAAGAATTATATTAAATTCAAGTAATGTAACGAAATTAACGAATGAAACAATATAGATGAAAAAGAATAAGTAAACAAATATAACATAATATACCTATACCTATATATTATGTATATGCTTACTATTATTCAATAATTCATACCAAAATTCAAAACAAAATTATTTATAATATAATTTTATATATCAACCTCAAATAAAATACGTATATGAGTATTGAAAATAATAAATTTAAATTTTGCAATAAAATTAAAAATATACTGAATACACTGATCTGAAAAAAAAAATGTTTTTTCTCCTTATTATTATGCATAATAATTATGGATTTGATGCTTCTAAATCGAAATATAGCAATAAAAATATATAATGCATATATTGTATGTATCACGTATACTTTTTTTGTAATAGATTTTTTGAATAAAACGCTTTTTTTGCCTAAAAATTTTATTTTACAACTAAAAATTGGTACAATATTTACAGAAAAAATTATAGTTCGTTCAAAAACATTAAAATCATTACAACAATGTAAGTATTTGTATATAAAACTACAATAGTTCATATTTTTTAGTGGAGTTTAACGGCGAATTGACCAACAAAAATCTTTATATGGAGTGGTTCTAAAGGTTCTTCATTGAATTTTAGACTCCAGCAGTCAAACTCGATCTTCGAGGTCCGTTTTTTTACTACGTAGTGTTTATTTCTTGCTCGAGTGTCTCATTCGCATAGAAAACAACGATATTCGTGTATATCCTTCTTGCAGTCCGGTCAACATTACTGTAGTCAAAATCAAATAAGCTGACGTAATCTCGCGCATGTCTTACATGTGTTAGTGATCTTGTTTCTTTCTTAGAATTTACAAAAACAAAAATGCATGTGTGTAAGTATACTTTCTTCTGCGCATATAGTTTACTAGTATAATACTATTCGTCATCTTTTTTTAATCATACCTACGTATACAACTTTTAAATCAGCACAAATGTTCCACGAACACTGTGAATATTTAATTTTTTCCAGTAACAACTTCATATTTCCATAGTTTTCTTTCATGTTTGCTGAATGTGCTTAAGAGACTGATTGATACTCATTGTCATTGTGGAGCAAAACGGGTTTTAAACTGATTTTAGACGAATTAATGAAAATTCCATTCCTCAGATCTTTCAGGTAAACCAAGTTCTTGAAGAAGTCCTTCAGCATTATTAAAAAACACTAAATCGCCATCTTTGGTAAATAACAATTTTTGCAAGTTCTTGCCATTTTGTACCCAAAACAAATAAAATATGCTATATATGTTTCTAACACCTGACTTTTTTTGTTTCTGTATTTAGAATAAATATAAATTTTCGCTGCATGTATAAATTTTGTGCAAAACTTACCAAAATACCCAGTTTAAAACAGAAATAATTCAACTTTTTAACGTTCTGAGCGTAAATAATATTAAACAATAGAAAAATAATTGGACAAAAACATATATAGAGCTGTGTGCGACTAATTTGAAGCTACTGACAAAATTGACTACTTAAACAAAACTGATTAGTCATAAGAAAGACAGGCTTATATAGAAATTTTTAACTACCTGTGCCTAAAAAAATGTGATAAGTATAAATTTTCAAGGGTTTTTAAGGTAACGTAATAATTATTATATGATGAAAATTTCAAAAGAATCGATACAATTTAAGGAGAGGAAAAACCCAGATGTAATTTACATAGCACATCAGAAAAAAACGGAAGGCAGATATATATTCAGCACATTAAAATCTCCATATTTATAAAATTTCTATTTGAAGGAGGATTTTGTTGCAAGACCAGTGATATCATTATTATCATAAATTCATTTTTTATAAATTTCGGCAGTATGTACTTTCAACAGCTATCTTGAAAAAATCATATTTTTTTATGCTCATTTTCCCGCTGACACGAATCAAACAACATACATTTACTACTTTTAAGCGAATATTGGCTGCGAAACGACTTTATATTTTACACTTCGATTTTTTATTTTTCATAAAAACAAATGACGACAACTAATTCAATAAATCAGTTGTCTTCACTCTTCACGCGATGTGATAGATAACATCGAACTAGAAGATATACTTATTTTTGCAATTTTCATGATATTTCTAATTTAAGTTATTTTTTTATCAAATATAAATATACAAGAATGTAAAATTCGTACAGAAACTTCATTTTTAGAATTTTTTTTCTGAACAAAAAAAGTTTTAATGATTTCTGCACAATTGAAACACCCAACCCAGTGAACATATGTTAAAATTTAAAAAGTACCTTTTTTAGGGTTGACAAAGATATATTTTTTAGAATTTCCTACAAGAAAATTATATGTGATGTTATCACAATCTCATCGAGTACTGCATTCATAAGCATAATACTCACTTCCAAAAGTAAAAATAGTATATAGGTACGTACCCAGTCAGCACAGAATACATCATTGATAGATCAGTGACAGATCCAATTGATGCAAAGATATATCAATCTGACATTATTTTACAAAGGTGATGGTCACTTTTTACGGCAGAAATAGACAAAACTCGGTAGATTCGAAATCGTTTGTATCAAATACTCATATCAAAGATGTATCGTAGACGTAATGTATCAAACAGATATATTCTTGACATCATTTGGATCTGTCACTGATCTATCAGTGATGTACCTATTTTGTATGCACCAAATAGTCATATCAAAGATTTATCATAGGTTTTCCAATAGGACATATTATATTTCTAGAAATGCATGGAATAATAGGCAAGAAAATTGGAATTAAAAGAAAAATCAATTTGTTATTGGTACTTTAAATAAATGCCTAATTTATTTATAACAACTATAACAAATTTACAATATTTAAATAATAATTATTTTAATCAAAATTATTGAACAATGTCTATGACTATTCATTTTTAAATTACGACTGGTATTGAATTGACGCTAACAAGTTTTCACAATAAATTTCGAAAATTATGAAATTCCAAAAACATTTTCGTTATCATCGGACATCAAATATTAAATAGTACAATATAAACCCGAATGAAATGAGAATGATTTCATATACTCATCATGCCTTTATAACACATTCCACACACATCTAAAAGGATATACTCTAATTATCTCAGATCGATGACATATCAAAAGAGTATCTTTATAGATATTAAATTGTTCGGAAGGCCGATCATGCAACGAAGTCATATATCAGTAAATATGTGATAGATGGGAATATATGTCTTTGGATGTTGACTGGGTATTTTAGATTACTAAGAGTGCTCTACAAATTTGATGATTATTTTTTTGATCAATGCTAATTTATTTGTTGTATTTATTTCTCCTTAAAGTAGCTTTACACTACTTGATTTCCCATATCACTTTACATACTATATGTCACTGGTGAAAGTTTGACAGCGTTTACACTGTCTGATTTTGTTGAGAAACTTTGTCTTACGACTTTACACTCGACATATCATGAAAATAGATTTTTTCTATTTTCGTATGACATTTGATTTGACTTTGTAATATTTAAATTTTTTTATTTCAGTGCATTATCAGCATTATGAGAAGTCGTATGACAATAGATACATAATATGTAAAATAACATACATAAAGTGATATGACAAATAAAGTAGTGTAAAGGTAGGTATACTCTTAGCAATGACAATCTTTATTTTTTACATGTCTGTTGATAATATTTATCAAAACTGTAAATACATGTATGTACATTGTATTGTACATATATATGTATGTATATTCAATTTTTTAAAACAAATGTATGAAAAACAAGTGATAGTTCCATTAAAATAATAAAATGTGGGTGAAATTTAGAAATACGATAATGGAGTAGAATTTGAGTAAGAACTACTTACATACATACGATAAGTGAAAATATAATAATTACACACAAATTTACATTGATATAAACAACAACAAAATTTACATTATTCCAAAATATAGATAAATAATATTAAAATATATTAGTTATTATACTTGGACTTATCTTTCTTACCCAGCAAAAAATTGGAGCCCAAATTTTAAACCTTTGAAAAATTTACAAGAAAAATCCAAACTTTTTCGATTGGAAATACAATTTTGGAAAAGTTTAGAAAAAAACAAACCCACAACATTTTTTATTTTGAAACATTGAAAATTATTTATTATTTATATTATTCAACTTTTGAAATTTTTATTATTTGTATACATAATGTATCTACATATAATATATAAAGTGACTCACAATCAAAGTCGGACTTCAATACATTTCTATTTGAATTTGGGTATCAAACTGAAAAAATGTTTTTGATTGATTTTTTTTTCGTATTTATTATTTGTTTATAATGAAACCTTATTAAAATAAAAAGAAAATTCAATTCTGAAAAATAAAAGATAAAAAAACAACAATATTCTAAATTTGTAAAAAAATAGTACCTCACCTTTCTGACATGAAGTTAAATAATTTTGGCGGAAAAATGGCTCAATATTGTACCAAACGTCTGTTTTATTTGAAAAATGTTTGATGCCAAGTTGAACTTTTATTTTTTGCAAGAGGTGCTCAATAACGTTGAGATCTGGTGATTGTGCTGGTGTTTCAATCACTTGTTGGCTGTTTTTTAAGATCCAATTTTTCACAATGTCAGCTTTATATGTTGGATCGTTGTTCAGATAAAACGCAAAATTGTCAATTATGCTCAATTTTTTCGAATTTTCTTTGACATTCTGATGTTTAAGAATGTCCAAGTATATATATCTTTCCATATTTCCATATTTACTTCTATAAAATGGAGATTTCCTACTCCAGATACTGGCATACACCCCTAAACTATCACACACTCTCCGCCGTGTTTCACAGTTTTACGAATATTTTTATAATTGAATTCTTGGCTTGGTTCTCGCCTCGTATATCTTCTGTCATCCGATCCAAACATGTTAAATTTACTTTCAATGAATAATCCATTTTTTATCAATAAAATAATCAATAGAAAAATTTTGGCTGAAATTACCTGGTTCCAGAACGACATGTTTTTTTAAAAATATTTTTTAGCAAATTTCATTTTGCTTTTTCGATTTTTTTCTGATACAAGCGGTTTTTTCTTGCTACCCTGATACTTGGCGAAATATATAACCAGGGCCGGCGCAAGACTAGGAGTTACCCGCCTGCAAGTCTGAGTTGGGCGCCCCAACTCAAAATTTATATACATAATTTTAATTATTTATTAAAGTTTTTTGACCTAAGAGCAAAAAAAAAAAAACCTCTTTTTTGTACTAAGGGGCGTTTTGAGAAGGAATTCGGCGTTCGCCCGCCTCTAAAAATTTATATACATAATTTTAATTATTTATTGAAGTTTTTTGATGTAAGAAGCAAAAAAAAAAACCTCTTCTTTTTACCAAGGGGCACTCTTACGTTGTCGAATTGAAAGTTTTAAGAAGGAATTCGGCGCCCTTCATTTGGTGGCGCTCGCCTGCACTGCAGGCGTTGCAAGCCCACTTCCGCCGGCCCTGTATATATCGTTCATTCCTCTCATATGGAATTTTTTTGCTGGTAGATTTATTTATTTAGTATTCTCCCATCTTCTTTGTATCTTTTGATCACATCAAAAACCGTTGACTTACTTTTATTTACAATTTCGGCTAACAGTTGGTTTATCAATTGGAGTTTAAATTTTAATTCTTATTTTCTAAGATATAAAGCAAAAGTTAAATTTAGTTATAATTCAAAAATTCCCAGTTTTCGATTCTAAACCGTCTTTGAGTTTACTGATTTAACCATTAAGTTTAAATTAAAATTTTTATTGGAATTATATACTACAAACCAGAAAGTTTAAATTTAAAACCACTTTTTTTTTTTACCTTGTACAATATTGAAAAAGATATTTAGAAAAATTTCAGTTATTGGTTTCAGGTTTGGTTCTTTTACAATAATTTTTCTTTAATTGTCAATTGAAATGATGTACTGATGTTTCGTTTCACAGAAATTTAGAGCTAAGACTGTTAAATGAAACATAAATATACATATCTATGTATATATCTATTGTATATGTATACATGTATATATCTATTAGATAGATACATATGTAAATAGATAAATTAAAATTCATAGAATTCAAATTCTTCATTTTTAGAATCTGTAAAAGTTCTAGAGAAATTGTTGGAACATGTTCTGCAAAATTTTCGTGAATATTTTTGAGGTCTGTTCGATGAAAGTCCATCAGGACTTACACGAGACTAGTCCTGAAAAATCATATATGATTATCGAGATTTTAAACTTATTCTTACTTCTCATTAAACAAATTAGTGTGTCCTATAAGCTTGAATTGACATTTTCGACACAATCAATGTCTATTGTTTACATTCATTATATGTATGTATATGTACATTCAATTTGTTCGTATCAAATAAGTAAATTTTCAGAAAATCAATTTGGAAAATTTACTGATTACAAATTTTTTTTCCATGTTTTTTTATTTACAAAAAAAATCGCACTTTGCATTTAAAAAATTGCACTTCTTTTTTTTTTTTTGTAAATTATTCAATTGTGTTTATTGTCAATAATAGAAATAAAGTTTCAATTCACTTGAAAGAATAATTCTAATTGAATAATACGAGTTATTTAATCTGTTAAAACTTTACTCTTGCAATAAAAAACATGTTCGATGAAAGTCCCGTGTAAGTCTAGTACTTTCATTGAACACAAAATTCTTAGGAAAATAAATACATATAACAAAAAAAAAAAAAAAAAAATAATAATAATTAAATTAAACAATAGAAATTAGGAAAACTTCATAATTTTTAAAAAGAGAGGTGAAGAAAAAAAGTTCTTTTCCCTAAAAAAACTAAATATCCGTAAAGAAGAAGATAATTGAAATTCGCACATAACATTTTTTGAAATGTGGGTGAAAATTTCATCAAATACATAATTTGTAGTAATTGAATTGAAATATAACAAAACGAGAATAAGTTAAATAAATATAAATCATGTATTATTTACCATTTATTTATTAAATACCTATGTAGGTACCAGTTTTTTTTTTTCTTGTTAGAAAATATTTTCGTATTTTTATGTTGAAAGATATGAAAAAAATCGTATAAAGATAGATGTTTGGTTATCCGTCGATTACGAAAAAAGGAACAAAATAAAATAATTTATTCAATAATAATATACATATGTAGTATATGTATAATTTATTTGTTGATTTTAAAAGTAACATTTAATACAGCATGAAAAAAAAAGATAAATTATGAAATAAAAAAAAATATAAAAATTATAAAATAAAAAATATAAAAAAATTTTTGAAAATATTCATTTGTAAACAGAGTTGCCCGTTGCCTTGGATTTTACCCAAAAATTTTCAAAAAAAGCAGCAAATTAGAAACTAGGCCAGTTTACTGTTATAATCACCCATTAAAGCAATTATTTTTAATTGATTTTATCTTAAAATAAACCCAAAATAAGCTCTGATGTCAATGTTAAAGAAAAAAAAAAGATTTGTTCGTCTCTAAAATTCGATTATGGTGTATGTATAATTTTGTTTTCTGTATAGTTACCCACTAGGAAATTGGGCTCAAAGAGGCACGAAGTGGTAATGCACAGACAGGGTACTTTACTATATAGCTTCCAGAATGCATTATTTTTTGTACAGCGATGTCCTAGGAAAAGTAATGTGTTCCCTGTTCGCATTACCAGGTAAGCGAAGAAGTATACAATGATAAAGCAGTTAATTATTTCTTTGCTTACTATGTAAGTAATGAAATGAACGATTACTTGGTAATCAAAGAAAGAATTGATACCCTTTTCACAGATAAAAACTTTAATTAAAAAGGATTGCAAGAAAGAACCAATGGAAAAAGAATTTATAAAAGAAGAAAAGAAAAAAAAGCTTTTTCTTTTTCAATTCAATTTATTTTAACGAACAAAAAAAAAGAAATTAACAAAAACATATTAAGAAAATCATAACTTGTAGGTATATTTATATTTTTAATTTCTTTAAAAAAAAAAAAAACTAAATCAATAAAAATCGACAAAATTAACAAAAATATATAAAAGAAATTAAAATTTACTTTGATTAATTTTCACTTTCTGTGTTTTTTTTTAAATATTTTGGATACATTTATTTTTAAAATACCTATTTTTTAGGATTTTAAATGCTTTTTTAATGTCCTCTTCGTAGTCCCGTTTTGTGTATCCTTCTTTTTGTAGAGACTAGAGAGGCTGTGGAGAAAAAACAAAAAGCGTTATTGACTGTTCACTTTTTGCAAACTTACCAAAAATAACATTATTTATGATTTCCAAACTTTAAAAATTTTTTTTTTCTTTTACTCCATTGTAATTGTATAACATTATGACTTTTTCAGCATATTATGCCTATCATGGTGTATGCCTTCTTTAAATTAATTAATTTTTCTAGAACTAAAATTATGCTTTTGAAAAATATTTAAAAGTACCTACTTACCTTTAAAAAAATTTCAAAAAAAATTGAAGATATTAAACTTATTAAATTGAATTAAATTAATAGCCTAACCAAAATAGAACATTACGAGACGAAACGGTAAGAGCGAAAGTACATTAATAAATGATTCAACCATAATAGACGGTAACTCACGTTCGTTGAATTTCGTTAAAATTGAAATGTCATTTTTTCGTACGTTAGCTGCCATAAGAATCGTATTATTTAATGGAAGACGCCGTTGGTTAATGTTGTATTTTGGGTGAATCAATTAATTTATACAGTTTCGAACGATAAAGTAATTACAGTTTTTTTTTAAATTAATTGGTTTTTTTTTATTTCTTATTTTTCTTTCCCTTCATTGATTTTTTATTGAATTTGGAATATTTTGGAGTATATATAAATCTATGATATTTTCCAAATTTTCTATAAGTTTTTTTTTATTTATTTTTCAAAAAAAAAATCACAATATTTAACAAAATTGAAAATAGTATTTCACACAGTATAAACTGAAAATGTATACAAAAGCAAACGTTTTGTTACGTTTTCATTGTGGGCAAAATGTCAAAATTACAGCACTTTTGCTTACGTTCGTTCAGTTTCTAACGTCTCTTTATGTTCTATTTTGGTTAGGCGTTAGGCTATAACACTTAAAATTTCACTTATAATATTTTTCGCTTTATTCTTTCACCTTTAAAAGTCGTCACATAAATGAAAAAAATTTATAAATTTTCGGAAAGATAAAACTGAATATTGTGTAGAAATAACCGTACCAATGAGTACATGTACAATAAAAAAAGAACAAGTCGCAACCTGTCGCAAAAAATATACGCATTATTTTGTAATACATGTAGAATAAAATTCGTGTTAGTCACTACAAGTTCCCTTCCTTGGTAATGCATTTTTTCACAGATTACTGCTTCATCAAAGAGTTTATCGATGAAAATTTTCATGCATTGCTCAATTTCCTAGTGGGTAGTAGTTCTATGCACTATACTTTATCCACTAATTATTTGCACCACAGCGCTTATGGAAAAGTTCATTTTTATCCAATGTCAGTACACGTCTTATAGCTCGATTTAAAAAAGATGGCAAATCGTATTATACTAGAGAAACATGCGCAGAAGAAAAGATACACATGCATTTTTGTTTTTGTAAATTCTAAGAAAGAGGTTTCCTCCTTCGTATAAGTATACACAAGAAGATCACTAACACATGTAAGCCATGCGCGAACATTTGCCATCTTTTTTGAATTTTACTATAATAAATACTTTTAATAGTAGTATACTAAGCTACTCATACTATACCCCAATCTATTATATGTGCAATGAGACGCTGGATAAAAGTGCTGGTGATGAAAATCAGAAACACATTTATGTAATTACTCAAAGAAGAAACAAGACAAAATATGTCCATATGTGGTGCAAATAATTAATGAATAAAGTATAGTACAATATATTTGTAAATGAACAGTGTGGGGCAAATTTTATACTTTTAATTTGAATCTGAAATATTCATTTCCCTTTTGCCGCTTTCGTTGCATTTTTTAAGTGAGGTACACATTATCATTTATACTGACAGTCGGCGACTGATGAAAAAAACTGAATAACCACGAAATCATTTTGTCAGCATCAGTTTTACTATCAGTTACACATACACTTTATCATTTCAACTGACAGCTATGCAAAAAACTGTCAGTTTAAATTATAATGTGTACCTGACTTTAGATTTATTGACATTATAAGTAAGTATAAAGTTTGAAAAGAACATTATTTTTGACAGTTTTAAGAAAAATTTATTTTAAAAAAAGTATTATACATACATATACACAAGGTGTGTGTTATTTTATTATAATTTTTTTTTTTTTTTTTTTTTTTTTCAAAAAAATGGAGAAATAATTTGTAATAAAAATTGTAGATATACAAATAAATTCCAAAATAATATAAAAAAATATTCTATATATGTACATATGTGTGTCAAATATGAACCTGGGCCCTATTGCATAAAACACTTTTCACTTTACAAATTTTCAACTTTGCTATTAGCAAAAATTCGATAAGTGAAAAAGTATGTCTGTTGCATTATTTTACTTTGCTACTTTTAAATGAATGCTACTTGAAAAAACAATGTTGGTATGTTTGTTAAGTTTCTGGGCTAACAAACTATATTTTTAAATAATTCACTTATAATGGCATCGACAACCCTATGAATAGTTCTGCATACTGTTGAATTATGGATTCCATGAATTGAACCTAAAGCATGGTATTGACTTCCATTTCCTATAACCAATGCAAACTCAACAAAATTTGTTTTATTGGAGATATCAAATAATTCCTTTCAATTTTATTTTTAATTTTTTAGTATAACTTTTGCACAATATATTCAATTTGCACTTTATCTTATCTAAAACATTCTTTAAAATGAGTATCATCACTAATATTAAAGTTTATAGTATCACTTTCTTCAAACGAATAACTGCGACGCAACATTTTTACATACTAAAACCGAATTGAAAAGAGAAAATACTCTTTACAAAATTTTTGATGAAGTTATCAAATAGCTGAAAATTTTTTTTGAAAAGTAAACATTGATGCAACAAAAACGTGGATTTTGTTGAAAATTTGCTAAGTCTTTTCCTTTTCAAAATTTACTTTTTTTTTTGTCAATGTTCGTTGGTGCAACAGAAATTGAAAAAATGCTAAAACTTTTCAAAAATTATCTTTTCAGAAAAGTCTTTTCGAATTTTCAAATTATTTTATTGTTGCAACGTAAACTGAAAAATTGCTAATAAAAAGTGTGAAAAGTGTTTTATGCAATAGGGCCCCTGGACCAAATTTCATGAATTTGCTATAAATATGCACTTATCACTTTATCTTGGCTTATTTGAAATTGTTACTTAAAACCATCAATTTCAAAGAATTCAAATTATTTTTTTAAGAAAAAAGATAATTTAAAAAAAAAAAGTTAAATTATATTTTTGACAAGTACATTCAAAAAACCAATCTTAAGAAAATTTTCGTAGACCTTTTAGTTCCTTTAAAAAAGTATATTCCCGGTAGAGAAGAAAGTTAAAATTTAACCAAAATGTTTGTTGAAGGGTTCTCTGCCAAACAAACTTTAAACGGTAGAAATTAGTCGACTACGACGAAAGTTATATTGTAAGATTCGAAAAAGCGTTTATATTTTAAAAAATTGACATTTGTTTCCTTCTATTGCGACTCCCCTTATTATTTAATTTATCCTGGATAAATCTCCATTGCAACTTAATTTATGTCTTTTCTAATCTAGTGCTACTTTTTAAATCAAATCATTGCAACTGGGCCCGAGATATAATAGCCCAAAATTGATAAGTCCCACTTTTCCCATACAAAAATTTTGAAAAAATTATATGAAAAATTGAAAATATTTAACATACATAGTATGTAGATCGAAGTCTTAAATATAGCTTCTAAAAAATCTCGAAATCAAATTTTCCATTTTAATTGTATTAAATATGTTCATATGTATGTAGGTATACATAAAACTGATAAAATCATATTTTTAAAAAGTTAAAAATGAAATAAAAAAGATAACTCAATAAACATAATTAATTGTTGCCAGAAATTTTCTTATCCCATATTAATTTAAAACATTACATAACAGAACATTGCAACAGCGCTGGATAATATGCATTATATATAAAATAAAAGTACAAATAATCTTTAGAATGTTAAAATCAGAGTACAGAGAAGGAGAGTATAGTCAGAACTGCATAACGGTACACAAAAAAATGACATCCAATCATAATGAAGAACGCAATTAAAAATATAAAAAAAAAAAATAAAAAAAAAATTGCATGCGTCAGAAAAGAACACTCATATGACTAACCAAATATTTATATGAAGAAAAAATATACCTATCCCTATTCCAACTATATAATACGTATTAGACGGCCCTATCAGGTGTAAGTGTGTTAGTAATCTTCTTATTCCTATTACCTTCATAGCAACATGTCCCCACTTTGTTTTTGTAAAAAGTACTAAAAGTGGTACCGCAAAGGTGAGTATGTGTTAGTAAATAAGTTTGTTTTGTTATTTTCACAGGTAAAGAATACATATATTGGATGATTGTTTTGATTTTTTTTGTTTAAAAATAAAACATATGGACTTTTATGTCAATAAAAAATGTACAGTATATTTTCCCCTATGATATGTAAGTTTGGTATATACAACGATAGGAAATTCGTTGTTTCTCTTGCTCATTCAAGATTTATTATGTGGACTATTTTCAACCAAACTGTGAGTGTATTTTACATATACTATTATATTTTTCTAATTTTTCTAGCAACATTTTGTATGAAGTGACCCTACACTCTTCTCTATACACTGGTTAAAATACACATAAATAAATACGCATGTATATCTTCAAAATTTTTTTTTCTGACTTCCCACTAGGAAATTGGGCTTACTATGTAAGCAATGAAATGAACGATTACTTGGTAATCAAAGAAAGAATTGATATCCTTTTCACAGATGAAAACATTAATTAAAAAGGATTGCAAGAAAGAACCAATGGAAAAAGAATTTATAAAAGAAGAAAAAAAAATAGCTTTTTTTTTTCAATTCAATTTATTTTAATGAACAAAAAAAATAAATTAACAAAAACATATTAAGACAATCATAACTTGTAGGTATATTTATATTTTTAATTTCATAAAAAAAAAGAAAAACTAAATCAAAAAAATTCGACAAAATTAACAAAAATATACATATAAAAGAAATTAAAATTTACTTTAATTAATTTTCACTTTCTGTGTTTTTTTTTAATATTTTGGATACATTTATTTTTGATATACCTATTTTTTAAGATTTTAAATGCTTTTTTAATGTCCTCTTCGTAGTCCCGTTTTGTGTATCCTTCTTTTTGTAGAGACTAGAGAGGCTGTGGAGAAAAAACAAAAAGCGTTATTGACTGTTCACTTTTTTCGTTTTCTTTTTTCAAACTTATCAAAAATAACATTATTTATGTTTTCCAAACTTTTAAATTTTTTTCTCTCTTTTACTCCATTGTATAACATTATGACTTTTTCAGCAAAAAGCCGATGCACATTTTTTTTTATTCCTCCAGATTCAACTATTTTTTTAATACATGGAATCTTGAAAATAGGAAAAAGATTAATAAAGAATTTATATAAAAACTTTTATTAATATTACAAATTCATCTTCATTGTTCTTAATGGCTTCTTCCATTTTGAGAAGATCCTCATTGTTAGTCACAGGAAACTTTGTTGTGACTAATTGTTGCTTTAAAGGTCTTTTTAGTAAGACGTTGTTTTCTAACTGTACAACAATTATTTTCTGATTTTGTTTTTCAAGTTGTTTGAATTTTTCTAAAATAGATTTAGAAAGTGGATTTTGGAAATCAAAATATTAAATAAAAAACTTACTTTTTAATTCAGAGCATGAGCATGTAAAATTATCTGAAGAAAAAAATAATTATTTCTTTATACTGTTTACTAAGTTTACTTTATTATTTACTTGAAGACATATTTTCTTGGCTCAACGTCGCATTACAGCGACGAAGTGGAACAGCAGTAGCGAAAGATCTTCGAAAGATGTTTTCGCTGTTATTTTCTTTATTTTTCATAATGGAACCTGCAAAATAAACGTTAATATTTTTATAATTAATTAAATATATATTAAAAATATACATAATTTCTGCTCGTTGCTGTGAATTATAGGAATAAATAAAAAATTATCCTTCATATGGTAAACACATAAACTTAAATTGTATTTGGTTTATGTTGAAATTCTCGTCATTTTCCGCAGTGACTGTATCAGCAAGAAATATACCTAAATCTGACATTGAATTGACTGGTTCGTTGAAAAAATTAACACAATTTACAAATTTTCGGAAAGATAAAACTGAATATTGTGTAGAAATAACCGTACCAATGAGTACATGTACAATAAAAAAAGAACAAGTCGCAACCTGTCGCAAAAAATATACGCATTATTTTGTAATACATGTAGAATAAAATTCGTGTTAGTCACTACAAGTTCCCTTCCTTGGTAATGCATTTTTTCACAGATTACTGCTTCATCAAAGAATTCATCGATGAAAATTTTCATGCATTGCTCAATTTCCTAGTGGGTTGCTGTATAATTAATAAAAAAAAAAAAATGTATTAATATACATATATGTACCTATATCTCTGATGTATATACGCGATGTATACATTTGTATTAATAGGCGATTTACATGTATTATCCCAGCAAGCAAATGGGCAATAGAACGTGCGGGCAATAATTGGGCAAGAACTTGTGGCAATAGCTTGGCAATAAATGGGCAATAGAACGAGCGGGCAATAATTGGGCAAGAACTTGTGGCAATAACTTGGCAATAAATGGGCAATAGAACGAGTGGGCAATAATTTGGCAATAACTTGACAATAAATGGGCAATAGAACGAGTGGGTAATAATATAGCAATAATATTTCTATTGCAGATTATACGACTGAGCGATAAATGGGCAAATACATACCATTACACTTGATATGTTCAGTGATTGATATTGCCGTGGTAACGGTAATTAACGGTATAATTAAAAATTGAAAAATTTTAACCAGACAATTTTTATCATTTTGTGGTTATTAGTTCAAGAGTGCAAGTTAAAACTGAAAGTATAAGATAAAAGTTTCTTTAAAAGTGCAAAAATTAAATAAAATATAGTATCTACGTTTAAAAATTGTGTAAATAAATAAAGGTAAGTACCTATTAAAAAATTAATTACTTTATTTATTTATAATATTTTCACCTAAAACCAATATGAATATTATTTTTTTGAACTTGGTGTGTTATTGTATGCCATTTCACCCAGCAAAATTTTAGTTATAGAATGTAAAATTGTTTTGCAATTATTTTTAACTTTTAAAAATTAGATTTGGTTTTTAATTAATATTTCTGATATATACAATAACCTGAAATAATAACTAGCATTATTTGATTTATTTTTACAAATTATACCTGCAATTCTTATTCAAATCCGTAATTTTCTTATATATATACTCATACCAAATATTATAAATTTTACAATATAAGACATGTCAAGACAAGCTGTCCACAAAACAGCACGCAAAAATGCAAAAAAAGTTTTTAATTACGTTTTCTCTGATGATTCTACTGGAACTAAAAACACTGAAAGGCCAGTTAATATACAGAAAATGTCTAATTATAATTATAGTGATATATTAAATTCATTTAATATGTCAGGTAACAGTTCAAAATCTTCTGACATCAAGTTTGAAAATGGTCAAACCAATGATGAAACTCTTTTTCACATCGAAGATTTAAAAAGAAAGTTAGCTGCATGGTCCACAAAACATTTGATATCTGTTAAAGCAATGAATGAACTACTAATCATATTAAAACTCATTGACCCCGATTTTCCATCTGATAGCAGGACACTTGAAAAAACTCCTGTTTCTGTTCCTTCCATAGAAATGGATTCAGGCAAATACGTTCACTACGGTCTTAAAGATGGTCTAACCGACTTTTTGATGAAGATCGAGTACAAAAATAATAAAATCTCTTTAGATTTCAATATCGATGGTTTACCATTAACAAAAAGCTCTTTGAAACAAGTGTGGCCTATACTTTTCAACATAGTTGGTACGAATTACGTGTTTTTAACTGGCATTTACGAAGGTACATCAAAACCAGCCGATGCTGATCAATTTCTCAAACAGTTTGTTACTGATCTTAAACAACTCATTGAAAGTGGATTCTATTTTGACAAAAACCATTTTGAAGTAAATGTTAGGACATTTATTTGTGATGCGCCTGCTAGAGCGTTTGTCCTCAAAATTAAAGGACATACAGGCTTTTACAGTTGTGTCAAGTACACACAAAAAGGGGAATTTACAGGAAGGAAAGTAATTTTTCATTTAATTAAGGATGTAGTTGAAAGAAGTAACGAATCCTACAGAAATAGATTTCAGCCAGAGCATCATCACTAAATCGAACTAACAGAAATTGAAAAACTAAATATTGATGTCCCTAAACAATTTGTTTATGATTATATGCACGTTGTATGCCTGGGGGTGGTAAAAACGTTAATTTCATCATGGATTGATGTGAAAGGAGAAAATTATTCTTTACCAGGCTTTAAAATTAAAAAATTGTCAGAAAAACTATATGCTTTGAAGAACTGCGTACCAAACGAGTTTGCTCGTAAACCAAGAGATCTAACAGAATTAAGTCGTTGGAAAGCTACAGAATTGAGGCAATTTCTTTTATATACCGGTCCATTCATATTAAAGGATATATTGGACAAAGATCGTTATATTTTTTAAATTAAGTTTGGCCGTTAGGATTCTGCTAGATACTGAAAATTGTGTAATAAACAATGAATGTGTACTAGCTTTACTAAAGAGTTTCATAGATTCGATTTCTGTTCTATATGACAAACAACTTTTGACATTTAATTTTCATTGTCTACTACATTTACCATCAGATGTAAAAAATTATGGATCTCTTGAGACATTTAGTGCATTCCGTTTTGAAAATTATTTAAAAAATTTGAAAAGAATGATTAAAAAAAGTAATAGTGCAGCATCTCAAATATATAATCGTCTTGTAGAACAAAGTATTTATCATGTCAATACTGAAAATTAATAATTCATCCACGAAAAAAAAAGATATAGTCGTCCTTAAAGGTCATAAATTTTCTACCAACTATCCAAATAATTTTTGTTTATTAAACAGTAATAAAATCAATAAGATAAATGAGATAAAAAAGAAAAACAATATTATTTACTTTAAAGGCAATATTATATAAAGTTTTCATTGCTATTTCGAAAATCCAATAAATTTGAAAAAGTTTAATATTGGATATAATCAAAATTTGGATGGTCCTATTATAGAATTTTCAATAGAAAATATAATACAAAAAGTTGTATGTTTGCAGGATGTGGAAAATAATAAAAAAAATTTTATTCCTCTTTTGCATTTATTTGAAAAGGTTTGTAATTATTAGCATTTAAAATGGCGTCAAACGGAGAAAATGAAAAAACATACACTGAATTAATAGCATGTGATTTAAACATGAAAACTTTGAAGGATCCAAACACCGAAAGTTTTGGTTATAGGGACTTTCTCCGTATTATTTCAGGTAAGACTGGAATATTAGAATTTTCCTACAACATTAACATATCTTTATTTATTGAAATTACCATTTTTATAGGAAAGTGGCCTGTGACGTCTACTCAGAATAATAATAATAAAACAAATTTGGGAGTTGATGAATCATCAAAAGAAAATTTTGAACCAGAAAATAATTGAAATACTCAAAACGAAGAGCTATCGCAATCAATTTTTGGGACTCGTTTTATAATAAACAGTCATAAAAAAAATCTTCCTGCTCCTATGGAACGAAAATAGACGAATTAAAATCTATTATACTTGACCTCAAATCAAGTCAAGAAAGAATGTTTACTGATATGAAAACTGAAATAAATTCCCTTAAGCAACAAATTATCACAGTTAAGGGCAATAATTCATTCAGCAACGACTGTCTCCATCTCCTTCCTCGATTACCAATTTCGACGAAGGATAACATTCTTAAACTGGATAAGGAATTAGGAGAAAACAAGGAAATGGGTGAAAATATGGTAAAACGTGCACATATAATTTTTCGTACTTTGCAATTTCATTTTTACATTTTCAGATTCAATTTTTTATTCGAACCGGAGGTGATAGCACCTTTTCCTTTATTAAGGAAAATTTAAAAAAAGTAATGACCGACGTTGGGAATAAAAAAGTGGACAAACTAGCTAAACACGCACTGAACTTACAAATCGACCAAAATTTCAAAATAAACATAAATGACATCAAAAAACAAACTAAAATAAAAATATCCCAAAATTGGAACCAAAAATGGACAAACGAACCTAGCACAAACAAATTAAAAGAAATAAAAAAAGATACAAAACCCTGGACTTCAATAGACCTGCTACAAAGAAAAGAAGCTACATTTATAACCAGATTGAGAACAGGACATACAAAACTAAAACATAAACACCACTTAGAAAAAACTCCTCCACCCAAATGCAAATGTAATAATACACTAACAATAAAACATATACTTAAGGCCAGTTCCACAGTCAAAGTTTAAACGGAGTTTAACTCTTAAACTAAGTTTAAGCACTTTTTTCAGTTTCACAGTGAAGTGAATGCAACCTCCTCACAGCTCACAGGAAAAAATATAACCTTAATGGCCAGTTCCACAGTCAAAGTTTAAACGGAGTTTAAGTTAAACCTAAACCATGGTTTAAACTTCACTTAAATTTTTTTTCGTTCCTCAGTCAACTTATATTTGTAGTTTAACTATCTTTAGTTAAACCAAAGTTGTATAAGTAGAAGATGCCCAACGTTCATATATCCTCATGGCACTCAAAATTTTTGATCTGGGGCGTGATATCACACCCCACAACATGTTGCTTATACATTTGTTTCTAATAGTCATGTTTATAATGATATTCAGTAGCAATTATCAACAATTTTACTCATCGTATCAACATTTTAATCATGAACAAAAGGCAGTAGAATCGAGAAAGTTTAGAACAGACGCACAAGTAGAGTGCGGTAAAGTAGGAATAAATTCTTTACACAAATGTTGCTTAGTTTGAATTTTTTTACTATACCTATATTAAAATTAAAAACAACAAGTAACATTAAATATGAATTGTTGGTATTCTCGCTATATATATAGCTATAGCTATATACACTCCGTTTCAAAATATAGCCTCACCCTTACCATGTGTGTATATCTCATATAAGGAGTGAATTTTTTACAAATCTTTGTTCTAGGATTTTGAAAGACCTGTTGTGTTAAGAAAATTTTTGAAATTTAATTTTTAGAAAATCCTACCATATAGAAGAAAGAGAGGGAGAAAGTAAAATGTACAAATAAAAGCCGTTGCAAAATATAGCCTCACTATAATGTTTTTTAAAATTTGGTATTGAAAACACAAATAATTTTTGTTTTTTAGATTTTATTAATAAGGACTTTCTTTACCATTTTTAATTTAAATCTAACAAAGATGGTTATTTATGCTTTTATACAGTTTTCTGACATATACTTTTGGAACTCCATTTTGCTTCTTCTATATTACTTTTCTTGGATCCTAAACAGTTTCATACTGTTAGCTGTTTGAAAAAACTTTTCTTAATAAATATTTTTAAACGTTTTCTGTTATATTTAAGTCCGGTCATTGTAATATTTGTGAAATTTTTCCAGAAAGTCAGTTTTTAATTATACCTGTAATATGGATTACTGCATTATTTTGTTGAAAAATGAAGTCGTCCTGCTCCAAATTCTTAGAGATTTTTATTATTTGTTTCTTTAACAATTCTCAGTATTTTCTGGAAGTATTCTTCCACTCATAAATCTAATATGAATTACTACTATTGAAAAAATGACATAAATTGGTGAAAGCAAACTGGAGTTTTTTTAGGTATAACTTAGTATTATATTCTCCGACACCCCATATCATAACAGAATCTCCATCTATTTTTTTGAGTGCTAAGTAACTTTCCTTCTTCCTTAAATCATGTAAATAAAACCTTTAATCATCTGGTTCATCTAAATTAAACTTGTTTTCATCGGTTAAAACCACTTTGTGTCATTTTGCCTTACATAATATGTGGTTCCATTGCAAAGTTAAGGCGATATTCCCTATGTTTTTTTGTGTAGCCCGGATATTTTGTTATTTTTCTATGCGAAATGTTTCTATGTTCGTAATATTTTATAAACAGTAGGATTCGTGAACATCCGATCCTTATTTCTCTTTAATTTGATTCATTTTTAGTGTTGAACAACAAAAAGCATTCGGGACGGCTCATTTTTTCCTACGTGTTGCTATTGGTGGTCGGCCAAAATTTGTTAAAACTACGTTTTATTTTTCATTTAAAAAAAAATTATTGATTGTCCTTGGACTTTGGCCCAGTATTTTCGAAATTTGTCGATTTGACTTTTTTCCACCTTTTAGTTACTTCATAATTTCAATTTCTGTTTTATTTAACAAATTGACCAGTGCCATTTTTTATCAAAAATCTTGAAAACTTATCACACAATAAAGAGATTTAAAAAAAATATCCAAAATCCCTGTAAGCACTTCGAAAAATTCACTTTGAATGGTAGTGAGGCTATATTTTGCAACGGCTTTTATTTGTACATTTTACTTTCTCCCTCTCTTTCTTCTATATGGTGGGATTTTCTAAAAATTAAATTTCAAAAATTTTCTTAACACAACAGGTCCTTCAAAATCCTAGAACAAAGATTTGTAAAAAATTCACTCCTTATATGAGATATACACACATGGTAAGGGTGAGGCTATATTTTGAAACGGAGTGTACATACATAATTCTAACATACACACATTCGAGCCATACTTTGCGTTGTTTTCAAATTATGAGTAAAATTTTTTTAAACCATATATTATTGACTTGAAGAAATTTGAAATTTTTTTCGTTTTTCTTATTTTTGTTGTTGTTATATTGAAATCCAGTTTTAACCAAATTTTGTCTTTCTTTTTAAACTTGCAGGTATAAATGCATTTTATAATTTTCTATTTTCATTGAAAATTCGCATATAATTTTGAAAAAAAGTTATTTCATATTTTTTGTGGAAAGATAATGTAATTTGTCAGTTTTGGACTATTATATTTCGGACTTTGAAACTGATCTTCCAGTCCCTGAGTTCAAAAGCAAGGGCCGGGTTCTTGTATGGTGATTGGTGATTGTCACCAGCAATGTTCACGAATGGTTACTGTCACCAAAAAATATCACCAAAAACTGTCATTTTCTTGGTGACAGCATCAGACCTGTCACTTTTATATATTTTGTATGGTGTTTGCAGTTCACATTTCATAAAATTGAAATTCCTGGAGTGTTTTTAAAAGAATTTAAGTAAAAAGTTTTAAGAAATTCCTTCATTTACTTAAGAAATTGGAACTTTGCAGTCCAATACTGACAAATTATGTATCTTTCCACAAAAAATATGAAACAACTTTTTTTCAAAATTATATGCGAATTTTCAATGAAAGTAGAAAATTATAAAATGCATTTATACCTGCAAGTTTAAAAAGAAAGACAAAATTTGGTTAAAACTGGATTTCAATATAACAACAACAAAAATAAGAAAAACGAAAAAAATTTCAAATTTCTTCAAGTCAATAATATATGGTTTAAAAAAATTTTACTCATAATTTGAAAACAACGCAAAGTATGGCTCGAATGTGTGTATGTTAGAATTATGTATGTATATAGCTATAGCTATATATATAGCGAGAATACCAACAATTCATATTTAATGTTACTTGTTGTTTTTAATTTTAATATAGGTATAGTAAAAAAATTCAAACTAAGCAACATTTGTGTAAAGAATTTATTCCTACTTTACCGCACTCTACTTGTGCGTCTGTTCTAAACTTTCTCGATTCTACTGCCTTTTGTTCATGATTAAAATGTTGATACTATGAGTAAAATTGTTGATAATTGCTACTGAATATCATTATAAACATGACTATTAGAAACAAATGTATAAGCAACATGTTGTGGGGTGTGATATCACGCCCCAGATCAAAAATTTTGAGTGCCATGAGGATATATGAACGTTGGGCATCTTCTACTTATACAACTTTGGTTAAACCTATCATTGTGAATGAATTTAGGTTGAAACCTGAGAAACTTGTAGATGTCATTGTATAGCCGCTAGATGGCAGTGGCAATTATTGTGACATTTTAAATTTTTTCATATAAATTTCAATTTATAATAAATTTAGGGACAAAACAGATAGATAGATGGCAGTTGTTTTTTTATTTTATTTTTGACTTTTACTTAAACCTCAAATAGAGTTTAAACTCTCAATTCGTACGGATTAAGTTAAACTCAGTTTAACACTTAAGCGTTCACTGTGAAACTGAAAAAAGTGCTTAAACTTAGTTAAAGAGTTAAACTCCGTTTAAACTTTTACTGTGGAACTGGCCATAAGGGTTACAAAGATCTTGTAAGCGATGATATTGAATAAATTAAGAATGTAATACAATTCTTCAAGAACATTAACTTATATAACGAAATTTAAAAAAAAAAAAAAAAAAAAAGTTGAAACTTTAGTAGGTATAAGAATAGTTAGGAATAGTATTATAATAATCTAGCAATAAATATAAATAAAAAATGAATTAAAAATAAAATTATAGTATATAAGCAAGAACAAATATTATAAATAGAATTTAGCCTTAAATAACCTAGCTTAAGAGTTGAAAGGCTGTACAAATTATAATAATAACAATAATAATAATGACCGACGAGGTGGCGGAAAACTTTTGCTAGAACGGAACAGCAGAGAAACATAGTTTCCGCATCTTGTTACTGAATACGCTCATTAAAAGTAAGCTAATGAATTTTTGTACTTTGAAAAAAATTCAATTTTTATTTTATTGTTATCTAGATAACAATGCTTGCTACAGTCGATTCCCGAATAGCGACGAGGGATCACTAAATAGAATAATAAAATCACATTTTACGTATGCTCATGACCGTGTTCAAAAAAGGAGACGGTCGAGAAAAAATAATTCTGTACAAAATAATGTAAATACATGAATAAAATTTTTGATATTATTGTAATAATTATTGTATATGAAATATGATTTTATGTTTTTTTTTTTCAATGCAAGAATATTTTCCATTTTCGTCTCCCTCTAATTCTTTCCAAAATTAATTCAAATATAATTAATTCAGAGGTTTCGATATTTTAATTGAATACATTTATACAGGGTGTTTCCGTTATCTCCGACCAAAAGGATACCATAGATAGGGCTCATCGAGACAAATAAAAAATCGTATTGAAGGGGGGGAGGGGAAATCCCAACGGTTTGGCCGCTAGAGGGCTTTGAAGTTTTTTTGCACTTTTTCCACCAAACACTCCACAACTTTTTGCACGGGTACTCTAGGGTCACTTTGCATTAGAAGAAAATATAGAGAACCCTTTGTCCTTTCTAACCATGCCTTAATTGTTTTTCTATTTCTAGCTTTTAAAAAGATATACGCCCTCAAAATCAAAATTTTGTGAATTTTTATCCATTTTTTGTGTTTAACCCTGCTTTACTCAAAAAAGGCTTAAATTAAACCCAATTTTTTATTGTAGAAAATGAAAGCTCAATTCATTCTACATCGATTTGCTATCTTCAATTTTTGCAAAAAATACATAATTTTCGAGATATTTGCATTTGAAAATTAGCACTTATAGCTCCTATTTTCAATTTACACTGCAATAAAAACACGTGTCCAATAATCCAATGAATTTCAGACTTATTTTTTCAGTTTTTTCAAAAGGTATTTCAAAAAGTATCATAATTTCGGCTCGCTTTCTTATCGTAATGGAGATAAGAATGCAATAGCTCACAGCAATACGAATGTCTGTCAACCTTTTCTCAAGCAAACCTTATTGCCCTCGATAAGAAAACTGCTATTGCCGCAATAGGCAACACTTGCCACTGTAATACGAAAACACTATTGCATTCTTATTGCCATGCTTGCTGGGACGACTCCTATAGTACTAAGACAGAATGCTCAATTTTATTTTATTGTTTATAATATGTGTTGGAAGTTGGAAGTACCAAATTAACATTACAATTTATTGTTTTTAATCAATTATAACTAAGTTGTGATTAAAGTTACATGAAAATTATGTTCAAATGAAATGTAGAGAAGATCCTTAGCTTTATTTTCACCGATAGGACTCATATCACATACATCAAGTATACACATAAAAGTTAAGGAAAACAATTAAGCTCTCTCTCTTTTTTTCTTTTTTATTGACGAGACGATAATAAATTACTAAGTGACGCCAGCACCTCTTTTGAGCAAAATTGATGATACGAAAATTTTTGACTTGTCATTCATTACTAATTAAATTCATATGCAAAAGCACAGCCAAGATAGGCATGCATTTCTATATTCTTTCGCAAATTGTTTGTATAAATCTGTCTCGTGTGTCGGGTGATCAGATCTCAATTTCAATCGAGGGAAGTTTTTTAAATTCAATACATACTTAAACATATTTTTCTTTTTAGATTTTACAAAAAACAGGTAATTGTGGGAAATTTAAAAAAAAAATTAATAAATATAACAAAATAAATTCACTTAAGTATATTATTAGCACTAAATTCACTTTACTTTACCCACTCCCTCTTCCTATATTCAAAACACTTGGATTTTTGCAATAAAAATACTTCAGTGAAACTAAAATTAATTAAATTGAAAATAACAATGAAAAACCAATAACAAAGTATTTGAATTGAAAATACATATACATAATATTAACGGCAATTTCTCTATAAGAGATCAAAAATATCTACGATTATTATTATTATGAATATTATTATTAGAATTCAAAACAGAATCATATTGATAACATAATTTTATATGTACGAGTATGTATATCGAACATTAAATAAAAATTTTATTGTAAATAAAATATTACATAACATTAACAATTACGTATGAATATTGAAAAAATATTAAATTTAAATTTTACAATACAATTAAAAATACTGAGTATCATTATTATCATAAATTCATTTTTTATAAACCAAGGCAATCCTGAAAAAAAAATCCTATTTTTTTATGCTCATACTCCCGCTCACATAAATCAAACAACATTTAATCCTGAGCCAGAATGTGTAGCTGTAGTACCTACATATGTATGTACTGTATAAAGTACTTTTAGTACTACGAGCTGTTAAAAGTACTACACCTTAGTTGTCATATGGATATGATGCATCACAATGTGCAGCTGTAGTAGAAGTTGTAGTAATAATAGCTGAAGATAAAAATAGCAATTTTTTTACTTCATACTACAGCTACAACTCTATTCAGAAAATTTTTCCACTGCAGGTCTTATGGAAAAGTTCATGGTACAAGAAACACTAGTAAAAAGGTATTATAAAGAATAAATGGTAAAGAAAATGTGACGTAAAAAAGATTCATGAATATGAGTATGTAATGTATGTAATAAGTTTCTTTATCATATGGAGAATAATTAAATAAATTAAGTAATTTTAAATTATTTTATTCAGAAAAAATCTAATCTAATAGCCTTGACAGACCGAAATATAAAGTACGAATAAAGTACGTACTTTGCCTTTATACTTTATTTTGGTGACACACCGGTTTTTGTACTTAATTTTGACGTTTAAATTTATTTTGTACTTAATTTTGATGTTTAAATTTATTTTGTACTTAATTTTGACGTTTAAATTTATTTTGTACTTAATTTTGACGTTTAAATTTATTTTGAATGAAAATTGTTTAGCTGTTGAAAAATAAAATGGCAGCTACCATAACCAAAAGTATATCTGTCTCTATATTTCTATATATGTATATAGAAAAGAGATAGATATACTTCTGGTTATTATGGCAGCTACCATGGTTATTTTTTATTTTTTAATACATTACTTCACAGATTTTTTTTTACTGGTGCAAGGCTCAACACAAATTTTACTTCTACTATTGAGAACAAGTGGCGCTGAAGATCGTACTTTACACCTAAAGTACATAAATTTTTGTGCTTAGCTAAAGTACATAAATGTATGGGGAAAGTCGATGAATTCGTACTTCGTGCTTTATTTTTGTACTCAAGTACGTACTTTAGCTTGGTCTGTCTAGGCTTTAATCCACTCATAACACAAATTTATATTTTTAACCCTACGATCGCCTAATCGACAATATCAAAATTTTAGCCGTGCGTATACAAATGTATCCCATACATTTTATATGGAAATTTAGAAATTTTTTTTTTCAAAGAGCTGTATCTCAGCATCTCGCAAACTGAAAGCTAATATTTCTATACTTAAACATTTATTAGAGTATTTTCTTCAGTATTGTCCTATACAGTTTTCTTGTATTTTTTTATTTTTCGAGATATAGTGCAAAATAGAGTAAAAAATGTTGAATTTTCATACATTTACAAATTCAAACATAATTAAGACCTAAAGTTAACTTTGAAGGTCTGTATCTCAGCATCCCGTGAACCTAAAACTATTATTTTTATATTGAAATCATTTAAATGTTTTCTTCAGTGTTGTCTTCTTTGAAGTCGTATATTTTTTCTAGTTTATAAAATAAAATGGAAAACAAGGTTGAAAATGTCGAACTTCCTCATGGTTTTTCCTTGTGATTGAAGACTATGGCACTTACAGAATTACCGAACAAGACTTTTAAGCAACACTTCAACAAATATTTTAATCCACAAATATTAGTTTTTGGTTCAGAGGATGCTTTCCATATAAAATGTATGGTATAACTTGTATGCTCACGGCCAAATTTGTGTTTTTGCACAACAAATTTTGTTCTACCGGTGAAGTTTCAAGGTTCTAGCTCAAAGGCATCTTATTTAAATTAAGGCTCAGACTCTGCTGTACTCTAATAACAATGTTTGTTTTGTTTCATTTCTCAGTTCGTCCATATACTTTTGTATTGCTATATGATCTTTCTTACGTTTTAATGGTGCCTGAGAGTTCCGATTGATATTACCTTCCTGTTTCTTTTACCATGGGAAAAGTTCATTTTTATCCAGTTTCATTACACTTAATACTTCTAATAGTATAACCCAGTCTATTATATGTGCAATGAGATGCTGGAAAATATAAAAAAACAATAACAGTCATCCCTTTCCTTTTGTCCTTAACACAATAAATTGTACGACGACTTCAAGCAATAAACATACATTGGGTAAAATACCCAGTAACGAGCCCTTCATTCTAACCTGAATTAAAAAGTTTTTTTTTTTAACTTTAAGATAAAAAATATTTTTTATTGCTTTTATACATAAGTATTTACTTTTTCAAATATTAAATATAAAAGAATAATGTATTTTTCTTTACCTTTTGCAACGTAACGCCTTTGAATTGAAAATATTCTGTTTAGTAGATACGTTTAGAGAATTAAATATCCAAATAAATAAAATGAAAATTTAAAATATTTTTATTAAAAAATCTTACATTTATATTAAAATTTAGATATATGTAAGTGAGTACATACCTAAATACAGAAGAAATTGAAATATTATAATGTTTATTTTTTTCTTCATGTGCTCATTACTGGGTATTTTACCCTTTATTCTGGATGGAGAAAAATTAACAAAGTGAATAATGAAGAAAGATTAAAAAAATGAAAAAATTCATGCGCGATGAGCTAAAAGTTGGTTGATTGAATATTTGAGATGTGTGTATAAAAAATAGAATGAATAATAAATAATCGCAAATTAGTGTTACTGTGTAATAATTATATTACTTAATAGTAGTACCGTTCTTAAAAATAAAAAATTAAATTTTATATACATATTATGAATTAAAAAACAAAGTACAATAATATTTATTTGTATATTATATTGTAAAAGTAATAATTTATAAATTAAAAAATATGTACCTACAATATTATACATGGTGCTCCGTTATAGAGAATCTAAAAAAAGTTTTTGTAAATAAAAAAAAAAGTGTATGGCAGATGGGATCAAAATCCCGAAGGCCACAACTTTGTTTACGCCACGGTAGCAAAGACCAAAAGGCGGTTAAGATTAAAGATCAGATCAAGATCAGCTAGTTACTGGACTAACGAGTGGCTTGAAAGTAGTGGCGAGAGTGGCTGAGTATTGCAGTGGTGGTTAAATCTTTTTATAGAAACCAAGGTTCTTAGACAATCTGAATAAAGGGGAGTTGTTTGTTTGTGTCGAAGAAAAGTTAGGTTACTGAAGTTCTGCTGGAAGGGGTGTGCTGTAAAAGAATTTGCGTTTAGGCCAATTAACGAGAATATGGGTGGCTGACAACGGTGAACGTGTAATGTAATGAGAGTGAGTAAGGTATATGTGGCCAAATGTAGAGACAATTGAGGATGATTTGTTCGCGTGCAGGGTTAAGGGTGAATGGACTGAGATTGGAATTATGTGAAATGTACGTGCTATTTTATTATTAATTAACGTGGAAAATTATTAATTACATTTGAATGAAGGTTACTTACACAAGGACTATAGATCAATGCTTGCGCTGGAGGGATAAGCGCAGCTAATGAGAGGTCTTGAGACACTAGTTTTGCATAAATATCAGCAAGCTCATTGCCCTTAATACCAACATGACCCAGGATCCAACAGATGTACTCGAGTCTGATGAATCTTATTAAGTAAGTGTTGTTGTCCGGATTTTCTATAGCATGTACCGCTGAGAGGGAGTCAGTAAATATTACTGCGGGATAGTTTGAGGACAAATTGGGAGAGGTTAGAGCTAGCCAGATTGCGGAAAGCTCGGCGATGAAAAAGGAGGTATGACAGGGGAGTATGAGAGATATGACAATAGGGATGGAACTATCGATGACAATTGCTAGACCGACTACACCTGAGTTTTTATTATCATCAGTAAATATTTTAAATCAGGTGATAAATGAGGAGGTTAGTTCATAATAGGCTGATAGGTAGGATTTCGGTGAGGTGCTTTTTCTAGGAAGGGAGGGCAAATTAGTGTTAACACGATTAAGGAGTTCAGATATTGATGGTAGAGTGTGAGAAATGGAAGGTGCAGAAGGAGGAAAGCATGTTGTAAAAGATTTGACGTTTGTGACAATTTTGTGAAGGCAAGAAGAGAAGTATTGAGTGGAGACTGAAAATTTCCAGATATGCCAGAGTTTAGAAATTTCTTCAAAGAGATGAAGTTGAAATCTGAGTACCCTAGTTTTTATATCTAGCGTACCGCAGATCTGTAAATGAGAGGGAATTGGGGAAGACTTAAATGCACCTGAGGCATTTCTTAATACCATATTCACCTTAACCTGGAGAGAATCAAGGGTTGTTGTCGAGCAGTTTCCGTACAGTACAAGACAATATCTTATTGTTCCATTAATTAGGGAATTAGCAATGTGAATTAAAGTTGATGGTAGAGCTCCAAGTTTCTGGCATGCAAGGCATTTAATGATATTGTTGATTTTCTCAACCTTAGTTTTAACATTATTAACTTGAGCATGTCGATTAAGGGTTCGTGTAATATGATCACCTAGGAACTTCAGAGAAAACTGACTTTTAATTGTAACGTTATGTACAGTTATGTCTTGTGGTCTGTACTTTCACTTGCGACAAACATAAAAAAGTTCAGCTTTTTCCAGGGGAATATGTAAATATGATTTGAGTTACTTGTAGTAACCAGGATTATGTTGTCAGCGTATCAAAAAGACTCAATGCAAAGGGGGCTAGGTATAGTGAACAAGGAGTCAATGTAAATGTTAAAAAGTGTGGCTGACAAGGGAGAACCTTTTGGTGTTCCATTGATAAGGAGAAGGGATTGAGAAAAAAGCCATTGAAACGCACCCCATTGAGATGAACCCCATAGGGTGTGATGTGCATTAAAGTCGCCACCTAGAATGGAGTTATTAAGGAGTTGACTGAAAAAATGAATGAAATCTGTGGTGGAAACTGGAGATGAATGTTGTATGTAAAGTGATACGACAGAAATAGAGGGATTATTAAAAACTGTGAGCCCAATGGCTGGAAAAGAGGAGTTAATGTGGAAGATTTTGTGACTAAGAGAATGCAAAATAAGAATGCCCACGCCACTTTTACATGTGGAATATTTTTTATTATGAAAATAGCAGGTATGGCTTGAATTTAGAAGGGGCTTGATTATTAAATAACTCCGTTTCAAAATATAGCCTCACCCTTACCATATGTGTATATCTCATATAAGGAGTGGATTTTTTACAAATCTTTGTTCTAGGATTTTCCTGTTGTGTTAGGAAAATTTTTGAAATTTAATTTTTGGAAAATCCAACCATATAGCAGAAAGGGGGGGAGAAAGTAAAATGTGTCCATAAAAGCTGTTGCAAAATATAGCCTCACTACCACTCAAAGTGAATTTTTCGAAGTCCTTACAGGGATTTTGGAAATTTTTTAAAATCTCTTTATCGTGTGATAAGTTTTCAAGATTTTTGAAAAAAAATGGCACTGGTCAATTTGTTAAATAAAACAGAAATTGAAATTATGAAGTAACTAAAAGGTGGAAAAAAGTAAAATCGACAAATTTCGAAAATACTGGGCCAAAGTCCAAGGACAATTAATATTTTTTTTTAAAATCAAAAATAAAACGTAGTTCTAACAAATTTTGGCCGACCACCAATAGTAGCACGTAGGAAAAAATGAGCCATCCCGAATGCTTCTTGTTGTTTAACACTAACAATGAATCAAATTAAAGAGAAATAAGGATCGGATGTTCACGAATCCTACTGTTTATAAAATATTACAAGCATAGAAACATTTCGCATAGAAAAATAACAAAATATCCGTGCTACACAAAAAAACACGGAAAAGTTTGCCTTAACTTTGCAATAGAACCTCATACCATGTAAGGCAAAATGGCACAAAGTGATTTTAACCGATGAAAACAAGTTTAATTTAGATGGACTAGATGATTAAAGGTTTTATTTCCATAATTTAAGAAAGGAGGAAAGTTACTTAGCACGCATACAAATGGATGGAGATTCTGTTATGGTATGGGGTGTCGGAAAATATAATGCTAAGTTATACCTAAAAAAAACTCCATTTTGCTTTCACTAATTTATGTGATTTTTTCAATAGTAGTAATTCATATTAGATTTATGAGTCGAAGAATACTTCCAGAAAATACTGAGAATTGTAAAAGAAACAAATAATAAAAATCTCTATAAATTTGGAGCAGGACGACTTCATTTTTCAACAAAATAATGCAGTAATCCATATTTCAGGTATAGTTAAACGCTGATTATCTGGAAAAATTTCACAAATATTACAGTGACCGGACTTAAACATAATAGAAAACGTTTGGAAATATTTATTAAGAAAAGTTTTTTCAAACGGCTAACAGTATAAAACTGTTCAGGATCCAAAAAAAGTAATATAGAAGAAGCGAAATGGAGAAGTATATGTCAGAAAACTGTATAAAAACATAAATAACCGTCTTTGTTAGATTTAAATTAAAAATAGTAAAGAAACTTCTTATTAAGAGCCAAATTTAGTGAAAAATTTTTTCGAAAACAACAACAACATCGTCTGAAATGTATTTGTGTCTTCATCAACACAAGCAAATAAATTTCTTCTAAGTGTTGGTGTACATGATTTGAAAAAATTTCAAACCCAGTTAACCATCGATGATATATATTCCACCTATCTAATCTTAATGTCAACAGAATTTGTTCTCGTGCTCTAAAAATCCAAACTTGATATATCAAAAATACGTTCTAGGTTAACTGGGTAGCGATCATATTGCATGGTAAAATGTATACATCTTTTCTTTTGTTCTACAGGCTACAGCTAGCATACAGCTGTTATGCTATGCTATTGTTTCTTCTCAATGGCCAGTACCAGACCTGTCTTCTTTCAGCTTCCCCACTTTTGGATAAAATGTACTACAACTCGCCTTCTGTCTTAAGAAAAAACCGGTTATTGAAGCTGAAAGAAGACAGGTCTGGTACTGGCCAATCACAGTACGTACAATTTACCTACGTTGAATAGTTTTCATTCTTCTATGAAATCTTTGCTGTTGCCTAATTTTTGACTAATTTGCTATAAATTTTTAAATAAACGCTATGCACTTTGTAAAACTGACAACACAATTATTTTGAACAGACTGTATGAATATATCATATCATATGAAAAATTATACTCATGCAATATAAACGGAAATTCAATTAGATGAAAAGGTAAATTAAAAAACAGATTGTATTTTGGGGATCTATAATTTCCGGTAGCAAATATTCGAAATAAAAACACCTACAACACCCTCTACAAAACTCCCTTCGACAAACAACTTTTTTTTCACCTCAATGGGGCCCTCCTTGGTTCATACCTTGATCCTTGAAAAAAGTAAACATTTTAATTCTTGAACTATTTTCTGACTTATTGCATTTTATTTGACTCAAATCGATGCAATACAGCCTAAGATATAATAGTTCAAAGTTAGAAAGTCACATATCCTTCCATGTAAAAATTTAAAAAAATAAAATAACTCAAAATTTTTGAATTTTACATAAAAATTTTTTCGTATATTTATATACAATACAATGTGCAGCCTAAGTAAACAACAAAAGTTTCACATGCTGCTTACGTACTTTTTATCATCACACATACTACCCTACAATCGCAATTTTTATTGCATCGCGTTTATAGAGTTTATACTATCTGTATCATTCTTATTCCAGCCTTAAGGTATGCAAAAAAAATCCTGTGATTAGAAAAATTGATAATACAATTTTATGAAAAATTAACAATTTGTTTTATTTATAATAATTAAACTACGTAACCAATTTTCTTGAAATTTATTTTAAACTTTTTGGAAAAGGTTAAATTTAAATCTTATAAAAAGAAATCACAATATCTAAACGTTTTAATACATGAAAAATGTGTGAAAAGTTGAGTGAATTTTTGTTTTGTCTGTACCTTGGTAAATCGAATATAAAAAAATTTAAGGATCAAAATTTAAAAATGTGTTTCGCTTAAGCACCACAATTCCCTTCCACCTATCTATATTCAAAATTTCATGAAAATCGGTTCAAAATTGTAGGCTGTAGGTGGTCACTTTGAAGGCCCAAAATCGCAAAACTGACTCACTTTGAACCCTTGTATTTTCGAAATAAAGGACTTTTTTAAAAATCTGTTTCGCTTAAGCACCACAATTCCCTTGCACCTATCTATATTCGAAATTTCATTAAAATCGGTTGAGAAATGTAGGCTGTAAGCGGTCACTTTGCAGGCCATTTCACTAAATTTGGCTCTTAATAAAATCTAAAAAACAAAAATTATTTGTGTTTTCAATACCAAATTTTAAAAAACATTATAGTGAGGCTATATTTTGCAACAGCTTTTATGGGCACATTTTACTTTCTCCCCCCCTTTCTGCTATATGGTGGGATTTTCCAAAAATTAAATTTCAAAAATTTTCCTAACACAACAGGTCCTTCAAAATCCTAGAACAAAGATTTGTAAAAAATCCACTCCTTATATGAGATATACACACATGGTAAGGGTGGGGCTATATTTTGAAACGGAGTGTAGGTGTGTTTCCTGTAACAATATTATATGAGGTTTATGTCGGGTTATTAGAAGTTCTAAATAGGATTTACTGTTAAAGAAACCATTAATATTTCACTGAAGAATTTTCAAGGAATTATATTTTGAAAAGGACATGTTAAGTGAAAAAAGTTTATTGAAGGTAATACTGATACAAATAAGATATTAAGGTGGAAAAAAGGTTACAATTTTTAAGAGACATTGTTATTTGTGAGATCTGCTCCCAGGGAGTTCAGATTAAGGTCTTGAAGATAATGATTTAAAACTTCTTTAGTTTTTGGGTTGATTTTCAAGAGGTTAAGTTTGGGAGTTTTTGCTGTAGTTTTAGGGGCATTTTTCGTTCTGGATCTGCCACGAGTTCTCCGAATCGGAGCTGGGATAGGAGAAGAAGACGAGGAGGAAGATGTAGATGGACGAGAAAGATTAGAAATATTGTAAGACACGTAGGGATGTATGAGACAGTTGTTAGTTTTGAAGAGGAGATGGGGAGAGGGGATTTAGAAGGGTGGGTGCCAGAGCTAGGCGATGTTGCAGAGGAGGTATTGACAGAAGAGGAACTTAGTTGAGGTTGTGCCAAAGAGAATTCAAGAACAGCAGCAGGGCAACAGTAGCAGGAGTAGTAGCAGCATAAGCAAAAGATTTGAGTTGGGTGAGAGAGTTAACAGAATTATTTGCGAAATATATTTTCTTGGCATGGTAGCGACTACACTTTGTTTTTTTCATAATACGGAGAACTTCTCCCATGACCATCAACTTCGCAATTGAGGCAAAATAAACAAACAATTACCTTTATGGTTAGCGTGGATTTTACAACGAGGACATGTATCTGAATCAGCCTTGCAGTAATTTTTGGAATGCCCGATAAGTTGACACTTTTTGCAGCGTAGGGGGTTCTGAACGTATTCACGTACACGTAATTTAGAAAAGCAAACATTAACGTGAGATGACAGTTCAAACCTGTTTAAAGTTAAAACAGTAGCACCGGTATTGACGTAGTTTTCATTGGCCTTACGCGTAATATGTCGAGCTTCAATGACAAATTCTGATTGTAATCCTTCAACTATTCCATTAGGAGTAAGACTTAACAGCAAAGGGCAATAAGTTACACCTTTTGTAGCATTAAGTTTTGAATGATAACTAAAGTTGACATCTCTTTAACAGGAGATAATGTGAACGTCTTAGTAGAAATTTATTTTTGGGCAACAGCATTGTTCTTTTGTAAATGAAGTCCTTGCTGACTGAGTCGATACACTTTTTGATTGTGAAGCAGTTAAGTTTGTTAGAATTAATATCAGAATTTGCACAACTATCTATTATACAGTGGCGGCTCGTGAAGAAATCACTTGGTGGGGCTGCTTAAAGTTTCAAGGATGTTAACACTTGAATCAATTTTAACACGTTTTTCTCAAAAATTTGTTTCTTAAATTTGAAAATATCCGGACTCTACTATCCGATTGGTTTGAAATTTTTCAAATGTATTTTTCTTATTATTGTCTACAAAACTTCCTTGACACGAAAAAAATCCTGTCAATATGATGCGAGTTAAAGTGTACCAAAAAAACTACGCGCATCAATACTTAGGTTCCGAAAGTTGTGCAGAAAAAGTTCACAAAAACATAGTTTTTTGTGAAGATAGTTTGTTTGGACTTCTGTTCTGTTTTCAACACTTTTAAACATTTAAGAAGCTTTTAGAATATTTAGAAAGGATTTTAGCAAAATATAAAAATTAACAGTTTCTTAGACAAGAATTCGTTTTTTAAATTTTGTTTTTCAACTTTATTTTAAAACTTGAAATAGTTGTGTTAATCTAAAGTTATGTTGAAATCCTTTTTTAAAAAAAAAAAAATTTATTAAGAGAAAAATAATATTGAAGATAGGAAAGAAGAAATGTACTTTATTTGTTCGTTTACAACATTGGGCTATTAAACCAACAGCCCCGTAGTATGAAATGAGCATACACTATTGTATAGATGAAACAGAAAAAAACGAATATGTATTATTAGAACATTTACGAACATGGTAAAAAAATTTTATGGAAAATATTAATTCATAACTAAGTTATAACAAAGTTTATGGAAAATTGATTAAAAATGTTTATAAAACTAAACAAATTGTTTGAAATTAATATTTTCTCATTGTAAAATATGAATTTCATAAATGATGTAAAATTGGTAATTTAAAATGGGAAAAAAAGCCGAGCTGTAGCTTTAACACAATCAAACACGACAGAGGTGTCAATTTTTCAAAACAATACTGCTGGTAGTACAAATAGTGATGTAAAGAAAATGTGTTTTATACTATTTTTCTTTTTGGATGTCAGTACAGGCAAGATAGGCATATTTTTCTATATTCTTTCACAAATTGTTTGAATAAATCTATCTCGTGTGTGGGGTGATCAGATCTCAATTTCAATCGAGGTGAATCTTTTAAATTAAATATTACCAAGGCAAAAAACTCATCGGGTACTGCCTCCATAAGCACAATACTGACTTCCAAAAAGAAAAATACTGTAGTTAAATATTTTTGGTTTTTTTTAATAAAATATGGTTTATAAAAGTTTTAAAATATAATAAATTAACAGTGTTATAATTTTTAAAGTGCACAATAATTGAAAAATTAAATAAAAAGGTGGAAAATATTGTGCGTTCTTACCTTCTTGTAAGAGAAAAAATTGAAGTGTGTTTAGTACATACCTATGGTGAGGTTATATTATAAAAGTTAATAAATTGATTTCATTTAAAACCACCTATCATATTATATATAGAAGGATAAAGTTTATATTATTATTCTTCGAACTGTAAGTATTTATGTAAATATGTACATACAGGGTATTTCCGTGATCTCCGACCAAAAGGATACCATAGATAGGTCTGATCGAGACAAACAAAAAATCGTATTGGAGGGGGGAGGGGAAATCCCAATGGTTTGGCCGCTAGAGTGCGTTGAAGTTTTTTTGCACTTTTTCCACCAAACACCCCATAATTGTTTTTCTATTTCTAACTTTTCAAAAGATATACGCCCTTAAAATCAAAATTTTGAAAATTTTTACCCATTTTTTGTGTTTAACCCTGCTTTACTCAAAAAAAGGCTTAAATTAACCCTTATTTTTAATTGCAGAAAATGAAAGCTCAATTGATTCTGCATCGCTTTGCTATCATCAATTTTTGCAAAGAATACATAATTTTTTGACAATTTTTGTCTATATGAAAATAATAAATTTAATTTATAATTTTTACTTTATGTGTATAAAATTTATAAAGTGGAGTGTAAATTTTTTATTCCTAGTACCTATAATATAGATTTTTATAAATTTGAAACTTATGAAATTTATATATTTTTTAGATGGACCTATATGTATATATTTTTTTATAAAATATACACATCAGTTTTATCAACAGTTGATGGAAATTTTTACCGATATTTCTAATGAATTTAGCCAAGACATATAATAAAAGAAAATAGGTACCTACTCTTTTTTGATCAAAAATCATTTATTTTTAATATATTTTATTATTATACAGGGTGTTTTGTTTCTAAGTACCAAGAGTGGTACCACGATATTCGCTGGACTATTTCATGAAAAAAATTTTACTAGCGAAACTTTCGATCGTGTCTATTTTCGCCGCTAGAGGGCGTTCAAAATTGTGAGTTTTATGCAAGACCTCTCAACACAAAATCACCTTTGACTTTTTTTGCACCCTATGTATCAAAATTTTTCTTTTTATTATGAAGGGCAATTACAATTACCTTTCATTTGGTGTATTACTTATTGTATGGATTAATTTCACTTTCAAGAAAAGAGGTCGTAAACTTGAAATTTATGATTTTTTTTTCCTAAATTTTTCTTAATTAATTGGGCTCCTGAAAAAAAAATTCACTAACGAAAATTTTTTATTTTTTTATTTTGAAAGCTAATATTATGTATAATAAAACAAAAAAAATTCAGTTCAATACCGCTATCCGTTATCATGTAATTAAGGATCATAGATGTGCGAAATGAAATAGTCCAGCGAATACCGTGGTATCACTCTTGGTACTTAGAAACAAAACACCCTGTATATGTACCTATTACATATAATACTTATTACCTAATTTACCACTCTTACATTAATTATTGCAAACTTAAATTTAAAAAATTATTTCATTATCACATCACAATGTCATAGGTGCATGCGTTGCTTATTTTTTCACTTTCTTTTTAACAAATTACCACTATCTGTATTATCTTTATCATTATTTGAATTTTAATTAACAATTTTATCACTTTTTTATCCAAATTAAATTAATAATTCCACTTTAACTACTACACGTTTTTCTAGAAAAAACAATTTTTCTTTGTTCGACTGAATTTTTACTTTCAAAAGTTGAAAATAACAAGTTAGAACATGTTCCACTTTTATGTAGACATTACCTGTAAACAATGATCTCTCAATACTCAAAAAAGGATTAAAATTATAAAAAGAATTTATAAAATAGATTTTCAGTTGTTTTTAAAACATTTGATAAGTTGAAGTTTATAAAAAATTTTACAGATTTATAAAAATGATAAATGAAATTATAAATTCTATATAGTATTCTTATTAACTTTGTTTTGAAATATAAAATGAGTAAAAATTAAACTTTTTCTGTGTCAGAAAGATCTATACTTTTTAATTTTATAAATTTGATAAAATTTATACTGGGTGTAAATATTTGATAAAATTTACCCCTAAATTTTTAACCATTTGTATTCAATTTATTTCCTTCAAGAAAAATAAAAACAATTTAGTGTGATATTTTTTGTAAAACTTTTCTCAAACACATATACACATTTTTTTGTACGGTGATTAACTACATATGTATATTATTGGTCTTTTGCATGGAAAATGTATAGACAGAGGTAAAGGATGAAGGGTAATAAAGAAAAACAATGTTTTTTTTTATTATTTTGAAGTTAAATACGTATAAATTTTGTTATGCGAAGCAATACATACATATGTATTTATAATACTTCCAATTGTTTTTTATATTGTATAATTATATCGTCATTATATCCTATCAAACAATCCTATTGGCTATAGGTACGTAAAGCAGACAAATTGATATTATACTATTGCCTATTAGATATGATTTTGTTGAAATTTTTGTTTGCTAAGAATTATGATTTCCTATTACAAAAACGATTTTTAGTACCTACTGTAAAATTTAGGATTTTTGATCGAATTTATGAATAAAATTATTTTATGAATTATTTATTATGAATAAAAGTATCATTTTGAAATTCGACCTGATAAACCATATGCAAATTAATAAATACTATATAAAAATAATTATCAAAAATTATAAATGTGGTAATATTATGCAAATTAGCAGTCTTATGGTACATAATCATGAATGTTTTTTTTAAACGATATCGTCAGATCCTGATGTATTAAATTTAAAAAAAAAAGAAAAGGAATCGTTCACATTTAACTTCTCATATAAACATATGTACTTATACATACATATGTACATTCCCAAATCCCAATCCCCATTTCTATACTGAATTTTGTATATTTTTGTATATCAATTATATGGATATTATTATTAAAAAATTAAAATAAATCTGCTTTAACAAATACTATGAAATTCCCATTTAAATTACATTAAATACATGTGTATGTACACATGTATACTGAATTTGAAATCCTTTAAAATCACTGAAGAAAATTACAATAATTTCTTATCCTCTTATATTGTAAAGCAATTTGTATATGATTTGAACTTCTTTGAATTCTGATTGCCTGGTGCAAAAATAATTTTTAATGTTAGAAAATTAAGAATTTTTGATCGAGTTTATCAATAAAATTGTTTTTTTTTTCCAATAAAATTATTATCATTTTGATATCAACATTATATTTGACCTGATAAACGATCAAATTTGATATGTAAATTATCAGCAGAATTTATAAATGTGATCATATGCAAATTAGCTACTTGTATACTTCTTCTTCTTGAAATACTTGAAATACCCTCAAATCCTATACTTTTAATTTCTCATACAAATTGGTTAAAATTATTTTTATATTGGACCAAATGGTATGTATACTGAATATATGGAGAAAAGGAAAAGCTGTTTCCATATGATTCTGTATATTGTAATGCTTGAAACATGAGAATGATTGTGTTCAAAATGTTAAAATTTCTCAAATTTTTTTAAAAATTTTGTATGTATTGTATGGAAAATAGATAGAAAAGAGAATATATTTTAAAATTAGAGAAATTTAAAAAATCCTGAGAGTAAAAAATAGCTTAAAACAGCTTTAAGATTGGAGGCCAACTTTGGAGATTGGAAGCCGTTTGGTTGTGACTATTTCGATATACTGGGATAATAAGTCTTATAGTAATTTTATACTGTCATTGCTTCAACTGAAATAAGTAATTTCAGCTATAGCTACGGTGACCATTTTTTATTAAAAAAAATAAAGGACATCTGGGCTGGGACAATTTTAAGTCAAGAATAAAGCAACATTAATGTGAAGTAAAATAACAAGCAAATTATTTATATTTAGGGTATTCATTTGAAATCGTAAAAGTACGCAACGCGTAATTTTACGACCTCGTAAGTCAAAGTGACGTGAAAGCACCTCGTAAAATACTAATCGTAATTGTAACTTAACTCTTCAAAAATTCTTTTTAAAGGTTAGTTTAATGATTTATTTGACAATCTTTTCAAAACAAACCCACAAATTCACTTATTAAACTCCAGTTGGTAAAAATGAAAAGCTGTCAAAATCTTGGTTTACACAAAATTTGTTTACGAAGTTTATCTGCGCGACTTAAAAGTTGCGTACATTTACGCAGAGTTCGTAATTCTCAAAACAAAAGGAAAAATTTACGAAGTCTCGTACAAATACGAAGAATACGCGACTTACGCGAAATACGAGACTTACGCAATTTTAAATGAATCCCCTAATTGACCTTATTCTATACAAAGGTAAACTTCAAACTTAACAACAAAAAAAAGACAGAAATAAAATGTTATTAGTATAAGTAATTGCCAAACCATAATTTCTAATGGAAATATAGGACTTCTAGAGGACAGTGGTCGAAATAAAGGACAGAAACGACTTTTTCAAAACTTAATAAATTCAGAGGACAACGATTTAAAATAAAGGACTGTCCTCTAAAATATAGGACGGATGGTCACCGTAGCTATAGCACTAAATTATTACCTTCAAACTGCTTAATTCATAATGATTCAACTTTATTGTTAAAAGCCAAATTTAGTAAAAAAAAATTTTGAAAACAACAACAACATCGTCTGAAATGTATTTGTATCTTCATCAACACAAGCAAATAAATTTCTTCTAAGTGTTTTGTATTTTGTAAAAATTGTTTGCTAATACAGAAAAATCATAATATTTATTTTTTATTAAATTTAATTTTTCACGATTCAAATTATTTTATGCATACATACCTGCATATATCGTTTATTTGAAAATTAATAAATTTTAAATTCCAAATGGCTTTTTAAAATACAAAAATGATATTACTATAGCTTTACATTTTTATGCTTGAAAAAACTCTACGAAAAAATAACGGTTCTGTAACAGAAATGCATGTATATATATATGTTTATTATTATTGGTATATGTATATTTTATTTATTTTATTATAATTCATTATACATATTTAATAACAAAAAAACTTTTTTCTATAGAGTAAGTATTTATTATAAAATGTTTTCTATTGCAATTTATACTTATGTATAAATTTATAATAATACATATTATAATTATAAATTATAAATTTATATCACGTGTATAAATGTATAAATGTAGTAAATTATGTTTCATTTGCAAATAATTTTTGCATTCTCTATAACGAATCACCCTGTATAATATTGTACGTTTTTTTTGGTTTATAAATTATCATTTTTACAATATAATATACAAATAAAGTATGTATGTAATAATACTTTGTTTTTTAATTAATAATAAATATTCTCATAATATATAAAATTTAATTTTAAATTTAAAACGGTACTACTATTAAGTAATATAATTTCATATTACTCAGTAACACGAATTTGCGATTATTTATTATTCATTCTTCTTTTTATACACATCTCGATTATTCAATCAACCAACTTTTAGCCCATCAGCGTGTGTGCGCATCAATTTTTTCATTTATTTTTATCTTCTTCTTCATTATTCATTTTGTTATTTTTATTTATCCAGAATATAGAGAAAATACCCAGTAACAAGCTCTCCGCCAGTAACGACCCGTTGGCTTTTTTTTACTCTATACAGGGTGTATTTTTTTCAACTACCAAGAGTGGTACCACGGTATTCGCTGGACTATTTCATCAAAAAAAATTGTACTAGCGAAACTTTTGATCGTGTCTATTTTCGCCGCTAGAGGGCGTTCAAAATTATGAGTTTTATGCAAGACCTCTCAACACAAAATCACCTGTAACTTTTTTTGCACCCTATGTATCAAAATTTTTCTTTTCATTATGAATGGCTAGTGGCTACTAAAATTACCTTTCATTTGGTATATTACTTATTGTAGTAATAATCCCATTTTCAAGAAAAGAGGTCATAAACTTCAAATTTATTTTTTTTTTCCTAAAGGGACCCTTTTCGCACACCTATGATCCTTAATTACATGATAACGGATAGCGGTATTGAACTGAAATTTTTTTTGTTTTATAATACCGATTTATTCATTTGCATTGTTAAAAAAATAATTATAAAATTGATTATGATGATTTTAAAATTATTTTTTTATTGTAAAAAGCAGTGATTGAAATTAGGTACAACATATTTAACTTGTTTTTATTTCATTCTATTTTTCATTATGTAAAATCACAAAAAACCTCTTAACAAAATTACAGAAACTGAAATTACGGAGATTTAGGTGTTAAAAATAAAAAGGTTCAAATTTAGGGTTGCCAGGTGTCCTCCCTTTGGTGGGATTGTCCCCCTTTTTAACTCAATTTTAGCCGTCCTCCCACATTTTCGTATAGTCCCACTTTTAATAAAATGTCCCCCGTTTTAGGAGGAATTTATTCTAAGCAAACTTTTTATTTGTTCTAAATTATGAATTTGACAAAATGTAGTAAAGCAACAATTTCTAAAATGTATAAATAATAGTACTAGCTAGCTATTTAATGGAAAAACGGTCACCCTAAAGTCATTAAAGTCGTATTTTTTGTCAAAAAATTCAGTTCCTTAAAGCTTTATTTTGATTATTTTGAATAATAATTTTAATTTTATAAGTATTTTTTTTTAAGTTTTCGTTTTTTAAATTTTCTTTCGTTTTTTAAATTTTTTGTTTTTTAATCTTATGTTTTAGCAATGCTATGTATAATGTGTATATACAGATTAATAGATTTATAGTATGTACAAAACTTTATATATAATAAATATACATATGTATATACGAAAAATAAATTATTCAATATATTATTCAATGTCCCCCATTTTCCCCCTTTTTAAAAATGCTTGTCCCCCATTCACCACTCAGGACCTGGCAACCCTATTCAAATTACTGATCTAATACTGTATACCGAAAAAATATTTCTTCCGTCTTCGTCTATCTTCAGAAAAGTGATATGTGTGCATTTATAATTTGTATTTTTTTTTACACATTTTCTTAATCCTAACTTCTTTTCTTATCTACTTCAAAAATAAACAAAAGTCAGCTGATATGCATTAGGATATTTAAAGAAGAAGAGAAGTGAAATTTTTGAACGAAAAATCTGTAATCGTATTATTGAACAAAAACTACCTAAACTATTGAACTAAATTGATAAAATATTTTAAAAAAAAAATTAAACTGAAAAAAAATATAATGAACAATAAAAAAATTTCATAATCATGAACTACATATAAGACATTCATATGGATCAATATTGATCTTCTGTCTTTCTCTATCTTTAGAAACGTGATATGCATTTATAATTTGTATTTTTCTTTTTACATATTTTCTTAATTCCTCCTACTAATTCGAAAATAAAAATCAGCTGCTATGCTTAAGGATATTTGAAGAAGAAGAAGAATAATACAATTTAAAAATAAAAATCTGTAATATTATTAAGCAAAAACTATCTAACTATTTAAACTAAAATTAATAAATTATTAAAAAAAATTAAACTGAAAAAAAATTATGGTAAATAAAAAAAAATTCAATTCATTATCACATAAAAAACCTTTATACAATAATTAAAATTGATATTTATCAATTCTTCTTCTTCTTCTTCTTCTGTCTTTGTCTACCTTCATATAAGCGATATGCATTAGAAATTTCTGTTGTATTATTCTTTTTAAACATTTTCTTAATTTTTACATACAGTACAGCTAAATAAGATTGGCAAAAAGTTGCGCAGGTGTGAGAAATTTTGAAAATATTAAAAATATCCTTTCATTTCCCCTTTTTTGAAGAAAACAGCAAAAGAAAATAAAGATTAAATCTTCCACTCAGTAAGTATAATAACTAGCGATCATCTATCGCACACACAACGCTTATCCTCTTTTTAGCTGAAAAAAATAACAACACCCTTCCATCCGATGTTCTTTGTATGACGAATGTCATACTACTGAAAAAAAAATGTAAAGGATAGTGAAGAAAATACAGAATAACAAAAACAATATGAGTGATCAGTGATGATAAGTATCCTTTTAAAATAGGAAATTCTTATGAATAAGAAAATGAAAATACAGGGTGTTCCGGAAATGGTGGAGAATATTTTAAGGGGTGAAAGTAGAGGTGATTTACAATCGAAAATGTCATATAATATTTAGGGGAAAATCTAGCAGTTTGGCCGCTAGAGGGCGTTGAAGTTTTTTTGCACTTTTTCCACCAAACACTCCACAACTTTTTGCACGGGTACTCTAGGGTCACTTTGCATTAGAAGAAAATATAGAGAACCCTTTGTCCTTTCTAACGATGCATTAATTGTTCCTCTATTCCTAATTTGTAAAAAGATATACGCCCTCAAAATCAAAATTTTGTGAATTTTTACCCATTTTTTGTGTTTAACCCTGCTTTACTCAAAAAAGGCTTAAATTAACCCTCATTATTTATTTCAGAAAAAGAAGGCTCAATTGATTCTACATCGATTTGCTATTTACAATTTTTGCAAAAAATGCATAATTTTCGAGATATTAAGGAATACCTTTTGAAAAAACTGAAAAAATAAGTCTGAAATTCATTGGATATTGAACACGTGTTTTTATTGCAGTGTAAATTAAAAATAGGAGCTAGAAATGCTAATTTTCAAATGCAAATATCTCGAAAATTATGCACTTTTTGCAAAAAATGAAGATAGCAAATCGATGCAGAATCAATTATGCCTTCTTTTTCTGCAATAAAAAATGAGGCTCATTGTTTTCTGTCTTCTGTTTTCTGCATTGAAAAAGTAGTGCAAAAAAGGGCCTGCATTGAACAAAAACGGGACTTTCGCCGAATATGTTGCGATAATTTGCAAAGTAGGTGGCATAGAGCCATATATGAGAGATTTTCTGAAAGATAAGAGATTGTGAAAGTTTTTTATTTACACCGGAACATAGCTTGTTTTAGACGATAAGGGTGTTTTCTGAAGAAATGTGTTGAGTCACAGTTACAAAACAGGCATATGAGATATGCAATGAAGGCAAGAACAAAAAGTAGATTTTACTAGCAGGTAAGAATCTTATTTGGGACAAAAGGCGAATGCTTCCTCGTCATAACAAATGTTTTAACGGCCTTCTAAGTGAAAAAGATGAGGTGATATGAAGACTGATACATCCGAAAACGTGGGTCCTATGGAAAAACTTAAAAATTCGAATATCTCAAAATCCAAAGCGAATCGGAAAAATATTATATGACATTTTCGATTGGAAATCACCTCTACTTTCACCCCTTAAAATATTCTCCACCATTTCCGGAACACCCTGTATGTGTAAGATATGTAAGATCGTGTAAATAATAAATTCCTACCTAAGGAACAAAATGCGAATTTCTATTTTCAAGAAGGATTTTTGTAAAATGTGATGCTTACATCACAGTGAAATTTCAGTGGAAAGGATACGCAGATCCTACTGCGCATACTTCCCCTTTGCCAATCTTATTTAGCTGTACTGTACTTCTGCTATTGAGCTTAAGATTAAACCTCTATTGTATTGTAGTATATAAATTCTCTTTGCATAGAGGTTTAGTCTCAAGCTCTTTCAAAAATCAACAACATAAAAACATACATTATTTGGCTTCGAATAAGCACTCAATATAGCTTCAAGTCTTTCGAACTAAATTTGAATTTTCTCCGTTTCTATTTGAATTTTCTAAAATTTTTATTTGGCAACAAATAACATCTCTTTTTATTATATTTCACTTAAAAAATATGTTACAAATTTTATCTATGTAAAATAATTTATATGAAAAATTTTCATTTAAGTAAGGGGTTTCAAAAAAAAGTTATTCAGAAAATACTAAGGGGATTCACTGTTTGGTGCAAACTTACTTTTTTTACACTTTTACTACGAATATTTGCAACGAAGAATGAGCGCACCTAGTTTTCAAGTATTGCAAATATGAAAAAGAAGAAAAAATCTTATATGTCAGTTTTCGCTAGTGTTGCCCACAGTTAAATATTTCCACTTAAGTGAGGTACAGTTTAAATGATAACGTGTACCTGACTTTAAGAAGAATAATACTGTTGGACAAAAAAACTATTTTATATAAAAAGAAGATGCCACGATAATCCGCGAAAGAAGAATAATTAACTATTTAATAAATATTGCTACTTCTGAAATTGAAATTATGGCTGTCAACACCAACAATAATGACATTTCATAGCTAACATGCACTACGTATACATGATCGGATCCAAAGTATAAGGATTGAAAGATCGAATTTCAATCTGCGTATTTCGATTGCAGAATCGAAAGATCGAATTATTATTATTTTTTTTTTTATGTATTTAACTAATTTAATTTAAGTAGTTCTAAATAACACAAACGCTCATAAATATTATAAATTTCGATAAATAACATAACCTTAAACGATTTTAACTCGTTCCAGGAGAGAATGATAGGATCGGTTGTATCCAATTTGGACTCGATCTTCATTTACATGTATTTTTAGGGGATTCAGACCGGATTAAATTCAGATTCAATCCTGCATGTATACGTAGTAATGAACTGACATTTCACTTTGCAATATGCAACGTCTGTTTGCAATGGTTTGCAATAGGTTTTAGGTATTGCAAATCTGTAAGACTGTAGCAAAATTAGTTTTTTTAGTAATTGTTGTTGTATCGTTGCAAATTCGTGCTACGATACACCGAATGCTACGATGCAATACGTATTTGCACCAAAGAGTGAAAACCCTTACTGTAATATATTTTAATAGTATTTTTTTAATACATGTACCTAAAAATTACTGATTTTTCTTTTAATTTTGTAATTTTTATAAAAAATTTTTTAATTATATACTCTAATTTATGTGGGTGCGGAAATGAGTTTAAACTATTAATAATTCAAAAAATGCTTGTATAGAAACTAATTTTTCTTCAAGTTGAAAATTTTTACCTTCGAGTACCTACATTCTTTTAAAATAACAATACAATTGAGGGAAAAGTTCATTGCAAAATAAAATTTGTATCAGCTATAACAATATTTTTAGTTAAGTTTTTTCTTCTCCTGTTTTACTTTCTTATTAAATTGTTTTGAAAATTGTTAGAATTATGGGCGTGTTCTTCATTATTCTTGATTTCTTAAATTTTCTTTACAGCACTCTTGTGTATCCTAACATCTCACTAGCTTATTCGAAGCCAACTTGGCAAACATACAGACACGAAAATTCAAAAATTTGAATTTAACGGATACATTAAACCTCTAAGTTATATTCTCTTTGCTTTTTACCATCACACATACTACACTACAATCGCAATTTTTATTGCAACGCGGTTATAGAGTTTATACTGGCTATGTAATTCTTTTTTAATCTTAATCCCAAAGGTATGCATAAAAAATCTTGTTATGAGAAAAATTAGAAATGAAATTTTATGAAACATCCTTCACAGTAGATAGTGGGCATTATGAGTATATTTGCATGCCCTTTGGACTCAAAAATGCCCCATCTACCTTTCAGCGGGTGATTGATAATGCCCTGCGAGAGTTACAAGAAAAAATTTGTCTCCTTTATATGAATGACATATGTTAATAGTCTTCTTTACATCGTTGCAAAAGCACTTGGAAAACCTTACTAAGGTATACTGTAAACTCCGTGAAGCAAATTTAAAAATCCAACTGGATAAATCAGAGTTCCTTCGTAAAGAAGTAGCATTTCTCTGTCATATAGTCACTTCTAAGGGGGTAAGACCCAACCCAGATAAAATTCAAGCAATAAAGAACTTTCAAATTTCTCGTACTCAAAAGCAAATAAAGTCGTTCCTAGAATTGTTGGAATATTATAGGAAGTTCATAATAGATTTTCCCAGATTGACTCAACCCTTAACAGAATGTCAAAAAAAGGATAAACAAATAAAGTTAGAAGAAAGATATGTTAAGTGTTTTGAACTTTGCAAATATATCCTAAGTAATGAACCATTCAATCTCACAAAGGATGCTAGTAATTTCGCTATAGATGCTGTTCTGAGCCAAGGACCTATAGGGTCAGATTAACCAGTGTGCTATGCCTGAAAAACCTTATCACAAACAGAAACTAATTACAGTACAATTGAAAAGAAACTCTTAGCTATTATATGGGCAACCAAATACTTCAGGCCATACCTTTTTGGACGAAAATTTAAAGTTATAACCGATCACAAACCCCTCACATGGCTTTTCTACATTAAAGAACCAAATTCAAAATTAATAAGATGGCGCTTGAAACTTGAAGAATTCGATTACGAGATTGTCTATAAAAAAGGAAAAGCGAATACAAATGCTGATGCCCTCAGTCGTATCGAGATAAACCACAACGAATCCCTCGAAAATAACGACGACTAAGAAAGAAGTTCAAATGCCTCAACAATACACTCAGCTCAAGAAAATTTTTAATGACGGGATACCCATTTCCAAACGATTTATCAATGAATTTTCTGAACAAATAATATTAACAAAAACAAATAATATAGTTAAGCTACCAATGATTTACAATATTATGTTCACCAATAAACGACGCAGGATTTTTAGACAACCTGACCTGACCTCCAAAACTATAACAGACATCCTAAAAAAATTCCTGAATCCTAATAAACTTACAGCCGTTCATACTGACGATAAAACTTTCAAAATTATCCAAACTGTTCCTGTTGAATGATGTTCCTGATGAAGACAGACGATCAAATTATGAACGATTATCATCAAAACAATAATAATCGAGGAATCCATGAAACCTTTAGTCACTTACGGCGAACCCATTATTTTCCTAAAATGAAGGAAAAAATTACAAAAATTATTAATACTGTGAAAAATGTCAAATTTTAAAATACGATAAACATCCTCCAAAAATACAATATGAAAAAACGGAAACTTTATATAAACCTCTAGACATTTTACACATAGATATTTACAACATTCATAACCAACAAATATTAACAATCATTGACAAATTTTCCAAATTTGACACAGCCTATCTCTTAAATGCCAGAAATAGCGTTCAAGTTGTAAGCAATTTAAGAGAATTTTTCGCTAAACATGGAATTCCTGAAAAATTAGTTTGTGACTCAGGTACAGAATTCACTTCTAGCTTATTGAAAACATTCTGTGATCAATACGAAATTCAGTTCATATTACAACTCCCCAAAATTCAACAGGAAATTCACCCGTTGAACGATTTCATTCTACACTTACTGAAATTTATAGGATAATATATGATAAAGACAAAAGGAATATCCCGGCAGATATATCAAATGAAGCTCTAATTACATATAACAATTGCATACACTCAGTAACCAACTTAACTCCTTTCGGAGTGTTAACGGGTAAAACACTCAAATTCAACAAAACTATACAAGCAGACTCAGACAACATGACTATATTAATAAACTACGAACGTATCAGAATACATTGCATGAACAAATAAGGGCCAAATTAGAAAACCACAATAATTACATCATTAACAAACTAAGTAAAAACCGCGAACCCCACCTGATTTTAAAGAGAACGATACAGTTTATGAATTTAATAATAGACGAAATAAAATAGCGCCGAAACCAAAGAAATTAAAAATAAGAACCAATAAAAAATAACTATTCTAACTCCTTTCAATAGAAAACCACATAAAAATAAATCCAGAACCATTTTCATTCTATCACCTAATAAAACACTTTCTATAAAATTACCAAAACCCTATATCCTAATGAACGAGTACAACATTCAATTCATGGACGAACCATGCATGATGATAGAAGACAACTTTTACTGCTACAAAGAATATATTCAAAAAATATCATCACATATTTGCATACCGAACATTATCAACAAAAATTTTTCAAAATGTGATCTCGTAGAATATACAGACCAATTAGACATCATTCAACCAGAAGAAAACTATCTTTTGCTCATAAAATCTCCACCAACAAAATTGGAAACAACATTTGGCATAAAAAACAGAGTTGTCGAAGGAACCTTGTTAATACATTATGTAAACTGCGAGATAATTTTTTGGGATAAAATTGAAATAATACCTCCAATCTTTGCTATAATTAACTCATCAGAACCAGTCGAAAAAATCACCTATGAAAATTTAAACAATACCAGTCGAACAATGCTCAGGCAATAAGCTTATTAGAAATTAGAACGATAAGAAATTTACTTTCACTATACAGCCTATTGACAATTATTTTCATCATCATCATTATCACATCATTTACATATTTCTACATAAAATGTAAAATTTCAAATACATCAACAACAGAAATGCAATTAATCGATACCATCAAGTAACACCAAATTTCAACGCTCCAGCATTAGAGACTCAACGAGTTAAAAGGGGAGGAGTTATGGACATAACTTATATAACAAATAAATAAAATAATAAAATTAATTCCATTTTCATTATTATCATTTTTTTTAAATAAAATTATGAAATCATAAAATAGTAAAATTAGTCAATGTAATAAACTGCAAATTTCTTGAGAGCGAAACTGCCTCACTTTGAATACTTATATTTTTGAAATAAAGGACTTCTTCGAAAATCTGTTTCACTTAAGAGCCAAATTTAGTGAAATGGCCTGCAAAGTGACCGCCTACAGCCTACATTTCTCAACCGATTTTCATGAAATTTCGAATCTAGATAGGTGCAAGTGAATTGTGGTGCTTAAGCGAAACAGATTTTTGAAAAAGTCCTTTATTTCGAAAATACAAGGGTTCAAAGTGAGTCAGTTTTGCGATTTTGGGCCTTCAAAATGACCACCTACAGCATACAATTTTGAACCGATTTTCATGAAATTTTAAATATAGATAGGTGGAAGGGAATTGTGGTGCTTAAGCGAAACACATTTTTAAATTTTGATCCTTAAATTTTTTTATATTCGATTTACCAAGGTACAGACAAAACAAAAATTCACTCAACTTTTCACACATTTTTCATGTATTAAAACGTTTAAATATTGCGATTTCTTTTTAGAAGATTTAAATTTAACCTTTTCTAAAAAGTTTAAAGTAAATTTCAAGGAAATTGGTTACGTAGTTTAATTATTATAAATAAAACAAATTGTTAATTTTTCAAAAAATTTTATTTTCAATTTTTCTAATCACAGGATTTTTTTTGCATACCTTTAGGCTAGAATAAGAATGACACAGATAGTATAAACTCTATAAACGCGATGCAATAAAAATTGCGATTGTAGGGTAGTATGTGTGATGATAAAAAGTACGTAAGCAGCATGTAAAACTTTTGTTGTTTACTTAGGCTGCACATTGTATTGTATATAAATATACGAAAAAATTTTTATGTAAAATTCAAAAATTTTGAGTTATTTTATTTTTTTAAATTTTTACATGGAAGGATATGTGACTTTCTAACTTTGAACTATTATATATAAGCTGTATTGCATCGATTTGAGTCAAATAAAATGCAATAAGTCAGAAAATAGTTCAAGAATTAAAATGTTTACTTTTTTCAAGGATCAAGGTATGAACCAAGGAGGGCCCCATTGAGGTGAAAAAAAAGTTGTTTGTCGAAGGGAGTTTTGTAGAGGTGTTGTAGGTGTTTTTATTTCGAATGTTTGCTACCGGAAATTATAGATCCCCAAAATACAATCTGTTTTTTAATTTACCTTTTCATCTAATTGAATTTCCGTTTATATTGCATGAGTATAATTTTTTATATGATATGATATATTCATACAGTTTGTTCAAAATAATTGTGTTGTCAGTTTTACAAAGTGCATAGCGTTTATTTGAAAATTATTTAGCAAATTAGTCAAAAATTAGGCAACAGCAAAGATTTCATAAAAGAATGAAATCTAATCAACGTATGTAGGTAAAATTGTACGTACTGTGTGGAAAATAATCATTGGCCAGTACCAGACCTGTCTTCTTTCAGCTTCAATAACCGGTTTTTTCTGAAGACAGAAGGCGAGTTGTAGTACATTTTATCCAAAAGTGGGGAAGCTGAAAGAAGACAGGTCTGGTACTGGCCATTGAGAAGAAACAATAGCATAGCATAACAGCTGTATGCTAGCTGTAGCCTGTAGAACAAAAGAAAAGATGTACACATTTTACCATGTAATATGATCGCTGCCCAGTTAACCTAGAACGTATTTTTAATATATCAAGTTTGTATTTTTAGAGCACGAGAACAAATTCTGTTGACATTAAGATTAGATAGGTGGAATATATATCATCGATGGTTAACTGGGTTTGAAGTTTTTTCAAATCATGTACACCAACACTTAGAAGAAATTTATTTGCTTGTGTTGATGAAGACACAAATACATTTCAGACGATGTTGTTGTTGTTTTCGAAAAAATTTTTCACTAAATTTGGCTCTTAAGGACCACGATTTCTTTCCACCTATCTATATTCAAAATTTCATGAAAATCGGTTAAGAAGGTTAAGTAGGCTGTAGGCGTTACTTTGCAGACCATTTCACTAAATTTGGCTACTAATAAATTCAAATTCGAATTTAAAAACGGACAGTAATATTTTTATTATAATCAATATCTACACATATATTGTTATTATACTATTAATACTAAGAAGTGATTTTAGATGTTATTTAATAAAACTATTAATTTATGGTATTAACACAATTTTGAAAGTTTTTTTTTTGTGTTGACAAAAATATTGAAGTATATTTTCAGGTACGTGAAATAAAAAAAGATATTTTAATTTGCAATAGTGTTCAAATTTGTTCAATAATAATATTCAATTAAATAAAATAATTTAATAGATTTTATATTGCACATCTCCATAATGAGAAGGATCTGCCTCGCATGTGGAGAAAACAAAACCCCTTTGGCCCTTGGGGTAATAGACAATTTTTAAGTATTACAAGTGACAAAACCACGTAAGTTAAAAGTTTTCTTAAGCATATGAGTTATGGAGTTATGGACATAGCTTATATAACAAATAAATAAAATAATAAAATAAATTCCATTTTCCATATTATCATTTTTTTTAAAATAAAATTATGAAATCATAAAATAGTAAAATTAGTCAATGTACTTAATAAACTGCAAATTTCTTGAGTCAGCATATTCTATCTAAATTTTTTCATATACATTATATTGTAACTTAATATGAATTTCCTTTATAAAATTGTTCTCATAGATTTTTTTGATTTAGTTAGCATTTTTATAACTTATATAATTTTTGATGTAATTAAAATTTTTATAACTTAGATTTTTGTATTTTTATATTTTGTAAAAAAGTTCAGTTAGTTCAATTTTGTACCTAGAGCAGAACAGTAATAAAATAATAATTTTGAAAATATTAAAGTGTTTGTTTTTTTTTCAACTTGTTAATATAATTTTTTTTAAGATAATCCTTGGTGAAAATCTTAACTGGCGCAGTCGGTAGGATAATCATCGATGGTTATCCTTGATTGAAAATAATTTATATATATTTATATAATTTTTTTTAAGATAATCCTTGGTGAAAATCTTAACTCATACAATGTTTTTGGCCATAAGCATAATACTCACTTCCCAAAGAAAAAATAGTACATAGGTACATATTATAATACTTTTAATAGTAATATACTAAGCTACTCATATACTCAACGTTACCACTTCCCCCTTGTAAAAGTAAAGTAGATAGGCTGAAAAAAAGGTAGTAGAATTTAAAAAAGGGTATTCGATTTGTAAAATTACAATAATGATAAGAACTATACTTTTTTCAGGTTTCTGCATTGCATTGTATTGGGTCGGAGCTGGCTTTGGGCTTCGGTTTACTTATAGGTACCTTAATTTTTCTTTGGGTTAGCCTCTTCGAAGTTATATATCTATATATGTATGTATATTCATATAAAAACTATATCAATTTTATGAAAAAAATTAAACACAAGTACAATTTTTTTTAAAAAACCTAACTTTTTTATATTTAAGATGTTCTATAAAGTGTACTTCACACTTAACGATTTATCATATGATTTTTCATATGCTAGTTTACTTTGTTGTTGTTACAAAAACAATTGTCACTTTCAATTCTAGAAAAAGTATTAGATATTAAAATAGTATTCCTAAAATTTAGCAGATCTTGAATTTTCCGAAGTAGGGTAGTAGATTTGATTTTTAAGACAAAATGGTAGTAGAACTACTACAATTCTTCACCCTAGTTCTTTTTTGTGGTATACCGGTATACGATAAAATCTGCTTGTATCTTAAAAAATAGGAAGTATGACATTTTTCAGAAAGGTAACCCTCCATAAAATTAAAAATTGCCGAAGGGAATAAAAATCGGTAATTTTTTTAATAATTATGATTTCAAGTTTAACATCCAAAAGTTGGGATAAAAAACCGGTTAATGAAGCTAAAAGAAGACTGGTCTGGTCCTGGCCAATTGGTGTTGTGTCAAGTGTGAAAAACAAAATAGATTTTTCGAAAAAAAGGAACTTTCTTCTAATTTTTTTTTAATAACCAAAGTGGAGTAAAAAAATCTGTTTAACATGTGTTCAATAGATACAGGTAAGAGGAATTTAAATTTCATTATATACCTCTTTGTTTTGAAAGGACAAGGGTACAGGTAGCAAATACATTACTTATTGTAAATTTTCACGAAAAAAATGTATACTCTCACTTTTTTTTGAGTTACAAAATTAGTCCCACTTGGTCCCACCTTAATATTTATATGCATAAAATTTAGCTGCTCCTACTTGCTCCAAATTTTGATAACTAAATTTATGTCCTTCGTATACCTCATTAAAAGTATTCGATACTTCGATTCCATATTTTAACGGTTACTTACTTTCAATTCAATGTTGTTATATTTTAAAATTCAATGTTTTATCATTTCTTTTTGTTTGCGCTTTTTACAACGTTTTGTTTTATATTATGTATGTACCTTTTCGACAAAGACTTCAAAACTATACATCTTTTAAACATTTAGAAAGCAATAGAGACAGATACGAAAAGCTCAAACGCGTAGCAGAATATATACAAAATTTACATATTTATATGCCAGTGGCGGAGCCAGTAGTTTTTTTCGGATGTTCAGATTTTTAAAAGAAATTAAAGTTATATTTTGTTTTTATTTAAAACAATTTAAAACACGAGTTTCCACGCCACGTAAGAGGGATCGGTGTCAGAGCGTTAACTGATATAAAGTGGTCGGTTTCCTTAAGCAGAAAATTGAGTAAACAATAGAAAGAAAAATTCAAAAATCTGTTTAAAATTCGAAATTTTTTTATTTTTACCCCGAAAAAAACGGTCTATTTATTTCTTATCGTCCAGTTTCAACTGGAACAAATTTTTTATGACAACTCACACACAATATAAATTATTATCTAATAAACAAATTGAATTAATTGAAATTTAATTGAAATTTAATTGAAATTAAATTTATTAAATTTAATTTTTTTCAAATAAAAAAGTTAACAAATAGAAAGAAAAACAAGAACGTTCATTTTAAAATATGAACACAATGTATTATTATTTGAAGGATATAAAAGAGAAAGGAAACGAAAAGTAAAAAAAAATATTTTTTCATAATTTTCTACTACATGGGTTCATTTTCAAATATGAACCTGACTGATGTATGAAAAAACGAGTTTGAAAAGAGAAAAATATTATTGCTTTATAAGGTGTACTATGATATTCCTAATGTTCATTTTAACATGTGAACACCTTGCATATAAAATTCTATGAAGAAAAAAAGAGAAACGAAAGGAAGTAATGCTGTTATGATACGGTATTAATACTATTGGAAATTTTAAGTACTTAAAGAAAGAGACAACAGATTTGAGAAACAGAGACACACTATCAAAATCAGCTTACATTTTCTTAAAGTTGTGTTGCCGGTATCTCTGTTTAAAGTAAATGGTAATTATATAATTTAATCAATGAATGTTCGTGATTATTATTTCTATTCTATTCATTTTGTTTGCACTCACTGAAAAAAATTAGAAATAAATAATTAGACACGTCACACTCGTTTAAATATAATATCAAACTATGAAAAATGTCTAAACACGATGGCAACACAAAATTAATATTATTGTTCAAATTTCATGATTAATTTCATAATTAATGGAAGGATATTGGAATTGGAGAATTGATAGAGTTAGTTTTTGACATTTTCAGTATTAATACTGAAATAAGTGTTAGTTATATTATAATAGCTTAACCAAATAATATTCTCTTGTAATTTTTGTAGGTACTACCAAGATAAATTGAGAACACAATAAGGTATGTTCTGACGGGCATCGCTCTCTTCTCTCATGATATGACGTCATTTAGTTGAAATATTTGAAAACGACATTTGAAAAATAAATTTGTAGATAATAACCATTTTACGTGGAAATAAAAATAAAATACAATGTTAAATTATGTACAAGTTTTTATTTTTTTTTTATTTTTTGAAAAATTATATGTTAATGATCTATTTAATTTTCTTATACGAAAATATAGCCTACATCTAAAGAACAATGTTTTAATCTTATTTTCTAATGGAACCAATATAGATTTATTTAACAACTTGTCCATATATCCACTACAAATACTTAAAGAATTTGTATTTTCTTCATTGAAAATTTTTTCAAGAGTTTTTAAATTATTTAAAAAATTTTCCTTAGGCTTTATAAGTCCACCCTCACTTATTACATCTATCCATGAAAACGCACTACATTCCCGTTGTTTATATACATAATCATTATTCAGCTGTAATTTTTTGGCTATAAATCCGGCCAAATATTCTAATGCGTCTTCATGGAACTCGTCGTCATCGGCGTTTGGAACATTTTTCGAATTTTCCACCAATGTAATGCATTCATCTTCTTCGTCTGTTGAATTAACAGAAACTTTCTTTGGTCCATTATCTTTTTGAAAAATACTGGAAAATAATCCTGTAATAATTTGTGATTTATAATTAGTATTATTTTCCCATTTATATTTATGCATCTACCACCAAAAAACTTACTTCAAATCTGTGATAACTATAATTAGAAAGAAAGGACAATCACGAACATTTATACTAAATTACTATATAAAGTTATCCAAAACAAACGATCGCAGACGATATTTAAATTCTATCGCTGATGGATGATCGTTTTTTTATTTGTATAATTTTTACAAGAACTTACTGCACAATTCACCATAATTAGTATATTATATTATATAAATTAATAAACTGAATACTTAAATAAACTTCAACTTTAAAAGTACATACGTTTTGCTCGCACAGTTTTTTTTTACTTTTTTTAATTATTCCTTATAAAACTTCACTTTCTAATATTAAAATTCAATTTTATAGTTCACAAATTAATATTCATAAAAAATTCATATATGTTAATAACTAATTAATTTCTTATTTATTAAATTTAACACGATAATAATAAACCACCATAGAACATAATACAACTTTAATTTTCAACCACGACAAATTTCAACTGGCTGACGTTTGTGAGAGTCGAAAAGAGACAGAAATTAATTTCTATACGAATAAGAACATACCTTATTGTGTTCTCAATTTATCTTGCTACCAAGTACCAACTACCAACCATGGTAAAAGGAACACTAATAAGGTAATATTAATCGGAACTCTCAGGTGCCATTAAAACGTAAGAAAGATCGTATGGCAATACAAAAGTATATGGACGATCTGAGAAATGAAATACAAAAGTATATGGAAATTTTACAATTTATTTTTCAAAATAAGATATCTCAGCATCCTCTTAACCAAAAACTAATATTTTTGAATTAAAATATTTGTTGAAGTGTTGCTTAAAAGCTATCTTGTTCGGTAATTCTGTAAGTGCCTTAGTTTTCAATCACAAGGATAAAATACGCGAAAAACCATGAAGTAGTTCTATACTTTTAACCTTGGATTCCATTTTATCTCAAAAACTAGGAAAAAATATAGGACTTCAAAGAAGACAACACTAAAAGTAATACTTCAGTGAAGATTTCAATATAAAAATAATAGTTTTTGGTTCACGGGATTCTGAGATACAGACCTTCAAAGTTAACTTTAGGTCTTAATTATGAAAATTCAACGTTTTTTAGTCTATTTTGCACTTTATCTCGAAAAATAAAAAATACAAGAAAACTGCAAAGGACAATACTCAAGAAAATACTTTGATAAATCTTTTAGTATAAAAATATTAGTTTATGTCTACGGGATGCTGAGATATAAATCTTTGAAGTTGAAAACTAAGTCAAATTTGTGTTTGGTGTAGAAAATGTATGGAAAATTTTCGCCTCTTTACCTTGTTTTGCACTTTATCTCAGAAAGTACAAATACTAGAAAAAAATCGTACTGCATAATCGAAGGGAACACTTCAACAAACAATTAGGTCAAATAAATACGGTTTTTGGTCCGCGAGATGCTGAAATACTTTAAAATTACTAAATTATTTAATTATTCTTCATATGATAAAAATACTTATTACATGCATGCATACTCATATTCATGAGTCTTTCTATCATCACATTTCTTTTTTCATTCATTCTTTATAATACCTTATTAGTGTTCCTTTTACCATGCTACCAACGACTCCCATAGTACCAAGCCAGAATCATAGAATATAGAAATATAGAATACTAAGTGTAGAACAAATTGTGTTCCCGATTCTGTAAAAATTGTTGTTTTTCTTATTGGTGTGAGTGAAAAAAAAAATATGAGATGAGTCTGTCTTTCACTTTAATAAATAGAACTATTAATTATTAAAGCTGAAAAGAGATAAAACATAAAATTATTCCCACTTCAATTTTCAAATTTTTTTTTTCAATTCAGCATTCAGCGTTCTATGAATCAGATGTTAAACGTCAAATTGACCATGATTATAGGTTAGGTAATAGGTAGGCATGAAAATTTTAATAACAATAATAAATATTGAAACAAAGTGAATAAAAATAATAATTTATCATCAATATCATAACAATCAGTACAAAATCATAATAATAATAATAATATAAAAAAGATGATAAATCTTGTTAATAATAATAATGTGAAAAAAAACTGAAAAGCGACATTCAATTGATTGTGGTACAAATATCAAGGAATATTTATTAAAACATAATAATCGTCAACAAATAATAACGTCATTTTTTCTAAAATTATTATTTTAGGAAATTAAAAAAGAAAACATTTTATAGAAAAGGTTGAAAATAACAAATTTCTTGTTACTTTTCTTATAACGTAACAAATCTGGTGATGCTTCTTAAAGATAAATAATAATATATATAAATAATAATATATATCATTACACCATGGTTTTGTTGTTTTTAAATTTTAAGATCATGTTGAGTTGACGCTGTTGAACGGAATAGATATTTTTTGTAGATATTATTTTTTCATATTAATTAGTAAAAAATTTGTTCTAATTAAATAATTTACTATTCGTGGTCAAAATTTTGTAAAAAAAAATTAAGATTCATATTATGGAATCGACAAATTTGAAAAAAAAAGTGAACAGAAAAAATTATTTAATAAAAGCTAAAAAAAACAAACGCAGAAATTTAAAATTTTTTAGAAAAAGTATTCAATATTTTTTTATAAGTATTGTTTTTCGAATAAAAAAAAAATGGAATCACGTGTTATGACATTTCGTCCAGCATTAGAAGATTTAAAAGATTTCTCAAAATACATTGAATATTTAGAAAGTCGTAATGCACATAAAAATGGAATATGTAAAATTATACCACCACATGATTGGAAACCACAAAAATATGATTATAATTTCAATGAAATAAATAAATTAATAATTAAAAAACCAATACAACAGATTGTAATGGATAAAGATGGAAAATATTTTCAATTAAATATTAAAAAAGAGCCAATGACTGTTGAGAAATTTTATGAAATTAATAATTTAGAAGAATATAAAACACCAAAACATTTTGATTATGATGAATTAGAAAACAAATATTGGAAAAATATATTTTATATACCACCAATAAATGGTACATGTGTTAATAAATCATCATTAATGGATTCAAATCTTAAAATATTAAATTTGAATAAATTGAATACTATTTTAGATTACATTAAATATGATTATAATATTGAAATAATGAAAATTTTATTTTAAAGGAAGCTATTTCCACACCACCTTGATCTAGAATTCAAAGTTATGTTTTTTATTTATTACAAACTTGAGTTCTAGATTAGAGGTAAGTATCTGGCGCGTTACCGGATTTTTTTCTTGGTGGCCGGTATCCCCGATAGGCCTATTTAGTTAAAATTATACTGCTAAGCTTTTTTTGTTCAAGCATACTTTATTCAAGTAGCTTAGACAGAACATGGTAATGAAACTACCTTTTCTAGCTAGTTTATTATCGTGTCTTGTTTGATTTACGTAGATAAAGTTCGCTTGAGCAAGAAAATTGCAGTATAAATTTAGCTTTCCACCATCCTAAATATACCTTAATGTACCTACATACGAATATATCAAAAATCCTAATATACATCTAGCTAAAACTGAGGAGTTCATTTCTGAAAAGTGTATGTAGATAAAAATAGCCATACACGAAATATTCAAAAACAGAAGATATTTGAAATGAAATATTATATGATATATGTACATATATATGAACAAATATTTACGTTGATATGTAATAGATAAACGAATAAATTAAACAAATTTCTTTTTATAAAAACCGAAAATTTGCGTATACTATAATTTCATTTCATACATCGTCTGTCCAAAATATCACGTGTTTGACCCACGAGCCTATATATCCGATTTTAGAAACGAACTCCTCAGTATATCTCAATATAACTATTTAACTATAAAACTGAATAGGGTGGTAGATCTCAGTGAGGAGTTTTTATTTTTAATAGTTAGAAGTTACCCAGATATTCAAGGTCAAAGAAAATTTGTTTCAACCAGTTCCACTTTTCGCTACACATTTCGGCGTTCGCTCAATGTAGAGAACTAAATGAAAATTATTTCTGAAAAAAACTTTTATTTGACTCTCTTTGTTAATTCCTTTGTAGTCCTGAAAAGGACTTATTGTAGTCTTGGGAAGGACTAATTATAGCTCTAGAAAAGACTTATTGTGGTACTCAAAAGCATTTTTTTTAAACATAATTGCTTAAGAAAACTTATAACTTACGTGGTTTTATCACTTGGAATACTAAAAAATTTCTTATTATTCCAAGAGTGTTGTTTTTCTCCACATGCGATGCAGATCCTCATTCTGTAGATGTGCAATATAAAGTTTATTAAATTATTTTATTAAATTAAATATTATTACTGAACAAATTGTTCCACTACTACACTATTACAAATTAAAATGTCTTTTTTATTTCACGCACCTCAAAAAAATACTTTAAAACTTTTTTCAACTTAAAATAATAATTTCTTTTAAAAAAATTTTGTCGCCGTTTTTAAACTCGAATTTGAATTTATTAACAATGAAGTTGAATCATTGTATGAATTCAGCAGTTTAAAGTTAATAATTTAGTGCTACCAAATGAATACATTTGTGGGTAGTACCAAAGAGTAGATACTAATAAAGAGGAATAACTTTCGGGTAACGGTATATGAAAAAGGACGCAAACAAAAAAAGAGTACAAATATATACTATTATCACTAAAAAAAAAATAAAATTAAAAAAAAAACAAAATCTCTTCAAGCGAGAATGAAATATCCCCTTTGTTTTTTCTCATAAATGAAAAACATGCATAAGACTGAAAAAGACAAGAAAAAACTAAGCCCAACCTTTTTTGTTATCTTACAAACATTTTTTACTTGTATAGGTTTATATTCTACACGCAAGTAAACACGTGCTCATCACTTTAACATGTGTTTGTTTATTTACTAGAAAAATTGCTCATCACTAGCACGTGGCTTCTAATTTTATTAGAATTTTTAGATCGCGCCAAATTTTGTAGGTAAAAAGCAAAGTATACGGTATGATATATGTGATTACCTTATCAATATCAGTTCTGTTGTGATATATTAAAGTTAGTTTTTCTAAGTGATTTTTAAAAAAAATAATATAAAGTGTATTAAATTAAAAAATTAAAATAATATTTAGTGCGTAAATGATAATATTATAAAATATTATTATTGTGATTATTTTTATAAAATAAACTAGTGTACGAAAACAAATAATAAGACTATAAATAGAAAACCAAGTGCATTTATTTTTTTAAAGATAAAGGAAAAAAAACCAAAAACTTTACTTAATTATAAAGAAATAAAATTTAATAAAATTAATTAAAAAGAAATAAATAGTTTTAAAAAATACAATATTTTAGTATTTTTTTTTTTTTTAAATATGGGTCGTCACTTTATTAGGTGCATTATATGTGGAGAAAAAAAAGATGGAGATGGAAAAATGTATTTCAATGATTTTTATAAGTGAATAAAAACACTAACTAAATTTACAAATTACGAAAAAGTCTTTTATTTATATTACTCGACGCAACTCAGGTGCTTTACCCTATATATTTCTCATCACTAATAGAACTTTAACGAATCTTCTTTTTCAGTTCCTCATCATGATTTTTCTTGCTATCTATTTTTAACTCAGATACATGTGTATTAGTGCAGAAATTGCGCATTTATTTGAGATCTTATCAGTTCTTGTTCCTAGTTAAAACACTACCTTACACTATGGTAGTACATTAAAAAATTCAAACATTCAAATTTGTAAGTTACGTTTTACATAGTTATGTACTACTATATAATGTGAATATTAAAACAAACAAAAAATATATATATATGTATATGATTATATAATTAAATAAAAAATATAATTATATATTTATAAAATTATATACTATATAATTATATAGGGTATGAAAATAACAACACCATCTAACGGACAAACATTTCAAAAAATTTCATTTCATAATTCTTGTGTATGGCTACTCTAAAAAAATCATATGTTATGAACATATGTTAAATTTGGTTAAATTATATTCAGCGTCCTATTGTTTATCAGCTATTTAACATGTACATTTATTCAGCGTCCTGAAAAATAAAACAAAAAATATTGTCGTTTTTGTATGTCAGTCTGTCTCATTTTAACTAATTGAAATTTCCGTTTAGAAAAATATGAAATATTTACATTTCATTTCCACTAATTGAATTTAAAAAAAATAAAAAAAATGGAGTTTTTTATTTCATGAGTGTATATATACTTCCTGCTTTACTTTGGTTGGATATTCATACTTTGTCTGCTATTATTCTATATGCTATTGCCAGAATGCTCAATTTTATTTTATTGTTTATATGTATGTGTTGGAAGTACCAAACTCAGTACAACTTATTGTTTTTGATCAATTATAACTAAGTTGTGATTAAAGTTACATAAAAATTATGTTCTAATGAAATGTAGAGAAGATCCTTAGCTTTATTTTTACAAAATATATTAAATATCTATGAGCAACGTAAATCAAAGAAAAAACGTGATAAATATTGAGTAATATAAAACTGAGAATCAATTTTCCCTTAAATCTCCCAAATTACTAAAAATATTAAATTATAATGTTCTACAAATTTGTGGATTTTTATTAAATAAACATTTTTCCCAAACATCGTCATATCATAAAATTAACAGAAATTGTGTTATTGAAGAAAAAAGATAATTTTTAATTAAAATCACAAATATCCCTCTCATTTCTCATTTTTAACAGTCACCTCTGAAAATGTAGTACCACTTTAAAAAATTTTTTTTGTTTATGAATAATATTTTTGAAAGAAGAAATAAACAAATTAATAAAAAAATTCTTCGGTGAAAATAAAGCTAAGGTTCTTCTCTACATTTCATTTGAACATAATTTTCATGTAACTTTAATCACAACTTAGTTATAATTGATTAAAAACAATAAGTTGTACTGTTAATTTGGTACGCCCAACACATATAAACAATAAAATAAAATTGAGCATTCTGTCTTGGTACTATAGGAGTCGCTGGTACTACTGTATATTGTCTGTATTGTACATTGTAATTTGTACTGGGTTCATTTTCAAATTTGAACCTGACTGATGTATGAAAAAATGAATTTGAAAAGAGAAAAATATATGAACGAATATATGGTGTAGTAGGATTTTCCTAATGTTCACTTAAAAATGTGAACACCTTTCATATAAAATTATAAGAAGAAAAAAAGAGAAACTAAACGAAGTAACCAAATATTATTCTCTTGTATTTTCTGTGGGTCCATTTTTAAATATAAACCTAATGATTTATACATGCAAAATTAAAAAAAAGTTTAAATTGTATTGCTTTCATTTACTTTTATTTTTACCAAAAACAATTTTTTTTTGAATTTGGCTAGAAAATTTTATGATCACGTTCAAAATAATTTTAGTGTTCACTGAACGCCCTGAACTATATACCGCCCTCCGCCGTTGGTATATGCAGATAAAGAGTATAAACTGATGAATTCAGAAAAAAAAATCAAGATTTTTCAACAAAAAGCTGTACATACAATTTTAATTCATGAAACTTCTAATACTTTATAGTATCTTCATTTTTATCCCGATTGACCAACTTTCTGAAGAAGCGAGGAATAGGGATGTGAAATTTTTAGAGAAAAACGAACGCGAAAATGTTCTATGCAAGTTACAATTGAAGATTTTTTGAATGTTTTCTTATTAACATCTGACCCAAATATCACCTCACTACTACACCTCTCTAGAAAGTCACAACTATTTTTTTCTGTCGGAGTGTTAAATCTTCTACAATTTTCTTAACCAGAACAAGCTAATTTCAAAGAATTTTATATATCGTTCGATAGTGAATGCACTACCTACCGATTTAGGAAGTGAATAGCACTTTTTATATCATGTGTGTACCTATGTATATGTAAGAAAATATATTAAAATTATAGTTAGTTATGAAAAACATATTATCATATCCGTTTTTTAAATTTATTTTTAAGTAAATATTCATTTTAAAACAAAAAAATGACTTTAAATGTACAATAGCTCACGAAAAATAATTGTGGCCAGAAAACACCCTCATTCAAACCACTGTGCACTAACTCCATATAAAAAACGTCTAAAAAAGTAATAAATTAGTTCCGATAATAAATTCGAAGACCGAAAAAATATTTCTAATTTAGTAGTTTAACGGTTTATCATCACAGCCAATCACTTCGAATATGAAAAATCCAAGAATTAATCGAGTTCTGGAACTAAAACTGGAAAAATCTCGAAAATGGAGTTAATCGATTTGGTAAATGAAGCATCCATATATGTGTAATGAGACGCTGGAAAATAGAAAAGAAAAAACAAAAACAACCATCCCTTGACCCTTTGTTCTCACCAGTAACACAGTTGTATGGCGACTGATCATTTTTCTTGTATTTCAATCAAAACCATCTATATACAAAGCCCTGAACTGATATTTTGTATTTATTAGTTAGAAGTGTCAATTTTTCAAAACATACATATCAATTTATTAACTTTATTGTAATATAACCTTACCATAGCTATGTAGTCACACTTCAATTTTTTCACTTACAATTAGGTAAGAAGGAATAATATTTTCCATCTTTTTACTTTATTTTTTGACTGTTATGTACTTTAAAAATTATAACACAATTAATTTATTATATTTTAAAACTTTTATGAACCATATTTTATTTAAAAAACTAAAAATTTTTAACTGAAACACATTTTCTTTACATCACTATTTGTACTACCAGCAGTGTTGTTTTGAAAAATGGACACTTCTATCGTGTTTGATTGTGTTAGTGCAGAAAGCCAGTTCAGGGCTTTGTATATAGATGGTTTCGATTTCAATTCAAGCAATAAACTTACATACATGCATACATATATTCTGGATGAAGGAAAAATTTAGCAAAATGAATTATGAAGAAAGATAAAAATAAGGAAAAAATTCATGCGCACACACACTGAAGAAACAAGACAAAATACATATAAAAAAATTGCTCTGCACAAATAATATTGTACACTACTGACTGTATTTTATGTCCAATAAGACCTGTACTGAAAAAAACCTTGTGAATAGAGTATTGATTAAAATGATTTATTTTATATATGTACATGTAGATACCCATATTTAAAAGTTATGCACATTTGTATTATATGTATTTATATACTTAATACAAGTAATAATTTTTAAATTACAAAATAATATAGTTTAATAGTTAACTTAATTTGATTTTAATTGTGAACGTTTAATTACATTAGCCATGAATTATTCATATCTTTCATCAGTAGATTTATTCAACAAATTATAATAGAAATACATACATATATGTATAACGGAATATCTATATACGTGAGCGGTCGTAAAATTCGTTAAACAGAAAAATTAACAGGTGATACATATAAATATACAATATGTACGTATGTATCTATATATATAAATATGTTGAGGCAAAAATGTACATAGTACGTATAATAATAATTAACAACATTATTGGTCAATAAATTAGCAATTATTTTCGTATAAGCCTACACATTTTATTATATAAAACTTACGGAAGCAAGTGCGTTATGTAATTTGTGTTTAATAAATCTTTGTGTTAAATATAGTATGTATATAGATATAACATTAATTATCCACAAATGACAATTTTGTAGAAAGAATATTTTCCACGCTTTAAATTCATATATGCATATATTCATTTAATATGTTACATCATAAATATTTTTTGTGCTATACATACTTGTTGAATATATTAAAAACATTGAAATTTTATTTAAATTTAGAATTACGAAAAACGATACATATACATATTATGTAAATTATTTATAAAAAACCAATTGCGGTTTATAAAATAAAAAAAAAAAATAAATAAAAGAATAAGAATAAATTTTCGTATTTTTATTTTGTGTTTTTAATAAAACCAAAAGAAAAATTATCGACTGCAGTTGAAAAAAGAAAACATGTTTCGAATTTAGATTGTTAATTAAAGCGACCATCTTTCAAAAGTCCCAATCCGGGACATTTATGAAATACAGCGTGAGTAGGGGGGGATATTAAAAATATTTGGAAGAGGGTGTATTCAACGAAAAGAAAATAATTACAATTAAAAAAAAAGAAGACGAATTTATTTATTTTTTCTAGAAACAAAACAAAATAAGTAAAAAAAATATAACAAAACATAACAAAACATTCTTGATATTTACATACTATACAGGGTGTTTCACACATCGTGTGCCAAACTGGAATAGGTGGTACATCTCGGCGAGAAACGAAAAAAATCGTATGGGAGGGGGGGGGGGGGGGGGTCTATTCTCAATGGTTACCGATATATTCAAGGTCAAAGACAATTTTTTTCGAAAAGTAACCAGTTCTACTTTTCGCAACATTTTTTAGCATTTACTCAATGTAGAGAGATAAATGAAAATTATTTCCATAAAGAACCTTCAGACTTTTCAAAAAATGTTCTTTACAAAGTTTTATGTAAAATGGTTTAAAAGTTATTGTAACTCAAAGTCAAAAAATTTTTAAAAAAATTCGTCATTTTTATGTTCAAGGTCGAATATCTCGAAAAAAACCCTTATTATTTCTTAAATTTTATTTTAGGTAATAATAACTTCTTCCAGGACTACACTACCAGGAATACTGTTTCAGTATTAATACTGAAAATGTCAAAAAATAACTCCCCAATTCTCCAAATTCCAATATCCTTCCATTACCCAATTAGCAATTTAAGTACCAAATACTAAGTTTTAGTTATCGGCACTATAACATGGTTAAGAACACGCTTTCGTTACTGTTTGTGGTACTATAATGTCAACCGCCACTTTAAAGTTGCATGTGCCATGTATTTGGAACGTAAATGTTGCCACTTTATGCATTTCAAAATTATCGTTCCACGTGAAGTTTCAACAAAGTAACGGAAACGTAGCAAAAACTCCTTGAAATTTTTGTTACTTCGTAGTTATTTCACTCTGTTCTTGAAAACGTTTTCGCTACTATATTTTGCCACTAAAAAGTGACAAAAGTTTAGTTTTTTCTTCTGGTGTAAGATACGTGCCAAACTAAGTACACACTATACTATATAGTTCCATAATTTATTTGTAAAGCCGGCCACGTAGCACTTACTTGTTAATGGAACATTAAAGTTTTTGTTACTATAGTGATTGGTAACAACTTTCACTATAAAGTATCAACCACGATTTTGCTACTTGATAATGTTGTGCTTAATCATAATCATTATCTCTTTGTCTGTTAGAGATTGTTTTTATAGTGATTCGGAATAATTAAAATTGGTTTTAATTTAATTAAATTAACAATGAAAAGTAGAAAATTGAAATTATACAGGCACTCAACATCATTTTATGGGAAAGTAAACTGATGGCTGTTTTTTTTTGAAGGATATTATATATTTTATTACTTGAATGTCTTGCTTTAATGTATTGATATCTTCCTTTATAGCTACAATATCTTGGTTTGTGTCAGAATTTGTGTGTACAATTAAAAGTGGTTAATTAGATACCTCATTCAGAACTTCTCTGTTATCATTAATAATATTTTCTAAAGGACCGTCTATTGAATGATGATGATGATAAAAATTACAGCACTCATTCATTTATGTACCAAATGTCAAAATCAAGTAGCGGAATGTTCAATATAGTACCATTTGCCACTATAAAGAAGCGTATAGTATCAGCATAGTACCATTTGCCACGATAAAGTAAAAATTACTACTACATGGTACCTTTTGACACCAATGAAGTATTATTCGCCACTTCATAGTGAATATTGAAACTAAGAGGTAGAATTTTTATTACGTTGCGTGGTGATAAACACTATACAGTGGCAGTTGGCATGTGACGGCATCTTGATTCCAAGTAATTGAAACTATGAAGTAATATTTCGGAGTATCGACAACTTTATAGTGGCAATGCAAAAATCCGCCATTATTTAGAGAATATATTATAGTTATATAATTTTTATACAAATTATTTTTTTTTAATGGTGAAAAAATCAAACATTTTCATAAGATGGTGAATGAAAACCCAAAAAGTAGTCAATATATGAATAGAAGTAGTGAGAAAATGTTTGAAAAATGGAAATTGAAAATTAAATGGAAATAGGAACGTTCATATTTATTCAGAAAAAATTCAAATATTGCATTATTTCTGAAGGGGGACAAATTTTTTCGAAGTAAAATGTTCAAATTCACCAATAAATTTTATTCGCAACAGGTTTTTGTTCATAAAAACAAAGATACGAGTATATCAATATCCAATAATAAAAGAAATTCAAGAGTTCATTTTGAACTTAGAAATTTTTAATAATTTCCATCAATGTATGTATTTTCCATCATATGGATTAAATATTTAAAAATATAATATAAGTATATTATATTTTTAGTGTATTTTACATTTTTTTACTGTATGAGTAAGGAAGTGGCGTTAAAGTCTCAATTACTAGTTTGGGTGGTTATTTCCACCACTTTGAGACGTTTTTGTTATGTGGCAGATATCGTACCAATTACTTGGAAAACACGTAGCAATTCATTCCCCATTTTAGTAGTAGGAACGTTTTTGACATGGACCATACATGTTCCTATTACTAGTAACCGCCACTTTAGAGTGACCTGACTTAGTGCCGACCACGTGGCAGAACACTAAAATTGCTAATTGGGTAATCATGAAATTTGAACATTAATATTATTTTTGTGTTGCCATCGTGTTTAGACATTTCTCATAGTTTAATATTATATTTAAACGAGTGTGACGTGTCTAATTATTTATTTCTAATTTTTTTCAGTGAGTGCAAACAAAATGAATAGAAAAGAAATAATAATCACCCCCTCTCCCATACGATTTTTTTTGTTTTTCACCGAGATCTACCACCCATTTCAGTTTGGCACACGATGTGTGAAACACCCTGTATATGTAAATAATATATGAAAACTTAAAAAAAGAAACATAAAAACGAATGAAATAAAAAAAATAAAAATTCATATTAAGTATGATTAATTAAGGTACTTAAGAGCCCAATTTAGTGAAATTTTTTTTCGAAAACAACAACAACATTGTCTGAAATATTTTTGTGTCTTCATCAACACAAGCAATATACAATACAATGTGCAGCCTAAGTAAACAACATCGGTACTTTCATTAATGCGTCGTCAACCTACGTCGAGGACTCGAATGCACTGGAATTGTAATCAGAGTCGTCAACTGTGCATGCAAGCATTTGTTAGAATAAATGAACATGATTCGTCATCTTTAAATATAACGTCAAAATGTTTATAAAATTTAATAAATTTTAATTAATTTAAATCTTATTTTAAATTTAAAATCGAACTAAAGAAATATCAGGACAAAAATGTACAACACTATTCGTTTTAATTGAAAATAAACATCACAGTCGCTTGAAAACGATTGAGTAATTTCAGCCGACTGCGCTGCATGCTTGAATTAATGAATATGATACCATTCCACGACTGCACTGGAAAGTCATTTATGAACATGATTTTTACGCCGTCAGCGTCGTCGACGCATTTATGAAAGCACTCCATAAGTTTTACATGCTGCTTACGTTACTTTTTATCATCACACATACTACCCTACAATCGCAATTTTTATTGCATCGCGTTTATAGAGTTTATACTAGCTGTGTAATTCTTATTCAATCCTAAAGGTATGCAAAAAAAATCCTGTGATGAGAAAAATTAGTAATAAAATTCTATGAAAAATTAACAATTTGTTTTATTAATAATAATTAAGCTATGTAACCAATTTCCTTGAAATTTTTTTCAAACTTTTGTGAAAGGTTAAATTTAAATCTTATAAAAAGAAATCACAATATCTAAACGTTTTAATACATGAAAAATGTGTGAAAAGTTAAGTGAATTTTTGTTTTGTCTGTACCTTCGAAAATCGAATATAAAAAAATTTAAGGATCAAAATTAAAAAATGTGTTCCGCTTAAGGACCACAATTCCCTTCCACCTGATATTCAAAACTTCATTAAAATCGGTTGAGAATTGTAGGCTGTAGGCGGCCACTTTGCAGGCCATTTCACTAAATTGGGCTCTTAAGGTAAAGTAGCGTATTTTTTTACACTGTGTATTTCGCTCAGCATAGCATTGTTATTTTCTAAGTAGTTCGCAAATTCTTCACAAGTTCCAAAATTTACTCTTGCCATTAAAATTCCTGGAGGGTTTCAATTTTCAAAGAGGTTTTGTAGTCTGTCCATATTTTATTAATCAAAGAAAAGACTCTTTCGATGCAGGCAATGGACCCTGGAATGCAAAGTGCAAATTCCACAATAAATTTAATATTTCTAAAGTTGATATTCTTGTTCCGAAAATAGTCAAATATTTCAATTCACCATTGATCTGACGGTTTGGCAATTATTTTTCATTCTTCTAGTTTTTCAAGTGAGCAAAAATTTTTTACATATAACACTTCGTCGAACAATTGGTTTTCATCTACGCATGAGACAGAAATTGTTGGCTTTTCAATAACCTTCAGTTAAGTGTTGAAAGGCTGTAAGTTTAATAATAATAATAATAACCTTCAGTGTTTGTTAGCTCTTTTTGTTAATAAGACAATAATGCACTTAGCAATGTCTAAATATGGTAATGTAATTAATAATTTTAGCAATCAAAAATTGTATATAAAGAACATTAATTTGCCAATAAATATATACAGTTTATCAATCACAATCAACGGTGTCTTTTGATGTACTGCGTACTTTATTAGAATTAGCGTTTTCTAATTTCTAATAACTTAAATCATTGATCCATAGAACTAGCGATTTTCTGGTTTTATGAATCATTTATTATATAATATTCAGAGTTAGCGTTTTCTAATTTTCTGAATCTTGTTATAAACATTTTTTGGTAACCCCGAAACAGAACAAAAATTGGACATCGCTCCAACATACTGGATTTTTTTATATAGCGTTTTTTTTTATAAAAAAAATATATATATATTTTTTTGTTTGGTGGTAATTACGAAAATTTATAATATCGGTGCTCATTCATAACAAACATATCAGTGTAATACATACATTCGTTCAAAGAAATATACAATCAAAAACCATATAAATACCATATAGACAGACCAAAATGAAAATTTCTTGAAAAAAAATATTTTTCTCCCTGCAGATGGCCAGCCAAGGAGGCTCTGATAGAAAGAATAATTTTTGTATGAATTGAAATAAACAGTATGGGTGTTTGAGTGTATAAACATATACAGTAATAATAACGTGGATTTTTAGAGCCAATATGGAAATTGCGTATACAGAAAAAAGATACAGATCGCAAAAACGAAAAACGTACAGAAACAATATGTGTAAGCGCATATATAAATTATGAGTCAATTCATTCAAAAACTATATAGGTATACTACTTTTGTCCGTTAAAATAATGATCATTAAATAATATGACATATTATAGATATACATATGTATATTATACTGTATATAGTGTATACAGAATAGATAATGTATTTCATAGGATTTTGCAATTCTATCCTATAATTATACATACATATATTGCTGGGGTCTAGGAAAATTCATCGCCAGCAATTCACCGCCAGCAATTCATCGCCTCAACAATTCATCGCCACAGCAATTCACCGCCGAATTGCCGGCAAAGAATTGCTGGCGGTGAATTGCTGTGGCGATGAATTGTTGAGGCGATGAATTGCTGGCGGTGAATTGCTGGCGAAGAATTGCTGGCGGTGAATTTTCCGGATCCCATATTGCTGGTATGGTTTTTTCTTTTCTTTTTCTTTTTGTCCACATGTATATAGTTATGTATGTACATATACCTATTTGATACAGCATTCTTTAAAGCTGAAATAAATAGTTATTGTTGTTGTTTATTTTCTGGTTTGATTTTTCTGTTTCTTGTTCTTATTGTACTTTTGCTACAATGAATATGATCGCGTAAATAAATATTTTTTGGAATAAGAATTTTATTTTAAATTACAGTGCACGCTCGATAATTTTTCCCTTCCTATTTTCAACTTTTAGTTTTTTCAACACCCAAATTTCAATAGGTACTTTGAAGGTTTTTCGATGATTTTAATTTTATAAAATAGAATAAAGTTTAAATAAGCTAAACATGTACTGCCTAATTGAAATCACAGATTTTTGTAGAAATAACTCATTATACAGGGTGTATTCTTTCTAACTACCAAGAGGGGTACCACGATATTCGCTGGACTATTGCATGAAAAAAATTGTACTAGCGAAACTTTCGATTGTGTCTATTTTCACCGCTAGAGGGCGTTCAAAATTATGAGTTTTATGCAAGACCTCCCAACACAAAATCATCTGTAACTTTTTTTCACTAACAAAAATTTTTGTTTTATTTATTTTGAAAGCTAATATTATGTATAATAAAACAAAAAAAGTTTCAGTTCAATAGCACTAAAAAAATGTAACATTTTTTGATTCTTTAGAAAAGAATGTTCCTGTGGAACTAGGAAATTGAGATTTGGCTAGGATATTCCTTGAACGATCTAATATTGCATGAACTTTGAAAGGTCTTGGTACTGTTAAAAATTATAGAACAAGAAAAAAATGCTAACGAAAATCCAAAGGTCGATTCTCTGTAAAATTAAACCAAAATTTTCACTTGCTTCAGTAAAAATGTTGAAAAGAATAGCTAAATATAAAAAAATTCTTTGTTTTTATAGGCAGCTGACCTGATATCGGCATTGATTTTTAGTATAATATTACATACAATATACATTTTTTTTTAATTACTTCAAAATGACTTCTGTGTTGCCTGAAATGTCCTCATAGATTTTAATTGCTTATTGTAAAAGATCAATTATATGAGTTTTCTATTGAATACTTTTTTAAAGGACATGTGTTACAATAAAACTATAAATGAGACAATTATTAAATACTTAACAATTCACAGAATTCTTAAAGAAAATATTAAGAATGTATTAACAAGGTTGTGTACGAGTCTTCTGCGTTGCCGCCTTCATTTCAGATAAATTTAAAACATAAGGTCAGAAAAATAGGAATGCGCTATATAGTTTTAAAAGTGAGGTATAGAAAAATGTAGAAGTATTAAGTCTCTACACTTTTATTATCCAACAATTTTTTAATAAAATTCCTCACAAAGTGTCTTCGACGTTAGCAGAGAATCGACCTAAAACAAAAATACACACATGCTCAAGAAAATAATTTCACACGTACAGTATATATGGTTTAATAAGTACCAAAACCATCTACATATAGAAGCCGCGCTATGGATGTCTGCACTAACACAATCAAACACGATAAAAGTTGTGAAACGTCAAAACATTCAATGCTGGTAGTACAAATAGTGATGTAAAGAAAATATTGTGTTTTAGTTAAATATTTTTGGCTTTTTAAATAAAATATGGTTTATGAAAGTTTTGAAATATAATAAATTACCAGTGTTATAATTTTTAAAGTGCACAATAGTCAAAAAGTTAAATAAAAAGGTGAAAAATATTGTGCCTTCTTACCTACTTTTAAGAGAAAAAATTAAATTATGGTGAGGTTATATGTATTATTTATATGTAATAAAGTAATAAATTGATTTGATTTAATAAAATTTAATTTATAATAATTCTGATACATATATGTATTTATATGAATAATTAAAGTTTAAAGAATAATAATATAAACTTTTTTCTTCTATACCTATATATTGACATGTGACTAATGACTACATTACCTATGCCTATGGTGAGGTTATATTATAAAAGTGAATAAATTGAAATGAAATGTAAACACAAATATATGAAAAAAATAAATAAAGTGAACGAAATACAGAACAAATTCATTTAATTCAATAAAATTTTATTTATAAGTTTGTATTAATTGTTAAATTATTGAATCAAATCAATTTCTCACATCATAACATAATCACAAAAATTTATATAAAAAAAGTCTATGAAAAAGTAAATAATTTGGCACATAATCCTTATTGTATAATGAAGGCAAATAGACACCTCATTTGTGATAACTAATAAATTAAATTCTATTAAATCAAATCAATTTATTCACTTTATTACATATAAATAATATAACCTCACCATAGATAGGTATGTACTATGTAGTCATACTTTAATTTTTTCTCTTACAAGTAGGTAAGAATGCACAACATTTTCCATCTTTTTATTTAATTTTTTTGACTATTGTGCACTTTAAAAATTAAACACTGTTAATTTATTATATTTTAAAACTTTTATTTAAAAAACCAAAAATATTCAGCTAAAACACTATTTCTTTAGACTAATATTTCACCACTCTTATTAAGAAACCATAAGAAACTAAAATGTCAAAACAATACATGGCACTTCTTACTAATATTTACATACAAAACTCCAGTAGGAGGCTTTTTTTGTAGAGCGTTTTGTTAACATATTGTAATGTAAAAACACAAACACAAAAATTTTAGTTCTATGTCCAACCACTTGGGGACAAGGAGAAATCGCTAAAATGACAAAAGTTATGCTGATTTGAAATGTAACTGTCAGTAACGGACAAGTGGGCTGTCTTATGATGTAATTATATAGTCATTGATACAATGGAGGCATTGAATACTGCTCAAACAACGATTGGAAAAGAACTCGAAAAAGTTCTTAATAACTATAAAAAACAATCTCCAGAAAGAAAGAATTTACAATTTTTACAAGAGGTTCTAGCTAACAACGATGCCTTGTGGCTTCGATACGAGCAAAATGATGATACCATTAGATCTCAATTTGCTCATGAGTTATCACACCCATATTTTGTGAATGAATATTACAATAACTGAAATTTCTGAAGTCATAGATCATGTACATTAAGGTGCAAAACCTACAAACAATCCAATTCAAGCTACGAATAATCAAACTGGCCCAATTCAAGCTACGAAAAATCAAACTGGTCCTACTTCATCAAAAGATGGATCAAAAATTATTATACAAAAAAATGAATCCAATATACAAAAAATTTTAGACAAACAGAAATATATTATATCCGCTTTGAAAAGTACTATGGCAAGCATAGAAATGAATGAGCAACTGTCGCAGCAATATTTTGATATTAAACTCGAAACAATTGAACATTATCGGAAGCAAATTCAAGAAACAAACAATTTTATTTGGGAAAATATTACTGAAGCAAAAATTGATTACAATTTAGAAGAATACCTTGATATAGAATCAAAGATGCAAGATATAATTATCCAAATTAAACAAATTGTGGATACAAAAAACCATCAAGACAGTCGCAATAATTACAACTCAAATAGAAAAGCACCAACAATTAGTGATACCGCTGCAACAAATCAAAATTTATTAAAACTACCCAAAATAACACTCCAAAAATTTGATGGTGACTATTACCAACTTTGTACAGTTACATACGGTGAAAAGGCAGCACCTTACTTAGCGATCAAATGCCTACATAAATTAGCAGAAGATGAAAAGGATAACTTCCCTCTAGCAGCCAACGCTATAAGAGATTTTTTATGTAGACGACATCTTAACTGGTAGCAACTATCTTGATGAAGCTTTAAGGATTCAAAAGGAATTAATTGAAATGCTTAAGTCAGACGGTTTTCATTTGCGAAAATGGTGTGGCAACCATCCAAACTTAGTTCAAAACATTCTGAATGGGGACTTAGAGATAAAATTGAATTTTAGCGATGTTGATAAGAACACATTAAAACGCAAGGGCTGATATGGCATCCTATAACTGATCTGTTCCAAATAACATCATCTCTAAAAGAACATAATAAGATCACTAAAAGATCTGTGTTAGCAGACATGGCTCACATATTTGATCCGTTGGGACTAATCAATCCAATTGTAGTAACCAGTAAGATATTCTTACAACAATTATGGAAAAACAAGTTGGACTAAGATGATGAGTTACCAGTAGAGCTGCATGTTATCTGGACGCAATTTAGAAATGAACTGAACGTATTAAATGACATCCAAATTCCAAGATTGATGCTTACTCATGAAAATACCATCGGAACAGAACTTTACGCATTTTTAGATGCCAGTGAAAAAGCCTACGGATCTGTACTGTATGTGAGATCGGTAAAAGCAAACGGCGACATCTTAGTAAAATTATTGTACTCAAAATCCAAAATACCAACAACATTACCAAGATTGGAATTATGTGCTGCACTATTAACGGCTCAATTGGTTGATTACGTAAAAGAAAACATCGGTTTCAAATTTGACGAAATTTGTTATTGGACCGATTCACAGATTGTCATATCATGGTTACAAGGAGATATCTCAAGTTTAAAAACCTTTGTTGCAAATAGAATAGTAGTTATCCAAGAATTAATACAAAATACAAAATGGAAATATATAAATACAAAACTCAATCCAGGACATTGTATCCAGAGGAATGTTTCCACAGCAGCTAAAAAACTCACAAATGTGGTTCTATGGTCCTGAATTTTTAAGAACATCGGGATCTCCATGGCCCATTAAACAAGTACAAAATATTAGTATTAAAAAAGAGGAAAAACAGTTGAAATATACATTAATAACAAAACATCAACATCATGAGCACCCTTTATATGAAATTAACCATGGCAACTCGTTCAGCAGACTACAACGCATAATGGCATACGTCCTACGAGCTAAAACAGCATTTGAAAATGGGAAACCACTTAAAACAACGGATCATCTGAACGTACAGGAACTCGACAACGCATTATATGTGATATTACAAGGAATTCAATCAATTAGTGATGAAATTAAATGCATACAAAGTAAAAAACAGTTACCAACATCTAGCAAACTGGTAACTTTAACACCATTTTTGGATGAATATGGACTGCTGAGAGTAGGAGGCAGACTTCGAGCATCAGACATTGACTATAACTCCAAACACCCTATTCTCATGCCTGCAGAAAGTTTTGTTGCTAAATTAATAATGAGTTATCTACACACAACCAATTTACACGCTGGACCACAAGCGCTTTTAGCAATATCAAGACAAAGGTACTGGATACTTCAAGGGCGCAATGTAGCAAGGTCGATTGTGAACAATTGTGTCACGTGTGCAAGAGCAAGGCCACGATTAGGTCTACAGCAAATGGGAAATCTACCTCAACATCGATTAATAAGAGCACGTCCGGTTCATACCCACTTTAAGATACGAGGAAAAAGACCTCAAAAAACATATATCGCCGTATTTTGCTGTTTTGCGACAAAAGCAATTCATTTAGAAGTAGTATTTGACTTAAGTACTAATGGCTTTCTGGGAGCGTTAAAAAGATTTATTTCAAGACGCGGCCGGTGTTAGAATATTTACTGTGACAATGGGAGAAACTTTGTGGGTGCACAAAACAAGTTAAAGGAATTAGAACATATATTTCATAACAATTATGCAAAAAATGGAATAGTGAGAGCATGTTTAGACAACCGAATACAATTTCATTTTATTCCACCAAGATCACTTTTGGAAGGCTCTGCGACTCTATTCTCGAAACTACTCGTAATTTTAAGTATACGTAAACTCACCATTTACTACGAGTGGTTTTGACATATATGGTTTATTCTCGAGATCCGAATACGTAAATATTCGAATGAAAACCATTCGTAAAGATACGAGTACCTATTTTCACTCGTAACTATTTACGAGTACTAAGTTAATACTGTCTAAAATAAATATATATGTAGTTATTTAATAAAATGTATGTATGTATAAACTATATACTCATACTATATATTATATATTACATTAAAAAACTATAAAAGTAAAATTATGAATTAAAAATATTATATTATTAATAAAAATAACAATTATTGATACAATCCTTTGTTTAATTTCATCCACCATACACATTTTTTTAATCTGAGTAATTTTACAAATTTCACTTTGATATTCTCAAAATAATTATTAAATGACATATTTCTTCTCTCATCATTCATTAATTCTCACCCCCCTCATCTAAATCATCCGATACACAAACCAATTTTGAACTTTAGAACTTTCACCATACTCGTAATCCATTCGAATGGTAAATAAATATTTGATTGATTTCAAGAATACGTCTGATGTAAACTATTCGAAACAAAGTACTCGTAAAGATACTTTACGAGTGATCTCGAGAATAGCGGTCCTGGGAGGCTGCTGTTAAGTCAACAAAAAATTTATTATATCGCATGACCAACTCAGCAGCATTGACTTATGAAGAGCTAAGCACTGTCATAACCGAAATAGATGAATTTTTTCATTATTTTTATCTTCTTCCTTATTATTTATTTTGTTAATTTTTCTTCATTCAGAATAATAGGAAAAAACCCAGTAACGAGCACTCCGCCAGTCGTTGCTGATCCTTACGAATTTTGAGTTGTTTTCTTAATTTTAATAATTTTATTGAAATAAAAACATTTTTTTTTGCGTTAAATTCAAAAATTTGTTTTACTCTTTATTATTTAATAAATAATTTAAGCGTGGTATAAGAAGAAGGTTAAAAATTTTACTTAAGAAGGATCGTTATTGGGTATTTTACCCTTTGTATGTTTATTGCTTGAACTAAAATACAAGAATGAAAAATAAATAATCAGTCGCCGTACAACTGTGTTATAGTAAAGACAGATATCGGGTAAATGGTGGGTATGGATATCCGGGTATTCACTATACCCGCATCAAACCCGATATGTGTCAGCGGGTATTCATTGGATATCCGGGTATTCATCGAAAGCAATCGAGTATAAAGCGGATATCCTATACCCACATAAAACAGCCGAGTATTGACAGTGTTGTGAACTTGAAATGGGAAATTTTAGAATAAAAAGGCAAATTGGAGCTAACTTCATACGAAAAAAAACGTCAAATGTGTAGGAATGTGAATGTAATGAAAAGAAGAAGATGAAGACTAAAATTTAAAAAAATCGTTATAATAAACATTAATATAATTAAATATCAATTATAATAATAATAATTATTAATATAATGATAATAAATTAAAAAAGTAATAAAATTATTATAAATTCATTTAAAATTTCAATTTCACACAAATTCCAACCATATAATATACGTACGATACCCGGGTTATGTGTGTCACCTATGCGAGTATTGTCAATACCCGGGTATTCATACCCGGATAATTATACCCACCATTTACCCGATATCTGTCAGTATTATTACTGGCGGGAACAAAGGGTCAAGTGATGGCTGTTATTGTTTTTTTCTATTTTTCAGCGTCTCCTTGCACATAATATTTATAACAAATTTACGTATGAGTAGTTTAATATACTTCTATTAAATGTAACGACACTGGGTAAAAATGAACTCTTCCATAAGCACTGAAGTGCAAAAACTTAATGGATAAAGTATAGATATTTTAAATAAAATTCTTATAGCATATATTTTCCAGCAAAGTATACAATGGGTGGGTGTACGGACTATAGCTGAAATTATTTCAGTTGAAGGTTCATTGCGCATGTTTTACATTTCGTAGTGATCTTCTTGTGTATACATATACGAAAGAAGAAACCTGTTTATTATAAAATTTACAAAAACAAAAACGCATGTGTATAAGCAATGACTATATAAATTACCACCAGACATTTTATCGCAGTACATTGAAATAAAAAATTTTAAAACAGCAAAACTACCTCCAATGTTGAAAGCTGGCCTCCAATCTTATCGCTGTTTAAGCTCTTTCTTATTCTCAGGGTTTTTTCTTAATTTCTCTAATTAAGTATATTCTCTTTTCTATCTATTTTCCATGCAATACATACAAAATATTTAAAAAAATTTGAGAAATTTAAACATTTTTAACACAATCATTCTCATGTTTCAAGCATTACATTACAATACGAGTATACAGAATCATATGGAAACAGCTTTTCCTTTTCTCCATATATTCAGTATACATACCATTTGGTTCAGTATAAAAATTTGTATGAGAAATTGAAAATATAAGATTTGAGGGTATATTTCAAGTATTTCAAGAAGAAGAAGTATACAAGTAGCTAATTTGCATATGATCTGCACACTTATAAATTCTGTTGATAAATTACATATCAAATTTGATCGTTTATCAGGCCAAATATAATGTTGATATCATAATGATAATAATTTTATTGAAAAAAAAATAATTTTATTGATAAACTCGATCAAAAATTCTTAATTTTCTAACATTAAAAATTATTTTTGCACCAGGCAATCAGAATTCAAAGCAATTCAAGTTATACACAAATTGCTCTACAATATAAGAGGATAAGAAATTGTTGTATTTTCTTTAGTGATTTCTAATTCTAAAAGGATTTCAAATTCAGTATATGTACATACACATGTATATTTTATGTATATATTTTAAATGGGAATTTTAAAGTATGTATTTGTGAAAGCAGGTTTTTTTTATATTTTGTTATATGTAGTAATATTCATTGATATACAAAAATATACAAAATTGAGTATAGGAATGGGCATGGGAATGTACATAAGTATGTAGGTACAAACATATGTATATTAGAAGTTAAAGTGAACGATTCTTTTTCTTCTTTTTAAAATTTAATATAGGATCTGAGGATATTTTAGAAAAACATTCATGATCATGTACATACATTATAAGACTGCTAATTTGCATATTACCACATTTAAAATTCCTGATAATGATTTTTATATGAAATTTATTAATTTGCATATCGTTTATCAGGTCGAATATCAAAATGATACTTTTAGAAAATAATTTTTTTCATAAATTCGATCAAAAATCCTAAATTTTACAGTACTAAAAATCGTTTTTGTAATAGGAAATCATAATTCTTAGCAAACAAAAATTTCAACAAAATCATCTCTAATAGGCAATAGTATCAATTTGTGTGATTTACGTATAGCCAATAGGATTGCTTGAAAGGATATAATGACGATATATACAAAAAAGAATTATATTATTTAGTATTATAAATAATAATAATAAAAATAATAAAAAAAAAAAACATTCTCTTTCCTTATTACCCTTCATCCTTTACCTCTTTACATTTTTCAATGCAAAAGACCAAAAATATAGTTAATCACCGTAAAAAAAATGTGTATAGGTATATTATGTGTTTGAGAAAAATTTTACAAAAAATATCACACTAAATTTTTTTTTTTAAAAGAAATTTCTTGAAGGAATAAATTGAATACAATGTGCGTATAGTTAAAACGTAATAAAATATGTCGTCAACACATACATATTATTTACGATCGTGTACATTTTTTTTTTTCACTTTATTCGTAGGTATATTTTTGTGTTTTGTTGGTTTTTAGAAGTGATATATGAGAAATGTATACATGAAATTTTGCTTTTGTTTCCTTGTGTGTGTATTTTAAAATATATATTAAAAACTAGCATTAGATATTTAATAATGTAAAAGAAAATAAAACAACATGCCTATTGATTATTCTGATCTCCTGATCCATTACAAATAAAATTTTCATATTTGTCAATGAAGATGAACAAACTACGAAAATTTTCTGGATATAGAAATCAGAGTAGTATAATGAATACTTACATAGTAGTATCACTTATCTTGTTTATGCTAAGCGTTACTTCGCATTAACTCACTCCGTCTTGACTTAATACGGATGCATAAACAAAATTTCAAAACGCATTAAAGCTCTACGTCGTTTTGAGTTAATACACTATTAAATCCGCATTTAAAGTTTCATTTCGTTTTTAAAATGTGCATAAACACTTACTTCGTTTTAAGTAGTTGTTATTACACACGCAGGTGTTCAACGTTTTGAGTGAGAACGAAATGTTGTATTACGCATAAACACCAATCAAAATGTATTATCTCAAAACGATGTTTAAAACGTTTTATCGTTAATACGTTTTAACCTTTGTGCATAAACAAGATAACTGAGAGCCGAATTTTTTTTTATTTATAAATTTTTCCCTGAAAACAAAAACAAAATCCCAAAATGTCTGAAGGAGGTAAAAATAATGCGTATTTTTTTAATGGAAAATTTCCGTATATATGAGCGAAAGCACAATATGATTATTCATACTAATCCCTCCCCAACATAGTTTTTTATAAACGCATTTTTCAAATTACTTACCTAAATATGCATTAGTAGTATAACTTACCTAAATAAGCAATTAGCATATATACAAACAGGTTTTTATTATGGGAATTTTCGTTACGTACCTAAAATTGTGAATGTGTTCGTGTTTTATTTTTTATTTGGAAATATTTGCGTTGCATTTCTTTTCAGTCAATGAAAAAATATTCCTATCACCTTTTAGCATTTTCTCAAAAAATGTGATAGAAATAAATAAAAAAAAAAAATCTTCGGCTGTCAGTGATTCTACTATGTAAGTATTCATTATACTCTGCTTCCCGCACAGGTCATCAAATTTTAAAAATTTTGCCTACATTCGAGCCAGTACTAAGTGTTGCTCTATATATACTGCTCCGTGGTATAAGTATCTTTTCCTCTGCACATGCCAACGTAGTACAAAACGAGACTTCATAAGTGCACAATAGTCAAAAAATAAAATAAAAAGGTGGAAAATATTGTATGGTGAGGTTATATTATATGTAATAAAGTGAATAAATTGATTCGACTTAGTCAAATTTAATTTTTGAGTTTATAATAATTCTGATACATACATGTGTTTATATAAATATTTACAGTTTGAAGAATAATAATTTAAACTTTATCCTTCTATATATAATAGATGGTTTCAAATGAAATCAATTTATTAACTTTTATAATATAACCTCACCATAGGTATGTAAACACACTTCAATTTTTTCTCTTACAAGAAGGTAAGAACGCACAATATTTTCCACCTTTGTTATTTAATTTTTTAATTATTGTGCACTTTAAAAATTATAACACTGTTAATTTATTACATTTTAAAACTTTTTTAAAAAAATATTTTATTTAAAAAACCAAAAGTATTTAACTAAAACACTATTTCTTTTTATTACTATTTCAGTACTCTTATTAAGAAACCATAAGAAACTAAAATGTCAAAACAAAACATGGCACTTCTAACTAATACATACAAAACCCCAGTTCAGGGCTTGTGCTACAAGTGTTACTACTACTACAACTTCACGCTACAGCTACAAACTACAGCTACACATTGTATTCCAGCCTTTATGCCTGAGCCAGAATGTGTAGCTGTAGTATGTAGTTGTAGAAGGAGATTGTAGTATGAAATAGAAAAATTTCTGCTTTCAGCTTCAGAAATTACTACTACAACATCTACCACAGTACACACTACACATTGTAATGCGTCATATGACAAATAAGGTGTAGTACTTTTAGCAGCTCGTAGTACTACAACTACAGTCTATAGTTACACATTCTGTCTCAGGTTTTAGTATTCTATATTCTATATTCAATGGTATAAACCCGCTAATTCGGATTTTGGTTTAAACCAAAACCATCTATAATACAAGCCTCCCTGTGGTTTTCTGCACTAACACAATCAAACACGATAAAAGTGTTGAAACGTCAAAACATTCAATGCTGGTAGTACAAATAGTGATGTAAAGAAAATGTGTTTTAGTTAAATATTTTTGGTTTTTTTAATAAAATATGCTTTATAAAAGTTTTGAAATATAATAAATTAACAGTGTTATAATTTTTAAAGTGCACAATAGTCAAAAAATTAAATAAAAAGGTGAAAAATATTGTGCCTTCTTACCTACTTGTAAGAGAAAAAATTGAAGTATGGTTTGGTGAGGTTATATTATTTGTAATAAAGTGAATAAATTGATTTGATTTAATAGAATTTAATTTATTAGTTATCACAAATTAAATGTCTATTTGCTTTCATTACACTATTATACAATAAAGATTATGTACCAAATTATTTACTTTTTCATAGACTTTTTTTATATAAATTTTTGTGATTATGTTATGATGTGAGAAATTGATTTGATTCAATAATTTAACAATTAATACAAACTTATAAATAAAATTTTATTAAATTAAATGAATTTGTTCTGCATTTCCTTCACTTTATTTATTTTTTTCATATATTTGTGTTTACATTTCATTTCAGTTTATTCACTTTTATAATATAACCTCACCATAGGCAATATAGTCATTAGTCACATGTCAATATATAGGTATAGAAGAAAAAAGTTTATATTATTATTCTTCAAACTTTAATTATTTATATAAATACATAATATATGATATGTATATGGATCAGAATTATTATAAATTAAATTTTATTAAATCAAATCAATTTATTCACTTTAATACATATAAATAATATAACCTCACCATAGGACGTATAGTCATACTTCAATTTTTTCTCTTACAAGTAGGTAAGAAGGCACAATATTTCCCACCTTTTTATTTTATTTTTTGACTATTGTGCACTTTAAAAATTATAGCACTGTTAATTTATTATATTTTAAAACTTTTATAAACCATATTTTATTTAAAAAACCAGAAATATTTAACTAAAACACTATTTCTTCAGACTACTTTTTCTGCACTCTTATTAAGAAACCATAAGAAACTAAAATGTCAAAACAAAACATGGCACTTCTTACTAATCCATACAAAACTCCTGTTCGAGGCTTTTATTGTAGTAGGTTTTGGTTTAAACCCAATTTTTGTAAAGGTATTTGTAGCGTAAAATCCAATAGGCGGATTCTAATTTGTATGGTGCGAATTGTAGAGTGAAGAAGAAAAATGAAATACATGAATACTATACGTGTATCTTCGTTTGCATGTATTATTTTAATCCCAAGTTACTTCCAATTTAATCAAAAATTCGGATTTTATAAAGCCTTTTACAATTCAATCTTGCGGCAAGCTTGAATTTTTAAACACATACAAAATCTTACTTGATTTTGTTTCAATTTTTATTTCATATGACTGAAATATAAATTTATTGTATGTATAAGTTAAAATTAAGATTATTTTACAATTGCGTTACCAAAAACAGAAAACGTTAAACATGAAAAACGTTATGGCATGGGAAATAAATACACATACATACATATAGTACATATAAGTATATACACATGTATATATTCAATTAAAATTGATCTTAAAAATGCTTGTTGAAATTATTAAAGATAAAAATTTGAATTTTTTCGCACAAAGGCTCGAAATATTTATAAAAATTTGATTGTGCAGGATGAACTGTATATTCAAAGTTTAAATAAAACTGCTTTCAATGAAGCCATTTATAACTTTTGCAAAATTTGCAAAATAATAATCGATATTATGTATTATAATTAAAAAATTATCCATACTATGGTAAATCGAGATAAAAAAATGTTTTTTACAAAAAACTACGTGTATCAAGTTCAAGTTGTAGTATAAGAATAAGTATGTATGTGTATTAGTTGGTTATTAAAATAATATATTGTTTAGTATCTTGTGTATGAATGACCTAATTAAACTTTTTCATATAAACGCAGTTAAGTTAAGATATTATATGGATTATCTAGCTTCAAGTATTTTAACCTTATATTATAGTAAATTTGAAAAAACACCCTGTACATATAACGTCTACTAAAAGTTTTCACAGTTCTTAGCTACTATTGTTTCTAATGGATATTCTGTATATGTTTTACAATTTCTTGTTTAATTTTCATGCTGTTCATTTCTAGAGTAAATATTTGGCTAGTCAAAGAAGATATATACAAGTAATCAAAACAAATAAAGCGAAGTCATTTATTACACATATATGTGAAAATAATTTTTAGACTTATTTTTATTTTAAATATTACACTTCAACAAAAACTTGTGAAAAATAAACGTTTACTTCTACGGTCAGAAGTAATAGCATAGTGCTAAAACGTAAAGTATAATATATTACACACATGTCAAATTATTGATACTTATTTCACGTTTGTTTCCTTTTTCTGTTTTATATTTTATATTTTCTCTATTTATGTTGGATTCAAAAAAAATTCCTACCTATATTATAATCAAACTATGGAATTGAATGCAGTGAAAAAATACATTATGTATAGACATAAGCAATTCCATGAAAACATCAACCTGACCTCTCTCTCTCGTTCTAACTTATTTATTTTTAATAGGTATAATATTATTTTGTGTTTTTTTTTTTAAGTTTTACTTGTAAGTTTAATTAATAACAGTTCAAAGAAAATTTCTATTGCAAAGATTTTATCATAAATTCTTTTGTAGTATACTAAAAACAAGAAAACGACATTCGATTCGACTGGGATTTGAACCCAAAACCTTTGCATTGTCGGGGCACTGTTCTACCAATTAAACTATCGGATGCCATGTCGCTCTCTGTTCTTATAGTTCAAATTTGCTACATTTTTTATTTAAAACAAACAATATATGGGCATTGGGCATTTATCATTGACCAAAAAAAAATATCCCAATGCCAGTGACGATGGCATTTTCTGTAAGAAAAAGTTTTTTTGTTAGGAGTTAAGCAAAGATTTTTTAGAGGCATTATATTATGTGATCCATTTTCTTTATTGTACGAGTACTTGTTGTTGTTTCATAATATTTGGTCAAGTTTCATAAAATTTTTATGATTTATCAAAGTAGGCGCAACACGAGGTCCTTTTTTTGACGCCAATTTATTAGATATACTGTGTGGTGAAAAATTCATAGTTGATTAGTTGAAACCAAAATAAATTTTAGAATTTAGAAACAAAAACAAAAAATTTAACAATTAAAAGTATATTTTAGTATTATCCGACAGATATAACTGATCAGATTGATATTTTAATCGCATAAATTAGAATAACAAATTCATTCTAAAATTCTAGAATATTCTTTTGAAAGTTAAAAAAAATTGTTGACTGTTAAATTTGATCAATAAAAAAGTTGATTGAGCCAAATTTAGTGAAATTTTTTTTCGAAAACAACAACAACATCGTCTGAAATGTATTTGTGTCTTCATCAACACAAGCAAATAAATTTCTTCTAAGTGTTGGTGTACATGATTTGAAAAAACTTCAAACCCAGTTAACCATCGATGATATACATATATTCCACCTATCTAATCTTAATGTCAACAGAATTTGTTCTCGTGCTCTAAAAATACAAACTTGATATATTAAAAATACGTTCTAGGTTAACTGGGTAGCGATCATATTGCATGGTAAAATGTATACATCTTTTCTTTTGTTCTACAGGCTACAGCTAGCATACAGCTGTTATGCTGAAGTTGTTATTGTTTCTTCTCAATGGCCAGTACCAGACCTGTCTTCTTTCAGCTTCACACTTCTGGATAAAATGTACTACAACTCGCCTTGTGTCTTCAGAAAAAACCGGTTATTGAAGCTGAAAGAAGACAGGTCTGGTACTGGCCAATGATTATTTTCCACACAGTACGTACAATTTTACCTACATACGTTGAATAGATTTCATTCTTTTATGAAATTTTTGCTGTTGCCTAATTTTTGACTAATTTGCTAAATAATTTTTAAATAAACGCTATGCACTTTGTAAAACTGACAACACCATTTTTTTGAACAAACTGTATGAATATATCATATCATATATAAAAAATTATACTCATGCAATATAAACGGAAATTCAATTAGATGAAAAGATAAATTAAAAAACAGATTGTATTTTGGGGATCTATAATTTCCGGTAGCAAACATTCGAAATAAAAACACCTACAACACCTCTACAAAACTCCCTTCGACAAACAACTTTTTTTCACCTCAATGGGGCCCTCCTTGGTTCATACCTTGATCTTTGAAAAAAGTAAACATTTTAATTTTTGAACTATTTTCTGACTTAGTGCATTTTATTTGACTCAAATCGATGCAATACAGCCTGATATATAATAGTTCAAAGTTAGAAAGTCACATATCCTTCCATGTAAAAATTTAAAAAAATAAAATAACTCAAAATTTTTGAATTTTACATAAAAATTTTTTCGTATATTTATATACAATACAATGTGCAGCCTAAGTAAACAACAAAAGTTTTACATGCTGCTTACGTACTTTTTATCATCACACATACTACCCTACAATCGAAATTTTTATTGCATCGCGTTTATAGAGTTTATACTATCTGTGTCATTCTTATTCCAGCCTAAAGGTATGCAAAAAAAATCCTGTGATGAGAAAAATTAGTAATAAAATTTTATGAAAAATTAACAATTTGTTTTATTTATAATAATTAAAATACGTAACCAATTTCCTTGAAATTTATTTTAAACTTTTTGGAAAAGGTTATATTTAAATCCTACAAGAAGAAATCACAATATCTAAACGTTTTAATACATGAAAAATGTGTGAAAAGTTTAGTGAATTTTTGTTTTGTCTGTACCTTCGAAAATCGAATATAAAAAAATTTAAGGATCAAAATTAAAAAATGTGTTTCGCTTAAGGACCACAATTCCCTTCAACCTATCTATATTTAAAATTTCATGAAAATCGGTTGAAAATTGTAAGCTGTAGGTGGTCACTTTGCAGGCAATTTCACTAAATTTGGCTCTTAATATATTAAAGTTGTTTGGCCGGTACACTGTTCACAATGTTGTAAGACTGACTTCTTTTTATTTTTTCAAAATTAAACTCATTTTAAGTTTTTTTTTTTTCAGTTCTCATCATCATTTGCAAAAACATATTTTTGTACCTACTTTTTTTAAAAAAATTTCATTATTAATTTCATAAATAGGTCCGAAAGATTGTGAATTATCGAAGTCGGCTTTAACATCATTGCAAAACAGTAATAGTTTTGGTCACGGGTTACATTCATCTATTTCAGATACGAATGGAGGCACAAATAGAATACACGTTTCCAGTGTAATGTGTGAATCTCATAATTTACAGCAAGATCAAGTAAGTATTATTAAATAAAAGTAGAATTTATTTTCTATTTTATTTATTTAAATTATTCATGGAAAAAACATTTTAACAATTTGGGCACGATGTTTTCATATACATACATATATTACCTAACAAAATTAAATGAAAATGTTAATCGAATAAATAGGAATACGGTTTGAATTTTAATGAATGATCCATTAAATTTACTTCTCAAATGCCATATTGATATAAACAAAGAAATATGTTTCCGCAGTTTTTTTAAGGCAAAAAAGTAAAAAATAACAGCTCAAATTTTCGAGATGTTCGACTTCGAATATGCGAATTTTTTGAAATTGTATGCTGCGCAAAAGACAGCGATCACTTTTCGAAAAAAATTTCTTTGACCTTGAATAATCCGGAAACCATTGAGAATGTATCTACCTCTCCTCGTCATATGCATGTGTCTTCTTCATAACCTAGACTTCCAAATTATTTTTCTCCTACTTTTTCATAGCAATCACTACCATAGCTTTTTCCATCAACATTCTCATGCAGACATACATACTTATGTACATATATATGATGTAATAAAACTATAAAAGTAGCACTTTAAAATTGCCTAACACCGCAAAATTGTTTAAAAAATTTTTGTATTGTATTATCAAAAGTATTAAAAAATCGTGCATTTCTTTATCGTTACCCCAATTTTTCATACATTCATATGTATGTATATATATACATATGGTAAAAAACCAGTTGAAATAAGTAGTTAAAAATATGTCATAACTTTTAAGAATTACCCGTTATGCACAAAATATCAAAGGATTTACACTAAATGTGAAATAATTTTTTTTTTTAAATAAAAATTTTCCAGAATTCGGAAAAATCCAACAAACAAAAACGACATCGAACGAGATTCACACCAGCACAATTAAATGAACTTGAAAGGTGTTTCTCTAAAACACATTATCCAGATATCTTTATGAGAGAGGAAATTGCAATTCGAATTGGTCTAACAGAATCCAGAGTTCAGGTAACTTAAAAAATATTAGATATACAAACAAAAAAAATGTTTATAAAAATATCAATCCTATCGTAATAGCGCGCTACTTTAATTTTTCTATTTTGGTTAGTAATAAATTTTTCACTAAAATTTTTATTTTAGAAAATTAAGAAATTCTCTATACTATGTTTTAAACCTAAAACTGACAAAATCAGTTTTGTATTTTTTTGCAGATGGTATATACCTACATTTTATTATATGTATCATACATACATACATACAAAAAACGTTTTTCAAGAGAACTAAAAAGGAAAATAAAGGTCAATTTTAGAGAAAACACTTTATCAAATAAAAATATTTATGGTAAAAAATTGTATACCATTTGCCATTTGCCAGAACTAAGATTATTCACTAAACTGATTTTGAGCTAGTGCTTTAAAAAAAAAGAGGGTTCTGTAAAACTTGAACATTTTGTTCGGAAGAATTGATTAAGGTATAGATCGTAGCTCGAAAGAACAAATATGTTTTAAATAAGACTCAAAGTCAAAGTGTACATACATTAATACATACATATAATAACATACGTTGCCATTTGTATATATACAATCGCTTCATTTTAAGACTATTTTGTGCAGTTTGTTCACTTCACAAAGAATAAAAATTAAATATACTTACCAACTTTAACAATTTAATTAATTAACATAATAGTTATTAAATTATTTCAAGTGTTTCACATTTTACCTCAGTAAATCTTATTTATAAAATTTGAATTGATAATTTCAATAATAAATTTAAATTTAAATTTGCTTTCAATATTTGATATACTGACGTTTTTTTTTGCTTCCTGCAATTTATATAGTACATATGTATGTACATATGTGAATTGTGAATATACATATGTATGTATGTGAATATACTTATATTTGTAAAAAATTGTTCTAAAATTTTATAAAATTTCATACTCTGTAAAAATTGTTTATCTTCACAATATATCTTACCACTTATAAAAGCTGCATGACATTTTTAAACGATCCACCGCCACATGTACTACTGGACAATTTCATATACGATCATTGCGCAAATCATGCCAATAGTATTGAAAACCATCCGGACCATTTAGATTAAACTTCTTCTTCTCGTCGCTGAATATAATATGGCGCCACATATAACCCTTATCGATAAGCTTCCTAGAAGATCCTTCATCAAAAAAAAAAACTTATGGAGAATTATTGCTAGGAAACTGTATGATAAAGAAAAGCTGGAAATAAAAATTTTGGAAACTTGGAATAATATCCCAAAAAGAATTTTAAAAAGCTTATTTAAAAGTATGAATAATAGATTGTTAGATGTAAATTGTAAAAAATGGTTGTAAAACAAAATAATAACCCTTTTGTATCATTATCCTTTCAATAAATTTAACATAGCTGTAAAAATTATTAACTGAGTTTATAGATATTGCCAACTTAAAATATACATTTTTGTTTATTTTATTAAATACGGTTAGAAGATAAATTTATGTGATAGTTAGTGTAGTTTTATTTTTGATCGGTCATACTAAAAATACAAGCAATAATTCCATTTTTGCCAAAAAAAATTTTAAGCTAATATACCTTCACAAAAATTGAATAAATAAGTACCTCCTTCGATTTCTAATGAATTCTTGATGTTTGAGCACGTGCATATTGCACAGAAATACGAAATATGTACGTTTCCTGTGTAATAGACATAGAATCAGCAATTTCGGTAATGGTAAAAGTAATAACCGGAACTGATGAAAAAGCGGCAAAAAAGGTAAAAAAGTTAGTCTGACGTCGTCCGTCAAAAAAGAAGTTATAAGTTTTGAAAATTGTCAAATACATTTTCTTTTAATTAATTTTGTAGTTAAAGTTTTTTTTTTTTTTTTAAGTAAAACTGTATACAAGTTAAGAATTATTTTTTGTAATAAGTGGTATATGTGAAATAAAATAATTATAACAGTGAAAATATTAAAAGGTGTTTTCTTTAAAATTATTATTAAATATTTTACATATTAATGTATTTTTTTTTATCTCTATGTAAAAGGGATAATTTAGTTGGCGCAGTCGGTAGGATACATCAGGTGCATTAACACTTATGTTTTAACACTTAATAACGTATCTTAATATTAATCGCACCTACAAATCGCACAACCAGTAGAAGTGATTGCAGGTGGAAATAAAATTTATAAAACATACAATTACAAAAGATAATTTTGAGCTAAAATAAATTTATAAAACACATAACCAAAAGAAGTGGTTACAAACAGGGCCGGATTAACCATATATAACAAAGGTAGCAAATGCTACCGTCCCAGCGCTTCTAGGGGCCCGCCCCGCAAATACAGAACAAATTGACTTTTTTCTTTTTTTTAAGCTCGTTAGAATATTCGTCAGCGAAATTGACCTCTTTTTTTCAATAAGTTATGAAAACAGTGAATTAACAGCCGTAAAATAATATTTGCTACCGGCCCCGCACTGGCTTAATCCGGCACTGGTTACAAATAAAGATATATAGGTAAATGGTTATATGTGTATAAAAACACTTATTCAGAAGAAGTGATTGAAATTAAAAATAAAACACATACTATACATATATCAACAATACATAATCTCAAGAAGTGATAATAAGTAAAAACAAATATATATACATATATATATGTTATATAACACTTAATCAAAAGGAGAAATAGATAAAATAGAAAAAAAGAGAAATATTTAAGGAAGTGAATATAATTAAATTTTAAGAAATTGTGAGGTACAACGGCAACCAAGGATCAGAAAGTTATCAGCAGCCAACGAAAAACTGTTGTCCAGCTCAAGTAAAAAAAATAAAATAATTACCGGATACGAGGTATGAATGATGATATTTGCTCCAAAAGTCTAAAAAAATTTAATAAATTTAGTAGGAAATTTTAGTTTTTAATCAGATTCAAACAATTTAAATTTAAGTGAAGATAAAAATCTGAAAAAATTAAAACAAAGAGTCCCAAAAGATCCAATTTGTACCAATAATCAAGCACCAAATAATCATTAGTGTACTAGGAAAAATAGTAATAGTCAAAATACTTATATCTTTGAAGGAACCATGTCTCCATTGACCCTATCCATAGATCCATTAAAATATCGTAGCAGACTCCCCGAGTTCTTTGGTGACAATAAATTCTTGCAAAATTTTATAGATCTCGTAGATAAAGTCCATCCGCTACTACTACGTTATGACACTCTATCGCAAAAGCATATTTTCTGATATGATAAAATCAAAATTAAATGGCAAAGCTCGAGCAAAAATAGAAATAAATAACTATTTCACATTCTGGTTGGAAATTAAAAAAACCTTGGTAAATGATTTGTAAGAACGTGCTTGTTTAGAAGAATTAATCGACCGATTAAGAAGTACTGCATTCAAAACAAATTGCGTAGATTTTTACAACGAAATTAAAATAGCGTTAAGAAGGCTTAACAAAAAAACAAAACTTGCTTCAGAAGGCGATTTAGAATTAACAATCCATGCAATCAACAATAATAAAAGTTCAATATTATATTGCAGAACCCCAGAAGTTTGGAAGTGGCAATCGATATATTATATGAAGCTAGCTATGCGTACTATAACCCACTACAAACAGGACACCTAATTATAGCACCAACAGAAACTATAAGAATAACATAAACAATTTCAACAACGACTCTTGAATCCGTAATTTTGAAAATATAAATAATTACCAAAACAGTAATAACAGCCCCAACCTCCATAACAACCCTAAAAACACACACCCCTTCGGAATTATAGAAACAATAATAATACTTCAAACTAACGATTACAAAATCAGTTCGCTTATCATAATGATCAAACAACGAACAGATCTGCTCAATATATAACCCACAATATACCCAATAATACTTTCAGAAATAAGTCATACGGAAACTTTCCAAATAACCCATATCAGAATAACAATTTTAACACTTCACAGCGTAATTAAAATGAATTATCACCACCTGAGCCTACGGATATCAACAACACCGAAAGAGAACAACCGCCACAAAATTTTCTTCCACCAGCCTCAACCAACAATTACCCTATATCATAGTAGATAGTAATACAAGACCCTTAAAATTCATAGATTCAAACATTAGTTGTAGCCCAAAACTACTAGAATATCTTAAAAAAAGCATTTTCCTTAAAACAATAAATAATGGAGTCGAAATAACACAAAAAGCATAAATTCCCTTGTTTGAAGAGCTAGGAGACTCTAAAATAAAAATAGAAATCTACGTATTTTCATTTCACGAAAACTACGACGGTTTAATTGATTATAATATACTAATTCCTTTATAATTCAGAATTGATTTCGAAAAACAAACTTTAGTGGCGAAAAAAAGCAAAGCAAAACTATAATTTTTTAGAAAAAACGAAAAACTCTATTATAAGTTTGAAACAAAAGGAATGTATGACATGAAAATTCTCGTGCTTCAGAAAGAAGGATTGTCATATGTATAGGAACAGAAGTCCTTGTATGACCAAACTATGCATGTGTTCCAAAACGTCAAAAAATGGGTACCGAGTACAGTAGCAATGCAGTATTAATTTGTATTAATTTGTTTGTACGTGATACATAGCAGTGATACAACATTTTATTGTGTATCCGAAAAAATGTGGATGCGCTAGTTGCTTAAAGGATGCGCGTCAAATATACATTCTCGATACATTATGAAACTTATGATAATGTAACCGTTTTACCTTAGACGTTTTGAAACTTGTGACATTGTATTAATACGGTAGTAGTACGTTTCGAAACACAGCCTATCCTTCTAGAAGGCATATATAACGTAGAAAATTACACGATCAACTCGAAAATCAATATAAAAAATGATAAAATTTGTTGGCTTCGAACCTCTTCAGACTCAAACTATAAATAGTCAAAATTTTAAAATAATAGAAGAAAGGGATAATAAACCTCTTTTCGAACAAATCCGGGCAGACCACCTAAACGTTGAAGAAAAAACAGAACTTTTAAAAGTTATCAAATGATTTTCAAATATATTTTACAACGAAAAATCAAAACTATCGTTTACAAATGTTATTAAACACAGAATCCGTACAACGAACGGTGTCCCCATACACGTCAAATCGTACAGATATCCATACGTACATAAGCAAGAAATAGAGAGACAAATAGACGACATGCTGGAACAGAATATCATCCGCCAAAGCTGATATTCACAAACAGCATTTAGTGTCATTATGAGTTCCTACGGATGCCCTTTAGCCTGAAAACAGCACCTACTACATTTCAACGCCTTATGAATAACGTCTTTAAAGATTATTTAAATAAAATCTGTCTTGTCTACTTAGACGACATAAATATTTTAGCAGCATCATTTAGACTCGTTAACTAAAAAGGCTCAATGAAGTAAAACTGATGGTACAGCTAGATAAATCGGAATTTCTAAAAAAAGGAAACCGGATTTTCAGGGCACATTGTTACATTAAAAGGCATAAGACGTAACATTCTAAAGACCCTCAAACAAATTAAACAATTTCTTGGCCTCACAGGATATTATAGAAAATTAATTCAAGATTACTCAAAAATCGCTAAACCAATAAGGAAATATTTGAAAAATAACCAAAAAGTAAATATCAACGTCCCCGAATACAATCAGAGCTTTGAAACATTAAAAAGACTTCTTATTAATTAACCAATACTTAAATATCCTGACTTTAACAAAATTTTCACCATTACAACAAACGTGAGTCATACGCATTAGGCGCACTATTGTCACGAAAAAATCACTGAATATGTTACGCACTAGTCGCACTTTAAATGACCACGAGCAACATTATATGTAGTACTATCGAAAAAGAATTTTTGGCAATAATTTGGGCAGTAAAATATTTCCGTCCCTACGTGTTTGGCAGGAAATTTTTGACAGAAACGGGCCACAAACCCCAACAATGATTATTTTCTATAAAAGAACCAAATGCAAAGTTGGTACGTTGGCGACTTAAATTATCTGAATATGATTATGATATAAAATATAAAAAGGGTGTAAAAAATGGCAATGCCGATGCATTATCCCACATCAAAATAAATTTAGCCGAAGAATTGAAAAAAACTAAAATCCTAAAAAGCAAATCACTATTATATACATATATTCAAAAATCAAATTATGATCCCTAAATCTAACTCTGGTTCACTCAAAATAAAACAAGTAAAAATTTTTGACAAATTTAGAAAAGTAATTTATTTGAAAAATTTAGACGACGAAAACAGCAATTACCTTATTGAAATCTCTTATTGATATAGAAGAGTCGAAATTCTTTGAAACCTTAGAAAAAATATTTCAAAGCCATTTTACAGACGGTCAATTAAAACTCATAAAATGTGATAGGTTTTTAAAAGATATTACAGACGAAGAAGAACTATAGCTAAACTAATCGAACAAAAACATCTTAAAGGTTCATAAGGAACTATAATTCAAATATTTTCACCCTACATCAAATACGCAAATTACATACACGCAATTTATAAATAACTGCGAAATTTGTAACGTGGAGAAGTATGAGAGGAAGCAAGTAAAACATAAATTTCAATTGACCGAAACGCCTTCAAAACCAAATGAAATTATCCACTTAGATGTCTTCTATACCTTAGAAAAGAAACTATTTTTAACATTTATAGACAAATTTAGCAAATTTGAGCAAGCCATACAAATAAAAGCAAATACAAAAAAATTCTAGAACCTGGATAGAATTCAAAAGGGCAATCCTACAATATATGTATGTCCGTAGTGGGAATATCAAGAAAATCGTTACAGATAACGAACTGTAACTGCTTCAACATTGTTGCCTCGATTGCTTTGGAGACAATCATACAGGCACGCGGACGTTCAGATATTTCAAAAATAAAGAGCTGACCCCATGAGGAAACCCCACCTAAACCACAGATACGTTTTCTACATATCCATGGTTCTTGGATTAAGGTTAACTGAGGAAATGTCTGCAATCTTAATAGTCTGTCATTTAGTAGAGCAGTGGCAGACTTACAATGTTGCAAGTTAATTTGGGTAACTAACAGTCCGTTCAGGGATTTCTCCATAGACAAACACTTTAGGAACCTTTTCTCTCATCTGCTTTTTGCAGAGTCTGAACTTGACTCTACCAAAAAGCAGATGAGGTCTGAGCTACTACACATTCTGTAGGACTCCCCTCGACTCAGGGTCAACGACTAACACCAGATTATAGCTTTCGACCTTGTCGTCAGCTTTATCGGCGTTAAGTGCATAGACGCCAAGCCTTGGTGTTAAGTCCCGGATTCTGAGCACTGAGTCGGGTGAGAATCTCTTTGGGACTCCTCGGTTTCCCTGGAACCCAGTATCAGTTTGGAAAGGTCGCTAGTTTTTTTGACTAAAAACTTCACGCCTCCACAAACTGGCAGTGAACCAATTGTGTCATTCAACCATTTGTGAGATTGTTCGTTCGAGCATTTAACCCGAAGAGCCCCTTCCCGAACGGACAAACCCTCGTATCTAGGAGAAACCTTCGTATCTCCTAGCCGCTTCCACAGTTGGTTTTCAACAAAATCTAAATGTTTCTGTTCCAATTTCGTTGTTGGATTTTCAGCCACAATTACCACAGCCAAAGCCCTCGAGGCAGCTCCAGCAAATTTGCTCACTGAGGTCTTCTTCTGCTCCTTTGTGACTGCCGATTCAGCCGATAGTCCAGAAACATCCCGAAGTTGCTACATCTCAGGATATCCAGGCTCCTATATGTTTCTCGTCACGAAAGAGTCTGCGAGTTCAGCCTTAGCTTTCCTCCTCTTCTTCTTCCCTGATGGCACAACTGCTTTGTCTACCTCCCGGGAGCTGCCAGCATCAAGAGAGGGATCTTCTGCAGACCTACCTCTCTTGATGCCCGCAGTTCCAGAGGAAGAAGGATTAGAGCCAGATGCTGCAACACATTTGGTGTTACTTACCTCCTGTGTATTAGCCTTAGCTCTAGCCCTCCTTCGACGCCCCAGTTGACTTTTAGTAAGTTTGCCAGCTTCGGACGTGGCTTCCAAGGTTTTCTTGGCCTTTTTCACCATATCCTCTACCAGCTCCCTTACTTCCAGATCAGAATCAGTCGTACTTTCCAAAGGATTTCCGACCCTTTGCTGATCTGTCAAAAGGAGGTTCTCCATTGACCGCGTCAATGATGCCTCCTGAACTAAACATGATGTTGCCACCTGCAGATCTAATATGGCAGCCACCGACGGGAGGATTTGGAGTTTCCTCCTTACCTCCTGCAGACTTAATCCCCTTCGTTTTCATCATGATTGCTTTGTTTACCTGTTCGCTCAGGTCCCACGCAACCTCTTGGAAGGGTTGAGAAGTTACGTGGCATTTTGTGCATTGTGCACTCCCGTCTCGTGAAGGCTGCACTTGGGAGCTAACAACCAAGTACATATAATTAAAAAAAAAAACTTTTTTTTAACATAATAATAATTATAATTCATAAACTTCATTATTTTTTATTTTACAACATAAATTTTTGTCAAAAGAAAATTATTTTCTCATTACTACGAAAATTTTTTGCGACATAAACTTTTTAACAAACAAATTTTAAGCTTATTTTTTTATTAATCACACAATAGACGTAGAACCAGCAATTTCGGTAATGGTAAAAGTAATAACCGGAACTGATGAAAAAGCGGCAAAAAAGGTAAAAAAGTTAGTTTGAAGTCGTCCGTCAAAAAAGAAGTTATAAGTTTTGAAAATTGTCAAATACATTTTCTTTTAATTAATTTTGAAGTTAAAGTTTTTTTTTTTTTCAAGTAAAACTGTATACAAGTTAAGAATTATTTTTTGTAATAAGTGGTATATGTGAAATAAAATAATTATAAAAGTGAAAATATAAAAAGGTGTTTTCTTTAAAATTAATATTTGAATTTTTCCATCCTCACGCAAAAGGGATAATATAATTGCTAATATCACAATAAACTATGCTATCTCTTTTTAAACATTATTAAGACTATCTGAAACTTCTTGATTTGATAAATATTCTATGGACTCTTCACGTCTCATTAATGCTACTTTTTGTGTTTTTGGAGGATTGATTGAATCAACTGCGTTAGGGATGTCCGTTCTAGTGGAAGTAGAGTGAGCTGAACAATATGATTAGGTGACTTTTCAGTAGTAATCACTCTACTATTGACTCTTCTTGGCTGTTTCACAAAGCTTTTTTCTTCTATTACGAACACTTTCAGATAAATCACTTGTTGTGAAATAATTTGTGTTATTTAGTTTATATTTTTGTTTTAGTATTTCTGATATCAACAAAAAGGAATTTAGTTTTATTTATACTGGCCTTATTTTGTATTCCGTTTTGGTGACAATTCATCTCACCATACTGATAATATTACGATCCATCTTTATACTTAGGCCCCTTTCATTAATACGCATGTTGCGCAAATGACGCAAGCACCATGTTCATTTATTTTTTCCATTGCAAGTTGCAAAAGCATTATGTTCATAAATAATTTTCCAGTGCAAGTTGCAAAAGCACTGGCCTTATAATTAAAACTTGCAGAGCAAATGATTGCAAATAAGCAAATACTTTTCAGAATTTGCTTTGTAATTTTAAAAAGGAAAAACAGAAAGTACTACCAACACAAAACATTTTTTTTTTTTTGACATTTCGATATTTCTTTGTTCAGTTTTTAAAGTTTTATATTGTTATTTGTTTGGTTTGTGTTTTTGTTTATTTTTATTATTTTCATATAATTTTTATTAAAAATTGAGAATTTAAGATATGTGTAAATTTTTTAAATAGCAATATTATAAAATAATAAAAAATATTAATAAAATCCCTCTAAATTAGGTAGGTAGGTCTCAGACGCGGCTCGTCCTTGAGGGCTAATGCACTGTCAAATGACAATCAATATTTTGACAATATTATCTTTATTTTTGATAGTCAATTGATGTTTTCAAACAGGGCCTTCAACTTATGGAGCAGAAAAGTTTCTTGCTCCAGCGCTATTAAAATTTTATATGGTAAAATTTGTATCGTTCTTTATCGCGCACACATTTTCATAAAATTTATTATGAAACTTGCGTTAAAATGGTACAAATAAAATATTTGCGCCATCGCATCTCTCGTTTTTGATTATGAAAAAATTATAACGAGTTTCATCGCATACTCACTTTTCTTCTCTTTTACCAAAGACTATATAAATTACCACCAGACATTTTATCGCAGTACATTGAAATAACAAATTTTAAAACAGCAAAAATACCTCCAATGTTGAAAGCTTACCTCCAATCTTATCACTGTTTAAGCTCTTTCTTATTCTCAGGGTTTTTTCTTAATTTCTCTGATTTTAAAGTATATTCTCTTTTCTATATATTTTCCATGCAATACATACAAAATTTTTAAAAAAATTTGAGAAATTTTAACATTTTTAACTCAATCATTCTCATGTATCAAGCATTACAATATACAGAATCATATGGAAACAGCTTTTCCTTTTCTCCATATATTCAGTATACATACCATTTGGTTCAGTATAAAAATTTGTATGAGAAATTGAAAATATAGGATTTGAGGGTATATTTCAAGTATTTCAAGAAGAAGAAGTATACAAGTAGCTAATTTGCATATGATCTGCACACTTATAAATTCTGTTGATAATTTACATATCAAATTTGATCGTTTATCAGGCCAAATATAATGTTGATATCATAATGATAATAATTTTATTGAAAAAAAATAATTTTATTGAAAAATTCGATCGAAAAATCTTAATTTTCTAACATTAAAAATTATTTTTGCACCAGGCAATCAGAATTCAAAGAAACAAGTTATACACAAATTGCTCTACAATATAAGAGGATAAGAAATTGTTGTAATTTTCTTTAGTGATTCTAAAGGATTTCAAATTCAGTATATGTACATACACATGTATATTTAATGTATTTTTTAATGGGAATTTTATAGTATTTGTGAAAGCAGGTTTTTTTTTATATTTTGTTATAATAATATTCATTGATATACAAAATAATATACAAAATTGAGTATAGGAATGGGCATGGGAATGTACATATATGTATGTAGGTGCATATGTATATGAGAAGTAAAAGTGAATGATTCTTTTTCTTTTTTTTAAATTTAATATAGGATCTGCTGATACATAGTTATAAAAAACCATTCATGATCATGTACATACATTAAAAGACTGCTAATTTGCATATTACCACTTTTAAAATTCCTGATAATGATTTTTATTTAAAATTTATTAATTTGCATATGGTTTATCAGGTCGAATATCAAAATGATACTTTTAGAAAATAATTTTATTCATAAATTCGATCAAAAATCCTAAATTTTACAGTACTAAAAATCGTTTTTGTAATAGGAAATCATAATTCTTAGCAAACAAAAATTTCAACAAAAACATCTCTAATAGGCAGTAGTATCAATTTGTCATTTGTGTGATTTACGTATAGCCAATAGGATTGCTTGAAATTATATAATGACGACATATACATATAAAAAACAATTGGAAGTATGTATTATAAATAATAATAATAAAAATAATAAAAAAAAACATTCTTTTTCCTTATTACCCTTCTTCCTTTACCTCTATACATTTTTCAATGCAAAAGACCAAAAATATATATGTAGGTATAGCTCGATTTAAAAAAGATGCCTAATCGTATTATATTGTACTAGAAAACTATGCGCAGAAGAAAAGATACTTACAAACATGCATTTTTGTTGGAGTAAATTCTAAGAAAGTAGGTTTCTTCCTTCGTATATGTATACACAAGAAGATCAGTAACACATGTAAGACATGCGCGAGATTCGCCAACTCATATTATTTTGACTATAATCACCGACCACCGTACAAAAAATGTGTATATGTGTTTGAGAAAAATTTTACAAAAAATATATATCACACTAAATATTTTTTATTTTTCTTGAAGGAAGAAATTGAATACAAATTCGTATAGTTAAAACGTAATATGTCGTCAACACATACATAATTATTTACGATCGTGTACATTTTTTTCTTTTTTTTTTCACTTTATTGGTATATTTTTGTGTTTTGTTGGTTTTTAGAAGGGATATATGAGAAATGTATACATGAAATTTTGTTTTTGTTTGCTTGTGTGTATATTTTAAAATGTATTAAAAACTAGCATTAGATATTTTATAATGTAAAAGAAAATAAAACAACATGCCTATTGATTATTCTGATCTCCTGATCCTTCACGAATAAAATTTTCATATTTGTCAATGAAGATGAACAAACTACGAAAATTTTCTGGATATAGAAATTTAGAAAAATATAAAAATATATTTTTAAAATGATTTTTAAAATTTGAAAAAAGAAAAAAAAATTTCGGAAGGAATAGATATTTGCTTTCTCAAACAGCAAAATATATACACACGTATGTACATACATATTCAGTAAAGGAGTGGGTATAATTTTTTGTTCGAATCGAGAAAATAAATGTACCTACAAGTTGAATACTTTTTTTCTTTATATCTTTATGCGTATATTTCAATGTATACAGAAAAAATTTTTTTAGAACGCAACGATATGAATAAGGAATTAGGTATACATGTATATGTTTATCTTATATGAATAAAAATAATATTTTGTGTAAGAAGCAACTGAGTAATAAACGAAAGTTTTCTCATATATTTTTTCGTGAGAGATAGAAGCTTTTCGTCCCTCACACTTCCCGCACAGGTCATCAAATTTTAAAAATTTTGCCTACATTCGAGCCAGTACTAAGTGTTCCTCTATATATGTTGCTCGGTGCTTTTACTATGAAACTTGCGTTGAAATGGTACAATGTACATGAATTTTTATATATTTTTTTAAATATTTTTCAATAAATTTAATTAGTTCATAAGTTTGAAATAAACGTAATTATTTGAAATAAAAGTACAAACTAAATTCAAAAAATTCCAAATGTTTTTCTTAATTTTTATTCCTTTTTTGTGGATAATGCTTTTTTGTCTGAAATACGCGTTTTTAAGACAAGTTTAGTGCTTTTTAAAAATAAAAAATTACCATCACTGGTACAAGTAAGACATTTGCGCCATCGCATCTCTCGTTTTTGATTATAAAAAAATTATAACGAGTTTCATCGAAAATTCACTTTTCTTCTCTTTTACTATGAAACTTGCGTTGAAATGGTACAAGTAAAAAATTTGCTCCAAGACGAATTGCTCAATTTTATTTTATTGGTTATATTAACAATTAACATGACGACTTATTGTTTTTAATCAATTATAACTAAGTTGTGATTGAAGTTACATGAAAACTATGTTTTAATGAAATGTAGAGAAGATCCTTAGCTTTATTTTTACCGAATATATTAATTATTTATGAGCAACGTAAATCAAAGAAAAAACGTGATAAATATTAAGTAACATAAAACTGAGATCAATTTTTCCTGAAATCTCCCAAATTACTAAAAATATCAAATTATAATGTTTTACAAATTTTTAGATTTTTTATTAAATAAACATTTTTCCCAAGCATTGTTATATCATAGAATTAATAGAAATTGAGTTATTCAAGAAACATGATAATTTTTAATCAATATAACAATAAGAAAGATAATCACTTTCAATGAGAACCTGTTTTAAATATCTACCTAATTTTTGTTCAGTTTTTATAACTAATATTTGTTATGTTGTTGTTTTGGATTGTTATTATTTTATTTCATTTTAAGATACAATTATATATTTTTTTCAAATGGAACAACATAAATAAGTTTTTTAGTTTTTAAATAATTAAAAAGTCAATATCAAAGGATAATTTTTAATGATCGATAATTATTATAAAAATATTTATTTCAAATAGCTCTGAAATATGTTTCAATTTGAAAAAATATGTCGAACGAAATGAATATGCGTTATACATATAGATACGTATTTAAAAAATTTTCATAACAAGGGGCGGCAAAAATTATAAGTGCGCCGGGCGCCTAAATCATCGGATCCGGCCCTGCTAATGGAGCACTGCCCCACCAAGAATTTCAGCTTAAATTGCATAATTTCATTATAAAAATTTATAAATAATTATAAAAAAAAATTTGAAATAAATCGGAAATAATTTAGTGTGTGTAAATTATTTTTCAAAGTATATGCAATATGGAAAGAGAAGTAATAATATAATATACAATAACTACATATCACAGTGGGAAATTTTACCCAAAAAACGCACTAAATTGCCATAATACGAAAGTATGAGTAGGGGTTTTTTAGTTTGTATTAATTATTTAGAGTATCCTGGAGTATGTAAATTCAAATTTATAAATTGCCCCTGTGTACTCAGAAAGGATATATGAGCCCTCAAACTGCGTAGTTAGTTCGTTTTTTGAAAAAGTCGTTAGAAAATATGTCATAATCAGTACCTTCTAAAAATATTATGATATGTTTTTAAAAAATAATGAATAGAAAATAGTTAGTCACACTTTATTACCTTTCTAATCCTGTAATGGTTAAATCATAAAAAATTTTTAGTCGGAAAAAATATTCATATATATACCTGTAGCTCCAATTTTAACATATGTTAATATTTCAAAAGGCTTTTAAAAAAAACAAATCCTTGTTCATCCAAGATCTCTTCAGATTCAATACAAAGGACATCTATGTTATATAATAAAAAAAAAATCTCATCCGCATATTTCCGCCATTGGACATAATTCGTCCTTAAGTAGCTGAAGATAGGGTTCTCCGTACCTTTTTTTTTGTAAAAAAAATGCGTCATCTTATTTCAAACTACTTAAGTTTTAAGTACATTGTAAGTATATGTGAAGTAATTATTATACAATTTTATGTAGTTTTCCCTCCTCCATCGTTTTTTATACTTCTTAGTCTAATATTTTCACTATACGAGTATAAAGCTTTAATTTTAAATAATAATAACGCATTTTAAAATTTTGAAATTGCAAGATCAAAGTGAATCAACGCGACTTTAAAGTTTATATATTTTAAAATTATTGTAAAAAATTTGTGAAAAGTTAAAAGAATATAGTTAAATGTTAGTGAGAAATCGAGAAGTTTTTTGGAAATAATAATAATTCAGAAGCCTGTGAAATTTGTGTAGATTTCATAATACAAACTTTAGACAACAATAATGACAAGTGAGAAAAATAAAGAAGATGTGAAAAAACAAATATTGTTTATTGTAGGTATTTTGAATTACTTAGACAAAATCACTATAAACACGAAAGACTTTTGTACAAGTATCAAAAGTGGTTAAATTCTTATATAAAAGTGCCAACTATTTTGTAACATTCAACGGCTTCAACATCTTCGCACACAGGGCGACCCACAAAACAATTTGAGCTTCAATCTAAAAAAAAAAAAAACATGGCAAAAATCACCTACAAATATAATGCAATAGAGAGGGCTCATCAAGACAAATAAAAAATCGTATCGGAGGAGAGGGTCAATCTCAACCGTTTGGCCGCTAGAGGGCGTTGACATATTTTTTGCACTTTTTTTACAAAACACCCTATAACTTTTTATAAAAGCACTCTAGAGGCTTACTTTGTATTAGAAAAAATGTAGAGGACCCTTTGTCCTTTCCAACGATACTTTACTTGTTTTCTATTATTAACTCTTGAAAAGATATATGCCTTCAAAATCAAAATTTTGTATTTTTTTGTCAATTTTTTGTGTTTAACCCTGCTTTGCCCGAGAAAAGCCCTTGATAACCTTTACTTTTTATTCCACAGGAAGAAAGCTCAGTCAATTTTCTAAAAAATTGTCAAATTGTATGGCTTTATCTTTCAAAATGAAAAAGTTATTTGCAAAATAGAAAATTATTTTTCAACTCAATATTGCTTTTTTATAGAGTAAAAAGTTACATATTTCTGCATATTACATTTAGTTCAAATTTCACCTATGTCAATAAGCCACTTCTACTCAACGGATTTAAAAAAAAAATTAAAACACAATTTTCTTTCCATACAATAGACAAACCTACGAAGTTTTATCAAAATCGGACCATAAATGAATAAAGTGCATTTTTTGGGTAAAATTTCCCACTGTGCATATGTATAACTAAGTTGTACATGTTTAAACAAATTTCAAATTCTTTTTGTGTAGACTATATAGTATAGGTATTGAATTGAAAGATTTCACGTTTAAATTTTTTTTGCATAATCAATAAGATCATACTGATACTCTATGGGGCAGTTCAACAATAGCCCTATAAAAGAGTAATATTTCATATATTTTGTGTATGTTCTCTGCTTTATTCATTTTTTACTGAAGAAATTTTTGTTCGAAGGGCAGTTTCAATACTTTCAATTCTGTTCCTAAAGTGAGAAAATGTTTTGTCTTATACATAACAATACAACACAAATTTTTCTCTTAATATTTTTTCTCATGGGATTCTATATGGTCAAAAATGTTTCTCTCATAATAAATTTGTCGTTTTAAAATTATTTTTGTAAAAATTGCTATAAATTCTAAAAACAATAGATATTCATATTATTTTTATTTATTCATGATATTTATTTTATAATTATTGTATTACTTATTATAATTAAACCTTTTTTTTTTCAATTTAAATTACCAATTTTACATCATTTTTGAAAATCATATTTTACAGTGAGAAAATATAATTTTGAAACAATTTGGACAGTTTTATTTTTTCATTTTGTTACAGCTTAGTGATGAAATTATATTTTACATACATAAAAATATTTCACCATGTACGTAAATGTTCTAATAATACATATTCATTTTATTTTTTCGTTTCATCTATACAATAGTGTATGATCATTTTATACTTCGGGGCTGTTGGTTAATTGCCCAATGTTGTAAACCAACAAATAAGTCCATTTCTTCCATCCATAGTACTCGTTCTCATCTAATTTTTTCCAATACAACATAATGTTTAAATTTTGTTGCTTGTTTTTTTTTTGTATACATTTTATTATTGCATTTTTTTTTCAAATTTTTATATGGAAGGATTGTGACTTCCCAACTTTTAGATATTATATATTGAGCTATGTTTTATCAATTTAAGCCAAATAAGAAGCAATATTCAAGAAAATATTTGACCTGTGTATTTATTAGGCTTTCAAAAATACATTTTGCAAATTTCCAACCGTAAATTGAGAAAATAATATATATGATTCCTTAAAAAAAATCTTCAATATTATTTTTCTCTTAATAAATTTTTTTTTTTTTAAAAAAGGTTATAAGCGTAATTTTAGATTAACACTACTATTTCAAGTTTTAAAATAAGGTTGAAAAATAAAATTAAAAAACGAATTTTTATCTAAGAAACTGTTAATTTTTATATTTTGCTAAGACCCTTTATTAAGACCAATTCCTAAATAAAAGGACATATACTGCTGCTCAAATATTTAAAAGTGTTGAAAACAGGGCAGAAGTCCAAATTAACTGTCTTGACAAAAAACTATGTTTCTGACGTTTCTGTGATTTTTTTCTGCACAACTTTTGGAACCTAAGCATTGATGCGCGTTGTTTTTTTTGTACACTATAACTCGCATCCTATTGATAGGATCTTTTTCGTGTCAAGGGAGTTTTGTAGAGAATAATAAAAAAAATACCTTGCAAAAATTTCAAATCAGTCGGATAGTAGAGTTTGGATATTTTCAAATTTAAAAAACGAACTTTTGAGAAAAACTTGTTAACATTGATTCGAGTGTTAACATTCTTGAAACTTTAAGCAGCCCCACCAATTGATTTCTTCACGAGCCACGACTGGTAGGTGTACTAATGTTTCATTTTATATATAAATAAGGAGCACGTATACAAGCGTAGCATATACAAAAAAAATTGTTAAAGATTTTTTGATTATGGGAATTTTCTTTTTCTAAAATGTGTTGATTTGTACTATAGTACGGTTTAAATATACTTATGTACACGATTAAAAATTTGTAAAAAATAATGGATTATAAAGTAAAAAATTTAGATTTTTAACTTGTGATGTTATTAGGAAAAAAGATTATTGTTAGTATTACAGCATATATGGATAACAATTTTAAGCATTACACCCTGTTTTATTTTTTATTTGTAAATATTTATTAGCCGAAAACCTGTTTTTAGCAAGTAAAAGGTATTTTTTATCTCACCAGGGGTCTACTTTTACATTAAATTATTGTATGTCAAAAATTCTTGCAACAAAATACTAAATGTGAACCGGTAGAAATTTTAGACAGTTGGTTTTTTCTAATTTGTTTCTTAGAAGAAATCAATCTGTAGACTGTAAGGTGTGTTTTAATCATAAATCATAATTTAAAGAAAAATTTTCATACAGTAGGTAGTGAACTTATTATTTTCAATTGATTAGTACTGGCAACTCTATTTTCCTGTATTATGTTCATTTTTTCTTCTAAAAACTTGTATGCTCAACCTGACGACAAGAAAGTCTCATGACTCAAACAGATTGCAGTCAGACAACAATTTCCATGCAACTGACGTATTTATGAAACGGGCCTTAGTTTTTAAGATACAGTGCTGTTCATATTTATTTGTGCAGAGCAATTTTTTTATATAACGTCGTATTTGATTTGGTATATCTTCCATAAAAATAAATATATCGGCTTCAAAATTTCACTAATAATAGCTTAGACAGTTCTCTACAAATTCACATTTAAAAAAAAATATCATACAAAGTTAACGGTAAAACAACAAAAGTACAATGTTCAAAATTATTTATGCATAGAATTTTTTGTTCAAAATTATTTGTGCAATATAAAAAAGTGTAAATTTAGTTTTAAAAAAATGTTTTTTTAATCCTGTTTTTTTTTTAAATTTGTATAGAAGGTTGTTCAATTTTTACATAAATGACCCCTTGAAGTCGTCAGGGCATAGAATCCATCAATGTCTTCAGAAGGTCAACAGGAATCTGGCTCCTTGAGGTTTTGAAATCCTCTTAAGGTCCCAAACGCGTTCTTCGGATTTGACAAGGCATTTTCAATTTTAAATAATGCCAAAAATTTTTTGTTACGTTAAAAACGGGACAATTGATTGCGTATGAGCCTGCCACCAGCTACCAAAGTGACATCATCCAGAATTTCCAAAAAATGGTACATACGAGTATTCACATTTTTTGGCTACATAACAAATAAACCAAAGGATAAACGCCTTCGACTAGAATTCGTTATGCTTCATAAACACTAAAAAATGCGTTTGGGACTTTGGGAGGATTTCAAAACCTCAAGGAGCCAGATTCCTGTTGACCTTCTGAAGACATTGATGGATTCTATGCCCTGACGACTTCAAGGGGTCATTTATGCTAAAGTACGCAACATAGAGTATGTAATAAAGAAAATAAGTAAAAATTGAACAACCTACTACACAAATTTATAAAAAACCGGATTAAATTGTGAATTTGTAGAGAACTGTCTAAGTTATTATTAGTGAAATTTTAAAGCCCATATATTTATTTTTATGGAAGATATACCAAATCAAATACGAGGCTATACAGGGTGTTTCCGTTATCTACGACCAAAAGGATACCATAGATAGGTCTCATCGAGACAAACAAAAAATCGTATTGTGGGTAAAAATTCACAAAATTTTGATTTTGAGGGCGTATATCTTTTTAAAAGTTAGGAATAGAGTATTAATTAAGACATGGTTAGAAAGGACAAAGGGTTCTCTATATTTTCTTCCAATACAAAGTGACCCGAGAGTGTCCTTGCAAAAAGTTATGGGGTGTTTATTGAAAAAAGTGCAAAAAAACTTCAACGCCCTCTAGCGGTCAAACCGTTGGGATTTCCCCCCCCCCCCTCCTATACGATTTTTTGTTTGTCACGATGAGACCTATCTATGGTATCCTTTTGGTCGGAGATAACGGAAACACAAGAATTATTTGAAACACATAGTGTCGATTTTACTATTATCAAAAAGTGGCGGGTAATGTGGCATATAGTAGAAGCAAAAGTGAATTACTAATCCACATAAGCAGAACAAAATATAATCGGAAATATTGTAAATAAAAATAAAGAAATAATTTAATTAACTTTTTATTAAAAAATAATAAGTTTTTAATTGATAACAAAATAAATTTATCATCTGGAGACGGAATATCTGCGAAAGTTTCAGTTTGTGATTGTTTTCTTGGTTCACTACTCGTCTTTTTCTTATTTTTCCTCGATTTTCTGGTTGCTTCTGTAGTTTTAATCTTCTGTAAACTTTCTTTTAAAGTTTTTTTATAAGGAGATGTTGTTAAAACATTTGCCTGTGATTTACGGTTTTAATTTGAGCCTTTTGTTAAACAGGGCGCAGGAGGTAAATTTCAGGTCGTTACATATCTTCCAATCACATGGGATTGCTTGCTTTGTACAATTGAAAGTCCTGTTTCGTCTACGTTAAAAATCCGAGAAGCTGAATACTGGTGGGCGTCATATATTTCTTCCAAAAGATTAAAAAATCTCTCAATATTATCCTTCGAAAACCCATGCACTCGTTGAATAAAAGTCCCAACTGGTTTTCGTACCGAAATTTTGTCCTTATGCCTTTTGAGGAAACTCTAAAAGTAGAGAAAACGAACTTGGTATGATGTTTTTTTTGTATAACTGGAAAGCTATAGAACAAACATCACGTCGAGTATAATCAAAGTATCTTCTTTCCATTTCTGGGAGATATTTTACGAGGTCAATCTTTGTTGAGGACTGGTCTTCGCCCTAGGGGAATACAAAGAAGTTATTGTGTACTTTTATCGCTCCTAGCCATTCTTCGCCAAGTTGTAGCAGAAACTCCAAATTTTTTTGATGCCAGAAGAACAACCATTTGTTTTCTGCGTACGGCCTCAGTCGCTTTCTGCATATGTTCCTTCTGCCACTGTCTTTTTTTACACCTTTCTTAGGCATTTTAAATTTGCATTACAATATACAAATTACAAACAATATAAGTATGTACATACAATCATATGGAAACAGATTTTCCGTTACTGCATATATTTATATCATTCGGTTCAGTATAAAAATTGAACCAATTTGTATTAGAAATAAAAGAAAATATCTGTGTTTACGCTTTTTTGCCTTTTATAAATCCAAAATAGGTTCTGAGAATATATTTTAGCAATTTTCGGAAAAAAATATGTACATGAAAATGTGATTCATGACAATCTGATACAAATCACATTTATAATTTGTTCGTTTATGAAGTCAAATATAACGTTGATATCAAAATAATACCTTTAAAAATATTTTATTGATAAATTTGACCGAAAATTCCTAATTTTTAAACAGTACGCAATCAAAATATACAAAATATTGTACAATATAAGATATGTATGAAGATTTGTGGTAATTTTCTTTAGTAATTCTATAGGATTCCTATTTCAGCATACATGTATTAAATGTATTTTGAATGATAATGTTTCATAGTATTTTTAGAAACAACAGCAAAGATTAAGCTAAGGGTATTGGGAATATATGTGGGTGATTCTTTGGGTAGTGTGAAATTTCGAAGGTAAAAATGGCCAATGAATTTTTATTAAATTTTAGCGAAAAAATTTCATGAAGTTCAATATTCGATACCAAAAAGGTGCATTTTCAATTTTAATTTTCACTGTTTTTTTGCTAATTTTATAAAAATTTGTTACAGAGGAATAATTTTGCTTGCAGAAAATGATTTACAAATTAAAATAAATTAAATTTTTCGTTTTGAAAATATGCATAATTGTATAATTTGTTTAATATGACTCAATTTGTAATTAATTCGAAATAATTTCAAAATTCTCCTTCATATAAATTTTCAAATTTTCAAGGGGAATGACGTTTTTGTACTTTTTGTCAAATTTATTATATTTAAATACAAACTATGAATTTTTCGCTGCAAGTGATATACAGCATGCCGATTTACATTCAATTTTGATCAAAAGTTTAAAAAAAAAGTTTTTTTTCACTTTTTATTACTTACCAGCGGAATGACAATTTCCAAGTGTGAGTATTTGGTTTTTGGTATTTCACCATATTATAACAATGCCTAAAAATTAAACTCGTTAAAAGTTACAATTCTACTAAAACAAATATAAGTCATGCCATTTTCCTCAAACTCAAGTAACAGTTTATCATAAACAGAATTAATTTTAAGATAACTTGAAATTTTAAAAGGAGAATGACAATTTAACCTGGAAACACACTTTGAAATCTCCTAAATTCATCTAAAATTTTTATAAGAATTAAGAATGCTGTTTTTTACGTTCTATGTTGCTTTATTATTGGATACACATTTAAGTAGAATCATATTTAACTCTTACAATACAAAAAAATTTAAATAGTGTAGTAGGTTAAAAATATCTATTGAACCGAATAAAATATAAACTTTTCTTACTTTTCAAAGCAATTTATTTTATATTGTTGGCAACTTTAACTTTTGATCCTTCGGAGACCACAGAATTCACACTTTCCGAAGAATCACTCTTGTATGTTCGTATGTATATGTATATACAATATACATATACATAGTACATACATATATGAAATTAAAGTGAACGATTGCTTATCTTCTTTTTTAGGACTTAATATTGGATCTGAGAACATGTTTATAAAAAAAATTTATGATAATGTACATAATACAAAATACAACTGCTAATTTGTATATTATCACATTTATAATTTATAATATTGAGGGTATTCATTAGAAATAAATCTTTACCTTTAAAAATGGAATAGTTATTTGCAAAATAAAAAAATCATTTTTCAACTCAATATTGCTTTTTTATTCAAAAAAATTCACAAAATTTTGACTTTGAACACGTCTAACGCGTTCAGAGTATAGAGACGTGTTGGACACTGTTTGAAAAGGCAAAATGTGCTCTACATTTTTTGTCAAAACAAGAACCATAGAGTGTCCTTTTAAAAAGTTATAGAGTATACCGTGAAATAAGAGCGAAAACACTTCAACGCTCTCTAGCGGCCAAACCGCTGATATTTACCCCTCCCCCATCTTCCATACGATTTTTTGTTTGTTTCGATGAGACCTATCACTGGTATCAATCCAAAGCAAACCAAACAAGACACCCTGTACAGGTTCGAGACTATTAGCATATTAAAACAGAATGAAATTATCAGATCAGGTACTTAACGAAGAGCCAATAATAAAATTACCACAATACAAGGTACAGTAAACACCTGACAATAAAGTTGTAACATAATGCCCAACAGAATTTAAATATGCTGATAATGCAAGAATAAGGTGGTTTGCATTGCAATTAGAAAAATCATATTTATGACTTGATATTAGGAATGGACTGAATAAATAAAAACTTAAAAAAGTGCGAAGCGGATCCCAAATTTTCAATTGAATTATTCAAATGAAGGAAAAAGGAATATGGTTAAAAAGTTAATTAAAAAATTGCATAAAATCTTATACAGAGAAGGATATAATTTGACGAATACAAATACAGTGGTACATGAAATAAAAACGACAACAAATGAACAAATAAATTCGAAGCTTTATCGATACACATCAAAACATGAAACAGAAGTAAGGCAACAAATAATAGAGATGGAAAAACAAGGAATAATCAGAAAAAGCAACAGCAGATACAGCAGATACAAGAAAAAGGACAATTCCGGATTACAAAAATTCAGAATAGTTGTCAATTACAGAAGCCTTAACCAAGTTATGATAGATGACAAGTATCCTATACCAAATATTGACAGCATATTGGATAAATTGGGAAAAGCGCAGTACTTTAGTACTTTAGATCTAGCGAAAAGATACCATCAGGTACCTATAGCAGAAAAACTGCCTCTGTCACTCCAGCTGGTTCACTCCAGTAAATATATACTAATGCCGTTTTGGTTGAAAAATGCTCCGGTAATCTTCCAACGGCCAATGAATGAAATCGTTCGTGAATATATTAACAAATTTATTTTTTTCACATCCTAAGAGGAACATGAAAAATAATTAACTCAAATATTTGTAAGACTCAAGGAATACGATTTTAAAATCCAAGTCGACAAATGCGGTTTTCTCAAAACAAAACATTGAATCACATATTGACAAAGAAAGGAATTAAACCGAATCTAGAGAAAAGAGAAACTATCCAGGAATTATAGATACCAAAAACAGAAAAGCAACTGAAGGGATTTCTAGTAGCAACTGAATATTACAGGAAGTTTATCAAGGATTACTCAGAAATTGCATACTGAATGATTAAGTGCTTGAAAAAAGATAAGAAAATAATGGTCCTCAGTATATAACAGCTCTTGAAACTTTAAAATGTTTAATTTCATCCCATCCGATTCTAAAGTAGCCTGAATTTTATAAGACATTTATATATTATAGCAACAGATTTATAGCTGTAGTCTTATCCCAACAAGGACATCCAGTGTGTGTTTTAAGATCGAATAAAGAATTTTTGGCCATTCCCATTGTATATACAGTAAACTTCTTTAAACCATACCTAGAGTGACCGTAATTCCTAGGAACGCACATAAAATTTTTGCCAAAATGTTCTGTAACTCATGAAAGAATCATTCTACAGTACTAAAACTTTGCTAATATATTCTGTTATAGTAAGCCGTTATTTTTTCATGACATGCGTCAATCAATTTGTGCTGAATTATTTTTTTTCTATTGGTTGTCTGAAAAGTGTCGTTTTTTGATAGCGAAATTTCTATAAACGCAGTTCAGCTTTTTCAAGTTTTTTCAAGTTATCTTATTTTTTTCACAAGTTTTTACTAACAAAAGTAAGTATTTGAAACAATTCAAATTTAATTATGCGAAAAAAACCAAATTTAATTTGAAATCTGAACAGGTAGCGTAATTTAAAGTCAAAATGGCGTGAGGAAAATTTCTCACATAAGAAAACAAAATTTCAGTTCATTAGCGCCATCCGTTATCATGTAATTAAGGATCGTAGGTATGTTGAAAGGATCAAAACATAAACAGTAAATACAAAGGAAAAGAATTTTCGTAAAGACATCAAAGATAGATTTTGAAATTGCCCTCGCCGTGGCAATAATTCTTGTACCAATTTAACCTTTTATAAAAGCACCTTGAGATCAAGTTTTAAAATTCGTCTTAGCGATGTTCCGGAGATGCGCAATTGAGTAACAGGTCGACAGTTGGATCATCGTTGACACCCTGTCGTACATCCTGTACAGCTTCTTCATTGCGAACAGGACGATGAACATTTGGTCGTGGTTGATCACATACTGCACACCCCTTCTCAAAACGGGTCACTAATAAGTTTTTAATCATGTTTGCACTGGGAGCTGTTGCAGAATTAAAATGGTTACGGTATTTACTTTGCGCTGGCTGTAACAATAGAAGGTCGGGAAAAATAATAAAATTCAATAATTTTGACCGCATTATAAAATTTTATAAAATTCTTTATATTCTGCAAGAAAATATGTAATATGTAAATATGTAAATATTTAAACAGGGTGATTCCGTTAAGGTGTCCGACCTGGAAACTACGAATAGGTCTTGGCGAGGCAAATAAAAAAACATCTAGATGGGGGGTCGGTAATCTGAACCGTTACAGAGTTGGAGGGGGAAAGATTTGTGGTACTTTTTTCCAATTTTACCCTTTAACTTTTTTACAGGGGTATGCTAGGCTCATTTATTCTTTGCAAAATTGTAGAGGACCCCTGTGTTTTTACATCAACATCTTACCGTTCAGAAGTTTTGAGACCTCAAAAAAAATTTTTCACCCATTAGGAATTGCATACCTTCATGATGTGTGATTGGATTGGTAAAAAATGATTTTTTTTTTTCGCTAACCCAGGTATATTCTCTCTAATTTTTTTTTTCTAATTGATTCGAAAGATTTGAAAATACTCTCCTGTTGTTTTACTTCTTTGAAGTTTGGTTGGTTGACGTGGCGGTTTTCGAAATCTTACTTTTGAAAGTATTCAATTAACAAAATTCCTTTCGCAACCCAAAAACATGACGCCATAATATTTTTAAAATATTTTGACCATTTTGGCTGTTATAAAGTTGAATCTTTAGGCTCAGTCCATTCTCCGGTTTGTTGTCGCAACTCATGATCATAGTGGTAAACTCAAGTCACATTCATAGTTACAAGTCGATGCACAAAGTCAGTTCTAGTATTTTGAAAACGATCAAAATTTTGATGAGAAAGTTTCATTCGAATTCAACGAATGTGGCACCCATCTTGTGAATAGCTTTCTCATACCTAATTCATTATTTAGGATCTCATGTATTGATCTAACGATTTTTTAAGTTGTCTATTTTTTTAAAACAAAGTAAACACGTCCTAATAAAACTAAAGTACTTAACAGATCGATTTGAAATTTATGGCGTGTTCGTATTAAGGACGAAAGTTTCCAATATAAAGATACATGTATTTTTGCTTTTAGCAATGTCACTTATATTTTAGGCTACGAACTTTTTGAGTAGCCTAGTATACATGTATAAATAAATATACCTATATAGTTTTTTTCACTTTGCTTTACTATAATATTAGCCTTTTGGTGTTCAATTTCTTTCAAGTAAAAAAATGTACCCCTTTTTTTTCTTCAAAGGCACTAAATTCCAAGTTGAGAATTAAAACGTTATGTTTTTCGTAAAGAATGATTAAAATTTGTTTAATTAAGAATAAATATTCGAATTTAAATTATAATGAAAAGTATTCAAGTTTGATTATTTGAATTTGAAAAATTTTAAAATATTTTACTAAAAAAAATTATTGAGCTTTATATTTTAGATAAATTTTCTAAATATAGAATTTAAAATAATAAGTAATTGTTTAAATACAAATTTAAAAGAAAACAAAATATAATTAAGTTCCGAACTTACTGTAGTAACATTATTCTTATCATCTTTGTTCAAGCTTTTTCTTAAAATTTCCTGTTTCCTGCGCTACTAGGAGGCTTCTTTCCTGGATAAAATTACACTTTTGCAAATTGATTTTCCAATTTAATGTGGTGTGGTGTCCACCGAAAAAAAAAAGAAAGGAAATTGTACATTATTTTTTTTATTTTTTAAAACAAGAAATTGTACTTTTTCTTTTTAATTTTTTTAATCATTGTTAATAAACTTGTTAGGATTTACCCCCCCCCCCCCCCATACGATTTTTTGTTTGTCTCGCTGAGACCTATCTATAGTATCCTTTTGGTCGGAGATAACGGAAACACCCTTCATATACAATCTACATACATACAGTGTGTCCCGTTTCCAAACGAATTAGCCGCTAGAAGGCGTTAAAGTTTATTTGCCCAAATTTCACGGTATATCCTATAACTTTTTACAAGGGCACCTAAGGGTCACTTTAAGAAAAAATGTAGAATACCTTTTGTTCCGTACGATACCTTACTTGTTCCTCTATTTTTAATTGATAAAAAGTTAGAATGCGAATCTTAATTTTTTTCAAAAAATGCATAATTTTCGAGGTATTTGCATTTGTAAATTAGCACTTCTAGCTCCTATTTTCAATTTACACTGCAATAAAAATACGTGTCCAATAATCTAATGAATTTCACACTTATTTTTTCAGTTTTTTCAAAAGTATTCTTTAATATCTCGAAACTTATGCACTTTTTGAAAAAAATGAAGATAGCAAATCGATGCAAAATCAATTGAACTTTTATTTTCTGCAATAAAAAATCAGGGTTAATTTAAGCGTTTTTTGAGAAGGGCAGGGTTATACACAAAAATTTGAAAAAAATTCACAAAATGTTGATTTTAAACGAGTCTAACTTTTCAACAGTTAGGAAAAACGGCATAAGTAAGATATCGTTGAAAAGGGCAAAGGGTCTTCTACATTTTTTCTTAACACAAAGTTACCCTTGAGTGCCCTTGTAAAAAGTTATAGGGTGTACAGTGAAATAAGAGCAAAAAAACTTCAACGCCCTCTAGCGGCGAAACCGTTGGGATTCCCCCCCCCCCCCCCCGATACGAATTTTTGTTTGTCTCGATAAGACCTATCTACGGTATTCTATTGGTCGGTGATACGGAAACATCCTGTATATGGAAACAGATACCCCAGTTTAATAACACATAACATTTATATCACTCCAAACTACTCTGTAGGCTACAGGTTAAAAACAAAATAAGGTTTACGAGGATGTGTTTATACAATAGTTTTCTTTTTAAAAGTAAAAATAAAAAAATAAAAATGAAATAAAATAAAAAAGCAAAATTATCCAATAATCCTTGTGTTAACAACAAATAATTGTTTGTTAGTAGCCTCAAACAGTAATATTTTGTCTGCCCTCAATGTTATTTCATGTTAAAAGGTATATTTTATGAACACAGAAACTGCATACATATTATAATCCTAAAGTAGTTAATGTAAAACAGACGTGGGGTGTCGTATTTAATGAAGCAATAAATTCGATCAACCATAGAGATAAACCATTGAATTAGATTCTTGATGCGTTATATTTATGCTTTATATAGTAATATGATTATAGAATAATATGTATAGGAGAAATATGTATGTATAAAACATATACATAAATATATATTATATAAAAAGTAACAATTTTATTTTAATAATGTATATTTAACAAACACACACCATATGGGGAGTCGAATATTAAGCGGGAAAGTATGCGAAAATGAACTTATGTGTACCTATATAAAAGATATAGAAATTGACTGGTAAAAACAATCCCTTAATCTCTTAATATATTTGATTTGATATTATAAAAGAACAAATTTTTTTTTTTACCCTTACACATCATATTTGAATAACATTTGGTTTTAAGCTGTAACATTTGAAATGTATGTATATTACATACATATATACATATGTATGTATGAATGTACATATACAAAATATGTACATGCATACATACATATATTTATATCGTATACCTACTTGTCTAATAAAAATAGTTTTTCATACTAAAATACATTAATATTAAAACACTTTTTACCTTCTAATGTTATCACAATATCAAAATTTAAATGAGTTGTTTTTCAATTTTTTTTTTTTTAAATCACTTCAACCGGCTATATTTTATGTACCAAGGTTTAATATGTTTTAAATTAAATTGTTTTTCACAAATCTAATTCAATTAGTTTGTAAATTGAAAAAAAGCATTGATGTAATGTAATGTAAAATACTGTGTACCTATATTTAAAAAAGAAACAAAAATAAGTACCTATGTAATTGAATTTACCTTATTTATTTCATAAAAAAAAAATAAAAAATAAAAAAAAATTTTGGTACCTATATATATGTATATGTATAGTATGTTTATGTATATTATTTGTATATAATATATACAAATCTTCAAAAACCGTATCTAATATGTATGTATGTACTTTTATATACACCTGTCAAAAAGAATCTTTTTCAATTTTATTGTAACTGATTTAAATATTTTATTGTGTACACGTTTTTGATCGAATGTTGAACACGTGTCACATAATCATCAACAGTTTTTCTTTAACAATATTGCAAATAAAATTTTTATTAAAAAATAAATAATAATATTGTACAATAACTTAGAAAATTACTTAAAAATGAATGGCTTTTAATACAATGTGGCACCATTATATGTATGTATTTATATTTATAGATATGGGTGGATGAATATACTTTCACGAGCCAATTTCAATTGTGTGGTACCTTCATACATACATATTATATGTTTGGATTGTTAATTTTTTTTTTTTTTTTTTGCGTATTTATATTTTTGGGACGTCTGGACCTTACATAAGTATAATTATTATTTGAAATATGTTTTTTCATTAAAACATAAAAAAAATTAAAATTAGATATTTGTCTAGAAACTCAAGTTATATTGCATTGATTAAAGTAAAGTAAAAGTAATGTAATAATTAGACAAGTTCAAGAACGGTTGAAAATTTTATACCTATTAATTTATAGTAAATTTTGGAATACATGTATGAGTATGACGGATGACACCAAAAACGAAGTTTAAATGCAATATTTATCATGTGTTACAATTTGTCCTTTAATCTAAAATAAAAAGTGTCCGAATTGCTTTATTTCATAAATATTTGCAAAAGAATTTCGTATGTTTTCGCCCATTCGAGTGTTTTTTTTTTCATATTGTCCGTCAGCACAGGCTTTTTTGTGTGTTTTCTTGATGAACTGAATTTTTACAATTTCTCTTTTAATTTTACAGTCGAAGCAAAGCGATTCTTTAAGCATAGTTCTATATTTTTTATCAAATTTCTCAAAACTTTTTCCGAAGGATTTCACAATTATTAAAGTTTTCTTTGTGTAAAGTTCTAATTTTTATTTTTTCTTCAAAAGTAATTTTTAGCTCGTGCCATTATAATTCCACTTTTTTAAGACAACTGCACGTTACAATAGTTTAAACACAAATGCCACTTCGAAAATATGAAAAAGTCACTGAGAACATTCAACTATCGCATTTTATTGCACTTACTTAGTTATTACTTAGTATAACAATAACAGAATTCCTAAATATTGATAATTGCAAGAGGTCGGACGTTTTATTGTCGCCGGGTGTACATATGTATGTAACAAAATTTGTAATACGAAGTAGACTTTTTTCAAATACATAGAAATTAAAATGTATCTATTATCTTCTTGTAATAAAATGTAAACCTCTAATAAGATTAAAATAATTATTAATAAAATAATAAAATATATTCCAAAATTAGAATAAATTTCAGAATATTTTGCACTAGAATTTAGTCGCTAATAAATAAGACGCCTTCCAAAATTTGAGAAGAAAAATTAAACAAATATTTTAAATCAAAAATAAATTTTAAGTCTTTATTTACTTCTTCTACATCACATTCATTACTTAATTTTAATAAGTTAATTTTCCTTTTTTTTTTGAGAAACTGCAGTTTGCTGATTTAATTCATTTTTTAAAAGTAATGCAAAATTACAATATTATTAAAATTTGGGTGCCATAAGGTGAAAATTTGGCTATTCTTTCAGTAATTGGATTGAGCTATTAGAATTAAAATTTTTGAATAAAAGCTTTTAAATGTCCTATTTAACGTGAAATATGTCTTTTGCTTCATTTTGATCTGATTAATAGTTCTTAAGATATTGACTTAGAGTAAAAATTTCATTTTTCAACTTCTTTTGATGACGATATACATACTTATCTTTAAAACTTGAAAAAGGACATACGAAGTGCGGTAAAGAAGTTCTAAGCCTATAATATAGAAAAAAAAGTCAAAATAAAAAAAAAGTGTTATTATTTTTCTATATAGTTTCCCTTTATTTCCACACATTTTTCACATCGTTTAATTTACTGTTGACTGTTAAAAGTATTTCCTCGCAGTCCCAAAATATCGTAGCCATGAACATAACATTTTTATGTTTTGGGTGACTTTCACCTTTTCAGTGCAGGTTCTCGCTTTCGGTGCCATGCATTGTACTGCTTTTATACGTCACATCATAATAAAGAATCATAGTTTCATTCCCCGTCACAATCGATTCAACAACTCCCTTTGGGTCTGTACAATAAAGTTTCAAAAACTCTTCAGAACATTGAGAACGTCGCTGTTTTTGAACTGGCACTCAGAAATTGTTTAATTATAACGTCTTTCCATTACTATCACAACTAAAGTGAGGTACACATTATCATTTAAACTGACAGTTTTTTCCATAAGTGTCAGTTAAAATGATAATGTGTATGTGTAACTGATGGAAAAACTGATGCTGACAAAATGATGTCGTGGTTGTTCAGTTTTTTTCATCAGTCTCAGACTGTCAGTTTAAATGATAATGTGTACCTCACTTAAAACTAAACTGATTACAAAAAGCATATATAAAAGCATTTTTTGGTTTTTGGTTCACGGGATGCTGAGATCCAGACCTTCAAAGTCAACTTTAGGTCTTAATTATGGTCGAATTTGTAAATGTATGAAAAGTTGACGTTTTTTACCCTATTTTGCACTTTATCTCGAAAAATAAAAGAAAGACAAGAAACCTGTATATGACAGTTTTAAAGAAGACACTTCAACAAATATTACACTGAAAGAAAAAGGGACGTGAATATGATAAATTTTTACATTGTATTAATAAAAAATTAATCAATTTTTGTCCAACGAAAAGTTTCATTAGAACAAAGAAAAACGTTTCATTAATTATCACTTTTTTTATTAACCACTGAAAATAATAAATTTATTACTTAATTTAATGAAGATGGTTCATTAAAATTAATTTATAGTTTATAAATTCAATGGAATGTTTTTATTGAAATCATGAATACGTTGTTAACCTTTATAAATATTTTCATTGAAAAAATGAAAATTTTTATGTATTTTATGAAATTCTTCATGTAAATAAGAACTCCTAATCATTGAATTATTAATTTTTTTTTTTGCCTTTTTTTAACCTATAGGTACTTTTAAAAAAGGATTTAGAAAAATATAAGTATTTTATGTTTTTGTGGAATATATTTTTTTATTTCATGAATTCAAGTTTTTTTTTTTTATTTTCATATTTTTTTCTTATTTTACACATTTTCTTATTTCAAATTTTCAAGTTACATCAAATTTTATTATCTAATTCTTGTATTAATATGTGGACTTTAGGAAAATTTTTGAGTTTATTATTTTGTTTAAAAAAGTAGGTCTGTATAAAAGACCAAAATGTTACAGAGGGTGCTGGATATTCTAAATTAAATAAATTGAAAATCTTATAGCAAATATCTACTGCTCTAATAAAATTACTAAAACAATATTTTATACCATCAAAATACAAAAATATTTCTTTAAATGATAGTATGTCGTCTCCCACCACCATTAAAAATGGTTGAATATTGCTGCCCCTTTTTTGAAGGAAATCCAAATGATCTTGGATTTCTTGGAATGATTTTCCAATATAGATGAAGGATTCTTGGGAATCCTTTATGGTAAATCTTGTTGTGGTTTTTTTTCCATTATTGTCCTTCATCACCAATTTTTGCGTTGGAATGAGGTAAGCATGAAGTGCCCACAAAATCACAGCATCTCGGCAATCTTTAAAATAAACATATTTCGTATTATTTAAACTATATTTTTGTGTGTAGAGTGGATAAATTCGTATATATTAATAATTTGTAACACTTACTTTTGTTTATGTCCTCTAATTTTGTAGAATCTATTATTATTCGTACATTTTTTTCTTTAATTTTTTTTTTATTTTCAGAAAATTTAAAATTTTTTCTGATTTGTTTTGCCAAATATCAAAAAGAGATAAGTCGGTTTTGAAATAAGTATTATAATCCATTTCAACCTGTATGAATGACACAAAAATTTTTCATTGTTTTTCATCACCTGAATAAAGAAACTTACTAATCTGTATCCTGACGGTGTTTTATACTGCGGCCATTGTTTAAAAATATCCGCAGTATTTGCCGCCTTTTTGATCTCATTCAATCTACACTGACTGCATGCTCTCCAATTAAAATCAAACTCTTCCGAATTAAGGTTATCATATTTTAATGACCTGATGTATCTTTCAGAATCGACCTCTGGAACTGAAACAGTAAATATATTGCATATGAAATTCAGTAACATATTTTACAGTTTGACAAAATATTACCTAATTCTTCTAAATTCTCCTGCAACGACTTCTCGGTTGAACTTTCTAATGCTTTTGAAAACAGTTTTGAGGAATTTTTCAAGTTATTAAACTTATTGTAGATCTTTCCTCTTTTACTCGTTCGATAAAATTCCTGCAAACAGATTTTTCGTTTTAATATTTTAAAATTTCTTAAGAAAAATGCAAATTTACCAACTTCTCTCCAGGAAATCGTTCAAGAATTTGCTTTTCAAAACTATAACTATTTGACAAAGAAAGATGAATATTGTTGTCATAGAAATAATGCGCAATCATAGTTATCAAAGAGTTGCGTTGGTCTTCAGTAAATTTTGAGTTGTTTTCGAAAATTTCACATAAAAGTTTTCCTTCTGGGCTGTCATTTAATATGGTGAATAGTTTTATATTTTCTGTCAAAGAAGTCGGTGAATATGGTTAATTTCTCGCGGACGATACTGATGGTGATCTTCTAAAAGATGATGGAGATTTTCAATAATTTTTCAATATGGCGCACCTTCATGATTTTTAGGATCTCGATATTAATTTTTTGTGCTCAAATATAACAGAAAAACGATATTAAATATAAATTATTTTATGACACAGTATTTACATACCTATGAGATCATCAAAAAGATTTTCTAACTTCCAATCTTTTAAAAGTTGCCTTAATTTTTCGTTATTGAACAAATCATTATTTGTTGTGGCATTTTGTTCTGTTGGAAGAGTTCCTTGATCTGAAGAAAAATTGATATATTTAATAGACGACGGTTCCAAAATAGCGTATGAGCTTGTTGTTTGTGGTATTAGCTGTATATTTGACGCAAAGTCCATAGAATATTGATTGATATTGTTGCTGACAGTCGTTGTCAATATTTGGTTTTGTTTAACGTTCTCATCTAATTGATTATCAGCCATAGTTCTGTAATATGGTATGCTCACAAATATTTAAAATTTAATTAGTCAAATCTTAAATTTTTCAAGAAGATTATAAGTAAAACTGTTGCTTAAAATATATTAAAATATTTCAATTAAAAAAAATTAAGTCTTTTTGGGTTATCTATAATATAAAACGATTTGTACGGAATTACAAAATCAAATATGAACTATTTTTTTTAAAACGTTTTTATTCTTGTCTGTCTGTCTGTTCGGTACAAATTTAAAAATTGATTTTAAACCAACTTTTTGATGAGACAGAGACTTGAAAAATAGGGTTTAAGAATAACGGTTTTTGGTCCATGGGATGCTGAGATACAGCTCTTTGAAAAAAAATTTTAAAATTTCCATATAAAATGTATGGTATACATTTGTATACTCACGGTTAAATTTGTGACATTCTTGATCAGGCAATCCTAGGGTTAAATAACAATACAATTGAGGGAAAAGTTCATTGCAAAATAAAATTTGTAGGTACCTACTAATATAACAATATTTTTAGTTAAGTTTTGTCTTCTTCTGGTTCACTTTGTTTTAAATATTTTAAAAATTATTAGTACATATGTACTTACATATTATACATACTTATATTTCCGAATATACGAGTATACCTACATATTTTTTAAAAATTATAAAAATAATTGATCTATTAGTTAAACTCATAATACCCACATAATGTGATAATAAAAAATTTTTCTAAACTTAAGTTGAATTACATACATATGTAGGTATACATATATCTACTACAAAAAATTAAAATAAATTCTTCTTTTCAGAACGAAAATAAGTTAAAATTAGCTTGAATATTTAAAAAAAAACTTTTAAAACGAATACTTTTTATAAATAAAATGCACTGTAAATTTCTAAATTAAAAATTGATTATAAAGCCTCTGTAACTACGATGATATTCGAGTAAGGAGTTGTTCGAGGACGTTTCGAAAGTTTTTCAGTAACTTTCTTCGTTCTTTAAATGCATATTTTTCGAATATTCCATCATATTTAATTATTTTCAAGAAAAGGATCGATTCTAGACAGAAAGCCTTCTATTCACTCATTCCAAATCCGAAAACCCCATGTAAATCCGTTCACGTTTACTACCCTAAAACTCTCCTCAAATTCACAATTACGTCACGAACATCACTCTTACCCACAAAGGAGTTTAGTCAAGGGTTAGTAAGTGGATAAAAAGTATATAATAAAAAACATGAAATTTGACAACAACAAAAATCATAAAAAGGAGTAAAATTTATATCCGATTTAATAAATTTATTATTTTATAAAAATTAAAAAAATGATTTAGAAGCAGAATATCTTAAAAAATATGAAAATTAAAAATTTTGTGATCAGTTTTAATTACAAAAGAACGAGCTTAGTATATGACAAAAAAATATCTTCATATACTGCTAGTAGTTCACGATCATAGACGCTATATTTAATTTCTGCAGATCTTAGTCTTCGAGAAAAAAATCCCATTGGTCTCCATTCACCATTTATTTGCTGTTCTAATGATGCTCCGATTGCCACATCTGATGCATCCGTACATAGTGCTAATGGTACACCTTTTCAGTATGTTCAGTCCAAGGAACCGGTCGTTGATAATTTTTCTTGGCGTCATGTAGAAGTTCATTGAGTGATGTTCGAAAATGTACAGCTTGAATCGTCGTAGTTCTACTAATGATTTTGGTTTAGGATATGATGTAATTGCGGCTACTCGTTCCTGCGGTGGTCTAATGTTTTTAGAATTAATGACATAACCTAAGTATTCTACTTCAGGTTGTCCAAATTTGCATTTTTTTGTATTGATTGTTAAGTTGTTTTCATGCAGACGTTTGAAAACATCTTTTAAATGTACTTTATGTCTTTTGACATGATCAGTATGTCATCAATGTAACAATAAACATAGTTAAGATCTCGAAAAATTATATCCATAAATCTTTGAAGTGTCTGTGTTGCATTTCGCAACCCAAAAGGCATGACTGTAAATTCAAATAATCCAAAAGGTGTTGTTAATGCAGTCTTTTGGATATCATTTTGAGTCATTGGAATCTGATGATAAGCTCTTACAAGGTCTAATGATGTGAAAATGGTTTTACCGCTTAATTTTTCAGCAAAATCATAAATGTGAGCAATAGGATAACGATCAGGTACTGTTTGAGCATTTAATTTCCTGTAGTCTCCACAAACTCTCCAACCACCAGTTTTTTTTGGGTACCAGATGGCTGGGGGAAGCCCATTGACTGCTTGACGGGCGAAAAATACCTTGCTCAAGAAAATGTTGAAGTTCAGCATGAGCAGCTTTTAATTTATCACCATTTAATCTACGTGGACGTTCAGCAACTGGTGGTCCGGTAGTAACTATATGGTGTGATACAGACTTAACTGTGGTTACTTTTTGCTTGCACGGAAAGGTGACATCTTTGAATTCATTCAATATTGTGCTGTATTTTAAGCTATTGTCAATGGTAGAGATGCCAATCGTCGCCGATTTGCATATACTACCTTTAGTGGTTATCTTCGTGGTTGAATCAATTAGTTGTTTTCCATTTAAATCGATTAACAGGCCATAATGAGCAAGAAAATCTGCTCCAATTATGGGTAATTGAACATCTGCGATGATGAAATTCCATTTAAATGCACGTCTGAGACCCAAATCAACTTTTATTATTAATTCACCGTATGTGATTATCTCTGTAGAGTTTGCTGCAAATAATGTCAAAATATCTGGTTTTACTTTGTATTTTACAAAAGATTTTGGTACAATTGAAAGATCTGACCCTGAGTCAATTAAGAATTTATAATTATTTTTTTTATCCCTAATGAATAATCTATACTGTGTTTTAAGGCTGTTACTATTTCTGTTGTCGTCTACAGCCCCACACAACGACAACTGATTTAGTTTTTCCGGTAAATTTGTGCATTGAAAAGCACAAGGTTTCTTGCATTTGAATACATTTTTACCAAACTTTGTGTGATAAAAACATGTTTCATTTGTACTTTGTGATGTCTGTGATCTTTTATGAAAATTACTTCTTGATTTTGATCTACTAGTACGTAGATTTCCATATTCTTTACAACTTATGTCATTTTGTTTTTTAAGCAAGTTTAGTAACTCGTTTGTCTGTTTTTCTAAATGACTCAATCGTTTATTGACATTATCATTAGCCACGATATTGCATTCTAAATTTTCTTTTTCTTCAATTCGAGCCAAAGATGAACTCTGTTCTATAATCGTATCAGCAATTTCTGCTAATTTATTCAGATCGGCATCTGTGGCAGAATTGAAGAATAGCTTCTGTGGTATCATTTAAAGCTGAATTTATCATCTCCCTTAAGAGTTGAGATGGCTTACGATTATTTAAGGATAGTTCTGAAAACAGCTTGTTTAACTGTGTTTTTTTTTGAATCTGAAAAACGTAAAACAAGTTGTAATTTAATAGAATTATACTTATTTGATGTTGGAGGTGTCCTGATGATGTCTGTCACTTGTTTAAGAACGTCTGGATCATGTAAAGATGCTAAAACTGTAAAGTACTTCTCCTCATCTGAGTTAATACGATTGGTGAAGAAAATTGCCTCGATGTGAGCGAACCACAACTCAGGTTCATCTATCCAAAAAGGAGGTAGTTTTAAGTTTGTTATTCTAGGCATACCATCACCTTTTTCTGTTGACTCAGCTGTTGTAATGTGAACGAAAGGTTTTTGTGGAAATATACCGGGTTCACATTTTATTTTAATTTCTTGTTGTACCGGAAAATTAATGCCGGTGTTTGCTTCCTTCTTAAAAGGGTTCATGGCGTCCTTTTTTACAAAAATTGTCGGGGTCACCAATTTATAGCTGATGTAATGTGAACGTCGGGGTCACCAATTTATAGCTGGTATTCGTTATTATTCGAAATATTCAACTATAATAACTCATTTACTACAATGATGAACAATTTATTTATTATAATTCACTATGAAATACAAATTTAACAATTGGTTTTAGTAGCAAAAATGATATTTATTGAGACTGTTGAAATGGCGTCTGTTCGGCTTCAGTTTCAACGTGAGAAGAAGGATCCCAACTTCCATGTGTCAACAAATTATCGTAGGCGAACAAATATTACGAAAAGTAATAATTTGTTTTCTTTTATTACGATGATTTGTTGCTCTGGTGGTGAGATCCGGAAACACATCTGTTGATGGTGTTGCCACAGAGAGTGATCGTCAGCGTCATCTCTTGAAGAGTTTTAGAAATGTTAGCAAAGACAATTTCAATTTATTTTCCGTCACGAACTTAGTACTACAAAACAAAAAGTGAACGGAAAAATTGTCTTGACGGAATTCGGCCACCTTTTTTTTACATGTATTTTAAATGGGAAACAAAATTCCGCCATGAACACAATACTTAGCTTTATAGGGTAAAATATAGAAAATTTGGTTGACAAAAAATTGCAAAGTAAGCTACGACGTAATTTGTATAGCACAATAAAAAATATTTAAAAAAAGCAAATAGTAGTTATGTTGCATGTTCAGTAGGTAAAAAGTGTTTGGATTTCATTCGTAAAGTAAATTTCTAATTATGAAGTAGGTACGTAGTGAATATTAAAAATATTGAATATAGTGAATATTAATACATATTAATATTAAACTAATAATAATATTAAAATATAAAATAAAAAGTATTACATCAAAGTAAGATTACATGCATGTATGACGAAATGAAAAAAGTAATGAACATGACTACTGACATTAATTAACATCAATGAATTCATTGAAACGAGAGTAATGCAGAGAGTAATTTATGTACAATTGTATATATCGTCGGTTTGCAAGAAAAGTGGCACAACTCAAAATTGAAATTTTTCACAATCGAAATTTTAAAACAATGACTCAGTTCAATAGTGTTAACTTTAGAAAATATATTTTGTTCAATTTAACAACTTATGTTATTAGAATAAATTGTTAACCAAAAAAAATATCACACTGTTTAACCAGATACAACGCCTCTTTTTCTTTTGCATCCTACAAAATTCACAATTGTTGTGCCACATTTCTTGCAAACCGACGATATGTACATTGGCCTACATTGTGATTGTCGTGACGTCGTCGACATAGAGTCGATTCTCGAATTTGGTATTGTGAGTGTCGATTTGACTCGATTAAATCGTCATTTTTAGACGATGACATTTACATTGACGATTCACCTGTTTACTTCATAAATTAGCTTGTTTATTTGTTATTTTGTTATTTATTTTTTCACAAATGTAAGTAATAATTTTTATTTAATTAGTTTTAAACATTTTATGCATGATTTAATATTTTCTTAATTAAAAAATATACACTAAATGCAATATATACACACGAATAAGAAAAAAACATTTGAAAATCACAGCTGTCAAACTATAAATTGAATCACAATATAACACTTACAACACTTATTGATGACACATCTTCTGAATCTTCTGATATGTATATGGCAGTACAAATACAGGTTGTCGATAGTGTTCAATAATATCGCGACAAATTTTCATCGACGAAATCATCGACTTCATGTCGACGACGTCACGACAATCACAATGGGGGCAATGGGGCCCTATATTTGTTGATCGGCTGTGAAATTTGAGCAAACAGATTTTTAGTTGTGCCAAGTTTAGATCTTGTAGGTTTTAATTTTATCGACGTGCTGTTGAAATTAATATCTAACATTGTTGCTTTGTATTTCACAAGGGAAATATCATCTTTATCATTAAAATATCATTAAGACATTTAATTTATGAAAACGTAACTTTTTGAATGTGCAAGAAAATTATTCTCTTTCATCTGAATTAATTAAGTTTAATTTTTTTCATGGTGAATATTTTTCAACTGTGAAATCAAATCAGTAGATTTGCTGTTATTAAACACATTCCCGTATACATTTCATGACTGTGTCTATGTACATACGACAAATCAAGAATATTTGAATTTATCAAGTATCAATGCCGTATGTTATTACTACAGTAGGTTGCATTCGGCAAACCAATATTAACAAATTTTTAATGAATTAGTAATGTATGTTTCAATCTATATACATACAGCAGACCAAGACCACCTTTTATATGAGAATATCGCCGTAAGTGCAAAAATTTGGTCTTTACGGCAAACCAATAATATTTTTTCGTAAGAATGTGCGATATACGCTAAAAATCATACCTAAAATATCGGGAAGTATACTACTTATTCAAAAACGGATGAAAAATTTGAAATCAGCATGGTCGAAAATCACCGAATCAATCTATAACTCTAAATTCACAAAAATGTCGTATACGGCAAACCAATATTTAAGCGGCATAGTTTGTTTGGTGCGTGGGCCTGTTGAAAATTTGGTGGTGGCATCCTTTTCTGGTGAACGAATTGTAGTCTGGGGCGATTTTGATAGTTTATCACTCGAGATTGTATTGAGCGGTCTACGTTCATGGATAAGGATGCATATAATATCTGCGATTCGATTTATTGTTGTGATTTGCATGCTGAGCGCGTAAGTATTTTTTAGTTCCAAGCAAAGGTGGAGTGGTTGAGGAAAGTCAACAGGTTCCTTTATGCTAAGTAATCTAGAAAAATCGCTTTTCAATCTTCCAATAAAAGTATCCAACGCCTAATATCTGTATGTTTGGGTGGGGTTTCTCATACTTTCAGCACTCATTTTCATTGATGAGAGTTTGTTTAGTCATTTGGTACTCCAATCTTCCTAAATTTTGCTTAGCAGAGTAGTGAAGGGTGAGAAATTTTGATACTCTTTTCTAATTTATTGGGATATTGTATGATTTGAGTACGACATCAGCTTGACCTACAATTTTGTTGCAAAAGGCACTCAATGAAGGGGTACATTTAGAGGACTCCATAAATCGTCTAAATGTGTTTAACGCTTTTATTGGAATATCTCAATAAATATTGAAAATTTTTATGATATTACCAATTTAAGTTAAATTTTTGTCAAATATAAATAAGGAATTAAAATTCGTACAGAAACTTTTTTTTTAAATTTTTTTCTGAACAAAAAAAAAGTTGAATTGATTTCTGCAGAATTCAAAACACCCCATATGTTAAAATTTTTAAGTACGTTTTTCAAGGTTGACAGAGATATATATTTTTAGAATTTCCTACTTTATATGTATGTGAAGTTATCATAAATCATCGGGTACTGCTTCTGTAAGCACAATACTGACTTCCAAAAGTAAAAATAGTATAGTTCTGTAAGTACTTCTTCAAACTCACTTGATGTGATTTCGTGTTATCAGTGATTGAAGTAATTCCTGGTAGGGCAGACAGGTGCAATTATTTATTTCCTATGACATTTGTGTGCATTACTTCTAGGGAACTCTTCATTGCATTGATTGGAATCTAACCAAGAAGTAGTTCAAGCTTTTGAAACTATAGTTTGTATTTGAATATACTTGTACACTCACAAAACTATAAAATTGACTTTCAGGATTATTGGTGTTGGAAAACTTTCAATACACATTTCACTGATATTAAATTGATACAGTATAGGTCTACTCGGACTTGTGGTGTATGCTAAAGTAGGTAAAATAGAAAATTCTAAAAAAATACTTAAAATTGTAAATTTCTGTTTTTTTTTTTTTGCATGTGAGTCATATGTAATTTTATCAAGGATATCAGAGAGCTTATATGTGTAAAGTAGATAGATGTCGATAATCGGCTCATGAAAATACCTTAATATATGTATACAGGGTGATTCCGTTACGGTGTCCGACCGGGAAACTACGGATAGGTCTCGGCGAGGGGAACAAAAAATCGTATTGGTGGGGGGGGGGGGGAGGGAAATCTCAACGATTTCGGAGTTAGAGGGGGTTAAAGATTTTTGGTACTTTTTTCATATTTTACCCTATAACTTTTTACAAGGGCACGCTAGGCTCGCCAACTCTTTTACATAATTGTGAAGGAATCCTGTGCCTTTCCATCAACATCTTACCTGCTGCTGTGTATCCGACCATTCAGAAGTTATAAGGCCTCAAAACCATAATTTTGTCATTTTTTCACAGATTTTTTGACTTTAACCCTGCTTTACTCAAAAAAGGCTTGAATTAACGCTCATTTTTTATTGCAAAAAATGAAGGCCCAATTAATTCTTAATTAATTAATTAAAATGCATAGTTTGTATGTATGTATGTATGTATTTTTTGAAAAAAATTAAGATAGCAAATCGATGTAGAATTAATTGGGCCTTCATTTTTTGCAATAAAAAATGAGTGTTAATTTAAGCCTTTTTTGAGTAAAGCAGGGTTAAAGTCAAAAAATCTGTGAAAAAATGACAAAATTATGGTTTTGAGGCCTTATAACTTCTGAATGGTCGGATACACAGCAGCAGGTAAGATGTTGATGGAAAGGCACAGGATTCCTTCACAATTATGTAAAAGAGTTGGCGAGCCTAGCGTGCCCTTGTAAAAAGTTATAGGGTAAAATATGAAAAAAGTACCAAAAATCTTTAACCCCCTCTAACTCCGAAATCGTTGAGATTTCCCCCCCCCCCCACCAATACGATTTTTTGTTCCCCTCGCCGAGACCTATCCGTAGTTTCCCGGTCGGACACCGTAACGGAATCACCCTGTATATAATACATATAATGAATAATAGGCCTGGCCAGATGTGTAGGTGAGATTTTGATTTTGGAAAAAAAAACAGATATGCTACTAATTAAGTTACAACTTTTTGAAATTTTTATTTTTTTCAATTTCAAATATCTATACTCCTCATCCTTCTAAAAAATCCATGTCTTATTTACAATCAGCATGTCCGAAACATTATTGCACAGATTTTTGTCTTAATTTGTTCACTTGGCAATAAGAGATTGAAAATTGGACAAGGTGTTTTTCTGATGCTTTTGATTACTATAACTAAGGTTTTAGGACAAAATGCTGTGGTTTATGTTTAAAAGTCTTCGACTAAATTATATTCTCAAATTATGGAATAAATCAAATTTTATCACAAAAGGCATGCTCGTAACGTATTCGAATTTAAACTATTCCAAATATTAAAAATATTAACAGTAAGTTTTAAAATTAAAATGAAACTCCGAGTGTTACAGCTATTTAATTCTACATTCTACTTTAATCTAATACTTTGAAAATAAAAAGGTCAACAATTATATATACCATGTATAACATGCTTTTGATTTAGTAAAATTTGTAGTTAGAAATGTTGAAATTGAAAATGCAAAAAATTATTTACAACAATAAACTTTAAAGAAGTTTAACAAATTTATAATTGTCGTAAACTTTGGAATAAGTTTTAATATTTTTTGAATAAAAAGACTATTGAACTGTTTAATAGTTACAATGCCTACCAACAAAGCAATTATAGAATATAATAAAAATTGAAATGCAAGAAAAATATTTATAAAAAACATGACACAATATAAACAACATCAATAATATAAACTTTTTATATTTTTTCTTTTAAATGCATGGAAAATGCGCAGTTTTTGAAACTTTTTTCATTTATTTTTCTTTTACATCAACATATGAGGTATTATAAGGCAAATAGTAAATAAATATCATATGCATGTACGTGGTGCGGTCCATAAGTTCTTAGCCTCATATATTAAAAAGCGGGTATTCCCGATCCCGAAACTCTTTTATGCATTAGTAAAGACAAGTTTCAACAAGTAATTTGTGCAGTTTCAACATATATCCAATAAAAATTTTATCCATTACAGCATCGATGTGGTATCCAATGTATATACGTGGTATATTTCAGCCTTCATCATTGATTACTTTTCTCTCAGCGATTTCATTAGAAAGTAATTGTCTGAAGATAAAAAAAGACTAAAACTTTTTTGGCACTTTTGCCAGAAACTAAATATAAATTAAAAAATAAAAAAATTTCATTGATTCACTGAAATTACAACCACTGAATATTCTTCCCTAAAGGGTACTACTCAGCTGAAAATAAATAAAAGTTGAAAATGTGGCTCTTCACAGATGGCGTTGGCTGTCCTTTGGAGACCTTTTATTTTCATATCCAACCGAAATAAATGAAGTTCCATTTATTTCGTCCGGAAAATGAAAATAAATTTATTGTTTGACATTTGTGAAGCTAGGTAGTAACCTAAAAATCGTTATTTTTGTGATTTGTGATTTTTTTATGTTAAGTTTTTTTCATCTGTGTAGATTTCTTCTTATTTTTGTAGATTTCTTCTTATTTTTGTAGATTTTTTAGTTCGTTCCGAAATAAATAATTACCCTTTAGAAATAAATAGTAAAAATAAGAAACTGAATTCAGGTCGATCTAAGTACTATGCTATAGTATTTTCACATTTGACAGTTAGTATAGGCAAGATAGGCAAGCTTGTCTATATTCTTTCACAAATTGTTTGAATAAATCTGTGTCATGTGTGGAAATTTTTTAAATTATATGATATCTTACCAAGGGCTGACAGGTTAAAATTTTTTTTCCTTTTCGGTTTTATAAAAAACAGTTAATTGTGAGAAATTAAAAAAAAAAAAAATCAATAATATGATAAATGTGAAACAAAATAAATTCACTTGAGTATATTATTAGTACTGAACTCACTTCTACGATAATAATGAAAGTAGTTTGAATCAGAGATATTTATGTTTTAAATAAACGGTAGATTGATTTGGACTTGTAATTACTGAATTTTTGATATTTTTTTGTATTTCAGTAACATACAATAAAATAAATCCGTTTGATATTAAGTATTTGGATATTTAATATTCCAATTGTATTATCGAATAAAATTTATTTTTATTATTATTATTTTTTTTTCGCAATTTACACCATTTTTTTAAAGATTCAAAAGCGTTACGTTTTTTCTAAAAAAGAATAAAATTTTGCTTAATTTAGAATTTCAAAATGTTTAAATTTAAATTGTAATGTAAAGTATTCAGGTTTGATAATTTGATTTTGAAGAATTATGTATATGAAATTAAAGTAACGAAATTATAAACAATCACTGTAAAAAAAATTTCCTACATTAAAACTAGGAAATCAGGTTTTCTACTATCATTGTATTCAAATTACATCGTTCAGTAATTTAAAAAATTTTACTCTTTGTCAAAGTAATTTCTTTACTTTCTTTGTCTATTTTTTCCTTTTTCAATGGAGTTAAACTACTCGTTGTGGATTCAATACATATCATTCAATAGGAGAATTACAATTCTAACGAAGTAAATTTACTACAATAAGAAGAATTTACATTAAATAATAGTAAATTTACTTGAACAAAGTACTTAAATTTACTCAAAATTTTACATTTTACTTAGAAAAAATGTAATGTTACACATTTTTGGTAATATTGCTACAAGAATAGTTATAAAGTTTAATATATGTAGATAAAAAAGGATATGTTAACCAAGATGAGTATACTATGATATGTATAGGTTCATTTAATTTATACGAAAATTCATAATTTTATATATCAAACATCAAATAAAAGTTTTATTAAAATAAAATATAAAATTAACAATTACGTCGTCACGCTCTGTGATAGACAACATTGAACTGGAAGATGTATGTCATTTTATCAGAATAAAAAAATAAATAGGAACTTTAAAAGAATAAGATGATTCACTTTTACGTTTCGTAAAATGTGATTTTTTTATGAGAAAATAATATTTTAAAAATTTCATGAAATTCGCAAATTTTGCAATTTTAAAATTTTTGAATTGTGTGTGAGAAATTGTTGAAAGAATTTTTTTCAAGCATCAAATTACAAACGAAATATAAGAAACATAGCGTTATGTTGCGAATGGTATAGACGTAATTAGACCCTTCTTAGGATTCTGCTCCAAAGAATCAATTGGTTTTAATTAAATTTTTATGTTTGTTTTATTTGCTTTATACTTTATGTGCGCAATGATTTTTTTTACATTACATTGTTTTTTGATTTTATTAGTTCAATTATTTCTCTATTTTATTATATATTTTTAATATGTACATCTTTAATTGAAAAATTTGGTTAAGTAGTTTTGATTGGTTAATTACTAAAACTTGGTATTACTAAGTTATTATTGGTTACAAAATTTTCATATCATTTATCTTTACTTTTCAGTTTTCAAATTTAATAAAATAGTTTCCTGACAAAGTTATTTCATAATATTATCGTAATTGTGTATAATTTTAGTTTTAGGTATATTTTTTGTATACTATTTTTCTTTTTGGAAGTCAGTATTGTGCTTATGGAGGCAGTACCCGATGAGTTTTTTGCCTTGGTAATATTTAATTTAAAATATTTCCCTCGACTAAAATTGAGATCTGATCACCCCACACACGAGACAGATTTATTCAAACAATTTGTGAAAGAATATAGAAAAGTATGCCTATCTTGCTTGTACTGACATCCAAAAAGAAAACTAGTATAATTAAAATGTTATTAGTGATAATTTCGATAATTTTATTTTTTTTGAAATTATATTTTGCATTTTCTTCAAATATTTGCCATGAATTTTCGGTTTTTCTTACAACTTTAAAATCTCTTTTTTCTATATTTTCATATTTTCATTTTCATTTCTCACTCATTTCTCACAAACACTTTATTTTTCAAATTTAATTTTTAATTGTTTTTGTTTGGAACTGGCTCTATAAAGATGCTGTAAAACTTACTTTTTTAATAATTTGGTAAACACAGTACAAAAATTATATGATCATTACATTATATAAAATTATTTAAGTCTTATTGTACACCATATCTGTAATTGTTATAATATACGAGTATTCATCAATTTCTCTTTTTGTTAAGATATTTCTGCCTATAATTCCTAATAGATTTTCTTTAATCGTATTCAATTTAAATTCGTATTGAATATTATTTAACTAATGACAATAAAATAGCAATCGTCATTATTACCTGGAATAATATCATTTTCATATTTGTATTTTCGTTTTACTTGGTCTTTATAGTATTTTATTCTTTTAGCGTCTTCGTAAGAGCCTTTTCCTACTGTCTTATGCCCTAACTTTTTGTATTTAGGTTATAATTTGAATGTTTTTGTAATTACATTGCTTGATTCTATAAGTGATTTTTAGTTATTAATGGCCAGTTCTACAGTCAAAGCTTGAGCAGAGTTTAACTCTTAAACTAAGTTTAAGCACTTTTTTCAGTTTTACAGTGAAGGTTTAATTGTTAAACTGGGTTTAACTTAAGCCGTACGAATTGAGAGCTTAAACTCTACTTAAGGTTTAAGTAAAAGCAAAGAGTAGATACTAATACACAGTGATGGATGTTGACGTGTCAACAATCATAATTTGACTGACACCGTCAACAATCGATATTTTTGTCAACAATTAAAAATTGTCAACAATGTGTCGACAATGTGTCAACTATCCTATCCTATCCGTAAGTCGAAACGTAACTGACGTATGTCTAATCTGTAATCAAATCATTCTAACTAAGCCAACCTAATCTTGAAAAAACTGAAAATTTGAAGTGATTATATTTAATAATTTATATATATAATATAATATATTAATTATATATAATAAAATAGAATAAAAATTTATAAATATAAAGTATAAATAAACTATAAATTATGAAAGCAACTAAATCATTTAGTTGTAAAATAAATGGACGTCCTAAAAATGTTATGTTTAAAGAATTTTTTTATGTTTATAAATTTTATTTTTCCTTCATTTGTTTTGAAATTTTTATTTATGGAATATAATTAAATAAAAATGAAATCGTTAACTTGACGTTAATAGTCAGTGTCAACAATGTCAACAATGCTAAGTAAACAATACAATTGTTGACGTAGAATTGTTGACGTGCCCATCGCTGCTAATACACTATGGTAAAAGTCAAAAAAAAAGGAAAACAACTGCCATCTATCTTTCTGTTTTGTCCCTAAATTTATTATAAATTGAAATTTATAAGGAAAAGTGTTAGAATGTCACAACAATTGCCACTGCCATCTAGCGGCTATACAATGACATCTACAAGTTCCACAAGTTCCATTATAAATTCATTCGCAATGATAGGTTCAATTCAACCATGATACAAGTACTAAAGGTAATGTAATTTCTTCTTCTTGAAAGCTTTAACATGACACTTGTGACTTTAGCGTTTGTAAACTTTCAAATTTTTATTTGTATTTCAGATCTTGCGTTATAAATATTTATGAATATTGTAGAATTATTATAGTATTTTTATTAATGGATGTCAGTACAGGCAAGATAGGCATACTTTTCTATACTCTTTTACATTTCGTTTGTATAAATCTGTCTCGTGTGTGGGGTGATCAGATCTCAATTTCAATCAAGGGAAATTTTTAAATTAAAAATTACCGAGGGCTGCCAGATGAAATTTTTTATTTTTTTTCAATTTTACAAAAAAGCAGGTAATTGTGGGAAATTTAAAATAAAAATAAAATTAATAATATATACAACAAAATTATTTACTTGAATACATTATTAGCTTTAAAATCACTTTAATTCACCCACTTTTACTTACTTAATTTACTTGAAACGTTTGGATTTTTACAATAAAAATACCTTAGTAAAACGAAAATAAATTAAGAATAACAATAAAAAACCAATAACAAAGTATGTAAATCGAAAATTCATACAAAATTAATGGAAATTTCTGCATAAGAGATCAAAAATATCTACGGTGTTGATGAAAGTAGTTTTAATCAAGGATTTTTATGTTTTCATTTAACGATAGATTGATTTTGCCTTGTAACTACTGAGTTATTGAATTTTTACTTTTTGCTACTTTTTTGGTATTTCGATAACATAACAAACAACAACAACCAATTTCATTAGTCAAATGATAAATCAAATGATAAATCGGTATGTGTTAAGTACACTTAATAAAATATATCTTTTGTCGTTTGATATTATTTTGATATTCAATATTCTAATTGTATTATCTCAATAAATAAAATTTATTTCTAACTATTATTGTTTTTTTTTTCACAATTTACACAATTTATATAAAGATCCAAAAGCAAATTACGTTTTTTTTAAAATAATGATAAAAATATTGTTTGATTTTTTAATTTAATTTAAATAATAATACGAAGTTTCGGGCTTGAAAAATGTAACGAAATTACAAACATAAAAAAAATATCATAGATGAAAAAGGATAATTTAACAAATACGAGTATTTTATTATTATACTTATGTATGCATACATTTAATTTAAAATCAAATTTATATTGAAAACATAATTTTATAAATCAAACATAAAAAAAATATTTATTAAAAATAAAATATAAAATAACAATTACGTAGGAATATTAAAAATAATAAATTTAAATTTTACAATAAAATTAAAAATACTGAATATCAATTATCATAAATTAATTTTTTATTAATCAAGGCAATACTTTCAATAGCTACGGCAATCCTGAAATTTTATCATTTTCTTTTATACTCATCTTCCCGCTGACACGAATCAAACAACATTTAATTACTACTTTGAGTGGACATCGGCTGCGCAACGAATTTATATTTTTTACTTCGGTTTTTTATTTTTCATAAAAACAAATGGCGACAACTGAATAAATTTAAATCAGTTGTCTTCACGCGATGTGATAAACAACATCAAATGGGAGGATGTACTTCTTTTTTTCATAATAAAAAATAAATAAAAACTTAAAAAGTACAGGATGATTCGTTCTTAGAAATTAAAAAATTAGCGAACAAAAATTGGAATATCTCATTGAAAATTGAAAATTTTTATGATATTTCCAATTTGAATAACTTCTTTATCAAATATAAAGATACAGGAATATGAAATGCGTACAGAAACTGCTTTTTTTAAAAAAATTTTTCTGAACAAAAAAAGTTGAAATGATTTCTGTACAACTTGAAACACCCCGTTAGCATATTTTAAATTTAAAAAGTACCTTTGTTAGGGTTGACAGAAATATGATTTTTAGAATTTCCTACAAACAATTATATGTAAAATTATCACAAACTCCTTGGGTACTCCGCCATAAGCACAACACTGACTTCCATAAATAAAAATACTATAGTTATTATATTGTTATAAATTTGTATTACATTTTTTATTTTTAATAAACAATAGTTTCATTAAAATGGTGTGGTGTAGTGTTAAAAATTGCCAAAATAATTCAATAGAAAAAAGTGGTGAAGATCATATAAAATTTCATCAATTTCCGAAAGATGTGATATTCTGTAAAGTTTGGATTAATGCTTGTGACAAGAAAGACATCAATTTAAAATACGCCAAAATTTGTTCAATTCATTTTGATGAAGACAGTTATGAATTAAAAGATAGACTTTTGAATATTCCTATGAAAAAAAGGAAATTAATTTCATCCGCAGTACCGACTCTTTTTTTACCAAATGAAGTAAAGAAAGTTTTAAGTGAAAGAAATATAAGATCTGAAAAAAGAATGAGAAGAAAAGATGTACAAGATTTGTTAATTGAAGCAGAGTAAGTAAAAATATTTGTTATAGATTATAGGTATATATTTTTTATACAACAATTAATATTTGATTTAAAGAAATCAGGCTCAGAAGATGGAAATTGAAAAAAATCCAGAGGATATACAGAACATAAGTGTTTCAGGAAAGATTCTTGTAGACCTTGAAGTTGAAACTGAGTAATAACTTGTTATATTCATATTTTGCAAAAATTTTATTAATAATAATTAAACTTCTTAGGGGAGACTTAGACAGTATTTATTTACTAGAAATTCGAGAATTACAGCGACAATTAAATGATTTAAAGCACAAATGTCTGGTGTTAGAATATGAAAACAAGAAGTTGAAAGATGAATCTCTTCAAATGAATTTTATATTTAAAAACATTTTCACAAGTGGTCAGCTAAAAAAATTAAAAACTGCACCTCAGTCGAAGCACTACAGGTGGAATTTAGAGGACATATCCTCGGCAGTTTGTTTATATTCTGCAGGACGCAGATCTTATAGATATTTGTATAAGCGAAAATACCCTTTGGCCTGCGTGAGTACCCTTAAAAAATGGGCGTCTAAAGTAAAAGTCGAACCAGGCATTATTCTACCAGTTCTTCAGATTATGAAGAATACACATTGCAATGAAAAACAAAAGCTATGTGTGCTTTCATTTGACGAAATGAGCATCAAAGCCAGCTATGAATATGACAGAGCCAGTGATATGATCATTAGCCCTTCCAAAAATGTGCAAGTGGTAATGGCGAGAGGACTGATAGAAAACTGGAAGCAACCAATATTTTATGATTTTGACTGCAATATGAAAGTTTCAATTTTAAACAACATAATTATTCAACTTGATAAAATTGGATATACAGTGGTTGCTATTGTATCTGATATGAGTTCAACAAATCAAAATTTGTGGAAAAATCTCTTGATTGGCATTATGAAAACTTGGTTCCAAAATCCAATCAATAATAATAAGAAAATATATGTCTTTACTGACGTGCCTCATTAATTAAAGTTGATTAGAAATCATTTTCTAGATGACGGCTTCATATTGGACGAAAAATTAATCACTTGTCAACCTATAACAGAAGTCCTCAATTGCATTGGTGATGACAATCTAAGATTAATGCACAAGATTTCAAACACCCATATCACTGTACACGGTCCTGCGAGGCAAAAAGTTAAAACAGCTCACAGTGGGAAATTTTACCCAAAAAATGCACTTTATTCATTTATGGTCCGATTTTGATAAAACTTCGTAGGTTTGTCTATTGTATGGAAAGAAAATTGTGTTTTAATTTTTTTTTAAATCCGTTGAGTAGAAGTGGCTTATTGACATAGGTGAAATTTGAACTAAATGTAATATGCAGAAATAACTTTTTACTCTATAAAAAAGCAATATTGAGTTGAAAAATAATTTTCTATTTTGCAAATAACTTTTTCATTTTGAAAGATAAAGCCATACAATTTGACAATTTTTTAGAAAATTGACTGAGCTTTCTTCCTGTGGAATAAAAAGTAAAGGTTATCAAAAGCTTTTCTCGGGCAAAGCAGGGTTAAACACAAAAAATTGACAAAAAAATACAAAATTTTGATTTTGAAGGCATATATCTTTTCAAGAGTTAATAATAGAAAACAAGTAAAGTATCGTTGGAAAGGACAAAGGGTCCTCTACATTTTTTCTAATACAAAGTAAGCCTCTAGAGTGCTTTTATAAAAAGTTATAGGGTGTTTTGTAAAAAAAGTGCAAAAAATATGTCAACGCCCTCTAGCGGCCAAACGGTTGAGATTGACCCTCTCCTCCGATACGATTTTTTATTTGTCTTGATGAGCCCTCTCTATTGCATTATATTTGTAGGTGATTTTTGCCATGTTTTTTTTTTTTTTAGATTGAAGCTCAAATTGTTTTGTGGGTCGCCCTGTGTGCGAAGATGTTGAAGCCGTTGAATGTTACAAAATAGTTGGCACTTTTATATAAGAATTTAACCACTTTTGATACTTGTACAAAAGTCTTTCGTGTTTATAGTGATTTTGTCTAAGTAATTCAAAATACCTACAATAAACAATATTTGTTTTTTCACATCTTCTTTATTTTTCTCACTTGTCATTATTGTTGTCTAAAGTTTGTATTATGAAATCTACACAAATTTCACAGGCTTCTGAATTATTATTATTTCCAAAAAACTTCTCGATTTCTCACTAACATTTAACTATATTCTTTTAACTTTTCACAAATTTTTTACAATAATTTTAAAATATATAAACTTTAAAGTCGCGTTGATTCACTTTGATCTTGCAATTTCAAAATTTTAAAATGCGTTATTATTATTTAAAATTAAAGCTTTATACTCGTATAGTGAAAATATTAGACTAAGAAGTATAAAAAACGATGGAGGAGGGAAAACTACATAAAATTGTATAATAATTACTTCACATATACTTACAATGTACTTAAAACTTAAGTAGTTTGAAATAAGATGACGCATTTTTTTTACAAAAAAAAAGGTACGGAGAACCCTATCTTCAGCTACTTAAGGACGAATTATGTCCAATGGCGGAAATATGCGGATGAGATTTTTTTTTTATTATATAACATAGATGTCCTTTGTATTGAATCTGAAGAGATCTTGGATGAACAAGGATTTGTTTTTTTTAAAAGCCTTTTGAAATATTAACATATGTTAAAATTGGAGCTACAGGTATATATATGAATATTTTTTCCGACTAAAAATTTTTTATGATTTAACCATTACAGGATTAGAAAGGTAATAAAGTGTGACTAACTATTTTCTATTCATTATTTTTTAAAAACATATCATAATATTTTTAGAAGGTACTGATTATGACATATTTTCTAACGACTTTTTCAAAAAACGAACTAACTACGCAGTTTGAGGGCTCATATATCCTTTCTGAGTACACAGGGGCAATTTATAAATTTGAATTTACATACTCCAGGATACTCTAAATAATAAATACAAACTAAAAAACCCCTACTCATACTTTCGTATTATGGCAATTTAGTGCCTTTTTTGGGTAAAATTTCCCACTGTGCAGCTGCTCAATTGATGTCGCATTCTGTCTCTTCTTGTCTTCGACATTGCTTTCAAATAGGTAAACTAAAATCAAGCAATGTTTTGAATTGCGCAGATTTTATTAAATCAATAAATGATTGGTTTGATGTGTTGAATTCAAAACAAATTCATACTGACAGTAGAAAAAGAATGAAGGCGTACGGAATAGCTCTAGAAGAACAAAATAAAATTTTAGAAAATACTAACACAATAATGCTTAATCTTAGGACAGCAAAAAAGAAAACGATGCTACCATTTAAAAAAGGGGTACTTGTAACAAATTGATCGTTAAAAGGGCTGTTTAATTATTTACAACAAAATTATAATATTGAATTTCTTCTAACATCTCGTTTGAACCAAGATATTTTAGAAATTTTTTTTGGTACAATACGTGCTAAAGGGGGACTACATGATCACTGTACTAGTTAAGAATTTAAGTATCGGTTAAGAGCGTTTTTGTTAGGTAACTTACAATAAATTTTAAAATTTTTATTTGTGTTCGTGATGTTCTGGTTTTTGTCTTTCTATTCCACAATAAGATAAAGTAAATATGGGTATGATTTGCATTATCTATCTCTATAAATTTATTTAAAAATATATGTATAACAACAATAATCTAACATTTTTCCAGTATTTACTAATAATTATCAAATACGTAACAACATATAAGAAAAAAAAAAGATTTCAAGTAATTTTATTTTTGTTACTTTTATGTACAGCAAAAATTAGAAATATTTTGAACTCTTCAAATATAGAAGATAATGACACAGATATAGATGAAGTGCCAATGTTAACGGAAGAAATATTGTATCAAATAACATCAGATAATCGATGTGACGATATTTCGCTATGTACATCAAATGAAATAATTCAATTTGATGAATTACATTTAGATGCACTTCAAATCCTGGCCGGCTATATATTGAAAAGATGTAAAAATATAGATAGAAATTCTAATACCAGTAAAAATGATGGAATGTGGACATGGGTAGATGAATTATCTGAAGGTGGGCTGATTAAACCTTCGGAAAAATTTACATCTCTAAAATTAGAACTAGAAAAAATATTTATTTCATCAAAAGACAAAATTGTCAACAATAAAAATATTATAAAGAAACTTTTAAATCTAAAGGTACGTCTTCACTTATACACTTTTCGAGTGGAAATGTAGCTATCCACTAAATGTAGACAAGTGTATAAATATAAACTGCAAAATGTAACCGTACACTTAGTGGAGTGTTACATTTTTTGTGGAATCCTCCACTTAAAAGTGTATATGTCTAAACACAATTTTAAAGAAGTGGAAATAAATGTAGCGAAGTGGAAAAGTGGACAGAATTTGACAGTTCACTTTTAAGTGTATGACTACAGTTTGGTTTGTTTTCAACAGCAGTTCTTGTGTTTTAGTGAGTAAAAAAATTGCAAAAATTAAACAAACAAAATGTTTACAATGTGGTCAAAAGAAATGACAATTAAATTAATAGAATTATTGGAAAATGAAAATATATTATGGAACATTACATCCCCATATTACAAAGATAAAATTAACCCAATACTTTCTTTTTTGTCTTTGTATCTGTTTTTTTCTAATTCTTTTGCGAAGTAAAATCGCAATTAGTTCATATGCAGCGATTTTTGTTAAAGATGACATTTTGTTTATTATTTTCTTTACTTATTATTTTCTTTACTTATTATTTTTTTACTTATTATTTTTTTACTTATTTAACTTCTCTAAACAAACACACGCGACAAAATTACAAAGTGCATTATAAATTTTATTTGACCACTTTAATTTATAAATGTAAACACATATTCCACTTTATTGTATACACTCGAAAAAGTGGAGGTCAAAAAATGGAGACCTACACTTTTTTTCGAATGTAGTACTCCATTAGTGTACAAGTCTAAACTGACTCTACACTTTTGTGGAGTTCTACACTTATTTTCATACACTAAAGTGCAGGGCCGTCTTATGCTATAGGCACAATAGGCACTGTGTCTAGGGCCTACGATTCTACAAAGGCCTACGAAAGTATAATTGACCTTTTTTTTTTTTTTTGCTCGTTAGAAAATTTATTAGACAACTGTAGGAGCCCCGTGCATAGACAACAAATAAACCTTTTTTTTTTGCTCATTAGAAAATTTATTAGACAACTGTAGGGGCCCCGTGCATAGACAACAAATTGACGTTTTTTTTTTTCGCTCTTCTTAATCAAAAGTGCCTACGGCCTACGACAACCTTAAAACGCCCCTGCTAAAGTGTATAAGTGAAGACGTACCTTAAGTAAAAACATTCCTCTAGAAGAAAATGCAAGGAAGTTGTTTTGTAGATGTAGAATTTATTTTACACTTAAAGAAAAAAATAAAAAAACTGACCTAAAAAAAGGAAATAATAAAAAACTTAAATTTTATTTATTGATGTATTGATATAATTACTTTCCGTTTTCTTACTACAAACGCTGACGTCATTAAAAAGAGCTTTACTTGAAAGCGGTCTACCTATGGGTTAAACTAAAGATAGTTAAGCTACAAATATAAATTGACTGAGGAACGAAAAAAAATTTAGGTGAAGCTTAAGCCATGTTTTAGATTTAACTTAAACTCTGCTTAAGCTTCGACTGTGGAACTGGCCATAACTCTTAGTTTTCTCTATATTTATTCATTTTCAATGTATTTGTCTTTACGACTTTGTATTTTTTGAGCTGTTTCTTCGTATTCTTTTGCTTTTATTTTTCCATTAATGAAATCTGTACTATTTTTCTTTTTGGATGTCAGTACAGGCAAGACTTTTCTATATTCTTTCACAAATTGTTTGAATAAACTTGTCTCGTGTGTGGGGTGATCAGATCTCAATTTCAATCGAGGGAAATCTTTTAAATTAAATATTATCAAGGCAAAAAACTCATCGGGTACTGCCTCCATAAGCACAATACTGACTTCCAAAAAGAAAAATACTATAGAAGTCTTTTACCGGTCGTGGAATGGATTGTTTTGTTATAGACTGATACAACTTTTGTACTAAATAATCTAAACTTCTATTTTGCGTATCATTAATGTTTACAAAGTCAATTATTAAATTTAACTATTACTAAAATGCTTACTAATCTGTTACATTTTTGTTTTATTAATTTTATTTTGTAATATTATCTTTATTTCAAAAGTAATTCCTTTTCACTTTTTAACTTTCTGTTTATTGCAATCTTTTCGTACAGACGTGTTTTTCGTACAGTACAATGCCGTTATATAAGAGAGGTTTTTTTAGTTCGAATATTAATAGATTCAATCAAGTGTTTAATAGTGTAAAACATAGAACATAATAAAGAAATAATAATAATAGCAGAATTCATCCGTATTTTTTACATTATTGAAAGCTTGTTTACGCACTATTGATGTAGGTAGTGGTAAATATTGAGATCCTTTAATAGGTTTGTACCAAAACCTTCTATACAGAAGCCGCGCTATGGCTTTCTGCACTAACACAATCAAACACGATAAAAGTGTTGAAACTTCAAAATAGTGATGTAAAAAAAATGTGTTTTAGTTGAATATTTTTGGTTTTTTAAATAAAATATGTATGTGTTAATTTCATTAGTCTCTTCTCGTATTTTTTCTTGCAACTTAGTTATCTGATCCTTGAATTGGTTGAATATATATTTTGCGGTTTCAAAATAATTTTTCTTGAAGTATGGATGCTCGGTGTTTGTGGCCTCAATTTCTAATATTTTTTGATTATTTTCATCAAATTCAATCCATATTTCTTCTATCGCGTGTAACCGATCTAGTAGATACTGCTCAGTTTTTCTAGAAGCGGAATCTTTCTTGAAATTTGTCCACTTTCGTTCCAGCTCACCCCCTAACTCAGATTGTCTATCAAATAACGCGTCCATCACGTCGGGGTCACCAATGTTTAGGCAAAGGCTTTTCTTTACCGTTTACACAAGGAAGTTCAAACCACCTTGCCAAATGAAGCACAAATACAAAATTTGTACCTCTCAATTCCCTAATTTTCCCCAAGTACAAATACAATATCTGTACTAACACCCTATGTTTACCTGAAATAGAATAATTTGTATTCAAGTGCTAACTTGAACACACTACAAATAGTAAACAGATTTGCTACAAAAGACGTGTATGTATTATATCCAAGTACAATACTTGAACATAAAAACTTCAAAATTTACAGTGCCCTTGGCAGCCTCACCAAAGGAAAAGAAAAAGGCTTAAAATCACTGTAAAACAGCTACTGACTCTTTATTGAACAATTACATGCTTTTATACATAAAAATTGCTTATACATCAGTATTGACCACCAATTTTTTTAATCCAATATTTTGTATTGATTAATAATACATAAAAGAATAAAATCATATCAATTGCAACACTAAATCTATATAAAAATTATTTTCACAATGCATTTAATGTACAATTACTTAATTATTTGTATTACAAAAAATATAAGTAAAAAGATAGCGTCATCAAAATTATTATAAAAACTAGCATTTAAAATTTTACCTAAAGTTCATTATGCTGTAATATAATGCTACGTTAGCACATTCTTGTTGCAATGAAAAGTAAAAATTACAATTATAAGGTATTTATAAGAACATTAACTTATGATATAAGGTGTTGATTGTATTAACAGTATGGTTTATAAAAGTTTTAAAATATAATAAATTAACAGTGTTATAATTTTTAAAGTGCACAATAGTCAAAAAATTAAATAAAAAGGTGGAAAATATTGTGCCTTCTTACCTACTTGTAAGAGAAAAAATTAAAGTATGACCACATACCTATGCATGGTGAGGTTATATTATTTGTAATAAAGTGAATAAATTGATTTGATTTAATAAAATTTAATTTATAATAATTCTGATACATACATATATGTATTTATATAAATAATTAAAGTTTGAAGAATAATAATATAAACTTTTTTCTTCTATACATCTATACCTATCTATACATACAGGGTGTCCCGTTTGGTTTGCTTAACCTTGATAACATAGATAGGTCTCATCAAGACAAACAAAAAATCGTATCGGAGGGGGGGGGGAATCCCGACGGTTTCGCCGCTAGAGGGCGTTGAAGTTTTTTTGCTCTTATTTCACGATGTACCCTATAACTTTTTACAGGGGCATTTAAGGGTCACTTTGTATTAAGAAAAAATGTAGAAGACCCTTTGCCCTTTTCAACAATACCTTACTTGTTCCTCTTCTTCCAACTGTTGAAAAGTTACACGCATTCAAAATCAAAATGTTGTGAATTTTTCCCAAATTTTTGTGTTTAACCCTGTCTTTCTCAAAAAAGGCTTAAATTAACCCCAAGTTTTTATTGCAGAAAAAGAATGCTCGATTGATTCTGCACCGATTTGCTACGCTCATTTTTTTCAGAAAGTTCATAGTTTTCGAGATATTAAGGAAGACCTTCTGAAAAAACTGAAAAAATAAGTCTGAAATCATTGGATTATTGGACACGTGTTTTTATTGCAGTGTAAATTAAGAATAGGATCTAGAAGTGCTAATTTTCAAATGAACATATCTCGAAAACTATGAATTTTTTGTGAAAAATTGACATACCAAATCGATGCAGAATCAATCGAGCATTCTTTTTCTGCAATAAAAACTTAGGGGTTATTTAAGCCTTTTTTGAGAAAGACAGGGTTAAACACAAAAATTTGGGAAAAATTCACAAAATTTTGATTTTGAATGCGTGTAACTTTTCAACAGTTGGAAGAAGAGGAACAAGTAAGGTATTGTTGAAAAGGGCAAAGGGTCTTCTACATTTTTTCTTAACACAAAGTGACCCTTAAATGCCCCTGTAAAAAGTTATAGGGTACATCGTGAAATAAGAGCAAAAAAACTTCAACGCCCTCTAGCGGCGAAACCGTTGGGATTTCCTCCCCCCTCCGATACGATTTTTTGTTTGTCTTGATGAGATCTATCTATGGTATCAAGGTTAAGCAAACCAAACGGGACACCCTGTATATTGACATGTGACTAATGAATACATTACCTATGGTGAGGTTATATTATAAAAGTGAATAAATGGAAATGAATTTGAAATGTAAACACAAATATATGAAAAAAAAAATAAAGTGAAGGAAATACAGAACAAATTCATTTAATTTAATAAAATTTTATTTATAAGTTTATATTAATTGTCAAATTATTGAATCAAATCAATTTCTCAAATCATAACATGACCACAAAAATTTATATAAGAAGTCTAAGAAAAAGTAAATAATTGGGTACAAATTCTTTATTGTGTAATGAAGGCAAATAGACACTATATTTGTGATAACTAATAAATTAAATTCTATTAAATCAAATCAATTTATTCACTTTATTACAAATAATATAACCTCACTATGCATAGGTATGTGGTCATACTTTAATTTTTTCTCTTACAAGTAGGTAAGAAGGCACAATATTTTCCACCTTTTTATTTAATTTTTTGACTATTGTGCACTTTAAAAATTATAACACTATTAATTTATTATATTTTAAAACTTTTATAAACAATATTTTATTTAAAAAACCAAAAATATTCAACTGAAACACATTTATTTTACATCACTATTTTGAAGTTTCAACACTTTTATCGTGTTTGATTGTGTTAATGCAGAAAGCCATAGCGCGGCTTCTGTATAGAAGGTTTTGGTACAAACCTATTAAAGGATCTCAATATTTACCACTACCTACATCAATAGTGCGAAAACAAGCTTTCAATAATGTAAAAAATACGGATGAATTCTGCTTTAAATGGACAACTATTTCAACTAAAGATCCTGTAGAAATTCATTTTGATACAGTTTCATCATATACCTAATATGGAAAATATTGCTGTAAATACAATATTCTTCTGAGAAATAATATAATATTAGAATTTGATAATTATTCAGAATTTTCATCGAAAATAACGGATATAGCAATGTTTAAAGATATTGATCCAGAAATTAGTATAAACGTGTACGGTTGTGAAGAGATAGAGTTTAAAAAAATAGTGAAACCGTACTAGTGTACAAAGAATGAGAAGAAAATACATAAAAATTTATTTAGAAAAAAAATTTATAAAGAAAAGGACTCTTGTGCAAAATTTGTGAAATCACTGGTTGAAAATGTATTAGATATTCATAACTATTATTATTAACCCGAAGACGATTGAACCACTCATAGCTTAAGATTTGTCATATATGTACATATATGTATGTAAGAAATATTTAGGTGATTTAAGACAAGCCGACCACTGTCACATTACAGGTAACAGGGGTCCAGCGCATAATGAATGTAATTTGCGGTATCAAGTCCCAAAGTTTTTACAATTTTCCTTTATAATTTTTCGGGTTATGACTGCCACTTATTTGTTGAAGAATTGGAAAACATTGATGGTGATATACATAAATTTAATGCCATTGAAAAAATAATATTATGTATTACTTTCAAAACGAATTTTCGTTAATGACACTGATACTATTGAACTTTGATTTCTGGAGTCTGTAAAGACTAGGTAGTCTAGCTTATATTCATTTGTAGAAAATCTTTTTCCAGAAGATTTGAAAACAGTAAAATCTGTATTTCCAAAAGAACAAAATTTCAATTTACTAACAAGTAGAGGAGTATTTCAATATGAGTATATTAATTCTTATATTCATTTATATGAAACATGTTTACCTGCACAAAAACATATTAACAACAAATTAACAAATAGTAAATATTCTGAAAAAGATTACCTTCATGCCAAGAAAGTTTGGGAAAAATTTGATTGTAAAAACATTTGCGATTATTTAAAACTTTATTTGAAAACAGATGTATTACTTTTAACAGATGTTTTTATAAATTGTAGAAAAGTTTGTAGAAAAATTTATACACTGGATCCTTGCCAGTACTAAACAAATCCTGGGTTATCATGGGACGCGATGTTAAAAGATACCGGAATAAATCTCGAATTATTTACTGATATAAATACATATTTATAATTTTATTAAAAAAGGGCCCACTTCATATGTAATGTATGATGATGCAAATAATTACTACGGTTAGGCTATGGACAGCTTCTGATTCTCAATGGACAGAAAAGAAGTTGAACATACTATAATAAATTAATTGATGTGGGTTTCGTCGTACTAGTTGTTTATTAGATTAATAAAAAGTCAAAAAGCTCAACATCGCGAAAAGACATTTCTGTGTAATGGATGTTTACAACATTTTTATACCGAAGAGTCATACACATACAGGGTGATTCCATTAAGATGTCCAACCTGGAAAATTCAGATAGATCTCGGCGAGCGAACAAAAAATCGTATGGATGGGGGAGGGAGTAAACTCAACCGTTACGGAATTATACGCAGGAGAGATTTTTGGTACTTTTTCCTTATTTTACCCTATACTTTTCAGAAAAGCACGATAGGCTCATTTACTCTTTTGTAGAAGACCCTTGTGTCTTTCCATCAACATCTTATATGCCGTTATATCTCTTACCGTTCAGAAGTTATAAGGCCTCCAAATCAAAATTTTGTCATCTTTTCACCCATTTTTTGACTTTAATCTTAATTTTCTCTAAAAGTGCTCAATAATAACCCTCATTTTTTATCACAGAAAAAGAATGCTAAACTGATTTTCCATCGATTTGCTATCTTATTTTTTTCGAAAAATGCATAGTTTTCGAGATATTATGTATCTGCATTTGAAAATTAGCATTCCTAGTACCTATAGGTATATTTAAAATTTACACTGTAATAAGAGCACGTAAAATAAGAAAAAAATACCAAAAATCTTTCCTCTTTCTAACTCCGTAACGGTTGAGATTAACCACCCCCCCCCCCCCCCCCCAAACTCATCCATACGATTTTTTCTTCGTCTCGACGGCTCCTATCCGTAGACATCTCAACGGAATCAATATTCAATAGAAACTGAAGATTTCTATAGTGACATTATAATTTTTTTTTCAAAATTAAACTATTAAGGCGTTACGTTTTTTATAAAAAAGTAATTAAAATTTTGTTTGATTAAGAATTTCGAAAATATAAATAAGTTAACATTGTATGAAAATATTTACTGTATATATATAGTACATAATATGTACTATACAAATTTAATTCATTCAAAATCAAATTCATATTAAACACATAACTCTATATATATACATACTTATATATATGTATAATGTATCAAAAATATGTACACTCCGTTTCAAAATATAGCCTCACCCTTACCATGTGTGTATATCTCATATAAGGAGTGAATTTTTTACAAATCTTTGTTCTAGGATTTTGAAGGACCTGTTGTGTTAAGAAAATTTTTGAAATTTAATTTTTAGAAAATCCCACCATATAGAAGAAAGAGAGGGAGAAAGTAAAATGTACAAATAAAAGCCGTTGCAAAATATAGCCTCACTACCATTCAAAGTGAATTTTTCGAAGTGCTTACAGGGATTTTGGATATTTTTTTTAAATCTCTTTATTGTGTGATAAGTTTTCAAGATTTTTGATAAAAAATGGCACTGGTCAATTTGTTAAATAAAACAGAAACTGAAATTATGAAGTAACTAAAAGGTGGAAAAAAGTCAAATCTGATCTGAGATTCTGTTATGATATGGGGTGTCGGAGAATATAATACTAAGTTATACCTAAAAAAAACTCCAGTTTGCTTTCACCAATTTATGTCATTTTTTCAATAGTAGTAATTCATATTAGATTTATGAGTGGAAGAATACTTCCAGAAAATACTGAGAATTGTTAAAGAAACAAATAATAAAAATCTCTAAGAATTTGGAGCAGGACGACTTTATTTTTCAACAAAATAATGCAGTAATCCATATTACAGGTATAGTTAAAAACTGATTTTCTGGAAAAATTTCACAAATATTACAATGACCGGACTTAAATATAATAGAAAACGTTTAAAAATATTTATTAAGAAAAGTTTTTTCAAACAGCTAACAGTATGAAACTGTTTAGGATCCAAGAAAAGTAATATAGAAGAAGCAAAATGGAGTTCCAAAAGTATATGTCAGAAAACTGTATAAAAGCATAAATAATCATCTTTGTTAGATTTAAATTAAAAATGGTAAAGAAAGTCCTTATTAATAAAATCTAAAAAACAAAAATTATTTGTGTTTTCAATACCAAATTTTAAAAAACATTATAGTGAGGCTATATTTTGCAACGGCTTTTATTTGTACATTTTACTTTCTCCCTCTCTTTCTTCTATATGGCGGGATTTTCTAAAAATTAAATTTCAAAAATTTTCTTAACACAACAGGTCCTTCAAAATCCTAGAACAAAGATTTGTAAAAAATTCACTCCTTATATGAGATATACACACATGGTAAGGGTGAGGCTATATTTTGAAACGGAGTGTATATTCAGATATACTAAGCAGTAAAGGAAAAACTGTTTCCATATAATTTTGTATGAGCCATGAGAATGATTCTGTTATATGTATTAAAAATAAAATATTAAATAACAATTACCATTACGTATGAATTATTAATTATGAATTATTTTCTTAAATTTATTATTTTTTTATAAAATTTCTCAAAATTACCTGTTTTGTAAAATCGAAAAATTTAATCTCCCAGTTCTTGGTAATATTTAACTTAAAAATTTCCCTTCGGTTCAAATTAAAATCTAATCGCCCCACACACACATGAGATAAATTTATACAAACATTTTGTGAAAGAATATGGAAAAGCACGACTTTCTTCCTGTGCTATATGCTATGAAACCAGAAAGGAATGGCCACGAGGTGAGAGGACGGCGGATTTCGATATCACAATCTTCACGGATGGATCTAAGACGAACAAGGGTGTAGGAGCAGGAGTGTTCTCGAACAACCTCTCTTTATCTATCCAATTACTAAACTACGCAAGCGTTTTCCAGGCAGAAACACTTGCTATCATGTAGAGAAAATGCTACAGCAGGCAACAATATATGTAGGTATTTTCACCCACAGCAAAGCCCTGAACTCGGTGAACATCTTCTCTAAACTGGTAACACAGTGCAGAGAAGAGTTAACTTTTATTTCTGAAAATGCCAGTGTTATACTCCTCTGGATTCTTGCCATAGAAACATTGATGGACTGAGAGACGACCTTTAGGCGAAACAAATGCTGAAATTGCACGAAGCTGTGGCAAAGGAGGTATATTTTCTTTTTGGTTCTGTGAGGAGAGTTCTCTTCAAGCTTTTTCTAGCTATAGCTAAAACCAGCTGGAAAGGTTTTCCGGGGTGTGCATTCTCAAAAAAGACATGGCCATCTTATAACAAACAGCGAAATAAAAGCCTCATTAACAGAAGCCGAAGAGACATTGCCACGGCCACTGGCAAAGAATGGGATCATGCGGAGAAAATTGATATTATCTTCAATACCAACTGTCGTAGCTTCAGAGAAGCCAATAAAAGAGAAACCCTCACTCACTATCTCTGCAACTGTGCGGCACTTGCCAGAGCAATATTCCAGACACTGGGGAGCTTCTTCTTCAAGGACCTTGAGGAAAGTTACGGTCACAGACATTATAATGGTATTTCGAACATCATTGCCTAAAGTTACGTGAGGTGTGGTATCAAAACGGATCTACCAGTGCTAATTGGGTCTTTGAAAGATTTCAAAAACTACCACGTCAACAAACCAACCAAGTTTTGTCTATAATACTTAGTTTGTTTGGAATTTGATGAATCTTCATCAATGTATTTACATTTTTGACCCTTTTATAGCACATCTGTGATCCTTATTCACATCATAACGGCTGGCGTTATTGAAATAGGACTTTTTTGAATTTTATTGTGCATATTATTAGCTTTAAAATAAATTAAAAAAATTTGTTCGGTAGTTCATTTTTTTCTCAAGAACCCAATTAATTGACAAAATTTTTGAAAAAAAAATCATGTTTTAATTTTATCACCTTTTTTCTTGAAAATGAAATTATTACATACAATAAGTAATAGGTACACCAAATAAAAGATAATTTCAATAACCATTTATAATGGAAATAAAAATTTCAATACGTGGGATGCAAAAAAAGTTGCAGGCGTTTTTTTGTTGAAAGGTCTTGCACAAAACTCATAATTTGAAACGCCCTCTACAATTTTTTTCATGAAATAGTTAAGTGAATGTTGTGGTACCAATTTTCATACGACAAAAACACCCTGTATATATATATATATATATATATATATATACATATGTATGCATCTGTATATATTATTTTTCCATTGTTATTTTAGTAGCATTTACAACTATATGTATCTGTGAAAAAATGCTTTTTACTTTTTCCTCTCTTTTCTAACCAATAATAAACACGATTTTGTTGTTAGAATCCTCCTGAGACGTTTCATAGTACAAGTAAAATTACTTTAGTTGCGTTGCATTTCATACGAATTTTTTTAACTGCAAATGAAAGTCAAAATTATAGAAGCAATAAAAAAGGGAGAGTTAGAAAAGGTATAATAATAATACTGTAAACATATAGACAATAGGTATACATATAGTATATTTTTCTAAAATATAATATTAACACGAATCTGTAGTCAAGTGTAATCAATAATTTGAAATCCATGCTGTCTTTTTGAATATTTAGTAATTTTCCTGGGATTCTACAAAACAAAAACATTTGGAGTAACTTTTCTGGTATACCTTCATGTTAAAAATTTGAACTTTCTTCTTAAATAAATAATAAATTTAAAACTCTAGAAATTTTGATTTTACTTTAACAATATCTCAAAATTGTTCTGCAAACATGACACTTTCCAGTTTTCATAGATATGTATTGCGATTAAAACGACATCGATTTATGATAATAGTTTTCACTTTTCACATCACTACTCGCTACGGAAAATTAACGTTAATTTGGCTCATAGTTCTATTAACCACATTTTCATATGAATTTAAAAAAAACATTGCTTTCGGTAAATTACTTATATTTTGATATTCTATAAGATTCGGAAAATTTTCAATTAGACGGCGTGAGCTATTGAGACGATACCTTATTCAAACGGTACTTTAAAATGTCCTTTTTGCATAATTTATAGTACAGTAGAACCCGCTTAAATGCACACCAATGGGACACGAAAAAAGTGTGTATTTATCCAAGCATTGTATTTATGAGGAGTTCGCATAAGTGCACATTTTGTGGTCTTATACGAGTTTCGTATAAAAATGAAAAATAGAAAAATTTCACAAACTGAAATTGCACAAAACTTTTAGTGTTTAGACACGGGTAATTCATAGGAACAAAAGGCAGTTTTGACATTAATGTCAATTCACTTCATTTAGGCATTGTTCTTTTGATTTTTATATAACTTTCAATGCCTTAACTTAAAAATGTGTTTTTAAGCGAGGAATTTTGTAAGAGAGCGGAAAAAATAGTGGGAAAAAATTTGTGCAATTATTCGATTTGTGCAATAAAGCGTGTTGCACTTGTGCGAGCAGAAATGCACATAATGGATTTATATTGTACACGAGACATAATTTTGTATTGCAATTATGCGAGTTATGCATTTAAGCAAAGTGTATTTAAACGGGTTCTACTGTATATGTATATGTACATATAATTATTATATATAAACAAACATATATACAGGGTGTCCGGTATATAAGGTGTAACAAAATTTAACCAGAGATAGATCTCACGGAGACAAGCAAAATATCGAATGGTGAGAGACGGGGTGTAATCTCAACGGTTTGCGGGAAACGCCCTGTTTTTTCGTTTTCACTTAGTGTATAGCAATGATACGTATATCTTACAAAAAGGAACTCGTTCAATAATCATAAGCATCATCTCTTCCTGTTTTCCTGAATTTCCTGTTATTTTAAAATGTTTGAGGTAAAGCGAACAAAATAACCTTTTCTATATGACATACTTATGTCTTATTTCAAGTTTCAGAGATGATATATATATATCTATAACAGAAAATTCTGATTTTTATTTTTTATATCTCAATACAATAAACATTAATCCGACTTTATGGTCATTAATGTTTTTTGTAGGAGTTTCGTTCTTGTAGAAAGGTATGCTCCTATATAATCATACAAATGTACATAGATGAACGCCGTTCTCAATAATACAAGTTAAATTTCGTCAAGCTGGGATCAGACTTTTAAGCTTATTGACAAAGTCTTGCTAATCTTGCCGATTATTTTGATTTTATTTTTGTTGTCATTTAATAAAAAAAATTCGCAGAGCTAGTAAAATTGATTGTAATAATATAAAAATGACGATAAGAGTTAATTTTTAATTCACGTCATAACAAATTATGACTCAGTGAAATTTTGTATTATCTTAACTATATAAACATTCAATCAAGCTGTTAAACAAACCTTAAAGATGTTTTTTATACCTCTTTATATGAACTCTGCTCTGTAAAGCTAATAATGTTAAGAATAAAAATTAAATTTATTAGAAATTTAGTTGAGTTACTGCATTATTTACAATATAAAGAAAAAAACACATACACAAAATGAACATTAATCGGTTCATGATAATTTATTCAAAGGGCAAATCTAGCGCACCCTTAATAATAAATAGGAAAAAATATTGTTTAGCCAACTTTTGAATGCCTATTTAAATGTACAGTCGTGTCAAAAAAACAAAGCTGAGAAAAAAAAGTATATCTATGTATAAAAATAAAAAAACCATAAGAAAAATGAAAATAATACCATAAGTAAAATTATAAAAAAAACATTCCCATAAATATAATGTGATATCTGAGGGTATTTTTCATAATATTTTTGATTCAGAACACAAAACAGGCATTACCGAAAAATTGATGTACCAGGGGTTGGTGTAATGAATTCACATGTCGTCATCATCAAAAAGTCAAATCAGGGTGGATCAGGAAAATTGCTTCCAGTATTCAGTCTGGTTGAACATAACGATAATGTTTAGGGGTTGAAATTGGAACATTATATAGTTAAAAATCCTTATATTCTTATCATTTTGTGATTTACTTAATTTTTTTTTTATTTTGATGCTTTTACATAGCACAAATAAATACACAAGTCTATATAGATTTTTAAAAATGAGTCTTAAAACATTAAAAAGTCATATCCAAGCAAATCAATTATTTACGATGACACTACAGTTATTTAAGATGGTTAATTTTATTTTTGTATATAGGTATACATATTATGTATATGTACATATATTTTTTTATTTGTATCTGTTAAAAACGCATTAACACTTGAAATTACATATATACAAATACATATGTACATACATATATTATACTTCTGCTTATCTCACTCAATCTGTTTTTTTCTTCTTGAATTGTAATTTAAAAAGATCACGTATGCGATTTGATTAAAATGTGATTTAAAGTTGTTAAAAATAAAATAAACTTGCCCCATAGGCCATACATTTTTATCTTTCGGATACAAAAAGACATATGTATGAATATTCCTATGTATGTATTTTCAGTCTGATGAACTGAAAACATTAAATAAATTTCAGACTTTCTTTCACATTTAAAAAATTACCAGTTCAGGAACTAACTGCAAAAACTTTTTTCTCACCATCAAAAATTCTCTTTGAAAAAAAAAAAGATAAAAAATCAATCGACATCAGGTAAGAACATTGTGATATTTATTCATAAAAATACACAAGTGCATATATTATATGAATAAAGAAATGATTTTTTATATTATTTTATTATCGACTTGCAATCTTTTTGAAATAAAAATTTGGATTTATAAGACATTAAGTTTTGTGTAATTCTACTGAAATTATTTTTATGATAAATTTATCTAGTAACTTTTTTCTAAATTGATAATATTGAGTTGTTCTTTTTTATATTGAGTGAAGGTTTCGTTAAAAGATTATTTAAATGAAAATAATTGGGAAATTTCTACTAACTAGAATTTTTCAATTGATTTGGTCATAGGTTTGGTTCCAAAATCGTAGAGCAAAATGGAAGAAAAGAAAGAAGACAACAAATGTATTTCGAACACCTGGAACACTTCTTCCTTCACATGGTTTACCACCGTTTGGTACTAATATTGCAAATATAACAATGAGTGAAGGATTATGTGGTGCATCAATGTTTGGAAATGATCGATGGAGTGTTGGTGTTAATCCAATGACAGCAGGTAATTATTAATTGTTTCCGATTTAACATTTTCAAGGGCTTACGTTTTTTTTTTTTTGCTTTTATCAAAGAGATCCTTTTTCACTTGATTCTAAACAGGATGTTTAGTCCTGTTTAAATCAATTATTTTTCAAAAAAAAAAAAAAGTTTATATGGAACACCACCCAAGTTAATAAAAATGACTTATTTCACCGAAAACAATATGGATTTATTTTGTAAAAAATATAATTCGGTTACTTATTTCTTATTTTTATCTAATATAATGGTAAGAAAGAACGTTTAATGAATGAATCCCCTTTTAAGAACTTACCTTTGAAAATATGTTATATATGTACATATGTATATTCTTATTCTTTGATTCATTTAAACATAGACAAAATTAGCTTTTTAAACCTTTTTTTTAAAATATGTTTTAGTGAAATTTCGTTATTAACAGTATGAAATCTTTTTCCATAATTTTTCAAAAATTCTCTCCAGTGTATTTAACATTTTAAAGCGCTTGCCATAACTAAAATTTGTTTTACATAAAACTTTAAATGGAACGAAACAAAATATTTTTTTATGGATAATAAAAAATCCTTTACCTTTATCCTAACACTGCAACTGTAACATTCTTTCCGAATCACTCTGGAGTCTAATAGCTACAATTAATTTAATAATATTAAAATCCACCGGGTGTTAAAAGTTTTCGTTACTACTTTTATCTAACCATTAAAAAATTCATAAGAATGGCTGGTAGTAAAGGGTCTAGCGAAGATACTCACATTAACTATTCGCAAGCGCTTGAAAATATTAAATCGAAAACAGCTAATATATCTTAAGGAGTCGATTCTGAAAAAATAACAATAATGCATTCTGAAAACTATTAAGAATATCATATTTTTGCAATCAAATATTATAAGTATTTTGTATAAAGGTCTCTAGAAAATCTGCTTAAATAAGTTAAAAATTTAATTAAAAGTACATAATATTAATAACAATCATGTTGTTTTTATGTTTGTTGTTGAGAAAAAGTTTACTAAAACCAATTAAATTTAATTTTGTACTGTAGTATAGTTATATAGTATATTAACTTTTCAATTTTTTCTTTTTAAATTAAATTTTAATTAGATACGACTTTATAAATTACATACGATAGTATTAACAATGGAAACAGAATTTAGACGGTGAGTTTTAACCACAACCACAAAATCGCTAGTGATTTTCGCTGTCTCAAAATATTGAAAATACATATACATACATATGTATGTATCTAATTAGAGCAATACAGGAACACATCGATGCATACAATTTCACTTTTACCCACGTTAACACTGCAATACTGAAAACATGGAAATTCTCATCCAACATTTTATCTTAGCTACAAAATTATAAATTAGATCTAATTTGACCACGAACTAAAAAATATAGAACATACATACATAGTTTTAATTCGTGGTCGCAATTTAAGAAGAAAACATGGTTTTCTAAATTTTGACAAACGATTTTGTGTCCGTTTTGCCTATTGCTCGTAGTCGCAATTCTGTTTCAAGTTAAAGTTATTGTTATAAAACTTTTTCATATGAAACAAACATTTTATTTCTAAGGATTTGGTCAGCTTAATCAGTCATCTACATTATCATCTACATTAAATAGCGGTCTTAATACAAGTATTAATATAAGTTCAACAATGAGTGCTGGAAATTATCAACATTATGGATTAAATGCTTTGGGTGAGAAAATGGTTTTTAAAAAAAACATAATAATATTTCTTTTAATTTTTTTTATCAGATCTAATAAAAAAACTTGAACTTAAACTTTATTTTCCCATTCTGGAAACTCATCTAAATTTTTAATTTAATTTAATCAATTTTTTTCTAAAATTCTATTGAAAAGGTCATTCATAAATTTAAACAAACTCTCAGTTCATACAATTATACTCTTAACTATACTATTTTTATTTTTGGATGTCAGTACAGGCAAGATAGGCATACTTTTCTATATTCTTTTACATTGCGTTTATATAAATCTGTCTCGTGTGTGGGGTGATCAGATCTCAATTTCAATCGAGGGAAATCTTTTAAATTAAATATTACCAAGGCAAAAAATTCATCGGGTACTGCCTCCATAAGCACAATACTGACTTCCAAAAATAAAAATACTACTATATAATTGAATTGAGATTAACTCTTGAAAACTTTTAAATTAAATAGGTTTTCTGAAAATTCGAGTGAAAAATTGCGTAAAACAACATACATATGTACATATAAGTATTACATATGTTATGTTATTATAGTTTTATAATACTTATGACACATCGGAGTTAAGAAACTGCCTATACCAGTTTAACTTTTCTGTCTACACACTGACGTTATACATAATAGTAATTATAAATTTTAAAATAATAAAATTAAATTTACTGAATATCATATTATAATAAATTCATTTTCTATAAATCAAGGCAGTACTTTCAATAGCTACAGCAATCGTAGATTATCATTATTTTTTATGCTCATTTTTCCGCTGGCACAAATCAAAAAAAATTTACTTCCTTGAACGAACTTCGGCCAAAGTATATAGATTATAGACAACTACTAGATATGATCAAATCAAGCTTATATGAAAATAAATTTTTTTCAGACCAATATCTCAATTATTCTGTGTTTTATTTAAATACAAAATTGTTATGTCCCTATTGAAAAACCCTTTAAATATACATACGTTATTTTATTGAAATTTTGTTGCGTTTATTTTATTTACAATAAATCTTATTTTAAATAAAATTAATTCTGCGAATAATTTGTTAAATCAATCTCAATGTTTTGAATGCATGGAGAGTAATAAAGTACTATTTTTTAGATTCAAGGTTTATTTTGAAATGAGAACGTTATTAAATAAGTATGAAAATATAATAAGGGTTTTCAGTCTTTGGTGCAAAATAGGTATTGCATCGTAGCATTCGGTGTATCGTAGCACGAATTTGCAACGATACAACAACAATTACTAAAAATCTAATTTTGCTACAGTCTTGCACATTTGCAATACCTAAGACCTATTGCAAACCATTGCAAACAGGCGTTGCATATTGCAAAGTGAAATGTCAGTTCATTACAACCCTGCATGTTGAATCTGAATTTAATCCGGTCTGAATCCCCTAAAAATACATGTAAATGAAGATTGAGTCCATATTGGATCCAACCGATCCTATCATTCTCTCCTGGAACGAGTTAAAATCGTTTAAGGTTATGTTATTTATCGAAATTTATAATATTTATGAGCGTTTGTGTTATTTAGAACTAAATTAAATTAGTTAAATACATAAAAAAAAATAAATAATAATAATTCGATCTTTCAATCCTTTAGACTTTGGATCCGATCATGTATACGTAGTGCATGTTAGCTTTGAAATGTCATTAGTGTTGGTGTTGACAGCCATTATTTTAATTCAGGTTCAAGGTGCGCTCATTCTTCGTTGCAAATATTCGTAGTAAAAGTGTAAAAAAAGTAAGTTTGCACCAAAGAGTGAATCCCCTTAATGTAAAAAAGAAATTGGAAAAAATTTGTGCCAAAATTAAACATTAGTTTTATTTTTACGTGAAATAATATAACATATGTATATATACGGGTAGGTACATACATATACAGGGTGTTTGCGTTATCTCCGACCAAAAGGATACCATAGATAGGGCTCATTGAGACAAAGAAAAAATCGTATAGGAGGGGGGGGGGGAATCACAACGGTTTGGCCGCTAGAGGGCGTTGAAGTTTTTTCGCACTTTTTCCACCAAACACCCCATAACTTTTTGCAGGGGCACTCTAGGGTCACTTTTTGTTAAGAAACAATGTAGAGGACCTTTTGTCTTTTGTAACAATATCTTATTTGTACCTCTGTTCTTAAATCTTAAAAAGTTAGACGCCTTCAAAGTCAAAATTTTGTGAATTGTTATCAAATTTTTGTGTTTAACCCTGTCCTTCTCAAAAAAGGCTTAAATTAACCCTAATTTTTTATTACTGAAAATGAAAGCTAAATTGATTCTGCATTGATTTGCTGTCTTCAACTTTTGCAAAAAATGCATAATTTTCGAGATATTAAGGAATACATTTTTAAAAACTGAAAAAATAAGTGAAATTCATTGGATTATATTAGACACGTGTTTTTATTCCAGTGTAAATTGAAAATAGGAGCTAGAAGTGCTTATTTTCAAATGCAAATATCTCATAAACTATACATTTTTCGAAAAAAATGATGATACTAAATCGATGCAGAATCATTTAAGCCTTCTTTTTCTACAATAAAAATTGATGGTTAATTTAAGCTTTTTTTGAGTAAAGAATGGTTAAACACAAAAAATGGGTAAAAATTCACAAAATTTTGATTTTGAGGGCGTATATCCTTTTAAAACTTAGGAATATAGTATTTATTAAGGCATGGTTAGGAAGTACAAAGGGTTCTCTATACTTTCTACTAATACAAAGTGACCCTAGAGTGCTCTTGCAAAAAGTTATGGGGTGTTTGGTGGAAAAAGTGCAAAAAAACTTCAACGCCCTCTAGCGGCCAAACCGTTGGGATTTCCCCCCCCCCCCCCTCCAATACGATTTTTTGTTTGTCTCGATGAGTCCTATCTACGGTGTAGGAGATAACGGAAACACCCTGTATGTATGTACTATACATAATATGTATATTATCGTTTTCGAATATTTCAAGCAAGTGCCGTTATATTGATATTATTGCAAGAGAGGAAGGCCCGGATGAACACAAGATAATTTGAGAACACAATAAGGTATGTTCTTATTCTTATAGAAATTAATTTCTGTCTCTTTTCGACTCTAACAAACGTCAGCCAGTTTAAATTTGTCGTGGTTGAAAATTAAAGTTGTATTATGTTCTATGGTGGTTTATTATTATCGTGTTAAATTTAATAAATAAGAAATTAATTTGTTAATTACATATAAGAACTTTTTATGAACATTAATTTGTGAATTATAAAATTGAATTTTAATATTAGAAAGTGAAGTTTTATAAGGAATAATCAATAAAAGTAAAAACAAACTGTGCGAGCAAAACGTATGTACTTATAAAGTTAAAGTTTATTTAAGTATTTAGTTTATTAATTTATATAATATAATATGAGATACGCAGATGACGACGAGTTCCATGAAGACGGATTAGAATATTTGGCCGGATTTATAGCCAAAAAGTTACAGCTGAATAATGACTATGTATATAAACAACGGGAATGTAGTGCGTTTTCATGGATAGATGTAATAAGTGAGGGTGGACTTATAAAGTCTAAGGAAAATTTTTTAAATAATTTAAAAACTTGAAAAAATTTTCAATGAAGAAAATAAAAATTCTTTAAGTATTTGTAGTGGATATATGGACAAGTTGTTAAATAAATCTATATTGGTTCCATTAGACAATAAGATTAAAACATTGTTCTTTAGATGTACTATATTTTCGTATAAGAAAATTAAATAGATCATTAACTTATAATTTTTCAAAAAATAAAAAAATAAGAAAAACTTGTACGTAATTTAACATGTATTTTATTTTTATTTCCACGTAAAATGGTTATTATCTACAAATTTGTTTTCTAAATGTCGTTTTCAAATATTTCAACTAAATGACGTCATATCATGAGAGAACAGAGCGATGCCCGTCATAACATACCTTATTGTGTTCTCAAATTATCTTGGGATGAACATACCTTATTAGTTATCTATATACATACCTTGGTTTAAGTGGATGAACTCCTTGGTCCAATTGTACAGTGGAAGCTTAAGCTTTAAATTTGTTTAAGATTTTGTGTAAAGATTTTTATTTCTTCTCTGAAACTAACAATAAGTTTAACTGGAAGTTTAACTTATGCTACCTGCTCCAAGCGTTTAAGGTTGAACTCTGATTTTATCGCTGAGAAATTAGTTTTTGTGCGTATGGATGTTAATTTTGTTCTTCTATTAATTTACGATAGTGGACGATAACTTAGATACAATTATTTTTGCTTATTAGTAAAGAATATTATTCCAAGATAAGAAAATAAATGCCAGGAGAAGTTTCGATCATTAGAATGATAGCTCTTAGACTTAACTAAGCCAAAGCTTAAGCTTTTAAATTAAAAATTACAAGATCAGTTTAAAATATGGAAATAGCGAACAAAAATTTTGTGTTATCTATAGAATAAACAAAAAAAGTTTTTCTACATACCCTTTCTTTTCTCGTAATATTTTATAATTACATTGTATGTATGTACACATGTGTGTATATTCTATGAAAATCCTGGATATATGTATACATACCTACTAATTTAAATTTTTTTTTGTTCTCAGGTGATGCAATAGTATATCAACATTCTTCAGTTAGCTGTTCGGGTAATTCGCCACGAACGACTTCACCTTCAAACATTAATTCATGTTCTTCCATTACACCCCCTTTATCCAATAATCACCAAGGTACAACGCAGACAGAAGTTAACAATGATCAAATGGTAAAAATTTACAAAAAATAAAATAATAATAATATGTAAATGTATTTAATTAAAAAAAAAACCAACTTGAGATATTTGGACAAAAAAATATTTATATTACTTTGATATTTTTTGCAGAATTCAGAACAACAACTGCAAACGCAACACCAGGAAACAACAAGTCATCATGATTCGAATTGCCAAAATTTACAATCTAACACGGATGAGGATGATAATGTTTGGAGAGGAAACAGTATAGCAGCGTTACGTCGTAGAGCATCCGAATTAAATACCACATCAATACCTTCTTATATTCATACAACTCATGCATATGAACATCATAATTCCGTCTACTGAGACATATTGAAAACTGTAAAAGTTGTGACGATATTCATAGAATACTTTTTGTTTACTTTTTTTATAAAAAAGTATTTTTTTTTTTCAAATTTCAAATAATGTAACTAAAAAAAAAATACAATTTATTATTTGAGCCTTATTTTGATCAAATTGTTCTGTTAGCGAATTTTTCTGCTAAAAAAGTTAGCAGACTGAGATGGTAACAGATTGTTAAAAACTCGTATTATTTATAGTCATTTTAACAGTTTATACGGAAAAAAAATAATCCGAATTTTGGATTAAATTGGGAGTACGCTATAAACGGTAAATTGGGAATAAAATAATACATACAAACGTTGATTCTTTTATACACTTATAGTATACATATTATTCTTCTTCCACATAAAAAAAAGAAGAAGAACATGACACAACGGCCCCTATTCCTATAGTACCAAGCCTTAATGCTCAATTTTATTTTATTGTTTATATGTATTGGAAGTACCAAATTAACATTACAATTTATTGCTTTTAATCAATTATAACTAAGTTGTGATTAAAGTTACATGAAAATTATGTTCAAATGAAATTTAGAGAAGATCCTTAGCTTTATTTTCACCGAATATAATCAATATCTATGAGCAACGTAAATCAAAGAAAAAACGTGATAAATATTTAGTAACATAAAACTGAAAATCAATTTTTCCTTAAATCTCCCAAATTACTAAAAATATTAAATTATAATGTTCTACAAATTTGTGGATTTTTATTAAATAAACATTTTTCCCAAACATCGTTATATCATAAAATTAATAGAAATTAAGTTATTAAAGAAAAATGATAATTTTTTATTAAAATCACAATTATCTCTCTCATTTCTCATTTTTAACAGTCACTTCTGAAAATGTGGTACCACTTGAAAATTTTTTTTTTGTTTATGAATAATATTTTTGAAAGAAGAAATTATTAATTTAATAATTATTAATTTTATGATATAACGATGTTTGGGAAAAATGTTTATTTAATAAAATCCACAAATTTGTAGAACATTATAATTTAATATTTTTAGTAATTTGGGAGATTTAAGGAAAAATTGATTTTCAGTTTTATGTTACTTAATATTTATCACGTTTTTTCTTTGATTTACGTTGCTCATAGATATTGATTATATTCGGTGAAAATAAAGCTAAGGATCTTCTCTAAATTTCATTTGAACATAATTTTCATGTAACTTTAATCACAACTTAGTTATAATTGATTAAAAACAATAAATTGTAATGTTAATTTGGTACTTCCAACACATATACAAAATGAGCATTAAGGCTTGGTACTATAGGAGTCGTTGCATGACAGCTTCACTTTCACCATAAAAATTAGAATCCGCCATATTCCATTTTACCTCACACATACATATAAAAAAATTGGGATTAAAGCCAAATAAATTGGGCTTAAGCCAAAATCCGAATTATCGAGTTTATACCACATAAAATTGGGAGAAAACCAAAATCCGTATTAAAAGCGAATTACGTATATACTCGTACTATGTATGTATACACGCAAATAATTTTTTCCGTGAATATGGTATTATTGAAGCAACAACAAAATTTTCTTATTAACTCTTCTCCCACCTACAAAACAGAAAATTATAGCTGGATTAAGATTCAAAATTAACCGTGTCGTAATCCTATATAAATTATTTTCTGCCACAGTTAAAATTTTAATTCAGTTATGATTTGTGACCTCCTTATTAATAATTTATGATATGTAGGTATAAAAACTAAAATAATTTTCTTTAAAGAAAAATACAAACTTATGAAAAATTGATAAGAAATTTTAAATTAAGTTTTCTATAAAGCAAATTAAAAATAGTCTATATGTATACATGTCCTATATTCTTTTAAACCAATCTAAAACAATAGCATAATTTTATTACCAAAATCCTTCCAAAATATATATATATGTATAAAGAGAAGACATTAAAAAACAAAATGTAACGGTATTTTTTTTAACCTTATCTTTTTATTAAATATTTTCTTTTTAATAACTGGAAACAAAGTTTAGGCTGCTATGCTGATATTAAAAACTACTTTAAAAATATGTACATATATACATACCTACATACATATTTGAAATTTTGTTGACAACTAAGTGAAAAATTCTAATAAATGCGTCCAATTATAGTTTGTGTATATTATATAAAAATAAAAATTTTAAAAAAATACATTGAAAAAATTAATAAAGAAATATGTAATTGAAAAACTTTTATTGAAACTAAAAAGACTTAATGGAGTATACGAAAATTTCTAAAATTCAAATAAAAAAAATGTCGTATAGACGCATACACATATACATATATATGTATATACAGGGTTTCCGCTTTAAGGTGTTACAAAATTTAACCGCAAACAGAAAATCTCGCTGGGGTGTAATCCCAACGGTATCTGGGTACGGCGGATTACAATTTTTGCGCTTTTTTTTTTTTGTGAAACACCTTGTATTTCCGTTCTCATCTTTTCACTTCTTAGTGCAAAATGTATTAATGGTTGAATGAAAACATAGAAAACATCTGTGATCCTTAATTACATCATAACAGATGGCGTTATAGAACTAGGACTTTTTTCAATTTTATTGTGCACATTATCAGCTTTCAAAGTATATCATAATATATTTAAGAAAACTTCGGTAGTGAATTATTCTTTCAGGTACCCAATTAATTGAGAAGATTTGAAATGAATTGTCCAATTGATTCTGTATCGCTTTTCTATCTTCACTTTTTTCGAAAAATTCATAACTTTCGACAATATTGTGGGAGACCTCTTGAAAGAACTAAAAAAATAAGTCTGAAATTCATTGGTATTATTGTACATGGATTCAATAGTGTATTACAGTGTAAATTGAAATAGGTGCTAGGAATGCTAATTTGCAAATGCAATTATCTCAAAAATTATGCATTAAAAAAAAAAGATGATAGAAAATCGATGCAGAAACAATTCTCAAATTTTCTGCAATAAAAAAAGATGGTTGATTTCTAATACTTTTCGAGAAAATTAGGGTTAAAGTCAAATAATGGGTGAAAAGATGACAAAATTTTTGTTAAAACTTCTGAACGGTAAGAGGTATAGAGGCATGTAAGATGTTGTTGAGAAGAAACAGGGGTCTTATACAATTTTGCATAAGAAAAGATGACTCAGCGTGCCTTCGTTAAAAGTTATAGGGTAAAGCAAGGAAAAAGTACCAAAAATCTTTTCCCCCTCTACAATTTTGTGTTTGTCTCTCCGAGACCTATCCGTAGGTTTCGGGTCCGATACCTAAACTGAGTATACATATACAGGGTGTTTCCGCTATCACCTACCAAGAGGATACTATGGATAGGATTTATCGAGACAAACAAAAAATCGTATGAGAGAGGGAGGGGTAATCTTAACCGTTTGACCGCTAGACGGCTTTGAAATTTGTTTGTACTTTCTTTACAAAACACCCCATAACTTTTTACAGGGGCACTGTAGGGTCACTTTGTATCAAGAAAAAATGTAGAAGACCCTTTGCCCTTTCCAACGACACCTTATAATTTCAAAATATTTTAAAATTTGGTGTTGTTTTTTTGTTAAATTTTTGTATCCAACCCTGCTTTGCTCGAGAAAACCCCTTAGTAATGTCAATTTTCAAGTGCAAATATCTCGGAAATTATGCATTTTTCCATACAGTGTCCCTGTAAAAAGTTATACGATATTTTGTTTGTCTCGATGAGCTCTATCTATTGTATCCTTTTGGTAGGTGATAACGGAAACACCCTGTATGTACATATATGTACAGTAAAACCCGCTTAACTACACATTGAAAATGCCATGAAACTTTGTGCAAATATCCGGTTTTTGCAGTTAACAGGAGCCCGGTAAGTGCACAAAATGTGCACCTAAGAGGGCTCCGAATTTTGTGCAAAAATTTTGTACATGAACAACCAAAAATAAAGTTGAAAAAAAAAACTTTCGAATTTTTCATAAGCGTTTAATATACATATGTAAATTAATTAATTAAATTATTAAATAATTAGTTAATTAAATTTTTCTGCTCCCAATTTTTGGGTATGTGCAAATAAGCGGGTAGAAATGTACTAAAATCATAAAATCGCGTACAATTTCAGAGTGCTCATAACCGGTTTGTTCATCTGAACCGGTTATCTAACCGGGTGTGCAGGTAAGCGAGTTAAATTTACATAGATTAATAGCAAATGAACATGGGACATTAGAAATTCATGCACGTAAGCGGTTTTTGCAGTTATGCGGTGTGCAGCTAAGTGGGTTTTACTGTATATACATAATAAAACATGTCCGATAATTTGTTAAAATAATAATATAAAATAACAATTTTTAAACAAAATTGTGTTTATTGTGGTCAATAAATTTATAAAATAAGACATTATAAATGTATGTTATGTACTACTAAATTATTAAAGTAATAAAAAATTTAATAATAATAATAAAATGATTGTATTAGACATTGAAGGATACATTTTAAAAGAATTTAAAAAAAAAAATAGTTTTTAAAATTAGTGAAGGTTCTAAATTCTGGCAATTTGCCAGATCGTGTAGGAGCACCTTAAGTATTGAATAACAAAAAAAAAAAAAAAAATTGTGTATGTAAGAGCGTTGGAAATAAGTCAGAAAGCTAAGTAATTGAACATTAAATTGTACAGACGTATTGGAATTTTTTTCCTACATCATAAATAAATAATTGAAATTAATAATTTTTTTTGTTTATCACACTGAAAGAAATAAAAATTAACAAAACGAGAGAAGCACTGTAACTAATAACATGCTCTTTTTCATTAACATGTGAACTACCAGTTAGTTTTACCAGTAAAGTTTCTCAGTTGAAAAGGATAGGCCATCGGCAAAATTACCTTATACATGTATATATGTTATGTATACATAGGTACATACATGTGTGCTTCTTATTTACTTTCTTAGTTCCTAGGTTCCTACCCTATCGGTGTGTATGCCAATTTTTTTACCCATTCTTTAAAGAGAATTCTCACAACTTTTATTTGGTAACTGTGCCGGGATACATATATCTATGTAAATAACACCCCGATCTATGTATGTAAGTACATTTTCGTCAAAAATCGGGCCGGGTTCTTGTGTCGTGATTGGTGATTGTCACTATGGTGAATTGGTGATAGTAAAAAAGTGATCACCAAATAGTGATTGTTCCTGTATGGTGATCACCAAAAAAGTAATAATATTTTGAAGTGTAGTAGGGAATTTGTAACTGTTAGGTGTGTTTGTTGTCTTTTTTTTTTTGTAGAAATGAAAGTAATAAGGAGAAGAATGAGAGATAAGTCAAAGTCATTAATAAAATTTTAATACAATTTTGTTTCTTTACAGTTTTCTGTGTACTATCCATTGCTATCTGCAACTTATCATAAAATATTTTATAATTAATATATTAAATTACTAATTAATATATTAAACTACTAATTAATATATTTATTTACTTAAATTCTTTTAAAAACACTCCAGGAATTTCAATTTTATGAAATGTGAACTGCAAACACCATACAAAATATATAAAAGTAACAGGTCTGATGCTGTCACCAAGAAAGTGACAGTCACCATACGTGAACAGAAATTGCTGGTTTCAATCACCAATCACCATACCAAGAACCCGGCCCAGTTTTCAGAATTGAATATCTCTTGACTCTATGATCTGAATAACATGCAGGGTATTTTTCTCGTCATTCTGTACAAAAGTCTTTTTTGAACAAAAAAGATATCTGCAACAGGGAGCGAGCTACAAGGCTCCAAAAAAAAAAAGTTACGCCGATCAATGTTGGAGACACTTTTGTAGTCCTTTTCGTCCCTTTAACAAATTATGTTTCTGGAGGAGTAGGAAGTTGAAATTTGGCCAGGATGATTACTGTAGTTAATGATAACAGAAAATGAAGTAGTAGTCTGTACTGTATGTTGGTGACAATTATTATGAGATCTCAAATGGTAATTATAAATTAAAATTACAAGGTATAGGTATAACAACAGAGCAGATATAGAGAGAGGTTCACTGGCAGTACATACGAATATCAGCAAAATTTTAAAAGTTTGTTGACTGGTGCGGGGAAGCGTTACTCAGATGCTATACTCACAGAATATTATATATAAGTACTTATAATTTACCCATTAATTATTTGCACCACAACGCTTATAGACATACTTTGTCTTGTTTCTTCTTTGAGTAATTACATAAATAAAAATGTGTTTCTGATTTTTATCACCGGCACTTTTATCCAGCGTCTCATTGCACATATAATAGATTGGGGTATGGTATGAGTAGCTTAGTATACTGCTATTAAAAGTATTAAGTGTAATGACACTGGATAAAAATGAACTTTTCCATAAGCGCTGTGGTGCAAATAATTAGTGGGTAAAGTATAATATAAATTATTCATATAGATAATATGTGTCTATCAGTTGCAAAAGGGATCTTTTCCATATTTTGAAAAAATGAGTTATATACGTCATTTGAAAGGTCTTTTAAAAATCTACTTATTTACTTTACTTTTAAAAGAAAAAAAGATACCTTTGCCTCTGTATTTTGATCGTCAAAATATGAGCGCAGTTGCAAAACAGTACATTTTGTCAAATTTCAGAAACAATTTTGCTTAATAACTCAAAATGTCATGTTAAGACAAAGACCCCTTTTGAAACTGATAGACACATATATGTATACATATGTACATATATACATACATAAAACAAATTTTTCTGCATTCATTGATTATACGCATGAGGATATTGAGAAAAAAATATTTAACTTGTAAATTTATGTATTTTCTCAGTTCAAACAAAAAACTATATCTATTTCCTCATTAAATATGTACATATGTATTTATGTATGTATTAGAAAACAAATATGTATTCCATCCGAAATATATGTTTTTTTTTCTCAAATTTTAAAAATAATTTTAAAAATATACGTATTTTTCTAAATTTCTATACACAGAAATTTTTGCGTGGTTTGTTCATCTTCATTGAGAAATATGAAAATTGTATATCTTATTTATCAGGAGATTAAAATCAATAGGGATGTTTTTTTTATTTTTTTACATTATAAAATATCTAAGGCTATACTCCATTTACAAAGTTTTTTCAGTGCAGGTCTTATGGTGTTATGGATATTGTTAGATATTTGTTTAAATTCAAAATATATTCGCGGATGTTTAAAGTAAAAACTGATTTTAAATTTAATTATAATAGGTACATTACAACATATTCAATATATATTAATTCTATCAAATATACCCGAACATACTTAACTTCAACGAGTACCTACTATAAGAATGCAAGTTAAAAACCGACTGACAAGAGAACATCGTTCGATATAAATTATGTTATAGCTGAAATTATTGCAGTTGAAGGTTCATTGCGCATGTTTTACATGTCGTAGTGATCTTCTTGTGTATACATATACGAAAGAATAAACCTGTTTATTAGAATTTGCAACAACAAAAACGCATGTGTGTAAGTATCTTTTCTTCTGCGCATGCCAACGTAGTACAATACGAAACTTCAACTCTTTTGGGACAAGCTATACAATAATACTTGATACAATTACTGTACAGTTACTGTTATAAAGTACATAGTACAATTCATATTTGACATTATTGTTTTATAGGGTGATCAATACTAATTTCTACTAAATACACGTTGTATATCTAACACCCCCTCTCAAAGTGAATTTTCTGATTTAATCTCATCAATACCCACAGCTATTCTGCATTGATTGTACTTAGGTCCAGGAAGTGCTTTCGTCAAAAAATCAGCTGGCATACGTTCAGTTGGCATATAACGAACATCTATTTCACGTTTTTCAACAGCTTCTCTGATGAAGTGATATCTCACATCTATATGCTTAGTTCTCTTGTGAAATACTGGATTTTTGACCAGTTGTTGTGCCCCTTGATTATCATTGAATATTGTTATGATGAATTCAGGTTCACGAAGATCAAGCATTAACTTCTTGAGATATATAGCTTTTTTTGAAGCCTCACTAAGAGCCATATATTCTGCTTCGGTGCTAGATAAAGCCACGGTTCTTTGCTTTCTTGACTCCCAACTAATTGACGTTCCCGACAATGTGTAGACATAGCCGGTATAAGACCTTCGGTCGTCGATTGACGCTTCCCAATCAGAATCGGCATAACCAGTAAGATCATCTTTTGTATTTTTGAATATAAGACCATAATTGAGTGTTTTCTTAAGCGTAACACTCTCTTTGCTGCAGCCCAATGTTCCTGCGAATGACAGTGATTAAATTGACTTAACATACTTACGGCAAAAGATAGATCTGGGCGAGTTGAAACTGCCAATTACATAAGAGAGCCAATTAAATTTTGGTATGGGTAGATACTTTCCTCCATTTTCTTTCCTTTTTGAAGTTTTGAATTTGCATCTATTGGAGTTGTTACTAGTTTACAATCGTTCATTCCAAAACGATCCAAAATTTCTTGAGCATACCTGTTTTACCATCGTTGCTTTGTTCAAATTCAATTCCAAGACAGTTACGAATTCTTCCTAGATCTTTCATTTCAAATCTTTCCATGAGTCGATTTTTTAATTCTTTCATTAAACCTTTTTTATTATTTGAAAATAGTAGTAGATCATCTACATATACTGCCAATATCAATGTGTCAGTGTTTGTCTTTTGTATATAAATACATGGATCTGCATTCGTTGCTTCTAATCCAATTCTTTCAATTCCTCGTCTAGCTTATAGTACCACTGGCGTCCAGATTGTTTTAAGCCATAAAGTGATTTCCTCAATAAGCATACTTTATTTTTACCTTTCAATTTGTTTAGCCAACATTTTGCTACGATTCTAGTGTTTTTTTCCAAATTTTTGTTCAATGTTATTTTATATAGGTTTTCTTCAAATAATTCAGGAATTTCCATATACACATTTTCTGTTAATTCTCCATTAAGATATGCAGTCACCACATCCATTTGATGTATTTTCCAGCCATATTTAACCGCCAATGCTATTAAAATTCTAATAGAACTCAGCCTCACTACTGGTGAAAATGTCTCTGTGTAATCGGTACCTTTTCTTTGTGCAAAACCACGTGGCACAAGTCTAGCTTTTCTTTTTTCAGTGTTTTTCAAACTATCTTGTATACGAGTTAATACGAACCTACTCTTAATCAAGTTTAATTTTTCAGGTCGATCAATTATTTCAAAAGTCTTATTTTTCACGATAGCAATATATTCTTGGTTAATTGCAACTTTCCATTTTTCAGCATCATCTGCAGCCAGCGCATCTGAAAGACAAAGGTGATTTGGGCTTACGATAAAATTTGCTGACTCGTATTCTGATGACTCATTAGCCAATTCATTTTCATCTTCGTTTTCACTTTCATCTGGCGTTTGTACTTTGCTGATGTTATAATAGTACGATTTTCTAGGTCTTCCTCTTTTACCTGTCTTCACTAATATTTGTCTCCCCTTCTTACGTTTGGCCTTTGATGTTGAGGGTTGCACTGCCTTAATCAATATTGGTATCCCCTTCTTACGTTTAACATTCGATTTTGAGGGTTAAACTGAAACAGTGTTTTGATTTTGATGACCAATTGTTTTTTGTTGTTTCGAATCATAAAGTATGACTTCAACATTTTCATTTTCAATATTTTCTTGATTTTCAGGCTGGTTTTCATTATGAACAATGCTGTCGAAACAATCTTCATACTTTGAGTTGAAATTGAAATTTCTAGTAAAAATTACATCTCTGCTGATAGTTATTTTTCTCTCTTTATCACACCACAGTCTATATGCTTTTGATTCTTTAGAGTAGCGCAAAAATGTACATTCTTTAGATCTTGAGTCGAATTTTCCTTTATTGGGTCCTTTTTCTAAAACGAAAGCTTTTATTCCAAATATTTGAAAGTAACTTACTGTAGGACGTTTTCCTGTCCAAATTTTCCAAATTTTGAATATTTGATACCTTTTCCACAGTGATTCTCAAGATAAGCTTTATATTCCTTAAATACTTTCAGGATTTCACTTCTATTCTTTATAAAGAATACTTCACACCACCGTGAATAATCATCAATAAATGTAACAAAATATTTCGCACCACTTAATGATGCCGTCCGTATAGGACCACAAATGTCAGTGTGAACGATTTCTAATAATTCTGTTGTTCTTTCAGAGCTACTTTTCTGAAATGGAATTTGTATTTGCTTCGACTTGCATACTTCACAATTTTGATTTTTTATTTCAGTTTTATTTGTCACTTTTAATCCGAGAACTTCTTCCTTTTGTGCCATCTTCATTAGATAATCAAAGTTGACATGTCCAAGTTTCTGATGTCATTGTAAAATACTTTCATTTTCTCCAGTCACTAAATTTGCGGATTCATCCGTTTTTCTGATATAATACAAATCATCACGCCTATCTGCTACACAAACAACATTTTAATTTTTATCTGTAATAAAAGCTGTAGATATATTTAGTAAATTTTACTTCAAAATCTTTATCGGTAATCTTTGCAATAGACATTAAATTCGTGTATAAATCCGGTACAAACATTACATCATATAATTTTAAATTTTTTGCATTTTTTCCGTCAGAAGCATTCAATTTTATTTCACCCATACCATGAATTTCTGCAGTATCACCATTTGCTAAATTTAATTTTTTCTTAATTTCTCTCAAATTATCAAAATTTTCACGATATGGTGTCATATGTGAAGTACAACCACTATCCAAGCACCAATCATCATTTTTTGGTATTCTGTTTTTCATGTGTAATAATGCTATTTCCTTTTTAGATTTTTCTGTACACAATTTCGAGAATTCATTTTTGGGTTTTTGTTTTTCACGACATTCAGCAGCTTTATGCCCGACCTTTCGACACTTATGACACTTAAATTTAAATTTTGGCAAAGGTCTACATACAGTAGTAGTAGCAGGATTATAGCTAGGTTTCCGTATAGGTTCTTTCAGTATACATGGCGTTTTGAACGATTCCTTTATATCTGGATTTTCTGGCTTCAAATTCCTCAATGATTTTTATTTTCAAAGCATCTGGCTTTGGTAAATCATCACGAGATTCGATTGCACAACGGAAGTTTTCAAAACTGTCAGGTAGACTATATAATAAAATTATTGTTAACAAATCATCATTGATACTTATCTCCATATCCAGTAGCTTATCCACTGCGTCGAAAAATTCGTTCAGGTGTACTTTAATTTCAATTCCATCCGCCATTTTATGTGTAATTAATTTCTTTAATAGTGTTGCTTTTCTTGCAGGACCTTTCGATGCATAAATTTCATGTAATTTTATCCATACTTCATAAGAGGTTTCACAGTGTTTAATCTGTTTCAACTCTGAAGGACTGATTGATAGTATCATATCCGACTTTGCTTTTCTATCTTCCTTTAACCAATCATTAAATGTTTTTTCAGTAACACTATCTCCAGGTTTTATTTCTGGTTTTTTATTTTCACCATTAACATAACACCAGGTATCATTTTTAATCAACAACGCTTCTACTTACCTGTAGTTTCCACGTATCAAAATTTTCCTTTCCCAAAGGTTCAATGCGTGTGGTCACGTTGCTCATCTTGTCTCTATTTTTTCCTAAATTCACTTTAAAATCAGTTAAATTTTTATTTGTATAATTTCCCTGGACCCATAACCTGTTAGATATTTGTTTAAATTCAAAATATATTCGCGGATGTTTAAAGTAAAAACTGATTTTAAATTTAATTATAATACATTACAACATATTCAATCTATATTAATTCAATGTATATTAATTCTATCAAATATACCCGAACATACTTAACTTCAACGAGTACCTACTATAAGAATGCAAGTTAAAAACCGACTGACAAGAGAACATCGTTCGATATAAATTATGTTACAATAATACTTGATACAATTACTGTACAACTACTGTTATAAAGTACATATGTAGTACAATTCATATTTAACATTATTGTTTTATAGGTTGATCAATACTAATTTCTACTAAATACACTTTGTATATCTAACAGATATATTTAGACTTGTTTCTTCTTTTAGTTATTTAGTAACTACATGAACGTGTTTCTGATTTTCATCACCGACAGTGTTGCCCTTTAATTTAAATTGGCTATGTAAAATCGGATGAATAAGTGTCGCCGACTTTACATTTGTTTTAAAATTTTATAAGATTTCATACTCTACAAAATTTTTTTCCTAATAAAGGAATTTATATAATTTATTTTTTTTTAAACCTCATTATTATTAAAAATTAATAATTTTAATTATTTGAAAATATTTTTACAGTATAATATACAAAAACTGTAATGATATTTTGTTTTTAAATAATAATTATATAAAATTTAATTTTTTATTTTTAAGAACGGTACTATTAAGTAGTATAATTATTACACAGTAACACCAATTTGCGATTATTTATTATTCATTTTACTTTTTATATACACATTTCGATCAACTTTTAGTTCAACAGCGTGTGTGCGCATGAATTTTTTCATTTATTTTAATCTTTCTTCATAATTCATTTTGTTAATTTTCCTTCATCCAGAATACATGTATGTTTATTGCTTGAATTGAAATACATTACATCAAAACCATCTATATACAAAACCCTGAACTGACGTTTTGTATAAATTAGTTAGAGGTGTCAATTTTTTAAAACAACAGTGCTGGTAGTACATGTAGTGGTGTTAAAAAAAAGTGTTTTGTTTAAATATTTTTGGGTTTTTAAATAAAATATGGTTCAAAAAAGTTTTAAAATATAATAAATTAACTGTGATATAATTTTTAAAGTGCATAACAGTCAAAAAATAAAATAAAAATGTGGAAAATATTGTGCCTTCTTACCTACTTGTAAGAGAAAAAATTGAAGTGTGACTACATACCTATGATGAGGTTATATTATAAAAGTGAATGTGAAAAAGTGAAAAATAATAACATAAACTTTTTCCTTCTATATAAAATAGATGGTTTTAAATGAAATCAATTTATTCACTTTTATGATATTTGCACTATTTTTATTTTATTTTTTGACTATTATGCACTTTTAAAATTATATCACAGTTAATTTATTATATTTTAAAACTTTTCTGAACCATATTTTATTTAAAAACCCAAAAATATTTAACTAAAACACTAATTTTTAACACCACTACAAGTACTACCAGCACTGTTGTTTTAAAAAATTGACACTTCTAATTAATTTATACAAAACGTCAGTTCAGGGTTTTGTATATAGATGGTTTTGATGTAATGTATTTCAATTTAAGCAATAAACATACATGTATTCTGGATGAAGGAAAATTAACAAAATGAATTATGAAGAAAGATTAAAATAAATGAAAAAATTCATGCGCACACACGCTGTTGAACTAAAAGTTGATCGAAATGTGTATATAAAAAGTAAAATGAATAATAAATAATCGCAAATTGGTGTTACTGTGTAATAATTATACTACTTAATAGTACCGTTCTTAAAAATAAAAAATTAAATTTTATATAATGAAATGAAATGAAATAAAAACTCCATTTTTTTTATTTTTTTTATTTTAGTTAGTGGAAATGAAATGTAAATTTTCACATTTTTCTAAACGAAAATTTCAATTATTTAAAATGAGACAGACTGACATACACAAATGACAATATTTTTTGATTCATTTTTCAGGTTACTGAATTAAATGTACATGTTTAAATATCTGATAAACAATAGGTCGCTGAATATGATTTAACATATGTTCATAACATATGTTATTCTTAGAGTAGCCATGCACAAGAATTATGAAATGAAATTTTTTGAAATGTTTGTCTGTTGGATGTTGTTATTTTCATACTCTATATAGATAATTATATGGTATAAGTATATTATTATAAATTAAAATATAAAAATTTAAAAAATATGTATATTATTATGTATATATTTTATATAATTATATAATCATATACATATATTTATGTATATACATTAGAGTGTCCCTTATTTTTCAAATTCTCAGTGTGCTGCCCTTCAATGTTTTTAGTTATTACAAAATAATTAAAATCCTAAAATTTCATAACTTTTGGAAGTTATTTACCCGTGCCGACAAAGGGTTCCTGCGACTTCGAAAACGTCAGATGATCTTCAATTGACGAAATTCAGCAATACAACGTTTTAAGCTGAATATCGTCAATTGACGATCATTTGACGATCTCGAACTCGCACTTCTTTTTACCTAAGAAAATGTACTGAAAATATAAGTTCGTATATGTTAGCACGTTTTCGTCAAAAATCAGATTTCAAATTTGAATATCTCTGGACCTCGTGATCGGAATAACTTGAAATTTTTGCAGGGTGTTCTTCTTGTCATTCCATATACATTTTTTTTCTAAACAAAAAAGACCCCTGCAACAGGAAGCGAGCTACAAGGCACCAAAGAAAATAATTTCTTCCATCTATATTAAGGAAATCATTGTAGACCTTTCGTGCCTTTAAGAAATATGTTCCCAGAGCAATAGGAAGTTTAGTTGTGGCCAGGATATTCCTTGAAGGGTTCTCTTTTAAACAAAGTTTAAACGAAAAAAATTTGTTAACTTGGGCAAAAGTTATAGGATAAAATGCACAAAATCGTCATTTTCCGAAGAATTAAGGTTTTTTCCCTTCTACCTTCCTTTTTTTTTGCACTTCACTTCAAATTATTCGCAAACTCAAATGTTTCTGAAAAAGTGCAAATTAAGAGGGATTTTTGACGAAAACCTGCTAACATACGAACTTATATTTTCAGTACATTTTCTTAGGTAAAAAGAATCCTTTGTCGGCACGGGTAAATAACTTCCAAAAGTTATGAAATTTTAGGATTTAAATTATTTTGTAATAACTAAAAAAATTGAGGGGTAGCACGCGAGTTTCCAAAAAAAAAAATTTTTCGTAGAACAAATAAAGGACAGTATATGTGATTTAAGAGCCAAATTTAGTGAAATGGCCTGCAAAGTGACCGCCTACAGCCTACATTTCTCAACGGATTTTAATGAAATTTCGAATATAGATAGGTGCAAGGGAATTGTGGTGCTTAAGCGAAACAGATTTTTAAATTTTGATCCTTAAAATTTTTTATATTCGATTTACGAAGGTACAGACAAAACAAAAATTCACTTAAATTTTCACACATTTTTCATGTATTAAAACGTTTAGATATTGTGATTTCTTTTTATAAGATTTAAATTTAATCTTTTCCAAAAAGTTTAAAATAAATTTCAAGGAAATTGGTTACGTAGTTTAATTATTATAAATAAAACAAATTGTTAATTTTTCATAAAATTTTACTACTAATTTTTCTAATCACAGGATTTTTTTTGCATACCTTTAGGCTGGAATAAGAATGACACAGATAGTATAAACTCTATAAACGCGATGCAATAAAGATTGCGATTGTAGGGTAGTATGCGTGATGATAAAAAGTAACGTAAGCAGCATGTAAAATTTATGTTGTTTACTTAGGCTGCACATTGTATTGTATATAAATATACAAAAAAATTTTTATGTAAAATTCAAAAATTTTGAGTTATTTTATTTTTTTAAATTTTTACATGGAAGGATATGTGACTTTCTAACTTTGAACTATTATATATCAGGCTGTATTGCATCGATTTGAGTCAAATAAAATGCAATAAGTTAGAAAATAGTTCAAGAATTAAAATGTTTACTTTTTTCAAGGATTAAGGTATGAACCAAGGAGGGCCCCATTGAGGTGAAAAAAAAGTTGTTTGTCGAAGGGAGTTTTGTAGAGGTGTTGTAGGTGTTTTTATTTCGAATGTTTGCTACCGGAAATTATAGATCCCCAAAATACAATCTGTTTTTTAATTTACCTTTTCATCTAATTGAATTTCCGTTTATATTGCATGAGTATAATTTTTTATATATGATATGATATATTCATACAGTTTGTTCAAAATAATTGTGTTGTCAGTTTTACAAAGTGCATAGCGTTTATTTAAAAATTATTTAGCAAATTAGTCAAAAATTAGGCAACAGCAAAGATTTCATAAAAGAATGAAATCTATTCAACGTAGGTAAAATTGTACGTACTGTGTGGAAAATAATGATTGGCCAGTACCAGACCTGTCTTCTTTCAGCTTCAATAACCGGTTTTTTCTGAAGACAGAAGGCGAGTTGTAGTACATTTTATCCAAAAGTGTGAAGCTGAAAGAAGACAGGTCTGGTACTGGCCATTGAGAAGAAACAATAACAACTTCAGCATAGCATAGCATAACAGCTGTATGCTAGCTGTAGCCTGTAGAACAAAAGAAAAGATGTACACATTTTACCATGCAATATGATCGCTACCCAGTTAACTTAGAACATATTTTTGATATATTAAATTTGTATTCTTAGAGCACTAGAACATTATTCTGTTGACATTAAGATTAAATGGTGAACGGGGTTTGAAATTTTTTCAAATCATGTACACCAACACTTAGAAGAAATTTATTTGCTTGTGTTGATGAAGACACAAATACATTTCAGACGATGTTGTTGTTGTTTTCGAAAAAAATTTTCACTAAATTTGGCTCTTAATTTAATTTATATTATAAATGTATATAAGTATATTTCTTATAATATATCACATAAAAAATTCCTTTTAATGATTTGTTAAATATACCTTCATGCGGGGTATTATTTATTTTAATTTTCACATTATATAGTATAATTTACAAAACTATGTAAAACGTAACTTACAAATTTGAATGTTTGAATTTTTTAATGTACCTACTACCAAAAAACATTGAAATAGAGAAGAACTCTTAACACCATATAATCACATGCAATAAATTTTTTTACATAAATTCTTATGCACTTGGGTAGTACACATATATTACTTTGCAAAATTTAGCAATTTTTTAAAATTTTGAATTTAGATTTTTTTCTATAAAAATTTGTAAAACAAATATATATTTATACATTACAAACAAAATCTTACAATCACTTGTCATTGTTTGTGCTACGACAGGGAGCCTAAATTTATTTTTCCAGTACATCTCGTGGATATCCTATGCATCCCATCGCAATATGGACGCCAAAAAAGTTTTTAATTTCCCCTGTTGTCATTCCTATGCACTGGCCAGTTTTCAGCAAACTATATTTGTTTGTATATTCGGCCACGTGCTCTATAAACTCCTCTGTGAAGTACTTGCTGAAGTAGACAATAGGGGATTTCGAGGTTTCCTCCTGCAAGAAAAAGAAAATCGATGTACATCTAAAAAGTTGTTATTTTACAGCAAGTAAGTACATATGTACCTCGTCGTTCATATCATTAGGGTCACATAGAGAAAGCGAAGGATTCAAAGATCTTTTTCTGCAAACATCCCGGCGAATGTTGTGGCAGTCCACGGTCTAAATATTAAAAAATCTTTAGAAATTACATATGAATACATGCTTCCGGAAGAAATTTTTTACCATGCTGGAGGATTCAATTGGAACTTGGTCTTCGTTTTCATCTTCTTGCGAATCATCACTGCCTTCGGCCATCTCTGTTGAATGAGGATCAGGTCATAGTATAATGAAGACTATAGTATTTTTATTTTTAGAAGTCAGTATTGTGCTTATGGAGGCAGTACCCGATGAGTTTGTAATAACTTCACATATAATTGTTTGTAGGAAATTATAAAAATCATATTTCTGTCAACCCTAACAAAGGTACTTTTTAAATGTTAAAATAAGCTAAAGGGGTGTTCGAGTTTGTAACACTGTTTCTGATTATTGTGTTGTGTTTTCGTTGCTAATAATATTTAAATTATTTTCGGTAATTAGTGTGTTTAATAATATTTATTGATTTTGTTGTGACTTATTAGTTATTTATCTAGTGACTTATATGTTTTTTCCATGATTTTAAAGAACTTTAGTTTATAAAATCAATGTTTTTCATATAAACTATAAGCAACTGTTTGGTGAATGTAAGTAATGTTATATTGCTATTCAATAAGTTTTTAACTGACATAATTTATACAGTGCAAATTATTTTGGAATGTGCAATTATTGATTATTACAAACATTTACTACTATTTATTTATATACATATTGGATGACGATAGTATTGCATATCCCCAGGCGAACTGTATTAATAAGTTAATAAAATTATCTAAATTATTAGTGTTGCCAACTACTGTTTAAACTGTTTAAATTGAATCAATTAAACTAAAATTCAGTTAAACTAAAATTAAATTAATTAAACTAATTAAACTAAATTAAATTCTAAAGAAAACAAATTTTATTTTGCATAATACTTAAAAATGAATTGTGTAAAATGTCAAATTGATAAACCACGGGCTTCTGTCGTTTTATGCACACGGACGGGTTGTGGAAAATTCTCCCATGCTACGTGTGCAGGACTCACTGCATTGATTGCCGACAAGTTAAAAGAAAATAATGGTCTACAATGGTACTGTGATTCATGTAGGAAAATCTCACCACATACCTTATTATCAAAAATTACTGAAGTGGCTGGATCTCTATTAACCATCGATATGGAATTTGCCAGAATGCAATTGATTCTCCATCAACATGTGGAAATGTTGAACAAGATCCTTGAGATTGAAAATTTTAACATAGGTGCCAGTTATCCTACATCAGAGATTCATAATTTAGATATGACATTATCTAATAGTTATGCCAAACTATCAGGTAATAAAGGGGCTCAAGGTCAAAGCCAACTTGCTGACATCTCGGTGAATAGTTTGCAGGATCTGTCATTTGCTTCCGTTGTTGCGTCACAAAGCAATAAAAATAATAATAATAATAATAATAATAATCATAAAAACAATAATAATGATAATGATGATAATGATAAAGATGATAATAATGATAATAATAATAACAGTAATAATAACAACAATAATAATAGTAAAAATAAAACTAATAATGACAATAATATTCATAATCATAATCGCAATCATAATAAGAAAAATAATAATAATGGGAATAATAATAATAATAAAAATAGCAATAATAATAATAATATTAATACAAAAAGTAAATCCATCAAAAATAGCAAAGCCACCAGAAATAGTACAGAAATCAGGGTTACAAAAGATTGTAACTACGTTTCTGAAATTGTAAGGACAGAGGATACAATAATAGGAACCAGCAGTGCTTCGATTCTCAAAGTGATACGTAAACCAAAATCGCTGTTTGTGTTGAGGTTACATCCATCAACAACACCTGATGATATTCTCAAATACATATCGAATTATCTGAACTGCACAAAAGAATCGATAAATGAAATCGGAATTTTTAAAATCAATAATCCTAAGAGTGCAGTTTCTTCATTTAAAATATCATCATCTGACGATATCTTTAATAAATTAAGCTGCCCTACTGTATGGCCAGAAGGTTTGGTCATACATGAGTTCCTATCACGACCAAAGAAAGTTTTAATTTCAAAACCAAAAAACTGGCAGAAACAGTCATCAGAATTCAGTACCAAAATGTAAGAGGAATAAGAACAAAGACTAAACAACTGTTTTCCACCTGCTTTGACGCTGATGATGATATATTTTGTTTGGTGGAGACCTGGTTGTGTAACTCCATAAAGGACGAAGAGCTATTTGGTTCAAATTTTCAACTTTTTCGACGTGACCGTCATGCTGATTCTGATTGTACTGCAGTAGGAGGTGGTGTTCTATGTGCTGTAAAATCCAAATTTAGCTGTAATAAAATTGAATTACAGTCTTTTACAAATTTAGAAATAATTTGCTGCTCTGTGCAGTTCCAACGAAATAAAATTTATATTGTAACACTGTATATTCCACCGAACTCATCGGCCGATACTTTGATGGCTTATATGAAAGCAGTTGATGAAGTAGCATCTCTTCTTCAAGCACAAGATGAACTTATTTGTGTTGGTGATTTCAACCTCCCCAAATTAAATTGGATTTACGACGATGCGGAATGTTTTGCGACTCCTGTGGAAGTGACTTCAATTAATGATGCGATAATCACTGATGGTTGTGCTGGTGCTAACCTATACCAAATGAATTCTGTTAGAAATTCATTCGGTAAAATACTCGATCTGGTTTACACCTCGGACTTTTCTAAATGTGGTGTAATCAGAACAGATCCTGTGGTAATTCCCGAGGACCTTTATCATCCAACGTTGTGTATTTTATTTGATTATGAAATTAACTTTGTAAATGTTATGTCTGACTCTTAATATTTTAATTTCTCTAAGACTAATTTTCAGAACTTAAATGAATATTTTTGTGAATTAGATTGGAACGATGTACTCAATTGCAGGGATGTGGATGCTGCTGTTAGTTTATTCTATTTTAAAGTTAGCGAAGGTTTTGAAACATATGTACCCAAGTAACGGTCTAAAAATTCAAAGTTGAGCCCTCCTTGGTACGATGATAACATCAGAAAAATTAAAAACAAAAGAAACAAAGCTTGGAGGCAATACGTTCGTACTAAGGACGAAGGGGACTATCTAGCTTACTCTGAATATCGTAAACTATTCTCTATTCTTAACAAAGTAGCCTATAATAATTACATAAATAATGTCCAGCAACAGATTAAAACAAATCCTAAATCTTTTTGGAACTTTCTGAACCTAAGCAGAAAGTCGAGTACCTATCCCTCAGCTATGTCTTTAAATGATAAAAACAGTGATGATCCAGTAGTTATCTCTAACCTCTTTGCCGAATTTTTGCAGACCACCTACTCTCCTCACATTGAAAATATTTCTACTGACGAAGTACCACTTTCTATTAATTGTTCTAATTCAAATCTGTTCTCAGGAAATGATCTGTTAGTTTCTGTGGATGAAGTAATGTTTAATCTTCGTCAACTTGAAAATAGTTGTTCATGTGGTCCAGATGGAGTGCCAGCTGTCATTCTGAAACACTGTGGATCGAGTCTGGCCAATGATTTAACACATTTGTTTAATTTATCTTTAAAATCTTCAGTATTTCCTTCTATCTGGAAAATTTCATTTTCAATTCCCATCCACAAGAGTGGTTGTAAAAAATTAATAAATAATTACAGGAATATTTCCAAATTATCGGCGATTCCAAAGCTATTGGAAAAACTTGTATTAAATAAAATTTCATTTAAATGTAAACCACTCATTAGTAGTTTTCAACATGGTTTCACGCCTGGTAGGTCTACTACCACTAACTTAGTATCTTTCACTTCTAAGTGTCTAAATGCGATTGAAAATAAAAAGCAGGTAGATTGTATCTACACTGATTTTAGTAAAGCGTTTGACAGAGTCAATCATAAATTGCTTCTTTTTAAATTAGATTGTCTTGGTTTCCCCATGAACTTTGTATTATGGCTCAAGTCTTATCTTAACAATCGCATTCAAAGAGTAAAATTTCTTAATCACATTTCTTGTAACATTGAAGTGACTTCAGGTGTTCCGCAAGGTAGCCATCTGGGTCCTTTTCTGTTTTTATTATTTATTAATGATGTCGTGAACGTGTTAAATCATTCACAAATTCTAATTTTTGCCGATGATATAAAAATATTTAGAATAATTAATGATTTAAATGACCCTGAGCTACTCCAGCAAGACCTCGATAAATTTTATTATTGGTGTGGAGTCAATAATCTATCTCTAAACGTTGAAAAATGCAAATTTATGTCATTTTTTCGTACTAAACATCCTTTTTCTAATAATTACCATATTAATGGTATCACACTAGAAAAATTAGATAATATTAAGGACTTAGGGGTACATTTTGACTCGAAACTGAACTTCCATAGACATATGGATGTAACAGTTTCCAGAGCTAATTGCATGCTAGGTTTTATTATAAGATGGACTAAGGACTTTAATGATCCGTATGTATATATGTATCTCTGGTTCGTCCTATCTTAGAGTACTGTGTCGTTGTATGGAATCCTCGCTATGATAATTATAAAAATCGCTTGGAATCAATACAACGAAAATTTATGAAAATGGCATTGAGGAGGTTACCGTGGTCTGACTCATTAAACCTACCACCCTATGAAGACCGGCTACGGCTTATATTATTAACTACTTTAAACGAAAGGAGAGAGACCTTCCAGTCCTCTTTTATTTTTAAATTATTGACGGAGCAGATAGACTCTCCGGATCTTCTCAACTTAATTAGTATAAATGTATTTCCACGAGCGTTAAGAATAAATTCAAACACTGAATTTATAAATATTGGATATCATCGGACCAATTATGGTAATAATGAACCACTAACGGCAGCTTCCAGATCCTTCAATTCTAACTTTACACATATGGACTTTAATTAATTAATTAATTCTATTTTCTACTGTCTTTTTTTTTATGTTTTATTTTTTTATTATTATTATTATTTATATTTTTTTTTTTTTATTTTTTTTTTATTCATTTATTTATTTATTTATTTATTTATTTATTCGTTTGTTTGTTGTTTATTTATTTATTTATTTATTTTTTTTTATCTTTTTTTATTTTTTCTTCCCTGTTTATTTATTGTACTTTTATTGTTATTTATGTATTTGTATTTTTATTTTATAATTGTGTCCAAATGTGTAAAATTATTTAAAAGTTTTAAAATTTTATTTTTTAATATTGTATTTATTATTTTTAAGAATAATATTATATGAATTGTAAAGAGTCAGATTGATTAAATCATGTTGGCTAAATAAAAAAAAAATAAAAAATAAAACCCTAGAACAAAACCCTAGAACAAATTGTGCAGAAATCATTAGAACATTTTTTATTCAGAAAAAATTTTTTAAAAAAGCATTTTCTGTACGAATTTCACATTCCTGTATCTTTATATTTGATAAAGAAGTAATTCAAATTGGAAATATCATAAAAATTTTCGATTTTCAATGAGATATTCCAATTTTTGTTCGCTAATTTTTTTAATTTCTAAGAACGAATCATCCTGTACTTTTTAAGTTTTTATTTTTTTTTATTATGGAAAAAAGAAGTACATCCTCCCTCCCATTCGATGTTGTTTGTCACACCGCGACGCGACAACTGTGAACTGACTAAACTGATTTATTTTATTTAGTTGTCCGCCAGTCGCCATCGCCACTCGCAGCTCGCCATTTGTTTTTATGAAAAATAAAAAACCGAAGTAAAAATATAAATTCGTTGCGCAGCCGATTTCCACTCAAAGTAGTAAATGTTGTTTGATTCGTGTCAGCGGGAAGATGAGTAATGACAATGAGTATTGCCGTAGCTATTGGAAGTATTGCCTTGATAAATAAAAAATTAATTTATAATAATTAATAATGATATTCAGTATTTTTTATATTTATTTAAAATTTAAATTTATTATTTTTAATATTCCTACGTAATTGTTATTTTATATTTTATTTTTAATAAATATTTTTTTTTATGTTTGATTTATAAAATTATGTTTTCAAGATAAATTTCATTTTGAATTAAATGTATGCATATACATAAGTATAATAATAATAAATGTACTCTTATTTCTAAAATTATCCTTTTTCATCTATGATATTTTGTTTCATTTATGTACGTCCTTGTTTGTAATTTCGTTACATTTTTCAAGCCCGAATACTTCGTATTATTATTTAAATTTGAATTTTTTCGAAATTCTTAATCAAACAATATTTTTATCATTATTTTAAAAAAAACGTAATTTGCTTTTGGATCTTTATATAAATTGTGTGAATTGTGAAAAAAAAAACAATAATAGAAATAAATTTTATTTATTGAGATAATACAATTAGAATATTGAATATAAAAATAATATCAAACGACAAAAGATATATTTTATTAAGTGTACTTCACACTTAACGATTTATCATTTGATTTATCATTTGACTAATGTAATTTTTTGTTGTTACAAAAACAAATTACACTAGTCATTTGATAAATCAAATGATAAATCGTTAAACGTGAAGTACACTTTAGATTATGTTATCGAAATACCAAAAAAAAAAAGCAAAAAGTAAAAATTCAATAACTCAGTAATTACAAGGTAAAATCAATCTATCGTTAAATGAAAACATAAAATTCCTTGATTAAAACTACTTTCATCAACACCGTAGATATTTTTAATCTCTTATAGAATAATTTTCATTCATTTTGCATGAATTTTCGATTTAAATACTTTGTTATTGGTTTTTTATTGTTACTCTTGATTTATTTTCATTTCAATAAAGTATTTTTATTGTAAAAATCCAAGTTTCAAGTAAATTCAGTAAGTAAAAGTGGGTGAATTAAAGTGATTTTAAAGCTAATAATGTATTCAAGTGGATAATTTTGTTGTATGTATTATTAATTTTATTTTAATTTTAAATTTCCCATATATTTCCGATAATTACCTGCTTTTTTGTAAAATTGAAAAAAAATTAAAAATTTTATCTGGCAGCCCTTGATAAAATTTTATTAAAAAATTTCCCTCGATTGAAATTGAGATCTGATCACCCCACACACGTGACAGATTTATACAAACGAAATGTAAAAGAGTATAGAAAAGTATGCCTATCTTGCCTGCACTGACTTTAATTGTTAAATAAAGTATAGTATTTATATTTAAAAAAACCAAAAAACTTACACCTTATTATTAGTATTAATTAAAAAAATCAAAAAATTTAATATTTTATCCTTTATTTTAAAAAAAATCAAAAAATTTACACCTTTTAATTATTTTAATTTTAAAAAAATAAAAAATCCAAAAATTCACGCCTTATTATTATTTTTTATATTTAAAAAAAAACAAAAAAATCAATATTTTATTTCGTTTCTAAATTCAAAATACATATTTCTAAATGATAATTTGTTTTACAGAATCACATTAGTCCCCTTTGCCTTTCAAATTAATAACACAAAAACGCACGTGTTTTCCATGTGCTTTTCAAATTGAAGGGTAATACTCTTGTGTGTAAGAACGAAAACGAATGAACAATAACGCATGGGTTGAAGTGAGAGGCAATAAAAAAGTAACAAGTAAAATATAAAAACAATACAAATGCATTTCAAAGTCGAAGGGAAATCTTAACCTCATGCTAAAAATAACCCATACAACGAAAGCCACGCTAATCGGAATACATAACTAGTTTGTGTTGGGATTTTTTGTCTACATTACTCTTTTGTGAAGTTTTCATTAGAAGTACATAATTGATTAAAGAATATCTCTCTTCAACATATTAGAATTTATTTTTTATTTTTTTATTTATTATTTTTCATATATATTTGGACTCTTCTTTTTGGTGAGTCCTTTTTCATATACCGTTATTCAAAAGTTTTTCCACTGTATATTATTCCATTGTGGTTGTACGGCGACTGATTATTTTTCATTCTTGTATTTCAATTTAAGCAATAAATATAAATAGTGTGAAATACCCAATAACGAGCCCTTCATTTTGAACTGATTAAAAAAGATTTTTTTTTAAAACTTAAGGATGAAAAATATTTTCTATTGCTTTTATACATAAGTATATGTATACTATTATAAATATTAAATATAAAAAAATTGATGTATTTTTCCTTATTTTTTGCAACATAACGCCTTTAAATTGGAAATATTCTGTTTAGTAGGTACGTTTAATTTGCAAATGGGTTGCAAAATAAAACGAAAACTTAAATTATTTTTTATTTAAAAATGAAATATTATTCCAATGTTTATTTTTTTTCTTCAAGTGCTCGTTACTGGGTATTGTTCCTATATTCTGAATGAAGAAAAATTCACAAAATGAATAATGAAGAAGAAGATAAAAATAATGAAAAAATACATGCGCACACATGATGATTGAATAATCGAGATTTGTACATGTATGTACACATTAGGAATTAAAAAACAAAGACTCATTACATTTATTTATATACATATTATGTATATTCTAAAAATAATAATTTAAAAATTAAAAAATATGTACAATTTATACAGGGTCCTTCGTTATAGAGAATCCGAAAAAATTATTTTGCAAATAAAACATAATTTACTGCATTTATACATTTACTTTATTATACGGCCCTGTTTTAAAACATCAATTGACTATCAAAAGTAAAGATAATTGTCAAAATATTGATTGTCATTTGACAATCAATCTTACCAGTTGCACTATCAGAAATTTGACGTTTTCAAACGATTATGTTTTTGTTGTGTTTTGTTTGCAGCCGAATTTCATACGACACATTTTTAAATATGAAATTTTTTAATTTTCCCTGTAAATTATAACTTTAGAAAAACTGTTTGATAAATAAAAAAAAAGAACCTATTAATTTACTTACTCAAACTCCATTTTTCTCACAAATTATTATTTTAAAGAACAAAATCGATCTACCTGCAAGTACAAATTTTAGACTGCAAATCTGCCGATCAAGTGACTGTCAATTATACTGAATTGACATTTTAATACATTTGACAATTGCAGCTTGCAATAAAAAACGTGCTGCCAAAGTAGAATGATAGTCAATTGACGTTTTCAAACAGGGCCTACATGTGATATGATGGAACAAAATTATGTTGTATTTGAAAAAATGTTTTTTACATATTTTCTTTACATATTATTATAAATTTATACATAAGTATAGAAATATTCCTTTGCAATAGAAATAAATTTTGTAATAAATACTCACTCTATAGAAAAAAGTTTTTTTGTTTTACATACGTATAATGAGTTATAATAAAATAAATAGAATAAACATTAAACATTGACCTTTAACATAAAAATGCAAAAATCCGACTACCCCGTTTAGTATGGCGTATCGACACGAACTCGATGACGAAATGGATATTGAGGGTGAAAGTGGCGAAGATGTGGGTGATCTGATCATCTTGAGGACAAGATGTAATCAGGGTGGCCGAACTGTGAGGTGGAGGTGAAAAGTAGATGTGCTGATGTGCTGAATAGCGAGGAGAAAAGGAGAGAGAAATAAAATGGTGGTGTTTGGTGAATGGAGTCGTGAAGTACAGTCGTGATTTTGGGTTCTGTTAAATAAAAGAAGTAATAATTTGTATTTGATTGAGATTGTATGTTTTATTTCATTAATTATGGTTTTTTTATTATATATTTGACAATTTGAACTTTACAAGTCAGAAGTTGGATAAAAACTCGAATTTTTCCTGAATAGCGATTTTGTGTCTATGTGCGAAGCTTTAACGTGACTAGGTTATTGTATGCACGACGGCTATAAATTTGTGAACAAAATAAGGGTCTTTGTGAAGAATTGGTTAAATTATTATAATGGCAGGTTAGAACGGAATGTCTGTTAAAGAGTTGCGCAACCGGTTGGGTGAATTGGGATTAAAAGCATCCGGGAATAAGTCGAAGCTGATGAACAGATTGGAAGAGGCAGATTAAATTCATTCGACCATTCGAGATTCGAGACTCAGTCAGTATTAATCACAGCTGGTGAAAAAAAGAACGAAACAGGTGGGAATAGGAATGTGACAGCTGATGATGAGAGGAAGAAAGATTTGAAAGATGTTGTTTAAATTCATAGTTTTTAATATATACCATAGAATTACTTTTAAATCATAATTATTATTTGAATTCATAGTTTTTATATATAGATCATAGAATTGCATTTAAATCATTATTATAATAAATAAAAATAATTTTATGTTCTAATCATAAATATACATTTTTCATAAAATAAATTCTTACTTATGCATTTCGCTGAATATGATATCTTGTTTGTCACATTAAAAAATTTCATATAGGAATAATATATGTGATTCTTTACAATGTAAGCATTTATGTTTTATGTACAGTGAAAATATTCTAATAGAAATAGGTATTTCTCCCACCTTTAAATTTGTGTTAATTATTAGATTTAATTGTATATTTATATATATACAATAGTTCCTTATGGAACTATTTTATGAATAAAATTTAATTATTGTCAAACAGTGAATTAAGACTTTTCTTCGTTGTTTCCTCTAATTGAGTCTTCTTAGAGCACTGCTTCTTTTTTGACTTTAATTTTGAGCATTCTAATTGTAGCGGTAACAAGCGCCGTTTGCAATACCAACATAAAGGCGATAAAGGTTAAGGTTTATGTGCCTTAACTCATTTGAACAATAAAAACATCAAAATAAAATAATTCTGATCATTTTTTAATGACTCCGACGTGATCTTGTAGGATCAATTTCAACTGATACAAGATTTATATTTTTTCCTAGAAAGCCCTACTAATTTAGAACCATGACTCTACTCGTAAATTAGTTAGCAGCGCAGCAGGAGGAAACTGGCAGTGGAATCCAGCGATTGTGTACAAATTACAAAAAGGATTCTATATCCAGGAAAACTTTGGAGTATTTACAAAAAAAATTAACAACTATTAACAAAAATTCATACAGATTATGAAAGCCATTTAGATCATCCTTATTTTACCAAAGGCTACTACGAGTTCATTAGTCAAAAATACGAAGAAATGAGAACTGATGTAGAAACCAAAATTGGAGATTTGCAAAAACAACAACAGGAAGACGATAGTTCACTAAATTTCAAATCACTTATGCCTCTGTCTTCTACAGGGGCATCAGCTTTTCAAAATTTTCCTTTAACTTTACAGATACCTACTAACAATGAAGCCATTTCAACAAGAACTCTTCCAAAGCAGGAGAAAACAGTTTTAAAGGAGCATGATCAGTTATCAAACATGATACAAAAACAAAACACTATTATCAGCAATGTATTAGCTACATTACAAACTTTATTAAGTGATAATATACTTCGTTCAGAGCAATTTTATATAATTAAAATTGAGTCACTTGAACAACATTGGGATATAGATAGCGCAAAAATTTCATAAAAAAATATGGAATTTATTTGAGAATTCAGACCTCACAGTTTATAACATAGAAGAATTTTATCGTAATGAAGAGAAAATCCAAAATGGTCTTTAAAATTATATGAAAAATCATCAACATCTTTCACTCCGCAACAACTACCAACATCAATTACAACGAAGCAAATGATGAAACTTTCCAAAATAGAGGTACCAAAATTTGACGGTGATTACTTAAAGTGGAGGCGATTTCGCGATTTATTTTCACAATTAGTACACAACCAACAAATTCCACAATGTCAAAAAAATGTGGTATTTGAAAACAAGTATTACTGGTGAAGCGGAGAAATTAATTCGTCACTTCACAATCTCAGACGTTAATTACAATACAGCATGGTCTATCATCAGTAAACGTTATGAAAACAGTCGTTTATTAAGCACTGCATTATTAAATAAATTACTGACTCAACCAGTAATACATAATGAAAATGCAATGATGATTAAAGGTCTGCACGACACAACGCAGGAATGTCTCCTAAGTCTGCACAACTTAAGCATTAACACTGAAACATGGGATCCGCTGATCTTACACATTTTGATCAAACAATTAGATCGATCAACTCATTTTCTTTGGGAACAATCACTCAAAAACCTTCTTAGGTTTTATACCCTCATTAAAATATTTCATGGCTTTCTTACGAGCAAGGTTCCAATCTTTAGAAGCGTTAGGAAGTAAATCCTTTAAGTTAAACTCAGAAGAACTTCACAACAGATGCAAAGGTACATCGAAAGCCTTAGCTTCAATTACTGCATCAACATTCAATTGCATATCCTGTCATGAAAATCATCCATTGTTCTCATGCAAAAAGTTCTTAAAAATGCAGCCAAAATCTCGCTTAAACTTAGTACATAAAATTTAAACATTGTGTAAACTGTCTTAAACCTGGTCACAGCACAGCAAATTGTCCATCCAGGAGCTGCACAAAATGCAAAGGCAAACACAGTACGCTTCTCCATTTAGATGCTGCTGTCAAAAATCAATTTTCAAATTTATCACAACCAGCTACAACGTCAACGAATCAACCGAAGCCAATTGATAGCAACAATCATAGCACATCACTAACTTCACACCATCAACACGTTAATAACAAATATACCGTTCTACTTGGGACTGTGTAGTGGATGTAACAGACAAGTAGGGTGCAAGAATACCCTGAAGGGCCATCTTGACTCTGGCTTGCAAATAAATTTTGTAACTGCAAAATTACTTTGAAGGCTAGGTCTAAAGGGAAAACCTAATACGTTACAGATCGAAGGAATAGGACAGCATAAGCAAAATGCACAATTTAGAGTGAATATAGAAGTCTCATCTCGAACAAGTGGCTTTTCCACTAGAGTTGAAGCACACGTTTTACCAAAAATTGTCTCACCACAGCCACAACAATATTTAGACACAACCACTTGGCCAATTCCAAAGAACATCGTTCTGGCAGACATGAATTTACATCAACCAAGGTCAATAGATCTACTCATAGGGGCAGAAGTATTTTTTTCTATTTTATCAGTAGAGCAAATTAAAATGGCTGAGGACCGACCGATACTTTAAAACACCTTATTTGGCTGGAGAGTCTCTGGTAAAATATCGCAAATTAAAGACACCCAGTCATCGGCGGCTGTTTGTGGAATAAGCGGCGTGGATGAAACACTGAATGATCACATTGAAAAATTCTGGAAAATAGAAGAAACGAACAACCAATCTTCCAACTACACTGCAGCAGAGGTGCGTTGCGAGCGATATTTTGACGAAACTATTTGCAAAAATACAGACGGTCGATTTGTTGTGCGACCACCTTTCCATGCCAACCCAAATTCTCTACGCAACTCAAAGGACATTGCATTACAACAATTTAAATCATTAGAACAAAAATTATCAAAAGACAATGAACTCAAGGCACAATATGTCAACTTTATGGAAGAATATTTAACGCTTGGACATATGGTGGAGGTTTGTAGCGATAACATTAAAGATCCATATTATTTTTTCCGACATCACTGCGTGATAAAACCGGATAGCTCTCTAAACGATATTCTTTCTAAAGGGTTTACGATACAAGATGATGTATTTACCATATTGTTGCGTTTTCGACTTCCACTATACGTGTTCACTGCCGATATCGAAAAGATGTACAGGCAAGTCCAAGTGCATCTCGATGTTTGCAAATTTCAGTTAATTTGGTGGCGAAATGACTTCAATAAACCTCTCAAGTGTTATCACCTGTCCACTGTTACATGCGGAACAATCAGCGCACCTCATTTGGCTATTAAATGTTTGAAACGTTTAGTCGATGAACAAACGAGCAACTTCCCTCAAGGCGCCGACATTCTCAAACAAAATTTTTACTTCGATGATGTATTGACTGGAGCCGATAGTATAAAAACCGCTTTAGAAATGCAGTGTCAATTGAAAAATATCTTACAGTCCGCTGGCTTTAATCTGCGTAAGTGGTGTGCTAACAATTCTCGACTTTTGCAGTCTATTCCATCAGACTTCAACAGTCAAAATGAAGAAAAAATTAAGACCATTGGCCTTACTTGGCTACCAAAAATAGATTCTTTCGCCATTAAATGTCCAATAAAGAAGGAAAATAAAATTACCAAAAGAACAGCAGCATCAGATATTGCACAGATTTTCGACCCACTGGGACTTGTAGCACATGTAGTAGTTTTCGCCAAAATGTTTTTACAAACATCATTAGTTGGACTGGAACGCCACACTTCCTCAGAATCATCATACAACATGGATGAAATTTCAAGAAAGTTTGTCAATACTTCACGACATCAAAATTCCCAGACATGTTTTTGCTAATCAATTTCCAAAATTAACACAAATTCATATATTTTCTGACGCAACTTAAGTATTCACTTTTATTTTAAGAGAAAAAAAAATAATTTTAATTATTTTTCCCTTTTTTTCTTTTCAACAAATAAAACACTTGAAACTGTTTTTAATATATAAAAAATTTATTTATATTACTGAACAGCTTACACAATTTGAACAATTAAAATTTAATCTTCACTGTTACAAAAATTTAAACTAACTAACTTGCTAAAAAGAATCTAAAAAAGAAGAATTCTTCCTAAAAAATTATTACTTTATGTGGATCAGTTAACGTTGTATCTTTTGCTGATTCAGCGGGAATAGATATCTTTTGTGGAATTTTCCCATGGAAAATTTATTATTCTAGAATGTTCATTTTTATTTTCTGAAGTCAGCAAAAAAGGCAACGTAACTCTTCCTTCGTTAAAATGAGGATTCTCCTGAATCCGATTAATAACTTCTGCTTTAAATTTCTTTTGTTTACAATACAAAAAAATAACTATGAAAATTATAATTGATATAATTATTGTTGTAAGACTAATGAGTAGTATGAATGTGTATGTTCTGGCACATGTCTCTGTCTCAGTGACGTCATCACGTTATCAGTGCGGGTCACGTGGTTCAAGGTTGTGTGTTATCAGTGAGTGGTGCGGGGAGGTCAAGGTTGCGTGTTATCAGTGAGGGGTAACAGGGGACAAGGCTAGTGGGGGGTTACGTGGGTTAAGATTTTTTTCTGTTCAGTGAGAGATCATGCGGGGGTTAAGATTTTTTTTATAAGTGACGGTTAAAATTATAGGCGTTATCATTGAAAAATAATGAAAAATTGTTGGTACAGTTTTGTGTGTGCTTAATCAGTGCCAAGCATGTTGAGACATGTTTGGGCTTAAGTGAACCTGTTGTCGGAAAGATTTTTACGCACTTACATTTGTCGTAAATCCATGAAAATTCGTTTCATAGTAAATTTGGATGTCCTGAATTCGAATCTAAAGTCCTTTTTGCTGTATCTTTAATAGTTTTCGAGAAAAAAAAACTTCAAAGTTGCTCACTTAAAAGCCCATTTTCAACCCCTTCCTGCAATTTTTTCCAAGAGGAAACGGTTTTTAAACGGTTTAAGTTATCAAAGACACAAAACGTGTTAAATAAAAGCGACATCTATGATTGAATACGAAAAACGTCAATTTAAATTTGAAAAGTAAGTTACAATTTTTTTCTTGAAATATTAATAAAAACTTGTCTTTAACGATAATTTTCTACATGTTCAATATATTCAGCTAAGTGATTGTAATATTTTGTTAGTAATGTATAAATATATTGGTTTTACAAATTTTTATAGACAAAAATCAAAATTCAAAATTTTAAAAAATTAATTATTTTAATTAATTTAAATTTAAAATTAAATATTTCGAAATGTATGATTACTATTAAAAACTAAAGTTCATTTTATTATCTTTCATAAAAAAAATATAAACATTATATTCTACGAAAAAACAAAAAAATAACAATATGTATGTATTTTAAAAATTTGAAAATAATTGAAAATGCAGATGGATCAATTCTTTTGCACTTGGGTAGTATATGTATCTAATTCTATACTTTATTTAACAATTAAAGTCAGTATTGTGCTTATGGAGGCAGTACCCGATGAGTTTTTTGCCTTGGTAATATTTAATTTAAAAGATTTCCCTCGATTGAAATTGAGATCTGATCACTCCACACACGAGACAGATTTATACAAACGAAATGTAAAAGAGTATAGAAAAGTATGCCTATTTTGCCTGTACTGACTTTAATTGTTAAATAAAGTATATAAATAATGAATAATTAACTTTTAGATTGCAATATGTATTTATAAAAAAATAAAAATGTATATATTCACTAGAAAATTGAAAGTACATATTATGTATTAATTTAAAAAATTATTTATCATGAAAATTCTCCCAAATGTTAATATTTGTTTTAAGGCATGCTTATTAGTTTCTGAGTCTTTTTTTGAATTTTCACTCTCGTTTGAAATCTACAGTCTACACTATCTTCTGCAAAAGATAAGAGAATTTTCTGCTCTTTGCAGCAAGGTATCACATATCCTTTCCTTGTACGTTTAACCGTTCAGAAGTTATAAAAACTCACGGTTAAAAATTGAGGGGTAAATTTTATAAAATATTTACACCTAGTACTTTATAACGTACTTTTTATTTAAAAATTTTATAAAATTTATAAAATTTAAAAGTATAGATCTTTTTGACACAGAAAAAGTTTAATTTTTACTCATTTTATATATAAAAACAAAGTTCATAAGATTTTTATATAGAATTTATAAGTTCATTTATCATTTTTATAAATTTGAATCTGTACGGATTTTTATAAACTTCAACTTATCAAATGTACTATAAACAACTGAAAATCTATTTTAGGTCAAAGGCAAAATTACAAAGAGAAAAGAATAATCTTTTATTTTGAATTATAAAATATAAAAAAATAAGTATAGCTAAAGTAAATTCTCGACATATTTTGCTTCGAAGCGAAAATTTTACAACTTCGCAAATTTTGCAATTGAACTTTGAATGCTAATATTTTTTGAATGAATTATAAATTTATTTATAATTTTTACTTTATGTGTATATAAAATTTATAAAAGTGAAGTGTAAATTTTATACTCCTAAGTTCTAGTATATATTGAGACTATTAAAAGCAAAATTTATCTTTTCCACTTTTTGAAAAAATTGAGTTAATGATGGCAAAATGTTCGTTGTGTTGAAGGCCTTTAATCTGAAAAATTTCAATTTTGAAAACTGCATTGATGCCCCTGAAAAATGGTTGTAAAATTTGGCATTGGTCGCGAAACTTAAACTATTCCAACATGATGTTAGTAGCAAAAGTGTTACTATTCCATTGAAGTTTAAAAACTCCCTCTACAGGCAACCAAATGTTTCACGAGTGGTCTACAAAACATAAGTAGATATAGAAAGGAAATAAATTGTATGGCAAGGTAGGGTCTATGTTCATCCCCTCCCAGTTACAAGCGTTTGAAAATTTTCAGCTAGGCAAGTTTCCATTACGGCTATTATGTATGATGACTACTGAACTATGTCATATATTTGAAAGTTGTTGACACTAAATTAAAGGGAAGCAGTGTGAATTTAATCGCTCTACGACAAACCATTCAAAAATTATTAGCATTCAAAGTTCAATTGCAAAATTTGGAAGTTGCAAAATTTTCGCTTCGAAGCAAAATATGTCGAGAATTTACTTTAGCTATATTTATTTTTTTATATTTTCTATTTCAAAATAAAAGATTATTCTCTTCTCTTTGTATTTGCCTTTGACCGCATTCAAAAATCTTCAACTGCTTCTGAGTTATTACACAATTAATATAAGTGTACCTATGTATTTCCAATATTTACACATTCATAAAAAAAATCAGATTGAGTGCTGTTTATGATAAAATAAAATTTGAATTTTATGTTAGATTTAAATTTTTCTGTCTTTAAAGTAATTATCTTTTAAAAGCAATAAAACCAACTTCAAATGTTGCACTTGATACAGGGACATAAAAATATTCGAATAATAGCAAATAGAGTATAATTTAACATCATTTTAAAATATTTATTTGAAAAATTGACCAGAATTCACTTTTTTTATTACTAAAATGAATAAAATAATGTTTTGAAAAGTAATTTTCATTAAAGAATGTTTCAAATTCGATGAAATGTAAAAAATCGTAATTTTTTGAAGTTTTGTTAGCATTAATTAGTCGATTGAGAAAATAATGAATTATGTACTTGTAGTTTTTTCAGGAAGATATAGATTGAATTCATTAATCAGTTTGTTTTTGAAGTACATTATCAAAGATAATTAATAAGAAGTAGATATTCCAAAACAGAAAAGCTGTTGAAAAATAAATTTTTAGTTCTAAATCTGTTCATAGAGCGGACAGACAAGAAGGAATTGCTTAGAACATTGGATTTAAAAATACGTTATGACCGTTTTTGCAATAAAAAAAAAATTTAACATACACAAAATCCTCAAAACTGTAATTAGACAATTTTATATGGAAAATGAGGACGGAGTAAATGTGCATGACATCATCATACAATTTTTTTGTTGGTTTGTACCATATGAAAATTTATAATTAATATAAACAAAAACAACACACATAAAAAAATAATTGTTGTTTTTATTTTTCATTTTTCAAGTACCCAACCAAATTTACAATTTCTTTACAATACCGTATTTGAATTTTGTTGTTGCTTTGTACCTAAATTCAAAATTTATTGTAAACTTGAAGTCACTGTTTTTTTCTCAATTTTGTATTTTTCCCATTTAGCATATACAAGTATGTATTTTTGTATATGCAGATTGTAGTTTATACAGTAGCGGAAAAAACGCATGACTCAAATAATTTTCATTTTCTAAAAATAATTTATTTATTAAGCTTTATTACAGAATCATGTATGGTTTTTCTTTTCTTATAAAAAATACCTTGAAAAAACACACATACTTAGTTAAAAAATAAACCATCATCCATCCGTACCAAAATTTTATAACGACGTTTTTTTAATGCACGGGTTAGCTCGTCGTTCCAGGGTCAAGTTTTACGTCGTTAGAGTTGTGAATAATAACAACTTTTCTTTTATACTTTAATAGAAAATAAAATGCTTTATTATCTGCATAAATTCTTAAACCTAACAATTCAATATTCTTAAAATTAATAATTCAATATTCTTAAAATTAACAACTTAGTATTCTTAAAACTAACAATACAATAATTTGAAACCTGAACTAGATCCTGTAATTGAAAATGATTAATGAAAATATAAATGAATAGAAAGTAAGTCTCAAAAATAGCTATCTGGACGCAATACTAGTTTCTACCAACTTTCAGATATACTGAGTGGACGTAGAAACGTTTTTGCCAACTGTTAGCTATTAAGAAGAAAAGTTTAGTTGAAAATAGCTATCTGGACGCAATACTAGTCTCTACCAACTTTCAGATAAACTGAGTGGACGTAGAAACGTTCTTACCATCTGTTAGCTACTTCGAGAAAAGACCAGGTAGATAATAGCTATCTGGACGCAATACTAATTTCTACCAACTTTCAGATATACTGAGTGGACGTAGAAACGTTCTTACCATCTGTTAGCTACTTCAAGAAAAGAATAGTAAGAAAATAGCCACCTGGACGCAATACTAGTTTCTACCAACTTTCAGATAAACTGAGTGGACGTAGAAACGTTCTTACCATCTGTTAGCTACTTCAAGAAAAGACTAGTAAGAAAATAGCTATCTGGACGCAATACTAGTTTCTACCAACTTTCAGATATACTGAGTGGACGTAGAAACGTTCTTACCATCTGTTAGCTACTTCAAGAAAAGAATAGTAAGAAAATAGCTACCTGGACGCAATACTAGTTTCTACCAACTTTCAGATAAACTGAGTGGACGTAGAAACGTTCTTACCATCTGTTAGCTACTAAGGAGAAAAGTATAGTAAGAAAATAACCACCTGGACGAAATACTAGTTTCTACCAACTTTCAGATAAACTGAGTGGACGTAGAAACGTTTTTGCCAACTGTTAGCTATTAAGAAGAAAAGTAAAGTCAGAGAATAATAGCTATCTGGACGCAATACTAGTTTCTACCAACTTTCAGATATACTGAGTGGACGTAGAAACGTTTTTGCCAACTGTTAGCTATTAAGAAAAAAAGTATAGTAAGAAAACAGCTATCTGGACGCAATACTAGTTTCTACCAACTTTCAGATAAACTGAGTGGACGTAGAAACGTTTTTGCCAACTGTTAGCTATTAAGAAGAAAAGCCTACTAGAAATATTACAAATTCTGTATATTACCTGTACTCGATTTTCTACTTACTCCTACTTTGATTTCACTTTTACTTTCCTACTAGGTATTACTTACTAGTTCAGAAGTCCAAATTGTAATGAATCTAATATGAAAATCGGCTCTGTATTTATACTGTTTTCGAATTACGCATTTTGAAAATTTCAAGCTTTCTAGATTTTTCTAGAATATTCTATGACGGTTATTTTTTTCAATTTCCTTCCGGTACCCGTTTTTTGTCGGAAGTTTTAAAATAAAAAGCTTTCTGCGCAATTAGATAACAGATGTCACGCATACATATTTTTTTAAATTTTCATTTTCTTTTGTTAGACTTTTCGTATAATAATTGTTGTTTTTTTTTGTTTTCTTTTTATTCGTATTTATATATACATACAGTGATGGTAACATGTAACTTCGTTACAATTTAAACATAGTATCGAGAAAAGTTTTTAGAAATTATTAGTTAGGCGACTTTCATGACGGCTACTGTATATTATAATACACGTACATTATAATGTTAACACTTTGCAAGCATTAGCGATTTTCTAATTTTCTAATAATGACTGTGATCATCTCCCGGCTGTAAGGTTTTAATAAAATTTTATAGGTACACCTAATTGATCGAAATTTGTAGAGTCCAACATATCATATCTAACTATGTACCTCACATTATGTAACATTTTGAAATATAAATATGGGTAAATAAAATGTATTTAAATGTGTATTGTAATGTTGTTAATTATAGGTACATACTTGAATTGAAAACAAAATATCTTAATTCCCTTTTTCAATCAAAAAAAATATATATAGTTACATAAAATAAAAACAAAAAAAAGCGGGATCTGGATTCTGGATTTCAGTAAAATTTCTCATAGCTTCAAAAACTATAAAAAAAATAAAAATAATTGGATAAATTTTTCATATTATCATGCATTCAATAATCAGAAAACAAATTCTAATTCATATTCCTATACAATACAATATATTTACATACATAATGTATGTACATACATATTGATATTCTATGGATGAAAAAATAAAAAATATTATACTAACCGATGAAACAAATTTTAAAAAAAGAAGAAAAAAAAACAAATATTAAATGAAATGTGCACAGACGGTAAACACGCATTTGTGTACATGCAAAAATATGTATGTACCTATTTATATAAATTGTTATATATTATATAAATATAGGTATATACACAAAGTTATACTGGAAACTGGTTTGATTTGGTTATACACAAAAAAAAAAAAAAAGTAACAAGAGCATGAGCGAATGGATAATAAAAAAAATCACTCGATCATTTTTTTTAAGTTTGAATTTCAAAACGTTAGTTCTATTTTTGCTCGCCAGATAGGACAGACAAGAAGGTTTCGTTTAGGAGCCTTTAATGAAATAGAGTGAAAATACAAATGTACTACGCGGAATATCTATTGTGTTAATCTATAATCATTGACATTATGTTAAAAAATAAATCTTTGTCAGAGGTGGTGCCGTCTAATAGGCAAATAGTGAGAAAAAAAAATTGAACGAGAGAATTTCCAGCAAATTTCCCTTATTGTATTATTTAATTAATTTTATCTTATCTTCCAATCTTCTTTTTGTTCGTTTATTGTCAAGACTAAATTAGTTAATGAATAATTGCATTGTGGGTTTTTGCATAGAATTACATTGGCTAATATTTGTGACAGCAACCAAGTTAATATGGGGATTTTTTTGCCTTTCTCGAAGTAAAGTGACAGCTATGTATAATTACAATTAAAACGGCCTTTTTCCACAAGCAATTGCCTCGTGTTTTTCTTGTGTTTTTTAAACGTGAAAAATAATAAATTTTTAAGTGAAATAAATTATAAAGTGAGTTTTTGGTAAAAGTGAATATTGTAAAATGGCACAGGTAAGTGTTTTATAATAAGTACAATATGTACAATACAAGAAAAAATAAATTCTAAAAAACACTGATTCCTTCTTTCGTATATGTATACACAAAAAGATCACTACGGCATGTAAAACATGCAATATAGCAATTTTTATCACGAATTTATCACTAGCGATAAATATCACGATAGCTATAGATTTATAGCTTAGTTTCATATTTAAAACAAAAAAATCCTAATTTTTTTATATTTTATTTTTAGAACAATAATGGGTTTCATGCAGATGTTTTTTCATCATTTAGTTGGTCAACAAATATTTTAGGTATTAAAAGAAGAATTAAAATTAAAAGATAATTTTGGAAATGATCCATTTAATATTGATGAAAATACTTTAATAGAAAATCGTGTAAAGTATTATAAAATTGATCAAAATGAGAATGAATCAATATTTGTATCATCTGGTTGGTATCATCAAGTATGGAATTTAACTGATACAATATCATTAAATCATAATTTTATTCTAATTTATTTTTAATATGGAAAAATTAATTAAATTTTATGAATAAAGTTCAATATGAAATAAATCATTGTCGTAATATGGGAAATTTTGAAAATCATATTCAAATTATGTTAAAAGCAATATTTACTATAAATTATGAACAATTTTTTTGATATAATCGAACATATTGTGAAAAAAAGTATCGATAGTATTAAAAAAAAATCAAGATTTAATATCATTTAAAATATTTCGTTATAACAAATATCATATATTATTTGATTTAAAATAAATTCAAAATGTTTTATACAATTTATTTTAATTGAAGATGAAATTAGAAGAAATAATATAGAATTCACATCTCGATGTAATTATATTTTGGAAAATTTAAAAAAATTTTTATAGTGGCAGATATATCGTCGAAAAAAAACAAAGCAAAACGGAATGAAATTGTGGTATGTTCTAGAAATATTTTTCAGACATTATATTGGAATATACATATTGAAAATTTTTTGATAAAAATTTTACAATTTCCAAAACAACAAAAATATCCATAAATCATGTATATAAATTATTGATGAGAAAAAAAAATAGAAAATTATATATACATACATATATGTATATTTTTTATAAGTGTATACACTTGTATAAAATATAAGCCTTTATAAGAAAACAAAATGTTTTTTTGAATTTTTTTTTCTACAACTTTCTTATTTTAATAGGTAAGAATATTTTTGAATCTCAAATGTTGGTATGTATGTGATATGTTTGTGCCTCTTCAGTTGGAAAAAATTAGGATAAAATAATATACATGATTCTAATTGTTTCTAATGTAGTTTTACATCTATTGAAGCACGATCATTAATTGAATTTCTTTTTCAATTGAATCGAATGATAAAGGGTGAGAAATGAAATTCACTTTTTTTTTTTTTAAAACATAATCTTTAAAATGTTTTTTTATTTATTCTTTTCATAATTTCAGTCTACAGTTAGTAATAAATACGAAAATTAATTGCCTTTTTTAAATTTAGCATTTGCTGATGGTTTTGGAGGTATCCAACGAAGACATGTTGGATCGACAGTTAATTTTGGCTTTTTAAATTGTGGCAATTGTAAATGTTCTACAACAGTTTTTGGTGCTACACAGATTATATGTTGCCCTTTCCAATATTTAACCATTTTCATTGACTGTAAAGTGTAAATAATATCATCTTGTGTAATACCACTTAATTCACTTAATTCTTTAATTGATTGTGTTGTTGTACGAAATTCTTTCATTAATTCCAACAATGTATGTGCCCAATAACTGCGATAGCTTAAATGTCCTATATCTGATAATGGTTTTTCTGCACTACCAACAATACCTTCACGTCATGATAATTCATAACTAAATGCTATTAAAAGTTTACCATATCCTTTTCTTTGATACGGTGGTAATATTAAAATACATGCTACATTATTATTTTCTGGTGATTCTTTTTGTTTTTTTGAAAAATAGCTAACAATATTTGCACCTTTTTTATCAACTTCACATAATACATAAAAGAAAAATGATTCAACACCATAATATAATGTTTTATGATCTAAAAATAATTTTGCCATTAAACATAATGTTTGACAATAAATTTTATGATCTTTTCCATCAATTTCAAATATTGATATTGTACATTTCTATAAATTTCATTACCATGTTTTCAACATATAATATATCTATATGTTTTTGCATATTTCATATATTTTAAACAATACTCACAAACATATGATGTACCAACTTTACCATATTCATCTGGATATGGTGAAAAATACCATGTATCAATTTAAAATTTAGCAATACGTAATTTATTAATATATTTAACTTTTTTTTATTGCTTCATGTTCTTTTTCCAATGCTGCCGTTGTTGGATCCATTTCAGCATATGTCCTTTGTACATGATTAATTTCATCATTACGTCTCTTTTGATTACGTGTTAATTTTCTATCACTATCTATTAGTTGGTACATCATATGTTTGTGAGTATTGTTTAAAATATATGAAATATGCAAAAACATATAGATATATTATATGTTGAAAACATGGTAATGAAATTTATAGAAATGTACAATATCAATATTTGAAATTGATGGAAAAGATCATAAAATTTATTGTCAAACATTATGTTTAATGGCAAAATTATTTTTAGATCATAAAACATTATATTATGGTGTTGAATCATTTTTCTTTTATGTATTATGTGAAGTTGATAAAAAAGGTGCAAATATTGTTAGCTATTTTTCAAAAAAACAAAAAGAATCACCAGAAAATAATAATGTAGCATGTATTTTAATATTACCACCGTATCAAAGAAAAGGATATGGTAAACTTTTAATAGCATTTAGTTATGAATTATCATGACGTGAAGGTATTGTTGGTAGTGCAGAAAAACCATTATCAGATATAGGACATTTAAGCTATCGCAGTTATTGGGCACATACATTGTTGGAATTAATGAAAGAATTTCGTACAACAACACAATCAATTAAAGAATTAAGTGAATTAAGTGGTATTACACAAGATGATATTATTTACACTTTACAGTCAATGAAAATGGTTAAATATTGGAAAGGGCAACATATAATCTGTGTAGCACCAAAAACTGTTGTAGAACATTTACAATTGCCACAATTTAAAAAGCCAAAATTAACTGTCGATCCAACATGTCTTCGTTGGATACCTCCAAAACCATCAGCAAATGCTAAATTTAAAAAAGGCAATTAATTTTCGTATTTATTACTAACTGTAGACTGAAATTATGAAAAGAATAAATAAAAAAACATTTTAAAGATTATGTTTTAAAAAAAAAAAAAGTGAATTTCATTTCTCACCCTTTATCATTCGATTCAATTGAAAAAGAAATTCAATTAATGATCGTGCTTCAATAGATGTAAAACTACATTAGAAACAATTAGAATCATGTATATTATTTTATCCTAATTTTTTCCAACTGAAGAGGCACAAACATATCACATACATACCAACATTTGAGATTCAAAAATATTCTTACCTATTAAAATAAGAAAGTTGTAGAAAAAAAAATTCAAAAAAACATTTTGTTTTCTTATAAAGGCTTATATTTTATACAAGTGTATACACTTATAAAAAATATACATATATGTATGTATATATAATTTTCTATTTTTTTTTCTCATCAATAATTTATATACATGATTTATGGATATTTTTGTTGTTTTGGAAATTGTAAAATTTTTATCAAAAAATTTTCAATATGTATATTCCAATATAATGTCTGAAAAATATTTCTAGAACATACCACAATTTCATTCCGTTTTGCTTTGTTTTTTTTCGACGATATATCTGCCACTATAAAAATTTTTTTAAATTTTCCAAAATATAATTACATCGAGATGTGAATTCTATATTATTTCTTCTAATTTCATCTTCAATTAAAATAAATTGTATAAAACATTTTGAATTTATTTTAAATCAAATAATATATGATATTTGTTATAACGAAATATTTTAAATGATATTAAATCTTGATTTTTTTTTAATACTATCGATACTTTTTTTCACAATATGTTCGATTATATCAAAAAAATTGTTCATAATTTATAGTAAATATTGCTTTTAACATAATTTGAATATGATTTTCAAAATTTCCCATATTACGACAATGATTTATTTCATATTGAACTTTATTCATACAATTTTATTAATTTTTCCATATTAAAAATAAATTAGAATAAAATTATGATTTAATGATATTGTATCAGTTAAATTCCATACTTGATGATACCAACCAGATGATACAAATATTGATTCATTCTCATTTTGATCAATTTTATAATACTTTACACGATTTTCGGAACAAGTGAAGTATCTGTCGGATAGAACCGATTTTTTTATCTTATACACACATTTTTCCCCTTATTTTATGATACTTTTCTACTTAGTACTGCCATGATTTTTCTTCGTCAAATCGGTAAATTTCAGTTAAACGATGGTTGTGCCATCTGTTATTTATATATAAAAGATTTTAAATTCGTTTAAATTATGCTCGTTATTTTACTCTATTTTACTGACATTTGTCGACAAAATAAATAAAAGAATAAAGGAAGGACAGAAAGAAACTTGCAAAGTAAAATAATAAATACAAAAATAAAGTACCTGAAGATGTTCATCATAGGTAAGAAAAATAGTAAAATTAAAATCAAATTCATTAAGTAATTTTGTTTTTTTTAGAGTTTATGAAATATCATGCTACAGAATGTATACAACGACAACCACCTCGTAATGAAATTTATAGAAAAGGTACAATATAAATATTTGAAATTGATGGAAAAGATCATACAATTTATTGTGAAACATTATGTTTAATGGCAAAATTATTTTTAGATCATAAAACATTATATTATGGTGTTGAATCACTTTTTTTTATGTATTATGTGAAGTTGATAAAAAAGGTGCAAATATTGTTAGTTACCTATTTTTCAAAAAAAAAAAAAGAATCACCAGAAAATAATAATGTAGCATGTATTTTAATATTACCACCGTATAAAAGAAAAAGATATGGTAAACTTTTAATAGCATTTAGTTATGAATTATCATGACGTGAAGGTATTGTTGGTAGTCCAGAAAAACCATTATCAGATATAGGACATTTAAGCTATCGCAGTTATTGGGCACATATGTACATACATTGTTGAAATTAATGAAAGATGTTTCGTACAACAACACAATCAATTAAAGAATTAAGTTAAGTGAATTAAGTGGTATGTATTTACACTTTACAGTCTATGAAAATGGTTAAATATTGGAAAGGGCAACATGTAATTTGTGTAACACCAAAAACTGTTGTAGAACATTTACAATTGCCACAATTTAAAAAGCCAAAATTAACTGTCGATCCAACATGTCTTTGTTGGATACCTCTAAAACGATCAGCAAATGCTAAATTTAAAAAAGACAATTAATTTTCGTATTTATTACTAACTGTAGACTGAAATTATGAAAAGAATAAATAAAAAAACATTTTAAAGATTATGATTTAAAAAAAAAGTGAATTTCATTTCTCACCCTTTATCATTCGATTCAATTAAAAAAGAAATTCAATTAATGATCGTGCTTCAATTGATGTAAAGTTAACATTATAATCAATTGGAGTCATGTATATTATTTTATCGTAATTTTTTCCAACTGGAGAGGCACAAACATATCACATACATACCAGCATTTGAGATCCAAAAATATTCTTATCTATTAAAATAAGAAAGTTGTAGAAAAAAATTCAAAAAAACATTTTGTTTTCTTATAAAGGCTTATATTTTATACAAGTGTATACACTTACAAAAAATATACATACATATATATAATTTTCTATTTTTTTTCTCATCAATAATTTATATACATGATTTATGAATATTTTTGTTGTTTTGAAAATTGTAAAATTTTTATCAAAAAATTTTCAATATGTATATTCCAATATAATGTATGAAAAATATTTCTAGTACATACCACAATTTCATTCCGTTTTGCTTTGTTTTTTTTTTTCGACGATATATCTGCCACTATAAAAATTTTTTTAAATTTTCCAAAATATAATTACATACATTGAGATATGAATTCTATATTATTTCTTATAATTTCATCTTCATTTAAAATAAATTGTATAAAACATTTTGAATTGATTTTAAATCAAATAATATATGATATTTGTTATAACGAAATATTTTAAATGATATTAAATCTTGATTTTTTTAATACTATCGATACGTTTTTTCACAATATGTTCGATTGTATCAAAAAATTGTTCATAATTTATACCAACATTTTAACATACTTTGACTATGACTTTTAAAATTTTCCATATTACGACAATAATTTATTTCATATTGAACTTTATTCATACAATTTTTTAAATTTTTCCATATTAAAAATAAATTAGAATAGAATTATGATTTATTGATATTGTATCAGTTAAATTCCATACTTAATGATACCAACCAGATGGTACAAATATTGGTTCATTCTCATTTTGATCAATTTTATAATACTTTACACGATTTTCTATTAAAGTATTTTCATCAGTACTAAATGGATCATTTTCAAAATTATCTTTTAATTTTAATTCTTTTTTTGGTGGTAACAATAATCATCTTTTAATACCTAAAATATTTGTTGACCAACTAAATGATGAAAAAACATCTGCATGAAACCCATTATTGTTCTAAAAATAAAATATAAAAAAATTAGGATTTTTTTGTTTTAAATATGAAACTAAGCTATAAATCTATAGCTATCGTGATATTTATCGCTAGTGATAAATTCGTGATAAAAATTGCTATATTGCATGTTTTACATGCCGTAGTGATCTTTTTGTGTATACATATACGAAAGAAGGAATCAGTGTTTTTTAGAATTTATTTTTTCTCGTATTGTACATATTGTACTTATTATAAAACACTTACCTGTGCCATTTTACAATATTCACTTTTACCAAAAACTCACTTTATAATTTATTTCACTTAAAAATTTACTATTTTCACGTTTAAAAAACACAAGAAAAACACGAGACAATTGCTTGTGGAAAAAGGCCGTTTTAAATTTCCACGATTTGAAAAAAAACTAACGTATCTTAAATTTGTAATTATACATAGATGTCACTTTACTTCGAGAAAGGCAAAAAAATCCCCATATTAACTTGGTTGCTGTCACAAATATTAGCCAATGTAATTCTATGCAAAAACCCACAATGCAATTATTCATTAACTAATTTAGTCTTGACAATAAACGAACAAAAAGAAGATTGGAAGATAAGATAAAATTAATTAAATAATACAATAAGGGAAATTTGCTGGAAATTCTCTCGTTCAATTTTTTTTTCTCACTATTTGCCTATTAGACGGCACCACCTCTGACAAAGATTTATTTTTTAACATAATGTACTTCAAAAACAAACTGATTAATGAATTCAATCTATATCTTCCTGAAAAAACTACAAGTACATAATTCATTATTTTCTCAATCGACTAATTAATGCTATAACAAAACTTCAAAAAATTACGATTTTTTACATTTCATCGAATTTGAAACATTCTTTAATGAAAATTACTTTTCAAAACATTATTTTATTCATTTTAGTAATAAAAAAAAAGTGAATTCTAGTCAATTTTTCAAATAAATATTTTAAAATGATGTTAAATTATACTCTATTTGCTATTATTCGAATATTTTTATGTCCTTGTGTCAAGTGCAACATTTGAAGTTGGTTTTATTGCTCTTAAAAGATAATTACTTTAAAGACAAAAAAATTTAAAATGTGAAATAAAGTAAGGGCTTAAAAATAAAGGCTTTTTTAAGAAAACTGCAGAGTGATTTGTTTAAAAATTAATATTTTTTCAGATATTATACATTCATATTTAAAAACATTTTATTAAAAAACCTAAAGTAATTAAAATTGATAAATACATACATATTCACTTTTAAGTGTTGTATATATGTACATTATGATGTGTTGTGAGTAGGTCAAGGTTGAAAATTTAGGTGTAAATTTTATAAAAAAATATATACGTATAGGTCCATCTAAAAAATATATAAATGTTATAAATTTCAACTTTATAAAAATCTATAATATGAGACTATTAAAAGCAAAAGTTGACTTATTCCATGTTAGATGGTTTTGAGAAAAACAGGAAAAACGTATAACTTTTAAATGCAATTTTAATAATTTTTTTATTTTATATGAAAACCCCAAGCTTCTGAATTTAATTCAAACATGGATTTTAAAAAATCAATGGTTAATTTAGTAAATACATATTAGTAAACAAATTTTGGAATAGTTTAACTTTTGCAGCCAAACTATGGAAAAGATCAAGTTTTGCATCTAATTGAAGTGGAATAACGTAGTTTTGCAACAAATGTCTTACTATGAGAAAAACATTTTTTTTTTTCAATTGTTCAATAACTCGTGCCTATTTGTCGCCAGTTATTGAGTTTTGATATGAGGTATAGAATTTAAAATATTTATTTTAGGAAAAAAGGAAGCTTGAAGAATATCTAACATAAAATCCAAATTTCATTTTAGTCTCATTTTATCACAAACAGCACTCACTCTGATTTTTTATGAATGTGTAAATTGGAAATAGGTATATGTACATACACTTATATTAATTGTGTAATAACTCAGAAGCAGTTGAAGATTTTTGAATGCGGTCAAAAGCAAATACAAAAAGAAGAGAATAATCTTTCATTTTAAAATATAAAATATAAAAAAATAAATATATCTAAAGTAAATTCTCGACATATTCTGCTTCGAAGCGAAAATTTTACAATTTCGCAAATTTTGCAATTGAACTTTGAATGGTTTGTCGTATGGCGATTAAATTCACATTGCTGTAAGAGCAATTAGTTCCCTTTAATTTAGTGTCAACAACTTTTAAATATTTGACATGGTTCAGTAGTTATCATACATAATAGCCCTAATGGAAACTTGCCTATCTGAAAATTTTCAAACGCTCGTAACGGGGAGGGGGTGAACATAACGAACATTTTGCCATCATTTTACTCAATTTTTTCAAAAAGTGGAAAAGATCAACTTTTGCTTTTAATAGTCTTAATATATACTAGGAATATGAAATTTACACTCCACTTTTATAAATTTTATACACATAAAGTAAAAACTATAAATTAAATTTATTATTTTCATATAGACATCAATAGTGTAAAAATTGTTTATAAATAAGATTATAAATTTTACACTAATTGTTTATAAAAGAACTTTATAAATTTATTTATAATTTTTACTTTATGTGTATAAAATTTATAAAAGTGGAGTGTAATTTTATATTCCTCATATCTATAGTATAGATTTTTATAAAGTTGAAATTTATGAAATTTATATATTTTTTAGATGGACCTATATGTATATATTTTTTTATAGAATATACACATGAGTTTTATAAACAGTTGGAGGAAATCTATTAGCGATATTTCTCTTGAATTTAGCAAAGACATATAATAAAAGAAAACACACTTTTTTGATCAAAAATCATTTATTTGTAATATTTTTCAATTATTATATTATACCTATTACATATAATATCTACTTATTACTTATTACATAATTTACCACTCTTATTTTTTCACTTATTTTCTAACAAATTAACACTCTCTATATAATCTTTATCATTATTTGAATTTTAATTAACAATTTTATCACTTTTTTATGCAAATTAAATTAATAACTCCACTTTGATTAATACACGTTTTTCTAGAAAAACGATTTTTCTTTATTCGACTGATTTTTTTCTCTCACCATTTAAAAATAACAAGTTAGAACATGTTCCACTTTTATGTAGACATTACGTCCTGTAAATAATGATCTCTCAATACTCAAAAAAGGATTAAAATTATAAAAAGAATTTATAAAATAGATATTCAGTTGTTAATTTTGTTTTTATATATAAAATAAGTAAAAATTAAACTTTTTCTGTGTCAAAAAGATCTATACTTTTGAATTTTATAAATTTTATAAAATTTTTTAATAAAAAGTACGTTATAAAGTACAAGGTGTAAATAGTTTATAAAATTTACCCCTCAATTTTTAACCGTGAGTTTTTATAACTTCTGAACGGTTAAACGTACAAGGAAAGGATATGTGATACCTTGCTGCAAAGAGCAGAAAATTCTCTTATCTTTTGCAGAAGATAGTGTAGATTTCTAATGAGAGTGAAAATTCAAAAAAAGACTCAGAAACTAATAAGCATGCCTTAAAACAAATATTAACATTTGGGAGAATTTTCATGATAAATAATTTTTTAAATTAATACATATGTACTTTCAATTTTCTAGTGAATATATACATTTTTATTTTTTTATAAACAGATATTGCAATCTAAAAGTTAATTATTCATTATTTCTAGAATTAGATACATATACTACCCAAGTGCAAAAGAATTGATCCATCTGCATTTTCAATTATTTTGAAAATTTTAAAATATTGTTATTTTTTGTTTTTTTGTAGAATATAATGTTTATATTTTTTTTATGAAAGCTAATAAAATGAACTTTTATTTTTAATAGTAATCATACATTTTGAAATATTTAAGTGAAAATATTTGCAGATGGATCAATTCTTATGCACTTGGGTAGTATACAATATACATATACAATATATATACTTTGCAAAATTTAGCAATTTTTTAAAATTTTGAATTTTGATTTTTTGCTATAAAAACTTGTAAAACCAATATATTTATACATTACAAACAAAATCTTAATATCACTTAGCTGAATATATTGAACACGTAGAAAATTATTATAAAAAAAAAATTTTGTTAAAGACAAGTTTTTATTAATATTTCAAGAAAAAAATTCAAATTTAAATTGACGTTTTTCGTATTCAATCATAGATGTCGCTTTTATTTAACACGGTTTGTGTCTTTGATAACTTAATGGTAATTTAACGAATTTTTCATGGCAGTACCAATTATCAGTACACCAACCAGAGACATAGTGGCAAAAGGATATATTTTCTAAACAGGATTTCTGCATGTTTTTCTCAAAATTTAATAAAAGGATGCATTATAATCTATAAGAAACATAATAATAAAGGTTTAGAAACCGTTTCCTCTTGGAAAAAATTGCAGTAAGGGGTTGAAAATGGGCTTTTAAGTGAGCAACTTTGAAGTCCTTTTTCTCGAAAACTATTAAAGATACAGCAAAAAAGACTTCAGATTCGAATTCAGGACATCCAAATTTACTATGAAACGAATTTTCATGGATTTACGACAAATGTAAGTGCGTAAAAATCTTTCCGACAACAGGTTCACTTAAGCCTAAATAAATATGGTGTCAAATAACTTTTATCAATTAAATTCCTTAAAATTATATTTTTTAATAGATTAGATGACAATGTAATTTACCTTTGGTATCCATATCCAATTTTTAGAAAAAGCAACACTAACGTCAAGGTGTCGTAAAATGCATCAGCTGTGTCCGCGAGTTATGGACATAACTTACCTAACAAATAAATAAAATAATATAATTAATTCCATTTTTCATATAATCATTTTTTTAAATAAAATCATAAAATCATAAAATAGTAAAATTAGTTAAATGTAATAAATTGCATATTTCTTGAGTCAGCATATTCTATCTTAATTTTCTCATAGACATTATATTGTAACCTAATATGAATTTCCTTTATAAAATTGTTCTCATAGAATTTTTGATTAAATTAGCATTTTTTACAATTTATATAATTTTAATGTAATTAACATTTATATAACTTAGATTTTTGTATCTTCACATTTTTGTAAAATGTTCAGACAGTTCAATTTTGTAACTAAACCAGAACGGTAATAAAAACGGAATTTTGAAAATATCAAAGTGTTTGTTTTGAGTTGTTAATATAATTTTTTTTTAAGATTATCCTGGGTGATAATCCTAACTGGCGCAGTCGGTAGGATAATCATAAATGGTTATCCTTGATTAAAAAAAAAAAAAAATATATATAAATTATTGCGGTCGATTTATTTTGCCTTTCGGAAAATATTAATTCAGCGGTTTACTGATATTTATATTTTCATATCGAAGGAAAATCGGTAGTAGTGAAAGTGCAATAAACGACAAAGCAAAGAAAATATATATAAATCGATAAGGAACACAATATCGACAAATTATCGAATATTGGTGGATTTTAATCCTTTAGTTTCGTGAATCTACGCAATACGAGTTAATTTTTCAGTTTATAAAGACTATACGTACAATCGAACGATATTCTTACATGTTTTATAATTTCTTACGAAAATTTGCTCTGTATAGTGAATCTTTCGGTATCGACGGATCATCGATATTAAGTGGAAATTAAAAGACTTTGTGAATATATATACATTGAAAAAAAAAAAAAAAAAAAAAAAAAACCAATGCAGATCATCTCTAATTTCATCACGATTGTGGTATACATGTAAGTCCAAATAATATTGATTAATTAATCGTTTTCCTTAGATAAAAATAAATTTTCCTAAACATACATAATAGAATTAGATTCATTAAAATAAAACTACCTTTTTCGAAGAAAAAAAAATAAATAAAGGGAAGAAAGAAAAAAAAATATATATATAGTATACAGGGTGTTTCACAGTTCGTGTGCCAAACTGAAATGGGTGGTAGATCTCGATGAGAAATGAAAAAAATCGTATGGGAGGGGGGGGTCTATTCTCAATGGTTACCGAGATATTCAAGGTCAAACAAAATTTTTTTCGACTAGTAACCAGTTCCACTTTTCGCAACATATTTCAGCGCTCGTGCAATATAGGGAGCTAAATGAAAATTATTTCCATAGGGAACCTTCAGTCCTTTCAAAAAATGTCTTTTATAAAGTTTTATGTTTAATACTTGAGAAGTTATTGTAGCTCAAAGTCAAAAAATTTTGAAAAAAAATCGTCATTTTTATGTTCAAGGTCAAATATCTCGAAAATTTCCCTTATTATTTTTTTTATTTTTTTATCTTAAACAAAAGCCTATTTTACCTGCTCTAATATTGTTTTTATCTTATTGCATTATCCTTATCCGTTCAAAAGTTATTGAGCATAATTCAAGGACAGTTTTTTCAAAATCGGTTAAACTTGTTCTTGTGAAGAATTACTCAGTTTGTCTTGGTATGTTTAACTTCACTCTTATTTTCCAAAGGCTACTGTTTTCGATGTGTCCTCCTCCCTTTTGGATATAAATAATAGCTCTTCGTCTGAATGCGCCTTTCAAATTAATTATTAATAAGACAAAGTTGAAATTCAATTGTGCTTAATTGATTGTTAAAAATGACGGAGTTTACAAGAGCAGAATACGCTGATATTATTTTTTGCTATGGTTTTGCAAATGGAAATTCTCGTGCGGCTGAACGTGAATACCATCGACGTTTTCCAGAAAGAAGACAACCATCAAGAAGTGTTTTTGTGCGTACTTTTCAAAGGCTAAGAGATACTGGAAACGTGAGCAACGTTCTAATAGAAAGAGGTGGACATGACAATGCAAGGCAACTTTCAACGGAAATGGAAGAAAGAATTATTGGACAAGTCATAGCTGATCCTGCTTTAAGTACAAGACGTTTAGCTCAACGGTTAGATTTGTCTTCATCAACAGTGTGGAGGGTGTTAAACAGAGAAGGACTTTATCCTTATCATTTTACACCTGTGCAGGAACTATTGCCTGATGACTACGCAAAACGTACAGAATTTTGTAACTGGCTGCTTGAAAATAACTTTGAAGATTATACGTTCTTGGATAGTATTTTGTGGACTGATGAGGCTCAGTTCACAAAATCTGGTGTTGTCAATTTCCACAACACACATTATTGGTCCTATGAAAATCCAAGGCAAGTGCGAATTACTTCAACGCAGTATCGTTTTTCCGTTAATGTGTGGGCAGGAATTATTGGTAGTCGCTTACTAGGTCCATGCATTCTACCAGATAGGATTAACAGTGGAAGTTATCTCGAATTTCTACAAACTGTCGTACAAGACTTATTGGATGATATTCCATTGGCAACTCTAAGAAATACTTTTTATCAGCATGATGGAGCGCCAGCGCATTGTGGAAGAAATGTTGTTGAATGGCTGAATGAAAATTTTGAAGGTAGATGGATAGGACGTAACGGTCCCTTTCATTGGCCAGCTCGATCGCCTGATCTTACACCACTTGATTTTTATTTGTGGGGAACCATGAAGGATTTGGTATACGCCAGGAAAATTGAAACTAGAGAACAATTACTAACGCGAATTCTAGAAGCCGGAAGAAAAGTTAGAGAAAATTTATTAACAATTAATTTGAAAGACGGAATCAGACGAAGAGCTTTTATTTGTGTCCAAAAAGAAGGAGGACACATCGAAAACAATTTGTAGAAGGCATTTTGGCAAACAATAAGTCCTTTTTATTACTAAAATAAGTTCTTTTTAGGACTCCAAAGTATTTACAGTGAAGTAAAACATACCAAGACAAACTGAGTAATTCTTCACAAGAACAAGTTTAACCGATTTTGAAAAAACTGTCCTTGAATTATGCTCAATAACTTTTGAACGGATAAAGATAATGCAATAAGATAAAAACAATATTAGAGCAGGTAAAATAGGCTTTTGTTTAAGATAAAAAAATAAAAAAAATAATAAGGGAAATTTTCGAGATATTTGACCTTGAACATAAAAATGACGATTTTTTTTCAAAATTTTTTGACTTTGAGCTACAATAACTTCTCAAGTATTAAACATAAAACTTTATAAAAGACATTTTTTGAAAGGACTGAAGGTTCCCTATGGAAATAATTTTCATTTAGCTCCCTATATTGCACGAGCGCTGAAATATGTTGCGAAAAGTGGAACTGGTTACTAGTCGAAAAAAATTTTGTTTGACCTTGAATATCTCGGTAACCATTGAGAATAGACCCCCCCCTCCCATACGATTTTTTTCATTTCTCATCGAGATCTACCACCCATTTCAGTTTGGCACACGAACTGTGAAACACCCTGTATATATATAAAATAAAATAAAATTTTAATATATATACATATATATGTATAAATATATATACATATATATATAATAATAATCAAATTTGGTGAGCGTTATATGTATATAGGAAATTTTTTGTGAGTTTTTCGTGTAGTAAAATACCAATAGGTAAAATTACTTTTACGTACAAATTTATTTTTCGGCTTAAGTGAACCTGTTGTCGGAAAGATTTTTACGCACTTACATTTGTCGTAAATCCATGAAAATTCGTTTCGTAGTAAATTTGGATGTCCTGAATTCGAATCTGAAGTCCTTTTTGCTGTATCTTTAATAGTTTTCGAGAAAAAGGACTTCAAAGTTGCTCACTTAAAAGCCCATTTTCAACCCCTTCCTGCAATTTTTTACAAGAGGAAACGGTTTCTAAACCTTTATTATTATGTTTCTTATAGATTGTAATGCATCCTTTTATTAAATTTTGAGAAAATCATGCAGAAATCCTGTTTAGAAAATGTATCCTTTTGCCACTATTTCTCTGGTTGGTGTACTGATAATTGGTACTGCCATGAAAAATTCGTTAAATGAAAATTAAGTTATCAAAGACACAAACCTTGTTAAATAAAAGCGACATCTATGATTGAATACGAAAAACGCCAATTTAAATTTGAAAAGTAAGTTACAATTTTTTTCTTGAAATATTCATAAAAACTTGTCTTTAACGATAATTTTCTACGTGTTCAATATATTCAGCTAAGTGATTGTAAGATTTTGTTTGTAATGTATAAATACATATATTGGTTTTACAAGTTTTTAAAGCAAAAAATCAAAATTCAAAATTTTAAAAAATTGCTAAATTTTGCAAAGTAATATATGTATACTACCCAAGTGCATAAGAATTGATCCATCTGCAAATATTTTCACTTAAATATTTCGAAATGTATGATTACTATTAAAAATAAAAGTTCATTTTATTAGCTTTCATAAAAAAAATATAAACATTATATTCTACAAAAAAACAAAAAAATTACAATATTTTAAAATTTTCAAAATAATTGAAAATGCAGATGGATCAATTCTTTTGCACTTGGGTAGTATATGTATCTAATTCTAGAATTAATGAATAATTAACTTTTAGATTGCAATATCTGTTTATAAAAAAATAAAAATGTATATATTCACTAGAAAATTGAAAGTACATATGTATTAATTTAAAAAATTATTTATCATGAAAATTCTCCCAAATGTTAATATTTGTTTTAAGGCATGCTTATTAGTTTCTGAGTCTTTTTTTGAATTTTCACTCTCATTAGAAATCTACACTATCTTCTGAAAAAGATAAGAGAATTTTCTGCTCTTTGCAGCAAGGTATCACAATGTCATATCCTTTCCTTGTACGTTTAACTGTTCAGAAGTTATAAAAACTCACGGTTAAAAATTGAGCGGTAAATTTTATAAAATATTTACACCTAGTACTTTATAATGTACTTTTTATTAAAAAATTTTTTAAAATTTATAAAATTCAAAAGTATAGATCTTTTTGACACAGAAAAAGTTTAATTTTTACTCATTTTATATATAAAAACAAAGTTAACAACTGAAAATCTATTTTATAAATTCTTTTTATAATTTTAATCCTTTTTTGAGTATTGAGAGATCATTGTTTACAGGACGTAATGTCTACATAAAAGTGGAACATGTTCTAACTTGTTATTTTTAAATGGTGAGAGAAAAAAATCAGTCGAATAAAGAAAAATCGTTTTTCTAGAAAAACGTGTATTGGTCAAAGTGGAGTTATCAATTTAATTTGCATAAAAAAGTGATAAAATTGTTTATTAAAATTCAAATAATGATAAAGATAATATAGGGAGTGTTAATTTGTTAGAAAATAAGTGGTAAATTATGTAATAAGTAATAAGTATTATAATATGTAATAGGTATAATATAATAATGAAATATATTACAAATAAATGATTTTTGATCAAAAAAGTGTGTTTTCTTTTATTATATGTCTTTGCTAAATTCAAGAGAAATATCGCTAATAGATTTCCTCCAACTGTTTATAAAACTCATGTGTATATTCTATAAAAAAATATATACATATAGGTCCATCTAAAAAATACATAAATTTCATAAATTTCAACTTTATAAAAATCTGTACTATATGGTACTAGGAGTATAAAATTTACACTTCACTTTTATAAACTTTATACACATAAAGTAAAAATTATAAATTAAATTTATTATTTTCATATAGACATCAATAGTTTAAAAATTGTTTATAAATAAGATTATAAATTTTACACTAATTGTTTATGAAAGAACTTTATAAATTTATTTATAATTTTTACTTTATGTGTATATAAAATTTATAAAAGTGAAGTGTAAATTTTATACTCCTAAGTCCTAGTATATATTGAGACTATTAAAAGCAAAATTTATCTTTTCCACTTTTTGAAAAAATTGAGTTAATGATGGCAAAATGTTCGTTATGTTGAGGGCTTTTATTCTGAAAAATTTCAATTTTGAAAACTGCATTGATGCCCCTGAAAAATTGTTGTAAAATTTGGCATTGGTCGCGAAACTTAAACTATTCCAACATGATGTTAGTAGCAAAAGTGTTACTATTCCATTGAAGTTTAAAAACTCCCTCTACAAGCAACCAAATGTTTCACGAGTGGTCTACAAAACATAAGTAGATACAGAAAGGAAATAAATTGTATGGCAAGGTAGGATCTATGTTCATCCCCTCCCAGTTACAAGCGTTTGAAAATTTTCAGCTAGGCAAGTTTCCATTACGGCTATTATGTATGATAACTATTGAACTATGTCATATATTTGAAAGTTGTTGACACTAAATTAAAGGGAACTAATTTCTCTTACAGCAGTGTGAATTTAATTGCTCTACGACAAACCATTCAAAAATTATTAGCATTCAAAGTTCAATTGCAAAATTTGCGAAATTGTGAAATTTTCGCTTCGAAGCAAAATATGTCGAGAATTTACTTTGAATATATTTATTTTTTTATATTTTATATTTCAAAATAAAAGGTTATTCTCTTCTCTTTGTATTTGCCTTTGACCGCATTCAAAAATCTTCAACTGTATGTATTTCCAATATTTACACATTCATAAAAAAATCAGATTGAGTGCTGTTTATGATAAAATAAAATTTGAATTTTATGTTAGATATTCTTTTTCCTAAAATAAATATTTTAAATTCTATACCTCATATCAAAACTCAATAACTGGCGACAAATAGGCACGAGTTATCGAACAATTGAAAAAAAAAATGTTTTTTTCTTAGTAACACAACACTTAAAAGTGAATATGTAATCAATTTTCATTACTTTAGGTTTTTTAATAAAATGTTTTTAAATATGAATGTATAATATCTGAAAAAATATTAATTTTTAAACAAATCACTCTGCAGTTTTCTCAAAAAAGCCTTTATTTTTAAGTCCTAACTTTATTTCACATTTTAAATGTTTTTGTCTTTAAAGTAATTATCTTTTAAGAGCAATAAAACCAACTTCAAATGTTGCACTTGACACAAGGACATAAAAATATTCGAATAATAGCAAATAGAGTATAATTTAACATCATTTTAAAATATTTATTTGAAAAATTGATCAGAATTCACTTTTTTTTATTACTAAAATGAATAAAATAATGTTTTGAAAAGTAATTTTCATTAAAGAATGTTTCAAATTCGATGAAATGTAAAAAATCGTAATTTTTTGAAGTTTTGTTATAGCATTAATTAGTCGATTGAGAAAATAATGAATTACTTGTATTTTTTTCAATTAAAAAAAAAAACAGGAAGATATTCATTGAATTCATTAATCAGTTTGTTTTTGAAGTACATTATGTTAAAAAATAAATCTTTGTCAGAGGTGGTGCCGTCTAATAGGCAAATAGTGAGAAAAAAAATTGAACGAGAGAATTTCCAGCAAATTTCCCTTATTGTATTGTTTAATTAATTTTATCTTATCTTCCAATCTTCTTTTTGTTCGTTTATTGTCAAGACTAAATTAGTTAATGAATAATTGCATTGTGGGTTTTTACATAGAATTACATTGGCTAATATTTATGACAGCAACCAGGTTAATATGGGGATTTTTTTGCCTTTTTCGAAGTGAAGTGACATCTATAAAATAAATAAATCTATAATTACAAATTTAAGATACGTTAGTTTTTTTTTTTTTTCAAATCGTGGAAATTTAAAACGGTATTTTTCCACAAGTAATTGTCTCGTGTTTTTGTTGTGTTTTTTAAACGTGAAAAATAGGTAATTTTGAGTTAATTTATTTGAATTAAATTATAAAGTGAATTTTTCAAAAGTGAATATTGTAAAATGGCACAGGTAAGTGTTTTATAATAAGTATTGTACAATATGTACAATACAAGAAAAAATAAATTCAACTGTCTTTCAATTAATTTCTATTACTCTATGAATTTTATTTTGTTTTTAATTTAGTACAAATACAAACACACCTTTCTATGTACATACCTATATGAAATTCTGAATCAAGTGTGCAATCCAACGGTTGACAAAATTTACAAAGTTTTTTTTTTGTTCAATCTGAAAACCGTCAACCGTCTTCTAAATTTTCTATAACTTATTCTAATACAGTGGTGTGCAAAAGTATTTGCTCAAAGAAAATGTGTTACTCGCATATTTCATGAAAAAAAAACACATCTCGCTGATGATATGTAATTATTGTAAAATGTATTCTTTATTCTTTTATGTAAAAAGTAGAAAGAAAACATGAGAAATTTATAGAGTAATTATTGAAGCACCTAGCTTTCATACTGCATCCCTTTATAATATACCTACGTATGTATTTATAGCAAAGTGAAATCAACGCCACATATTTGACTGAAATAGGCAATGGAGATAAAATGCAGTTTATTTTGCAGTTGCAAAAATGGGGGTTGGTAGCAGAGAATACCATATGTAAGAACTGCAATACAGAAATGGTGTTGAGAAGACCAAGTTCTGACGGCAGAGTACGTTGGTATTGCAACGGCAAGAAAAATAACAGCACTGATTACTGCAAAACAGCTTATTCCATAAAATCAGGAACTGTTTTTGAAGGAACGAAATTGTCTATTCGAAATGTATGTACAAGTTTTTTAATTTATATACATATACATATATATATATATATATATATATGTGTGCCTTTAGTTAAATTTTATAACACCTTAAACCGGAAACACTGTATATATGCTTTACTTTTATGTGTTTTTTAGGTTCTACTTATTTTCTATTACTGGATGACCGGCATGAAACTTCAAGACATTGGCAAAAATGTCGGTGTGTCATCCAGAAGCATAGTAAATTGGAACATGTTTTGCTATGATGTCGTTCAATATTATTGCGACAAAAATTTAAAACCGATAGGTAAGCAAGCACTATTCTTTAAACTACATACATATGTATATGTATTTGTATATGTAAACAGAGAAAAAAAATGATTCATTATTTTAGGTGGACCTGGCAAAACTGTCGAAATAGACGAATCGAAATTCGGTAAAAGAAAATATAACAAAGGACACTTTGTTAAAGGACAGTGGGTGTTTGGAGGTGTTTGTCGAGAGACAAAGGAATGTTTCCATGTTCCAGTTGAGAATCGGAAGGCAGAAACTCTAATTCCTTTAATAAATTCAAGAATTGCGCCAGGGTCTACAATAATTTCTGACTGTTGGAAGGCGTATAATAAAATAGATGAAAATAAATATATACATTTTACGGTAATGCTATATTGTACTTAAAATAATTAATAAGAAACCAAAACTAATTTATTATATTTCTCGCAGGTTAATCATTCAAAAAATTTTAAGGACCCTCATACCCATGCCCATACCAACACCATTGAAGGGCATTGGAGATTAATAAAAAATTCGCTGCCAGCATTCAACAGACGAAAGGATTACTTTCATTATTATTTGGCAAAGTTTCAATTTTTGTCTCTTTGCAAAAGAAATAATAGTGATCCTTTGAGAATATTTTTTGATGCGTTGGTGGATTACCAACAAATGAAAGTATGAAACTCAACTAAATTTTAAATTTTAAATAATGTAATTTCTTTTTTATTTACAGAATCCAGAACAACAAAACGAGATAGGAGAGTCGGAGGAACTAGTGGAGGTGTATATGATAGTGGATGAAGGACAGGAAGAAGTAAGATGTTTAACACGTGGAAAAAATCATGCTATAGAAATAAATTGTTTCTACTTTTTTTCTTTGCAGGAACTGTAAGAACATGACATGTGGGAGCTTAAAGAAAAAAAAATCGGTCCTTTTCAGGATCACCAAATATTTAACAAAGAGAAAAAATACATACATTACAAATTCTTATCACTCATAAAATTTTATTCCATATCGTTCCTTTTCACGAATGAAAATGAATAGATATGAAAAATTCTTTATGATTCTATCTTGTTTTAATCCTTGTTTCATTCGGATGAAATTTAGTTAAGAAATCGAATTATACTAGAAAAACATGCGCTGAAAAAAAGATACTTACACACATGCATTTTTATTGTTGTTAATTCTAAAAAAAACTGGGGGTATTCACGATGTGGTGTATTGTTAGGTGTACTGTTGTTAAATTATACAAATTTATATATAATTTAACAATAGTACAACAGTACACCTAACAATACACCACATCGTGAATACCCCCACTGATTCCTTCTTTCGTATATGTAAGTTAAGGTTTTCGTTAATAAAAAACCAGGTTTGTAAGTTTACGTCTTACTTTATTGAGAAACAACTTAATTCTAATTTTACAATTTCAAATTCTTAAACATTAAACTTTCTACCAATTGATTTTATAATTAAATTTACATATTTGGTCATAAGCGGATTTATGCAAGTAAGCAAGTTATGCTGTTGAATTTAAATATTAATTGAAAAGTAAGCAAAAATGATTTTAGAAATTATTGTGTTATAATTTTGATTATTATTGAAAAATATAAAATTGGATGAAAGTGTGAAAAATAGAAAATGTGCAAAGAATTGTAAATTAAGCAAAATAACCGGATGCGCGTGTTGCAATACAGTTTGCCCATTAAATTGAACTTATATAGGCAATATTGACTCAATGGTGTTAACTTGTATACACAAAAAGATCACTACGGCATGTAAAACATGCAATATAGCAATTTTTATCACGAATTTATCACTAGCGATAAATATCACGATAGCTATAGATTTAAAGCTTAGTTTCATATTTTAAAAAAAATATCTTAATTATTTTATATTTTATTTTTAGGACAATAATGGATTTCATGCAGATGTTTTTTCATCATTTAGTTGGTCAACAAATATTTTAGGTATTAAAAGATGATTATTGTTACCACCAAAAGAAGAATTAAAATTAAAAGATAATTTTGGAAGTGATCCATTTAGTATTGATGCAAATACTTTAATAGAAAATCATGTAAAGTATTACAAAATTGATCAAAATGAGAATGAACCAATATTTGTACCATCTGGTTGGTATCATCAAGTATGGAATTTAACTGATACAATATCAATAAATCATAATTCTATTCTAATTTATTTTTAATATGGAAAAATTTAAAAAATTGTATGAATAAAGTTCAATATGAAATAAATGATTGTCGTAATATGGAAAATTTTGAAAATCATATTCAAATTATGTTAAAAGCAATATTTGGTATAAATTAAGAACAATTTTTTGATATAATCGAACATATTATGAAAAAACGTATCGATAGTATTAAAAAAAATTAAGATTTAATATGATTTAAAATATTTCGTTAAAACAAATATCATACATTATTTGATTTAAAATCAATTCAAAATGTTTTATACAATTTATTTTAAATGAAGATGAAATTATAAGAAATAATATAGAATTCATATCTCAATGTATGTAATTATATTTTGGAAAATTTAAAAAAATTTTTATAGTGGCAGATATATCGTCGAAAAAAAACAAAGCAAAACAGAATGAAATTGTGGTATGTACTAGAAATATTTTTCAGACATTATATTGGAATATACATATTGAAAATTTTTTGATAAAAATTTTACAATTTCCAAAACAACAAAAATATCCATAAATCATGTATATAAATTATTGATGAGAAAAAAAAAAATAGAAAATTATATATATATGTATATTTTTTGTAAGTGTATACACTTGTATAAAATATAAGCCTTTATAAGAAAACAAAATGTTTTTTTGAATTTTTTTTCTACAACTTTCTTATTTTAATAGGTAAGAATATTTTTGGATCTCAGATGTTGGTATGTATGTGATATGTTTGTGCCTCTTCAGTTGGAAAAAATTACGATAAAATAATATACATGATTTATTAATTGAAGTTCAATCGAGGGAAATCTTTTAAATTAAATATTATCAAGGGCAACAAACTCATCGGGTACTACCTCCGTAAGCACAATACTGACTTCAATTAATAAATCAAGTATAATTGATTTTAATGTTAACTTTACATCAATTGAAGCACGATCATTAATTGAATTTCTTTTTCAATTGAATCGAATGGTAAAGGGTGAGAAATGAAATTCACTTTTTTTTTTTTAAAACATAATCTTTAAAATGTTTTTTTATTTCTTTTCATAATTTCAGTCTACAGTTCTGCCGTACAAAGGACAATCGCGTCAATTACATTTTCACTCATTTTGAGTTAAATATATTTATGATATAATATATAGTTATATATATGAACTGAAGGAAAAATTCTCTATTAAAAAATATGTCTATATATTATATATTATATATATAATTTAATTTTTTCACTAGTTCATATGTATAACTATATATTATATCATAAATATATCTAAGTCAAAATGAGTGAAAATGTAATTGACGCGATTGTCCTTTGTACGGTAGAGTTAGTAATAAATACGAAAATTAATTGCCTTTTTTAAATTTAGCATTTGCTGATCGTTTTGGAGGTATCCAACAAAGACATGTTGGATCGACAGTTAATTTTGGCTTTTTAAATTGTGGCAATTTGTAAATGTTCTACAACAGTTTTTGGTGTTACACAAATTACATGTTGCTCTTTCCAATATTTAACCATTTTCATTGACTGTAAAGTGTAAATAATATCATCTTGTGTAATACCACTTAATTCACTTAATCCTTTAATTGATTGTGTTGTTGTACGAAACTCTTTCATTAATTCCAATAATGTGTGTGCCCAATAACTGCGATAGCTTAAATGTCCTATATCTGATAATGGTTTTTCTGCACTACCAACAATACCTTCACGTCATGATAATTCATAACTAAATGGTATTAAAAGTTTACCATATCTTTTTCTTTGATACGGCGGTAATATTAAAATACATGCTACATTATTATTTTCTGGTGATTATTTTTCTTTTGAAAAATAACCAACAATATGTGCACCTTTTTTATCAACTTCACATAATACATAAAAGAAAAATGGTTCAACATCATAATATAATGTTTTATGATCTAAAAATAGTTTTGCCATCAAACATAATGTTTGACAATAAATTTTATGATCTTTTCCATCAATTTCAAATATTGATATTGTACCTTTTCTATAAATTTAATTACCATTTTTTCAACATATAATATATCTATATGTTTTTGCATATTTCATATATTTTAAACAATATTCACAAACATATAATGTACCAACTTTACCATATTCATCTGGATATGGTGAAAAATATCATGTATCAATTTCAAATTTACCAATACGTAATTTATCAATATATTTAACTTTTGTTATTGCTTCATGTTCTTTTTCCAATGCTGCCGTTGTTGGATCCATTTCAGCATATGTCCTTTGTACATGATTAATTTCATCATGACGCCTCTTTTGATTACGTGTTAATTTTCTATCACCATTGTCAACTGAAGTGATAAAGCAACATAGTTAATATCATGTCCAGCTCTAGAAACTAGTGGACCTTTTTGACCGAATTCTAAAAAAATAAATGTACTTTAATAGCACCACAATTGTAATCAATGATATAAGTTTGAAGTACCTGTTAAACGTGCATAAATTAATTTTGGATTTTCCTTTGATAATGTTGTTGGATCTAATTTATATTTTTCCATAACACCTGGACGATATGGCTCAATTAAAACATCATAATGTTTACACATTTTTTTAATTAAATCCTGAGATTTTGGATTTTTTATATTAACAGCTAAAGTTCTTTTTCCGCTTTGAAAACTATCTAAAGCATTATTAAATGTCTAAAACATTTTTATTAATTATAAACTTATTTTCTTATTTGATTATAATTTTTAAATAGATAGATAGGTACCTTATCAATTCGTACTTTGTAGATACGCGAATTTCATAAACTCTAAAAAAAAACAAAAATTACTTAATGAATTTGATTTTAAATAAATAAGTAAATTTTTCTTACTTCTTATATGATGAACATCTTCAGGTACTTCATTTTTGTATTTATTATTTTACTTTGCAAATTTCTTTCTGTCCTTCCTTTATTCCTTTATTTGTTTTGTTTACAAATGTCAGTAAAATAGAGTAAAATAACGAGCATAATTTAAACAAATTTAAAATCTTTTATATATAAATAACAGATGGCACAACCATCGTTTAACTGAAATTTACCGATTCGACGAAGAAAAATCATGGCAGTACTAAGTAGAAAAGTACCATAAAATAAGGGGAAAAATGTGTGTATAAGATAAAAAAATCGGTTCTATCCGACAGATACTTCACTTGTTCCTATTTTTCTTATCAAATTAAATTAAAAGAATTGCTAACTATCCAGCTATGGCAACCACGAATAATAACGCAAGTAACGCCGTTGAAAACGGAACCTCTAATGACTTGTCGAAATATATATCGATTTTTAATCATTTAAGAATACCAGATGCTATCAAAGATTTGCCACAATTTGACGGCAACCCAAGATTGTTGTATGAATTTATCAATAATGTCGAAGAAATTTTATCCCTTTTGACCACAATCGATGGTACACCATACGCAAAAATTATCTTGAGATCTGTTCGTAATAAAATTGTGGGACAAGCTAATGAGATATTGAATATGTATGGTACACCATTAGAATGGGATAAGATCAAAACAAATTTAATATTACATTACTCTGACAAAAGAAACGAAACGTCATTGATTAGAGACTTGCATAACATAAGACAAACTAATGATACTGTAGAACAATATTATTCTAAAATTATCGAACTATTTTCAACTTTGACTAACCACGTTAACATTCACGAGACAGACCATAGTGTTATCAATGCAAAACAAAAACTCTTTTCTCAAATGTGTTTAAATACCTTTTTAATTGGCTTAAAAGAACCTTTAGGGTCTACAATAAGGGCTATGCAACCTACCACTTTAGCAGAAGCATTTAATTTATGTATTAAAGAACAAAACACGTATTATATGAGAAATACTACCCAAAATAAAATAATTTCGGCACCAATTAAAATCCAACCACAAGAACGGAAACCACATCCAAACACAGCTCATATTCGCCCTCTAATTCCTCAATACCCAGTGGTACGTCCTTCTGCACCCTTTCGACAAAATAATGCCACCAGACTACCCAACTGGAACAATAATGTATTTGCCCCCAAACCATTCCAAGGTCAACAACAACCACGCCCAGTTCCTATGGACATATCAAGTGGTAATACCAGATTAAGTCAAACTAAGCAACCCTTACCTAACAGTAATAATATAACTGGTCAACAAAATCCTCCTAAATATACATTTAAAGAACTTCATAATTTAGAAGAAGCTTCTGGAAATAACCCTGACCCTGTAAACGATCCAAAATCTGGAAATTATGGTCTTAACTGTGTGCCATATTTAGATCAATATCTACCACAATACGAAAATTATGAAAATATTGAAGAAAATCAGTATCAATATCAATACTTACCACAATATAACTACCCCGAAAATGAAATAACAAAATTCGAAAATAATGAAGAAATTACAAACGAAATAGATGACCTAAATTTTCCTTTAATCGCCTCGGGAACCAGTACGGATTTTTAGATATCAATAAGCATAATACAAACCTTTTACCCTACATAAATATCTCTTCACCATTTGGAAGACCCCTAAAGTTTCTCATAGATACAGGAGCGTCAGTCAGTTTCATTAACCCCGAATTCATTCATCCAAGTTTACATAAAATTATAGACCCAGTAACGGTTACCACAGTTTTTTGTAATCATAAAATTAATAAACAAGTAACCCTTAACGCTTTTCATGAATTTAACGAAAACACAAAATTTAAATTCTTATTATTTAAATTTCACAATTATTTCGATGGCCTCATAGGCTTAGAAACTTTAGAGCAGATAGGAGCAAAAGTAAATTTAAAGGACAATTTACTCGAAACAAATAATTCTATAATTCCGTTACAATTCAAACCAAACTTTATGTCTGGAATTTACAATATTCCACCAAATTCTAAAACCATAGTTAGGGTACCAGTAGATATTGAAAACGGCGATATTCTTATACCACCTACGAAAATTAATGATTACATACAAGTACTCGAAGGAATATATCATTGTTCTAATTGGTATAGTAACGTTGAAGTCATTAACTTATCTAATGAAAATAAAACACTGTTCATCGAACAACCCCTTAAAGCAGATAGATTTTGTAATTTCCACGAAATTCACAATGTCCAAATCAAATATAACAATACCAAAATTGACGATGTGAGAACCAATGATATAATAGATCTTATCAGAACCGACCACTTGAACGAACAGGAGAAAAAACAAATTTTCAAACTTTGTAGGAACTTCGACGATATTTTCTTTAAAGAAGGGCAGAAATTAAGCTTCACAAATGTAGTTAAACACAAAATTAACACCAACGATAATCTCCCAATTTACACAAAATCATATAGATATCCACAGATCCACAAAGCTGAAGTTCAATCCCAAATTTCATCCTTATTAGAGCAGGGTATAATTAGGCCAAGCTACTCACCATGGAGCAGCCCCATATGGATAGTACCAAAGAAAAGAGACGCTTCGGGTAAGCAAAAATGGAGGTTGGTAGTGGATTACCGCAAGTTAAACGAAAAAACAATTGGTGACAGATACCCCCTGCCAAATATCTCAGAAATTCTTGACAAATTAGGTAAATGCATGTACTTCAGTACCCTCGACTTAGCGTCCGGATTCCACCAAATCGAAGTAGACCCCAAAGATATCGAAAAAACAGCTTTCACAGTAGATAATGGGCACTATGAGTATATACGCATGCCTTTTGGACTCAAAAATGCCCCATCTACGTTCCAGCGGGTGATGGATAATGTCCTGCGAGAGTTACAAGGAAAAATTTGTCTCGTTTATATGGATGACATAATAGTTTTCTCTACATCGTTGCAAGAGCACATGGAAAACCTCACTAAAGTATTCTGCAAACTCCGTGAAGCAAATTTAAAAATCCAACTGGATAAATCAGAGTTTCTTCGTAAAGAAGTAGCATTTCTCGGTCATATAGTCACTTCCGAAGGGGGTAAAACCCAACCCAGATAAAATTCAAGCAATAAAGAACTTTCCGATTCCCCGTACTCAAAAGCAAATAAAGTCGTTCCTAGGATTGTTGGGATATTATAGGAAGTTTATAAAGGATTTTGCTAGATTGACTAAACCTTTAACAGAATGTTTAAAAAAGGATAAACAAATAAAGTTAGACGAAAGATATGTTAGGTGCTTTGAACTTTGTAAAGACATCCTAAGTAATGACCCGTTGTTACAATACCCTGATTTCAGCAAACCATTCAATCTCACAACGGATGCCAGTAATTTCGCTATAGGCGCTGTTCTGAGTCAAGGACCTATAGGCTCAGATAAACCAGTATGCTATGCCTCAAGAACCTTATCACAAACAGAAACCAATTACAGTACAATTGAAAAGGAACTCTTAGCTATTATATGGGCAACCAAATACTTCAGGCCATACCTCTTTGGACGAAAATTTAAAATTATAACCGATCACAAACCCCTTACATGGCTTTTCTCTCTTAAAGAACCAAATTCTAAATTATTCAGATGGCGCTTGAAACTTGAAGAATTCGATTACGAGATTGTCTATAAAAAAGGAAAAGCGAATACAAATGCTGACGCCCTCAGTGGTATCGAAGTAAACCACAACGAATCCCCTGAAAACAACGGCGACTTAGAAAAAAGTTCAAATGCCTCAACAATACACTCAGCTCAAGAAAATTTAAATGACGGGATACCCATTTCCGAACGACCTATCAACGAATTTTCTGAACAATTAATATTAACAGAAACGAATAACATAGTTAAGCCACCAATGATTTACAATATTATGTTTACCAACAAACGACGTAGGATCTTTAGACAACCCGACCTCCATAATGAAAAAAACTCTAACAGACATCCTAAAAAATTTCCTGAATCCTAATAAACTTACAGCCGTTTATACTGACGACGAAACTTTCAAAATTATCCAAACTGTCTTTTCTAAACACTTCTCTAATAATAGAACATTCAAAATTATACGGTGCACAGAGAAATTGAACGATGTTCCCGACGAAGACAGACAAATAAAAATAATAATCATCGAGGAATTCATGAAACCTTCAGTCACTTACGGCGAACCTATTATTTTCCTAAAATGAAGGAAAAAATTACAAAAATTATTAATAACTGTGAAAAATGTCAAATCTTAAAATACGATAGACATCCTCCAAAAATACAATATGAAAAAACGGAAACTCCACATAAATTCTAGACATTTTACACATAGATATTTACAACATTCATAACCAACAAATATTAACAATCATTGATAAATTTTCCAAATTTGCCACAGCCTATCTCTTAGATGCCAGGAATAGTGTTCAAGTTGTTGTAAGTAAGTTAAGAGAATTTTTCGCTCAACATGGAATTCCTAAAAAATAAGTCTGTGACTCAGGTGCAGAATTCACTTCTAGCTTATTAAAAACATTCTGCGATCAATACGAAATCCAGTTACATATTACAACTCCTCAAAATTCAACAGGAAATTCCCCCGTTGAACGATTCCATTCTACACTTACTGAAATTTATAGGATAATATATGATAAAGACAAAAGGGCTATCCCGGTAGATATATTAAATGAAGCTCTAATTACATACAACAATTGCATACACTCAGTAACCAACTTAACTCCTTTCGAATTGCTAACAGGTAAAACACCCAAATTCAACAAAACCATACAAGCAGACTCAGAACATGACTATATTAATAAACTACGAACGTATCAGAATACATTGTATGAAGAAATAAGGGCCAAATTAGAAAACCACAACAATTACATCATTAACAAACTAAATAAAAACTGCGAACCCCCACCTGACTTTAAAGAAAACGATACAGTTTACGAATTTAATAATAGACGGAATAAAATAGCGCCGAAAGCAAAGAAATTAAAAGTAGGAACCAATCAAAAAATAACCATTCTAACTCCTTTCAATAGAAAATCACACAAAAATAAAATTAAAAGAAAACGAAAATTTCAGGGCAATAGCAGTGCTAGGACAACGAATAGAGATACAGGATCTGTCGAATAGTCCAGGTCTTCTTCCAATGAAATTAGGTCAAGGACGACTTATAGACTCCTATATTCATGTAATCCATATCATTAATCTAACACAATATGCAGAAAATGTTGAGAATCTTCGAAATTCAGTACGGATTATAAATCAAAATACGAATTTGAAAATCATGAGAGAAATAACCAATATCAAATTCATTGAACTAGAACACAAATTACAAACATTACTACCTAGACATAGACAGACAAGAGGACTTATTAATGGTTTTGGCACGATCATAAAAGGTATTACAGGAAACTTAGACGAAAACGATGCTATACAAATAAACAAAGCAATTGACGACCTAAAATCAAATCAAAAATCAATACACGACGGACTGATAGGACAAGTACTAATCAATGACAAAATGACAGAAAGATTTAAAAATATTACAGACCACATAAATTCACAACAACAATTATTGGAAAAATACCTAAATAACTATCAAGTAAACATGTCACAGAGGATCCGCTCGGAACAAGAAGACTTTCAATACATTCAGTACATACATCAAACAAACTTTAATATAGAAATTTTAATAAATCACCTACAAGAAATTTCCGAAACAATAACATTAGCAAAATTAAATATAATCTCAAAACAAATTTTAAGTCCTAACGAAATAAAATTTATAAAAAAACATTTCGATGAAGAAAAGATCAAAGTAGTATCTGACGAACAAATTTATGAGATGTTGACGTTACAAGCTTATTTCAATGAATCTAATATCATATTCAATATAAGATTACCCATCCTTTCACCAGAACCATTTTCATTCTATCATTTAGTAAAACTCCCAATAAATAAAACACTTTCTATAAAATTACCAAAACCCTATATCCTAATGAACGAGTACAACATTCAATTCATGGACGAACCATGCATGAAGATAGAAGACAACTTTTACTGCTACAAAAGAAATATTCAAAAAACATCAGCACATAATTGCATACCAAACATTATCAACAACAATATTTCAAAATGTGATCTCGTAGAATATACAGACCAATTAGACATCATTCAACCAGAGGAAAACTATCTTTTGCTTATAAAATCTCCACCATTTTGACAATTATTTTCACCATCATCATTATCACATCATTTACATATTCCTACATTAAATATAAAACTTCAAATACATCAACAACAGAAATGCAAGTAATCGATACCATCAACGTAACACCTAACTTCAACGCTCCAGCACCAGAGACTCAACGAGTTAAGCTCTCATGGCCGTCGCTTCATTCTTAGGGGGGAGGAGTTATGGACATAACTTACCTAACAAATAAATAAAATAATATAATTAATTCCATTTTTCATATTATCATTTTTTTAAATAAAATCATAAAATCATAAAATAGTAAAATTAGTTAAATGTAATAAATTGCATATTTCTTGACTCAGCATATTCTATCTTAATTTTCTCATAGACATTATATTGTAACCTAATATGAATTTCCTTTATAAAATTGTTCTCATAGAATTTTTGATTAAATTAGCATTTTTTACAATTTATATAATTTTAATGTAATTAACATTTATATAACTTAGATTTTTGTATCTTCACATTTTTGTAAAATGTTCAGACAGTTCAATTTTGTAACTAAACCAGAACGGTAATAAAAACGGAATTTTGAAAATATCAAAGTGTTTGTTTTGAGTTGTTAATATAATTTTTTTTTAAGATTATCCTGGGTGATAATCCTAACTCGCGCATCATCAGAGCATCGCAACATAAAAAGTAAATGTTGCGGTAACATTTAAGTAACATTATCACAGTGTTGCAGCGTCATGATTACTTTTTGAACTGACCCAATTGCTTGTGGAAAAGTACCGTTTTAAATTTCCACGATTTGAAAAAAAAAAAACTAACGTATCTTAAATTTGTAATTATAGATTTATTTATTTTATAGATATCACTTCACTTAGAAAAAGGCAAAAAAATCCCCATATTAACTTGGTTGCTGTCATAAATATTAGCCAATGTAATTCTATGCAAAAACCCATAATGCAATTATTCATTAACTAATTTAGTCTTGACAATAAACGAACAAAAAGAAGATTGGAAGATAAGATAAAATTAATTAAATAATACAATAAGGGAAATTTGCTGGAAATTCTCTCGTTCAATTTTTTTTTCTCACTATTTGCCTATTAGACGGCACCACCTCTGACAAAGATTTATTTTTTAACATAATGTCAATGATTATAGATTAACACAATAGATATTCCGCATAGTACATTTGTATTTTCACTCTATTTCAATAAAGGCTCCTAAACTAAACCTTCTTGTCTGTCCTATCTGGCGAGCAAAAATAGAACTAACGTTTTGAAATTCAAACTTAAAAAAAATGATCGAGTGATTTTTTTTATTATCCATTCGCTCATGCTTTTGTTATTTTTTTTTGTGTATAACCAAATCAAACCAGTTTCCAGTATAACTTTGTGTATACCTATATTTATATAATATATATAACAATGTATATACATATATATATATGAACATATTTTTGCATGTACACAAACGCGTGTTTACCGTCTGTGCACATTTAATTTAATATTTGTTTTTTCTTCTTCTTTTTTTAAAATTTGTTTCATCGGCATCGGTTAGTATAATATTTTTTATTTTTCCATCCATAGAATATCAATATGTATGTACATACATTATGTATGTAAATATATTGTATTGTATAGGAATATGAATTAGAATTTTTTTTCTGATTATTGAATGCATGATAATATGAAAAATTTATCCAATTATTTTTATTTTTTTTATAGTTTTTGAAGCTATGAGAAATTTAACTGAAATCCAGAATCCAGATCCCGCTTTTTTTTGTTTTTATTTTATGTAACTATATACATATTTTTTTTTTAAATGAAAAAGGGAATTAAGATATTTTGTTTTCAATTCAAGTACCTAATTAACAACATTACAATACACATTTAAATACATTTTATTTACCCATATTTATATTTCAAAATGTTACATAATGTGAGGTAGTTAGATATGTTGGACTCTATAAGTTTTGATAAATTAGGTGTATGTACCTATAAAATTTTATTAAAACCTTGCAGCCGGGAAATGATCACAGTCATTATTAGAAAATTAGAAAATCCTAATGCTTGCAAAGTGTTAACATTATAATTATAATGTACGTGCATTATAATATACAGTAGCGGTCATGAAAGTCGCCTAACTAATAATTTTTAAAAACTTTTCTCGATACTATCTTTAAATTTTGGTGGGGATAGATGATGGTTTGTTTTTTAACTAAGTATGTGCGTTTTTTTAAGGTATTTTCTATAAAAAAAAAAGAAAAACCATACATGATTCTTTAATACAGCTTAATAAATAAATTATTTTTAGAAAAATGAAAATTATTTGGGTCATGCGTTTTTCCGCTACTGTATAAACTACAATCTGCATATACAAAACTACATATTTGTATATCCTAAATGGGAAAAATACAAAATTGAGAAAAAAACAGTGACTTCAAGTTTACAATAAATTTTGTATTTAGGTACAAAGCAACAACAAAATTCAAATACGGTATTATAAAAAAATTGTAAATTTGGTTGGGTACTTGAAAAATGAATAATAAAAACAACAATTATTTTTTTATGTGTGTGTTGTTTTTGTTTATATTACAATTATAAATTTTTATATAGTACAACATCAACAAAAAAATTGTATGATGATGTCATGCACATTTACTCCGTCCTCATTTTCCATATAAAATTGTCTAATTACAGTTTTGAGGATTTTTGTGTATGTTAAATTTTTTTTTATTGCAAAAACGGTCAACGTATTATTAAATCTAATGTTCTAAGCGATTCCTTCTTGTCTGTCCGCTCTATGAACAGATTTAGAACTAAAAATTTATTTTTCAACAGCTTTTCTGTTCTGGAATATCTACTTCTTATTAATTATCTTTGATAATGTACTTCAAAAACAAACTGATTAATGAATTCAATTAATGAATATCTTCCTGTTTTTTTAATTGAAAAAAAATACAAGTAATTCATTATTTTCTCAATCGACTAATTAATGCTATAACAAAACTTCAAAAAATCACGATTTTTTACATTTCATCGAATTTGAAACATTCTTTAATGAAAATTACTTTTCAAAACATTATTATTTCATTCATTTTAGTAATAAAAAAAAGTGAATTCTGGTCAATTTTTCAAATATGTAAATATTTTAAAATGATGTTAAATTATACTCTATTTGCTATTATTCGAATATTTTTATGTCCTTGTGTCAAGTGCAACATTTGAAGTTGGTTTTATTGCTCTTAAAAGATAATAACTTGAAAGACAGAAAAATTTAAAATGTGAAATAAAGCTAAGGCTTAAAAAAAAAGGCTTTTTTGAGAAAAATGCAGAGTGATTTGTTTAAAAATTAATATTTTTTCAGATATTATAGATTCATATATATTTAAAGACATTTTATTAACAAACCTAAAGTAATGAAAATTGATAAATACATACATATTCACTTTTAAGTGTTTTATATATGTACATTATGTTGTGTTGTGAGTAGGTCACGGTTGAAAATTTAGGTGTAAATTTTATAAAAAAAATATATACATATAGGTCTATCTAAAAAATATATAAATTTTATAAATTTCAACATTATAAAAATCTATAATGAGACTATTAAAAGCAAAAGTTCACTTATTCCATGTTAGATGGTTTTGAGAAAAACAGGAAAAACGTATAACTTTTAAATTAAATGCAATTTTAATAATTTTTTTATTTCACATATATGAAAATTCCCAAGCTTCTGAATTTAATTCAAACATGGATTTTAAAAAATCAATGCCTAATTTAGTAAATATTAGTAAACAAATTTTGAAATAGTTTTAGTTTGGCTACCAAACTGTGGAATAGATCGTTTTGCATCTCACTGAAGTGGAATAACGTAGTTTTGGAACAAATGTCTTACTAAGAAAAAAAACATTTTTTTATTTGTCGCCAGTTATTGAGTTTTGATATGAGGTATAGAATTTAAAATATTTATTTTAGGAAAAAGAAAGCTTGAAGAATATCTAACATAAAATTCAAATTTTATTTTATCATAAACATTTTGCCATTATTAACTCAATTTTTTCAAAAAGTGGAAAAGATCAACTTTTGCTTTTAATGGTCTCAATATATACTAGGAGTATAAAATTTACACTTCACTTTTATAAATTTTATATACACATAAAGTAAAAATTATAAATTAATTTATAAAGTTCTTTTATAAACAATTATAAATGTAAAATTTATAATCTTATTTATAAACAATTTTTATACTATTGATGTCCATATGAAAATAATAAATTTAATTTATAATTTTTACTTTATGTGTATAAAATTTATAAAAGTGAAGTGTAAATTTTATACTCCTAGTACCTATAGTATAGATTTTTATAAAGTTGAAATTTATAAAATTTAGGTGTTTTTTTAGATGGACCTATATGTATATATTTTTTTATAGAATATACACATGAGTTTTATAAACAGTTGGAGGAAATCTATTAGCGATATTTCTCTTGAATTAAGCAAAGACATATAATAAAAGAAAACACACTTTTTTGATCAAAAATCATTTATTTGTATAATAATATGTTTCATTATTATATTATACCTATTACATATTATAATACTTATTACTTATTACATAATTTACCACTCTTATTTTTTCACTTATTTTCTAAGAAATTAACACTGTCTATATTATCTTTATCATTATTTGAATTTTAATGAACAATTTTATCACTTTTTTATGCAAATTAAATTAATAACTTCACTTTGACTAATACACGTTTTTCTAGAAAAACGATTTTTCTTTATTCGACTGATTTTTTTCTCTCACCATTTAAAAATAACAAGTTAGAACATGTTCTACTTTTATGTAGACATTACGTCCTGTAAACAATGATCTTTTAATACTCAAAAAAGGATTAAAATTATAAAAAGAATTTATAAAATAGATTTTCAGTTGTTTATAGAACATTTGATAAGTTGAAGTTTATAAAAATATGTACAGATTCAGATTTATAAAAATGATAAATGAACTTATAAATTCTATATAAAAATCTTATTAACTTTGTTTTTATATATAAAATGAGTAAAAATTAAACTTTTTCTGTGTAAAAAAGATCTATACTTTTGAATTTTATAAATTTTATAAAATTTTTTAATAAAAAGTACGTTATAAAGTACTAGGTGTAAATATTTTATAAAATTTACCCCTCAATTTTTAACCGTGAGTTTTTATAACTTCTGAACGGTTAAACGTACAAGGAAAGGATATGTGATACCTTGCTGCAAAGAGCAGAAAATTCTCTTATCTTTTGCAGAAGATAGTTTAGATTTCTAATGAGAGTGAAAATTCAAAAAAAGACTCAAAAACTAATAATATATGCCTTAAAACAAATATTAACATTTGGGAGAATTTTCATGATAAATAATTTTTCAAATTAATACATATGTACTTTCAATTTTCGGCTTAAGTGAACCTGTTGTCGGAAAGATTTTTACGCACTTACATTTGGCGTAAATCCATGAAAATTCGTTTCATAGTAAATTTGGATGTCCTGAATTCGAAAAAAAGTTCCTCACTTAAAAGCCCATTTTCAACCCCTTCCTGCAATTTTTTTCAAGAGGAAACGGGGAACAAGTGAAGTATCTGTCGGATAGAACCGATTTTTTTATCTTATACACACATTTTTCCCCTTATTTTATGATACTTTTCTACTTAGTACTGCCATGATTTTTCTTCGTCAAATCGGTAAATTTCAGTTAAACGATGGTTGTGCCATCTGTTATTTATATATAAAAGATTTTAAATTCGTTTAAATTATGCTCGTTATTTTACTCTATTTTACTGACATTTGTCGACAAAATAAATAAAAGAATAAAGGAAGGACAGAAAGAAACTTGCAAAGTAAAATAATAAATACAAAAATAAAGTACCTGAAGATGTTCATCATAGGTAAGAAAAATAGTAAAATTAAAATCAAATTCATTAAGTAATTTTGTTTTTTTTAGAGTTTATGAAATATCATGCTACAGAATGTATACAACGACAACCACCTGGTAATGAAATTTATAGAAAAGGTACAATATAAATATTTGAAATTGATGGAAAAGATCATACAATTTATTGTGAAACATTATGTTTAATGGCAAAATTATTTTTAGATCATAAAACATTATATTATGGTGTTGAATCACTTTTTTTTTATGTATTATGTGAAGTTGATAAAAAAGGTGCAAATATTGTTAGTTACCTATTTTTCAAAAAAAAAAAAAAGAATCACCAGAAAATAATAATGTAGCATGTATTTTAATATTACCACCGTATAAAAGAAAAAGATATGGTAAACTTTTAATAGCATTTAGTTATGAATTATCATGACGTGAAGGTATTGTTGGTAGTCCAGAAAAACCATTATCAGATATAGGACATTTAAGCTATCGCAGTTATTGGGCACATATGTACATACATTGTTGAAATTAATGAAAGATGTTTCGTACAACAACACAATCAATTAAAGAATTAAGTTAAGTGAATTAAGTGGTATGTATTTACACTTTACAGTCTATGAAAATGGTTAAATATTGGAAAGGGCAACATGTAATTTGTGTAACACCAAAAACTGTTGTAGAACATTTACAATTGCCACAATTTAAAAAGCCAAAATTAACTGTCGATCCAACATGTCTTTGTTGGATACCTCTAAAACGATCAGCAAATGCTAAATTTAAAAAAGACAATTAATTTTCGTATTTATTACTAACTGTAGACTGAAATTATGAAAAGAATAAATAAAAAAACATTTTAAAGATTATGATTTAAAAAAAAGTGAATTTCATTTCTCACCCTTTATCATTCGATTCAATTAAAAAAGAAATTCAATTAATGATCGTGCTTCAATTGATGTAAAGTTAACATAAAAATCAATTAGAATCATGTATATTATTTTATCGTAATTTTTTCCAACTGGAGAGGCACAAACATATCACATACATACCAATATTTGAGATCCAAAAATATTCTTACCTATGAAAATAAGAAAGTTGTAGAAAAAAAATTCAAAAAAACATTTTGTTTTCTTATAAAGGCTTATATTTTATACAAGTATATACACTTATAAAAAATATACATATACATATGTATATATAATTTTCTATTTTTTTTTCTCATCAATAATTTATATACATGATTTATTAATATTTTTGTTGTTTTGAAAATTGTAAAATTTTTATCAAAAAATTTTCAATATGTATATTCCAATATAATGTCTGAAAAATATTTCTAGTACATACCACAATTTCATTCCGTTTTGCTTTGTTTTTTTTTTCGACGATATATCTGCCACTATAAAAAATTTTATAAATTTTCCAAAATATAATTACATCGAGGTATGAATTCTATATTATTTCTTATAATTTCATCTTCATTTAAAATACATTGTATAAAACATTTTGAATTGATTTTAAATCAAATAATATATGATATTTGTTATAACGAAATATTTTAAATGATATTAAATCTTGATTTTTTTAATACTATCGATACGTTTTTTCACAATATGTTCGATTGTATCAAAAAATTGTTCATAATTTATACCAAAAATTGCTTTTAACATACTTTGACTATGACTTTTAAAATTTTCCATATTACGACAATAATTTATTTCATATTGAACTTTATTCATACAATTTTTTAAATTTTTCCATATTAAAAATAAATTAGAATAGAATTATGATTTATTGATATTGTATCAGTTAAATTCCATACTTAATGATACCAACCAGATGGTACAAATATTAATTCATTTCATTCTCATTTTGATCAATTTTATAATACTTTACATGATTTTCTATTAAAGTATTTTCATCAATACTAAATGGATCATTTCGAAAATTATCTTTTAATTTTAATTCTTCTTTTGGTGGTAACAATAATCATCTTTACCTAAAATATTTGTTGACCAACTAAATGATGAAAAAACATCTGCATGAAATCCAATCCATTATTGTCCTAAAAATAAAATAAAAAAAAATTAAGATTTTTTTTTTTTAAATATGAATCTATAGTTATCGTGATATTTATCGCTATACTATTTTTATTTTTGGAAGTCGGTATTGTGCTTATGGAGGCAGTACCCGATGAGTTTGTTACCCCTGGTAATATTTAATTTAAAAGATTCCCCTCGATTGAAATTGAGGTCTGATCACCCCACAAACGAGGCAGATTTATTCAAACGCAATGTAAAATAATATAGAAAAGTATGCCTATCTTGCCTGTACTGACTTCCAAAAGTAAAAATAGTATAGTGATAAATTCGTGATAAAAATTGCTATATTGAATGTTTTACATGCCGTAGTGATCTTTTTGTGTATACATATACGAAAGAACGAATCAGTGTTTTTTAGAGTTTTTTTTGTGTTGTATTGTACATATTGTACTTATTATAAAACACTTACCTGTGCCATTTTACAATATTCACTTTTACCAAAAACTCACTTTATAATTTATTTCACTTAAAAATTTACTATTTTTCACGTTTAAAAAACACAAGAAAAACACGAGACAATTGCTTGTGGAAAAAGGCCGTTTTAAATTTCCACGATTTGAAAAAAAAACTAACGTATCTTAAATTTGTAATTATACATAGATGTCACTTCACTTCGAGAAAGGCAAAAAAATCCCCATATTACCTTGGTTGCTGTCACAAATATTAGCCAATGTAAATCTATGCAAAAACCCACAATGCAATTATTCATTAACTAATTTAGTCTTGACAATAAACGAACAAAAAGAAGATTGGAAGATAAGATAAAATTAATTAAATAGTACAATAAGGGAAATTTGCTGGAAATTCTCTCGTTCAATTTTTTTTTCTCACTATTTGCCTATTAGAGGGCACCACCTCTGACAAAGATTTATTTTTTAACATAATGTATAATACTTCAAAAACAAACTGATTAATGAATTCAATGAATATAAAAAATTACGATTTTTTACATTTCATCGAATTTGAAACATTATCTAATGAAAATTACTTTTCAAAACATTATTTTATTCATTTTAGTAATAAAAAAAAAGTGAATTCTGGTCAATTTTTCAAATAAATATTTTAAAATGATGTTAAATTATACTCTATTTGCTATTATTCGAATATTTTTATGTCCTTGTGTCAAGTGCAACATTTGAAGTTGGTTTTATTGCTCTTAAAAGATAATTACTTTAAAGACAAAAAAATTTAAAATGTGAAATAAAGTAAGGGCTTAAAAATAAAGGCTTTTTTAAGAAAACTGCAGAGTGATTTGTTTAAAAATTAATATTTTTTCAGATATTATACATTCATATTTAAAAACATTTTATTAAAAACCTAAAGTAATTAAAATTGATAAATACATACATATTCACTTTTAAGTGTTGTATAACATATATGTACATTATGATGTGTTGTGAGTAGGTCAAGGTTGAAAATTTAGGTGTAAATTTTATAAAAAAATATATACGTATAGGTCCATCTAAAAAATATATAAATGTTATAAATTTCAACTTTATAAAAATCTATAATATGAGACTATTAAAAGCAAAAGTTGACTTATTCCATGTTAGATGGTTTTGAGAAAAACAGGAAAAACGTATAACTTTTAAATTAAATGCAATTTTAATAATTTTTTTATTTTATATGAAAACCCCAAGCTTCTGAATTTAATTCAAACATGGATTTTAAAAAATCAATGGTTAATTTAGTAAATACATATTAGTAAACAAATTTTGGAATAGTTTAACTTTTGCAGCCAAACTATGGAAAAGATCAAGTTTTGCATCTAATTGAAGTGGAATAACGTAGTTTTGCAACAAATGTCTTACTATGAGAAAAACATTTTTTTTTTCAATTGTTCAATAACTCGTGCCTATTTGTCGCCAGTTATTGAGTTTTGATATGAGGTATAGAATTTAAAATATTTATTTTAGGAAAAAAGGAAGCTTGAAGAATATCTAACATAAAATCCAAATTTCATTTTAGTCTCATTTTATCACAAACAGCACTCACTCTGATTTTTTATGAATGTGTAAATTGGAAATAGGTATATGTACATACACTTATATTAATTGTGTAATAACTCAGAAGCAGTTGAAGATTTTTGAATGCGGTCAAAAGCAAATACAAAAAGAAGAGAATAATCTTTCATTTTAAAATATAAAAAAATAAATATATCTAAAGTAAATTCTCGACATATTTTGCTTCGAAGCGAAAATTTTACAATTTCGCAAATTTTGCAATTGAACTTTGAATGGTTTGTCGTATGGCGATTAAATTCACATTGCTGTAAGAGCAATTAGTTCCCTTTAATTTAGTGTCAACAACTTTTAAATATTTGACATGGTTCAGTAGTTATCATACATAATAGCCCTAATGGAAACTTGCCTATCTGAAAATTTTCAAACGCTCGTAACGGGGAGGGGGTGAACATAACGAACATTTTGCCATCATTTTACTCAATTTTTTCAAAAAGTGGAAAAGATCAACTTTTGCTTTTAATAGTCTTAATATATACTAGGAATATGAAATTTACACTCCACTTTTATAAATTTTATACACATAAAGTAAAAACTATAAATTAAATTTATTATTTTCATATAGACATCAATAGTGTAAAAATTGTTTATAAATAAGATTATAAATTTTACACTAATTGTTTATAAAAGAACTTTATAAATTTATTTATAATTTTTACTTTATGTGTATAAAATTTATAAAAGTGAAGTGTAAATTTTATACTCCTAGTACCTATAGTATAGATTTTTATAAAGTTGAAATTTATGAAATTTATACATTTTTTAGATAGACCTATATGTATATATATTTTTTTTTAAATATACACATGAGTTTTATAAACAGTTGGAGGAAATCTATTAGCGATATTTCTCTTGAATTTAGCAAAGACATATAATAAAAGAAAACACACTTTTTTGATCAAAAATCATTTATTTGTATAATAATATGTTTCATTATTATATTATACCTATTACATATTATAATACTTATTACTTATTACATAATTTACCACTCTTATTTTTTCACTTATTTTCTAACAAATTAACACTCTCTATATTATCTTTATTTGAATTTTAATTAACAATTTTATCACTTTTTTATGCAAATTAAATTATTAACTCCACTTTGACTAATAAACGTTTTTCTAGAAAAACGATTTTTCTTTATTCGACATGTTCCACTTTTATGTAGACATTACGTCCTGTAAACAATGATCTTTTAATACTCAAAAAAGGATTCAAATTATAAAAAGAATTTATAAAATAGATTTTCAGTTGTTTATAGAACATTTGATAAGTTGAAGTTTATAAAAATATGTACAGATTTATAAAAATGATAAATGAACTTATAAATTCTATATAAAAATCTTATTAACTTTGTTTTTATATATAAAATGAGTAAAAATTAAACTTTTTCTGTGTCAAAAAGATCTATACTTTTGAATTTTATAAATTTTATAAAATTTTTTAATAAAAAGTACGTTATAAAGTACAAGGTGTAAATATTTTATAAAATTTACCGCTTAATTTTTAACCGTGAGTTTTTATAACTTCTGAACGGTTAAACGTACAAGGAAAGGATATGTGATACCTTGCTGCAAAGAGCAGAAAATTCTCTTATCTTTTGCAGAAGATAGTGTAGATTTCTAATGAGATTGAAAATTCAAAAAAAGACTCAGAAACTAATATGCATGCCTTAAAACAAATATTAACATTTGGGAGAATTTTCATGATAAATAATTTTTTAAATTAATACATAATATGTACTTTCAATTTTCTAGTGAATATATACATTTTTATTTTTTTATAAATACATATTGCAATCTAAAAGTTAATTATTCATTATTTCTAGAATTAGATACATATTATACTACCCAAGTGCAAAAGAATTGATCCATCTGCATTTTCAATTATTTTGAAAATTTTAAAATATTGTTATTTTTTTGTTTTTTTGTAGAATATAATGTTTATATTTTTTTTATGAAAGCTAATAAAATGAACTTTTATTTTTAATAGTAATCATACATTTCGAAATATTTAAGTGAAAATATTTGCAGATGGATCAATTCTTATGCACTTGGGTAGTATACATATATTACTTTGCAAAATTTAGCAATTTTTTAAAATTTTGAATTTTGATTTTTTGCTTTAAAAACTTGTAAAACCAATATATTTATACATTACAAACAAAATCTTACAATCACTTAGCTGAATATATTGAACACGTAGAAAATTATCGTTAAAGACAAGTTTTTATTAATATTTCAAGAAAAAAATTGTAACTTACTTTTCAAATTTAAATTGGCGTTTTTCGTATTCAATCATAGATGTCGCTTTTATTTAACAAGGTTTGTGTCTTTGATAACTTAATTTTCATTTAACGAATTTTTCATGGCAGTACCAATTATCAGTACACCAACCAGAGAAATAGTGGCAAAAGGATACATTTTCTAAACAGGATTTCTGCATGTTTTTCTTAAAATTTAATAAAAGGATGCATTACAATCTATAAGAAACATAATAATAAAGGTTTAGAAACCGTTTCCTCTTGGAAAAAATTGCAGGAAGAGGTTGAAAATGGGCTTTTAAGTGAGCAACTTTGAAGTCCTTTTTCTCGAAAACTATTAAAGATACAGCAAAAAGGACTTCAGATTCGAATTCAGGACATCCAAATTTACTACGAAACGAATTTTCATGGATTTACGACAAATGTAAGTGCGTAAAAATCTTTCCGACAACAGGTTCACTTAAGCCGGAAACGGTTTCTAAACCTTTATTATTATGTTTCTTATAGATTGTAATGCATCCTTTTAAATTAATTTTAAAAAAAACATGCAGAAATCCTGTTTAGAAAATATATCCTTTTGCCACTATTTCTCTGGTTGGTGTACTAATATTTGGTACTGCCATGAAAAATTCGTTAAATGACCATTAAGTTATCAAAGACACAAACCTTGTTAAATAAAAGCGATATCTATGATTGAATACGAAAAACGTCAATTTAAATTTGAAAAGTAAGTTACAATTTTTTTCTTGAAATATTAATAAAAACTTGTCGTTAACGATAATTTTCTACATGTTCAATATATTCAGCAAAGTGATTGTAAGATTTTGTTTGTAATGTAATGTATGTATATATATTTGTTTTACAAGTTTTTATAGCAAAAAATCAAAATTCAAAATTTTAAAAAATTGCTAAATTTTGCAAAGTAATATATGTATACTACCCAAGTGCATAAGAATTGATCCATCTGCAAATATTTTCACTTAAATATTTCGAAATGTATGATTACTATTAAAAATAAAAGTTCATTTTATTAGCTTTCATAAAAAAAATATAAACATTATATTCTACAAAAAAATAACAATATGTATGAAGTGACATCCTAGCCCCAACTTTGAATGTAATATTCAGAGCTTGCCTAGCGTTGGGTTACGTTCCTTCTGAATGGCGGAAAGTCAAGGTAATCTTCATTCCAAAACCTGGGAAAGATGACTATACCTTGGCAAAAAACTTCAGACCTATCAGTTTAATGTCATTTTTACTGAAAAGTCTGGAGCGACTTGTGGAGAAGCACATTAGGGGCTTTGCATTGTTCAGATTTCCTCTCAACAGCAAACAACATGCTTATCAAAGCGGAAGGTCCTGTGAGTCTGCGCTGCACGATCTAGTCTCCAGGATCGAAGAGGCGCACGATAAAGGACAGTACGCATTAGGTGTGTTCGTGGACATTGAGGGGGCTTTCGACAATGCAAACTATAAGTCTCTGTGCGATGCTGCTGGTGGACATGGAGTGGAGCCAACGCTTGTTCGATGAATCCACTACATGCTATCCAACAGACTGTTGTTCACTGACGGTATGATCGATGGGGAATGCGACTTAGTTAGGGCGGTGAAAGGATGTCCTCAGGGGGGTGTTCTTTCGCCACTGCTTTGGAGCATGCTTATTGACTCACTACTGGATGAGATGCAATCATTAAGAGGTGTACATACTCAAGCTTATGCTGATGATGTATGCTCACTGATCGCTGGTGAATCATTGGCGCTCATCTGTAATAAATTACAGATAGCACTTGACAAGATTCAAAGCTGGTGTGAAAAACACTGACTTTCTGTTAATCCTAGGAAAACAACTATTGTGTTGTTCACGAGGAAACGAAAAACGGACGGTCTGAAACTACCCAGCCTTAAGGGTGTGGTAATCGAACTCTCCACGGAGGTAAAGTATCTGGGAGTAACACTAGATACCAAGCTTTCGTGGAAGAGTCATGTCAACAACAAGGTCTTTCGGGCACGGTGTGCCTTTTGGCAATGTCGGAGGGTCTTTGGTATGGTATGGTATGGTATGACTTACTGGTTGTATGTGGCAGTTATTAGACCCATTATAACATATGCGTCGGTGGTCTTTTGGAGACGGACTAAGGTTAACACCTGTGTTCGAATACTTAATGGACTACAGAGAGAAATCTGCATTGGGATCACTGGTGCCTTAAGCTCAGCTCCTGGTGCAGCCCTCGACGCGTTACTAAATCTGCTGCCACTGGATCTCAAAATTCAGGAGGTAGCGATGAAGTCAGTCTACCGGCTGAAACGTAGTGGATGCTGGAGGGAAGAGACAAACGTGGGACATGCAGTCATGTCGGACAGACTTGTTGAAAAGTGCAACCTTTTCAACATGCCTTGGGATGACATGACTCCAAGTGTCATGTTTGGTAGAAAATATCATGTAATGTATCCGACAAGGGAAGAGTGGTCAAATACTACTGCTGTTCTAAGTGGGGCAACAGATATTCTCTATACGGATGGATCCAAATCCGGAAACGGTGTTGGTTCGGATTGGTATTTGAACAGTAATATCAAATACTCATATACGCTGAGTGGTATGACTTCTGTCTTCCAAGCGGAGATTTACGCCATACTAAAAGCGGCATGTTGGATAATTGATAACAGATGGAGTGTAAGGGCTCTCTGCATCTGCAGTGATAGCAGAGCTGCGCTGCAGGCTCTGGAGAGTCCAATCACGACATCCAAAATTGTCCATGAATGCAAAAAGAAACTTAAATCCATTAGCAAACACAATGAACTTAAGCTTCTGTGGGTTCCAAGTCACCATGGTATAGAGGGCAATGAACTCTCCGACGCCGAAGGAGGGCTCGTTAAACTCTGTATGGGGACCGGAACCAACGATAGGTATCAACTGCGCCTTGATAAGTGGATGGATCACCAAACACATGGAGAAAATCCATGCGGAAAGATGGTCCGCCCTACTTGGTTGCAGTGGTACGAAATGCTTTGTGGAAAAGCCCGAGGAAAGAACGGCTAGATTTCTTCTAAACCTTAGTAGAAAAGACTGTCGGGCTCTCGTTGGGCTCATTACAGGGCACAACATGTGTAACCACCATCTGGCGGTCATGAAAGTGGTCAGGGACCCAACGTGTGGGGCCTGCCAGGAGGAGGCGGAAACAACATCTCTTCTTCTCTAGGATAAGGCTTCATACATGGAACTCTGATGTAATGAGAATGGAAGACATCTGTTCTCAACCCCTGTTAATATTTGTTTTAGGGCATATATTATTAGTTTCTGAGTCTTTTTTTGAATTTTCTTTTCACTCTCATTAGAAATCTACTGTAGGATCACTCTGTGTTCTGCAAAAGATAAGAGAATTTTCTGATCTTTCCAGCAAGGTATCACATATACTTTCCTTGTACGTTTAACCGTTCAGAAGTTATAAAAACTCACGGTTAAAAATTGAGGGGTAAAAATGCTAATTCAAAGTTCAATTGCAAAATTTGCGAAGTTGTAAAATTTTCGCTTCGAAGCAAAATATTTCGAGAATTTACTTTATCTATATTTATTTTTTTATATTTTATATTTGAAAATAAGAGATTATTCTCTTCTCTTTGTATTTTTGCCTTTGACCGCATTCAAAAATCTTCAACTGCTTCCGAGTTATTGCACAATTAATATAACTAAGTGTACCTTCTTCCTTACACATTCATAAAAAATCAGAGTGAGTGCTGTTTGTGATAAAATGAAACTAAAATGAAATTTGAATTTTATGTTAGATAAAATAAATATTTTAAATTCTATACCTCATCGAACAATTAAAGAAAAATGTTTTTTTATAGTAAGACATTTGTTGCAAAAGTACGTAATTTCACTTCAATGAGATGCAAAACTATCGTTATTCCACTTCAGTGAGATGCAAAACTTGATCTTTTCCATAGTTTGGGTGAAAAAGTTAAACTATTCCAAAATTTGTTTACTATTATCAAAAATAGTATATAGGAAAAGATAAACATTTCTTGTGCTGTCTTATCCCCTCAAAATTTTGTCCTTCTCTTCTAAATTCCTACACTGCTACCATTTAATAGACGATGATCAAGTGTTGCAAAAATTTGAAAATTGTTGATAAAGATTTTTGATTATGTATCCAAGTGATGCGAAGTGTATGCAGAATGTTTAATGAAAATTTTCAACATGTTGCCACCTGATATCAGGTAATGGCAAAAATAAAATTGCTTCCATTTCGACATATGAAAATGTTTATCTTTTCCTATATACTATTTTTGCTATTATTTACTAAATTAAGCATTGATTTTTTAAAATCCATGTTTGAATTAAATTCAGAAGCTTAGGGTTTTCATATAAAATAAAAAAATTATTAAAATTGCATTTAATTTAAAATTTATACGTTTTTTTCTGTTTTTCTCAAAACCATGTAGCATGGAATATGTAAACCTTTGCTTTTAATAGCCTCATATTATCGATTTTTATAAAGTTGAAATTTATAAAATTTATATATTTTTTAGGAGGACTCAAAACACAACACAACATAATGTACATATATACAACGCTTAAAAGTGAATATGTATGTATTTATCAATTTTCATTACTTTAGGTTAATGAAATGTCTTTAAATATATATGAATCTATAATATCTGAAAAAATATTAATTTTTAAACAAATAACTCTGCAGTTTTCTCAAAAAAGCCTTCATTTTTAAGCCCTTACTCTATTTCACATTTTAAATTTTTTTGTCTTTAAAGTAATTATCTTTTAAGAGCAATAAAATCAACTTCAAATGTTGCACTTGACACAAAGACATACAAATATTCGAATAATAGCAAATAGAGTATAATTTATCATTTTAAAATATTTATTTGAAAAATTGACCAGAATTCACTTTTTTTTATTAGTAAAATGAATGAAATAATAATGTTTTGAAAAGTAATTTTCATTAAAGAATGTTTCAAATTCGATGAAATGTAAAAAATCGTGATTTTTTGAAGTTTTGTTATAGCATTAATTAGTCGATTGAGAAAATAATGAATTACTTGTATTTTTTTTCAATTAAAAAAAAACCAGGAAGATATTCATTGAATTCATTAATCAGTTTGTTTTTGAAGTACAGTATTTTAAAGATAATTAATAAGAAGTAGATATTCCAGAACAGAAAAGCTGTTGAAAAATAAATTTTTAGTTCTAAATATGTTCATACATAGAGCGGACAGACAAGAAGGAATGGCTTAGAACATTAGATTTAAAAATACGTTATGACCGTTTTTGCAATAAAAAAAAAATTTAACATACACAAAAATCCTCAAAACTGTAATTAAACAATTTTATATGGAAAATGAGGACGGAGCAAATGTGCATGACATCATCATAGTCATACAATTTTTTTGTTGATGTTGTACTATATGAAAATTTATAATTGTAATATAAACAAAAACAACACACATATAAAAAAATAATTGTTGTTTTTATTTTTCATTTTTCAATACCCAACCAAATTTACAATTTTTTTATAATACCGTATTTGAATTTTGTTGTTGCTTCGTACCTAAATACGAAATTTATTGTAAACTTGAAGTCACTGTTTTTTTCTCAATTTTGTATTTTTCCCATTTAGCATAATATACAAGTATGTATTTTTGTATATGCAGATTGTAGTTTATACAGTTGCGGAAAAAACGCATGACTCAAATAATTTTCATTTTTCTAAAAATAATTTATTTATTAAGCTGTATTACAGAATCATGTATGGTTTTCCTTTTCTTATAGAAAATATACCTTAAAAAACACACATACTTATAGTATTTTTATTAATGGAAGTCAGTGTTGTGCTTATGGAGGCAGTACCCGATGAGTTTTTTGCCTTGGTAATATTTAATTTAAAAGATTTCCCTCGATTGAAATTGAGATCTGATCACCCCACACACGAGACAGATTTATACAAACGAAATGTAAAAGAATATAGAAAAGTATGCCTATCTTGCCTGTACTGACATCCATTAATAAAAATACTATAGTTAAAAAACAAACCAATATCCTTCCCCACCAAAATTTAAAGATAGTATCGAGAAAAGTTTTTAGAAATTATTAGTTAGGCGACTTTCATGACCGCTACTGTATTAATGCACATTGCACGTACATTATAATGTTAACACTTTGTAAGCATTAGCGATTTTCTAATTTTCTAATAATGACTGTGATCATTTCCCTGCTGCAAGGTTTTAATAAAATTTTATAGGTACACCTAATTGATCAAAATTTGTAGAGTTCAACATATCTAACTACCTCGCATTATGTAACATTTTAAAATATAAATATGGGTAAATAAAATGTATTTAAAATTACATGTGTATTGTAATGTTGTTAATTAGGTACCTACTTGAGTTGAAAACAAAATATCTTAATTCCCTTTTTCAATTAAAAAAAAAAATATAGGTATATATAGTTACATAAAATAAAAACAAAAAAAGCGGGATCTGGATTCTGGATTTCAGTAAAATTTCTCATTGCTTCAAAAACTATAAAAAAAATAAAAATAATTGGGTAAATTTTCATATTATCATGCATTCAATAATCAGAAAACAAATTCTAATTCATATTCCTATGCAATACAATATAGGTATTTACATACATAATGTATGTACATACATATTGATATTCTATGGATAAAAAAATACAAAATATTATATTATAGGTACTAACCGATGAAACAAATTTTAAAAAAAGAAGAAGAAAAAACAAATATTAAATTAAATGTGCACAGACGGTAAACACGCGTTTGTGTACATGCAAAAATATGTTTATATATATATATGTATATACATTGTTATATATATTATATAAATATAGGTATACACAAAGTTATACTGGAAACTGGTTTGATTTGATTATACAGAAAAAAAAAAAAAAAAAAACAAGAGCATGAGCAAATGGATAATAAAAAAAATCACTCGATCATTTTTTTTAAGTTTGAATTTCAAAACGTTAGTTCTATTTTTGCTCGCCAGATAGGACAGACAAGAAGGTTTAGTTTAGGAGCCTTTAATGAAATAGAGTAAAAATACAAATGTACTACGCGAAATATCTATTGTGTAAATCTATAATCATTGACATTATGTTAAAAAATAAATCTTTGTCAGAGGTGGTGCCGTCTAATAGGCAAATAGTGAGAAAAAAAAATTGAACGAGAGAATTTCCAGCAAATTTCCCTTATTGTATTATCAAAAAGTATATAACTTAGAGGTTTAATTTATCCGTTAAATTCAAATTTTTGAATTTTCGTGTCTGTATGTTTGCCAATTTGGCTTCGAATAAGCTCTTGAGATGTTAGGCTATACAAGAGTGCAAGACGAGAGATGTGAAAAGAAGAAACATGTAAAGGAAATTGAAGAAATAAAGAATAATGAAGAACACGCCCATAATTCTAATATTCATCTTATAATGCGATATTTGTTGTTGGATTTGTGTACCATATGGTATTTTTTTAGTTTTGTTTTGATTCTGGAAGTACAAAAATAATACAATAGAGAAAATTAAATTAATGTTTACGTTGTATTTTGATTTTTGATACATGTTTTGTATGTCGTATGTGAATTTTGTATGAAATGAAAAATATTAAACATAAATAATTTTATTATTAATTTTTATTTTGCATTCTATAATTCTTATAAAATAATGATAATTTTTTTAATCGGAAATCAATTTCATGATTTTTTTTTTCTTTTTTGTCAAATTTCATGTTTTTTATTTCCTTTAATTAAGAACTTTTCCTTTAATTGTATTGTTATTGAAAAAGAATGTATAAGGTATAAATTTTCAACTTGAAGAAAAATTAGTTTTTACAAGCATTTTTTGAATTATTTAATAGTTTCAACTCATTTCCACATCACCTTGCGGTAGAGTTAATGATGCGTTTTTTTTTTAGAGGTATCCCCATTAGGCCTATTCCTCTTTTAAAAATTTTCCCAAAATACATGTAACTCCAATTTGACAAAGAAGATTCCGAAAAGAAAAGTTTTTAATATTTTACGATTGTTTAATATCGTATTTTTATACACAATGTCAAACAGGAGTTACAGTTTACAAACAAATTTTATTTAATTGAAACAATAAATACATAACTAAACAAAAATATCAAAAAACTGTAACAAACAAATAAAAAAAACATAACAAAAATCATTCAAAAAAAACTGAGCTACAATTAAATTTAACAAATTCATTTTTATAAAAAGTAAAAAAAATTATAAGTAGGTACCTAGTATAAATAAATCAATTTTTCTAGAGAGAGAGAGTCCTCATATAATTTCTCGCAAACACTACATTTTACTTAATTTTCTTGCAACGGATTTGGCGATATTTTCACGATCGATTTTAAACGCGCAATGTTTCCTTATAAGTACTGTTAACGTAAAATCAAGAATTTTTAGAACGTGATCGAAACATTTTTCATTTTTATTCAAAATATTTGGAAACGATGACTCAAATTGAGGTAAGAATTTTTCTAGGATAGTTTTTTTCAAATACCGAATATGGGGACTTTTAGAGAATATTTCACGAAAAACGTTTAAAAGGGCATTAAATAAATCAAAAAATATGTCGGTAGGATTATAAAGACTTCCGAAGTCGGACTCTTGTGAAAAGTTTCTAAAATGAATAAAAATTTCCGAATTATTTCTTATGCATGGGTTTTCCCCTACGAATCTGTTATGACAATGTGAGCATTTAATTTTAGCAAAAATTTATGTATTAAATAGGTACCTAATAGGCACAGTTCACAATCACTTTATTAAATTATAATTTAATTAAATTAATAAAACAATAAAACTCATTTAGTGTTTATTGTCATTGTCAACGTACGATAGTACAATATGTACTGATCAATAATTATTATCGAAAAAAAAAAACAAAAGTCAGCTGATGTGAATTAGAATATGTATCGTATCTATTTGAAAAATTTTTGTGTATTAAAAAAATTTGTTGACAAATAACATTTTTATCCCATGTATTTTTAAGCAGAACAAAAATAACATTTCATAAAACTGGCAACAACATTGAACAAATATATGTTCTGTCTTTGTCCACTTTAACCCTAGGATTGCCTGATCGTATACAAACATATACACGCGGACTTTGATAAAAATACGATCCCTTTGAGCTAGGAGCTTGAAACCTTCACCGAATCCTTCGTTGGAGGGTTCTCTCTATACACCGCAATTTTCAAGGTCCTAGCTCAAAATCGGTAGAACAAAATATCCTTTTTTATGCAAAAACACAAATTTCGCTGTGAGTATACAAATGTATACCATACATTTTATATGGAAATTTTGAAATTTTTTTAAAAAAAAAGATATCTCAGTATTCCGTGGACCAAAAACCGTAATTTTTTGGCCTAATTATTTGTTAAAGTGTTCAACATTAAAGAAAACACTTTAATAAAGATTTCAATATAAAAAAAATAGTATTTGGTTCACGGTATGCTGAGATCTAGACCTTCAAAGTCAACTTTAGGTCTTAATTTTGGTCGAATTTGTAAATGTGTGAAAAGTTAACGTTTTTTACCCTATTTTGCACTTTATTTCGAAAAATAAAAGAAAAACAAGATAACTGTACAGGACAGTTTTAAAGAGGACACTTCAATTAATATTAAGGTAAAAGAATTACGGTTTTTAATTCACGGAATACTGAGATATCTTTTTTTTTTAAAAAATTTCAAAATTTCCATATAAAATGTATGGTATACATTTGTATACTCACGGCCAGATTTGTGACATTCTCGATCAGGCAATCCTAGGGTTAAAAAAGTGATATGCATTTATAATTTGTATTATTCTTTTTACACATTTTCTTAATCCTTCCTACTTTTCTTATCTGCTTTAAAAATAAACAAAAGTCAGCTGATATGCATTAGAATATGTATTTATCTTCTGTCTTTCTCTATCTTCAAAAAAGTGATATGCATTTATAATTTGTATTATTCTTTTTACATATTTTCTTAATTCCTCCTACTAATTCGAAAATAAAAATCAGCTGATATGCTTAAGAATATTTGAAGAAGAAGAAGAAAAATACAATTTAAAAATAAAAATCTGTAATATTATTAAACAAAAACCATCTAACTATTTAAAATAAAATTATTAAAATATTTTTTTAAAAACTAAACTGAAAAAAAAAAATAAATAATATAAATAATTTATAATCATAAAAAAACATTCATACAAAATAATAATTCATATGGATCATGAAATGCGTTTATTTTTTATAATTTGTGTTATGCTTTTTAAATATTTTCTTAACTCCACCTTACTTCGAAAATAAAAGTGAGCTGATTATTTAAAGAAGAAGAAGAAGAGGAAAAATGCAATTTAAAAAAAAAAATCTGTAATAATATTATTTAACAAAAACTATCTAACTATTTAAACTAACATTAATAAATTATATTAAGAAAAATTAAACTTAAAAAAATTATGATAAATAAAAAATAATTCAATTCATTATCACATAAAAAACATTTATACAATAATTAAAATTGATATTGATCAATTCCTCTTCTTTATCTTCTGTCTTTGTCTATCTGCTTATAAGCGATATGCTTTAGAAATTTGTGTTGTATTATTCTTTTTGAACATTTTCTTAATTTTTACATACTTCTGCTGTCTACTTCGAAAACAGCTGATTTATATTAAAAAATTCAAATAAAAACGGAAAAAATTTGAATTTAGTTCGAAAGACTTAAAAGCTATATTGAGTGCTTATTCGAAGCCAAATATTTATGTATGTTTTTATGTTCTTGATTTTTGAGAGAGCTTGAGATTAAATCTCTATAGTAGTATATTAATACTCTTTGGTATTATTTAATTAATTTTATCTTATCTTCCAATCTTCTTTTTGTTCGTTTATTGTCAAGACTAAATTAGTTAATGAATAATTGCATTGTGGGTTTTTGCATAGAATTACATTGGCTAATATTTGTGACAGCAACCAAGTTAATATGGGGATTTTTTTGCCTTTTTCGAAGTGAAGTGACATCTATGTAAAATTACAAATTTAAGATACGTTAGTTTTTTTTTCAAATCGTGGAAATTTAAAACGACCTTTTTTCAACAAGCAATTGTCTCGTGTTTTTCTTGTGTTTTTTAAACGTGAAAAATAGTAAATTTTTAAGTGAAATAAATTATAAAGTGAGTTTTTGGTAAAAGTGAATATTGTAAAATGGCACAGGTAAGTGTTTTATAATAAGTACAATATGTACAATACGAGAAAAAATAAATTCTAAAAAACACTGATTTTTGCTTTCGTATATACACAAAAACATCACTACGGCATGTAAAACATGCAATATAGCAATTTTAATCACGAATTTATCACTAGCGATAAATATCACGATAGCTATAGATTTATAGCTTAGTTTCATATTTAAAACAAAAAAATCTTAATTTTTTTATATTTTATTTTTAGGACAATAATGGATTTCAGATGTTTTTTCATCATTTAGTTGGTCAACTAATATTTTAGGTATTAAAAGAAGAATTAAAATTAAAAGATAATTTTGGAAATGATCCATTTAATATTGATGAAAATACTTTAATAGAAAATCATTAAAAGTATTATAAAATTGATCAAAATGAGAATGAATCAATACTTGTATCATCTGGTTGGTATCATCAAGTATGGAATTTAACTGATACAATATCAATAAATCATAATTTTATTCTAATTTATTTTTAATATGGAAAAATTTAAAAAATTGTATAAATAAAGTTCAATATGAAATAAATGATTGTCGTAATATGAAAATTTTGAAAATCATAGTCAAAGTATGTTAAAAGCAATTTTTGGTATAAATTATGAACAAGTTTTTGATATAATCGAACATATCGTGAAAAAACGTATCGATAGTATTAAAAAAAATCAAGATTTAATATGATTTAAAATATTTCGTTATAACAAATATCATAATATATTATTTGATTTAAAATCAATTCAAAATATTTTATACAATTTTTTTTAAATGAAGATGAATTATAAGAAATAATATAGAATTCATATCTCAATGTAATTATATTTTGAAAAATTTAAAAAATTTTTTATAGTGGCAGATATATCGTCGAAAAAAAACAAAGCAAAACGGAATGAAATTGTGGTATGTTCTAGAAATATTTTTCAGACATTATATTGGAATATACATATTGAAAATTTTTTGATAAAAATTTTACAATTTCCAAAACAACAAAAATATCCATAAATCATGTATATACATTATTGATGACAAAAAAAAATTGAAAATTATATATATCGCCCATTCCAAGCGAGGTGGTAAATCAGTCCTAAAAAAATTCTTCCGATAAATTTAGAATAAATAGGGTAAATAGGTTGACTAATTAGTATACTTCACTACTGTAAAATTCACACCTGTAAAAAAACAGGTACATACACATAACACCTACCTTAAGTAGATTTAGGTATACTGTTTATGAATTGCAATAATTCATTACCAAATGAGTTTGATGAGAATTATTACAGTATTTTTTAATCCTTAATAAGTGCACTATAAAACAGTATAAAAAAATTTTTAACATTATTTTGTGAACATAAAGGTACTGCAGTGTAAATTTATTATAAAATTTTTGTCCCGTCCGTCATAAAAAAGTAGTGTTTTTGTGAATATGCAGGTAAGTTTGAAAGATACACATAATTAGTTATGTTAAAAATTAAAAGTTTATGGAGGCAAATATTTACAGAAAAACTTGGCTCGATATCATGAATATCATCCTACTTATAACAAATTGAAAATTGTCCCGTCCGTCATTATGAAAAAAAAAAAAAATGTTTTTTTCATCTCTAATCCTATGATTTTAGTTATAACGAAAAAATAATGTTGAAGATTTATAGTACATTTTACATAACCTTAAACGTTTCTATGCTTTTATATAGAATCTACAATAAATGCAATATACATATAACGAAATGTTTCTTAATAAGCATGTTTTAAATAATAATAAAAAGAAAAAAAAAACTATGTATCAAAAAAATAATTTCAGTGTTTGATTTTATTACTTTCATCTTTTTTTATAAAATTTGTTTGAAATTTTTGAATGGTCCCGTCCGTCATGTCCCGTCCGTCATATGACCTGGCAAACATAATTTGTTATATCTTGACTTGGGTGAGTTGGAGAGATAACAAATTTCTGTCGTAGTTTGCTAAGACTACCACCTAAAAATTTACTATGAATCAGGAGGTGTAAAGTTATATACTTCAAAGAAAAATAGTGTTGAATTTATGACTGTAAAAACGAGTGTCATTTCATGTCCCGTCCGTCATAGTCACTTATGGGCCTATAAAATTAAAACCAGAATTCTTGGAAAACATCTTCTTCTTGGGTCTGATAGGTCTTTGGGTGGATCATTATTTTTTACATTTAACTGAAATACATTTAAACTATATAAAGGTAAAAAAGAACAAAGATTCAAACAAATCTTCTTCGATGTCCCGTCCGTCATGCATGGAATGGGCGATATACATATGTATATTCTTTGTAAGTGTATACACTTGTATAAGCCTTTATTAGAAAACAAAATGGTTTTTTGAATTTTTTTTTCTACAACTTTCTTATTTTAATAGGTAAGAATATTTTTGGATTTCAAATGTTGGTATGTATGTGATATGTTTGTGCCTCTTCAGTTGGAAAAAATTAGGATAAAATAATATATGTACATGATTCTATACTTGATTTATTAATTGAAGTCAGTACAGGCAAGATAGGCATACTTTTCTATATTTTTTCACAAATTGTTTGAATAAATCTGTCTCGTATGTGGGGTGATCAGATCTCAATTTCAATCGAGGGAAATCTTTTAAATTAAATATTATCAAGGGCAACAAACTCATCGGGTACTGCCTCCAAAAGCACAATACTGACTTCAATTAATAAATCAAGTATAATTGATTTTAATGTTAACTTTACATCAATTGAAGCACAATCATTAATTGAATTTCTTTTTCAATTGAATCGAATGGTAAAGGGTGAGAAATGAAATTCACTTTTCTTTTTTTTTAAAACATAATCTTTAAAATGTTTTTTTATTTCTTTTCATAATTTCAGTCTACAGTTAGTAATAAATACGAAAATTAATTGCCTTTTTTAAATTTAGCATTTGCTGATCGTTTTGGAGGTATCCAACAAAGACATGTTGGATCGACAGTTAATTTTGGCTTTTTAAATTGTGGCAATTTGTAAATGTTCTACAACAGTTTTTGGTGTTACACAAATTACATGTTGCTCTTTCCAATATTTAACCATTTTCATTGACTGTAAAGTGTAAAAAATATCATTATTCTTTAATTGATTGTGTTGTTGTACGAAACTCTTTCATTAATTCCAACAATGTATGTGCCCAATAACTGCGATAGCTTAAATGTCCTATATCTGATAATGGTTTTTCTGCACTACCAACAATACCTTCACGTCATGATAATTCATAACTAAATGCTATTAAAAGTTTACCATATCCTTTTCTTTGATACGATGGTAATATTAAAATACATGCTACATTATTATTTTCTGGTGATTCTTTTTCTTTTGAAAAATAACCAACAATATGTGCATCTTTTTTATCAACTTCACATAATACATAAAAGAAAAATGGTTCAACATCATAATATAATGGTTTATGGTCTAAAAATAGTTTTGCCATCAAACATGATGTTTCACAATAAATTTTATGATCTTTTCCATCAATTTCAAATATTGATATTGTACCTTTTCTATAAATTTCATTACCATGTTTTCAACATATAATATATCTATTAATCTATATGTTTTTGTATATTTCATATATTTTAAACAATATTCACAAACAATATAATGCACCACAATTGTAATCAATGATAGAAGTGTGAAGTACCTGTTAAACGTGCATAAATTAATTTTGGATTTTCCTTTTATAATGTTGTTGGATCTAATTTATATTTTTCCATAACACTTGAACGATATGGCTAAATTAAAACATCATAATGTTTGCACATTTTTTAATTAAATCCTGAGATTTTGGATTTTTTATATTAACAGCTGAAGTTCTTTTCCCACTTTGAAAACTATCTAAAGCATTATTAAATGTCTAAAATATTTTTATTATTTATAAACTTATTTTTCATTTGATTATAATTTTTAAATAGATAGATAGATAGATATACCTTATCAATTCGTACTTTGTAGATCCTCGAATTTCGTAAACTCTAAAAAAAAACAAAAATTTCTTAATGAATTTGATTTTAAATAAATAAGTAAATTTTTCTTACTATAATGAACATCTTCAGGTACTTCATTTTTGTATTTATTATTTTACTTTGCAAATTTCTTTCTGTCCTTCCTTTATTCCTTTATTTGTTTTGTTTACAAATGTCAGTAAAATAGAGTAAAATAACGAGCATAATTTAAACAAATTTAAAATCTTTTATATATAAATAACAGATAGCACAACCATAGTTTAACTGAAATTTACCGATTTGACGAACAAAAATCATGGCAGTACCAAGTAGAAAAGTACCATAAAATAATGGGAAAAATGTGTGTATAAGATAAAAATAGTGGTTCTATCCGACAGATACTTCACTTGTTCCGGTTCTCAGTATTTACCATTACCAACAACAATTGCATATTATTAATTTACTGTTGATTCAAGATGGAGAAAAAAGTCATTATGTGTGGATCAAGAACATATCAAGATTAATAAAATCTCAAATAACACAACATTGCAGAAAAATCATTCTATGCAATGGATGTTTACAACATTTTTATACCGAAGAGGCGTACAATATACAGAAAAATGAATGCAGTAAGATTGTTACACTTATGCCATCACCTGAAAAAAATGAATTGAAATTTGAGAAATACGAACGTCAATTAGAGGTCCCATTTGTTATATACGCAGACTTTGAATGCATTTTACAAGGATTGGATACATGTATTCCAAATTCAGATATTTCTTCAACAACAAATGTACAACAACACGTTCCTTGCGCATTCGCATACTACATCCAGTGTTCATATGACGACAACTTGAGTAAACTAAGAATTTATAAAGGAAAGGATTCACCAGCAAAATTTGTGCAGTCCCTAGTTGAAGATGTATTAGATATTCATAACAATATCATCATGAACCCGCAAACGATAGAACCACTTACGGCTTTGAAGAGAAGAGGCAACATAGTAGTAAGATTTGTCATATATGTAAAAAATATTTAGGTAATGTAAGAGTAGCCGACCATTATCATTTAACAGGAAAGTACAGGGGTCCAGCGCATAATGAATGTAATTTGCGGTATTAAGTCCCAAAGTTTTTCCCAATTTTCTTTCATAATTTTTCTGGTTATGACTGTCACTTATTTGTTAAAGAATTAGCAAATATTGATGGTGATATAAATTTGATACCATTAAATAAAGAATTGTATGTATCACTTTCAAAACGAATTTTCGTTAATGAAACTGATACAATTGAACTTAGATTTTTAGATTCCGTAAGATTTATGCAGTCTAGTCTTGATTCATTAGTAGGAAATTTATCCCCGGAAGATTTGAAAACTGTTAAGTCTTTGTATTCAGAAGAAAAAAATTTCAAATTATTAACACGTAAAGGAGTATTTCCATACGAATACATTAATTCTTTTGAACGTTTAGATGAAACGTGTTTACCTTCACAAAACATTTTGACAGCAAATTAACAAATAGTAAATGTTCTGATAAAGATTACATTCATGCTAAGAAAGTTTGGGAAAAATTTGATTGTAAAAACATTTGGGATTATTTAGAGTGATATTTAAAAACAGATGTATTGCTTTTAACAGATGTATTCGAAAATTTCAGAAAAGTTTGTAGAAATATTTATACGCTGGATCCCTGTCAGTATAATACAACTCCGTGGTTATCATGGGACGCGATGTTAAAGTATACTGAAATAAATCTTGAACTATTCACCGATAAAAATATGTATAATTTTATTAAAAAAGGTATCCGTGGTGGAATTACTCAATGTTCGCATAGACATTCTATGGCGAATAACATGTATATGAGTAATTTCGATGAAAATAAACCATCTTCATATTTAATGTATGTTGATGCAAATAATTTATACGGTTGGGCTATGTCACAACTTTTACCATATTCTGATTTTCAATGGGTAGAAAACGTTGAAGATATAAATATTCTTAATATTACAGATAACTCAAATACGGGTTATATTTTAGAAGTAGATTTAGAATATCCTGAATCTCTTCATGATTTACATAATGATTTACTGTTTTGTACTCAAAATAAAAAATGTCCGGGGTCGAAATTCAACAAACTAATTACAGATTTGACAGTAAAAAGAAATTATATAATTCACTATAGAAATCTTCAGCAATGTTTAAAACACGGTTTGAAATTAGTGAAAATTCACAGAGCGCTAAAGTTTAAACAATCATGTTGGTTGAAAAAATATATTGATTTAAATACATATTATCGTACTATTGCAAAAAATACTTTTGAAAAGAACTTTTTCAAGTTGTTGAATAATGCTGTGTACGGTAAAACGATGGAAAATGTTGACAAACGAAAAGATGTCAAAATCGTTACTGACTGGGAAAGTAGTGGTAAACATTTAGGTGCTAGGGCTTTAATTGCTAAACCGAATTTCCACAGCTTAGCTCAGTTTACAGAAAATATGACAGCTATATACAACTTGAGAGAGTTCAAACATACTATAACAAACCAATTTATCTTGGTTTCGTTGTATTAGAATTATCAAAGTGGAAGATGTACGACTTTCACTATGATTATATAAAACCCAAGTATGATGAAAAAGTACTTCTTGCTTACATGGATACAGATTCGTTTATATATTCAATAGAAACTGAAGATTTCTATAGTGACATTATAAATGATATTGACGCTAAATTTGATACTTCCGAATACTTACCTGATAACCCTTGTAATATTCCGCTTAAAAATAAAAAAGTATTAGGTTTAATGAAAGATGAGAACAATGGTCGGATAATGAAAGAGTTTATAGGTTTAAAATCAAAAATGTATTCAATAGATGTAGAAGATTGTAAATTAATAAAAAAAGCTAAAGGTGTTAAAAAAACAGCTGTAGATAATTTAAGTTTAGATAATTATAGAGATTGTTTATATAAGAAACAATTATTTTATGGTAATATGTTAGTATTTAGGTCATACATTCATAAGATATATACTCAAAATGTAAATAAAGTAACTTTATGTTATATAGATGATAAGAGATGTGTTAGAGAAGATGGTGTTAGTACATACGCATGGGGTCGTTTTAGAATAAGTTTAGAATAAGAAAACTGAAAAGTAGATACGTATATTATATAAAAAAACTGAAAAATAAATACATATATGAAATAATAAAACTGAAAAATACATACATCTATAAAATAGAAAACTGAAAAATAAATACATATATAAAATAAAATTAAAAAAACATTCATTGAAAAAAAATTGGTTTTATTTATCTAAAAAAAGTTTTAACACTTTTTAATTCAATTTTACTTCAAGATAATTTCTTAGAAGACATATATTTTCTAAAGCACAGTATCCTCTATGGGTAGATCTATTAGATAAAACACTGTGACTTACTGAAGTGAAGGAGGAAATTTAAGATATCTATGATTCGTGATACGATAAGAAATGTTCAACTTCTTCATTAAATTAAATCGCGATCATTCAAGTTTATTATGTCTGTACAAATAAAATACTTTATTATAATTTGTTTATATCATGATATGTTGAATGTACGTTTTACATAGTTGCATAGTTGTTTAGATTAAAAACAATAAAACAGCATAATCCGTTTAATAAAATGTAATTTCCATGATAATAATTTCAAAAATAGCATTAACAGGTCTTTAAACAGGTATGAAACAGCTTAAACAGGTCTAAAAACAGGTCTGAAACAGCTAAAACAGGTCCAGAAACAGCTTTAAAACAGGTTTAACAGGTCTTTAAACAGCTCTAAAACAGGTTAAACAGGTCCGGAAACAGCTTTAAAACAGGTTAAACAGGTCCGGAAGCAGGTCTGAAACAGCTTAAACAGGTCTAAAAACAGGTCTGAAACAGCCTAAAGAGGTCTTTAAACAGGTCCGAAACAGCTTAAACAGGTCCGGAAACAGCTCTAAAACAGGTTAAACAGGTCCGGAAACAGGTCTTTTAACAGTTTAAACAGGTCTTTCAACAGCTCGGTAGATGAAATAATAATGATATACAACTCTTACACACGTATCTATTTATAATAATATAAAAGTATCAAATCCTTTTCAGTATCGTCCACAATCTTATTAGATTAGATAAGATAGATTAGATTAGAACTATCTTTGTTTATTACTAAAAATCCGTAATTATCTTTCCAACATTTTGAACATATATCTCGAAATTTGAAGAACATAATTATATACGTTCATATTTTTGTATGGGATGTCATAATGATATCGATAGCTTTTACTTATGTCAGACTTATACACATATTCTAAAACACTTGATACGTGATAACTCAAACTTTATTGTAATTTTTAAACGAGATGAAATGAATTTAAAGCATATTTATAATGATCATGTAAACACCGACATGTCATGTGAGAAATAGTAAACCAATAAGTAAACCTCTGAAAGAATTAAAAGAAAAATATGAAGAAGAAATTGAGAAAAAAATCAAAAATGAAGTTAAAAAGGAACTAGAGTCAGTTTCTCTACATAAAACAAAATCTGAAATTGATGAAATGAGCACATTTGAAAAAGATGTTTCAAAATTTAATATATTCAAATCAACACCAGTAACTGCAGATACTACTTTTAAGACCCCAGATAACACAATCCTTCAAAGTACTCCCATACAAAAATTACGACGATCGCTTGAAAAATCTTTAGATGAAGATACCTTTACGGCTTTACAGACCGCTTGAGCTGTTTAAGAGCTGTTGTTAGCTGTTTATTAGCTGTCTACATACCAGTTACCAGATACCTCATTAAATTCATATTATATGAATGAATATACAAAAGGTTTTGGTATTGATAAAGCTTATGGACCCAAGTATAATAAAGAAAAAAATAGCTTTGAACTCGGTCGGAGTGATTTAAAATTTAATGATCATACTGTAAATATTGATGGTAAAGATTATAATGCTACTAGAGGTCTTCATGAACTAATTTTTATGAAAAATCCTCCTTTATATAATATTAATGATCTTCAGAATTATCATGAAATATTAATTCAAACAATTAATGTTCACAGAAAAGATGTATTTGATGATAAAAGTCATATCAAAGGTAATGCAGGTGGCAAATATAGAAATATTATTAAAAAATTAGTCGATACAAAAAAGCAAGGACAGTGATTAATGCTTTTAAACAATAAAAAGTCTAATTATATATATTGGGATGATCCTAATGAATTGGTTGATAGATTAAGACTGCTTATTGCATCAGAGCAAGCAGGTCATACTAATCATAATAATGAAATTATTTCAATAATAGAAGAGTTAAGAGAAGCCAATATTATTATTTAAACTATCATTAAACTTTTTCAATTTACATTACTATTATACATATAATGAGTGTTGACAAATTCGGATGTTTTGTTAGTAATCGAACTACTTATCAAGTTATCAGCGAACGAAGCCCACAAGGACCACCAGGAATAGGTTTCTAACTTACACCAAATGGTGGTTTTGATATTAATTTTAAAAATCTAAAAAATGTTGCAAATCCTATAAATCCTCAAGATGCGGTTACAAAGCATTTTCTTAAAGAACAAATAAATAATTTGACTATTGAAATAATAAAAAAATTGGAGAATACATTTAAAGAGAATATACGAAACCTTAAAGAAGATACTGAAAAAACCATCAAACAAATTACAAATGAATTGAAATCTAATATGCATACATTTTTTATGATATATAATGATAAACTTGAACGAATTAACAATGATATGTTAAAAAAATATACATACAAAACAACTTAATTCTATATATATAATAATAATATACAAAGTTTTATATAAATCCTGATATTTGATTGAAAAATGAGTAAGAAACAACTTGTTGAAGAGCTGCATAAATCAGCACGAAAAAGATTTAATCGAAGAAAAGTAATTACAAAAGGAATAAATGATCTTTGCAAATAGATTTAGTTGAAATGGGTGCATATTCTGCAAATAACAAAGGTTATCGTTTTCTATTAACTGTAATTGATGTATTTTCTAAATTTGCGTGGGCTATTCCTGTAAAAACAAAAAGTGGTTCTGATGTAACTAAAGCAATGGAAAGTATTTTTGAATCTTCAAATAGAATACCCAAGAATATACAAAGTGATCTTGGAAAAGAATTTTACAACAAACACTTTCAAGATTTGATGAAAAAGAATCATATAAATCATTATTCTACGTATAGCACTTTGAAAGCTTCAATTGTTGAACGTTTTAATAGAACTTTAAAAGCTTTAATGTGGAAACAATTTAGTTTTAAAGGAACATATAAATGGATTGATGATGTTCAAAAACTGGTTGAAAGTTACAACAATAAAAAACATCGTACTATTAAAATGCGCCCTCAAGATGTTAATTCATCTAATGAAAAATCGCTGTTAAAAACTGTATATAGTAATTTGAAAGTTTTTCCTGGTGCAAAGTTCAAAATTGGTGATTCTGTTCGTATAAGTAAACATAAACACGTTTTTGAAAAGGGATATACACCAAATTGGACGACTGAAATTTTCAAAATTAAAAGCATAAAAAATACGAATCCAGTAACATATTATTTAGAGGACTATAAGGAGATCCAATTAAAGGAGGTTTTTATGAAAAGGAACTTTTAAAATCAAAATATATACACATTTATTTAATAGAAAAAGTTTTGAGAAAAAAAGGAGATAAAGTTTTTGTAAAATGGTTAGGATTTTCAAATGAGCATAACTAATGGATAAATAAAACAGAATTATTGTAAATTAAAATATATTTATACTTTATTTAATTATTTTTCAATAAACAACTGTTTAAACTACAATATGCATAGTTTTCAGTTAAAAATCTACTGTAAAAGGTAATAAGTTTTAGCATCCTACTTTCAATTCGATTTACATCACAACATTCACATGTATCTGGTCCAGATGTAGTACTGTCTTTAGACCAAGGACAGCTTATGTAGTGTATTCCATGAATTGATTTAACCCTTTCCATGATGTAATATGGTGTTAAAAATGTTGTGTCACGCAAAAGTTGTTCTCGATGCTCATCCAATAAAATATGATCAAATTTTTTTAAAATTTAAAATTTTGTGGAATGGAGCTGACGAAATTTTCAACTGGGACGACCGAAAATACTTACAGAAAGTATAAAATTTAAATTAATAAACATACAGGCAAAACATTTTTATGTCTAGTCGAGAAATTGCAAATGACATCCACAAAACTCTTTGCAAATTAAATCATAAAAGTCGTACGGCAGTAAAAAAACCTTTTTAACTTTTGAAAATGCACTAAATCGCAGGCGTTTGTGCAGACAACACCGGAATTGGACTGCAAAGCAGAAAAAAAAGTAGTATTAGTAGTATTTTCAGTCGTCCAGGTTGAACTCTGCGCTCTATATATCCTGTATCCGCAAATCTTTCTATTGTTTGTTGAACACATGTTTTGTGAATTCCTTGTGTTCTTCAATTTCTCTTTGGTTTTTTTTTCCTTGTGTAAGGTCGAAATCTAAAATGATGTTTAGCGTTAAATCCTTATTGAATTAATAAAAAAAATTGGTAAAATTTAACTCACTTGCCACAAAGTACTACTATTTACAACTCTTTTTCCAATAAATTTTATATAAATTTACTTAAAAATTTTTTTCAAAATTATAATTACAAAAATCACTTTAAACAACCTTCTAAACTAATGAAAATTTGTTTCATGTTAAGTTTTGTAGAAAATAACAGTAAAAATTAACATTAAAATTTAGAACATCTAAGATAATGGAATGTTTTATCAAGTGGTCTTAAACTTTTGCACAGCTGTAATTTCAAGAAAAATTCTAAAATAATAAGTTTCGTAATAATTATTGAATTTTTTATATTTTATCCTCTTTAAAACATTATAAAGTTTCGATATAAAAAAATTGAAGAAAATATTTCATTTAATTTTAGAAATATATAAAGTTGATTGTGCGACAATTTTTCTTGGTGGTCTTGAACTTATGCACAAGACTGTAGATGAATTTAAAAATATTTTTTTATGAAATTTGCATTTTGTAGACTTGTTTCACATTCCTAGCATCAATATATTCAACATTAGTTTTGTAATTAGGATCTTGAATTTTAACTAATTCAACTTCACCATAACTTAAAATTCTTTCTGTTTCATATTCATGATATTCATAGCAAGAAATACTTAAAGCGTGCTTCTTGTAATTACTATCATATGTACATCTTATTGTTAAATTTGTATTATCAGCAAATTCTAACTTGAAATGTCTGTAAAATAGATGCACACTTTCAATTATTCCAGCTATTTCACTTTCTTTACATATTAAATCTTGCCTAAATGCTTCAATAGCTTCGGCGACAATTTACACTAATTCTATTACCTAGACATGTTTTTTATCCAAACGTAATGAGCCTTTTCTTCTTCTTGTATAAGTAATAAATTTATATGAATTTCTTTTTCTTTAGAAGTTGAATAATATGGTTAATTTTATTATCTTCTAATCCAAATACATTAATACTGATTTTTGGATTCAGCATTTCAAATTGATGAATATCAGATGTTTTTAGTGGGAACTCTAGTGTAGAAAAATCAAGATTAACGTTATTTTTTAAAATTATTTTTTCAGACTTGATATTTTCAATCTGATACGATGATGGTCTTTCAGAATTTTTTTCAACTTGATTCAATGCAGATATTATAGCCCATTTAAAACAGTACTCATCCTCATTCTTCACATTTATATAAGCTTTTTTATTTTGTATAGATTTTGGAAGTGATATGTACTGAGATCCTCATAAGGGCTTTCATTGATTAATATTAATTTCAACATGAATAATCCAACCACTATCTCTTTCTTGAAATTCTTACATTTTTTTGTGAATTTTGTCAACAATCTCTTCATAAACTTGACTTAAATCTTCGATTTTCTGTATAATTGTCATACAAGGTTGAAATGATTTAACTGAAAGTGTAATATCATCTTCGCCGTCATTTCCTTTTGTTATTTTCATATATTGACAAAATAATTCCATATTAAACTTGAATGATGAATGTTTATCAAGCAGATTTATTAAAGCATTTAAAATATAAAATTTTGATGTATTAAAGAATTTTAAAACATCTAATACACCTTCATCTTAGTTTTCAAGCATATATGATTCAACTCTTTCTTCAAAAGCGCTTTTGATTACCTTCAAATTTTCATTTAAAGGTAAAGGTTCAGCTGCATTTTTTTGTGAAGATTTGTTCTTACATGATATGACCAATTCTTTTTAAAAACATCTTTTTGACATGCATCACAAAATTTTGCTGTCGCTATTGGCTTAACTGGATTTTTCACTTCAACCGTATGATTCTTTCTCAAATGAGATAATAAATTATCACTCCTTGAGAATTCCTTTTCACATACTACACAGAAAAGTTTCTCGATAACAGAATCAGAATGGATCTTCTTTTTAATAATTTATCTTGTCTACTTAAATGTTTTCCACAAGGAGGTAAAGTTTTTGTAAAATGGTTGGGATTTTCAAATGAGCATAACTCATGGATAAATAAAATAGGATTATTGTAAATTAGAATATATTTATACTTTATTTAATTATTTTTCAATAAACAACTGTTTAAAGTTTAAACTACAACATGCATAGTTTTCATTCATTCATTCTCATGTATGAACCCTAGTTTTATTTTTATTTAAGATATATTTCCAAACAAATTTTTAGAGTTTATTATCATTAAGAATTTTTTTATTACTTTTTTATTATCACTAACATGACTCGACATAAAAAGTTATAGTAATAAACATTCTTATGTAATATCAATCTATAAACACATTTTTACCCTAATTATTTTATTGTAATTTCTAATATAGAGTATCTTCAAAAATGAATCACTACTTTGGTGATGCTAATGTTCTTTTGTTCGTGATGCGTAAACACTACTTGTTGCTATGACAACGCAAAGTTTTAGATTGGCGATGCAATGTTTTAGGTTGGCGATGCAATGCCATTACAGCGGAATATTACAATGAATTTTGAATATTTGATTTGATGCAATACTTTTTTGAACTGTTTAGATCGTAATACGTTGTGTAAAATGGAAAATAAATTAGTGTCTAATATTATATTAAATTGTCTTTTAGAAAATTCAGTTTTTGATAAAAGTGATTTAGTCAAAATTATCCACGCAAAAGTAAAACAGAAGAGAAAAAAACTTAAGAATATTGGGTAATTTTTTAATATGGAGGAAAATTCCAAAAATAAAAAATTACATTGGTGTAATTAATAACTACCCAGAAGATGTGTTTTATAGCCATTTTCGAATGACTCCTTCGACATTTGAGGTAATAAATTACAATAGAAAAGCATATTTGTCTTTATAAACAGATACCAAATAATAGATTCCATTTCAGGATTTTATAAACGAACTGAAACCTTATTAGAAAGTGCGATCAAGAGGGAGGGTTCCACTTCCTCTACAAACATGCATTTATATAACTTTGTGGAAACTTGCAAATAAGGTTAGTTTCAGGGATGTTTCTGATAAATTTGATGTTGCCCAGGGGACTGCATACAATATTTTTATAAAAATGACACAGGCCATTTGTACACTAATGAAGAACGAAATAAAATGGACCTCGACACCGGCTTTACAACAAAAAAGTAATGAAAGATTTTCAAAACTTAAGAAAAAATCCTTTTCTTTTCGTAATAGGCTGCGTGGATGGAATGCACATTAATATACCTGTTCCTAAAACGGATCACATGAGCTATTTCAACAGAAAAGCTAAATTTAGCATGATTTTACAAGTAACTTAATTTTTTCTGTCTTATAAACTATTTTTTATTTTTTTATTTTAGGGGAGTGTGTGACAGCAATAATAGATTTATAGATGTATTTTTTGGATTTCCTGGCAGCTGCCATGACGCCAATGTTTGGAATTCTAGCCCATTAAGAAAATCACTTTTATCAGAGCAAATAAAACCAGTGGAAAATGGATACATTCTTGGAGATTCTGCATACCCAATTAAACTTTACCTAATGGTGTCCTTTAGAGATAATGAACACTTAAGCCCAGAGCAAAAAAAGTTTAACTACTATTTAAGTTCTACAAGAGTATGTATAGAGTTAACTTTTGGAATATTAAAAAAAATTTCCAATACTCAATAATGTAGACGTTAAAAGATTTAAACACATTAGCATAACTGTAATGTCATGTTTGGTGCTGCATCATTTTATAATGAATAGAGAAAATGTGTCAGATCTAGACGAATCCGAAATTTTAACCCATGAAAATGAACAATTTGTAGAAAATTTCATTACTGAAAATGGATTAGCTGATGAAGGAGAAAAAGCAAGACAAAATTGTAAGAGTGTATACATGTAAAACATAAATAAAAAATATGTTTAAATTATTTTCATTTTCAAATCATTAAAAAACAAAACAATATTTATTAGAAAAAAACTATCTCATATGGATAAATAAGAAAAAACAATAATTCATATAAATTAAAAAAACAAACTATTATGGCACATAATTTTTATTTTTGTTTCCAACGAGTTGTTGCAAAATTTTTTTTAGTTCTCTCATTTCCTATATTCTTTCTTTTTCCATTGCAATTCTTTCCCCTTCAATTTTAATGAGATCATGATGTCGATCTTCATCCTTTTTTGCTTCTTTTTTCAAAAATTCTAATACCTCAGGCCCTTATTATGTAAGTCGATGCGAATAGAATCGACTCGTCTTTTTCAAGTCTATTGAAATAAGTCATGGTATTATGTAAGCCTATTGACTTTTTAAAAAAGAGTTACCGTTTGAAAGGAAAATTTTCTACTAGACATCTGTCAAATCACGTTCGTTTTTGTTGTGTTTATAACTAATTTTTAATATTTTCAAGTGAATAGTCTATATATTTTGCTATTTTTTACATCTAAATTTATAAAATAAAAACGGACAAAATATAAAATCATGAGTTTTTTTATTTGGTTTGATGTTTTTGAAAATGAAATTAATGAAGATCGTCGAGCTGAGATTTTGTCAACAGTTCGGAAAAGAAGGCGCTTGGGAGTAAATAAAATCCTCTGGATATGGATGAAATCATGTAAATTTTATTTTTCAGTATAACAAATACTTAAATATTTCAGATTTAAGAAAAATTTTAGATTGACGAAAGAGATTTTTCTAAAATTATTAGAAGATATAGAACGAGAACCTTATTTGAGAAGGTCACAAAGATCTTCATCTATACCAAACATTTTAAAACTTGCGTGCTTATTAAAATTTATTTTATATAATTTATTTTATAAATGTTCTATTCACAATATAACTATTAAAAAAAACTCTCATAAATTGTGTATATAACTTAAATCACATACAATAGACTTGAAGTCGCTGGCAAAATTGCTGTCGACTTGACAAGTCTATGGAATAGAAAAAAGTCTACAGAGATAGAAACTTATAATACTGTGACTCGACTTTAAGTCTATTCGACTTTAAGTCTACCGCGAATCGACTTACATAATAAGGGCCTCATTGTTTTTTTCTTTTTCTGGTACTTTTATTTTCATTATTTCCGTTGCTTATGTCTTCTAGTACATCAACTTCATTATTTGTTGATTCAGTTGCATCCACAGATATTAGTGATGAAAATAAGTTTTCTGATGGTGGATTAATAGAATGTCTGGTACCAAACACCTGATCTATGAGATCGAAGTAATCCCAACTAGTTGATCCTCTACCAGTTTCACAATTTCTTTTTTTTATTCTTTTGTAAGTAATCATAATGTTCAGAAACTTACGTGTAATATCGTCTTTATTAAAAGGAAACTCATTATCTGTTTATTTTATTTCAGTTAGGATTTTGTTCCATAAATCACTTTTTTTTTACGGCCAAGCTTAAATTCACTTTCATATTTTAGACGCACATCAATAAGTAACTTTTTTTGTTCATCTGTCCAATTAATTCTTCCACTAAATTTTTTTAAAGAATTAAAAAAAAAATTTTTAATCATTAATAATTAATTTTTAATTTTTTTTTTACTAACCATTCTTCCGCCATTGTTAAAATTAAACATCAAACTTTAAATTAACAACAACAACTTAAATGAATAAACAGCAGGCGATTAATAAGTATAGTAAGTATAGTGAAAATTTATGATGCAGTATTTCTTGACTTTGACGCATCATATACCACTGAACTGACATTTTTGAATATTTGATTTGATGCTATGCTTTTTTGAATATGTGACAACGGATCATAAAAGTTGCGTTTAATTTTTGAATTTGTGACAAGCATCAGCATCGCATCAACAAAGCAATGATTCATTTTTGAAGATACACATACATACATACATTAGCCTTAACATGGAATTATACATTTTCATATACATATATTATTAATGAACTTTATGTTTTAATAATTATCTCTATTATAGTATAAACGAGATAACAAAATTTCTCAGAAATCAAACACAAAATTACAGGAAACCAACGAGATAACAAAATTCCAGGAAACTAAACGAGATAACAAAATTTCTCAGAAAAACCAATAATTTCCAGACAAAACCAGTTTCATCTCGCTCAGCTTCTTTCCACACCTCCCCCCGTCAGAATCCACCATTTCGCCTTAAAAGCTTCAACCCACGGCGAAAAGCTTCGAAGCCTCAAACCCACGCCACACGTCACCACCCACAAACCACAAAAGCTTTGTATATGAATTTAAATAGTATTGACAAGTCAAGAATTTTCGTATCATCATCAATGCTCAAAAGAGGCGCTGGCGTCTATCAATATCGTCAGTAAAAAAAAAAAAAAGAGAAAGAGCTTAATTTTTTTTCTGAGCTTTTGTGCGTACACTAAAACTTGATGTATGCGATATGATATGATATTCTTGTATATACTCGTATATTCTGTGCATAATACATATGTATGTATGTATTTGTATAGTTCATTCATATTAATATATTATGAATTATAAGCGAAAAAGAAAAACAAAATACAAATATTTTTTTTTAAAACGCAATAATAATATAGGTATCGTTATTATGTATATATGATATTGATAATACAAATATATATATCACCTATTTAATACATAATGTATATAGGGTAGATATGCCTATCAACGGCCAAACAACATTGTTTTTTAACTTCAGACGTGTCTGTACAGGTATCGGATAATCAGAAAAGCATTTTTATTTTTTTAAATGAAAGTTTAATTTGTATACTTTTAAATGGACCTATAAAAAATTTAATAGTTATTTAGTAAATAAATGAAATTTTATGTTTAATCTAAAAAAACCCATATTGCCAAATACCGGCCATAAAAAATCCAGTCTTCGGCCAGTATATTGCCAATTACCGTCCACAATCAATTTCAGATGAAATGCCTACAAATTAAAGGACAATAAAAAAATTCATTACAAAAATTTCCGACTAGAATAAATAAAACAAACAAATTTTAAATTGTTCTTCATTTTTATTTAAATAAAATAAAAAAATCTCATTCACATGACAAAATAAAAAGTAAGTCCTACCTATTCTGAAATTCAATAAAATTTTCAGTTTAAAAAATAATTCGACTTTTATTGAATAAAAAATCAACAAAATAAAAAAATTCAAAAACATGTTAAAGGTATAAATCTAGGTAACATAAAAAATCCTATTTTAATTCAGTAATTTGTAGTTTGTACTTAATTTTTTGTACAATATTAAGAGCCCAATTTAGTGAAGTGGCCTGCAAAGTGACCGCCTACAGCCTACATTTCTCAAACGATTTTAATGAAATTTTGAATATAAATAGGTGGAAGGGAACTGTGGTCTTTAAATGGAACACATTTTTGAAAAAGTCCTTTATTTCAAAAATATAAGGGTTCAAAGTGAGTCAGTTTTGCGATTTTGGGCCTTCAAAGTGACCACCTACAGCCTACATTTCTCAACCGATTTTCATAGAGCTCTCCTTTTTTAATAGGAAACCCACATTTAGATGTAGCTATACACCAGTCCACAACTTTTTTTCTGTTCATTTTTCTAAAATATAAAAACAACCATTTAGACCATTATTATTAATGAATTATGTATATTATCCTTAATTTTTTGTGAATAATTAAATATGGCCGTATTTGGTAAGCACTATTTTGAAATATACCTAATCCCGTCCGCTTCTATTTTCTCTCAAATTTCAGTATAAATATTTTGTTTTTTGAAAATTCGATTATTTTAAACTACCCTTACAAAATAGTAATAAAAAAGAAATTAAAAAAAAAATAATTTCATGAAAAATATCACATTTTCCATTCTAACTTTTATAAGGTGTATAATAATTTCGGTTTACATTTAAATCAATGCTGGCCGTTGTTTGGATGACAAAACCATTTGCCGGCCACCTTCGGATGCTAATTGGTAAGTACTATACATAGGTAATCCAAACACCGGCCAGGATAATTTCTACATTTCATAGTGTTTTTTTTTAGAAAAACTAATTATTTTATATTTTATCAATATTTCTTTTTCACATTGTTTGAAAATAATGAAGAAAATATGTCAAAAATCATACTTAATTGTAAAAATAAATTTCATTATCACTTTTAAAAAATTTCACCAAAAAACAGCGTGTTAACTATTGAACAGTTCTTTGCCGGCTAAAAATGTAATATCTCTCATATTTCTTAGTGCACATAACTGCAATTTTTACAACACATAAAGAACATATTAAAGTTTATGGAAAATAATAAAACAGACCGTTATTTATTGATTTAGTATATCAATTGTTTCTTTTTTTAAACTATTGGCCGGATATTGGCTGTGGCCGTTGATAGGCATGTTTACCCTATATCGCATATATGAATACAGATAGGTATATATTTTTATAATAAGCAAGTCAGAAAAAAATTTTTAAAGATATACATACATGTGTATCTATGTATGTATGTGTATTTTAACATTATATTTTAAAGATTTATTTCTACTTCTATTTTATATATGTAAAATGCATATTATACAGCGCTGTTGCAATATTCTGTTATGTAATGTTTTAAATTAATATGGGATAAGAAAATTTTCTGGCAACAATGAATTATGATTATAGTGTTATTTTTTTCATTTCTTTTTAAAAATATGATTTTATCAGTTTAATGTATATCTACATAGGTACATATTAAATGCAATTAATATGGAAAATTTGAGATTTTTGAGAAGCTATATTTAACACTTCGATCTACTTATGTTAAATATTTTCAATTTTCCATGTAGGTAACTCTTTCAAAATTCATATAAAAAATTAGTTTTTTTTTTTCAAATTTTAAATTTAAACAACCTCACTAGCTACTAAGAAATTAATTTTGGATTTTTTGAAATTGATGGTTTTAAGTAACAATTTCAAATATGCCAAGATAAAGTGATAAGTGCATATTTATAGCAAATTCATGAAATTTGGTCCAGGTTATTCATATTTGTCATAAAAATGTACAGGGTCATTTAGAATTTTTTTTTTTTTATATTATTTTGGAATTTATTTGTATATCTACAATTTTTATTCCAAATTATTTAAAAAAAAAAAGAAATAAAATAAAACAAAAAACGCCTTGTATACATTTATGTATAATATAGGTATACATTCTCATTCTAAAAGGCGTCAGGTACATTCATAAAAAAAATATTTTCCTTTATGAAAGGTATATTCGAATGCTTGAAAAATAGGCGTAAGGTGTATAAAATTTTACTGGTACCTATATAAATATATATACCTATATAATTCAAAATATTAAAAAAAGAATAAAACATAAGGGTTCAGGACAGTTGGTCATTAAATCAATTTTAAAACAAGAGAAATCTTAAATCATAAATTTAAACTGGGAAATCCTTCACTTAAGAAACAATAAGATATTTAAATTACTTTAAAACTTTAATATTTTAAAGAAGAATCTTTATATTTGGTCAAAAAACGGTACTAAAAAAAGTATGAGTCATTATGACATCTAAAAAGTTTTAATTACTTTTTATCAATATGAAAAAAAATGCTAACCAGTTGTTAAAAAATAATTTAAGTATGTACATACATTGACCAAAAATTTTTATATTTTTATTTCATGTATTTATACCTATGTACATAGTGATCAAGAAAAGGTCATTCAAAAAAATGTCATTAAAAAAATAAACACATTTTAAATAAACATAGATGCATCTGTATAATATGTATGTACTTATCATATATAAGTATGTATGTAGGTATATAAATAACTGAAAATAATATTTTTTTCATAAATTCCATATTATAAGTAATATGTTCTCATTTATATATGTTATATGTATTGTACATATTATTATTATTATCAATAATACCCTTTTTTTTTTATATAATTATGTAATGTACATATAGATACATATATATACATACATGCAATGAAAACGTCATTAAAAATAATATTCATTTATTGCATTTAATTCGTAAAGCATATATACAAATATTATGGCAACAAAAATCAATTTTTCATATTGTATGTATACACACATACATTCATATATGTATTGAATATTTATCCTAACAAAAATGTTCTAGCAAATATAACATATATATTTACGCTGTTGCGCATACTTAGAATGAGAAATCAAAACAAAAAAAAAAAAAATTTATCTATGAAGCATATATGAACATATGATTCACATTTTTTATACTTTAGTGCTTGAATGCTTTCCTTACTTACAAAAGCTCTCACTTTTAAAAAAAAGCATAGAAATTCAAAGTTCAAAAGTTAAATTTAAAATTTATATGAAAAAGTACCATCGTCGATGGTAGAGACACCTATTGAGCAAAGATAATCTAAATTATGCCACTACTATTTAAATTCATATACAAAGACAAAAGCTTCAACCACATGCCACAACCAAAAAAGCTCAAAAAGCTCCCGAAGCACGCCACGCGTCACAATCAAAAAGCTCAAAGCTTATGACGTCATCCAAAAAAGCTGTGCACAAACCCTTCCATGAGTTAGAATCCCCATATATACACTCACTCAAAAACACACATTTTAAAGGAAAAATTCAGTTTAATAAACAATGAAAGAAAAAATAAAATCATTTGGTTATAATTAAATAAGTAAATAAGATTGAATAGAATTTGTGAGAATTTTTCAATTAAGCTACGTTAATCAAATAACAATACAAGAGAAGCAGAATAAATTTTTTATATCAAAAATAAGTGAAAATAAAATATATTTCTTTATGAAATTCAAAACTCGTGAATGAAAAAAAATTTTTTTTTCCCAACTAAGAAAATTTGTAATTGTACCCGAACTTTTCATTTTTAATAATAGCATTTTTTGTTTACATTGTTATATTTACTCTTTTTAATAAAAGGTCCAAATTATATGAAATTTGTTTACAGATTAACGTTTAAAAAAATTGTAATTTAATAAACAATAACAAAATTATTTTTTATATAAAAAAAGGGTGAATAAAATTGTAATCAAAGATTTTTTTTAGGTATAATTTTTTAAGAGAAAACTTTTAACTTTTTGTAACTTATAAATAAAGTAACAGTAAATTTTTTTTTATTCCTTTTTTTGTAAGATTCATAAGACAATAAATTTTTTCCAAAAAAAGGTATCAGACCCTTGTACACGGGAATAAAGTTCCGAATAAATTTTTAGGAAAAACCTCTGTGAAGAAAAATTGAAGTTGATCGCCTAAAATATTTCTAAATAAATATTGTGATTTAAAAAACGTGTTCTTGAGTGTGCAAGAAAACTAAGGTAGTCATGGAGCAAATACAAGACGCTATTAAACAACTTACGGGGTAGTAGTATGAGTATGCCGTTTCTGGCGCAAGGGTCTGGCTCCTAGCTCAGTGACGTCATAAGCTTTTGTGCTTTTTGGTTGTGGCATGTGGTGTGCTTTGGGATATTTTGAGCTTTTTGGTTGTGGTATGTGGTGTGCTTTGGGATATTTTGGGTTTTTTGGTTGTGGCATGTGGTGTGTTTTGGGATATTTTAAGTTTTTGGGTTGTGACATGTGGTGTGCTTTGGGATATTTTGGGTTTTTTGGTTGTGGCATGTGGTGTGCTTTGGGATATTTTGGGTTTTTTGGTTGTGGCATGTGGTGTGCTTTAGGATATTTTGAGCTTTTTGGTTGTGGTATGTGGTGTGCTTTGGGATATTTTGGGTTTTTTGTTTGTGGCATGTGGTGTGTTTTGTGATATTTTGAGCTTTTTGGTTGCGGTGTGTGGTGTGTTTTGTGATATTTTGAGCTTTTTGGTTGCGGTGTGTGGTGGCTTAATATTGTTTATGATGTCATTGTTTTTAAGTTAATTCATTCATGTGTGCTGAGCATGTTGAGACATGTTTGTTCAAGTTTCATATTATTTATGCCGTGTTTTTGTTTTTATTCAACAAAAAAAAAAATACTTACCGTATTGTCAGAACCCGGATTTGAACCGGGGACCTTTAGAGTTTCAGTGTAACGCTCTCCCAACTGAGCTATTCTGACGATTGTTTTTACGTGTATTATTTGATGTTTTAATGTTTTAATTTCGGATTTCATCATGTTGTGAAATAATAGTTCGCGCGTGTGTATGTGTGTGTGTGTGTGTGTGTGTGTGTGTAAATTTTGTCAGCACTTGTAAGTAGTAGAAAAAGAGAGTGTTTAAATTTTGTCAGCACTTGTAAGCAGTTGAAAAAGGGTGGGGATAAAATTTTTGTCTATAAATCGAGACCATTTCTTCGAACGGCATCAGTCTGTCGTGAAATTTCAAAGTGATTATTATTAAATTTTATCTTAAAGTTTGTAAAATGAGTGAAGTACAGAAACCTGAAAAAGTTGGTTTAAAGAAGACATCAAAAGTAGTTAAACGGAAACAAGAAGATAATCTTGTAAGAGATGAATAACCAAAGAAAGTATTTGCTTCTGAGCTGGAGAAGTTAAAATCATTTCGATATAATATATACTTAAACTTGGGAAATATGGTGAAAAATCATCCATATAAAATCATCAGTGCAGAAAAAGTTAACATAAAATTTGGTGATCGAGTTTCGCTTGAATTAGAAGGAAGTCAACGATTGAATTTACCAGAAAAATACAATAAGTTATCAGATAATGTGTTAACAGCATTAAACAAGGGGAAATATCACTTAATTAACTATGGGCAAGCAGGCAAAGCTTACAGTATAGACTTTACCGAATTTCCGATATCTAATGAATTTCAAGAACAACAACAAGAACAACCGAAAATAACAGAGAATGAACAACAACCTGTACAATCAGAACCAGATCAACAATATTAAACAGAAAAGGAAGCTAATATAAATTTTGATGAATTTTTACAACAATTTGATATAAGTTTACCTGGTTTTTATAACAACATAATATAAAATCAATAAAAAACAATTTTTTAAATGAATATCAAGTGTTTTTATTTATTAACTAATAATCAGCAAAATAATTATAATATATTCTTCCAAGAAATTCATCTATAAGCCTAATAGCTTCTTTAGCTGTGTCTGTTTTTTCTCTTTGTTTTTCTTCTATTAAATCACATTCACAAATATTTTCATTGTCTTCAGGATTAGAACATGCAAGATAATGACCGTTAGATGTAAATTCTTCACTTTTGCTGTTGTTTAGATATTCTCGAACATTTTCAATTTCTTTTTTGTTGAAAACCACTTCTCCATATGATTCTGTACCAAAAAATGTATCAAATTCATTTAAAAATAATGAAATATTATCTATTATATCCAGATTTCCATTTTCTAAGTACCCAATCAATTTCTCGTAAAATTTTAATAATTTTTCAAATTCATTTTTAAATTTGATAACTTAATTTTGCCTATAGCTACAAATACATGTATCTGGTCCTGTAGTTGTATCATCAATGTATTTCACAATTGCTTAAATTCACTCTGTTTCAAATTTATGATATTCATAGCATGATAATATATGTTGAGTGTATATGTTTTGTACAGTTGCTACTTTATCAGTTTTCATGTTGAGACATGTTTGTTCTTGTTTAAAAAATGAAACAATGAAGTCTTTTGTTTTTTCAAATGGATTATGCTGCGTCATTATTTTTAAGTTGAGAAGAAAAGAATTTCTAACAAAGTATTTTGCTTTTGGATTATATGACTAAGCATTATTAAGCTTTTAAAATACATTCGAGAGTAGGTATATAAAACACATGTGAAATACTTTTATGCTTCATTAATTTCAAGACTTTTATACCTCCTGTTAGTCGAGAAAGTGATTCTTTCTTAGTCGGTTTTATAATTTTAAAAATGGAAACTATCAGTGAAACACGAGAAATTTTAGAGTTTCTAAACGAAATTTTTGAAACTCACAACATGGAGTTTTTAGACGAAGAAGAAGATTACAAAATGGAGTTTCTGGAAGATCAAAAAGATTTCAATAGCAACATCGACAATTCCAACATGGAGTTTTTAGATGAACAAGAAGATTTCAATAGCAACATCGACAATTCCAACATGGCTAAAATTTCCTATTTTCCAAATATTTCTATCATGATCTAAATGTGGTCCGTATTTATGATCAATATCATCTTCTTTTAATTTCATTTCTTTCAAAAATCGATTTGGCGATTTTGAAAATGCTGGTTGTTGTAGTTGTTGTGATTCATCAAAACTTTCACCAAATGATTCCAGTTAAAAATCAGGTTGTTTAATTGTTTGAGGTGTTTCAAAGTTTTCCTCTAACTTATTGGAATATTCATGTGGTGTACTTGAGAATTCAGTTTTCAAACGTTTAGGCTTAAATGAAGTCTCACATTCTTCTTTTACTTCAGATTTAATATCCGAATAATTAGTTTTATCTACTATTTTTTTCAAAGGTTGAGTTATTGGTTTAAAAACACTTTCCAATTGTATTTCTTCTTCTGCTTTACCAGTTTTTAAAGCTTGATATTTTTTACGAATAACATTTCTTGTTTTTATAATATTCTTAATTATCTCGTTTTCCATGATAATGCTTTGAAAAACAGCTTCAAAACAGGTATTCAATCAGCTCTGAAACAGCTATAAAACAGTTTAAACAGGTTCAAAAACAGCTCAAACAGGTCTTTAAACAGCTCTAAAAGAGCTTGAACAGGTCTTTAAACAGCTCTGAAACAGCTTGAACAGGTCTTTAAACAGCTTGAACAGGTCTTTAAACAGCTTGAACAGGTCTTTTAACAGCTCGGTAAGATGAAATATTAATGATATACAACTCTTAAATACGTATCTATTTATAATAATATAAAAGTATCAAATCCTTTTCTGTATCGTCCACAATCTAATAAACTATCTTTGTTTATTACTACAAATCCGTAATTATCTTTCTAACATTTTGAACACATATCTCGAAATTTGTCATATGACATGTCGGTGTTTACATGGTCATTATAAATATGCTTTAAATTCATTTCATCTTGTTTAAAAATTACAATAAAGTTTGAGTTATCACGTATCAAGTGTTTTGGAATATGTGTATAAGTTTGACATAAGTAAAAGCTATCGATATCCTTATGACGTGCCATACAAAAATATGAACGTATATTATTTTGTGTTTCGCAGGCAATATCATCAAATATGAAAATAGAGTTTCGTTTTGCCTGTTCTGGGGGTCGATTCTGTTTCGGTGAAGTGAAAACGTGTAAACAGTTTACACGCTTACACTGCTAATTCCGATTCTAATACAGTGTAAACGTGCAAAAATATGTCAAAAAGTTTTCATATGAAAATATTTTTTGCACTGTGAAAAGTATCAGTGTAAAAAAAATTTGTCATTAAAATTTTTATTTATTAATAATAAAAAGAAAAAAAAGAAAAGAAATGGAAAAGTAGAAATTAAGTTTACATTAAAAAAAGAGTTAGAATTAATAAAATTAGATTTAATAGTATAAATGAGACTATTAAAAGCAAAAAATTGAGTTAATGATGGCAAAATGTTCGTTGTGTTGAAGGCTTTCAATCTGAAAAATTTCAATTTTGAAAACTGCATTGATGCCCCTGAAAACTGGTTGTAAAATTTGGCATTGGAAGCAAAACTTAAACTATTCTAACATAACGTTGGTAGCAAAACTATAACTATTCCAAAATTTGCTTACTAGTATTTACTAAATTAAACATTGATTTTTTAAAATCCATGTTTGAATTAAATTCAGAAGCTTAGAGTTCTCATATAAAATAAAAAAATTATTAAAATTGCATTTAATTTAAAAGTTATACGTTTTTCCTGTTTTTCTCAAAACCATCTAACATGGAATAGGTATACTTTTGCTTTTAATAGTCTCAAATGAGGTTTCAATATTTTTAAGATTACAATTTAGTTTAAATAAGTTTAAATGACGAAAATAAAATATGTATTTGAAAGAAATTACATAAAATAATCTTTTATTTATTCGTTGATTATTGAAAGCAGCGATTTAAGCAAAATTTGTGGTAACAATAGAAGATCGTATCCTTCGACCTTCACCTATCAGTATTTAATTCTTGTTCTTATTACTATGTTATTACTTATTATGTACTTATTACACGTCGCAAAATTGTGATTTCATTATAAATATAAGTTTTTACAATAAACAATACAAAAACACAACTTGTTTTTACTTGATTTGACAGTTCTCATATCACGTCGGTGTAAAAATTTGAATCAGCGCCTCATTCAGCACTATGTTTGCACGAACGCAACAAGAATCGCTTATTTGGGTACTGTGCAGTGAAAAAATGAAAACAGTGTGTGAAACGTCAAGTGCAAACTTTTTTTTTCATGTTTTCACTTCACCGAAACAGAATCGACCCCCTGGTGACATTATTTCAGTATTCTCAGAAAATGTGTTGTATACTAACCCTTTAATTGGTGAAATCAGTTTCTTAAGATACTCATATTTTGGTTGATATAAAGATTTTGAGTATAGGTAAATATTTTCAAATTTAAGACCATTCGGGTGTTCAAGTAAATTCATCATTACATTTGTTTTTCCACAATTCGATGGACCTACAATAATGGCACGTACATTGTTAGGTAATAGCTTACTATGTTTAATTTTATTTGAAGTATTTGTTACAAAATCTATATTTTTTACATTTAATGTATCACGTTGTTTAATGAAACGCATATTGATAAGAACTAAAGAAAAAAAACTATAAATACCTAATATATAGGTTTTTCAACATCATTCTATTCATCTTTTCGTGTGAGAAAACATAAAATGATTAAATATAATCGAAAAACATTTAGTCGAACTCAAACTCGCAAAGGTAAAGGATTAGTGAATACATTAATTAATAAGTTACCAGTAGAGCTTCATCTTCCTGGTTATCAATATTGTGGACCTGGTACAAAACTACAACAACGTCTTGCTAGAGGTGATCAAGGAATCAATCAATTAGATGAAGCTTGCAAACAACACGATATATTTTATTCTAAACATAAAGACAAAAATCAACGTCATACAGCTGACAGAATATTAGAAGAAAAAGCTTGGGAAAGAGTAAAGGCAAAAGATTCAAGTATAAGTGAACGTATAAACTCTTGGTTTGTTACAAACGCAATGAAAGCTAAAGTGAAATTAGGTATGGGAATCAAAAAGATGAAGAAATCAACAAATAAGAAGAAGAATAAAGCAAAAACGCGTAAAATGTTCCAAAAAGCTATTCAAACTGCTCGTGAAATATTAAAAGCACAAAAACCAGAAGAAATGAATAATGCCATTAGAATAGCTTTAACTGCAGCCAAGAACACCATAAAGGGAAAAAAGTCATCAATTGAACTACCTCGAACCATACCTGTTCCAAAAACAGGCGGTATTTTACCATTCTTAGTTCCACTTTTTGCAGGACTCTCAGCAGCAGGAGCATTATCTGGTGGTGCAGCGACTAATAGCAAAGGCAATCACTGATGCAAAACAAGCTAGAGAACAACTAGCTGAAAACCAACGACATAATAAAACTATGGAAGCAGTAGCAATGGGAAAAGGATTACAACTTAAACCATACAGGTCTTGGTCTTTTTTTAAATCCAAATCCAAAAAACTTTTAAGTAAGCTACCCAATAAACCTCTCAGTGAAATCGATTTAACGAGATATGGTAAAAGTATACCGCACTTTAGAGCTGTATTCATGAAAGATAAACTACCACCAAAACCTTATAAAAATGAGTGTGGTATAGTAAATTTAGATAATTGAAGTGGACCTGGTACACATTGGGTAGCATATCAGAAAAAAGGAAATCGTGTTGAATACTTTGATAGTTATGGTAATTTGCAACCACCTCTAGAAATTGTAAAATATTTAGGAAATAATATAGAATATAATTATAATAGATATCAAAATTTCAATTCATTTAAATGTGGACATTCATGTTTAAAGTTTCTGTATAATTTTATTGATGTAAATTAGTATAAATAAATGTGTAAACATGGAACTATTATTCATTTCATTTAAAACCTTCAACATGTCAGTAACATTAACTTTAAGTGGGAATACATCTATATTAACAACTGAATACTTCCCACCTATTGATTTATCATCTGACTATCTTTGTGGTCTTGTTGATTTTCATACCTATTATCATACTATTTCAAAACCTAATGTGGATAGTAGCAATAACTTATTTCATATAGGTAATGAAACTATTCAAATACCTGTGGGGTCTTATGAAGTTGATGACATCGCAAATTTCATTCAAAAAGAGCTCGAGAAAACGAAAACTAAGCCTACAATCAAAATACAAGCGAACAACAACACACTCAAAACAGAAATTAAAAGTTCACACAACGTCTACTTTAACAGAGAGTGTCTGATTTACCTGTGAACATAACTAAAGTTAACGCTATACGAATTGAATGTAATCTAATAGTAGGATCATATATTAATAATATTCATGTTCACACTCTTCATGAATTTTCTCCTGATGTAGGACCAGGGTATAAAATAACAGAAGTTTCCAAGAATGTTATATATTTACCTGTAAATGTGAAACGAATTAGTTCTGTTGAAATAAAAATTGTAGATCAAGATGGAGATTTGATTAATTTCAGAGGTGAAACAATTACAGTTAGATTACACTTGAAACCACAATAATAGAATAAGACGTAAAGTATAAAAACAAGTAGTATGATTACTAAAGCTATTATTTCTTATGTAAGTGTCAAGTGGATAAGAACTAGATATGCTGATATTCAACAAACATAATAATAATAAAAACTCATTCAAAAGTGATAATGTCATTAGTATACCATTACCTATTGAACAAACAACAACACAAAGAGACTTCACTTCAACGAGACCATCTCAACATTGAAAATAAAAAATTTTTAAAGTCATTGTGGTTTGTTTTGAAAAGTAAACATGAATGATATACTGGATATTTTAGAAGAACCTCACTTCGATGAAAGTATTACTAAAAAAGAATATCATACATATTCACCATTTGTAGAATCGTATAACAATAGCGATGAAATACGAATTTCTATTCAAAACCAAGATTTATACTTACTACCAAGTGAAAGTTTTATATATATTGAAGGAACTCTAACTAAAAGCGATGGTACTGTAATACCTGATTATAAATTAAATAATAATTCTGGGGCCTTCTTATTTGATGAAATAAGATATGAATTGAATGGTATAGAAATCGATCGTTGTCGGAATGTAGGAATCAGCAGTGTTTTAAAAAATTACATTTTATTAAGCGAAAGTGAAAGTACAATGCTGTATAATGCAGGATGGACAGGAAATAGTACTATATTGCCTACATCAGGACATTTCAATTTTTGTATACCTCTAAAAATGCTATTGGGATTTGCTGAAGACTATAAAAAAAATAGTTGTGAATGTAAGACATGATCTGATTTTAATTAGAGCAAGAAATGATGCAAATGCGGTTCAAGTATCAGCTGCAGCTATTGACTATAAAATTACACTCACAAAAGTCTTATGGAAAGTACCTCATATAAATGTAGACGATAAAGAAAGACTAAAACTACTTAAAATCACTCGAAATGCGAAGCCAATTCGTATTAGTTTCAGAAGCTGGGATTTATATGAATATCCGAATATTCCAAATACAAATCACATCATATGGACTATCAAAACATCTACACAACTAGATAAATCTCGTTTTTTGATATTTGCATTGCAAACCAATTGACAAAACCAAAAAGAAGCTGATGTTAGTAAATTTGATCATTGTAAACTAGCTAACATTAAGGCCCATTTAAACTCTGAGATGTATCCATATGATAATTTAAATATACTTTTTGAACGTAATCGATATGCGTTGTTATATGATATGTATACAAAATTTCAAGAAACTTATTATGGAAGGAATTGTCAACCGTTGTTAAAATGGGTTAGTTTCAAGAGTATAGCACCAATTGTTGTTATTGATTGTGCTCATCAAAATGAAACAATAAAAACAGGACCTGTTCAAGATAAATTGAGAACACAATAAGGTATGTTCTGACGGGCATCGCTCTCTTCTCTCAAGATATGACGTCATTTAGTTGAAATATTTGAAAACGACATTTGAAAAATAAATTTGTAGATAATAACCATTTTACGTGGAAATAAAAATAAAATACAATGTTAAATTATGTACAAGTTTTTATTTTTTTTTTATTTTTTGAAAAATTATATGTTAATGATCTATTTAATTTTCTTATACGAAAATATAGCCTACATCTAAAGAACAATGTTTTCATATTATTGTCTAATGAAACCAATATAGATTTATTTAACAATTTGTCTATATATCCACTACAAATACTTAAAGAATTTTTATTTTCTTCATTGAAAATTTTTTCAAGAGTTTTTAAATTATTTTAAAAATTTTCCTTAGGCTTTATAAGTCCACCCTCACTTATTACATCTATCCATGAAAACGCACTACATTCCCGTTGTTTATATACATAATCATTATTCAGCTGTAATTTTTTGGCTATAAATCTGGCCAAATATTCTAATGCGTCTTCATGGAACTCGTCGTCATCTGCGTTTGGAACATTTTTCGAATTTTCCACCAATGTAATGCATTCATCTTCTTCGTCTGTTGAATTAACAGAAACTTTCTTTGGTCCATTATTTTTTTGAAAAATACTGGAAAATAATCCTGTAATAATTTGTGATTTATAATTAGTATTATTTTCCCATTTATATTTATGCATCTACCACCAAAAATTTTACTTCAAATCTGTGATAACTATAATTAGAAAGGACAATCACGAACATTTATACTAAATTACTATATAAAGTTACCCAAAACAAACGATCGCAGACGATATTTAAATTCTATCGCTGATGGATGATCGTTTTTTTATTTGTATAATTTTTACAAGAACTTACTGCACAGTTCACCATAATTAGTACCTATATTATATTATATAAATTAATAAACTAAATACTTAAATAAACTTCAACTTTAAAAGTACATACGTTTTGCTCGCACAGTTTGTTTTTACTTTTTTTAATTATTCCTTATAAGACTTCACTTTCTAATATTAAAATTCAATTTTATAGTTCACAAATTAATATTCATAAAAAATTCATATATGTTATTAACAAATTAATTTCTTATTTATTAAATTTAACACGATAATAATAAACCACCATAGAACATAATACAACTTTAATTTTCAACCACGACAAATTTCAACTGGCTGACGTTTGTGAGAGTCGAAAAGAGACAGAAATTAATTTCTATACGAATAAGAACATACCTTATTGTGTTCTCAATTTATCTTGGGACCTGTTGATATTAGAATAGAGTTTGAGCAAAGTTGTATAAGTAGAAGATGCCCAACGTCCATATATCCTCATGGCACTCAAAATTTTTGATCTGGGGCGTGATATCACACCCCACAACATGTTGCTTATACATTTGTTTCTAATAGTCATGTTTATAATGATATTCAGTAGCAATTATCAACAATTTTACTCATCTTATCAACATTTTAATCATGAACAAAAGGCAGTAGAATCGAGAAAGTTTAGAACAGACGCACAAGTAGAGTGCGGTAAAGTACTAATAAATTCTTTACACAAATGTTGCTTAGTTTGAATTTTTTTACTATACCTATATTAAAATTAAAAACAACAAGTAACATTAAATATGAATTGTTGGTATTCTCGCTATATATAGCTATAGCTATATGTATATACATACATAATTCTAACATACACACATTCGAGCCATACTTTGCGTTGTTTTCAAATTATAAGTAAAAATTTTTAAAACCATATTATTATTATTGACTTGAAGAAATTTGAAATTTTTTTCGTTTTTCTTATTTTTGTTGTAACAACAACAATATAACAATATTGAAATCCAGTTTTAACCAAATTTTGTCTTTCTTTTTAAACTTGCAGGTATAAATGCATTTTATAATTTTCTATTTTCATTGGAAATTCGCATATAATTTTGAAAAAAAGTTATTTCATATTTTTTGTGGAAAGATAATGTAATTTGTCAGTTTTGCACTATTACATTTTGCACTATTTACATGTATATTTCGGACTTTTAAACTGATTTTCCAGTCTTTGAGTTCAAAAGCAAGTTATTTTTCTTTCATTGTGAACCCAATTATGCATTTAGCCAATTTTTCCAGCATACCTTTGTAAAGATCAGTTTTAAAATATGTAGGTACCTATACATACATATGAGAATTTTTAAAATTCTTTTTATCAAAAGTCGTTTTTTTTGCAATAGATACATATATATGTATTTTAGTGTAAAAATATGACATAGGGAGAATACCCAGTAACGAGCCCCCTTAGGAAAATTTTTGCCTTTTCCTTATACCACGGATAAAGTATTTAAATAATAATTCCAACCAAGCGCAAAATAAACTTTCTGAAGGGTCTAGATTTGCAATTTAAAAATATCCAAATGGGTTGCAAAATAAACCTTAAATTTAAATTATGTATTTTTATTTAAAAATGTTACATTTATATTGAAATATAGGTAGGTGAGTATTTAATGAGCTTTCTACTTCTGTGAAAGTACATTAATTTTTGTATTTTTACTTGATATATTTTTTTCAACCAACCATGAACAATGCTTCCGTATCAGTACCGTCAGAAGGAATTCTAAAAATTTCTTTCTATGAGTAGCACATAGATTACTTTCGCAAAACCAATCGCTGTGATGTTCACTTTTGTTTGTAAATTCTATGCACTCTTCTGATATAAACTTTTTTATATTTTTAATATGCAATTGAGTTTTAAAAATTTTACTAAAAACCAAACAGTGAGCTTTTGATACTTCAAATAAAATATCTGAAGGTGCATATAAATTTCCAAAGTCGCAATTCCTTAAGTAATTTCTAGAAAAAACCAATAATTCAGATGGTCGAGTTATAACTTCATCTTTTTTTCGAAAAGTATCTTCACAGGTGTCACAAACAGTCTTTGAGATAATTTTTTGAGCAATATACCCAATAAAATACCTCATTGATGACATTTCAATAGATGAATTGATATTATTAAAAGTATCATCTATAAGTGAATTTTGCAATTCATTTTCAATTTCATCGTATGTGCTTTCATCTAGTTCTACTCCAGTATCATTCTGATTTAAATCATCTGTAATGGAATCCGTGGTATCGTTAACTAAATCATTTATATTAATATTCAACATACTGTCTTCATCTTCTTCACAATTAGATAATTGATTGAATTGGATCAAGTTAATAGATAATACTTTGGATAACAGTATATTAATTTCATAGACAGAAGGATTTTTATTATGACCATATCTTGCTCTTAAAACACTAAAAAGATTTTCAACGATGTCTTGGTTTAATCGTTTTGTTAGTAAGAAATTTATACCATTACTATTTTCTGAGCCGTTAATGTCATTCATTAGTACAATAACTCCTCGTAGAGTTTGCTTCATACCGTCCAAACAATAAACTGCATTTCCCACTAACAGTATCAGAACCAGGGAATTTGAAAATCTTCAAACCAGGACACGATCTTCTTGATTTTCCGCAGTGTTTTATACTACACTATACAGCACTTAATCTGGAATCCATACCAAATTTATAAACGAAGAAAATAGTTTTGAAAAAAACTGGTCTTTGAATACTATATAATTTATTCCCCAAGAAAATACCAAAAATAATAGAAAAGGAGTTTTGAAAAAAACTGATTTTTAGAATCTTCAATCCGCAAAATAACCATACCAATCAAGCATTCAAAAGAGAATGAAATAAATATCGACAAAATGTGGTTGAAACTATATTTCAATATAACATATAAAAAAATTTCAAATTTCTTCAAGTCAATAATAATAATATGGTTTTAAAAATTTTTACTTATAATTTAAAAACAACGCAAAGTATGGCTCGAATGTGTGTATGTTAGAATTATGTATGTATATACATATAGCTATAGCTATATATAGCGAGAATACCAACAGTTCATATTTAATGTTACTTGTTGTTTTTAATTTAATTATTGTCGATGTTCAAGGTTTCAAAGACTATAATAATAAGTTTACTGTTAAAGAACTTGTTATTTCTTTCATGCGCGTGAATTTCAAGTGTTTATTATAAAACCACCGTTTGATTTTTCGCGTTTAACAACAAAAGAGAAGAAACAAGTGAATTGGTTACATAAAAATCATCATGGTTTAACTTGGAATGAAGGATCAATATCTTTTCAAAGTGTTAAAAAATTTCTTCGATCAAATTTGAAAAATTCTAAAGTATGTGTGAAAGGTTATGAAAAACGAAAATGGATTAGTAATATACTTGAGAATAAGATTGAAGTATACGATTTAGAAGCAGAAGAAGAATCTCCAAAATTTGCAACATTGCTTCAAAACTATCCGCATGTTCTGCGTTATAATATCCATGAAGGATACTGTGCTTTGGAAAATGTATATCTTCTAAGAAATTATCTTGATATAAAATTGAATTAAAAAGTATTTTAACATTTTTAGATAAATAAAACCAATTTTTTTTTAAATGAATGTTTTTTTATTTTATTTTATATACATATATGTATTTATTTTTCAGTTTTCTTATTTTTTACAAATCTGAAAAATAAAAAAAGAACTTTATTAATGAATTTGAATACAATTATTTTTAAAATAAAGTTACCTTAGAAAGCCGGATCAACACACCATCCAATCATCTCCTAGTTTCCTGAAAAGATAAGAAAATCGATTAAAAAATGGAATCAACCAAATTTACTTTAGTAATGTAAACTTAAAATGTAAATAAATGTTGTTGTTGGCTGTAAATAGAAGAAACTTCCAATTGAACACCAAATTTTTTTATAAATTGGTGCCCAAAACAGAAGCCCCTATTAAAATACAGCCGAATCCTGAAAAATAAATGAAATAAAGAATAAAATAAATAAAATAAAAAGGGAAAAAGGACAACACAAGAAACAAGCACTTAAAACAAAAACAACAAAGAACACATCCAAATTCTTTTTCACAACAACAACACAACACATTACAAATACACACAATTAACACACAAAATTTCGAAGATCTCGAATCTTCTTTAAAACTCCAATATGAGATAGAAAATAACTTCTCTCATATTGGAAAGTAACAATGACTTTCCAAAAAGAAGATTCGCGAAACTTCGCAAAAACCTATATAAGAGACACCCACAACAAGAAAAAAAGTTCAGTCTAGTTTTTCAGTTTTAATTGAGTTTTTCCAGTTTAGTTCAGTTGAGTCAAATTGAGTTTTCAAAGTGTTTTTTTTTAGTTCTTTTTCGAATTTTTTCACATAGTTTTTTTCTCGATTAAATTTTCTTTTTTTTTACAACAGTTTTTAGTCCAATTTTTTAATTTTTTCAATAGTTCAAAAGTAGTTTTTTTTTCTAATTCACTTTTCACTACACATAATTTTTTTTTCCGTCACTAACCAGGTAAGTACGTGCATTTTTTTTATATACCACTTCAGTTTTTTTCCCCTATTTTTTTTCTTTTCTTTTTTTCTTCTTTTCACACAAATTTATTATTAATTTCCACTCCTTTTACTTACCTATCCTTTCATTCCTTTTATTTTTTTTTACCACTTTCACTTTTTGCACATTTTCTTTTCAACACATTTTTTTTTTTTGCACATAACCTTTTTTTTTTTTTTTCTCTTCTTTCATCGTTCACTCACATTTTTTTTTTAACCACAACTTCTATATCACTTCACTTTTTTCACTTTCCACTTTCTTTTTTTTTCTTTATTACTAACCTTTTACACATATACTTTTTTTATTCTAATTTACAATAAAATTAACCCGCGGCGCGATTTTGCACAAAAACTTATTTCGCGGACGATTAAATATTTCAAATTCATAAAAACTTAAAAACAAAAAGAAACAAACGAAATCTCCATTTCGTTTGTTTACATTTAATAGCCACTAATTATCACGGCATACACATAACAAGGCAATGTAAGTATCGTAGTGACCGTTAGCATTTTGACGTCATCCTGGTCGTTTTATATGAAACAAATGAATAAAATTTAAAAAAAAAAAAATTAAAAAAAAAATTTCTATATATTTACGACCTGAGTGACGTCACAAAACAAATGAAAAAATTTATTTACATTGCCTTGTTATGTGTATGCCGTGACTAATTATTAGACTACTGTCAAAACAGCTAGTGTTGTCACAGCGTCTGAATTAATAATTGACTTTAATTAAAATTTCGGTGCTGCCAACCAGTAAATTTTTCTCAACTCAAACTCAGTTTGATTCAGTGAGTCAAACTCAGTTTCGATCTGATTTTCCCCACTTCCCACAGTGGGAAATTTTACCCAAAAAATGCACTTTATTCATTTATGGTCCGATTTTGATGAAACTTCGTAGGTTTGTCTATTGTATGGAAAAAAAATTGTGTTTTATTTTTTTTTTAAATCCGTTGAGTAGAAGTGGCTTATTGACATAGGTGAAATTTGAACTAAATGTAATGTGCAGAAATAACTTTTTACTCTATAAAAAAGCAATATTGAGTTGAAAAATAATTTTCTATTTTGCAAATAACTTTTTCATTTTGAAAGATAAAGCCATACAATTTGACAATTTTATAGAAAATTGACTGAGCTTTCTTCCTGTGGAATAAAAAGTAAAGGTTATCAAGGGCTTTTTTAGGGCAAAGCAGGGTTAAACACAAAAAATTGACAAAAAAATACAAAATTTCGATTTTGATGGCATATATCTTTTCAAGAGTTAATAATAGAAAACAAGTAAAGTATCGTTGGAAAGGACAAAGGGTCCTCTACATTTTTTCTAATACAAAGTAAGCCTCTAGAGTGCTTTTATAAAAAGTTATAGGGTGTTTTGTAAAAAAAGTGCAAAAAATATGTCAACGCCCTCTAGCGGCCAAACGGTTGAGATTGACCCTCCCCTCCCATACGATTTTTTGTTTGTCTTGATGAGCCCTCTCTATTGCATCATATATGTAGGTGATTTTTGCCGTGTTTTTTTTTTTAGATTGAAGCTCAAATTGTTTTGTGGGTCGCCCTGCGTGCGAAGATGTTGAAGCCGTTGAATGTTTCAAAATAGTTGGCACTTTTATATAAGAATTTAACCATTTTTGATACTTGTACAAAAGTCTTTCGTGTTTATAGTGATTTTGTCTAAGTAATTCAAAATACCTACAATAAACAATATTTGTTTTTTCACATCTTCTTTATTTTTTTCACTTGTCATTATTGTTGTCTAAAGTTTGTATTATGAAATCTACACAAATTTCACAGGCTTCTGAATTATTATTATTTCCAAAAAACTTCTCGATTTCTCACTAACATTTAACTATATTCTTTTAACTTTTCACAAATTTTTTACAATAATTTTAAAATATATTTACTTTAAAGTCGCGTTGATTCACTTTGATCTTGCAATTTCAAAATTTTAAAATGCGTTATTATTATTTAAAATTAAAGCTTTATTCTCGTATAGTGAAAATATTAGACTAAGAAGTATAAAAATCGATGGAGGAGGGAAAGCTACATAAAATTGTATAATAATTACTTTACATATACTTACAATGTACTTAAAACTTAAGTACTTTGAAATAAGATGACGCATTTTTTTTACAAAAAAAAAGGTACGGAGAACCCTATCTTCAGCTACTTAAGGACGAATTATGTCCAATGGCGGAAATATGCGGATGAGATTTTTTTTTTATTATATAACATAGATGTCCTTTGTATTGAATCTGAAGAGATCTTGGATGAACAAGGATTTGTTTTTTTTAAAAGCCTTTTGAAATATTAACATTATGTTAAAATTGGAGCTACAGGTATATATATGAATATTTTTTCCGACTAAAATTTTTTTATGATTTAACCATTACAGGATTAGAAAGGTAATAAAGTGTGACTAACTATTTTCTATTCATTATTTTTTAAAAACATATCATAATATTTTTAGAAGGTACTGATTATGACATATTTTCTAACGACTTTTTCAAAAAACGAATTAACTACGCAGTTTGAGGGCTCATATATCCTTTCTGAGTACACAGGGGCAATTTATAAATTTGAATTTACATACTCCAGGATACTCTAAATAATAAATACAAACTGAAAAACCCCTACTCATACTTTCGTATTATGGCAATTTAGTGCGTTTTTTGGGTAAAATTTCCCACTGTGCTTCCGTGTAAATCAGATTCAGTTGTAAGCTTAACTCACTTCACTCAGTTGATAGTTTGGTTCGCTTTACTTCACTAGCAAACATCTTTCTTTATTGCCATAGCCATTTTTTTTTCCTTCAGACAATTTTTTTTTTGATAATTTTTTTTATTATTGCCACTTAAATTTTTTTTTTTTTTGTTGCATTGTAATTAGATTTTTTTTTTTTTACATTTTTAGTAATAGACCCTTAATTTGTAAATTCTGTCTTTTTTTTAACAATAAATATCAGAATTTCTTTTGTAAAATTATAAAACTGTCTTTTATTTTATTATTTCCCATTTTTTTCAGCCCTTGACCCCTATTTTTTTCTACCTTTTCTCCTCTTTTAAAAAGAAATCTAAGGCTAATTTTGTAACATTGGTGTCAAGTGTGTGGGGTCCGATCGGTCCTTGAAATAAGACCTCTCCACAAATATTACTGTTTGTCAGCCATTTTTTTTTTACTTACTTGCGTTTTTCACCTTTTCGTTGATTTATTGCGTTTCCACCAAAATGTCGAACCCTGGAGTGGCAGCACGTAACTTGTAACAGAAGGTTTGAAACGGGTTTTTTTTAAGTTGACAGCACGTAAGTTGTTTCGACCAAATTAAAATTTTGTTTCGATAAAGTTGGTAGCACGTAAATGTTGTTTCGAGTGTTTTTAGCATCTGTCACAAAATAATTTAGTCGAGAGAAGAGGTGTTATCGACAGTAATTTTAAATCGAGTATTAATTAATTTCAACTGATTTTATTTTGGAAAAAACTTTTTTTTAAAGTAAATAATTTCATAAAATGTAAGTACATATTTAACAAAATAGTATATTACATGTTTTGAAGTTGTTTTAATTTTTTTTTAAGGGAGGAAGAAAAGCAAGGTTTAAGCATTAATAAGAACCAAATGAAATGCATGATTGAATTCATGCAAAATAATAATGATTTGGCGAAAGGAAGACTAAAAAATGGAATGGCAGTTTCACGGGTTGTTTCAATATTTATAGCTTCTAAGATCATTAGGAAGCACTCTTTATTTACTCTAAAATTTTGAATAAATCTGGAAAAAAACAATATTTAAACTTATATTAGAAACCATAAAAATTGTTAGAAAAAAACCTACACTGCTGTCGGCAAGTCAAAAATATTGCTGTCGCATCTCAACTTTTTGTGTGAGAGCTTATTTAGTACTTTATTTTCTTCTTCAGAATCGCTGGAGTCCTCAAAAAATATCATTTTAATCAATAAATTCAATATATTATAAAAATATTTCACACTATCTCTACAACTATTCAAACTCGTTTTGACGCTAATGACAGCAAAAAAAAAATTTTCTATGTGGCAACGTCAATTCAAACTCGTTTCAACTTACGTGCTATGAAACCAAAGTTGTAACGACTTCGACTAAGTCGAAGAAAAAATAGTCGAAACAAGTTACGTGCTGCCACTCCTGGCAATGAATCAAACGCGGCAAGCTTTTCACTCGACATGATTGGCGCTGCACTATTGAGTCTAAACGAACAGGTTAGGATCCTGTCGGAGCAATTCCTGCAACACCAGCAATTTACTAACACGTTAGTACCCCGAATATGTGCCTTGGAGGGAATCAACCAGGCCGCGGAAAATATAGCAGAACCAGCGGCACCTATTTCGCACAACGTTACCCTGTTAGCGAGCTTACCTACACCACCTCCAATGGTTCGTTCTAGCACGAGTGGTGGCCTACAACCTCCTAGTAGCTTCGCGCAACCATTAAATTTTATACATGTCCGCGACCCAACTAGTACCGTGCACACTCAGCCGCAACCCACCTCGGACGCCCTGAATCTCGCTCACGATGGATCTGCGTCCCCTGCCTTAGCGAACCAGGACCCTCCCCGAGATGCCAGAGCTGCATTGGCACTGCCAACTGAGCTCGAGCTTCCACTACAATCCATTCTCTCTGTTACCACCGACTCTGCTGCCACCGACTCTGTTGCCAACGCTCCTACACTCCCGAAGCCAACGGTCCAGGTCACCGAGCGAGCGATATCTTACCACCAGGCCAGAACTTTAGGATTTATCATTCGGAGCGATTGCGAAGTTTTCTTTCACCAAGAGGATAGGGTGGCATTCAACGCCCCGGTAACGGAAAAAGGACCTCGAGCGTTGAAGGTCCAGCTGTTTTTAAGCTCGAAACTTACAAGCCCACCACCCCCCGAAACTATCACCTCACCGGCTGTCGTTTCACTCCCTGCTGAACCTCCTTCTCTTGCAGGCCTCCTCCCTTCTGTATAAATACAGTACGTCAAATAAGCCACCACTGACCAAATAGGGCTTTGGTCAGTGTAGAAAAGGTGCTTGTTATCCAAATCGATACAGGCACCACAGCCCGTCACTTACCAAAAATTGCTTCACCCTCATCACAAACCTCGACTGTTTCCGCCGACCGCAAACAAGATTTTTTTTATTCCAAAAAGGTCTTTTGCAACCACGTTTTTGTTCTCTAACACTCCGTCTATGTAGCTGACATCCACGCGTACATTAGGAATGCATTTCTTGCAGCAATTTAATTGTACCCCTGCTTTAAGAAAAAGCGTCTCCCTCGCAACAAATGTTGAAGTTCTTTTAAAAAATCGTGACGGCCCGTTGTCCATAAGCTTCTGCAAAGAAACCAATTCGAACTCTTCACACACTCCAAACTCCAACATTTTCCACACCACCATTACCGAGGAAATGGAGCGGTTCCCAGATCATGCCAACCCTACCTCCACCGATCTGGAAAAGCCCAATTTCTCCACCCAACATGAACTTTCTCCAGCTCATCCATACCCCCTTCTTACCGAACTGGAAAAGTTCAACCCTAATTCTTCTAACTTCCTTTATGAAGAAACCTGTGGAAAATGAGAATGCTCCCCAGACCATGCCATCCCTTCCGGTCTGGAGGAGCACGCAGCCTCCGTTCCGTCTGACGAAAGACTTACACCAGTTCTCCACTTCCGTCCCCCTTCCGAACTGGCTAAGTCCAACCATACTTCTCGATGTACCAAGATTGTGGAAAGTTCGACTACCATTATGGTTCCTGCGCCGAAGTTTTCGACAACCAGTCGACCGAGTTACTCTGTTTTTCAACATCGCTCCTAGCTTATCAGAACTTGTCCATTTCTAATATGCTCAAGCTACCAGGCGAAACCTCAGACAAACTAAAATGGTCCGTATGAAATTTTAGAGAAAATCACAGATGTCGTGTATCGTATTCGCAGTACCGTCACTAGTCGTAAATCCGTGGTGCATCGTGACCGATTAGCGCTTGTTAAGAACTAACACAATTTCTCCATACCTAACCTTACTTTTTTTACATCAGATATTTTAATAACAATTTTGAAGTCTATTTACAGAAGCTTCTCAGGTTCAGCACGTCAACTAGCCTAGTTCCATTGGACGTAGTGAACGATAAGAAGAACAGGATGTTTGATGGCAATGCGTTTTTACAAACATTGTTGTGGAAAAGCTGCTCAGTTCCCTATTTTTTTTCTATGTTGTTTCCGTTGTCCTTTGTTCTTTCCTTCTTCCGCCTCCATTTCTTGTCTCTATTTCACCCCAACGACTACACTCAATAAACCAAAACAAAGTTTCTTTTATTTACAACAACATCCACCAAATCCAAAGCAAACAATATCGTCTTTTCAGGAAAACGCTCAAGAAAAACGTAACCCTGCTCTCGTTGCAATTACCAAACATAGTCGGTAGTGTCGTAAGCGGTGTTCAAGAAAAAGACACGTCTGTTAAGTGCACAATTGTTATTATTTTACAAGTCCATTGCGGTTCATGTCTCTATATTCTCTGAGAGAACGAACGCAAGTGAAACTGAGTAAATTTGCAAAAGCAAATACTCACAAACAAGCTTAGCACCAATGACAACGTGTCAAAAGAATACCAGGCGTAAAGTTGAAGAGAAATTGGGAATGAGTACAACATAAATACTGACTAGAAGCATTTTTGTTTGTTAACAATAAGTTCGATGAGTATGAGATTAATGCTCAGTCGGAACTTTGAGCATTCTTCGCGGGGGGCAGTGTTACAGATCTGAAAAATAAAAAAAAAGAACTTTATTAATGAATTTGAATAAAATTATTTTTAAAATAAAGTTACCTTAGAAAGCCGGATCAACACACCATCCAATCATCTCCTAGTTTCCTGAAAAAATAAGAAAATCGATTAAAAAATAGAATCAACCAAATTTACTTTAGTAATGTAAACTTAAAATGTAAATAAATGTAGTTGTTGGCTGTAAATAAAAGAAACTTCCAATTGAACACCAAATTTTTTTATAAATTGGTGCCCAAACCAGAAGCCCCTATTAAAATACAGCCGAATCCTGAAAAGTAAATGAAATAAAGAATAAAATAAATAAAATAAAAAGGGAAAAAGGACAACACAAGAAACAAGCACTTAAAACAAAAACAACAAAGAACACATCCAAATTCTTTTTCACAACAACTGTTACCTGAATAAATATATAAATATATGCATATATGATAGATAAAACATATTTTAGAAGTAAAATAATATACTACAATAGAATCTTGCATAACAAATTCAATTCGATCTAATTAGATTAAGTTCACAATATTCTAAAAAGTGCATAGTTAAATATAAATAACCCAAATAAACATATTTTTAATTATAGTAGGTCAATAGAATAGGAAATAATAACGAATTATAAAATAAACATATTTGTAATTATAGTAGGTCAATAGAATAGGAAATAATAACGAATTATAAAATATAATTGTGTAAGCAAAAGTAGCTTGATCAACAAAATATTACTTAATGAAAAGAAAGTAGGGAAAAAATGATCGAAGCATATAAAAAGAATAGAATTAAATAACGAGGAGAATTGTTGAATAGGCGAGAACTGAAGTGAGTAGAAAAAGATAACGGAAGTGGTGTCGTGACAGTAGAGAATAGATTTAAGTTAATATTAAGAAAGCAGAAGCAGTGCCGTGAAATCTGTATTGTGAATTAATAAATAAAAAGTTAAAAAGATATAAACGTCTTTTAAATTAACCCATAAAGAGTGAAACCTTAGGCGCAAATTCGGTGAATACACAACATAAACTTGGCGCAGCCGGTATTAAAGACATACACGTTATTCATATCCTGTAATTGCGTATTATTTTGTTGCATGTGGATTAATGACAGTAAATATATCTTTATTTTATTTTGAAAAAAAAAAAAAAAATAAAAATAAATAAATAAAAATAAATTAATAAAGTAAGTGAACTATAAAATAGTGGAACTTTTATAAAAAATTTTATAAAATTTTTATAAATACATAAATTTGACATTATTTTTTACATATGAAAGTAAGAAAGTAAAAATAATCGTAAAATTTGAAAAGAATATAAATTCGACGATAAATAAATTGTTTTTCTTATAAATTAAAATAAGAATTTAGTTTTTGGTTTTTGTTTTGTAAAATTTTTTTTTTCTACAAATATCACTAATATAGCGCTTACAAATAAAAAAAAAAAAAAAAAAAAAAAAAAAAGTTTGTAGTGATTAATAAAAATATACTGGAACCTTTTAATAAATTTTTGTAAAAAAAAAAAAAAAAAAAAAAAAATAATAATAAGTGATTAATAAAAATATTAGAATTTTTATGCCCAAGTGAGTGCACAAAAGTTTTTAATTTTCAACGAGGGAAGTAAGTGGGCTTTATCCGTGCCCAGGGAAATTAAAATATTGATGTCCAGTAGCAGCGAGGAGGAAATAGGCGTCTTATCTTCAATTACGACGGAAAACATAGAAAAGTCATTGGACGAAGCAGTAGCAACTGAAGAAGGAACATCATTGGAGTCAACTTATTTAACATTAAGGAACAGAAAGGTTTACAACAATCAAGAAAGTACATTGAGTGAGTACCTAAAAAATTTAACTGTTAGAGTAAAAGAGTCTGATAGAAATTTATTACCGTGTTTTAATATTTTGGATAAGAAATTAAAAGAAACAAGAAAAAATAGATTAGCTTCTGTAGAAAAATTTAAAAAAGATACGGAAAAATTTCGCGAAGTGATAAAGGAATTTCAAGGACTCTCTTACTCAATTATAAGTGAAAATCAAATTAAAGATTGTAAAAATACAAATAAAGATAAAATAAATACCGAAAATAGTTGTAATAATAGCTTTAACTTAGAATTTGTAAGTCCATCCGATTTTGTATTGCCTTGGTTGGAAAGTTCAATACAAGAAAATTCGAATTCATTGTCTTTGAGTCGCGACCGTGAAAATATATTAACGGAAATGGTGGATTACGAAAAAATAGCAAAGTTAACATCTCAGATGGTACCTTTGTTTTCAGGCGAAGTTCACCCCAAACTAGTGAGTGAATTACAAACATTCTTAGGTTGCTGTAACCAAGTTTTAAGATGTTTGGAAAGTACAGAACACTCCGCATTCCTTGAAATTGTTAAGACTCGTCTTAGAAGTGAAGCTTATCGATTAGTAAGCTCAGCTCAAGTAACAAGTTTTAAGGAAGTCGAAGAACTTTTAAATAGAACTTTTTTACCGCGAGAGACGTATCAGGAATTAGTAAATAAACTTATTACTTGTCAACAAATCCCTTCTGAACCTTTTGTCCAATTTGCTACACGAGTAAAATATTTGTTAACCCTTGGTCAAGAAGCAGCTGATTCGAAATATACGGTTAATTCCCCTAATGTAAAATCACAACTGGTAGATCTTGCAATTTCTACAATTAAAAGTGGCACATTAAACTTACATCTGAGACAATATTTATTAACGTTAGAAGAAGGTGATATTGAAAAAATAATTCAAAAGGCATTAGATATGGAACGACTACTGAATGGAACAACTCTTCTGCAAGGATATAATACACAATACTCACACGGTCAACCACAACCTTATCTTACAACAAACTATTCCCAATATAATAATATTATTCCAAATATAACAAACACAAGTATAAATCCATTTAATTCAACTGCAGTAAAATCTCCAAACAATTTGAATATGCAAAACCTTAACCCATCTCCTTCTCAAAAAACATCTTTAATATCTAAAATAACTTGTAATTACTGCCAGAAGAAAGGTCACACATATGATGAATGTATAAAAAGAAAAAATACACCATTTTGCACAAGATGTAATCAATATGGACACGACGTTAAAAATTGTAGACAAAATTATTTTACTAACAAATTTAATGAGTCACCACAAAATAAGCTTCTTTCAAGTGAGGCCAAAATTAATCAAGTACAAGTAAAATGCGATTTTTGTGGTCGTCGTGGCCACACGGTTACAAATTGTTTTCAAAAACGTAGATGGGAAAATAAGAACGAAAAAAACGACAACGGATCGATTCAAAAATCCCCGAACCGATCCTAAACAAATACGAAAATGATAAAGGGTGTACTCAGTTCACGCACGAAAATTTTACAAAAACACCTGTAGTAGAACTTCCTTTAGACATTAGTAAAACTGGTAAGGTAAAATTAATTGTAGACACTGGAGCTGAAGTAAGTCTGGTAAAACAAAATTCTATTCAAATGAGTACAAATATAGACAAACATAATAAAATTGAACTACAATCTCCTTTCGGTAAAGGAAAAACGGTAGGTAAATGTACAGGAAATTTTTTATTACCTAAACCCTTTAAATGTGAATTTCATGTTATTGAAAGTGATAACTCAGTGCTAAATGATGGTCTTTTAGGAAATGACTTTTTAGGAAAAAATTGTAATATTGATGGACCTAACCATAAACTTTTCTTTCCTCGCACGGAAAGTAATCAAAAAGAATTCTCAATTCCTATACTACCTTTCGCACAAGGTGGAAAATTAGGAAATAACAATGGCAATTTCAAAGTTGAAAAATTACTTTTCGAACAAAAAACAAAACCACAAAATATCAACAAAAAGTCTTCTTTTCATTTGGTAAATGAACAAGAGATAAATGTACAACCCTTAGTAAATAAAAACATTTCTCAAATTCAATCAAATTCAAAACTACCTTATAAACAAGATAAAAAATTAGAAAATGGAAATGAAAATTCAAAAAATCAAAAAAATTCAGAAAATCAATTATATACTAAACTGCCTTTCACACAAGGTAATAAATGCAAAAAAGAGGACATTAAATGTCATACAAAAGATTTTCATAACACAGATGAGTCAACACAATATAGTACAAATAGTACTACTACACAAAAGGGAACCTCTGAAGAAACTGGGGAGTACAGGGTAGTCGAATTTGAAAAAAGTATTCACGTACCTGCTCGATCACAAATCATAATAAAAAGTCCACTCAACTTGAGAGAAGAAATGGTATGTCATGCACAAGAAATTAAAACAGGAATTTTCTTAGCGAATAGTATTTTAGACATAGGAAAAAAGTATACATACATAGGGTTACTAAATAATAATAATGAAGCCTGTGAAATTAAAAAATTCACATTATACTTACAACCTCTAAAAGGTTTTGAAATTAAAACTTTAGTTACAACAGAGGGCACAAAACAAAATACACCAAATAATCAAGAAAAGTTAGATCAATCAGTAGCAAGAATAGCATCCGTTAACATGTCAGATAAGTATAAAAATAGCTGCATGGTGAATAAGGAGCATCGGAGCGAAAGATTACGTCAATTAGATGAAGAAATCATAGTTGATGAAAGTCTTAATTTTGAGGAAAAAAATGCTCTTTACGAGATATGTTACGAATATAATGACATTTTTCATTTAAAGGGCGATAAACTCTCACATACAAATGCTATTACCCATGATATACCTGTACTACCAAACCAACCAGCAATTAATCAGAAAATGTACCGACTTCCTGAAGCACAAAAGGAAGAAATTAATAAGCAGATACAAGAAATGTTGGATAATGACATAATTCAAGAAAGCAAAAGTCCATGGAATGCACCATTATTAGTAGTACCTAAAAAACCAGGACCAACAGGAGAAAAACGCTGGAGAGTTGTAGTTGATTTTAGAAAATTAAATGAAAAAACAATTGCAGATGTATTTCCCCTACCTAGAATTGAAGATATATTAGATCAGTTAGGACACGCACGATACTTTACAACACTAGATTTAGCTAATGGTTATCATCAAGTTTTAGTTTCTCCAGAAGATCGACCTAAAACGGCATTTAGTACAGCTTATGGACATTATGAGTTCAAGCGTATGCCTTTTGGTTTAAAAGGGGCTCCAGCTACATTTCAAAGACTCATGAATCATGTGCTAATGGGGTTAAATGGAATAGACATTTTTGTCTTTCTCGACGATATAGTTATCCATGCATCGAATTTAGAAAATCATAATAAAAAATTAAGAAAGGTATTTGAACGATTACGTAGTAACAATTTAAAATTAAATACTTCTAAATGTCATTTTTTACGTAAAGAAGTAGTTTATTTAGGACATTTATGTACAAGCGAGGGTGCCTTTCCGGACCCCAGTAAAACAGAATGTGTACAGAATTTTCCCATTCCTCGAACTGTCAGACAAATTCAATCATTTCTAGGTTTAGCTAATTACTACAGAAAATACATACCACAATTCTCTAAAATCCCAGTAGAACATTAAACAAAGCTGAAAAAAATTACTCGACGATTGAGAAAGAATTATTAGCCATCGTATGGGCTACACGTAATTTTAGATGTTATCTTTTAGGAAGAAAATTCACAATTTTTACAGATCACAAGCCACTTAAAGGTGTTTTCAGTACAAAAGACCCCTCCTCAAGACTTTTACGGTTCCAATATAAACTATCAGAATTCGATTACACAATAGAGTACAAACCAGGGAAATACAACACAAACGCAGATGCTTTGAGTCGTATTCCGGTTGAAACAAATAGAATCACAAAACAAAAAAATGTAATAGTTACTACCGCGCAAGTACATAATATACCTAAAGGTAAAATAAACACTGAAAACAAAAATGTATCAACACACAGTAGTTCAGCACAGATACAGGTGATTACACGAGCCCAAACAAAGAAAAAGGAAGCTGATCAACAGTACTCAACACCCCAGGTGCAGCAAGAAAGTAAAAATCCAGAAACGTTACAGGAAAAATCAAACACAAAAAACGATGAAACAAGTTCAGAAACAAGTATTAAGGATATCGCCGTAGGTAATGATCAAATAGAACTTCTTACCGATCCAGAAGAAATTAAGATTATTCTAAAGGATTACCATGATTCTCCTTTAGGGGGACACCAAGGAATTTTGAAAACTTACAAAAAAATTAAGCGAAGGTACAGATGGAAAGGAATGCTTCATGATATAAAAACATATGTAAGGAAATGCGACTATTGCCAAAAATTTAAATCGTCACTACAATATCGTATGCCAATGGTTTTAACAGATACAGCTAAAAAACCTTTCGACAAAATATATTTAGATATAGTAGGCCCACTTGAAGAAACTTACACAGGAAATAAATATATTCTAACTTTTCAGGACGGTTTAACAAAATTTGTAGATTGGTATGCCTTATCTAGCATTGATGCAGAGACGGTAGCAAAACACTTCTTCGAAGAAATTATCACACGTTATCGCATTCCCAAAAAATGTGTGACTGATCAAGGAAGCAACTTCATGAGCGAAGTCTTTAAAAGAGTGTGTAAATTATTAAAAATTCGAAAGCTCTCAACCACAGCATACCACCCACAATCAAATGGATCCCTGGAACGCGCACACAGGCCCCTAGTAGAATATTTAAAATCAACAATTGACGGGAACCCTAAAACTTGGGACCAATTCTTAAGAACTGCAGCTTTTGTATACAATAACAGCACACATGAAGGCACAAAACTAACGCCAATGGACTGCCTATTCGGTTTTACAGCTGAGATACCAACAAATTTGAAAAGACCCCCGCAACCAGTATACAACCACGAAAAATATTATAACATACTTCGTTATAAATTACAAAAAACGTACGAAATTGCAAGACAAAACCTCATTAAAGAAAAACAACGATCTAAACAATATTACGACAAAACAAGTCGACCAATAACCTTCAAAATAGGCGATAATGTATTATTAAAAAATGCTCTGAAAAAGAATAAATTTTCTAAAATATGGATAGGACCTTACAAAGTAATTAAAATTCCAAGTGACGTTAATACAACTATTTTAGTAGGTAAAAGAGAAGTGACGGTACACAATAATCGACTTAAACCGTACTATAAATAACTCCGTGTTTATATTTTACAGAAATGTTCTACATAACAACAACGTACGTATTGTACCTTACATACCTTATATCATCAGTAAATGGAATGAACGAACCATATTCAATACAAAAATTGAAAAACACTGGTATTTTATTTGAGGAGATAGGAAAATTATACGCATACCACGAGAAATGGAACATATTCACAGAATTAAACATAACAGATATTTTGGAAGAAATTGAAATTATAGAATATGTCGACACACAATTAATTAAAACCTGTAATAAAGCCCTGAACATAACTTTTGCATGTACGACCCAAAAAACAGTTTTACAAAATTTATTAAATAACATCCACAAACGTTCGAAAACATTGGTAGAACTCACCGGTCGATATCGTCAGCGCAGATCCCTATTTGATGGACTAGGCAAAGGACTTCATTTCTTATTTGGAGTCCTGGACCACGACGATGGGGAGATAATATATAGTAAAATAAATGATCTGGAAGGTAACAATAAACAAATGCTAGAATTACAAAAACAACAAATATCAATAGTTAAGTCTACATACCAGAAAATTCTGAAACCAGTAGAAAATATGCAGAAAAAACAAGAGGAGCTCACAAATGCCGTGAACGAACTCCAGCAACTAAGTGATGGAGTAATAAGGACCCAAAAACTGAACGAAATAGTAAACACAATAACAATTTTAGTTTTAGAAGTGGAATTTAAACAACAAAACTTGATAGATATTTTAATAGCAATAAAAAATAACCAGTTACACCCCCTACTTATTTCTCCATCTCAAATAGTTGAAATATACCGCAAGTTTGTTTCTACAGATATTAGAATAAAATGTACCCAAGAAATAATACTACAATCACTCGAAATTAAGGGTCAAATCTTAAACGGAAATCTAATAGTCAAAATATCCTTACCGATCTATAATCACCCGCCATTCACCCTACAACAAGTTCACTTAATCCCAATAGATACAAACTCCAATTATTCACTAATACTCAATACAAACTACAGATATGTTGCGAGCAATTTACTTACTCAAGAATTTATGATGTTTAAAAAAGATGAATTAACAATTGATCAGAAGATAATAACATTTAACGAAACTATATATGTTAGCCCAATAACAACTGCGATCACTAAAGGAGATGTGTCCAAGCTATGTCCTTTAAACTTCCTTTCAAATCCGTTCAACGAACCCAATAACTGTGAATATCTAATTCGTCAAAAATCACCATTGCTAATTTCCAAATTAACCCAAAGAAATACTTGGTTATTCAATTCAGTTGAACAAATCAGTATGCACATAGCTTGCACCGACGGCACACATAATATGAACTTAATAGGTAGTGGTATATTTACACTCAATAGACCATGCCATTTTAATATACAGAACCAGATCATATTTTACGAACGAAACGAAACGCGAGAATTAAAAATTAACCAACCTAATATAAATCCTCCCTCGAAATACCTACTCACGGACCAGATGGAAAAAGTTTTGCAAACCCTATCTGTAACAAAAAACAAACCACTGCCAGTAGTAAAAGACAACAATATCAATGACATATTATATCAAAATACTTATTCGATCGAAGAACTAGAAAAACAAGTACGAACCTACGAAACACACTTATCTGAACAAAGTAAACAAAAACATCTACCAATAGCGTCACTAATAGTAAGTACAATTGCAATGATTTCTATTTTGGGTTGGGTTTCAATTAAAGTAATTAACAAATTCAAAACAAAAAGCAAAATATCATCAACGAATCAAAATAATAGCACAAAAAACTCGGAAAATTCAGAACCTACATACAGTGAACCAAAAGTAAAATACCAATCTCAAACAAACTTAGCAACAAGTAATCCAACACCACAGATAAGAAACATACAAACTGTCCCGTAAGCAGAAATACGAATAACCAGTAACCAACAAAATACAAAATCGGAAGAACACTAAAAAGAAAAAAAAAAAAAATAAGTATATATATGTACTTATATAAATACACATTCGTATTACATAATAGTATGTAAATTGTAAACAAATTAGAATTTTTATTCATTCATAAAGTAATTAAGGATATACTAAGAAGAAAAAAAAAAAAATAAAATAAAAATAATAATAATAATAATAATATTTATATATATATATACATTTTGTTAATTAAGTATGTAGAAGCATCCATTAAAATCACTGTCACGAAAATTTCCAATAAATTGAAAATTTTCTTCTCTCAGGGGGAAGATATGTTACATGAATAAATATATAAATATATGCATATATGATAGATAAAACATATTTTAGAAGTAAAATAATATATTACAATAGAATCTTGCATAACAAATTCAATTCGATCTAATTAGATTAAGTTCACAATATTCTAAAAAGTGCATAGTTAAATATAAATAACCCAAATAAACATATTTTTAATTATAGTAGGTCAATAGAATAGGAAATAATAACGAATTATAAAATATAATTGTGTAAGCAAAAGTAGCTTGATCAACAAAATATTACTTAATGAAAAGAAAGTAGGGAAAAAATGATCGAAGCATATAAAAAGAATAGAATTGAATAACGAGGAGAATTGTTGAATAGGCGAGAACTGAAGTGAGTAGAAAAAGATAACGGAAGTGGTGTCGTGACAGTAGAGAATAGATTTAAGTTAATATTAAGAAAGCAGAAGCAGTGCCGTGAAATCTGTATTGTGAATTAATAAATAAAAAGTTAAAAAGATATAAACGTCTTTTAAATTAACCCATAAAGAGTGCAACCTTAGGCGTAAATTCGGTGAATACACAACACAACAACACAACACATTACAAATACACACAATTAACACACAAAATTTCGAAGATCTCGAATCTTCTTTAAAACTCCAATATGAGATAGAAAATAACTTCTCTCATATTGGAAAGTAACAATGACTTTCCAAAAAGAAGATTCGCGAAACTTCGCAAAAACCTATATAAGAGACACCCACAACAAGAAAAAAAGTTCAGTCTAGTTTTTCAGTTTTAATTGAGTTTTTCCAGTTTAGTTCAGTTGAGTCAAATTGATTTTTCAAAGTGTTTTTTTTTTAGTTCTTTTTCGAATTTTTTCACATAGTTTTTTTCTCGATTAAATTTTCTTTTTTTTTACAACAGTTTTTAGTCCAATTTTTTAATTTTTTCAATAGTTCAAAAGTAGTTTTTTTTTTCTAATTCACTTTTCACTACACATAATTTTTTTTTCCGTCACTAACCAGGTAAGTACGTGCATTTTTTTTATATACCACTTCAGTTTTTTTCCCCTATTTTTTTTCTTTTCTTTTTTTCTTCTTTTCACACAAATTTATTATTAATTTCCACTCCTTTTACTTACCTATCCTTCCAACCCTTTTATTTTTTTTTACCACTTTCACTTTTTGCACATTTTCTTTTCAACACATTTTTTTTTTTTGCACATAACCTTTTTTTTCTTCTCTTCTTTCATCGTTCACTCACATTTTTTTTTTAACCACAACTTCTATATCACTTCACTTTTTTCACTTTCCACTTTCTTTTTTTTTCTTTATTACTAACCTTTTACACATATACTTTTTTTATTCTAATTTACAATAAAATTAACCCGCGGCGCGATTTTGCACAAAAACTTATTTCGCGGACGATTAAATATTTCAAATTCATAAAAACCTAAAAACAAAAAGAAACAAACGAAATCTCCATTTCGTTTCTTTACATTTAATAGCCACTAATTATTAGACTACTGTCAAAACAGCTAGTGTTGTCACAGCGTCTGAATTAATAATTGACTTTAATTAAAATTTCGGTGCTGCCAACCAGTAAATTTTTCTCAACTCAAACTCAGTTTGATTCAGTGAGTCAAACTCAGTTTCGATCTGATTTTTCTCATCCGTGCCGTGTAAATCAGATTCAGTTGTAAGCTTAACTCACTTCACTCAGTTGATAGTTTGGTTCGCTTTACTTCACTAGCAAACATCTTTCTTTATTGCCATAGCCATTTTTTTTTCCTTCAGACAATTTTTTTTTTGATAATTTTTTTTATTATTGCCACTTAAATTTTTTTTTTTTTTGTTGCATTGTAATTAGATTTTTTTTTTTTTTACATTTTTAGTAATAGACCCTTAATTTGTAAATTCTGTCTTTTTTTTAACAATAAATATCAGAATTTCTTTTGTAAAATTATAAAACTGTCTTTTATTTTATTATTTCCCATTTTTTTCAGGCCTTGACCCCTATTTTTTTCTACCTTTTCTCCTCTTTTAAAAAAAAAATCCCTCTCGGACGCCTTATTTCTCTTCTTCTACATTTTTTTTATCCATTTTATTTTTACTTTTCGCTCACAAAGGCTAATTTTGTAACAATATGTATTTATTTTTCAGTTTTTTTATATAATATACGTATCTACTTTTCAGTTTTCTTATTCTAAACTTATTCTAAAACGACCCCATGCGTATGTACTAACACCATCTTCTCTAACATATCTCTTATCATCTATATAACTTAAAGCTACTTTATTTACATTTTGAGTATATATCTTATGAATGTATGACCTAAATACTAACATGTTACCATAAAATAATTGTTTTTCATATAAACAATCTCTATAATTATCTAAACTTAAATTATCTACAGCTGTTTTTTTAACACCTTTAGCTTTTTTTATTAATTTACAATCTTCTACATCTATTGAATACATTTTTGATTTTAAACCTATAAACTCTTTCATTATCCGACCATTGTTCTCATCTTTCATAAAACCTAATACTTTTTTATTTTTAAGCGGAATAGTATAAGGGTTATCAGGTAAGTATTCGGAAGTATCAAATTTAGTGTCAATATCATCTATAATGTCGCTATAGAAATCTTCAGTTTCTATTGAATATATAAACGAATCTGTATCCATGTAAGCAAGAAGTACTTTTTCATTATACTTGGGTTTTATATAATCATAGTGAAAGTCGTACATCTTCCACTTCGTTTTGTAAGTGATACATACAATTCTTTATTTAATGGTATCAAATTTATATCACCATCAATATTTGCTAATTCTTTAACAAATAAGTGACAGTCATAACCAGAAAAATTATGAAAGAAAATTAGGAAAAACTTTGGGACTTGATACCGCAAATTACATTCATTATGCGCTGGACCCCTGTACTTTCCTGTTAAATGACAATGGTCGGCTACTCTTACATTACCTAAATATTTCTTACATATATGACAAATCTTACTACTACATTGTCTCCTTTCCTCAAAAGCCGTGAGTGATTCCATCGCCTTCGGATTCATAATAACATTATTATGAATATCTAATACATCTTCAACCAGGGATTGTACAAATTTTGCTGGTGAGTCCTTTCCTTTATGCACTCTTAATTTACTTAAGCTATCATCATAAGAACATTTGATATAATAAGAGAATGCACAAGGAACGTGTTGTTGTACATTTGTTGTTGAAGAAATATCTGAATTTGGAATACATGTATCTAATTCTTGTAAAATGCATTCAAAGTCTGCGTATATAACAAATGGGACCTCTAATTGACGTTCGTATTTCTCAAATTTCAATTCATTTTTTTCTGGTGATGGCATAAGTGTAACAATCTTACTGCATTCACTTTTATGTATATTGTACGCCTCTTCGGTATAAAAATGTTGTAAACATCCATTGCATAGAATGATTTTTCTGCAATGTTGTGTTGTTCGAGATTTTATTAATCCTGATATGTTCTTGATCCACACATAATGACTTTTTTCTCCATCTTGAATCAATTGTAAATTAATATGTATTTTCTTCTCATTCTTTGTACATTAATACGGTCCTACTATTTTACATGTATTAAATTGCATTTCTTCACAATCGTATACGTTTATACTAATTTCAGGATTTATGTCTTCAAACTTTGTTATATCTGTTACATTTAGTGGAAATTCTAGATCATCAAATTCTAATATCATATTGTTTTTCAGAAGAATTGTACTTGCAGCAATGTTTTTTACATCATATAATGAAACTCTGTCAGAACTCATCTCCGCAGGATCTAGAGCAGAAATAATTGCCCATTTGAAACAGTAATCATCTGTATTTTTCACATTAATACAAGCATGTTTACGTGCTATTGGTGTTGGTAACGGTAAATACTGAGAACCTCTTATTGGTCTGTACTGATTAATGTTGATTTCAAGATGGATTATTCTTATAAGAGTCCAGCCACTATCTCGTTCTTGGAATTCTTGCATTTTTGTGTGAATCTTATCAATCATTTCTTCATATGCAGACGACATCTCAGTTTCATTCCTAACGATAATCATTTTTGACTGGAATGATTTAACTGAAGTTGTTATTTCATCGTCATCATCATTTCCTTTTGTTACTTTCATATACTCTGCAAATAGTTCTATGTTGAATTTAAAAGATGAATGTTTAATTAGTTGTTTCTTTAATGTGTCTATAATAAGATCTTTTTCCGCTTTTAAAAAGTTAAGAGGATCCAGATTTCCTTCATCCTTGCTTTCATAAATGAGCGTTTCAATTCGTTCATCAAAACTACTTTTCACTACCTTCAATTGATCATTAATTGGTTCAGCCGCTTTTATTTTATGTACATTTGTTCTAAGATGGTAACTCCAGTCCTTACTTAAAATTTCTTTATTACATGTTTGACATAAAATTTTTTCTGATGATGATGTTGAAGGTTGAGCATGAATATCATTGGAAATAGCTTCAACAGATGACACTTTATGCTGGGTTCTCATGTGTGTTAGTAGGTTGTCTTTGCGTGTGAAGCTCTTCTTGCAAATGCTACAAATTTCATGGTTACCATGAGCTGATTGGACATGTCTTTTCAACGAATTTTTGAATGCAAATCCATTTCCACAAATTTCACATATAAAACTCTTCATTTTGTAGTCAATGTAAATTAATTTTTTTATTCTAATAAACAATTTGAAACTGAATAAGTTTTAATATATATTTTTTTCTTTATTTTTTTAAGATTTTTTAAACGCAACTTCAAGCTTTAAAAGAAAATTAATCAAACACTTTGAATCTGAATAAATTTTTATATTCCTTTTTAAGACTTTACACTTTATAAGAAAATTAAATATTTACTTTGAAATTTCACGACAGACTGATGCCGTTCGAAGAAATTGTCTCCATTTATAGACAAAAATTTTATCCCCACCCTTTTTCAACTGCTTACAAGTGCTGACAAAATTTAAACACTATCTTTTTCTACTACTTACAAGTGCTGACAAAATTGACGTATACACACACACACACACACACACACATACACACGCGCGAACTATAATTTCACAACTTGTAGAAATCCGAAATTAAAACATTAAAACATCAAATAATACACGTAAAAACAATCGTCAGAATAGCTCAGTGGGGAGAGCGTTACACTGAAACTCTAAAGGTCCCCGGTTCAAATCGGGGTTCTGACAATACGCTAAGTATTTTGTTTTTTTTTTTTTTTGTTAATTAAAAACAAAAACACGGCATAAATAATATGAAACTTGAAAAAACATGTTTCAACATGCTCAGCACACATGAATAAGTTAACTTAAAAACAATGACATCATAAACAATATTAAGCCACCACACACCGCAACCAAAAAGCTCAAAATATCACAAAACACGCCACATGCCACAACCAAAGAACCCAAAATATCCCAAAGCACTCCACATGCCACAACCAAAAAACCCCAAAATATCCCAAAGCACACCACATGTCACAACCAAAAAACCCAAAATATCCCAAAACACACCACATGCCACAACCAAAAAACCCAAGATATCCCAAAGCAAACCACATACCACAACCAAAAAGCTCAAAATATCCCAAAGCACACCACATGTCACAACCAAAAAACCCAAAATATCCCAAAGCACACCACATGTCACAACCAAAAAACCCAAAATATCCCAAAACACACCACATGCCACAACCAAAAAACCCAAAATATCCCAAAGCACACCACATACCACAACCAAAAAGCTCAAAATATCCCAAAGCACACCACATGCCACAACCAAAAAGCACAAAAGCTTATGACGTCACTGAGCCAGGAGCCAGAACCTTGCGCCAAAAACGGCATATTCATACTACTGCAGTTAATACTCAGATAGAATTAACTAAAAGGTTGGAATTCAGAATTCAACAATTTGAAAATAAACCAACGATAACAAATGCATTAACGCTAAAAGCTCCTCAAACTGAACAAAATTTAAAGGAAATCAGTAAATTACCTGACTGCGTAAAAGAGCTGCAAGTTTTCGACGGTGATCCAACCCAATACGTCTCTTGGATGCACAATGTAGAAAGTATCCTAAAAGATTTTAAACCTATCTTTAGAGCAATAATACAAAGCATAAGACAGAAAATCAGAGGAAGGGCAGACACGGCACTTATTTCCTATAACATTTTCGGCGATGATCGGAAGGCAATAAAAAAAACCTAGAGTACCAATTGAGTAATATTACACAAAAGAACATGAGTTTGGGCGAGTTCTAAGTAGAGTATATATAGCGACTCTAACTCAAGGAGGTTTTTGTGCACAGCTTTTTTGTGCACAGCTTTTTTTGGATGACGTCATGAGCTTTTGTGCTTTTTTGGTGTGTGTAAAAGAATGTGTTGTTGTTTTGTTGTTGTTTGAGATGAAGAAAAAATGAAAAAAAATGTGATGTCGGTGGGATGGATGCGAACCTGAGACCTGTGGCATGATAGTCCGTAGCATATATCATTGAGCCACAGGGAATCTTAATATATGGCGATTATGTTGTGTCTATATAGGTATGACGAATTTTAGTTCGTATGTTATTAGAAGAAAAAAAAAAAAAAGATTGTGAAATAGTTGTGATTAGATTTGAACCCGCAAATAAAAATGGAAAAATTTGTATGTATAATATTTTTATTCATTTGTGTGATAAGAAAAAAAAAAAAGATTGTGAAATAGTTGTGATGTTGATGAGATTTGAACCCGGGCCCTGACGTGATAATTCAAGAAAAAAAAAAAAAAAGTTTAAATTTTGCAACTTTTATAAAAAGAAATTCTGGTTCGGTCTTTCTAATTGATTTTTTTTTTTGCACATATGATACATATAAGCAATTTTTTTATTTCGGATTTCATCAAGTTGTGAAATTATTTTTATATGTATGTTTGTGTGTGTGTGTGTATATAAATTTTGTCGGCACTTGTAAGCAGTTGAAAAAGAGTGGGGATACGATTTTTGTCTATAAATGGAAACAATTTCTTGAAACGGTATTAGTCCATAGTGAAATTTCAAAGTGTTAATTTAATTTTATCTTAAAGTTTGTAAAAAATGAGTGAAATACAGAAACCTGAAAAAGTTGGTTCAAAGAAGGCACCAAAAGTAGTTAAACGGAAACAAGAAGATAATCTTGTAAGAGATGAAATACCAAACAAAGTATTTGCTTCTGAGCTGGAGGAGTTAAAATCATTTCGATACAATATATACTTAAACTTGGGAAATATGGTGAAAAATCATCCATATAAAATCATCAGTGCAGAAAAAGTTAACACAAAATTTGGTGATCGAGTTTCGCTTGAATTAGAAGGAAGTCAACGATTGAATTTACCAGAAAAATATAACAAGTTATCAGATAATGTGTTAACAGCATTAAACAAGGGGAAATATCACTTAATCAACTATGGACAAGTAGGCAAAGCTTACAGTATAGACTTTACCGAATTTCCGATATCCAATGAATTTCAAGAACAACAACAAGAACAACAACAAGAACAACCGAAAATAACAGAGAATGAGCAGCAACCTGTACAATCAGAACCAGATCAACAATATTCAACAGAAACGGAAGCTAATATAAATTATGATGAATTTTCACAACCATTTGATTTAAGTTTACCTGGTTTTTATAATAACATAATATAAAATCAATAAAAAACAATTTTTTAAATGGATATTAAGTGTTTTTTATTTATTAACTAATAATCAGCAAAATAATTATAATATATTCTTCCAAGAAATATCTTTATAAGTCTAATAGCTTCTTTAGCTGTATCTGTTTTTTCTCTTTGTTTTTCTTCTATTAAATCACATTCACAAATATTTTCATTGTCTTCAGGATTAGAACATGCAAGATAATGGCCGTTAGATGTAAATTCTTCACTTTTGCTGTTGTTTAGATATTCTCGAATATTTTCAATTTCTTTTTTGTTGAATACAACTTCTCCATATGATTCTATACCAAAAAATGTATCAAATTCATTTAAAAATAATGAAATATTATCTATTATATCCAGATTTCCTTCTTCTAAGTACCCAATCAATTTCTCGTAAAATTTCAATAATTTTTCAAATTCATTTTTAAATTTGATAACTTGATTTTGTCTATAACTACAAATACATGTATCTGGTCCTGTAGTTGTATCATCTTTAGCCCAACAACAATCAACGTAATGATATCCATGAATTGATGTGATTTTTTCCATGTTTTCATATTGTTGTATATATTTTCGATAGTATACAAGAGTTCTCCTATCTTCGTCTGTTAAATAATCTGTGTAAAACTCGCCTTCAAAATCCATCTTTATACTTTGAAAAATGCTGGTTAACTGTTAATTATTTTGAGAATGAATTGACTTTTATTAATGATTATATTTATTTGTTTAACATTTTCGATTTTCGTATCGGTTCTGTAGTTATAGTCTTGAAATCGTACAAGTTATATTTCACCATTGCTTGGAATTCAATCTGTTTCAAATTCATGATATTCATAGCATGATAATATATGTTGAGTATGTATACGTTTTGTATAGTTGCTACTTTATCAGTTTTCATGTTGAGACATGTTTGTTCTTGTTTAAAACAATGAAACAATGAAGTCTTTTGTTTTTCAAACGGATTATGCTGCCAGCTGCGTTATTGTTTTTAAGTTCAGAAGAAAAGAATTTCTAACAAAGTATTTTGCTTTTGGATTATGTGACTAATATTAGAATTATCGACTATTAAGCTTTTAAAATACATTCGAGATTAGGTATATAAAACACATGTGAATCACTTTTATGCTTTATTAATTTCAAGACTTTTTTACCTCCTGTTAGTCAAGCAAGTAATTCTTTCTTAGTCGGTTTTATTATTTTAAAATGGAAACTATAAGTGAAACACGAGAAATTTTGGAATTTCTAAAAGAAATTTTTGAAACTCACGACATGGAGTTTCTAGACGAACAAGAAGATAACAACATGGAGTTTCTGGATGTTCAAGAAGATTGCAACAGCAACATCGACAATTCCAACATGGAGTTTTTAGATGAACAAGAAGATTTCAATAGCAACATCAACAATTTCAATATGGAGTTTTTAGATGAAGAAGAAGCTTACAACGGCATCTCATATAAAATAAGTTTTCAATATTTTAATAAATTTTTTGAAAACAGTACAAATATTAAATTTTGTTTTGATTGTAAAAACCATAAATACATGCCTGTAAATGTATGTAGAGTTTCAGGGAATTTTGAAGCAAATAGTAATTTTGTAATAAAAGATTTTATTGAAAAACACAACTTAAAATGTTTTTTATGTAATACCAATTTATTTTCAATAATTTATAATAAAATTTAATGAAATAAAAATAAAATATCATTAGAACAAAAACAGTTAAAGGTTTTTTTTATTTAATTTTTTTAATAACTCTTTCTCCTCTATCCACGAATTATGCTGATTAGAAAATCCTAGCCATTTCACAAAAACTTTGCTTCCTTTTTTTCTTAAAATTTTTTCCACTAAATAAAGATCTGGGTGATTGGTTTTAATTATTTCTTTTTCGTAAAAGCCTCCTTTAATTGGTTGTCCTTCGTAGTCTTCTAAAAGATATGTTATTGGATTCGTGTTTTGAACTTTTTTTATCGTGAAAATTTCGGTGGTCCAGTTGGGTGTATATCCCTTCTCAAAAATATGTTTATATTTGCTTATTCGTACTTTGTCTCCAACTTTGTATTTTGGTTTATGAAAAACTTTTAAGTTATTGTATACTGTCTTTAATAAAAATTTTTCATTGTTTTTATTAACATCTTTGGGACGCATTTTTATTGTTCGATGAATAGTGTTATTGTATTTGGTAACTAACGCTTTTACGTTATCAATCCATTTATATGATCCATTCATACTGAATTCTTTCCACATCATCTCTTTTAATGTTCTGTTGAAACGTTCAACAATTGATGCTTTCAATGTGCTATATGTTGAATAATGATTAACATTATGTTTCTTCATAAGTTGATTAAATTGTGTGTTATAAAATTCTTTCCCCAAATCTGTTTGTAAATTTTTTGGTGATGTTTGTGTTATGTTAAATATATTATTCATTGCTTCAGTAACATCTTTAGCATTTTTTGTTTTAACAGGGTGTACCCAAGCGTATTTTGAGAAAGTATCAATTACAGTTAATAAATATTTATAATTTTTGTTAAATGAAGAGTAATTTCCCATTTCAACTAAATCAGCTTGCCACAAATCATTAATTCCTTTTACTATAACATGTCGCCGTTTAAAATTTTTTCAAGCAGGTTTATGAAGTTCTTCTACAAGTTGTTGTTTTTGCATATTTATTCTGGTACACTTTCTAATGGGAAAATCGATTCTTCAGGTTTATGTTTTTTCTTTATTTCATCAAATAAAAATTGTTGAATATTTTCAATATTATAATTTAAACTATATAGTTTTTCACTGTGACTTGTTAACATGTCCTGATTCTTTGCAAGATCCTGACGAAATGTTTCTATTTTTATAAGATTTTCGTGTAAAGCATTGATTTCATTATCAACATACTTTTTTGTCACTGCATCATTATCATTTAAAGGATTTTCAAGATTTTCCATTCGTTTTGAATTTATATTAAAGTTTCCTTCATTTGTTAAAATAAAACCTATTCCTGGCAAACCTACAGGACCAGGAGGCCCACGTTCAGATGAAATTGTAGCATGGTGATGTCTCCGAATAGAGAAACGTCCAAACTTGTCAACGCTCATGATGTAAATAATAAATTTCACGTCTTAGAATATAAATTTATACGATAATGTCTGCTTCTCTGAGCTCCTCAATTATTGAAACTACCTCATTGTTGTGATTATTATGACCTGCATGTGTAGATGCTAATAGTAATTTCAATCTATTCACTAATTCATTTGGATCATCCCAGTATACATAATTAGATTTTTCTTTTAGTAAATGCATTAATCCAGAACCAGAATGAGATTTGAACAATCCCTTAATTAGTCTATACTTCGTACTTTTGTTTCCAGATATTTGTCCTCCGTCCTCATAATCTCGTTTATTTGCACTTGTTTGTATTATGATTTTTTTATAATTTTTGAAGTCATCGTTAGTGCATACCGTTTTATTAGGATGTTTTAAAAACAATAATTGTATCAAACCAGGTGTTAGAGAATAAAAATTTCCATCAATAACAATAGTTTTATCGTTAATATCAAAAGAAGAGTTTCCTATTTTCCAAATATTTCTATCATGATCTAAATGTGGCCCGTATTTATAATCAATATCATCTTCTTTTAATTTCATTTCTTTCAAAAATCGATTTGGCGAGTTTGAAAATGCTGGTTGTTGTAGTTGTTGTGATTCATCAAAACTTTCACCAAATGATTCCTGTGAAAAATCAGGTTGTTTAATTGTTTGAGGTGTTTCAAAGTTTTGCTCTAACTTATTGGAATATTCATGTGGTGTACTTGAGAATTCAGTTTTCAAACGTTTAGGCTTAAATGAAGTCTCACATTCTTCTTTTACTTCAGATTTAATATCCGGATAATTAGTTTTATCTACTATTTTCTTCAAAGGTTGAGTTATTGGTTTAAAAACACTTTTCAATTGTATTTCTTCTTCTGCTTTACCAGTTTTTAAAGCTTGATATTTTTTACGAATAACATTTCTTGTTTTTATAATATTCTTAATTATCTCGTTTTCCATGATAATGCTTTGAAAAACAGCTTGAACAGGTCTTTAAACAGCTCTGAAACAGCTTGAACAGGTCTTTAAACAGCTTGAACAGGTCTTTAAACAGCTTGAACAGGTCTTTAAACAGCTTGAACAGGTCTTTAAACAGCTCTGAAACAGCTTGAACAGGTCTTTAAACAGCTTGAACAGGTATTTAAACAGCTTGAACAGGTCTTTAAACAGCTTGAACAGGTCTTTAAACAGCTCTGAAACAGCTTGAACAGGTCTTTAAACAGCTTGAACAGGTCTTTAAACAGCTTGAACAGGTCTTTGAACAGCTTGAACAGGTCTTTAAACAGCTTGAACAGGTCTTTAAACAGCTCTGAAACAGCTTGAACAGGTCTTTAAACAACTTGAACAGGTCTTTAAACAGCTTGAACAGGTCTTTAAACAGCTCTGAAACAGCTTGAACAGGTCTTTAAACAGCTTGAACAGGTCTTTGAACAGCTTGAACAGGTCTTTAAACAGCTCTGAAACAGCTTGAACAGGTCTTTAAACAGCTTGAACAGGTCTTTAAACAGCTTGAACAGGTCTTTAAACAGCTCTGAAACAGCTTGAACAGGTCTTTAAACAGCTTGAACAGGTCTTTTAACAGCTCGGTAGATGAAATAATAATGATATACAACTCTTACATACGTATCTATTTATAATAATATAAAAGTATCGAATCCTTTTCTGTATCGTCCACAATCTAATAAACTATCTTTGTTTATTACTAAAAATCCGTAATTATCTTTCCAACATTTTGAACACATATCTCGAAATTTGTCATATGACATGTCGGTGTTTATATGATCATTAAAAATATGCTTTAAATTCATTTCATCTTGTTTAAAAATTACAATAAAGTTTGAGTTATCACGTATCAAATGTTTTGGAATATGTGTATAAGTCTGACATAAGTAAAAGCTATCGATATCCTTATGACGTCCCATACAAAAATATGAACGTATATTATTTTGTTTTTCGCAGGCAACATCATCAAATATGAAAATGGAGTTTCGTTTAGCCTGTTCTGGTGACATTATTTCAGTATTCTCAGAAAATGTGTTGTATCCTAATCCTTTTATTGGTGAAATCAGTTTCTTAAGATACTCATATTTTGGTTGATACAAAGATTTTGAGTATATGTAAATATTTTCAAATTTAAGACCATTCGGATGTTCAAGTAAACTCATCATTACATTTGTTTTTCCACAACTCGATGGACCCACAATAATGGCACGTACATTGTTAGGTAATAGCTTACTATGTTTAATTTTATTTGAAGTATTTGTTACAAAATCTATATTTTTCACATTTAATGTATCACGTTGTTTAATGAAACGCATATTGATAAGAACTAAAGAAAAAAACTATAAATATCCAATATATAGGTTTTCAACATCATTCTATTCATCTTTTTGTATGAGAAAACATATAAAATGATTAAATATAATCGAAAAACATTTAGTCGAACTCAAACTCGCAAAGGTAAAGGATTAGTGAATACATTAATTAATAAGTTACCAGTAGAGCTTCATCTTCCTGGTTATCAATATTGTGGACCTGGTACAAAACTACAACAACGTCTTGCTAGAGGTGATCAAGGAATTAATCATTTGGATCAAGCTTGCAAACAACACGATATATTTTATTCTAAACATAAAGACAAAAATCAACGTCATACAGCTGACAGAATATTAGGAGAAAAAGCTTGGGAAAGAGTAAAGGCAAAAGATTCAAGTATAAGTGAACGTATAAACTCTTGGTTTGTTACAAACGCAATGAAATCTAAAGTGAAATTAGGTATGGGAATCAAGAAGATGAAGAAATCAACAAATAAGAAGAAGAATAAAGCAAAAACGCGTAAAATGTTCCGAAAAGCTATTCAAAGTGCTCGTGAAATATTAAAAGCACAAAAACCAGAAGAAATGAATAATGCTATTAGAATAGCATTAACTGCAGCCAAGAACACCATAAAGGGAAAAAAGTCATCCATTGAACTACCTCGAATCATACCTGTTCCAGAAACAGGTGGTATTTTACCATTTTTAGTTCCACTTTTTGCGGGACTCTCAGCAGCAGGAGCATTATCTGGTGGTGCAGCGACTAATAGCAAAGGCAATCACTGATGCAAAACAAGCTAGAGAACAACTAGCTGAAAACCAACGACATAATAAAACTATGGAGGCAGTAGCAATGGGGAAAGGATTGCAACTTAAACCATACAGGAAAGGTCTTGGTCTTTTTTTAAATCCAAATCCAAAAAACTTTTAAGTAAGCTACCCAATAAACCTCTCAGTGAAATCGATTTAACGAGATATGGTAAAAGTATACCGCACTTTAGAGCTGTATTCATGAAAGATAAACTTCCACCAAAACCTTATAAAAATGAGTGTGGTATAGTAAATTTAGATAATTGAAGTGGACCTGGTACACATTGGGTAGCATATCAGAAAAAAGGAAATCGTGTTGAATACTTTGATAGTTATGGTAATCTGCAACCACCTCTAGAAATTGTAAAATATTTAGGAAATAATATAGAATATAATTATAATAGATATCAAAATTTCAACTCATTTAAATGTGGACATTTATGTTTAAAGTTTCTGTATAATTTTATTGATGTGAATTAGTATAAATAAATGTGTAAACATGGAACTATTATTCATTTCATTTAAAACCTTCAACATGTCAGTAACATTAACTTTAAGTGGGAATACATCTATATTAACAACTGAATACTTTCCACCCATTGATTTATCATCTGACTATCTTTGTGGTCTTGTTGATTTTCATACCTATAATTCAATACCTAATGTGGATAGTAGCAATAACTTATTTCATATAGGTAATGAAACTATTCAAATACCTGTGGGGTCTTATGAAGTTGATGACATCGCGAATTTCATTCAAAAAGAGCTCGAGAAAACGAAAACTAAGCCTACAATCAAAATACAAGCGAACAACAACACACTCAAAACAGAAATTAAAAGTTCACACAACGTCTACTTTAACAGAGAAAGAACTATTGGTCAACTGTTAGGTTTCAGTAAAAAAGAATTGGGGTCAAATACGACGCATGTGTCTGATTTACCTGTGAATATAACTAAAGTTAACGCTATACGAATTGAATGTAATCTAATAGTAGGATCATATATTAATAATATTCCAGTTCACACTCTTCATGAATTTTCTCCTGATGTAGGACCAGGGTATAAAATAACAGAAGTTCCTAAGAATGTTATATATTTACCCGTAAATGTGAAACGAATTAGTTCTGTTGAAATAAAAATTGTAGATCAAGATGGAGATTTGATTAATTTCAGAGGCGAAATAATTACAGTTAGATTACACTTGAAACCACAATAATAGAATAAGTCGTAAAGTATAAAACAAGTAGTCTGATAACTAAAGCTATTATTTCTAATGTAAGTGTCAAGTGGATAAGAACTAGATATGCTGATATTCAACAAACATAATAATAATAATAAAAACTCATTCAAAAGTGATAATATCATTAGTACACCATTACCTACTGAACAAACAACAACACAAAGTCTCTTCAACGAGACCATCATTAACAATTGAAAATAAAAAATTTTTAAAGTCATTGGGGTTTGTTTTGAAAAGCAAACATGAATGATATACTGGATATTTTAGAAGATGAAAGTATTACTAAAAAAGAATATCATACATATTCACCATTTGTAGAATCGTATAACAATAGCGATGAAATACGAATTTCTATTCAAAACCAAGATTTATACTTACTACCAAGTGAAAGTTTTATATATATTGAAGGAACATTAACTAAAAACGATGGAACTGTAATACCTGATTATAAACTAAATAATAATTCTGGGGCCTTCTTATTTGATGAAATACGATATGAATTGAATGGTGTAGAAATTGATCGTTGTCGGAATGCAGGAATCAGCAGTGTTTTAAAAAATTTCATTTCATTAAGCGAAAGTGAAAGTACAATGCTGTATAATGCAGGATGGACAGGAAATAGTACTATATTACCTACATCAGGACATTTCAATTTTTGTATACCTCTAAAAATGCTATTAGGATTTGCTGAAGACTATAAAAAAATAGTTGTTAATGTAAGACATGATCTGATTTTAATTAGAGCAAGAAATGATGCAAATGCGGTTCAAGTATCAGCTGCAGCTACTGACTATAAAATTACACTCACAAAAGTCTTATGGAAAGTACCTCATATAAATGTAGACGATAAAGAAAGACTAAAACTACTTCAAATCACTCGAAATGCGAAACCAATTCGTATTTGCTTTCGGAGTTGGGATTTATATGAATATCCGAATATTCCAAATACAAATCACATCATATGGACTATCAAAACATCTACACAACTAGAAAAACCTCGTTTTTTGATATTTGCATTACAAACCAATCGACAAAACCAAAAAGAAGCTGATGCTAGTAAATTTGATCACTGTAAACTAGCTAACGTTAAAGCTCATTTAAACTCTGAGACGTATCCATATGATAATTTAAATATACTTTTTGAACGTAATCGATATGCGTTGTTATATGATATGTATACAAAATTTCAAGAAACTTATTATGGAAGGAATTGTCAGCCGTTATTAAAATGGGATAGTTTCAAAAGTATAGCACCAATTGTTGTTATTGATTGCGCTCATCAAAATGAAACAATAAAAACAGGACCTGTTGATATTAGAATAGAGTTTGAGTTAGCAAGCAACGTCAATATTCCTAACAATACTTCAGGATTTTGTTTATTACTACATGATCGAATAATTGAGTACAATCCACTGAATGGAGAAGTTAGAAAACTGATATAAATGGGATTATAATATAGAAATTTATTTAGTATTTCAAAGAACTTGTGAGAAAAAACACATATACATATCATAAAATGTTTAATAAAATTATTATCGATGTTCAAGGTTTCAAAGACTATAATAATAAGTTTATTGTTAAAGAACTTGCTATTTCTTTCAATGCGCGTGAATTTCAAGTGTTTATTATAAAGCCACCGTTTGATTTTTCACGTTTAACAACAAAAGAGAAGAAACAAGTGAATTGGTTACATAAAAATCATCATGGTTTAACTTGGAATGAAGGATCAATATCTTTTCAAAGTGTTAAAAAATTTCTTCGATCAAATCTGAGAAATTCTAAAGTATGTGTGAAAGGTCATGAAAAACGAAAGTGGATTTGTAATATACTTGAGAATAAGATTGAAGTATACGATTTAGAAGAAGAAGAAGAATGTCCGAAATTTGCAACATTGCTTCAAAACTATCCGCATGTTCTGCGTTGTAATATCCATAAAGGATACTGTGCTTTAGAAAATGTATGTCTTCTAAGAAATTTTGTTGATGAAGAGTTCACAAAAGAAAACCTTGTACTTGAATTGTAAAGAAAGAAAGAAAAAACAAAACATGTATTATTATTTTTTAGTAATAATAAATTTATTTAATATAATTTTTTAAAAAACATTTATTTTAATTTATATCCATATTAATCCTAAAATGCCCCCAAGCATATGTGCTTACCCCATTTTCTCTTATAAATCTTTTATCATCAGAAAAACTTAAAGCTACTTTATTAATTATTTGTGTATAAATATTATGAATTTTAGATCTAAACACATACATATTATTACTATAAAATAATTTCTTTTTATACAAGCAATCTCTATAATTATTTAAACTTAAATTATTAACAACTGTCTTTTTTACACCTTTGACTTTTTTTATATCTTTTGAATCTTTAACACTTAATGAATACATTTTCGATCTTAAACCAATAAATTCAGTCATTATATTTCCATTATTTTCATCTTTCATCATACCTAATACTTTTTTATTTTTTAATGGAATATCATAAGGATTATTGAATGCATATTCAGAAGTATCAAAGTATTTATCAATATCATTTTTAATATCACTATAAAAATCTTCAGTTTGAATAGAATATATAAAAGAGTCTGTATCCATATAATTTATTAAAATGTTTTCACCATATTTCGGTTTCATATAATCATAATGAAATTTATACATATTTAATTTTGATAATTCTAAAACACAAAATCCTAAATAAATTGGCTTATCATAATAAGTATGCATTCGCTTCATTTGTATAGCAATCATGTTATCAGTGAATTGTGTAGCACTATGAAAATTAGGTCTTGCTATCAAAGCTCTAGCTCCTAATTTTCTATAATAACTATCCCATTCTGTTACAATTTTAACATCTTTTCTTTTATCAACATTTTCCATAGTTTTTCCGAATGAAGCATTATTCATTAACTTGAAAAAATTTTTATCAGACACATTTTTTGCAAGCGTACGATGATGATTATTTAAATCAATGAATCGTTTCATCCTTTTTGATTGTTTGAACTGCAAAACTCTATGAATATGTGTAACTTTAAGACCATGTTTAATACAATGTTGTAGATTTCTATAATGAATAACATATCGCTTCTTGTTTGTTAAATCTGTGATTAATTTGACATGTTTTGAATTTGAAGTAATTTTGTTTTCTGAACAAAATGGTAAGTCATTATGAATATCATGTAATACTTCAGGATATTCTAAATCAACTTCTAATATGTAACCAGTATCTGAATCTTCAGGAATATTTCTAATATCGATATTTTTATTTTCAATCCATTTAAAATCACCATAAGGAAGAGCTTGTGACATTGCCCAACCATACAAATTGTTTGCATCTACATACATTAGATATTGCGATAATTTTTTTTCGTCATAATTATCCATATATTTATTATTTGCTACAGAATGTCTATGGCAACACTGAGAAATACCACCTCTAATGCTTTTTTTAATGAAACTATGCATATTAATATCTGTTAATAATTCCAGTTCAATTTTTGTTTCCTTCAACATTGCATCCCATGATAAACCTGGAGCAGTATAATATTGACAAGGATCGAGTGAGTAAATACTTTTGCAAACTTTTCTAAAATTTTCAAATACATCAGCTAAAAGTAGTACATCTGTCTTCAAATATAATAATAAATAATCCCAAAGATTTTTACATTCAAATTTACGCCAAACCTTTCGCGCATGATTATAATCTTCGTTATTACATTCACTATTTGTCAATTTACTGCTGAAATCTTCTTGTGCTGGTAAACTTGTTTTATCTAATCGTTCCCATGAATTGATATATTCATATGGGAATATTCCTTTTCTTGTCATCAATTTAAATTTATCATCATCGCTGAACTCTGATCGAACTATTTTTAACATATCATTTGTCAAATTTTTCGCTAATGAATCTAAACTAGACTGCATGAATCTATTCGAATCTAGAAATCTCAATTCTATTGTATTCTTTTCATCAACGAAAATTCTCTTCGATAATGACACATATAGCTCCTTATTCAGAGGAATAACATTTATATCTCCATCAAAAAATGATAACTCCTTTATAAACAAATGACAATCGTATCCAGAAAAATTATGAAAAAATATTGGGAAAAATTTAGGTACGCGATATAGCAAATTACATTTTTCATGAGCTGGTCCTCTATATTTTCCAGTTAGATGACAGTGATCTCGAACTCTATCCTTATCTAAAAACTGTTTGCAAATATGACATTCTGTGCTCTCACTTTGAATTTTCATTTCATTTAGTGTTAAACGATTCATTGATTTTGAGTTTTCGATATAATTGTGATATAAATATTTTACATCTTGAATAATTGAAGATACAAATATTTTTACGCAATCTTTTTCCTTGTAAGTTCTGAATTTATTTAAATTATCATCAAAGCTGTTCTTAATATAGTATGCAAAAGCACAAGGCACATGTTCCTGTACATTTGTTGTAGATGGTGATGATGCATCTGGCATGCATGTACTAATATCCTTTAAAATACATTCAAAATCAGCATATATTACAAAAGGAACATCTAATTCTCGTTCATAATGTTCAAATTTCAAAATACTTTTTTCTTTTGTTGGCATTCTTGTCACTATTTTATTACAATCTATTCTGTGAGTATTCAAGTCGTTTTCGCAAGAAAAGTATAATAAACATGAATTACACATATAGATTTTATGCTGATAATTTGTTAACTGCTGCCTCATTAATCTGAAATTTTGAAGAAAAATTTTTTTTGTTAATAATTAAAATTTCATAATTTACACTAACACTATTACCTAGACATGTTTTTTATCCAAACGTAATGAGCCTTTTCTTCTTCTTGTATAAATAATAAATTTATATGAATTTCTTTTTCTTTAGAAGTTGAATAATATGGTCCAATAATTCTATTATCTTCTAATCCAAATACATTAATACTGATTTTTGGATTCAGCATTTCAAATTTATGAATATCAGATGTTTTTAGTGGGAACTCTAGTGTAGAAAAATCAAGATTAACACCATTTTTTAAAATTATTTTTTCAGACTTAATATTTTCAATCTGATATGATGATGATCTTTCAGAATTTTTTTCAACTGGGTTCAATGCAGATATTATAGCCCATTTAAAACAGTACTCATCCTCATTCCTTACATTTATACAAGCTTTTTTATTTTGTATAGATTTTGGAAGTGATAGGTACTGAGATCCTCGTAAGGGCTTCCATTGATTAATATTAATTTCAACATGAATAATTTTTATTAAAGTCCAACCGCTATCTCTTTCTTGAAATTCTTGCATTTTTTTATGAATTTTGTCAACCATCTCTTCATAAACTTGACTTAAATCTTCGATTTTCTGTATAATTGTCATACAAGATTGAAATGATTTAACTGAAAGTGTAATATCATCTTCGCCGTCATTTCCTTTTGTTATTTTCATATATTCACAAAATAATTCCATATTAAACTTGAATGATGAATGTTTATCGAGCAGATTTCTTAAAGCATTTAAAATATGATCTTTTGATGTATTAAAGAATTTTAAAACATCTAATACACCTTCATCTTTGTTTTCAAGCATATATGATTCAACTCTTTCTTCAAAAGCACTTTTGATTACCTTCAAATTTTCATTTAAAGGTTCAGCTGCATTTTTTTTGTGAAAATTTGTTCTTACATGATATGACCAATTCTTTTTTAAAACATCTTTTTGACATGCATCACAAAATTTTGCTGTCGCTATTGGCTCAACTGGATTTTTCACTTCAACCGTATGATTCTTTCTTAAATGAGATAATAAATTATCACTCCTTGAGAATTCCTTTTCACATACTACACAGGAAAGTTTGTCAGAATGGATCTTCTTTTTATGTTCTAATAATTTGTTTTGCCTACTGAAATGTTTTCCACAAATATCACAAACTATGCGTTCACCATGAATGCTATTAACATGTCTTTTTAAAACTGATCTTGTTGAAAAATCTTTATTACATAATTCACATGTAAACTTCATTTTTTATTATGAATTTAACTTATTTAATTTATTAAACACTTTGAAATTTCACTATGGACTGATACCGTTTCAAGAAATTGTTTCCATTTATAGACAAAAATCGTATCCCCACTCTTTTTCAACTGCTTACAAGTGCCGACAAAATTTATATACACACACACACACAAACATACATATAAAAATAATTTCACAACTTGATAAAATCCGAAATAAAAAAATTGCTTATATGTATCATATGTGCAAAAAAAAAATCAATTAGAAAGACCGAACCAGAATTTCTTTTTATAAAAGTTGCAAAATTTAAACTTTTTTTTTTTTCTTGAATTATCACGTCAGGGCCCGGGTTCAAATCTCATCAACATCACAACTATTTCACAATCTTTTTTTTTTTCTTATCACACAAATGAATAAAAATATTATACATACAAATTTTTCCATTTTTATTTGCGGGTTCAAATCTAATCACAACTATTTCACAATCTTTTTTTTTTTTTTCTTCTAATAACATACGAACTAAAATTCGTCATACCTATATAGACACAACATAATCGCCATATATTAAGATTCCCTGTGGCTCAATGATATATGCTACGGACTATCATGCCACAGGTCTCAGGTTCGCATCCATCCCACCGACATCACATTTTTTTTCATTTTTTCTTCATCTCAAACAACAACAAAACAACAACACATTCTTTTACACACACCAAAAAAGCACAAAAGCTCATGACGTCATCCAAAAAAAGCTGTGCACAAAAAAGCTGTGCACAAAAACCTCCTTGAGTTAGAGTCGCTATATATACTCTACTGTTCTACGCCACGTTTAATCATCAATTCTCACTCATCGTGAATAAAATTAAAACCGAAGATTATAGCCCAGAAACCATTAATGTACTCGTTGAAACATATCGTAACAGAGCTTTGGATGTTTCTGTAAGAGGACTACTCAGTCCGAGATCTCCAAAATGCTTATGATACAGAAGCCTATGCATCTTGTTTAGAGATTCAAAATTTGAATTTTAGAAACCTTTCGATACATAAAAAAAGCCTCAATAATATCGTAACCACTCCCATCAATCAAATGTCCTCAATTAAAAGTTTACAAACATATTCAAACAAACCTTTTAACCAATTACCGTTACAACATAAAAATTTAGCTTATAATATTCAACACCAACAACATTTTAGACCACCACCCAGACCTTCTCAACCCAAACCACCCACACCAATGGATATAGATTGTTCCATACGAACCAGAATGGTAAATTACATGAATCGCCCAGCAGACCATGGTAATAACACAGGAATAAAAAGAGAAAATGATTCAAGTGATTACACCTGTAAGCAACAAAGAATCTTTAATATCGAGAGACAGGAAAACGAACCTGAGAATGACACCACTGAATATTACGAAGATAATGTGACGTATGCCGAAGAGGAACAAGAGGAAAATCCTGAACTAAATTTTATGACGGGAGCCTCTCTAGCATACCTTACACAAAATACAAAACTAGGAATAATGACCTCCTAAAATTTCTCATCGACACAGGAGCCAATAAAAATTCCATAAAGCCAGAACTAGCCTTACATGCTACCCCCACAAGAAAACCTTTTAAAATAAAATCTGCCGAAGGTGACATTGAGATTAATAGAAAAATCAGCGTGGAATTTTTCAAAAGTATTGGAAATGATACTGTAATAGAATTTTTTGTTCTACCAGGATTAAAAACGTTTGACGGAATTGTAGGCGACGACACAATATTAACAGGAAAAACAACATTTTAAAAATATCTCCCAACATTTAAATTCCATTAAAAGAAAAAACACCTTTCAGGTAAATAACATAGAAATTAGAGAGGTACTTGAAAAAGGAGTCTAAAGAAAAAATTAAGGTATTACTTGGAAAATTCAACTCATTATTTGGAAGTATAAACAACCGAGAAATCATAGATACGAATGTGAAAGCAGAAATCAGAACAACAACTGATGAACCAATCTACACCAAATTTTACACTTACCCGGTAAATATGAGGGCTGAAGTTGAAGAGCAGATTAAAAAACTCCTAGGAGATGGTATCATAAGGCCTTTAAAAAGTCCCTATAATTCACCGATTTGGGTCGTAGAGAAGAAATTAGATGCTTCAAGAAAAAAAAAGTATAGAATTGTTATAGACTTTAAAAGATTGAATGCAGTCACGATTGCAGATACCTATCCCATACCAGATATTTCAAACACAATTACAAGCCTCGGCAATTCGAAGTACTTCACCACGATAGAACTCACATCAGGTTTTCATCAAACAAAAATGAAAGAAAGTGATATTCCTAAAACAGCCTTTGCCACAATGAACGGTAAGTACGAATTTACTAGATCACCATTTGGCCTGAGAAACGCTCCATCCATCTTCCAGAGAATGATCGACGATGTTTTGAAGGAATATATTTGCAAAATCTGTTATGTGTACATAGACGACATTATCATTTTCGGAGGAAATTCAGAAGATCAGCACTTAAAAAATGTCGAAAAATTTTTTCAAAAACTTGAAGCTGCAAATTTACGTGTTAATTTAGATAAAACGAAATTCCTAAAAACTAAAACGGAATTTTTAGGTTATATAATAACTAATAAAGGAATTAGACCAGACCCTAAAAAAGGTACTTGCTATCCATAAAATTAGACCACCAGAAAACCTCAAGGAACTGAAAGGATTTTTAGGACTTACATCGTATTATAGGCGTTTTATTAGTGACTTTGCCAAAATAGCCAAATCATTGACAAATCTCACAAGAGGCCAAAATGCTCAAGTCAAGGCTAACCAATTTAAAAAGGTCAAAATAAATTTGAATGAGACAGAATTACAATCTTTTAGAAACCTAAAAGAATTACTATCATCGTCAGAAATATTAATTTTTCCAGATTTTGAGAAACCCCTTCTGCTCGCTACTGACGCACCAGATCACGCAATAAGAGCAGTCCTTTCTCAACGAGAAATTGGAAAGGACCGACCCATAGCCTATATATCCAGGTCATTAAACACAACAGAGGAAAATTACGCCACCAATGAAAAAGAATTATTGGCAATCATTTGGGCTCTTGACAACCTGAGAAATTACCTGTATGGAGCGAAAAAAATCAAAATATTAGCCACTAACATTCACGCTTTGCAACACGAACAACAATGCAAAGTTGAAAAGATGGAAGAATATAAATACGAGCTCATTTACAAACCAGGAAAAACAAATCATGTTGTGGACGCTCTGTCCAGACTGGAATTAGACGCCAATATCTTGACACCATCCGATTCTAGTACCGTTCACAACGTAGATGCCTCACCCTACTTACCAGAGACATTACATAAGCCTCCCAAAAATAAATAAAGAAAGGTTAATACAAGTTTTAAAAAAGACACTTCCCACCTTAATAAATGGACTGAAAATCCCTGAAAAATACATACAGACCCTACAAGAAGTATTGAAGGATCATTTTTCGACCTTTAAAATACGTATAACACAAAGAATAGTTCAAGACGTCAATAACGAAGAACAAAAATTCTTAATAATTCAAAACGAACATAAAAGGGGCACATAGAAATCATAATGAGAATAAAGAACAGATTCTCGAAAAGCATTATTTCTCTCGAATGGCGAGCCTCATAAAAAAATACACGCAAAACTGTGAAATTTGCAACACCAATAAAAACGATAGACACCCTAACAAACCAGAACTCCAAGAAACTCCAATACCAACTTATCCTTCAGAAATTTTACATATGGACATTATCGAAATTAAAGGTGAAAAATTTATTACTTGTGTTGACAAATTCTCGAAATTTTCAAAATTTTTTCACATAAAAGATAAATCTGTCTTACATGTGAGAGACAAGTTAATTAAGGCGTTAAACTATTTTACAGTACCAAAAATCCTCGTAATGGACAATGAAAAAAGTTTTATCAGCCCTAGTGCCACCGATAATAATTTGAGAACGCTAGGTGTCGAAATTTGTACAACACCGTCGCAAAAAAGTGAAGTAAACGGGAGCATCGAAAAAGTACATAGAAATAGTAAGATGTCTCCAAAACGAGTACAAAGAACTTACATTAAAAGAACTAATTAACATAGCCGTAGACAGATATAATAATACAATACATACACTATGTCACCAAGAAAAAACCCAGCGACATATTTTTTGGAAGACTACAAAGAATTAATTACCAGGGACTAACTGATTTTAAAACAAAAGTGCACGAAAATCTCATAGAACAAATAAAGAAAAATCAGAAAGCCAAAATTAATAGGGAAAAACTAAAAAGAGATGTGCCAAAAACATACAATCCCGGAGAAACTGTGTACGTTGAAGTAAAACAAATTCAAGGAAAAAATAAACCGAAATTTTAAAAGGAAACCGTCGCTGCCAACAATAGGGTAACAGTCACTACTACATCAGGCAGACGAGTTCATAAGTCACAAATAAAAAACCTAACAACGTAATTTACTTTCTTTCTTTTTTTTCAGTAACGAAGTATGGACATTAACAAACTCACTCAACATCTACGAATATAACACTCCTATTGTGACCATAAACCATGGAAAAGGACGAATTATAAACGGAAATTTTAATTTTATCCACGTCATAGACCTAACAAATTACAAACAAATTATATCCAGAATACAACCACTCATTCACCAAACTCATGAGAGAAGTATGCTTAAACCCCAATTAATTCACCAAATAACACAAATTAAAAAACTGCTAGCTGAATTCAAAGGGCAAACAACGAGACAAAAACGTTCAACTAACTGGATAGGCACAGCATGGAAATGGATAACACGATCTCCAGATGCTACTGATTAGGACAAAATCTTGGAAAGTCAAAACGAAATCACTGAAAACAATAATCAACAATATAAAATTAATAATAACTTGATGGGCACAGTTCACCAAACGCTAGAAGAATACAACAAAGTAATCTGCCATCTGGAAGAAGATGATGAAGAAAAACAACTCAAGTAACCTTTAATCGACTAGCCATAATTAAGGAGGTAATAAAAGAAATTATACGAGGAGCACAATTGGCTAAAGCAGGGATAATTAACACTAATTTACTTACTAAGGAAGAAATTAGTCATTTAACAGCAGAAATAGAAACATTCCCATATTCAAATGAAGTAGAAGCTATAGAATACGTAAAACCTATCATAACTTCGGAAAACTCTACAATTCTGTGCGTAGTGTCAATACCAAAAACAAACACAAATAATTACGACCATACTGTAATAAGATCTACAACGAAGAACGAAAAACAAATACACCTGCAATATAAAGAACTGTTAACAAGCAAGGATGAAATATTTGGAATCATTGAGAAATGTGACGTTTTAAAACAAACAATTTTATGCAGAAATACACAAATACAAAAACTGAAAGAAGATCACTGCATCAGCCAATTAATAAGAGGATTAAATGCGAGATGTAAATATCAAATTAACAATAATAGCCAAATAGAAGCCTCAAATGAAAACATCATTTTTCTTAACAATTTCAATGGAGTAGTAACTTATAATAACACTAATAATAATAAACACCTAAAAGGAAATTTTTTACTACAACACGACAACGAAACAATAAAAATCAACGGAATAACTTAAATATTAAAAAGAGTTATTTTCTGATGATTCAATCAATTTTATTATAAAAATTAAAATATAAAAAATTGACATTAAAAATATTTCTTTTTTGATGATTCAGTCAATTTTATTGTAAAAATTAAAATATAAAAAATTAACAATTGAAATACTTTTTTGATGACTTAAGCAATTTTATTATAACAAAAAACAATTACTGAAAATGCTAAATTAACAATTTATAACCAATTTATTATTGTAATCGAGTTGTAATTAAAATTAAGCGAAAAATGTAAATTTAGTCTTAAGTTAGATTTAAAATAAACTAGACTCAATTAAGAATCAAGTGTTCTTCTTTTCTCAAAATTATTTAAAAAATATTTTTAACTTAAAATATCTATGAATATCTAGAATATCTAGGGTATCATACGTCCATCATCATCGAGTTACATTTCACCAAAAGTATTAACAAAGAAAAAAGATGGTAGTGAGAGATTCTGCATTGATTTTCGACAGATAAATAAATCAACCATAAAGCAGAAGTTTCCAATGCCAGTGGTAGAAGAAGTGTTGTCATTGCTTTCTGAATGTAACTATTTCAAGAAATTGGATTTTGCTTCAGGTTATCACCAGATAGGAGTTGACGAAAGCAGCAAGAAGTATACGGCTTTTTGGACATCAACTGGTTGTTTCGAATTTAATAAGATGCTATTTGGTTTGGTGAATGCACCAGCAGTGTTTTAAAATGTGATGAACATCGTGTTGTAGAAAATTGGACCAGATAAGGTAGCTGTAAATTATTTAGACGATATATTGATATCTAGTAAGACTGTAAAGGAAGGTATAGTGAAACTTAGGAGAGTTTTAGAAGTTTTAGGAGACTACGGACTTACCTTGAAACTGAGTAAATGTTCTTTCTTGAAGAAAGAAATGAACTTTCTTGGACATCAAATTCATCCTCGTGAAATTCGTCCAGGGAAAATCAAAATGAAAGCTATTACCGAATTTGCAACACCAACAAATGAACATGAGGTACGACAGTTCTTGGCCTGGTGGGCTACTTTTGTAAATTTTTTTCATAACTATGCTCTCATCGCCAAACCATTAACCGATTTAACCAAGAAAGATGTACAATTTGAATGGGGAACTAATCAAGAAACATCATTTGAAAGATTAAAAAAGATTTTGTGTGACGAACCAGTACTAGCATTATACAACCCAAATGCTGAGCATCGTGTTCATACTGATGCGAGTTGTATAGGGTTGGCTGGTATACTATTACAACATGGTATAATGACATTTCTTAGGTAGGATTATTCTTCTTCTTGATTCGCCATAACTAATGATTGAAACGTCATCGTTTGTACTCTTGCAATAGGTGTTATTTACGTTATTTGTTCTTGTTGATACTTTGTGAATTTTAATAAAATAATGGTTTGGTAGTATAAAAGGTTGTAAAAATAATTCAAAAAAAAAACATCAGAAGATCATATAAAGTTTCATAACTTTCCCTTAAATAGTGATCTGTGTGAAACATGGATTATTAGTTGCGATAAAAACGTTAATGTAAAAAATGCGAAAGTGTGTAGTGTTCATTTCACGGAAAATGATTATAGTTTGAAAGATAGACTCTTGAATACACCTATCCAAAAAAGACATTTAAATCCTGAAGCTATTCCTACACAGGAGATGCCAATAAAAATTTCAGAATCCGGCTAAATCTAGCCGGTTTAGCCGGAGAAAAATTACTTCAAAAAAGCTAAAAAAAACAGCTAACAATTATTTGCCCATTTCCTGCTAAAAAACAGGCTATTACATATATTTTATTGAAACAAACTGGGTAATGTGAAATTTTTGAACTCGTGGTGTTTGTCTTGCATATTATTGATTATATAAGGAGTAAAAATGTTAAGGAAGCAAAAGGTTTCTCTATAAAAAAATAAATTCGAATGAAATTAAATTCATTAATTCACTTTATTTGAATTGATATATACTTGATTTATTAATTGAAGTCAGTATTGTGCTTATGGAGGCAGTTCCCGATGAGTTTTTTGCCCTTGGTAATATTTAATTTCAAAGATTTCCCTCGATTGAAATTGAGAACTGATCACCCCACACACGAAACAGATTTATACAAACGAAATGTAAAAGAGTATAGAAAAGTATGCTTATCTTGGCTGTACTGACTTCAATTAATAAATCAAGTATAGTAATTTAAAAACAAAATAAAAAAACAGGATAAAAATTTCACAAAAATCAAAATAAAAAAAACCTAACAAAAAACAAAAGAACGTTATCAAAATCAGTCATGTAACTTTTAATAGCATATAAAAGGATTAGAAAAGCAATGTGATTTATGTGATGTGATTAATATCGATTCAATACTTCAAAATTTTCAACACTCGAAATGTTGTTAAGTTATATTTTCGAAATAACTTTGATAATTGAAAATTTAAACATATATTTTAGCCGCGGCCAAATGTCATTTTAGCCGCGGCTAAAATTGCCTAGCCGGAAAGAAAAATAAAATCCATCTAAATCATCTTGTTTCCGGCTAAATATAGCCGGAAAACGGCTAAGTTGGCATCTATGCCTACACTTGTTTTGCCAGAAAAACGAGAAATCAGTAAAAAAAACTGTGAGAATAGAAAAAAGAATGCAAAAAAAGTTGGTATCAGATTTGATGAGTAATTTTGAGTAAGTACACTTATTTATTGTATTACGATTCTCACTTCAACATTGGTTCTAACTTTTTCTTGTATAGATTTCAAAATAAACAGGTAGAAAAACTGAATTCTGATTGTGAAGAGCGAAATAGTGGTGATGAAATAAATACACGTAGCATTCATGTCCAAACTGAGTAAATATTATATTTTTTATTTTATACAGATAAAAAATAATTGAATATTTTTATACAGAGGTGTCTTGAACTGCATTGCTTTTATTGAAAATTATGCATTAAAAAGACAATTAATAGAAGCCAAGCAGAAAATTTTGGCACTAGAATGCATTATAGAAAAATAGAAAAAAGAAATAGACCAATTTGAAAAATCAGTAAATAAAATACTAACAAAAACTCAAATAGAAAAATTAAAAAATCCTGGAAAAGTCAAACGTGGAATTTGGATGAAATATCTTCATCTAGTTGTTTATATTCCGCAGGACCGCGCTCTTACAGATATTTGTATAAACGAGAATATCCGTTACCTTCGTTGAGCACTTTAAAAAAATGGTCAGCAAAACTTGATGTACAGCCAGGTGTTCTCACACAAATTTTAAAATTAATGAAAGAAAAAAATTTCGATGAGAAGCAAAAACTTTGTGTACTTTCTTTCGACGAAATGAGCATTAAATCAAATTTTGAATATGATAAAACAAGTGACACAATAGTCAGCCCTTCAAATTATGTACAAGTCGTTTTTGCAAGGGGTATATTTGAAAAATGGAAGCAACCTGTATTATACGCTTACGACTGCTCAATGAAAAAACATATTTTAGAAAAAATTATTATTGAATTACACAAAGTCGGATATACCGTAGTGGCAATTATTTCAGATATGGGTTCCGGATATCAAAAACTATGGAAGGAGCTGGATGTTGGAATTTTGAAGACTTCTCTCAAAAATCCTGCAGATCCTTTTAAAAACATTTATACGTTTGCGGATGTTCCGCATTTAATAAAACTTATAAGAAATCATTTTCTTGATCAAGGTTTCGTTATAAATAACAAGCTAGTAACTGCTGAACCTATCAGAGAAATATTACACCACAGCTCAGCAGTGAAGACGATTTTTAAATCGTTTAAATAATTTTTAAATTATGAACAAAATAACTAACATTCATTTAGAAGTATCAGGACCAGCAAGACAAAAAGTAAAATTAGCCACTCAATTACTATCTCATTCTGTTTCTTACAGTTTAAAAAGATATTATGAACTTGGTAAATTAATTTCTGATAACGTTTGTGAGTGCGCTGATTTTATTAAGCTAATCAACGATTGGTTCGATACATTTAATTCAAAAGTTCCTGAAATTGATTCAAGAAACAGAATGGAAGCTTACGGTTTGGCACTACAGGAACAAAATATTATTCTTAATAAAGTTGATGAATTGATGTTAGGACTAAGAGTCAAGGGAAAAAACACCATTCTCCCCTTTTAAAAGGGGATTCTTATTAATAACAATTCATTAAGAAAACTTTTGAGTTACCTAAATGAAAATTATAACTTTAAGTATATTTTAACCAACAGATTGAACCAAGATGTTTTAGAAAACTTCTTGATAATGTTAGAAGAAAACAGACTTGATGAAAACGATGAAGAAATAAATTTGATTGATACAACAGAAAATAATAATTTTAATGAAATGCATTTAGATGCATTGGAAAATTTTGCAGGGTATTTAATAAAAAGATTAAAAACAAAAATTGATTTAGATTCATCAATAAGTAAAACTAATCATTCGTTATCTTGGGTTGATGCATTATCTGAGGGTGGTCTCATTAAACCAACTGAAACTTTTATGTCTTTTATAGTAGAATTAGAAAAAGTTTTCATTAATCGAAAAGATAACATTTTAAAGTACAAGAAAGTAATGAAACATTTTTTAGAAGCATCAAATAATGTTAATGTAGATATAAGATTTAAACAATTATTTTTTAGGAGTAGAATTTATTTTTTAATTAAACAGATGAATATAAACAAAAGAAAACAAAATATAATCAATGTAGAAAACAAAATTAAAAAACTGAAAAAAATTATAACGTAATAATTTCTTTTTATTATAAATTTCCTTACAGCACAATTTTCTAAGTACAAGCAAAGATTATAAAATTTATAATCTCTGGTACAAACGATGACGTCACCAAAATGAAATGTCATTTAAGTAGCTAACCTATTAATTAATTTTAACCATGCTATCACAGAAAGATGCAAACGACTCATGAGTCATGGCATCCGGTTATTTATTATAGTAGACGTACCACTGAAACCGAACCCACGTATCATTCATACGAATTAGAAATTTTGGCAATCGTTGAAACACTTGAAAGATTTCGCATTTATTTACTTGGTAAAGATTTCGAAATTGTCACAGATTGTGAAGCTATCGTATCAACAAGCAACAAAGCAAACATTGTTCCACGAGTCGCTAGATGGTGGTTAAGGTTGCAAGAATTTAGCTTCAAAGTCATTCACCAGTCTGGTAAAAGCGCACAACATGTCGACACCTTAAGTCGACAACCGGTTGAATCTTCCCACGAAATCGAAAAAACGAATATAGACGTCATGAAAGTTGATATTAATTTTGACGATTGGCTCCATCCATCTAGCAAGATCCATCCAAATGCAAGATAATAGTATGAAAAATTTAGTAAATATTTTAAATGACACGAATCACCTGGAACACGAAAATAAATAATTAAACAAAGTTTTTAGTACCAACAAAGAATATACGTTGGCGGGTGCTAAAAGCATGTCACGATGATGTTGGTCATCTGGGTATGGAGAAAACACTGAACAGACTGGAAGAAAATTTCTGGTTTCCTGAAATGAGGCAATATACTGGAAAGTATATAGATTCGTGTGTTAGATGTGCATATAACAAACGGAAGGGTGGTCAAAGAGAAAATGAACTACATCCAATCGAAAGGAAAGTGTAGCTGTGCCTTTCCACACTATCAACGTAGACCATCTTGGGCCATTTACGAAAGGTCATGGAGCGACTACACATGTGTTAGCACTCATCGATAATTTTACAAAATTTTGTATTCTACGTGCGGTAAAAACAACAAGTACTAATAACACAATAAAGGTTTTACAAGAAGCGTTCAACTACTTTATTCATGTCCAATAAGGATTATTACAGATCGAGGAACTGCTTTTACTTCGAAACAGTTTAAAGAATTCTATAATTTCAACAAATATTCAATATGTGAAAGCTCCTACTAGAACACCCAGAGCTAACGGACAAGTTGAGAGGCTCAACAGGATTATCCTCACATCACTGAAATGTATGCATGAAGATTCTAAAGGACTTGATTGGGCAACACATTTGAGAAGCTTACAATGGGGACTCAACTCATCCAAAATTCAACCATAAAAATGACACCGTACAAGTTGATGTTTAATTTCAAATCTCGTGAGTCGTGAATCGTGATACACTTAAAAATGAGCTTTTGTTAGCCTTACATTTCGATGATATCATTAGTCCAAAAAAACTAGAAGAGAAGCGTAATGAAGCAGAAAAGAGAATTCGTGATGTACATTGTACAATACAACGTATGCAGAAGATAAGATATGATCGGGTTCATCGGTCTCTAATTCAATACAAGGCGAACGATACTTGTTGAGTTTGAACCTACATCTGCAGGTGAATCTCGAAAACTGGAGGGCTACAAAGGCCCTTACCTTATCACTCAAGTTTTGCCAAACGACCGATATGTAATAAAAAGTCTGCCTGGTCTACAACTATCTCACGTAAGTATAAATCAGTTTTCCCATCCGATAAGTTGAAGCTATATCAACACGAACTCGATGACGAAATGGATATTGAGGGTGAAAGTGACGAAGATGTGGGTGATCTGATCATCTTGAGGACAAAATGTAGTTAGGGTGGCCAAACTGTGAGGTGGAGGTGAAAAGTAGTTGTGCTGATGTGCTGAATAGCGAGGAGGAAAGGAGAGAGAAATAAAATGGTGGCGTTTGTTTGTTGAATGGAGTCGTGAAGTACAGTCGTAATTTTGGGTTGTGTTGAATAAAAGAAGGAATAATTTGTATTTGATTGAGATTGTGTGTTTTATTTCATTAATTATGGTTTTTTTTATAGTATATTTGACAATTCGAACTTTACATATGTGTATCATATATCTTAGTTTTTGTAATTTGGGAGAAAAATGTATACCTACATTTTTTTCAAATTTTAAAATATAGGGTATATTTCCAATCCCTATTTGGCCGTTTAAATAAAACAATCTATTATTACTAATATTACTTTTCTTTATTTAATTTAATAGGCAACCGCACACAGCTAATATTCCACTTTATTATTCCTTTATTAATCAGCAACCGGCACACAGCACATGTTACTACTATTAATATTAACAAGCAACCGCACACAGCTAATGTTACTTCTTCAATTGTTGCTTTAACTCTAATCTCTCAGCATTTCAGCAGACAGTAAAATATTTTTCTTTATCCCAATTCCCATCCTATTCCTTTTAGCTGAATATAGTTAACCTGTTGACTGTGTTTATACATGTCTTACAATACATGTCTTACAGCTCGGCCATCCTGACACAAATTCGACTTCGAATTTTAAATTTAATTTACAAAACAAATTCTTAAATTGCTAAATTTACATCATTCATATAATTCATTTTTTTATTTTCATATTGCAAAAATCATATTAAACCAATATTTTTTTTTTTTTTTTTTTTTTTTTTAAACTTAATTTATTTAAACCAATCTAGTGCTTTAAATTTATCCAGGGCCTTATTCTGGATACATCAAATATACCTTCAAAAGCTTTTTGTGTCACTTGAAAACCTTCAATGTCTTTAAGAATATAACGATCTTTACCTAGAACTTGTGAAATTACATATGGACCCTTATATTTTGGGATCAACTTTTTACTTGAACCAATAGTTGTATCGATATTTGTTATCACCCGGTTTATAAATTTTTGGTTTTTTCCGTTTCTTATTGAAATAATTTTCATTATAAACTTGATTTTTTTGAATAATTATTGAAGCTTTATTTCTTACAATCTTTGAGTTTTCTAAATATTCTTTTATCTTATCATACACTTCTCCTTTTTGCCTAACGCCGAATAGAAGTTTTGATGGACACTCATTTGTACTTTTACTGCAAGTATTATTAAGCACAAATTCTACTGTGGGTAAAACCTCAACCCAAAATTTTTTGTTTTCTTTGTTAGTTACTTTAGAAATCATAGGACCTATTATTCTATTTATTCTTTCTACTTGTCCGTTTGCTTTCAGAGAACCACTAGCTACAATAATATGTTCGATATTATTTTCCTTGCAAAAATCTTTAAATCTAGCTGATGTGAAACAAGATCCACGGTCACTAACTAACTTTACCGGACGACTATATTGAGAAAAATAGTTTTCTAAACATTTAATAGTTTCATTTGTATTTGGAATGGTTTTTGGAAACAGTTTCACAAATTTTGTAAATCCATCAATGATAACCAAAATATACTTTTTCTTATGTCAGGATTCTAAAGGACCATAATAGTCGATGTGAATCATTTCAAAAGGCAAACTTCCTTTTGGAATCGAATGCAAAAACCCTTCTACCCTACCCGAAACACTGTTAAAAGTTATACATTTTGGACAGTTCTTTATATACAACTCAGTTTTTTCTTTTAAATTTGGAAACCAATATGTCCTTTTTATTATTTCAGCAGTTTTTTCTAAACCTACATGGCCAAAATTGTCATGAGAATTTTTTATAATTTGTATTTCCATAGAAGATGGAAGATAAAAACGAATTCTTTCTTTATCAATTTTTCGATAAATTAATTTCTTAACTCAAATAGAGAATGTTCTCTTTTTTCGAGTGTTTTTCGTAATTGTTCAAGAGATTGATCTTGATTCTGACAAATAGCCATTGTTTGTTCGAAAGAGTTTTCTTCAAGTACAAAAATTGACTGAATTCGGCTTAAAGCATCTACATGCTGCATACGCCGACCCTCTCGATGTTCTACCTTGTAATCGAATGATCTCTCAAATTTTGTGGCATAGGATAATCCTGAATAGCTTTAATATTATCATGATTGGGTCGTACACCCTTCCCATCTATAGTATAACCCAAATAGTCAATTTTGTCACATAAAAACTTGCACTTTGAGACATTCATTTCTAACATATTCTCAGCAAGAATTTTAAAAACCATTTTTAAAATTTTAAAATGCTCATTTATATCTATTGATGCTATCAATATATAATCTATGTATATAACAACTGAACCAGAATCTATTAATGGTTTGAAAATTTTTTCAAAATATCTTTGAAAAACTGCAGGAGCATTTTTGAGTCCGAAAGGCATCTTTAAGTACTCAAATTGTCCAAACTGAGTTATGAAACTAGTGAATTTAATAGAATCTTCATGAATCGAAACATGATGAAAACCGCTTTTTAAATCAATTAAAGAGAAAATATTTTTATAACATAATTTATCAATTAAATCTTCAATTATGGGCAACGGATAGTTATCGCGAAATGTAATTTTGTTCAAATTTCTATAATCTATGCAAAGCCTATAGTCCATTTTATTCTTTTTATTTATAAGTAGGTACTATTGGAGAACAGTAGGGTGAACTACTCTCACGTATGACATTCTTTTTAAGAAGATCGTTCAAAATAATTTGCAATGCGTCACGTTCAACAAATGACATTCTACGAGGTTTAGCACTTATATATTCATTTTTTTCTAAATTTATTTTAAATTCATATTTTGTCTTAGGTTCTTTGATTGCACTAAATTGCTTTAAATAATTTTCATATAATTTGTATATTTCTGTCTGATATTTAATTAAAACATTATCATTAAAACTTAAAACAAATTCTTTTTCCTGTTTATCTTGTATGTTAATACATATTTAATATTTCTTTTTCAAAATTTTCTGAATTTTCAAATCTTATCTTAGCACCTAGTACATTAAGAAAATCTCTACCTAGTATAATATCAGAATTCATGGTGTTATTATCAACTACATATAAATTTATGTATTTAATTTCATCAAAAAATTTAATATAACCATTATATTTTCCAATAATCTTTAATCTAGAATTATTAATACCAAAAAAATTAGTTAAGTTATTAAAGTTTCTTTCAAAAGTTTTCAAAATTTTTTCTTTAATAATTGAAATAGCGCTACCTGTATCTAAAAGTGCTTGTACTTTTATCTGTTCTACATTACCTTTTACATCTTGTACAAATACTCCTACATTTTGTAAAAATTCATCTGTACCTTCTTCGATCGATGCTATTCCAGCATTAGTAACACTTCTATTTATTTCTGCAGGTGGAAACTTCTTATAATGTTGAGAACAATTTTTCTTTTGATGTTCTGTAGAACCACATGAATAACAGGCACCCCGTTGAATTTTTGGTTGTTTACAGTAATCTGAAGTATGACCCATTTTATTACAATTGTAGCATTTTCTCACACTAACATTTGTGTTTATTGTTTTAAATTTATCAGAATATTTATTTTCTTTTGAAATAGATGAAAGTGATTGTAGTAAATCTTCTTTGTTTTTAAAATTCTGCATTCTTGCTTGATTTATAAGCATTCGATCTCCTAGTCCTTCAATAACTGCTTCTATTAATTCTTCCTCACTCAACTTCAAGTTATTTGCTAGACATAATTTTTCGTGATATAATCAGTAAATTTTTCATTTGCTTTCCATACACGATATTCAAATAATTTTCTCAATTGAGCTGTATTAATTTGTGTATTAAATGTTGCTTTTATATTATCCATAATTTCGTTGAAATTCATTTGAATATGTTGAGCAGACGAATGAAACCATCGAAGAGCTTTATCTTTTAATTTACCTACAATAATCACCTTCATTTCCTCATCTGTAATTTTATAAATATTCTTTACATTTTTTATTTGATCATTCCACACCATAAAGTTATCACTTTCACCACTAAAATTGTTTATTAAATCAATGAAATTACTTCTTGGAATTCTTTCATGCATTGAACTTGAACTTGAAATATCTATTTCTAAAAGTCGTTTTTCTCTAGCCAATATTATTGACAATTTCTCTTTTTAACAAATCTAATTCTTTCTTATGATGATCTGGCAACGCTGTGTTTTTCTCATATGTTCCACTTATGCCAGATGAAGCGAATTGGAAAAATTGAGAATTGGAACCTATGAAATGTGTATCATTATCATTACCTATCGTTCCTTCTTCCTCCATTTCACATGTTACATCATCTTGTCCACCATGACACCTCTTTTCAGAATTCATACCTATTGATGAAAACTTTTTACCTTCATCGTTCAGCAGCAAACCGCCATTTTGAGAATTAGATGCTTGGTGTTCTATGCATTCCTTTAAACGATTATACAGGTCTTGCTTCTTTCCAACTTCTGATACACCAAATAATTTTAACTCTAGTTTTAAAAACTTTTAGTTTTTTAAGTGTATACTCCTTATATGATTTCATAATTATAATTTTTCTTAAAAAAAATTTATTAAATTTAACAGAAACCAGACGTATTCCGTATCCTACTTCTGATATATTATAGGGTATATTTCCAATCCCTATTTGGCCGTTTAAATAAAACAATCGATTATTACTAATATTACACTTTTCTTTATTTAATTTAATAGGCAACCGCACACAGCTAATATTCCACTTTATTATTCCTTTATTAATCAGCAACCGGCACACCACATCATAGCATATAGAATAATAGCAGACAAAGTATGAATATCCAACCAAAGTAAAGCAGGAGGTATATATACACTCATGAAATAAGAAACTGAATTTTTTTTATTTTTTTTAAATTCAATTAGTGGAAATGAAATGTAAATATTTCACATTTTTCTAAACGGAAATTTCAATTAGTTAAAATGAGACAGACTGACATACACAAACGACAATATTTTTCGTTTTATTTTTCAGGTCACTGAATTAAATGTACATGTTAAATTGCTGATAAATAATAGGTCACTGAATATAATTTAACCAAATTTAACATATGTTCATAACATATGTTTTTTTTTAGGGTAGCCATACACAAGAATTATGAAATAAAATTTTTTGAAATGTTTGTCCGTTAGATGGTGTTGTTATTATCATACTCTATATAATTATATAGTATATATTTTTACAAATATAATTATATATTTTATATATTAATATTCACATTATATGAGTAGTATAATTTACAGAACAATGTAAAACGTAAATTACAAATTTGAATTTTTTAATGTACTACCCACAAATGTATTCATTCGGTAGCACTAAATTATTAATTTTAAACCGCTGAATTCATACAATCATTCAACTTCATTGTTAATAAATTCAAATTCGAATTTAAAAACGGCAGAAAAATTTTTTTATAAAAAATTATGATTATACATATGTACCTACTTTCTATTAATAAATAAAAATTAAGGAGAGATTTTTATTATATAAAACTTCTAATAAATATTATTAATTTTATTTTGAGTTTTTTTTACGTTGAAAAAAGTTTTAAAGTATACTTTCAGATTATAGATATTAGATATTTATTTCAATTCAATCTAGAACTCAAGTTTGTATAAATAAAAAACATAACTTTGAATTCTAGATCAAGGTGGTGTGGAAATAGCTTCCTTTAAAATAAAATTTTCATTATTTATCTTTAAAAAGCATCACCAGATTTGTTACAAGTTACAAGAAAAGTAACAAGAAATTTGTTATTTTCAACCTTTTCTATAAAAGGTTAAACTTGTATAAAATTTAAGTCTTTTTTCATTTCCTAAAATAATAATTGTAGAAAAAATGACGTTATTATTTGTTGACGATTATTATTATGATTTAATAAATATTCCTTAATACTTGTACCACAATAAATTGAATGTCGTTTTTCAGTTTTTTTTTTCACATTATTATTAATAAGATTTAATTTTTGTAAATAAAATTTATTAATGAATTATAATTTAAATTATCAACTTTTTTTATATTATTATTATTATGATTTTGTACTGATTGTGATGATATTGATGATAAATTATTATTTTTATTCACTTTGTTTCAATATTATTTATTATTGTTATTAAAATTTACATACCTACCCTACCTATAATCATGGTCAATTTGACGTTTAACATCTGATTCATAGAAGGCTGAATGCTGAATTGAAAAAAAAAATTTGAAAATTGAAGTGGGAATAATTTTATGTTTTATCTCTTTTCAGCTTTAATAATTTATAGTTCTATTTATTAAAGTGAAAGACAGACTCATCTCATATTTTTTTTTCACTCACACCAATAAGAAAAACAACAATTTTCACAGAATCGGGAACACAATTTGTTCTACAGTTAGTATTCTATATTTCTATATTCTATGACCACATGTTACTAGAGTTTGTTAAAAATCAAAAGTGAATGGTATAAACTATAATTGCGCAGAGAGAAAATGGTATAATTTTTAAATAATTTTATAGTAGTAGTGGTTACACTCAAAAAAATACATAATATTTCCTTTGCTTTTTAATATGTAAAAAAATGAAAAAGTTTACTATGCTATTATTATGTATCCAATATTTTTTTTTCTAAAAATTTAATTAATAAATAATTATTTATTATCCTTGAAATTATTTTAAAGTATGTATTGTTGAATGTGTTTAAATTGTAAGATATTTGTGCACACCTTCAATAATAAATAATACCTAAAATAAAAATGTGTTTGTTTACTTTAAGTTAGCTAATCCTGTTTGTTATTTGTACTTAATTTAAATTTAAATTTGGATATGGGTTACTTCATTATTTTTCTAAGAATTTTTATCGTAAAATAAGATAAAGGGAAAAAATGCGCGTAGATAACAAGGACAATTTATTATAAGTATTGATTTTCATAAATTATATTCTACAAGCCTAGTTAAGAAAGGTAAGAAACATTTCATTTTTGCTTTTTCACTTTGTTTTTATTTCGAAGAAATTTACATATTTATTTTAAAATATGTTCTAAAAAAATATACAATATACAGGGTGTTCCGTTTGGTTTGCTTAACCTTGATATCAGTGATAGGTCTCATCGAGACAAACAAAAAATCGTATCGGAGGGGGGGGGCGAAATCCCAACGGTTTCGCCGCTAGAGGGCGTTGAAGTTTTTTTGCTTTTATTTCACGATGTACCCTATAACTTTTTACAGGGGCATCCAAGGGTCACTTTGTGTTAAGAAAAAATGTAGAGGACCCTTTGCCCTTTTTAACAATACCTTTCTCATTGCTTTATGTCTAACTGTTAAAAAGTTAGACGCGTTCAAAATCAAAATTTTGTGAATTTTTTCCAAATTTTTGTGTTTAACCCTGTCTTTCTCAAAAAAGGCTTAAATTAACCCCAAGTTTTTATGGCAGAAAATGAAAGCTCAATTGATTCTGCACCGATTTGCCATGCCTTTTTTTTCAAAAAATGTAATATAATTGAATAAATATATGTGTATGAAACATTAAAAAAATATAATAATAAAAGATAGTGATAAAACATTACAAATTAATAATTAATAAATTTTAGTGTGCATTAACTGACATTACCTACGAAATTTGTGAGTGAAAGTTTTCAGAGTATTTACACGTGATACAATAAATAGTGTAAGTTATGGAAGCTGTGAAAAAAGGAAAGCCAATTAGGGCACAAACAAAACAAATAATATTGAATGTTTATGAGTATTTTGTGAGCTCCTATAGCCATTTTAGTGCCGACAAAAATAAAGAAGTTGTGGAAAAATTATATTCACTAAATTGAATCAGGCTACAATATATAGGATTTTAAAAGAAGCTAAGGTAACTAATGAAAATGAACCAAGTACATCAAAGCAGCTTTCGTCACCAAAAAAAAAAAACACCACATAAAAAGTGGGTTACAGAATTAGATAATTTCGATATCGACGCAATTCGGAAAAAAGTGTACACCTACCACAAGGTTGAAGGAATCCATGTTTCTTTGAGACATCTATCCAAAAAACTTCACGAAGATAATCTTTTTCAAGGAAGTTACGGTTCATTGAGAATTGTGTTAAAAAATATGGGATTCAAGTGGAGAAAAACTGAAGATAACAGGAAAGTGCTAATTGAATCAGAAAGAATTAAGTTTTTAAGATTAAAATATTTAAGAAAAATAAGAAAATACAGAAGTGAAGGACGGTATATTGTCTATTTAGATGAAACTTACGTTCATAGCTCACACACGAAGTCTTTTCAGTGGTCAGATGCATCAGTGAAAGTATTAAAAAAGCCGATTTCAAAAGGACAAAGATTAATTATTGCTCATGCCGGCGGTGAAAACGGTTTTGTAGAAAATGGATTACTTATATTCAAATCTGGAAAAGGGACAGGTGATTATCACCTGAAGATGTTTTTAAGATATGAAGATATGAAGATGAAGATGAAGATATGTTTAAAGTAGAACTAATAAATATAGTCAATAATAATAAACAAAATTATCAAACATATAAAGTTGACGGTATTTTAAAAAGTCATGGATATGATATATTAAGATTACCACCATACCATCCGGATCTTAATCCCATAGAAAATATTTGGGGAATTGCTAAAGGGCGGGTGGCAAAAAGAAATGTTACATTTAAATTTCCAGATGTCTATAATATTGTAAGGGAAGAATTTGAAAAAATAACACAAGAAATATGGAAATCTACATGTGAACACGTTGTTAGGGTGGAAAATGATTATTATGAAAAAGAGTTACATTTGGAAACAATTTTAGAAAATATAAATCTTGTAATAACGCTAGGCGAAAGTTCTGAAGAATCTGATATAAGTTTCAGCAGCGACGATGAATGTGAAGTTTAAAAAAATTATTTAGATTATAGTTGGAATAAAAATTAATCTCATTTACTGTAACATGAATGTTATATTTTTGTAAATTTTTTCTTTTATTTTTTATAAATGTTAAATTGCTGGCGAATAGCGTTTTTTAAATAAATTTATTTGAAAAAATTAAATTTTTAAGTTTTTATTTTTCACTATTTTTCAACGCACGAATATTCTAACAGTGTAGTACTTTTACATTGTTTAATACTACGAGTACGACCAATTTTTTCAGCTGATGCATATACATATAGTCTAAAAAATAATAAATAACAAAATAATAAATTGAGTAGTTAATATGGTTAAGTTCTCAGTCATTCATCAAGCCTGGGGGCCGTTTCACGTACAATGAGAAATGGAAAATGAGTTCATTTTTAGTGACTTTTTTAAAAATGTGTTTCATGTTCAATGAGAAAATGGGATTTAACTGTCAAAAATTTCTCAGTGAGCAAAACTTTATTCACTGAGTTTTTTACAGTGAGTTCGATGAGTTTTTTTTTTAAAGTTAATAATATATAGAGTAAATAAAATAAATTAAATAATAAATATGAATATAAATTAAATATGTGTATAATTAAAAAATATGGGTAAGGTAGAATGTGAGTATAAAATTTAATTTGTTATTAAATAATTATAAATAATAAAATATTATTTTAAATAGTTTGTAAAACCTTTCTAGCAAAATGAGTAGGTACTTCTTTTTTATACAAATATGTAGTTTATAAAAAAAATGTTTATTATAATGTAATGAAATTTATGAAAACCTATACAAATGAAATTTAGAAGCTATACTTATACAAACAAATACGCTATTTTACTGTACATCATGTCTATATTGACAATTTGACAACTGTCAGAACTAATTTTTCCAATGAAAAATGAAATTATTCCATTTTCCGTTTCACACATTGGAAATTTCTCATTTCATGTACAAGAAACACTTTTAAGATAGAATGAGAAAATATTGATGAGTTTTTTGAATAACATGAGAAATGAGATAAAACTCATTCTCTCATTCTCCTCATTGTACGTGAAACGGCCCCCTGGTGGATGATGGTTGAGGAGGATAAAAAATGTTATGTACTACGCACTTTTTCAAATAGTTTTTTTTTTTTTTCAGGCTAAAAAGAGAGAAAAACACTCACAGATATAAACTTTTTCTATAAACATATATAGCATGCGCAGATCATTCGCTTTTGATTTTTAACAAACTCTACTATTAATATTAACCAGCAACCGCACACAGCTAATGTTACTTCTTTAATTGTTGCTTTAACTCTAATCTCTCAGCACTTCAGCAGACAGTAAAATATTCTTCTTTATCCCAATTCCCATCCTATTCCTTTTAGCTGAATATAGTTAACCTGTTGACTGTGTTTATACATGTCTTACAATACATGTCTTACAAAAATAATTTTAAAAATACATTTTAATACTTTTCTAAATTTCTATATACAGAAATTTTTTCGTAGTCTGTTCATCTTCATTGAGAAATATGAAAATTTTAATCGTATAATGAATCAGGAGATCAGAATCAATAGGCATGTTATTTTATTTTCCTTTACATTATAAAATAGCTAATGCTATACTATTTTTATTTTTGGAAGTCAGTATTGTGCTTATGGAGGCAGTACCCGATGAGTTGGTTGCCCTTGGTAATATTTAATTTAAAAGACTTCCCTCGATAGAAATTGAGATCTGATCACCCTACACACGAGACAGATTTATACAAACGAAATGTAAAAGAGTATAGAAACGTATGCCTATCTTGCATGTACTGATTTCAATTAATAAATTAACGCCCATGTTCTAGATTTATTTATTTATTATTTTAATTTTATTTATTTATTTATTTAAGCAATTCTGTACAGCAAGAAGACAAAATTCTTTTTAAATAGTACAGTACTAAATAAATTAAATTAAGAAAAATTAATTATGTACAAAAGAGAGAAAAAAAAGAATACAAAAGATGAGTAGAATAATAGTAGTACATAATAATAATAAAGATAATAATAATGATAAAAACAATAAAGTTATATAATAATATAAACAATAACAATGATAATAATAATAATAATAATAATAATAATGATGGTAGTAGTGATAATTAAGTTAGATTATGCAATAGAAGTTAAGAAAAGTACAAATAAATTCTTTAGACTAACAACTAAAAAAAAAAAAAGAAAGAAAAAAAAAGAAAAAAGAAAAAAAAAAGAAATAACAGAGGAGAAAAGAAAAGTGAAAAACAAAAACCTGAAGAACCTGAAAAACCTGAAAAGTCTTAAATATTTGCAGCCGAGCTAAAAAAATAAATAATAATTAACCATTAGCAGTGATGTGCATCCATAGAAGTCTTTTAAAAGCATTATGTGAATATGTCCTTTGAAGATCAGACGGCAGACTGTTCCAAGATCTACAAGCTTGAACAAAGTAAGAGCGCTCCCCAACAACATGAGAAAATTTAGGAATCAAGAACATTAGGTGTCTTCGGCTGTTAAGCATTTTCAAAAAAGGAAAAAGGTAATGCGGAGCTGCCGAGTACAGGATCTTGTGGAAAAAAAGAAGTGACCTGAATTTGAGATAATTGGTTAGAGTACATCCAAGAATGTCATTAGCGTAAGGCGAAATATGATTCCTTCTTTGTAATTGATAAACGAAGCGAGTACAGTCGTTGAAAGCTACGTTAATTTTATTTGAGCAAGAGTGATCGAGACATGGAAATATAACACTACCATACAAAAAATGGGGGACGACAAGTGCTCGTACCAGCTTAAGGCGCATGTTAGAAGACAAAAAACCTGCTGAGAGCTTAAGGCTACGCAAACTACTGTACACTTTTTTAAGAATACAATTCACATAATCGCAGCAGGACATTCTGTTATTAAGCATAACACCTAGATTCCTAACTGCGTATGCACGTGATAACTCGCAGTTATTTAATAGGATGATTGGTGAGAAGTCAGGAGGTAAGTCAATGGCCGACATAATAATAAATTGTGATTTTAAAGGATTCAGAGCAAGACCATTAGCCAAGGACCAATCGGAGATCCTATTCAAATCAGCATTGATCTTATCGACACACTCGTGTAGTGAGTTGATATTATCACCAAGATATAACTGAACATCGTCGGCGTACATACGAATTCGGCAGTGAAAGATACTATTAGGTAAATCATTAACATACAGGCTAAACAGGAGAGGACCCAAGATTGAGCCTTGCGGCACACCACAACCCACAGACAAGAAATCTGAAAAAAGATTATTTAATTTAACTCGTTGCTTTCGACCCGATAAAAAATTTTTGAAAAGTTCAACAGCGCTTGACGAGAAGTTGAAATTATTAGCCAACTTATTGAGCAAGATAGTATGATTAATCATGTCGAAAGCTTTCGAAAAGTCTAGCAAGCAAAGGAATGTAGCTTGGTCACAGTCCAACGATGCGCGGATATCAGATGTAACTTTTAAAAGGGCAGTTTCACAGCTATGAAAGCGCCTGAAGCCAGATTGACAACTAGAAAGGAGTTTATGAGAAGTAAGATGCTGAGAAATTTGCAAATACATGATTTTTTCCAAAACTTTAGACAAAAAACAGAGAATATTGCTGGGACGAAAATCTGATGGGTTACCAGAATTGCGTTTTTTGGGAATGGGAGTTATAGAAGCTTGTTTCCAGATGGAAGGGTAACAAGAAGTAGTAAGACAAGTATTGAAAATGTGCGTTAAAGGGGATATGATAAATGGCAGGATAATTTTAAGGAAACGTGGGGATATGTCATCGACGCCAATCGCAGAGGATTTAATAGAAAATAATGCATTTACAACCTCCCAGCAATCTACACGTCTAAAACTGAAACCATTGTCATGATGAACAGAGCGGAAAGAATAGGTGGTATCAGAGGAAGATGATAGGAAAAACTTATTTAATTCGTTAGGATCGAGCTCGCAGGAAACTTTATCTTTGTCATGCAAGCCTAACCGCTTTAAATTTGACCAAAGCGCTTTAGGTGGCAGAGTGGGATTAAGAGTGGATGAGAAATAAGCACGTTTGAGACTTCGCACCATAGAAGTAACTTTATTTCTAACTGAGACATATTCGCGTCGAGATTCAGGAGTTTTATATATTTTATACTTATGGAATAAAAATTCGCGTTCCGATATTAGTATCTTAACTTTATTGGAAAACCAGGGACACGGTTTTTTGAAGGTATTTATCCTTTTCAGGGGCACGAAATTGTTGAAAAGAGACCTCACGTGATGATTAAAAAAACAAACCTGATCGTCAACTGAGGTCAAACCATATAGAGAATCCCAATAAATATCTTCGCAGGCCCTATGTAGTAGTGGTAAATTGATATGAGAGAAGTCCCTTATAAAAGAATATTGAGGTTTTGAATCGTGAAGTATGTTGAAGTCGTAAACGAGAAAGATAATATCATGATCCATTATACTTGGGGGGCTAGTTTGTTCAAAACATAGCACTGCAGAACGATCTGATGTTAAAAACAAGTCCAACAAAGATGGATTAGACGTATTGAAAAATGTAGGAAGGGAATTAACGACAGACATATTAACCCGCTGGAACACATGAAGAAAGCTATCAGCCACAGAAGATTTGCGCAGCAGATTGACGTTCCAATCACCACCAATCACAATATCTTTATACAAATATGAACAACTATTGAGCCATTCTTCAAGATCCAAAATGTTGTCAAGCGAAAAAGTATTAGGAGGACAATAAACTACACAGAGAAGACACTTACTGTAGCCAGATGTTAATTCGACACACAAATACTCGATAGCACTATTCTGAGAAATTTTAACCACACGAGTTTTCAAAGTATCTTTAATATAGATAGCTACTCCACCTCCCATTCTAATGGCGCGATCGTTACGATATAACTTGAAGCCAGGTAAAGCGAAAAGATGTGAAGATATACTCGAACTGAGCCAGGTTTCAGAAATTAAAATGGCATGCAAGTTAGTATGTAAAAACATTTCGCAAAAGTCCTCGAATTTGGATTTTAAACTACGCATATTGACGTGGCAGATGTTAAAACCTTGATATTTTGAAGTAAAAATATTGGATAGCACTCTCACCTTATTCAAAGGATTCATATCACTGCCTTAACATGATCCAGGACATGCTCACAATGCCAGAACAGACGCACAAATCACGCACAAGTAGAACAAGGTTAAAAATATCGAAGACTTTTTCAGTTACAATAAATAATAGAGTATAGCTAAAAATAAAAAAATAAACTATGAAAGCTATATAAGAAAGTAAAAATATATCTATTAAAAAAAAGCTAGTAATTATGAATTTTAAAAGAAGTATTAGAAACAATAAAAATAAATATGAAAAAAAATTAAAAAAAAAGATTTGCCGTAAGAGAGAGTTCGATAAAAGCATTTATATAATCAAGATTTGTTGCGACAGCAGATATGCCCCTTATTTTATGTCCATATTTTTTCGTACGCCGCTGTATTATTACAGACGGTAGTACACACATTTTCTTGAAATGTTTAAATTTTACATTTATTGGAAATTTTTCATCAAAATTTTCCAATAAATGAACTGTAATTTCGATTCTGTTGCCCACGCGCAACATCAAATCTAATCTTGTTTTGTTCAAAAATTGAACAAAGATTTTTTCTAATAATCCCCTGGATTATGCTAAATATCACGCCACTTCGAGAGTAATCTTAAGTTATTTTATAGAATGCATAGGATTATTCCAACCTATTCTCAAATATTCTCATATTTTTTACACACCACCAAATTATTATGTGCTTCAGTGTAAATACACTAGCATACACTAATTATACACTAAATACACTAATTATCAAATGCTAATGTTCAAATACACCAACAATTTCTCACACAGTAGTTGATTTATTCCCATATAATTTATTGTATGAGACAAATCAAATACATAATACCATATGATCCATGTAATTGCATTATGACCTATTTACTTAAGTAAATAGCACAATGCAATACAAAATCTTCAAGTTCACGCACACCGTTTCAATCTCCAAAATTGTTTACTCAAATATATTATCAATTAAATAATATACCGAATATTCCAGAGTAAATTATGATGATTTGTATACCTGGGGTACTATGTGTAATGACAATGAATTAATTTTGCCGCTTATACACCAATACTAAAATAAAGTGTGGGTATATAAAGCGACAAAATTTTTGGATACCGGGGTCTTTTCTTGTTTTCTTCTTGCTTTGGTCGATTTGGATTGAATTTTTTTTTTGGTTTTGAAATGGCTCCGTTCAGTGACGGTTTCTGTTAATTTTTTTATTTTTTTGATTTTTTTTTTTGGAATAAATAGAAAAAAAAATTATTTAATTAATTTTTGAATTTTTGTAGTGAAGTTAAAGTAAAATCCCGTAAATTAAAATTATAAACTCGAAATGATAATTTAAAATGCCGGAAGAAGGTAAAAGGAAAAAAAGTTAGAAAAGTAATCTAGATACAACATATTGTGTTTAATTCAAACAAAATTCAAAATAATCAATTTAACAAACTTAAAGTAAAGTAATGTAAATTGGAAAAAATATATAATCGGAATTTTAATTTAAAATGCCGGAAAGTGAAAAGAAAAAAAAATTAGAAAAGTAAATCAAATATAAGATATCGTATTTTAATTAAATAAAGTCAAAATAATTAATTTGAGTTAATTAAGAATAAATAAGTAAATTAAATTTAAGAAGAAAAAAAAATCTATGAATTAAGTAAATTGTGAAAACAGAAAAAAAAAAAGAATTCGTTTTTTTTTGTAACAAGAAAAAAAATATAGTTCTGATAGGTATATCTTTGTTAAAAACAAAAAAAAAATGGGTAATCTGAAACAATTTAAAGATTTTACAGATTGGTTTTACAACAAATAAAAAAAAAAAGTTATTAAGTGCATATAGATTAATGATGCGAGCAAAAGTAAAGCTACAATTAGTAGAAAAAAAAAGTGTGTAATATATATAACGTAAAAATTTTGTCAATTTTGTTAAATCAATGCAAAAAAATAGATGAATGATTTAGGTTAATTTGAATACAAAACAAAAAAAAAGAAAAATTTAGTAATAATATGTTCTGTGCACAGGCCCGGACCTACCATAGGAGCGGCTGGAGCACTCGCTCCGGGCGCTAAAACTTAGGGGCGCTGGAAATAACTGCTCACTTATTTAAATTTTGTGTAATAAAAAATAACATAAAAGTGAACAATTTTCAAAGTTCACTAATTTAAATACATATATGTATTTAATATACACATATGAATTATGTAATATGTATATATTCAAATTAGATTCTTATATGCATAACATTTCTAAAAAGTACCTTTTATTCGACGCACGAATATATATAATGTACATTCATTTAAAAATACATTTGACTACATAATATTATGTACATACTTGCATTTATGTATATTGATACTATTTTGTCTATTAAGAAGAAATAACGTCAAAACAGAATGCGAATGTACATAAGCAGCAGCTTCAATTTCAACTCATGGAGCAGAAAAGTTTCTTGCTCCAGCGTTATCAAAATTTTATATGGTAAAATTTGTATCGTTCCTTATCGCACACACATTTTCTTTAAATTTTATTATGAAACTTGCGTTGAAATGGTGCAAGTAAAAAATTTGCGCCATCGCATCTCTAGTTCTTGATTAAAACGAGTTTCATCGCATACTCACTTTTCTTCTCTTTTACTATGAAACTTGCGTTGAAAAGGTACAAGTAAAAAATTTGCGCCATTGCATCTCTCGTTTTTGATTATAACGAGTTTCATCGCATACTCACTTTTCTTCTCTTTTACTATGAAACTTGCGTTGAAATGGTACAAGTAAAAAATTTGCTCCAAGACGAATTGCTCAATTTTATTTTATTGGTTATATGAGCATGACGACTTATTGTTTTTAATCAATTATAACTAAGTTGTGATTAAAGTTACATGAAAATTATGTTCAAATGAAATGTAGAGAAGATCGTTAGCTTTATTTTCACCGAATATATTAAATATCTATGAGCAACGTAAATCAAAGAAAAAACGTGATAAATATTTAGTAACATAAAACTGAAAATCAATTTTGCCTGAAATCTCCCAAATTAGGTACTACAATTACAAATATCAAATTATAATGGTTTACAAATCTTTAGATTTTTTATTAAATTAACATTTTTCCCAAACATTGTTATATCATAAAATTAATAGAAATTAAGTTATTAAAGAAAAATGATAATTTTTAATCAATATAACAATAAAAAAGATAATCATTTTCAATGAGAAGCTGTTTTAAATAATTTTTGTTCAGTTTTTATAATTAATATTTGTTATGTTGTTATTTTGGATTGTTATTATTATTTTATTTCATTTTAAGATACAATTACATATTTTTTCAAATGGAACAACATAAATGAATTTTTTAGTTTTTAAATAATTAAAAAGTCAATATCAAAGGATAATTTTTAATGATCGATTATTATTATAAAAATATTTATTTTTAAAATAGCTCTGAAATATGTTTCAATTTGAAAAAATATGTCGAACGAAATGAATATGCGTATACATATATATGTTAGGTATTTAAAAAATTTTCATAACAAGGGGCGGCAAAAATTATAAGTGCGCCGAGCGCCTAAATTATCGGATCCGGCCCTGTCTGTGCATCAACCCCATGGTCTATAGTGTACCGCTCAGGTGGAAACTTTCATGCTAGTCTAGCCACCGAGGGACTCATAAATTGCTGTTCTTGGAGTGCAGTCGCTTCTTAATTTTGGGTATTTTTATTTTGGTGTAAGAAACAAAAAATAGAAAAAATAAAAAATGTAGTACAGTAGAAAGTTTTTTTTTTCACTGACCGCCGGGTCATTGAAATATGCATCAAATTTCGATTTGATTATTTCATTTAATTGGTTATATAAAAAAAAAAAAAAAAAAAAGTGATTTTCTATTCAAGTTAAAATAAACGAAAAAAAAGGAGAATTTTTTTTATTTTAAGTGATTTTATTTTTCGATTATAAAACTTTATTCCTCAAAAAAAAAAAAGTTACAAAAATTATAGAAAATGGGTGTAATTTAAGAAAAACAAATAAAGTATAGTTTGCAAAAAAAAAAAAAAAAAATTAGATTAACTAAATTGATTAATTAAAGTATGAAAAAAAAAAGAGAAATTTTAAAAAATTAACAAAGAAAAAAAAATTCTAACTACATGTTACTAAGAAAAGAAAAAAAAAAGAAACAAAATATTTACGAAATGTTGTGTTGTATAATATTTTTCTAGGTGAATTACTTATATGTAGTTAATAATAAAATAATAAATGAAAATGAAATAAAATAAATTAAAACTCATTTTTGAATAAATAAATAAATTGAGGAAAAACTACCTTAAAACGAAAAGAAGTGTAAATTTAAGAAACAAACAGAAAAATGAAAATAAAACAAATTCCGTTAAATAATTGCTGATATAAATTAATTAAGAATATCTATGTATTAAATATCAATTATAATTGACAACAATAACAACAACAAAAACAAAATATGTTAGAAAAAGAAAAACTGGAAAATAAAAGACATTTTAATTTGAATATTCCAAAAGTAATGCACATAATGAAATTAAACAATAAAAGAAGAAAAAAAAAATAGTGAAAAATCATGGACAGTTAAAGTACGTCAAGGACTGCAAGTATTACAAAACCAACCAAGAAAATGTATTGTGAGAAACGGGATCATCGTGTATGCGGCACAAAGGAGGAAAATTGCCCAGCATGCGGTCAGCCAGTTATTCAGCTATACATATTATCTCGTAAGTTATTTAATTTTATCAAGATGAAAATGGTAACCTGAAACAAGCAAATCAAAAGTAAAATATCGTAATGAAAACAAAATATTTTTAAAGTTATCGTAACGATTTATATAAGAGATATCTCAAAGAATTTAATATCTAACAAGAAAATTTCATTTTAATTTTGTATGTCATTTCGTTAAATATTTTTTTTATTGCAAATATCCCATGAAAGGTTTTGTATTTTAGAGACATTACTTACGTATAAATAAATAAGATTTTTTTTTTAAATAAATTTAAAGGAAATGTATAATTTGAAAAACAAAAAAAAAAAAAAAAGCCAAATACTTAGATGAAAATTAAAATACATAAGTTCTTTTTTTGTAGGAAAATATTAGAATAAAATTTAAATTTAAACCAAATTTGATTATACATATCATTATCTTAATTGTATTATTATTAATGTCCATTGAAAAAAAAAAGAAAAAAAATGAAACAAAAGATTAATTAAAAGGAAAAAGAAAATGGTTTAAAAACAAATTAATTAAGGTGTTGTGCTTTGGACCCTCAGCGATGGGTGGAAAGACCTCTGTTCCCTGGTTGTGATCAAATCGGTTTCTCTCCATCAATAAGAAAAATGTTTTTTTTTTCTATCAGGTTCATCGATTCCTTTACGATTCTTTTTGTTTGCTCCCTTTTCTCGATTACTTTGGATTGCCGGTCCATTTTTATGTTGTTATAACGGACAACTTCCGATAGGGTGTTCGCAAAAGAACCCACCCAGACTGAAGCAACTGGAACCATGACCGGTTGGGTTCACCCGGAAGTTCTTTTTCGATTCCATTCTATGTATACCTTTTAATTTAAATTAAAAAATTCAGTTTCATTCTGAAACTGAATTTTTCGTTATGCAACAGATTCCGCAAAAAGTGGAGGTGGAATACGAAATCAAATCCATGCAAAATGGAAAATGGTGTTTCAGATTCCAAGCGGAATCAAACATTTTGAACATTAATTTCGAATCAGCTGTTGTTAAATTCTCACATAAAAGTTTTATTTTCTTCTTTGCTAATTATTTATTAGTTCAGAATTTTTGTCTATAAAATTCACAAATATTTTTAACTGCTCTTTATTTTTGGGTGTTTTTTTAAAAATACATTAAATATATTTATACATAATTATACTTGAATAATACATAATTAAACTTGAATAACAATATGCATTAACTTTAAAATGAATTTAAATTTATTCATTATTTATTAAATTTATTTAATATATGTATTTAAAAAAAAATGTTACTAAAAAAATTCCGACTTATACAAATACAAGCCACAGTTGAATTAGATGACTAATATTTCAACTCCACGTACAAAAATTTTGCGGAATTGAATTCACGAAAATTTAGTGAAAGTGGAATCTAGAACACCAATTCCAGTTCCGCAACTTCAATTCTGAAAAAATGGAATTCAGGGTTTAAGTATAGTTATATGGTTTTTGATAATATAGGTATGTATATTCATATTCTGATTATGAATTATCATATGATCGACGCAATCGTGTCGATTGAGATTGAGTATTTGAACATTTAACATCTGAAACAGTTAGAAAAAATGAAGCTAATGGATCAAAATGTGATTTTAAACCAAATGAAACTATACATCCACTTTTTGGTTCAGATATAATCATAAATCACATCAAAAACATGTGAAGAAACATTTTATTGAAGCAATATGGCACCACAAGTTGGTGAAGGTTTTAATCGTGGGTTATGGAATCGTTTAGAAAAATATGTTGGAAAATTAACGAAAATTTATCCAAATGTACATGTACAAACTCACTCACATTTTTTATAAATTTTAAATAAAAGTTGTAAATGAAAATTATGTTTTGTCATAGAGGAATACCTTCGATCAAAACAAATTTACTCTGTAAAAGTGAGATCTTAATTTATAACGGTTCTTGAGATAACACAAATTCTTTTAAAGATACAGAGAAACACTTGTGACTAATTATAAACTCAGTTTATTGGCATGATTTGCGCATAGATTCGAAAATGTTATCCAGAAGAAGATCGAAAAGCAAATTTAAGTCGAAAATTGCCTTCGTTAACGGAAGAATTAATGCGTCAGGATATCAAAAAGAAAATAAGCAATGTCTTTTATCAATCATAACCGTAAAAAAAGAAAAAACAAGAAAAAAAACACATTTTTAGTAGTTGAGGATATTTTTGCTTACATTCTGGAACATGTAGTTTGGCCATAATTCTCCAAACTTTTTTCTAAAAAGTTTTCAATTACACCTTGAAAACGATTAATTTTATCTGCAATTTGTCTTTGATTTAATGCCATGTCGTGTAAATCAAAATTTTTGGTTTTTCAATTTCATTTAGTTTTGTACCATACGTTATTTTAACAATTTTATGTTTAATTTTTTTTCGCTTAAATTTTTCAATAATCTAACAACTTGATAACTTAACTAAAATAAGTAGAATAAATTGGCTAAAAAATATGCACTAATTTCCGAAAAAAATACCGAAAAATTGAATAAATAATAAACTGAGTTTATAATTAGTCACAAGTGTTTCTCTGTATCTTTAAAAGAATTTGTGTTATCTCAAGAACCGTTATAAATTAAGACCTCACTTTTACAGAGTAAATTTGTTTTGATCGAAGGTATTCCTCTATGACAAAACATAATTTTCATTTACAACTTTTATTTAAAATTTATAAAAAATGTGAGTGAGTTTATAATTAGTCACAGCACTGTATATGTATGTACAGGACCATTATATTTACCAAGAAAAGAATCAGATGGTAAGATATATGTGATATATGAAGTAGTTAGTTCTAATACAGTTGCTGTACCAACACATTTTTATAAAATTATTGTTGGTGAAACAATTGATAATAAATTAGAAATGGAGGCATATATAATGCCAAATAAAGTAATTAGTGATGAAACACCATTACAAGTTTTCCAAGTATCACCAGAAACTGTTGAAAGAGCATCAGGTTTATTATTTTTCGATAGAATCAATAGAAAACAATTATCAAAAATCAATGGAAAAAAGATTAATACTTTTTAGACAAAATAAATACATATATACATATAATGTATATATGCATTTACAATGTACATACATTTTATTGAATTATTTTTGTTTTAAAAGTAAGACAATTCTGTAGTTCAAATATTTTTATTAGATATGAAATTTTACTTTTAAAGAAAAATAAATATAAAAAACTAAAAATGGAATTATGAGTTTAATTTTATATAATTAAAATAAAATTACAAAATAAAAATTCATTTAACACTTGAAACATCTCCAGTTCGTATTATATTAGGTACAATTACTATCTGTTGATTTATATTTTCTTCAAAGTACATATTTCTCTACTGGCTTGTCTCGATGTTTTATAAATGCTTCAAATAAAAAAAAAAACAAAAATTAAATAAATTCCTAATAAAATTACACATAAATTTTGTCCATTATTCGAATTTTTTGCATTCGTAATAACCATTTTATTAATTAATGATACGACGGTGTATGTGTACACCTTGAAATACAAATATGTATTATTTAAATTTAACTTGAAATATTTATAATTTCTAAATTGTTTCGCATTACAAATATTCAAAATATATGTGTAGATAATTTCTTATATAGCTTAATTCATTTTCATGTTATGTTCTTCACATCACATTTAATTTTTATATTGTTATATGTACACAAGTTCTACCCATAAATTTCTAAATGTTATAACCCATATATAACAACATCAAATATTAAATTAGAATAGAATTAAATCTTCTTGTAAAAATAAGGAAATACAATACTTAGTTATTTGTACTTCAAAAAGAGTAAAAAAATAAAACAAAAAAATGTATTTAAAAAAATAAGATGCATTATTAGTAGCTGTTTTACAATTGACAATTTCAAGCAATTTCTTGTAGTTGTATAAGAAATATAGACTATTTTAAAATAATTTATCCTTTACTTTATAAAAAAAAATTTAGTGAATGTCTAATAGTTTGTTAAAAATTAAAAGCGAATGATCTGCGCATGTTATATATACTATACACAAAATGTTTACATGTGTATTAGTGTTTTTCTCTCTTTTAAATTTGAAAATAGAAGAAAAAAACCACTACCAGTGTAAAAATTCTATAAAAAATTATACCATTATCTCTCTGCGCAGTTATACCATTCGCTTTTAATTTTTAACAAACTCTACCTAAAATGTTTTTGCAGACATTTTTTTCGTATTTGAAATTGTCAAAGGGAAAATAGATATCGGGGGACATCTTCGATCGGCTAGCAAGCAAGCAAGTAAGACTTGCTAGCTGAAATGATAGAATTGGTATCCTCGATTGTTTTTGCTCTCGCAAGTAAGCAAATTAACCGTCAAAATTTGCGATCGCAAAGTTGGTGTCGCAAACTCAGTTAACAGAACACATAACCTCAAATTTCTTATAAATAAGTAGAAACTCAAACCCAAATACTTATGTTATCAATATAATTTGAATATTTTTTTCTTGTAATGGATAGAATTGGTTAGTGAGACCATTGTATATGAATTTATAAATTTATACACAATTATGAGACTGTAGAAGTTTGAAAATTGAAAAAAAAAATAGTTCATAATAAACAAAATAATTTCGCTTATGATTTAAAATTTTAAAATTTCAAAAATTTGAATAAAAAAAACGAATTTTTAACGTAATATAATAGAAAATTATAGGTTATGTATGTAAAAACTTATTCAGCAAAAGTGCTTACAAAATAAAAATGGTTAACTTGCGATTACAATCGAGGATGTGATTTTTTGTAATCGCAATTAGCAATCGCAAATCTGCCATATTTGCTAGTCGCAATTTGCTTAATTGCTAGCTGATCGAAGATGTCTCCCATCATCTTATACATTTTTTTTTAGAGAAAATTTATTTCCTATATTTTCCGCTTTTACGACGACTACCATCGAAAGATTCATTATCATTTTTCCTTCTAGCTAACATGCTTTTAAAGCGATCAGCCATATTATATAATTCTTCTGGTACTGTTTGAGCAGCCTCTTTAAGAATTTTTATTAGTTCTTCTGCATGTCCCCAATCACTACGAGTCATAAAAGTAATTGATGTTCCTCGACGTCCAGCACGTCCTGTACGTCCAACTCTATGAACATATTCCTCAATATTGTTTGGGAAATCGTAATTTATAACATACCTACAAATAAACAATAATTTTATTTATATAAATTTGATTAACAAATTTAAATAATATATTACGTAATATCTTCAATATCTAATCCCCTTGATGCGACATCTGTTGCAATTAAAATTTTCACGTAACCGGTTGTAATATCGTCTATCGCTTGTTCCCGATCATGCTAAATAATGTCAAAAAAAAATTTTTTTTTTTTAATTAAATTTTTAAACAAAACAAATATAAATTTACCTGATCTCTTGATCCATGTATACATTGGCATTTAATGTTTTCCAAGCAAAAATCGCTACTTAAATCATCAGCACGTGCCTTTTTTCCGCAAAATATGATTACTTTATCATCATCGGCCATTTCTGATTTTACAAAACGAAGAATCTAAAGAGACATGGTAATTACTTTAAGTTTAATTTACTTTTTTACTTTTTATTTTAATATTTCGAATGAAAAAAAGTATTCATTTATATACTAAATTTTGATTAAAATTTCTTACACGATTATATTTCTCTGATTCATCTATGACCTCAATAATCTGATTAACAGTATGTACAGCAGCCAGATCTAATGTACCAACACAAACTTGTATTGGATCTTTCATATAACTATTGGCCAATCTACGAACACCGGGTGGCCATGTTGCACTTGTCATGACTGTTTGTCGATCTGGTCTAACATCTAATAAAATTTTACGAATTTGTGGTTCAAAACCTAAATCTAACATTCTATCAGCTTCGTCCAAAACTAAAAATGAAACACAGCCTAAAGATAAGTGGTTTGCTTGAGTTAAATCATATAATCGTCCAGGTGTTGCAATTACAATTTCTACGCCTTCAGAAAGTGTATTAATTTGTTCATTTCTATCACCTCCACCATAAACACATGCACTAAAAATGAATTCAAAGACATTAGATAAATAATTAAATTAATTTTAACAATATTGAAAGTGAATCTTACGACTTCATATCGCGAAATGAGTATTTCGCAACTTCTCTATCAATTTGCAGCGCTAGTTCTCTTGTCGGTGCTAAAATTAATACAGTTGGACCTTTACGTTCTCTTCGTGGTATAGATTGGAATTCTGTATGTATCATTGCTGGTAAAAGAAATGCAAGAGTCTTTCCTGTACCAGTCTGTGCAATACCAATCATATCACATCCTTTAAGTAGAATTGGCCATGCCGAAGATTGTATCGGAGATGGCTTTTCAAAATTCTGAAGAAAAAAATAAATAAGTTTTATAAAATTGTATAAAATAATTTAAACAACCTGCTTATTAATTTCACGTAACAAATCGGGATAATCAGCAAAACAGTGTTCGAATTTCCAAACTGGATTTGGAATTTCTAATCCTGATCTAGTATCCAATGTAGTATATTCGGTACTAAATTCTTTGGAGAAAATAATCTGAATAACTGTAGTATTATTGTTATTTTTTCGTATTTCTTCAGCTTCTTTAATCGATAGTTTACGAACTTCTCGAGGTTCTTTATAAAAGTTTTTTATAACAGGTGTTGCATTAACCCACTTTTCATCTTGTGCTTTTTTCTAATAATTAAAAATTTCAGTTTCTAACTTTAATAAAAGTATGTACATTTTTCCCAATACTTTTTCTTTCTTTTTTTTTGAAAATTTTTATTTAGCAGTTCACTATAAATTTGTTATATTTATGTCTTAACTTACCGCATGTTCATTAACTTCTGCCCAGTTAATTGGAACAAATTTATCTTTATCTTCTTCGTCTGTACTTGAGTGTTCACGACGAGGATGGTATCGATGTTTATCTTCATTGGGTTTATTATAACTTCGATCACGTTCACCATGCCTATCGTAATTTTTATCGTTTGAATTATTACGTCTGGAGTCTTTAGCATTTCTTATTTGTTGTTTTATATGATATATAGCATCTTTAACATCATTTTCTCGATTTCCCGTTACTTTGACTGACTTTGCGTTCTTGTCAACGTTTACGTTAACTTTGTATTTATGTTGAACTTCTCTTATATTTGATCCTCCTCTACCAATGATCATTCCTATTTGATCAACCTCAATATCAAAATTATCGGAATATCTATATGAGGTTCTTGAAAAAGAATCTCTACTACTCCTTTCATGACGAGACTTATTACTATAAGAATGGGAAGTAGCTGGTTCATCATCCCAAAAAGCATCCATTTTATTTTTTTTAATCTTTTTTCTTAAAAAAAAGAAATAGATATGGTTGTGTAATGTGAAATAAATATCTATTAATAAACATATTAAAAACGATTAAGGGTATTGAAAAAAGTAATAAACTTTTACTAACAGTATTTTGTATTAGAAGTGTTGTATACAAGTAAGTTTAAGAAGAATTACAAGTACAATAAACAGATTATTGACCGGTCGCGAGTTAACTCCTATTACATATTATGCCCAAACGATTTTGACTGGTCAAGTTTATTTTTCCAATCACGAAATAAAGCCTGGAACAGAATGTGTAGCTGTAGACCTGTAGTATGTAACAATGTAACACATTCTGTTGTTCCACTGTTCCAGGCTTAAAAGCCGGTCAAATAGGTGAGAGCACACATGCATTTTTGTTGTTTTAAATTCTAAGAAACAGGTTTCTTCTTTCGTATATGTATACACAAGATCACTTACATATGTATGTATATGTAAAACATGCGCGAAAAAACCTCAACTTATATTATTTTGCCTATACATAATAGTTTTATGATTTGCCCAGAAAATTTTAAATCATGAAACTATTCAATGAAAGAACACTATAATTCTTTCATCAAATTAAAAATATGTATGTATTTATTAATAAGTATGAACATGAATAAAACCATCAGTAACAGTACACAATTGAAATTTACCTTTAATAGATTTTATTAATCTATTAATAATAAATATACAAAGTCGTGACGTGATTTTCGATTTTACTGGAATTTTTGCGAAGCAGCCATTAAAAACAAAATATTATTATTGAAAGAGGAGAAATAAATTTCAAAATTTTTAAAACAATGGCGAAGACAAGTGAAAATTACGAATAAATTTTAAATACAAAAACTTATTGAAGATTTCTAGTAAAAAAATAAAAATAATGAAAAAATTATCTTACCTACGTTCAACGTCCAGTTATTACTTCACAAATTAAAATTTAACAGCTTAAAAATTCACAAACTCCAATATCCAATTGATATTACAATTTACCATATGTCATTGTCCACCACACCAATCACCAATCACCAAACCATTCATTCACCAATTCACCAGTCACCACGCAACGCAACTAATAGGCCCCATGGCCCATACACTATCTATACTTGCATCCATGCACAATATTATGATTATTATTCATGCAAACTGACAGTGTATTACCAAGACCAAGTACAAACCAAGTAGGATTACAACCGTCGCAAGCCAATTAAAAACCGGTTTTTACATTTGCTCAAAATACATCTGATGGTGGCACGACCAAGTTGCAACGAGTGTGAGTGTATTACAACCGTCAGCTAAAATTATTTTGGACTATTCTTATTATACCAAATTACCAAGTAGGAAAAAAATTGTTACAACTAGCGCATTACAATCTGGGTTGACTTGGCTGTATGGTGTGAGTATGTATGCTGAATGTGTAATTTCAAAATTTTTTGATATTTTTTTGTTTGCGCATGCATGCATGAGTAGTGAAAAATGTTTATTTTGTAATAATTAAAGAGGAAAATACAAAATGAGTGTTGGAAATAAAAAATTTTGGACTGCATTTTTAGAATTGTACGAAAGTTTGCCAATGTTATGGAACGTGAAAAGTGATCATTTTTAATGAATTTCACAATTATTTCTTTTGTTTCTCATTTCTCATCTATTAATTATTATAAATGAACTGAAACTGAGAGAGAAAGAGAGAGATAATTGTGATCATTAAAAATTATCATTTTTCTTCAATAACTTAATTTCTATTAATTTTATGATATAACAATATTTGGGAAAAATGTTTATTTGATAAAAATCTAAAAATTTGTAAAACATTGAAATTTGATATTTTTAGTAATTTGAAAGATTTAAGGAAAAATTGATTCTCAGTTTTATGTTACTTAATATTTATCACGTTTTTTTTTATTTACGTTGCTCATAAATATTTAATATATTCGGTGAAAATAAAGCTAAGGATCTTCTCTACATTTCATTAGAACATAATTTTCTTGTAACTTTAATCACAATTTAGTTATGATTGATTAAAAGCAATAAGTTGTCATGTTAATTTGGTACGCCCAACACATACACAAAATGAGCATTCTGTCTTGGTACTATAGTAGTCGTTGGCACGCCGCACCGCACACACGGTGATGAGCCAAAAGTTTTAATTGAATAATCGAGAACCGAGATGTGTGTATAAAAAGTAGAATGAATAATAAATACATAATAGCAAATTAGTGTTACTGAATACAGTGTAATAATTATATCACTTAATGGCCAGTACCAGACCTGTCTTCTTTCAGCTTCAATAACCGGTTTTTTAAGTAGACAGAAGGAGAGTTGTAGTACATTTTATCCAAAAGTGGGGATAAAAAACCGGTTATTGAAGATGAAAGAAGACAGGTCTGGTACTGGCCAATAGTAGAACCGCTTTCAATTTAAAATTAAATTTTTTATATTATGTAAGTTAACACAAAACACATTATCAACATATTTTTAATATTCTTTGAGAAACAAATATCAACATACTTTCTCACGATAATGAAATAATGCAACCGCAACGTGACAATTGCTTACTACGTAAACTGCTGACGCTATGTCTACTAAAATTCATATTTTTCAGATTTCTGTAAAATTATAATTGTAAGAATTTTTGTAACAATTAATTGTATTTTTGAATTTGAATAAAACAGACGCATCTTAAAGTTTGAAAAGTTATCTTTTAATTTTTTTTTCTGCAACTTATAAAATTTTTTATTAACTGGCGCCCGAGCAGGGACCCTATAAGCGGTGCAAAAAAGTGAGAAATTCTTTAACCATAAGAATTTAACACTAAAAAAATAAAAGTAGAAAATTTTTTTTTTTAACCATAAAAAAAAAATTTAACACAAAAAAATAAAAGTGGAAATTTTTTTAACCAGAAAAGATTTAACACTAAGAAAGAAAAAGTGAAATTTTTTTTAACCATAAAAAGATTAACACTAAAAAGAAAAGTGAAATTTTTTTTTTTAAGCATAAAAAATTTAACACTAAAAAGAGAGGTGAATTTTTTTAACCACAAAAAATCAGCACCTAAATTTGTGTGAATTTAAAAACAAAATTTTTAAAAAAAACCAACTAACCATCAAATTGCACCAGAAGAGGACTTGGAACGAGGCCCCTTAGTAGTCTTACAACCATTTAGGACAAAAAGGAGCAGATAACCAAACTGCAGCCGCCAAGGTTTTCATCTTCAGCTTTAGGGATCCCAATAATATTATCTAAGGAAAATGATACTACAAATTCTACTGTAAGTCATAAATTTTTAATAAAATTATTTTTTTTGAAGAAATTTAAGAAATAAAGAATACAGGTTTTTAAAATATCAAATAAATAAAGTGAAATAGTAGGAAATATTTGCTCGAAAATAAAAAGTAATTACAATAAAACAAGTTTTAATCAAATATCAAGAAAATAAATTAAAAGAAAATTTATTTAAAAATAAAAAGTGATTGAATTAATAGAAAATTTTTATCCAAAAATTTAAAAGAATTTAAAAAGAAAGATTTGTTAAATAGAAGATAATAAAAAAGTTGATTAAATTAACAGAAGTTTAGAAAATAATAAGTTTTAATTAATTTACAAAATAAATTAATAAATAATTTCTACTCTAAAATAAAATATTTAAAAAAAATATAAATAAATAAATAAATAAAATAAAAAAATAAAATAAAACCAAAGTAGCCTAAATTTTGAATATTTAGAAGATTTTCTACCAGATAAACAATATCGTAAATTTCATTTAAGCTCTCAAAAAACGTTATAAAAAAAAAAACGAGTAGGTTTTTTGTTTTATTATTATAAAAATTAAATAAATAAAGAAAATTCCTTTAAAGAGATTTTTTTTTTGAAGAAAAAATTAGAGAGGTACTAATACGAAAGTTTTAAGGAAATCTAGAATAAAAATCAATTCATTGAAAAATTCGAACACAGAAGATTTAAGAAAAGATAAGTTTGTGAAATATCAGATAAATTTGAACAAAAAAAATCAAATTTTCACTTTTAACTGATTTCGCTAGAACTAAATAAATTTAAAATAATCCAGAAGAAGTTTTTATTCTTTTTATAATTTATTTAAGAAAATATTTTTTTTGTAACTGAATTTTTATAAACTAAAGTTAAAACCAACAAGTAACATTTGAAAATAAAAAAAAAAAAAAAAAACAAAAATTTGAAAATTGAAAATTAAGTCAACCAATTTAAAATACTTTTTATACAAAAAGAATAACAATAAGAAAAAAAACATTCAAATTAATTTGTTATTTAGAAAAATTGTAAGTTGTGCTTTCAAGTTCTATCGTCAAGCAGACCCAAATATTAAAATAAAAAAGGAAAGTGAAATAAATTCCCTTGGTCCACAAAACAAGCTGACAGCCTTTTTCACTTTTGTCGCCCTAACTTACTTTTTTTTTTTTTTTTTACATAACCTTTCACCAAAATGCCAGGAGGCAACAATAACATCATAAGACCCCCGGTTCTTGCTACTGGTACTGGCACAGGTAACTCCATCGATCAATCTCAGATGAATATAGCCGATTTAGTGACACGATTAGTGACAGAAACACTTCGAAGGGAAGGAAGAGAAATTGTTAAATCTATTTTAAACCCCGGTGCCGATATAAATAATGACGTTGACCAAGAAATAACAAACCCAACCGCAAACCTATCTGACATGGATAAGATCCCCGATGTCGTCAAAAGTCTGCGCGAATTCTCTGGTCAAGCAGGAGAATTCAGTTCCTGGCGAAAAAGTGTCGAACGTATTTTAAACATTTACAAACCCTTATTAGGTACCCCAAAATATTACGGTATCCTGAGCGTAATTCGAAACAAAATTACGGGACAGGCTGATATTGTCTTAGAGTCATACAACACACCATTAAATTGGGAAAAAATCTCGAAGTGTCTTACACTTCATTATGCTGATAAGCGAGATTTGGGTACACTAGAGTACCAGATGACTACGCTTGTTCAAGGAAATAAATCAATTCACGATTTTTACCAATCAGTTTATCATCACTTATCGTTAATTCTGAACAAATTATCCTCAATAGAAATGAGTGCAGAGAGCATGAGGAATTTGACTCAAACTTACAGAGACAAAGCGTTAGATACCTTTGTAAGGGGCCTAAAAGGCGATCTCCCAAGACTACTGAGCATAAAAGAACCCGTAGATCTTCCACAAGCTCTGCACTTATGCTTGAAATTACAAAATGTAGACTTCCGTGTGCAATACGCGAATAGCAACAACCCAGCAAACCGCAAAAACAATATTCAGTCTCCACCGATACCATTTAAACGTAATCTAACCCGTACGGTACAAACAGCTCCCATACCAGCCCCTAGGAAAACCTTTTACCCAGAATTGTACAATAATCCACAAACAACTGCAAGACAACCACAACAATTTTACCCTCAACATCAATATCAGCATGGACAATTTCAAACTAATTTGAGGCCTCTACCACCCAAACCTTTACCAAAACCTGAGCCTATGGACATAGACCATTCAATACATTCTCGCGCAGTAAATTATCAAAATCATCCCAGACCTAACCCCAATCCTACGAGAATTACACCACGTAATTCCCAGATTGCCGAAGCATCAAGAAAACACCAAAAAATCTACAACATAGAACGACAAGACGATGGCGAATATCCCACATATAACGAGGAACAAATGAGTCAATACGCAGCACAAATGGAGCAAGAAGATTCAAACTATGACCAGACGTTGGTAAATTACCTGGATGACCAGGAAAGCCCTTACGACTCACCTGAAAACCTAGCTGACATCTATTTTTTAGACTAAAGCGTTCCTCATTACCTTACGTCGAGAAAGTGATGGGGAACGGAGAAGTACTCAAGTTTCTAATTGATACCGGCTCAAATAAAAATTACGTACAACCCCGCCTAATTAAAAGTCCCATACCGAACCAAAAACCCTTTTATGCAAACTCCGTAGGAGGTAGCATAAAAATTACTCACCACTCATTTATCAAACCCTTTGGACCAGAAACTGATAAGATAAAATTTTTCATATTGCCAAGTCTCATATCATTTAGTGGTATCATAGGGAACGATACCTTAAAGTCCTTAAATGCAGTAATTCACACACAAAACAACTACATGGTCATTAGTCCTGGGATCAAAGTTCCTCTAAAGCAATACGTGTCCGAATCAGTAAACTCTATAGACATAAACGCAAATCATCTCACTGAAAAACAACGAAAAAAACTGAATGAAATACTAAAAAATTGTCCAAACCTTTTTTCCGATCCAGATGAAAAACTCACATATACTTCCAAAGTCGAAGGCGAAATACGAACACTCTCAAATGACCCAGTGTATTCGAAATCTTACCCATATCCTTTGGCACTAAAAACTGAAGTGGAAAAACAGATAAAAAAGTTACTCGAGGATGGAACCATTCGCCCTTCAAAATCCCCTTATAATGCCCCAGTTTGGGTCGTACCAAAGAAACTCGATTCATCTGGAGAAAAAAAATACAGACTCGTAATAGACTATCGCAAATTAAATTCTATCACAATTCCTGACAAGTATCCTATCCCAGAAATATCCGAGGTGTTATCAAATTTGGGTAAAAACAAGTTTTTCACGATAGTAGATTTAAAAAGCGGCTTCCATCAAATTCCACTGAAAGAACGTGACATTGAAAAAACTGCCTTTTCTGTTAATAACGGTAAATACGAGTTTACCCGTCTTCCATTCGGCCTCAAAAACGCACCGTCCATTTTCCAAAGAACGCTAGATGACATTCTTAGAGAACACATAGGGACAAGGTGCTACGTTTACATAGACGATATAATTATTTTTGGGAAAGATGAAGACGAACATTTTAAAAATCTGGAAATCGTACTTAGAACTCTCGAGGAAGCAAATATGAAAGTGCAGCTGGACAAGTGCGATTTTCTGAAAAAGGAAATTGAATTTTTGGGATTTATCGTTTCGACTGACGGCATAAAAACTAACCCGAAAAAAGTAGAAGCAATCGTAAACCTGAAACCACCAAAAACACTGAAAGATTTGAGATCGTTTCTCGGAATGTCAGGCTATTATAGGCGATTCATCCGCGATTACGCTAAACTCGCAAAGCCCCTGACATCCCTTCTGAGAGGGGAAGACGGACGAGTGCCAAAACACATTTCAAAAAATAAGACAATCGAACTCGACCCAGAAGCAATAGAAGCATTCAAGAAAATTAAAAGTAGTCTCGTAAGCGATGATATCCTACTCAACCATCCAGACTTCACTAAAACATTCGAACTGACTACGGACGCGTCGAATCATGCCATAGGCGCTGTATTATCCCAAAACAATAAACCGATAACATTTATTTCGCGAACACTTAGTAAAACCGAAGAGAATTACGCGACAAACGAGAAAGAAATGCTAGCGATAATATGGGCACTTAATAGTTTACGAAATTTTCTTTACGGGTCCAGAAAGGTTATCATTTATACAGACCACCAACCCATAACTTACGCATTGAGCAATAAAAACGCTAACGCGAAAATGAAGAGATGGAAGGCCATCTTAGAAGAATACAACCATGAGATAAAATACAAGCCGGGAAGAACAAATATTGTGGCAGACACTTTATCTAGACTTCCATCACAAACAAATTCACTGACCTCGACACAGCACAGCGATGATAGCTCATCGCACGGTCTTATACCAAGCATTGAAACCCCAATAAACGTTTTTCGTAATCAGTTAGTCCTGAAAATAGGTAAAGAAAGTTCACATCAAGACACGAAACCTTTCGAAAATTATAGGAGACATATCTTTATCAAACCAAACTACACAGAAAAGGACATTTTAGAAATATTCAAAAAGTACTTAAATCCACAAACGATAAATGGCCTCTACGCAGACGAACGCATTATGGGAAAGGTACAAGAAATATTTTCAAGTCACTTTAAAAACTACAAAATCCGTCGAACATCAATGATGGTGGAGGACGTCCCAAATGAAACAGAACAGGAAGAAAAAATCTTGAAGGTACATAGAAGAGCCCATAGAAATGCCGAAGAAAACAGGCTTCAGTTGCTAGAAGATTTTTATTTCCCTCGAATGAGTTACAAAATAAAAAAGATAGTGAAAAACTGCTCCTCTTGCAAGGAGAATAAATACGACAGACACCCAAATCATCCCGTTATTAAGCCTACACCCGTTCCTAGTTATCCCGGTCAAATAGTACACTTAGACATCTTTTCCACAGAACGACATTTGGTCTTAACTGCAATAGATAAATTTACTAAATTCGCTAAAACCAGCCCAATTAAATCCCGTTCAACCGAAGACATTCGAAAACCCTTAAGAGATATTCTATTCTTTTTTTCTGTGCCAGAAACCGTTATAATGGACAATGAAAAGTCCCTAAATTCGGCTTCTATTTCATCAATGCTGGAAGATGAACTCCGCATAAAAATATTTAAAGCACCACCCTATAGGAGCGAAGTAAATGGTCAAATAGAAAGATTTCACTCAACACTTTCAGAGATCATGAGATGCCTAAAATCGGATGAAACCCCACGCTCGTTCGAAGAACTCCTCGAAAGAGCAACCCACGAATATAATTGCACAATCCACTCTGTCACCAAAAAAAAACCAGTCGAACTTTTCTTGGGCAGATCACCCAGAGTCCCCCCAGAAAATTTTGAAAAAAGTAGATTAGATAATATAGAAAAACTAAAACAGAAACAAAACAAGGACATAACATTCCACAACAAAAAACGAAACCCAATTAAAAACTACAAAATAGGTGAAACCATATTCGTAAAGCACAACAAAAGAATAGGCTCTAAATTAACTGTCAGATACGTAAAAGAAAAAGTAAAAGAAAATAGGAACACAACCGTTGTTACAGAGTCGGGTAAGGTCGTGCACAAGAGTAACATTCGAAATTAATCTAATTACAGATCGATTTTCACCATTGTAAAGGCCGAAGTTCAGATACTGGATTATTCAAACTCACAAGCAATAGCCATCAACTGCGGACAAGCGAAAATACAGATAGGAAACTTTAAAATCATCCATGACATAGACCTTAAGCAATATGATAGAATAGCATCGGAAATATCAACTGAACTCAACCATAACACTATAACAGACGACCCACTGTACCCTTATCTTCAGCACGAATTATCTCAAATACAAGGCTTGTTAGAAGACCTAAAACCTAAGATAGTTAAAAGATCCCTAAATTTTGTTGGCTCAGCTTGGAAGTGGATCGCGGGAAACCCAGATCACGACGATTTTGTAATAATTCAAGAGAAGATAAACGATGTTCTAAAAAATAACAATAATCAAGTTGTAATTAATAAAGTGCTTAATGATAGAATAAATAACGTAACAAAAATAACAAACAAAATAGAAGATTTTATTAAAAACAATAGGCAATTTAAATATGAATTCATATCTAGATTACAATATAAAATTAAATTAATTAAAGAAGAACTTACTAATATTAAATACGCAATAAATTTTGCAAAATCAGGTACGATAAACTCAATGATGCTTTCAAAAAAGGAAATAGAAATAGCAACTAGAATTTTAGATAAAGAAAAGCTTCCTTACACAACACCAGAAGAAGCCTTACAATTTTCTAATGTTAAAATTATCACAAACAGCACCACTCTCCTCTACATTGTAAATATCCCCATTACAACCACTGAGTCTTTCCAAAAAATAATTGTTAAACCTGTAAAAAAGAAAAATGTCACTATAGAAATAGGAAGAAATGTTATAATAAAACATAAGAATAAGATTTACTCTGTAATAGAAAATTGTAAAAATTATAATACGCTTTCCATATGTAATCAAATGAATCTGGTAGACATAAGCAATTCATCATGCATCCCCAACTTATTAAAAAGCTCCGGTTCAATCTGTAATAAAATTGGTGGACAGCAAGTACCAATTTTTGAAGAAATTATTCCAGGCCTACTTTTATTTAACGACTACAGAGGACCAATAAAAATCGACAACACCACGCAATACCTCAATGGAACATTCCTAATTAAATTTACCAATACCACCATTACAGTTAACGATAGAACATTCACATCCGCTCACATATCAACCACAGAAGTTTTACCAGCCATTCTACAACCAATGCTAAGAGAAGGCCAATACAAAGAAATTATTTCACTAGAAACTATGAGAGAACTGAACATCAATAACACCAAACAGATCGAGCTTCTCGAAACCGAAACCAGAATTGGGAAATGGACTAGTATTAGCCTAACAACCATACTTTTGATCATTTTACTAATCATCTTAGTACAAAAATTACCAACAAAAAACACAACAGAAATTACAATAGACCAAATTCAATCGCATCCAATGACATCAACTTCCTTACCAACGTTCTTCTAAAAAATGGGTCCTTTAAAGCAAACGAGGTCGTTAGCAATTCAGCGTGGAGGAGTTAACACAAAACACATTATCAACATATTTTTAATATTCTTTGAGAAACAAATATCAACATACTTTCTCACGATAATGAAATAATGCAACCGCAACGTGACAATTGCTTACTACGTAAACTGCTGACGCTATGTCTACTAAAATTCATATTTTTCAGATTTCTGTAAAATTATAATTGTAAGAATTTTTGTAACAATTAATTGTATTTTTGAATTTGAATAAAACAGACGCATCTTAAAGTTTGAAAAGTTATCTTTTAATTTTTTTTCCTGCAACTTATAAAATTTTTTATTAACTTGTACATATTATAAATAAAAAACAAAGTATCATTACATTTATTTGTATATTATATTGTAAAAATAATAATTTATAAATTAAAAAAATATGTACAATATTATACAGAGTGCTTCGTTATAGAGAATCAAAAAAAATTTTTTTGCAAATAAAACATAATTTACTGCATGTATACATGTGATATGATAGAACTAGAACATGTAATTATAACAAATTATGTTTCATTTGAAAAAATGTGTTTTACATATTATTCTAAATTTATACATAAGTATACACATATTCCTTTGCAATAGAAATACATTTCGTAATAAATACTCACTCTAATATTGCACACGTTTCGTGAATTATCCTGTATACATTTTTTGCTCTTTTATCTACTTTACCAATCTATTTCGGTAAAATTTTCAAATTTTCAAATATTTTAATTTATAATTTTTAATGATAATTAAATTGAAAAAAAAAAATAATAATAATAATAAATAATATACTATAATTCTTCTTTATTAGGAAGCAATTTTTACAAAGTATACAATTTTATAAATTTTGAAAACAAAGGTAAATTCCGTAGCACTTATCAAAAAGTTCATTCAATTTCACATAGCCAATTTAAACTAAAGTGTAACACTGCCGGTGATGAAAACCAGGGTACTAATTACATAAAACGATCAATCGAACTTGAAATAAACGATAAATAATGAAAACGATCACGAAAATTCGATTATCGAACTTGCATTTTATAAATCGATTTCATCGTTATCGTTTTACCGATTCAACCGTTTGAACTGACATTTGTAACATTTAAATTTAGTAGGAAACACAAAACCTTGGCTTCGCTTCGACTTGGTAAACGTCAAATTTAGTTCTATACTTTTTGTATGAGAGTAAACATAAAAGATAAAAATTATTGTAAAATAGAAAGATGGATAAATGACGCTTTTTTTGGAGTCATGGATAAGTGAAGGTGAAAATTCATAGGACGCTGCAAGCTTCAACGCTGCAGGCCTCAAAAGCTAAATGTGAGGCGCTTCAAAAGCTTGAGGCTCTGCAAATCCAAATCAATACTTCATCTATACCTTACTGCAACCCGCATAACAATTATCGGAATTCAAGCTTTAATTACTAGAAAACGATACTCTACAGGAATTTGGATGCTGCCATTTTTACTTTCAGTTCTGAAATAGTCTCTTCTGGATGACGAAAATATAAATTTGTTTTTTTTTAAATAATACCTGTTTTCAATACTGAATCAGCCATCATTCAATTCTGAATAAAGACACTAACACTTTGCCATTTTTGTTTCACCTAATGCAGATTTTCAATGCCTGAACAGTACTGTTTCAGTGAATACAAAGAAATCCTATACAGTATCTCCTGTAAGTACTAATCAAGTGCTGTTTGCCGTAATTTAAACGGAATTCAAATATTTACTACGTATACATGACGGATTGAATCTCAATAATAATCCGGTCTGAATCCCTTTAAAAAACATGTAGACGGAGATCGAGTCCATATGGGATCCAACCGATCCGATCCAGCCTTTTCACCTGGATCGAGTCGAAATATAACCGTACAGACACGGATTGAAAGATCAAAATTGTTTTAGGCTATGTTATTTATCGAAGTGTGTAAAAACTTTTATTTGTTTCATTTAAATAAAATTGAAAACATAAATAAAATGGCAGAAAGAAATATTTAGGGACATGAAGAAACTCTAAACTTGCCCTAATATTTAGGTTTACATTCAAAGATTAGGAAAAGTAAAAAATTCAAGGTTATAATTTCTATATTTTGAACCACGTTTGAATCTAAACTGAACTCGATCTTTAGATCCAGGATACTGAAATACGCAGATCGAAATTCGATCTTTCAATCGCTGGATCTTTGGATCTCATCATGTATACGTGGTAATTAGCTGTCAAATTATTTGAAAAAAAAAAACATTATTCGTTTGATTAAGTGCTGAGATGAGACGCAGATTTTTATATATATTTTTAAAATTTTTATTGATAAAGTTATTGAAATTGTAGTAATGTTTAAAGTTTACCAATTTGAAACTGATAATTCTATAATGGCTTTACCCATATCATGGGTAAAGAATAATTGGGTAAGATTGAGAACTAAAATATTTGTATATCAATTGTATTTTAATAAACTATATTATAGGCTCCTTATTCTTCAAAAGCATACGAGTTCATACGAAAAAATAAGAAACCCAAAGAAAACTGGTTAAAATTTAAAGTAATACCAATTGACAATAAAGTATACGGTAAGTACTTATACATATGTATATACATATATATATTATCTGTATAAACCAATATATAACACATATTGTTTTTTAAAGAAACATACAATGCTGCAGTATTGGCTGAAAAAATTCTTGTGGAAAAAAGTGAATTAGAAACATCCGACTACGAAAGATGTAAAAATAAAATAAATTTAAAAAAAATAATAAAAAACAAAAGCCACATACGCCATCAAATACGTCTTCTTCATCTGATGACGAGCTACCTATAGCACCAAAGCCTTACATTTTTTACGACGAAGAAAACGCTATACAGGAACAAAATAGTACTAATGACAATCAATCATCACAAGATCCTGAATATCAATTACAATATTTTGACAACATAAATACAAAACAAGGTCAAAATAGTATAGTACAAAATGCTCTTGGGGAAAGGGCAAATTTACAACAAGGGGATTCTAATTGCATTTTGGTAGACAAAACCAACTCAAACACAACAACTGATTTTGTGATGCCTTTATTGGTAGATACGGAAACTGTTAGAACTGTTATAAGAGAAGAATTACAAGCATTTAAAACAGAAATAATGGTCACTATGAAAAGTGAAATAAGAAAATTATTCAAGGAAGAAGTAGAAAATTTTTCCCCTGCAAAAAGAGCACGATATATTGATTTCGAACAAAATCAAAATCTTCCATTATCCTCAGTAGACGAGTTTTTTCTTGATATTAGAAATATTCAAAGATCTTGGCATTCTAAAAACTCCACTTATGTATATTTCAAATAAAAGGATATATTTTAATGATTAACTGCAACTTATAATAAGTAATATATATGATATTTGAAACACACTTGTCAAGAAGCACGATAGCCGAATTGGTTAAAGCGTTAGTTACTATGAAACAAGAAGTCCCGGGTTCAAATGCTGAAGTCCGTCATAATAAGGTAAGGTATGTCAAATTTCAACTTTAAAATGTTTATAAATTGTAATTAGCTATTGTAATTATACTTCAATATAAAGCAAAAAAACAAAATCTACTACCAGTAGTTTTTTTAATACTTTTTTAGGTTTGAATTGTTCATTCCAGCTATTCCAATTTAGTATTTATATTGAAATTCAGTACTTATTAAATACTAAATAATTCAACTTATGTAGTACTGTAAAGAGACTGAAAAACATTGATTAAGAGATACCGAACATTTTTACTGCATAAGTACATATTTGTCGATGATTAAACAAAATTAATTGAGTTCCGATAATGTTTCGCCTGTGTTCTGCATGTTTCAGTATTAGGAGGAGAAATAAATTTCGCTGGAGTTCATATAGAATTCTGAAATGTTATGCGGGAAGCTCTTTGTTTGTTTTGTCCCAAACACATAGACAAAGTTAAGCTGCAAAAAAATCGTCGTTATAAAACTAAAAATCACTAACAAAATTTTGAATTAGCGATTTGCAAAGGATTTTATATTTTTATTGTTACTTGAAATTTAATTATTGTAATAAATCAAAGCAAGAAATTTTTAAACAGGTAAGTAGCTAAAAATTGTACCTGTACTGTGTATATTTCTCTTGTCCACATTATATTTTCATCATCAAATATTTCATGAATGTTTATATACATGAATGCATTACCAATAATAAAAAGTTTAATTCGTCTTCTACTGTATCATACATTTTTACTTTATTTTCACTTTACTTCACAATAATTTTGCACTATATATTTATTAAAAATAAGTTAATTACAATATAAGTACCTAAATATAAATAATAAACCAATATAATTAATTCACTGTTTAAAACGACAGCAAAAACCACAACACTTATATTCATATGACAGACCAACAACACTAATGAAATGACAGATAAATGACATGAACTTGCGCTGCATACCGCAAAATTTGAAATTTAATAAATCTGAGCCTCAGCTTCAAATGAGGTATGCGGCATGCTTCACATGAAGTATGTATTTGGTCAGCTTCTTCGCATTCTCGTATGTTTAAATTGACAGCGAGATGCAAAAGCTTGCGGCGTGAAGCTTGCAGCGTCCTATGGGTTTTCACCTTGAAACTTTTTTGAAGTCGGTTGAAAAGTTTGAACTGTGAAGTCAATTTTATTTAAAAATAATAATAGAAAAAGAGAATAAACTAAATTAAAAATAAAGAAAAATTGATAGTATTACACATTATTATTAAACATTATTTTTACCATATACTGTATTATATGAACTCCAGCAAATTGATGTGTCAAGTTTTTTGTTAAAATTTAAGCATTTTTAATAAAATCATTTGAAAACAATTGACTTATTTGCATATCAGAAATATAATATAATAGAAGTAAAATTTATTTATTCTACTTACATTTTTGAAACAAAAACTTCAACGTAAATTTACTTCAGGCTCCTAAACATAAATTTAAAAATCACAAGTTAACAAACTCACAATAAATATCACACATTCCTTTAAACTTTTCTTTGTTCGATAAAAATTTCATGATCGTTTTACAATTCATTAAAATTGGATGAGAAAATTAGAAAAATCGATCTATGTAATTCAAAAACGATAAAGAAAACGATTTCTCCCGATTCATCGTTTTATGTAAATAATAAACGATACAACAAACCAAATTTTTCGATTGATCGTTTTATGTAATTAGTACCCTGCTCTCTTTCGGTAGTATTATTGGATGACATTGTTCAAAAGCAACTTTCGCATTGTGTAGGCGTCCGCCCACCCTTAAAATCCCATTTTCATCAATAAAGGGATATAAACTGTTATTTTATTATTATGATTCAAGGATTTCCCACAACGTAGGACCACAATTTCGTTCTGAAATGATTTTTGTTGTTCATTTATTATATGAACCTTTAATGCTTGCTTCAATTCATTCCCCGAAAGAGAAATGATTCTTGAAGATTTTATCTTACTGGACTTTATTTTATAAGTTTCTTAAAAACTTAACCACCATGCCGTGATTCGAATAACAGAAGTCAAATCGGAATACCTATCTACAATTTTACTCAAAGGTGACATTGTTGATTCATGGACAAATTGCGAAACTTGTTTTAAATAATTTTCCTGATAATCAAAAAAGGAAGCTTGGCCCAGTCCACCACATATGGTTTTCAACCAGTTCAGCTGGAGTCATACGCCTGGTTGCAACATCAGCCGGATTTTATTTCGAAGCAACATGCCTCCACTTTTCCCTTGGTAATACATCTCTTAAGATGTAATTCCTTTTCATCCTCTGACAGTTGTAAAAGGGTCCTTATTGCAAGATATGGTGCACATGATGTACCACATGTTACAGTCTTTAAAGAATATGATTTAACCCTCTCCTATTTACTATCCCTCCAAAATATTTGTAGAAAACCCCTATCTTCAGGATGTATAAGTATCCTTCTAAACATTTTGTTTATGTCCCCTACAAACCCTATTATTCCTAATCGGAACCTCAAAAGTATATCAATTAAATCAATGTCTATTTTAGGTCCTGTATGTAACAATTCGTTTAGAGACCACCCTGTAGACATAACACATAAGCCATCAAATACCACTCTTAATTTTGTAGACGTACTATTCCTTTTCCATACTCCATGATATGGTAAATAATATAAATTTTGTCCTGAAAACTAAAACTCATTTGATTGTAAGGTGGAGGTGAAAAGTAGATGTGCTGAATAGCTGATGTGCTGAATAGCGAGGTGGAAAGGAAAACTAAACTAGATAGTAGCTTGGTTAATGGAGTCGTGAATTACAGTCGTGTTTTTTTAAGTTTAATTAGAATAAAGGAAAGATTAATTTGTATTTAATTGAGATAATGTGTTTTATTTATCTAATTATGGTTTCTACATTATATCGTTAACAATTCAAACTTTACAAGTCAGAAGTGGGATAAGAACTCGAATATTTGTTTTAAACAGTGATTTTGTGTCTATGTGCGAAGCTTTAACGTGACTAGGTTATTGTATGCACGATGGCTATAAATTTGTGTACAAAATTAGGGTCTTATTGGAGAATTGGTTAAATTATTATAATGGCAGGTTATAAAAGAATGTCTGTTAAAGAGTTGCGCAACCGGTTGGGTGAATTGGGATTAAAAGCATCCGGGAATAAGGCGAAGCTGATAAACAGATTGGAAGAGGCAGATGAAATTCATAAAAATGGCGACGCGAATGTAATTAGGGAAGTAATCGAAAATGATGCTATCGACCATTCGAGATTCGAGACTCAATCAGTATTAACCACAGCTGGTGAAAAGAAGAATGAAACAGGTGGGAATAGGAATGTGACAGCTGATGGTGAAAAGAAGAATGAAACAGGTGGGAATAGGAATGTGACAGCTGATGATGAAATGAAGAAAGATTTGAAAGATGTTGAATTTCTCAAAACGGAAATGGAATTAATGAAACGTGAAATGCAACTGCTAGAACGTGAGAAATTATTATTACAAATGCAGAAGAACGAAATTAATGTACCAAGATTCAGTGTAACGGAGGTAAGTGGTATGATTCCAACGTTTAATCCAAACAATACATTCAGTATGAGTGCAGAAAAATGGGTCAACAAAATACAACTGCTTGCAAAAGCACATGGGTGGAATGAACACATTCTATTATTAGCGGCATGTATGAAATTGGAAGGTGCTGCAAAATTATGGTATAATAACAGTGTTGATGTTGCTACATCTTTCAACCAATTTACTGCTGAAATCAAGAAGGCTTTTCCAACAATATATAATTCAGCTGATATTCACCAAGAATTGAAAGAACGTAAACAAAGATTCGGTGAGCACTATTTGGAGTATATTTATGTCATGAAAGCAATAGCAGAAAAAGGTGAGGTAGATGAAGATGCTGTTGTTAAATATATTTTGAATGGATTAAAAAGTGCTGAAATGGCAAAAATGTTAATGGGATCAACAGCTAGAACTGTAAATGAAATAATTGAACAAATACGCTGGATAGATAAGGTGGGCGTCAAGACACAAACAGAACAGCCAAGACAACAGCAGAAACGATGTTATCGGTGTAATGGGGTTGGTCATGTTAAACGTGATTGCAGACAATCAAATAATCATCAGCAAACAAAAGAGAACGTGAACACACGAGAAATGTACATGATAACAACAGCAAAGTCAATGTATATTAAAGACGCGTATATTAATGATAAACCGTTTGTATCTTTTATTGATTTGGGTAGCGATTGTGTCACTTTAAAAAAGAAAGAAGCAGAAGATAAAAACATCAGTTATGAAACATATTCAATACCGCTTAAAGGTTTTGGTGGAGGAAATTGTGAAACACTAGGTCGAACATATGCTGAAATTAAAGTAGATAAATTGAAATCGTGGGTTGAAGTTTTAATAGTTCCAAATCATGTACAAACACAACCTTTAATGATTGGACGATCTTTGTTAGATCAACCACAAGTTAAAATTGTCAAGACAGCTGGAAAGTTGGAAATTTATGAAAGTGAAGATTTGTTTGTTAAAAATGTAACGTCAAAGTCGAAAATATTTGAACCAATCGAAATTAAAGACCTAGATGTAGGCATGATCGAACAAAATGAAAGTGATGAATTAGTTGATATAGTAACAGAATTCAGGGAGTGTTTTGCAAAAGTTACAAGCGAATTGGGAGAAGCGAAAGTGGGTGAAATGAAAATCGAATTAAAAACGGATGATCCTATTTGCGTTCAACCATATCGAATCCCTTTTGCAAAAAGGAAAATAGTTGATCAAATTGTAACTGAATATCTACAGCAGGGTATCATACGTCCATCATCATCAAGCTACAATTCACCAATTGTATTAACAAAGAAAAAAGATGGTAGTGAGAGATTCTGCATTGATTTTCGACAGATAAATAAATCAACCATAAAGCAAAAGTTTCCTATGCCAGTGGTAGAAGAAGTGTTGTCATCGCTTTCTGAATGTAATTATTTTACGAAATTGGATCTTGCTTCAGGTTATCACCAGATACGAGTTGACGAAAGCAGCAAGAAGTATACGGCTTTTTGGACATCAACTGGTTGTTTCGAATTTAATAAGATGCCATTTGGTTTGGTGAATGCACCAGCCGTGTTTCAAAATGTAATGAACATCATGTTGTCAAAAATTGGATCAGATAGGGTAGCAGTAAATTATTTAGATGATATCTTGATACCTAGTAAGACTGTAAAGGAAGGTATAGTGAAACTTAGGAGAGTTTTAGAAGTTCTAAGAGACTATGGACTTACCTTAAAACTGAGTAAATGTTCTTTCTTGAAGAAAGAAATGGACTTTCTTGGACATCAAATACATCCTCGTGAAATTCGTCCAGGGAAAATTAAAACGAAAGCTATTACCGAATTTGCAACACCAACAAATGAACATGAGATACGACAGTTCTTGGGCTTGGCGGGATACTTTCGTAAATTTGTTCATAACTATGCTCTCATCGCCAAACCGTTGACTGATTTAACCAAGAAAGATGTACAATTTGAATGGGGAATTAATCAAGAAACATCATTTCAAAGATTAAAAAAGATTTTGTGTGACGAACCAGTATTGGCATTATACAACCCAAATGCTGAACATCGTGTTCATACTGACGCGAGTTCTATAGGATTGGCTGGTATACTATTACAGAAAGATGCAAACGAATCATGGCATCCGGTTATTTATTATAGTAGACGTACCACTGAAACAGAATCTACGTACCATTCATACGAGTTAGAAATTTTAGCAATCGTTGAAACACTTGAAAGATTTCGCATTTATTTACTTGGTAAAGATTTTGAAATTGTCACAGATTGTGAAGCTATCGTATCAACAAGCAACAAAGCCAAAATTGTCCCACGAGTTGCTAGATGGTGGTTAAGGTTGCAAGAGTTTAGTTTCAAAGTCATTCATCAGTCTGGTAAAAGTGCACAACATGTCGACACTTTAAGTCGACGACCGGTTGAATCTTCTCACGAAATCGAAGAGGCGAATATAGACGTCATGAAAGTTGATATTAATTTCGACGATTGGTTAGCTTCCATCCAAATGCAAGATGACAGTATGAAAAATTTAGTAAATACATATTTTAAATGACACGAATCATTTGGAATACGAAAAGAAAAGGAATGAATATGTGGTACAGAACGGCCGATTATTTAAGAAAATAAATAATGAAACAAAGTTTTTAGTACCAAAGAATATACGTTGGCGGGTACTAAAAGCATGTCACGATGATGTTGGTCATCTGGGTATGGAAAAAACACTGAACAGACTAAAAGAAAATTTCTGGTTTCCTGAAATGAGGCGATATACTGGAAAGTATATAGATTCGTGTGTTAAATGCGCATATAACAAACGGAAGGGTGGTCAAAAAGAAGGTGAACTACATCCAATTGAACGTGTAGCTGTACCTTTCCACACTATCAACGTGGACCATCTTGGGCCATTTACGAAAGGTCATGGAGGGACTGCACATGTGTTAGCACTTATCGATAATTTTACAAAATTTTGTATTCTACGTGCGGTTAAAACAACAAGTACTAATAACACAATAAAGGTCTTACAAGAAGCGTTCAACTACTTTGGTTGTCCAATAAGGATTATTACAGATCGAGGAACTGCTTTTACCTCGAAACAGTTTAAAGAATTCTGTGATGTCAACAATGTTCAACATGTGAAAGTTGCTACTAGAACACCCAGAGCTAACGGACAGGTTGAGAGGCTCAATAGAACTATCCTCACATCACTGAAATGTATGCATGAAGATTCTAAAGGACTTGATTGGGCAACACATTTGAGAAGCTTACAATGGGGACTCAACTCATCCAAAATTCAACCACAAAGATGACACCGTACGAGTTGATGTTTAACTTCAAGCCTCGTGACACACTTAAAAATGAGCTTTTGTTAGCCCTACATTTCGATGATATCATTAGTCCAGAAAAACTAGAAGAGAAGCGTAATGAAGCGGAAAAGAGAATTCGTGATGTACAACGTATGCAGAAGGTAAGATATGACCGGGTTCATCGGACTCCAATTCAATACAAGGCGAGCGATATGGTTCTTGTTGAGTTTGAGCCTACCTCTACAGGTGAATCTCGAAAACTGGAATGCTGTTACAAAGGTCCTTACCTTATCACTCAGGTTTTGCCAAACGACAGATATGTAATAGAAAGTTTGCCTGGTCTACACCTGTCTCAACGTAAGTATAAATCAGTGTTCCCATCTGATAAGTTGAAGCTATATCGACACGAACTGGATGACGAAATGGATATTGAGGGTGAAAGTGACGAAGACATAAGTGATCATCTTGAGGACAAGATGTAGTCAGGGTGGCCGAACTGTAAGGTGGAGGTGAAAAGTAGATGTGCTGAATAGCTGATGTGCTGAATAGCGAGGTGGAAAGGAAAACTAAACTAGATAGTAGCTTGGTTAATGGAGTCGTGAATTACAGTCGTGTTTTTTAAGTTTAATTAGAATAAAGGAAAGATTAATTTGTATTTAATTGAGATAATGTGTTTTATTTATCTAATTATGGTTTCTACATTATATCGTTAACAATTCGAACTTTACATGATGTTGATTCATACATGTGATCCATACTTAAGTATTCTTTCATAAATTCTCTATACGCATGTTCTAATTCAGAATCTTTTCCAAGCGAACTTCCATGTTATTAAGTCTTTTTAAAGCCATGTCACTAGCATCTCCCAAAACAGTAGGGGACCTTTTGAAAGGTAAGCGAACCATATATTCTCCCGTATTTAACCTTTGATGAGTATCTTTGAATAGATTTTCACATTCTTGCTCATCTGGACTTAAAGGCAATTCCGCTTTAATTTCTTCAACTTCCCAAAAACGTTTAAGTAGTTGGTCCGTATTTATTAAAACGTGAAGACTGACTGAGGATTCTGTATTTCGCATATTTCCTAAACAACCCTACCAAATTTTGTCTGAACAGCTTGAAGCTTACTGTCACTATGGACGATTTTATCACCCACCAAATTATCCCCAAAACACATCACAACCAAAAAGAATGTCTATTTTGCTAGGTTTACCAAAGTCTTCATCAGCCAAATCATCGAGTTGCTTGTATTATGGAACCATTGTATTATGGAAAAATTAACTTCCACCGTAGGCATATTACCAGTTAATTTTGAGAGGATAAATTCAGTCATATTAAATGAACTCATTGAATTTTTAGAAAATGCCGTAATATCAACCTTACCTTTTGTTCTAGTTTCATCGGAGCTTACATTGCCAATGCCAGTAATTGGAAATCTTACATTTTGCCTTTTCAGGTTTAATCGTTTCACAAAGGATTCACTTATCAACGTAGCTTGAGAAGAAGAATCAAGAAGAGCTCGACATGGTTGTTTTTTACCATAACTATCTTCAATATAAACCGTAGCTGTTGGCAATATGCAGCATACAACGTATGGTGTTTTGGTTGCGGTAATTATTTGAATTCCATTTTTAGATTCTGATTTTCCAGTTTGTTTCTCATTACAATTACTCTTTTTTGTTACAGATTTTACATTACATTTTTCTCTTAAATGCATCAACGTATGATGTTTTTTATTACAATGTAAACACCTAGAAATAGAATTACAATTATACATTAAATGTTTGCCTATCAAACAATTATAGCATAAACCTTTTGGGCCTTACTAATAAACATTTTTTAGTTTTAAAACTAAAATAGTTTCGGCTTGAGAATCAGAGTATGCTTTCAAATTCTTTATAAAATGGAGAAATAAAATATTAACTTAACATATTTTATATAGAGTTTCGAAGCACACTCTGATTCTCAAGCCGAAACTATTTTAGTTTTGAAACTCAAAAATGTTTATTAGTAAGGCCCTTTGAATATACAAATTTTCGCCTATCATTTACATTAATTTTCAAGAAATCTGGGCATTTATTAATAAAATGGTCTTTTTATAAATCAATAACAAAGTTATAATGTTGTAGCATGTACCAATTTGGTCCTCTGGGGTGCAGGTTAAATGTTGGAACAGTTTTATTATCCTTGTTGACTTTAAGACTGGATGATAATTCAAAGATTCGACTCTCCAAATACTCAAGTATGATAGTTTTTTAATTTAGGTCTTACGGATAAACTATATTCACGCCGCCACAGTTGCTGAGTTTCTCGATCCAATTTGATTTGGTAAATGATTAAACCAACCATCCCAATGTTCAACAGGTAAATTCATTCCTTCAAGTGCTCGAAAAGTTTCTTCAAATAGATTCGCGACCTCTCTAAGTTCCTTGTGCAAAGGACTGCGCATCGACGAATATTCCATCAAAGTTGCCAAGTGCGAATCGATTATTTGATCTTCCTTATTATAGCGTTTTTTCAAAAGTTCATATGAAGCTTCATAATTTGAATCCGTTGTTGGTAAATGTTTCAGTACAGATGCGGCTGCATATATTAAAGCTTGCTTTAGGAATTGTAATTTCTGAACATTGCTGAGTGAGTTGTTATTATGGACAATTGATTCAAACATGTCTGAAAAATTCATCCATTCACGAAGATCGCCATTAAATTATGGTATTTTAAACTGCGAGAGTTTAATTTTTGCATGCGTTGGTAATTTGAAATTGATGTTAATTGTATAGTGGTATTTTGAGTTGCCATGTTTTGAATAATAAGTGTCAACTGTGTTTTGTTTCGCATTAATGTCTATAAAGTTTTATTCCAATCATTAGGCGCATTTGGTACAACATCATTTGTCGCATTTCTTTCGATTATTTCCTTTTGTAAAATTGTTTTTAGACTAAGATATGTGTCCTCAAAATCATTTCGATAATTATATTTTGTCTCCAATTGCGATTCATCTTCTGTCAAAATTTGAATTTCAATTTGTAACTTACCAAATTTTTCGAATATCTCATCCAATCTTTTATTTCGAGTTACAAATTCTTCAAGAATCGCACCCTGATTCAGCAACAAATCTTTCACCTGTGATTCAAGTCTAGTTAAAGAACACTTTACACCACCTCGTTTTCGTTTAACATTCAATAAACTCATTTTGTTTTATCTTTATTGTTATTGAAGTAATGATTTTATCTGCTATTAATGTATACAACTTTAATTTTAATTGGTAATGAGTTTAAACACAGCTTTTTAATTTTATTTGGTACACAGTGTAAATACAGCCTTAAGTTTCAATTGACATTAACATTTTCGTAATTTTCGAATTTAATCTGTTACTACTTTTTTACTCTACTACAATTTTCTTTTTTCTGAATTACTGTATTTACTGTCTTTTTCTAACACACGCGTGAATCAGATATACATATATGTATATATATAAATTTTCATTTAAAATTTAAACATTACGCGACTTTTTTATCTATGCCCACATCAACTTGTTTAATCACGTTTTAAACTGAATGCGAAGTCAGCCATTTTATAGTTAAGACACCTTAATATGAAATCTACTAATTTGAATTATACCACCTTTTTAAGATTATAGTATCCATAAAGTTTCATATATAGAATTAATACCACCTTACTCTGTTGATTATGGTATCCATAAATTCAACTATATAGAATTAATACCATCTTATTCTTTAGAAATTGGTATCCATTTTGATTTCACTATCACTTGATAAAATTTTAATTTTCACTATTAATTCCCGTTCCTACTCGGGCGTCAAAAATTATGTGCATTCAAATAACTAATAAAACAATTTATTATTTTAATTCTCTTGATTTAAATTTATTTCAATATAACCAATAATAACAGAAATTAATAGATAGCGTTAATAAGAAGATGTCCGGAATGTTCGTTTGTCTTAACTATTCGATGATTCGTGACAGACTCAGTGATAGACAGGTGTAGCTCATGAACGAGTCGTTCAAAATGAACGACTCTTTTCAGTGTGTCAAATAAGCTGGTCCACCAACATTTTCTGAACTAGCTTTTTAAAGAGTCATGACTAAGGTGACCAGACGTCCCGGATTAGGCGGGACAGTCCCGGATTTTAGACGTCTGTCCCGCATTACAGAACGTCCCGCGAATTGTCACGGATTTGTAATTTTGTCCCGGATTCGTCCTGCATTCCAAATTTTATCCCACATTTTTCAAAGTTTTAGATTTTCGGGCAAAAAAGCAGAGCAGCATTACTGCTGCTTTCATTGTTTTTCAGTTGTTATTCATTTCTATATTATTTGACATATGAATGACATAATACATATGTCTATGTGTGGTATGTCTATAATCTTAAAATCTTAACAAGAAAAAAAAGTGTTTTAACTGTTTTATTCTTTCTTTGTTTGCATTTGTTTATTGTTCACTGTTGCGATTTTTATAAATAATTGTGGTGCAAATTAAGGTAATTAATAAATTAAATTTTGTGGAAAGATACACAATATACCTACAATGTAAGAAATAAAATAAAAATTAAACTGAAATACCCACCAAGAAAACACAGTTTTTTTTTTTTTTTTTGCTCGCATGGAATGTCCCGCATTGTCTCAATAAAAATCTGGTCACCTTAGTCATGACTCAGTAACTGTTTATAAAAACATATGTATGTAAAAATAGATTTACTGAGCTATATCATAGCATATAGAATAATAGCAGACAAAGTATGAATATCCAACCAAAGTAAAGCAGGAGGTATATATACACTCATGAAATAAAAAACTGAATTTTTTTTATTTTTTTTAAATTCAATTAGTGGAAATGAAATGTAAATATTTCACATTTTTCTAAACGGAAATTTCAATTAGTTAAAATGAGACAGACTGACATACACAAACGACAATATTTTTCGTTTTATTTTTCAGGTCACTGAATTAAATGTACATGTTAAATTGCTGATAAACAATAGGTCACTGAATATAATTTAACCAAATTTAACATATGTTCATAACATATGTTTTTTTTTAGGGTAGCCATACACAAGAATTATGAAATAAAATTTTTTGAAATGTTTGTCCGTTAGATGGTGTTGTTATTATCATACTCTATATAATTATATAGTATATATTTTTACAAATATAATTATATATTTTATATATTAATATTCACATTATATGAGTAGTATAATTTACAGAACAATGTAAAACGTAAATTACAAATTTGAATTTTTTAATGTACTACCCACAAATGTATTTATTCGGTAGCACTAAATTATTAATTTTAAACCGCTGAATTCATACAATCATTCAACTTCATTGTTAATAAATTCAAATTCGAATTTAAAAACGGCAGAAAAATTTTTTTATAAAAAATTATGATTATACATATGTACCTACTTTCTATTAATAAATAAAAATTAAGGAGAGATTTTTATTATATAAAACTTCTAATAAATATTATTAATTTTATTTTGAGTTTTTTTTACGTTGAAAAAAGTTTTAAAGTATACTTTCAGATTATAGATATTAGATATTTATTTCAATTCAATCTAGAACTCAAGTTTGTATAAATAAAAAACATAACTTTGAATTCTAGATCAAGGTGGTGTGGAAATAGCTTCCTTTAAAATAAAATTTTCATTATTTATCTTTAAAAAGCATCACCAGATTTGTTACAAGTTACAAGAAAAGTAACAAGAAATTTGTTATTTTCAACCTTTTCTATAAAAGGTTAAACTTGTATAAAATTTAAGTCTTTTTTCATTTCCTAAAATAATAATTGTAGAAAAAATTACGTTATTATTTGTTGACGATTATTATTATGATTTAATAAATATTCATTAATACTTGTACCACAATCAATTGAATGTCGTTTTTCAGTTTTTTTTTTCACATTATTATTAATAAGATTTAATTTTTGTAAATAAAATTTATTAATGAATTATAATTTAAATTATCAACTTTTTTTATATTATTATTATTATGATTTTGTACTGATTGTGATGATATTGATGATAAATTATTATTTTTATTCACTTTGTTTCAATATTATTTATTATTGTTATTAAAATTTACATACCTACCCTACCTATAATCATGGTCAATTTGACGTTTAACATCTGATTCATAGAAGGCTGAATGCTGAATTGAAAAAAAAAATTTGAAAATTGAAGTGGGAATAATTTTATGTTTTATCTCTTTTCAGCTTTAATAATTTATAGTTCTATTTATTAAAGTGAAAGACAGACTCATCTCATATTTTTTTTTCACTCACACCAATAAGAAAAACAACAATTTTCACAGAATCGGGAACACAATTTGTTCTACAGTTAGTATTCTATATTTCTATATTCTATGGCTATATGAACTAAAATCTGAATAGCTCCTTTTTTTCATATATATTTAGTGAGCTAGTGTGCTATATGAACTAAATCCTGAATGGCTCTTTTTTTCATATATTTTTAGTGAGCTAGTGTGCTAAATGAACTAAAACCGAATGGCTCTTTTTTTCATATAATATATTTAGTGAGCTAGTAAGCTATATCATAGCATATAGAATAATAGCAGACAAAGTATAAATATCCAACCAAAGTAAAGCAGGAGGTATATATACACTCATGAAATAAAAAACTCCATTTTTTTAATTTTTTTTAATTCCAGTTAGTGGAAATGAAATGTAAATATTTCACATTTTTCTAAACGGAAATTTCAATTAGTTAAAATGAGACAGACTGACATACACAAACGACAATATTTTTTGTTTTATTTTTCAGGTCGCTGAATTAAATGTACATGTTAAATTGCTTATAAACAAAAGGTCGCTGAATATAATTTAACCAAATTTAACATATGTTCATAACATATGGTTTTTTTAGAGTAGCCATACACAAGAATTATGAAATGAAATTTTTCGAAATGTTTGTCCCTTAGATGGTGTTGTTATTTTCATACCCTATATAAATTATATAGTATATATTTTTGTAAATATATAATTATATATTTTATATAATTATATAATCATATACATATATGTATATATCATATATGGTTTGAAAGCAATTCTATGTATGTATTCAAAAAAAATTTATGAAATTATGTATTTATATTATGTACATATTTATAAAATATGAGCATATGAAATCAATGTACATATTATAATATGGTATATGGTATATACATAGGTATACCTATGTATAATATATATATTATTTTAAAAAAAATGTACAAATGTATGGATATAGGTATATTTCTTATAATATATCACTTAAAAAAATCCCTAATAATGATTTGTTTAATATACCTTTATGCGTGGAATTATTTATTTTGAAAAAAATATATGTATATATTTTTTTCGTTTGTTTTAATATTCACATTATATAGTAGTACATAACTATGTAAAACGTAACTTACAAATTTGAATGTTTGAATTTTTCAATGTACTACCCACAAATGTATTCATTTGGTAGCACTAAATTATTAATTTTAAACCGCTGAATTCATACAATCATTCAACTTCATTGTTAATAAATTCAAATTCGAATTTAAAAACGGCAGAAAAATTTTTTTATAAAAAATTATGATTATACATATGTACCTACTTTCTATTAATAAATAAAAATTAAGGAGAGATTTTTATTATATAAAACTTCTAATAAATATTATTAATTTTATTTTGAGTTTTTTTTACGTTGAAAAAAGTTTTAAAGTATACTTTCAGATTATAGATATTAGATATTTATTTCAATTCAATCTAGAACTCAAGTTTGTATAAATAAAAAACATAACTTTGAATTCTAGATCAAGGTGGTGTGGAAATAGCTTCCTTTAAAATAAAATTTTCATATTACTTATCTTTAAAAAGCATCACCAGATTTGTTACAAGTTACAAGAAAAGTAACAAGAAATTTGTTATTTTCAACCTTTTCTATAAAAGGTTAAACTTGTATAAAATTTAAGTCTTTTTTCATTTCCTAAAATAATAATTGTAGAAAAAATGACGTTATTATTTGTTGACGATTAATATTTTGATTTAATAAATATTCCTTAATACTTGTACCACAATCAATTGAATGTCGTTTTTCAGTTTTTTTTTCACATTATTATTAATAAGATTTAATTTTTGTAAATAAAATTTATTAATGAATTATAATTTAAATTATCAACTTTTTTTATATTATTATTATTATGATTTTGTACTGATTGTGATGATATTGATGATAAATTATTATTTTTATTCACTTTGTTTCAATATTATTTATTATTGTTATTAAAATTTACATACCTACCCTACCTATAATCATGGTCAATTTGACGTTTAACATCTGATTCATAGAAGGCTGAATGCTGAATTGAAAAAAAAAATTTGAAAATTGAAGTGGGAATAATTTTATGTTTTATCTCTTTTCAGCTTTAATAATTTATAGTTCTATTTATTAAAGTGAAAGACAGACTCATCTCATATTTTTTTTTCACTCACACCAATGAGAAAAACAACAATTTTCACAGAATCGGGAACACAATTTGTTCTATACTTAGTATTCTATATTTCTATATTCTATGGCTATATGAACTAAAACCTGTATAGCTCTTTTTTTTCATATATTATATTTAGAGTGTGTGTGGAATCGAGTAAATTTTTACTACAGTAGTAAATTTTGACATAAAACGTGGTGAATTTAACTGTCAAAATTTACTCTGGCTCTGGGGCTAGTATAAATTTTGACAGTTTGATAGTAAAATAATGTAAAGTCAAAATATCGAAACAAGTACACAATTTTGTAGCTTTTAAAATTTACTCCATTACGCACAGCAAATGTGAAAATTTTTTTTTACCACGGTAAATTTTATTCTACCACAAAATCTAATGTCAAAATTTACTACTGTAGTAAAAATTTACTCGATTCCACGCACACTCTTAGTGAGCTAGTGTGCTATATGAACTAATTCCTGTAGTCAGTGAGAGACAGTGATGGGAATATGAAAACAATTTTGTAAGTAGATTTGGAACTCAAAAATAAGTAGATGTATGGAAGTAAGTAAATTTATGTAAGTAGAATTAAAATTGGCCAAACTTACTTTTTTTATTCTCCCAAAAATGTGTAGATAATATAATAATAAACAATAATATACACATATCCTACTTCATATAGTTTTTTATTTTAAATTAATTTTAAAATTAAAAATATAAAATGTAATTTTATGTACATATTAAAATAAACAATAAAATAAAAAAATAAAAAAATGATGATGATGATTTTATAACAAATCTATCCATTTTAAAGACTAAAAGAAAGTTCGATTTGTTGCACATAGTATAGAATTGAATATAAAATTTAATTTAAGTAGTGAACTACTTTGTTTATGCAATCTACTTGAATTTATATTACATATTTTCTAACCACATTTTTCTACTTCACATTACTCATTTTTTTTTTTACAAAAACTAATGAATTAATTTTTTATTTAACCCACACCAAAATAAGTAGAATTTAGAGGTTTGGTAAGTAGTAAGTAGAAGGTGGTTGAAATAAGTAGATCTACTTATAAATAAGTAGACTTCCCCCATCACTGGTGAGAGAGAACAAAGAAAAATTTCAAATAAAGTAAAATACTTTCGAACATGAAAGTGTTGCCGTGAACACAGCCTATTATAGTTTCATTGATTTAAAATAACGTATACTATTTTTCTTTTTGGATGTCAGTACAGGCAAGATAGTCATACTTTTCTATATAGTTATGTGTGTAATGTGTATTACTACCAGGGAAAGAATTTTGGTAGTAATTAGAGTTTGTATTGAAATTAAACACTTTTCTTTATTTTTAAAAATTAACGTTTAATTGTCAGAAATCTGACAATTTTCCTTGAAGTTGCCTCTACAGATGAAATTTACAAACTGAACTTTATAATAACTAATTACTTAAACCTAACTTCTTATTTTTAGTTTTTGGGGAAAACATCACGTTTCAAAGACAGAGGTTCAAAAAAGGTCACAAAAATTGTTAAAAACATTTCTCACAAAAATTGCTGACGTTGTGTAATTTTTGAATTTTATGTTTTGTGTGAAAATTTGAATTTTATGTTTTGTGTGAAGATTTGAATTTTGTGGAATATGTAAAATAAATGATGGTTAGGCGAATTTTATATAACTCCTCTCCCCTTAAGATGGTTTGCGGGCTCAGCAAACGGACTCGTTTTTGGTTTCTGTTCGATTTCTATCTTGTTACATTGATGTTTTCCTTGATTGATTTATGTGTTTTAAATTTATAAATGACAAAAATTATAATGGCTAGAATTAAAATTGTAGTAAGACTTAATGATGTTGAGTTTGCTATCTTATTCTTAAAATCAATGTACCTATTCGATTGTTTCTCTGTTTTGAATACTCGCTATTTTTGAATTTTCAAGTGTTAAATTGTGCTTTAATTTTTTGAAATTTTCATTTGTAATTGGGATCATGATATTGCTTAAAAATTTATCTATTTTAAGATAGATATTGTATTTTAAGTTTCTTCTTCAAAATTTTATTATTGCTAACATAAACATTTTCGTGTTGTATTATAATTTCTTCTACATTAAAATCTAATTCTTCGTACTGGCTATTTGGGAATGGAATCATTAATGCCTTTACGTAATTTTCTTTAGTAAACACGGGAATGCTAATAACGAAAATTAATTTGTTGTTTTCGTATAGAACATTGTTTTTTAGATAAGGCAAGATTGTTTCTGAAATGTTATACTTATTTTTTTCCTCTTCTGTAAATATGTCGTGTGATAAGATGTTGAGTTTACTCATAAAAATGATATCTGATATTTTCTCTAATTGTTTATGAAGAGTACTAATGTCTGTATAAATCTGAAAGATGACATTTAATTTTTCTACTGTGTTTAAAGCGTTGTTGGTTTTGTTTGTAATATAATTCAGAAAGGTATTCAAATGTGTTTCTTTTTTATTTAGATGATCGGCGATGTCATTAACATTTTTGATTAAATTGTTATTTATAAGAACTTGTTTGTTTAATTGATTTGTTATTTGCTTAGAGTTTTGATCTAAATTGTTAAGATGGTCGTATATGTCTTTTGCGTCTTCGTCGTCCATTGATCCAGTTATGAAATTAAGTCCTCGTCCCAATATGTTGATTAGTCCCCGTTTTGGTCTGTTGCAAAACCCTCTATATCACAAGCCGAGTTGTGGCTTTCTGCACTAACACAATCAAACACGATAAAAGTGTTGAAACGTCAAAACATTCAATGCTGGTAGTACAAATAGTGATGTAAAGAAAATGTGTTAAATATTTTTGGCTTTTTAAATAAAATATGGTTTATAAAAGTTTTGAAATATAATAAATTAACAGTGTTATAATTTTTAAAGTGCACAATAGTCAAAAAGTTAAATAAAAAGGTGAAAAATATTGTGCCTTCTTACCTACTTTTAAGAGAAAAAATTAAAGTATGGTGAGGTCACAAATAATATAATAATACAAATGGGTATTGTAAATGAACTGAAATGCTATTCAGTGGTAATAAAGAAGAAGAACAAACAATTTTTATGTTTGCGTCTTAACTATAGTTTTTTTAAAAACTTAAAACAACAACAACATTACCGAACTTTGAGTTTTTTTAATTTATGTTTCCACTTTTCATTTCATCATGATTTTTTGATTTTTTCCATTTCGAACTTGTAGCTGACATTTACTTTGTTTATGCACAAAGATTAAAACGTATTAACTCTTAACGTTTTAAGCATCGTTTTGAGATAATACATTTTAATTAGTGTTTAAGCGTAATACAACATTTCGTTCTCACTCAAAACGTTAACCATCTGCGTGTGTAGTGTAATAACAATTACTTAAAACGAATAAAATGTACATGCACACTTTAAATGCGCATTGAAATTTGGTTTATGCATCCGTATTTAGTCAAGATGGAGTGAGTTAATGCGAATTAATGTGTCGCATAAACAAGGTAATTGTTTATGATTTGTTATAAACATAGGTTTAGAAAGTGGGGCATCCAATTATCAAAAAAGCGAATACAGTAGAATCTCGATAATTTTACTACCTGATAATTTCCTATATTTACAGCGAAAGAAATTTTGCTTACTCTATAATTTCAACAGCCATAATTTATACATGAATTTACACATAAAATACATATTTGAACATGTTAAATCGCAAAAAATCTAAATTTGATTTGATTTGTGAAAGGCTTTATTTTTGATTTTTTTGTTGTGTTAATTAAAAATTGAGAAATAAATAAACTAATCTTTTTTTAATTTCATGTGTGCGTTTTACTTCCATACATACATACATATTTAGTTTAAATTTTGTATTCAATAATTTCTAACTATCCCGTAATTTCAACGAGGGTAGTTTTAATTAGGTAAAATTATCGAGATTCTACTGTACATAAATCTAAAATACCTAATTCTTTAAACCATACAATGTCGGTTGAACTGAACAGTTACTTGTGCGTCAGCAAAAGTAAAATACAATATTTATGTACACAATATACCTACATACAATAATAATGTCTTTTATTTGCTTGTCACATATTTTTGTTGTTGTCGGTTAACAATTATTGTACCTAACGGAAAAGGAAACAAAAAACTGAAAACTTTGTCAGTTTATTTTATTATATAACATCATGATAGGTTTATGTCTTTGCTAATTATATCACATTTGTCAGTTGATCGTTGTCAGTTAACCAAAATTCATATGCAACATTTTGTACAACAGTTTTTATATATCTGTATTATTATATTGTTTGTGGTGAGGTTATATGTATTATTTATATGTAATAAAGTGAATAAATTGATTTGATTTAATAAAATTTAATTTATAATAATTCTGATACATATATGTATTTATATGAATAATTAAAGTTTAAAGAATAATAAATAATATAAGCTTTTTTCTTCTATACCTATATACATATTGACATGTGACTAATGACTACATTACCTATGGTGAGGTTATATTATAAAAGTGAATAAATTGAAATGAAATGTAAACACAAATATATGAAAAAAATAAATAAAGTGAACGAAATACAGAACAAATTCATTTAATTTAATAAAATTTTATTTATAAGTTTGTATTAATTGTTAAATTATTGAATCAAATCAATTTCTCACATCATAACATAATCACAAAAATTTATATAAAAAAAGTCTATGAAAAAGTAAATAATTTGGTACATAATCTTTATTGTGTAATGAAGGCAAATAGACACTTAATTTGTGATAACTAATAAATTAAATTCTATTAAATCAAATCAATTTATTCACTTTATTACATATAAATAATATAACCTCACCATAGATAGGTATGTACTATGTAGTCATACTTTAATTTTTTCTCTTACAAGTAGGTAAGAACGCACAACATTTTCCACCTTTTTATTTAATTTTTTTGACTATTGTGCACTTTAAAAATTATAACATTGTTAATTTATTATATTTTAAAACTTTTATAAACAATATTTTATTTAAAAAACCAAAAATATTCAGCTAAAACACTATTTCTTTACACTAATATTCCACCACTCTTATTAAGAAACTAAAATGTCAAAACAAAAAATGGCACTTCTTACTAATACATACACAACACCAGTAGGAGGCTTTTATTGTAGAGGGTTTTGGTCTGTTGTTTTTAGCGGTGTGCGGTACGATAGTGTTTAAGCAATGTTTTGCAAGTGTAAGTTCTCTGTTTAATAGTCTGTAGCAGTGTTGCCACTGTGGCACTTTAGTGCCAAATTTGGCACTCTGCGGTATGCTTTGGCACTGTGGCACTCTCGCTTAAGATTTGGCACTATTTCCTCGAATTACAATAAAGTACATATTACTTTCTTTTTGAATCATTCCTAGAAACGTATATTATATTATTTTTAATTTTTTACGTTTGATCTACTTAAAGTTTTGATTAAATTTACTACTTTAGTTTTCAGCATTCAGCAAAGTCAGGTTACCACAGACCACAGTATTAAATTTATAGTATGTATAGTGTTGGTGTATTGTGTAATTATCATTTTTGACAGTTTAGTGAAGTATCTGACTTCTTAGTAAAGTGAATTGTATTGTATGCATTTTGATTCTAAAATAATTGTCATTTTATTAATTCAAAAACAAAAGTAGTATTGTGGTAATAAAATCCTGCCATTTGACTTTGTCACTCTGTAATCGAAATTGGCACTCTACACAAAGCCAATTTGCTACTCTGGTAAAATTCTAGGGTGAAAATACTTATCTGTAGTCGTCTGTATTTAGGTGTATGTTGAGATTTCGTATATTAGATTCGATTGTAGCAAGTATTGTGTCATATTCGTTCAAGTCAATTATCTTGTTTATGCGAAGCGTTACTTCGCATTAACTCACTTCGTCTTGACTTAATACGGATGCATAAACCAAATTTCAAAACGAATTAAAGCTCTACGTCGTTTTGAGTTAATACACTATTAATCCGCATTTAAAATTTCATTTCGTTTTTAAAATGTGCATAAACACTTACTTCGTTTTAAGTGAATTGTCATATTTGACATTTCAAAATAGTGTTGGTAAGCCACAAAACATCGATATGAGGTTTTAGAGTAGTGTTAGTAACGTTACATTAAATTTCAAATAACACTTAATGTGCATGTGAAATAACACTTATTATTAATTGTAGAACCAAGTAAACAAATGTTATTTAGAGGCATAAAAAGATAAAATTTAAAAAAAAAAACATTTTTTTCTGTGTTTGAAAAAAAAAGATATTTTCAAGAAGAGAGAAGTTACTGGCATTCGAAATAAATCACAAAAATCTATGGTGATAACACTGTATGAACAACAACACCAGAACAACCAGGTGACAGAACTCAAAACGTTTTGAATAAGAGCGGGTTTACACGGTCACTTTTTTCAATGGCATTGACGCCCATTCCGCTTTGTTAAATAGGAAAGAAGTAACAAGTATGTGGTGGGAAGTCACTCACGGGATAATCGAACTTTTTCTTCGAGCACGCCTGTTCCCTTTTATGCTATATTCGTAATTTTGAATTTTTTTTATATTATCGCATCTCCTTTTCATTTTATATTTGTAGTGACACAGCTCATATCTATCTTTATATATGGAGATGAAACATACACAACATATATTGTCGTTTCATCTTACCTAACAAGAAATCGGTATAGAAGAGAATGAAGAGAATTTGAGCTATGGTAAAAAAGTGACTGTGTAAACGTACGTACGACTTTTTCGTAATTTAACAAAGCGGAATGGGCGACAATGCCATTGAAAAAAGTGACCGTATAAACCCGCTCTAAGAACGAAATGTTGTGCTATGCATAAACACCAATCAAAGTGTATTATCTCAAAACGATGTTTAAAACGTTTTAGCGTTAAAACATTTTAATTTTTAACTGTTGTGCATAAAGAAGATAAATGATGTGTAGTATTTTATTTAATGTAGTTATCAACTATAGGTTGATTTTCTAGTTGAAGTACGGTAAAGCCGTTTTCATTGTTTATTGTTGTTATCTCTAATTCTCTATTGATGTACTGCATGCAAATGGAAGTAAAAGTAGAGGAAAAAGATACATCTGTAAAAGAAATTGTTTAAGATTTTAATTTTGATATTTGTATTTTCGTTTCTTTTGGTTAGCGTAGTATTTTATGTTGCGTTTTGTGCTTTTATCTATGACATAATCGTTTTCATTTTCGTAATTTGTTAGTTTTTTGTATTTAGGTTTATTCTTTATGATATTTCTATTACGTATAATTTCATTCGAAAGTTCATAATTTGTATCGCGTTTTTTATTCAGTGTATCTATTTTATTCTTTTTATAATTTTCAAATTCACGAGCTAAGGTTTCTATTTCTTCGCGGGCTAAGTTTTTGTTTATAAAATCAACGGAGCGTAATTTAGTTTTAGAATGAATGGTATTATTGTAGGCAGTTACTATTATTTTTATAAATTTTGTCATCGAGTTCATCTTTGGATTTTTCTGTTTCTAGTATATTCTTAAATGTTCATTTAGTGTGCCGTGAAGGCGTTCTACGTCTGAATTGCCTGTTTTATTGCTTGCTGTAGTAATATGAGATTCTATTGAGTTTTCTTTAAGGAATAAGGCCACTGTATTATGGAGAATGCATCTTTCACTGTCGTAAATGAGTTTGTTCATTTTTCCTAGAAATTGAATTCGTTCCTTGAGAGCTTTGAGTATTGATACCCCTGTCCTGTCATTTAGCTTGTGTATGGTCGCGTATTTACTAAACTTATCTATCGTGGTTAGATACATTATGTTTCTGTATGGGAACCAGATTTCTATGTGTACGATGTCATTAAAATTGTTTGCAATTTCGGTGATTTTAAATGGGAGTTTTACTGGTTGACGATCGTGTTTTGCTAGTGTGCATATTTCGAAGTTATTTATGAATTGAGTGATTACATTCATTAGGTTTGGATAATATTATTTGTTTTTTATTTCTAGAAATATTTCATTTATTCCGCGATGATTATTTTTTAAGTGCTCTTCTTTTATGATAGATAATAGTTTTTCTTTATCTGTAACGTCAATTAACTTGATATTGGATTTGAGAATTTTGAGGTTTTTATTATTTGAAAAGTATTTGACATATAAATTTTGGAAATCTATGAAAAGTCTATTATCATCACAAAAGATACACATGATGCCTTTGTCTAGGAGTGACTTTTTCATTATTTCTAGTAAATCGCTATTTTCATCAATAGTAATATAGTTTTGGATTTTTTTGTTAACTATTTTAATTGAAATTTGTTGTTTCCTACCTTTCTGTAAATAAATTTGATTTTTGTATAAATTTATGGGCTTTTCGGTGACGTAGATGTATTTTGTTTCGTCTTCTGATGCACTATGAACTGTGGCGTCAGTGGATTTTGTTTCGTTTAAGGCGTCTGAATTATGAAGGATGTCGTCGTGATGGATGACAATGTCTTCGCTTTTTTGGTGTATGAATCTACTAAGTCCGTCAGTCATATTATTTTCCTTACCTTTGACATACATTATGTCAAAATCGTATTCGTTTAGTTGTATTTTCCATCGTTGAAGCTTTATGTTTGGTTCCTTGATGTTATTGAGCCATATTAATGGTTTGTGGTCTGTGCAGATGAAAAATTTTCGGCCATACAAGTATGTTCTAAAGTGTTTTACTGACCAGATTATGGCCAATAGTTCTTTCTCTATGGTAGAGTATCGAGTTTCATGATTGTTTAGCGTACGTGATGCGTAGCAGATTGGGTGGTTATTTTGACTAAGAACTGCACCGATTGCGTAGTTCGAAGCGTCTGTAGTCAGGACAAATGGTTTATCAAAGTCTGGGCATTTGAGTATTGGGTCGTTCATTAATAAGGTTTTCATTTTATTAAAAGCTGAAATATAGTCGGGGTCTGACTGATTAATTTTTGAGTTTTTTTTCAAGTATTTTATTATAGGGTGAGCGACCTTAGCGTAATCTTTGATAAACTTCCTATAGTGTCCGGTGATACCAAGAAATTGCCTTATTTCTTTAATCGAGCTAGGGAGTCTTATTTTTTGCATAGCTTCAACTTTTTTCATATCTGGCTTTATGCCTTTGTTTGTTATAATTAATATGCCTCAAGTAATTCGTTGTGTCGGCGGCGAAATGGCATTTGTCTATTTGAATTTTTAAATTTTTTTCCCTCAACCTTTGTAGTACCTTTTTTAATGATAACAGGTGTTCGGTAAAACTTGTAGAGAAGATTAATACGTCGTCTAAGTAGACTACGCAAATTATATTGATGTAGTCACTTAGAATGTTGTTCATCAACCGTTGAAAAGTTGATGGTGCATTTTTCAATCCAAACGGCATGCGAATAAATTCGTCGTGGCCGTTGGATGTGGAAAATGCTGTTTTGGGACGGTCTTGCGGTAAGACTTCTATTTGGTGGAAGCCTTTCGCAAGATCGATGGTTGAAAAATAGTTACATTTGCCCAGTTTGTCGAACAATTCTTCCATGTTCGGTATTGGAAATTTGTTATCGACAGTTTGTTCATCTAAGTTCCTGTAATCGATGACAATTCTCCACTTTTGCTTCCCAGAGTTGTCCAATTTTTTTGAAACAACCCAAATAGGAGAATTATAAGGGCTATTACTGGGTTTTATTATTTTTTGTTCAAGCATTTCTTTTATTTGTTTATCGACTTCTTGTCGGTGAACCTCCGGGTATCTGTCCATTTTACTGTAAATCGGGATATTTGTCTTTGTTTTAATTTCGTGTTTGACCTCGTTGGTGAAAGAAAGATTGTCTCCTTCTTTAAAAAAGGTATCTTTGTAGGAGTTTAGGAGATTTTTTAATTGATTAGCATCACTTTTATTAAGATGTGTAGCAAAGGTGTTTGGGATTTCGTCGAAATTTACTTCATTACTAAAAATGTTAACAGATTCATCTCTGTAACAATTATTTGCATAGTGTTCTTCTTCTTCATTTAAATAAAGTGGCATAACAGAATTACGTGTTTTCAGTAACCTATTTTTATAATCAATTATTGCCTCTAGGTCTATGAGGATGTTGTTACCTATTAACCCGTCAAAGTTTTCATGAAATTTGTATTCTAAGAATTCTACATAGTAATTAGGGCTTTCATTAAATTCGCTGAAAATTGGAAATTTATTTCTTGTTTTGATTTCAATTTTTCGATTTAAAACTTTAATTATTTTATTATTCACTTCAGTTTTCCATTTAGGGTTACAAATATTCGGGTTTATTATACTATTCTCCGCACCGGTATCGATAATGAATTTCATGTTACGAATTTTATTTTTTATGACTATATAAGGAAGTTGTTTTCGGCTGTTACCTGAAAATTTTGTTGTGAGTTATTAGGATCGGATGTATTAAGCATTAAATCTTCGAAGTTAAAGTTTGATTGATTTTCATTAAGGGAGATATCCATGGGTTCGACATTATTATTGTAATTATTATTGTAGCTGTTACCGTTGTTGTTTTGGTGGTTGGATGCACGATAGTTCCTGGATTGTACACTGTTAGTACCATTATTTCTTATGTTAGAGTTTTTCGATTGTCCGCTGTTGGTGTCAGCGTTTTTTGTCATTGTTCTTTGGTCTGGAGTGGCAGCACGTAACTTGTAACAGAAGGTTTGAAACGGGTTTTTTTTAAGTTGACAGCACGTAAGTTGTTTCGACCAAATTAAAATAGTAGTATGGATATGTACCTTCTGGATCAAGTATCAGGCTAAGGTATCAGGCTCAGGCTCAGTGACGTCATTACGAAATTGTTATCAGTGCGGGGTCACAGAGGTCAAGGTTGCGTGTTATCAGTGAAGGTCACACGTGTCAAGATTTTTTCTTATCAGTGAAGGTCACATGTATCAAGATTTTGTCTTATCAGTGAAGGTCACATGTGTTAAGATTTTTTCTTATCATTGTGGGTTGCATGGGTTAATATTTTTTCTTATCAGTGAATGAATATGCTGGTTAATATTGTGCGTTGTGTTATCATTGAGAAGAAATTTTTGGTACAGTTCTGATTCACGTGTACTTTATCAGCACATGTACTTTATCAGTGTTAATCATGTTGAGACATGTTTGTTCACGTTTCATATTGTTTATGCTGTGTCATTGTTTTTAATTAACAAAAAACAAAAAAAATACTTACCGTATTGTCAGAACCCGGATTTGAACCGGGGACCTTTAGAGTTTCAGTGTAACGCTCTCCCCACTGAGCTATTCTGACGATTGTTTTTACGTGTATGATACATGTTTGTTTGAGTTTAATGTTGTTTATGCTGCGTCATTGTTTTTAATTAACTTTTTATGAATAATCATAATGCGATATGATTGAAAAGCAATGGAAAATTTTTGACACAGTTCTGATTCACGTGTACTTTATCAGCACATGTACTTTATCAGTGTTAATCATGTTGAGACATGTTTGTTCACGTTTCATATTGTTTATGCTGTGTCATTGTTTTTAATTAACTTTTTACGAATAATCATATTGAGATATGTTTTTCAAGTTTTTTTGTTTTTCGAATGTGCGTTATCAGTGAAAAAAGGGTGAGGGTAAGGAATTTTGACTATAAATGAAGACGATTTCTTCAAACGGTATTAGTTTATTGTAAAACTTGAAAGTGTTTATTAAATTTTATCTTAAAGTACAAAATTGTGTTTTAAAGTCTTTTTAAAGAATATTGAAATTTATTTAAATATTTAGATTTTTTTTGTAAAATATTTACATAGACTACAAAATGAAGAGTTTTATATGTGAAATTTGCGGAAATGGATTTACATTCAAAAATTCATTGAAAAGACATATACAATCAGCTCATGGTGACAAAGAAATTTGTAACATTTGCAAAAAGAACTTCACACGGAAAGACAACCTACTAACACACATGAGAACCCAACACAAAGTCTCATCTGATGAAGCTATTTCCAATGATATTCATGCTCAACCTCAAGAAATTTGTAACATTTGCAAAAAGAACTTCACACGGAAAGACAACCTACTAACACACATGAGAACCCAACACAAAGTCTCATCTGATGAAGCTATTTCCAATGATATTCATGCTCAACCTCAAGAAATTTGTAACATTTGCAAGAAGAACTTCACACGCAAAGTCAACCTACTAACACACATGAGAACTCAACATAAAGTGTCATCTGTTGAAGCTATTTCTAATGATATTCATACTCAACTTTCAACAACATCATCAGAAAAAATTTTTTGTCAATCATGTAATAAAGAAATTTTAAGTAAGGACTGGAGTTACCACCTTAGAACAAATTTACATAAAATAAAAGCGGCTGAACCAGTTAATGATCAATTGAAGGTTGTGAAAAGTAGTTTTGAAGAACGAATTGAAACACTGATTTATGAAAATAAGAATGAAGGAAATCTGGATCCTATTAACTTTTCAAAAGCGGAAAAAGATCTTATTATAGATACATTAAAGAAACTACTAATTAAACATTCATCTTTTAAATTCAACATAGAACTATTTGCAGAGTATATGAAAGTAACAAAAGGAAATGATGATAACGATGAAATAACAACTTCAGTTAAATCATTTCAATCAAAAATGATAATTGTTAGAAATGAAACTGAGTTATCGTCTGCATACGAAGATATGATTGATAAAATTCATACAAAAATGCAAGAGTTTCAAGAACGAGATAGTGGTTGGACTCTTATAAGAATAATTCATCTTGAAATCAACATTAATCAGTACAAGCCAATAAGAGGTTCTCAGTATTTATCATTACCAACAACAATTGCACGTAAACATGCTTGTATCAATGTAAAAAATACGGACGAATACTGCTTTAAATGGGCAATAATTTCAGCTTTAGATCCTGTTGAAATTAATTCTGATAGAGTTTTATCATATAATGTAGAAAACATTGCTGCAAATACAATTCTTCTGAAAAACAATATGATATTAGAATTTGATGATCTAGAATTTCCACTAAAAGTAACAGATATAACAAAGTTTGAAGAAATAAATCCTGAAATTAGTATAAACGTATACGGTTGTGAAGAAATGCAATTTAATACATGTAAAATAGTGGGACCGTATTACTGTACAAAGAATGAGAAGAAAATACATATTAATTTACTGTTGATTCAAGATGGAGAAAAGAGTCATTATGTATGGATCAAGAACATATCAAGATTAATAAAATCTCAAATAACACAACATCGTCGAAAGATATTTCTATGCAATGGATGTTTACAACATTTTTATACCGAAGAGGCGTACAATATACATAAAAATGAATGCAGTAAGATTGTTACACTTATGCCATCACCAGAAAAAAATGAATTGAAATTTGAGAAATACGAACGTCAATTAGAGGTCCCATTTGTTATATACGCAGACTTTGAATGCATTTTACAAGGATTGGATACATGTATTCCAAATTTAGATATTTCTTCAACAACAAATGTACAACAACACGTTCCTTGTGCATTCTCTTATTATATCAAATGTTCTTATGATGATGGCTTAAGTAAACTAAGAGTGTATAAAGGAAAGGACTCACCAGCAAAATTTGTACAATCCCTGGTTGAAGATGTATTAGATATTCATAATAATGTTATTATGAATCCGAAGGCGATGGAACCACTCACGGCTTTTGAGGAAAGGAGACAATGTAGTAGTAAGATTTGTCATATATGTAAGAAATATTTAGGTAATGTAAGAGTAGCCGACCATTGTCATTTAACAGGAAAGTACAGGGGTCCAGCGCATAATGAATGTAATTTGCGGTATCAAGTCCCAAAGTTTTTCCCAATTTTTTTTCATAATTTTTCCGGTTATGACTGTCACTTATTTGTTAAAGAATTAGCAAATATTGATGGTGATATAAATTTGATACCATTAAATAAAGAATTGTATGTATCACTTTCAAAACGAATTTTTGTTAATGAAACTGATACAATTGAACTTAGATTTTTAGATTCCGTAAGATTTATGCAGTCTAGTCTAGATTCATTAGTAGGAAATTTATCTCCGGAGGATTTGAAAACTGTTAAGTCTTTGTATCCAGAAGAAGAAAATTTCGAATTATTAACACGTAAAGGAGTTTTTCCATACGAATATATTAATTCTTTTGATCGTCTAGATGAAACGTGTTTACCTTCTCAAAAACATTTTGATAGCAAATTAACAAATAGTAAATGTTCTGATAAAGATTACATTCATGCTAAGAAAGTCTGGGAAAAATTTGATTGTAAAAATATTTGGGACTATTTAGAGTTATATTTGAAAACCGATGTATTACTTTTAACAGATGTATTCGAAAATTTCAGAAAAGTTTGTAGAAATATTTATACGCTGGATCCCTGTCAGTACTATACAACTCCGGGGTTATCATGGGACGCGATGTTAAAATATACAGGAGTAAATCTTGAACTATTCACTGATATAAATATGTATAATTTTATTAAAAAAGGTATCCGTGGTGGAATTACTCAATGTTCGCATAGACATTCTACAGCGAATAACAAGTATATGAGTAATTTCGATGAAAATAAACCATCTTCATATTTAATGTATGTTGATGCAAATAATTTGTACGGTTGGGCTATGTCACAGCCTCTACCATATTCTGATTTTCAATGGGTAGAAAACGTTGAAAATATAAATATTAGTAATATTTCAGAAAATTCTGATACGGGTTATATTTTAGAAGTTGATTTAGAATATCCTGAATCTCTTCATGATTTACACAATGATTTACCGTTTTGTGCTGAGAATAAAAAAAGTCCGGGATCAAAATTCAATAAGTTAATTACCGATCTAACAGTAAAAAGAAATTATATAATTCACTATAGAAATCTTCAGCAGTGCTTAAAACATGGTTTAAAATTAGTGAAAATTCACAGAGCATTAAAATTTAAGCAATCATGTTGGTTGAAAAAATATATTGATTTGAATACATATTATCGTACTATTGCAAAAAATACTTTTGAAAAGAACTTTTTCAAGTTGTTGAACAATGCTGTGTACGGTAAAACAATGGAAAATGTTGACAAACGAAAAGACGTCAAAATCGTTACTGACTGGGAAAGTAGTGGTAAACATTTGGGTGCTAGGGCTTTAATAGCTAAACCTAATTTCCACAGCATAGCTCAGTTTACAGAAAATATGACAGCTATACAACTTGAGAGAGTTCGAACATACTATAACAAACCAATTTATCTTGGTTTCGTTGTATTAGAATTATCAAAGTGGAAGATGTACGACTTTCACTATGATTATATAAAACCCAAGTATGATGAAAAAGTACTTCTTGCTTACATGGATACAGATTCGTTTATATATTCAATAGAAACTGAAGATTTCTATAGTGACATTATGAATGATATTGACACTAAATTTGATACTTCCGAATACTTACCTGATAACCCTTATAATATTCCGCTTAAAAATAAAAAAGTATTAGGTTTAATGAAAGATGAGAACAATGGTCGGATAATGAAGGAGTTTATAGGTTTAAAATCAAAAATGTATTCAATAGATGTAGAAGATTGTAAATTAATAAAAAAAGCTAAAGGTGTTAAGAAAACAGCTGTAGATAATTTAAGTTTAGAAAATTATAGGGATTGCTTATATAAGAAAAAAATAATTCTATGGTAATATGCTAGTATTTAGGTCATACATTCATAAGATATATACTCAAAATGTAAATAAAGTAGCTCTAAGTTATATAGATGATAAGAGATATATTAGAGAAGACGGTGTTAGCACCTATGCATGGGGTCATTTTAGAATAAGTTTGGAAAAAGAAAACTGAAAAAAAATGTATATAATAAAATAAAAAAGATTTATTCAAAAATATATTATTACTCAAAACAATTTCTTGCATTTTTTATTTCAATAATTGTATTTATATAGAATTTGAGTTTAAAAATTATAATTTTGCAGATCGGCATTTTTACAGTTTAATATATATTGTTTTCTAAATAGTTAACATCGCGTGAAAGCATGCTTTATCAGTTTATTAAGTGAAATAATTGATAATAATTAAGAATGATTTAGTCATTATCAAGGTTAAGAACACAAAAATTTTTTTTATTTCTTATTTTTTTAATCAAAATTTATTACATAAATCAGTGAAATTTCAGAGTTAGAAATGAGGTATAATTAATTGTTATCAAGGTTAAGAACATCAAAAATATTGTTTTCAAATGTTTCACATGCTTTATCAGTTAACTATAAAATTTAAAATTTTAGTTAACATCGCGTGAAAGCATGCTTTATCAGTTTATTAATGTTTAAAAAATTTTTAAATGTGTTATCAAAGTTGTTATCGTATGAAAAAATAAATCAACGAAATTTTATAATTGAAAATTCTTATTATGAGTTTTACATCACGTGAATTAATTGATAATAATTAAGAATGATTTATTCATTATCAAGGTTAAGAACACAAAAATATTTATAAATAAAATATATAAATAAATCAGTGAAATTTCAAAGTTAGAAATGGGGTATAATTAATTGTTATCAAGGTTAAGAACATCAAAAATATTGTTTTCAAATGTTTTACATGCTTTATCAGTTAACTATAAAATTTAAAATTTTAACTAATAAACATAGGTAGAATAAGATAACTAAAAAACATATAGTAGTAGTAAGATTTGTTTTATAGATATATAAGAAATATTTAGATAAAATAAAAAAATTAAAAAAAACATTCATTTAAAAAAAAAATATTGGTTTTATTTTTCTAAATAAGTTTTAACACTTTTTATTTCAATTTTACATCAAGATAATTTCTTAGAAGACATACATTTTCTAAAGCACAGTATCCTTCATGGATATTACAACGCAGAACATGCGGATAGTTTTGAAGCAATGTTGCAAATTTCGGACATTCTTCTTCTTCTTCTTCTAAATCGTATACTTTAATCTTATGATTAAGTATATTACTGATCCATTTTCGTTTTTCATTACCTTTCACATATACCTCAGAATTCCTCAAATTTGATCGAAGAAATTTTTTAACACTATAAAAAGATATTGATCCTTCATTCCAAGTTAAACCATGATGATTTTTGTATAACCAATTCACTTGTTTCTTCTCTTTTGTTGTTAAACGCGAAAAATCAAACGGCGGCTTTATAATAAACACTTGAAATTCGCGTGTATTGAAAGAAATAGCAAGTTCTTTAACAATAAACTTATTATTACAGTCTTTGAAACCTTGAACATCGATAATAATTTTATTTAACATTTTATTATTATATATGTGTATTCTCACACAACTTTTTTTAAATACTAAATAAATTTCTATATTATAATCTCATTTATATCAGTTTTCTAACTTCTCCATTCAGTGGATTGTACTCAATTATTCGATCATGTAGCAGTAAACAATATCCTGAAGTATTGTTAGGAATGTTGACGTTGCTTGCTAACTCAAACTCTATTCTAATATCAACAGGTCCTGTTTTTATTGTTTCATTTTGATGAGCACAATCAATAACAACAATTGGTGCTATACTCTTGAAACTATCCCATTTTAACAACGGTTGACAATTCCTTCCATAATAGGTTTCTTGAAATTTTGTATACATATCGTATAATAACGCATACCGATTACGTTCAAAAAGTATATTTAAATTATCATATGGATACGTCTCAGAGTTTAAATGAGCCTTAATGTTAGCTAGTTTACAATGATCAAATTTACTAGCATCAGCTTCTTTTTGGTTTTGTCGATTTGTTTGTAATGCAAATATCAAAAAACGAGGTTTTTCTAGTTGTGTAGATGTTTTAACAGTCCATATGGTATGATTTGTCTTTGGAATATTCGGGTATTCATATAAATCCCAGCTCCGGAAGCTACAACGAATTGGCTTCGCATTTCGAGTGATTTTAAGTAGTTTTAGTCTTTCTTTATCGTCTACATTTATATGAGGTACTTTCCATAAAACTTTTGTCAATGTAATTTTATAGTCTGTAGCTGCAGCTGATACTTGAACCGCATTTGCATCATTTCTTGTTCTTATTAAAACTAGATCATGTCTTACATTCACAACTATTTTTTTATAGTCTTCAGCAAATCCCAATAACATTTTTAGAGGAATACAAAAATTGAAACATCCTGATGTAAGCGATATAGTACTATCTCCTGTCCATCCTGCATTATACAGCATTGTACTTTCACTTTCACTTAATGAAATGTAGTTTTTTAAAACACTGCTAATTCCTACATTCCGACAACGATCAATTTCGACACCATTCAATTCATATCTTATTTCATCAAATAAGAAGGCTCCGGAATTATTATTTAGTTTATAATCAGATATTACAGTACCATCGCTTTTAGTTAGAGTTCCTTCAATATATATAAAACTTTCACTTGGTAGTAAGTATAAATCTTGGTTTTGAATAGAAATTCGTATTTCATCGCTATTGTTATACGATTCTACAAATGGTGAATATGTATGATATTCTTTTTTAGTAATACTTTCATCAAAGTGAGGTTCTTCTGAAATATCCAGTATATCATGCATGTTGTTTGCTTTTCAAAACAAATCCTAATGATTCTAAAAATTTTCTATTTTCAATTGTTAATGATGGTTTCTTAGAAATGAAGTCTCTTTGTATTGTTGTTGTTTGTTCAATAGGTAATGATGTACTAATGATATTATCACTTTTGAATGAGTTTTTATTATTATTATGTTTGTTGTATATCAGCATATCTAGCTCTTATCCACTTGACACTTACATAAGAAATAATAGCTTTAGTAATCATACTACTTGTTTTATACTTTACGTCTTATTCTATAATAGTGGTTTCAAATGTAATCTAACTGTAATTATTTCGCCTCTAAAATTAATCAAATCTCCATCTTGATCTACAATTTTTATTTCAACAGAACTAATTCGTTTCACATTTACAGGTAAATATATAACATTCTTAGGAACTTCTGTTATTTTATACCCTGGTCCTACATCAGGCGAAAATTCATGAAGAGTATGAACAGGAATATTATTAATATATGATCCTACTATTAGATTACATTCAATTCGAATAGCGTTAACTTTAGTTATATTCACAGGTAAATCAGACACATGCGTTGTATTTGACTCTAATTCTTTTTTACTGAAACCTAACAGTTGACCAATAGATCTTTCTCTGTTAAAGTAGACGTTGTGCGTACTTTTAATTTCTGTTTTGAGTGTGTTGTTGTTTGCTTGTATTTTGATTGTAGGCTTAGTTTTCGTTTTCTCGAGCTCTTTTTGAATGAAATTCGCGATGTCATCAACTTCATAAGATCCCACAGGTATTTTAATAGTTTCATAACCTATATGTAATAAGTTATTGCTACTATCCACATTAGGTATTGAATTATAGGTATGAAAATCAACAAGACCACAAAGATAGTCAGATGATAAATCAATAGGTGGGAAGTATTCAGTTGTTAATATAGATGTATTCCCACTTAAAGTTAATGTTACTGACATGTTAAAGGTTTAAAATGAAATGAATAATAGTTTCATGTTTACACATTTATTTATACTAATTTACATCAATAAAATTATACAAGAACTTCAAACATAAATGTCCACATTTAAATGAATTGAAATTTTGATATCTATTATAATTATATTCTATATTATTTCCTAAATATTTTACAATTTCTAGAGGTGGTTGCAGATTACCATAACTATCAAAGTATTCAACACGATTTCCTTTTTTCTGATATGCTACCCAATGTGTACCAGGTCCACTTGAATTATCTAAATTTATTATACCACACTCATTTTTATAAGGTTTTGATGGTAGTTTATCTTTCATGAATACAGCCCTAAAGTGCGGTATACGTTTACCATATCTCATTAAATCAACTTCACTGAGGGGTTTATTGGGTAGCTTACTTAAAAGTTTTTTGAATTTGGATTTAAGAAAAGACCAAGACCTTTCCTATATGGTTTAAGTTGTAATCCTTTTCCCATTGCTACTGCTTCCATAGTTTTATTATGTCGTTGGTTTTCAGCTAGTTGTTCTCTAGCTTGTTTTGCATCATTGATTGCTTTTGCTATTTTCGCTGCACCACCAGATAATGCTCCTACTGCTGAGAGTCCCGCAAAAAGTGGAACTAAGAATGGTAAAATACCACCTGTTTTTGGAATAGGTATGATTCGAGGTAATTCAATTGATGACTTTTTTCTTTTTATGATGTTCTTGGCTGCAGTTAATGCTATTTTAATGGCACTGTTCATTTCTTCTGGTTTTTGTGTTTTTAATATTTTACGAGCACTTTGTATAGCTTTTCGGAACATTTTACGCGTTTTCTTATTATTCTTCTTCTTCTTATTTGTTGATTTCTTCTTCTTGAGTCCCATACCTAATTTCACTTTAGCTTTCATTGCGTTTGTAACAAACCAAGAGTTTATACGTTCACCTATTCTTGAATCTTCTGCCTTTACTCTTTTCCAAGCTGTTTCTGCTAATATTCTGTCAGCTGTATGACGTTGATTTTTGTCTTTATGTTTAGAATAAAATATATCGTGTTGTTTGCAAGCTTGATCTAATTGATTGATACCTTGATCACCTCTTGCAAGACGTTGTTGTAGTTTTGTACCAGGTCCACAATATTGATAACCAGGAAGATGAAGCTCTACTGGTAACTTATTGATTAATGTATTTACTAATCCTTTACCTTTGCAAGTTTGAGTTCGACTAATTGTTTTTCGATTGTATTTCATCATTTTATATGTTTCCTTACACGAAAAGATGAATTGAATGATGTTGAAAACCTATATATTAGGTATTTATAGTTGTTTTTTCTTTAGTCCTTATCAATATGCGTTTCATAAAACAACGTGATACATTAAATGTAAAAAATGCAGATTTTGTAACAAATACTTCAAATAAAATTAAACATAGTAAGCTATTACCTAACAATGTACGTGCCATTATTGTGGGTCCATCGAATTGCGGTAAAACAAATGTAATGATGAGTTTACTTGAACACCCGAATGGTCTTAAATTTGAAAATATTTACATATACTCAAAATCTTTATATCAACCAAAATATGAGTATCTTAAGAAACTGATTTCATCGATTAAAGGGTTAGGATACAACACATTTTCTGAGAATGCTGAAATAATGTCACCAGAACAGGCTAAACAAAACTCTATTTTCATATTTGATGATGTTGCCTGCGAAAAACAAAATAATATACGTTCATATTTTTGTATGGGACGTCATAAGGATATTGATAGCTTTTACTTATGTCAAACTTATACACATATTCCAAAACACTTGATACGTGATAACTCAAACTTTATTGTAATTTTTAAACAAGATGAGATGAATTTAAAGCATATTTATAATGATCATGTCAACACCGATCTATCATATGAAAAATTTCGAGAAATGTGTTCAAAATGTTGGAAAGATAATTACGGATTTTTAGTAATAAACAAAGATAGTTCATTAGATTGTGGACGATACAGAAAAGGATTTGATACTTTTATATTATTATAAATAGATATGAGTGTAAGAATTGTATATCATTATTATTTCACCAACCGAGCTGTTCAAAGACCTGTTTAAGCTGTTAAAAGACCTGTTCAAGCTGTTTCAGACCTGTTTAAAGACCTGTTTAAGCTGTTTTTGAACTGTTTTTGGACCTGTTCAAGCTGTTTTAGAGCTGTTTAAAGACCTGTTTAAGCTGTTTTATAGCTGTTTAAAGACCTGTTTAAGCTGTTTTTGGACCTGTTTAAGCTGTTTTATAGCTGTTTCAGAGCTGTTTGAATACCTTTTTTGAAGCTGTTTTTCAAAGCATCATTATGGAAAACGAGATAATTAAGAATATTATAAAAACAAGAAATGTTATTCGTAAGAAATATCAAGCTTTAAAAAGTGGTAAAGCAGAAGAAGAAATACAATTGGAAAGTGTTTTTAAACCAATAACGCAACCTTTGAAGAAAATAGTAAATAAAACTAATTATCCGGATATTAAATCTGAAGTAAAAGAAGAAGAAGAATGGGAGACACCATTTAAGTCTAAACGTCTAAAAACTGAATTTTCAAGTACACCACATGAATATTCAAATAAGTTAGTAGAAAACTTTGAAACACCTCAAACAATTAAACAACCTGATTTTTCTCAGAAATCATTCAATGAGAGTTTTGATAAATCACAAAAACTACAACAACAACCAGCATTCACAAACTCACCAAATCGATTTTTGAAAGAAATGAAATTAAAAGAAGATGATATTGATTATAAATATGGACCACATTTAGATCATGATGGAAATATTTGGAAAATAGGAAACTCTCCTTTTGATATTAACGATAAAACTATTGTTATTGATGGAAACTTTTATTCTCTAACACCTGGTTTGATACAATTATTGTTTTTAAAACATCCCAATAAAACGGAATGCACTAACGATGACTTCAAAAATTATAAAAAAATCATAATACAAACAAGTGCAAATAAACGAGATTATGAGGACGGAGGACAAATATCTGGAAACAGAAGTACGAAGTATAGACTAATTAAGGAATTGTTCAAATCTCATACTGGTTCTGGATTAATGCATTTACTAAAAGAAAAATCTAATTATGTATACTGGGATGATCCAAATGAATTAGTGAATAGATTGAAATTACTATTAGCATCTACACATGCAGGAAATAATAATCACAACAATGAGGTAGTTTCAATAATTGAGGAACTCAGAGAAGCAGACATTATCGTATAAATTTATATTCTACAACGTGAAATTTATTATTTACATTATGAGCGTTGACAAGTTTGGACGTTTCTCTATTCGTAGACATCACCATGCTACAATTTCTTCTGAACGTGGACCTCCTGGTCCTGTAGGTTTGCCAGGAATAGGTTTTATTTTAACAAATAAAGAAAACTTTAATATTAATTCAAAACGAATGGAAAATCATGAAAATCCTTTAAATGATAATGATGCAGTAACAAAAAAGTATGTTGATAATGAAATCAATGCTTTACAAACCAAACTTGTAAAAAAACAAGAAGTGTTTATTGAAAAATATGATAAGATGTTGAATAATTTGAAAAATTCACCACCACCCGTTCAGGATTCTCTTACAAAACAGTATTTAGAAAAAGAAATAGAAACATTTCGTCAGGATCTTGCAAAGAATCAGGATATGTTAAAAAGTCACACTGAAAAACTATATGGTTTAAATTATAATATTGAAAATATTCAACAATTTTTATTTGATGAAATAAAGAGAAAACATAAGCCTGAAGAATCGATTTTCCCATTAGAAAGTGTACCAGAATAATTATGCAAAAACAACAACTTGTAGAAGAACTTCATAAACCTGCTAGAAAAAATTTTAAACGGCGACATGTTATAGTAAAAGGAATTAATGATTTGTGGCAAGCTGATTTAGTTGAAATGGGAAATTACTCTTCATTTAACAAAAATTATAAATATTTATTAACTGTAATTGATACTTTCTCAAAATACGCTTGGGTACACCCCGTTAAAACAAAAAATGCTAAAGATGTTACTGAAGCAATGAATAATATATTTAACACAACACAAAAATCACCAAAAAATTTACAAACAGATTTGGGGAAAGAATTTTACAATACACAATTCAATCAGCTTATGAAGAAACATAATGTTAATCATTATTCAACATATAGCGCATTGAAAGCATCAATTGTTGAACGTTTCAACAGAACATTAAAAGAGATGATGTGGAAAGAATTCAGTATGAATGGATCATATAAATGGATTGATAACGTAAAAGCGTTAGTAGCCAAATACAATAACACTATTCATCGAACAATAAAAATGCGTCCCAATGATGTTAATAAAAACAATGAAAAATTTTTATTAAAGACAGTTTACAATAACTTAAAAGTTTTTCATAAACCAAAATACAAAGCTGGAGATAAAGTACGAATAAGCAAATATAAACATGTTTTTGAGAAGGGATATACACCCAACTGGACCACCGAAATTTTCACGATAACAAAAGTTCAAAACACGAATCCAATAACATATCTTTTAGAAGACTACGAAGGACAACCAATTAAAGGGGGCTTCTACGAAAAAGAAATTATTAAAACCAAACACTCAGATCTTTATTTAGTGGAAAAAATTTTAAGAAAAAAAGGAAGCAAAGTTTTTGTGAAATGGTTAGGATTTCCTAATCAGCATAATTCGTGGATAGAGGAGAAGGAATTATTGAAAAAATAAAATACATATAAAAATTTATATAAAAACACGAATTTATTTTTTAATTGTTTAAAGTTAATATCTACATTATATAACAATTAAGTTGCATATTGAATAAATTACTATAACATAAAAACATCTTAATTTTTTTATTAATAAAATTTTTAATTATAAAAATATCGTCTGAATGAAAATTTCCTAAAACTTCTGTTTATTTTAAAAGATTTGTCCTCTTTTTCTCTAATTATTATATAATCTGGATACTATACGTAAGAATATCAGTATCTAACAATGTTTTGGTGCGAAACTATTAAAAGCAGATGCAAATTCTGCTCATGTGAAGGTGTGTGGACAAATTTCAAAATTGTAAATGTAATCGCTTCATGTTCAGATTTACTTGAAGTTTATGCTACGCCTGAAGATGGTAGTAGATGTTTAATTCTTAGAATGAGAAGTGGAGAACCTATTCCATCTTCATCAAATATTGAATTTAAATTTAAACCACATCAACATGTAAAATTTGAAGTTTATGGAGGTGAAATTTGTATTGTTGGTCAAGCCTATGATGGAACGAACAGACAACGAAATATGAATCGTTTTCCAAGCACCTGTCCTTTTGGTGATGAAGAATCTTGGAATTTGAGTCAGAAAATATTATATCGAGATCCTAAAAACCAGTTTAACACAGAAGAGATTCTTCAACTTATTGAAAAGGAAGCTGAACATGCAGAAATACAAGAAAGTAGATTACAAAAACCAGATCAAAAATAAATAAAAGGACCATCATCAGAAAAAATTCTTCATTAATAGAGATATTACTGTTAAGTGAACATCGTATTGCAGCAACAACAACAAAATGTTTAAATCTACAATAATTATTCTTATTATTTTATTAACAACATATATAAATGCTAAATCTATACCAGTAAGACTTGATTCTAATCAGGGAAACAAAGGAAATCTGGAATTTGCGTTACAATTACCAAATAATGATACAGTACAGATTGATTTATCCTTTCACTTGTTAACTTTTAGTGAAAAATTACCAAACATTCCTACAAAAAACTTAACTCTGAATGATACAGATTTTACATCAACAACAACAACTGAAATACCAACGACAGAAGAACCTGAAATAGAATCAAAATATGTTACAGTTGAAGAAGCAATTGAAAGTTTTAGGCAAGATTTAATTAAAAAAGAAATGGATATTGCAGGAATCATTGAAAGCCCTCATTCATTTTATAGACATTTTAAACTTCAATTTACTGAAGATGTAACTTTAACTATACGTTGTACTTATGATAGCAACTATACAAAACGTACACTCAACATATCATGTTATGAATATCATGAATTTGAAACAGAGCGAATTCTAAGCAATGGTGAAGTAGAACTAGTACGACTTCAAGATTATAACTACAGAACCGATCTCGAGTATATTGATGCTCGCAATGTCAAACAAATATACAAAATGAATATTTCATAAATAATCATTAATAAAAATCAACTCATTCTTAAAATTTTCAACAGTTAGTCAACATTATTCAAAGTAAAAAGATGGATTTTGAAAGCGATTTTTATACAGATTATTTATCGGACGAAGATAGGAGAACTCTTGTCTACTATCGAAAATATATACAACAATATGAAAACATGGAAAAAATCACATCAATTCATGGATCTCATTACGTTGATTGTTGTTGGGCTAAAGATAATACAACTACCGGACCAGATACATGTATTTGTAGTTATAGACAAAATAAAGTCAACAAATTTAAAAATGAATTTGAAAAATTATTAAAATTTTACGAGAAATTGATTGGGTACTTAGAAAATGGAAATCTGGATATAATAGATAATATTTCATTATTTTTAAATGAATTCGATACATTTTTTGATACAGAATCATATGGAGAAGTTGTTTTCAACAAAACAGAAATTGAAAATATTCGTGAATATTTAAACAACAGCAAAAGTGAAGAATTTACATCTAACGGCCATTATCTTGCATGTTCTCATCTTGAAGACAATGAAAATATTTGTGAATGTGATTTAATAGAAGAAAAACAATGAGAAAAAGCTGATAGAGCTAAAGAAGCTATTAGACTTATAGAAGAATTTCTTGGAACAATATATTATAATTATTTTGCTGATTATTAGTTAATAAATAAAAACACTTGATATTCATTTAAAAAAATTGTTTTTTTATTGATTTTATATTATGTTATTATAAAAACCAGGTAAACTTAAATCAAATCGTTGTGAAAATTCATCATAATTCACATTATCTTCTGTTTCTGTTGAATATTGTTGATCTGGTTCTGATTGTACAGGTTGTTGCTCATTCTCTGTTATTTTCGGTTGTTCTTGAAATTCATTAGATATCGGAAATTCGGTAAAGTCTATACTGTAAGCTTTGCCTACTTGTCCATAGTTGATTAAGTGATATTTCCCCTTGTTTAATGCTGTTAACACATTATCTGATAACTTGTTATATTTTTCTGGTAAATTCAATCGTTGATTTCCTTCAAACTCAAGCGAAATTCGATCACCAAATTTTGTGTTAACTTTTTCTGCACTGATGATTTTATATGGATGCTTTTTTACCATATTTCCCAAGTTCAAGTACATATTATATCGAAATGATTTTAACTCCTCCAGCTCAGAAGCAAATACTTTGTCAGGTACTTCATCTCTTACAAGATGATCTTCTTGCTTCCGTTTAACTACTTTTGATGTCTTCAGCGCTTTCATTGAACTTGCTTTTTCAGGTTTCTGCATTCCACTCATTTTACAAACTTTAAGATAAAATTTAATAAACACTTTAAAATTTCACGATGAACTGATACCGTTTGAAGAAATTGTCTTCATTTATAGGTGAAAATCTTATCCCTACTCTTTTTCAACAGCTTACAAGTGCTGACAAAATTTACACACACACACACACACACACACACACACACACACACATACAACAATAATTTCACAGCTTGATGAAATCTGAAATTAAAACATTAAAACATCAAATAATACACGTAAAAACAATCGTCAGAATAGCTCAGTGGGGAGAGCGTTACACTGAAACTCTAAAGGTCCCCGGTTCAAATCCGGGTTCTGACAATACGGTAAGTATTTTTTTTGTTTTTTGTTAATTAAAAACAATGACACAGCATAAACAATATGAAACGTGAACAAACATGTCTCAACATGATTAACACTGATAAAGTACATGTGCTGATAAAGTACACGTGAATCAGAACTGTACCAAAAATTTCTTCTCAATGATAACACAACGCACAATATTAACCAGCATATTCATTCACTGATAAGAAAAAATATTAACCCATGCAACCCACAATGATAAGAAAAAATCTTAACACATGTGACCTTCACTGATAAGACAAAATCTTGATACATGTGACCTTCACTGATAAGAAAAAATCTTGACACGTGTGACCTTCACTGATAACACGCAACCTTGACCTCTGTGACCCCGCACTGATAACAATTTCGTAATGACGTCACTGAGCCTGAGCCTGATACCTTAGCCTGATACTTGATCCAGAAGGTACATATCCATACTACTTAAAATTTTGTTTCTATAAAGTTGGTAGCACGTAAATGTTGTTTCGAGTGTTTTTAGCATCTGTCACAAAATAATTTAGTCGACAGTAGAGGTGTTATCGACAGTAATTTTAAATCGAGAATTAATTAATTTCAAGTGATTTTATTTTGGGAAAAACTTTTTTTTAAAGTAAATGATTTCATAAAATGTAAGTACATATTTAAAAAAATAGTATATTACATGTTTTGAAGTTGTTTTAATTTTTTTTAAGGGAGGAAGAAAAGCAAGGTTTAAGCATTAATAAGAACCAAATGAAATGCATGATTGAATTCATGCAAAATAATAATGATTTGGCGAAAGGAAGACTAAAAAATGGAATGGCAGTTTCACGGGTTGTTTCAATATTTATAGCTTCTAAGATCATTAGGAAGCACTCTTTATTTACTCTAAAATTTTGAATAAATCTGGAAAAAAACAATATTTAAATTTATATTAGAAACCATAAAAATTGTTAGAAAAAAACCTACTCTGCTGTCGGCAAGTCAAAAATATTACTGTCGCATCTCAACTTTTTACGTGAGAGCTTATTTAGTACTTTATTTTCTTCTTCAGAATCGCTGGAGTCCTCAAAAAATGTAATTTTAATCAATAAATTCAATATATTATAAAAATATTTCACACTATCTCTACAACTATTCAAACTCGTTTTGACGTTAATGACAGCAAAAAATAAATTTTCTATGTGGCAACGTCAATTCAAACTCGTTTCAACTTACGTGCTATGAAACCAAAGTTGGAACGACTTCGACTAAGTCGAAGAAAAAATAGTCGAAACAAGTTACGTGCTGCCACTCCTGGTCTGTAGTTATTTTGAGGGTTACTAGTACCATTATTATTTGGGTTAGTATTATTGGTATTAACTTGTTGATTATAGCGATTAGAATTATTATACCTAAATGTAGGGTTACGTTGGCTGTTGGCGTTATAAAATTTTTGTTATTATAAAGTGTTTTATTTTTATTATTGGTTAGAGACAAATAACCGTATTTCATGAGTAGGTCATATGCACTTTCTAAATTTTCGGGGTTACGGCAAATAATCAAATTCTTATCTAAAGGGGGTAAACACTCAGTAAAATGTTTGAATGCAAGTCTTTGATTAGATTGGATTAATTCTGCGTTATTGTCTTCAATTAGTATAATTGCGTTGTTTATTCTACACAATAAGTTGTTAATTTTTTCATCAAAATTTTCGATATTAGAATCGCATCTATACATTTTAAGTTCGTCAATTAGGTCTAATACTGGGGTTTTTTCACCATGGTTTTTTTTAGTATGTTTTTCAATTCTTGCCACGTTCTAATAATACCGTTTTTGACTAACGTTTCTTTTGCTATACCTGTTATTTTGTCTATAATATAGCCTAGTACAATCAATTTATAGGCCTCGTCTAAAGTTTCAATAATACACGGTTGAAAATTTAGGTGTAAATTTTATAAAAAATATATACATATAGGTGCATCTAAAAAATATATAAATTTTATAAATTTCAACTTTATAAAAATCTATAATATATACTAGGAGTATAAAAATTACACTCCACTTTTATAAATTTTATAAAGAATTAGTGTAAAATTTATAATCTTATTTATAAACAATATTTACACTATTGTCTATATAAAAATAATAAATTTAATTTATAATTTTTACTTTGTGTATAAAATTTATAAAAGTGGAGTGTAAATTTTATATTCCTATAGTACCTATAGTTTAGATTTTTATAAATTTGAAATTTATGAAATTTATATATTTTTTAGATGGACCTATATGTATATATTTTTTTATAAAATAAACATCAGTTTTATCAACAGTTGGTGGAAATTTGTTACCGATATTTCTCATGAATTTAGCCAAGACATATAATAAAAAAAACACTCTTTTTTGATCAAAAATCATTTATTTGTAATATATTTTATTATTATATTATACCTATTACATAAAATACTTATTACCTAATTTATACTATTCTCACAATAATTATTGCAAACTTAAATTTGTAAAACTATTTCATTATTACATCACAATGTCACAGGTGCATACGTTGCTTATTTTTTCACTTATTTTCTAACAAATTACCACTATCTGTATTATTTTTATTATTATTTGAATTTTAAGTAACAATTTTATCACTTTTTTATACAAATTAAATTAATAATTCCACTTTAACTACTACAAGTTTTTCTAGAAAAAAACAATTTTTCTTTGTTCGACTGAGCTTTTACTTTCACCATTTAAAAATAACAAGTTAGAACATGTTCCACTTTTATGTAGACATTACCTGTAAACAATGATCTCTCAATACTCAAAAAAGGATTAAAATTATAAAAAGAATTTATAAAATAGATTTTCAGTTGTTTTTAAAACATTTGATAAGTTCAAGTTTATAAAAAATATGTACAGATTGATAAAAGTGATAAATTAACTTATAAATTCTATATAAAAATCTTATTAACTTTGTTTTTATATATAAAATAAGTAAAAATTAAACTTTTTCTGTGTCAAAAAGATCTATACTTTTGAATTTTATAAATTTTATAAAATTTTTCAATAAAAAGTACGTTATAAATTACTGGGTGTAAATATTTTATAAAATTTACACCTAAATTTTGAACCGTGTAGGTATTAATGATTCGATTCTATTCAAAAAGCCAGCTAAACAATATTTGTCACCATTAAATATTAAATGGTGTTATGTAACTAATGCTTTTAGCGATATAATCTAAAGTTTGTCTATTTTCGGGATCCATTTGTATTCAAAAAAAAATTTATAATTTTAAACAATAGAAATTTTTGATAATAAAAGTTTTTCTTAATATTGCAATTTGTAAGGGGAATGTAAATCTATTCTGCTAAATTTGTTTTAATTTATTTTATTGTCAATAAATTTTTTATTATTTTTTTTTTTTATTTTTATTTTTTTTTTTATTGTTAAAAATTACAATTTGTAGATGAATTATTTGAATATTTGTACAGAAGGTGAATAATTTTCAAATAAATTTAATAGTATTGAAAAATAAGTGTACTTGCTTTGATTCGACCTGTAGGAGTGTTTAGTACGAGTTTTCCTGTTGATTGTAGAATTGCGGTTATTGATCTGATGACTCTGGTTTCCTTGATGCCGGATTGCAGATGTTCTTGATTGATGATGCTTTGTTGTTACGCTGAAGAATTTTGGCTGCTTCGTCACAACACAATAGGTTTTAGCACAATTTTCAAATCACTGATAATTTTAATTCAATAGATCTGGATATAAATTGTATTTTTGAAGGTTTTTGATTGCTTCGTCACAAATACAATTGTCTTCAACACAATTCACAAATCACTTATAATTTTAATGTAATAGATCTGGATTTGAATTGTATTTTTGAAGGTTTTTGATTGCTTCGTCACAAATACAATTGTCTTCAACACAATTCACAAATCACTTATAATTTTAATAAATTTGTATGTCGCGGTTTTTCATGAGTACTGTTTATCGACTGCGCCAGTTATGTGTGTATTGCTACCAGAGAAAGAATTTTGGTAGTAATTAGAGTTTGTATTGAAATTAAACACTTTTTTTTATTTTTAAAAATTAATGTTTAATTTATTTCTGACAATTTTCCTTGAAGTTGCCTCTACAGATGAAATTTACAAACTGAACTTAATACATAATAACTAATTACTTGAACCTAACTTCTTATTTTTAGTTTTTGGGGAAAACATCACGTTTCAAAGACAGAGGTTCAAAAAAGGTCACAAAAATTGTTAAAAACATTTCTCACAAAAATTGCTGACGTTGTGTCTGCAATTTTTGAATTTTATGTTTTGTGTGAAAATTTGAATTTTATGTTTTGTGTGAAGATTTGAATTTGTGGAATATGTAAAATAAATGATGGGTAGGCGAATTTTATATAACTATATTCTTTTACATTGCGTTTGAATAAATCGTTTCGTGTGTGGGGTGATCAGATCTCAATTTCAATCGAGGGAAATCTTTTAAATTAAATATTACCAAGGCATCGCGTACTGCCTCCATAAGCAGAATACTGACGTCCAAAACGAAAAATACTATAGTCACACTTTTGACTTGAGTGGCTTCAAGCTAAACTGGGTAGGCCTTAAGGAGAAAAAATTGTATCATGAATTGAGAATTCAATTCACGATGAAAAATATTCTTTTGATGCAATCAAAATTTGATTTATCGTGACAATTTTTTTCCTGAAATGTATCGTGATAATGTGTGGATGACTCAGACATGAGGATACAATCTTTTACAATCTTTTGTGTTTTCTTTTTCATTAAAGGGAGTCACTAACTGCAGCAAGTTCATGTAATTATCTTCATTCATACGCATAAAATTTTTCCAATCATCTGGATCACATTTAAGCAGAGTCACAATATTTACATGTGACCACAACCACAACTTTGTCCATATAGCACTTTTCTTTTTTACTAGTGTTTTTCTATGTAAAATTATACCCGCCGCTACTGAGTACAAATCTTTTTTTGAAATATTTCTCATCCTTCTTAACTATTTGACGTTCTAGATCAAACTGAATCGTGTTTCGTGTCAGTGCTGTCGTTCGTACTACTACAGTAGTTTTTTACTACTTTTTGAGTTGTCATACTACTATAAGTACTATACCACCTTTCAATTTTATACTACTATTTTTTTCAAATTTTTAATTTCTTTAAAATGTTATAACAAAGTTGATAAATTAATCAAAAAATCAGTTTTTTACTTCGTTTCTTAATTTTCACAAAATTTCTACGATAATGGTATATTTTCAATACTTGTGCCAAACATGTAATCGATATTGAACAGACGACGAAATAAAATTAAATCTTTATTTTATTTTCTGTCTATCGATTAACTTTACAAACCAAAAACACACAAACTATTTAAAACGAATTATTTGTGAATCAAATAAAAACACCAAATTAAAATATAACTTTATTTTATTTCTAAGTTTTACAACTGTACTTATTCGTAGCCAAAGAAAAACTAAAAACTTAATTATTACAATTTTAATAATGATGATTATGAAAAAGAGAAATCAGACAATTTTCTACTATAAAACATTCGTGTGCAAAAGTAAATTTGCAAGATCATCAGAAATTGTTTTACGCGTTAGAAGTTAGAAGAATTAACATGTGAATCAAAAGAAAGAATTCATGTATGAAATATGATGCAAGTCTGCGATGCAAGCTCTACAATTTTATGGGAACGGAAGTCGAAGTAATGACATTCTTTAAAGTAGAGTTTTCTGGATATATGACTTGCCTGTGACTGCGATACATAATTTAAAATCTCCTAATTTTAAAATACGAAATAAAAATGTGTTGCAGAAAATATTACTCAACATTATGTTAAAAAAATTTAGAAGAGATTTAATTTCGACGACAAAATTTTGAAAGCTGGGAATGAATCCTGCTTATCTAGCCGAAAGTGCCACACAACTTTTTGTTATAATGCCATATTTAGTTCAGAAAGATGAAATTGAAGAGATAGATGCCGAATGGTGAATTATGAGAAATTAAACAATAGTTTCAAAACAATTAAATTTAGAGGCATTTTGGTCTTCTATATTTGAATTAAAAAATGTCATGAATAACAGAATGTTTCCAAAACTACGCGAATTAGTCAGTACTATGATGTACCTTCCTCTTAGTAGCGCAGCGGCTGAGAGGGTATTTTCTCAACTCTCGTTAATTAAAGACACAAAACGAAATTGTTTACATACAAGTACAATTAATGCGTAAATGGCTGTAAGGGAGCTGGGTACCGTCCAAAAATGCATTAAAGAGATAAGAATTAATTTTATCTATCATATTCATATATGTATAAATCGACTGAATTTTTTTGTGTTATTTAATTTTAAATATCTTTTGTTTATTTATTTTAGAATTTTCTGAATCAAAGAATTTTGATTATGTGCTTCTTCAAAAATGCATCGCTGCTTTGGTGATGCTAATGGTCTTCTGTTGGTGATGCGTAAACACTACGTGCTAGCACTTCTTGCTATGACAATGCAATGTTTTAAGTTGGCAATGCAAAGCTATTACATGACAGCTGGCTGAATATTACAAGGAATTTTGAATACTTGATGCTTTTTTGAATATGTGACAAAGCATCATAAAAGTTGCGTTGCATTTTTGAATTTGTGACAAGTATCAGCATTGCATCAACTGTGCAGCGATGCATTTTAAAGCAATATTTTATATTCGAATTTAGTTTTCTTTTGTTTTTTGATAATTTTTCATTTCTGTTTTAAATAAATAATTGGAACAAAAAAAGTAGTATCACGTCATTATTTATTATAAAAATTTATTTGAAATACGTTCCTAGACATTTTATTTATTAACCCTTGATATGAGAAGATTTGGGTCCTATTGTAAAATTTGGCTTATAATACTTTCTGTGAATGGTTACCCTGATACTACTTTTTTCTACAAATTGACCGTCATAAGTCTATTCACCATACTATTTTTTTCGTCATAATAGCTGCGTCCCATTTTAGTTAATTCATCTACTCCGGAGTACATAGTTTGTTCTTCTCCCAAGTCATCCCAACTGCACCATCTCATACTTTGGTGCAGTTGATCATCCTACTCAGGTGTAAGGTATGCATATAAGAATCATAAATCGCGTATATGTAATATGAATGTAATTTAAAATGCATAATTCATAAAAAGAAATTAACCCAATTAAAGTTGCATCTGATGCAATAAAAATATAAGCGAAATTATTAAGTAACTTCAATGAACTTGAAAAATGCATTCACATATGGTTTTAGAATTACACACAACAATGCTAAGAAGAATCAAATAACAATTAAATAATGTTTACGAAAGAAACTTAAAAAAAAACATAACAAAACAAAATAATTCTTGAAGCATATGTTGTATTAATTTCATATGGTAATTTGATACCTAAAGTATGCTATACAATTAAATGCAATGAAAGTTTTGTGGTATGAAAATGAATTATGTATTTTGAAATTATTTGGGATTATGAAATAACTTCATAAATCGGTCAATTTTTGTTCAATCAAGAAAAATAGTATATACATTTTAAATTATAAATAAGTAGGTAGGGAGATAAGAGATAATGTAAAAATTTTGTATAAATATCCACAATATTTTAGAATAAAGCAGACTTGAAGTAGAACTTACTAAAGGTCTTTGATTTGCTACACTCCGTGGCTTAGTTGGCATAATTATTGCCTTATAATTCAAGTACGGCTTTTTAGCCAAACTAACTCTGAGATTGTATCGGCAATTCACTTTGCCTCTTAGAACAAGATATCTTGATTCCTTTTTATCAAGACAACCTCATTCATCACAATGGTGATCCTCCCAGATACCATCATTCATTACACAGGAGTAGTTATGTCGATTTTTACCACCAGAGTATTTTTAATTTTTAAAACTTCCAAAAGATGGATTTGACTTTTTTGGGGTTATGTACTTTGTTTTTTTCCGTTTTTTCTTTGAATTTTTTTAACATTAAATACATATAGTAAAGAAGATAAATTTATCAAATAAATCTCGTTTTTTGTCAAGAACCTAAAATAGACAGTGAGAACGTAAGTCAAATAAATTTTATGGATTTTAAATATAAAAAAGTATGCCTATCTTGCCTGTACAGACATCCAAAAAGAAAAATAGTACCTATAAAAGAAAGTAGCGAATACAGTGATCATGATGATTCACCTCGAAATACACAGCCGAAAGAACAAATATTTAACAATAACATATTTGATCTTGATAGTATGCATTATATTTAAATTAAATAATGCTAAAATACGATACAAAATTTATTGAAGATTATTTATAAAATTGTTGAAGTAAAATAAAACATGCAACAATTATGAAAAAATGGCTTTTTTGATTTTCTTACCTCAACAAATGCATACGTATGTATATGTATGTACATTTTTACTAAACTAAAAATCCATTTTTATAACAAAGAAGAGAAAAATTTACACAGTTTTGAAGGTTAAGAATTACTCTTGAATTGAATTGACCGTTCCATTTATTACTGGTGATAAAGTACTCTCAACTACTCCGGAGTAGATAAAAATACCAAAATGGAACGCAGCTAATAACCATTTGGCTCCCAGCGACTACTGGCTTTTTGCAGATATGAAAAATATGCTCCAGGGAAAGAAATTTGGCTCAAATGAAGAAGTGATTGCTGAAACTGAGGCTTATTTTGAGAGCAATAAAGGGCATCGAAAAGTTAGAGGAGCGTTGGAATGCATGTATCACTCTTGAAGGAGAGTATGTTGATGAATAAAGTGGAATTTTAAAAAAAAAATTGTTTTTCTTAGTTAGACCGGGGACTTATTGAGTGATGTGGTATGTAGTCATACTTCAATTTTTTCTCTTACAAGTAGGTAAGAAGGCACAATATTTTCCACCTTTTTATTTTATTTTTTGACTATTGTGTACTTTAAAAATTATAACACTGTTAATTTATTATATTTTAAAAAACTTTTATAAACCGTATTTTATTAAAAAACCAAAAATATTTAACTAAAACACATTTCCTTTACACCACTACTTGTACTACCAGCAGTGTTTCTTTGAAAAATTGACACTTCTGTTGTGTTTGATTGTGTTAGTGCAGAAAACCACTACGCGGCTTGTATTATACATGGTTTTGCCCGCATAAGAATCAGAGTATAATGTAGAACTTACATAGTAGAATCACTGAGAACCGAATTTTTTTTTTTTATTTATAAATTTTTCTCTGAAAACAAAAACAAAATCCCATATCGCTGAAGGAGGTAAAAATAATGCGTATTTCTTTAATGGAAAATTTCCGCATATATGAGCGAAAGCACAATATGATTATTCATACTAATCCCTCTACAACATAGTTTTTTATAAGCGCATTTTTCAAATTACTTACCTAAATATGCATTAGTATAAGCATGGCATGTACAAACAGGTTTGTCTACATTTTTTTTATTATGGGAATTTTTCTTGCTTATGCTGTTATGATACGGTATTAATACTATTGGAAATTTTAAGTACTTAAAGAAAGAGACAACAGATTTGAAAAACAGAGACACACTATCAAAATCAGCTGACATTTTCTTAAAGTTGTGTTGCCGGTATCTCTGTTTAAAGTATATGGCAATTAAATAATTTAGTAAATGAATGTTCGTGTTTATTATTTCTTTTCTATTCATTTTGTTTGCACTCACTGAAAAAAATTAGAAATAAATAATTAGACACGTCACACTCGTTAAAATAGAATATAAAACTATGAAAAATATCTAAACACGATGGCAACACAAAAATAATATTAATGTTCAAATTTCATGATTAATGGAAGGATATTGGAATTTGGAGAATTGGGAGAGTTATTTTTTGACATTTTCAGTATTAATACTGAAATAAGTGTTAGTCATATCTCTCTTTCTTTCTAGTTGCTTTTTCCGTAAAGCATACTTGTTATCTCTTTTTAATAACGAAATTAATCATGAAATTAATGCCGTATCATACAGCCATTACCTAAAATTCTGAATGTGTTCGTGTTTTATTTTTTATTTGGAAATATTTGCGTTGCACTTCTTTTCAGTCAATGAAAAAATATTCCTATCACCTTTTAGCATTTTCTCAAAAAATGTGAGAGAAATAAATAAAAAAAAAGTCTTCGGCTCTCAGTGATCCTACTATGTAATGTATGTAAGTTATTCATTATATTCTGATAAGAATTAAGAAAATGTTCAAAACGAATAAAACAACACAAATTTCCAATGCATATCGCTTGTTTGAAAATAGATAAAGACAGAAGACAAAGAAAAAGAATTGATTAATTTCAATTTTAATTATTGTATAAATGTTTTTTATGTGATAATGACCTGAATTATTTTTTGTTTATAATTTTTTCTCAGTTTAATTTTTCTTAAAATAATTTATTAATTTTAGTTTAAATAGTTATACTATTTTTCTTTTTGGATGTCAGTACAGGCAAGATAGGCATACTTTTCTATATTCTTCTACATTGCGTTTGAATAAATCTGTCTCGTGTGTGGGGTGATCAGATCTCAATTTCAGTCGAGGTGAATCTTTTAAATTAAATATTACCAAGTCAAAAAACTCATCGGGCACTGCCTCCATAAGCACAATACTGACTTCCAAAAAGAAAAATATTGTAGATAGTTTTTGTTTAATAATACTTCATATTACGGGTTTTTTTTTCAATTGTATTTCTTTTTTCTTCTTCAAATATCCTTAAGCATATCAGCTGATTTTTATTTTCGAATTAGTAGGAGGAATTAAGAAAATATGTAAAAAGAATAATACAAATTAGAAATGCTTATCACTTTTTTTGAAGATAGAGAAAGACAGAAGATCAATATTGATCCATATGAATTATTTGTATGAATGTTTTATGTGTAATTTATGGTTATGAATTATTTTTATTATTTATTATTTTTTTTAGTTCAATATTTTTTAAAAATATTTTATCAATTTAGTTTAAATAGTTTTTGTTTAATAAAACTATAACAGACTTATCCTTCAAAAATATCACTTATTCTTTTTTAAATATCCTAATGCATATCAACTGACTTTTGTTTATTTTTAAAGCAGATAAGAAAAGTAGGAAGGATTAAGAAAATGTGTAAAAAGAAAAATACAAATTATAAATGCATATCACTTTTCTGAAGATAAACAAAGACAGAAGAAATATTTGTTCAATGATCAATATGGAATGAAATATGAATTATATTTTAGATACAGTATTAGAGTAATGCGCTAGTTGTAACAATTTTTTTCCTACTTGGTATAATAAGAATAGTCTAAAATAATTTTAGCTGACGGTTGTAATACACTCACGCTCGTTACAACTTGGTCGTGCCACCATCAGGTGTATTTTCAGGAGTTGTTAAAACCGGTTATAAACTCGTTTGCGACGGTCGCAGCAGTCCCAGTCTATTTTACCCCTTAGATCGGTAATTTGAACCACTATATTTTCAACACCTAAATTTCTGTAATTTCGGTTTCTGTATTTTTGGAAAGAGGTTTTTTATGATTTTACTTTATGAAATAGCATGAAATAAAAACAAGTTAAATATGTTGTACCTAATTTCAACCACTGATTTTTGCAATAAAAAATTAATTTTAAAATCGTCATAATCAATTTCGTAATTATTGTTTTAATAATGCAAATGAATTTTATTACAAAATTATGGGGTGTTTTTGTTTAAAGTAGTGTTGAAAGTGTAAACTGGTTTCTATCTAAATTTTCAAATTTTAACAAGGTCGGTTTGAAATTAGTACAAATTATAGAGATTATACTGTTATGTAATTTATTGAATGGATATATTGAAAATCATGTTTGTAAAAATTAATTTTTCTTCAATAGTTGAAAATTTTTACCTACCTACTGTTATATAATTTTATTTAAATTTTCACTAAATACAATTTTTAAATTTTAACCAACTTAACTGAATTTAATTTTATAAATTTATACTCTATGGATTTATTGCAATTTCAAATATAATGAAAGTTATGTTATATACGTACTGTAACATTGAAATAGTAGTATGGATATGTACCTTCTGGCGCATGGCTCTGGCTCAGTGACGTCATCGCTGTTATCAGTGCGGGTCACGTGATTCAAGGTTGTGTGTTATCAGTGAGGGGTGCGGGGGGGTCAAGGTTGCGTGTTATGAGCGAGGGGTTACAGGGGTCAAGGCTAGTGAGGGGTCACGTGGGTCATGATTTTTTCAGTTCAGTGATGGATCATGCGGGGGTTAAAATTTTTTTTATAAGTGAGGGTTAAAATTATGGGCGTTATCATTGAAAAAACAATGGAAAATTGTTGGTACAGTTCTGATTCACGTGTGCTTAATCAGTGCTAAGCATGTTGAGACATGTTTGTGGTAGTTTAATATTGTTTATGATGTCATTGGGCCTTACTTATAAACATTTTTTTAGTTTTAAAACTAAAATAGTTTCGGCTTGAAAATCAGAGTGTGCTTTGAAACTTTATACAAAATATGTTAAGTTAATATTTTATTTCTCCATTTTATAAAGAATTTGAAAGCATACTCTGATTCTCAAGCCGAAACTATTTTAGTTTTAAAACTAAAAAATGTTTATTAGTAAGGCCCATTGTTTTTTGAGTTAACTTTTTAGGATTATTCATATGTGCTGAGCATGTTGAGACATGTTTGTTCACGTTTCATATTGTTCATGCTGTGTTATTGTTTTTTTACTTTTTTCCGAATAATTATATTGAGACATGTTTGTTCAAGTTTAAAGTTTTTCGAATGTGCGTTATTAGTTTAAAAAAAGTTTGGGGATAAGAAATTCATACCAGAGTATAGAGAAGGAGAGTATAGTCACGACTGCATAACGGTACACAAAAAAATGACATCCAATCATAATGAAGAACGCAATTAAAAATATTAAAAAAAAAAATAAAAAAAAAATTTAAAAAAAATTGCATGCGTCAGAAAAGAACACTCATATGACTAACCAAATATTTATATGAAGAAAAAATATACCTATCCCTATTCCAACTATATAATACGTATTAGACGGCCCTATCAGGTGTCAATGTGTTAGTAATCTTCTTATTCCTATTACTTTCATAGCAACATGTCCCCACTTTGTTTTTGTAAAAAGTACTAAAAGTGGTACCGCAAAGGTGAGTATGTGTTAGTAAATAAGTTTCTTTTGTTATTTTCACAGGTAAAGAATACATATATTGGATGATTGTTTTGATTTTTTTTGTTTAAAAATAAAACATATGGACTTTTATGTCAATAAAAAATGTACAGTATATTTTCCCCTATGATATGTAAGTTTGGTATATACAACGATAGGGAATTCGTTGTTTCTCTTGCTCATTCAAGATTTATTATGTGGACTATTTTCAACCCAACTGTGAGTGTATTTTACATATACTATTACATTTTTCTAATTTTTCTAGCAACATTTTATATGAAGTGACCCTACACTCTTCTCTATACACTGTTCATACTATAAATAAAGACAATTTCTTCAAGCGGCATCAGTTCATCGTGAAATTTCAAAGAAGCAGCCGAACCAATTAATGATAAATTGAAAGTAGTGAAAAGTAGCTTTGAGGAACGAATTGAAACGCTCATTTATGAAAACAAGGATGAAGGAAATCTGGATCCTCTTAACTTTTTAAAAGCGGAGAAAGATATTATTATAGAAACATTAAATAAACAACTGATTAAACACTCATCTTTTAAATTCAACATAGAACTATTTGCAGAGTATATGAAATTAACAAAAGAAAATGATGATAACGATGAAATAACAACTTCAGTTAAATCATTTCAATCAAAAATGATAATCGTTAGAAATGAAACTTAGTTATCGTCTGCATACGAAGATATGATTGATAAGATTCATACAAAAATGCAAGAGTTTCAAGAACGAGATAGTGGTTGGACTCATATAAGAATAATCCATCTTGAAATCAACATCAATCAGTACAGGCCAATAAGAGGTTCTCAGTATTTACCGTTACCAACACCAATAGCACGTAAACATGCTTGTATTAATGTGAAAAATACAGATGATTACTGTTTCAAATGGGCAATTATTTCTGCTCTAGATCCTGCGGAGATGAGTTCTGACAGAGTTTCATTATATGATGTAGAAAACATTGCTGCAAGTACAATTCTTCTGAAAAACAATATGATATTAGAATTTGATGATCTAGAATTTCCACTAAAGGTAGCAGATATAACAAAGTTTGAAGACATAAATCCTGATATTAGTGAAACGTATACGGTTGTGAAGAAATGCAATTTAATACATGTAAAATAAAATCTCAAATAACACAACATCGTAGAAAAATTTTTCTATGCAATGGATGTTTACAACATTTTTATACCGAAAAGGCGTACAATATACATAAAAATGAATGCAGTAAGATTGTTACACTTATGCCATCACCAGAAAAAAATGAATTGAAATTTGAGAAATACGAACGTCAATTAGAGGTCCCATTTGTTATATACGCAGACTTTGAATGCATTTTACAAGGATTAGATACGTGTATTCCAAATCCAGATATTTCATCAACAACAAATATACAACAACACGTTCCTTGTGCATTCTCTTATTATATCAAATGTTCTTATGATGATAGCTTAAGTAAATTAAAAGTGTATAAAGGAAAGGATTCACCAGCAAAATTTGTGCAATCCCTAGTTGAAGATGTATTAGATATTCATAACAATATCATCATGAACCCAAAAGCGATGGAACCACTCACGGCTTTTGAAGAGAAAAGCCAACATAGTAGAAAGATATGTCATATATGTAAGAAATATTTAGATAATGTAAGAGTAGCCGACCATTGTCATTTAACAGGAAAGTACAGGGGTCCAGCGCATAATGAATGTAATTTGCGGTATCAAGTCCCAAAGTTTTTCCCAATTTTCTTTCATAATTTTTCTGGTTATGACTGTCACTTATTTGTTAAAGAATTAGCAAATATTGATGGTGATATAAATTTGATACCATTAAATAAAGAATTGTATGTATCACTTTCAAAACGAATTTTCGTTAATGAAACTGATACAATTGAACTTAGATTTTTAGATTCCGTAAGATTTATGCAGTCTAGTCTAGATTCATTAGTAGGAAATTTATCCCCGAAAGATTTGAAAACTGTTAAGTCTTTATATCCAGAAGAAGAAAATTTCAAATTACTAACACGTGAAGGAGTATTTCCATACGAATACATTAATTCTTTTGAACGTCTAGATGAAACGTGTTTACCTTCTCAAAAACATTTCGATAGCAAATTAACAAATAGTAAATGTTCTGATAAAGATTACATTCATGCTAAGAAAGTTTGGGAAAAATTTGATTGTAAAAACATTTGGGATTATTTAGAGTTATATTTAAAAACAGATGTATTGCTTTTAACAGATGTATTCGAAAATTTTAGAAAAGTTTGTAGAAATATTTATACGCTGGATCCCTGTCAGTATTATACAACTCCGGGGTTATCATGGGACGCGATGTTAAAATATACTGAAATAAATCTTGAACCATTCACCGACATAAATATGTATGTATAATTTTATTAAAAAAGGTATCCGTGGTGGAATTACTCAATGTTCGCATAGACATTCTACAGCGAAAAACAAGTATATGAGTAATTTCGATGAAAATAAACCATCTTCATATTTAATGTATGTTGATCCAAATAATTTATATGGTTGGGCTATGTCACAACCTTTACCATATTCTGATTTTCAATGGGTAGAAAACGTTGAAGATATAAATATTCTTATTATTACAGATAACTCAGATACGGGTTATATTTTAGAAGTAGATTTAGAGTATCCTGAATCTCTTCATGATTTACATAATGATTTACCGTTTTGTGCACAAAATAAAAAAACTCCGGGGTCAAAATTCAACAAATTAATTACAGATTTGACAGTAAAAAGAAATTATATAATTCACTATAGAAATCTTCAGCAATATTTAAAACACGGTTTGAAATTAGTGAAAATTCACAGAGCGCTACAGTTTAAACAATCATGTTGGTTGAAAAAATATATTGATTTAAATACATATTATCATACTATTGCAAAAAATACTTTTGAAAAGAACTTTTTCAAGTTGTTGAATAATGCTGTGTACGGTAAAACGATGGAAAATGTTGACAAACGAAAAGATGTCAAAATCGTTACTGACTGGGAAAGTAGTGGTAAACATTTAGGTGCTAGGGCTTTAATAGCTAAACCGAATTTCCACAGCTTAGCTCAGTTTACAGAAAATATGACAGCTATACAACTTGAGAGAGTTCGAACATACTATAACAAACCAATTTATCTTGGTTTCGTTGTATTAGAATTATCAAAGTGGAAGATGTACGACTTTCACTATGATTATATAAAACCCAAGTATGATGAAAAAGTACTTCTTGCTTACATGGATACAGATTCGTTTATATATTCAATAGAAACTGAAGATTTCTATAGTGACATTATAAATGATATTGACGCTAAATTTGATACTTCCGAATACTTATCTGATAACCCTTATAATATTCCGCTTAAAAATAAAAAGTATTAGGTTTAATGAAAGATGAGAACAATGGTCGGATAATGAAAGAGTTTATAGGTTTAAAATCAAAAATGTATTCAATAGATGTAGAAGATTGTAAATTAATAAAAAAAGCTAAAGGTGTTAAAAAAACAGCTGTAGATAATTTAAGTTTAGATAATTATAGAGATTGTTTATATAAGAAACAATTATTTTATGGTAATATGTTAGTATTTAGGTCATACATTCATAAAATATTCACTCAAAATGTGAATAAAGTAGCTTTAAGTTATATAGATGTTAAGAGCTATATTAGAGAAGATGGTGTTAGTACTTATGCATGGGGTCATTTTAGGATAACTTTAGATTAAGAAAACTGAAAAATAAATAAGTATATAAAATAAGAAAACTGGAAAATAAATACATATATGAAATAATAAACCAGTAGTATGAATGTGTATGTTCTGGACCATGGCTCTGGCTCAGTGACGTCATGAGCTTTTGAGCTTTTTGGTTGTGACATGTGGTGTGCTTTGGGATATTTTGATCTTTTTGGTTGTGGCATGTGGTGTGCTTTGGGATATTTTGGGCTTTTTGGTTGTGACGTGTGGTGTGCTTTGGGATATTTTGATCTTTTTGGTTGCGGTGTGTGGTAGTTTAATATTGTTTATGATGTCATTGTTTTTTAAGTTAACTTTTTAGGATTATTCATTAAATTTGAAGTTGTGTTTGAAAATCTTAAAAAAGGATATTAAAATTTATTCAGTTTCAAAGTGTTTAATTAATTTTCTTTTAAATTTGAAGTTGTGTTTAAGGATCTTAAAAAAGGATATTAAAACTTATTCAGTTTCAAATTGTTTATTAAAATAAAAACAATAATTTAATTTGAAGTTGTGTTTGAAAATCTTAAAAAAGGATATTAAAATTTATTCAGTTTCAAAGTGTTTAATTAATTTTCTTTTAAATTTGAAGTTGTGTTTAAGGATCTTAAAAAAGGATATTAAAACTTATTCAATTTCAAATTGTTTATTAAAATAAAAACAATAATTTACATAGACTACAAAATGAAAAGTTTTATATGTGAAATTTGTGGAAATAGATTTGCATTTAAAAATTCGTTGAACAGACATGTCCAATCAGCTCATGGTGACCATGAAATTTGTAACATTTGCAAGAAGAGCTTTACACGCAAAGAAAATCTACTAACGCATATGAGAACTCAGCATAAGGTGTCTTCAATTTCTAATGATATATGTAATCAGCCTTCTACATCATCATCGTCACAAAACAAAATTTTATGTCAAACATGTAATAAAGAAATTTTAATCAAGGACTGGAGTTATCATCTAAGAACAAATGTACATAAAAAAGAAGCAGCCGAACCAATTAATGATAAATTGAAAGTAGTGAAAAGTAGCTTTGAGGAACGAATTGAAACGCTCATTTATGAAAACAAGGATGAAGGAAATCTGGATCCTCTTAACTTTTTAAAAGCGGAGAAAGATATTATTATAGAAACATTAAATAAACAACTGATTAAACACTCATCTTTTAAATTCAACATAGAACTATTTGCAGAGTATATGAAATTAACAAAAGAAAATGATGATAACGATGAAATAACAACTTCAGTTAAATCATTTCAATCAAAAATGATAATCGTTAGGAATGAAACTGAGTTATCGTTCGCATACGAAGTTATGATTGATAAAGTTCATACAAAAATGCAAGAATTCCAAGAACGAGATAGTGGTTGGACTCTTATAAGAATAATCCATCTTGAAATCAACATAAATCAGTACAGGACAATAAGAGGTTCTCAGTATTTACCATTACCAACAACAATTGCACGTAAACATGCTTGTATTAATGTGAAAAATACAGATGATTACTGTTTCAAATGGGCAATTATTTCTGCTCTAGATCCTGCGGAGATGAGTTCTGACAGAGTTTCATCATATGATGTAGAAAACATTGCTGCAAGTACAATTCTTCTGAAAAATAATATGATATTAGAATTTGATGATCTAGAATTTCCACTAAAGGTAGCAGATATAACAAAGTTTGAAGACATAAATCCTGATATTAGTGTAAACGTATACGGTTGTGAAGAAATGCTATTTAATACATGTAAAATAGTAGGACCGTATTACTGTACAAAGAATGAGAAGAAACTACATATTAATTTACTGTTGATTCAAGATGGAGAAAAGAGTCATTATGTGTGGATCAAGAACATATCAAGATTAATAAAATCTCAAATAACACAACATTGCAGAAAACTTTTTCTATGCAATGGATGTTTACAACATTTTTATACCGAAGAGGCGTACAATATACATAAAAGTGAATGCAGTAAGATTGTTACACTTATGCCATCACCAGAAAAAAATGAATTGAAATTTGAGAAATACGAACGTCAATTAGAGGTCCCATTTGTTATATACGCAGACTTTGAATGCATTTTACAAGGATTAGATACGTGTATTCCAAATCCAGATATTTCATCAACAACAAATATACAACAACACGTTCCTTGTGCATTCTCTTATTATGTCAAATGTTCTTATGATGATAGCTTAAGTAAATTAAAAGTGTATAAAGGAAAGGATTCACCAGCAAAATTTGTGCAATCCCTAGTTGAAGATGTATTAGATATTCATAACAATATCATCATGAACCCAAAAGCGATGGAACCACTCACGGCTTTTGAAGAGAAAAGCCAACATAGTAGAAAGATATGTCATATATGTAAGAAATATTTAGATAATGTAAGAGTAGCCGACCATTGTCATTTAACAGGAAAGTACAGGGGTCCAGCGCATAATGAATGTAATTTGCGGTATCAAGTCCCAAAGTTTTTCCCAATTTTCTTTCATAATTTTTCTGGTTATGACTGTCACTTATTTGTTAAAGAATTAGCAAATATTGATGGTGATATAAATTTGATACCATTAAATAAAGAATTGTATGTATCACTTTCAAAACGAATTTTCGTTAATGAAACTGATACAATTGAACTTAGATTTTTAGATTCCGTAAGATTTATGCAGTCTAGTCTAGATTCATTAGTAGGAAATTTATCCCCGAAAGATTTGAAAACTGTTAAGTCTTTATATCCAGAAGAAGAAAATTTCAAATTACTAACACGTGAAGGAGTATTTCCATACGAATACATTAATTCTTTTGAACGTCTAGATGAAACGTGTTTACCTTCTCAAAAACATTTCGATAGCAAATTAACAAATAGTAAATGTTCTGATAAAGATTACATTCATGCTAAGAAAGTTTGGGAAAAATTTGATTGTAAAAACATTTGGGATTATTTAGAGTTATATTTAAAAACAGATGTATTGCTTTTAACAGATGTATTCGAAAATTTTAGAAAAGTTTGTAGAAATATTTATACGCTGGATCCCTGTCAGTATTATACAACTCCGGGGTTATCATGGGACGCGATGTTAAAATATACTGAAATAAATCTTGAACCATTCACCGACATACCCGCATAAATTTTAGTTACTCTATCGGAACTCTATCGTTATAAATTTCCCCTTCCAGTACCGAAACATGCTAAACTCTAGCGGAACATTTTCAGTACTCGTTTAGTTTTGTTTTTAAGTATCGGATAGGTATCGGATTTCATTATCTATACAGTACCGAGCTCCAGATATTAAAAAAAAAAATAAAAGTGGATTTTAAATATTTTTAATAATAATTTTATATAATTATTTGGAATGTTTTTTAGGTCGAAGACATATTGCTCTGCTGAAAAAACAGTGAAAAACACAAGAATTTTTTATTATTTTACCAAATCAAATTACCTGACCAAGGTTCGAACTCACGACCTGAAGATTTTCACATACAGTATCTTTTTTCTAGCCGCTTCAGCCACATCACCGTGTACTCAAACAAGATTTAATTTTAAATATAAGCTACACAGTATCGAAAATCGAAATTCAATCGATATTCTATGGTTACTGCGAATGATGAGTTTCGATTATAGGTACTTATATACTTATATATAAATAATTCGATATTTAGCATACAAAACTCTATAGTGCTTTAATCCAGCATTCACCCAATATATAAAGAGTATCAAAAAACGTAATTGTTTTTACAAAAGTAATATCGCAAACCGGTGTTTATCGTATATACTTTTAATATCGGAATAAATATTGGTTCTAAAAAAGTGATATGGTTTTGTAAAATTATATTCAATATTCTATCGACACAATTAAAACTAAGTCAGTCACAATTAAACGGTATTGTATAGGTACTGTATCGATACTGCGTGTTAAATCACGTTTTCCAGTACTCTATCGGAATTGTAGGTCAACAATGCGTCTATAGTTAGATTTCAATATTGCGGGGGTATTTTTTTTTACAGTAAACTGTAATACCGATACTGCATCAACATCTGATCAGTATAGAAAAAAGTTATTCATCCTCTAAAGTCGAGACACAGTAATCGTTATTATACCTAAAGTCTATCGACATTGAAAAGAAAGATGGTGGCATGACTGAAGTAAACTTTAATACCGGTACTGCATCAACATCTGATCAGTATAGAAAAAAGTTATTCATCCTCTAAAGTCGAGACACAGTAATCGTTATTATACCTAAAGTCTATCGACATTGAAAAGAAAGATGGTGGCATGTGGGTTCGTATAGAGTTACGATTCTCGATACTGGTCAATCAGTTCCGGTAAAATTTTATGCGGGTAAATATGTATGTATAATTTTATTAAAAAAGGTATCCGTGGTGGAATTACTCAATGTTCGCAAGGTAAACACGTTTCATCTAGACGTTCAAAAGAATTAATGTATTCGTATGGAAATACTCCTTCACGTGTTAGTAATTTGAAATTTTCTTCTTCTGGATATAAAGACTTAACAGTTTTCAAATCTTTCGGGGATAAATTTCCTACTAATGAATCTAGACTAGACTGCATAAATCTTACGGAATCTAAAAATCTAAGTTCAATTGTATCAGTTTCATTAACGAAAATTCGTTTTGAAAGTGATACATACAATTCTTTATTTAATGGTATCAAATTTATATCACCATCAATATTTGCTAATTCTTTAACAAATAAGTGACAGTCATAACCAGAAAAATTATGAAAGAAAATTGGGAAAAACTTTGGGACTTGATACCGCAAATTACATTCATTATGCGCTGGACCCCTGTACTTTCCTGTTAAATGACAATGGTCGGCTACTCTTACATTATCTAAATATTTCTTACATATATGACATATCTTTCTACTATGTTGGCTTTTCTCTTCAAAAGCCGTGAGTGGTTCCATCGCTTTTGGGTTCATGATGATATTGTTATGAATATCTAATACATCTTCAACCAGGGACTGCACAAATTTTGCTGGTGAATCCTTTCCTTTATAAATTCTTATCGTACTCAAGCTGTCGTCATATGAACACTTTATGTAGTATGAGAATGCGCAAGGAACGTGTTGTTGTACATTTGTTGTTGAAGAAATATCTGGATTTGGAATACACGTATCTAATCCTTGTAAAATGCATTCAAAGTCTGCGTATATAACAAATGGGACCTCTAATTGACGTTCGTATTTCTCAAATTTCAATTCATTTTTTTCTGGTGATGGCATAAGTGTAACAATCTTACTGCATTCATTTTTATGTATATTGTACGCTTCTTCGGTATAAAAATGTTGTAAACATCCATTGCATAGAAAAATTTTTCTGCAATGTTGTGTTATTTGAGATTTTATTAATCTTGATATGTTCTTGATCCACACATAATGACTCTTTTCTCCATCTTGAATCAACAGTAAATTAATATGTAGTTTCTTCTCATTCTTTGTACAGTAATACGGTCCTACTATTTTACATGTATTAAATAGCATTTCTTCACAACCGTATACGTTTACACTAATATCAGGATTTATGTCTTCAAACTTTGTTATATCTGCTACCTTTAGTGGAAATTCTAGATCATCAAATTCTAATATCATATTATTTTTCAGAAGAATTGTACTTGCAGCAATGTTTTCTACATCATATGATGAAACTCTGTCAGAACTCATCTCCGCAGGATCTAGAGCAGAAATAATTGCCCATTTGAAACAGTATTCATCTGTATTTTTCACATTAATACAAGCATGTTTACGTGCTATTGGTGTTGGTAACGGTAAATACTGAGAACCTCTTATTGGCCTGTACTGATTGATGTTGATTTCAACGGCCTCTTTCAACTCGAAGAGTAGCTTGATCAGTCATCTTATAAACTTGCAATTTCGTATTATTTTACTAATGAACTGTTCAATTTTGTTGTTTTATATATAACTTTGAGTTTTATACACAATTTAAAGTTATTGAATATGAATCAACTAATAATTAATCATTAATTGTGTGAAAGTATTAAATGTCATTTACCACAGTATTTCGGAAGTATCTCCACTTGAAATTATATTTGAAATTGAATAGAGTTTTCTTTCAACGCTTTAATAAACACAAATTTTATTAAATTACTTGAGTTTCTGTGTGAAATTTATTGTTTATTTTCTAGAATATACACTATATGATTTATAATTGTATGATAACTATAGTATGAATGTTCTAAAAAATTCTTCAGAGACACGTGTCTTTTAAAGTATGCTTTTATTGTCAAGATGTGCAAAATTGAATAAAATATATTGCCCTTTCTATTAATTGAGTTTATATAATAAATTAAATTTTATACTTATCTGTTTTTTAAGATGGATGATGAGAATATTCCTGGATGATGTGTTTAGCCAGTAATATCACGTGTTACTATTTAACATTATGTGTAGGTTAAATTTTCATTAAGTTCAAGTTTTTTTTTTCTTTTTTTTTACAATTTGAAATTTCCCGGGTTTCGGCACCAAAAAATTATGTTATATAATTTTATTTAAATTTTCACTAATTACAATTTTTAAATTTTAACCAACTTAACTGAATTTAATTTTATAAATTTATACTCTATGGATTTATTGCATTTTCAAATATAATGAAAGTTATGTTATATACGTACTGTAACATTGAAATCTATGAACCAACTGACCTAAAAACACAATTATGAATTTTGAGTAGGTACCTGCTAGTAGAAATATAGGTCTAAATTATACAATGATTTGATTGTAATTTACTAATCAATTAATACTATTACATAAATTAGCGTCATTCTTATAAATACCGTATACATACCTAGTGTATTTATATTACAAATTCATTAATTGATTTTTATAGCAAGCAATATGGTTCAGTTAAGCATTTACTTATACATATAAATTCTTAACATATATATACATATATACATATTTCAGTTCGCTTCTCACTTTCCCACTTAACCAAAAATATGTCATTGATATATGAAAGACATATCTAACTGATATAAAGAATATATCCTTTAGATGCATCTTTGATATATGAATGATATATGTTTTTACAAAGGAGAGTATCGCTTTTTTCGGCAGAATTCATTAAAATTCGGCAAAGCACGATTGTATGTATCGAAAACGTATCATTATGATATATCAATAACATATACTTTTAGATATCTTTTAGACATACTTCAAGATATCATTTAGACATACTTTTAGATATCATTTAGACATCTTTTAGATATAATATGGAATAGGAGAAAAAATGGAAATGGAACAGAAAATGGTCAATACATTTGTTATTATTTATGAATATACTCACTAACTTTTAAAAAAATTTCATTGCATGGTTGAATAACATTTTTCAAAGCTATGTAATGAAAATTTATAATTAGCTGAGTAGTATTCATAACTAATAACAAATGTATTACCTGTTCTGTATTTATTTATAAAATTTCAATTTAAAAATTCAATTATAATTTTATTTAATTTTCAACAAACAAAGTAACAAGTAACACAAAAACAATCAGTTTAACAAAAATAATAATACATATAATGAAAATATTAAGAATTATTAAAAATATGGAAAAATAAAATAAAAATATTTACATTTAAAATTGTATCTAAAACTAGGTAGGCATTTTTAAAAAATTAATTAATTTTAATTATTTTTCGTTTTTTGTTTTTTTGCCCAGTTGCATTTTATAATTCTTAAATTCGCTTCTTTTAGACAATATCTTATGTCTTCTTTGAAGTCTTCGTGCCCATATTCTCGTGACTTTGACGTTCTGCAAAATAAATATTTTGATTGTTATACTGATATACATATGTATTGAGTATTACATTATTTTTAACAAATCGAAATTATGTAAATAAGTACCAAATAAGCATTGCAACGCTTTTGGAAAAGTTTGAATGTCCTTTTTTCCTTTATGACCGCCCCAATTAAAATTATTGGCACATTCATCCGTCATAATATTTTTGAATATCCTTTTCAGACTTTGCTTTCCTTTTATTTCTTTTATAAATTTAATCTATGAAAAAAGTTGGAAAAAGTTATTTCATGTCACTATAGCTGTACAAATATTGAAACTAACAAAATCATCAGAAATATTTTTTTCTTCCAGCTTTTCCTCAAAATCTTCTAATTTTTTCAAAGAAAGAGGCATTTCTGTTTTTATTGCACTTGTATCATCAGATAAATACAATTTATTTGCAACTCTTTGAGTTAAAATTGTTTGTTTTGCTTGTTCTTTAATTAAAATTTCTAATTGTTTTGATTGTTTCTCAACCATATCTTTTAGCTCTGAAACTGAAAATTATATTTGATATATACATTTAAACAATTAAAAATTTAAAAAACAAATTACACTGCTTTTGTAAAGAAGCACATCCTGTACAGTTACTATTTTCTTTATTCGTTTGATTATGATTTTTATTTAGATCTATTATTTCTGTTTCTTTTTGGTAACTTTTATCTTCTTCACATTTATTTTGACTTAAATTTAATTCATCTTTGTTTTTATTGTGATCTATTATTTCTGTTTCGTTTTGTGATGATAATTCTATACATCGGATTACATTTTCTTGAATATATGTAGATTGCTGTAAAATGAAATAAATTACTTATGCTTAAATACAAACAAAATAAATTAATATAGATATAGAAATACTTAAATCTCACAGTCAGAAGGCAGATCGAAAATTTTATTTAAGCTAAAATCTGAAAAAGTAAAGTCAAAAGTTTTTTAAAGTTCATTTCAGTATATTTACAACTTTTACCATACTCAGAATCTTCTAGACGCACAAAATTTTCTTTACTAGAGTTGTTTTCATTTACATATATTAATGGTGGTATGTTTTCCACGCTTTTTAAAACGCTTTAAATTTTTTTTGTTTAACTTCACCTGCTTTAAATTTTTTGTTTTCTGAAAAAACACATAGTTATCTTTTGAATAATATTTGCTTCTTTAATTAAAACTTACGAGTTCCAAATATTGAAGGTGACTGTCCTCTTTTATCCTAAAATAAATTTATAAAATAATACTCTTTTAATTTATACAAGAATGGAGAAGTGGTATTAGAAGATTTTGATTGAGGTTAAGCGGAAATTTGATATATTTATATAAAACACAATTGGCATCAAAAGTTTCAATTAGATGTGATTGACCAGATGTAGTACAAATTCCAAGTCCATCAATAGAGTTTAGAGGTTCATCAAAATATGTACTTAATTGAGTAAATTGTTTTGCTTTTAAAACACACTTTTTAACATTGTTTTCCGAAAACTGAGCAATTTCTATTATTTCAACATCTTTCACTATTTACTTGAACACAACAAACATTATTTGGTGGCTTAATTGTTAGTTTTACATTTTCAAAATTTATTTCAAAATAGTACTCAATGTTGTTTTCATTTTTAATCAATTTTGCAAGACCAACATTTGAAGTTTTTTAATCTACATTTAAGTATTCGGAAAATCTATTATGTAATTGTTCTAAAATTTTAGATGGTTTTCGTATCAGTTTTTTCAAAAATGACATATAATTTTCGAATTTATATGCAGAAAATTTATCCAAAGTTCCAAATTTTTGGCAGTCTTCTGTTAAATGCAATAAATTGTGAATATTGTAACTTATTTGCTCACTCCCAAATAAAACTGAATAATTTTTCACGAAATCCTCAATCATTGCTTGAGCACATTCTAAGTTCTTCGCGTAATTAATAGGACAAGCTAGTAAACGATAAAAGCTGTGTAATAGAAGGAAGTTGTAATATAAATCAGAATTCAAAACATCTTTAAAGACAACAATACCCGAATATAAAACAAACTGTCTAAATTCTATGGCTTTCCACCTAGATAACTCATTAACTGTTCTCGGTTTTCTTCCAAATTCACAAGGTATGTAATATCGAAGACTTAACAATTTTTTTGAAATATTTTCTCTTTCTTTGACACTCAGTTTAAAGTTAACGCATTTATTTTCTGTTATTGAAGTAATCATTTTTTTAATTACACCCAAATCAAGTAAATGCATTGGATCAACAGTAAACTGTTGAACCATTCCTATTCCGGTTTGCTCTAGAAGAGATAATGTGTTCTTGAATTTCTGAGAATGATGATTTAAATCTTGTCTTGCCTTGAAATTTTGATCAGTTCTTTTATCCAACGCTACTGACTGATAAACAACTCTATTTTTATTATAGAAGCCAACCTGTGAACATTTTCCACATCCATAATAACTAGTGTGATGTAGAATTCCACACACAAAAGCCCTTGCAGGTGCATCGCAAATTAAGGCTCTTATTTTGATTTCATTATTATTGAGACTTTTGTACTCCTCAACAGTTTCAAATAACAATTCATCAATATTCCCTGGCTTTTGATATCCGACATATACTCCAATAGGAAAAGGTGGTATCTTATCCTGGTTTGAAACAGCTCCTAAAATTGGCCACAAGCACAGACCAGACGATTTTGAAATCGGTAATCCATCAATGTTCACGTCTATTTCTATTGGTGTTGGTATCTTCATTTTTGTTGACGAAAGAATCAGATTTAAGTTCTTTTCTAAACCATAATGGTAATATTCTCCTGGCTCAACATGTCTTGTTTGTATTACTTCTCGCGGTGTTTTTAAAGCTGTTCTTGCATCCGAAGGAACATCTAGTCCTGAATCTTCCATTATTTTCAATAATTCAGTCAGCGCTTTTTGAGATACATTGTTCCTGATGCTCCATAATCGAATTTTACAAATAAAATTCTCAGATTCTTCAACTTCATCGAGAAAATCATCATCATCATTAGAATTTGAAGAATCAAACATATCTGTATCCTCCAAACAATTTAATTCATTATTTTCACAATATGACTCATTGTTTGGTAATTCATATTGCATAGATATTTCATTGCTTGCTCTTTCATGTTGATTATTATTGCTATTGTTATTAATGTGATTTTCGTTATTCTTTTCGATTTCATCACACGAATCCTTCATTCACTTAACCTCTTTGGCAACTAATTTTCTGAAATAAACATCACTAATACCACTTAGCTTTTTTTCCGACATTCTTTTAATTTTATTTAAATATTTTCTTAATTCTTGATATGAAAAGATATCTTTCACTATTTTATTTCACAAACTTATAACTTTCAAAAGAATTTTTGATTAATTAATCAAAATCAATGGCCAACTAATCCACCATATATTACCACTTGAATATAATTTTTGTATGTCTAAAAGATATCTAAAAGTATATGTTATTGATATATCATAATGATACGTTTTCGATACATACAATCGTGCTTTGCTGAATTTTATTGAATTCTGTCGAAAAAAGCGATACTCATCCTTGTAAAAACATTTATCATTCATATATCAAAGATCCATCTAAAGGATATATTCTTTATATCAGTTAGATATGTCTTTCATATATCAATGACATATTCTTGGTTAAGTGGGAAAGTGAGAAGCGAACTGAAATATGTATATATCTATTATGATATATGAATGATGTATCAGGAATACATCCAAAAGATGTATGGAAACAAATTTAATCGGGAAACACGACTACGTGACGAAACAATGTATCAGAAAATAGACAGGTAAGATATATATCCACTGGGATACATAAATGATATGTCTAAAATATATCTAATAGATTTTTATACATAAAAAATTTGATCGTGAGACCCGAGAATGTAACGAAGTGATATATCTAAGATTAGATAGGTGGAATATATATCCTTGATGGTTAACTCGGTACTCCCCCCCGTTAAGAGTATCTTAACTATCACAATTGACAGGTAGCTTGATTATTTTAACGATAGGACGAGTTATGATTCCATGTGATGTACGAATAGTTGCAACTCTAACTAGGTTGTCATTGCCGGAATTAGTCTGTAGAATACGACCCATTAACCATTTAGCAGGTTGGAGGTTCTTTTCTTTAATGATGACCAAATCACCAACTTCAAGGTTCTCAGTCAGTTTTTGCCATTTCGGTCGTTGCTGTAAAGTTGTTAGATACTCATAGTACCATCTCTTCCAAAAGTCTATGTACATCCTTTGAGTCAATTTCCAACGTTCTTGGAGTGTAACTGGCTTATTGGGATGTTCCTCTGGCAACATTGTGATCGGCTGGCCAATGAAAAAATGGGCTGGAGTTAGTGGATCTAAGCTGGATGCATCGTCACTTGATGACACGAGTGGTCTCGAATTCAGTAAACCTTTTATTTGAACAAGTAATGTGTACATTTCTTCATATGTTAATTTCGTGTCACCAATAACTCGACGTAAGATGGATTTAACAGCCTTGACTCCAGCCTCCCACAAACCACCAAAGTGAGGAGCTGATGCTGGATTGAATTCCCACTGGATTCTGAAAGAAGATAAAAATTTTGAAATGGATTCGCTTTTGCTAATTGATGAAACAATGTCATATAATTCTTTCAAATATCTATGAGCTCCAATGAAATTAGTGCCATTATCACTGTATATCACTACTGGTATTCCACGGCGCGATATGAAACGTTTGAAGCACGAAATGAATGTTTCCGAAGACAAGTCTCCTGCTAACTCCAAGTGAATGGCTCGAGTGCTAAAACAAACAAATAAAGCTACATATGCCTTTGATGCTTTTGCTCCTCTGCCTCTCCGATTGAGTAACTGAAGTGGTCCAGCGTAATCAATTCCTACATGTTCGAATGCTCTATATGCTTCCACACGAGGTCTAGGCAAATGCGCCATTAATTGTTGTGATGTTTGCGCTCGATATCTGATGCAGATTACGCATTTGTTGACGATTGACTTCACTAGGCTTCTGCATGACAATATCCAATAACGTTGACGGATTATGCTGAGTAATAAGGAGACACCAGCGTGAAGATGCTTTTCATGTAGATGTGTTATCAAAAGCTTTGCAAATGTGTGACGTTTAGGTAAAATTATAGGGTGTTTGATTGAATATGATATTGCAGCTCGATTTAGTCGACCACCAACACGAAGTAAACCAGCTTCATCTATAAATGGTGTTAGTGACGCTATGCAACTGGATGAATTGACTGTAGAGTTATTCTTGAGCTCCTTGATTTCCTTTTGAAATGCTTCATGTTGTGTCCACAGTATAATGCTATGATATGCCTTATTCACATCCTCAGCTTTTATCCATGTTGAATTGATGTTGTGTTTACGAGTCTTGCAGTTTCTTACAAATTGGAAACATCTACTAAGTATTAACATGGAATGTTTCTAAATGAGTTCTTTTTCATTCTTCGTCAATGATGTGTTCACAATTTTCAAAGGAAGATTTTCTATTTGCATATAATCGCCAATCTTGTTTCAACCAAGATGGCCCATGCCACCACAGGTTAGAATTGACCAATTGCCTTGGAGTGAGACCTCTTGACGCGAGATCGGCTGGATTATTAGATGATTCAACATGATTCCATTGACTACGTGGAATGTGTGATAAGATTATCGAAGTTCTATTTGCAATAAAACTTTTCCACTTTCTAGGGTGTGATGATAGCCAGTGTAATACTATAGAAGAATCAGTCCAAGCGAAGCAACTTTGTACGGATATGTCTAAATTTTTCACAATGAATCCAAACAATTTCGCCAACAATGTACTAGCACATAATTCTAACCGAGGAACAGATAGCTGTTTGATTGGTGATACTCGTGTCTTTGCAAGAAGAAGTGTAACATTACATTCACCGTTTGCAAGGATACATCTACTATAAACTGCTGCTGCATATGCTACTTCTGATGCATCAGCAAACCCATGGAATTCAATTTTGGATAAGTCTCCCTGCATGTATCGCGGAATGCGTAATTTTGTTAGGCATTGTAATTCATTTCGAAATTCCAGCCACCGTTTACCGACATTATCGCATTCATCGTCCCAATCGTAATTTTGAAGCCAAAATTGTTGAAGTATTATCTTGAACGTGATTGTAACTGGTGAAATCAGTCCTAATGGATCGAAGATTTTACTTGTTTCGGATAAAATACGTCTTTTAGTTGATATAGTGCTATCGGGTAAGTTGACATCTACTGAAAAACAATCTTCTCCGGGTATCCATTTTAGACCTAGGATTTTGAGACTTCCACCATGTTCCTCAATAAGAGTTGAATTAAAGTTTTTGTTAGATTATATAGACTTCAAAAATATTACTGAATTTGATGACCATTTTCTCAACGAAAATCCACGTCTTTTTAATAATGTATCTAATTCGTTGTATAATTTTAGAGCTTCTTCTTCACTTGATGCTCCACCTAAAAAATCATCTACGTAAAAGTTGTTTATTATTGCCTTTTGAGCTAGTAGAAATTCGTTTTGAAATTCGATAGTCAATTGTTCCATATGTAACTGTGTTAAGCCAAAATTGTTTAACAGGAGTTGATGTATCATTTCTCCATAAAATTCTTTGATAGGTTTTATCTTGTGAATCGATTAAAATTTGTCGATACATCTTCTCAATATCTGCCACCATGGCAATCTTGAAGGATCGAAATGATAATAATATTGGAACCAAATCTCTTTGAGTTTTGGGACCAGTCATCAACCGTTGACTTAAGGAAATACCAGATGACATTATTGATGATCCATTGAAGACAACTCGTACCTTAGTTGTTGTACTAGATAATTTAATGACAGCATGGTGGGGTAGGTATGCATGTTCTTTATTTAAATTGATTTCATTTTCAGGAATTGGTTCCATGTGATTCAATTCTTCATATTCCTTCATGAATTTTCTATATTCACTGAAAAGATGTTCATTGTTTTTAAATCTTCTTTCGAGTGCATTGAAACATGAATTGGCAATGTGAAATGATTGACCCAAATTTGGAGAATCCATCTTGAATGGTAACCTTACTACACATCTATCAATCTATTTGTAACTGGATCAACATAATGGGTATTGCTGAAAAATTCTTCACAAAATTTTTCTTCATTCGTTAAATGAACTTGTTCATCTTGTAACTCTTCGACTTCCCAGAATCGTTTCAATGTCGTATCGATATCTGTGATATTCAAATGTAAGGATGTGAGTCGTGTTGAATAAGTATTTGATGATAATTGACCTGCAAATATGTATCCAAATATAGTGTTTTGTAATGGTGGTATATCTTGTGAAACGTGTACTCGACCATCTTGTATAATCTGAAAAAAATAATCCACACAAATTAAGATGTCAATCTTCCTTGAAATGTTAAATTCAGGGTCAGCAAGATTGTATTTCTTGATAGCATTCCAGGCATTAAAGTCAAATGTGGTTGTAGGTTGTGGTGTAGTAATTTTGTCCAAAATGTATGCCGACATTTGTAAAGTGTGCTGGGGTGCTGTCCTTGATATCAGTGATAATGAAGATTTGCCCTTGGTAGCTGTTGTTGTCGTTGATGATAAGCCATGTACCATAATTTTAGCGTTTTCACGTTGTAGTCCTAAACGTTTGATACAATCTTTTGAAATGAACGATCCTTGTGAACCTGAATCTAAAAGAATTCTGCAATTTTGTTCACATCCGCTGGAATCTAACACTAGTGCAAGTGCTGTTGGTAAAAGAATAATGTTGCCTTGATTTTGTTTCCGAAGTGTGAATGAATGAATGCTCGTGAGTGGTTGTGATGAAGTATGTGGTGTGCTGAATGTGTTCGTATGTGATGAAGTGCAGAATGGTTGTGTGTTTGGATTGAGTTGATTATTTGATGATGATTGTGTGAGTTACGTACACAAGTACGTCACACCCTGTACTTATCACCATCCAAACCAATTAAATAATCTTTCATCATGGGAACAACAAATCTGCTGACTGCAATCCACCTGTGCAAGAAAATACAATATACCGATGGGAACCTGTAAATTTTCCCATATCCATAATCATCGTTTATTTCTAAGAATTTTTTAGATATAATAATTTGCAGAATAGAATAAAATATAGAATAGAAGATCTTATTGTAATTTTTGATAAAATAAATTTTAGTCAGTCTAAATTTAGATTTTGGAGTGTAAAATTGTAATAATCATTTAGAAAAATAAAAGTAATATTTCTACATATAAAATAAAGTGTTTTGTTCACAAAAAATATTTATACATATTGTTACAAAATTGGCCTTTTGTGAGCGAAGAATGAAAATAAAATGGATTCAAAAAAAATGTAAAAAGAAGAGAAATAAGGCGTCCGAGAAGACGAAAAGAAACGTAGAAAAAAACAATAGGGGCCCAAAGTCTGAAAAAATGGGAAATAATGAAATAAAAGGCAGTTTTACAATTTAAAAAAAAAATTCTAATATTTATTATAGGTAAAACAGAATTTACAAATTTAGGGTCTATTACTAAAAAGTAAAAAAAATCTAATTACAATGTGATACAAAAGAAAGTAAAATTTAAATGGCAATAATCAAAAAAAAAATATCTAAAAAAAAAAAATTTGTCTAAAAGAAAAAAAATGGCTATGGTAATAAAGAAAGATGTCCGCAAGTGAAGTGAAGTAAACCAACTATTAACTGAATGAAGTGAGTTAAGCTTACAACTGAATCTAGTTTACACGGAAGGGAGGAAAATCAGATCGAAACTGAGTTTGACTCACTGAATCAAACTGAGTGTGGGTTAAGAAAAATTTACTAGTCGGCAACCCCGATAGTTTTTAATCAAAGTCAATTTTTCAATTCAGACACTGTGGCAGCACTTGTTGTTTTGACAGATGTTTAACTAAATTGTACTTAGGTGAATCAAATGTAAACAAACGAAATGAAGATTTCGTTTGTTTCTTGATTTGATTAATTTAAAAGTTTAAGGGTCCGCGAAATATAAATTATTTAATGAAATCGCGTCGCGGGTGAATTAGAATAAAAAAAAGGGATGTGTGTAAAAAAAAATAATAAAAAACAAGTGGAAAGTGAGAAAAAGAAAGTGCAGTGATATACTAGTATAGAGTTGTTATTGTGATTAAAAAACAAAAAAAAAAGAAAATGTGAGTGGAAGAAAAAAAAGAGGTTATGTTAAAAAATGTGTTGAAAATAAAATGTGTGTAAAATTAAAGTGGTAAAAAAAGAAGGTAAGTAAATGTGAAAGTAATTAACTTAATTAAATTAGATTAAATAAAGTTAAAAGTGTTAAAAAGAAAAAAAAAATTAGAATCCAGTAGAAGAAAGAAGGAAAAGAATGTGCAAGTGAAAGTGAGTGGAAATTTGTAATAAAATTTATTTAAAAGAAATAGAAAAGAAAAAGAATTTGAAGTGATAAAAAATGTACGTACCTTGTGTTTGAAATTAAAAAAAAATTAAGAAAAAAATTAATGGTGAGAATTAAATAAAAAAAACTGTGGTAAAAAAAAATGGACTTAAAAAAAAAACTACTTTTAACAATTGGGAAAAAATTAACTAAAAAAAATGTGTAAAATAAACTGGAGAAAATTAAAGAAAACACCTCGAGAGCAAATCACCAACTGAACTGAACTAAAACTTTTTTCTTTTTTGTGGGTGCTTGTTTTTATAGTGTTTAGTGAAATTTCTCGAATCTTCTTTTTGGAAGGTCATTGTTACTTTCCAATATGAGAGAAGTTATTTTCTATCTCATATTGGAGTTTCAAAGAAGATTCCAGATATTCGAAATTTTTGTGTGAATTGTGTGTGTTTGTGTTGTGTTGTGTTGTTGTTGTGAAAAAGAATTTGGATGTGTTCTTTGTTGTTTTTATTTTAAGTGTTTGTTTCTTGTGCTGTCCTTTTTCCTTTCTTATTTTATTTATTTTATTCTTTATTTCATTTATTTTTCAGGATTCGGCTGTATTTTAATAGGGACTTCTGGTTTGGGCACCAATTTATAAAAATTTGGTGTTCAATTGGAAGTTTCTTTTATTTACAGCCAACAACAACATTTATTTACATTTTAAGTTTATAAATTTTTGTTGATTCAATTTTTTATTCAATTTTCTTATCTTTACAGGAAACTAGGAGACGATTGGATGGTGTGTTGATCCGGCTTTCTAAGGTAACTTTATTTTAAAAATAATTTTATTCAAATTCATTAATAAAGTTCTTTTTTATTTTTCAGATTTGTAACAATATATTAATACATATATAACTGGCGCAGTCTTACGGTTTATCACAAGACTTCCACCGTGGAAAGTCTTTCTATTTAAAAAGTTAAGTGATAAATTGAACCTAACGTGAAATAAGTTAAAATAAAATAAAAATACTTAAGAATAAATTTAAAAAATAAATAAAATTAATTAAATTAAATTAGTTCAAATTAATTGAATTAAACTAAAGTGAATTAAAATAAAAAAAAAAAAAAAAAAATTAAAAAAAAGAGTGATTGTGAAAAAAAAAAAAAAAAAAAAAAAAAATAAAAAAAAAAAAAAAATTACATAAAAAAAAAAAAAAAAAAAAAAAAAAAAAATAAATAAAAAAAAAAAAAAATAGAAAAATAAAAAAAAAAAAAAAATTAAAAAACAGTGATTGTGAACACAAAAAAAAAAATATATATACAGGGTGATTCCGTTACGGTGTCCGACCGGGAAACTACGGATAGGTCTCGGCGAGGGGAACAAAAAATCGTATTGGTGGGGGGAGGGCAATCTCAACGGTTTAGGAGTTAGAGGGGGTTAAAGATTTTTGGTACTTTTTTCATATTTTACCCTATAACTTTTTACAAGGGTACGCTAGGCTCACCAACTCTTTTACATAATTGTGAAGGACTCCTTTGCCTTTCCATCAACAACTTACCTGCTGCTGTGTATCTGACCATTCAGAAGTTATAAGGCCTCAAATCCATAATTTTGTCATTTTTTCACAGATTTTTGGACTTTAACCCTGCTTTACTCAAAAAAGGCTTAAATGAACCCTCATTTTTTATTGCAAAAAATGAAGGCTCAATTAATTCTACATCGATTTGCTATCTTCATTTTTTCCAAAAAATGCATAGTTTTCGAGATATTGAGGAAGACCTCTTAAAAAATCTGAAAATATTAGTCTGAAATTCATTATATTATTGGACACGTGCTTTTATTACAGTGTAAATTGAAAATAGGTGCTTGGAATGCTAGTTTTCAAGTGCAAATACCTTGAAAACTATGCATTTTTTGGAAAAAATGAAGATAGCAAATCGATGTAGAATTAATTGAGCCTTCATTTTTTGCAATAAAAAATGAGGGTTAATTTAAGCCTTTTTTGAGTAAAGCAGGGTTAAAGTCCAAAAATCTGTGAAAAAATGACAAAATTATGGATTTGAGGCCTTATAACTTCTGAATGGTCAGATACACAGCAGCAGGTAAGTTGTTGATGGAAAGGCAAAGGAGTCCTTCACAATTATGTAAAAGAGTTGGTGAGCCTAGCGTACCCTTGTAAAAAGTTATAGGGTAAAATATGAAAAAAGTACCAAAAATCTTTAACCCCCTCTAACTCCTAAACCGTTGAGATTGCCCCCCCCCCACCAATACGATTTTTTGTTCCCCTCGCCGAGACCTATCCGTAGTTTCCCGGTCGGACACCGTAACGGAATCACCCTGTATATTGCTGTGACAAAAAAAAAAGAGAAAAAGAGAAAACAAAAGAAATTATTACATCATCAGTGAAGTGAGGTAAGTAAAACAATTTTTGCATGTAACTGTAACGTTACAAACAAAAAAAAAAAAAAAAAAAAAAAGGAAGAAAAGGCCACTAAGAACAAACAATACAACTTGAACTACATATTCAACAGGAAGAAATCAATGTATAAGAAGACTCTCCTGTAAGTAGAAAAATATTTTCACTCTAATTCTATGTCAGACTCCTCTAGCATCCAAGACTCCTTAAGAGAAAGCGCAGATCTAGAGATTGAAAATCTAATTTTGAATTTGAATAGTATTAATTTAGAAGAAAACGCAGTAGAAAATAATTTAAATTTATTAAGAAATTCATCCGTCGGAAATTCAGTTGACACCTTAGAAATTAGTGATATAGAAGAAAATACAAAAATTCGTGATAAAGTGAATTCTAAATCTTTTAAAATGTCAATCCCAACCTTTTTAAAAGTCCATGCTGAGACAATACCTGATTTCGACGGAGATACAAATGAACTTCAATTTTTCCTAGAAAGTGTCGACAGTATCGTCAAAAATTTTTTCGATATCAATAGTAAAGAAAATTATCAGAATACAGTAATTTTTCGAACGGTAGTAAGCAAATTAAAAGGCGAAGCTAGAGAAGAGATTAATATAAGTGGTGCGGAAACAATCGATGAAATAAAAAAAGAGCTTATTGCAAATTTTAGTGACCCTCGCGATGAAACGTGTCTATCGTTAGATTTGAATAATTTACGCCAAACTTCAAATGAATCGCCATTTCAATTTCATGATAGAGTTAGAAAACACTTAAATACTATTTCAAACTACCTCGCAATTCATGAAACAGATATTAACATCAGAAAATTCAAACAAAATATGTATAACAATCAAGCCCTTGAAGTCTTTCTAGCTGGGTTGAAAAATCCATATGGATTCATGGTTCGCACAAGAGAACCAAAAACAATGCTCGAAGCTATTAATTTTCTAAAAAAAGAAGAAAATATACAATATTTACAAGCCTCTCATTCAAATGCTATAAACATAAATCGTAATCAGTCGAAAATATATACAAACTTAGATTTCCTTAACCGAAGAAATTTTGAAAATAAACAAGCGTCCTGCAGACAACTAAATGAAACGAGATATTCCCACCAATACATGAATTTTTTACCAACTCAAACAAATTTAGTACACAAAAATTTAACCCCTTATAATGCAAATCACAGCCAATTACAAAATACCACTGTCTTAAACCCCCAATCAACCAATGGAAATCAGAACCCAAACCAAAACATCATACAAAGAAGCCCAAACACGATGCAAAAATATAATTTCCCGTCAGGCCCTGTCCCTTTTCAGCAAAAACTATATCAATCCCAGCAGCATTTACCCACACATACGCAAGTATTCGGAAAAACAAAGAACGTCTGGAAACCAAAACCAAATCAAACTCTTAACCAGAGCAAACCAATACCAATGAGCATAACCTCAAAATTTTCGAATGCAACAAAAAAAATATCACCTGCAACTAATAATATGGAATGGGAGGAATTGCATAACACCGAACAGACCGATTTACCTACTAGCGAACAAAACTCTTTCGAAGACAACTACGACACTACTCACGACTACGAATACTACGATCCATATGATTATGAAGAACATCAAAATTTTTGTCAGGATCAACAAGACACAGCACTAACGTAATAGACTTCAACCTATCTTTCGACAAAAGGCAACTACCCTATATAGAGATACAAAATCCACCTCTTAAACTTCTTATCGACACCGGTTCAACAAAATCCTTCCTAGACCCAGAAATAATCGATAATCACTTCGCACAATATAAAGTTAAGGACCCTTTCACAGTTTCTACATCATTTGCATCTTCACAACATAATTATTCTGCCACAATTCCTGCTTTTCACGAATTAAATGAAAGCAAAGTATTAAAATTCTATGCATATAAATTTCACAACATTTTTGATGGACTAATAGGAATAGATTTATTGAAATCCCTTGGAGCTAGTCTAGATTTTCCAAACTTAAAACTCAGTACACCTAACGCAAAAATTCCAATAAAGTATTTGAATACGAACCCAAAACTCTTAACAAAACAATTACTCCCAGGAAACACTATAAGTCATATACAAATCCCAGTAACAACAAAAAATGGAGAAATCATTATAAATTCCCAATCCATGCAAAACTGTTTCATTCCGCAAACATTCACTGTAAGTAAAGATGGATAGGCAGAAGTCGAAATTCATAATCTCTCTGAAAACGACACAAATTTTACTCTCCTTTACCCAGTAAAAGCTATGATGATCGCTACCCAATACCAAATATTAACGATGTACTAGACAAATTAGGCAAGTGTAATTACTTTTGAACAATAGATCTCGTAAGCGGATTCCATCAAATTGAAATGCACCCGGATGACATACAAAAAACAGCTTTTAATGTCGAAAACGGGCACTATGAGTTTCTTAGAATGCCTTTCGGCCTAAAAAACTCTCCTGCCACATTCCAGAGAGTTATGGGCAATATCCTCAAAGGCTTGCAAAACAATATCTGTCTTGTATATGTCGATGACATCATAGTATTCTCCACTTCTCTTCAAGAACACTTCGTCAACCTAAAGAAAGTATTCCAAAGACTTCGTGAAGCCAACTTCAAGATTCAGATAGACAAATCTGAATTCTTACAAAAGGAGACATCCTATTTAGGTCATATTATAACCCCTGATGGCATAAAACCTAACCCAGACAAAGTAAAATGCATTCAAAAATTTCCAATACCAAAAACCACAAAAGAGATGAAAAGTTTCCTAGGTCTAATAGGATACTACCGAAAATTCATCCCCAATTTAGCAAAAATCACCAAACCAATGACCACTTGTTTGAAAAAAGGAAATAAGATAAACTTAAGCCCGGACTACATCCAATGCTTCGAAACCTGTAAACCTTACCAACGAACCAATTCTACAATACCCTAACTTTTCCTTACCATTTAATTTAACTACAGATGCTAGTCAATTTGCTATTGGCGCGGTTCTATCACAAGGGCCTCCAGGCAAAGATAAACCAGTAGCCTATGCATCCAGGACTTTAAATGATACAGAACAAAATTATAGTACAATCGAAAGGGAACTCCTCGCTATAGTATGGGCAACAAAATACTTTCGACCGTATTTATATGGCAGAAAATTTTATATCTTTAGCGACCACAAACCTTTGAATTGGTTGTTTTCAATTAAAGATCCAAGCGCTAAACTAACAAGATGGCGCCTCAAACTAGACGAATTCGATTACCAAATCATATACAAGAAAGGTTCATTAAACTCCAATGCTGACGCTTTATCTCGCATTAAAATTAATGAAATAAATACAAATTCTGTAGAAACCGCCTCAAAAAAAAACACTGCACAAAATAATTATAAAGAACCTGATTCTGACGCACTATCTGTTACCGGCAACATAAATGCAGATCCAAACCTGGACGATGTCTTAAATGAAGAAATTGAAGACGATACTGATGGTAACACAATACACACAAATCAAGAAAACCCAATATTCAATGTACCAATATCTGAAACAGCATTAAATTATTTTCAAAATCAAATAGTCCTAAAAGTCGTCTTGCACGTCAACAATCCACCTAAAATCTTGCGTTTATTCCAAAACAAGATACGTACCATAATCGAAGTATCCGAAAATAACTTCGCGAAAAACATCCTTAATATATTTAAAGAACTCACAATGACCAATAAAACATTTGCACTGTATATAGATAAAGAAAAGTTCATACCCGAACTCTGTAACATTTTAAGGGAAACCTTTAAAAATCCTGGTTTCAAACTCTTACTTTGCACCAAAATATTGGAAGATGTAGTAAAATTACAACACCAGGAAAACATAGTACAACAGCAACATGAAAATACAACGAACCACCGTGGTATAGTGGAAACGGAGTCCCAGATAAAAAAGAATTATTACTGGCCAAACATTAGAAACAGCGTCACAACCTTTATAAACAACTGCATATTATGCCAACAAATGAAATACGATCGCAACCCTCCCTTACAGAAATTCAGTATAACCCCCACACCAAGTAAGCCCTTCGAAATCATACACGCCGATACCTTTACTATCAAAAATCAAAAATTCCTAACAGTTGTTGACAGATTTTCAAAATACGGACAAGCCTATCCCTTAGATAGCCTAACTGCAATTCACGTAACACACGCTTTTGTAAATTTTATGACTCACCATGGTATACCAAAAATGTTAATTCTTGACAATGGCACATAATTAAAAAACAATATTATAAAAGACCTTACAGCATTGCATAAAGTTCATGTTCACTATATTACCCCCCTCCATCCAAATTCAAACGGTACTATTGAAAGATTCCACTCCACAATTATTGAACATATTCGAATACTTAACCAAACAAAAAAAGAACTTAATATAATAAACCAAATGGCATATGCAATATTAGGCTACAACCACTCTATTCATTCCACAACCAAACACCGCCCAATAGATATTATCAATGGACACTTAGATCTCACAGATCCGTTCAATATAGATACTAATAAAATCTTGTATTCAAACTACATTGATAAACATAAACACAAAATGATAGAGATTTATAAATTTCTGAATACGAATTCATCTAAACGCGAGTTAAATATAAACGTTAAAACCGTTTATAAAAAAAAATATTAAAATAAAAAAACAAACTTTCACTTTCTAAAAAACTTTATTTTTGAACATAAATCTTTAATTTACAGAAATTAGCGAAGTCATCAGACTGCAGGTCGAAAACCAACTCAACTTTTCATTTTTTAGAATTTATCATTCAAAATTATATTTTTATGAAAAAAAGATAATTTCCCATGAGAACCGTAATATGCTGATCAAGTTAAAAAATTGCATTTTTTAACTTGATACTTTTGTTTTTCAAGATTTTTAACTAAAATATTTGTAAATTATTTTGCGAAGTGAATTCTTTTAAAGTCACGTTGCCGGATGTTGCATTATACATAACCCCTCCACGGTTAGAGTTGGAATTCTCCTTTACAATTTTTTCCTTAGTGACTATTTTAACATTCATTTTTTTCTTTCTTAAACATATTATAAAAATTACAATGCTTATTATTATTGTAACAATAAATGTTATATTTATTTCATATGACAAATTTTTGTGAAATTTCAATTCTTCAATTTCTTCTATGTTCTTAAATTGTTTGGTTACAATATTATCAAAGGTTACTTTTTTTATATATGTATTATTAAATTTATTATTTGGGTAAAAATATTTATCTCTTATAGCTAGCTTCTGATTAAAAAATGTTTTGCCAAATACTTCAATTTTACAGTTGTAAAAATTAATAAAATAATTGTTGTCTAGCACAATATTTCTATCGTCACAATTTTGTATCATTTTTTCTTTTACAGCATTTTTCACCAATAATGTTTCTTCATCTAAAACTTCAATCTTTGTCTCATTGTTATACTTTAACTTACATTGATTTACTAAGATACAATTTTTACTTTCTTTCAATTCTGATAACATCTTATCTTCTACATATGTTAAAACTTTATTTCCAATTTGTACAACATATTCATTTTTTTTCATCAATTTCAAAATAATCTTTATTTGGTAACGGTGTTATTAGTTTTAAATCAGTTTTAATATAATTTCGAGAAATTTTAATTGCAATAATTAATAGTTGATCTTTATATTTCATTATGCCTACTTTAATTAATTTTAATTTATAAAAATCTATCTTGTATAAGTCTATTTCTTCATTTGTAAATATGCTTGGATGTATTATATTATGCTTTGCCGAAACTATATTGTCTTGAATTTGATTTATTTTTTCATCTAGATATCTTAACTTTACCATTTGATCTAAATACAAAGAATGTCGTATGATCTCATTATTTTTCGCTCTTAAATCATTAAATGCTGCAGTTAATTTTACTCTATCTTCACTTATTGAATTTTTTAGTACATTAATAGAATCATTAAAATGTGTATTTATAATAATTTGTTTATTCAAAGTGTCAATAACATTATGATTATTTTCATGTACTACTTTTAAGTGTTCTAAAATTTCTTGACGATCATCATCATTCATTGTACCAAATAACCATTTTTCTGCATTACCTATAACGTTAATAAGTCCTCGTTTTTTTCTATTGTTGTTGTTGGGTATTATTGTTTTAATTTTAGATCTAATGATGTTAACTTCTGTATTGAGTAATTTTTTGTTGTCAGCGTCTAGTTGTGCAATGTTAGTTTCAATTTCACTAAGTATATTATTTAAGTCTTTTGGGTCTATGATATGCAGTATAGTGCTAGTTTGGTTTGTTATTTCGACCTGTCGAAGTTTTATTTGTATATAACCTGCTCCTTCATGAATTGGGTTGACCTGTAACAGCCCCTGAACAGCTGACATTGTTGTTATGAATAAAATTGCGATGATGGTTACCTGTAAATTTCAAAGGTCTTTTAATATTTGATATGTGTACATTTTTAAGTGTTTTTTGTCTGTAATAAGGTTCGTCTTTATGTCTTAGTCTTTTATAATTTCTAATAGCTCCTACCAATCTATTTTCTACATAATCTTCTCTTTTAATGTTCTTTTTATTTATGATATGATTTTTTGTTTTATTGATTCTTTCCTTAATTTTTTCGACATCTATCTGTTCTTTAGCTTCTCTGGGAGTGCATTTTATAGTGGAGTGATAACGATCGTTATAGTTTGCTATAGCCATCTGTATCTTCATTTATACTGAGAGTTCACTACCCTCAATCCCTGTTATTTTTTCTAAGAGGGTTGAATGTAGCCTCTCTACATCAGCATTCCCAGTGTGGTTGTTTGGCTTCGTTAAGTGTACTTCAATGTTTTCTGTATTTAAATATTTTATAAGTTGTTCTGCTCTGAATTCATTGTCCATAATTAACTTTTTTGGTTTTCCGAATTTTGCGAAATGTTCCATCATAATTGTCTTTTTTGCTTTACAATTCCTGTCAATTATATGATATGCTGCTGCAAATTTTGTTAATTTATCAATTATTGTTACAAATGTTTGTTTTTTAAAATGAAATATATCTAAATGTGCTATTTCGTTTTTTTCATTTGGAGTTTCTGTTATTGCAAATTTTGGTCTAATTGGCTTTCTGTCATATTTTATTTGTTGACATTTTTCACAATTGTTAATAACTAATTGAATATGCTCTTGCAATTTAGGAAAATATATTCTATCTTTTAGGTTCTGATAGGCTTCATTTATTCCGCTATGCATAGATTCTTTTGTGTGGTAGAGGGATAATTGTTTGTGTAGTTCTTCTTCTGTTAATATCTCAGTTGCTCTTTTCGTACTTCTTACAAATTTTATTTTTTTATAATCTGAAAACATCTCTATTACAATTAATTGGAATTTATTATAATCTGTATCAGATACTTCTGAATAAATACTTGTATACCCTTGTTTGACATATTTTTTTAGTTTGTTTTTAATAATATTTTCATTTTCTAATGGATTTATTTCAATAATTCTTCTTTTATGTAATATTTCTATTTCTTGTTCTTTTGGACTATATGTTAAAATTATTTGTGTCTTATATTTGTTAACTATGTCTTCTTTTAAACCTATGTGATCTAATCTTTGTTCGTCAACTGAGTGTACTGTATCTGTCAATTCAAGATTTGATTCTACGTCATTTTTTTCATTAATTTTTTCTGTATTTTCCAATCTACTTAAATAATCAGCTACCTTATTTTCCTTACCCTGTAAATATTCAATTTCATAATTAAACTCTTGTAATTTTAAGATCCATCTTTGATGCCTTTGCGAAAATTCTTTTCCTTTGTACTTACTGTTTAAATATTTAATTGGTGCATGATCTGTCACGATTTTAAATTTATTACCATATAAATATGGTCTAAAGTAACTTACTGCATATACAATGGCCAAAAATTCTTTATCCGTTGTACAATAATTTTTCTCATGAGTGTTCAGCGTTCTTGAGACATAGCACACTGGGTGTCCTTGTTGAGATAAGACTGCCCCTATAGCGTAATCGCTAGCATCTGTTGTTATTACAAACGGCTTATCAAATTCAGGATACTTTAAAATCGGATGGGATGAAATTAAACATTTTAAATTTTCGAATGCTGATATATACTGAGGGTCATTAACATTTATTTTTTTATCTTTTTTCAAGTATTTAATCATTGGGTATGCAATTTTTGAATAATCCTTGATAAATTTCCTGTAATATCCAGTCGCACCTAAAAATCCTTTCAGTTGCTTTTCTGTTTTTGGTATCTCTAACTCCTGAATAGTTTTTATTTTCTCTGGATACGGCTTAATTCCTTCCTTTGTCAATATGTGACCTAAAAATTCAGTATTTTGTTTCAAAAAGCTACATTTATCGACTTGGATTTTCAAATTATGTTCATTGAGTCTTGTAAAAATTTTGGTTAGGGATTTTTCATGTTCCTGTAAGGATGTGGAAAAAATTAGAATGTCATCAAGATAGACAACACATATTTGATTAATATATTCACGAAGGATTTCATTCATAAGCCGTTGGAAGGTTGCCAGAGCATTTTTTAACCCAAACGGCATTCGTACATATTCATATAAACCAGCTGGGGTGACAAAGGCAGTTTTCTCGATATCTTTTTCTGCTATAAGTATCTGATGATACCCCTTTGCTAGATCTAGAGTACTAAAATACTGCGCTTTTCCCAGTTTATCCAAAATGCTGTCTATGTTTGGCAAAGGATACTTGTCATCTACTGTAACTTCATTAAGCCTTCTGTAATCAACAACTATTCTAAATTTTTGTATTCCGGAGTTGTCCTTTTTCTTCGGTACCACAATTATCGGAGAGCTGTATCTGCTGTTGCTTTTTCTAATTATGCCTTGCTTTTCCATCTCTAACATTTGTCGCCTTACTTCTGCTTCATGTTTTGGTGGATATCTATAAAGCTTCGAATTTATTTGTTCATTTGTTGTTGTTTTTATTTCATGTACTACTGTATTTGTATTCGTTAAATTATCTCCTTCTTTGTATAAAAGTTTATGAAATTTTTTAATTAACTTTTCAATCATATTCTTTTCTTCTTCATTTAAATGATTTAATTGGAGATTTTGTACTTCGCTTACATCTAGAACATTAACTTCATCTAAGATGGTCTTTGTTAAGAACGGAAGACTCACTCCATTAATCATAATTATCTCTTGATTTTCAATTTTAATTTCTTTCACATTTTTATTTATCCAGTCCATACCTAATATTAAATCATAAGATTTTTCTAATTGCATTGCGACCCATTTCATTCTTGCATTATCAGCATATTTAAATTCTGTTGGGCATAATGTTACAACTTTTTTGTTAGGTTTGTTTACTCTACCTTGTATTGTGTTAATTGTTATTGGCTCTTCATTAAGTACTATATATATATCTTGAGGAATTTTATTTTGATTTAATATGCTAATTGTCGAACCTGTATCTACTAAAGCTAAAAATTTTTGTTTTTGTATAGTTAAAGTAATAAAAATTTTATTATGGTCCGAGGCTAATTGATAAAAAAAGTTTCATCTATTGTATTTGTTTCTGCCCTACTTATTGTGTCTACTTCCATTGGCTCTTGTCTCTGACGATTTTGTGTACTATCAGTATGTCTGTATTCATTCTGTCTAGATTGTTGTGTTCTATTAAAGTATTGGTTGTTATTGTAATTTTGTCTTTGTTGCCAATTATTTCTGTACTGACCTGTTCTATTTTGATTGTTGTTATTAATTTTCAGATTTTCATTTTGTTTCTGGTTATTTGGTTGATTTATACTTTTTCTTTCATTATATTTATTTTCAAGAAATTTTTTAACACTTTTATTATTATGAAAATTTAAATTTCCCTGATCTTGGCCTATAAAATTGTTAATAACACTTCTAATTTCACTTAAATTAAATATATTCATAATTGCATAAGCTAAGGGTCCAGAAACTAACTCTTTTATTTTTTGAACTAACATCGAACTAAAAACTGTAATAATTGTATCTCTATTTTCTTCGAAAGCTGCTAATTCTGTTATATTTTCAACTATAATTCTTACTTTATTATCTAATTCATGTATAGTACTTACTCTTAAGGATCCGATGTCTCTAGTTATAGTAAGCTGGTCCTTAGATGATTTATAGTGGGCTTTTAGTTTCTGCTTGCATTCATTCCAATTTGCTGGAGGACTTGCATTTAAAAGATGTTTAGCACTTCCTTGAATTTTTGTGTTAAAGATGATTCTAAAAACTTCATTTTGATGATCTTCTAATATTCTTGTTACTGCATCGATGAATGATGGTAGTGTACCTTTTTCTCCTTGAAATACTGGCAAATATCGTATTTCTTTCTCAGTTCTGATTCTAAAATTTTGGGGTTGGTTATTTTGAAGCACAATTTGAGTTAAAGCAACTAAAAATTGCTCAATTCGATCCTGGTTATCTGCCATCCTTCGTCTTTCATCAAATATTCTCATTCGATTAATTCGTCGATCTATTTTTTTTTTATTATTTTTAATAAATTCACTATTTATTTATTTTTTATTATTTCTTTTAGTGTTGTGTCTTCGTGAATTACTAAATTTCACTTTAATTCACTCCGTAGCTCACTTTTAAGAAACACAAAATAAATTTAATTTAATGAACTGTTCACTTTTAATAAGTATATACATATAACTATGTATATATATTTTATTAAAAAAAAAATATAATTTTTTTTTTTTTTTTTTTTGTTTATTTATTTACGTAGGATTCTTATCACTGGATCTCGTTTCTTCCGATCGAGATCCTACCGACTGCGCCAGTTAAATATATACGTTAAAACCGTTTATAAAAAAAAATATTAAAATAAAAAAACAAACTTTCACTTTCTAGAAAACTTTATTTTTGAACATAAATCTTTAATTTACAGAAATTAGCGAAGTCATCAGACTGCAGGTCGAAAACCAACTCAACTTTTCATTTTTTAGAATTTATCATTCAAAATTATATTTTTATGAAAAAAAGATAATTTCCCATGAGAACCGTAATATGCTGATCAAGTTAAAAAATTGCATTTTTTAACTTGATACTTTTGTTTTTCAAGATTTTTAACTAAAATATTTGTAAATTATTTTGCGAAGTGAATTCTTTTAAAGTCACGTTGCCGGATGTTGCATTATACATAACCCGCGCAAACAGTACTATAAATAAAATTAATACTTCTCGTGAAGAACCTCTTTCGTACAAACCAGATACTCTTGTTTATCACAAAACTCGAGCTCGAAATAAAGTTAGTCCACGCTTTAAACCCCATTTAGTAAAAGAAGACCAGAATATCAAAATTAAAACACCCACAAACACATATCATAAGAACAATCTGAAAAGACCCTTAATTAATCAAAAACCTATAATTTTTCAGGATCATTCTCACCCTTGTGGTGACAACAAAAACATCGGAGATTAAAATTACCAATCTAAACTCAAACCCAGGAATATTACCCTTCAAATTAGGCGATGCTAAGGTCAAACAAACTGAACATAATTTTATTCATTTTTTTAATTTAAAGCCACTTGAAGACGAAATTAATAACATTTCCAAACAATTCAACAAAATATATCTAACTGGTCTGTATAAAGAACCTTATTATACAGGGATACGATCTATAAGAAAAACAATTGCATTTCAACTTGAACAAGCTATAGATAAATTCAATTCCTTACATCACTTCTCAAGATCGAGATCTAAAAGAGGAATTATAAACGGCTTAGGCACAATATTCAAAAGTATAACGGGAAACCTAGATTCAGAAGACGGAAAAAAATTCGATGAAACTATAAACACTTTAAAAACTAACCAAGAAAACATAGCGAAACAAGTCAACAAACAAATATCGTTGTCAACTCGCGTAATGGAAGAATATAACAAAACCCTAACCATAATCCAACAAAATGAGTATCGACTGTTAACACAAGTTCAGAAAATAGCACAAATGGATTCAATTGAAGTTCATGACTTTCTATTAGCAAAAAACGCATTCGATGAAATCAGTGGAATACTACATATCATATTACAAATACTAAATAATATTGAAAATGCTATAACGTTCACTAGACTCAAAGTTCTACATAATAGCATTGTTAAAATAAAAGATTTAGAATTCATGGTCAAAGAACTTCAAAGGCACTATTCTTCAGATCAACTGTTTTTCGGACCTGACACTTCAAGTATCCACAGGTACTATGATATTTTAGGCGTCGATGCGTACTATTCAAATTATAAAATTGTTTTCATAGTTCATTTCCCTATTATGTCTTCCGAAACATATTCGTTATTCCACTTATTCCCTATCCCCTCAAAAAATTACACAATTATTATTCCCCCAAAACCTTATCTGACTATGAGTGATACTGACTTTTTCTACGAAGACAACGAGTGCAGAAATATCAAACCATTTTACTTCTGTACTAAAGAAGATCCAGTCCGAGAGATAAAAGAAAAAGATTGTGTCCATCAACTCTTGCATTTAAAAGGAAACACATCTTCAATGTGCACGTCCGTTCCAGTGACTATAACAAATGAAATTGTAGAACAGATAACAACAAGCCATTATATTGCCATTTTTCCTACCGAAACCAAAATAAAACTAAATTGTGGAAAAACAGACTTTACTACTCTAATAGGCACTTATTTAATAGAAACTCCAAAATCATGCAGCTTCGAAACAGTACAGAATCGCTTCATCAACAACAATGATATGCCATTTGGACAACCTCTAATACTTCCGTCAGTAAAAATACCTAAAATACAACCACAACACAGTCAACAGTTTGTCCTGAATAAAATCCCGTTAAACAAAATTCACGAAATCTACAACGAACAAAAACATATTCAAGAAATTAGTTTAAAAAGTCTACCCCAAGAAAAAGAGTATAAGTGGATAATCGTATTATGCTGCAGTATTTCACTAATAAGTATACTAGTGATGAAAAGTATTACCAAAATACGCAAAATCTGCAACAAAACAAACACTACCGTACAAAAAATAAAAACTAGAGAGCAAGAAAAACCTTCTCAATCAGAATTCGATATCGAAGTAATAGATGAATAAAACCTACATACGTAAGGATCCTTCAAAGGAGGGAGGAGTTACGTACACAAGTACGTCACACCCTGTACTTATCACCATCCAAACCAATTAAATAATCTTTCATCATGGGAACAACAAATCTGCTGACTGCAATCCACCTGTGCAAGAAAATACAATATACCGATGGGAATCTGTAAATTTTCCCATATCCATAATCATCGTTTATTTCTAAGAATTTTTTAGATATAATAATTTGCAGAATAGAATAAAATATAGAATAGAAGATCTTATTGTAATTTTTGATAAAATAAATTTTAGTCAGTCTGAATTTAGATTTTGGAGTGTAAAATTGTAATAATCATTTAGAAAAATAAAAGTAATATTTCTACATATAAAATAAAGTGTTTTGTTCACAAAAAATATTTATACATATATTAATACATATATAACTTGTGAGTATTGCATGTGAGTGTAGCCTTGCTTGAGTTGATTCAGTGGAGTGTAGACTAGAATGATGCAGTTGCTTGCAGTAATGACATCTATGCTTTGATTTGCATTTTTGAGCTGTATGACCTGCAATAAGACAATTAAAGCATAATGAATGATTCTCAACAAATTTTAGTTTGTCTGGAACACTCAATGATTTATATTCTGGACACTTGAATAAGCTATGGTTTTGTTGACATTTAACACAAGAAGTTGCTGTTGTAAGGTGCAGGCTTCGCAATTGATTTTGTTTTTTCGGTGTTGAGTTGCAAGTTTCCAGAGCATTGCAGCGTTTGCTCAAAAAATCTATAAATAATTCAAATGTTGGAAATTCAATACCTTCTGTTTTTTCTGCCCATGATTTTTGTGTATCTGAATCTAGTTTGTTCAACAGTAAATAAATAAGCCAAGGATCACGGTTTGATGCTTCAGGTCCAAGAACATTTACTCCTCTAATTAATTGATCAGCTGTGTCTGTTAATCGTCTTAGTGAGGCTACAAGATTGTTGCTTGAGACTGAAGGTTGACTGATAAATGCTTTTATATATGCTGCTACAATTTAACGCTTCTTGTCATACCTTGACATAAGTTTATCCCAAGCCTGAAGCCACACTATAATTTGCATCGGTGACTGTTAAATGTTTGAGTAGATCCGCTGCTTCTCCTTTCAATGCACCCTTTAAAAATTGTAATTTTGCTGAATCTGATAAATTTTTTCGTGTACCTACACAAGAGGAATATAAATCTTTAAATGAAGGCCATTCTTTGTAATCTCCCGAAAACACAGGCAATTCAATCTTAGGTAATTTTGTGGAATTACAATCTACTTTCGATGGTTGCGACAATTTAATAAGAGCTGAGTTTTGTTGTTCAAATAAAGCTTTTATGGTCGTATCTAAGTTATCTTTATTGGATTCTTGAGCATTTGAATTTTCAGGACGTAATTGATTGAGATATGTGATTAATTTCACCTTAACTTCTAAATATTTGTCTTCAAATGCATCAAATTCAGAATCTACACTTTGTCCTGTCAGTTCTGTATCAATTCTTGTAAATTCACACATTATTTCCTCGAGTCTTTGTAGACGAACTTGAATGTCTTCAGAAGTTCTGGTTGCTGGTATATTATCAATGTAGGTCTTAAGTTTTGTGAGAGAAGCTTTTAAACGGCCTCTTTCAACTCGAAGAGTAGCTTGATCAGTCATCTTATAAACTTGCAATTTCGTATTATTTTACTAATGAACTGTTCAATTTTGTTGTTCTATATATAACTTTGAATTTTATACACAATTTAAAGTTATTGAATATGAATCAACTAATAATTAATCATTAATTGTGTGAAAGTATTAAATGTCATTTACCACAGTATTTCGGAAGTATCTCCACTTGAAATTATATTTGAAATTGAATAGAGTTTTCTTTCAACGCTTTAATAAACACAAATTTTATTAAATTACTTGAGTTTCTGTGTGAAATTTATTGTTTATTTTCTAGAATATACACTATATGGTTTATAATTGTATGATAACTATAGTATGAATGTTCTAAAAAATTCTTCAGAGACACGTGTCTTTTAAAGTATGCTTTTATTGTCAAGATATGCAAAATTGAATAAAATATATTGCCCTTTCCATTAATTGAGTTTATATAATAAATTAAATTTTATACTTATCTGTTTTTTAAGATGGATGATGAGAATATTCCTGGATGATGTGTTAAGCCAGTAGGTACCAATAATATCACGTGTTACTATTTAACATTATGTGTAGGTTAAATTTTCATTAAGTTCAAGTTTTTTTTTTTTTTTTTTTTACAATTTGAAATTTCCCGGGTTTCGGCACCAAAAAATTATGTTATATAATTTTACTTAAATTTTCACTAATTACAATTTTTAAATTTTAACCAACTTAACTGAATTTAATTTTATAAATTTATACTCTATGGATTTATTGCAATTTCAAATATAATGAAAGTTATGTTATATACGTACTGTAACATTGAAATCTTTGAACCAACTGACCTAAAAACACAATTATGAATTTTGAGTAGGTACCTGCTAGTAGAAATATAGGTCTAAATTATACAATGATTTGATTGTAATTTACTAATCAATTAATACTATTACATAAATTAGCGTCATTCTTATAAATACCGTATACCTAGTGTATTTATATTACAAATTCATTAATTGATTTTTATAGCAAGCAATATATGGTTCAGTTAAGCATTTACTTATACATATAAATTCTTAACACCTACATTCTTTTCAACCCTAAGATTGCCTGATCGTATGCAAACGTATACATGCGGACTTTGACCCTTGATAAAATATGATCCCTTTGAGCTAGGAAAGTGTTCTTTTTAGTATTGTTCTTTACAGTATTTTTTTATTTTTTTTTAGTTTTCAAGATAAAGACAATAATAACATGAAAAACGTGAATGTTCCATACATTCTTGAACATTCATAAAAGCAAACATCTATTGTTGTCTTTGAAGTTCTATATATCTCAGTATCTTTTGAACCAAAAACTAATATTTTTGGATTAAAATATTTGCTGAAGTATTGCTTAAAAGCTGTCTTATACAGTAATTTTGTAAGTGCCATAGTTTTCAACCAAAAGGACAAAATACGCGAAAAAGCATTAAGAAGTTCAACATTTTCAACCTTATTTTCCATTTTATCTCGGAAACTGGAAAAAATATGAAACTGTAATAGCAACAATTTTAAAGAGAACACTTTAATAAAGATTTCAATATAAATATAATAGTTTTTGGTTCACGGGACGCTGAGATATCTTTTTTTGAAAAAAAAAAAAATTTTAAATTTCCTTATAAAATGTATGGTATACATTTGTATACTCACTGCCAAATTTGTGCCTTTTCAGGTTTTTTTACCTATTACGTCCTTTCCCCCGAAAACTATGATAGTTACAGGATAACCGTGGGAGACAATTTTAAAAAGGACACTTAAACAAATATCAGTGTCAAAATATTACGGTTTTTGGTCCATTTGATGCTGAGATACGGCTCTTTGAAAAAAAATTTAAAAATTTCCATATAAAATGTATGGTATACATTTGTATACTCACGGCCAAATTTGTGACATTCTTGATCAGGCAATCCTAGGGTTAAATAACAATACAATTGAGGAAAAAGTTCATTGCAAAATAAAATTTGTAGGTACCTACTAATATACATAACAATATTTTTAGTTAAGTTTTTTCTTCTTCTGGTTCACTTTGTTTTAAATATTTTAAAAATTATTAGTACATATATTATGTACTTACATATTATTATACATACTTACTTATATTTCCGAATATATACCTACCTACATATTTTTCAAAAATTATAAAAATAATTGATCTATTAGTTAAACTCATAATACCCACATATCGTCACCTTGGTTCTTTTTTGTGGTATACGACAAAATCTGCTTTCGAGAAAAATGAACACAAAGTTTGGAAGAATAAAAACACTACTATATATAAGATATTTTGAATTTGGAAAAATATTAATTATTCATTGGCATAATAAAAATAATTTTGCGTTTAATTTTTTCATTTTCGTGATATATTTTATAAGCGATTTCATTTTTAAATTTTTAATCTCGTGCATATACGATACAAGTCTCACTAATTGATCTGGTAACATGCGTATACCACAAAACGACTTTAATTTTGTATGGTATACCATAAAAAAGAACTGAAAAGTGTTTTGCGCATATACCACAAGGAAGCACCAAAAGGTGCGTATACGTGGTATACGTCAGACAAGCACCAAAGTTCAGAACCAATTTGAGTAGATTTTTGTTGTTGTTTTATACATAAAATGCATATAAAGCAAAAAAGAACTGAAAATTATTTTGAAATTTGCATATACAACAAAGTATACACTGATTTTTTTAAAAACGGAGAGAGATAGAAAAATTTCGATTGCAGTTACAGAAAGAGCACAAAAATACAAAATTTTTGTTGTACATAGTTCAAAATTGACCAAAATGCGTATACCACAAAAAAGAACCAAGGTGACGATATGGTAATATGATAATAAAAAATTTTTCCTAAACTTAAGTTGAATTAAGTACATACATACATATGTTTATGTAGGTATATCTACTACAAAAAATTAAAATAAATTCTTTTTTTCAGAATGAAAATAAGTTTAAAAAAACATGAAATTTGACAACAACAAAAATAAGTACAACAATGAAAAAGGAGTAAAATTCATATCCGATTTAATAAGTTTATCATTATTTTATAAAAATTAAAAAAATAAGAAGCAGAATATTTTAAAAAATATGAAAATTAAAATTTTTTTTTTTCATTTCATACTAACATAATTCACATATCACAAGCCTCATTAATATCATAATCAACAATCATTATTCTCAATTGTATTGTTTTTGTTTTTCGAAACAAAATATAAATAAAAATATCCAAAAATGTATACAATCAGAATCAAAACAAAATTTAAAAAAAAACATGGTATACAAAAACAATTAATACAACAATGTGTGTGAATCACGCGCGGCTCGTTCTTGAGGGCTAATAGGGCACTGCCCCGCCAAGAATTTCAGCCTAAATTGCATAATTTCATTATAATAAATTTAAAATTAATTGTAAAAAAAATTTGAAAAAAATCGAAAATAATTTGGTGTAAATTATTTTTCAATGTACATTACATACAATATGGAAAGAGAAGTGATAATATAATATATACTATATACAATAAATATATAACAATTTATGATATATGTACATACAATATACATGGTTAAACAAATTTCAAATTCTCTTTGTATAGACTATAGCTATAGGTATTGATAGGTTTTACGTTTAAATTTTTTTTGTATAATCAATAAGATCATACTGATACTCTATGGGGCAGTTCAACAACTGCCCCATAAAAGAGTAAAATTTCATATATTTTGTGTATGAATCACTCTCTCTCTTTATTCATTTTGTACTGAAGAAATTTATGTTCGAAGGGCAGTTTCAATTCTGCCCCTAAAGAGAGAAAATGTTTTGTCTTATACATAACAATACAAAACAAATTTTTCTCTTAATTTTTTTTCTCATAGGATTCTACATGGTTAAAAATGTTCCTCTCATAATAAATTTGTCATTTTAAAATTATTTTTGTAAAAATTGCTATAAATTCTAAAAGCAATAGATATTCATATTATTTTTATTTATTCATGATATTTATTTTATAATTATTGTACATATTACCTATTATAATTAAACTTTTTTTTTTCATTTTAAATTACCAATTTTACACCATTTATGAAATTCATATTTTACAGTAAGAAAATATAATTTTGAAATAATTTGTTAAATTTTTTAAACATTTTAAATCAATTTTTCATGAATTTTGTTACAGCTTAGTGATGAATTAATATTTTACAAAAAAAATTTCTACCATGTAGGTACGTAAATGTTCTAATAATACATATTCGTTTTTTTTTTCGTTTCATCTATACAATAGTGTATGATCATTTTATACTACGGGGCAGTTGGTTGATTGCCCAATGTTGTAAACCAACAAATAAAGTACATTTCTTCTTTCCTATCAACACAACATAATGTTCGTTCTCATCTAATTTTTTCCAGTACAACATAATGTTTAAATTTTGTTGCTTGTTTTTTTTTGTATACATTTTATTATTGCATTTTTTTTTTTTTAATTTTTATATGGAAGGAATGCGACTAGCCAACTTTGAGATATTATATCTTGGGCTATGTTGTATCAATTTAAGTGAAATAAGAAGCACTATTCAAGGAAACATTTCACCCGTGTATTTATTAGGCTTTCAAAAATACATAATGCAAATTTCCAACCGTAAATTGAGGAAATAATACACATTTCGTTAAAAAAATCTTCAATATTATTTTTCTCTTAATAAATTTTTCTTTTTTAAACGGAGTTAAACGTAACTTTAGATTGACACAACTATTTAAGTTTTAAAATAAAGTTAAAAAATAAAATTAAAAAACGAATTTTTAAAGTCAATTCCTAAATAATAAAAAAATACAGCTTTTTAAATATTTAAAAGTGTTGAAAACAGAACAGAAGTCCAAATGAATTGTCTGCAGAAAAAACATTTTTTCTGCACAACTTTCGGAACCTAAGCATTGATGCGTGTAGTTTTTTTGGTACACTATAACTCGCATCCTATTGATAGGATCTTTTTCGCGTCAAGGGAGTTTTGTAAGGAATAATAAACAAAATACCTTCCAGAAATTTCAAATCAGTCGGATAATAGAGCTCGGATATTTTCAAATTGAAAAAACAGTTAAAAAGTTTTTGAGAAAAACGTGTTAACATTGATTCGAGTGTAGCATCCTTGAAACTTTAAGCAGCCCCACCAAGTGATTTCTTCACGAGCCGCCACTGGTGTGAATGAATTAGAAAATAAAATAAAAATGGTAGATTTCGACGATATTTACGAAAATTCGAAATACATATTTTAAAAACTTTATACTTGTACAATTGTACTTGCAGAGCTTGAAGAACTCAAGAGCTTTACTATTGGAAAATAACGATCAAATTTTGTTGATTGTTGAAGAAATTTGAAATGTAACAGTCAAGTAACGGAAAAATTGATCGTCTAATTATATATGGTCTTTGCTTTATCAAAGATAATTAATAAGAAGTAAATATTCCAGAACAGAAAAGCTGTTGAAAAATAAATTTTTTTTAGAACATTAGATTTAAAAATCCGTTATGACCGTTTTTGCAATAAAAAAAACATTTAACATACACAAAAATCCTCAAAACTGTAATTAGACAATTTTATATGGAAAATGAGGACGGAGTAAATGTGCATGACATCATCATACAATTTTGTTGTTGATGTTGTACTATATGAAAATTTATAATTAATATAAACAAAAACAACACACATATAAAAAAATAATTGTTGTTTTTATTTTTCATTTTTCAAGTACCCAACCAAATTTACAATTTTTTTATAATACCGTATTTGAATTTTGTTGTTGCTTCGTACCTAAATACAAAATTTATTGTAAACTTAACTTGAAGTCACTGTTTATTTCTCAATTTTGAATTTTTCTTATTTAGCATATACAAGTATGTATTTTTGTATTATGCAGATTGTAGTTTATACAGTAGCGGAAAAAAACGCATGACTCAAATAATTTTCATTTTTCTAAAAATAATTTATTTATTAAGCTGTATTACAGAATCATGTATGGTTTTTCTTTTCTTATAAAAAATACCTTAAAAAAACACACATACTTAGTTAAAAAACAAACCATCATCCATCCCCACCAAAATTTAAAGATAGTATCGAGAAAAGTTTTTAGAAATTATTAGTTAGGCGACTTTCATGACCGCTACTGTATATTATAATGCACGTACATTATAATGTTAACACTTTGCAAGCATTAACGATTTTCTAATTTTCTAATAATGACTGTGATCATCTCCCGGCTGCAAGGTTTTAATAAAATTTTATAGGTACACCTAATTGATCAAAATTTGTAGAGTCCAACATATCTAACTACCTCACATTATGTAACATTTTGAAATATAAATATAGGTAAATAAAATGTATTCAAATGTGTATTGTAATGTTGTTAATTAGGTAGGTACTTGAATTGAAAACAAAATATTTTAATTCAATTTCATTTGAAAAAAATATATATATACTTTATTCAACAATTAAAGTCAGTACAGGCAAGGTAGGCATACTTTTCTATACTCTTTTACATGTCGTATGTATAAATCTGTCTCGTGTGTGGGGTGATCAGATCTCAATTTCAATCGAGGTGAATCTTTTAAATTAAATATTACCAAGGGCAACAATATCATCGGGTACTGCCTCCATAAGCACAACACTGACTTTAATTGTTAAATAAAGTATAGTTACATAAAATAAAAACAAAAAAAATCGGGATGTGGATTCTGGATTTCAGTAAAATTTCTCATAGCTTCAAAAACTATAAAAAAATAAAAATAATTGGATAAATTTTTCATATTATCATGCATTCAATAATCAGAAAACAAATTCTAATTCATATTCCTATACAATACAATATATTTACATACATAATGTATGTACATACATATTGATATTCTATGGATGAAAAAATAACAAATATTATACTAACCGATGAAACAAATTTTAAAAAAAGAAGAAAAAAAAACAAATATTAAATGAAATGTGCACAGACGGTAAACACGCATTTGTGTACATGCAAAAATATGTACAAATAGATATGTACCTATATACATTGTTATATGTATATATTGTATAAATATATGCGCTCGGTTAGTGCGCTCGTCCATCACCCCACAGGTCCCGGGTTCGATTCCCGGCATAGTCGTGGTCCAGCACTTTTTCCTAAATACCTGTTTTTCCATACTTTCTAATCCATTCTTATATGTATATATATATATATATGTATATAGATGTATATGTATATATATACATAGAGAAATCCTAATCTCATCCTGTCATAACAACACTATGAGCCAGTAAGAAAAAACAACAACAACCACATCTACCAACAACAAGATGGCGTTACATCCTGCAGAAAAACTGGTATCATAGACACAAAACCGGAAAAGTGTGATATTACTCCTTAGCAATATCACCAACAGAGGGCGCAGCAACAAGCTAAGGACATAATCGCAATAGGCTAATCTCCTATTAGATTGAAAATAACAACAACTCGATTAAAGAAACCAACACATGCCTCGGACTAGGTTGGAAAAATACCAACAAAGTTTCTATGCTTAAGATCAGGCCAATAGGTCACAAATAGCAGATGGAACAAAGTCAGATGGAAAGAGTTATGTGAAGGCGCTATGTTCCCTCGAGGAATGAATAAGCACAAAAAAAAAAAAAAAAAATTTTAACAGACAAGTTGTATACCTATATAGTTTTTGAATGAATTGACTCATAATTTATATATGCGCTTATACATATTGTTTCTGTACGTTTTTCGTTTTTGCGATCTGTTTTTTTTTTTTCTGTATACGCAATTTCCATATTGGCTCTAAAAAGCCACGTTATTATTATTGTATATGTTTATACACTCAACAACTCATACTGTTGATTTCGATTCATACAAAAATTATTCTTTCTATCAGAGCCTCCTTGGCTGGCCATCTGCAGGGAGAAAAATATTTTTTTTCAAGAAATTTTCATTTTGGTCTGTCTATATGGTATTTATATGGTTTTTGGAAATGCTCATCTCAACTGAGAACTGAGAATTATCAGATCACAGCGACCAAAGAATAGCAGCTATTATATTATTTGTTACTATAGGTAATCTACATCAATGATTATAGATTTACACAATAGATATTTCGCGTAGTACATTTGTATTTTCACTCTATTTCATTAAAGGCTCCTAAACGAAACCTTCTTGTCTGTCCTATCTGGCGAGCAAAAATAGAACTAACGTTTTGAAATTCAAACTTAAAAAAAATGATCGAGTGATTTTTTTTATTATCCATTCGCTCATGCTCTTGTTATTTTTTTTTTGTGTATAACCAAATCAAACCAGTTTCCAGTATAACTTTGTGTATACCTATATTTATATAATATATACAATGTATATACATATGTACATATTTTTGCATGTACACAAATGCGTGTTTACCGTCTGTGCACATTTCATTAATTATTTGTTTTTTTTTCTTCTTTTTTTAAAATTTGTTTCATCGGTTGTATAATATTTTTTATTTTTTCATCCATAGAATATCAATATGTATGTACATACATTATGAATGTAAATATATTGTATTGTATAGGAATATGAATTAGAATTTGTTTTCTGATTATTGAATGCATGATAATATGAAAAATTTATCCAATTATTTTTATTTTTTTATAGTTTTTGAAGCTATGAGAAATTTTATTGAAATCCAGAATCCAGATCCCGCTTTTTTTTGTTTTTATTTTATGTAACTACATACAGGGTGTTTCACAGTTCGTGTGCCAAACTGAAATGGATGGTAGATCTTGGTGAGAAATGAAAAAAATCGAAGGGGGGGGGGGGGTTGGGGGTTTCTATTCTCAATGGTTACCGAGATATTCAAGGTCAAACAAATTTTTTTTCGACGAGTAACCAGTTCCACTTTTTGCAACATATTTCAGCGCTCGTGCAATATAGGGAGCTAAATGAAAATTATTTCTATAGGGAACCTTCAGACCTTTCAGAAAATGTCTTTTATAAAGTTTTAGATTAATACTTGAGAAGTTATTGTAGCTCAAAGTCAAAAACTTTTGAAAAAAAATCGTCATTTTTATGTTCAAGGTCAAATATCTCGAAAATTTTCCTTATTATTTTTTTTAGTTTTTTAACTTAAACAAAAGCCCTTATTACTCAGATATTTGCACTTGAAAACTAGCATTCCAAGCACCTATTTTCAATTTACACTGTAATAAAAGCACGTGTCCAATAATATAATGAATTTCAGACTAATATTATCAGATTTTTTAAGAGGTCTTCCTCAATATCTCAAAAATTATCCATTTTTCGAAAAAAATGAAGATAGTAAATCGATATAGAATTAATTGAGCCTTCATTTTCTGCAATAAAAAATGAGGGTTAATTTAAGCTTTTTTTGAGTAAAGCAGGGTTAAAGTCCAAAAATCTGTGAAAAAATGACAAAATTATGGATTTGAGGCCTTATAACTTCTGAATGGTCAGATACACAGCAGCAGGTAAGTTGTTGATGGAAAGGCAAAGGAGTCCTTCACAATTATGTTAAAGAGTTGGTGAGCCTAGCGTGCCCTTGTGAAAAGTTATAGGGTAAAATATGAAAAAAGTACCAAAAATCTTTAACCCCTTCTAACTCCGAAACCGTTGAGATTGCCCTCCCCCCCCCCCCACCAATACGATTTTTTGTTCCCCTCGCCGAGACCTATCCGTAGTTTCCCGGTCGGACACCGTAACGGAATTACCCTGTATGTATATCTAAATATGTCATATTATTTAATGATCATTATTTTAACGGACAAAAGTAGTATACCTATATAGTTTTTGAATGAATTGACTCATAATTTATATATGCGCTTACACATATTGTTTCTGTACGTTTTTCGTTTTTGCGATCTGTATTTTTTTTTCTGTATACGCAATTTCCATATTGGCTCTAAACATCCACGTTATTATTATTGTATATGTTTATACACTCAACAACTCATACTGTTGATTTCGATTCATACAAAAATTATTCTTTCTATCAGAGCCTCCTTGGCTGGCCATCTGCAGGGAGAAAAATATTTTTTTTCAAGAAATTTTCATTTTGGTCTGTCTATATGGTATTTATATGGTTTTTGATAATACAAGCAGCATCAAAATCAATGCCAATGACAAATGCTAGCAACCAAAAGAGACAGGTACCTTGGTGGAATGAAGAAATTTCAAATGCTATAAAGTCCAAAAAAAGATTATTCAGAAAATATAAAAGAACAATGAATCAAACAGACCTAATAAACTTCCTAAAAATTATATGCCAAGTGAGAACATTAATTTCACACCACAAGAAAAAAACATGGGAACAAAATATATATCTACCATTTCACACAACACATCAAGTAAAGAGATATTCAAAATTAAGTCCATCAACAACAAAAACAACTATAGTATTTTTATTTTTGGAAGTCAGTACAGGCAAGATAGGCATACTTTTCTATATTCTTTCACAAATTGTTTGAATAAATCTGTCTCGTGTGTGGGGTGATCAGATCTCAATTTCAATCGAGGTAAATATTTTAAATTTAATATTACCAAGGCAAAAAACTCATCGGGTACTGCCTCCATAAGCACAATACTGACTTCCAGAAATAAAAATACTATACTATAACATAACAACAATAAAAGTAAATAATCATTATGTATCTGATACTAATCAAATAGCAGAAGAATTTGCCAATCACCTTATCCAAATCTCAAGTGATAAAAATTACAATAGCGACTTCTTAAAAATCAAAAACAATACCGAATGTATACCAATTGAACCACCTATAAATACAAATCAATTCTACAATACAAAAATTACCTTACAAGAACTAGAAGACACACTCAAAGAATGCAAAGGCTCATCACCAGGAAACGATTTAATACATTACGCAATGCTGAAACATCTTACAAAAATACAGAAACTCTATATATTACAACTATACAACATTATATGGAAAACAGGTAAAATACCAAAGAAATAGAAAGAAGCATTATTAATACCAATACTAAAACCACAAAAAAGTTCTGAAAACTTAGACAATTATAGACCTATATCACTTACCAGCTGCTTATGTAAAATATTAGACAGAATAATCAATAAACGACTAACATGGTTCTTAGAAAATAATAATACAATAGACAATAATCAGTTTGCATTTCGAAAAAACCGAGGTACACAAGATGCGTTAGCATATAATACAAAGTGAAATAACTGAAGCTTTCAACAAAAATGAATATGTCCTAACAGTATTCTTCGACATAGAAAAAGCTTTTGACAGAATAACTAAAAGACATCGGTATTGGAGGTAAAATGTTCAATTTTTTAAAGAATTTTTTCGAAAATAGAACCTGCAAAGTACAAATAGGCGATAAATGCTCGAAAACATACAACATACAAAACGGCATTCCACAAGGATCCGTATTAAGCACAACACTTTTTCTACTCGAAGTTAACAACATAAAAAACGAAATACAACCACCCGCCAAACATATAATATATGCAGACGATTTAATCATATTTACAAAAAAACAAAAACCTCAGAACACAGAACACAAACTTTGGATCAGACAGAAAAATGCTATTAACAATACATAATGCAATTATACAATCAGTAATAAACTACGGTAGTCACATATACACAACAACAAATAAAACAAAACTAAAACAACTAGAACCAGTACAAACTATGAGTATAGGATTATGCACAGGTGCATACAAAACAAGCCCTAAAAACAGCGTATTAATCGATGCAGGTCAAATCTCAAATCATCTAATCAAACAAAAATTACTAATGAAATTCACTATAAAGACACTAAGCAACAAACATCACCCTCTATACAATAAACTAAAACAAATCATAAATGAAAATCATATACAAAAATCAAAATATACACCATTTTACCAACCAGCAATAGAATCACTAAAAAAATACAACATACTTTAACAAATAAAAACATCCAAGAAAAAAACATCACATCATACTTACCATGGATGATAGAAAATCTCAAATTTGACACTGAATTGACAAAATATAAGAAAGATGAAACCCCAACAAAAATCTACCACTAAATTTTACAAGAAAAATTAAACACAAAATACAAAAACTACATTCAAATATACACAGATGGATCTAAGCAGAATAATAACAGGATGCGCTTACTACAACACACAATTCCACAACAAATATAAAATATCTAACAACTCAAGCATACATTCTGCTGAACTATATGCAATTAAAAAAGCAGTAGAAGAAACACAAACTATCGACCAACAAAATATAATAATATGCACCGATTCAACAAGTACAATATATACACTAAAACAAGTATACACCAACAATCCAATAGCACACGAAATTAAAGAACAAATCTACAAAAACCAAAATAAAAAATATTGCATCCTGTGGATACCTAGTCATATCGGTATAAAAGGAAATGAAATAGCAGATCATCTGGCAAGAACAACAGAAAACGAAGAAGAAGATAATAACTATAAAATAATACCTAAAGATCAAAATAAAAAAATTGAAAGAAAAATACAAGAAGAGTGGAAGAAAGCATGGACAAATGAAACCAACAACAAACTCAAAGAAATAAAAAATGACACGATACAATGGAAATTCATAGAACATCTAACACGAAAAGAAAGCACCATACTTACTCGGCTAAGAATTGGACACACGAGACTTACGCATGAACACCACCTACGAAAGAACAACCCACCAATCTGTAGATGCAAGGAAGCTCTCACAATCAAACACATCTTCAACAACTGCCCACACACTAGACCACAAAGGAAAAGGAATAAAATCAACAACCTCCACTCCTTAGCAGATGAAGACCAAAACAACATAACCAACATCTTTAAATTCCTAAATAAAATCAAAATCTATAATAAAATATGAAAAATTTAAAGAATAAACTAGCATATAAATATAAAATTAAACCTATGCAGTAACTAAGTAATTGTTAATAATAATTTTTAAATAGTACAATATATTAAATATAGTATATAGTTAAATTAAGAAAATATGTACACATAATGTAAATGTATAGAGATTAATAGGAAATAGAATAAACGGCCTGATATAACACACTATTGTTGGCAGTGCTGCCGAAGTTGCTACTATAGTAGTGTTTTTACTACTCTCATGATATCGACACTACCCTACTACTTCTCTACTAAAAACACTAACCTCGGGCCTCATCCTAACCAAATTCTAAATTTTGTGTGGTGTGTCAAAAAAAACAAAAAAAAAAAAGATTTGAAATTTGAAGAATTTTGGAATATTGTGTTCAACATGAAAAACGCAATTAATAAAAAAACATTCCCTCAAGTACAAAAATTTGTAGGCGCTTTGTTGAGTTGAGCCTCATAGTAGTGTAGCGGCGGAAAGGGATTTTCCCAATTGAATCTCATAAAAGACAAAAAAGAAATTCACTTCATACGGAAACAGTTAATGATCTCCAAAGAGCATGAACGACTTCTGAACCATCAAACACTTTAATAAACAAGTATCAATTATCATTATTTTAGTGCCCGGCAATAAATAGGAATAGCAGTTAGTATTATTTTTTTCCTTTTTGTTTCAAGTTTATTATAAAATATGAATTGTTTTTTTTAATCATTGTTAGATGAATTTTTTAATTGTTGTTTTTGTTTTGTTTTGTTAATTTTTTTTTTTTTTGTTAAATAATAATTTATTCACATGAAATATATGCTAATTTTTAAATTCAGCTCAATTTTCAATTTCACTACCCTTTTTCCTCAACTACTACCCTGGTTAAATAAAAAGTACTGCTATGACGAAAAACAGAACGGCAGCACTGATTGTTGGTAGGCCAAAAAAAAAAAAAAATGGAGTTGTTTTTGCTTATTTTATTAACATTTTTGGAAGAAGAAGAGAAAAAGTAAGTATATTTGTATTTTTGATGAATTTATTTTTAATAAATGCAAGATCAGAGTGTCATAAAATTCTACACAGTGATGTGTAGATTTTCTTATGACACTTACTTATGACTGTGCTACCAGAATATAAATTAAAGGTAAAGTCATAAGATAGTCATAAATTTGAAGTCACAACATTTTGTGACTAATTACAGCTCATAACATCAGAATAGGCCTGTAAAATTCATCATATAACATAACTGCATACAGTATATGTATTGTATTTGTATGCTATAGGTGGTACACTAAAGGTTACCATGTTAAGTTTTAGTGGTTACAGAATTAAGTATTGTATTCACTTTATACTGTATACTGTAACTTATACAATAAAAGTTCGTTTCTTAAACTCTTAATAGTTACTAGATAGTTATAATAACATATTACAAGTAAGGAAAAGTGTGAACGCTTTTAAGAGCCAAATTTAGTGAAATGGCCTGCAAAGTGACCACCTACAGCTTACAATTTTCAACCGATTCTCATGAAATTTCGAATATAGATAGATGGAAAGGAATTGTGGTCCTTAAGCGAAACAGATTTTTGAAAAAGTCCTTTATTTCAAAAATACAAGGATTCAAAGTGAGTCAGTTTTGCGATTTTGGGCCTTCAAAGTGACCACCTACAGCTTACAATTTTCAACCGATTTTCATGAAATTTTGAATATAGATAGGTTGAAGGGAATTGTGGTCCTTAAGCGGAACATATTTTTTAATTTTGATCCTTAAATTTTTTTATATTCGATTTTCGAAGGTACAGACAAAACAAAAATTCACTAAACTTTTCACACATTTTTCATGTATTAAAACGTTTAGATATTGTGATTTCTTCTTGTAGGATTTAAATATAACCTTTTCCAAAAAATTTAAAATAAATTTCAAGAAAATTGGTTACGTATTTTAATTATTATAAATAAAACAAATTGTTAATTTTTCATAAAATTTTATTACTAATTTTTCTCATCACAGGATTTTTTTTGCATACCTTTAGGATGGAATAAGAATTACACAGATAGTATAAGCTCTATAAACGCGATGCAATAAAAATTTCGATTGTAGGGTAATATGTGTGATGATAAAAAGTAACGTAAGCAGCATGTAAAACTTATGTTGTTTACTTAGGCTGCATATTGTATTGTATATAAATATACGAAAAAATTTTTATGTAAAATTCAAAAATTTTGAGTTATTTTATTTTTTTAAATTTTTACATGGAAGGATATGACTTTCTAACTTTGAACTATTATATATCAGGCTGTATTGCATCGATTTGAGTCAAATAAAATGCAGTAAGTCAGAAAATAGTTCAAGAATTAAAATGTTTACTTTTTTCAAGGATCAAGGTATGAACCAAGGAGGGCCCCATTGAGGTGAAAAAAAAGTTGTTTGTCGAAAGGAGTTTTGTAGAGGTGTTGTAGGTGTTTTTATTTCGAATGTTTGCTACCGGAAATTATAGATCCCCAAAATACAATCTGTTTCTTAATTTATCTTTTCATCTAATTGAATTTCCGTTTATATTGCATGAGTATAATTTTTTATATATGATATGATATATTCATACAGTTTGTTCAAAAAAATTGTGTTGTCAGTCTTACAAAGTGCATAGCGTTTATTTAAAAATTATTTAGCAAATTAGTCAAAAATTAGGCAACAGCAAAGATTTCATAAAAGAATGAAATCTATTCAACGTAGGTAAAATTGTACGTACTGTGTGGAAAATAATGATTGGCCAGTACCAGACCTGTCTTCTTTCAGCTTCAATAACCGGTTTTTTCTGAAGACACAAGGCGAGTTGTAGTACATTTTATCCAAAAGTGTGAAGCTGAAAGAAGACAGGTCTGGTACTGGCCATTGAGAAGAAACAATAACAACTTCAGCATAACAGCTGTATGCTAGCTGTAGCCTGTAGAACAAAAGAAAAGATGTACACATTTTACCATGCAATATGATCGCTACCCAGTTAACTTAGAACATATTTTTGATATATTAAGTTTGTATTCTTAGAGCACGAGAACATATTCTGTTGACATTAAGATTAAATGGTGAACTGGGTTTGAAATTTTTTCAAATCATGTACACCAACACTTAGAAGAAATTTATTTGCTTGTGTTGATGAAGACACAAATACATTTCAGACGATGTTGTTGTTGTTTTCGAAAAAAATTTTCACTAAATTTGGCTCTTAATGAATTCATACGAAAAGTAATGGTTCTATTCCGGTAAAAGTATATGGTTACAAGACTAGTTACAACACTATAGTATTTTTCTTTTTGGAAGTCAGTATTGTGCTTATGGAGGCAGTACCCGATGAGTTTTTTGCCTTGGTAATATTTAATTTAAAAGATTCACCTCGATTGAAATTGAAATCTGATCACCCCACACACGAGATAGATTTATTCAAAGAATTTGTGAAAGAATATAGAAAAGTATGCCTATCTTGCCTGTACTGACATCCAAAAAGAAAAATAATATAGTTCTATGTTTGCAGGGTTGTTTTTGTGTATATGCGTTAGTATCTTCACCTCGTTATAATTAATAGAAATCATTTTGGTTGATAAAGTGAAGAAAGATAAGGAAACCGCACTACTCCCCTGCCCAACGAACTTCCGGTTATTATCGTCGTGAAGAAGAATGTGTAAAAGGCATGAATGATCAATATGGAATGAAATATGAATTTTATTTTAGATACAGTATTTTATAATTATTTTCAACACATAAATTTCTGTAATTTCAGTTTCTGTAATTTTGTTAAGAGGTTTTTTGTGATTTTACTTTATGAAATAGCATGAAATAAATACAAGTTAAATATGTTGTCCTTAATTTCAATCACTGATTTTTGCAATAAAAAATTAATTTTAAAATCGTCATAATAAATTTTGTAATTATTTTTTTAATATTGCAATTGAATTTTATTACAGCATTGTGCTGTATTTTTGAATAGTGAAATAGTGTTGAAAGTGTAAATTGGTTTCTATCTAAATTTTCAAATTTTAACAAGTTCGGTTTGAAATAGTTGAAATTTCTGGTTGGGCTTCAAAATATATGGGATAAAAATGTTGTTTGGCAACAAAAAATATCTCTTTTTATTATATTTTACAAATTTTATGTATGTAAAATAATAATTTATAAGAAAAACATGTCATTTTAGTCAGACGCGGCTCGTCCTTGAGGGCTAATGGGGCACTGCCCCACCAAGAATTTCAGCCTAAATTGCATAATTTCATTATAATAAATTTAAAATTAATTGTAAAAAAAATTTGAAAAAAATCGAAAATAATTTGGTGTAAATTATTTTTCAATGTACATTACATGCAACATGGAAAGAGAAGTGATAATATAATATATACTATATATATAAATATATAACAATTTATGATATATGTACATACAATATACATGATTAAACAAATTTCAAATTCTCTTTGTATAGACTATAGCTATAGGTATTGATAGGTTTTACGTTTAAATTTTTTTTGTATAATCAATAAGATCATACTGATACTCTATGGGGCAGTTCAACAACTGCCCCATAAAAGAGTAAAATTTCATATATTTTGTGTATGAATCACTCTCTCTCTCTTTATTCATTTTGTACTGAGGAAATTTATGTTCGAAGGGCAGTTTCAATTCTGCCCCTAAAGAGAGAAAATGTTTTGTCTAATACATAACAATACAACACAAATTTTTCTCTTAATTTTTTTTCTCATAGGATTCTACATGGTTAAAAATGTTCCTCTCATAATAAATTTGTCATTTTAAAATTATTTTTGTAAAAATTGCTATAAATTCTAAAAGCAATAGATATTCATATTATTTTTATTTATTCATGATAATTATTTTATAATTATTGTATTACCTATTATAATTAAACTTTTTTTTTTCATTTTAAATTACCAATTTTACACCATTTATGAAATTCATATTTTACAGTAAGAAAATATAATTTTGAAATAATTTGTTAAATTTTATAAACATTTTAAATCAATTTTTCATGAATTTTGTTACAGCTTAGTGATGAATTAATATTTTACAAAAAAAATTTCTACCATGTAGGTACGTAAATGTTCTAATAATACATATTCGTTTTTTTTTTCGTTTCATCTATACAATAGTGTATGATCATTTTATACTACGGGGCAGTTGGTTGATTGCCCAATGTTGTAAACCAACAAATAAAGTACATTTCTTCTTTCCTATCAACACAACATAATGTTCGTTCTCATCTAATTTTTTCCAGTACAACATAATGTTTAAATTTTGTTGCTTGTTTTTTTTTTGTATACATTTTATATTTGCATTTTTTTTTTTTTAATTTTTATATGGAAGGAATGCGACTAGCCAACTTTGAGATATTATATCTTGGGCTATGTTGTATCAATTTAAGTGAAATAAGAAGCACTATTCAAGGAAACATTTCACCCGTGTATTTATTAGGCTTTCAAAAATACATAATGCAAATTTCCAACCGTAAATTGAGGAAATAATACATATTTCGTTAAAAAAATCTTCAATATTATTTTTCTCTTAATAAATTTTTTCTTTTAAAAGGATTTAAACGTAACTTTAGATTGACACAACTATTTAAGTTTTAAAATAAAGTTAAAAAATAAAATTAAAAAACGAATTTTTAAAATCAACTCCTGAATAAAAAAAAAACATACAGCTTTTTAAATATTTAAAAGTGTTGAAAACAGAACAGAAGTTCAAATAAATTGTCTTCAGAAAAAACATTTTTTCTGCACAACTTTCGGAACCTAAGCATTGATGCGTGTAGTTTTTTTGGTAAACTATAACTCGCATCCTATTGATAGGATCTTTTTCGCGTCAAGGGAGTTTTGTAAGGAACAATAAACAAAATACCTTCCAGAAATTTCAAATCATTCGGATAATAGAGTTCGGATATTTTCAAATTGAAAAAAGAAGTTTTTGAGAAAAACGTGTTAACATTGATTCGAGTGTTAGCATCCTTGAAACTTTAAGCAGCCCCACCAAGTGATTTCTTCACGAGCCGCCACTGCATAATACGTCCTAGGCTTGAGCGTATGGACCAAATGTACCTAACACCGGACGAAGTGTGGCACATACCACCTAAAAAAGTCTCAGGTTTTGTCAAGGCCCTAAAACTTTAGGTCAAAACCAGCACCACCACCAGAAACACAGGAAAAACATCCCACCTCTAGGCTGGTTCTCTAATCTAATGTAATTCCTCAAGAATGTTTTCATTTGTGTTTGAATTCATGTTAAATTCATAAAATACATATGTTTTCTGCTATATTTTCTGCTTCATTTTCTTTGTTAGTAGATTCATCTGGTGTTTCGTTGAATACTCGCTGGGCTAAAACATCATCATATAAATCGTCGAATTCATTTCCTTTCCCAAACTTATCTTTACTTTACTTTCATCCAATTCATCAATAATTTTCAATATATCAATATCTGACAGCCCTTTTTTATAACTAGACATTGTAGTCTATTATTCATGATATATCATATTTGATAGTATATCATATATGATATATATTAATAATTGTAGAGCAAATGCATGATACATCATATATGATATTGATAATTTAACGTGAAATTTTCAAAAATATTTAGTTAACAATAGGTTAAATGAATACTAAACATCATTATCTTTTTAAAAATAACTTACTTTATATGTAATATCAGATGTTTAAACTAAAAAGTGCAATAAATTGAACGATTGCGCTACACATTCTACTTTTCACCAACCATCACCTATTCAAATACAGCGAATGCTTTTAACGATTATTTAAACTGCTGTCAATCTTAAAAATCAAAAAGTTCGAAGTACATTGAACCAAAGAGAATTTATATACTACAATAGAGGTTTTATTTATCCGTTAAATTCAAATTCTTGAATTTTCGTGTCTGTATGTTTGCCAATTTGGCTTCGAATAAGCTCTTGAGATGTTGGACTATACAAGGGTGCAAGACGAGAGATGTGAAAAGAAGAAACATGTAAAGGAAATTGAAGAAATAAAGAATAATGAAGAAAACGCCCATAATTCTAATATTCATATTATAATGCGGTATTTGTTGCTGTATTTGTGTACCATACGGTATTTTTTTAGTTTTGTTTTGATTCTGGAAGTACAAAAATAATACAATAGAGAAAATTAAATTAATGTTCACGTTGTATTTTAATACATATTAGTTGCTTTCGAGTTGCTTTCGATTTGAGTTGATTGAAGTCTGTGCTAAATCATCTACACGTAGCTACTCATGTAAAATTTTTCAAGTAGATACAAGTAGTTACGCACAATTTTTACAACAGAGGGCTTTATAGTTTAAAACTAAGAGCACTAGATGTGTTTTTCTTTTTTGTATGTATATTATGACAAAATTAAAATTATTTTTAGGTTTTGACACCTATCAAAATTTTTGTGTCGTTCGATTTACCCAAATGGGTAAATATCCAAGACACATTTTAGTACTCGCAAGTACTTGGAAATGGCAAATCGAAAGCAGCTATTATGTATGTCGTATGTGAATTTTGTATGAAATGAAAAATATTGTACATAAATAATTTTATTATTAATTTTTATTTTGCATTCTATAATTCTTATAAAATAATGATAATTTTTTCAATCGGAAATCAATTTCACGATTTTTTTTTTTCTTTTTTGTCAAATTTCTAATTTTTTATTTTTTTTAAAACATAGGTATTTTCATTCTGAATAGAAGGATTTATTTTTATTTTTTGTACATAGTAGGTTGAATGATTGGTATATGTATGTACATACATATGTACATACCTATGCATATGTATATGTACATATACCATTTTATCAGACTGTTTACTTTACATTGAATTTGATTCATTAAAAATTTTACAGTACATTAGTAGGTATTCAACTAAAGTTTGAGAAAATTTTGAATTATCATATTATGTATTATGAATTTAACTAATAGATTAATTATTTCTACAATTTTTGAAAAATGAATAAACACCTAAGTAATTAATATATTAATTCTTTTATTTCGAAAATACCTATATAATATTTGAACCAGAAAAAACTTAACTAAAAATATTTTTATAGATACGGTGACCATCCGTCCTGTATTTAGGAGGACAGTCCTGTATTTTATCAAGTTGTCCTGGGTAATTTTTTTTAAAATACAGGACAGAACATTGTCCTGTTTTTTCAAATTTGTCCTGTATTTGTCCCTTATTTTGCTTACGCGTTAAAAATCATCTTCCTTGTGATCGCTTCTTTATAATTTTTAAAATTATTGTGAACTTTAATTCATAATTAACAAAAGAGTGGATAAAAAATGGGTGAAAATATTTTCTCAATTTGGTGAAAAATTAATACCGCATAAAAATATTTCAACGTTAGTTGAATTTATTTCATGTCTTCCAGCTTCGAATGCTCCCACTGAAAGAGTCTTTTCATTAATGAATAATTTGTGGACAACTGAAAAATCTCAATTGCAAATAGAAACCGTAAAATCTCTTTTAATAACGAAACAGAATTTTAAAATGAGTTGTAGTAGTTGTACTGAATTTAAAGATTTTTTGTCAAAACAAGATGCAACCATTTTGAATCAAATTCAATCGTCTGAAAAATATCAAAGATAATTTACAATTGAAGTAAAACGTAAAATTTTTTGTTTAATTTTGTTTTTGTTTTAATTTTGTTTTTCTTGAAGTTAAAAAAGCAGAGTAGGAAGAATGAAAAAAATTCTATTCACTCACGAATGATAGAAAAGTAAAAGAATTTTATTTTTATTCACTCATGAACTTTATAATTTTGTTCTCAATATCGTTTCATTCGTGAGTGAGCATAAAAAATTTAGAATCAAAAATAATTATCATTCGTGATATTTATCACTATAGTATTTTTATTTTTGGAAGTCAGTATTGTGCTTATGGAGGCAGTACCCGATGAGTTTTTTGCCTTGGTAATATTTAATTTAAAAAATTTCCCTCGATTGAAATTGAGATCTGATCACTCCACACACGAGACAGATTTATTCAAACGCAATGTAAAAGAATATAGAAAAGTATGCCTATCTTGCCTGTACTGACATCCAAAAATAAAAATAGTATAGTGATAAATTCGTGATGAGAATTGGTAGAAATATATATGCCTTACTTATAAATTTTTTTTAGTTTTAAAATTAAAATAGTTTCGACTTGAAAATCAAAGTGTGCTTTGAAACTCTATACAAAATATGTTAAGTTAATATGATATCTCTTCATTTTATAAAGAATTTGAAAGCATACTCTGATTTACAATTCGAAACTATTTTAGTTTTAAAATTAAAAAATGTTTATAAGTAAGGCCCAATGTACATGCTAAATAAATCAAGCAGTACGGTAACAAAGGTGTAAGGGTTTTTTTTTTTTGCTTGTTACATTACGGGCTAAGGCTAAATCCAATCCATTACTGGCTATATCAGACACTTCAAAATATTTTAGCTTTGTCCTGTATTTTTCTTTACAAAATATGGTCACCGTAGAGGTACAAATTGTATTTTCTAAAGAACTTTTCCTTTAATTGTATTGTTATTGAAAAAGAATGTAGGTATAAATTTTCAACTTGAAGAAAAATTAGTTTTTACAAGCATTTTTTTAATGAAAAAAAAAAAAACAAAAGTCAGCTGATGTGAATTAAAATATGTATCTATTTGAAAAATTTTTGTGTATTAAAAAAATTTGTTGACACATAACATTTTTATCCCATGTATTTTTAAGCAGAACAAAAATAACATTTCATAAAACTGGCAACAACATTGAACAAATATAAGTTCTGTCTTTGTCCATCTTTAACGCTAGGATTGCCTGATCGTATACAAACGTATACACGCGGACTTTAACCCTTGATAAAATACCTTTGAGCTAGGAGCTTGAAACCTTCACCAAATCCTTCGTTGGAGGGTTCTCTCTATACACCCCAATTTTCAAGGTCCTAGCTCAAAATCGGTAAAACAAAATATCCTTTTTTATGCAAAAACACAAATTTGGCCGTGAGTATACAAATGTATACGGATACCGTACATTTTATATGGAAATTTTAAAATTTTTTTTCAAGAAAAGATATCTCAGCACTCCGTGGACCTAAAACCTTAGTTTTTTGACTTAATTATTTGCTAAATTAATTATCTTGTACAATTTTTTTCTAGTAATTTTACTTTTTGAGATAAATTGCAAAACAAGGTAAAGAGACAAAAAATTCCCATACATTTTTGAGACCAAACACAAATTTTACTTAAATTTCAACTTCAAAGATCTGTATCTCAGCATCCCGTAGACTGAAAACTAATATTTTTATACTTAAACATTTATCAAAGTGTTCTCTTTAGAATTGTTCCTTACAGTATTTTTGTAGTTTTTTTAGTTTTCAAGATAAAGTGCACAATAATATGAAAAACGTGAATGTTCCATACATTCTTGTACATTCATAAAAGCAGACATCTATTGTTGGCTTTGAAGTTCTATATCTCAGCATCCTCTGAACCAAAAACTAATATTTTTACCCTATTTTGCACTTTATCTCGAAAAATAAAAGAAAAACAAGAAAATTGTACAGGAAAGTTTTAAAGAGGACACTTCAATTAATATTAAGGTCAAAGAATTACGGTTTTTGGTCCACGGAATACTGAGATATCTTTTTTTGAAAAAAAAATTTCAAAATTTCCATATAAAATGTATGGTATACATTTGTATACTCACGGCCAGATTTGTGACATTCTCGATCAGGCAAAAGTGATATGCATTTATAATTTGTATTATTCTTTTTACACATTTTCTTAATCCTTCCTACTTTTCTTATCTGCTTTAAAAATAAACAAAAGTCAGCTGATATGCATTAGGATATTTAAAACAAAATAGATATGAAATTTTTAAAGGAAAAATCTGTAATCGTATTATTGAACAAAAACTATCTAAACTATTTAAACTAAATTGATAAAAAATTTAAAAAAAAAATTAAACTAGAAAAATAAATAATAAAAATAATTCATAACCATGAATTACATAGAAAACATTTTAACAGTTTATACGGTGAAAAAATAATCCGATTTTTGGATTAAATTGGGAGTAGCGTAGAAACGGTAAAATTGGGATTAAAAAAGTACATGCAAACGTTGATATTTTTATACACTTATAGTTTACATATTATTCTTCTTCCACATAAAAAAAAGAAGAAGAACGTGACAGCTTCACTTTCACCATAAAAATTAGAATCCGCCATATTGCATTTTACCTCACACATACATATAAAAAAATTGGGATTAAACCGAAATAAATTGGGCTTAAGCCAAAATCCGAATTATCGAGTTTATACGACAAAAAATTGGGAGTAAACCAAAATCCGTATTAAATTCGGAGCAGGCATAAACACGTAGATTCATACAAATAATTCATATAGATCAATATTGATCTTCTGTCTTTCTCTATCTTCAAAAAAGTGATATGCATTTATTATTTGTATTTTTCTTTTTACATATTTTCTTAATTCCTCCTACTAATTCGAAAATAAAAATCAGCTGATATGGTTAAGAATATTTGAAGAAGAAGAAGAAAAATACAATTTAAAAATAAGAATCTGTAATATTAGCTGCGTTCCATTTTGGTATTTTTATCTACTCCGGAGTAGTTGAGAGTACTTCATCACCAGTAATAAATGGAACGGTCAATTCAATTCAAGAGTAATTCTTAACCTTCAAATCTGTGTAAATTTTTCTCTTCTTTGTTATAAAAATGGATTTTTAGTTTAGGAAAAATGTACATACATATACATACGTATGTATTTGTTGAGGTAAGAAAATCAAAAACACAATTTTTTCATAATTGTTGCATGTTTTATTTTACTTCAACAATTTTATAAATAATCTTCAATAAATTTTGTATCGTATTTTAGCATTATTTAATTTAAATATAATGCATGCTATCAAGATCAAATATGTTATTGTTAAATATTTGTTCTATCGGCTGTGTATTTCGAGGTGAATCATCATCATTACTGTCTTCACTACTTTCTTTTAATTTGATCAACATTAAAAATGAAAAAAATATTATCCTCCTTAATTTAAAATCCATAAAATTTATTTGACATACGTTCTCACTGTCTATTTTAGGTTCTTGACAAAAAATGAGATTTATTTGATAATGATGATTTGTATTTTATGTAAAAAAATTCAAAAAAAACAAAGTACATAACCCTAAAAAAGTCAAATCCATCTTTTGGAAGTTTTGAAAATTAAAAATACTCTGGTGGTAAAAATAGATATAACTACTCCTGAGTAAGATGATCAACTACACCAAAGTATGAGATGGTGTAGTTGGGAGTACTTGGGAGTAGGACAAACTACTCCGGAGTAGATGAAACTACCAAAATGGAACGCAGCTATTATTAAACAAAAACTATCTAACTATTTAAACTAAAATTATTAAAATATTTTTAAAAAAAAATAAACTGAAAAAACATTATGATAAATAAAAAATAATTCAATTCATTATCACATAAAAAACATTTATGGCTAATTCCATGTAAATGTATACCTGATAAAAATTTTCAAAAGTGAAAAATCCAAAATTTTTATTTCTTGCACCATTTGGGAGTCTCTAAATGTTTTCAAAATGTAGATTTCAATCTTCAAATTATTCAGGTATCCTAAATAAGGACCAAATAGCTGATTTGTATTTTGAGTGTCGTGAAAAAATATATGAAAAAAGTGAGATGTAGTGTAAGTCACAAATGTTGTGTAGTGTAAGTCACGAAGGAAATATGTAATAAAATACTCAATAAATGGAAAATTTATTTTATGTTTAATATTTTAGAAAAATTAATCCTTTCCCTACATATTTTTACTTATGTTTCAACACAAAGCTAAAAAACGAAGAAGAAAACGAGATTTGAAAAAGAGACTATGAAATGACTTCCTTTCGTGTAGTGTAAGTCACGTTCGTAACAAAATAAGTGAAATTTCCAAATTCCTTCAATTTGATTTAAAATATATATGTTTTAAAATTCTAGCACTCTTTTGCTTTAATTATGTAAAAACATGTGGTTTTCGTTTGTCTTTTTCTATTCGAAATATGTAGTTTTATAAGTAAACTATTGTCAAATGTAGTGTAAGTCACGCGTGGATTGACCTTATACAATAATTAAAATTGATATTGATCAATTCTTCTTCTTTATCTTCTGTCTTTGTCTATCTGCTTATAAGCGATATGCATTGGAAATTTGTGTTGTATTATTCTTTTTGAACATTTTCTTAATTTTTACATACTTCTGCTGTCTACTTCGAAAACAGCTGATTTATATTAAAAAATTCAAATAGAAACGGAAAAAATTTAAATTTAGTTCGAAAGACTTAAAAGCTATATTGATTGCTTATTCGAAGCCAAATATTTATGTATGTTTTTATGTTCTTGATTTTTGAGAGAGCTTGAGATTAAATCTCTATAGTAGTATATTAATACTCTTTGATTAAACATGCTAAAACTTACAAAGTTACAAAACCAAAATCCCTAATTCAATGTATGTATTTTGCTATTGTTACAATAAAAAAATATCTACATGCAAAGCTTGCCGTCGCCGCCTGCCGACGTGAATAACCGCTGTATTGTGTTAGGGGTATTATGCTTTACGAATCCAATGCAATAAATGAATATTATTTTTACTATTAATATTTTTTTTAATGACGTTTTCATTGCTTGTATATCTATATGTACATTATATAATTATATAAAACAGAAAGGGTATTATTAACAATAATAATAATAATTAATAATATGTACATATAACATATATCTATAAATGAGAACATATTACATGATATTACTTATATGCAGAGCTGTTCAAAGTACTAAGCCAATGTACTTGAAGTATCAAGCCCTAAGTACTGAAAAAAGTACTTCAAGTAAAAAGTACAATAACTTTGAGCATTTTATTTTAGGTACTTCAAGTTTCAAATACTCCTTAAAGTAGCTTTACACTACTTGATTTCTCATATCACTTTACATACTACATGTCACTGGTAAAAGTTTGACAGCGTTTACACTGTCTGATTTTGTTGAGAAACTTTCTCATACGACTTTACACTCGACATATCATGAAAATAGATTTTTTCTAATTTCGTATGACATTTGATTCGACTTCGTAATATTTGAATTTTTTTATTTCAGTGGATTTTCAGCATTATGAGAAGTCGTATGACAATACATATGTAAAATAACATACATAAAGTGATATGACAAATCAAGTAGTGTAAAGCTACTTTTAATATACTTGTTTTTGTACTTCAAGTACTAAAAATTACTTCAAGTACTGAAAATTACTTCAAGTACTGAAAATTACTTCAAGTACTGAGAATTAATAGTTATCTTCAGTTAACTTTAGTAGTAAATGTGATTTGAAGCTAAATTAACACGATGAATTGAAAAAGGAACACAATTTTGAAAGGGATCGTAGCAAAATCCGGATTTTCAAAATCCCGGAGTAACAAAATCCGGGAAAATTAAAAAAATTTAGGAAGTTCAAAATCCGACAAGTATGGAATCTGCTATGTTCAAAATCCGGGAAGTTTAAAATCCGGGAGGTTCAAAATCAAATATGTAATTCTACGGTACTTTCATTAATGCGTCGTCAACCTACGTCGACGACTCGAATGCACTGGAATAGTAATCAGAGTCGTCAACTGTGCATGCAAGCAGTTATTAGAATAAATGAACATGATTCGCCATCTTCAAATATGACGTCAAAATGTTTATAAAATTCAATAATTTCTAATTAATTTAAATCTTATTTTAAATTTAAAATCGAACTAAAGAAATATCAGAAAAAAAATGTACAACACTATTCGTTTTAATTGAAAATAAACATCGCAGTCGCCTGAAAACGATTGAGTAATTTCAGCCGACTGCGCTGCATGCTTGAATTAATGAACATGATACCATTCCACGACTGCACTGGAAAGCCATTTATGAACATAATTTTTACGCCGTCAGCGCCGTCGACGCATTCATGAAAGTACTGCTATTGTTTTGCAATGATGAAAATTATTTTAGAGGTTTGTTATCAAGATCTTATCCAACTTTCTTATAATATTATGTAAATACTTCGACTTTTTTTCAATCCGGTTCAACTTTATTTTTTAGTTTTTAAAGTAATTTAAGTAAAGTACTGCAAGTACTAAGATGTACTTGAAGTATACATTTTCAAGTACTTTACTTGAAGTACTGAACAGCTCTGCAAATGTGGAATACTTTGTAGTTTACTTCAAGTTTTTTTAATACTTGAAGTACTTAACATTTACTTCAAGTACTTAACATGTTAAAATCAAGTACCTGAATCAAGTAAATTCAGTTAGTATTTGAAGTATGAAGTAGTTTTGCAGAATTTTAAAAGTAATTCAAGTAAAGTACTGCAAGTACTAAGATGTACTTGAAGTACATTTTCAAGTACTTTACTTGAAGTACTGAACAGCTCTGGTCATGGTAATCTTTTTACAATATTGTGTTATAAACAGGCAAAAAAAAAAAATATGTGTGTTTATATCATTGTATCATATCATATGTCTTATGTTATATTAAACCATTTCGGTGTCATTAAACGTTTGAATAAAACTTTACATAGAACAATTTAACATAATGATAGAGTTAAAATTTTGTATTCAAAAAAAAATTTTACTAATGAATTTAAAATATAATAATAAGAAATATAGATAACAAACAATGTTCCATCTTCTTGTGGTTAAAGGATAATTACTATTTTATCATGTTGATAGGACATGCGTGTAACCAAATATGCTTGTCAGGTGTACTTTTTTTTTATATCGCGAGTTTACTAAAAGCGGATTTTGAAAGATTTACGTATTGTGGAATCTCTAGCAGAATTAGGCTGCATTAATTGGGAGCTTGAATTTTGTGGATATTCCTCAAGTAATACTGATTTTTGAGGTAATGGGGTTACTGCTTTACCTTTTTCTGGAGATATTTGGATGGATGTGGTTTCATTGGAATCTGTTTTGTAATATGCTATTTGCCTTGACTTGGAGTTTTCGCGGTGGTTTCTTATTTTCATTCTGCGTCGAATTTCGAAAAATACTGCTACGATTATCATCATAATAATTAGTGTGATGCCGAAGCTATTGGCGTGAGACTGATATTGGTGTGCAGTTGCCTTTCTTTCCCGTTCTTCCCGCATTATGTCTTTTTCTATTTCGGAGATCGTTTTGCTTTGTAGCAGTAATTCTTTCTGACTAATTTGATGGGGTTTGAAATTAATTGTCGTAGATACGTTGTAGGTTTGTGATCGTACTTTATACAGTGTTATGTTGACCTGCGGGTATACTTCAGGCGCCGGTTGTTTAATGGGGAGACGCAGTTCATGATCTCCTTCGAACGGTAGTTCAAGGTCATCTAAGATGTAGCTACAGGGTTTCATTAGTGTCAATATTCCTGATCCTTCTAGGAATTGTACCGAATTCCCGTTGTTACAGTACGATGTAAGTTTGTGGGTTTCACTAAAAATGAATAGCCAGGTGTCCTGCTGTTCAAATCTTACAAGGATATCAAGTTTTTGCGTCACAAACTTGTACGTACACAATTCAAGGTTCTTGGTTTGTCTGAAGAACAATAGGGAAAGACAGGTGGGACTATGGTGATCCAGAGTTTTTGGTTGAGACTGTTTACATAATATTATAGGATGGTGTTCATCCGAACTACATTCTTTGCAACTTTCTTTAAATTGCCATTCTGAAAGTTCCATGTAATGCTTTTGAGAATTATTTAGTATGTAGTTCTGCTGAATGTCAAGAATACTTGTATGATCTTCTATGTGGAAAGGTATAAGGTGAATTTTGTGTAAAGAATAGGGGTCAGCAAGGATAAGTGGTAGCTTGATTTTGATTATTAGGCCCTTGTCGTCGTGATAAGAGTACACTTCTACGATTTGGTTTAAAAGGTGAAAATTTTCTATGGGTAAATATTTTGAAGAATGATTCGTTATCTCAGTTATGAAGTTTCTGAGTCTACTTGAGGGGATTATTGAGGGGTGTAGCTTATGCTGATGCAATGAATTTATTAGCGTGAATTGGTCGTTAATATATGCGTGTATTGACTGTAATTTGGTTAGCGTGGACAGCAGTATGTGGTTTATTTGGGTCTGTGTGTGTATAGTACGAAGGTTTTGATTCATCACCATGACGTCAGTACGCATTTCGCTCGCCAATTCGTTGATAGTATTATCCAAATGGGTTTGATGGGTCGTCAGAATGTGTAATTGACTCGTTGTTACGTCGAAGGTGGATTTTAGCACTGTTATTTGTCTGTGTATTAAATGTAAGTTGCTTTTGTCGTTTTGCTCCAGGGTATGTAGTCTTTCATAGATGTTTACCGCGTCTTCGTCGTCCATGGTACCGAAAAGAAATTTGGATAATCTGCCTACTGCATTAAATAATTCCCGTCTTCTACGTTTCTTGTCCAGATATACCTTGATTTCCTCTATTTGTGTTTTTATTCTTTTCACGATGGTGGAGAGTTCGTTTTGCCAGTATGAGCATCCGTGTAACTTGCCGACTGGGTAATTTGAGCATACTTCAACTATTGTTTTCTCACAAAATTCCACGAAATCAATTGTCTCCTTGTAGTTAAGAGCCGTCAACCGTGTAACCAGGGTCCACTTAGTCTGGTAGGTATAGGCGGGGCCCAGGGACTCAAAGACGACCTTATCCTGCTTCAGCTCCCGTACTTCTACCTGGCCTCCGGCCATGTTTACTAGGCATAGCAAGGCGAGAATTTTGCTGATCATCCTCCCTGTGGAAAGAAATTTATGTCTTAGGGATTCTCCTATCATGGAAAAGATTTGTAGGGGCATGTAAAACCCAAATTAATACCTACATTTATAATTGTTCTTATTTTGTTTATTTAGTTAAGCGTATATAATTAGAATTTTGATTTTATTGTTAACAAAGCAACGTATAGATAGCCGAATAAGTGAGTTAGTATAGTTGGATTGTTACTTAGTGTAACTCAGTTACTAAATTAATTAATTAGGTCAAAATAAATGTAAAATAGGCAAAATAATATAAACAAAAAAAAAATGTGAAAATATTTTGCAAGATCGCAAAAAACATTTTGTAGTAAATTTGTGCAACTTCGTTACATAGTGCATTTTCTTTATTTATATAGTAAATATATATATTTATTTTCATTTTTTTTTCTTTTACTTTGCAGAAAATTTTACAGGTTTTTTTTTTTTTTTTTTTTTAATTAATTTTTTTTTTTTTTTTATTTATTTATTTATTTTTTTTTTTTATTGTTATATATTTATCTTATCTGATTCTCCTTTTTTTGCGTTAATTGTTTTATCATTGGATTGTTTATTATATCGTTCCTTTTTTTCTATAGTTTTTGTTTTATTTTTGCGGGGTGTGTTGCTACTGTACTGGCAATTCCCTGCTTAATAACTAAATGACTATTATGTGTTTATCGCTTAGAGAGTTTTGCTCTCTTTATTATTATGTTCTTTCTTCATATTTCATGTTTGTTTTTATTAAATTATTACCTATGTTAATAAGACATTTACACAATTAGAATTACATTTATTTTATTTTATCTTGTTATATTTTTATAAAAAAAATATTCATATATTTAATATCGCTTTTAAATTTAAATATACTAAAATATCAAATCATATTAGCAAAATGCAACTATGTACGAGTATGAAGCATGAATGTGAAATCTGATGCGCAATATTATATACTTCTATTTTCTGTTTATTAAATTCCGTTCTGGTTATATCTACTTAACAGGTTTGTATTATATAGTAGTTTAATTACGGTTCCTGCATTTCTTTCTTCATGTTTTGTTATTATTCTTATTACATTTTTTGTCGGTATTCCCTTTTCAAATTGCATAATAAAAATTTTGACGAACGTTTGACCTAGTTTAAACTTATGTAGTAATGTTTTTTTTTTTTTTTTTTTTTTTTGCTTACTTGGTTTGTTGTTAGCCTTGAAAATTAAAAAAAAAAAAATTGTTTTTTATATCTCTGACTATTGATATTATTATGTTTATGTGCCTGTGTTATTCAGTTTTTGTTTTTTTTTGTGGTAGGTATTTGCCTTAGAATAATTTCAATCGATTATTATGGATTACCTTCTGCACTGTGGTATTAACTTCAGAGTTTATTTTTTTAACTTCGTATGGACCTTTCCAAACCGGACTTAACTTATGTTCTTTTGCGTTATTTCGTATAAGTACCTTATCTCCTATATGGTATTTCTGTGTTCTAACGTTTCGGTCGTAATAAGTTTTGGCAATTTGTTTCTGTTCGATGAGTTTCTGTTTGATGGTTTGGTGTAGATTTTGCATCTTCTATTTAATAAAGTTGCAGTAATTATCGAAATTATAGATTGGTTCGGGGTTTTTCTGTAAATTGGACGGTAATGGCTTATGTATACCATATAATGCGTTTATAGGGGAGCATTTGTTTCCTGAATGTGGCGCGTGATTGTGCACAAAAGCCGCTTCTCCTAGCCATTCATCCCATGTAGAGGGGTTTTCGTCTACCATACTTCTTAGGTATTCAATTAGATGTCCATGGCTTCGTTCTAGTGAACCATTGGATTGTGGATGATAAGCAGAGGTTTGAAGTTTTTTAACCTTTAACAGTTTACAGAGTTGGGAAAAAAAATTACTTAGGAAATTTGTTCCTTGATCTGTAACTAACCTTTTTGGAATGAGACCGTACTTTAGAATAATGTTTCTGTAAAAAGTAATAGCTACGGTACCTGCTTCACAATTTTCTAATGCGAAGCAGTCAAAATATTTTGTGAGGTCATCTTGAAAGGTCAGAATGTAACGATTATTTTGTTGAGTGACCGGTAATGGCCCAACGATGTCCAAGTATACCTTTTCGAATGGTTCAGAAGCTGTGTCTGTTATGACCATCGGCATTTTGGTTTGTATTCCTGATTTATTGTTTTTGCACTTTTCACAACTTTAAACGTATTTAGTAATATCTTTCAGCATATTACGCCAACGGTAAAACGGTCTTATTCTTTTGTATGTTCTGTACGCTCCTAAATGTCCACCTAGGGGAGAATCATGATACTCACGGAGGATGGTCATAATATCTTTTTCGTCCTCAAGACATTTCGCAGAGTCCTTATGTTTGGGTTTGCTATTGGGGACATTACTTAGTTCAACCCCTGTTTCACTAAGATTTGAAGTTTCCAGTACTAAATTATCTTCTGTTACATTGGTTATAGCGTTATTTTTTCTTTGTGCTCTAGTTAACACAGCGATAGTTTTACAATGATGTTTATTATCAATCTCCATATTATATTGATCATCATTTGTAGTTATTGCGCGTACTTGCCTAATAGTTCTAGGTGCAGGATATTCTAGGCGAATGAATTCTAAGTTTAAACATGGGTTTGGGGAGCTATGCTCCCTCAGATATCGAAATCCCGATTGCGAGTCGAGAACTTTTGAAATTACCATTGGCGAGACAGTAATTTTTTTATACTGTACCTACCAATGGCTTTTTTCTAATATTAAACACTGAATTTTGGCTTGTTGGCGTTAGTCCGACAATTTCACTTACCTTACTACACTTATTGCTAATCACTATTTTTTTGCCGTTTTTAAAGTACATTGTATTAATGTTGACACTTTGATATGACTTCATCACCTTAAAATATAGAGTGCGAGTTATTTTATTTGTATTTAAATGATTTGTGTTTGTACAGTTTGTATACAGTTTGTTATTTTGTTTTTCCTTAAAATGCTCTAGAACTACAGATCTAGAACCGATGGGGTTAATCAAGGACATTGTGGTAAAGTTGCATTCCAACTGTACCGCCGGAGAACTGTCGTTGTTACAAATTCTATCTCCCACTGGCATGACAGCATTATTATTTTTTGACTGTACCTCTGGATGCTGAACTTTATATCATCTGTATCCTCCGGTGGCGTGACAGTAGAACTGCTTTTACAATCAATGTTTGCAGAAACTTCCTCGTGAGCTAAGTTTGTAGATTTAACTGTATTCAATTGGAAAGAAATAATTCGGTCTGAGTTATATAATTCTAGTGTTTTATTGGGACCATCTATTTTACAGTTGCGAGACAGGAAATCATACCCTAAAATACCATCTTCTGAGATATTTTTTAATTCTGGTACTATATGGAATTCGCATTTTTTTGGGGAATCTATTTTTAAAGTGGCCGTACATGTGCCAATTGTTTTTCCTTCACCGAATGCTGTATTTAAGACAACTGTATTTTTTGAGTTAATTTTTGCAGTTTGATTTAGTGTGTGTTGTTTAAGTAAACTTACCTGTGCGCCTGTATCTACTAATAAATTTGTTTGCTCTTTTTTCGTTATATCTAGTGGTAATATAACTGAGCAGTTATTGTGTTGGGGCTGACACCTCAGGCTATTCTCTGGGTGGCAGCCCCGGAGGAGTTTTCCTCCTTACCGTTTTGCTTAGAAAATTTTGATTCCCAATTCTTTTTTGCAAAGCAGTATTCTACTGAATGTCCTTTTCTTTGGCAAAACTAGCATTTAAGGGAATTGTTTTTATTGTTTCCTTTTTGAAAAGTGGAAACTGAGTAGTTAGATTGCGTTAAAGGACAGACTTGAGCATTGTGTCCGTACATTTTGCAGTTAGTGCAGTAGGGTGTGTTTTTTCGCGTTCGACATTCTGTATAACTATGATTTGCCCTACCACAAAAACCACATCTAATGTTATTATTTGTTTGTTGGTTCGTATTGTTCAGATTTTGGGGTGTTATTTGCATATTTTGTGGACATTGGTTATAGGGTTGGTAGATTTGTGAACTGTAGTTTTGGGGTGAAAAATACCTGTAATCTGATGGGTTGTTAAGTGGATAATATGGATTAGTATTCTGACGATTGTATGTTGGTAGTGTAGGTTGACACAAATTTAAATTAAAAATCTGTTTTTCAGATTCCTCAATTTGCGTTATTTTCGATATAAGTTTTTCTAATATCTTTTCGGAATCCTGCCATACTACTAACCGATAAGTGGGATTTAGGAGACCGGCTTTGAATGCAAAAATTGCTGTTTCTTCTAAATCTGCATTTATCTCTGGTTTTTCTCCGGCGTGCTTTTCTTTGGCTTTTTCTTTACACAGTTTTAATATGGAACTAACCCTATCACCAAATGATCGCACTGGTTCGCCTGGTAGTTGTTTGCAAAGTCTTAACTCGTTTAATTGAATAAAATATGGTTTGATATTTACTAGTTTATTATATAGTGTGGTTTTAACATCTTCGAAATTTGTGCATTCTAAGCCGGCGAGAAGTCTTGCCGCCCTACTTCTAAGTTTTGTAGGTATAAACGCTAGGAATTTTTGTTTTTCTGACACTTCTGTTAAACACGATAATATGTTTTCACAACACCTTATAAAGTTATTCACTTCAGCCAATAAATCGGGTTTCTTCTGCCCACAGGAAGGGAACATTGTTTGCGATTTGCGCGATTACATTTAGATCAACCATGTTTTTATTTAAAGTATTTTTAAAACGTTCTTGTGAAAATTTATTAAAATTTTTTTTGAATTTTACAAGTTCTTTTTCTAAATTAACTTTATTCTTATTATCTACAGGTATATTGTTCCTAGTACTATTTTCTAATGATTTTGACCTCCTTTTATGAATAGTCTTACCTGATCTTAATACTAAACAATTTTTTTGTATTACTGCTTCTTCCTCTGTTCTCGCTGCTCCTGTGTGAGTATCGTTTTCCTCCGTTTGTACTGTGTTGTATGCTGGAAAATCCTCCAGTTCGATGTTGTCTGATGTTGATGTTGATGGTTTGTTACCCAAATTTTGACTTCCTTCTGATGATGCGAAATCGTTTGTAGAGTCGTCAAATTGTGGACTTGTATTTGCGAAATCAAATGAGTCCACTTTTTCTTCAAATCGTTGTGCAAGTTTCCCTTTTACAGATGCTATTGGTGTAGAGCAGCCAGCGTTTGAGAATGACATAAAAATCCCCTTTTTTTTTTTTACACTTTCACAGCTGTTATTTTATTTTATTTTTTTAATTTTTTTTTTATATTTATATATTATATGAGCAGTGCCCCTGCCAGCCTCAACAGGAGAAAAAGGAAAGGCTTAATTTCACTACTCAATTTATTTTAGGTTTTAAGTTTTTATATATTATAAAAGCAGTGCCCCTGCCAGCCTCAACAGGAGTTCAAGAAAGGCTTAATTTCACTGCTAAATTTATTTTTTAGTTTATTTTAACACAGTTCACTTTTATATTTATATATTATATGAGCAGTGCCCCTGCCAGCCTCAACAGGAGAAAAAGAAAGGCTTATTTCCACTGCTCAATTTATTTTTTAGTTTATTTAGACTCAATTCACAGTCACTGTACACAAGGATATAACACAAGTTTAATTTTAGAGCGTTTAATAAAAAATCTAAATTTTGATTTAAAATTCCAAATTTTTGAAAAGGATACTATGTCCTTCTTGTTTCCGGCTGCGCCAAGTTTGTTGTATTATTGTTCTTTAATACAACGATAATTATCCTTGTGTACGCTAATTTTTTATTAAAACACAATGACCACTTTTATAATTTTTAAAACATTTATTTTTCTAACTACTAAAGTTACAGACACTTTTATTTTTTCCTACTACTTAATTATTCAACTGCTAAAAACCAACTCTCGCTTAATATTATTTCACTTTTACATTACACTTTCCCTAAGAGAGGAAACTTATAATGCAATTCCATATTTGGTCATCAACATTGAATTTTAATAATTAAAATTGTGCAGTCAGCAATTACGGCCGAAATTAATCAGTTAATTTGGAAAAATTATTGCTGGTAAACGAAATGTTTAACACAGCATTTTTATTCAAACTCGTGTAAATTATTTTAAAATATGTAATAATGTTTACTAATGCATTTATTTAAGCGCGTGTAAAAATGTATCGAGGAATTATTATGAAGAAAGCAAATGTTTTTTGTAATTTGATATTTATTTAAAGGTTTTCGAATTTATATGGAATAAAAGTGCAGGGTGACCAATGTATGGAAATTTACATAACAGGAGCCTTTAATGAAATAGAGTGAAAATACAAATGTACTACGCGAAATATCTATTGTGTTAATCTATAATCATTGGTAACTGCCTTTAAAATGGGTGCGAGAGTAAAAAGCATTATTTGTTTTAGCGTTCCAGTTTTTTCTTTTGTGTAATTCATTTATGTATAATAATTAATCAATGCTCTAAGTTATATACTCTTTGAGTGTACGCACAAAAGCTCAGAAAAAAATGAAGCTCTTTCTCTTTTTTTTTTTTTATTGACGATATTGATTGATAGACGCCAGCGCCTCTTTTGAGCATTCATGATAATAAGAAAATTCTTGGCTTGTCAATACTAGTTAAATTCATATACAAAGTTAAAAGTACCTTTACACTACTTGATTTGTCATATCTCTTTATGTATGGTATTTTACATATGTATGTATATTGTCATACGACATTTCATAATGCTGATAATCTACTGAAATTAAAAACTTTAAATGTTACGAAGTCGAATATAATGTCATACGAAAATAGAAAAAATCTACTTTCATGATGTGTCGAGTGTAAAGTCGTATGACAAAGTTTCTCAACGAAATCATACAGTGTAAACGCTGTCAAACTTTTACCAGTAACATATAGTATGTAAAGTGATATGACAAATCAAGTAGTGTAAAGGTACTTTAAGAATGGACAATCTTAGATATGTATAAATTTCATAAATAATAAGAAAAATTTTAACAAAACTTCTTCACTACTTTTTACCATATTCACTAGGAGATTGTTTTGAAGTATGGTGCTTATTTTGATTTTCGATTCGTAGGTTGATTCTTTGATTCGACTGAATCTAATTTCGGTATTATGTAACTCAATCGATCGAACCAAAAGCGTTGCCATATAATATAAACATTGGATACAAGCGTCATTATCGTGAATTATTGTGAATATATTCTTTTTTAAACAATTTTTCAGCAATCAGCTGTTAATATTTGAAGATACATATTTAAATAAATTGTTTAAAGTTACTAGTAACTTTTTTTCAAAGTCGGATTCAACTCCATAAATGCACAGTTACTCCATCATAATGGAAGAAAATCAAGTGATACCCATGTTCTACATTCCGCAAAAAGAGGAAGTGGAAACAAAATTGAATCCAGGCAGTAGCTTCTGGAGGTAAAAAATAAATTTGAAGAGAAAGAATTGTGCTTTTCATTTCTTTTAAAAAAATTATATGTTGATGGATTTTTTCGAGAAATCACTAGGTTTTTTTTTAAATTTGAGGTAAAAAATTGTAAATTTTCTACTTTGATCGCTAATAACTTCTGTAGTGAAGAGGCCGAATAAATGCATCTTATGTTAATTGAAAAGGCAAATAGTTTCCTTTTGTAAGATATGCGTATTATTGATCTACAATAAACGAAAACAAAAATACAGGGTGTTACATAAAGTCGTAAAAATCTTCCCCGTACCCCAGAAACTGTTGAGAATAACCCACCCCGTTCCCACGTGATTTTTTGCTTGTATCTTGGAAATCTATCTGTTCAAATTTTGTAACACCTTGAGCAGACTAGATTCCGCAAAAAGTGGAAGTGGAAGTGGAAAGCAAAATCGAAAATTGTGTTCTATATTCCACGCGGAATTCTGCGTATATATAATTATATACGAGTATTTTGGACATTAATTTCGAATTAGCTTAATATTTATTAAATTTAATTTTTAAAAAAAATTCACTAATAAAATTCCGACTTATGCAAATGGGCAATTCCAAGTAAACTGACTACTTTCGACCATAAAATTAATATGAATGAAGCTGGTTTGGATAGGTATATGTATATCAATTTTTGGTGTATCTATATAGTGTTAAATTATTCACGAAAACAGTATTAAAAAGAAAATGTTTGCTACTTATCACTTATCAGTAGAAATATGTTTCGCTGTCACAAAAACGCGTTACAAAATGTCACACCCATTACATGTTTTTTTAATTATTAAAAAAGTATTGCATTGTTCCTCGTCAAATTTTTTGAAAAGATTCTTTCAAGTGTCTACAGTATAATTTAAAAAAATGGAATTGTTTATATGAAAAATTTAGGATATTCAGTGGAATATTTGGAAATCCGTGAAATTCGAAATCGTCACACCCGTTATGCTACTAAAATGACAATTCTGATCAAAAATATTTGAAATTTTCAGTTTCATAGTAAATCGTCTACTTTCACTAAAAGGCATATTGAGAACATAACAGTATAATCAGAATGCAATTGCTGTACGAGTTTTTCAATATTTAAGAGTCAGCATGTCACACCCGTTACAAATGGAATTTCCCAAATACAAGTCACAGTTGAATTTAACAACCACAATTTCCAATTACACGTACAAAAACTTCGTGGATTTGAATTCACGAAAATTTAATGACAGTGGAATCTAGAACCTACGAATGAAAAATTAATCAGGAATGGACATATATGAACATGATACATAACTATAGCACAAACAATATAATAATACAGATATATAAAAACTATTGTACAAAATGTTGCATATGAATTGCGATCAACCGACAAAATGTATATGATTAGCATATAAACCTATGAATGATCATGATGTTATATAAACTGACAAAGCTTTCAGTTTTTTGTTTCTTACTTTTCCTTTAGGTACAATAATTATTAACCGACAACAAAAAAAATATGTGACCAGCAAATAAAAGTTATATTATTGTATGTATACATACAATATTGTATTTTACTTTTGCTGACGCACAAGTAACTGTTCAGTTCAACCGACATTGCATGGTTTATAGAATTAGGTATTTTAGATTTATGTACAGTAGAATCTTGATAATTTTACCTAATTAAAACTATCCTCGTTGAAATTACGGGATAGTAGAAATTATTGAATACAAAATTTATAATAAATATGTATGTATGGAAGTAAAACGCACACATGAAATTAAAAAAAGATTAGTTTATTTATTTCTCAATTTTTAATTAACACAAAAAAAAAATCAAAAATAAAGCCTTTCAGAAATCAAATCAAATTTAGATTTTTTGCGATTTAACATGCTCAAATATGTATTTTATGTGTAAATTCATGTATAAATTATGGCTGTTGAAATTATAGAGTAAAGCTGTTATGACACGGTATTAATACTATTGGAAATTTTAAGTACTTAAAGAAAGAGACAACAGATTTGAGAAACAGAGACACACTATCAAAATCAGCTGACATTTTCTTAAAGTTGTGTTGCCGATATCTCTGTTTAAGGTAAATGGCAAGTAAATAATTTGGTAAAAGAATGTTTTGGATTATTATTTCTTTTCTATTCATTTTGTTTGTACTCACTGAAAAAAATTAGAAATAAATAGTTGGACACGTCTCACTCGTTTAAATATAATATCAAAGTATCAAAAATGTCACGATGGCAACACAAAAATAATATTAATGCTGTTATGATACGGTATTAATTTCATGATTAATTTCGTTATTAAAAAGAGATAACAAGTATGCTTTACGGAAAAAGCAACTAGAAAGAAAGAGAGATATGACTAACTCTTATTTCAGTATTAATACTGAAAATGTTAAAAAATAACTCTCTCAATTCTCCAAATTCCAATATCCTTCCATTAATCATGAAATTTGAACATTAATATTGTTTTTGTGTTGCCCATCATGTTTAGACATTTTTCATAGTTGAATATTATATTTAAACTAATGTTACGTGACTTAAGTTTTTGTATATGTCCACAGTAAAAAAAAATATTAAATAAAACAAATTTGTATTTTATTTTAACTACACCTTTTTATTGGCAAACAATTACAGATTATTGAAATACAAAAGAACGTTTTATAACATATAAGAAGAACAACCGACTTCTTTGACAACTCAAAATCAACTCAACTCTTTTTTATTCTTAATTCTTAAATTTTAAATTATAATTTCATTTTTACATAAAAGTGGAAATTTCCATAGGCAAATATACTTCGTTAGCATATTTCTTGAGAATAGAAAAATTGAAGTAAATAAGTAAGTAATATGATATATACATATATGTATATATGATGAGAATAAGACTTACATCATGTTCATTCTTGTCGTGAGAAAATTTACCATGACATTGGTTTGGATTTTATATTTTGTTTTTCTGGAATTTTTGCTATTTCCGTTATTTTTGCATTTTCATCATTTTGAACATTAATATATGTAACTCGTGTCTAATTATTCATTTCTAATTTTTTTCATTGAGTGCAAACAAAATGAATAGAAAAGAAATAATAATCACGAACATTCATTTACTAAATAATTTAATTGCCATTTACTTTAAACAGAGATACCGGCAACACAACTTTAAGAAAATGTCAGCTGATTTTGATAGTGTTTCTCTGTTTCTTAAATCTGTTGTCTCTTTCTTTAAGTACTTAAAATTTTCAATAGTATTAATACCGTATCATAACAGCATAATGTTCAAATTTCATGATTAAAGGTTGATTCACACCAACGCGGTACGCGGGACGGTAGCGGTAGCGGTAGGATGTAACACGTACATTTTAATTATACCTTTCATACCACTGCGGTATACCAAATGCGGTAGACATGCGGTATGCGGTACATGTTGCGATATTATTTTGTATCGCTGCATGTACAATTGTACCTCGTACCGCATACAAACTGTTTAGTTGTTTATTGAATGTGCGTGAGTAAAAATGGAAGTTTTTACGGAAAAGTTAATTGAAATGGTGAAAAGTCATCCCATATTGTATGATTTAGGAAATAAAGATTATAAAAATAATAAACAAAAAGATAAAATATGGGATGAAATTGCTGTAAAATTAGGAAAAGAAGATGGTAAGTAAAATATTGATATTGTGTACCCATTTTCGTCTAAAAAATTAGTTTATTATATTTTTATATTTTAATTTATATGTCTCACAACTCTAGTGCAATTACCTTTGGCAGGTTTCATCTTCACATAAAGCAAGTAAAACCAATGTTCTTTTTTTTAAACAATCACACTTTCTAAATGTGTTATTTGGTTGTTAAATTTTTTTTTGCAGCACAAAATGACAAAAGACAAATTCGCGATACCGCGTTGGTGTGAAAGACTTTTGCGATAATTTTTACCGCCTATGTACCACTGCGGTATTCGTATCGCTACCGTCCCGCGTACCGCGTTGATGTGAATCAACCTTAATGGAAGGATATTGGAATTTGGAGAATTGGGAGAGTTATTTTTTGACATTTTCAGTATTAATACTGAAATAAGTGTTAGTCATATCTTTCTCTATCGTATCATAACAGCATAAGAAGAATTTCTTCCGCTGTAAATAAAGGAATTGTAGAATACATAATGCTAAGGACAAAACTGTTGAAAAGATAATGGTTTGAAATTATCAAGTAGTAAAATTATCGAGATTCTACTGTATTCACTTTTTTGATAATTGGATGCCCCACTTTTGAAACCTATGTTTACAACAAATCATAAACAATTACCTTGTTTATGCGACACATTAATTCGCATTAACTCACTCCATCTTGACTAAATACGGATGCATAAACCAAATTTCAATGCGCATTTAAAGTGTGCATATACATTTTATTCATTTTAAGTAATTGTTATTACACACGCAGATGATAACCGTTTTGAGTGAGAACGAAATGTTGTATTACGCATAAACACCAATTAAAATGTATTATCTCAAAACGATGTTTAAAACGTTTTATCGTTAAAACGTTTTAACCTTTGTGGATAAACAAGGTAAATGTCAGCTACAAGTTAGAAATGGAAAAAATCAAAAAATTATGATTATTGATATTTTCTAAATAACTACAAGAACAAGTGGAAACATAAATAAAAAAACTCAAAGTTGTTCGGTAATGTTGTTGTTGTTTTAAGTTTTTAAAAAAGCTATAATTAAGACGCAAACATAAAAATTGTTTGTTCTTCTTCTTTATTACCACTGAATAACATTTCAGTTCATTTACAATACCCATCTGTATTATTAGCTGCTATTCTTTGGTCGCTGTGATCAGATCTTTCTCAGTTTAACACCTCACTTAAATCAGTTGTCTTATTCTTCTTACTTAACTAAGCAATCGAGCCAAAGAAACGTACTTTGCTCATTTGGTTCTCATATCTCATTTGGTAATCACATTAACATCAACTATTAGGTTACGCGCAGACAGAAAGCGAAGCTGAGCTGAACTGAACTGAACTTATCAGCTTAGAATAAAATAAACAAACACGCAATGTATTGGAATCAATACTATAAGCAGCTTATGTGCGCACACCAACTGCGTAACTGAACTTATCGGCGCTGATTTTTCAGCTGCTGATTTCTGCAGTTGCTTATTGTTTGTTTCGATCAGCAGATTCAGTTGCTGATTTAAAAAGTAAAGTGTACCAATGACTATATAATTACATCATAAGACAGTCCACTTGTCCGTTACTGACAGTTACATTTCAAATCAGCATAACTTTTGTCATTTTAGCGATTTCTCCTTGTCCCCAAGTGGTTGGACATAGAACTAAAATTTTTATGTTTGGGTTTTTACATTACAATATGTATTTATCAAACCATATACTGTACGTGTGAAATTATTTTCTTGAGCATGTGTGTATTTTTGTTTTAGGTCGATTCTCTGGTAACGTAGAAGACACTTTGTGAGGAATTTTATTAAAAAATTGTTGGATAATAAAAGTGTAGAGACTTAATACTTCTACATTTTTCTATACCGCATTCCTATTTTTCTGACCTTATGTATTAAATTTATCTGAAATGAAGGCGGCAACGCAGAAGACTCGTGCACAACCTTGTTAATACATTCTTAATATTTTCTTTAAGAATTCTGTGAATTGTTAAGCATTTAATAATTGTCTCATTTATAGTTTTATTGTAACACATGTCCTTTAAAAAAGTATTTAATAGAAAACTCATATAATTGATCTTTTACAATAAGCAATTAAAATCTATGAGGACATTTCAGGCAACGCAGATGACATTGTGAAGTAATTAAAAAAAAATAAAAATGTATATTGTATTTGTAATGTTATACTAAAAATCAATGCCGATATCAGGTCAGCTGCCTATAAAAACAAAGAATTTTTTTATATGTAGCTATTCTTTTCAACACTTTTACTGAAGAAAGTGAAAATTTTGATTTAATTTTACAGAGAATCGACTTTTGGTTTTTCGTTAGCATTTTTTTCTTGTTCTATAATTTTTAACAGTACCAAGTGCAAGTTAACACTTGGTTCTATTTTAAATTTTATACCCTCGAATCAATTTTAAGTAACAAAATGTAACATTTTTTGATTCTATTGAACCTATTGTACCTATTGAAATTTGGATGTTGAAAAAACCAAAAGTTGAAAATAGGAAGGGAAAAATTATTGAGCGTACACTGTAATTTGAAATAAAATTCTTATTCCAAAAAATATTTATTTACGCGAGCATATTCATTGTAGCAAAAGAACAATAACAACAAGAAACAGAAAAATCAAACCAGAAAAAAAACAACAACAATAACCATTTATGTATTTCAGCTTTAAAGCTTTAAAGAATGCTATTGTATCAAATAGTAATAGGTATGCATACATAACTATATGCATGTGGACAAAAAGAAAAAGAAAAGAAAAAACCATACCAGCAATATATGTATGTATAATTATAGGATATAATTGCAAAATCCTATGAAATACATTATCTATTCTGTCTGTATACACTATACAGTATAATATATATCTACATATATGTCATATTATTTAATGATCATTATTTTAACGGACAAGTTGCATACCTATATAGTTTCTGAATGAATTGACTCATAATTTATATATGCGCTTACACATATTGTTTCTGTACGTTTTTCGTTTTTGCGATCTGTATTTTTTTTTCTGTATACGCAATTTCCATATTGGCTCTAAACATCCACGTTATTATTATTGTATATGTTTATACACTCAACAACTCATACTGTTGATTTCGATTCATACAAAAATTATTCTTTCTATCAGAGCCTCCTTGGCTGGTCATCTGCAGGGAGAAAAATATTTTTTTTCAAAAAATTTTCATTTTGGTCTGTCTATATGGTATTTATATGGTTTTTGAGTGTACAGTGAGAGTGAAAATGGAAGAATTAATCTGCCGTACAAAGGACAATCGCGTCAATTACATTTTCACTCATTTTGACTTAGATATACCTATTTATGATATAATATATAGTTATACATATGAACTAGTGAAAAAATTAAATTATATATATAATATATAATATATAGACATATTTTTTAATAGAGAATTTTTCCTTCAGTTCATATATATAACTATATATTATATCATAAATATATTTAACTCAAAATGAGTGAAAATGTAATTGACGCGATTGTCCTTTGTACGGCAGTAATAAGCTTCACTTCATTTCACTCATAGAATAAGCTCCGCTTTCTATGTGCGCAGTCGAATATATTCTTGCTGAGCTGATCGGTACTTATAAGTTATAAGTTCAGTTCAGTTCAGCTCAGCTCCGCTTTCTGTCTGCGCGTAACCTCAGAAATTTGACTTTAGATATCTACTTACTTTGAATTACCACTTCGTATTCCATATCGTCTGTTTTTAAAAAACGTTATTTATCAATTGTCAAATATGAAATACGTTTCTTCTTCTTATTTCTCAGTATCTTACATCATCTGAGAAAAAATATTTTTCCTCACTAGGATCTGATAAATATCAAAAGGATGCTGCTGCCAGCTACAGTGCAATAGAAAAAGTACGGAGCAAAGAAATGCCAATGACTATATAATTACATCATAAGACAGTCCACTTGTCCGTTACTGACAGTTACATTTCAAATCAGCATAACTTTTGTCATTTTAGCGATTTCTCCTTGTCCCCAAGTGGTTGGACATAGAACTAAAATTTTTATGTTTGGGTTTTTACATTACAATATGTATATTTAGTAAAACATATATACTGTACGTGTGAAATTATTTTCTTGAGCATGTGTGTATTTTTGTTTTAGGTCGATTCTCTGCTAACGTCGAAGACACTTTGTGAGGAATTTTATTAAAAAATTGTTGGATAATAAAAGTGTAGAGACTTAATACTTCTACATTTTTCTCTACCTCACTTTTAAAACTATATAGCGCATTCCTATTTTTCTGACCTTATGTTTTACATTTATCTGAAATGAAGGCGGCAATGCAGAAGACTCGTACACAACATTGTTAATACATTCCTAATATTTTCTTTAAGAATTCTGTGAATTTTTAAGTATTTAATAATTGTCTCATTTATAGTTTTATTGTAACACATGTCCTTTAAAAAAGTATTTTATAGAAAACTCATATACATAATTGATCTTTTACAATAAGCAATTAAAATCTATGAGGACATTTCAGGCAACGCAGAAGTCATTTTGAAGTAATTAAAAAAAAATGTATATTGTATGTAATATTATACTAAAAATCAATGCCGATATCAGGTCAGCTGCCTATAAAAACAAAGAATTTTTTTATATTTAGCTATTCTTTTCAACATTTTTACTGAAGCAAGTGAAAATTTTGGTTTAATTTTACAGAGAATCGACCTTTGGATTTTCGTTAGCATTTTTTTCTTGTTCTATAATTTTTAACAGTACCAAGACCTTTCAAAGTCATGCAATATTAGATCGTTCAAGGAATATCCTAGCCAAATCTCAATTTCCTAGTTCCACAGGAACATTCTTTTCTAAAGAATCAAAAAATGTTACATTTTGTTACTTAAAATTGATTCGAGGGTATAAAATTTGAAATAGAACGAATTGTTCACTTGCACTTGTATTTTAATGTTAATATTCATTTGAAAGAAAAGAAGCAAAAATTACACATACATACAGTAAGAGCTCGATAATTTGGACTGATAAACTGGACCCTTTTCGCACACCTACGATCCTTAATTACATGATAACGGATAGTGCTATTGAACTGAAACTTTTTTTGTTTTATTATACATAATATTAGCTTTCAAAATAAATAAAACAAAAATTTTTGTTAGTGAATTTTTTTTTCAGGAGACAGGAGCCCAATTAATTGAGAAAATTTTAGGGAAAAAAAATCATAAATTTCAAATTTATGGCCCTTTTTCTTGAAAATGGGATTATTACATACAATAAGTAATACATAAAATGAAAGGTAATTTTAATAGCCATTCATAATGTAAAGAAAAGTTTTGATACATAGGGTGCAAAAAAAGTTACAGGTGATTTTGTGTTGGGAGGTCTTGCATAAAACTCATAATTTTGAACGCCCTCTAGCGGCGAAAATAGACACGATCGAAAGTTTCGCTAGTACAATTTTTTTCATGGAATAGTCCAGCGAATATCGTGGTACCCCTCTTGGTAGTTAGAAAGAATACACCCTGCATAATGAGTTATTTCTACAAAAATCTGTGATTTAAATTAGGCAGTACATGTTTAGCTTATTTAAACTTTATTCTATTTTATAAAATAAAAATCATCGAAAAACCTTCAAAGTACCTATTGAAATTTGGGTGTTGAAAAAACTAAAAGTTGAAAATAGGAAGGGAAAAATTATTGAGCGTACACTGTAATTTGAAATAAAATTCTTATTTCAAAAAATATTTATTTACGCGAGCATATTCATTGTAGCAAAAGAACAATAACAACAAGAAACAGAAAAATCAAACCAGAAAAAAAACAACAACAATAACCATTTATGTATTTCAGCTTTAAAGCTTTAAAGAATGCTATTGTATCAAATAGTAATAGGTATGCATACATAACTATATGCATGTGGACAAAAAGAAAATGAAAAGAAAAAACCATACCAGTAATATATGTATGTATAATTATAGGATATAATTGCAAAATCCTATGAAATACATTAAGGGGATTCACTCTTTGGTGCAAACTTACTTTTTTTACACTTTTACTACGAATATTTGCAACGAAGAATGAGCGAATGACATTTTAAAGCTAACATGCACTACGTATACATGATCGGATCCAAAGTTTAAAGGATTGAAAGATCGAATTATTATTATTTATTTTTTTCATGTACATATTTAACTAATTTAATTTAGTTCTAAATAACACAAACGCTCATAAATATTATAAATTTCGATAAATAACATAACCTTAAACGATTTTAACTCGTTCCAGGAGAGAATGATAGGATCAGTTGGATCCAATATGGACTCATTCTTCATTTACATGTATTTTTAGGGGATTCAGACCGGATTAAATTCAGATTCAACCCTGCATGCATACGTAGTAATGACTGACATTTCACTTTGCAATATGCAACGCCTGTTTGCAATGGTTTGCAATAGGTCTTAGGTATTGCAAATGTGCAAGACTGTAGCAAAATTAGTTTTTTAGTAATTGTTGTTGTATCGTTGCAAATTCGTGCTACGATACACCGAATGCTACGATGCAATACCTATTTGCACCAAAGAGTGAAAACCCTTATTATCTATTCTGTATACACTATACAGTATAATATACAGGGTGATTCCGTTACGGTGTCCGACCGGGAAACTACGGATAGGTCTCGGCGAGGGGAACAAAAAATCGTATTGGTGGGGGGGGGGGTCAATCTCAACGGTTTCGGAGTTAGAAGGGGTTTAAGATTTTTGGTACTTTTTTCATATTTTACCCTATAACTTTTCACAAGGGCACGCTAGGCTCACCAACTCTTTTACATAATTGTGAAGGACTCCTGTGCCTTTTCATCAACATCTTACCTGCTGCTATGTATCTGACCATTCAGAAGTTATAAGGCCTCAAATCCATAATTTTGTCATTTTTTCACAGATTTTTGGACTTTAACCCTGCTTTACTCAAAAAAGGCTTAAATTAACCCTCATTTTTTATTGCAGAAAATGAAGGCTCAATTAATTCTATATCGATTTGCTATCTTCATTTTTTTCAAAAAATGCATAGTTTTCAAGATATTTGCACTTGAAAACTAGCATTCCAAGCACCTATTTTCAATTTACACTGTAATAAAAGCACGTGTCCAATAATATAATGAATTTCAGACTAATATTATCAGATTTTTTAAGAGGTCTTCCTCAATATCTCAAAAATTATCCATTTTTCGAAAAAAATGAAGATAGTAAATCGATATAGAATTAATTGAGCCTTCATTTTCTGCAATAAAAAATGAGGGTTAATTTAAGCTTTTTTTGAGTAAAGCAGGGTTAAAGTCCAAAAATCTGTGAAAAAATGACAAAATTATGGATTTGAGGCCTTATAACTTCTGAATGGTCAGATACACAGCAGCAGGTAAGTTGTTGATGGAAAGGCAAAGGAGTCCTTCACAATTATGTTAAAGAGTTGGTGAGCCTAGCGTGCCCTTGTGAAAAGTTATAGGGTAAAATATGAAAAAAGTACCAAAAATCTTTAACCCCTTCTAACTCCGAAACCGTTGAGATTGCCCTCCCCCCCCCACCAATACGATTTTTTGTTCCCCTCGCCGAGACCTATCCGTAGTTTCCCGGTCGGACACCGTAACGGAATTACCCTGTATGTATATCTAAATATGTCATATTATTTAATGATCATTATTTTAACGGACAAAAGTAGTATACCTATATAGTTTTTGAATGAATTGACTCATAATTTATATATGCGCTTACACATATTGTTTCTGTACGTTTTTCGTTTTTGCGATCTGTATTTTTTTTTCTGTATACGCAATTTCCATATTGGCTCTAAACATCCACGTTATTATTATTGTATATGTTTATACACTCAACAACTCATACTGTTGATTTCGATTCATACAAAAATTATTCTTTCTATCAGAGCCTCCTTGGCTGGCCATCTGCAGGGAGAAAAATATTTTTTTTCAAGAAATTTTCATTTTGGTCTGTCTATATGGTATTTATATGGTTTTTGGAAATGCTCATCTCAACTGAGAACTGAGAATTATCAGATCACAGCGACCAAAGAATAGCAGCTATTATATTATTTGTTACTATAGGTAATCTACATCAATGATTATAGATTTACACAATAGATATTTCGCGTAGTACATTTGTATTTTCACTCTATTTCATTAAAGGCTCCTAAACGAAACCTTCTTGTCTGTCCTATCTGGCGAGCAAAAATAGAACTAACGTTTTGAAATTCAAACTTAAAAAAAATGATCGAGTGATTTTTTTTATTATCCATTCGCTCATGCTCTTGTTATTTTTTTTTTGTGTATAACCAAATCAAACCAGTTTCCAGTATAACTTTGTGTATACCTATATTTATATAATATATACAATGTATATACATATGTACATATTTTTGCATGTACACAAATGCGTGTTTACCGTCTGTGCACATTTCATTTAATATTTGTTTTTTTTTCTTCTTTTTTTAAAATTTGTTTCATCGGTTGTATAATATTTTTTATTTTTTCATCCATAGAATATCAATATGTATGTACATACATTATGAATGTAAATATATTGTATTGTATAGGAATATGAATTAGAATTTGTTTTCTGATTATTGAATGCATGATAATATGAAAAATTTATCCAATTATTTTTATTTTTTTATAGTTTTTGAAGCTATGAGAAATTTTATTGAAATCCAGAATCCAGATCCCGCTTTTTTTTGTTTTTATTTTATGTAACTACATACAGGGTGTTTCACAGTTCGTGTGCCAAACTGAAATGGATGGTAGATCTTGGTGAGAAATGAAAAAAATCGAAGGGGGGGGGGGGGGGGGGGGGGGGTTCTATTCTCAATGGTTACCGAGATATTCAAGGTCAAACAAATTTTTTTTCGACGAGTAACCAGTTCCACTTTTTGCAACATATTTCAGCGCTCGTGCAATATAGGGAGCTAAATGAAAATTATTTCTATAGGGAACCTTCAGACCTTTCAGAAAATGTCTTTTATAAAGTTTTAGATTAATACTTGAGAAGTTATTGTAGCTCAAAGTCAAAAACTTTTGAAAAAAAATCGTCATTTTTATGTTCAAGGTCAAATATCTCGAAAATTTTCCTTATTATTTTTTTTAGTTTTTTAACTTAAACAAAAGCCCTTATTACTTATTTACCCATATTTATATTTGAAAATGTTACACAATGTGAGGTAGTTAGATATGTTGGACTCTACAAATTTTGATCAATTAGGTGTACCTATAAAATTTTATTAAAACCTTGCAGCCGGGAGATGATCACAGTCATTATTAGAAAATTAGACAATCGCTAATGCTTGCAAAGTGTTAATATTATAATGTACGTGCATTATAATATACAGTAGCGATCATGAAAGTCGCCTAACTAATGATTTCTAAAAACTTTTCGCGATACTATCTTTAAATTTTGGTGGGGATGGATGATGGTTTGTTTTTTAACTAAATATATGTTTTTTAAGGTATTTTCTATAAGAAAAGAAAAACGCTTGCGTTTGCGAAATGCGTTTTTTCCGCTACTGTATAAACTACAATCTGCATATACAAAAATACATACTTGTACATTTAAATTATGTATTTTTATTTAAAAATGTTACATTTATATTGAAATTCAACCGACCATGAACAATGCTTCCGTATCAGTACCGTCAGAAGGAAAAATATATCAAGTAAAAATACAAAAATTAATGTACTTTCACAAAAGTAGAAAGCTCATTAAATACTCACCTACCTATATTTCAATATAAATGTAACATTTTTAAATAAAAATACATAATTTAAATTTTAGGTTTATTTTGCAACCCATTTGGGTATTTTTAAATTGCAAATTTAGACCCTTCAGAAAGTTTATTTTGCTCTTGGTTGGAATTATTATTTAAATACTTTATCCGTGGTATAAGGAAAAGGCAAAAATTTTCCTTAAGGGGGCTCGTTACTGGGTATTCTCCCTATGTCATATTTTTACACTAAAATACATATATATCTATTGCAAAAAAAACAACTTTTGATGAAAAGAATTTTAAAAATTCTCATATGTATGTATAGGTACATATTTTAAAACTGATCTTTACAAAGGTATGCTGGAAAAATTGGCTAAATGCATAATTGGGTTCACAATAAAAGAAAAATAACTTGCTTTTGAACTCAAGGACTGGAAAATCAGTTTAAAAGTCCGAAATATAATAGTGCAAAACTGACAAATTACATATCTTTCCACAAAAAATATGAAATAACTTTTTTTCAAAATTATATGCGAATTTTCAATGAAAATAGAAAATTATAAAATGCATTTATACCTGCAAGTTTAAAAAGAAAGACAAAATTTGGTTAAAACTGGATTTCAATATAACAACAACAAAAATAAGAAAAACGAAAAAAATTTCAAATTTCTTCAAGTCAATAATAATAATATGGTTTTAAAAATTTTTACTTATAATTTGAAAACAACGCAAAGTATGGCTCGAATGTGTGTATGTTAGAATTATGTATGTATATAGCTATAGCTATATATATAGCGAGAATACCAACAATTCATATTTAATGTTACTTGTTGTTTTTAATTTTAATATAGGTATAGTAAAAAAATTCAAACTAAGCAACATTTGTGTAAAGAATTTATTCCTACTTTACCGCACTCTACTTGTGCGTCTGTTCTAAACTTTCTCGATTCTACTGCCTTTTGTTCATGATTAAAATGTTGATACGATGAGTAAAATTGTTGATAATTGCTACTGAATATCATTATAAACATGACTATTAGAAACAAATGTATAAGCAACATGTTGTGGGGTGTGATATCACGCCCCAGATCAAAAATTTTGAGTGCCATGAGGATATATGAACGTTGGGCATCTTCTACTTATACAACTTTGGTATTACGTAACTCAATCGATCGAACAAACGTCATTATCGTGAATTATTGTGTATATTTTCTTTGAACAATTTTTCAGCTGTTAAAATATAAGATACATACATATTTGAATAATTGTTTTAAGTTACTAATAACATTTTTTTAAAGTCGGGTTTAACAAAAGTCGAATTTAAAAACTGAGTATGCTATTTTACAAAATATGTTGAAGATTTTATTTTTACAAGTATGTATTCGTGTACAGAACTTCAATGCATACTCAGTTCTTAAGGCAGGTATTTTAATGTTTTAGAACAGTTTTTGGGATTTCTGTGAGAAAAATTAATTTATGTCAAAATTTCCATGATATGTATTCACAAGCTCTTCTAATTGTTTCTTATTACCTGTATTTTTCCTATTAAAATAATAAATAATGTATGTAGTAATTAATAAAACATTTAATTAGTATTATTATTACAATTAAAACATTGAAAGTTACATTTTCTTTGAAATATCCTTTTTTTTTCATATTTTTCGTATTACAAATTGCGTTTCGTCAGTAAAAAAGTAATCGAAACAGCTGTTCGATTTAATCAAACAAAAAGAAAAAAATCGAAAATAATACCAAAATATGAAATCGAATGCTGTTCGATCATTTCACGAAAATCATAAGCACCAATATTAATATCTGGAAGTTTTTACATCTGACATAGGTCGACGTAAAATTTTTTTTCATATATCCTATCCAAACCAGCTTTATTCATAATTTTATGGTCGAAAGTGGTCAGTTTACTTGGAATTGCACATTCGCATAAGTCGGAATTTTATTAGTCAATTTTTTTTTTTAAATTAAATTTTATAAATATTAAGCTAATTCGAAATTAATGTCCAAAATACTCGTATATAATTATATATACGCAGAATTCCGCGTGGAATATAGAACACAATTTTCGATTTCGCTTTCCACTTCCACTTTTTGCGGAATCTAGTCTGCTTAAGGTGTTACAAAATTTAAACATAGAGATTTCCAAGCTACAAGCAAAAAATCACGTGGGAACGGGGTGGGTTAATCTCAACAGTTTCCGGAGTACGGGGGGTTGAAGATTTTTACGACTTTTATGTAACACCCTGTATTTTTGTTGTCGTTTATTGTAGTAGATCAATAATACGCATATCTCACAAAAGGAAACTATTTGCCTTTTCAATTAACATAAGATGCATTTCTTCGGCCTCTTCACTACAGAAGTTATTAGCGATCAAAGTAGAAAATTTACAATTTTTTACCTCAAATTTAAAAAAAAACCCAGTGATTTCTCGAAAAAATCCATCAACATATAATTTTTTTAAAAGAAATGAAAAGCACTATTCTTTCTCTACAAATTATTTCTCTTCCTTCCTTGGTTGAGAAAGTTCAGCCGTGGAATGTTTATCTGTTTATTTGGTCATTGAAAACCACGTTTTCGTTTGACTTTCAATGAATTTTGCACCTTAAACCGGACACCCTGCATAGAGGTATGAAGTATTTCTTATATTTAATGTTTCGACGATGCAGCACTGCATTTTACTCGGCTAAACGAAATAAAAACAATTATATTGATGAGATTAAAAATATTTAACTAATTTTCTATGAAATATGGGTGTTGCATTGCTTGCTCGGCACTTATTCTCAAATTCGGTCGACAAACTAAAAGTTTTTGTAGAAGATCTCGTCCTTTAGAATTTAGTCTAGGTACAATTTGAATCCACGATGATATTGCAGGAAATGCTAAAGTAAGCAAATCAATTAGTCTACTTAAAATTTATCTTTTTTTTTTTTTTAAAGCTTACATGGTAATGCGACATAATCCGATAAGTGTGTTACACCAGGCCATGTTTCTTCAGTCGGTGTACCCAAAACTCGAAAAATTCTCATAAGTTGATCAAGTACATCAGATCCAGGAAATAATGGTCTTCCTGCATCAGCTAATTCAGCAAATATACAACCAGCTGACCACATATCAATACTTGTTGTATATAATTTTGCTCCAAATAAAACATCTGGTGGACGATACCATAATGTTACAACTTCGGCTGAATAACATTTTACTGGAATACCAAATGCTCTAGCTAAACCTATAATAAATATTATAATGAATATTTATACATAATTGAAATTTAAAAATTTTTAAATATCAATTATTTACCAAAATCTGCTAATTTTAATTCGCCATTTTTATTAATTAATAAATTCTGTGGTTTTAAATCCCTATGAAGTACATTGTGACTATGACAAAATGCAAGTCCTCTTAATAATTGATACATAAAACTTTTACATACGTCCATATCAATTTCACCATTTAAACTATCAAAATACTTTTTTAAATCTTGATCACAATGTTCAAAGACTAAAGTTAGTTTTTTATCAGAATGTAAAACATCATATAGGCGAACAATATTTTTATGTTTTAATTCCTGCAATAGAAAATGTATGAGTTAGTTTTCATACTATCATGTAAGCTTAACAAGTATTTGTAAACTCAATCTTTCCTCTTTATTTGAACATAAAGTTATCTTAAGTTGCTTAAGTTATTCATTCATTATATTTTATATGACAAAAAAATCAGTTTAAAATATGTATAAAAAAAAAGGAAGATTGAAAAGTTTGAGTTTACTCAAATTAATTAAAAAACTATATTATTTTTCCAGTACTTTTAACAGACAAATTTCACGTAATGCTGAGCTAGGCACACCTTCATCATCTTCATCTAATCTAACCCTCTTTAGAGCTACAATTTCCATGGTATCGCGATTACGTCCTTTGAAAACAGTTCCATAGGTTCCCTCGCCAATTTTCTCAAGTTTCTCATATTTTTGCATTATTTCAAAATTTCCTTTTTGGCTGTTTTATTTTTAGACGAATGAAGGATACTTACACAAACGCCACAAAATTTGGTTTGTAAATAAATAGTAAATACAATCGAGTCCTTTTAATCTTACCTCACATAGTTACACACATTGAACACCTAAATAATGCATATTTTAAGCAAAAATATATAACACGATTATTACTATATTTATTTTATTCAATTGAAGATGATTTTTACTAAATTAATCCTTTAATAAACAAAAATGCTGAATATATATTCACATATATAAGATAGCAAGATAATAGGTTTAAGTATTCTTAATTCTAATTCTGTCAATTAACAGAACAGCTTACAGCCATGGTAAATAGAATAGGAAGGTATGCTGAAAAGCAATATGGCGGAGATTTTTTTTCGTTTTTTAGTGACATTACAATAAGTTGATGACGTAGCTGCGACGTAAAAGTTATTTTTTACATTTTTTTTTTATATGTAGTTTGCATAGTGGCTAGTGATAAAATTGTATTATCTTATAAATAAAATGAATTTAAATATATTTAAAAACTATAATTGACTATATATTATTGAAAAAAAAAAAAATCTATTAAAATGGTTAAATGTGTGGTGATGTCCTGTAAAAATTATACAGGAAAAACAAAAGAAAAAGTTAAATTTTTCAGATTTCCATCTGAAAAAAATATGTTTGAGAAGTGGATTCGGGCCTGTGGTGTGAAACCAGTAAAATGTTTTAAGTATATTAAAAATAATTGGGCCGTGTGTTCAAATCATTTTGTGGAGGAAGATTATTTATTAAAAGACAGACTGCTAAATACACCTCTGCAAAAACGAACTCCTTAAAACCTTTTAAACTCCTTAAGGGTTCATGTTTTTTTTATAAATCTTCAAACTGTTATACATACTTATGATAGTTATTTTTTCTAATCAGTTCCTTTTTTTCTACAGCAATCGGAAATGAACTTCATGTGGTGCACAATAGCTATTTGAATACATCATCATCAGACTCCCCAAAGAATGAGCCGAATGAAGTTCAACGTGAAAAATTACATTGTAAATTCAAAGAAAAAATCCATGGTCTAGAATATGAAACAGATCATAATGTTCTTTTAACGTATGGAGCAAAAAAATTTTCTTTGATCTTTCATAATTGTGTGAGTAGAGTAGTAAAATATTTTGATTTAAAATCTTAGGAAAATTGTCTTTTTGGCTCTTTTTTTTAGAAATATGAAGGAAAAAATATCAACGAAGAATTAAAACTACTTTCCTGTTCGAAAATTACGGATTGGATTAGTAATGGGCTGTTTTTAAATAAAAATACAAACCCAGAAATTGTAAAATATATAGGTATATATATAATATTTTAGGTAGCAAAAAATGTATACTTTCGATATTTCACAGAAATGATGAGAAAAATATTTGTATAAATTTTATACAATTAATTAATTGAAAGCAATCTGAACAGAAAATGAAAAAAATTTGAAGAATTGCAAACTAAAAATGTATACATATATAATTATTGTGAATTTGCAATAGCATATACAACAGTTTTTATTTCTAAAAATTCAAAAAGTCGTCGCAGTACGTCATCTGTAACTGATATTTTTTATTTTAGGTTAAAACCTTCTTTTCAGCATACCTTCCTATTCTATTTACCATGCTTACAGCTATCTACGAATATGTCTAAAATGTAGCTGTGTTTTATTCATTTATTGGCAATGATGCCAACTGTCCTCAACAAGAAGTCGTTAGATGGCCAGTACCAGACTTGTCTTCTTTCAGCTTCAATAACCGGTTTTTTAGTTGACAGAAGGCGAGTTGTAATACATTTTATCCAAAAGTGGGGATAAAAAACCGGTTGTTGAAACTAAAAGAAGACAGAAGACAAGTCTGGTACTGGCCGATGAGTGTTACAATAATAAATTTGAGTCAAAAGCTACCGGCGGAGTAGGACCCAAAAACAGCTGCGTTCCATTTTGGTATTTTTATTTACTCCGGAGTAGTTGAGAGTACTTCATCACCAGTAATAAATGGAACGGTCAATTCAATTCAAGAGTAATTCTTAACCTTCAAATCTGTGTAAATTTTTCTCTTCTTTGTTATAAAAATGGATTTTGAGTTTAGTAAAAATGTACATACATACATGTACATACGTATGCATTTGTTGAGGTAAGAAAATCAAAAAAGCCATTTTTTCATAATTGTTGCTTGTTTTATTTTACTTCAACAATTTTATAAATAATCTTCAATAAATTTTGTATCGTATTTTAGCATTATTTAATTTAATTAAGTATGTATAATGTATAATGCATACTATCAAGATCAAATATGTTATTGTTAAATATTTGTTCTCTCGGCTGTGTATTTCGAGGTGAATCATCATGATCACCGTATTCGCTACTTTCTTTTAGTTTGATCAACATTAAAAATAAAAAAAAATATTATCCTCCTTAATTTAAAATCCATAAAATTTATTTGACTCACGTTCTCACTGTTTATTTTAGGTTCTTGACAAAAAACGAGATTTATTTGATAAATTTATCTTCTATTTGTATTTAATGTAAAAAAATTTAAAAAAAACAAAGTACATAACCCTAAAAAGTCAAATCCATCTTTTGGAAGTTTTAAAAATTAAAAATACTCTGGTGGTAAAAATCGACATAACTACTCCTGAGTAGGATAATCAACTGCACCAAAGTATGAGATGGTGCAGTTGGGATGACTTGGGAGCAGTGTTGTGACCAACATCAGGTTTAAATAGTAGTATATCTAAGAAATGAATAGTAGTAGATTTTGGCAAAAAGTAGTAGAAATGAAAAACGTTTATTATTCACATGTATGTACATATAAATGTAATAATTTTTTATAAAAGTTGAAAATAACAATAACAAAAATGTCTTTAAAACAAAATAAAACTTTTTTCAAAATATTTAAAGAATTGTAACTTAAAAAATTAAACAAAAACGAAAAAAAACTAAGCCTTTCAATATGTGACTTCCATTATTAAAAGTGTAGCGATTAATAAATTTTAGAAGCTCTGTGGACGGCTCGAAAACATCTTCATCATTTTTATTATTTCCTTAATAGAATGTTTTTAATAGTATCAATTTTCAATTGGTATCTTTTACAGTCTTTTATAATTTCAAGTCAGAAAATTTTTTTTCTGCAGTAGCACGACTATGTGGGAAACAACACAAATGACTTAATGTTATTACATTTATTAATCTCATTTCATTATTATTTATATTAGATACATTGTCATTGGTTGTTAAATTCACTCGGCTTGGTAAAGTAAGTCACTCAGAAAATCGAAAATTAAGTGCCAGCCAGCCAGCTGTAAACCATCTAGAAATAAAATCGAGATTTAAGATTCGAAATGGAAATAGTAGTAGATATCAATACCAGCGAAGTAGGTACTTTTTTTTTGTCGAATCGAAGTAGATCTACTACTTTCGAAGTAGAAGCCACAACACTGCAAGCAGTAGTAGAACAAACTACTCCGGAGTAGATAAATTAACGAAAATGGAACGCAGCTAATGTCACTAAATTACAGTAGTTATACTATTTTTATTTTTGGATGTCAGTACAGGCAAGATAGGCATACTTTTCTATATTCTTTCACAAATTGTTTGAATAAATCTGTCTCGTGTGTGGGGTGATCAGATCTCATTTTCAATCGAGGGAAATCTTTTAAATTGAATATTACCAAGGCAAAAAACTCATCGGGTACTGCCTCCATAAGCACAATACTGACTTCCAAAAATAAAAATACTATAAGTAAACACAAATGTCTCTAAAAATCTCACTCTTGCCTCTTGCAAATGAATAAAAATGTAACTATAGTATTTTTATATAGAATATAGAAAAGTATGCCTATCTTGCCTGTACTGACATCCAAAAATAAAAATAGTATACATACTTTAATTTACCCAAAAAACATTGAATTGATTGATATTTATTGAATATAATTTTTGATTTATCAATTCAATTTAAAAAAATATGTACAAAGATATTTTAGACAAAAAAAAATTGTTTGCTCACTTACCGAAATTGATAATCATCTACACAGGGTGTTTTTTTTTCTACGTACCAAGAGTGGTACCACGATATTCCCTGGACTATTTATGAAAAACATTGTACTAGTGAAATTTTCTATCGTGTCTATTTTCGCCGCTAGAGGGCGTTCAAAATTATGAGTTTTATGCAAGACCTTTCAACACAAAATTGCCTGTAACCTGTTGCACCCCATGTATCGAAATTTGTCTATTTATTATGAATGCTTGTTTAGTACTAATATCAATTTCTGTAAAACTGAAAAAGCCAGTTTATATTTCTAACATTAAGTATGATCAGAATTGTTTTATTCTGATGTTTTTATTTTTAAATTAATTAAGGCACATAAACCTTAACCTTTATGTTGGTATTGCAAACGGCACTTGTTACCGCTACAATAGAATGTTCAAAAATTAAGTCAATTAAAACAGTGCTCTAAGCAGACTCACTTAGAGATAACAACGAAGAAAAGTCTTAATTCACTGTTTGACAATAATTAAATTTTATTCATAAAATAGTTCCTTATATATACAATTAAATCTAATAATTAATACAAATTTAAAGGTGGGAGAAAACCTAATTCTATTAGAATATTTTCACTGCACATAAAACATAAATGCTTACATTGTAAAAATCACACATATTATTCTTATATGAAATTCTTTAATGTGACAAACAAGATATCAGATTACGTCTGATGAATTGTCTATCTTGAATAAAGAATGTGCATATTCAGCAAAATGCATAAGTAAAATTTATTTTATGAACAATGTATACTTATTATAAGAAAATAAAATTGTTTTTATTTATTATAATAATGATTTAAATGCAATTCTATGATCTATATATTAAAACTATGAATTTAAACAGTAATTATGATTTACATGTAATTCTATTATATGCATATTAAAAATTATGAATTCAAACATCCTCCCGGGCGTTGAATGTATTGCGTTCAACTGTTGTCATTTGAATACCTTGACGATTTCTGGTGTCTCGGATTCTTGCCCTTTATTGGTTGTTTCTACGGATTTTGTCAAGTGATCAGATGTTAATGGTGTGTTGCAGTTTTTTCTTTTGGCTGTCCAAACGAGGTATATTAAAATACAAATCACTATCAGAAAAATTACGTAGCCAAGTATGTAATGATGAATTTGATGCAACGGCATGTTGTTGGGAAGTTGTGTTTTTACCGATGATAGTTCTTGCCGAATTGTTTGTAGTTCTTGCAGATGAGGAAAGTAAGAGTTTGTGTATTTTAATGGTGATTCCATGTTTTGCGCCACGATTATATTTGAGATGTTTGTAGACGGAATATATGGCCTTCTGTTGATTGTTGAATATATATGATGACCCTGTATGGTTATTGCTGGTTGTTTTATAATACAGTCACCATTTGTTTTTAAGATGCCTTCATCATGAATGTTAAATTGAAACGACTTATCCCCGCATACTACATTTATTGTAACAGGCTCGCCGACTGAAAAGAGCCATTGATTCGAATTTTGTAGCTGTGCCCAATATGGCTCGTTATCCATTGTGACGATAGAACAGGCTAGCTTTGTTGTTATATTGTTTAGTAGATTGATTTCGCATGCACTTACTGCTGATCCCCTTCTGTATAGCGGACGTCGTTGTGGACATATATGTTTGTCAATATCGATGCTTGTACATTGTTGTAAATCTTGATCGGTCATAGGTTGATACTGGTCACGATGTAAATTTACAATGAGGAATGGGAATGATGGTTTAATGGCAGCAAATGTTTGGTTTATTCTCACTGGAACCGGAATAAGTCTGAATAATTCAAAATCTTCTATAGATAACAGCGGTAGCTTCAATTTGAAGATAATATGGCTGGTAGTAACTCTACCTTCGATAGATATAATATTATAAAATTTGAGAACGTCACTTATTTCCATGGGTAACTTCAAAGATGTAGGTAGGTTACCCTTAATAATAAGCAGTTCCTTTTCAAGTTGTTTGGGAGAAATTAACATTGTATTAATTTTACCTTGATGTGAATCAATGAGAATGTCTAGAATATTGTCTTGTATGCGCTGATAATTTGATATAGCAAGCATTGTTTGAATTGTGATAAAGGTGAATGCTTGTGCTGCTCTATTTTCATATAAATCAGCTTCAAGACCTTTGAGTTGAAGTATTGTTTTGTTAAGGAATTCTTCTATATGGTGAAATTCATGTTGCACGGACTGATGTTCTTTTTGTATAATGTTTATGGTTGCATCAAGAAAGGACGTTTGATTGTGTACCAGAGTTGAAATATGCTCTTCATTTTGCTGAATTTTCGTGATGGTTGATGACATTTCTTTCGCGTATTCAGAGTCCAATACGCCGAACAGAGCATTAGCGACGTTGCCTACAATATTTAAAGCTCCTCGCCTGGATCTGTGTGCATGATTCGATCTCAATAAGTCATTATTATAATGAAGCTGTTCTATTATAAGTTTAATTTGGTCGGAAATTCTAGAGCAATGTTTGGAATTATGCATAAGTAAACACGCTTGTTGAAGTATATGAGTGCAGTTCTGAAGTTTTTCCAAGTCCATCCAGTATCCCTTTAAGTCCTGATATGCAATCAAATTCCATTCACTAGTGATAATGTTTGTGCTTCCTAAGTTTTCAAAATATATGCCTGTGTTTGGCTTAAAATATGATATATCTATTTGATCCTGATGTGCATGTGTAATCGGTAATGATAAACATGTGAGTAACAAGGTAACCATAGCCGCTCCCATGGATAAGCGTGATTTTTTTCTTGGCGTTGATGTTATGTTATTTGATGTGCTAGGACTTGTTTGACTTGAGCTTTGTTCAGCGTTTTTGTCAGTATCTTTGTTGTCTTGCGGTCCATGTTGTATTGCTGTAGAATTATCTGAAAATGGCGTATTATATTCAGCTTCTGTTGGTAGTGGGGCCAATCTGTGTATTGGACGACGTATTATGTTTGTAGATGTTTGAATTTCGGCTACCCTAGCAAGACCATCTTGTCCACTGATGATTTTGACAATTCGCCCTAATGGCCACTTCATTGGTGGTAAATTATCATCTTTGATTATCACTATGGTTCCAGGGTTGACGTTTTGACACTTTTCTTTCCATTTATAACGTTGTTGTAATTGATTCAAATATTCGTGCGACCACCTACGCCAGAATTCGTTTTTCAAGTGGCTAACTAATTTCCAGCGTGTTGGAAGGTTCACATTTAATGGCTGAGCATGTGGATCTACATTTGCTGTAAGAGGTTCTCCGATAAGCAAATGTGCTGGTGTGAGTGCTGTTACCTCGTTTGGATTTGTTGACATTGATGTGATCGGTCTGGAATTCATGATGGCCTCTATTTCCACAACCACTGTTTCTAATTCTTCATAAGTGAGGGAGGCGGAGGCTACAGTACGCTGCAAGAAATGTTTTGCTGACTTAACAGCAGCTTCCCATAATCCTCCAAAATGTGGTGCTCGAGGGGGGATAAATTTAAATTCTGTGCCCTTTGGGAAGCATTCAGCCATGATCTTTTCTCGTGTTCCCTTATCTTGAATCATCTGTTGAACTTCTTGCAATTGATTCTTAGCACCTACAAAATTGGTTGCATTATCGCAATAAATAGTTTTGCAGTGCCCGCGTCTTGCTACAAAACGTTTTAATGCGCCCAAAAATGTGTTAGCGGATAGATCACTGACCAACTCCAGATGGACTGCCTTAGTCGCAAAGCAACAAAATACTGCTATGTAGGCTTTTTGAGGGCGTTTTCCTCTAACCTTGAAATGGATCCATACTGGACCACAAAAATCCACTCCCGAGTTAACAAATGGTCGAGCTGGTTGTACTCGATCAGCTGGCAAATTTCCCATTAACTGTGACAGCATTTTAGGTTTAGCTCTAGAACATGTAACGCAATGATTTACCACTGAGCGTACGAGAATTTTTCCTTTTAGGGGCCAAAATTTTTGACGAGTGATGGCCAATAATGCTTGAGGGCCGGCATGAAGATTTTCGTGGTGGAGATCCCTGATAAGTGCTTTGGTATATGGATGTGTATAAGGCAATAAAATGGGGTGTTTTGCATCATAACTTAAGCTTGATGCTTCCAAACGACCTCCGACCCGTATAATGCCATTTTCATCGATAAAGGGAGTTAAAGTGCTTATGGAACTATTTTTCGAGACTTCTCCATATTTGTGTAGATGCACAAAATCGTCCTTGAATTCTAGCTGTTGCATTACCTTTATGATGTGATATAAAGCCTTCTCTAATTCTAGTGCATTTGGATAAATGTCAGAGTTGCCAGATGTTTGTTTTCGTAGATTGTTTATGAAATGGACCACATATGCAAGAACACGTTGAAGACGGCGAAATGAGTTGTTGAAATTAATATTGTCTAAAAGGTTTGTAGAACCAGTCTGCCTTGAACTTAACATAGCACATTTCTTCTTTCTTTGTTCTAAAGAAGTATTCAACTCTTTAGGTAGTGTTGGCCATATTGTCTCATCACCGTGCAGAAACGTAGGTCCATAAAACCAACAGTTATTGTTGACTAAGTTTTCTGAAGTTGCACCTCTAGAAAGAATGTCAGCTGGATTCTGTTCGGACCTGACGTGTCTCCACTGTTGCGGTGTCGTGAGTTGTTGAATTGTTGATATGCGGTTGGCTACAAAAGTGTGAAAATTTGCTGAATTTGAATTAATCCATCCCAATACTACTGTAGAATCTGTCCATAAAATACTTTCACAATTTAGAGATAAATCTTTTTTGAGACGTTGATATAATTCGGCTGCTAATTTTGCTGCGCACAGCTCAAGCCTTGGGAGGGTAATTTGTTTAATAGGAGCGACCCTTGATTTGGCACATAACAAGCGAACGGCTATAATGTTATCCTGCCTGACAGTTCTGATGTATGCCGCAGCACCATAGGCTTGTTCAGATGCGTCAGAAAATATATGAATTTGTGTTAATTTTGGAATTTGATTAGCGAAAACATGCCTGGGAATTTTGATGTCGTGAAGTATTGATAAACTTTCTTGAAATTTCATCCATGTTGTATGGTGATTCTGAGGAAGTGCGGCGTCCCAGTCCAACTTTAGCTTCCATAATGTTTGCAGAAACAGTTTGGCAAAAACTACTACAGGTGCTACTAGTCCCAATGGGTCAAAAATCTGTGCAATATCTGATGCTGCTGTTCTTTTGGTAATTTTGTTTTGCTTCTTTATTGGACATTTAATGGCAAAAGAATCTGTTTTTGGTAGCCAAGTAAGGCCCATGGTCTTGATTTTTTCTTCATTTTGACTGTTGAAGTCTAATTGAACTTCCTGATCGGCTGATGGAATAGACTGCAAAAGTCGAGAATTGTTAGCACACCACTTACGAAGGTTGAAGCCAGCGGACTGTAAAATGGTTTTCAATTGATACTGCATTTCTAAAGCGGTTTTTATATTATCGGCTCCAGTCAATACATCATCGACGTAAAAATTTCGTTTGAGAATGTCGGCGCCTAGAGGGAAGTTGCTCATTTGTTCATCGGCTAAACGTTTCAAACATTTAATAGCCAAATAAGGTGCACTAGTTGTTCCGTATGTAACAGTGGTCAGTTGATAACACTTGAGAGGTTCATTGAAGTTATTTCGCCACCAAATTAACTGAAATTTGCGATCCTCGGGATGCACTTGGACTTGCCTGTACATCTTTTCTATATCGGCAGTGAACACGTATAGTGGAAGTCGAAAACGCAACAATATGGTAAACACATCATCTTGTATCGTGGGCCCTTTAGAAAGAATATCGTTTAGAGAGACATTGGTTGACGTTTTTGCTGAGGCATCAAATACGACGCGAAGTTTCGTAGTTGAGCTATCCGGTTTTATCACGCAGTGATGTGGAAGAAAATAATATGGCTCTTGAATGTTATCGCTACAAAACTCCACCATATGTCCGAGCGTTAAATATTCTTGCATAAAGTTGACATATTGTGCCTTGAGTTCATTGTCTTTTGCTAGTTTTCGTTCTAATGATTTAAATCGTTGTAGTGCAATGTCTTTTGAGTTACCTAGAGAATTTGGGTTGGCAAGGAAAGGTAGTCGCACAACAAATCGACCGTCTGTATTTTTACAAGTAGTTTCTTCAAAATATCGCTCGCAACGCACCTCTGCTGCAGTGAAGTTGGAAGATTGGTTATTCGTTTCTTCTAGTTGCCAGAATTTTTCAATGTGATCATTCAGTGTTTCGTCCACACCGCTTATTCCACAAACAGCCGATGACTGGGTGTCCTTAATTTGTGATATTTTACCAGAGATTGTCCAGCCAAATAAAGTATTTTGAAGTATCGGTAGATCCTCAGCCATTTTAATTTGCCCTACTGATAAAATAGAAAAAAATACTTCTGCCCCTATGAGTAGATCTATTGACCCTGGTTGATAAAAATTCATGTCTGCCAGAACGATGTTGTTTGGAATTGGCCAAGTGCTTATGTCTAAATGTTGTTGTGGCTGTGGTGAGACAATTTTTGGTAAAACGTGTGCTTCAACTCTAGTGGAAAAGCCACTTGTTCGAGATGAGACTTCTATGTTCACTCTAAATTGTGCATTTTGTTTATGCTGTCCTATGCCTTCGATCTGTAACGTATCAGGTTTTCCCTTTAGACCTAGCCTTCGAAGTAATTTTGCGGTTACAAAATTTATTTGCGAGCCAGAGTCTAAAATGGCCCTGCAGGGTATTCTTGAACCCCATTTGTCTGTTACATCCACTACAACGGTCCCAAGTAGAACGGTATATTTTGTATTAACGAGTTGATGGTGTGAAGTTAGTGATGTGCTATGATTGTTGCTATCAGTTGGCTTCGGTTGGTTCGTTGACGTTGTAGCTGGTTGTGATAAATTCGAAGATTGATTTTTGACAGCAGCTTCTAAATGGAGAAGCGTATTGTGTTTGCCCTTGCATTTTGTGCAGCTCCTGGACGGACAATTTGCTGTGCGGTGACCAGGTTTGAGACAGTTTACACAATGTTTAAATTTTTGTACTAAATTTAAGCGAGATTTTGGCTGTAATTTTAAGAACTTTTGACATGAGAACAATGGATGATTTTCATGACAGGATATGCAGTTGAGTGTTGATGCAGTAGTTGAAGCTAAGGCTTTCGATGTACCTTTGCTTCTGTTGTGAAGTTCTTCTGAGTTGAATTTAAAGGATTTATTTCCTAAGGCTTCTAAAGATTGAAACCTTGTTCGTAAGAAAGCCATGAAATCCTTTAATGAGGGTATGTCTCTTGGGTTTTTGAGTGATTGTTCCCAAAGAACATGAGTTGATCGATCTAATCGTTTGATCAAAATGTGTAAGATCAACGGATCCCATGTTTCAGTGTTAATGCCTAAGTTCTGCAGACTCAGGAGACATTCCTGCGTTGTGTCGTGCAGACTTTTAGTCATTATTGCATTTTCATTATGTATTACTGGTTGAGTCAGTAATTTATTTAATAATGCAGTGCTTAATAAACGGCTGTTTTCATAACGTTCATTGATGATAGACCATGCTGTATTGTAATTAACATCTGAGATTGTGAAGTGGCGAATTAATTTCTCCGCTTCACCGGTAAGACTTGTTTTCAGATACCACATTTTTTGACATTGTGGAATTTGTTGGTTGTGTACTAATTGTGAAAATAAGTCGCGAAATTGCCTCCACTCTAGGTAATCACCGTCAAATTTGGGTACCTCTATTTTGGGAAGTTTCATCATTTGCTTCGTTGTAGTTGATGTTGGTGGTTGTTGCGGGGTGAAAGATGTTGATGATTTTTCATATAATTTTATAAGACCATTTTGGATTTTCTCTTCATTACGATAAAATTCTTCTATGTTATACACTGTGAGATCTGAATTCTCAAGTAAATCCCAGATTTTTTGATGAAGTTTTTGCGCTATATCCCAATGTTGTTCAAGTGACTTAATTTTAATTGAATAAAATTGCTCTGAATGAAGTGTATTATCACTTAACAAAGTTTGTAATGTAGCTAATATATTACTGATAATAATGTTTTGTTTTTGTTTCATGTTTGATAGCTGATCATGCTCCTTGGCGGTGACATGCTCCTTTAAAGATGTTTTCTGCTGCTTTGGAACAGTTCCTGTTGAAATGGCTTCATTGTAAGGTGGGATCTGTAAAGTTAAAGGAAAATTTTGAAAAGCTGATGCCTCTGTAGAAGACGGAGGCATAGGTGATTTGAAATTTAGTAAACTATCGTCTTCCTGTTGTTGTTTTTGTAAATCTCCAATTTTGGTTTCTACATCAGTTCTCATTTCTTCGTATTTTTGACGAATGAACTCGTAGTAACCTTTGGTAAAATAAGGATGATCTAGATTGCTTTCATAATCAGTACGAATTTTTATGTCGACGGTTTCAAATTTATCCCACATATCGTCAATAGTTGTTAATTTCTTTTGTAAATACTCCAAAGTTTTTCTGGATGTAGAATCCTTTTTGTAATTTGTGTACAATCGCTGGATTCCACTGCCAGTTTCCTCCTGCTGCGCTGCTAACTGATTTAGAGTCATGGTTCTAAATTATTAGGGCTTTCGAGGAAAAAATATAAATCTTGTATCAGTTAAAATTGATTCTATAAGATCACGTCGGGGTCACCAAAAAATGATCAGAATTGTTTTATTCTGATGTTTTTATTTTTAAATTAATTAAGGCACATAAACCTTAACCTTTATGTTGGTATTGCAAACGGCACTTGTTACCGCTACAATAGAATGTTCAAAAATTAAGTCAATTAAAACAGTGCTCTAAGCAGACTCACTTAGAGATAACAACGAAGAAAAGTCTTAATTCACTGTTTGACAATAATTAAATTTTATTCATAAAATAGTTCCTTATATATACAATTAAATCTAATAATTAATACAAATTTAAAGGTGGGAGAAAACCTAATTCTATTAGAATATTTTCACTGCACATAAAACATAAATGCTTACATTGTAAAAATCACACATATTATTCTTATATGAAATTCTTTAATGTGACAAACAAGATATCAGATTACGTCTGATGAATTGTCTATCTTGAATAAAGAATGTGCATATTCAGCAAAATGCATAAGTAAAATTTATTTTATGAACAATGTATACTTATTATAAGAAAATAAAATTGTTTTTATTTATTATAATAATGATTTAAATGCAATTCTATGATCTATATATTAAAACTATGAATTTAAACAGTAATTATGATTTACATGTAATTCTATTATATGCATATTAAAAATTATGAATTCAAACAAAGTATATGTATAAGAAAAATAGTGGTCATCAAAAGAGACATGCATCAGGTAGGTACTGCTATTTTTTTGGCCGTAACTGTGTAAATACATACATAGCAATGCAACTAAAAAGATGATACATAAAATGAAAATGAAAGAAAGTTGTATTAACAAGGTATTTCAAGTTTACAAAAAAAATTAATATAGCTAGGGCTAAAGTAATTTGTCGCTAAAACTCGCATACTGCGACAAAACAATCTCATTGCTGTTTGAAAGTCGCCAGTTCTAACGATAAAATCGCTAAATTGGCATGTTTATTGGATAAAGTGATGGTTTCGGCCTTTTTCACGAATTCATATTTGCGTGCACGATCTGATGCAATCTTGCATCAACTTATGCATGACAGCAACTAAAGCAAATATTTATGGCAGAAAGCTTGCAATTATGAACAGCGTGCACATCAAATATTATAATCATTTGTATCTTCTTCTTATTTTTCAAACATGCAAATGGTAGAAATATCTTGCGTGATTTGCATGCTTTAGTACGCAAATTTTTAATGATATCGTGAATAGCGTGTGTATGCATATGCACGCAAATATGAATTCGTGAAAAGGGCCTCAATTCAATTGGGCTCAGCTGACTTATCTTATTCTTGAAAATAGCCTTACTTTAAGCAATGACAATATAATATTCTATCTGATAACTGTCATCTGTAACTGATATTTTTTATTTTAGGTTAAAACCTTCTTTTCAGCATACCTTCCTATTCTATTTACCATGCTTACAGCTATCTACGAATATGTCTAAAATGTAGCTGTGTTTTATTCATTTATTGGCAATGATGCCAACTGTCCTCAACAAGAAGTCGTTAGATGGCCAGTACCAGACTTGTCTTCTTTCAGCTTCAATAACCGGTTTTTTAGTTGACAGAAGGCGAGTTGTAATACATTTTATCCAAAAGTGGGGATAAAAAACCGGTTGTTGAAACTAAAAGAAGACAGAAGACAAGTCTGGTACTGGCCGATGAGTGTTACAATAATAAATTTGAGTCAAAAGCTACCGGGGGAGTAGGACCCAAAAACAGCTGCGTTCCATTTTGGTATTTCTATTTACTCCGGAGTAGTTAAGAGTACTTCATCACCAGTAATAAATGGAACGGTCAATTCAATTCAAGAGTAATTCTTAACCTTCAAATCTGTGTAAATTTTTCTCTTCTTTGTTATAAAAATGGATTTTGAGTTTAGTAAAAATGTACATACATACATGTACATACGTATGCATTTGTTGAGGTAAGAAAATCAAAAAAGCCATTTTTTCATAATTGTTGCTTGTTTTATTTTACTTCAACAATTTTATAAATAATCTTCAATAAATTTTGTATCGTATTTTAGCATTATTTAATTTAATTAAGTATGTATAATGTATAATGCATACTATCAAGATCAAATATGTTATTGTTAAATATTTGTTCTCTCGGCTGTGTATTTCGAGGTGAATCATCATGATCACCGTATTCGCTACTTTCTTTTAGTTTGATCAACATTAAAAATAAAAAAAAATATTATCCTCCTTAATTTAAAATCCATAAAATTTATTTGACTCACGTTCTCACTGTTTATTTTAGGTTCTTGACAAAAAACGAGATTTATTTGATAAATTTATCTTCTATTTGTATTTAATGTAAAAAAATTTTAAAAAAACGGAAAAAAACAAAGTACATAACCCTAAAAAGTCAAATCCATCTTTTGGAAGTTTTAAAAATTAAAAATACTCTGGTGGTAAAAATCGACATAACTACTCCTGAGTAGGATAATCAACTGCACCAAAGTATGAGATGGTGCAGTTGGGATGACTTGGGAGCAGTGTTGTGACAACATCAGGTTTAAATAGTAGTATATCTAAGAAATGAATAGTAGTAGATTTTGGCAAAAAGTAGTAGAAATGAAAAACGTTTATTATTCACATGTATGTACATATAAATGTAATAATTTTTTATAAAAGTTGAAAATAACAATAACAAAAATGTCTTTAAAACAAAATAAAACTTTTTTCAAAATATTTAAAGAATTGTAACTTAAAAAATTAAACAAAAACGAAAAAAAACTAAGCCTTTCAATATGTGACTTCCATTATTAAAAGTGTAGCGATTAATATATTTTAGAAGCTCTGTGGACGGCTCGAAAACATCTTCATCATTTTTATTATTTCCTTAATAGAATGTTTTTAATAGTATCAATTTTCAATTGGTATCTTTTACAGTCTTTTATAATTTCAAGTCAGAAAATTTTTTTTCTGCAGTAGCACGACTATGTGGGAAACAACACAAATGACTTAATGTTATTACATTTATTAATCTCATTACATTATTATTTATATTAGATACATTGTCATTGGTTGTTAAATTCACTCGGCTTGGTAAAGTAAGTCACTCAGAAAATCGAAAATTAAGTGCCAGCCAGCCAGCTGTAAACCATCTAGAAATAAAATCGAGATTTAAGATTCGAAATGGAAATAGTAGTAGATATCAATACCAGCGAAGTAGGTACTTTTTTTTGTCGAATCGAAGTAGATCTACTACTTTCGAAGTAGAAGCCACAACACTGCAAGCAGTAGTAGAACAAACTACTCCGGAGTAGATAAATTAACGAAAATGGAACGCAGCTAATGTCACTAAATTACAGTAGTTATACTATTTTTATTTTTGGATGTCAGTACAGGCAAGATAGGCATACTTTTCTATATTCTTTCACAAATTGTTTGAATAAATCTGTCTCGTGTGTGGGGTGATCAGATCTCATTTTCAATCGAGGGAAATCTTTTAAATTGAATATTACCAAGGCAAAAAACTCATCGGGTACTGCCTCCATAAGCACAATACTGACTTCCAAAAATAAAAATACTATAAGTAAACACAAATGTCTCTAAAAATCTCACTCTTGCCTCTTGCAAATGAATAAAAATGTAACTATAGTATTTTTATATAGAATATAGAAAAGTATGCCTATCTTGCCTGTACTGACATCCAAAAATAAAAATAGTATACATACTCTAATTTACCCAAAAAACATTGAATTGATTGATATTTATTGAATATAATTTTTGATTTATCAATTCAATTTAAAAAAATATGTACAAAGATATTTTAGACAAAAAAAAATTGTTTGCTCACTTACCGAAATTGATAATCATCTACACAGGGTGTTTTTTTTTCTACGTACCAAGAGTGGTACCACGATATTCCCTGGACTATTTATGAAAAACATTGTACTAGTGAAATTTTCTATCGTGTCTATTTTCGCCGCTAGAGGGCGTTCAAAATTATGAGTTTTATGCAAGACCTTTCAACACAAAATCGCCTGTAACCTGTTGCACCCCATGTATCGAAATTTTTCTATTTATTATGAATGCTTGTTTAGTACTAATATCAATTTCTGTAAAACTGAAAAAGCCAGTTTATATTTCTAACATTAAGTATATGTATAAGAAAAATAGTGGTCATCAAAAGAGACATGCATCAGGTAGGTACTGCTATTTTTTTGGCCGTAACTGTGTAAATACATACATAGCAATGCAACTAAAAAGATGATACATAAAATGAAAATGAAAGAAAGTTGTATTAACAAGGTATTTCAAGTTTACAAAAAAAATTAATATAGCTAGGGCTAAAGTAATTTGTCGCTAAAACTCGCATACTGCGACAAAACAATCTCATTGCTGTTTGAAAGTCGCCAGTTCTAACGATAAAATCGCTAAATTGGCATGTTTATTGGATAAAGTGATGGTTTCGGCCTTTTTCACGAATTCATATTTGCGTGCACGATCTGATGCAATCTTGCATCAACTTATGCATGACAGCAACTAAAGCAAATATTTATGGCAGAAAGCTTGCAATTATGAACAGCGTGCACATCAAATATTATAATCATTTGTATCTTCTTCTTATTTTTCAAACATGCAAATGGTAGAAATATCTTGCGTGATTTGCATGCTTTAGTACGCAAATTTTTAATGATATCGTGAATAGCGTGTGTATGCATATGCACGCAAATATGAATTCGTGAAAAGGGCCTCAATTCAATTGGGCTCAGCTGACTTATCTTATTCTTGAAAATAGCCTTACTTTAAGCAATGACAATATAATATTCTATCTGATAACTGTCATCTGTAACTGATATTTTTTATTTTAGGTTAAAACCTTCTTTTCAGCATACCTTCCTATTCTATTTACCATGCTTACAGCTATCTACGAATATGTCTAAAATGTAGCTGTGTTTTATTCATTTATTGGCAATGATGCCAACTGTCCTCAACAAGAAGTCGTTAGATGGCCAGTACCAGACTTGTCTTCTTTCAGCTTCAATAACCGGTTTTTTAGTTGACAGAAGGCGAGTTGTAATACATTTTATCCAAAAGTGGGGATAAAAAACCGGTTGTTGAAACTAAAAGAAGACAGAAGACAAGTCTGGTACTGGCCGATGAGTGTTACAATAATAAATTTGAGTCAAAAGCTACCGGCGGAGTAGGACCCAAAAACAGCTGCGTTCCATTTTGGTATTTCTATTTACTCCGGAGTAGTTAAGAGTACTTCATCACCAGTAATAAATGGAACGGTCAATTCAATTCAAGAGTAATTCTTAACCTTCAAATCTGTGTAAATTTTTCTCTTCTTTGTTATAAAAATGGATTTTGAGTTTAGTAAAAATGTACATACATACATGTACATACGTATGCATTTGTTGAGGTAAGAAAATCAAAAAAGCCATTTTTTCATAATTGTTGCTTGTTTTATTTTACTTCAACAATTTTATAAATAATCTTCAATAAATTTTGTATCGTATTTTAGCATTATTTAATTTAATTAAGTATGTATAATGTATAATGCATACTATCAAGATCAAATATGTTATTGTTAAATATTTGTTCTCTCGGCTGTGTATTTCGAGGTGAATCATCATGATCACCGTATTCGCTACTTTCTTTTAGTTTGATCAACTTTAAAAATAAAAAAAAATATTATCCTCCTTAATTTAAAATCCATAAAATTTATTTGACTCACGTTCTCACTGTTTATTTTAGGTTTTTGACAAAAAACGAGATTTATTTGATAAATTTATCTTCTATTTGTATTTAATGTAAAAAAATTTAAAAAAAACGGAAAAAAACAAAGTACATAACCCTAAAAAGTCAAATCCATCTTTTGGAAGTTTTAAAAATTAAAAATACTCTGGTGGTAAAAATCGACATAACTACTCCTGAGTAGGATAATCAACTGCACCAAAGTATGAGATGGTGCAGTTGGGATGACTTGGGAGCAGTGTTGTGACAACATCAGGTTTAAATAGTAGTATATCTAAGAAATGAATAGTAGTAGATTTTGGCAAAAAGTAGTAGAAATGAAAAACGTTTATTATTCACATGTATGTACATATAAATGTAATAATTTTTTATAAAAGTTGAAAATAACAATAACAAAAATGTCTTTAAAACAAAATAAAACTTTTTTCAAAATATTTAAAGAATTGTAACTTAAAAAATTAAACAAAAACGAAAAAAAACTAAGCCTTTCAATATGTGACTTCCATTATTAAAAGTGTAGCGATTAATATATTTTAGAAGCTCTGTGGACGGCTCGAAAACATCTTCATCATTTTTATTATTTCCTTAATAGAATGTTTTTAATAGTATCAATTTTCAATTGGTATCTTTTACAGTCTTTTATAATTTCAAGTCAGAAAATTTTTTTTCTGCAGTAGCACGACTATGTGGGAAACAACACAAATGACTTAATGTTATTACATTTATTAATCTCATTACATTATTATTTATATTAGATACATTGTCATTGGTTGTTAAATTCACTCGGCTTGGTAAAGTAAGTCACTCAGAAAATCGAAAATTAAGTGCCAGCCAGCCAGCTGTAAACCATCTAGAAATAAAATCGAGATTTAAGATTCGAAATGGAAATAGTAGTAGATATCAATACCAGCGAAGTAGGTACTTTTTTTTGTCGAATCGAAGTAGATCTACTACTTTCGAAGTAGAAGCCACAACACTGCAAGCAGTAGTAGAACAAACTACTCCGGAGTAGATAAATTAACGAAAATGGAACGCAGCTAATGTCACTAAATTACAGTAGTTATACTATTTTTATTTTTGGATGTCAGTACAGGCAAGATAGGCATACTTTTCTATATTCTTTCACAAATTGTTTGAATAAATCTGTCTCGTGTGTGGGGTGATCAGATCTCATTTTCAATCGAGGGAAATCTTTTAAATTGAATATTACCAAGGCAAAAAACTCATCGGGTACTGCCTCCATAAGCACAATACTGACTTCCAAAAATAAAAATACTATAAGTAAACACAAATGTCTCTAAAAATCTCACTCTTGCCTCTTGCAAATGAATAAAAATGTAACTATAGTATTTTTATATAGAATATAGAAAAGTATGCCTATCTTGCCTGTACTGACATCCAAAAATAAAAATAGTATACATACTTTAATTTACCCAAAAAACATTGAATTGATTGATATTTATTGAATATAATTTTTGATTTATCAATTCAATTTAAAAAAATATGTACAAAGATATTTTAGACAAAAAAAAATTGTTTGCTCACTTACCGAAATTGATAATCATCTACACAGGGTGTTTTTTTTTTCTACGTACCAAGAGTGGTACCACGATATTCCCTGGACTATTTATGAAAAACATTGTACTAGTGAAATTTTCTATCGTGTCTATTTTCGCCGCTAGAGGGCGTTCAAAATTATGAGTTTTATGCAAGACCTTTCAACACAAAATCGCCTGTAACCTGTTGCACCCCATGTATCGAAATTTTTCTATTTATTATGAATGCTTGTTTAGTACTAATATCAATTTCTGTAAAACTGAAAAAGCCAGTTTATATTTCTAACATTAAGTATATGTATAAGAAAAATAGTGGTCATCAAAAGAGACATGCATCAGGTAGGTACTGCTATTTTTTTGGCCGTAACTGTGTAAATACATACATAGCAATGCAACTAAAAAGATGATACATAAAATGAAAATGAAAGAAAGTTGTATTAACAAGGTATTTCAAGTTTACAAAAAAAATTAATATAGCTAGGGCTAAAGTAATTTGTCGCTAAAACTCGCATACTGCGACAAAACAATCTCATTGCTGTTTGAAAGTCGCCAGTTCTAACGATAAAATCGCTAAATTGGCATGTTTATTGGATAAAGTGATGGTTTCGGCCTTTTTCACGAATTCATATTTGCGTGCACGATCTGATGCAATCTTGCATCAACTTATGCATGACAGCAACTAAAGCAAATATTTATGGCAGAAAGCTTGCAATTATGAACAGCGTGCACATCAAATATTATAATCATTTGTATCTTCTTCTTATTTTTCAAACATGCAAATGGTAGAAATATCTTGCGTGATTTGCATGCTTTAGTACGCAAATTTTTAATGATATCGTGAATAGCGTGTGTATGCATATGCACGCAAATATGAATTCGTGAAAAGGGCCTCAATTCAATTGGGCTCAGCTGACTTATCTTATTCTTGAAAATAGCCTTACTTTAAGCAATGACAATATAATATTCTATCTGATAACTGTCATCTGTAACTGATATTTTTTATTTTAGGTTAAAACCTTCTTTTCAGCATACCTTCCTATTCTATTTACCATGCTTACAGCTATCTACGAATATGTCTAAAATGTAGCTGTGTTTTATTCATTTATTGGCAATGATGCCAACTGTCCTCAACAAGAAGTCGTTAGATGGCCAGTACCAGACTTGTCTTCTTTCAGCTTCAATAACCGGTTTTTTAGTTGACAGAAGGCGAGTTGTAATACATTTTATCCAAAAGTGGGGATAAAAAACCGGTTGTTGAAACTAAAAGAAGACAGAAGACAAGTCTGGTACTGGCCGATGAGTGTTACAATAATAAATTTGAGTCAAAAGCTACCGGCGGAGTAGGACCCAAAAACAGCTGCGTTCCATTTTGGTATTTCTATTTACTCCGGAGTAGTTAAGAGTACTTCATCACCAGTAATAAATGGAACGGTCAATTCAATTCAAGAGTAATTCTTAACCTTCAAATCTGTGTAAATTTTTCTCTTCTTTGTTATAAAAATGGATTTTGAGTTTAGTAAAAATGTACATACATACATGTACATACGTATGCATTTGTTGAGGTAAGAAAATCAAAAAAGCCATTTTTTCATAATTGTTGCTTGTTTTATTTTACTTCAACAATTTTATAAATAATCTTCAATAAATTTTGTATCGTATTTTAGCATTATTTAATTTAATTAAGTATGTATAATGTATAATGCATACTATCAAGATCAAATATGTTATTGTTAAATATTTGTTCTCTCGGCTGTGTATTTCGAGGTGAATCATCATGATCACCGTATTCGCTACTTTCTTTTAGTTTGATCAACTTTAAAAATAAAAAAAAATATTATCCTCCTTAATTTAAAATCCATAAAATTTATTTGACTCACGTTCTCACTGTTTATTTTAGGTTTTTGACAAAAAACGAGATTTATTTGATAAATTTATCTTCTATTTGTATTTAATGTAAAAAAATTTAAAAAAAACGGAAAAAAACAAAGTACATAACCCTAAAAAGTCAAATCCATCTTTTGGAAGTTTTAAAAATTAAAAATACTCTGGTGGTAAAAATCGACATAACTACTCCTGAGTAGGATAATCAACTGCACCAAAGTATGAGATGGTGCAGTTGGGATGACTTGGGAGCAGTGTTGTGACAACATCAGGTTTAAATAGTAGTATATCTAAGAAATGAATAGTAGTAGATTTTGGCAAAAAGTAGTAGAAATGAAAAACGTTTATTATTCACATGTATGTACATATAAATGTAATAATTTTTTATAAAAGTTGAAAATAACAATAACAAAAATGTCTTTAAAACAAAATAAAACTTTTTTCAAAATATTTAAAGAATTGTAACTTAAAAAATTAAACAAAAACGAAAAAAAACTAAGCCTTTCAATATGTGACTTCCATTATTAAAAGTGTAGCGATTAATATATTTTAGAAGCTCTGTGGACGGCTCGAAAACATCTTCATCATTTTTATTATTTCCTTAATAGAATGTTTTTAATAGTATCAATTTTCAATTGGTATCTTTTACAGTCTTTTATAATTTCAAGTCAGAAAATTTTTTTTCTGCAGTAGCACGACTATGTGGGAAACAACACAAATGACTTAATGTTATTACATTTATTAATCTCATTACATTATTATTTATATTAGATACATTGTCATTGGTTGTTAAATTCACTCGGCTTGGTAAAGTAAGTCACTCAGAAAATCGAAAATTAAGTGCCAGCCAGCCAGCTGTAAACCATCTAGAAATAAAATCGAGATTTAAGATTCGAAATGGAAATAGTAGTAGATATCAATACCAGCGAAGTAGGTACTTTTTTTTGTCGAATCGAAGTAGATCTACTACTTTCGAAGTAGAAGCCACAACACTGCAAGCAGTAGTAGAACAAACTACTCCGGAGTAGATAAATTAACGAAAATGGAACGCAGCTAATGTCACTAAATTACAGTAGTTATACTATTTTTATTTTTGGATGTCAGTACAGGCAAGATAGGCATACTTTTCTATATTCTTTCACAAATTGTTTGAATAAATCTGTCTCGTGTGTGGGGTGATCAGATCTCATTTTCAATCGAGGGAAATCTTTTAAATTGAATATTACCAAGGCAAAAAACTCATCGGGTACTGCCTCCATAAGCACAATACTGACTTCCAAAAATAAAAATACTATAAGTAAACACAAATGTCTCTAAAAATCTCACTCTTGCCTCTTGCAAATGAATAAAAATGTAACTATAGTATTTTTATATAGAATATAGAAAAGTATGCCTATCTTGCCTGTACTGACATCCAAAAATAAAAATAGTATACATACTTTAATTTACCCAAAAAACATTGAATTGATTGATATTTATTGAATATAATTTTTGATTTATCAATTCAATTTAAAAAAATATGTACAAAGATATTTTAGACAAAAAAAAATTGTTTGCTCACTTACCGAAATTGATAATCATCTACACAGGGTGTTTTTTTTCTACGTACCAAGAGTGGTACCACGATATTCCCTGGACTATTTATGAAAAACATTGTACTAGTGAAATTTTCTATCGTGTCTATTTTCGCCGCTAGAGGGCGTTCAAAATTATGAGTTTTATGCAAGACCTTTCAACACAAAATCGCCTGTAACCTGTTGCACCCCATGTATCGAAATTTTTCTATTTATTATGAATGCTTGTTTAGTACTAATATCAATTTCTGTAAAACTGAAAAAGCCAGTTTATATTTCTAACATTAAGTATATGTATAAGAAAAATAGTGGTCATCAAAAGAGACATGCATCAGGTAGGTACTGCTATTTTTTTGGCCGTAACTGTGTAAATACATACATAGCAATGCAACTAAAAAGATGATACATAAAATGAAAATGAAAGAAAGTTGTATTAACAAGGTATTTCAAGTTTACAAAAAAAATTAATATAGCTAGGGCTAAAGTAATTTGTCGCTAAAACTCGCATACTGCGACAAAACAATCTCATTGCTGTTTGAAAGTCGCCAGTTCTAACGATAAAATCGCTAAATTGGCATGTTTATTGGATAAAGTGATGGTTTCGGCCTTTTTCACGAATTCATATTTGCGTGCACGATCTGATGCAATCTTGCATCAACTTATGCATGACAGCAACTAAAGCAAATATTTATGGCAGAAAGCTTGCAATTATGAACAGCGTGCACATCAAATATTATAATCATTTGTATCTTCTTCTTATTTTTCAAACATGCAAATGGTAGAAATATCTTGCGTGATTTGCATGCTTTAGTACGCAAATTTTTAATGATATCGTGAATAGCGTTTGTATGCATATGCACGCAAATATGAATTCGTGAAAAGGGCCTCAATTCAATTGGGCTCAGCTGACTTATCTTATTCTTGAAAATAGCCTTACTTTAAGCAATGACAATATAATATTCTATCTGATAACTGTCATCTGTAACTGATATTTTTTATTTTAGGTTAAAACCTTCTTTTCAGCATACCTTCCTATTCTATTTACCATGCTTACAGCTATCTACGAATATGTCTAAAATGTAGCTGTGTTTTATTCATTTATTGGCAATGATGCCAACTGTCCTCAACAAGAAGTCGTTAGATGGCCAGTACCAGACTTGTCTTCTTTCAGCTTCAATAACCGGTTTTTTAGTTGACAGAAGGCGAGTTGTAATACATTTTATCCAAAAGTGGGGATAAAAAACCGGTTGTTGAAACTAAAAGAAGACAGAAGACAAGTCTGGTACTGGCCGATGAGTGTTACAATAATAAATTTGAGTCAAAAGCTACCGGCGGAGTAGGACCCAAAAACAGCTGCGTTCCATTTTGGTATTTCTATTTACTCCGGAGTAGTTAAGAGTACTTCATCACCAGTAATAAATGGAACGGTCAATTCAATTCAAGAGTAATTCTTAACCTTCAAATCTGTGTAAATTTTTCTCTTCTTTGTTATAAAAATGGATTTTGAGTTTAGTAAAAATGTACATACATACATGTACATACGTATGCATTTGTTGAGGTAAGAAAATCAAAAAAGCCATTTTTTCATAATTGTTGCTTGTTTTATTTTACTTCAACAATTTTATAAATAATCTTCAATAAATTTTGTATCGTATTTTAGCATTATTTAATTTAATTAAGTATGTATAATGTATAATGCATACTATCAAGATCAAATATGTTATTGTTAAATATTTGTTCTCTCGGCTGTGTATTTCGAGGTGAATCATCATGATCACCGTATTCGCTACTTTCTTTTAGTTTGATCAACATTAAAAATAAAAAAAAATATTATCCTCCTTAATTTAAAATCCATAAAATTTATTTGACTCACGTTCTCACTGTTTATTTTAGGTTCTTGACAAAAAACGAGATTTATTTGATAAATTTATCTTCTATTTGTATTTAATGTAAAAAAATTTAAAAAAAACGGAAAAAAACAAAGTACATAACCCTAAAAAGTCAAATCCATCTTTTGGAAGTTTTAAAAATTAAAAATACTCTGGTGGTAAAAATCGACATAACTACTCCTGAGTAGGATAATCAACTGCACCAAAGTATGAGATGGTGCAGTTGGGATGACTTGGGAGCAGTGTTGTGACAACATCAGGTTTAAATAGTAGTATATCTAAGAAATGAATAGTAGTAGATTTTGGCAAAAAGTAGTAGAAATGAAAAACGTTTATTATTCACATGTATGTACATATAAATGTAATAATTTTTTATAAAAGTTGAAAATAACAATAACAAAAATGTCTTTAAAACAAAATAAAACTTTTTTCAAAATATTTAAAGAATTGTAACTTAAAAAATTAAACAAAAACGAAAAAAAACTAAGCCTTTCAATATGTGACTTCCATTATTAAAAGTGTAGCGATTAATATATTTTAGAAGCTCTGTGGACGGCTCGAAAACATCTTCATCATTTTTATTATTTCCTTAATAGAATGTTTTTAATAGTATCAATTTTCAATTGGTATCTTTTACAGTCTTTTATAATTTCAAGTCAGAAAATTTTTTTTCTGCAGTAGCACGACTATGTGGGAAACAACACAAATGACTTAATGTTATTACATTTATTAATCTCATTACATTATTATTTATATTAGATACATTGTCATTGGTTGTTAAATTCACTCGGCTTGGTAAAGTAAGTCACTCAGAAAATCGAAAATTAAGTGCCAGCCAGCCAGCTGTAAACCATCTAGAAATAAAATCGAGATTTAAGATTCGAAATGGAAATAGTAGTAGATATCAATACCAGCGAAGTAGGTACTTTTTTTTGTCGAATCGAAGTAGATCTACTACTTTCGAAGTAGAAGCCACAACACTGCAAGCAGTAGTAGAACAAACTACTCCGGAGTAGATAAATTAACGAAAATGGAACGCAGCTAATGTCACTAAATTACAGTAGTTATACTATTTTTATTTTTGGATGTCAGTACAGGCAAGATAGGCATACTTTTCTATATTCTTTCACAAATTGTTTGAATAAATCTGTCTCGTGTGTGGGGTGATCAGATCTCATTTTCAATCGAGGGAAATCTTTTAAATTGAATATTACCAAGGCAAAAAACTCATCGGGTACTGCCTCCATAAGCACAATACTGACTTCCAAAAATAAAAATACTATAAGTAAACACAAATGTCTCTAAAAATCTCACTCTTGCCTCTTGCAAATGAATAAAAATGTAACTATAGTATTTTTATATAGAATATAGAAAAGTATGCCTATCTTGCCTGTACTGACATCCAAAAATAAAAATAGTATACATACTTTAATTTACCCAAAAAACATTGAATTGATTGATATTTATTGAATATAATTTTTGATTTATCAATTCAATTTAAAAAAATATGTACAAAGATATTTTAGACAAAAAAAAATTGTTTGCTCACTTACCGAAATTGATAATCATCTACACAGGGTGTTTTTTTTTCTACGTACCAAGAGTGGTACCACGATATTCCCTGGACTATTTATGAAAAACATTGTACTAGTGAAATTTTCTATCGTGTCTATTTTCGCCGCTTTAGTACTAATATCAATTTCTGTAAAACTGAAAAAGCCAGTTTATATTTCTAACATTAAGTATATGTATAAGAAAAATAGTGGTCATCAAAAGAGACATGCATCAGGTAGGTACTGCTATTTTTTTGGCCGTAACTGTGTAAATACATACATAGCAATGCAACTAAAAAGATGATACATAAAATAAAAATGAAAGAAAGTTGTATTAACAAGGTATTTCAAGTTTACAAAAAAAATTAATATAGCTAGGGCTAAAGTAATTTGTCGCTAAAACTCGCATACTGCGACAAAACAATCTCATTGCTGTTTGAAAGTCGCCAGTTCTAACGATAAAATCGCTAAATTGGCATGTTTATTGGATAAAGTGATGGTTTCGGCCTTTTTCACGAATTCATATTTGCGTGCACGATCTGATGCAATCTTGCATCAACTTATGCATGACAGCAACTAAAGCAAATATTTATGGCAGAAAGCTTGCAATTATGAACAGCGTGCACATCAAATATTATAATCATTTGTATCTTCTTCTTATTTTTCAAACATGCAAATGGTAGAAATATCTTGCGTGATTTGCATGCTTTAGTACGCAAATTTTTAATGATATCGTGAATAGCGTGTGTATGCATATGCACGCAAATATGAATTCGTGAAAAGGGCCTCAATTCAATTGGGCTCAGCTGACTTATCTTATTCTTGAAAATAGCCTTACTTTAAGCAATGACAATATAATATTCTATCTGATAACTGTCATCTGTAACTGATATTTTTTATTTTAGGTTAAAACCTTCTTTTCAGCATACCTTCCTATTCTATTTACCATGCTTACAGCTATCTACGAATATGTCTAAAATGTAGCTGTGTTTTATTCATTTATTGGCAATGATGCCAACTGTCCTCAACAAGAAGTCGTTAGATGGCCAGTACCAGACTTGTCTTCTTTCAGCTTCAATAACCGGTTTTTTAGTTGACAGAAGGCGAGTTGTAATACATTTTATCCAAAAGTGGGGATAAAAAACCGGTTGTTGAAACTAAAAGAAGACAGAAGACAAGTCTGGTACTGGCCGATGAGTGTTACAATAATAAATTTGAGTCAAAAGCTACCGGGGGAGTAGGACCCAAAAACAGCTGCGTTCCATTTTGGTATTTTTATTTACTCCGGAGTAGTTAAGAGTACTTCATCACCAGTAATAAATGGAACGGTCAATTCAATTCAAGAGTAATTCTTAACCTTCAAATCTGTGTAAATTTTTCTCTTCTTTGTTATAAAAATGGATTTTGAGTTTAGTAAAAATGTACATACATACATGTACATACGTATGCATTTGTTGAGGTAAGAAAATCAAAAAAGCCATTTTTTCATAATTGTTGCTTGTTTTATTTTACTTCAACAATTTTATAAATAATCTTCAATAAATTTTGTATCGTATTTTAGCATTATTTAATTTAATTAAGTATGTATAATGTATAATGCATACTATCAAGATCAAATATGTTATTGTTAAATATTTGTTCTCTCGGCTGTGTATTTCGAGGTGAATCATCATGATCACCGTATTCGCTACTTTCTTTTAGTTTGATCAACATTAAAAATAAAAAAAAATATTATCCTCCTTAATTTAAAATCCATAAAATTTATTTGACTCACGTTCTCACTGTTTATTTTAGGTTCTTGACAAAAAACGAGATTTATTTGATAAATTTATCTTCTATTTGTATTTAATGTAAAAAAATTTAAAAAAAACAAAGTACATAACCCTAAAAAGTCAAATCCATCTTTTGGAAGTTTTAAAAATTAAAAATACTCTGGTGGTAAAAATCGACATAACTACTCCTGAGTAGGATAATCAACTGCACCAAAGTATGAGATGGTGCAGTTGGGATGACTTGGGAGCAGTGTTGTGACAACATCAGGTTTAAATAGTAGTATATCTAAGAAATGAATAGTAGTAGATTTTGGCAAAAAGTAGTAGAAATGAAAAACGTTTATTATTCACATGTATGTACATATAAATGTAATAATTTTTTATAAAAGTTGAAAATAACAATAACAAAAATGTCTTTAAAACAAAATAAAACTTTTTTCAAAATATTTAAAGAATTGTAACTTAAAAAATTAAACAAAAACGAAAAAAAACTAAGCCTTTCAATATGTGACTTCCATTATTAAAAGTGTAGCGATTAATATATTTTAGAAGCTCTGTGGACGGCTCGAAAACATCTTCATCATTTTTATTATTTCCTTAATAGAATGTTTTTAATAGTATCAATTTTCAATTGGTATCTTTTACAGTCTTTTATAATTTCAAGTCAGAAAATTTTTTTTCTGCAGTAGCACGACTATGTGGGAAACAACACAAATGACTTAATGTTATTACATTTATTAATCTCATTACATTATTATTTATATTAGATACATTGTCATTGGTTGTTAAATTCACTCGGCTTGGTAAAGTAAGTCACTCAGAAAATCGAAAATTAAGTGCCAGCCAGCCAGCTGTAAACCATCTAGAAATAAAATCGAGATTTAAGATTCGAAATGGAAATAGTAGTAGATATCAATACCAGCGAAGTAGGTACTTTTTTTTGTCGAATCGAAGTAGATCTACTACTTTCGAAGTAGAAGCCACAACACTGCAAGCAGTAGTAGAACAAACTACTCCGGAGTAGATAAATTAACGAAAATGGAACGCAGCTAATGTCACTAAATTACAGTAGTTATACTATTTTTATTTTTGGATGTCAGTACAGGCAAGATAGGCATACTTTTCTATATTCTTTCACAAATTGTTTGAATAAATCTGTCTCGTGTGTGGGGTGATCAGATCTCATTTTCAATCGAGGGAAATCTTTTAAATTGAATATTACCAAGGCAAAAAACTCATCGGGTACTGCCTCCATAAGCACAATACTGACTTCCAAAAATAAAAATACTATAAGTAAACACAAATGTCTCTAAAAATCTCACTCTTGCCTCTTGCAAATGAATAAAAATGTAACTATAGTATTTTTATATAGAATATAGAAAAGTATGCCTATCTTGCCTGTACTGACATCCAAAAATAAAAATAGTATACATACTTTAATTTACCCAAAAAACATTGAATTGATTGATATTTATTGAATATAATTTTTGATTTATCAATTCAATTTAAAAAAATATGTACAAAGATATTTTAGACAAAAAAAAATTGTTTGCTCACTTACCGAAATTGATAATCATCTACACAGGGTGTTTTTTTTTCTACGTACCAAGAGTGGTACCACGATATTCCCTGGACTATTTATGAAAAACATTGTACTAGTGAAATTTTCTATCGTGTCTATTTTCGCCGCTAGAGGGCGTTCAAAATTATGAGTTTTATGCAAGACCTTTCAACACAAAATCGCCTGTAACCTGTTGCACCCCATGTATCGAAATTTTTCTATTTATTATGAATGCTTGTTTAGTACTAATATCAATTTCTGTAAAACTGAAAAAGCCAGTTTATATTTCTAACATTAAGTATATGTATAAGAAAAATAGTGGTCATCAAAAGAGACATGCATCAGGTAGGTACTGCTATTTTTTTGGCCGTAACTGTGTAAATACATACATAGCAATGCAACTAAAAAGATGATACATAAAATGAAAATGAAAGAAAGTTGTATTAACAAGGTATTTCAAGTTTACAAAAAAAATTAATATAGCTAGGGCTAAAGTAATTTGTCGCTAAAACTCGCATACTGCGACAAAACAATCTCATTGCTGTTTGAAAGTCGCCAGTTCTAACGATAAAATCGCTAAATTGGCATGTTTATTGGATAAAGTGATGGTTTCGGCCTTTTTCACGAATTCATATTTGCGTGCACGATCTGATGCAATCTTGCATCAACTTATGCATGACAGCAACTAAAGCAAATATTTATGGCAGAAAGCTTGCAATTATGAACAGCGTGCACATCAAATATTATAATCATTTGTATCTTCTTCTTATTTTTCAAACATGCAAATGGTAGAAATATCTTGCGTGATTTGCATGCTTTAGTACGCAAATTTTTAATGATATCGTGAATAGCGTGTGTATGCATATGCACGCAAATATGAATTCGTGAAAAGGGCCTCAATTCAATTGGGCTCAGCTGACTTATCTTATTCTTGAAAATAGCCTTACTTTAAGCAATGACAATATAATATTCTATCTGATAACTGTCATCTGTAACTGATATTTTTTATTTTAGGTTAAAACCTTCTTTTCAGCATACCTTCCTATTCTATTTACCATGCTTACAGCTATCTACGAATATGTCTAAAATGTAGCTGTGTTTTATTCATTTATTGGCAATGATGCCAACTGTCCTCAACAAGAAGTCGTTAGATGGCCAGTACCAGACTTGTCTTCTTTCAGCTTCAATAACCGGTTTTTTAGTTGACAGAAGGCGAGTTGTAATACATTTTATCCAAAAGTGGGGATAAAAAACCGGTTGTTGAAACTAAAAGAAGACAGAAGACAAGTCTGGTACTGGCCGATGAGTGTTACAATAATAAATTTGAGTCAAAAGCTACCGGGGGAGTAGGACCCAAAAACAGCTGCGTTCCATTTTGGTATTTTTATTTACTCCGGAGTAGTTAAGAGTACTTCATCACCAGTAATAAATGGAACGGTCAATTCAATTCAAGAGTAATTCTTAACCTTCAAATCTGTGTAAATTTTTCTCTTCTTTGTTATAAAAATGGATTTTTAGTTTAGTAAAAATGTACATACATACATGTACATACGTATGCATTTGTTGAGGTAAGAAAATCAAAAAAGCCATTTTTTCATAATTGTTGCTTGTTTTATTTTACTTCAACAATTTTATAAATAATCTTCAATAAATTTTGTATCGTATTTTAGCATTATTTAATTTAATTAAGTATGTATAATGTATAATGCATACTATCAAGATCAAATATGTTATTGTTAAATATTTGTTCTCTCGGCTGTGTATTTCGAGGTGAATCATCATGATCACCGTATTCGCTACTTTCTTTTAGTTTGATCAACATTAAAAATAAAAAAAATATTATCCTCCTTAATTTAAAATCCATAAAATTTATTTGACTCACGTTCTCACTGTTTATTTTAGGTTCTTGACAAAAAACGAGATTTATTTGATAAATTTATCTTCTATTTGTATTTAATGTAAAAAAATTTAAAAAAAACGGAAAAAAACAAAGTACATAACCCTAAAAAGTCAAATCCATCTTTTGGAAGTTTTAAAAATTAAAAATACTCTGGTGGTAAAAATCGACATAACTACTCCTGAGTAGGATAATCAACTGCACCAAAGTATGAGATGGTGCAGTTGGGATGACTTGGGAGCAGTGTTGTGACAACATCAGGTTTAAATAGTAGTATATCTAAGAAATGAATAGTAGTAGATTTTGGCAAAAAGTAGTAGAAATGAAAAACGTTTATTATTCACATGTATGTACATATAAATGTAATAATTTTTTATAAAAGTTGAAAATAACAATAACAAAAATGTCTTTAAAACAAAATAAAACTTTTTTCAAAATATTTAAAGAATTGTAACTTAAAAAATTAAACAAAAACGAAAAAAAACTAAGCCTTTCAATATGTGACTTCCATTATTAAAAGTGTAGCGATTAATATATTTTAGAAGCTCTGTGGACGGCTCGAAAACATCTTCATCATTTTTATTATTTCCTTAATAGAATGTTTTTAATAGTATCAATTTTCAATTGGTATCTTTTACAGTCTTTTATAATTTCAAGTCAGAAAATTTTTTTTCTGCAGTAGCACGACTATGTGGGAAACAACACAAATGACTTAATGTTATTACATTTATTAATCTCATTACATTATTATTTATATTAGATACATTGTCATTGGTTGTTAAATTCACTCGGCTTGGTAAAGTAAGTCACTCAGAAAATCGAAAATTAAGTGCCAGCCAGCCAGCTGTAAACCATCTAGAAATAAAATCGAGATTTAAGATTCGAAATGGAAATAGTAGTAGATATCAATACCAGCGAAGTAGGTACTTTTTTTTTGTCGAATCGAAGTAGATCTACTACTTTCGAAGTAGAAGCCACAACACTGCAAGCAGTAGTAGAACAAACTACTCCGGAGTAGATAAATTAACGAAAATGGAACGCAGCTAATGTCACTAAATTACAGTAGTTATACTATTTTTATTTTTGGATGTCAGTACAGGCAAGATAGGCATACTTTTCTATATTCTTTCACAAATTGTTTGAATAAATCTGTCTCGTGTGTGGGGTGATCAGATCTCATTTTCAATCGAGGGAAATCTTTTAAATTGAATATTACCAAGGCAAAAAACTCATCGGGTACTGCCTCCATAAGCACAATACTGACTTCCAAAAATAAAAATACTATAAGTAAACACAAATGTCTCTAAAAATCTCACTCTTGCCTCTTGCAAATGAATAAAAATGTAACTATAGTATTTTTATATAGAATATAGAAAAGTATGCCTATCTTGCCTGTACTGACATCCAAAAATAAAAATAGTATACATACTTTAATTTACCCAAAAAACATTGAATTGATTGATATTTATTGAATATAATTTTTGATTTATCAATTCAATTTAAAAAAATATGTACAAAGATATTTTAGACAAAAAAAAATTGTTTGCTCACTTACCGAAATTGATAATCATCTACACAGGGTGTTTTTTTTTCTACGTACCAAGAGTGGTACCACGATATTCCCTGGACTATTTATGAAAAACATTGTACTAGTGAAATTTTCTATCGTGTCTATTTTCGCCGCTAGAGGGCGTTCAAAATTATGAGTTTTATGCAAGACCTTTCAACACAAAATCGCCTGTAACCTGTTGCACCCCATGTATCGAAATTTTTCTATTTATTATGAATGCTTGTTTAGTACTAATATCAATTTCTGTAAAACTGAAAAAGCCAGTTTATATTTCTAACATTAAGTATATGTATAAGAAAAATAGTGGTCATCAAAAGAGACATGCATCAGGTAGGTACTGCTATTTTTTTGGCCGTAACTGTGTAAATACATACATAGCAATGCAACTAAAAAGATGATACATAAAATGAAAATGAAAGAAAGTTGTATTAACAAGGTATTTCAAGTTTACAAAAAAAATTAATATAGCTAGGGCTAAAGTAATTTGTCGCTAAAACTCGCATACTGCGACAAAACAATCTCATTGCTGTTTGAAAGTCGCCAGTTCTAACGATAAAATCGCTAAATTGGCATGTTTATTGGATAAAGTGATGGTTTCGGCCTTTTTCACGAATTCATATTTGCGTGCACGATCTGATGCAATCTTGCATCAACTTATGCATGACAGCAACTAAAGCAAATATTTATGGCAGAAAGCTTGCAATTATGAACAGCGTGCACATCAAATATTATAATCATTTGTATCTTCTTCTTATTTTTCAAACATGCAAATGGTAGAAATATCTTGCGTGATTTGCATGCTTTAGTACGCAAATTTTTAATGATATCGTGAATAGCGTGTGTATGCATATGCACGCAAATATGAATTCGTGAAAAGGGCCTCAATTCAATTGGGCTCAGCTGACTTATCTTATTCTTGAAAATAGCCTTACTTTAAGCAATGACAATATAATATTCTATCTGATAACTGTCATCTGTAACTGATATTTTTTATTTTAGGTTAAAACCTTCTTTTCAGCATACCTTCCTATTCTATTTACCATGCTTACAGCTATCTACGAATATGTCTAAAATGTAGCTGTGTTTTATTCATTTATTGGCAATGATGCCAACTGTCCTCAACAAGAAGTCGTTAGATGGCCAGTACCAGACTTGTCTTCTTTCAGCTTCAATAACCGGTTTTTTAGTTGACAGAAGGCGAGTTGTAATACATTTTATCCAAAAGTGGGGATAAAAAACCGGTTGTTGAAACTAAAAGAAGACAGAAGACAAGTCTGGTACTGGCCGATGAGTGTTACAATAATAAATTTGAGTCAAAAGCTACCGGCGGAGTAGGACCCAAAAACAGCTGCGTTCCATTTTGGTATTTTTATTTACTCCGGAGTAGTTAAGAGTACTTCATCACCAGTAATAAATGGAACGGTCAATTCAATTCAAGAGTAATTCTTAACCTTCAAATCTGTGTAAATTTTTCTCTTCTTTGTTATAAAAATGGATTTTTAGTTTAGTAAAAATGTACATACATACATGTACATACGTATGCATTTGTTGAGGTAAGAAAATCAAAAAAGCCATTTTTTCATAATTGTTGCTTGTTTTATTTTACTTCAACAATTTTATAAATAATCTTCAATAAATTTTGTATCGTATTTTAGCATTATTTAATTTAATTAAGTATGTATAATGTATAATGCATACTATCAAGATCAAATATGTTATTGTTAAATATTTGTTCTCTCGGCTGTGTATTTCGAGGTGAATCATCATGATCACCGTATTCGCTACTTTCTTTTAGTTTGATCAACATTAAAAATAAAAAAAAATATTATCCTCCTTAATTTAAAATCCATAAAATTTATTTGACTCACGTTCTCACTGTTTATTTTAGGTTCTTGACAAAAAACGAGATTTATTTGATAAATTTATCTTCTATTTGTATTTAATGTAAAAAAATTTAAAAAAAACGGAAAAAAACAAAGTACATAACCCTAAAAAGTCAAATCCATCTTTTGGAAGTTTTAAAAATTAAAAATACTCTGGTGGTAAAAATCGACATAACTACTCCTGAGTAGGATAATCAACTGCACCAAAGTATGAGATGGTGCAGTTGGGATGACTTGGGAGCAGTGTTGTGACAACATCAGGTTTAAATAGTAGTATATCTAAGAAATGAATAGTAGTAGATTTTGGCAAAAAGTAGTAGAAATGAAAAACGTTTATTATTCACATGTATGTACATATAAATGTAATAATTTTTTATAAAAGTTGAAAATAACAATAACAAAAATGTCTTTAAAACAAAATAAAACTTTTTTCAAAATATTTAAAGAATTGTAACTTAAAAAATTAAACAAAAACGAAAAAAAACTAAGCCTTTCAATATGTGACTTCCATTATTAAAAGTGTAGCGATTAATATATTTTAGAAGCTCTGTGGACGGCTCGAAAACATCTTCATCATTTTTATTATTTCCTTAATAGAATGTTTTTAATAGTATCAATTTTCAATTGGTATCTTTTACAGTCTTTTATAATTTCAAGTCAGAAAATTTTTTTTCTGCAGTAGCACGACTATGTGGGAAACAACACAAATGACTTAATGTTATTACATTTATTAATCTCATTACATTATTATTTATATTAGATACATTGTCATTGGTTGTTAAATTCACTCGGCTTGGTAAAGTAAGTCACTCAGAAAATCGAAAATTAAGTGCCAGCCAGCCAGCTGTAAACCATCTAGAAATAAAATCGAGATTTAAAATTCGAAATGGAAATAGTAGTAGATATCAATACCAGCGAAGTAGGTACTTTTTTTTGTCGAATCAAAGTAGATCTACTACTTTCGAAGTAGAAGCCACAACACTGCAAGCAGTAGTAGAACAAACTACTCCGGAGTAGATAAATTAACGAAAATGGAACGCAGCTAATGTCACTAAATTACAGTAGTTATACTATTTTTATTTTTGGATGTCAGTACAGGCAAGATAGGCATACTTTTCTATATTCTTTCACAAATTGTTTGAATAAATCTGTCTCGTGTGTGGGGTGATCAGATCTCATTTTCAATCGAGGGAAATCTTTTAAATTGAATATTACCAAGGCAAAAAACTCATCGGGTACTGCCTCCATAAGCACAATACTGACTTCCAAAAATAAAAATACTATAAGTAAACACAAATGTCTCTAAAAATCTCACTCTTGCCTCTTGCAAATGAATAAAAATGTAACTATAGTATTTTTATATAGAATATAGAAAAGTATGCCTATCTTGCCTGTACTGACATCCAAAAATAAAAATAGTATACATACTTTAATTTACCCAAAAAACATTGAATTGATTGATATTTATTGAATATAATTTTTGATTTATCAATTCAATTTAAAAAAATATGTACAAAGATATTTTAGACAAAAAAAAATTGTTTGCTCACTTACCGAAATTGATAATCATCTACACAGGGTGTTTTTTTTTCTACGTACCAAGAGTGGTACCACGATATTCCCTGGACTATTTATGAAAAACATTGTACTAGTGAAATTTTCTATCGTGTCTATTTTCGCCGCTAGAGGGCGTTCAAAATTATGAGTTTTATGCAAGACCTTTCAACACAAAATCGCCTGTAACCTGTTGCACCCCATGTATCGAAATTTTTCTATTTATTATGAATGCTTGTTTAGTACTAATATCAATTTCTGTAAAACTGAAAAAGCCAGTTTATATTTCTAACATTAAGTATATGTATAAGAAAAATAGTGGTCATCAAAAGAGACATGCATCAGGTAGGTACTGCTATTTTTTTGGCCGTAACTGTGTAAATACATACATAGCAATGCAACTAAAAAGATGATACATAAAATGAAAATGAAAGAAAGTTGTATTAACAAGGTATTTCAAGTTTACAAAAAAAATTAATATAGCTAGGGCTAAAGTAATTTGTCGCTAAAACTCGCATACTGCGACAAAACAATCTCATTGCTGTTTGAAAGTCGCCAGTTCTAACGATAAAATCGCTAAATTGGCATGTTTATTGGATAAAGTGATGGTTTCGGCCTTTTTCACGAATTCATATTTGCGTGCACGATCTGATGCAATCTTGCATCAACTTATGCATGACAGCAACTAAAGCAAATATTTATGGCAGAAAGCTTGCAATTATGAACAGCGTGCACATCAAATATTATAATCATTTGTATCTTCTTCTTATTTTTCAAACATGCAAATGGTAGAAATATCTTGCGTGATTTGCATGCTTTAGTACGCAAATTTTTAATGATATCGTGAATAGCGTGTGTATGCATATGCACGCAAATATGAATTCGTGAAAAGGGCCTCAATTCAATTGGGCTCAGCTGACTTATCTTATTCTTGAAAATAGCCTTACTTTAAGCAATGACAATATAATATTCTATCTGATAACTGTCATCTGTAACTGATATTTTTTATTTTAGGTTAAAACCTTCTTTTCAGCATACCTTCCTATTCTATTTACCATGCTTACAGCTATCTACGAATATGTCTAAAATGTAGCTGTGTTTTATTCATTTATTGGCAATGATGCCAACTGTCCTCAACAAGAAGTCGTTAGATGGCCAGTACCAGACTTGTCTTCTTTCAGCTTCAATAACCGGTTTTTTAGTTGACAGAAGGCGAGTTGTAATACATTTTATCCAAAAGTGGGGATAAAAAACCGGTTGTTGAAACTAAAAGAAGACAGAAGACAAGTCTGGTACTGGCCGATGAGTGTTACAATAATAAATTTGAGTCAAAAGCTACCGGGGGAGTAGGACCCAAAAACAGCTGCGTTCCATTTTGGTATTTTTATTTACTCCGGAGTAGTTAAGAGTACTTCATCACCAGTAATAAATGGAACGGTCAATTCAATTCAAGAGTAATTCTTAACCTTCAAATCTGTGTAAATTTTTCTCTTCTTTGTTATAAAAATGGATTTTTAGTTTAGTAAAAATGTACATACATACATGTACATACGTATGCATTTGTTGAGGTAAGAAAATCAAAAAAGCCATTTTTTCATAATTGTTGCTTGTTTTATTTTACTTCAACAATTTTATAAATAATCTTCAATAAATTTTGTATCGTATTTTAGCATTATTTAATTTAATTAAGTATGTATAATGTATAATGCATACTATCAAGATCAAATATGTTATTGTTAAATATTTGTTCTCTCGGCTGTGTATTTCGAGGTGAATCATCATGATCACCGTATTCGCTACTTTCTTTTAGTTTGATCAACATTAAAAATAAAAAAAATATTATCCTCCTTAATTTAAAATCCATAAAATTTATTTGACTCACGTTCTCACTGTTTATTTTAGGTTCTTGACAAAAAACGAGATTTATTTGATAAATTTATCTTCTATTTGTATTTAATGTAAAAAAATTTAAAAAAAACGGAAAAAAACAAAGTACATAACCCTAAAAAGTCAAATCCATCTTTTGGAAGTTTTAAAAATTAAAAATACTCTGGTGGTAAAAATCGACATAACTACTCCTGAGTAGGATAATCAACTGCACCAAAGTATGAGATGGTGCAGTTGGGATGACTTGGGAGCAGTGTTGTGACAACATCAGGTTTAAATAGTAGTATATCTAAGAAATGAATAGTAGTAGATTTTGGCAAAAAGTAGTAGAAATGAAAAACGTTTATTATTCACATGTATGTACATATAAATGTAATAATTTTTTATAAAAGTTGAAAATAACAATAACAAAAATGTCTTTAAAACAAAATAAAACTTTTTTCAAAATATTTAAAGAATTGTAACTTAAAAAATTAAACAAAAACGAAAAAAAACTAAGCCTTTCAATATGTGACTTCCATTATTAAAAGTGTAGCGATTAATATATTTTAGAAGCTCTGTGGACGGCTCGAAAACATCTTCATCATTTTTATTATTTCCTTAATAGAATGTTTTTAATAGTATCAATTTTCAATTGGTATCTTTTACAGTCTTTTATAATTTCAAGTCAGAAAATTTTTTTTCTGCAGTAGCACGACTATGTGGGAAACAACACAAATGACTTAATGTTATTACATTTATTAATCTCATTACATTATTATTTATATTAGATACATTGTCATTGGTTGTTAAATTCACTCGGCTTGGTAAAGTAAGTCACTCAGAAAATCGAAAATTAAGTGCCAGCCAGCCAGCTGTAAACCATCTAGAAATAAAATCGAGATTTAAGATTCAAAATGGAAATAGTAGTAGATATCAATACCAGCGAAGTAGGTACTTTTTTTTGTCGAATCGAAGTAGATCTACTACTTTCGAAGTAGAAGCCACAACACTGCAAGCAGTAGTAGAACAAACTACTCCGGAGTAGATAAATTAACGAAAATGGAACGCAGCTAATGTCACTAAATTACAGTAGTTATACTATTTTTATTTTTGGATGTCAGTACAGGCAAGATAGGCATACTTTTCTATATTCTTTCACAAATTGTTTGAATAAATCTGTCTCGTGTGTGGGGTGATCAGATCTCATTTTCAATCGAGGGAAATCTTTTAAATTGAATATTACCAAGGCAAAAAACTCATCGGGTACTGCCTCCATAAGCACAATACTGACTTCCAAAAATAAAAATACTATAAGTAAACACAAATGTCTCTAAAAATCTCACTCTTGCCTCTTGCAAATGAATAAAAATGTAACTATAGTATTTTTATATAGAATATAGAAAAGTATGCCTATCTTGCCTGTACTGACATCCAAAAATAAAAATAGTATACATACTTTAATTTACCCAAAAAACATTGAATTGATTGATATTTATTGAATATAATTTTTGATTTATCAATTCAATTTAAAAAAATATGTACAAAGATATTTTAGACAAAAAAAAATTGTTTGCTCACTTACCGAAATTGATAATCATCTACACAGGGTGTTTTTTTTTCTACGTACCAAGAGTGGTACCACGATATTCCCTGGACTATTTATGAAAAACATTGTACTAGTGAAATTTTCTATCGTGTCTATTTTCGCCGCTAGAGGGCGTTCAAAATTATGAGTTTTATGCAAGACCTTTCAACACAAAATCGCCTGTAACCTGTTGCACCCCATGTATCGAAATTTTTCTATTTATTATGAATGCTTGTTTAGTACTAATATCAATTTCTGTAAAACTGAAAAAGCCAGTTTATATTTCTAACATTAAGTATATGTATAAGAAAAATAGTGGTCATCAAAAGAGACATGCATCAGGTAGGTACTGCTATTTTTTTGGCCGTAACTGTGTAAATACATACATAGCAATGCAACTAAAAAGATGATACATAAAATGAAAATGAAAGAAAGTTGTATTAACAAGGTATTTCAAGTTTACAAAAAAAATTAATATAGCTAGGGCTAAAGTAATTTGTCGCTAAAACTCGCATACTGCGACAAAACAATCTCATTGCTGTTTGAAAGTCGCCAGTTCTAACGATAAAATCGCTAAATTGGCATGTTTATTGGATAAAGTGATGGTTTCGGCCTTTTTCACGAATTCATATTTGCGTGCACGATCTGATGCAATCTTGCATCAACTTATGCATGACAGCAACTAAAGCAAATATTTATGGCAGAAAGCTTGCAATTATGAACAGCGTGCACATCAAATATTATAATCATTTGTATCTTCTTCTTATTTTTCAAACATGCAAATGGTAGAAATATCTTGCGTGATTTGCATGCTTTAGTACGCAAATTTTTAATGATATCGTGAATAGCGTGTGTATGCATATGCACGCAAATATGAATTCGTGAAAAGGGCCTCAATTCAATTGGGCTCAGCTGACTTATCTTATTCTTGAAAATAGCCTTACTTTAAGCAATGACAATATAATATTCTATCTGATAACTGTCATCTGTAACTGATATTTTTTATTTTAGGTTAAAACCTTCTTTTCAGCATACCTTCCTATTCTATTTACCATGCTTACAGCTATCTACGAATATGTCTAAAATGTAGCTGTGTTTTATTCATTTATTGGCAATGATGCCAACTGTCCTCAACAAGAAGTCGTTAGATGGCCAGTACCAGACTTGTCTTCTTTCAGCTTCAATAACCGGTTTTTTAGTTGACAGAAGGCGAGTTGTAATACATTTTATCCAAAAGTGGGGATAAAAAACCGGTTGTTGAAACTAAAAGAAGACAGAAGACAAGTCTGGTACTGGCCGATGAGTGTTACAATAATAAATTTGAGTCAAAAGCTACCGGCGGAGTAGGACCCAAAAACAGCTGCGTTCCATTTTGGTATTTTTATTTACTCCGGAGTAGTTAAGAGTACTTCATCACCAGTAATAAATGGAACGGTCAATTCAATTCAAGAGTAATTCTTAACCTTCAAATCTGTGTAAATTTTTCTCTTCTTTGTTATAAAAATGGATTTTTAGTTTAGTAAAAATGTACATACATACATGTACATACGTATGCATTTGTTGAGGTAAGAAAATCAAAAAAGCCATTTTTTCATAATTGTTGCTTGTTTTATTTTACTTCAACAATTTTATAAATAATCTTCAATAAATTTTGTATCGTATTTTAGCATTATTTAATTTAATTAAGTATGTATAATGTATAATGCATACTATCAAGATCAAATATGTTATTGTTAAATATTTGTTCTCTCGGCTGTGTATTTCGAGGTGAATCATCATGATCACCGTATTCGCTACTTTCTTTTAGTTTGATCAACATTAAAAATAAAAAAAAATATTATCCTCCTTAATTTAAAATCCATAAAATTTATTTGACTCACGTTCTCACTGTTTATTTTAGGTTCTTGACAAAAAACGAGATTTATTTGATAAATTTATCTCCTATTTGTATTTAATGTAAAAAAATTTAAAAAAAACGGAAAAAAACAAAGTACATAACCCTAAAAAGTCAAATCCATCTTTTGGAAGTTTTAAAAATTAAAAATACTCTGGTGGTAAAAATCGACATAACTACTCCTGAGTAGGATAATCAACTGCACCAAAGTATGAGATGGTGCAGTTGGGATGACTTGGGAGCAGTGTTGTGACAACATCAGGTTTAAATAGTAGTATATCTAAGAAATGAATAGTAGTAGATTTTGGCAAAAAGTAGTAGAAATGAAAAACGTTTATTATTCACATGTATGTACATATAAATGTAATAATTTTTTATAAAAGTTGAAAATAACAATAACAAAAATGTCTTTAAAACAAAATAAAACTTTTTTCAAAATATTTAAAGAATTGTAACTTAAAAAATTAAACAAAAACGAAAAAAAACTAAGCCTTTCAATATGTGACTTCCATTATTAAAAGTGTAGCGATTAATATATTTTAGAAGCTCTGTGGACGGCTCGAAAACATCTTCATCATTTTTATTATTTCCTTAATAGAATGTTTTTAATAGTATCAATTTTCAATTGGTATCTTTTACAGTCTTTTATAATTTCAAGTCAGAAAATTTTTTTTCTGCAGTAGCACGACTATGTGGGAAACAACACAAATGACTTAATGTTATTACATTTATTAATCTCATTACATTATTATTTATATTAGATACATTGTCATTGGTTGTTAAATTCACTCGGCTTGGTAAAGTAAGTCACTCAGAAAATCGAAAATTAAGTGCCAGCCAGCCAGCTGTAAACCATCTAGAAATAAAATCGAGATTTAAAATTCGAAATGGAAATAGTAGTAGATATCAATACCAGCGAAGTAGGTACTTTTTTTTGTCGAATCAAAGTAGATCTACTACTTTCGAAGTAGAAGCCACAACACTGCAAGCAGTAGTAGAACAAACTACTCCGGAGTAGATAAATTAACGAAAATGGAACGCAGCTAATGTCACTAAATTACAGTAGTTATACTATTTTTATTTTTGGATGTCAGTACAGGCAAGATAGGCATACTTTTCTATATTCTTTCACAAATTGTTTGAATAAATCTGTCTCGTGTGTGGGGTGATCAGATCTCATTTTCAATCGAGGGAAATCTTTTAAATTGAATATTACCAAGGCAAAAAACTCATCGGGTACTGCCTCCATAAGCACAATACTGACTTCCAAAAATAAAAATACTATAAGTAAACACAAATGTCTCTAAAAATCTCACTCTTGCCTCTTGCAAATGAATAAAAATGTAACTATAGTATTTTTATATAGAATATAGAAAAGTATGCCTATCTTGCCTGTACTGACATCCAAAAATAAAAATAGTATACATACTTTAATTTACCCAAAAAACATTGAATTGATTGATATTTATTGAATATAATTTTTGATTTATCAATTCAATTTAAAAAAATATGTACAAAGATATTTTAGACAAAAAAAAATTGTTTGCTCACTTACCGAAATTGATAATCATCTACACAGGGTGTTTTTTTTTCTACGTACCAAGAGTGGTACCACGATATTCCCTGGACTATTTATGAAAAACATTGTACTAGTGAAATTTTCTATCGTGTCTATTTTCGCCGCTAGAGGGCGTTCAAAATTATGAGTTTTATGCAAGACCTTTCAACACAAAATCGCCTGTAACCTGTTGCACCCCATGTATCGAAATTTTTCTATTTATTATGAATGCTTGTTTAGTACTAATATCAATTTCTGTAAAACTGAAAAAGCCAGTTTATATTTCTAACATTAAGTATATGTATAAGAAAAATAGTGGTCATCAAAAGAGACATGCATCAGGTAGGTACTGCTATTTTTTTGGCCGTAACTGTGTAAATACATACATAGCAATGCAACTAAAAAGATGATACATAAAATGAAAATGAAAGAAAGTTGTATTAACAAGGTATTTCAAGTTTACAAAAAAAATTAATATAGCTAGGGCTAAAGTAATTTGTCGCTAAAACTCGCATACTGCGACAAAACAATCTCATTGCTGTTTGAAAGTCGCCAGTTCTAACGATAAAATCGCTAAATTGGCATGTTTATTGGATAAAGTGATGGTTTCGGCCTTTTTCACGAATTCATATTTGCGTGCACGATCTGATGCAATCTTGCATCAACTTATGCATGACAGCAACTAAAGCAAATATTTATGGCAGAAAGCTTGCAATTATGAACAGCGTGCACATCAAATATTATAATCATTTGTATCTTCTTCTTATTTTTCAAACATGCAAATGGTAGAAATATCTTGCGTGATTTGCATGCTTTAGTACGCAAATTTTTAATGATATCGTGAATAGCGTGTGTATGCATATGCACGCAAATATGAATTCGTGAAAAGGGCCTCAATTCAATTGGGCTCAGCTGACTTATCTTATTCTTGAAAATAGCCTTACTTTAAGCAATGACAATATAATATTCTATCTGATAACTGTCATCTGTAACTGATATTTTTTATTTTAGGTTAAAACCTTCTTTTCAGCATACCTTCCTATTCTATTTACCATGCTTACAGCTATCTACGAATATGTCTAAAATGTAGCTGTGTTTTATTCATTTATTGGCAATGATGCCAACTGTCCTCAACAAGAAGTCGTTAGATGGCCAGTACCAGACTTGTCTTCTTTCAGCTTCAATAACCGGTTTTTTAGTTGACAGAAGGCGAGTTGTAATACATTTTATCCAAAAGTGGGGATAAAAAACCGGTTGTTGAAACTAAAAGAAGACAGAAGACAAGTCTGGTACTGGCCGATGAGTGTTACAATAATAAATTTGAGTCAAAAGCTACCGGCGGAGTAGGACCCAAAAACAGCTGCGTTCCATTTTGGTATTTTTATTTACTCCGGAGTAGTTAAGAGTACTTCATCACCAGTAATAAATGGAACGGTCAATTCAATTCAAGAGTAATTCTTAACCTTCAAATCTGTGTAAATTTTTCTCTTCTTTGTTATAAAAATGGATTTTTAGTTTAGTAAAAATGTACATACATACATGTACATACGTATGCATTTGTTGAGGTAAGAAAATCAAAAAAGCCATTTTTTCATAATTGTTGCTTGTTTTATTTTACTTCAACAATTTTATAAATAATCTTCAATAAATTTTGTATCGTATTTTAGCATTATTTAATTTAATTAAGTATGTATAATGTATAATGCATACTATCAAGATCAAATATGTTATTGTTAAATATTTGTTCTCTCGGCTGTGTATTTCGAGGTGAATCATCATGATCACCGTATTCGCTACTTTCTTTTAGTTTGATCAACATTAAAAATAAAAAAAAATATTATCCTCCTTAATTTAAAATCCATAAAATTTATTTGACTCACGTTCTCACTGTTTATTTTAGGTTCTTGACAAAAAACGAGATTTATTTGATAAATTTATCTTCTATTTGTATTTAATGTAAAAAAATTTAAAAAAAACGGAAAAAAACAAAGTACATAACCCTAAAAAGTCAAATCCATCTTTTGGAAGTTTTAAAAATTAAAAATACTCTGGTGGTAAAAATCGACATAACTACTCCTGAGTAGGATAATCAACTGCACCAAAGTATGAGATGGTGCAGTTGGGATGACTTGGGAGCAGTGTTGTGACAACATCAGGTTTAAATAGTAGTATATCTAAGAAATGAATAGTAGTAGATTTTGGCAAAAAGTAGTAGAAATGAAAAACGTTTATTATTCACATGTATGTACATATAAATGTAATAATTTTTTATAAAAGTTGAAAATAACAATAACAAAAATGTCTTTAAAACAAAATAAAACTTTTTTCAAAATATTTAAAGAATTGTAACTTAAAAAATTAAACAAAAACGAAAAAAAACTAAGCCTTTCAATATGTGACTTCCATTATTAAAAGTGTAGCGATTAATATATTTTAGAAGCTCTGTGGACGGCTCGAAAACATCTTCATCATTTTTATTATTTCCTTAATAGAATGTTTTTAATAGTATCAATTTTCAATTGGTATCTTTTACAGTCTTTTATAATTTCAAGTCAGAAAATTTTTTTTCTGCAGTAGCACGACTATGTGGGAAACAACACAAATGACTTAATGTTATTACATTTATTAATCTCATTACATTATTATTTATATTAGATACATTGTCATTGGTTGTTAAATTCACTCGGCTTGGTAAAGTAAGTCACTCAAAAAATCGAAAATTAAGTGCCAGCCAGCCAGCTGTAAACCATCTAGAAATAAAATCGAGATTTAAAATTCGAAATGGAAATAGTAGTAGATATCAATACCAGCGAAGTAGGTACTTTTTTTTGTCGAATCAAAGTAGATCTACTACTTTCGAAGTAGAAGCCACAACACTGCAAGCAGTAGTAGAACAAACTACTCCGGAGTAGATAAATTAACGAAAATGGAACGCAGCTAATGTCACTAAATTACAGTAGTTATACTATTTTTATTTTTGGATGTCAGTACAGGCAAGATAGGCATACTTTTCTATATTCTTTCACAAATTGTTTGAATAAATCTGTCTCGTGTGTGGGGTGATCAGATCTCATTTTCAATCGAGGGAAATCTTTTAAATTGAATATTACCAAGGCAAAAAACTCATCGGGTACTGCCTCCATAAGCACAATACTGACTTCCAAAAATAAAAATACTATAAGTAAACACAAATGTCTCTAAAAATCTCACTCTTGCCTCTTGCAAATGAATAAAAATGTAACTATAGTATTTTTATATAGAATATAGAAAAGTATGCCTATCTTGCCTGTACTGACATCCAAAAATAAAAATAGTATACATACTTTAATTTACCCAAAAAACATTGAATTGATTGATATTTATTGAATATAATTTTTGATTTATCAATTCAATTTAAAAAAATATGTACAAAGATATTTTAGACAAAAAAAAATTGTTTGCTCACTTACCGAAATTGATAATCATCTACACAGGGTGTTTTTTTTTCTACGTACCAAGAGTGGTACCACGATATTCCCTGGACTATTTATGAAAAACATTGTACTAGTGAAATTTTCTATCGTGTCTATTTTCGCCGCTAGAGGGCGTTCAAAATTATGAGTTTTATGCAAGACCTTTCAACACAAAATCGCCTGTAACCTGTTGCACCCCATGTATCGAAATTTTTCTATTTATTATGAATGCTTGTTTAGTACTAATATCAATTTCTGTAAAACTGAAAAAGCCAGTTTATATTTCTAACATTAAGTATATGTATAAGAAAAATAGTGGTCATCAAAAGAGACATGCATCAGGTAGGTACTGCTATTTTTTTGGCCGTAACTGTGTAAATACATACATAGCAATGCAACTAAAAAGATGATACATAAAATGAAAATGAAAGAAAGTTGTATTAACAAGGTATTTCAAGTTTACAAAAAAAATTAATATAGCTAGGGCTAAAGTAATTTGTCGCTAAAACTCGCATACTGCGACAAAACAATCTCATTGCTGTTTGAAAGTCGCCAGTTCTAACGATAAAATCGCTAAATTGGCATGTTTATTGGATAAAGTGATGGTTTCGGCCTTTTTCACGAATTCATATTTGCGTGCACGATCTGATGCAATCTTGCATCAACTTATGCATGACAGCAACTAAAGCAAATATTTATGGCAGAAAGCTTGCAATTATGAACAGCGTGCACATCAAATATTATAATCATTTGTATCTTCTTCTTATTTTTCAAACATGCAAATGGTAGAAATATCTTGCGTGATTTGCATGCTTTAGTACGCAAATTTTTAATGATATCGTGAATAGCGTGTGTATGCATATGCACGCAAATATGAATTCGTGAAAAGGGCCTCAATTCAATTGGGCTCAGCTGACTTATCTTATTCTTGAAAATAGCCTTACTTTAAGCAATGACAATATAATATTCTATCTGATAACTGTCATCTGTAACTGATATTTTTTATTTTAGGTTAAAACCTTCTTTTCAGCATACCTTCCTATTCTATTTACCATGCTTACAGCTATCTACGAATATGTCTAAAATGTAGCTGTGTTTTATTCATTTATTGGCAATGATGCCAACTGTCCTCAACAAGAAGTCGTTAGATGGCCAGTACCAGACTTGTCTTCTTTCAGCTTCAATAACCGGTTTTTTAGTTGACAGAAGGCGAGTTGTAATACATTTTATCCAAAAGTGGGGATAAAAAACCGGTTGTTGAAACTAAAAGAAGACAGAAGACAAGTCTGGTACTGGCCGATGAGTGTTACAATAATAAATTTGAGTCAAAATCTACCGGCGGAGTAGGACCCAAAAACAGCTGCGTTCCATTTTGGTATTTTTATTTACTCCGGAGTAGTTAAGAGTACTTCATCACCAGTAATAAATGGAACGGTCAATTCAATTCAAGAGTAATTCTTAACCTTCAAATCTGTGTAAATTTTTCTCTTCTTTGTTATAAAAATGGATTTTTAGTTTAGTAAAAATGTACATACATACATGTACATACGTATGCATTTGTTGAGGTAAGAAAATCAAAAAAGCCATTTTTTCATAATTGTTGCTTGTTTTATTTTACTTCAACAATTTTATAAATAATCTTCAATAAATTTTGTATCGTATTTTAGCATTATTTAATTTAATTAAGTATGTATAATGTATAATGCATACTATCAAGATCAAATATGTTATTGTTAAATATTTGTTCTCTCGGCTGTGTATTTCGAGGTGAATCATCATGATCACCGTATTCGCTACTTTCTTTTAGTTTGATCAACATTAAAAATAAAAAAAAATATTATCCTCCTTAATTTAAAATCCATAAAATTTATTTGACTCACGTTCTCACTGTTTATTTTAGGTTCTTGACAAAAAACGAGATTTATTTGATAAATTTATCTTCTATTTGTATTTAATGTAAAAAAATTTAAAAAAAACGGAAAAAAACAAAGTACATAACCCTAAAAAGTCAAATCCATCTTTTGGAAGTTTTAAAAATTAAAAATACTCTGGTGGTAAAAATCGACATAACTACTCCTGAGTAGGATAATCAACTGCACCAAAGTATGAGATGGTGCAGTTGGGATGACTTGGGAGCAGTGTTGTGACAACATCAGGTTTAAATAGTAGTATATCTAAGAAATGAATAGTAGTAGATTTTGGCAAAAAGTAGTAGAAATGAAAAACGTTTATTATTCACATGTATGTACATATAAATGTAATAATTTTTTATAAAAGTTGAAAATAACAATAACAAAAATGTCTTTAAAACAAAATAAAACTTTTTTCAAAATATTTAAAGAATTGTAACTTAAAAAATTAAACAAAAACGAAAAAAAACTAAGCCTTTCAATATGTGACTTCCATTATTAAAAGTGTAGCGATTAATATATTTTAGAAGCTCTGTGGACGGCTCGAAAACATCTTCATCATTTTTATTATTTCCTTAATAGAATGTTTTTAATAGTATCAATTTTCAATTGGTATCTTTTACAGTCTTTTATAATTTCAAGTCAGAAAATTTTTTTTCTGCAGTAGCACGACTATGTGGGAAACAACACAAATGACTTAATGTTATTACATTTATTAATCTCATTACATTATTATTTATATTAGATACATTGTCATTGGTTGTTAAATTCACTCGGCTTGGTAAAGTAAGTCACTCAGAAAATCGAAAATTAAGTGCCAGCCAGCGAGCTGTAAACCATCTAGAAATAAAATCGAGATTTAAGATTCGAAATGGAAATAGTAGTAGATATCAATACCAGCGAAGTAGGTACTTTTTTTTGTCGAATCAAAGTAGATCTACTACTTTCGAAGTAGAAGCCACAACACTGCAAGCAGTAGTAGAACAAACTACTCCGGAGTAGATAAATTAACGAAAATGGAACGCAGCTAATGTCACTAAATTACAGTAGTTATACTATTTTTATTTTTGGATGTCAGTACAGGCAAGATAGGCATACTTTTCTATATTCTTTCACAAATTGTTTGAATAAATCTGTCTCGTGTGTGGGGTGATCAGATCTCATTTTCAATCGAGGGAAATCTTTTAAATTGAATATTACCAAGGCAAAAAACTCATCGGGTACTGCCTCCATAAGCACAATACTGACTTCCAAAAATAAAAATACTATAAGTAAACACAAATGTCTCTAAAAATCTCACTCTTGCCTCTTGCAAATGAATAAAAATGTAACTATAGTATTTTTATATAGAATATAGAAAAGTATGCCTATCTTGCCTGTACTGACATCCAAAAATAAAAATAGTATACATACTTTAATTTACCCAAAAAACATTGAATTGATTGATATTTATTGAATATAATTTTTGATTTATCAATTCAATTTAAAAAAATATGTACAAAGATATTTTAGACAAAAAAAAATTGTTTGCTCACTTACCGAAATTGATAATCATCTACACAGGGTGTTTTTTTTTTCTACGTACCAAGAGTGGTACCACGATATTCCCTGGACTATTTATGAAAAACATTGTACTAGTGAAATTTTCTATCGTGTCTATTTTCGCCGCTAGAGGGCGTTCAAAATTATGAGTTTTATGCAAGACCTTTCAACACAAAATCGCCTGTAACCTGTTGCACCCCATGTATCGAAATTTTTCTATTTATTATGAATGCTTGTTTAGTACTAATATCAATTTCTGTAAAACTGAAAAAGCCAGTTTATATTTCTAACATTAAGTATATGTATAAGAAAAATAGTGGTCATCAAAAGAGACATGCATCAGGTAGGTACTGCTATTTTTTTGGCCGTAACTGTGTAAATACATACATAGCAATGCAACTAAAAAGATGATACATAAAATGAAAATGAAAGAAAGTTGTATTAACAAGGTATTTCAAGTTTACAAAAAAAATTAATATAGCTAGGGCTAAAGTAATTTGTCGCTAAAACTCGCATACTGCGACAAAACAATCTCATTGCTGTTTGAAAGTCGCCAGTTCTAACGATAAAATCGCTAAATTGGCATGTTTATTGGATAAAGTGATGGTTTCGGCCTTTTTCACGAATTCATATTTGCGTGCACGATCTGATGCAATCTTGCATCAACTTATGCATGACAGCAACTAAAGCAAATATTTATGGCAGAAAGCTTGCAATTATGAACAGCGTGCACATCAAATATTATAATCATTTGTATCTTCTTCTTATTTTTCAAACATGCAAATGGTAGAAATATCTTGCGTGATTTGCATGCTTTAGTACGCAAATTTTTAATGATATCGTGAATAGCGTGTGTATGCATATGCACGCAAATATGAATTCGTGAAAAGGGCCTCAATTCAATTGGGCTCAGCTGACTTATCTTATTCTTGAAAATAGCCTTACTTTAAGCAATGACAATATAATATTCTATCTGATAACTGTCATCTGTAACTGATATTTTTTATTTTAGGTTAAAACCTTCTTTTCAGCATACCTTCCTATTCTATTTACCATGCTTACAGCTATCTACGAATATGTCTAAAATGTAGCTGTGTTTTATTCATTTATTGGCAATGATGCCAACTGTCCTCAACAAGAAGTCGTTAGATGGCCAGTACCAGACTTGTCTTCTTTCAGCTTCAATAACCGGTTTTTTAGTTGACAGAAGGCGAGTTGTAATACATTTTATCCAAAAGTGGGGATAAAAAACCGGTTGTTGAAACTAAAAGAAGACAGAAGACAAGTCTGGTACTGGCCGATGAGTGTTACAATAATAAATTTGAGTCAAAAGCTACCGGCGGAGTAGGACCCAAAAACAGCTGCGTTCCATTTTGGTATTTTTATTTACTCCGGAGTAGTTAAGAGTACTTCATCACCAGTAATAAATGGAACGGTCAATTCAATTCAAGAGTAATTCTTAACCTTCAAATCTGTGTAAATTTTTCTCTTCTTTGTTATAAAAATGGATTTTTAGTTTAGTAAAAATGTACATACATACATGTACATACGTATGCATTTGTTGAGGTAAGAAAATCAAAAAAGCCATTTTTTCATAATTGTTGCTTGTTTTATTTTACTTCAACAATTTTATAAATAATCTTCAATAAATTTTGTATCGTATTTTAGCATTATTTAATTTAATTAAGTATGTATAATGTATAATGCATACTATCAAGATCAAATATGTTATTGTTAAATATTTGTTCTCTCGGCTGTGTATTTCGAGGTGAATCATCATGATCACCGTATTCGCTACTTTCTTTTAGTTTGATCAACATTAAAAATAAAAAAAAATATTATCCTCCTTAATTTAAAATCCATAAAATTTATTTGACTCACGTTCTCACTGTTTATTTTAGGTTCTTGACAAAAAACGAGATTTATTTGATAAATTTATCTTCTATTTGTATTTAATGTAAAAAAATTTAAAAAAAACGGAAAAAAACAAAGTACATAACCCTAAAAAGTCAAATCCATCTTTTGGAAGTTTTAAAAATTAAAAATACTCTGGTGGTAAAAATCGACATAACTACTCCTGAGTAGGATAATCAACTGCACCAAAGTATGAGATGGTGCAGTTGGGATGACTTGGGAGCAGTGTTGTGACAACATCAGGTTTAAATAGTAGTATATCTAAGAAATGAATAGTAGTAGATTTTGGCAAAAAGTAGTAGAAATGAAAAACGTTTATTATTCACATGTATGTACATATAAATGTAATAATTTTTTATAAAAGTTGAAAATAACAATAACAAAAATGTCTTTAAAACAAAATAAAACTTTTTTCAAAATATTTAAAGAATTGTAACTTAAAAAATTAAACAAAAACGAAAAAAAACTAAGCCTTTCAATATGTGACTTCCATTATTAAAAGTGTAGCGATTAATATATTTTAGAAGCTCTGTGGACGGCTCGAAAACATCTTCATCATTTTTATTATTTCCTTAATAGAATGTTTTTAATAGTATCAATTTTCAATTGGTATCTTTTACAGTCTTTTATAATTTCAAGTCAGAAAATTTTTTTTCTGCAGTAGCACGACTATGTGGGAAACAACACAAATGACTTAATGTTATTACATTTATTAATCTCATTACATTATTATTTATATTAGATACATTGTCATTGGTTGTTAAATTCACTCGGCTTGGTAAAGTAAGTCACTCAGAAAATCGAAAATTAAGTGCCAGCCAGCGAGCTGTAAACCATCTAGAAATAAAATCGAGATTTAAGATTCGAAATGGAAATAGTAGTAGATATCAATACCAGCGAAGTAGGTACTTTTTTTTGTCGAATCAAAGTAGATCTACTACTTTCGAAGTAGAAGCCACAACACTGCAAGCAGTAGTAGAACAAACTACTCCGGAGTAGATAAATTAACGAAAATGGAACGCAGCTAATGTCACTAAATTACAGTAGTTATACTATTTTTATTTTTGGATGTCAGTACAGGCAAGATAGGCATACTTTTCTATATTCTTTCACAAATTGTTTGAATAAATCTGTCTCGTGTGTGGGGTGATCAGATCTCATTTTCAATCGAGGGAAATCTTTTAAATTGAATATTACCAAGGCAAAAAACTCATCGGGTACTGCCTCCATAAGCACAATACTGACTTCCAAAAATAAAAATACTATAAGTAAACACAAATGTCTCTAAAAATCTCACTCTTGCCTCTTGCAAATGAATAAAAATGTAACTATAGTATTTTTATATAGAATATAGAAAAGTATGCCTATCTTGCCTGTACTGACATCCAAAAATAAAAATAGTATACATACTTTAATTTACCCAAAAAACATTGAATTGATTGATATTTATTGAATATAATTTTTGATTTATCAATTCAATTTAAAAAAATATGTACAAAGATATTTTAGACAAAAAAAAATTGTTTGCTCACTTACCGAAATTGATAATCATCTACACAGGGTGTTTTTTTTTTCTACGTACCAAGAGTGGTACCACGATATTCCCTGGACTATTTATGAAAAACATTGTACTAGTGAAATTTTCTATCGTGTCTATTTTCGCCGCTAGAGGGCGTTCAAAATTATGAGTTTTATGCAAGACCTTTCAACACAAAATCGCCTGTAACCTGTTGCACCCCATGTATCGAAATTTTTCTATTTATTATGAATGCTTGTTTAGTACTAATATCAATTTCTGTAAAACTGAAAAAGCCAGTTTATATTTCTAACATTAAGTATATGTATAAGAAAAATAGTGGTCATCAAAAGAGACATGCATCAGGTAGGTACTGCTATTTTTTTGGCCGTAACTGTGTAAATACATACATAGCAATGCAACTAAAAAGATGATACATAAAATGAAAATGAAAGAAAGTTGTATTAACAAGGTATTTCAAGTTTACAAAAAAAATTAATATAGCTAGGGCTAAAGTAATTTGTCGCTAAAACTCGCATACTGCGACAAAACAATCTCATTGCTGTTTGAAAGTCGCCAGTTCTAACGATAAAATCGCTAAATTGGCATGTTTATTGGATAAAGTGATGGTTTCGGCCTTTTTCACGAATTCATATTTGCGTGCACGATCTGATGCAATCTTGCATCAACTTATGCATGACAGCAACTAAAGCAAATATTTATGGCAGAAAGCTTGCAATTATGAACAGCGTGCACATCAAATATTATAATCATTTGTATCTTCTTCTTATTTTTCAAACATGCAAATGGTAGAAATATCTTGCGTGATTTGCATGCTTTAGTACGCAAATTTTTAATGATATCGTGAATAGCGTGTGTATGCATATGCACGCAAATATGAATTCGTGAAAAGGGCCTCAATTCAATTGGGCTCAGCTGACTTATCTTATTCTTGAAAATAGCCTTACTTTAAGCAATGACAATATAATATTCTATCTGATAACTGTCATCTGTAACTGATATTTTTTATTTTAGGTTAAAACCTTCTTTTCAGCATACCTTCCTATTCTATTTACCATGCTTACAGCTATCTACGAATATGTCTAAAATGTAGCTGTGTTTTATTCATTTATTGGCAATGATGCCAACTGTCCTCAACAAGAAGTCGTTAGATGGCCAGTACCAGACTTGTCTTCTTTCAGCTTCAATAACCGGTTTTTTAGTTGACAGAAGGCGAGTTGTAATACATTTTATCCAAAAGTGGGGATAAAAAACCGGTTGTTGAAACTAAAAGAAGACAGAAGACAAGTCTGGTACTGGCCGATGAGTGTTACAATAATAAATTTGAGTCAAAAGCTACCGGCGGAGTAGGACCCAAAAACAGCTGCGTTCCATTTTGGTATTTTTATTTACTCCGGAGTAGTTAAGAGTACTTCATCACCAGTAATAAATGGAACGGTCAATTCAATTCAAGAGTAATTCTTAACCTTCAAATCTGTGTAAATTTTTCTCTTCTTTGTTATAAAAATGGATTTTTAGTTTAGTAAAAATGTACATACATACATGTACATACGTATGCATTTGTTGAGGTAAGAAAATCAAAAAAGCCATTTTTTCATAATTGTTGCTTGTTTTATTTTACTTCAACAATTTTATAAATAATCTTCAATAAATTTTGTATCGTATTTTAGCATTATTTAATTTAATTAAGTATGTATAATGTATAATGCATACTATCAAGATCAAATATGTTATTGTTAAATATTTGTTCTCTCGGCTGTGTATTTCGAGGTGAATCATCATGATCACCGTATTCGCTACTTTCTTTTAGTTTGATCAACATTAAAAATAAAAAAAAATATTATCCTCCTTAATTTAAAATCCATAAAATTTATTTGACTCACGTTCTCACTGTTTATTTTAGGTTCTTGACAAAAAACGAGATTTATTTGATAAATTTATCTTCTATTTGTATTTAATGTAAAAAAATTTAAAAAAAACGGAAAAAAACAAAGTACATAACCCTAAAAAGTCAAATCCATCTTTTGGAAGTTTTAAAAATTAAAAATACTCTGGTGGTAAAAATCGACATAACTACTCCTGAGTAGGATAATCAACTGCACCAAAGTATGAGATGGTGCAGTTGGGATGACTTGGGAGCAGTGTTGTGACAACATCAGGTTTAAATAGTAGTATATCTAAGAAATGAATAGTAGTAGATTTTGGCAAAAAGTAGTAGAAATGAAAAACGTTTATTATTCACATGTATGTACATATAAATGTAATAATTTTTTATAAAAGTTGAAAATAACAATAACAAAAATGTCTTTAAAACAAAATAAAACTTTTTTCAAAATATTTAAAGAATTGTAACTTAAAAAATTAAACAAAAACGAAAAAAAACTAAGCCTTTCAATATGTGACTTCCATTATTAAAAGTGTAGCGATTAATATATTTTAGAAGCTCTGTGGACGGCTCGAAAACATCTTCATCATTTTTATTATTTCCTTAATAGAATGTTTTTAATAGTATCAATTTTCAATTGGTATCTTTTACAGTCTTTTATAATTTCAAGTCAGAAAATTTTTTTTCTGCAGTAGCACGACTATGTGGGAAACAACACAAATGACTTAATGTTATTACATTTATTAATCTCATTACATTATTATTTATATTAGATACATTGTCATTGGTTGTTAAATTCACTCGGCTTGGTAAAGTAAGTCACTCAAAAAATCGAAAATTAAGTGCCAGCCAGCCAGCTGTAAACCATCTAGAAATAAAATCGAGATTTAAAATTCGAAATGGAAATAGTAGTAGATATCAATACCAGCGAAGTAGGTACTTTTTTTTGTCGAATCAAAGTAGATCTACTACTTTCGAAGTAGAAGCCACAACACTGCAAGCAGTAGTAGAACAAACTACTCCGGAGTAGATAAATTAACGAAAATGGAACGCAGCTAATGTCACTAAATTACAGTAGTTATACTATTTTTATTTTTGGATGTCAGTACAGGCAAGATAGGCATACTTTTCTATATTCTTTCACAAATTGTTTGAATAAATCTGTCTCGTGTGTGGGGTGATCAGATCTCATTTTCAATCGAGGGAAATCTTTTAAATTGAATATTACCAAGGCAAAAAACTCATCGGGTACTGCCTCCATAAGCACAATACTGACTTCCAAAAATAAAAATACTATAAGTAAACACAAATGTCTCTAAAAATCTCACTCTTGCCTCTTGCAAATGAATAAAAATGTAACTATAGTATTTTTATATAGAATATAGAAAAGTATGCCTATCTTGCCTGTACTGACATCCAAAAATAAAAATAGTATACATACTTTAATTTACCCAAAAAACATTGAATTGATTGATATTTATTGAATATAATTTTTGATTTATCAATTCAATTTAAAAAAATATGTACAAAGATATTTTAGACAAAAAAAAATTGTTTGCTCACTTACCGAAATTGATAATCATCTACACAGGGTGTTTTTTTTTCTACGTACCAAGAGTGGTACCACGATATTCCCTGGACTATTTATGAAAAACATTGTACTAGTGAAATTTTCTATCGTGTCTATTTTCGCCGCTAGAGGGCGTTCAAAATTATGAGTTTTATGCAAGACCTTTCAACACAAAATCGCCTGTAACCTGTTGCACCCCATGTATCGAAATTTTTCTATTTATTATGAATGCTTGTTTAGTACTAATATCAATTTCTGTAAAACTGAAAAAGCCAGTTTATATTTCTAACATTAAGTATATGTATAAGAAAAATAGTGGTCATCAAAAGAGACATGCATCAGGTAGGTACTGCTATTTTTTTGGCCGTAACTGTGTAAATACATACATAGCAATGCAACTAAAAAGATGATACATAAAATGAAAATGAAAGAAAGTTGTATTAACAAGGTATTTCAAGTTTACAAAAAAAATTAATATAGCTAGGGCTAAAGTAATTTGTCGCTAAAACTCGCATACTGCGACAAAACAATCTCATTGCTGTTTGAAAGTCGCCAGTTCTAACGATAAAATCGCTAAATTGGCATGTTTATTGGATAAAGTGATGGTTTCGGCCTTTTTCACGAATTCATATTTGCGTGCACGATCTGATGCAATCTTGCATCAACTTATGCATGACAGCAACTAAAGCAAATATTTATGGCAGAAAGCTTGCAATTATGAACAGCGTGCACATCAAATATTATAATCATTTGTATCTTCTTCTTATTTTTCAAACATGCAAATGGTAGAAATATCTTGCGTGATTTGCATGCTTTAGTACGCAAATTTTTAATGATATCGTGAATAGCGTGTGTATGCATATGCACGCAAATATGAATTCGTGAAAAGGGCCTCAATTCAATTGGGCTCAGCTGACTTATCTTATTCTTGAAAATAGCCTTACTTTAAGCAATGACAATATAATATTCTATCTGATAACTGTCATCTGTAACTGATATTTTTTATTTTAGGTTAAAACCTTCTTTTCAGCATACCTTCCTATTCTATTTACCATGCTTACAGCTATCTACGAATATGTCTAAAATGTAGCTGTGTTTTATTCATTTATTGGCAATGATGCCAACTGTCCTCAACAAGAAGTCGTTAGATGGCCAGTACCAGACTTGTCTTCTTTCAGCTTCAATAACCGGTTTTTTAGTTGACAGAAGGCGAGTTGTAATACATTTTATCCAAAAGTGGGGATAAAAAACCGGTTGTTGAAACTAAAAGAAGACAGAAGACAAGTCTGGTACTGGCCGATGAGTGTTACAATAATAAATTTGAGTCAAAAGCTACCGGCGGAGTAGGACCCAAAAACAGCTGCGTTCCATTTTGGTATTTTTATTTACTCCGGAGTAGTTAAGAGTACTTCATCACCAGTAATAAATGGAACGGTCAATTCAATTCAAGAGTAATTCTTAACCTTCAAATCTGTGTAAATTTTTCTCTTCTTTGTTATAAAAATGGATTTTGAGTTTAGTAAAAATGTACATACATACATGTACATACGTATGCATTTGTTGAGGTAAGAAAATCAAAAAAGCCATTTTTTCATAATTGTTGCTTGTTTTATTTTACTTCAACAATTTTATAAATAATCTTCAATAAATTTTGTATCGTATTTTAGCATTATTTAATTTAATTAAGTATGTATAATGTATAATGCATACTATCAAGATCAAATATGTTATTGTTAAATATTTGTTCTCTCGGCTGTGTATTTCGAGGTGAATCATCATGATCACCGTATTCGCTACTTTCTTTTAGTTTGATCAACATTAAAAATAAAAAAAAATATTATCCTCCTTAATTTAAAATCCATAAAATTTATTTGACTCACGTTCTCACTGTTTATTTTAGGTTCTTGACAAAAAACGAGATTTATTTGATAAATTTATCTTCTATTTGTATTTAATGTAAAAAAATTTAAAAAAAACGGAAAAAAACAAAGTACATAACCCTAAAAAGTCAAATCCATCTTTTGGAAGTTTTAAAAATTAAAAATACTCTGGTGGTAAAAATCGACATAACTACTCCTGAGTAGGATAATCAACTGCACCAAAGTATGAGATGGTGCAGTTGGGATGACTTGGGAGCAGTGTTGTGACAACATCAGGTTTAAATAGTAGTATATCTAAGAAATGAATAGTAGTAGATTTTGGCAAAAAGTAGTAGAAATGAAAAACGTTTATTATTCACATGTATGTACATATAAATGTAATAATTTTTTATAAAAGTTGAAAATAACAATAACAAAAATGTCTTTAAAACAAAATAAAACTTTTTTCAAAATATTTAAAGAATTGTAACTTAAAAAATTAAACAAAAACGAAAAAAAACTAAGCCTTTCAATATGTGACTTCCATTATTAAAAGTGTAGCGATTAATATATTTTAGAAGCTCTGTGGACGGCTCGAAAACATCTTCATCATTTTTATTATTTCCTTAATAGAATGTTTTTAATAGTATCAATTTTCAATTGGTATCTTTTACAGTCTTTTATAATTTCAAGTCAGAAAATTTTTTTTCTGCAGTAGCACGACTATGTGGGAAACAACACAAATGACTTAATGTTATTACATTTATTAATCTCATTACATTATTATTTATATTAGATACATTGTCATTGGTTGTTAAATTCACTCGGCTTGGTAAAGTAAGTCACTCAGAAAATCGAAAATTAAGTGCCAGCCAGCCAGCTGTAAACCATCTAGAAATAAAATCGAGATTTAAAATTCGAAATGGAAATAGTAGTAGATATCAATACCAGCGAAGTAGGTACTTTTTTTTGTCGAATCAAAGTAGATCTACTACTTTCGAAGTAGAAGCCACAACACTGCAAGCAGTAGTAGAACAAACTACTCCGGAGTAGATAAATTAACGAAAATGGAACGCAGCTAATGTCACTAAATTACAGTAGTTATACTATTTTTATTTTTGGATGTCAGTACAGGCAAGATAGGCATACTTTTCTATATTCTTTCACAAATTGTTTGAATAAATCTGTCTCGTGTGTGGGGTGATCAGATCTCATTTTCAATCGAGGGAAATCTTTTAAATTGAATATTACCAAGGCAAAAAACTCATCGGGTACTGCCTCCATAAGCACAATACTGACTTCCAAAAATAAAAATACTATAAGTAAACACAAATGTCTCTAAAAATCTCACTCTTGCCTCTTGCAAATGAATAAAAATGTAACTATAGTATTTTTATATAGAATATAGAAAAGTATGCCTATCTTGCCTGTACTGACATCCAAAAATAAAAATAGTATACATACTTTAATTTACCCAAAAAACATTGAATTGATTGATATTTATTGAATATAATTTTTGATTTATCAATTCAATTTAAAAAAATATGTACAAAGATATTTTAGACAAAAAAAAATTGTTTGCTCACTTACCGAAATTGATAATCATCTACACAGGGTGTTTTTTTTTCTACGTACCAAGAGTGGTACCACGATATTCCCTGGACTATTTATGAAAAACATTGTACTAGTGAAATTTTCTATCGTGTCTATTTTCGCCGCTAGAGGGCGTTCAAAATTATGAGTTTTATGCAAGACCTTTCAACACAAAATCGCCTGTAACCTGTTGCACCCCATGTATCGAAAATTTTCTATTTATTATGAATGCTTGTTTAGTACTAATATCAATTTCTGTAAAACTGAAAAAGCCAGTTTATATTTCTAACATTAAGTATATGTATAAGAAAAATAGTGGTCATCAAAAGAGACATGCATCAGGTAGGTACTGCTATTTTTTTGGCCGTAACTGTGTAAATACATACATAGCAATGCAACTAAAAAGATGATACATAAAATGAAAATGAAAGAAAGTTGTATTAACAAGGTATTTCAAGTTTACAAAAAAAATTAATATAGCTAGGGCTAAAGTAATTTGTCGCTAAAACTCGCATACTGCGACAAAACAATCTCATTGCTGTTTGAAAGTCGCCAGTTCTAACGATAAAATCGCTAAATTGGCATGTTTATTGGATAAAGTGATGGTTTCGGCCTTTTTCACGAATTCATATTTGCGTGCACGATCTGATGCAATCTTGCATCAACTTATGCATGACAGCAACTAAAGCAAATATTTATGGCAGAAAGCTTGCAATTATGAACAGCGTGCACATCAAATATTATAATCATTTGTATCTTCTTCTTATTTTTCAAACATGCAAATGGTAGAAATATCTTGCGTGATTTGCATGCTTTAGTACGCAAATTTTTAATGATATCGTGAATAGCGTTTGTATGCATATGCACGCAAATATGAATTCGTGAAAAGGGCCTCAATTCAATTGGGCTCAGCTGACTTATCTTATTCTTGAAAATAGCCTTACTTTAAGCAATGACAATATAATATTCTATCTGATAACTGTCATCTGTAACTGATATTTTTTATTTTAGGTTAAAACCTTCTTTTCAGCATACCTTCCTATTCTATTTACCATGCTTACAGCTATCTACGAATATGTCTAAAATGTAGCTGTGTTTTATTCATTTATTGGCAATGATGCCAACTGTCCTCAACAAGAAGTCGTTAGATGGCCAGTACCAGACTTGTCTTCTTTCAGCTTCAATAACCGGTTTTTTAGTTGACAGAAGGCGAGTTGTAATACATTTTATCCAAAAGTGGGGATAAAAAACCGGTTGTTGAAACTAAAAGAAGACAGAAGACAAGTCTGGTACTGGCCGATGAGTGTTACAATAATAAATTTGAGTCAAAAGCTACCGGCGGAGTAGGACCCAAAAACAGCTGCGTTCCATTTTGGTATTTCTATTTACTCCGGAGTAGTTAAGAGTACTTCATCACCAGTAATAAATGGAACGGTCAATTCAATTCAAGAGTAATTCTTAACCTTCAAATCTGTGTAAATTTTTCTCTTCTTTGTTATAAAAATGGATTTTGAGTTTAGTAAAAATGTACATACATACATGTACATACGTATGCATTTGTTGAGGTAAGAAAATCAAAAAAGCCATTTTTTCATAATTGTTGCTTGTTTTATTTTACTTCAACAATTTTATAAATAATCTTCAATAAATTTTGTATCGTATTTTAGCATTATTTAATTTAATTAAGTATGTATAATGTATAATGCATACTATCAAGATCAAATATGTTATTGTTAAATATTTGTTCTCTCGGCTGTGTATTTCGAGGTGAATCATCATGATCACCGTATTCGCTACTTTCTTTTAGTTTGATCAACATTAAAAATAAAAAAAAATATTATCCTCCTTAATTTAAAATCCATAAAATTTATTTGACTCACGTTCTCACTGTTTATTTTAGGTTCTTGACAAAAAACGAGATTTATTTGATAAATTTATCTTCTATTTGTATTTAATGTAAAAAAATTTAAAAAAAACGGAAAAAAACAAAGTACATAACCCTAAAAAGTCAAATCCATCTTTTGGAAGTTTTAAAAATTAAAAATACTCTGGTGGTAAAAATCGACATAACTACTCCTGAGTAGGATAATCAACTGCACCAAAGTATGAGATGGTGCAGTTGGGATGACTTGGGAGCAGTGTTGTGACAACATCAGGTTTAAATAGTAGTATATCTAAGAAATGAATAGTAGTAGATTTTGGCAAAAAGTAGTAGAAATGAAAAACGTTTATTATTCACATGTATGTACATATAAATGTAATAATTTTTTATAAAAGTTGAAAATAACAATAACAAAAATGTCTTTAAAACAAAATAAAACTTTTTTCAAAATATTTAAAGAATTGTAACTTAAAAAATTAAACAAAAACGAAAAAAAACTAAGCCTTTCAATATGTGACTTCCATTATTAAAAGTGTAGCGATTAATATATTTTAGAAGCTCTGTGGACGGCTCGAAAACATCTTCATCATTTTTATTATTTCCTTAATAGAATGTTTTTAATAGTATCAATTTTCAATTGGTATCTTTTACAGTCTTTTATAATTTCAAGTCAGAAAATTTTTTTTCTGCAGTAGCACGACTATGTGGGAAACAACACAAATGACTTAATGTTATTACATTTATTAATCTCATTACATTATTATTTATATTAGATACATTGTCATTGGTTGTTAAATTCACTCGGCTTGGTAAAGTAAGTCACTCAGAAAATCGAAAATTAAGTGCCAGCCAGCCAGCTGTAAACCATCTAGAAATAAAATCGAGATTTAAAATTCGAAATGGAAATAGTAGTAGATATCAATACCAGCGAAGTAGGTACTTTTTTTTGTCGAATCGAAGTAGATCTACTACTTTCGAAGTAGAAGCCACAACACTGCAAGCAGTAGTAGAACAAACTACTCCGGAGTAGATAAATTAACGAAAATGGAACGCAGCTAATGTCACTAAATTACAGTAGTTATACTATTTTTATTTTTGGATGTCAGTACAGGCAAGATAGGCATACTTTTCTATATTCTTTCACAAATTGTTTGAATAAATCTGTCTCGTGTGTGGGGTGATCAGATCTCATTTTCAATCGAGGGAAATCTTTTAAATTGAATATTACCAAGGCAAAAAACTCATCGGGTACTGCCTCCATAAGCACAATACTGACTTCCAAAAATAAAAATACTATAAGTAAACACAAATGTCTCTAAAAATCTCACTCTTGCCTCTTGCAAATGAATAAAAATGTAACTATAGTATTTTTATATAGAATATAGAAAAGTATGCCTATCTTGCCTGTACTGACATCCAAAAATAAAAATAGTATACATACTTTAATTTACCCAAAAAACATTGAATTGATTGATATTTATTGAATATAATTTTTGATTTATCAATTCAATTTAAAAAAATATGTACAAAGATATTTTAGACAAAAAAAAAATTGTTTGCTCACTTACCGAAATTGATAATCATCTACACAGGGTGTTTTTTTTTCTACGTACCAAGAGTGGTACCACGATATTCCCTGGACTATTTATGAAAAACATTGTACTAGTGAAATTTTCTATCGTGTCTATTTTCGCCGCTTTAGTACTAATATCAATTTCTGTAAAACTGAAAAAGCCAGTTTATATTTCTAACATTAAGTATATGTATAAGAAAAATAGTGGTCATCAAAAGAGACATGCATCAGGTAGGTACTGCTATTTTTTTGGCCGTAACTGTGTAAATACATACATAGCAATGCAACTAAAAAGATGATACATAAAATAAAAATGAAAGAAAGTTGTATTAACAAGGTATTTCAAGTTTACAAAAAAAATTAATATAGCTAGGGCTAAAGTAATTTGTCGCTAAAACTCGCATACTGCGACAAAACAATCTCATTGCTGTTTGAAAGTCGCCAGTTCTAACGATAAAATCGCTAAATTGGCATGTTTATTGGATAAAGTGATGGTTTCGGCCTTTTTCACGAATTCATATTTGCGTGCACGATCTGATGCAATCTTGCATCAACTTATGCATGACAGCAACTAAAGCAAATATTTATGGCAGAAAGCTTGCAATTATGAACAGCGTGCACATCAAATATTATAATCATTTGTATCTTCTTCTTATTTTTCAAACATGCAAATGGTAGAAATATCTTGCGTGATTTGCATGCTTTAGTACGCAAATTTTTAATGATATCGTGAATAGCGTGTGTATGCATATGCACGCAAATATGAATTCGTGAAAAGGGCCTCAATTCAATTGGGCTCAGCTGACTTATCTTATTCTTGAAAATAGCCTTACTTTAAGCAATGACAATATAATATTCTATCTGATAACTGTCATCTGTAACTGATATTTTTTATTTTAGGTTAAAACCTTCTTTTCAGCATACCTTCCTATTCTATTTACCATGCTTACAGCTATCTACGAATATGTCTAAAATGTAGCTGTGTTTTATTCATTTATTGGCAATGATGCCAACTGTCCTCAACAAGAAGTCGTTAGATGGCCAGTACCAGACTTGTCTTCTTTCAGCTTCAATAACCGGTTTTTTAGTTGACAGAAGGCGAGTTGTAATACATTTTATCCAAAAGTGGGGATAAAAAACCGGTTGTTGAAACTAAAAGAAGACAGAAGACAAGTCTGGTACTGGCCGATGAGTGTTACAATAATAAATTTGAGTCAAAAGCTACCGGCGGAGTAGGACCCAAAAACAGCTGCGTTCCATTTTGGTATTTTTATTTACTCCGGAGTAGTTAAGAGTACTTCATCACCAGTAATAAATGGAACGGTCAATTCAATTCAAGAGTAATTCTTAACCTTCAAATCTGTGTAAATTTTTCTCTTCTTTGTTATAAAAATGGATTTTGAGTTTAGTAAAAATGTACATACATACATGTACATACGTATGCATTTGTTGAGGTAAGAAAATCAAAAAAGCCATTTTTTCATAATTGTTGCTTGTTTTATTTTACTTCAACAATTTTATAAATAATCTTCAATAAATTTTGTATCGTATTTTAGCATTATTTAATTTAATTAAGTATGTATAATGTATAATGCATACTATCAAGATCAAATATGTTATTGTTAAATATTTGTTCTCTCGGCTGTGTATTTCGAGGTGAATCATCATGATCACCGTATTCGCTACTTTCTTTTAGTTTGATCAACATTAAAAATAAAAAAAATATTATCCTCCTTAATTTAAAATCCATAAAATTTATTTGACTCACGTTCTCACTGTTTATTTTAGGTTCTTGACAAAAAACGAGATTTATTTGATAAATTTATCTTCTATTTGTATTTAATGTAAAAAAATTTAAAAAAAACGGAAAAAAACAAAGTACATAACCCTAAAAAGTCAAATCCATCTTTTGGAAGTTTTAAAAATTAAAAATACTCTGGTGGTAAAAATCGACATAACTACTCCTGAGTAGGATAATCAACTGCACCAAAGTATGAGATGGTGCAGTTGGGATGACTTGGGAGCAGTGTTGTGACAACATCAGGTTTAAATAGTAGTATATCTAAGAAATGAATAGTAGTAGATTTTGGCAAAAAGTAGTAGAAATGAAAAACGTTTATTATTCACATGTATGTACATATAAATGTAATAATTTTTTATAAAAGTTGAAAATAACAATAACAAAAATGTCTTTAAAACAAAATAAAACTTTTTTCAAAATATTTAAAGAATTGTAACTTAAAAAATTAAACAAAAACGAAAAAAAACTAAGCCTTTCAATATGTGACTTCCATTATTAAAAGTGTAGCGATTAATATATTTTAGAAGCTCTGTGGACGGCTCGAAAACATCTTCATCATTTTTATTATTTCCTTAATAGAATGTTTTTAATAGTATCAATTTTCAATTGGTATCTTTTACAGTCTTTTATAATTTCAAGTCAGAAAATTTTTTTTCTGCAGTAGCACGACTATGTGGGAAACAACACAAATGACTTAATGTTATTACATTTATTAATCTCATTACATTATTATTTATATTAGATACATTGTCATTGGTTGTTAAATTCACTCGGCTTGGTAAAGTAAGTCACTCAGAAAATCGAAAATTAAGTGCCAGCCAGCCAGCTGTAAACCATCTAGAAATAAAATCGAGATTTAAGATTCGAAATGGAAATAGTAGTAGATATCAATACCAGCGAAGTAGGTACTTTTTTTTGTCGAATCGAAGTAGATCTACTACTTTCGAAGTAGAAGCCACAACACTGCAAGCAGTAGTAGAACAAACTACTCCGGAGTAGATAAATTAACGAAAATGGAACGCAGCTAATGTCACTAAATTACAGTAGTTATACTATTTTTATTTTTGGATGTCAGTACAGGCAAGATAGGCATACTTTTCTATATTCTTTCACAAATTGTTTGAATAAATCTGTCTCGTGTGTGGGGTGATCAGATCTCATTTTCAATCGAGGGAAATCTTTTAAATTGAATATTACCAAGGCAAAAAACTCATCGGGTACTGCCTCCATAAGCACAATACTGACTTCCAAAAATAAAAATACTATAAGTAAACACAAATGTCTCTAAAAATCTCACTCTTGCCTCTTGCAAATGAATAAAAATGTAACTATAGTATTTTTATATAGAATATAGAAAAGTATGCCTATCTTGCCTGTACTGACATCCAAAAATAAAAATAGTATACATACTTTAATTTACCCAAAAAACATTGAATTGATTGATATTTATTGAATATAATTTTTGATTTATCAATTCAATTTAAAAAAATATGTACAAAGATATTTTAGACAAAAAAAAATTGTTTGCTCACTTACCGAAATTGATAATCATCTACACAGGGTGTTTTTTTTTCTACGTACCAAGAGTGGTACCACGATATTCCCTGGACTATTTATGAAAAACATTGTACTAGTGAAATTTTCTATCGTGTCTATTTTCGCCGCTAGAGGGCGTTCAAAATTATGAGTTTTATGCAAGACCTTTCAACACAAAATCGCCTGTAACCTGTTGCACCCCATGTATCGAAATTTTTCTATTTATTATGAATGCTTGTTTAGTACTAATATCAATTTCTGTAAAACTGAAAAAGCCAGTTTATATTTCTAACATTAAGTATATGTATAAGAAAAATAGTGGTCATCAAAAGAGACATGCATCAGGTAGGTACTGCTATTTTTTTGGCCGTAACTGTGTAAATACATACATAGCAATGCAACTAAAAAGATGATACATAAAATGAAAATGAAAGAAAGTTGTATTAACAAGGTATTTCAAGTTTACAAAAAAAATTAATATAGCTAGGGCTAAAGTAATTTGTCGCTAAAACTCGCATACTGCGACAAAACAATCTCATTGCTGTTTGAAAGTCGCCAGTTCTAACGATAAAATCGCTAAATTGGCATGTTTATTGGATAAAGTGATGGTTTCGGCCTTTTTCACGAATTCATATTTGCGTGCACGATCTGATGCAATCTTGCATCAACTTATGCATGACAGCAACTAAAGCAAATATTTATGGCAGAAAGCTTGCAATTATGAACAGCGTGCACATCAAATATTATAATCATTTGTATCTTCTTCTTATTTTTCAAACATGCAAATGGTAGAAATATCTTGCGTGATTTGCATGCTTTAGTACGCAAATTTTTAATGATATCGTGAATAGCGTGTGTATGCATATGCACGCAAATATGAATTCGTGAAAAGGGCCTCAATTCAATTGGGCTCAGCTGACTTATCTTATTCTTGAAAATAGCCTTACTTTAAGCAATGACAATATAATATTCTATCTGATAACTGTCATCTGTAACTGATATTTTTTATTTTAGGTTAAAACCTTCTTTTCAGCATACCTTCCTATTCTATTTACCATGCTTACAGCTATCTACGAATATGTCTAAAATGTAGCTGTGTTTTATTCATTTATTGGCAATGATGCCAACTGTCCTCAACAAGAAGTCGTTAGATGGCCAGTACCAGACTTGTCTTCTTTCAGCTTCAATAACCGGTTTTTTAGTTGACAGAAGGCGAGTTGTAATACATTTTATCCAAAAGTGGGGATAAAAAACCGGTTGTTGAAACTAAAAGAAGACAGAAGACAAGTCTGGTACTGGCCGATGAGTGTTACAATAATAAATTTGAGTCAAAAGCTACCGGCGGAGTAGGACCCAAAAACAGCTGCGTTCCATTTTGGTATTTTTATTTACTCCGGAGTAGTTAAGAGTACTTCATCACCAGTAATAAATGGAACGGTCAATTCAATTCAAGAGTAATTCTTAACCTTCAAATCTGTGTAAATTTTTCTCTTCTTTGTTATAAAAATGGATTTTTAGTTTAGTAAAAATGTACATACATACATGTACATACGTATGCATTTGTTGAGGTAAGAAAATCAAAAAAGCCATTTTTTCATAATTGTTGCTTGTTTTATTTTACTTCAACAATTTTATAAATAATCTTCAATAAATTTTGTATCGTATTTTAGCATTATTTAATTTAATTAAGTATGTATAATGTATAATGCATACTATCAAGATCAAATATGTTATTGTTAAATATTTGTTCTCTCGGCTGTGTATTTCGAGGTGAATCATCATGATCACCGTATTCGCTACTTTCTTTTAGTTTGATCAACATTAAAAATAAAAAAAATATTATCCTCCTTAATTTAAAATCCATAAAATTTATTTGACTCACGTTCTCACTGTTTATTTTAGGTTCTTGACAAAAAACGAGATTTATTTGATAAATTTATCTTCTATTTGTATTTAATGTAAAAAAATTTAAAAAAAACGGAAAAAAACAAAGTACATAACCCTAAAAAGTCAAATCCATCTTTTGGAAGTTTTAAAAATTAAAAATACTCTGGTGGTAAAAATCGACATAACTACTCCTGAGTAGGATAATCAACTGCACCAAAGTATGAGATGGTGCAGTTGGGATGACTTGGGAGCAGTGTTGTGACAACATCAGGTTTAAATAGTAGTATATCTAAGAAATGAATAGTAGTAGATTTTGGCAAAAAGTAGTAGAAATGAAAAACGTTTATTATTCACATGTATGTACATATAAATGTAATAATTTTTTATAAAAGTTGAAAATAACAATAACAAAAATGTCTTTAAAACAAAATAAAACTTTTTTCAAAATATTTAAAGAATTGTAACTTAAAAAATTAAACAAAAACGAAAAAAAACTAAGCCTTTCAATATGTGACTTCCATTATTAAAAGTGTAGCGATTAATATATTTTAGAAGCTCTGTGGACGGCTCGAAAACATCTTCATCATTTTTATTATTTCCTTAATAGAATGTTTTTAATAGTATCAATTTTCAATTGGTATCTTTTACAGTCTTTTATAATTTCAAGTCAGAAAATTTTTTTTCTGCAGTAGCACGACTATGTGGGAAACAACACAAATGACTTAATGTTATTACATTTATTAATCTCATTACATTATTATTTATATTAGATACATTGTCATTGGTTGTTAAATTCACTCGGCTTGGTAAAGTAAGTCACTCAGAAAATCGAAAATTAAGTGCCAGCCAGCCAGCTGTAAACCATCTAGAAATAAAATCGAGATTTAAGATTCGAAATGGAAATAGTAGTAGATATCAATACCAGCGAAGTAGGTACTTTTTTTTGTCGAATCGAAGTAGATCTACTACTTTCGAAGTAGAAGCCACAACACTGCAAGCAGTAGTAGAACAAACTACTCCGGAGTAGATAAATTAACGAAAATGGAACGCAGCTAATGTCACTAAATTACAGTAGTTATACTATTTTTATTTTTGGATGTCAGTACAGGCAAGATAGGCATACTTTTCTATATTCTTTCACAAATTGTTTGAATAAATCTGTCTCGTGTGTGGGGTGATCAGATCTCATTTTCAATCGAGGGAAATCTTTTAAATTGAATATTACCAAGGCAAAAAACTCATCGGGTACTGCCTCCATAAGCACAATACTGACTTCCAAAAATAAAAATACTATAAGTAAACACAAATGTCTCTAAAAATCTCACTCTTGCCTCTTGCAAATGAATAAAAATGTAACTATAGTATTTTTATATAGAATATAGAAAAGTATGCCTATCTTGCCTGTACTGACATCCAAAAATAAAAATAGTATACATACTTTAATTTACCCAAAAAACATTGAATTGATTGATATTTATTGAATATAATTTTTGATTTATCAATTCAATTTAAAAAAATATGTACAAAGATATTTTAGACAAAAAAAAATTGTTTGCTCACTTACCGAAATTGATAATCATCTACACAGGGTGTTTTTTTTTCTACGTACCAAGAGTGGTACCACGATATTCCCTGGACTATTTATGAAAAACATTGTACTAGTGAAATTTTCTATCGTGTCTATTTTCGCCGCTAGAGGGCGTTCAAAATTATGAGTTTTATGCAAGACCTTTCAACACAAAATCGCCTGTAACCTGTTGCACCCCATGTATCGAAATTTTTCTATTTATTATGAATGCTTGTTTAGTACTAATATCAATTTCTGTAAAACTGAAAAAGCCAGTTTATATTTCTAACATTAAGTATATGTATAAGAAAAATAGTGGTCATCAAAAGAGACATGCATCAGGTAGGTACTGCTATTTTTTTGGCCGTAACTGTGTAAATACATACATAGCAATGCAACTAAAAAGATGATACATAAAATGAAAATGAAAGAAAGTTGTATTAACAAGGTATTTCAAGTTTACAAAAAAAATTAATATAGCTAGGGCTAAAGTAATTTGTCGCTAAAACTCGCATACTGCGACAAAACAATCTCATTGCTGTTTGAAAGTCGCCAGTTCTAACGATAAAATCGCTAAATTGGCATGTTTATTGGATAAAGTGATGGTTTCGGCCTTTTTCACGAATTCATATTTGCGTGCACGATCTGATGCAATCTTGCATCAACTTATGCATGACAGCAACTAAAGCAAATATTTATGGCAGAAAGCTTGCAATTATGAACAGCGTGCACATCAAATATTATAATCATTTGTATCTTCTTCTTATTTTTCAAACATGCAAATGGTAGAAATATCTTGCGTGATTTGCATGCTTTAGTACGCAAATTTTTAATGATATCGTGAATAGCGTGTGTATGCATATGCACGCAAATATGAATTCGTGAAAAGGGCCTCAATTCAATTGGGCTCAGCTGACTTATCTTATTCTTGAAAATAGCCTTACTTTAAGCAATGACAATATAATATTCTATCTGATAACTGTCATCTGTAACTGATATTTTTTATTTTAGGTTAAAACCTTCTTTTCAGCATACCTTCCTATTCTATTTACCATGCTTACAGCTATCTACGAATATGTCTAAAATGTAGCTGTGTTTTATTCATTTATTGGCAATGATGCCAACTGTCCTCAACAAGAAGTCGTTAGATGGCCAGTACCAGACTTGTCTTCTTTCAGCTTCAATAACCGGTTTTTTAGTTGACAGAAGGCGAGTTGTAATACATTTTATCCAAAAGTGGGGATAAAAAACCGGTTGTTGAAACTAAAAGAAGACAGAAGACAAGTCTGGTACTGGCCGATGAGTGTTACAATAATAAATTTGAGTCAAAAGCTACCGGCGGAGTAGGACCCAAAAACAGCTGCGTTCCATTTTGGTATTTTTATTTACTCCGGAGTAGTTAAGAGTACTTCATCACCAGTAATAAATGGAACGGTCAATTCAATTCAAGAGTAATTCTTAACCTTCAAATCTGTGTAAATTTTTCTCTTCTTTGTTATAAAAATGGATTTTTAGTTTAGTAAAAATGTACATACATACATGTACATACGTATGCATTTGTTGAGGTAAGAAAATCAAAAAAGCCATTTTTTCATAATTGTTGCTTGTTTTATTTTACTTCAACAATTTTATAAATAATCTTCAATAAATTTTGTATCGTATTTTAGCATTATTTAATTTAATTAAGTATGTATAATGTATAATGCATACTATCAAGATCAAATATGTTATTGTTAAATATTTGTTCTCTCGGCTGTGTATTTCGAGGTGAATCATCATGATCACCGTATTCGCTACTTTCTTTTAGTTTGATCAACATTAAAAATAAAAAAAAATATTATCCTCCTTAATTTAAAATCCATAAAATTTATTTGACTCACGTTCTCACTGTTTATTTTAGGTTCTTGACAAAAAACGAGATTTATTTGATAAATTTATCTTCTATTTGTATTTAATGTAAAAAAATTTAAAAAAAACGGAAAAAAACAAAGTACATAACCCTAAAAAGTCAAATCCATCTTTTGGAAGTTTTAAAAATTAAAAATACTCTGGTGGTAAAAATCGACATAACTACTCCTGAGTAGGATAATCAACTGCACCAAAGTATGAGATGGTGCAGTTGGGATGACTTGGGAGCAGTGTTGTGACAACATCAGGTTTAAATAGTAGTATATCTAAGAAATGAATAGTAGTAGATTTTGGCAAAAAGTAGTAGAAATGAAAAACGTTTATTATTCACATGTATGTACATATAAATGTAATAATTTTTTATAAAAGTTGAAAATAACAATAACAAAAATGTCTTTAAAACAAAATAAAACTTTTTTCAAAATATTTAAAGAATTGTAACTTAAAAAATTAAACAAAAACGAAAAAAAACTAAGCCTTTCAATATGTGACTTCCATTATTAAAAGTGTAGCGATTAATATATTTTAGAAGCTCTGTGGACGGCTCGAAAACATCTTCATCATTTTTATTATTTCCTTAATAGAATGTTTTTAATAGTATCAATTTTCAATTGGTATCTTTTACAGTCTTTTATAATTTCAAGTCAGAAAATTTTTTTTCTGCAGTAGCACGACTATGTGGGAAACAACACAAATGACTTAATGTTATTACATTTATTAATCTCATTACATTATTATTTATATTAGATACATTGTCATTGGTTGTTAAATTCACTCGGCTTGGTAAAGTAAGTCACTCAGAAAATCGAAAATTAAGTGCCAGCCAGCCAGCTGTAAACCATCTAGAAATAAAATCGAGATTTAAAATTCGAAATGGAAATAGTAGTAGATATCAATACCAGCGAAGTAGGTACTTTTTTTTGTCGAATCAAAGTAGATCTACTACTTTCGAAGTAGAAGCCACAACACTGCAAGCAGTAGTAGAACAAACTACTCCGGAGTAGATAAATTAACGAAAATGGAACGCAGCTAATGTCACTAAATTACAGTAGTTATACTATTTTTATTTTTGGATGTCAGTACAGGCAAGATAGGCATACTTTTCTATATTCTTTCACAAATTGTTTGAATAAATCTGTCTCGTGTGTGGGGTGATCAGATCTCATTTTCAATCGAGGGAAATCTTTTAAATTGAATATTACCAAGGCAAAAAACTCATCGGGTACTGCCTCCATAAGCACAATACTGACTTCCAAAAATAAAAATACTATAAGTAAACACAAATGTCTCTAAAAATCTCACTCTTGCCTCTTGCAAATGAATAAAAATGTAACTATAGTATTTTTATATAGAATATAGAAAAGTATGCCTATCTTGCCTGTACTGACATCCAAAAATAAAAATAGTATACATACTTTAATTTACCCAAAAAACATTGAATTGATTGATATTTATTGAATATAATTTTTGATTTATCAATTCAATTTAAAAAAATATGTACAAAGATATTTTAGACAAAAAAAAATTGTTTGCTCACTTACCGAAATTGATAATCATCTACACAGGGTGTTTTTTTTTCTACGTACCAAGAGTGGTACCACGATATTCCCTGGACTATTTATGAAAAACATTGTACTAGTGAAATTTTCTATCGTGTCTATTTTCGCCGCTAGAGGGCGTTCAAAATTATGAGTTTTATGCAAGACCTTTCAACACAAAATCGCCTGTAACCTGTTGCACCCCATGTATCGAAATTTTTCTATTTATTATGAATGCTTGTTTAGTACTAATATCAATTTCTGTAAAACTGAAAAAGCCAGTTTATATTTCTAACATTAAGTATATGTATAAGAAAAATAGTGGTCATCAAAAGAGACATGCATCAGGTAGGTACTGCTATTTTTTTGGCCGTAACTGTGTAAATACATACATAGCAATGCAACTAAAAAGATGATACATAAAATGAAAATGAAAGAAAGTTGTATTAACAAGGTATTTCAAGTTTACAAAAAAAATTAATATAGCTAGGGCTAAAGTAATTTGTCGCTAAAACTCGCATACTGCGACAAAACAATCTCATTGCTGTTTGAAAGTCGCCAGTTCTAACGATAAAATCGCTAAATTGGCATGTTTATTGGATAAAGTGATGGTTTCGGCCTTTTTCACGAATTCATATTTGCGTGCACGATCTGATGCAATTTTGCATCAACTTATGCATGACAGCAACTAAAGCAAATATTTATGGCAGAAAGCTTGCAATTATGAACAGCGTGCACATCAAATATTATAATCATTTGTATCTTCTTCTTATTTTTCAAACATGCAAATGGTAGAAATATCTTGCGTGATTTGCATGCTTTAGTACGCAAATTTTTAATGATATCGTGAATAGCGTGTGTATGCATATGCACGCAAATATGAATTCGTGAAAAGGGCCTCAATTCAATTGGGCTCAGCTGACTTATCTTATTCTTGAAAATAGCCTTACTTTAAGCAATGACAATATAATATTCTATCTGATAACTGTCATCTGTAACTGATATTTTTTATTTTAGGTTAAAACCTTCTTTTCAGCATACCTTCCTATTCTATTTACCATGCTTACAGCTATCTACGAATATGTCTAAAATGTAGCTGTGTTTTATTCATTTATTGGCAATGATGCCAACTGTCCTCAACAAGAAGTCGTTAGATGGCCAGTACCAGACTTGTCTTCTTTCAGCTTCAATAACCGGTTTTTTAGTTGACAGAAGGCGAGTTGTAATACATTTTATCCAAAAGTGGGGATAAAAAACCGGTTGTTGAAACTAAAAGAAGACAGAAGACAAGTCTGGTACTGGCCGATGAGTGTTACAATAATAAATTTGAGTCAAAAGCTACCGGCGGAGTAGGACCCAAAAACAGCTGCGTTCCATTTTGGTATTTTTATTTACTCCGGAGTAGTTAAGAGTACTTCATCACCAGTAATAAATGGAACGGTCAATTCAATTCAAGAGTAATTCTTAACCTTCAAATCTGTGTAAATTTTTCTCTTCTTTGTTATAAAAATGGATTTTTAGTTTAGTAAAAATGTACATACATACATGTACATACGTATGCATTTGTTGAGGTAAGAAAATCAAAAAAGCCATTTTTTCATAATTGTTGCTTGTTTTATTTTACTTCAACAATTTTATAAATAATCTTCAATAAATTTTGTATCGTATTTTAGCATTATTTAATTTAATTAAGTATGTATAATGTATAATGCATACTATCAAGATCAAATATGTTATTGTTAAATATTTGTTCTCTCGGCTGTGTATTTCGAGGTGAATCATCATGATCACCGTATTCGCTACTTTCTTTTAGTTTGATCAACATTAAAAATAAAAAAAAATATTATCCTCCTTAATTTAAAATCCATAAAATTTATTTGACTCACGTTCTCACTGTTTATTTTAGGTTCTTGACAAAAAACGAGATTTATTTGATAAATTTATCTTCTATTTGTATTTAATGTAAAAAAATTTAAAAAAAACGGAAAAAAACAAAGTACATAACCCTAAAAAGTCAAATCCATCTTTTGGAAGTTTTAAAAATTAAAAATACTCTGGTGGTAAAAATCGACATAACTACTCCTGAGTAGGATAATCAACTGCACCAAAGTATGAGATGGTGCAGTTGGGATGACTTGGGAGCAGTGTTGTGACAACATCAGGTTTAAATAGTAGTATATCTAAGAAATGAATAGTAGTAGATTTTGGCAAAAAGTAGTAGAAATGAAAAACGTTTATTATTCACATGTATGTACATATAAATGTAATAATTTTTTATAAAAGTTGAAAATAACAATAACAAAAATGTCTTTAAAACAAAATAAAACTTTTTTCAAAATATTTAAAGAATTGTAACTTAAAAAATTAAACAAAAACGAAAAAAAACTAAGCCTTTCAATATGTGACTTCCATTATTAAAAGTGTAGCGATTAATATATTTTAGAAGCTCTGTGGACGGCTCGAAAACATCTTCATCATTTTTATTATTTCCTTAATAGAATGTTTTTAATAGTATCAATTTTCAATTGGTATCTTTTACAGTCTTTTATAATTTCAAGTCAGAAAATTTTTTTTCTGCAGTAGCACGACTATGTGGGAAACAACACAAATGACTTAATGTTATTACATTTATTAATCTCATTACATTATTATTTATATTAGATACATTGTCATTGGTTGTTAAATTCACTCGGCTTGGTAAAGTAAGTCACTCAGAAAATCGAAAATTAAGTGCCAGCCAGCGAGCTGTAAACCATCTAGAAATAAAATCGAGATTTAAGATTCGAAATGGAAATAGTAGTAGATATCAATACCAGCGAAGTAGGTACTTTTTTTTGTCGAATCAAAGTAGATCTACTACTTTCGAAGTAGAAGCCACAACACTGCAAGCAGTAGTAGAACAAACTACTCCGGAGTAGATAAATTAACGAAAATGGAACGCAGCTAATGTCACTAAATTACAGTAGTTATACTATTTTTATTTTTGGATGTCAGTACAGGCAAGATAGGCATACTTTTCTATATTCTTTCACAAATTGTTTGAATAAATCTGTCTCGTGTGTGGGGTGATCAGATCTCATTTTCAATCGAGGGAAATCTTTTAAATTGAATATTACCAAGGCAAAAAACTCATCGGGTACTGCCTCCATAAGCACAATACTGACTTCCAAAAATAAAAATACTATAAGTAAACACAAATGTCTCTAAAAATCTCACTCTTGCCTCTTGCAAATGAATAAAAATGTAACTATAGTATTTTTATATAGAATATAGAAAAGTATGCCTATCTTGCCTGTACTGACATCCAAAAATAAAAATAGTATACATACTTTAATTTACCCAAAAAACATTGAATTGATTGATATTTATTGAATATAATTTTTGATTTATCAATTCAATTTAAAAAAATATGTACAAAGATATTTTAGACAAAAAAAAATTGTTTGCTCACTTACCGAAATTGATAATCATCTACACAGGGTGTTTTTTTTTTCTACGTACCAAGAGTGGTACCACGATATTCCCTGGACTATTTATGAAAAACATTGTACTAGTGAAATTTTCTATCGTGTCTATTTTCGCCGCTAGAGGGCGTTCAAAATTATGAGTTTTATGCAAGACCTTTCAACACAAAATCGCCTGTAACCTGTTGCACCCCATGTATCGAAATTTTTCTATTTATTATGAATGCTTGTTTAGTACTAATATCAATTTCTGTAAAACTGAAAAAGCCAGTTTATATTTCTAACATTAAGTATATGTATAAGAAAAATAGTGGTCATCAAAAGAGACATGCATCAGGTAGGTACTGCTATTTTTTTGGCCGTAACTGTGTAAATACATACATAGCAATGCAACTAAAAAGATGATACATAAAATGAAAATGAAAGAAAGTTGTATTAACAAGGTATTTCAAGTTTACAAAAAAAATTAATATAGCTAGGGCTAAAGTAATTTGTCGCTAAAACTCGCATACTGCGACAAAACAATCTCATTGCTGTTTGAAAGTCGCCAGTTCTAACGATAAAATCGCTAAATTGGCATGTTTATTGGATAAAGTGATGGTTTCGGCCTTTTTCACGAATTCATATTTGCGTGCACGATCTGATGCAATCTTGCATCAACTTATGCATGACAGCAACTAAAGCAAATATTTATGGCAGAAAGCTTGCAATTATGAACAGCGTGCACATCAAATATTATAATCATTTGTATCTTCTTCTTATTTTTCAAACATGCAAATGGTAGAAATATCTTGCGTGATTTGCATGCTTTAGTACGCAAATTTTTAATGATATCGTGAATAGCGTGTGTATGCATATGCACGCAAATATGAATTCGTGAAAAGGGCCTCAATTCAATTGGGCTCAGCTGACTTATCTTATTCTTGAAAATAGCCTTACTTTAAGCAATGACAATATAATATTCTATCTGATAACTGTCATCTGTAACTGATATTTTTTATTTTAGGTTAAAACCTTCTTTTCAGCATACCTTCCTATTCTATTTACCATGCTTACAGCTATCTACGAATATGTCTAAAATGTAGCTGTGTTTTATTCATTTATTGGCAATGATGCCAACTGTCCTCAACAAGAAGTCGTTAGATGGCCAGTACCAGACTTGTCTTCTTTCAGCTTCAATAACCGGTTTTTTAGTTGACAGAAGGCGAGTTGTAATACATTTTATCCAAAAGTGGGGATAAAAAACCGGTTGTTGAAACTAAAAGAAGACAGAAGACAAGTCTGGTACTGGCCGATGAGTGTTACAATAATAAATTTGAGTCAAAAGCTACCGGCGGAGTAGGACCCAAAAACAGCTGCGTTCCATTTTGGTATTTTTATTTACTCCGGAGTAGTTAAGAGTACTTCATCACCAGTAATAAATGGAACGGTCAATTCAATTCAAGAGTAATTCTTAACCTTCAAATCTGTGTAAATTTTTCTCTTCTTTGTTATAAAAATGGATTTTTAGTTTAGTAAAAATGTACATACATACATGTACATACGTATGCATTTGTTGAGGTAAGAAAATCAAAAAAGCCATTTTTTCATAATTGTTGCTTGTTTTATTTTACTTCAACAATTTTATAAATAATCTTCAATAAATTTTGTATCGTATTTTAGCATTATTTAATTTAATTAAGTATGTATAATGTATAATGCATACTATCAAGATCAAATATGTTATTGTTAAATATTTGTTCTCTCGGCTGTGTATTTCGAGGTGAATCATCATGATCACCGTATTCGCTACTTTCTTTTAGTTTGATCAACATTAAAAATAAAAAAAAATATTATCCTCCTTAATTTAAAATCCATAAAATTTATTTGACTCACGTTCTCACTGTTTATTTTAGGTTCTTGACAAAAAACGAGATTTATTTGATAAATTTATCTTCTATTTGTATTTAATGTAAAAAAATTTAAAAAAAACGGAAAAAAACAAAGTACATAACCCTAAAAAGTCAAATCCATCTTTTGGAAGTTTTAAAAATTAAAAATACTCTGGTGGTAAAAATCGACATAACTACTCCTGAGTAGGATAATCAACTGCACCAAAGTATGAGATGGTGCAGTTGGGATGACTTGGGAGCAGTGTTGTGACAACATCAGGTTTAAATAGTAGTATATCTAAGAAATGAATAGTAGTAGATTTTGGCAAAAAGTAGTAGAAATGAAAAACGTTTATTATTCACATGTATGTACATATAAATGTAATAATTTTTTATAAAAGTTGAAAATAACAATAACAAAAATGTCTTTAAAACAAAATAAAACTTTTTTCAAAATATTTAAAGAATTGTAACTTAAAAAATTAAACAAAAACGAAAAAAAACTAAGCCTTTCAATATGTGACTTCCATTATTAAAAGTGTAGCGATTAATATATTTTAGAAGCTCTGTGGACGGCTCGAAAACATCTTCATCATTTTTATTATTTCCTTAATAGAATGTTTTTAATAGTATCAATTTTCAATTGGTATCTTTTACAGTCTTTTATAATTTCAAGTCAGAAAATTTTTTTTCTGCAGTAGCACGACTATGTGGGAAACAACACAAATGACTTAATGTTATTACATTTATTAATCTCATTACATTATTATTTATATTAGATACATTGTCATTGGTTGTTAAATTCACTCGGCTTGGTAAAGTAAGTCACTCAGAAAATCGAAAATTAAGTGCCAGCCAGCGAGCTGTAAACCATCTAGAAATAAAATCGAGATTTAAGATTCGAAATGGAAATAGTAGTAGATATCAATACCAGCGAAGTAGGTACTTTTTTTTGTCGAATCAAAGTAGATCTACTACTTTCGAAGTAGAAGCCACAACACTGCAAGCAGTAGTAGAACAAACTACTCCGGAGTAGATAAATTAACGAAAATGGAACGCAGCTAATGTCACTAAATTACAGTAGTTATACTATTTTTATTTTTGGATGTCAGTACAGGCAAGATAGGCATACTTTTCTATATTCTTTCACAAATTGTTTGAATAAATCTGTCTCGTGTGTGGGGTGATCAGATCTCATTTTCAATCGAGGGAAATCTTTTAAATTGAATATTACCAAGGCAAAAAACTCATCGGGTACTGCCTCCATAAGCACAATACTGACTTCCAAAAATAAAAATACTATAAGTAAACACAAATGTCTCTAAAAATCTCACTCTTGCCTCTTGCAAATGAATAAAAATGTAACTATAGTATTTTTATATAGAATATAGAAAAGTATGCCTATCTTGCCTGTACTGACATCCAAAAATAAAAATAGTATACATACTTTAATTTACCCAAAAAACATTGAATTGATTGATATTTATTGAATATAATTTTTGATTTATCAATTCAATTTAAAAAAATATGTACAAAGATATTTTAGACAAAAAAAAATTGTTTGCTCACTTACCGAAATTGATAATCATCTACACAGGGTGTTTTTTTTTTCTACGTACCAAGAGTGGTACCACGATATTCCCTGGACTATTTATGAAAAACATTGTACTAGTGAAATTTTCTATCGTGTCTATTTTCGCCGCTAGAGGGCGTTCAAAATTATGAGTTTTATGCAAGACCTTTCAACACAAAATCGCCTGTAACCTGTTGCACCCCATGTATCGAAATTTTTCTATTTATTATGAATGCTTGTTTAGTACTAATATCAATTTCTGTAAAACTGAAAAAGCCAGTTTATATTTCTAACATTAAGTATATGTATAAGAAAAATAGTGGTCATCAAAAGAGACATGCATCAGGTAGGTACTGCTATTTTTTTGGCCGTAACTGTGTAAATACATACATAGCAATGCAACTAAAAAGATGATACATAAAATGAAAATGAAAGAAAGTTGTATTAACAAGGTATTTCAAGTTTACAAAAAAAATTAATATAGCTAGGGCTAAAGTAATTTGTCGCTAAAACTCGCATACTGCGACAAAACAATCTCATTGCTGTTTGAAAGTCGCCAGTTCTAACGATAAAATCGCTAAATTGGCATGTTTATTGGATAAAGTGATGGTTTCGGCCTTTTTCACGAATTCATATTTGCGTGCACGATCTGATGCAATCTTGCATCAACTTATGCATGACAGCAACTAAAGCAAATATTTATGGCAGAAAGCTTGCAATTATGAACAGCGTGCACATCAAATATTATAATCATTTGTATCTTCTTCTTATTTTTCAAACATGCAAATGGTAGAAATATCTTGCGTGATTTGCATGCTTTAGTACGCAAATTTTTAATGATATCGTGAATAGCGTGTGTATGCATATGCACGCAAATATGAATTCGTGAAAAGGGCCTCAATTCAATTGGGCTCAGCTGACTTATCTTATTCTTGAAAATAGCCTTACTTTAAGCAATGACAATATAATATTCTATCTGATAACTGTCATCTGTAACTGATATTTTTTATTTTAGGTTAAAACCTTCTTTTCAGCATACCTTCCTATTCTATTTACCATGCTTACAGCTATCTACGAATATGTCTAAAATGTAGCTGTGTTTTATTCATTTATTGGCAATGATGCCAACTGTCCTCAACAAGAAGTCGTTAGATGGCCAGTACCAGACTTGTCTTCTTTCAGCTTCAATAACCGGTTTTTTAGTTGACAGAAGGCGAGTTGTAATACATTTTATCCAAAAGTGGGGATAAAAAACCGGTTGTTGAAACTAAAAGAAGACAGAAGACAAGTCTGGTACTGGCCGATGAGTGTTACAATAATAAATTTGAGTCAAAAGCTACCGGCGGAGTAGGACCCAAAAACAGCTGCGTTCCATTTTGGTATTTTTATTTACTCCGGAGTAGTTAAGAGTACTTCATCACCAGTAATAAATGGAACGGTCAATTCAATTCAAGAGTAATTCTTAACCTTCAAATCTGTGTAAATTTTTCTCTTCTTTGTTATAAAAATGGATTTTTAGTTTAGTAAAAATGTACATACATACATGTACATACGTATGCATTTGTTGAGGTAAGAAAATCAAAAAAGCCATTTTTTCATAATTGTTGCTTGTTTTATTTTACTTCAACAATTTTATAAATAATCTTCAATAAATTTTGTATCGTATTTTAGCATTATTTAATTTAATTAAGTATGTATAATGTATAATGCATACTATCAAGATCAAATATGTTATTGTTAAATATTTGTTCTCTCGGCTGTGTATTTCGAGGTGAATCATCATGATCACCGTATTCGCTACTTTCTTTTAGTTTGATCAACATTAAAAATAAAAAAAAATATTATCCTCCTTAATTTAAAATCCATAAAATTTATTTGACTCACGTTCTCACTGTTTATTTTAGGTTCTTGACAAAAAACGAGATTTATTTGATAAATTTATCTTCTATTTGTATTTAATGTAAAAAAATTTAAAAAAAACGGAAAAAAACAAAGTACATAACCCTAAAAAGTCAAATCCATCTTTTGGAAGTTTTAAAAATTAAAAATACTCTGGTGGTAAAAATCGACATAACTACTCCTGAGTAGGATAATCAACTGCACCAAAGTATGAGATGGTGCAGTTGGGATGACTTGGGAGCAGTGTTGTGACAACATCAGGTTTAAATAGTAGTATATCTAAGAAATGAATAATAGTAGATTTTGGCAAAAAGTAGTAGAAATGAAAAACGTTTATTATTCACATGTATGTACATATAAATGTAATAATTTTTTATAAAAGTTGAAAATAACAATAACAAAAATGTCTTTAAAACAAAATAAAACTTTTTTCAAAATATTTAAAGAATTGTAACTTAAAAAATTAAACAAAAACGAAAAAAAACTAAGCCTTTCAATATGTGACTTCCATTATTAAAAGTGTAGCGATTAATATATTTTAGAAGCTCTGTGGACGGCTCGAAAACATCTTCATCATTTTTATTATTTCCTTAATAGAATGTTTTTAATAGTATCAATTTTCAATTGGTATCTTTTACAGTCTTTTATAATTTCAAGTCAGAAAATTTTTTTTCTGCAGTAGCACGACTATGTGGGAAACAACACAAATGACTTAATGTTATTACATTTATTAATCTCATTACATTATTATTTATATTAGATACATTGTCATTGGTTGTTAAATTCACTCGGCTTGGTAAAGTAAGTCACTCAGAAAATCGAAAATTAAGTGCCAGCCAGCCAGCTGTAAACCATCTAGAAATAAAATCGAGATTTAAAATTCGAAATGGAAATAGTAGTAGATATCAATACCAGCGAAGTAGGTACTTTTTTTTGTCGAATCAAAGTAGATCTACTACTTTCGAAGTAGAAGCCACAACACTGCAAGCAGTAGTAGAACAAACTACTCCGGAGTAGATAAATTAACGAAAATGGAACGCAGCTAATGTCACTAAATTACAGTAGTTATACTATTTTTATTTTTGGATGTCAGTACAGGCAAGATAGGCATACTTTTCTATATTCTTTCACAAATTGTTTGAATAAATCTGTCTCGTGTGTGGGGTGATCAGATCTCATTTTCAATCGAGGGAAATCTTTTAAATTGAATATTACCAAGGCAAAAAACTCATCGGGTACTGCCTCCATAAGCACAATACTGACTTCCAAAAATAAAAATACTATAAGTAAACACAAATGTCTCTAAAAATCTCACTCTTGCCTCTTGCAAATGAATAAAAATGTAACTATAGTATTTTTATATAGAATATAGAAAAGTATGCCTATCTTGCCTGTACTGACATCCAAAAATAAAAATAGTATACATACTTTAATTTACCCAAAAAACATTGAATTGATTGATATTTATTGAATATAATTTTTGATTTATCAATTCAATTTAAAAAAATATGTACAAAGATATTTTAGACAAAAAAAAATTGTTTGCTCACTTACCGAAATTGATAATCATCTACACAGGGTGTTTTTTTTTCTACGTACCAAGAGTGGTACCACGATATTCCCTGGACTATTTATGAAAAACATTGTACTAGTGAAATTTTCTATCGTGTCTATTTTCGCCGCTAGAGGGCGTTCAAAATTATGAGTTTTATGCAAGACCTTTCAACACAAAATCGCCTGTAACCTGTTGCACCCCATGTATCGAAATTTTTCTATTTATTATGAATGCTTGTTTAGTACTAATATCAATTTCTGTAAAACTGAAAAAGCCAGTTTATATTTCTAACATTAAGTATATGTATAAGAAAAATAGTGGTCATCAAAAGAGACATGCATCAGGTAGGTACTGCTATTTTTTTGGCCGTAACTGTGTAAATACATACATAGCAATGCAACTAAAAAGATGATACATAAAATGAAAATGAAAGAAAGTTGTATTAACAAGGTATTTCAAGTTTACAAAAAAAATTAATATAGCTAGGGCTAAAGTAATTTGTCGCTAAAACTCGCATACTGCGACAAAACAATCTCATTGCTGTTTGAAAGTCGCCAGTTCTAACGATAAAATCGCTAAATTGGCATGTTTATTGGATAAAGTGATGGTTTCGGCCTTTTTCACGAATTCATATTTGCGTGCACGATCTGATGCAATCTTGCATCAACTTATGCATGACAGCAACTAAAGCAAATATTTATGGCAGAAAGCTTGCAATTATGAACAGCGTGCACATCAAATATTATAATCATTTGTATCTTCTTCTTATTTTTCAAACATGCAAATGGTAGAAATATCTTGCGTGATTTGCATGCTTTAGTACGCAAATTTTTAATGATATCGTGAATAGCGTGTGTATGCATATGCACGCAAATATGAATTCGTGAAAAGGGCCTCAATTCAATTGGGCTCAGCTGACTTATCTTATTCTTGAAAATAGCCTTACTTTAAGCAATGACAATATAATATTCTATCTGATAACTGTCATCTGTAACTGATATTTTTTATTTTAGGTTAAAACCTTCTTTTCAGCATACCTTCCTATTCTATTTACCATGCTTACAGCTATCTACGAATATGTCTAAAATGTAGCTGTGTTTTATTCATTTATTGGCAATGATGCCAACTGTCCTCAACAAGAAGTCGTTAGATGGCCAGTACCAGACTTGTCTTCTTTCAGCTTCAATAACCGGTTTTTTAGTTGACAGAAGGCGAGTTGTAATACATTTTATCCAAAAGTGGGGATAAAAAACCGGTTGTTGAAACTAAAAGAAGACAGAAGACAAGTCTGGTACTGGCCGATGAGTGTTACAATAATAAATTTGAGTCAAAAGCTACCGGCGGAGTAGGACCCAAAAACAGCTGCGTTCCATTTTGGTATTTTTATTTACTCCGGAGTAGTTAAGAGTACTTCATCACCAGTAATAAATGGAACGGTCAATTCAATTCAAGAGTAATTCTTAACCTTCAAATCTGTGTAAATTTTTCTCTTCTTTGTTATAAAAATGGATTTTTAGTTTAGTAAAAATGTACATACATACATGTACATACGTATGCATTTGTTGAGGTAAGAAAATCAAAAAAGCCATTTTTTCATAATTGTTGCTTGTTTTATTTTACTTCAACAATTTTATAAATAATCTTCAATAAATTTTGTATCGTATTTTAGCATTATTTAATTTAATTAAGTATGTATAATGTATAATGCATACTATCAAGATCAAATATGTTATTGTTAAATATTTGTTCTCTCGGCTGTGTATTTCGAGGTGAATCATCATGATCACCGTATTCGCTACTTTCTTTTAGTTTGATCAACATTAAAAATAAAAAAAATATTATCCTCCTTAATTTAAAATCCATAAAATTTATTTGACTCACGTTCTCACTGTTTATTTTAGGTTCTTGACAAAAAACGAGATTTATTTGATAAATTTATCTTCTATTTGTATTTAATGTAAAAAAATTTAAAAAAAACGGAAAAAAACAAAGTACATAACCCTAAAAAGTCAAATCCATCTTTTGGAAGTTTTAAAAATTAAAAATACTCTGGTGGTAAAAATCGACATAACTACTCCTGAGTAGGATAATCAACTGCACCAAAGTATGAGATGGTGCAGTTGGGATGACTTGGGAGCAGTGTTGTGACAACATCAGGTTTAAATAGTAGTATATCTAAGAAATGAATAGTAGTAGATTTTGGCAAAAAGTAGTAGAAATGAAAAACGTTTATTATTCACATGTATGTACATATAAATGTAATAATTTTTTATAAAAGTTGAAAATAACAATAACAAAAATGTCTTTAAAACAAAATAAAACTTTTTTCAAAATATTTAAAGAATTGTAACTTAAAAAATTAAACAAAAACGAAAAAAAACTAAGCCTTTCAATATGTGACTTCCATTATTAAAAGTGTAGCGATTAATATATTTTAGAAGCTCTGTGGACGGCTCGAAAACATCTTCATCATTTTTATTATTTCCTTAATAGAATGTTTTTAATAGTATCAATTTTCAATTGGTATCTTTTACAGTCTTTTATAATTTCAAGTCAGAAAATTTTTTTTCTGCAGTAGCACGACTATGTGGGAAACAACACAAATGACTTAATGTTATTACATTTATTAATCTCATTACATTATTATTTATATTAGATACATTGTCATTGGTTGTTAAATTCACTCGGCTTGGTAAAGTAAGTCACTCAGAAAATCGAAAATTAAGTGCCAGCCAGCGAGCTGTAAACCATCTAGAAATAAAATCGAGATTTAAGATTCGAAATGGAAATAGTAGTAGATATCAATACCAGCGAAGTAGGTACTTTTTTTTGTCGAATCAAAGTAGATCTACTACTTTCGAAGTAGAAGCCACAACACTGCAAGCAGTAGTAGAACAAACTACTCCGGAGTAGATAAATTAACGAAAATGGAACGCAGCTAATGTCACTAAATTACAGTAGTTATACTATTTTTATTTTTGGATGTCAGTACAGGCAAGATAGGCATACTTTTCTATATTCTTTCACAAATTGTTTGAATAAATCTGTCTCGTGTGTGGGGTGATCAGATCTCATTTTCAATCGAGGGAAATCTTTTAAATTGAATATTACCAAGGCAAAAAACTCATCGGGTACTGCCTCCATAAGCACAATACTGACTTCCAAAAATAAAAATACTATAAGTAAACACAAATGTCTCTAAAAATCTCACTCTTGCCTCTTGCAAATGAATAAAAATGTAACTATAGTATTTTTATATAGAATATAGAAAAGTATGCCTATCTTGCCTGTACTGACATCCAAAAATAAAAATAGTATACATACTTTAATTTACCCAAAAAACATTGAATTGATTGATATTTATTGAATATAATTTTTGATTTATCAATTCAATTTAAAAAAATATGTACAAAGATATTTTAGACAAAAAAAAATTGTTTGCTCACTTACCGAAATTGATAATCATCTACACAGGGTGTTTTTTTTTTCTACGTACCAAGAGTGGTACCACGATATTCCCTGGACTATTTATGAAAAACATTGTACTAGTGAAATTTTCTATCGTGTCTATTTTCGCCGCTAGAGGGCGTTCAAAATTATGAGTTTTATGCAAGACCTTTCAACACAAAATCGCCTGTAACCTGTTGCACCCCATGTATCGAAATTTTTCTATTTATTATGAATGCTTGTTTAGTACTAATATCAATTTCTGTAAAACTGAAAAAGCCAGTTTATATTTCTAACATTAAGTATATGTATAAGAAAAATAGTGGTCATCAAAAGAGACATGCATCAGGTAGGTACTGCTATTTTTTTGGCCGTAACTGTGTAAATACATACATAGCAATGCAACTAAAAAGATGATACATAAAATGAAAATGAAAGAAAGTTGTATTAACAAGGTATTTCAAGTTTACAAAAAAAATTAATATAGCTAGGGTTAAAGTAATTTGTCGCTAAAACTCGCATACTGCGACAAAACAATCTCATTGCTGTTTGAAAGTCGCCAGTTCTAACGATAAAATCGCTAAATTGGCATGTTTATTGGATAAAGTGATGGTTTCGGCCTTTTTCACGAATTCATATTTGCGTGCACGATCTGATGCAATCTTGCATCAACTTATGCATGACAGCAACTAAAGCAAATATTTATGGCAGAAAGCTTGCAATTATGAACAGCGTGCACATCAAATATTATAATCATTTGTATCTTCTTCTTATTTTTCAAACATGCAAATGGTAGAAATATCTTGCGTGATTTGCATGCTTTAGTACGCAAATTTTTAATGATATCGTGAATAGCGTGTGTATGCATATGCACGCAAATATGAATTCGTGAAAAGGGCCTCAATTCAATTGGGCTCAGCTGACTTATCTTATTCTTGAAAATAGCCTTACTTTAAGCAATGACAATATAATATTCTATCTGATAACTGTCATCTGTAACTGATATTTTTTATTTTAGGTTAAAACCTTCTTTTCAGCATACCTTCCTATTCTATTTACCATGCTATCTACGAATATGTCTAAAATGTAGCTGTGTTTTATTCATTTATTGGCAATGATGCCAACTGTCCTCAACAAGAAGTCGTTAGATGGCCAGTACCAGACTTGTCTTCTTTCAGCTTCAATAACCGGTTTTTTAGTTGACAGAAGGCGAGTTGTAATACATTTTATCCAAAAGTGGGGATAAAAAACCGGTTGTTGAAACTAAAAGAAGACAGAAGACAAGTCTGGTACTGGCCGATGAGTGTTACAATAATAAATTTGAGTCAAAAGCTACCGGCGGAGTAGGACCCAAAAACAGCTGCGTTCCATTTTGGTATTTTTATTTACTCCGGAGTAGTTAAGAGTACTTCATCACCAGTAATAAATGGAACGGTCAATTCAATTCAAGAGTAATTCTTAACCTTCAAATCTGTGTAAATTTTTCTCTTCTTTGTTATAAAAATGGATTTTTAGTTTAGTAAAAATGTACATACATACATGTACATACGTATGCATTTGTTGAGGTAAGAAAATCAAAAAAGCCATTTTTTCATAATTGTTGCTTGTTTTATTTTACTTCAACAATTTTATAAATAATCTTCAATAAATTTTGTATCGTATTTTAGCATTATTTAATTTAATTAAGTATGTATAATGTATAATGCATACTATCAAGATCAAATATGTTATTGTTAAATATTTGTTCTCTCGGCTGTGTATTTCGAGGTGAATCATCATGATCACCGTATTCGCTACTTTCTTTTAGTTTGATCAACATTAAAAATAAAAAAAAATATTATCCTCCTTAATTTAAAATCCATAAAATTTATTTGACTCACGTTCTCACTGTTTATTTTAGGTTCTTGACAAAAAACGAGATTTATTTGATAAATTTATCTTCTATTTGTATTTAATGTAAAAAAATTTAAAAAAAACGGAAAAAAACAAAGTACATAACCCTAAAAAGTCAAATCCATCTTTTGGAAGTTTTAAAAATTAAAAATACTCTGGTGGTAAAAATCGACATAACTACTCCTGAGTAGGATAATCAACTGCACCAAAGTATGAGATGGTGCAGTTGGGATGACTTGGGAGCAGTGTTGTGACAACATCAGGTTTAAATAGTAGTATATCTAAGAAATGAATAGTAGTAGATTTTGGCAAAAAGTAGTAGAAATGAAAAACGTTTATTATTCACATGTATGTACATATAAATGTAATAATTTTTTATAAAAGTTGAAAATAACAATAACAAAAATGTCTTTAAAACAAAATAAAACTTTTTTCAAAATATTTAAAGAATTGTAACTTAAAAAATTAAACAAAAACGAAAAAAAACTAAGCCTTTCAATATGTGACTTCCATTATTAAAAGTGTAGCGATTAATATATTTTAGAAGCTCTGTGGACGGCTCGAAAACATCTTCATCATTTTTATTATTTCCTTAATAGAATGTTTTTAATAGTATCAATTTTCAATTGGTATCTTTTACAGTCTTTTATAATTTCAAGTCAGAAAATTTTTTTTCTGCAGTAGCACGACTATGTGGCAAACAACACAAATGACTTAATGTTATTACATTTATTAATCTCATTACATTATTATTTATATTAGATACATTGTCATTGGTTGTTAAATTCACTCGGCTTGGTAAAGTAAGTCACTCAGAAAATCGAAAATTAAGTGCCAGCCAGCCAGCTGTAAACCATCTAGAAATAAAATCGAGATTTAAGATTCGAAATGGAAATAGTAGTAGATATCAATACCAGCGAAGTAGCAACGGCGGAGGGTGGTATGATTCAGGGTGTTCAGTGAACACCCTAAAATTGTTATGAACCTGATCATTAAAATTTTCTTATTACATTCGAAAACAATTTTTTTTTTTGTAACAAGAAAAGTAATTTTTCAATATATGTATTAGTAAAATCATCATAATATATCAAAATTATCAAAAATATTTTTTTACTTTTCGTTTCTCTTTTTTTCTTCATAGAGTTTTGTATGCAAGGTGTTCACATTTCAAAGTGAACATTAGAAAAATCGTTCAACACCATTATATTCGTTTATATTTTTCTCTTTTCAAATTCGTTTTTTCATACATCAGTCAGGCAGGTTCATATTTTAAAATGAATGAACCCAGTACAAAATGTACAATACAGTATCCACAGAAAATTACAAGAGAATAATATTTGGTTACTTCATTTCGTTTCTCTTTTTTCTTCATAGAATTTTATATGCAAGGTGTTCACATTTTAAAGTGAACATTAGGAAAATCATAGTACACACTACACCATATAAAGCAATAATATTTTTCTCTTTTCAAACTCGTTTTTTCATACATCATCAGTCAGGTACAGGTTCATATTTTAAAGTGAACACCAATACCATAGTAGAATATTATGAGAAAATATTTTTTTTTCATTTTCGTTTCGTTTCTCTTTTTTTCTTCATATAATTTTATATGGAAGGTGTTCATATTTTAAAGTGAACACCATAGTAGAATATTATGAGAAAATATTTTTTTTCATTTTCGTTTCGTTTCTCTTTTTTTCTTCATATAATTTTATATAGAAGGTGTTCATATTTTAAAGTGAACACCATAGTAGAATATTATGAGCAAATATTTTTTTTTACTTTTCGTTTCCTTTCTATTTTATCCTTCAAATAGTAATACTATTCATTTTTTGAAAATGAACGTTGTTATTTTCCTTACTAGATGTTACCTTTTTTATTTGAAGAAAATTAAAATTAATAAATTCAATTTCATTTAAATTTAAATTAATACAACTTTTTTATTAGATAATAATTCAAATTGTGTGTGTCGTGGTGAAAAATTTCTTTTAGTTGAAGCTGGAAGGTAAAAAATAAATAGATTGTTTTTCTCGGAGTAAAAATTTAAAAAAATAGTTCGAATTTGAAACGGAATTTTTTGTCGTTGGTAGTTTAAAATTTTGAATATTAAATATTTCACATGAAAAATTAAACAGTTTTTTTTTAAATTTTGTAAAGATGGATAAGAACGCGGAAAATGCTTCTCTTTGTAATTGCGTCATTGAAAATCTTTTATGTATGTCTTTTTCAAGACAAAACATAGAAGAAAAATCGTTGATAATTAAAAACAGTAGACCCACGCATATTATGGAAAATTTAAAGGCAGCTTTTCAATGAAATTTTAGACACTATTATAATGCAACTGGAAGTACGCTTTGAAAATATGAAAGATTTAAATTTTATTGAGTTGTTAGACGCTCAAAAATTTCATAAGTATTCTGAAATCTTCCCAATAACTGAATTAAATGCGTTAATAGCTGCATACCCAGAACAATTTGATTTTTTAAAATTGCAAAATGAACTTACTGTCATTTATAATAAAAATTCCTTTTTTTCTAACCTGCCAGTACCTGAAATTTAAAAAAATATTTTACGCAACAATCTCAAAGCTACGTTATCCGAAGTTTTCAAATTAAGTTGTTTAATTACAACTATTCCGGTAACTACAGCTAGCGCTGAGAGATCTTTTTCTTGTTCAAAGAGAATTAAAACATATTTGCGAAATTCGATGGCACAAAATAGGTTGACGGAGTTAGCTTTGATATCCATTGAAAAAAAATTATTAAAAGAATTGAGAACTAGGCCAGATTTTCACGAAAATGTTATTGAGAAATTTTGCGAAAGGACAAGAAAAATTGAATTTGAGATGAACATTGAAGTGCAAAAAAAGTGATATTTTCGTTTATTGTATTTTTTATACAATAATGTATATTATTATTTTATATTTTTTTATGCTTTGTTTTTATTTTTTTTTTTTTGTTATATTTTTATTGAGTTGTTTAAGTGGGATAGGCCTAATGAAAAATTGGAAATTTTAAACGGATTTTTGAGTTTTTCTTTCTATTTTTTACACATTTTTCTCTTTAGGGAAACCGATCACTTTATATCGGTTAACGCTCTGACAGCGATACCTCTTGGGTGGAGTGGAAACTCGTGTTTTAAATTATTTTGAATATAAACAAAATATAATTTTCATTTCTTTTAGAAATCTGAACACCCGCAAAAATACTACTGGCTCCGCCACTGCGAAGTAGGTACTTTTTTTTGTCGAATCGAAGTAGATCTACTACTTTCGAAGTAGAAGCCACAACACTGCAAGCAGTAGTAGAACAAACTACTCCGGAGTAGATAAATTAACGAAAATGGAACGCAGCTAATGTCACTAAATTACAGTAGTTATACTATTTTTATTTTTGGATGTCAGTACAGGCAAGATAGGCATACTTTTCTATATTCTTTCACAAATTGTTTGAATAAATCTGTCTCGTGTGTGGGGTGATCAGATCTCATTTTCAATCGAGGGAAATCTTTTAAATTGAATATTACCAAGGCAAAAAACTCATCGGGTACTGCCTCCATAAGCACAATACTGACTTCCAAAAATAAAAATACTATAAGTAAACACAAATGTCTCTAAAAATCTCACTCTTGCCTCTTGCAAATGAATAAAAATGTAACTATAGTATTTTTATATAGAATATAGAAAAGTATGCCTATCTTGCCTGTACTGACATCCAAAAATAAAAATAGTATACATACTTTAATTTACCCAAAAAACATTGAATTGATTGATATTTATTGAATATAATTTTTGATTTATCAATTCAATTTAAAAAAATATGTACAAAGATATTTTAGACAAAAAAAAATTGTTTGCTCACTTACCGAAATTGATAATCATCTACACAGGGTGTTTTTTTTTCTACGTACCAAGAGTGGTACCACGATATTCCCTGGACTATTTATGAAAAACATTGTACTAGTGAAATTTTCTATCGTGTCTATTTTCGCCGCTAGAGGGCGTTCAAAATTATGAGTTTTATGCAAGACCTTTCAACACAAAATCGCCTGTAACCTGTTGCACCCCATGTATCGAAATTTTTCTATTTATTATGAATGCTTGTTTAGTACTAATATCAATTTCTGTAAAACTGAAAAAGCCAGTTTATATTTCTAACATTAAGTATATGTATAAGAAAAATAGTGGTCATCAAAAGAGACATGCATCAGGTAGGTACTGCTATTTTTTTGGCCGTAACTGTGTAAATACATACATAGCAATGCAACTAAAAAGATGATACATAAAATGAAAATGAAAGAAAGTTGTATTAACAAGGTATTTCAAGTTTACAAAAAAAATTAATATAGCTAGGGCTAAAGTAATTTGTCGCTAAAACTCGGATACTGCGACAAAACAATCTCATTGCTGTTTGAAAGTCGCCAGTTCTAACGATAAAATCGCTAAATTGGCATGTTTATTGGATAAAGTGATGGTTTCGGCCTTTTTCACGAATTCATATTTGCGTGCACGATCTGATGCAATCTTGCATCAACTTATGCATGACAGCAACTAAAGCAAATATTTATGGCAGAAAGCTTGCAATTATGAACAGCGTGCACATCAAATATTATAATCATTTGTATCTTCTTCTTATTTTTCAAACATGCAAATGGTAGAAATATCTTGCGTGATTTGCATGCTTTAGTACGCAAATTTTTAATGATATCGTGAATAGCGTGTGTATGCATATGCACGCAAATATGAATTCGTGAAAAGGGCCTCAATTCAATTGGGCTCAGCTGACTTATCTTATTCTTGAAAATAGCCTTACTTTAAGCAATGACAATATAATATTCTATCTGATAACTGTCATCTGTAACTGATATTTTTTATTTTAGGTTAAAACCTTCTTTTCAGCATACCTTCCTATTCTATTTACCATGCTTACAGCTATCTACGAATATGTCTAAAATGTAGCTGTGTTTTATTCATTTATTGGCAATGATGCCAACTGTCCTCAACAAGAAGTCGTTAGATGGCCAGTACCAGACTTGTCTTCTTTCAGCTTCAATAACCGGTTTTTTAGTTGACAGAAGGCGAGTTGTAATACATTTTATCCAAAAGTGGGGATAAAAAACCGGTTGTTGAAACTAAAAGAAGACAGAAGACAAGTCTGGTACTGGCCGATGAGTGTTACAATAATAAATTTGAGTCAAAAGCTACCGGCGGAGTAGGACCCAAAAACAGCTGCGTTCCATTTTGGTATTTCTATTTACTCCGGAGTAGTTAAGAGTACTTCATCACCAGTAATAAATGGAACGGTCAATTCAATTCAAGAGTAATTCTTAACCTTCAAATCTGTGTAAATTTTTCTCTTCTTTGTTATAAAAATGGATTTTTAGTTTAGTAAAAATGTACATACATACATGTACATACGTATGCATTTGTTGAGGTAAGAAAATCAAAAAAGCCATTTTTTCATAATTGTTGCTTGTTTTATTTTACTTCAACAATTTTATAAATAATCTTCAATAAATTTTGTATTAATGCATACTATCAAGATCAAATATGTTATTGTTAAATATTTGTTCTCTCGGCTGTGTATTTCGAGGTGAATCATCATGATCACCGTATTCGCTACTTTCTTTTAGTTTGATCAACATTAAAAATAAAAAAAAATATTATCCTCCTTAATTTAAAATCCATAAAATTTATTTGACTCACGTTCTCACTGTTTATTTTAGGTTCTTGACAAAAAACGAGATTTATTTGATAAATTTATCTTCTATTTGTATTTAATGTAAAAAAATTTAAAAAAAACGGAAAAAAACAAAGTACATAACCCTAAAAAGTCAAATCCATCTTTTGGAAGTTTTAAAAATTAAAAATACTCTGGTGGTAAAAATCGACATAACTACTCCTGAGTAGGATAATCAACTGCACCAAAGTATGAGATGGTGCAGTTGGGATGACTTGGGAGCAGTGTTGTGACAACATCAGGTTTAAATAGTAGTATATCTAAGAAATGAATAGTAGTAGATTTTGGCAAAAAGTAGTAGAAATGAAAAACGTTTATTATTCACATGTATGTACATATAAATGTAATAATTTTTTATAAAAGTTGAAAATAACAATAACAAAAATGTCTTTAAAACAAAATAAAACTTTTTTCAAAATATTTAAAGAATTGTAACTTAAAAAATTAAACAAAAACGAAAAAAAACTAAGCCTTTCAATATGTGACTTCCATTATTAAAAGTGTAGCGATTAATATATTTTAGAAGCTCTGTGGACGGCTCGAAAACATCTTCATCATTTTTATTATTTCCTTAATAGAATGTTTTTAATAGTATCAATTTTCAATTGGTATCTTTTACAGTCTTTTATAATTTCAAGTCAGAAAATTTTTTTTCTGCAGTAGCACGACTATGTGGGAAACAACACAAATGACTTAATGTTATTACATTTATTAATCTCATTACATTATTATTTATATTAGATACATTGTCATTGGTTGTTAAATTCACTCGGCTTGGTAAAGTAAGTCACTCAGAAAATCGAAAATTAAGTGCCAGCCAGCCAGCTGTAAACCATCTAGAAATAAAATCGAGATTTAAGATTCGAAATGGAAATAGTAGTAGATATCAATACCAGCGAAGTAGGTACTTTTTTTTTGTCGAATCGAAGTAGATCTACTACTTTCGAAGTAGAAGCCACAACACTGCAAGCAGTAGTAGAACAAACTACTCCGGAGTAGATAAATTAACGAAAATGGAACGCAGCTAATGTCACTAAATTACAGTAGTTATACTATTTTTATTTTTGGATGTCAGTACAGGCAAGATAGGCATACTTTTCTATATTCTTTCACAAATTGTTTGAATAAATCTGTCTCGTGTGTGGGGTGATCAGATCTCATTTTCAATCGAGGGAAATCTTTTAAATTGAATATTACCAAGGCAAAAAACTCATCGGGTACTGCCTCCATAAGCACAATACTGACTTCCAAAAATAAAAATACTATAAGTAAACACAAATGTCTCTAAAAATCTCACTCTTGCCTCTTGCAAATGAATAAAAATGTAACTATAGTATTTTTATATAGAATATAGAAAAGTATGCCTATCTTGCCTGTACTGACATCCAAAAATAAAAATAGTATACATACTTTAATTTACCCAAAAAACATTGAATTGATTGATATTTATTGAATATAATTTTTGATTTATCAATTCAATTTAAAAAAATATGTACAAAGATATTTTAGACAAAAAAAAATTGTTTGCTCACTTACCGAAATTGATAATCATCTACACAGGGTGTTTTTTTTTCTACGTACCAAGAGTGGTACCACGATATTCCCTGGACTATTTATGAAAAACATTGTACTAGTGAAATTTTCTATCGTGTCTATTTTCGCCGCTAGAGGGCGTTAAAAATTATGAGTTTTATGCAAGACCTTTCAACACAAAATCGCCTGTAACCTGTTGCACCCCATGTATCGAAATTTTTCTATTTATTATGAATGCTTGTTTAGTACTAATATCAATTTCTGTAAAACTGAAAAAGCCAGTTTATATTTCTAACATTAAGTATATGTATAAGAAAAATAGTGGTCATCAAAAGAGACATGCATCAGGTAGGTACTGCTATTTTTTTGGCCGTAACTGTGTAAATACATACATAGCAATGCAACTAAAAAGATGATACATAAAATGAAAATGAAAGAAAGTTGTATTAACAAGGTATTTCAAGTTTACAAAAAAAATTAATATAGCTAGGGCTAAAGTAATTTGTCGCTAAAACTCGGATACTGCGACAAAACAATCTCATTGCTGTTTGAAAGTCGCCAGTTCTAACGATAAAATCGCTAAATTGGCATGTTTATTGGATAAAGTGATGGTTTCGGCCTTTTTCACGAATTCATATTTGCGTGCACGATCTGATGCAATCTTGCATCAACTTATGCATGACAGCAACTAAAGCAAATATTTATGGCAGAAAGCTTGCAATTATGAACAGCGTGCACATCAAATATTATAATCATTTGTATCTTCTTCTTATTTTTCAAACATGCAAATGGTAGAAATATCTTGCGTGATTTGCATGCTTTAGTACGCAAATTTTTAATGATATCGTGAATAGCGTGTGTATGCATATGCACGCAAATATGAATTCGTGAAAAGGGCCTCAATTCAATTGGGCTCAGCTGACTTATCTTATTCTTGAAAATAGCCTTACTTTAAGCAATGACAATATAATATTCTATCTGATAACTGTCATCTGTAACTGATATTTTTTATTTTAGGTTAAAACCTTCTTTTCAGCATACCTTCCTATTCTATTTACCATGCTTACAGCTATCTACGAATATGTCTAAAATGTAGCTGTGTTTTATTCATTTATTGGCAATGATGCCAACTGTCCTCAACAAGAAGTCGTTAGATGGCCAGTACCAGACTTGTCTTCTTTCAGCTTCAATAACCGGTTTTTTAGTTGACAGAAGGCGAGTTGTAATACATTTTATCCAAAAGTGGGGATAAAAAACCGGTTGTTGAAACTAAAAGAAGACAGAAGACAAGTCTGGTACTGGCCGATGAGTGTTACAATAATAAATTTGAGTCAAAAGCTACCGGCGGAGTAGGACCCAAAAACAGCTGCGTTCCATTTTGGTATTTTTATTTACTCCGGAGTAGTTAAGAGTACTTCATCACCAGTAATAAATGGAACGGTCAATTCAATTCAAGAGTAATTCTTAACCTTCAAATCTGTGTAAATTTTTCTCTTCTTTGTTATAAAAATGGATTTTTAGTTTAGTAAAAATGTACATACATACATGTACATACGTATGCATTTGTTGAGGTAAGAAAATCAAAAAAGCCATTTTTTCATAATTGTTGCTTGTTTTATTTTACTTCAACAATTTTATAAATAATCTTCAATAAATTTTGTATCGTATTTTAGCATTATTTAATTTAATTAAGTATGTATAATGTATAATGCATACTATCAAGATCAAATATGTTATTGTTAAATATTTGTTCTCTCGGCTGTGTATTTCGAGGTGAATCATCATGATCACCGTATTCGCTACTTTCTTTTAGTTTGATCAACATTAAAAATAAAAAAAAATATTATCCTCCTTAATTTAAAATCCATAAAATTTATTTGACTCACGTTCTCACTGTTTATTTTAGGTTCTTGACAAAAAACGAGATTTATTTGATAAATTTATCTTCTATTTGTATTTAATGTAAAAAAATTTAAAAAAAACGGAAAAAAACAAAGTACATAACCCTAAAAAGTCAAATCCATCTTTTGGAAGTTTTAAAAATTAAAAATACTCTGGTGGTAAAAATCGACATAACTACTCCTGAGTAGGATAATCAACTGCACCAAAGTATGAGATGGTGCAGTTGGGATGACTTGGGAGCAGTGTTGTGACAACATCAGGTTTAAATAGTAGTATATCTAAGAAATGAATAGTAGTAGATTTTGGCAAAAAGTAGTAGAAATGAAAAACGTTTATTATTCACATGTATGTACATATAAATGTAATAATTTTTTATAAAAGTTGAAAATAACAATAACAAAAATGTCTTTAAAACAAAATAAAACTTTTTTCAAAATATTTAAAGAATTGTAACTTAAAAAATTAAACAAAAACGAAAAAAAACTAAGCCTTTCAATATGTGACTTCCATTATTAAAAGTGTAGCGATTAATATATTTTAGAAGCTCTGTGGACGGCTCGAAAACATCTTCATCATTTTTATTATTTCCTTAATAGAATGTTTTTAATAGTATCAATTTTCAATTGGTATCTTTTACAGTCTTTTATAATTTCAAGTCAGAAAATTTTTTTTCTGCAGTAGCACGACTATGTGGGAAACAACACAAATGACTTAATGTTATTACATTTATTAATCTCATTACATTATTATTTATATTAGATACATTGTCATTGGTTGTTAAATTCACTCGGCTTGGTAAAGTAAGTCACTCAGAAAATCGAAAATTAAGTGCCAGCCAGCCAGCTGTAAACCATCTAGAAATAAAATCGAGATTTAAGATTCGAAATGGAAATAGTAGTAGATATCAATACCAGCGAAGTAGGTACTTTTTTTTGTCGAATCGAAGTAGATCTACTACTTTCGAAGTAGAAGCCACAACACTGCAAGCAGTAGTAGAACAAACTACTCCGGAGTAGATAAATTAACGAAAATGGAACGCAGCTAATGTCACTAAATTACAGTAGTTATACTATTTTTATTTTTGGATGTCAGTACAGGCAAGATAGGCATACTTTTCTATATTCTTTCACAAATTGTTTGAATAAATCTGTCTCGTGTGTGGGGTGATCAGATCTCATTTTCAATCGAGGGAAATCTTTTAAATTGAATATTACCAAGGCAAAAAACTCATCGGGTACTGCCTCCATAAGCACAATACTGACTTCCAAAAATAAAAATACTATAAGTAAACACAAATGTCTCTAAAAATCTCACTCTTGCCTCTTGCAAATGAATAAAAATGTAACTATAGTATTTTTATATAGAATATAGAAAAGTATGCCTATCTTGCCTGTACTGACATCCAAAAATAAAAATAGTATACATACTTTAATTTACCCAAAAAACATTGAATTGATTGATATTTATTGAATATAATTTTTGATTTATCAATTCAATTTAAAAAAATATGTACAAAGATATTTTAGACAAAAAAAAATTGTTTGCTCACTTACCGAAATTGATAATCATCTACACAGGGTGTTTTTTTTTCTACGTACCAAGAGTGGTACCACGATATTCCCTGGACTATTTATGAAAAACATTGTACTAGTGAAATTTTCTATCGTGTCTATTTTCGCCGCTAGAGGGCGTTCAAAATTATGAGTTTTATGCAAGACCTTTCAACACAAAATCGCCTGTAACCTGTTGCACCCCATGTATCGAAATTTTTCTATTTATTATGAATGCTTGTTTAGTACTAATATCAATTTCTGTAAAACTGAAAAAGCCAGTTTATATTTCTAACATTAAGTATATGTATAAGAAAAATAGTGGTCATCAAAAGAGACATGCATCAGGTAGGTACTGCTATTTTTTTGGCCGTAACTGTGTAAATACATACATAGCAATGCAACTAAAAAGATGATACATAAAATGAAAATGAAAGAAAGTTGTATTAACAAGGTATTTCAAGTTTACAAAAAAAATTAATATAGCTAGGGCTAAAGTAATTTGTCGCTAAAACTCGCATACTGCGACAAAACAATCTCATTGCTGTTTGAAAGTCGCCAGTTCTAACGATAAAATCGCTAAATTGGCATGTTTATTGGATAAAGTGATGGTTTCGGCCTTTTTCACGAATTCATATTTGCGTGCACGATCTGATGCAATCTTGCATCAACTTATGCATGACAGCAACTAAAGCAAATATTTATGGCAGAAAGCTTGCAATTATGAACAGCGTGCACATCAAATATTATAATCATTTGTATCTTCTTCTTATTTTTCAAACATGCAAATGGTAGAAATATCTTGCGTGATTTGCATGCTTTAGTACGCAAATTTTTAATGATATCGTGAATAGCGTGTGTATGCATATGCACGCAAATATGAATTCGTGAAAAGGGCCTCAATTCAATTGGGCTCAGCTGACTTATCTTATTCTTGAAAATAGCCTTACTTTAAGCAATGACAATATAATATTCTATCTGATAACTGTCATCTGTAACTGATATTTTTTATTTTAGGTTAAAACCTTCTTTTCAGCATACCTTCCTATTCTATTTACCATGCTTACAGCTATCTACGAATATGTCTAAAATGTAGCTGTGTTTTATTCATTTATTGGCAATGATGCCAACTGTCCTCAACAAGAAGTCGTTAGATGGCCAGTACCAGACTTGTCTTCTTTCAGCTTCAATAACCGGTTTTTTAGTTGACAGAAGGCGAGTTGTAATACATTTTATCCAAAAGTGGGGATAAAAAACCGGTTGTTGAAACTAAAAGAAGACAGAAGACAAGTCTGGTACTGGCCGATGAGTGTTACAATAATAAATTTGAGTCAAAAGCTACCGGCGGAGTAGGACCCAAAAACAGCTGCGTTCCATTTTGGTATTTTTATTTACTCCGGAGTAGTTAAGAGTACTTCATCACCAGTAATAAATGGAACGGTCAATTCAATTCAAGAGTAATTCTTAACCTTCAAATCTGTGTAAATTTTTCTCTTCTTTGTTATAAAAATGGATTTTTAGTTTAGTAAAAATGTACATACATACATGTACATACGTATGCATTTGTTGAGGTAAGAAAATCAAAAAAGCCATTTTTTCATAATTGTTGCTTGTTTTATTTTACTTCAACAATTTTATAAATAATCTTCAATAAATTTTGTATCGTATTTTAGCATTATTTAATTTAATTAAGTATGTATAATGCATACTATCAAGATCAAATATGTTATTGTTAAATATTTGTTCTCTCGGCTGTGTATTTCGAGGTGAATCATCATGATCACCGTATTCGCTACTTTCTTTTAGTTTGATCAACATTAAAAATAAAAAAAAATATTATCCTCCTTAATTTAAAATCCATAAAATTTATTTGACTCACGTTCTCACTGTTTATTTTAGGTTCTTGACAAAAAACGAGATTTATTTGATAAATTTATCTTCTATTTGTATTTAATGTAAAAAAATTTAAAAAAAACGGAAAAAAACAAAGTACATAACCCTAAAAAGTCAAATCCATCTTTTGGAAGTTTTAAAAATTAAAAATACTCTGGTGGTAAAAATCGACATAACTACTCCTGAGTAGGATAATCAACTGCACCAAAGTATGAGATGGTGCAGTTGGGATGACTTGGGAGCAGTGTTGTGACAACATCAGGTTTAAATAGTAGTATATCTAAGAAATGAATAGTAGTAGATTTTGGCAAAAAGTAGTAGAAATGAAAAACGTTTATTATTCACATGTATGTACATATAAATGTAATAATTTTTTATAAAAGTTGAAAATAACAATAACAAAAATGTCTTTAAAACAAAATAAAACTTTTTTCAAAATATTTAAAGAATTGTAACTTAAAAAATTAAACAAAAACGAAAAAAAACTAAGCCTTTCAATATGTGACTTCCATTATTAAAAGTGTAGCGATTAATATATTTTAGAAGCTCTGTGGACGGCTCGAAAACATCTTCATCATTTTTATTATTTCCTTAATAGAATGTTTTTAATAGTATCAATTTTCAATTGGTATCTTTTACAGTCTTTTATAATTTCAAGTCAGAAAATTTTTTTTCTGCAGTAGCACGACTATGTGGGAAACAACACAAATGACTTAATGTTATTACATTTATTAATCTCATTACATTATTATTTATATTAGATACATTGTCATTGGTTGTTAAATTCACTCGGCTTGGTAAAGTAAGTCACTCAGAAAATCGAAAATTAAGTGCCAGCCAGCCAGCTGTAAACCATCTAGAAATAAAATCGAGATTTAAGATTCGAAATGGAAATAGTAGTAGATATCAATACCAGCGAAGTAGGTACTTTTTTTTGTCGAATCGAAGTAGATCTACTACTTTCGAAGTAGAAGCCACAACACTGCAAGCAGTAGTAGAACAAACTACTCCGGAGTAGATAAATTAACGAAAATGGAACGCAGCTAATGTCACTAAATTACAGTAGTTATACTATTTTTATTTTTGGATGTCAGTACAGGCAAGATAGGCATACTTTTCTATATTCTTTCACAAATTGTTTGAATAAATCTGTCTCGTGTGTGGGGTGATCAGATCTCATTTTCAATCGAGGGAAATCTTTTAAATTGAATATTACCAAGGCAAAAAACTCATCGGGTACTGCCTCCATAAGCACAATACTGACTTCCAAAAATAAAAATACTATAAGTAAACACAAATGTCTCTAAAAATCTCACTCTTGCCTCTTGCAAATGAATAAAAATGTAACTATAGTATTTTTATATAGAATATAGAAAAGTATGCCTATCTTGCCTGTACTGACATCCAAAAATAAAAATAGTATACATACTTTAATTTACCCAAAAAACATTGAATTGATTGATATTTATTGAATATAATTTTTGATTTATCAATTCAATTTAAAAAAATATGTACAAAGATATTTTAGACAAAAAAAAATTGTTTGCTCACTTACCGAAATTGATAATCATCTACACAGGGTGTTTTTTTTTCTACGTACCAAGAGTGGTACCACGATATTCCCTGGACTATTTATGAAAAACATTGTACTAGTGAAATTTTCTATCGTGTCTATTTTCGCCGCTAGAGGGCGTTCAAAATTATGAGTTTTATGCAAGACCTTTCAACACAAAATCGCCTGTAACCTGTTGCACCCCATGTATCGAAATTTTTCTATTTATTATGAATGCTTGTTTAGTACTAATATCAATTTCTGTAAAACTGAAAAAGCCAGTTTATATTTCTAACATTAAGTATATGTATAAGAAAAATAGTGGTCATCAAAAGAGACATGCATCAGGTAGGTACTGCTATTTTTTTGGCCGTAACTGTGTAAATACATACATAGCAATGCAACTAAAAAGATGATACATAAAATGAAAATGAAAGAAAGTTGTATTAACAAGGTATTTCAAGTTTACAAAAAAAATTAATATAGCTAGGGCTAAAGTAATTTGTCGCTAAAACTCGCATACTGCGACAAAACAATCTCATTGCTGTTTGAAAGTCGCCAGTTCTAACGATAAAATCGCTAAATTGGCATGTTTATTGGATAAAGTGATGGTTTCGGCCTTTTTCACGAATTCATATTTGCGTGCACGATCTGATGCAATCTTGCATCAACTTATGCATGACAGCAACTAAAGCAAATATTTATGGCAGAAAGCTTGCAATTATGAACAGCGTGCACATCAAATATTATAATCATTTGTATCTTCTTCTTATTTTTCAAACATGCAAATGGTAGAAATATCTTGCGTGATTTGCATGCTTTAGTACGCAAATTTTTAATGATATCGTGAATAGCGTGTGTATGTATATGCACGCAAATATGAATTCGTGAAAAGGGCCTCAATTCAATTGGGCTCAGCTGACTTATCTTATTCTTGAAAATAGCCTTACTTTAAGCAATGACAATATAATATTCTATCTGATAACTGTCATCTGTAACTGATATTTTTTATTTTAGGTTAAAACCTTCTTTTCAGCATACCTTCCTATTCTATTTACCATGCTTACAGCTATCTACGAATATGTCTAAAATGTAGCTGTGTTTTATTCATTTATTGGCAATGATGCCAACTGTCCTCAACAAGAAGTCGTTAGATGGCCAGTACCAGACTTGTCTTCTTTCAGCTTCAATAACCGGTTTTTTAGTTGACAGAAGGCGAGTTGTAATACATTTTATCCAAAAGTGGGGATAAAAAACCGGTTGTTGAAACTAAAAGAAGACAGAAGACAAGTCTGGTACTGGCCGATGAGTGTTACAATAATAAATTTGAGTCAAAAGCTACCGGCGGAGTAGGACCCAAAAACAGCTGCGTTCCATTTTGGTATTTTTATTTACTCCGGAGTAGTTAAGAGTACTTCATCACCAGTAATAAATGGAACGGTCAATTCAATTCAAGAGTAATTCTTAACCTTCAAATCTGTGTAAATTTTTCTCTTCTTTGTTATAAAAATGGATTTTTAGTTTAGTAAAAATGTACATACATACATGTACATACGTATGCATTTGTTGAGGTAAGAAAATCAAAAAAGCCATTTTTTCATAATTGTTGCTTGTTTTATTTTACTTCAACAATTTTATAAATAATCTTCAATAAATTTTGTATCGTATTTTAGCATTATTTAATTTAATTAAGTATGTATAATGTATAATGCATACTATCAAGATCAAATATGTTATTGTTAAATATTTGTTCTCTCGGCTGTGTATTTCGAGGTGAATCATCATGATCACCGTATTCGCTACTTTCTTTTAGTTTGATCAACATTAAAAATAAAAAAAAATATTATCCTCCTTAATTTAAAATCCATAAAATTTATTTGACTCACGTTCTCACTGTTTATTTTAGGTTCTTGACAAAAAACGAGATTTATTTGATAAATTTATCTTCTATTTGTATTTAATGTAAAAAAATTTAAAAAAAACGGAAAAAAACAAAGTACATAACCCTAAAAAGTCAAATCCATCTTTTGGAAGTTTTAAAAATTAAAAATACTCTGGTGGTAAAAATCGACATAACTACTCCTGAGTAGGATAATCAACTGCACCAAAGTATGAGATGGTGCAGTTGGGATGACTTGGGAGCAGTGTTGTGACAACATCAGGTTTAAATAGTAGTATATCTAAGAAATGAATAGTAGTAGATTTTGGCAAAAAGTAGTAGAAATGAAAAACGTTTATTATTCACATGTATGTACATATAAATGTAATAATTTTTTATAAAAGTTGAAAATAACAATAACAAAAATGTCTTTAAAACAAAATAAAACTTTTTTCAAAATATTTAAAGAATTGTAACTTAAAAAATTAAACAAAAACGAAAAAAAACTAAGCCTTTCAATATGTGACTTCCATTATTAAAAGTGTAGCGATTAATATATTTTAGAAGCTCTGTGGACGGCTCGAAAACATCTTCATCATTTTTATTATTTCCTTAATAGAATGTTTTTAATAGTATCAATTTTCAATTGGTATCTTTTACAGTCTTTTATAATTTCAAGTCAGAAAATTTTTTTTCTGCAGTAGCACGACTATGTGGGAAACAACACAAATGACTTAATGTTATTACATTTATTAATCTCATTACATTATTATTTATATTAGATACATTGTCATTGGTTGTTAAATTCACTCGGCTTGGTAAAGTAAGTCACTCAGAAAATCGAAAATTAAGTGCCAACCAGCCAGCTGTAAACCATCTAGAAATAAAATCGAGATTTAAGATTCGAAATGGAAATAGTAGTAGATATCAATACCAGCGAAGTAGGTACTTTTTTTTGTCGAATCGAAGTAGATATACTACTTTCGAAGTAGAAGCCACAACACTGCAAGCAGTAGTAGAACAAACTACTCCGGAGTAGATAAATTAACGAAAATGGAACGCAGCTAATGTCACTAAATTACAGTAGTTATACTATTTTTATTTTTGGATGTCAGTACAGGCAAGATAGGCATACTTTTCTATATTCTTTCACAAATTGTTTGAATAAATCTGTCTCGTGTGTGGGGTGATCAGATCTCATTTTCAATCGAGGGAAATCTTTTAAATTGAATATTACCAAGGCAAAAAACTCATCGGGTACTGCCTCCATAAGCACAATACTGACTTCCAAAAATAAAAATACTATAAGTAAACACAAATGTCTCTAAAAATCTCACTCTTGCCTCTTGCAAATGAATAAAAATGTAACTATAGTATTTTTATATAGAATATAGAAAAGTATGCCTATCTTGCCTGTACTGACATCCAAAAATAAAAATAGTATACATACTTTAATTTACCCAAAAAACATTGAATTGATTGATATTTATTGAATATATTTAAAAAAATATGTACAAAGATATTTTAGACAAAAAAAAATTGTTTGCTCACTTACCGAAATTGATAATCATCTACACAGGGTGTTTTTTTTTCTACGTACCAAGAGTGGTACCACGATATTCCCTGGACTATTTATGAAAAACATTGTACTAGTGAAATTTTCTATCGTGTCTATTTTCGCCGCTAGAGGGCGTTCAAAATTATGAGTTTTATGCAAGACCTTTCAACACAAAATCGCCTGTAACCTGTTGCACCCCATGTATCGGAATTTTTCTATTTATTATGAATGCTTGTTTAGTACTAATATCAATTTCTGTAAAACTGAAAAAGCCAGTTTATATTTCTAACATTAAGTATATGTATAAGAAAAATAGTGGTCATCAAAAGAGACATGCATCAGGTAGGTACTGCTATTTTTTTGGCCGTAACTGTGTAAATACATACATAGCAATGCAACTAAAAAGATGATACATAAAATGAAAATGAAAGAAAGTTGTATTAACAAGGTATTTCAAGTTTACAAAAAAAATTAATATAGCTAGGGCTAAAGTAATTTGTCGCTAAAACTCGCATACTGCGACAAAACAATCTCATTGCTGTTTGAAAGTCGCCAGTTCTAACGATAAAATCGCTAAATTGGCATGTTTATTGGATAAAGTGATGGTTTCGGCCTTTTTCACGAATTCATATTTGCGTGCACGATCTGATGCAATCTTGCATCAACTTATGCATGACAGCAACTAAAGCAAATATTTATGGCAGAAAGCTTGCAATTATGAACAGCGTGCACATCAAATATTATAATCATTTGTATCTTCTTCTTATTTTTCAAACATGCAAATGGTAGAAATATCTTGCGTGATTTGCATGCTTTAGTACGCAAATTTTTAATGATATCGTGAATAGCGTGTGTATGCATATGCACGCAAATATGAATTCGTGAAAAGGGCCTCAATTCAATTGGGCTCAGCTGACTTATCTTATTCTTGAAAATAGCCTTACTTTAAGCAATGACAATATAATATTCTATCTGATAACTGTCATCTGTAACTGATATTTTTTATTTTAGGTTAAAACCTTCTTTTCAGCATACCTTCCTATTCTATTTACCATGCTTACAGCTATCTACGAATATGTCTAAAATGTAGCTGTGTTTTATTCATTTATTGGCAATGATGCCAACTGTCCTCAACAAGAAGTCGTTAGATGGCCAGTACCAGACTTGTCTTCTTTCAGCTTCAATAACCGGTTTTTTAGTTGACAGAAGGCGAGTTGTAATACATTTTATCCAAAAGTGGGGATAAAAAACCGGTTGTTGAAACTAAAAGAAGACAGAAGACAAGTCTGGTACTGGCCGATGAGTGTTACAATAATAAATTTGAGTCAAAAGCTACCGGCGGAGTAGGACCCAAAAATAGCTGCGTTCCATTTTGGTATTTTTATTTACTCCGGAGTAGTTAAGAGTACTTCATCACCAGTAATAAATGGAACGGTCAATTCAATTCAAGAGTAATTCTTAACCTTCAAATCTGTGTAAATTTTTCTCTTCTTTGTTATAAAAATGGATTTTTAGTTTAGTAAAAATGTACATACATACATGTACATACGTATGCATTTGTTGAGGTAAGAAAATCAAAAAAGCCATTTTTTCATAATTGTTGCTTGTTTTATTTTACTTCAACAATTTTATAAATAATCTTCAATAAATTTTGTATCGTATTTTAGCATTATTTAATTTAATTAAGTATGTATAATGTATAATGCATACTATCAAGATCAAATATGTTATTGTTAAATATTTGTTCTCTCGGCTGTGTATTTCGAGGTGAATCATCATGATCACCGTATTCGCTACTTTCTTTTAGTTTGATCAACATTAAAAATTAAAAAAAATATTATCCTCCTTAATTTAAAATCCATAAAATTTATTTGACTCACGTTCTCACTGTTTATTTTAGGTTCTTGACAAAAAACGAGATTTATTTGATAAATTTATCTTCTATTTGTATTTAATGTAAAAAAATTTAAAAAAAACGGAAAAAAACAAAGTACATAACCCTAAAAAGTCAAATCCATCTTTTGGAAGTTTTAAAAATTAAAAATACTCTGGTGGTAAAAATCGACATAACTACTCCTGAGTAGGATAATCAACTGCACCAAAGTATGAGATGGTGCAGTTGGGATGACTTGGGAGCAGTGTTGTGACAACATCAGGTTTAAATAGTAGTATATCTAAGAAATGAATAGTAGTAGATTTTGGCAAAAAGTAGTAGAAATGAAAAACGTTTATTATTCACATGTATGTACATATAAATGTAATAATTTTTTATAAAAGTTGAAAATAACAATAACAAAAATGTCTTTAAAACAAAATAAAACTTTTTTCAAAATATTTAAAGAATTGTAACTTAAAAAATTAAACAAAAACGAAAAAAAACTAAGCCTTTCAATATGTGACTTCCATTATTAAAAGTGTAGCGATTAATATATTTTAGAAGCTCTGTGGACGGCTCGAAAACATCTTCATCATTTTTATTATTTCCTTAATAGAATGTTTTTAATAGTATCAATTTTCAATTGGTATCTTTTACAGTCTTTTATAATTTCAAGTCAGAAAATTTTTTTTCTGCAGTAGCACGACTATGTGGGAAACAACACAAATGACTTAATGTTATTACATTTATTAATCTCATTACATTATTATTTATATTAGATACATTGTCATTGGTTGTTAAATTCACTCGGCTTGGTAAAGTAAGTCACTCAGAAAATCGAAAATTAAGTGCCAGCCAGCCAGCTGTAAACCATCTAGAAATAAAATCGAGATTTAAGATTCGAAATGGAAATAGTAGTAGATATCAATACCAGCGAAGTAGGTACTTTTTTTTGTCGAATCGAAGTAGATCTACTACTTTCGAAGTAGAAGCCACAACACTGCAAGCAGTAGTAGAACAAACTACTCCGGAGTAGATAAATTAACGAAAATGGAACGCAGCTAATGTCACTAAATTACAGTAGTTATACTATTTTTATTTTTGGATGTCAGTACAGGCAAGATAGGCATACTTTTCTATATTCTTTCACAAATTGTTTGAATAAATCTGTCTCGTGTGTGGGGTGATCAGATCTCATTTTCAATCGAGGGAAATCTTTTAAATTGAATATTACCAAGGCAAAAAACTCATCGGGTACTGCCTCCATAAGCACAATACTGACTTCCAAAAATAAAAATACTATAAGTAAACACAAATGTCTCTAAAAATCTCACTCTTGCCTCTTGCAAATGAATAAAAATGTAACTATAGTATTTTTATATAGAATATAGAAAAGTATGCCTATCTTGCCTGTACTGACATCCAAAAATAAAAATAGTATACATACTTTAATTTACCCAAAAAACATTGAATTGATTGATATTTATTGAATATATTTAAAAAAATATGTACAAAGATATTTTAGACAAAAAAAAATTGTTTGCTCACTTACCGAAATTGATAATCATCTACACAGGGTGTTTTTTTTTCTACGTACCAAGAGTGGTACCACGATATTCCCTGGACTATTTATGAAAAACATTGTACTAGTGAAATTTTCTATCGTGTCTATTTTCGCCGCTAGAGGGCGTTCAAAATTATGAGTTTTATGCAAGACCTTTCAACACAAAATCGCCTGTAACCTGTTGCACCCCATGTATCGAAATTTTTCTATTTATTATGAATGCTTGTTTAGTACTAATATCAATTTCTGTAAAACTGAAAAAGCCAGTTTATATTTCTAACATTAAGTATATGTATAAGAAAAATAGTGGTCATCAAAAGAGACATGCATCAGGTAGGTACTGCTATTTTTTTGGCCGTAACTGTGTAAATACATACATAGCAATGCAACTAAAAAGATGATACATAAAATGAAAATGAAAGAAAGTTGTATTAACAAGGTATTTCAAGTTTACAAAAAAAATTAATATAGCTAGGGCTAAAGTAATTTGTCGCTAAAACTCGCATACTGCGACAAAACAATCTCATTGCTGTTTGAAAGTCGCCAGTTCTAACGATAAAATCGCTAAATTGGCATGTTTATTGGATAAAGTGATGGTTTCGGCCTTTTTCACGAATTCATATTTGCGTGCACGATCTGATGCAATCTTGCATCAACTTATGCATGACAGCAACTAAAGCAAATATTTATGGCAGAAAGCTTGCAATTATGAACAGCGTGCACATCAAATATTATAATCATTTGTATCTTCTTCTTATTTTTCAAACATGCAAATGGTAGAAATATCTTGCGTGATTTGCATGCTTTAGTACGCAAATTTTTAATGATATCGTGAATAGCGTGTGTATGCATATGCACGCAAATATGAATTCGTGAAAAGGGCCTCAATTCAATTGGGCTCAGCTGACTTATCTTATTCTTGAAAATAGCCTTACTTTAAGCAATGACAATATAATATTCTATCTGATAACTGTCATCTGTAACTGATATTTTTTATTTTAGGTTAAAACCTTCTTTTCAGCATACCTTCCTATTCTATTTACCATGCTTACAGCTATCTACGAATATGTCTAAAATGTAGCTGTGTTTTATTCATTTATTGGCAATGATGCCAACTGTCCTCAACAAGAAGTCGTTAGATGGCCAGTACCAGACTTGTCTTCTTTCAGCTTCAATAACCGGTTTTTTAGTTGACAGAAGGCGAGTTGTAATACATTTTATCCAAAAGTGGGGATAAAAAACCGGTTGTTGAAACTAAAAGAAGACAGAAGACAAGTCTGGTACTGGCCGATGAGTGTTACAATAATAAATTTGAGTCAAAAGCTACCGGCGGAGTAGGACCCAAAAACAGCTGCGTTCCATTTTGGTATTTCTATTTACTCCGGAGTAGTTAAGAGTACTTCATCACCAGTAATAAATGGAACGGTCAATTCAATTCAAGAGTAATTCTTAACCTTCAAATCTGTGTAAATTTTTCTCTTCTTTGTTATAAAAATGGATTTTGAGTTTAGTAAAAATGTACATACATACATGTACATACGTATGCATTTGTTGAGGTAAGAAAATCAAAAAAGCCATTTTTTCATAATTGTTGCTTGTTTTATTTTACTTCAACAATTTTATAAATAATCTTCAATAAATTTTGTATCGTATTTTAGCATTATTTAATTTAATTAAGTATGTATAATGTATAATGCATACTATCAAGATCAAATATGTTATTGTTAAATATTTGTTCTCTCGGCTGTGTATTTCGAGGTGAATCATCATGATCACCGTATTCGCTACTTTCTTTTAGTTTGATCAACATTAAAAATAAAAAAAAAATTTTATCCTCCTTAATTTAAAATCCATAAAATTTATTTGACTCACGTTCTCACTGTTTATTTTAGGTTCTTGACAAAAAACGAGATTTATTTGATAAATTTATCTTCTATTTGTATTTAATGTAAAAAAATTTAAAAAAAACGGAAAAAAACAAAGTACATAACCCTAAAAAGTCAAATCCATCTTTTGGAAGTTTTAAAAATTAAAAATACTCTGGTGGTAAAAATCGACATAACTACTCCTGAGTAGGATAATCAACTGCACCAAAGTATGAGATGGTGCAGTTGGGATGACTTGGGAGCAGTGTTGTGACAACATCAGGTTTAAATAGTAGTATATCTAAGAAATGAATAGTAGTAGATTTTGGCAAAAAGTAGTAGAAATGAAAAACGTTTATTATTCACATGTATGTACATATAAATGTAATAATTTTTTATAAAAGTTGAAAATAACAATAACAAAAATGTCTTTAAAACAAAATAAAACTTTTTTCAAAATATTTAAAGAATTGTAACTTAAAAAATTAAACAAAAACGAAAAAAAACTAAGCCTTTCAATATGTGACTTCCATTATTAAAAGTGTAGCGATTAATATATTTTAGAAGCTCTGTGGACGGCTCGAAAACATCTTCATCATTTTTATTATTTCCTTAATAGAATGTTTTTAATAGTATCAATTTTCAATTGGTATCTTTTACAGTCTTTTATAATTTCAAGTCAGAAAATTTTTTTTCTGCAGTAGCACGACTATGTGGGAAACAACACAAATGACTTAATGTTATTACATTTATTAATCTCATTACATTATTATTTATATTAGATACATTGTCATTGGTTGTTAAATTCACTCGGCTTGGTAAAGTAAGTCACTCAGAAAATCGAAAATTAAGTGCCAGCCAGCCAGCTGTAAACCATCTAGAAATAAAATCGAGATTTAAGATTCGAAATGGAAATAGTAGTAGATATCAATACCAGCGAAGTAGGTACTTTTTTTTGTCGAATCGAAGTAGATCTACTACTTTCGAAGTAGAAGCCACAACACTGCAAGCAGTAGTAGAACAAACTACTCCGGAGTAGATAAATTAACGAAAATGGAACGCAGCTAATGTCACTAAATTACAGTAGTTATACTATTTTTATTTTTGGATGTCAGTACAGGCAAGATAGGCATACTTTTCTATATTCTTTCACAAATTGTTTGAATAAATCTGTCTCGTGTGTGGGGTGATCAGATCTCATTTTCAATCGAGGGAAATCTTTTAAATTGAATATTACCAAGGCAAAAAACTCATCGGGTACTGCCTCCATAAGCACAATACTGACTTCCAAAAATAAAAATACTATAAGTAAACACAAATGTCTCTAAAAATCTCACTCTTGCCTCTTGCAAATGAATAAAAATGTAACTATAGTATTTTTATATAGAATATAGAAAAGTATGCCTATCTTGCCTGTACTGACATCCAAAAATAAAAATAGTATACATACTTTAATTTACCCAAAAAACATTGAATTGATTGATATTTATTGAATATATTTAAAAAAATATGTACAAAGATATTTTAGACAAAAAAAAATTGTTTGCTCACTTACCGAAATTGATAATCATCTACACAGGGTGTTTTTTTTTCTACGTACCAAGAGTGGTACCACGATATTCCCTGGACTATTTATGAAAAACATTGTACTAGTGAAATTTTCTATCGTGTCTATTTTCGCCGCTAGAGGGCGTTCAAAATTATGAGTTTTATGCAAGACCTTTCAACACAAAATCGCCTGTAACCTGTTGCACCCCATGTATCGAAATTTTTCTATTTATTATGAATGCTTGTTTAGTACTAATATCAATTTCTGTAAAACTGAAAAAGCCAGTTTATATTTCTAACATTAAGTATATGTATAAGAAAAATAGTGGTCATCAAAAGAGACATGCATCAGGTAGGTACTGCTATTTTTTTGGCCGTAACTGTGTAAATACATACATAGCAATGCAACTAAAAATATGATACATAAAATGAAAATGAAAGAAAGTTGTATTAACAAGGTATTTCAAGTTTACAAAAAAAATTAATATAGCTAGGGCTAAAGTAATTTGTCGCTAAAACTCGCATACTGCGACAAAACAATCTCATTGCTGTTTGAAAGTCGCCAGTTCTAACGATAAAATCGCTAAATTGGCATGTTTATTGGATAAAGTGATGGTTTCGGCCTTTTTCACGAATTCATATTTGCGTGCACGATCTGATGCAATCTTGCATCAACTTATGCATGACAGCAACTAAAGCAAATATTTATGGCAGAAAGCTTGCAATTATGAACAGCGTGCACATCAAATATTATAATCATTTGTATCTTCTTCTTATTTTTCAAACATGCAAATGGTAGAAATATCTTGCGTGATTTGCATGCTTTAGTACGCAAATTTTTAATGATATCGTGAATAGCGTGTGTATGCATATGCACGCAAATATGAATTCGTGAAAAGGGCCTCAATTCAATTGGGCTCAGCTGACTTATCTTATTCTTGAAAATAGCCTTACTTTAAGCAATGACAATATAATATTCTATCTGATAACTGTCATCTGTAACTGATATTTTTTATTTTAGGTTAAAACCTTCTTTTCAGCATACCTTCCTATTCTATTTACCATGCTATCTACGAATATGTCTAAAATGTAGCTGTGTTTTATTCATTTATTGGCAATGATGCCAACTGTCCTCAACAAGAAGTCGTTAGATGGCCAGTACCAGACTTGTCTTCTTTCAGCTTCAATAACCGGTTTTTTAGTTGACAGAAGGCGAGTTGTAATACATTTTATCCAAAAGTGGGGATAAAAAACCGGTTGTTGAAACTAAAAGAAGACAGAAGACAAGTCTGGTACTGGCCGATGAGTGTTACAATAATAAATTTGAGTCAAAAGCTACCGGCGGAGTAGGACCCAAAAACAGCTGCGTTCCATTTTGGTATTTTTATTTACTCCGGAGTAGTTAAGAGTACTTCATCACCAGTAATAAATGGAACGGTCAATTCAATTCAAGAGTAATTCTTAACCTTCAAATCTGTGTAAATTTTTCTCTTCTTTGTTATAAAAATGGATTTTTAGTTTAGTAAAAATGTACATACATACATGTACATACGTATGCATTTGTTGAGGTAAGAAAATCAAAAAAGCCATTTTTTCATAATTGTTGCTTGTTTTATTTTACTTCAACAATTTTATAAATAATCTTCAATAAATTTTGTATCGTATTTTAGCATTATTTAATTTAATTAAGTATGTATAATGTATAATGCATACTATCAAGATCAAATATGTTATTGTTAAATATTTGTTCTCTCGGCTGTGTATTTCGAGGTGAATCATCATGATCACCGTATTCGCTACTTTCTTTTAGTTTGATCAACATTAAAAATAAAAAAAAATATTATCCTCCTTAATTTAAAATCCATAAAATTTATTTGACTCACGTTCTCACTGTTTATTTTAGGTTCTTGACAAAAAACGAGATTTATTTGATAAATTTATCTTCTATTTGTATTTAATGTAAAAAAATTTAAAAAAAACGGAAAAAAACAAAGTACATAACCCTAAAAAGTCAAATCCATCTTTTGGAAGTTTTAAAAATTAAAAATACTCTGGTGGTAAAAATCGACATAACTACTCCTGAGTAGGATAATCAACTGCACCAAAGTATGAGATGGTGCAGTTGGGATGACTTGGGAGCAGTGTTGTGACAACATCAGGTTTAAATAGTAGTATATCTAAGAAATGAATAGTAGTAGATTTTGGCAAAAAGTAGTAGAAATGAAAAACGTTTATTATTCACATGTATGTACATATAAATGTAATAATTTTTTATAAAAGTTGAAAATAACAATAACAAAAATGTCTTTAAAACAAAATAAAACTTTTTTCAAAATATTTAAAGAATTGTAACTTAAAAAATTAAACAAAAACGAAAAAAAACTAAGCCTTTCAATATGTGACTTCCATTATTAAAAGTGTAGCGATTAATATATTTTAGAAGCTCTGTGGACGGCTCGAAAACATCTTCATCATTTTTATTATTTCCTTAATAGAATGTTTTTAATAGTATCAATTTTCAATTGGTATCTTTTACAGTCTTTTATAATTTCAAGTCAGAAAATTTTTTTTCTGCAGTAGCACGACTATGTGGGAAACAACACAAATGACTTAATGTTATTACATTTATTAATCTCATTACATTATTATTTATATTAGATACATTGTCATTGGTTGTTAAATTCACTCGGCTTGGTAAAGTAAGTCACTCAGAAAATCGAAAATTAAGTGCCAGCCAGCCAGCTGTAAACCATCTAGAAATAAAATCGAGATTTAAGATTCGAAATGGAAATAGTAGTAGATATCAATACCAGCGAAGTAGGTACTTTTTTTTGTCGAATCGAAGTAGATCTACTACTTTCGAAGTAGAAGCCACAACACTGCAAGCAGTAGTAGAACAAACTACTCCGGAGTAGATAAATTAACGAAAATGGAACGCAGCTAATGTCACTAAATTACAGTAGTTATACTATTTTTATTTTTGGATGTCAGTACAGGCAAGATAGGCATACTTTTCTATATTCTTTCACAAATTGTTTGAATAAATCTGTCTCGTGTGTGGGGTGATCAGATCTCATTTTCAATCGAGGGAAATCTTTTAAATTGAATATTACCAAGGCAAAAAACTCATCGGGTACTGCCTCCATAAGCACAATACTGACTTCCAAAAATAAAAATACTATAAGTAAACACAAATGTCTCTAAAAATCTCACTCTTGCCTCTTGCAAATGAATAAAAATGTAACTATAGTATTTTTATATAGAATATAGAAAAGTATGCCTATCTTGCCTGTACTGACATCCAAAAATAAAAATAGTATACATACTTTAATTTACCCAAAAAACATTGAATTGATTGATATTTATTGAATATATTTAAAAAAATATGTACAAAGATATTTTAGACAAAAAAAAATTGTTTGCTCACTTACCGAAATTGATAATCATCTACACAGGGTGTTTTTTTTTCTACGTACCAAGAGTGGTACCACGATATTCCCTGGACTATTTATGAAAAACATTGTACTAGTGAAATTTTCTATCGTGTCTATTTTCGCCGCTAGAGGGCGTTCAAAATTATGAGTTTTATGCAAGACCTTTCAACACAAAATCGCCTGTAACCTGTTGCACCCCATGTATCGAAATTTTTCTATTTATTATGAATGCTTGTTTAGTACTAATATCAATTTCTGTAAAACTGAAAAAGCCAGTTTATATTTCTAACATTAAGTATATGTATAAGAAAAATAGTGGTCATCAAAAGAGACATGCATCAGGTAGGTACTGCTATTTTTTTGGCCGTAACTGTGTAAATACATACATAGCAATGCAACTAAAAAGATGATACATAAAATGAAAATGAAAGAAAGTTGTATTAACAAGGTATTTCAAGTTTACAAAAAAAATTAATATAGCTAGGGCTAAAGTAATTTGTCGCTAAAACTCGCATACTGCGACAAAACAATCTCATTGCTGTTTGAAAGTCGCCAGTTCTAACGATAAAATCGCTAAATTGGCATGTTTATTGGATAAAGTGATGGTTTCGGCCTTTTTCACGAATTCATATTTGCGTGCACGATCTGATGCAATCTTGCATCAACTTATGCATGACAGCAACTAAAGCAAATATTTATGGCAGAAAGCTTGCAATTATGAACAGCGTGCACATCAAATATTATAATCATTTGTATCTTCTTCTTATTTTTCAAACATGCAAATGGTAGAAATATCTTGCGTGATTTGCATGCTTTAGTACGCAAATTTTTAATGATATCGTGAATAGCGTGTGTATGCATATGCACGCAAATATGAATTCGTGAAAAGGGCCTCAATTCAATTGGGCTCAGCTGACTTATCTTATTCTTGAAAATAGCCTTACTTTAAGCAATGACAATATAATATTCTATCAGACTTATTATCAAAGTACATCGAAATAGTCACAACCAAACGGCCTCCAATCTCAAAGCTGGCCTCCAATCTTAAAGCTGTTTTAAGCTCTTTCTTATTCTCAGGATTTTTTCTTAATTATTCTCATTTTAAAATATATTCCCTTTTCTATCTATTTTCCATACAATACATACAAAATTTTTAAAAAAATTTGAGAAATTTTAACATTTTTAACACAATCATTCTCATGTTTCAAGCATTACAATATACAGAATCATATGGAAACAGCTTTTCCTTTTCTCCATATATTCAGTATACATACCATTTGATTCAGTATAAAAATTTGTATGAGAAATTGAAAATATAGGATTTGAGGGTATATTTCAAGTATTTCAAGAAGAAGAAGTATACAAGTAGCTAATTTGCATATGATCACATTTATAAATTCTGCTGATATAATTTACATATCAAATATAATTTTTTATCAGGTAAAATATAATTTTGATATCAAAATGATAATAATTTTATTGAAAAAATCAAAATTCTTAATTTTCTAACATTAAAAATTATGTTTGCACCAGGCAATCAGAATTCAAAGCAATTCAAGTTATATTACAAATTACTCTACAACATAAGAAGATATGAAATTATTGTTGTAATTTTTTTTAGTGATTCTATAGGATTTCAAATTCAGTATATGTACATACACATGTATATTTTAAATGGGAATTTTATAGTATTTGTTTTTTTTTTTTTTAATATATCCATTTGATATACAAAAATGTACAAAATTCAGTATAGGAATGGGGATTGGGAATGTACATAACTATGTAGGTACATATCAAGGTTAATATAATATATGTTACATCTTCCCATAGGCATTACCTACTTACAATAAAAAAGTGATCAATGTGACGTAACAAGTATCAAACAATTGACATAAAAAACAAACAAAAATTTCTTTCATATATGGGAAAATGTAATCCAAGGTTAATATAATATATAGGTCACATCTTCCCATATATGAAAGAAATTTTTGTTTGTTTTTTATGTCAATTGTTTGATACTTGTGACGTCACATTGATCACTTTTTTATTGTAAGTAGGTAATGCCTATGGGAAGATGTAACCTATATTATATTAACCTTGGGCATAGAATATAGAATATAGAATACTAACTATAGAACAAATTGTGTTTCCGATTCTGTGAAAATTGTTGTTTTTCTTATTGGTGCGAGTGAAAAAAAAATATATGATGAGTCTGTCTTTCACTTTAATAAATAGAACTATAAATTATTAAAGCTGAAAAGAGATAAAACATAAAATTATTCCCACTTCAATTTTCAATTTTTTTTTTTCAATTCAGCATTCAGCGTTATATGAATCAGATGTTAATAAACGTCAAATTGACCATGATTATAGGTAAATTTTAATAACAATAATAAATATTGAAACAAAGTGAATAAAAATAATAATTTATCATCAATATCATCACAATCAGTACAAAATCATAATAATAATAATATAAAAAAAATATAATTTAAATTATAATTCATTAATAAATTTTATTTACAAAAATTAAATCTTGTTCATAATAATATGTAATGTGGAAAAAAAAAACTGAAAAACGACAATCAATTGATGGTGTACTACAAGTATTAAGGAATACTTATTAAATCATAATAATAATCGTCAACAAATAATAAACGTCATTTTTTCTAAAATTATTGTTTTAGGAAATGAAAAAAGACTTAAATTTTCTTCAAGTTTAACCTTTTATAGAAAAGGTTGAAAATAACAAATACAAATTTCTTGTTACTTTTCCTGTAACTTGTAACAAATCTGGTGATGCTTTTTAAAGATAAATAATGAAAATTTTATTTTAAAGGAAGCTATTTCCACACCACCTTGATCTAGAATTTAAAGTTATGTTTTTTATTTATACAAACTTGAGTTCTAGATTAGAGGTAAGCATCTGGCGCGTTACCGGATTTTTTTCTTGGTGGCCGGTATCCCCGATAGGCCTATTTAGTTAAAATTATACTGCTAAGCTTTTTTGTTCAAGCATACTTTATTCAAGTAGCTTAGACAGAACATGGTAATGAAACTACCTTTTCTAGCTAGTTTATTATCATGTCTTGTTTGAGTTACGTAGATAAAGTTCGCTTGAGCAAGAAAATTGCAGTATAAATTTAGCTGTCCACCATCCTAAATATACCTTAATGTTCCTACATACGAATACATCAAAAATCCTAATACACATCTAGCTAAAACTGAGGAGTTCATTTCCGAAAAGTGTATGTAGATAAAAATAGCCATACACGAAATATTCAAAAACAGAAGATATTTGAAATGAAATATTATACATACGATATATATATGTACATATATATGAACAAATATTTACGTTGATATGTAATAGATAAACGAATAAATTAAACAAATTTCTTTTTATAAAAACCGAAAATTTGCGTATACTATAATTTCATTTCATACATCGTCTGACCAAAATATCACGTGTTTGACCCACGAGTCTATATATCCGATTTTAGAAACGAACTCCTCAGTATGTCTCAATATAACTATTTAACTATAAAAAAAAATTACTATTTAAATACATACTACAAAAATACTACAAAATACATATATGTATGAAAACATGCAAAATATTTCTATTTCCTACAGATTAGCTATACAGACAAATACTTATTTCTATTCTGCCTCGTTTTGAATTTTTCGTTAAATTTTTTTAAAATTGAATACAATTTAACTCTAATAAAAAGTCGTATGATATAGGTACTCTTTATTAGAGTTACTACAACATGGAGGATAATCTATTGTTTGTAAGATATCATACATTTTATTTTCTATATTTTTCGATGTAGCTACGCGATCTAAACTACTATTTATTTCGTTGCTCAACTTCTCTAAATAGTCGACAAAATCTAATGATGGCCTAACTAAATTTGCTCCCTCATATTCTTTGAAATATATAAACAATGTATTTATATTTTCAGTATTTGGATTGACTTTCAAACAGTTATGTCGCTCTCTGTGTTTTTTTGTCATCCAACCAGCCAAATAAGTAAATGCATTTTTTTCTTCCTCATCTTTGAAACCCTCACTCAATCGTAGTATTTGGGTGTAATCACTCAAGGGTATATTGATTACACTTTTCACTCACAGGCACATTAAAGAAGTTGCTACTTGGGTAAGAAGGCAATACAATTTCACTACTAATTTCACAATTACCCGTTCCATATATTCCATATACTTAAGCGCGAATGATTTTTTGAAGCTACAACGAAATTGATAAGGAGTTGGGTTTCGGTTATTACCTCCGCGATTTCTAAGCATACCGAAAGAATTTTCCAACGCATCCTGATTTATATTTCGAGTTAAAATGTACTTAATGTTCTCTTTCTCTAAGTCATTAAATAAAAGTTTCAAACTATTTATTGAAACAAGCCACCCGTTACAAAATTGAACTCTTGTTTTGATAATTTCCCCTTTTTTATTTTGAAATGTCATAGAGTCCAATAATTTTGCCATTTCGTTAAGGAATTTTATTTGATTTTCATCCCCTCTAAAAGGACGCTTAAATTTTTTTGCTTCTCTAAGTTTCAATGAATTAAATACATCGAATAAACAATCAAATTTTTCTAACAAAGTCGATGTTCCTAAAGCAGAATTGTTGGCTTGGCCTAGACTTACTTGCATGCTAATTCCTATAGAAACAGTATTACTAACTACCTGTGTTGCATATTTGACTTTCATTTTATCAAAATTTGAAGGACAAATATGTGCTCCTGTTAATTTATGAGCTAGCTTAAACTCTCTGCTCTTGTCCCACTCATAAAAACTCGTAACATTATCCCATGAAGCTTTTTTAGAAATTTTCTTCACTTTATCCCCTTCTATAACTCTCTCTTTATAAATAATATCCTTATCAATAAGATTATTTCTTAAAGATTTGATAAGGTGAGGTGGGTCAAAAAAGAAGTATATTTTTGTGTCATCTACACAGAAATACGATTTATACCTATTTATGCCTAACAATTTACAAAGGGCTACAAAATTTGATCCTTGATCACAGACGACAGCTTTTGGCTGCAAACCTATATTCTTCAATTTTCGAATTATATCGAATAATTGAGATTTAACTTTAGACGCTGGACAGCTATTATTCACAAATTCATACCCTAAAAAGTGTTTGTAATTTGTTAAAATCCCCTTTACCATAAAAACTAAGGCATGTGTCGCAGGCTTCATAGTTTTCCGACACCCGTCGTCCTCTAAACCGACCACCTCTCCCCTAAGTCTATCGTATTTTAAATTAGTTTTTAAAGACATTTCGTCTAGCATAATTGTACAAAATTTTGAAATATTTGAACTTTGAAGAGTTTTATATCTTTAGTTTGAGTGATTTGAAATAAATATCTAATATCCCGGGTCCTGAAGGCTAAAGTCTAATATAATTATTTAAAGAAGCTATGCATGGTAGTGTTAAGACTTTAGACATATATCTGTAAGCAACGGGAGAGGTGAAATACAAAGAAAGTGAAAATTGCTTACAGTTTTCGGAAAATCTATATCCATGCTTGGAGCGCGATTTGTTTATTACACATGAATGTACTAAACTTGATAGTTCTGGAGGTAATAGTTGAAAAGCCTCTTCGATTAATTTCTCTTCTCTAAATTTCATGGTGTCAAGTTTTTTTTCTAATCTAATTCTTCTTCCTAAACGTTCTTTTATCTTTTTACAACTCAATCTTAATTTTTCTTTACGAGCGGTATTATGTGAAAGGCTTTTCTCTGTCTGGTTACTCGTACAGCTCTTTTCAATATTTTCTGCTTGGGTGCTTCCACAGTCACTTATATTTTCTGTTTGAGTTCCTACTTCTTTGAAAGTCTTCGTTTTACTAAAATCTACTTGGATGCCTATTGATGATTTGCCAGTTTATTTTGAAGAAGTTGAGCAATTGCACGATTTTGAAAATATATCTATGACTTTTTCTCTACTCATATATTCATAATCTGAAAATTTTTCCTCATCTAAAACCTGAATTTTTTGAACTGAACTAACACCTATATTTTTATCTACATACACATCATTTATACCTGAAAAATTAGAAACCTAAAAAATAAAGTAACCAAAAGTTTAATAAAATGAAAAGTAAGCAAATGAAACAAAAGAAGGAGTGGAAATGGTTGGTTATAATATTATAAAATAAATGAAAAAACGTTAAGAAAAATTAAATAAAAGTTAAAGAAAAAAATTTTAAAATATTATTACATCAAAATTATCGATGAAATTCATTAATAAACCCAAATCTTCGCGGCCGACATCAGGAGTAGGTATTGCTCCTTTTTTTAACCTTCGCTTGTTTGCAGTGAACATTTCATCTCCAAAATGTTTACTACAAATCCAGCTTGTGTCCTTCAAGCTTTCCAATATATTCATTTTATTCAAACTATAGAGCCATAGTATTTTCCTACAAATATTTTTAAAATACACAGAAATGTATAAGAAAATAAAATCATAATTCAAATATGCGGGGGGTTTCACAGTTCGTGTGCCAAACTGAATAGGGTGGTTGATCTCAGTGAGATATAAAAAAATCGGCGTTCGCTCAATGTAGAGAGCTAAATGAAAATTATTTCTGATGGGAACTTTTATTTGACTCTCTGTTTTAATTACTTTGTAGCAGTGTTGGGAGATTGAGGGAAAAATCCCTTTTTGAGGGATTTTAGCATCAAAATTTAGCGAAGAGGGAAAAAGGGAAAAACAACGCAAATTTACAAGATTTCGGGGAATTTCAGTAAAACCATAAAATTTTTTTAAAAATGGAATGTTTTCACGTAAATAGTTTCTATTAATTACTATTAATGAAACACCATTTTTTTTACCCTTCTACTACAACTCTTGGCTTTACTTTACTCTATTATTAGGAAATTAATTTACGAGTAATTTCTAAAAAGTATGTAAGAATAAGATCTGCTGATGACATTTGCCTTGTATTTTTTAACTAAGTTGGATAATTGCTTAACGAACCGAACAGAATTCGATAATTTGATCCGAAGCATCCTGCAAGGATTTGTCGAGAATGGTTGCTTTGGGTTGGTCTTTTTAGAACTTCACTGATCATTTGTAATGATTTACATTCATTTTTCAAATCAACAATTAACTTTCTAATTTCTAAAGTCGTTTTTTTGCCTTTGCATCTCATTATTTGATACTCAAGATTTAATTTTTTTTAATATTATTTTTTAATAGAAAATTAATTACCTAATTAATTATTTATATGTTAATACGCTAGCATTTTTTAACTAAAACTTATAAGTAATAGCATAAATCAATAAAAGTTTGTTGAAGAAAATCATAACGGTAAATTGTAAAATTATCTGCAGAATAATTACTAAGTGTAAGAATACTTATGAGTGTAAATTTATGACGTATTTTTATTTGATTAATTAAAACTTAAGAAATAATTATTGTATTGATATGAAATTTTGTGAGTATATCAAGGACGAGTAAAGGACCAATTATTTATCATAGTAAATTTCATAAAAATGTCTCTATTATATTTTGACTTCTGGTACGATCGCGACTGTATATTTCGTCATTATTTAAAACTATGTAAAATGTAACTGGTTTTCAATAAAATAAGTTTTCTTGAAAAAAAATTGTATTTACTAAATAGGGAAATTTTCAGGGAAAAAAAAGAAGATCTGGGGGAAAAAAGGGATTTTCGACAAAAATTTCAGGGATTTTCAGAGTATAGTATCTCCCATCACTGCTTTGTAGTCCTGAAAAGGACTAATTGTAGCTCTAGAAAAGACTTATTGTAGTACTGGGGGTCGATTCTGTTTCGGTGAAGTGAAAACGTGTAAACAGTTTACACGCTTACACTGCTAATTCCGATTCTAATACAGTGTAAACGTGCAAAAATATGTCAAAAAGTTTTCATATGAAAATATTTTTTGCACTGTGAAAACTATCAGTGTAAAAAAAATTTGTCATTAAAATTATTATTTATTAATAATAAAAAGAAAAAAAATAAAAGAAATGGAAAAGTAGAAATTAAGTTTACATTAAAAAAAGAGTTAGAATTAATAAAATTAGATTTAATAGTATGAATGAGACTATTAAAAGCAAAAGTTGATCTATTCCACTTTGATTTTTTAAAATCCATGTTTGAATTAAATTCAGAAGCTTAGAGTTATATATATATGTATTTGAACGAAATTACATAAAATAATCTTTTATTTATTCGTTGATTACTGAAAGCAGCGATTTAAGCAAAATTTGTGGTAACAATAGAAGATCGTATTCTTCGACCTTCACCTATCAGTATTTAATTCTTGTTCTTATTATTATGTTATTACTTATTATGTACTTATTACACGTCGCAAAATTGTGATTTCATTATAAATATAAGTTTTTACAATAAACAATACAAAAACACAACTTTTTTTTACTTGATTTGACCCCCCAGGGGGTCGATTCTGTTTCGGTGAAGTGAAAACGTGAAAAAAAAAGTTTGCACTTGACGTTTCACACACTGTTTTCACTTTTTCACTGCACTGTACCCAAATAAGCGATTCTTGTTGCGTTCGTGCAAACATACTGCTGAATGAGGAGCTGAATTAAATTTTTTCACCGACGTGATATGAGAACTGTCAAATCAAAAGTTGTGTTTTAGTATTGTTTATTGTAAAAACTTATATTTGTAACTAAAATTGTAAAATGCCTTCTTTTATTATACAATTAATTATAAGAAATGAACAAAGAAACAACAGAAGGTAAATTTATTCAACATTACAACAAAATAATATAATGTGATACTAACTTAATAATTTGTTTTTAGACGAAATATGAGAATTTTACGACGCAACTTGCGTGATACTCAAAATCCTTTTGATTTGTATCGTTTTCCCAAGCATTTATGTTTGGAACTGTTAGAGGAACTTCGTCCGTACATCACAACATCTCGCAAAATACATGGAATTGATTTGAGTATCAAAGTATTAAGTGCTTTGCGATTTTTTGCAACGGGAAGCTATCAACGTGCAGTAGGGCAAGATAATTTGTCTTCTTTGTCACAAACATCTGTCAGTCGTTGTATTGGTGAAGTTGCAATAGCTCTTAACAGAATAGCTCATCATCATGTAAAATTTCCTAACGCAGAACAGTATTCTGATATAAAGAGAAAGTTTTTTGAGTTCGCATCTTTTCCAAGTATAATTGGCTTAGTGGACGGAATACATATTAAAATAATGGCACCAAAAAAGGAAATAGAGCATGTGTATTATTGTAGAAAAGGTGGTCATTCTAAAAATGTTCAGATAGTTTGTGACATTGATTATATTATATTAAGTGCTTCTGCACGTCTTGGAGGAACGACTCACGATGCGTACGTTTGGCGGTGTTCTTCAGCAAAAATAGCTCTTCAGGACAGGTACTCTAGTGGTGGGAGAAACTTCTGGCTACTCGGAGACAGTGGGTATCCATTACAACCATGGTTGATGACGCCTATCGCAAATCCAACTTCAGAAGCTGAAGAAAAATATAACATTGCACATAAAAAAACAAGAAGTCACGTCGAAAGATGCATTGGTTTACTTAAAAGTAGGTTTCGCTGTTTATCTAAGGAAAGAACATTGTGCTACAGTCCAGAAAAAGCAGGCCTAATTATAAATGCATGTATTGTACTTCATAATATCCTAATCAGAGCAAGAGTACCAATTCCTGATGAACAAATTGTAGAAGAGGAGTTGAATGAAAATGAAAAATTATTAATAAATAAAAATTTTATCACAAATTTTTTTTACACGATAAATTTCACTGATACTTTTCACAGTGCAAAAAATAAACTGTTTACACGTTTTCACTTGACCGAAACAGAATCGACCCCCTGAAAAGGATTTCTTGTTTCGCAAAATGCCTTCTGCAAAATTTTTTCGATGTGTCCAGCTCCTTTTTGGATAAAAATCTAATATTGTAGCAAAAATATTACATGCTTAAGAAAATTTATAACTTTATCACAAGGGTGTTTTTTTGCTCCACATGCGATGCAGATTCTCATTCTGTAGATGTGCAATATAAAGTCTATTAAACTATTTTATTAAATTAAATATTATTGAATAAATTGTTGCACTACTACACTATTGCAAACTACAATATCTTTTTTATTTCACGTACCTAAAAATATACTTTAAAACTTTTTTAAACGTAAAAAAAAAACTTTCAAAATAAAAATAATATTTATTAGAAGTTTTATCCAAAAACACCAAAAATCACTTTTTAGTTTTTATTTATTCATAAGAAGTATAATTATAATTTTTTACAAAAAAGTTCTGCCGCCGTTTTTAAAATTCGAATTTGAATTTATTAACAATGAAGTTGAATCATTTGAATTCAGCAATTTAAAATTAATAATTTAGTGCTACCAAATGAATACATTTTTGGGTAGTACATTAAAAAATTCAAACATTCAAATTTGTAAAATACGTCTTACATTGTTCTGTAAGTTATACTACTTATATAATGTGAATATTAAAATATAAAATATATAATTATATTTGTAAAAATATATACTATATAATTATATAGAGTATGATAATAACAACACCATCTAACAGACAAACATTTCAAAAAATTTCATTTCATAATTCTTGTGTATGGCTACCCTAAAAATAACATATGTTATGAACATATGTTAAATTTGGTTAAATTATATTCAGTGACCTATTGGTAGCTTTTACATGAGGTAGCAATGAAATCATTTCACCAAGTTTTTACAAATCAATTCTTCACGTACACACGCTGTAGCCATAGAATATAGAAATATAGAATACTAAGTGTAGAACAAATTGTGTTCCCGATTCTGTGAAAATTGTTGTTTTTCTTATTGGTGTGAGTGAAAAAAAAAATATGAGATGAGTCTGTCTTTCACTTTAATAAATAGAACTATAAATTATTAAAGCTGAAAAGAGATAAAACATAAAATTATTCCCACTTCAATTTTCAAATTTTTTTTTTCAATTCAGCATTCTATGAATCAGATGTTAAACGTCAAATTGACCATGATTATAGGTTAGGTAGGCATGAAAATTTTAATAACAATAATAAATATTGAAACAAAGTGAATAAAAATAATAATTTATCATCAATATCATAACAATCAGTACAAAATCATAATAATAATAATAATACAAAAAAGATGATAAATCTTGTTAATAATAATAATGTGAAAAAAAAACTGAAAAACGACATTCAATTGATTGTGGTACAAATATCAAGGAATATTTATTAAAACATAATAATCGTCAACAAATAATAACGTCATTTTTTCTAAAATTATTATTTTAGGAAATTCAAAAAGAAAACCTTTTATAGAAAAGGTTGAAAATAACAAATTTCTTGTTACTTTTCTTATAACGTAACAAATCTGGTGATGCTTGTTAAAGATAAATAATAATATATATAAATAATAATATATATCATTATACCATGGTTTTGTTGTTTTTAAATTTTAAGATCATGTTGAGTTGACGCTGTTGAACGGAATAGATATTTTTTGTAGATATTATTTTTTCATATTAATTAGTAAAAAATTTGTTCTAATTAAATAATTTACTATTCGTGGTCAAAATTTTGTAAAAAAAAATTAAGATTCATATTATGGAATCGAAAAATTTGAAAAAAAAGTGAACAGAAAAAATTATTTAATAAAAGCTAAAAAAAACAAACGCAGAAATTTAAAATTTTTTAGAAAAAGTACCTATTCAATATTTTTTTATAAGTATTGTTTTTCGAATAAAAAAAAAAATGGAATCACGTGTTATGACATTTCGTCCAGCATTAGAAGATTTAAAAGATTTCTCAAAATACATTGAATATTTAGAAAGTCGTAATGCACATAAAAATGGAATATGTAAAATTATACCACCACATGATTGGAAACCACAAAAATATGATTATAATTTAAAGGAAATAAATAAATTAATAATTAAAAAACCAATACAACAGATTGTAATGGATAAAGATGGAAAATATTTTCAATTAAATATTAAAAAAGAGCCAATGACTGTTGAGAAATTTTATGAAATTAATAATTTAGAAGGATATAAAACACCAAAACATTTTGATTATGATGAATTAGAAAACAAATATTGGAAAAATATATTTTATATACCACCAATAAATGGTACATGTGTTAATAAATCATCATTAATGCATTCAAATCTTAAAATATTAAATTTGAATAAATTGAATACTATTTTAGATTACATTAAATATGATTATAATATTGAAATAATGAAAATTTTATTTTAAAGGAAGCTATTTCCACACCACCTTGATCTAGAATTCAAAGTTATGTTTTTTATTTATACAAACTTGAGTTCTAGATTAGAGGTAAGCATCTGGCGCGTTACCGGATTTTTTTCTTGGTGGCCGGTATCCCCGATAGGCCTATTTAGTTAAAATTATACTGCTAAGCTTTTTTTGTTCAAGCATACTTTATTCAAGTAGCTTAGACAGAACATGGTAATGAAACTACCTTTTCTAGCTAGTTTATTATCGTGTCTTGTTTGAGTTACGTAGATAAAGTTCGCTTGAGCAAGAAAATTGCAGTATAAATTTAGCTGTCCACCATCCTAAATATACCTTAATGTACCTACATACGAATATATCAAAAATCCTAATATACATCTAGCTAAAACTGAGGAGTTCATTTCTGAAAAGTGTATGTAGATAAAAATAGCCATACACGAAATATTCAAAAACAGAAGATATTTGAAATGAAATATTATACATATGATATATATATGTACATATATATGAACAAATATTTACGTTGATATGTAATAGATAAACGAATAACGTAAAGAAAAATTAAATAAGAGTTAAAGAAAAAATTTTAAAATAGTATTACATCAAGATTTTCGATGAAATTCATTAAAAGACCCAAATCTTCGCAGCCGGCTTCAGGAGTAGGTATTGCTCCATTTTTTAACCTTCGCTTGTTTGCAGTGAACATTCATCTTCAAAATGTTTACTAAAAATGCAACTAGCTTCCTTCAAACTTTCCAATATATGCATTTTGTTTAAACTATAAAGCCATAGTATTTTCCTACAAATATTTTTAAAATACACAGAAATGTATAACAAAATAAAATCATAATTCAAATATGCGGGGTGTTTCACAATTCGTGTGCCAAACTGAATAGGGTGGTAGATCTCAGTGAGGAGTTTTTATTTTTAATAGTTAGAAGTTACCCAGATTTTCAAGGTCAAAGAAAATTTGTTTCAACCAGTTCCACTTTTCGCTACACATTTCGGCGTTCGCTCAATGTAGAGAACTAAATGAAAATTATTTCTGAAAAAAACTTTTATTTGACTCTCCTTGTTAATTCCTTTGTAGTCCTGAAAAGGACTTATTGTAGTCTTGGGAAGGACTAACTATAGCTCTAGAAAAGACTTATTGTGGTACTGAAAAGCATTTTTTTTAAACATAATTGCTTAAGAAAACTTATAACTTACGTGGTTTTATCACTTGGAATACTAAAAAATTTCTTATTATTTCAAGAGTGTTGTTTTTCTCCACATGCGATGCAGATCCTCATTCTGTAGATGTGCAATATAAAGTTTATTAAATTATTTTATTAAATTAAATATTATTACTGAACAAATTGTTCCACTACTACACTATTACAAATTAAAATGTCTTTTTTATTTCACGTACCTCAAAAAAATACTTTAAAACTTTTTTCAACTTAAAATAATAATTTCTTTTAAAAAAATTTTGTCGCCGTTTTTAAATTCGAATTTGAATTTATTAACAATTATCTTGTTTATGCACAACAGTTAAAACGTTTTAACGCTAAAACGTTTTAAACATCGTACACTTTGATTGGTGTTTATGCATAGTACAACATTTCGTTCTTACACAAAACGTTTTGAGTAATGTCACCTGGTTGTTCTGGTGTTGTTGTTCATACAGTGTTATCACCATAGATTTTTGTGGTTTATTTCGAATGCCAGTAACTTCTCTCTTCTTGAAAATATCTTTTTTTTTTCAAACACAGAAAAAAATGGTTTTTTTTTTAAATTTTATCTTTTTATGCCTCTAAATAACCCTTGTTTACTTAGTTCTACAATTAATAATAACCGCACATTAAATGTTATTTGAAAATTTAATGTAACGTTACTAACACTATTCTAAAACCTCATATCGATGTTTTGTGGCTTACCAACACTATTTTGAAATGTCAAATATGAAAATTCACTATGTACTACTATATAATGTGAATATTAAAACAAACAAAAAATATATATATGTATATGATTATATAATTAAATAAAAAATATAATTATATATTTATAAAATTATTTACTATATAATTATATAGGGTATGAAAATAACAACACCATCTAACGGACAAACATTTCAAAAAATTTCATTTCATAATTCTTGTGTATGGCTACTCTAAAAAAATCATATGTTATGAACATATGTTAAATTTGGTTAAATTATATTCAGCGTCCTATTGTTTATCAGCTATTTAACATGTACATTTAATTCAGCGTCCTGAAAAATAAAACAAAAAATATTGTCGTTTTTGTATGTCAGTCTGTCTCATTTTAACTAATTGAAATTTTCGTTTAGAAAAATGTGAAATATTTACATTTCATTTCCACTAACTGAAATTAAAAAAAATAAAAAAAATGGAGTTTTTTATTTCGTGAGTGTATATATACCTCCTGCTTTACTTTGGTTGGATATTCATACTTTGTCTGCTATTATTCTATATGCTATGCCTTGGGTACATATGTATATGATAAGTTAAAGTGAACGATTCTTTTTCTTCTTTTTAAAATTTATTTAATATAGGATCTGAGGATATTTTAAAAAAACATTCATGATCATGTACATACATAAGCTGCTAATTTACCAATTACCACATTTAAAATTTCTGATAATGATTTTTATATAAAATTTATTAATTTGCATATGGTTTATCAGATCTAATATCAAAAGGATACTTTTAGAAAATAATTTTATTCATAAATTCGATCAAAAATCCTAAATTTTACAGTACTAAAAATCGTTTTTGTAATAGGAAATCATAATTCTTATCAAACAAAAATTTCAACAAAATCATCTCTAATAGGCAATAGTATCAATTTGTGGGATTTACGTATAGCCAATAGCATTGCTTGAAATGATATAATGACGACATATATAAAAAACAATTGGAAGTATTATAATTTATAAATAATAATAATAAAAATAATAAAAAAAACATTTTTCCTTATTTTATTACCCTTCATCCCCTACCTCTATACATTTTTCAATGCAAAAGACCAATAATATAGTTAATCACCGTACAAAAAAATGTGTGTATGTATTTGAGAAAAATATTTTACAAAAAATATCACACTAAATTTTTTTTATTTTTCTTGAAGGAAGAAATTGAATACAAATGCGTATAGTTAAAACGTAATTTGCGTCAATACATACACATTATTTACGATTTTTTATTATTTATATTTTCGCTCATATATACGGAAATTTTCCATTAAAAAAATACGCATTATTTTTACCTCCTTCAGACATATGGGATTTTGTTTTTGTTTTCAGAGAAAAATTTATAAATAAAAAAAAAAAAATACGCTCCTAGTGATCCTGTTATGTAAATATTCAATATACTCTGGTATCTACTCTGTGCTTTAAAGGTGGAGTTTCAATGCACGCGTTTGGAGCGTTGCGTTTGGTGCGTTTGGTGCGTTAAATGACAACCACTTGCGCGTTTGGAGCGTTGATGGCGTTGCTGACCCAATGAAAGCGTTTGTCGCGTTAAAATATCCAATTAAGACATTAAGTTGGTATTACACTATCCAATTTTTTTTTATAAAAAAACTTATAATTTCTTTATTTTATTTATTTATTATATAAATAAATTTATTTAAGCTAGAAAGAAATTAAAATATATTTTTAAAGGAATATTTTTTTACTTAATTTGTATTGAACATTTAATAAAAGTTTTTTTGCTTTAGTATATATAAATGAAACATGTTGTAAGTTTTTTTTGATAGTGTAAGACCAACTTTATATGCTTTTGAAATTTATTACAGTGTTGTTAAATAACAAAAATTATTTTTCAGCTGTCATTGTCACTTAATATCCAAAAATAATGCCAGCAACACTGGCAACGCGTATAACGCACCAAAAAGTAGAAAATTGTTTAGGCCCTTATTATGTAAGTCGATTCGCGGTAGACTTAAAGTCGAATAGACTAAAGTCGAGTCACAGTATTATAGAATACTATCACTGTAGACTTTTTTCTATTCCATAGACTTGTCAAGTCGACAGCAATTTTGCCAGCGACTTCGAGTCTATTGTATGTGATTAAGTTATATACACAATTTATGAGAGTTTTTTTTAATAGTTATATTGTGAATAATATATAGAACATTTATAAAATAAATTATATAAAATAAATCTTAAAAAGCACGCAAGTTTTAAAATGTTTGGTATAGATGAGGATCTTTGTGACCTTCTCAAATAAGGTTTTCGTTCTATATCTTCTAATAATTTTAGAAAAATCTCTTTCGTCAATCTAAAATTTTTCTTAAATCTGAAATATTTATGACAAACTTTAATAATAATAAGTATTTTTTATACCGAGAACAGAAAATTTACATGATTTCATCCATATCCAGAGGATTTGAATTTACTCTCAAGCGCCTTCTTTTCCGAATTATTGACAAAATCTCAGCTCGACGATCTTCATTAATTTCATTTTCAAAAACATCAAACCAAATAAAAAAACTCATGATTTTATATTTTGTCCGTTTTTATTTTATAAATTTAGATGTAAAAAATAGCAAAATATACAGACTATTCACTTGAAAATATTGAAAATTAGTTATAAACACAACAAAAACAAACGTGATTTGACAGATGTCTAGTAGAAAATTTTCCTTTCAAACGGTAACTCTTTTTTAAAAAGTCTATAGGCTTACATAATACCATGACTTATTTCAATAGACTTGAAAAAGACGAGTCGATTCTATTCGCATCGACTTACATAATAAGGGCCTTAGTTTTAGTCAGCTCTCATAAGAAAAGCTTAATTCTACTAGCTGACATTTAACGCACCAAACGCAACGCTCCAAACGCGAGTTAAGTTTTTTGTATACATATATTCAAAGTAAAAAAAAAAATTATTAAATAAAACAAATTTGTATTTTATTTTAAACTACACTTTTTATTGGCAAACAATTAGAAAATATCAAAATACAAGAGAACGTTTTTATATCAGATAAGAGGAACAACCGACTTCTTTGACAACTCAAAATCAACTCAACTCTTTTTTATTCTTAATTCTTAAATTTTAAATTATAATTTCATTTTTACATAAAAGTGGAAATTTCCATAGACAAATATACTTCGTTAGCATATTTCTTGAGAATAGAAAAATTGAAGTAAATAAGTAAGTAATATGACATATACATATATGTATATATGATGAGAATAAGACTTACATCATGTTCATTCTTGTCGTGAGAAAATTTACCATGACATTGGTTTGGATTTTATATTTTGTTTTTCTGGAATTTTTGCTATTTGCGTTATTTTTGCATTTTCATCATTTTGAACATTAATATATGTAACTCCTCCCCGGTTTAGGTCAGAAGTCTCCGGCTTCATATTATTTATTATTTCAATTTTTCCATTCTCACTTTTATGATACAAATACAATGCTATGCCAATTACAATTATAATTAATATTGTAGTTATACTAATATTTGTACCATATACCTATTATTTGTTTTTGATACTTTAATTATTTTATTTCTTCAATGTTTTTCTCAAATTCTATTTGTATTCTCTTTAAATCAATGATGCTTTCATTTATGTTTTGTACTTTTTCTGATTGATAAAAATATTTGTCTAGCATTATTACTTTATTATAAAATTTCATATTTTTTATTTCTATACTACAGTTATTAAAATTAAGCATAAAATTTCCAATTAGGTTATATTTTCTTTTATCGCAATTTTGTGTTAAACTTTCATTATGCATATTTTTTAAAAAAATGGTTTCACTATCTATTTCTTCTACACTAGTTATATTATTAAACCTAAACGAGCATTTCTTACTTACTATCCAATGTTTACTTGGGTTTAACTTCTTTAGACTATTGGTTTCATCATAACTATATATCTGATTATTTATTTCAACTATAAATTCATCTTGTTCATTAATTTCTAAATAATCTTTATTTGAACTGATTTAATATTTTGCAATTCAGTTATAATATAATCTTTGGGAATTTTTATGGCAAAAATCAATAATTTATTTTTATATTCCATGACTCCTGCTTTTAGGAGTTTTAATTGATGTACATCTACTTTGTATAAATCTAATTCTTTTGGTATTAGCATACTAGGGTGTATAATATTATTTTTTGTAGATACTATATTATCTAAAATTTGATCAATTTTATTTTCTAAACGACTTAATTTTGTTTCTTGATCTAAAAATGTAATTTTATCATTTATGTCTTTTATATGTTCATTTGTTTTATTTAAAGATTGCAAAATTATTTTTCTATCATCTTCTATTGTTTCTTTTAAATATAGAAATGTCTTGTTAAAATGGTCATTGATTTTTACTTGTCTATTTAAGTTCTGTATACTGTTATAATTGTTTTCGTCTAAGTCTTTTAAATGTTCTAGTATCTCTTCCCTGTCATTATTGTCCATGGTTCCGAATAACCATTTAGATACGGTACCTACTATGTACATTTACTAGGCCTCTTTTTTGTCGACTTGGGTTTTGTATTGTTCTAAGTTTACTCCTAATTACATTTATTTCAGTGTCTAATATCTGTTTATCCCTAATATCTAAATGTTTTATATTCTCAGCTAATTGTTCTAAAATTTGTGCTATTTCATTTGGATCAATCACATGCAAAATTATATCTGTGTTATTGGCTATTTCTACATCTTTTATTCGTACCCTTACGTACCCACTATTTTCCTGTATTTGATGTACTTGCAGTAACCCTTGTGCTGTACCGGTCATCATCAGTATTATCATAATTATGGTAACCTGAAAATTTATATGGTCTTTTAATGTTAGAAACATGAACATTTCCTAGCTTATATTTCCTATAATATGGAGCATCTTTATGTCTAACTCTCCAATAATTTTTAATATATCCCTCTCTTTTTGTATTTAATTTTTGGATGTATTTTGCTTTCTTTCTTTTTAATCTGTTAATTAGTGGTGTCATATCACTTAACATATTGGCTTGCATTGGTGTCATTTCAATTGTTGAATGATATCGATTATTATAATTTCCTATAACTCTATATAATTTTTGTTCAACTGTTATATCCTCTTCTAACGCTTGCATTTTTTCAATTATTGTTGAGTGTAGCCTCTCAACGTCTGCGTTTCCAGTATGGCTATTGGGCTTTGTCCAATGTACCTCTATGTCTTTTTCTTGTAAAAATCTTTTCATATGTTCTGATTTGAACTCATTATCCATAATGATTTTTCTTGGCTTTCCAAAAGTTGATATATATCCCTCAATTATTGCAATTTTCTTAGTCCAATTTCTATCGTTTATCAGATATGCTGTAGCAAATTTCGTTAATTTACTATGATAATAACAAAGGTTTGTTTTCTATAGTGGAAAATATCTAAATGAATAATATTGTTTTTATTATCTGGGGTTTCAGAAATGTTTAATTTGGGTTTTATAGGGTTTCTGTCATATTTCATCGCTGGACATTTTGAACAATTGTTTATTAATAATTGAATATTTTTATTAATTTCGGATAATAAATTTTATTTTTCAGAGTTTGATAACTTTCGTTTATGCCACTATGTAATGATTCTCTAGTATGATAAAGCGAAATTTGCTTATGACATTCTTCTTCTGTTTTTATTTCTTGTGCTTGTTTTGTAGCTTTGATAAACTTTATTGCTTTATTAGAAAATAACTCTATAATACATTGTTGTACTTTATTATATTCTTTGTCGTTTACTTCGGAATATATACCGATACGTCCGGTTTGTACATATTGTTACAAAATTGGCCTTTGTGAGCGAAGAGTAAAAATAAAATGGATTCAAAAAATGTAAAAAGAAGAGAAATAAGGCGTCCGAGAGGGATTTTTTAGAAGAGAAAGAAAAGTAGAAGAAATATGGGCCAAATTCTGAAAAAATGGGAAATAATGAAATAAAAGACAGTTTTACAATTTTATATAAAAAGTTCTGATATTTATTATACAAAAAAAAAAAAAAGAATTTACAAATTTAGGGTCTATTACTGAAGAGTAAAAAAAAAAAAAAATCTAATTACAATGTAACACAAAAAAAAGTAAAATTTAAATGGTAATAATAAAAAAAAATTATCTAAAAAAAAATTGTCTAAAAGAAAAAAAAGAATGGCTATGGTAATAAAGAAAGATGTCCGCAAGTGAAGTGAAGTAAACCAACTATCAACTGAGAGAAGTGAGTTAGGCTTACAACTGAATCTGGTTTAAACGGAAGTGAGGAAAATCAGATCGAAACTGAGTTTGACTCACTGAATCAAACTGAGTTTGGGGTAAGAAAAATTTACTAGTCGGCAACCCCGATAGTTTTTAATCAAAGTCAATTTTTCAATTCAGACCCTGTGGCAACACTTGTTGTTTTGACAGGTGTCTAACTAAATTGTACTTAGGTGAATCAAATGTAAACAAACGAAATGGAGATTTCGTTTGTTTCTTGATTAGATTAATTTAAATGTTTAAGGGTTCGCGCAATAAGTTTTTTAAATGAAATCGCGCCGCGAGTGAATTAGAATAAGAAATAAAAGAAAAAAAATATATGTGTACAGAAAAATAATATAAAAAAACAAGTGGAAAGTGAGAAAAAGAAAGTGCAGTGATATACTAGTATAGAGTTGTTATTGTGATTAAGAAAACAAAAAAAGAAAATGTGAGTGGAAGAAAACAAAAAAAAGGTTATGTTAAAAAATGTGTTAAAATAAAATGTGTGTAAAATTAAAGTGGTAAAAAAAAGAAGGTAAGTAAATGTGAAAGTGATTAACTTAATTAAATTAGGTTAAATAAAGTTAAAAGTGTTAAAAAGGAAAAAAAAAAAAAATTAGAATCAAGTACAGAAGAAAGAAAGAAAATAATGTGCAAGTGGAAGTGGGTGGAAATTTGAGAAAAGAATTAAAAAAAACGTACGTACCTGTGTTTTAAATGTAAAAAGTGTTATGAAAATAAGAAAATGATTGTGTTGAAAAAAAACTGTGTTAAAAGTTATGTACAAGAAAGTTAAATTAAACTTGAAAATAAAGATTTAAAATAAACTGGAGAAAATTTAAGAAAACACCTCGAGAGCAAATCACCAACTGAAACTGAAAACTAGACTGAACTTTTTTCTTTTTGTGTGTGCTTGTTTTTATAGTGTTTAGTGAAATTTCTCGAATCTTCTCTGGAAAGTCATTGTTACTTTCCAATATGAGAGAAGTTATTTTCTATCTCATATTGGAGTTTTAAAGAAGATTCGAGATCTTCGAAATTTTGTGTGTTGGTTGTGTGTATTTGTAATGTGTTGTGTTGTTGTTGTGAAAAAGAATTTGGATGTGTTCTTTGTTGTTTTTATTTTAAGTGTTTGTTTCTTGTGTTGTCCTTTATCCTTTTTTATTTTATTTATTTTATTCTTTATTTCATTTATTTTTCAGGATTCGGCTGTATTTTAATAGGGACTTCTGGTTTGGGCACCAATTTATAAAAATTTGGTGTTCAATTGGAAGTTTCTTTTATTTACAGCCAACAACAACAAGTTCATGCATTTAAAGTAAATTTTGTTTATTCAATTTTTTAATTAATTTTCTTGTCTTTTCAGGAAAAGTGTGAGGTAACAGGGTGGTGCAATGGTCCTGATTTAAAGGTAATTTCGTCTTAAAATAATTTTATTTAAATTTATTAATAAAGTTCTTTTTTATTTTTCAGATTTGTAACACTGCCCCCCGCGAAGAATGCTCAAAGTTCCGACTGAGCATTAATCTCATACTCATCGAACTTATTGTTAACAAACAAAAATGCTTCTAGTCAGTATTTATGTTGTACTCATTCCCAATTTCTCTTCGGCTTTACGCCTGGTATTCTTTTGACACGTTGTCATTGGTGCTAAGCTTGTTTGTGAGTATTTGCTTTTGCAAATTTACTCAGTTTCACTTGCGTTCGTTCTCTCAGAGAATATAGAGACATGAACCGCAATGGACTTGTAAAATAATAACAATTGTGCACTTAACAGACGTGTCTTTTTCTTGAACACTGCTAACAACACTACCGACTTTGTTTGGTAACTGCCACGAGAGCGGGGTTAAGTTTTCCTTGAGCATTTTCCTGAAAAGACGATATTGATTGCTTCAGATTTGGTGGATGTTGTTGTAAATAAAAGAAACTTTGGTTTGATTTGTTGAGTTTAGTAGTTGAAATGTAATAGAAAAAAAAGAGAGGCAAAAGAGAGAAAGAGCAAAGAAAAAAGAAAACACAAAAAAAATAAAAAAAAAATAGCGAACTGAGCATCTTCCTCACAACAGCATACATAGGAGCACGTTGTCACCGACCATCTTGATGTTCTTCTTGTCGCCTCGCTATGTGCAATGGAAAGATGGGACCTGGCTGTTGACGTGCTGTACCTAAGAAGCTTCTGTAAATAATCTTAAAAATTGTAATTAAAATATCTGGTGTTTAAAAAGTAAGGTTAGGTATCAGGAAATACTGTGTTAGTTTCTGACAAGCGCTAATCGGTCACGATGCACCACGGATTTACGACTAGTGATGATACTGCGAATACGATACACGACATCTGTAATTTTCTCTAGAATATCGTACGGACCATCTCAGTTTGTCTGAGGTTTCGTCTGGTAGCTTGAGCATATTAGAAATGGACAAGTTCTGATAAGCTAGGGGCGATGTTGAAAAACAGAGTAACTCGGTCGACTGGTTGTCCAAAACTTCGGCGAGATGCAGGAATTATAGGGCTATTCGAACTTTCCACAAACTTGGTAGGTTGATAAGTATAGTCAGACTTAGCCAGTTCGGTGGAGAGACGAAAGAGGAGAACTGGTATAAGTCTTCGTCAGACGGAACGGAGGCTGCGTGCTCCTTCAGACCGGAAGGGACGGCATGGTCTGGGGAGCATTCCCATTTTCCACAAGTTTCTTCGTAAAAGAGAGTAGAAGAAGTAGGGTTGAACTTTTCCAGTTCGGTAAGAAAGAGGTAGGAGTGAGCTGGAACAAGTTCGGGTTGCGGAAGAATTGAGCTTTCCCAGATCGAAAGGAGAAAGATAGGCATGATCTGGGCAGGGTTCAACTTCTTCGGCGATGCTGGCGTGGAAAATGATGGAATTTGAGAGGTGTGGAGAGCTCGAATTGGGTTCTTGGCAGAAGTTCATGGACAACGGGTCTTCACAAAAAGGATTTCAACATTTGTTGCTATTAGAAAGGCGTTTTTGCTTGAAGCAGGGTTACAATTAAATTGCTGCAAGAAATCCATTCCTAGTGTACACGTGGATGTCAGCTACACAGACGGAGTGTTCGAAAGAAAGAAAAACGTGGTTGCAAAAGACCTTTTTAAAAAAAAAAAAAAAAAAAAAAAAAAAAAAATCTTGTTTGGGGTCGGCAGATACAGTAATCGTTAGTGATGAGGGTGAAGCTATTTTTGATGAAAGACGGGCTGAGGTGCCTGTATCGATTTGGAAAACAAGCACCTTTTCTCCACTGACCAAAGCCCTATTTGGTCAGTTGTGGCTTATTTGCGAACTGTACTTAAATAGAACGGCCTGCAAGGGGAGGAGGTTCAGCAGGGAGTGAAACGACAGCAGGTGAGGTGATAGTTTCGAGTGGTGGTGGGCTTGTAAGTTTTGAGCTGAAAAACAGATGGACCTTCAACGCTCGAGGTCCCTTTTCCGTTACCGGAACGTTTAATGCCACCCTATCCTCTTGGTGAACGAAAACTTCGCCATCGCTCCGAATGATAAATCTTAAAGTTCTGGACTGGTGGTGACGTATCGCCCAGTCGGTGACCTGGACCGTTGACTTCGGGATTGTAGGAACCTTGTCAACACAGTCGGTGGCCCGAATGGACCGTGGTGGAAGATCAAGCTCAGTTGGCCGTGCCAATTCAGCTCTGACATCTCGAGGAGGATCTTGGTTCGCTAAGGTAGGGGGTGCAGAAGAAGATGTAACCAGATTGGAGGATGCAGGAGGGCTAGTAACAAGATTGGGCCGTGAAGGAGGCTCGAATCTGGTTGTCTGGGCCCACTCAGTCTCGACATTTTGAGGAGGGTCCTGGTTTCCTAAGGTAGGGGACGTAGATCTATTATGAGCGAAATTTGAAGGAACCAAGGTGGGTTGCGACTGAGTGTGCATGACATTAGTTGAGCCGTCAACAATTTTAAGGTCCAATGGTTGCGCGAAGCTACTACAGGGCTGTAGGCCATCACTCGTGCTAGCACAAACTATTGGGGGTGGTGTAGGCAAATCTGCAAGGTGTGAGAAGTTATTTGCTTCCGGGCTCGCAGTAACTGGGTTGCTAGGCAATCTGCTGCTCTCTAGGAAAGCAATCCGCGGCAACAAGGTTTCGTTGATCAGCTTTTGTGTATCTTGATGCTGCTGTCTCATTTCTTGCAACTGCTCCATTATGATAGTCAGTGCTCTGCTAAGATCTGGAGCAGCACCAGATTCAGTATTAGAGGGATTGTTACTTCCCGTGCTAGACATTTTCGATTTATAAATAACAAGAAAAGAAAATATTTGTGGAGAGGTCTTATTTCAAAGACCGATCGGACCCCACACACCTGACACCAATGTTACAAAATTGGCCTTTGTGAGCGAAGAGTAAAAATAAAATGGATTCAAAAAATGTAAAAAGAAGAGAAATAAGGCGTCCGAGAGGGATTTTTTAGAAGAGAAAGAAAAGTAGAAGAAATATGGGCCAAATTCTGAAAAAATGGGAAATAATGAAATAAAAGACAGTTTTACAATTTTATATAAAAAGTTCTGATATTTATTATACAAAAAAAAAAAAAAGAATTTACAAATTTAGGGTCTATTACTGAAGAGTAAAAAAAAAAAAAAATCTAATTACAATGTAACACAAAAAAAAGTAAAATTTAAATGGTAATAATAAAAAAAAATTATCTAAAAAAAAATTGTCTAAAAGAAAAAAAAGAATGGCTATGGTAATAAAGAAAGATGTCCGCAAGTGAAGTGAAGTAAACCAACTATCAACTGAGAGAAGTGAGTTAGGCTTACAACTGAATCTGGTTTAAACGGAAGTGAGGAAAATCAGATCGAAACTGAGTTTGACTCACTGAATCAAACTGAGTTTGGGGTAAGAAAAATTTACTAGTCGGCAACCCCGATAGTTTTTAATCAAAGTCAATTTTTCAATTCAGACCCTGTGGCAACACTTGTTGTTTTGACAGGTGTCTAACTAAATTGTACTTAGGTGAATCAAATGTAAACAAACGAAATGGAGATTTCGTTTGTTTCTTGATTAGATTAATTTAAATGTTTAAGGGTTCGCGCAATAAGTTTTTTAAATGAAATCGCGCCGCGAGTGAATTAGAATAAGAAATAAAAGAAAAAAAATATATGTGTACAGAAAAATAATAAAAAAAAACAAGTGGAAAGTGAGAAAAAGAAAGTGCAGTGATATACTAGTATAGAGTTGTTATTGTGATTAAGAAAACAAAAAAAGAAAATGTGAGTGGAAGAAAACAAAAAAAAGGTTATGTTAAAAAATGTGTTAAAATAAAATGTGTGTAAAATTAAAGTGGTAAAAAAAAGAAGGTAAGTAAATGTGAAAGTGATTAACTTAATTAAATTAGGTTAAATAAAGTTAAAAGTGTTAAAAAGGAAAAAAAAAAAAAATTAGAATCAAGTACAGAAGAAAGAAAGAAAATAATGTGCAAGTGGAAGTGGGTGGAAATTTGAGAAAAGAATTAAAAAAAACGTACGTACCTGTGTTTTAAATGTAAAAAGTGTTATGAAAATAAGAAAATGATTGTGTTGAAAAAAAACTGTGTTAAAAGTTATGTACAAGAAAGTTAAATTAAACTTGAAAATAAAGATTTAAAATAAACTGGAGAAAATTTAAGAAAACACCTCGAGAGCAAATCACCAACTGAAACTGAAAACTAGACTGAACTTTTTTCTTTTTGTGTGTGCTTGTTTTTATAGTGTTTAGTGAAATTTCTCGAATCTTCTCTGGAAAGTCATTGTTACTTTCCAATATGAGAGAAGTTATTTTCTATCTCATATTGGAGTTTTAAAGAAGATTCGAGATCTTCGAAATTTTGTGTGTTGGTTGTGTGTATTTGTAATGTGTTGTGTTGTTGTTGTGAAAAAGAATTTGGATGTGTTCTTTGTTGTTTTTATTTTAAGTGTTTGTTTCTTGTGTTGTCCTTTATCCTTTTTTATTTTATTTATTTTATTCTTTATTTCATTTATTTTTCAGGATTCGGCTGTATTTTAATAGGGACTTCTGGTTTGGGCACCAATTTATAAAAATTTGGTGTTCAATTGGAAGTTTCTTTTATTTACAGCCAACAACAACAAGTTCATGCATTTAAAGTAAATTTTGTTTATTCAATTTTTTAATTAATTTTCTTGTCTTTTCAGGAAAAGTGTGAGGTAACAGGGTGGTGCAATGGTCCTGATTTAAAGGTAATTTCGTCTTAAAATAATTTTATTTAAATTTATTAATAAAGTTCTTTTTTATTTTTCAGATTTGTAACAATATCTTTTTAAAATGTCTTTTATTATTTTTTCATCATTTTGTGGATTAATTTGTATTATTCGTCGATTATGTATTGTTTCTAGTTCGACAGTAGGACTATAAGTCAATATAATTTGTGTTTTATATTTGTTTACAATTTCTTCTCTAATACCTATATGGTCAAGTAATTGTTCATTTACCGAATGTTTTGTGTCAGACAGGTCCATATTGGATTCACTGCTATTTTCACAATTTATTGGGGGGCTATTATCGATCCTACTGAGAAAGTCCGCTACCTTGTTTTCTTTTCCTTGTAAATACTCAATTTCAAAATTATATTCTTGTAACTTTAAAATCCATCTCTGATTTCTTTGAGAAAATTCTTTACCTTTGTACTTTGAATTTAAATATTTTATTGGTGCATGGTCCGTTATAATTTTAAATTTTCTCCCATATATATATGGTCTAAAATAGTTTACTGAATAAACTATAGCGAGAAATTCTTTGTCCGTTACACTATAATTTCTTTCGTGATTATTTAGTGTTCGTGAAACATAGCATACTGGGTGACTGTCTTGTGAAAGAACAGCTGCAATAGCATATTCACTAGCATCCGTTGTTATTACGAATTGTTTTTCATAATCAGGAAATTTTAAAATAGGATGTGCACCAATCATTAATTTTAGCTTTTCAAAGGCTTCTACATATTGTGGGTCATTGACATTTATTTTTATATCTTTCTTCAGGTATTTTATTAGAGGTTGTGCAACTTTAGCATAATCTTTTATAAATTTCCAATAGAATCCTGTCATTCCTAAAAAGCTTTTAAGTTGCTTTTCAGTTCTAGGCAATTCGATTCTTTTTATATCCTCTACCTTATTTGGGTTAGGTTTTATACCTTCTTTTGTTAACAGATGGCCTAAAAATTCAGTTTCTCTTTTCATAAAACTGCATTTATCTGCCTGAATTTTTAAATTATGTTCAACTAATTTCTTAAAAATTTTTCTAATGATGCTAAATGTTCTTCTAATGTAGTTGAAAAAATCAAGGTATCGTCCAAATAGACGACACATATCTTGTTAATATAATCTCTCAAAATTTCATTTATTAAACGTTGAAAAGTGGCAGGAGCATTCTTGAGCCCGAATGGCATCCTGACGTACTCATATAAACCTAATGGGGTTACAAACGCTGTCTTTTCTATATCTTGCTCTTTAACTAAAATTTGATGATACCCTTTTGCTAAGTCCAAAGAACTAAAATATTGTGCCTTTCCCAATTTGTCAAGTATACTATCAATGTTTGGTAATGGATATTTATCGTCAATGGTTACCTGATTTAATTTTCTATAGTCTACTACGATTCTAAACTTTTGTTTGCCTGAATTATCCTTTTTCTTTGGAATGACTATAATAGGAGAACGATACCTACTTTTACTTTTTCTAACTATTCCCTGAGCCTCCATTTCTTTCATCTGCTTTCTAACTTCTTCTTCATGCTGGGGTGGATATCGGTATAGTTTAGAGTTTATTTGCTCATTTGTGGTAGTTCTAATTTCATGTACTATACTAGTGGTGTTGGTCAATGCATCTCCTTCTTTGAAAAACAGCTTTTGATATCTTTTCAATAATTGTGAAATTGCAAATTTTTCATTTTCTGATAAATGATCTAATTGAATATTTTCTAATACGCTTTCTTCTAACATATTTACATCTTCTTCTATTATTTTATTGAAAAATGAAATTTTGAAATTATTTTTTAAAAGTATTTCTTTATTTTCAATATCTATTGTTTTTACATTATTTTCGACCCAATCCATACCTATCAAGAAATCATATGGTTTGTCTAAACTTATTTTTGTCCATTTCATTCTGGCATTTTGAGGTAACTTGAATTCTTCTGGACATTGAGTCTTTACAAGTTCAGTAGGTTTTGTAATTTGACTTTCTATTGTGTTAATTTTAATTTGTTCACCTGGCATTTTTTCATAAATTTTATGTGGTACTTTATTTGAATTTAAAAGACTAATTGTTGAACCAGTATCTACCATGGCTATAAATTTTTGTTGCTGTATAGTCAAAATTATATAAATTTTTCTTGTCTCCGAGGCTAATTTATAAAAACTCATTTTCACATAACTGATTGACTTCATTGTCGGTACTTAAATTATCAATTTCCATAGGTTGAGCTTGATCTGGATTTCTATTTTGAGACTGGTTTCTTATTGGTTCATGTCTATTATTACTATTATTATTATAATTATTAGAGGTACTACTTTGTCGATTTTGTGCAGAGTTATTATTTTGTCTGTACTGTCCTGAATTGTTGTTATAATTATTGTTTTGTCGATACTGTCCACTGTTTGTGTTCACGTTATTGTTTTGTCGATACTGTCCACTGTTTGTGTTCACGTTATTGTTTTGTCGATACTGTCCTGTATTATTATTGTCGTTTCGTACTTGCCCTACCTGATTTTTATTTTCCTTAATATTACTATAATTTTGCCTTGGTAAATTTATTTTTTCTTTTGTAAAATGATTTATTTTAGAAATTTTCAAATTATAATGATCTTGACCAATGTATTTATTAAGTATAGTTCTAATTTCTTCTAACCTGTGTTTGTCATAAATTTCAGCTGCAAGAGCTCCAGCTGTTATTTCTTTAATTTTTAAAACGAGAACACTACTTAAATTATTTATTATTTCACTTTGATGTTCACTAAATATAGCACATTCAGATATATCTTCTACTATTATTCTTATTTTATACAATAATTCTGTTATTGAACTTACTTTTAAATTATTGATGTCCTGAACAATGCGTCCTTGTTCCTTCGTTGATCTATATTGTAGTTTTAGTTTGGCTTTACATTCTTCCCACGTTGTTGGTGCTAAAATTTCTAAGTAATCTTTTGCTGGTCCTGTAATTTTTTCGTTGTAAATTACACTATAAACTTGTTCACGTTGGTCCCCATAGTCAGCTAATGCCCTTTCAACTGAAGTTATAAATGCTGGTAACGTTCCAGGCCGTCCTCCAAATGTGGGTAAATATCGAATTTCCTTTTCTATTCGACTTCTTAATGATTGGGGTTGATTTTGTCGCCTTATATTTCTTTCCAGTTTGTGTTGTTTCTTCACAGTTTACTAAATTTTTCTTTAAACTATTTCGTTTCTCACTACTCTGGATTTTTTTTTTTTTTTTTTTTTTAATATTTTATTTGATTTTATTTTTCAATTTAATATTTACTGTATACTTTTAGTATTCATTGTATTTTTATTCAACACAGCTTAACAATATATAGTAATTATTATATTGTTTATTTATTATTTTATTTTTCGTATCACTGGATCCTAATTCTTCTGAACAGCATCCTACCGACTGCGCCACTTAAGTTTTTTATATATATTCAAAGTAAAAAAAAAATTATTAAATAAAACAAATTTGTATTTTATTTTAAACTAAACTTTTTATTGGCAAACAATTAGAAAATATCAAAATACAAGAGAACGTTTTTATATCAGATAAGAGGAGCAACCGACTTCTTTGACAACTCAAAATCAACTCAACTCTTTTTTATTCTTAATTCTTAAATTTTAAATTATAATTTCATTTTTACATAAAAGTGGAAATTTCCATAGACAAATATACTTCGTTAGCATATTTCTTGAGAACAGAAAAATTGAAGTAAATAAGTAAGTAATATGACATACATATACATATATGTATATATGATGAGAATAAGACTTACATCATGTTCATTCTTGTCGTGAGAAAATTTACCATGACATTGGTTTGGATTTTATATTTTGTTTTTCTGGAATTTTTGCTATTTGCGTTATTTTTGCATTTTCATCATTTTGAACATTAATATATGTAACTCGCGTGCATTGAAACTCCACCTTAAGTGTCCCAAAAAACCCATTAACAAATTAAATTACGTACTTGAACAAATTTCAATATATAAATCCCTCATTACGAATCAATTCAAGAAGAAATATAAAATACGAATTACAAATCACGTAATAATCCCAAACTTAAATTTAATATGTTACTACTCTCCCATCAATAACAGCTGGTAAACTGAAATAAAATTTTTCATCAGTTCGTCACTGAGGAACTTATATTTTTGTAGCGACCTCTATTGTCAAATAGAGACAATGAGAGCTAAAATAACGCGCTTATCAAGTGAGGAAGTGAGAAAACCCAGAAATATCAGTTCTTCTGTTTCAATAAAAGACAGGTATTGAGAAAGTATCAAATGTGACAATATGGAAATGCAGTTTCAGGTTATTACGTGAATTTGTAATTTGTATTTTGCATTTTTTTTTATTTATTTCGTAATGTTGGACTTTTTCATTGAAATTTGTTAATGTAATTTTATTTTATAAAGTTTTTTTTTTTTTTTTTTTTTTTTTTGGAGACTTGAAGTGAGTATCTTCAAGAAGAAGAAGATAAGTGATCTGAGCAAAACTAATGTGAACATATTTCACTTCCACAGTTCCAATAAAACACAGCTTTTTTTATGGATGGATGGTTGGTTACAGGTTTCAGCTTCAAGAAAAATAGCCGAGTGTCCGAGTGTCGACTCCCGAGTCCCGATTATGTTCTTAGCATTTTCTACTAACTGATAGCACAGAGTAGATACTAACAAGAGGTACACTATATACTAGCATGAATATCAGCAAAATTTTAAAAATTTCTTGACCTGTGCGGGAAGTGTGAGGGACGAAAAGCTTCTATCTCTCACCAAAAAATATATGAGAAAACTTTCGTTTATTATTCAGTTGCTTATCTTACACAAAATATTATTTTTATTCATATAAGATAAACATATACACATGTATACCTAATTCCTATTATTCATATCGTTCTAAAAAATTTTACTGTATGCAATATGCATTAAAATATACGCATAAAGATATAAAGAAAAAAAATATTCAACTTGTACATTTATTTTCTCTATTCGAACAAAAAATTATACCCACTCCTTTACTGAATATATATGTACATACGTGTGTATATATTTTGCTGTTTGAGAAAGCAAATATCTATCCCTTCCGAAAATTTTTTTTTCTTTTTTCAAGTTTTAAAAATAATTTTAAAAATATATTTTTATATTTTTCTAAATTTCTATATCCAGAAAACTTTTGTAGTTTATTCGTCCTCATTGACAAATATGAAAATTTTATCTGTAATGGATCAGGAGATCAGAATAATCAATAGGCATGTTGTTTTATTTTCTTTTACATTATAAAATATCTAATGCTAGTTTTTAATATATTTTAAAATATACATACAAGCGAACAAAAAAAAAAAAAAAGCAAAATTTCATGTATACTTTCTCATATATCCCTTCTAAAAACAACAAAATACAAAAATATACCATGAATTAAAGTAAAAAAAAATGTATAAATAATAAAAAATCGTAAATAATGTGTATGTATTGACGCATATTACGTTTTAACTATACGCATTTGTATTCAATTTCTTCCTTGAAGAAAAATAAAAAAAATTTAGTGTGATATTTTTTGTAAAATATTTTTCTCAAACACATACACACATTTCTTTGTACAGTGATTAACTATATTATTGGTCTTTTGCATTGAAAAATGTATAGAGGTAAAGGATGAAGGCTAATAAAATAAGGAAAAATGTTTTTTTTATTATTTGTATTATTATTATTTATTATAGTCATATCAGTATTTATGTACATTGTAAGATCTATATTACAATAAAGAACACGCATACTGAATAAATTTATATTTTTTTAAACTTTAAATTTCGAGTTTTATAATTGGCGCAGTCAGTAGGATATCTCAAAAATCGTGAGATATCTTTTTAAGAAATTTAAAGAATAAAAACGTTTTTCAAGTAAATGATTATAAATTCACTTGGAATCGTGATTTAAAGTGATGTGGTGCAATTGAGACAAAAAAAAAAAAAAAAAGGAATTATATAGGATATATGTTTGTTCAAATAAAACTTTTTGTTTTTGTGATATATATACATATATTACAAGTTTGTGAAATTTAATTGAATTATTTCAAAAAAAAAAAAAAGAAGGAAAAACACTAATTTTCCAAAAGTACAAATTTTATTAAATTGTAATTGTTAAGTAATGTTTTCCTTTGGTATTGTAACTCTATAATGTATTTTTAATTGTGAACTATTTCATTGTAAACTATTATTGTTGTATTTCTTTTAGTCTAATAAAGTAGATATATGTTACAGGTTATGGGCCCAGTCCATGTGGTTTTTTCAAGAAAGTTTTTTTTTAAGTGCGTGTTTTTTATTTTCAAAGGAATAAATTTAAATAAAGGAAAATCTTGAAAACTCGTAAGTGCGTGTTTTTTTTGTATTTTCGGGGGAATGAATTTTAATAAAGGAAAATCTTTAAAACTCGTAATAAAAAAAAATTAAATGTTCTTTGAAAACAAAATGGACGTCGAAAGTGATCTATTTAAAATTGAAAAATTGGTTGGGTGTGAACAATGGAGCCAATGGAAAATTCAAATAAAGATCTTGTTGAATGCAAGTGATTTATTTGAAATAGTAACAGGAGAATGTTCTAAACCAATGAAAACCGATCATCCTAAAGAAGAGGATTTCAACAAAGAATTAAAGGATTGGAAAAGACGCGATGCAAAGGCCCAAAAAGTATTAGCAACCACCATAGGACAGCAGCCATTATTTCACATTATAAACTGCTCTACTGCTAAGTGTATGTATAAATGTATAAATTCACAGCAGTATATGAACAAAAATCAGAAAGTAATATTCATTTACTTCAACAAAAATTTTACAGTTTTACAAAAGATGAAAATGATAGCATAGCAACGTTTATATCTAAACTTGAGTACCTAGTTCAACAATTGAAAAACTCCGGTGAAAATGTCTCCTCATCAATGATCATTACAAAAATTTTGATGTCATTGCCACCAGGGTATAATCTTTTTTTTGCTGCTTGGGAGTCAACTGTAGCTGATCAAAGAACCAAAGAAAATTTAAGATCTCGATTGGTAATGGAGGAATCTAGATTAACGTCACAACACCATGAAAATAACTCAAGTGCATTTGTTGCAAGAGGAAGGGCTGTTCATCAGAATTATCAAAAGGAAAACGTTAAAAAAGGTAAATGTCATATTTGCAAGCATGGTGAAGCTTTTTGTTGCAATACATACACAATGACAAGCGAATATGATGGTGAATGGTATTTAGACTCAGAAGCTAGTGATCATATGTGCTATTGTCGTGCATGGTTCATAAACTATATAAAATTTGATTCACCAAAAAGAGTTAGAATAGGCAATGGTGAATATATTAAAGCTTTTGGTAAAGGAGATATAAACATATTAGCAAGGAGGATTAAAATATAAAAGAGATGCGAAAAGGAAATGAAACAAAACCGTAAACAGGCCCTGTGCGGGCAGAGAAGGAGGTATCACATTTGTCTTTTTTATGAAAAGAAAAAGCTTTCAATAGTTAATTTTGTTTTACGTTATGTTCTGAAGATTGAATGCACACACGCAAGCGAAAACAGCTGTTTTACATTATTTGTTTATTTCTATTCTATATACACAAAAAGCATTAAAATATTATATCTTCTCCCTTTTCGAGATTTTTAATGTACATATACTACTTTATGATCATTATGAAAAAATAAGAAAAAACAAAATCATTGTAAATGAAACTATGTATATACATATTTATATGTTGTTATACATTTTATATGTATACATTATGCTTAGCGCAAATTATTTTAGTTGTGTTTTTTTTCTTTATAGTTCTGTGTCATTTTTTTGCAGCTGAAAAAAATGATATTTGTTGTTGGTATTTTTTGGCTTGATTTTTTCTTTGCTTTTATGTTATTTTTCTTTTTTCAAGCATTTTTTATTTTACTTGAAAAAAAAATAAACAGAACTAAAGAAAAGAAAAAAACAACAACCAAAATCATTCATCCTATAGGTATATATAGTTCTAAGCATAACATATACATATAATATGTAAGTTAAGATAATTTGATTATCTTATTTTTAAAAAAAAGGAAAAATTAATTTTTATTTCACCTTTTCAAGAAAGAAAAACAATTTATTTTTCACTTTTAATTTTCACTTTATTTTTTATAAATTCCTACAATCAATTCTATTACTATTCTTTAACTATTCGACTGTTCTGACCCGGTGCAACTTTACAACTAACTGATTCCTAATTCTTAATTTAATAATTTGGTTGTTTAAAGAAGTAAAAAAGATTACAATGATAAAACTGTGAGAAAAGTATAAAATCAAATAAATTGCAATTAAACATATGCTTGTGATACTTTCTATATTCAAAATTGTTGCATAGACAAAAACTGTGGAAAGAATTTATAAAATCAATTGGCTTGCAATTTATTTGGTTTTACATTACATGAGAATTATTATAAAGATGTTCTCACTGTATTAACTATAATAAAATTGTTAAGATGTTCCCATTGTGTTAACTCCTCCCCCTTCAAAGATCTGCGTCTCGTAGATCAAAAATCCAATTTAATAGGTTGGAGCTTTAAATGAGAGGATCCGCTGTCAAGCTGAGTAGTAACGGCTGGGTTTATAACAAACTCCTGATTTTTTGTTCTGCGCTTGATGACTAGCACAATGATGATTGTTACAACTATTGCCACTGTACAGGAATTAGTAAATGTCATTATGTGTGAGTTGGTGAACAATTTTTTTAATTTTTCGACATTATTTAAGTGCATGTTATGAAGATATTTCACGTCGAGTTTAATGCCCTTTTCAGTAATGTTGTCCTGTAATATTGCTGGGAGTAATTGGGATGTTTTTATTTGTCTACTCGTGTAAGTGTTATTATTGACCTTAATTGTTTCATTTTGGAGTTCAAGGAGAAAGGTTCCTTCGAGTTGCTTTATAGTATCATTGTAGGTAATTTGCCCTTTAAAATTGTTCAAAAATATTGTGCTATCAGTAAGTAGTTCTATTTCTTCTTCTTTGTTGAACTGGTAATCGCATCCTGCTTGTAGACTTCTTAACAATTGGTTAGTGCAGTGATTCTGCGGGAGTTCTTGAAGCTGACTATTTTTACATATGATGGTATCACCAAGTTTATTGCACTTTTCAGTTATACCGAAGATTTCTGCTTGATTAACGAGAAGCTCCTTGAATTCGAGGTAAATTTGCTTGTTGTTTCTTATTGCAGACCTAATCGCTACGTAATTGTAGTCAGTTTTGCTGGTTTTAGGAATTGAAACAACGTACAAAATTGTTGAGTCTTTTGCTAGAACCTTTGGTTCCGCATATTCTATGGCTTCAATTTCATTTGCATAATGTAGGGTTTCTATTTCTGTTATGACGCGGTTTATTTCCTGTTTGTTCAACAGATTGTTGTTAATTACACCTACTTTAGCAAGCTGTGTAGCTCGTATGATTTCTTTGATTTCTTCTTTGACAATGCTCAGTTTGTTGAATAGCGCTTGAAAGTACTCGTCTTTGGAGTTTTCGCCCAGATGTTCGATGACTGTATTGTATCCTTGGATGATTTGTTGAGCTGTGTTCATGAGAGCTTCGTTTATCTTGTATTGTTGGTTGTTGTTTTCAACTATCTCGTTCTGGCTTTTGATGATTTCACTCCAATCCGCTGCATCAGGGTTCCCAGCAATCCATTTCCAGGCTGAACCAATCCAATTTATAGAACGTTTTTGTTTTGATGGTTGTTTTTTCAGTTCTGATATGAGATGGTTTATTTGTTGAACTTGATAAAGAAGTTGCGGTTTTAGAATGCTTTTAGGGCTAATTTGTTGAATTGATGGTAATATTCTTAGTATGATGTCTTCATAGCTAGTTAGGTTAATAATGTGTACCAGGTTGAAATTCCCGTTGATTATTCGTCCTTCCCCGAGTTTTATAGTTATGGTTGGAGTGCTACATTTGTAGATATTCAGCGAGGTCGCAATTGTCGACAGGATGGAACTATAAGTATTGTGTAAAAGAAGAAAAAAGGAAAAAAAACGAAAAAAGGTTAGTTAGGTAAATTTTTGATTTGTGCTTTGTGAATTCTTCTGCCGGATTCTGTAGTGACTATAACTTTGTTGTTTTTGGCAACAGTTTCTTTTTTGAATTTAGGTTTATTTTTTCCTTGGATTTGCTTAACTGCTACGTATATTGTATCTCCAGGATTATAGGTTTTTGGCTTTTCTTTCCTCAAATTCTCTCTTCTAATTTTATTCTTTTGATTTTTTTGTATTCGCGCTAAAATGTCCTCATTGACTCGGGATTTGAAATTGACGAGGTTTTGGTAGTTTATTCGCTGTTCCCTTCCAAAAAATATATCGCTAGGCTTTTTGTTTGTTACTGAGTGTATACTGTTATTGTAGCGGTCGACGGCGATATTGATTAATTCTTTTAAAGAAAGATCTTTGTATTCTTGCTGTAGGCAGCGTACCATTTCAATAATCGTACTGTGTACTCGTTCTACCGTGCCATTGACTTCACTGCGTTGCGATGGTGTGAGGTAAACATTTATTTTGAGCGTTTTGAGGTAATCGGTTATGATAGGGCTGATGAAGCTTTTTTCGTTGTCCATTACAATAGTTTTTGGCGCTGTAAAGTAATGTAGTATTTTAATCATTTTGTCTCTGAGGTGTAAAACGGATTTGTCTTTTATGTGAAAAAATTTCGTGAATTTTGAGAATTTATCAACGACGGTAATGAATTTTTCGTTTTTCATTTCGATTATATAAACGTGAAGAATTTCCGTTGGGAATGCAGGAACTGGCGTATCTTGCAGCTCTGGTTTGTTGGGATGGCGATCGTATTTGTTGATGTTGCAGATTTCGCAATTTTGTGTGTACTTCCTTATATTTTTCGCCATTTGGGGAAAATAAAAGTTCTCAAGAATTTGTTCCCTATTTTCCTTCCAGTTCCTATGAGCTCTTTTGTGCTCTTCTTGAATTATTTTTATTTTGTTCTCTTCATTGGACACATCTTCGACCATTCGCTGTGTTATCCGTATTTTATAGTTGGCGAGATGCAATGTATAGATATCCTGTACCAACTGAAGAAAGCTTTCTGGGATCTTAAGTCCATTCAGAACCGTCGGTTGAAGTTTTTCTTTAAGAACTTTAGTTAAATTAGTATTGTTTATTTCGCTCATCCTGATGAAGTGCCTGTGATATCCTGGATGAGGGTTTTCGTAAATTGACATATCAGGTCCTTGGGTGATTATGAGTTGGTTTTTAAATACGTTGATTGGTGCCTCGCAATGTGGAATCAACGATGTATTGTCCTCGTCCGCGCTATGTACTGTCTCAGTTGATGACGATGATGACGTTAGGACATTTGCTTCTTGTTCCAATCTTGATAACGCATCTGCAACTCTATTGATGCGGCCTGGTCTGTATATAAGTTCATAGTTGTATTCCTCGATTCTGGCTTTCCATCTCTTAAGTTTTGCGTTATTATTCCTGTTGCTCAAAGAATACGTAAGAGGTTGGTGGTCTGTTACTATTTTTATCTTTTTTGCGCCATATAAATAATTCCGAAGGTTGTCAAGCGCCCACACGATTGCCAAAAGTTCCTTTTCATTTGTTGCGTAATTCTCCTCTGTTTTATTCAATGACCTTGAAATAAATGTTATTGGACGATCTTTACCAAGTTCGCCTTGGGAAAGAACTGCACCTATGGAGTAGTTGGACGCATCTGTTGTCAGGATGAAAGGTTTGTTAAAGTCTGGGAATATAAGCACTTCTGTGGATGACAAAGCTTCTTTAAGACGTTTGAAAGATTCCATTTCTTTTTCGTTCAATTGAATTTTCACTTTTTTTGATTGATTGGCTTTTACTTGTGCATTTGGCCCTCGGGTTAGATTGGTTAGAGGCTTTGCGATTTTCGCAAAATCTCTTATAAATCGCCTGTAATAAGACGCTAGTCCATGAAATGTTTTTAATTCCTTCAGGTTTTCTGGTGGCTTCAGTCTCATTATAGCTTCAATTTTCTTAGGATTTGGTTTTATGCCCTGATTAGTTATAATATACCCTAAAAACTCCGTTTCAGTCTTCAAAAATTCAGTTTTGTCTAGGTTTACGCGTAGATTTGCTTTTTCAAGTTTGGAAAAAATTTTCTCAACATTTGCCAGATGTTCATTCTCAGTTTTGCCACCAAATATAATTATGTCGTCGATGTAGACGTAACAAATTTCTCCAATGTACTCCTTTAAGACATCGTCAATCATACGCTGGAAAATTGCAGGCGCATTTTTGAGACCAAAAGGTAACCTTGTAAATTCGTATTTACCGTTTAATGTTGAGAATGCCGTTTTTGGTATATCTTTTTCTGTCATTCTGATCTGGTGGAAGCCGGAAGTGAGATCGATTGTTGTGAAGAAGGTAGATTGGCCGAGACTTGCTAGGGTATTTGAAATATCTGGGATCGGGTACGTGTCAGGTATCGTGACAGCATTGAGTCTTTTAAAATCGATTACTATGCGATACTTTTTTATTCCAGATGCGTCTGGTTTCTTGTCGACTACCCAGATTGGGGAGTTGTATGGGCTTTTTGAGGGTCTTATGATTCCGTCTTGCAACAGTTGTTTTATTTGTTGATCGACTTCATTTCTCATATTTACAGGGTCTGGGAAATACTTCGTATAAATAGGCTCGTCAGTTGTTGTTTTTATTTCCGCTTTCACATTTGTGTCAATTATTTCTTGATCTCCAAGGCAAGTAAACAGTTTGCTGAATTTTTTTAAGAGAGTTTGAATAAAAATTTTCGCTTTATTTGAAAGGTGGTTATCTCGCAATTCAATGTTGTTAACTTGAACTGATTCTTTGGCTTTTAACGGAATTTCGATGTTTGGTGAAATTTTCAAGATGTTTCTTTTCCTATCAATTACGGCTTCTAACTGTCTAAGCGTGTCATCCCCTATTATCCCGTCGAAGGACTTAAGTCCCGGTAAAACAAAGAACTCTATATTAGTGTTGTTTCCTATGCTAGAAAATAACCTCCCAGATAGTTTTTTGTTTATTAGAATGTCACCTCCTGCCGATTTAATATTAAAAGGTTTTTTAGTGGGTCTAGAATTTGTAGCTAAACTTTCTCGTATAAAATTCTTATTTGCACCGGTGTCGATGAGAAACTTGAGAATATTATTGTCCCTTGTTTTGTACTCTATGTATGGAACGCTAGACAGGCTCCCGTCATAAAATTTAGCTCTGCATTTTCCTCTTCTTGTACTTCCTGTTCATCCCTGGTGTCTTCGTAATCGCTGTATTGTTGAATATAATCTTCATACTGGGAGTCCCGTTCTTGTGGTTCTAAGCAAAACACACGTTGCTGCTTCCGTGCATGGCCGTCAGACAGATTTTCTCTTTTTGCAGCTGTGTTATTGGCTGGCGATGTCACCGGTCTGTTCATGTACTTTACTTGCTTAGATTGGATGGATCCGTCAACGTCCATTGGAACTGGCGGCTTGGGCTGGGTAGGTCTAGGTGGTGGAACAACAGCTTTCTGTTGGTGTTGGATATTATATGCCATATTCCGGTGTTGCAAGGACATGTTGTTAAATGGTTTGCGTTGCTGGTGTTGTTCAGTTCTTATTGTAGGCATATTATTTATAGGAGCGACTATGGAATTGTTGAAATTTTTTTTATGTATTGAGAGGTTTCTGTAATTTAGGTTTTGAAGCTCCAAACAAGATGAATACGCCTCCGGGAGTGTGGCAGGCCTTTGAATCATTAAAATTATAGAGAGTTCCCCACTAAGACCTCTAACAAAAACGTCTAGGGCTCGATTTCTATAGGTTTCGATTAAAACATTTTTCGTTTCTTGTGAATAATTTTCGATCTTTAGTTTATTCACAATTAGTGAGAACTGGTGATTGACGTTAGCATAAAACTCATCAAGGCTAAGGTTCCTTTGCATCATATTGCACAATTGATATTCTAGGGTTCGCAAATCTCTTTTATCTGCATAGTGTAGGGAAAGACACTTTTTCATAGCAGCCCAGTCATCATCGAATATATTGTAAGATATTAAAGCGGCATCGGCATTTCCGCGAATTTTTTGTCGTATGCTTTGTAAAATGGCTCTATACATTGGTTTATTCCGAATAATATCATAGTCCTTGAGAATGCTCTCGACGTTGTGCACCCAGGACACATACTGAACAGGATTTCCATCAAACACCTGTAACTCTTTCACGCAATCAGGAAGTTTACTAATATCCTTAAGACCCTGTTCACTTTTAGGTACAGGGAGTGTTGCTTCATTTACAGTTTCGGCGGCAGTTTGCTTTTCTTCTATTTGTGCGAGTTTTAATTCGAGGGTTTTTACAACTTCAATTTGAGCGTTAACTGCACCTGTGAGCTGTTTTACAAGATGTTCAAGATGATCAATCTTGGCCATTTTTTTCAACGTTAAAAAAAATTAAAGTCGGAGGGGGGGTAATTAATTTTACAATAAAACGCTATCAAAGTTTTTTCTTGAAATTTATTTATTTACTTTTTTTTTTTTTTTTTTTTTTTTTTTTTTCAGAGTTTCCTAGAAAACACTATAATATGCCTAGTTATTTTAATTTCAAATTTTTGGTTGGTTTTCTGTTCACTTTAATTATTAAAATTAGGTAATAATTTTTTGTGCCTCAATTTTATTTGATACAAAAAAAACAAAAAAAAATTTTTGATATTCACGTCCGTATTATTTTTGCCTCAAAATTTTCTAAAATTGGATGTTCTTTCCTATATTAGGTAAAAACACTAAAGTTGCATTAATAATTGGAATTAATTAAAAAAAACAAAATCACTTCACACTGCCTTTAATTGAGATAGTCGTAATCAATTTTTTTTAGTAAAATTACTTTTGTTATTTATTCAATTAATGAGAGAACTTTATTGAGGAAATTTTGAATTAAGTTCTGATTATTCTAGAAGAACCTGTTCTTTCTTGAAATCAATTTTCATTAAAAAGATTTTTTCAAAAGCCACAATTATTTTGAAAGCAACAGTTATAATGTTGTTTGAAAAAAAGAAGAAAGTTTCACTTTATTTATTTCATTTAATTAAATTATTTTATTTCAAAACAGAAAAATTTTTTTTTTTTATTATTATTTTTTTTCCTCTTTTTTATTATCTTTTTTTTTTATAAAAGGAAATCACTTTGGATTTGATAAAGTTTAAATTTTATTTTTCACAAGGAAAGAAAAAAATAATTCTTGAAATTAAAATTTTAAAATATCTTCCGAAATGGTGAGATAAAGTCACTTTAGTAAAACACTTCTTATTTTAAGTAATTTTCTTCTACTTACATTAAAATGAGGATTTTCATTTTATAGAATTACCCGCTTGAAGTTGATCTAAGGATTAGTGTTTCCTCAGAATTCCTTACTTGAATTGTGGCCGTTTTGTGCTATCTGAATGATGAGGATGAGCCGTATTTCTCCCGTTTAGCTTAGAGCGTTGAAAATTGCTAAAAGCCTACTAATGGTACTTGCGTCACTCACAGCATACACTCAGATTTTGTTGTTTTTAGAGCTATTTTAATTTAAATCGTCCAACAACCTATGTTCTCGTGGAAATAGGTTGAAAAATTATAAATTTTATTCTGTGCCGGATACGTATTAACGGAAAAAAAAAATTCAAAATTTTCCTATATTCTCCCGCACTACAAATTATCACTATAATTTTTCACAACAATAAGCACTTGTTATTATTTTGATAATAACTTGAACGGCAGCTGCTCGGGCGCCAGTTAAGATAATTTGATTATCTTATTTTTAAAAAAAAAGGAAAAATTAATTTTTATTTCACCTTTTCATAAATTCCTACAATCAATTCTATTACTATTCTTTAACTATTCGACTGTTCTGACCCGGTGCAACTTTACAACTAACTGATTCCTAATTCTTAATTTAATAATTTGGTTGTTTAAAGAAGTAAAAAAGATTACAATGATAAAACTGTGAGAAAAGTATAAAATCAAATAAATTGCAATTAAACATATGCTTGTGATACTTTCTATATTCAAAATTGTTGCATAGACAAAAACTGTGGGAAGAATTTATAAAATCAATTGGCTTGCAATTTATTTGGTTTTACATTACATGAGAATTATTATTAAGATGTTCTCACTGTATTAACTATAATAAAATTGTTAAGATGTTCCCATTGTGTTAACTTGTATAACAACATATATGTATAGTTTCATTTACAATGGTTTTGTTTTTTCTTATTTTTTCATATTGATCATAAAGCAATTTACAAACACAGTCATCAATCCCCATTCATTCTATTCAATTCGAAAGAGCTTCAGACTAGAGCTTTCTCAGACCAGTTTTTGAGCTTTCTCAGATAAATTTTTATAAAAATGTAAAAATTATGAATTTCATACGTTCCTCGTGAAGGAATCTCTTAATACTTGATACTTTTTGTAATTTTGTATTAGCTTACAACAGGAATGAGTGTAAACCGAAACACCTGTCAAATGTGTTGTATGTACCGGATATTAAAATTAATCTGTTTTAATTTATTTGTGCACTTGACAAGGGACTTAAAATTACTTTAGAAATGACTGTGAATTTATTCAAAATGATGAAGTGGTAGCAATTGGTAAACGGGAAAATCGTTTATTCAGAATGGTATTTAAAACATTAGAAAAGGAAAGGGATAATAACCACAAGAAAACAGCTGTGGCTTGTTATGGTGAAAAAGGAATCTGTCATGACTTGGCATGAACGTTTTGGTCATCAAAATATTAATCATGTTAGACAAATTCTAAAAGAAAGAAATATTCCTTTTGAAGATAACAAAAATTTTTTTTGTGAATCGTGTGTTTTAAGTAAACAACATAGAGAGCCATTTAAAAGAAGTGAAAACAGAGCAGCGTCTGTTGGTGATCTAATACATTTAGATTTGTGTGGTCCGATGCAAGAAAGTTCATTAGGTGGTTCTAAATATTTTCCATTATTGAAAGATGATTTTTCTAGTTTTCGTGTTACCTATTTTCTTAAAGATAAGGTTGAAGTAACAAAATGCATTGAAAATTATATTCGAAAGGTTAAATTTGATACCGGTCATAATATAAGAAAATTCAGATCAGACAATGGATTAGAATTTACAAACACGAATGTTAAAAATTTATTGGACAAACATTTAATTCAACACGAAACATCAGTACTTTATTCTCCACAACAAAACGGAAGAGCAGAACGTGACATTGGAACAATAGTTGAGTCAGCAGGACAATGCTTCATGCAAAAGGAATGAAACTAAGTTTTTGGGCAGAAGCAGTTAATATGGCTACATATTTGTTGAAATTATATGGTACATCATCAGTTAAAGGTAAGACTCCATACGAATTATCTATAATATAAAAATGAATCGCTGAATGTGTTGCTAAGCGCAAATCTCGAGAGCAGCTGAACCGATTTCGCTAATTCTTTTTTTATAATATTCCTTGAAGTACGAGGATGGTTCTTACGGAGAGAAAAATTTGAAAAGATTAGTAATAATACTTAAAAGTCAATTTGAACTTTAATACCATACCATAAAGTTTAAGTGTTAGTGGAGGGGTTCCGGGAAGGCAAAACAATTGAGTGACGTTAGCATCGTATAAATAGTAATCTCAATATTTGTCAATATTTATACGATGGTATCATTACTCAAAAACAAATTGTCTATTATAAAATGTAAATTGTCTGTGGCAAAATGTCTCTTTGCTGTGCATATCTATAATATTACTAAATCTGAAAGCCAAAAATTTCTATAAAATTAAAAAAGTATTGTGTGTTTGTGACTTACTAAATATGCCTCCTATAAGGCGGCGGACAAATTGACGTGAAGATCGCAATGAACGTGAAAGAATTCGGTTAAGACAGACCCGTGAAGCGAGACATTCGACTAATAATGGTGCAAGTTTGAATCGAGTTCCTTTCAATTACGATATGTCAATTGATTACAGTGCCTACAACTATGTTGCTATTGGACCTATGAACTCAGTTTGCCAATATTGTAAGGCATTGAAATACAAAAATGAAGCCAATGGATTGTGTTAGGGAAATTTCATGCCAACTTTTAAGGTTTGTAATAGTATATCAGTTGTATGTTTATTAATCATAACTATTACATTTTTACAATACATTTTTGCCCTTTACAGATACAAGGTCAAATATATCACAGAGCAGGTTCTTTGTTACCAGTGCCAGATAGCGACTACAAGTTTTTGCAAATTTAGTTTATGGGAATCCTCCACAAGAAATCAATCTACGTTGTGCACATAACAATTCAGTGAAAAGGTTAATAGTTGAACAATTACAAAACTTATTTAACGAACACAATCAATTGATTATATTATTTAAAAGTGCAATGGATATGATGCCATCTGATGATCACAAAATTGTTATCAAAGCAGATAAAACTCCTGTGGGCCAACATGCAAGACGTTTTAATGCACCTACTATCGATGAAGTTGCCATTGTTGTAGTTGAAGAAAATTTGGAGTCACGTGATATTGTTTTACATCGTCGAAATAATCAATTACAACGTATTAAGGAAACACATCGCTCATATGATGCACTGCAATATCCCATTATATTTTGGCAAGGTGAAGATGGCTATGATTTCTCAATCAAGATGATAAATCCCATTACAGGTAATTGAAATATTGGTTTATGAGATGTTACGTCATCTACTACTCGTATATCACCTACTAAATAGTTTAATTTGTTATTCAACTGTCATCATCATTATGTTGTTGTTGTTGTTGTGTGGGTGGGGGGGATGCGGATAAGGCATCCACGAGCACTCAGACAGGAGAGTCCATTGTACTCAGCGCCCCGTCTCTAGTAAAATCTCCTCGTTTTCTTAACAAACGAGAGGACTTTGTCTAGGGGTTGAGAACAGATGTCTTCCATTCTCATTACATCAGAGTTCCATGTATGAAGCCTTATCCTAGAGAAGGCCGGGCAACAGCAGAGATAGTGCTCTGTTGTTTCGGCCTCCTCCTGGCAGGCCCCACACGTTGGGTCCCTGACCACTTTCATGACCGCCAGATGGTGGTTACACGTGTTGTGCCCTGTAATGAGCCCAACGAGAGCCCGACAGTCTTTTCTACTAAGGTTTAGAAGAAATCTAGCCGTTCTTTCCTCAGGCTTTTTCACAAAGCATTTCGTACCACTGCAACCAAGTAGGGCAGACCATCTTTCCGCATGGATTTTCTCCATGTGTTTGGTGATCCATCCACTGATCAAGGCGCAGTTGATACCTATTGTTGGTTCCGGTCCCCATACAGAGTTAAACGTGCCCTCCTTCGCGAGGGCGTCGGAGAGTTCATTGCCCTCTATACCATGGTGACTTGGAACCCACAGAAGCTTAAGTTCATTGTGTTTGCTAATGGATTTAAGTTTCTTTTTGCATTCATGGACAATTTTGGATGTCGTGATTGGACTCTCCAGAGCCTGCAGCGCAGCTCTGCTATCACTGCAGATGCAGAGAGCCCTTCCACTCCATCTGTTATCAATTATCCAACATGCCGCTTTTAGTATGGCGTAAATCTCCGCTTGGAAGACAGAAGTCATACCACTTAGCGTATATGAGTATTTGATATCACTGTTCAAATACCAACCCGAACCAACACCGTTTCCGGATTTGGATCCATCCGTATAGATAATATCTGTTGCCCCACTTAGAACAGCAGTAGTATTTGACCACTCTTCCCTTGTGGGATACATTACATGATATTTTCTACCAAACATGACACTTGGAGTCATGTCATCCCAAGGCATGTTGAAAAGGTTGCACTTTTCAACAAATCTGTCCGACATGACTGCATGTCCCACGCTTGTCTCTTCCCTCCAGCATCCGCTACGTTTCAGCCGGTAGACTGACTTCATCGCTACCTCCTGAATTTTGAGATCCAGTGGCAGCAGATTTAGCAACGCGTCGAGGGCTGCACCAGGAGCTGAGCTTAAGGCACCAGTGATCCCAATGCAGATTTCTCTCTGTAGCCCATTAAGTATTCGAACACAGGTGTTAACCTTAGTCCGTCTCCAAAAGACCACCGACGCATATGTTATAATGGGTCTAATAACTGCCACATACAACCAGTGAGTCATATACGGCCTTAGCCCCCATGTCTTACCAAAGACCCTCCGACATTGCCAAAAGGCACACCGTGCCCGAGAGACCTTGTTGTTGACATGACTTTTCCACGAAAGCTTGGTATCTAGTGTTACTCCCAGATACTTTACCTCCGTGGAGAGTTCGATTACCACACCCTTAAGGCTGGGTAGTTTCAGACCGTCCGTTTTTCGTTTCCTCGTAAACAACACAATAGTTGTTTTCCTAGGATTAACAGAAAGTCCGTGTTTTTCACACCAGCTTTGAATCTTGTCAAGTGCTATCTGTAATTTATTACAGATGAGCGCCAACGATTCACCAGCGATCAGTGAGCATACATCATCAGCATAAGCTTGAGTATGTACACCTGTTAAAGATTGCATCTCATCCAGTAGTGAGTCAATAAGCATGCTCCAAAGCAGTGGCGAAAGAACACCCCCCTGAGGACATCCTTTCACCGCCCTAACTAAGTCGCATTCCCCATCGATCATACCGTCAGTGAACAACAGTCTGTTGGATAGCATGTAGTAGATCCATCGAACAAGCGTTGGCTCCACTCCATGTCCACCAGCAGCATCGCACAGAGACTTATAGTTTGCATTGTCGAAAGCCCCCTCAATATCCACGAACACACCTAATGCGTACTGTCCTTTATCGTGCGCCTCTTCGATCCTGGAGACTAGATCGTGCAGCGCAGACTCACAGGACCTTCCGCTCTGATAAGCGTGTTGTTTGCTGTTGAGAGGAAATCTGAACAGTGCAAAGCCCCTAATGTGCTTCTCCACAAGTCGCTCCAGACTTTTCAGTAGAAATGACATTAAACTGATAGGTCTGAAGTTTTTTGCCAAGGTATAGTCATCTTTCCCAGGTTTGGGAATGAAGATTACCTTGACTTTCCGCCATTCAGAAGGAACGTAACCCATCGCTAGGCAAGCTCTGAATATTACATTCAAAGTTGGGGCTAGGATGTCACTTCCTTCTTTCAGCATTGCTGGATAAATGCCGTCCATCCCCGGTGTCTTGTAACTTTTGAAAGATGACAAAGCGAACTTTATTCTTTCTGTAGTTACCACCTTCGACGCGACAAACCAGTCAAGTCTAGAAGGTTTCGAAGCATGAGCTGTGAAACCACCCGTTAAGCATTCAACCTGGCAGCCCGAAAAATGAGCGTCCAAGAGAAGCTGGAGCGCTTCCTGCTTGGAGCAAGTAAACGATCCGTCAGTTTTCTGTAAACAATCCAGCTTGGCTACACTGTCGCACTGAAGCACTCTGTATAGCCTGGCTGTTTCGTTCAAGCTTGTCAGCTCTTCACAGTAGGCTCTGAAAGATGAGAGTTTGGCAATCCTCACCCTCTTCTTGTATTCCCTCTGCAAAGATCTGTATGCATCCCAGTCCACTTCCGCTTTAGATTTAAGAGCTCTATTTAGAAACTTCCTGGACGATTTTCTGAGTTTCTGTAGTTCAGGGTTCCACCAAGGAACACTTTTACCACTTCTACTCTTTCTGTTAGGACAGGCGCTCTCGAATGCATGTGTCAAAGAAGTATTCAACTTGTGAACAGCTACTTCAACCATAGCCGCCGATCGCACTTTAGGTACTGTAGTTACTTCATTATAAAGTAGCTGACGGTACTTTGTCCAATCAGTTTTTCTTGGATTACGACCCGCAGGGATGCTATTAGTAGCCACCGCGACTCGAAATTCAATGTATCTATGGTCAGAGAGAGTTTCCTCGTCTAAGACCTTCCAATTTGTGATTAGATCTTTAGCTATCTCGTTAGAGAAGGTAAGATCAATCACCTCCTGCCTTCTGCTGGTCACAAAGGTTGGTTTAATGCCAACATTGTTGATCATCAGATTTGAGGATAATAGATATTCCAACAACTTTTCCCCCCTGGAATTGCATTTACTGCTTCCCCAAAGGGTGTTCTGAGCATTAGCGTCACAACCAATGATCAGCCCCATGTTGCTGGATTCTGCATACCTTACAATTTCTACCAGCTCGCCCGAGGGAAGTGGGCCAATAGAATCGTATGGCAAGTAGGCAGATACAACAATGATATTGTATTTTCTACCCGCCATTTGGTGTGCGAAAGTAACCGCTACAATGTCTTGACTGCAAAACTGTCTCAACATTGTTGCCTCGATTGTTTTTGAGACAATCATACAGGCACGCGGACGTTCAGATCTTTCAAAATGAAAGAGCCGACCCCAGGAGACCCCACCTAAACCGCAGATACGTTTTCTACATATCCATGGTTCTTGGATTAAGGTTAACTGAGGTAATGTCTGCAGTCTTGAAAGTCTGTCACATAGTAAAGCAGTGGCAGACTTACAATGTTGCAGGTTAATCTGGGTAACTAACAGTCCATTCAGGGATTGCTCCATAAACAGACACGTTAGGAACCTTTTCTCTCAGCTGCTTTTTTGCAAAGTCTAAACTTGACTCTACTAAGAAGCAGATGAGGTCTTAGCCCGTACACGTTCTCCAGGACACTCCTCGACTCAGGGTCAATGCCCAACACCAGGTTATAGCCTTCGACTTTGTCGTCAGCCTTACCGGTATTGAGTGCATAGACGCGCCAAGCCTTGGTGTTGAGTCCCGGATTCTGTGCACTGAGCCGGGTGAGAATCTCTTTGGGATTCCTTGGTTTCCCTGGAATCCAGACTGTCACCCGTATCAGTTTGGGGAGGTCGCTAGTTTTTTTTACCAAAAACTTTACGCCTCCACAAACTGGCAGTGAACCAACAGTGTCAGTCAACCAATTGAGAGATTGTTCGTTCGAGCATTTAACCCAAAGGGCGCCTTCCCGAACGGACATACCCTCAAATCTAGGAGAAACTTTCGTATCTCCAAGTCGCTTCCACAGTTGGTTTTCAACAAAATCGAGATGCTTCTGTTCCAATTTTATTGCTGGATTTTCAGCCACAACTACCACAGTTAAAGCCCTCGAGGCAGCTTCAGCAAAGCTGCTCACTGAGGTCTTTTCCTGCTCCTCTGTGACTGCCAATCCAGCAGATGGACCAGGAACATCCCGAGGTTGTTGCATCTCAGGGTTTTTAGGCCCTTCGATGTTTCTCGTCACAGAAGAGTCCGCGGATTCAGCCTTAGCTTTCCTCCTCTTCTTCTTCCCAGACGGCACAACTGCTTTGTCAATCTCCCGGGAGCCACTAGCCTCAAGAGAGAGATCTTCTGCAGACCTACCTCTTTTAATGCCCGTGGCTCCAGAAGTAGAAGGATCAGAGCCAGATGCTGCAACACATTCGGTGTTACTCACCTCCTGTGTTTTAGCCCTAGCCCTAGCCCTCCTTCGACGCCGCAATTGGTTTTTGGTAAGTTTGCCAGTTTCGGACGAGGCTTCAAAGGTTTTCTTGGCCTTTTTCACCATGTCTTCTACCAGCTCCCTTACTTTCAGATCAGAATTAGTCGTACTTTCCAAAGGATTTCCGACCCTTTCCTGATCTGTCAAAAGGAGGTTCTCCATTGACCGCGTCAATGATGCCTCCTGCACTGAACATGATGTTGCCACCTGCAGATCCGATGTGGCAGCCGCCGCCGAAGCGACGGGAGGATTTGGAGTTTTCTCCTTACCTCCTGCAGACATTAATCCTTTCGTTTTCATCATGTTTGCTTTGTTTACCTGTATGCTCAGGTCCCACGCAGCCTCTTGGAAGGGTTGAGAAGTTACGTGGAATTTTGTGCATTGGTCCCGTTATTGGCCTCCCTTCCAACCTGCCAATAACGCTCAACACTCTCGCCTCGTGAAGGCTGCACTTGGGAGCCATCATCATTATAATAAAAAAAAAAAAAAAAAAAAAAAAATATTTACAGGTTCTGAAATCAACAAAAAAGTTAGTTCAATGAACTATTATTCATACTGCCTAATGATCAGAGAAAATGAAGACAATCACATCTTGTAATGCCGGCGATTATGTCACAGATATGTTGTTGATATGTATGTAAAGATTGAAACGGAGAGATTAACATTCATCAGGTTGAATCAGACCAAACTTCGATCTGAAGAGTATATTCACCTTCGAGATGCAATTAATTCTGATGGAAATGCAGAAAATGTTGGCAGGATGACTATTCTTCCAGCAACCTGCATCGGAAGTCCTTGGCATATGCATGAATATGCTCAAGATGCCATGTCCTATGTTCGGCATTATGGCACAGCAGATTTGCTCATTACATTTACATGCAATCACAATGGATAGAAATTAAACAAGCGTTATTCCCTGGCCAATCACCTATTGATCGTCATGACATTACAGCAAGAGTCTTCAGACAAAAGTTGAAATCTTTAATGAATTTAATTGTTAAACATTGTGTGTTTGGTGAGACACGCTGCTGGATGTATTCTGTAGAGTGGCAGAAACATGGATTGCCGCATGCACACATTTTGATTTGATTGGTTGAAAAAATTAGGCCAAATGAAGTTGATGAAGTCATATCAGCTGAAATCCCTACTGAACAAGTAGATTCTGGCTTACATGAGGTAGTTATTAAAAACATGATACATGGTCCATGTGGAACACTTAATCAAAATGCACCGTGTATGGTAGATGGTAAATGTTCAAAGCGCTATCCACGGACATTAATATCGGAAACAAATACTGGAAATGATGGTTATCCACTCTATCGTCGGCGATCACTAGCAGACAATGGAATTTATTTTTTACTAATAGTTATTTGAATAATATTATTAATTTTTGTTGTTGTAATTATTAATTTACTATAATATTGTATATTAAATTAAAGGTAATAAAGAGAGCATTACGTACCATAAATCATAATTTTGATATCTTGCATAGTACTTTTTAAAATCTAGTTTATTTACTGGAAATGCTTAGGCAGTGGCGTCTCGTTCGGGTGTTCAAGGTGTTCACAGAACACCCACATAATTTAAAGAAATGAAAAAAATAAAAATAAAAATGTCAATCAAATTATCATAACTTCAATGAAAATTTTCATGACTAAAGTGTTCTATTGAAATGTAGAACACAACTTCATTCAAAATATATTAAATTCGTATATGAATTGAAATTGAAAGTCGGTCCTCGTAGTGTTACAATACAAATAATATACAACCAGGGTGTTCAGTTTTGATGTAGAACCCAACCTTATTCAATATACAAATATGTACAATGTATATTCTATTAAAAAGTATTGAGGAGGTTCTAATCAAGTAGAACTTTAATATTTTTCAATTCCATGCATTGAAATTTGAAGCTTTGCCTTTGTACTGTAAAAAAACAATATACAACAAGGGTGTGCAATTCAAACGCAGAACCCAAGTTTCAATTAGACTTAATGTTATTTTTAACAACTTTCAACTTAAAAAAATGTACGCTTTTAATCCATACCTTGATAATATATTATTATATTATCAGCGGGCTTATGTTTTTATTAGACAATGTACAGGTTTATGCGTAGTTCACTTTTAATACGGATTTTGGTTTACTCCCAATTATATCTGCTATAAACTCGCTAATTCGGATTTTAGCTTAGACCCAATTTATTTGGGTTCAATCCCAATTTTTGTATATGTATGTGTGAGGTGAATGCAATATGGCGGATTCTAATTTTTATGGTGAGAGTGAAGCTGCCCCGTTCTTCTTCTTTTTTTTGCGTTGAAGAAAAAGAATATGTATACAATACGTCTATAAAAGTATCGAAGTTTGCATGTATTCCAATTTACCGTTTATAGCGTACTCCCAATTTAACCAAAATTCTGTTTTAATTCGGATTATTTTTTCCCTTATAAACTATCTAAATGTTGCAACCACGATGTCATTAATTGTCCACTGATAGCAAACAGATTAAAGGCTAAAATTAAAGTTGTTAACTTGGAATGACAGTTTAGCGTAAAAGTTAGGTTGAAACTGAATCTGTTGAAGTTGTACCAATTGTGATACCGCTTCACAATACATACATATATATTTGTGAAACACTCACTGTACATATAACTTTATTGTACGTATGCAACTTATGTATACTGAATATACTTTGAATTGTATTTGACTCTCTCTTTCTTTAGTTCTCTTATAACTGTAATTATACAAATGCAATGAATTAGGGTATCATATTGTACTAAATTAGAATTGTACTTCACTTGTTGAAATAAAGTCAAGTCAGTAAGATTAAAACGTGTGTTTTATCTTAAAATCCCTAACAAAAGGTTATGGGCCCAGATTTTACATAAAAGTAAAATGTTTTAAGAAATGAGTAAAAACGGAGAAGATCCGAGTGTAATAGAAAATAAAGTAAAAGGTGAATTAAATATGTATTGAAAACCTTGAAATAAAAACTCAAGAAACTGAATCGGTTAAAAAAGAAAGTGAATTTAGTGATATAGTATTTGGTGAAATAAAAACTGATCAAATGGCATCGTCTATGTTACAAATTGAAAAATTAGACGATAACAATTATGATGGTTGGAAAGTCCAAATGAAAGGCATCCTTGTGTATAGTGACTTATGGGAATACGTAAATGGATCAAAGATAAGACCTTCTAATACAGGTGGTCCTGAGTGGGACAACAAAGATGGAAAGGCTTTAGCATCCATAACTCTTTGTATGAAGTCATCACAACTTATCCACATCAAAGATTGCAAGACCTCCGCAGAAGCATGGAAAAAATTAGAAGGAATTTTTCAGCCACGTGGACCGGCTAGAAAGGTCACCTTGTTTAAAAATCTTCTAAAATTAAAGATGGCCGAAAATCAAAATATGGCGGAACATTTGAAAAATTTTTTCACTGTAGTTGAAAAATTAAAAGAAATTGGACTATCGTTGCAAGACAGTGATAGTGAGCTTCTTATAATCATATTGCTTTCTTCTTTGCCAAAATCATTTGAGGGGTTCGTGATTGCAATTGAATCGAGAGATGAATTACCTAATATTGATGCATTGAAATCTAAATTAATGGAAGAAGGTCAAAGAAGAGGAGAAGCGACAACAATTGTAGAAAATAATAGTGAGCAAATGTACTTTGCGAGATCAAGAAAGAAATATGGAAAAGAAAAGCAAAGATCAAAACTCAGTGAGATAACTTGTTATGCATGTAAGAAAAAGGGACATATTGCTGCCGACTGCAAAGTAAAACAGAATAGTGTTAAAGAGAAAGAAAAAACAAATGATGGGAATAATAATAATGGGAAAATTTTAACAAAGAAAAGAAGTTAAACAATGCGTCTTTTTCTATTTTGAATTCAGCTGGTGTAGCTGACTGTAAAGACAAGTGGATTTTAGACAGCGGAGCAACAAGTCAGATGTGTCATCAAAAGGAAATGTTTGCTGAAATCAAAACATCACATGAAGAGGTTATTATGGCAGATGGTAAACGTATATTATCAAAAGGTATCGGTAAGATTGAAATTAATTTAGAAAACATAAAAATTACTTTAAATAATGTGTTATTTGTGCCGGAATTTAACGCAAACTTTATTTCTATTGCAAAAATTGTTGAAAACGGGTATCGCGTTGTTTTTAATAAAAACGGAGTGAAAGTATTTGATGAAGAAGAAACCATAATTTTCGCAAGAAAGCATAATAATTTATTTATATATGAACCTGAAATCAATAAAAATTGTGTGTTTTATACGAAATCACAGAGTGACAACGTTCAATTTCTGAAATGGCATATTAGGTACGGACATTTAAATTTCAAAAGTTTGAACTTACTATGTAAAGAAAATATGGTTTACGGACTCAATTTAAATAATTTAAACCAAAACTCGATTCCGTGTGAAATTTGTGCTAAAGGTAAGATACATTCTACACCATTCGTGACGTCAACAAGCATTCGCACTAAAGATGTATTAGAAATAGTACATAGTGACATATACGGTCCGATGAGAAAGGAATCTAATAGTGGAGCTAAATATTTTGCGCTTTTTATAGATGATTTCTCGCGAAAAATTTTCGTTTATTTTTTGAAGCACAAAAGTGAAGTTTTTGATAAATTTAAATCGTTCAAAGCCAAAGTAGAAAATTATACCGGAAAAACAATTAAAGCGATAAAAACTGATAATGGACGCGAATATTTAAGTAAAGAATTTAATGAATATTTAACAGAAAACGGAATTCGCCATAACCTCACAATTGAGTATACTCCTCAGCAGAACGGCGTCGCCGAACGTTCCAATAGAACCATCGTTGAGATGGCACGATGTATGCTTATAGATTCGGGTTTACCTGAAAGTTTTTGGGGCGAGGCAATCAACACAGCAGTGTATATTCGAAATCGCTCACCTACGAAGTTATTACGCAACCGTACACCACAAGAAGTTTGGTCTGGTGTTAAGCCAAATGTGTCACATTTTCGACGTTTCGGTTGCAGAGCAATCATCCTCGACAAACGCTCTGAAGAGTCAAAATTCAAAACGAGAGGTATTGAATGTGTTCTTGTTGGATATTGTGAAGATACAAGAACATAAAGGTTATGTGGCATAACAACAAGAAAATTATATATTAGCAGAGATATTGTATTTATAGGAGAATCAGGTAAATTATTAGAAAATTACCCAAATAATAATGATTATGCCATTATAGAGTTGAAACCAGATGAATCAACCGTTGATCAAAATGTTGTGCAAAGCGAAGAAAGTTATGATACTCAAGAAGACGATGAAGAATTTGACGAAAAAAATGGTCAAGTGAATGAAGTAATATTAACACAAAATAAATTCGACGGTGATGACGAAATGCCTGATGAAGTAAGTCGAGGCAGACCACGTATCGTACGAACCGGAAACCCCGGTCGACCACGTAAAGAAAAAGCACAACTAGCATCAATAAACGCAATACAACAAATTAGTATACAAAATCCGTTGACTGTTCAAGAAGCTTTGTCTAGAGATGATTCAGATATGTGGTTCAAATCCATGGAATCAGAATATAAATCACTTTTAAAGAATAATACTTGGGATTTAGTAGACCTATCTGATGATCGCCGAGCGATAAAATGTAAATGGGTTTTTAATATAAAAAGGAATAAGGATGGAGCAATTGAACGGTATAAATCCAGATTGGTTGCAAAGGGCTGTAGCCAGCAGTATGGTGTCGACTATAGAGATACATTTCCGCCAGTGGCACGTTATTCAACAATTCGCCTTGTTTTAGCGCTTGCGGTTGAATACGACTTATTCGTGCACCAGATGGATGTAGCATCGGCATACCTAAATCGTGAGTTGCATGAGGAAGTTTATATGCAGCAACCAGAGTATTTTGTTGACCACAACCATCCAAACAAAGTCTGCAAATTAAAACGAGCTATATATGGTCTAAAACAATCTGGGCGTGAATGGAACCAAAAATTAGACACTACTCTTAAGAAAATTAGTTTTAAACAGTGTAAAATTGATAATTGTGTATATACAATGAATAGCAATGATGAATATAATATCGTACTTGTTTATGTTGATGATTTGATTGTGACCAGTTCATCTGAAACTACATTGTACGAAATAAAACGAAAAATTGGAGACAGTTTCGATACGGTTGATAAAGAACCAATTGAATTATTCCTTGGAATCGAGATAGAAAGAGAAGGTGATAGAGGACCTATTAAGATATCACAGAGAGGTTTAATAAAAGATCTCTTGGAGAAGAATTGTATGAAGGATTGTAAAGGGTGTAGTACACCATTAAATCCAGGTGAAAACATATCGAACTGTAATAATCCATCATGTATGAGAATAAATGAAAAATTGTACCAATCAATAATTGGATCTTTGCTGTATCTCAGTATTTCTGCGAGACCTGATATCATGCACTCTGTGTGCAAGTTAGCGCAATTCAATAAGGAGCCTCACAAAGAACATTTAGTGGCCGTCAAACATATTTTAAGGTACTTAAAGAACACCATTGATTTAAAATTAAATTTCTCCAAAACAGGTAAAGCTTTAGTAGCGTACGCCGACGCTGATTGGGCAGGAGATAAGAGCGACCGAAAATCTTATAGTGGTTACGTACTTATGATGGCTGGAGCAGCTATAAGTTGGGAGTCTAAAAAGCAAAAATCTGTTGCTTCAAGCAGCACTGAGGCCGAATACACGGCAATATCAGCAGCCACTAAAGAAGTCATATATCTGAGGAATTTGCTTAGCGACATAGGCTTTGGGAATTATGTAAAAGGTCCAACTGTCATCAATAGTGATAATTTGAGTGCTCAACAAATGGTTAGGAATCCAACTTTCCACAACCGTACCAAGCATATTGATATAAAGGTCCATCATGTAAGAGAGATCTTCAACAAGAAGATAATTGACACAATGTTCGTTCCAACTGAAAACATGACAGCTGATATATTAACTAAAAATTTGAATAAACAAAAACATATGAGATTTGTAAAACAATTAGGATTGATATTGTGACAGGGTATTTCAATTGAGGGCCAGTGTTAAAGTTGTACCAATTGTGATACCGCTTCACAATACATACATATATATTTGTGAAACACTCACTGTACATATAACTTTATTGTAAGTATGCAACTTATGTATACTGAATATACTTTGAATTGTATTTGACTCTCTCTTTCTTTAGTTCTCTTATAACTGTAATTATACAAATGCAATGAATTAGGGTATCATATTGTACTAAATTAGAATTGTACTTCACTTGTTGAAATAAAGTCAAGTCAGTAAGATTAAATCGTGTGTTTTATCTTAAAATCCCTAACAAAAGGTTATGGGCCCAGATTTTACATAAAAGTAAAATGTTTTAAGAAATGAGTAAAAACGGAGAAGATCCGAGTGTAATAGAAAATAAAGTAAAAGGTGAATTAAATATGTATTGGAAACCTTGAAATAAAAACTAAAGAAACTGAATCGGTTAAAAAAGAAAGTGAATTTAGTGATATAGTATTTGGTGAAATAAAAACTGATCAAATGGCATCGTCTATGTTACAAATTGAAAAATTAGACGATAACAATTATGATGGTTGGAAAGTCCAAATGAAGGGCATCCTTGTGTATAGTGACTTATGGGAATACGTAAATGGATCAAAGATAAGACCTTCTAATACAGGTGGTCCTGAGTGGGACAACAAAGATGGAAAGGCTTTAGCATCCATAACTCTTTGTATGAAGTCATCACAACTTATCCACATCAAAGATTGCAAGACCTCCGCAGAAGCATGGAAAAAATTAGAAGGAATTTTTCAGCCACGTGGACCGGCTAGAAAGGTCACCTTGTTTAAAAATCTTCTAAAATTAAAGATGGCCGAAAATCAAAATATGGCGGAACATTTGAAAAATTTTTTCACTGTAGTTGAAAAATTAAAAGAAATTGGACTATCGTTGCAAGACAGTGATAGTGAGCTTCTTATAATCATATTGCTTTCTTCTTTGCCAAAATCATTTGAGGGGTTCGTGATTGCAATTGAATCGAGAGATGAATTACCTAATATTGATGCATTGAAATCTAAATTAATGGAAGAAGGTCAAAGAAGAGGAGAAGCGACAACAATTGTAGAAAATAATAGTGAGCAAATGTACTTTGCGAGATCAAGAAAGAAATATGGAAAAGAAAAGCAAAGATCAAAACTCAGTGAGATAACTTGTTATGCATGTAAGAAAAAGGGACATATTGCTGCCGACTGCAAAGTAAAACAGAATAGTGTTAAAGAGAAAGAAAAAACAAATGATGGGAATAATTTTAACAAAGAAAAGAAGTTAAACAATGCGTCTTTTTCTATTTTGAATTCAGCTGGTGTAGCTGACTGTAAAGACAAGTGGATTTTAGACAGCGGAGCAACAAGTCACATGTGTCATCAAAAGGAAATGTTTGCTGAAATCAAAACATGTGATGAAGAGGTTATTATGGCAGAAAGCATAATAATTTATTTATATATGAACCTGAAATCAATAAAAATTGTGTGTTTTATACGAAATCACAGAGTGACAACGTTCAATTTCTGAAATGGCATATTAGGTACGGACTTTCAAATTTCAAAAGTTTGAACTTACTATGTAAAGAAAATATGGTTTACGGACTCAATTTAAATAATTTAAACCAAAACTCGATTCCGTGTGAAATTTGTGCTAAAGGTAAGATACATTCTACACCATTCGTGACGTCAACAAGCATTCGCACTAAAGATGTATTAGAAATAGTACATAGTGACATATGCGGTCCGATGAGAAAGGAATCTAATAGTGGAGCTAAATATTTTGCGCTTTTTATAGATGATTTCTCGCGAAAAATTTTCGTTTATTTTTTGAAGCACAAAAGTGAAGTTTTTGATAAATTTAAATCGTTCAAAGCCAAAGTAGAAAATTATACCGGAAAAACAATTAAAGCGATAAAAACTGATAATGGACGCGAATATTTAAGTAAAGAATTTAATGAATATTTAACAGAAAACGGAATTCGCCATAACCTCACAATTGAGTATACTCCTCAGCAGAACGGCGTCGCCGAACGTTCCAATAGAACCATCGTTGAGATGGCACGATGTATGCTTATAGATTCGGGTTTACCTGAAAGTTTTTGGGGCGAGGCAATCAACACAGCAGTGTATATTCGAAATCGCTCACCTACGAAGTTATTACGCAACCGTACACCACAAGAAGTTTGGTCTGGTGTTAAGCCAAATGTGTCACATTTTCGACGTTTCGGTTGCAGAGCAATCATCCTCGACAAACGCTCTGAAGAGTCAAAATTCAAAACGAGAGGTATTGAATGTGTTCTTGTTGGATATTGTGAAGATACAAGAACATAAAGGTTATGTGGCATAACAACAAGAAAATTATATATTAGCAGAGATATTGTATTTATAGGAGAATCAGGTAAATTATTAGAAAATTACCCAAATAATAATGATTATGCCATTATAGAGTTGAAACCAGATGAATCAACCGTTGATCAAAATGTTGTGCAAAGCGAAGAAAGTTATGATACTCAAGAAGACGATGAAGAATTTGACGAAAAAAATGGTCAAGTGAATGAAGTAATATTAACACAAAATAAATTCGACGGTGATGACGAAATGCCTGATAAAGTAAGTCGAGGCAGACCACGTATCGTACGAACCGGAAACCCCGGTCGACCACGTAAAGAAAAAGCACAACTAGCATCAATAAACGCAATACAACAAATTAGTATACAAAATCCGTTGACTGTTCAAGAAGCTTTGTCTAGAGATGATTCAGATATGTGGTTCAAATCCATGGAATCAGAATATAAATCACTTTTAAAGAATAATACTTGGGATTTAGTAGACCTATCTGATGATCGCCGAGCGATAAAATGTAAATGGGTTTTTAATATAAAAAGGAATAAGGATGGAGCAATTGAACGGTATAAATCCAGATTGGTTGCAAAGGGCTGTAGCCAGCAGTATGGTGTCGACTATAGAGATACATTTCCGCCAGTGGCACGTTATTCAACAATTCGCCTTGTTTTAGCGCTTGCGGTTGAATACGACTTATTCGTGCACCAGATGGATGTAGCATCGGCATACCTAAATGGTGAGTTGCATGAGGAAGTTTATATGCAGCAACCAGAGTATTTTGTTGACCACAACCATCCAAACAAAGTCTGCAAATTAAAACGAGCTATATATGGTCTAAAACAATCTGGGCGTGAATGGAACCAAAAATTAGACACTACTCTTAAGAAAATTAGTTTTAAACAGTGTAAAATTGATAATTGTGTATATACAATGAATAGCAATGATGAATATAATATCGTACTTGTTTATGTTGATGATTTGATTGTGACCAGTTCATCTGAAACTACATTGTACGAAATAAAACGAAAAATTGCAGACAGTTTCGATACGGTTGATAAAGAACCAATTGAATTATTCCTTGGAATCGAGATAGAAAGAGAAGGTGATAGAGGACCTATTAAGATATCACAGAGAGGTTTAATAAAAGATCTCTTGGAGAAGAATTGTATGAAGGATTGTAAAGGGTGTAGTACACCATTAAATCCAGGTGAAAACATATCGAACTGTAATAATCCATCATGTATGAGAATAAATGAAAAATTGTACCAATCAATAATTGGATCTTTGCTGTATCTCAGTATTTCTGCGAGACCTGATATCATGCACTCTGTGTGCAAGTTAGCGCAATTCAATAAGGAGCCTCACAAAGAACATTTAGTGGCCGTCAAACATATTTTAAGGTACTTAAAGAACACCATTGATTTAAAATTAAATTTCTCCAAAACAGGTAAAGCTTTAGTAGCGTACGCCGACGCTGATTGGGCAGGAGATAAGAGCGACCGAAAATCTTATAGTGGTTACGTACTTATGATGGCTGGAGCAGCTATAAGTTGGGAGTCTAAAAAGCAAAAATCTGTTGCTTCAAGCAGCACTGAGGCCGAATACACGGCAATATCAGCAGCCACTAAAGAAGTCATATATCTGAGGAATTTGCTTAGCGACATAGGCTTTGGGAATTATGTAAAAGGTCCAACTGTCATCAATAGTGATAATTTGAGTGCTCAACAAATGGTTAGGAATCCAACTTTCCACAACCGTACCAAGCATATTGATATAAAGGTCCATCATGTAAGAGAGATCTTCAACAAGAAGATAATTGACACAATGTTCGTTCCAACTGAAAACATGACAGCTGATATATTAACTAAAAATTTGAATAAACAAAAACATATGAGATTTGTAAAACAATTAGGATTGATATTGTGACAGGGTATTTCAATTGAGGGCCAGTGTTAAAGTTGTACCAATTGTGATACCGCTTCACAATACATACATATATATTTGTGAAACACTCACTGTACATATAACTTTATTGTAAGTATGCAACTTATGTATACTGAATATACTTTGAATTGTATTTGACTCTCTCTTTCTTTAGTTCTCTTATAACTGTAATTATACAAATGCAATGAATTAGGGTATCATATTGTACTAAATTAGAATTGTACTTCACTTGTTGAAATAAAGTCAAGTCAGTAAGATTAAATCGTGTGTTTTATCTTAAAATCCCTAACAAAAGGTTATGGGCCCAGATTTTACATAAAAGTAAAATGTTTTAAGAAATGAGTAAAAACGGAGAAGATCCGAGTGTAATAGAAAATAAAGTAAAAGGTGAATTAAATATGTATTGGAAACCTTGAAATAAAAACTAAAGAAACTGAATCGGTTAAAAAAGAAAGTGAATTTAGTGATATAGTATTTGGTGAAATAAAAACTGATCAAATGGCATCGTCTATGTAACAAATTGAAAAATTAGACGATAACAATTATGATGGTTGGAAAGTCCAAATGAAGGGCATCCTTGTGTATAGTGACTTATGGGAATACGTAAATGGATCAAAGATAAGACCTTCTAATACAGGTGGTCCTGAGTGGGACAACAAAGATGGAAAGGCTTTAGCATCCATAACTCTTTGTATGAAGTCATCACAACTTATCCACATCAAAGATTGCAAGACCTCCGCAGAAGCATGGAAAAAATTAGAAGGAATTTTTCAGCCACGTGGACCGGCTAGAAAGGTCACCTTGTTTAAAAATCTTCTAAAATTAAAGATGGCCGAAAATCAAAATATGGCGGAACATTTGAAAAATTTTTTCACTGTAGTTGAAAAATTAAAAGAAATTGGACTATCGTTGCAAGACAGTGATAGTGAGCTTCTTATAATCATATTGCTTTCTTCTTTGCCAAAATCATTTGAGGGGTTCGTGATTGCAATTGAATCGAGAGATGAATTACCTAATATTGATGCATTGAAATCTAAATTAATGGAAGAAGGTCAAAGAAGAGGAGAAGCGACAACAATTGTAGAAAATAATAGTGAGCAAATGTACTTTGCGAGATCAAGAAAGAAATATGGAAAAGAAAAGCAAAGATCAAAACTCAGTGAGATAACTTGTTATGTATGTAAGAAAAAGGGACATATTGCTGCCGACTGCAAAGTAAAACAGAATAGTGTTAAAGAGAAAGAAAAAACAAATGATGGGAATAATAATAATGGGAAAATTTTAACAAAGAAAAGAAGTTAAACAATGCGTCTTTTTCTATTTTGAATTCAGCTGGTGTAGCTGACTGTAAAGACAAGTGGATTTTAGACAGCGGAGCAACAAGTCACATGTGTCATCAAAAGGAAATGTTTGCTGAAATCAAAACATCACATGAAGAGGTTATTATGGCAGATGGTAAACGTATATTATCAAAAGGTATCGGTAAGATTGAAATTAATTTAGAAAACATAAAAATTACTTTAAATAATGTGTTATTTGTGCCGGAATTTAACGCAAACTTTATTTCTATTGCAAAAATTGTTGAAAACGGGTATCGCGTTGTTTTTAATAAAAACGGAGTGAAAGTATTTGATGAAGAAGAAACCATAATTTTCGCAAGAAAGCATAATAATTTATTTATATATGAACCTGAAATCAATAAAAATTGTGTGTTTTATACGAAATCACAGAGTGACAACGTTCAATTTCTGAAATGGCATATTAGGTACGGACATTTAAATTTCAAAAGTTTGAACTTACTATGTAAAGAAAATATGGTTTACGGACTCAATTTAAATAATTTAAACCAAAACTCGATTCCGTGTGAAATTTGTGCTAAAGGTAAGATACATTCTACACCATTCGTGACGTCAACAAGCATTCGCACTAAAGATGTATTAGAAATAGTACATAGTGACATATGCGGTCCGATGAGAAAGGAATCTAATAGTGGAGCTAAATATTTTGCGCTTTTTATAGATGATTTCTCGCGAAAAATTTTCGTTTATTTTTTGAAGCACAAAAGTGAAGTTTTTGATAAATTTAAATCGTTCAAAGCCAAAGTAGAAAATTATACCGGAAAAACAATTAAAGCGATAAAAACTGATAATGGACGCGAATATTTAAGTAAAGAATTTAATGAATATTTAACAGAAAACGGAATTCGCCATAACCTCACAATTGAGTATACTCCTCAGCAGAACGGCGTCGCCGAACGTTCCAATAGAACCATCGTTGAGATGGCACGATGTATGCTTATAGATTCGGGTTTACCTGAAAGTTTTTGGGGCGAGGCAATCAACACAGCAGTGTATATTCGAAATCGCTCACCTACGAAGTTATTACGCAACCGTACACCACAAGAAGTTTGGTCTGGTGTTAAGCCAAATGTGTCACATTTTCGACGTTTCGGTTGCAGAGCAATCATCCTCGACAAACGCTCTGAAGAGTCAAAATTCAAAACGAGAGGTATTGAATGTGTTCTTGTTGGATATTGTGAAGATACAAGAACATAAAGGTTATGTGGCATAACAACAAGAAAATTATATATTAGCAGAGATATTGTATTTATAGGAGAATCAGGTAAATTATTAGAAAATTACCCAAATAATAATGATTATGCCATTATAGAGTTGAAACCAGATGAATCAACCGTTGATCAAAATGTTGTGCAAAGCGAAGAAAGTTATGATACTCAAGAAGACGATGAAGAATTTGACGAAAAAAATGGTCAAGTGAATGAAGTAATATTAACACAAAATAAATTCGACGGTGATGACGAAATGCCTGATAAAGTAAGTCGAGGCAGACCACGTATCGTACGAACCGGAAACCCCGGTCGACCACGTAAAGAAAAAGCACAACTAGCATCAATAAACGCAATACAACAAATTAGTATACAAAATCCGTTGACTGTTCAAGAAGCTTTGTCTAGAGATGATTCAGATATGTGGTTCAAATCCATGGAATCAGAATATAAATCACTTTTAAAGAATAATACTTGGGATTTAGTAGACCTATCTGATGATCGCCGAGCGATAAAATGTAAATGGGTTTTTAATATAAAAAGGAATAAGGATGGAGCAATTGAACGGTATAAATCCAGATTGGTTGCAAAGGGCTGTAGCCAGCAGTATGGTGTCGACTATAGAGATACATTTCCGCCAGTGGCACGTTATTCAACAATTCGCCTTGTTTTAGCGCTTGCGGTTGAATACGACTTATTCGTGCACCAGATGGATGTAGCATCGGCATACCTAAATGGTGAGTTGCATGAGGAAGTTTATATGCAGCAACCAGAGTATTTTGTTGACCACAACCATCCAAACAAAGTCTGCAAATTAAAACGAGCTATATATGGTCTAAAACAATCTGGGCGTGAATGGAACCAAAAATTAGACACTACTCTTAAGAAAATTAGTTTTAAACAGTGTAAAATTGATAATTGTGTATATACAATGAATAGCAATGATGAATATAATATCGTACTTGTTTATGTTGATGATTTGATTGTGACCAGTTCATCTGAAACTACATTGTACGAAATAAAACGAAAAATTGGAGACAGTTTCGATACGGTTGATAAAGAACCAATTGAATTATTCCTTGGAATCGAGATAGAAAGAGAAGGTGATAGAGGACCTATTAAGATATCACAGAGAGGTTTAATAAAAGATCTCTTGGAGAAGAATTGTATGAAGGATTGTAAAGGGTGTAGTACACCATTAAATCCAGGTGAAAACATATCGAACTGTAATAATCCATCATGTATGAGAATAAATGAAAAATTGTACCAATCAATAATTGGATCTTTGCTGTATCTCAGTATTTCTGCGAGACCTGATATCATGCACTCTGTGTGCAAGTTAGCGCAATTCAATAAGGAGCCTCACAAAGAACATTTAGTGGCCGTCAAACATATTTTAAGGTACTTAAAGAACACCATTGATTTAAAATTAAATTTCTCCAAAACAGGTAAAGCTTTAGTAGCGTACGCCGACGCTGATTGGGCAGGAGATAAGAGCGACCGAAAATCTTATAGTGGTTACGTACTTATGATGGCTGGAGCAGCTATAAGTTGGGAGTCTAAAAAGCAAAAATCTGTTGCTTCAAGCAGCACTGAGGCCGAATACACGGCAATATCAGCAGCCACTAAAGAAGTCATATATCTGAGGAATTTGCTTAGCGACATAGGCTTTGGGAATTATGTAAAAGGTCCAACTGTCATCAATAGTGATAATTTGAGTGCTCAACAAATGGTTAGGAATCCAACTTTCCACAACCGTACCAAGCATATTGATATAAAGGTCCATCATGTAAGAGAGATCTTCAACAAGAAGATAATTGACACAATGTTCGTTCCAACTGAAAACATGACAGCTGATATATTAACTAAAAATTTGAATAAACAAAAACATATGAGATTTGTAAAACAATTAGGATTGATATTGTGACAGGGTATTTCAATTGAGGGCCAGTGTTAAAGTTGTACCAATTGTGATACCGCTTCACAATACATACATATATATTTGTGAAACACTCACTGTACATATAACTTTATTGTAAGTATGCAACTTATGTATACTGAATATACTTTGAATTGTATTTGACTCTCTCTTTCTTTAGTTCTCTTATAACTGTAATTATACAAATGCAATGAATTAGGGTATCATATTGTACTAAATTAGAATTGTACTTCACTTGTTGAAATAAAGTCAAGTCAGTAAGATTAAATCGTGTGTTTTATCTTAAAATCCCTAACAAAAGGTTATGGGCCCAGATTTTACATAAAAGTAAAATGTTTTAAGAAATGAGTAAAAACGGAGAAGATCCGAGTGTAATAGAAAATAAAGTAAAAGGTGAATTAAATATGTATTGGAAACCTTGAAATAAAAACTAAAGAAACTGAATCGGTTAAAAAAGAAAGTGAATTTAGTGATATAGTATTTGGTGAAATAAAAACTGATCAAATGGCATCGTCTATGTTACAAATTGAAAAATTAGACGATAACAATTATGATGGTTGGAAAGTCCAAATGAAGGGCATCCTTGTGTATAGTGACTTATGGGAATACGTAAATGGATCAAAGATAAGACCTTCTAATACAGGTGGTCCTGAGTGGGACAACAAAGATGGAAAGGCTTTAGCATCCATAACTCTTTGTATGAAGTCATCACAACTTATCCACATCAAAGATTGCAAGACCTCCGCAGAAGCATGGAAAAAATTAGAAGGAATTTTTCAGCCACGTGGACCGGCTAGAAAGGTCACCTTGTTTAAAAATCTTCTAAAATTAAAGATGGCCGAAAATCAAAATATGGCGGAACATTTGAAAAATTTTTTCACTGTAGTTGAAAAATTAAAAGAAATTGGACTATCGTTGCAAGACAGTGATAGTGAGCTTCTTATAATCATATTGCTTTCTTCTTTGCCAAAATCATTTGAGGGGTTCGTGATTGCAATTGAATCGAGAGATGAATTACCTAATATTGATGCATTGAAATCTAAATTAATGGAAGAAGGTCAAAGAAGAGGAGAAGCGACAACAATTGTAGAAAATAATAGTGAGCAAATGTACTTTGCGAGATCAAGAAAGAAATATGGAAAAGAAAAGCAAAGATCAAAACTCAGTGAGATAACTTGTTATGCATGTAAGAAAAAGGGACATATTGCTGCCGACTGCAAAGTAAAACAGAATAGTGTTAAAGAGAAAGAAAAAACAAATGATGGGAATAATTTTAACAAAGAAAAGAAGTTAAACAATGCGTCTTTTTCTATTTTGAATTCAGCTGGTGTAGCTGACTGTAAAGACAAGTGGATTTTAGACAGCGGAGCAACAAGTCACATGTGTCATCAAAAGGAAATGTTTGCTGAAATCAAAACATGTGATGAAGAGGTTATTATGGCAGAAAGCATAATAATTTATTTATATATGAACCTGAAATCAATAAAAATTGTGTGTTTTATACGAAATTACAGAGTGACAACGTTCAATTTCTGAAATGGCATATTAGGTACGGACATTTAAATTTCAAAAGTTTGAACTTACTATGTAAAGAAAATATGGTTTACGGACTCAATTTAAATAATTTAAACCAAAACTCGATTCCGTATGAAATTTGTGCTAAAGGTAAGATACATTCTACACCATTCGTGACGTCAACAAGCATTCGCACTAAAGATGTATTAGAAATAGTACATAGTGACATATGCGGTCCGATGAGAAAGGAATCTAATAGTGAAGCTAAATATTTTGCGCTTTTTGTAGATGATTTCTCGCGAAAAATTTTCGTTTATTTTTTGAAGCACAAAAGTGAAGTTTTTGATAAATTTAAATCGTTCAAAGCCAAAGTAGAAAATTATACCAGAAAAACAATTAAAGCGATAAAAACTGATAATGGACGCGAATATTTAAGTAAAGAATTTAATGAATATTTAACAGAAAACGGGATTCGCCATAACCTCACAATTGAGTATACTCCTCAGCAGAACGGCGTCGCCGAACGTTCCAATAGAACCATCGTTGAGATGGCACGATGTATGCTTATAGATTCGGGTTTACCTGAAAGTTTTTGGGGCGAGGCAATCAACACAGCAGTGTATATTCGAAATCGCTCACCTACGAAGTTATTACGCAACCGTACACCACAAGAAGTTTGGTCTGGTGTTAAGCCAAATGTGTCACATTTTCGACGTTTCGGTTGCAGAGCAATCATCCTCGACAAACGCTCTGAAGAGTCAAAATTCAAAACGAGAGGTATTGAATGTGTTCTTGTTGGATATTGTGAACATACAAGAACATAAAGGTTATGTGGCATAACAACAAGAAAATTATATAGAAGCAGAGATATTGTATTTATAGGAGAATCAGGTAAATTATTAGAAAATTACCCAAATAATAATGATTATGCCATTATAGAGTTGAAACCAGATGAATCAACCGTTGATCAAAATGTTGTGCAAAGCGAAGAAAGTTATGATACTCAAGAAGACGATGAAGAATTTGACGAAAAAAATGGTCAAGTGAATGAAGTAATATTAACACAAAATAAATTCGACGGTGATGACGAAATGCCTGATAAAGTAAGTCGAGGCAGACCACGTATCGTACGAACCGGAAACCCCGGTCGACCACGTAAAGAAAAAGCACAACTAGCATCAATAAACGCAATACAACAAATTAGTATACAAAATCCGTTGACTGTTCAAGAAGTTTTGTCTAGAGATGATTCAGATATGTGGTTCAAATCCATGGAATCAGAATATAAATCACTTTTAAAGAATAATACTTGGGATTTAGTAGACCTCCCTGATGATCGCCGAGCGATAAAATGTAAATGGGTTTTTAATATAAAAAGGAATAAGGATGGAACAATTGAACGGTATAAATCCAGATTGGTTGCAAAGGGCTGTAGCCAGCAGTATGGTGTCGACTATAGAGATACATTTCCGCCAGTGGCACGTTATTCAACAATTCGCCTTGCTTTAGCGCTTGCGGTTGAATACGACTTATTCGTGCACCAGATGGATGTAGCATCGGCATACCTAAATGGTGAGTTGCATGAGGAAGTTTATATGCAGCAACCAGAGTATTTTGTTGACCACAACCATCCAAACAAAGTCTGCAAATTAAAACGAGCTATATATGGTCTGAAACAATCTGGGCGTGAATGGAACCAAAAATTAGACACTACTCTTAAGAAAATTAGTTTTAAACAGTGTAAAATTGATAATTGTGTATATACAATGAATAGCAATGATGAATATAATATCGTACTTGTTTATGTTGATGATTTGATTGTGACCAGTTCATCTGAAACTACATTGTACGAAATAAAACGAAAAATTGGAGACAGTTTCGATACGGTTGATAAAGAACCAATTGAATTATTCCTTGGAATCGAGATAGAAAGAGAAGGTGATAGAGGACCTATTAAGATATCACAGAGAGGTTTAATAAAAGATCTCTTGGAGAAGAATTGTATGAAGGATTATAGAGGGTGTAGTACACCATTAAATCCAGGTGAAAACATATCGAACTGTAATAATCCATCATGTATGAGAATAAATGAAAAATTGTACCAATCAATAATTGGATCTTTGCTGTATCTCAGTATTTCTGCGAGACCTGATATCATGCACTCTGTGTGCAAGTTAGCGCAATTCAATAAGGAGCCTCACAAAGAACATTTAGTGGCCGTCAAACATATTTTAAGGTACTTAAAGAACACCATTGATTTAAAATTAAATTTCTCCAAAACAGGTAAAGCTTTAGTAGCGTACGCCGACGCTGATTGGGCAGGAGATAAGAGCGACCGAAAATCTTATAGCGGTTACGTACTTATGATGGCTGGAGCAGCTATAAGTTGGGAGTCTAAAAAGCAAAAATCTGTTGCTTCAAGCAGCACTGAGGCCGAATACACGGCAATATCAGCAGCCACTAAAGAAGTCATATATCTGAGGAATTTGCTTAGCGACATAGGCTTTGGGAATTATGTAAAAGGTCCAACTGTCATCAATAGTGATAATTTGAGTGCTCAACAAATGGTTAGGAATCCAACTTTCCACAACCGTACCAAGCATATTGATATAAAGGTCCATCATGTAAGAGAGATCTTCAACAAGAAGATAATTGACACAATGTTCGTTCCAACTGAAAACATGACAGCTGATATATTAACTAAAAATTTGAATAAACAAAAACATATGAGATTTGTAAAACAATTAGGATTGATATTGTGAAAGGGTATTTCAATTGAGGGCCAGTGTTGAAGTTGTACCAATTGTGATACCGCTTCACAATACATATATATTTGTGAAACACTCACTGTACATATAACTTTATTGTACGTATGCAACTTATGTATACTGAATATACTTTGAATTGTATTTGACTCTCTCTTTCTTTAGTTCTCTTATAACTGTAATTATACAAATGCAATGAATTAGGGTATCATATTGTACTAAATTAGAATTGTACTTCACTTGTTGAAATAAAGTCAAGTCAGTAAGATTAAAACGTGTGTTTTATCTTAAAATCCCTAACAAAAGGTTATGGGCCCAGATTTTACATAAAAGTAAAATGTTTTAAGAAATGAGTAAAAACGGAGAAGATCCGAGTGTAATAGAAAATAAAGTAAAAGGTGAATTAAATATGTATTGGAAACCTTGAAATAAAAACTAAAGAAACTGAATCGGTTAAAAAAGAAATTGAATTTAGTGATATAGTATTTGGTGAAATAAAAACTGATCAAATGGCATCGTCAAGAAAGAAATATGGAAAAGAAAAGCAAAGATCAAAACTCAGTGAGATAACTTGTTATGCATGTAAGAAAAAGGGACATATTGCTGCCGACTGCAAAGTAAAACAGAATAGTGTTAAAGAGAAAGAAAAAACAAATGATGGGAATAATTTTAACAAAGAAAAGAAGTTAAACAATGCGTCTTTTTCTATTTTGAATTCAGCTGGTGTAGCTGACTGTAAAGACAAGTGGATTTTAGACAGCGGAGCAACAAGTCACATGTGTCATCAAAAGGAAATGTTTGCTGAAATCAAAACATGTGATGAAGAGGTTATTATGGCAGATGGTAAACGTATATTATCAAAAGGTATCGGTAAGATTGAAATTAATTTAGAAAACATAAAAATTACTTTAAATAATGTGTTATTTGTGCCGGAATTTAACGCAAACTTTATTTCTATTGCAAAAATTGTTGAAAACGGGTATCGCGTTGTTTTTAATAAAAACGGAGTGAAAGTATTTGATGAAGAAGAAACCATAATTTTCGCAAGAAAGCATAATAATTTATTTATATATGAACCTGAAATCAATAAAAATTGTGTGTTTTATACGAAATTACAGAGTGACAACGTTCAATTTCTGAAATGGCATATTAGGTACGGACATTTAAATTTCAAAAGTTTGAACTTACTATGTAAAGAAAATATGGTTTACGGACTCAATTTAAATAATTTAAACCAAAACTCGATTCCGTATGAAATTTGTGCTAAAGGTAAGATACATTCTACACCATTCGTGACGTCAACAAGCATTCGCACTAAAGATGTATTAGAAATAGTACATAGTGACATATGCGGTCCGATGAGAAAGGAATCTAATAGTGAAGCTAAATATTTTGCGCTTTTTATAGATGATTTCTCGCGAAAAATTTTCGTTTATTTTTTGAAGCACAAAAGTGAAGTTTTTGATAAATTTAAATCGTTCAAAGCCAAAGTAGAAAATTATACCGGAAAAACAATTAAAGCGATAAAAACTGATAATGGACGCGAATATTTAAGTAAAGAATTTAATGAATATTTAACAGAAAACGGGATTCGCCATAACCTCACAATTGAGTATACTCCTCAGCAGAACGGCGTCGCCGAACGTTCCAATAGAACCATCGTTGAGATGGCACGATGTATGCTTATAGATTCGGGTTTACCTGAAAGTTTTTGGGGCGAGGCAATCAACACAGCAGTGTATATTCGAAATCGCTCACCTACGAAGTTATTACGCAACCGTACACCACAAGAAGTTTGGTCTGGTATTAAGCCAAATGTGTCACATTTTCGACGTTTCGGTTGCAGAGCAATCATCCTCGACAAACGCCCTGAAGAGTCAAAATTCAAAACGAGAGGTATTGAATGTGTTCTTGTTGGATATTGTGAAGATACAAGAACATAAAGGTTATGTGACATAACAACAAGAAAATTATATAGAAGCAGAGATATTGTATTTTTAGGAGAATCAGGTAAATTATTAGAAAATTACCCAAATAATAATGATTATGCCATTATAGAGTTGAAACCAGATGAATCAACCGTTGATCAAAATGTTGTGCAAAGCGAAGAAAGTTATGATACTCAAGAAGACGATGAAGAATTTGACGAAAAAAATGGTCAAGTGAATGAAGTAATATTAACACAAAATAAATTCGACGGTGATGACGAAATGCCTGATAAAGTAAGTCGAGGCAGACCACGTATCGTACGAACCGGAAACCCCGGTCGACCACGTAAAGAAAAAGCACAACTAGCATCAATAAACGCAATACAACAAATTAGTATACAAAATCCGTTGACTGTTTAAGAAGTTTTGTCTAGAGATGATTCAGATATGTGGTTCAAATCCATGGAATCAGAATATAAATCACTTTTAAAGAATAATACTTGGGATTTAGTAGACCTCCCTGATGATCGCCGAGCGATAAAATGTAAATGGGTTTTTAATATAAAAAGGAATAAGGATGGAACAATTGAACGGTATAAATCCAGATTGGTTGCAAAGGGCTGTAGCCAGCAGTATGGTGTCGACTATAGAGATACATTTCCGCCAGTGGCACGTTATTCAACAATTCGCCTTGTTTTAGCGCTTGCGGTTGAATACGACTTATTCGTGCACCAGATGGATGTAGCATCGGCATACCTAAATGGTGAGTTGCATGAGGAAGTTTATATGCAGCAACCAGAGTATTTTGTTGACCACAACCATCCAAACAAAGTCTGCAAATTAAAACGAGCTATATATGGTCTAAAACAATCTGGGCGTGAATGGAACCAAAAATTAGACACTACTCTTAAAAAAATTAGTTTTAAACAGTGTAAAATTGATAATTGTGTATATACAATGAATAGCAATGATGAATATAATATCGTACTTGTTTATGTTGATGATTTGATTGTGACCAGTTCATCTGAAACTACATTGTACGAAATAAAACGAAAAATTGGAGACAGTTTCGATACGGTTGATAAAGAACCAATTGAATTATTCCTTGGAATCGAGATAGAAAGAGAAGGTGATAGAGGACCTATTAAGATATCACAGAGAGGTTTAATAAAAGATCTCTTGGAGAAGAATTGTATGAAGGATTGTAGAGGGTGTAGTACACCATTAAATCCAGGTGAAAACATATCGAACTGTAATAATCCATCATGTATGAGAATAAATGAAAAATTGCACCAATCAATAATTGGATCTTTGCTGTATCTCAGTATATCTGCGAGACCTGATATCATGCACTCTGTGTGCAAGTTAGCGCAATTCAATAAGGAGCCTCACAAAGAACATTCAGTGGCCGTCAAACATATTTTAAGGTACTTAAAGAACACCATTGATTTAAAATTAAATTTCTCCAAAACAGGTAAAGCTTTAGTAGCGTACGCCGACGCTGATTGGGCAGGAGATAAGAGCGACCGAAAATCTTATAGTGGTTACGTACTTATGATGGCTGGAGCAGCTATAAGTTGGGAGTCTAAAAAGCAAAAATCTGTTGCTTCAAGCAGCACTGAGGCCGAATACACGGCAATATCAGCAGCCACTAAAGAAGTCATATATCTGAGGAATTTGCTTAGCGACATAGGCTTTGGGAATTATGTAAAAGGTCCAACTGTCATCAATAGTGATAATTTGAGTGCTCAACAAATGGTTAGGAATCCAACTTTCCACAACCGTACCAAGCATATTGATATAAAGGTCCATCATGTAAGAGAGATCTTCAACAAGAAGATAATTGACACAATGTTCGTTCCAACTGAAAACATGACAGCTGATATATTAACTAAAAATTTGAATAAACAAAAACATATGAGATTTGTAAAACAATTAGGATTGATATTGTGAAAGGGTATTTCAATTGAGGGCCAGTGTTGAAGTTGTACCAATTGTGATACCGCTTCACAATACATATATATTTGTGAAACACTCACTGTACATATAACTTTATTGTACGTATGCAACTTATGTATACTGAATATACTTTGAATTGTATTTGACTCTCTCTTTCTTTAGTTCTCTTATAACTGTAATTATACAAATGCAATGAATTAGGGTATCATATTGTACTAAATTAGAATTGTACTTCACTTGTTGAAATAAAGTCAAGTCAGTAAGATTAAAACGTGTGTTTTATCTTAAAATCCCTAACAAAAGGTTATGGGCCCAGATTTTACATAAAAGTAAAATGTTTTAAGAAATGAGTAAAAACGGAGAAGATCCGAGTGTAATAGAAAATAAAGTAAAAGGTGAATTAAATATGTATTGGAAACCTTGAAATAAAAACTAAAGAAACTGAATCGGTTAAAAAAGAAAGTGAATTTAGTGATATAGTATTTGGTGAAATAAAAACTGATCAAATGGCATCGTCAAGAAAGAAATATGGAAAAGAAAAGCAAAGATCAAAACTCAGTGAGATAACTTGTTATGCATGTAAGAAAAAGGGACATATTGCTGCCGAGAAAGAAAAAACAAATGATGGGAATAATTTTAACAAAGAAAAGAAGTTAAACAATGCGTCTTTTTCTATTTTGAATTCAGCTGGTGTAGCTGACTGTAAAGACAAGTGGATTTTAGACAGCGGAGCAACAAGTCACATGTGTCATCAAAAGGAAATGTTTGCTGAAATCAAAACATGTGATGAAGAGGTTATTATGGCAGATGGTAAACGTATATTATCAAAAGGTATCGGTAAGATTGAAATTAATTTAGAAAACATAAAAATTACTTTAAATAATGTGTTATTTGTGTCGGAATTTAACGCAAACTTTATTTCTATTGCAAAAATTGTTGAAAACGGGTATCGCGTTGTTTTTAATAAAAACGGAGTGAAAGTATTTGATGAAGAAGAAACCATAATTTTCGCAAGAAAGCATAATAATTTATTTATATATGAACCTGAAATCAATAAAAATTGTGTGTTTTATACGAAATTACAGAGTGACAACGTTCAATTTCTGAAATGGCATATTAGGTACGGACATTTAAATTTCAAAAGTTTGAACTTACTATGTAAAGAAAATATGGTTTACGGACTCAATTTAAATAATTTAAACCAAAACTCGATTCCGTGTGAAATTTGTGCTAAAGGTAAGATACATTCTACACCATTCGTGACGTCAACAAGCATTCGCACTAAAGATGTATTAGAAATAGTACATAGTGACATATGCGGTCCGATGAGAAAGGAATCTAATAGTGAAGCTAAATATTTTGCGCTTTTTGTAGATGATTTCTCGCGAAAAATTTTCGTTTATTTTTTGAAGCACAAAAGTGAAGTTTTTGATAAATTTAAATCGTTCAAAGCCAAAGTAGAAAATTATACCGGAAAAACAATTAAAGCGATAAAAACTGATAATGGACGCGAATATTTAAGTAAAGAATTTAATGAATATTTAACAGAAAACGGGATTCGCCATAACCTCACAATTGAGTATACTCCTCAGCAGAACGGCGTCGCCGAACGTTCCAATAGAACCATCGTTGAGATGGCACGATGTATGCTTATAGATTCGGGTTTACCTGAAAGTTTTTGGGGCGAGGCAATCAACACAGCAGTGTATATTCGAAATCGCTCACCTACGAAGTTATTACGCAACCGTACACCACAAGAAGTTTGGTCTGGTGTTAAGCCAAATGTGTCACATTTTCGACGTTTCGGTTGCAGAGCAATCATCCTCGACAAACGCTCTGAAGAGTCAAAATTCAAAACGAGAGGTATTGAATGTGTTCTTGTTGGATATTGTGAAGATTCAAGAACATAAAGGTTATGTGACATAACAACAAGAAAATTATATAGAAGCAGAGATATTGTATTTTTAGGAGAATCAGGTAAATTATTAGAAAATTACCCAAATAATAATGATTATGCCATTATAGAGTTGAAACCAGATGAATCAACCGTTGATCAAAATGTTGTGCAAAGCGAAGAAAGTTATGATACTCAAGAAGACGATGAAGAATTTGACGAAAAAAATGGTCAAGTGAATGAAGTAATATTAACACAAAATAAATTCGACGGTGATGACGAAATGCCTGATAAAGTAAGTCGAGGCAGACCACGTATCGTACGAACCGGAAACCCCGGTCGACCACGTAAAGAAAAAGCACAACTAGCATCAATAAACGCAATACAACAAATTAGTATACAAAATCCGTTGACTGTTCAAGAAGCTTTGTCTAGAGATGATTCAGATATGTGGTTCAAATCCATGGAATCAGAATATAAATCACTTTTAAAGAATAATACTTGGGATTTAGTAGACCTATCTGATGATCGCCGAGCGATAAAATGTAAATGGGTTTTTAATATAAAAAGGAATAAGGATGGAACAATTGAACGGTATAAATCCAGATTGGTTGCAAAGGGCTGTAGCCAGCAGTATGGTGTCGACTATAGAGATACATTTCCGCCAGTGGCACGTTATTCAACAATTCGCCTTGTTTTAGCGCTTGCGGTTGAATACGACTTATTCGTGCACCAGATGGATGTAGCATCGGCATACCTAAATGGTGAGTTGCATGAGGAAGTTTATATGCAGCAACCAGAGTATTTTGTTGACCACAACCATCCAAACAAAGTCTGCAAATTAAAACGAGCTATATATGGTCTAAAACAATCTGGGCGTGAATGGAACCAAAAATTAGACACTACTCTTAAGAAAATTAGTTTTAAACAGTGTAAAATTGATAATTGTGTATATACAATGAATAGCAATGATGAATATAATATCGTACTTGTTTATGTTGATGATTTGATTGTGACCAGTTCATCTGAAACTACATTGTACGAAATAAAACGAAAAATTGGAGACAGTTTCGATACGGTTGATAAAGAACCAATTGAATTATTCCTTGGAATCGAGATAGAAAGAGAAGGTGATAGAGGACCTATTAAGATATCACAGAGAGGTTTAATAAAAGATCTCTTGGAGAAGAATTGTATGAAGGATTGTAGAGGGTGTAGTACACCATTAAATCCAGGTGAAAACATATCGAACTGTAATAATCCATCATGTATGAGAATAAATGAAAAATTGTACCAATCAATAATTGGATCTTTGCTGTATCTCAGTATTTCTGCGAGACCTGATATCATGCACTCTGTGTGCAAGTTAGCGCAATTCAATAAGGAGCCTCACAAAGAACATTTAGTGGCCGTCAAACATATTTTAAGGTACTTAAAGAACACCATTGATTTAAAATTAAATTTCTCCAAAACAGGTAAAGCTTTAGTAGCGTACGCCGACGCTGATTGGGCAGGAGATAAGAGCGACCGAAAATCTTATAGTGGTTACGTACTTATGATGGCTGGAGCAGCTATAAGTTGGGAGTCTAAAAAGCAAAAATCTGTTGCTTCAAGCAGCACTGAGGCCGAATACACGGCAATATCAGCAGCCACTAAAGAAGTCATATATCTGAGGAATTTGCTTAGCGACATAGGCTTTGGGAACTATGTAAAAGGTCCAACTGTCATCAATAGTGATAATTTGAGTGCTCAACAAATGGTTAGGAATCCAACTTTCCACAACCGTACCAAGCATATTGATATAAAGGTCCATCATGTAAGAGAGATCTTCAACAAGAAGATAATTGACACAATGTTCGTTCCAACTGAAAACATGACAGCTGATATATTAACTAAAAATTTAAATAAACAAAAACATATGAGATTTGTAAAACAATTAGGATTGATATTGTGATAGGGTATTTCAATTGAGGGCCAGTGTTAAAGTTGTACCAATTGTGATACCGCTTCACAATACATATATATTTGTGAAACACTCACTGTACATATAACTTTATTGTACGTATGCAACTTATGTATACTGAATATACTTTGAATTGTATTTGACTCTCTCTTTCTTTAGTTCTCTTATAACTGTAATTATACAAATGCAATGAATTAGGGTATCATATTGTACTAAATTAGAATTGTACTTCACTTGTTGAAATAAAGTCAAGTCAGTAAGATTAAAACGTGTGTTTTATCTTAAAATCCCTAACAAAAGGTTATGGGCCCAGATTTTACATAAAAGTAAAATGTTTTAAGAAATGAGTAAAAACGGAGAAGATCCGAGTGTAATAGAAAATAAAGTAAAAGGTGAATTAAATATGTATTGGAAACCTTGAAATAAAAACTAAAGAAACTGAATCGGTTAAAAAAGAAAGTGAATTTAGTGATATAGTATTTGGTGAAATAAAAACTGATCAAATGGCATCGTCTATGTTACAAATTGAAAAATTAGACGATAACAATTATGATGGTTGGAAAGTCCAAATGAAGGGCATCCTTGTGTATAGTGACTTATGGGAATACGTAAATGGATCAAAGATAAGACCTTCTAATACAGGTGGTCCTGAGTGGGACAACAAAGATGGAAAGGCTTTAGCATCCATAACTCTTTGTATGAAGTCATCACAACTTATCCACATCAAAGATTGCAAGACCTCCGCAGAAGCATGGAAAAAATTAGAAGGAATTTTTCAGCCACGTGGACCGGCTAGAAAAGTCACCTTGTTTAAAAATCTTCTAAAATTAAAGATGGCCGAAAATCAAAATATGGCGGAACATTTGAAAAATTTTTTCACTGTAGTTGAAAAATTAAAAGAAATTGGACTATCGTTGCAAGACAGTGATAGTGAGCTTCTTATAATCATATTGCTATCTTCTTTGCCAAAATCATTTGAGGGGTTCGTGATTGCAATTGAATCGAGAGATGAATTACCTAATATTGATGCATTGAAATCTAAATTAATGGAAGAAGGTCAAAGAAGAGGAGAAGCGACAACAATTGTAGAAAATAATAGTGAGCAAATGTACTTTGCGAGATCAAGAAAGAAATATGGAAAAGAAAAGCAAAGATCAAAACTCAGTGAGATAACTTGTTATGCATGTAAGAAAAAGGGACATATTGCTGCCGACTGCAAAGTAAAACAGAATAGTGTTAAAGAGAAAGAAAAAACAAATGATGGGAATAATTTTAACAAAGAAAAGAAGTTAAACAATGCGTCTTTTTCTATTTTGAATTCAGCTGGTGTAGCTGACTGTAAAGACAAGTGGATTTTAGACAGCGGAGCAACAAGTCACATGTGTCATCAAAAGGAAATGTTTGCTGAAATCAAAACATGTGATGAAGAGGTTATTATGGCAGATGGTAAACGTATATTATCAAAAGGTATCGGTAAGATTGAAATTAATTTAGAAAACATAAAAATTACTTTAAATAATGTGTTATTTGTGCCGGAATTTAACGCAAACTTTATTTCTATTGCAAAAATTGTTGAAAACGGGTATCGCGTTGTTTTTAATAAAAACGGAGTGAAAGTATTTGATGAAGAAGAAACCATAATTTTCGCAAGAAAGCATAATAATTTATTTATATATGAACCTGAAATCAATAAAAATTGTGTGTTTTATACGAAATTACAGAGTGACAACGTTCAATTTCTGAAATGGCATATTAGGTACGGACATTTAAATTTCAAAAGTTTGAACTTACTATGTAAAGAAAATATGGTTTACGGACTCAATTTAAATAATTTAAACCAAAACTCGATTCCGTGTGAAATTTGTGCTAAAGGTAAGATACATTCTACACCATTCGTGACGTTAACAAGCATTCGCACTAAAGATGTATTAGAAATAGTACATAGTGACATATGCGGTCCGATGAGAAAGGAATCTAATAGTGAAGCTAAATATTTTGCGCTTTTTATAGATGATTTCTCGCGAAAAATTTTCGTTTATTTTTTGAAGCACAAAAGTGAAGTTTTTGATAAATTTAAATCGTTCAAAGCCAAAGTAGAAAATTATACCGGAAAAACAATTAAAGCGATAAAAACTGATAATGGACGCGAATATTTAAGTAAAGAATTTAATGAATATTTAACAGAAAACGGGATTCGCCATAACCTCACAATTGAGTATACTCCTCAGCAGAACGGCGTCGCCGAACGTTCCAATAGAACCATCGTTGAGATGGCACGATGTATGCTTATAGATTCGGGTTTACCTGAAAGTTTTTGGGGCGAGGCAATCAACACAGCAGTGTATATTCGAAATCGCTCACCTACGAAGTTATTACGCAACCGTACACCACAAGAAGTTTGGTCTGGTGTTAAGCCAAATGTGTCACATTTTCGACGTTTCGGTTGCAGAGCAATCATCCTCGACAAACGCTCTGAAGAGTCAAAATTCAAAACGAGAGGTATTGAATGTGTTCTTGTTGGATATTGTGAACATACAAGAACATAAAGGTTATGTGGCATAACAACAAGAAAATTATATAGAAGCAGAGATATTGTATTTATAGGAGAATCAGGTAAATTATTAGAAAATTACCCAAATAATAATGATTATGCCATTATAGAGTTGAAACCAGATGAATCAACCGTTGATCAAAATGTTGTGCAAAGCGAAGAAAGTTATGATACTCAAGAAGACGATGAAGAATTTGACGAAAAAAATGGTCAAGTGAATGAAGTAATATTAACACAAAATAAATTCGACGGTGATGACGAAATGCCTGATAAAGTAAGTCGAGGCAGACCACGTATCGTACGAACCGGAAACCCCGGTCGACCACGTAAAGAAAAAGCACAACTAGCATCAATAAACGCAATACAACAAATTAGTATACAAAATCCGTTGACTGTTCAAGAAGCTTTGTCTAGAGATGATTCAGATATGTGGTTCAAATCCATGGAATCAGAATATAAATCACTTTTAAAGAATAATACTTGGGATTTAGTAGACCTATCTGATGATCGCCGAGCGATAAAATGTAAATGGGTTTTTAATATAAAAAGGAATAAGGATGGAACAATTGAACGGTATAAATCCAGATTGGTTGCAAAGGGCTGTGGCCAGCAGTATGGTGTCGACTATAGAGATACATTTCCGCCAGTGGCACGTTATTCAACAATTCGCCTTGTTTTAGCGCTTGCGGTTGAATACGACTTATTCGTGCACCAGATGGATGTAGCATCGGCATACCTAAATCGTGAGTTGCATGAGGAAGTTTATATGCAGCAACCAGAGTATTTTGTTGACCACAACCATCCAAACAAAGTCTGCAAATTAAAACGAGCTATATATGGTCTAAAACAATCTGGGCGTGAATGGAACCAAAAATTAGACACTACTCTTAAGAAAATTAGTTTTAAACAGTGTAAAATTGATAATTGTGTATATACAATGAATAGCAATGATGAATATAATATCGTACTTGTTTATGTTGATGATTTGATTGTGACCAGTTCATCTGAAACTACATTGTACGAAATAAAACGAAAAATTGGAGACAGTTTCGATACGGTTGATAAAGAACCAATTGAATTATTCCTTGGAATCGAGATAGAAAGAGAAGGTGATAGAGGACCTATTAAGATATCACAGAGAGGTTTAATAAAAGATCTCTTGGAGAAGAATTGTATGAAGGATTGTAAAGGGTGTAGTACACCATTAAATCCAGGTGAAAACATATCGAACTGTAATAATCCATCATGTATGAGAATAAATGAAAAATTGTACCAATCAATAATTGGATCTTTGCTGTATCTCAGTATTTCTGCGAGACCTGATATCATGCACTCTGTGTGCAAGTTAGCGCAATTCAATAAGGAGCCTCACAAAGAACATTTAGTGGCCGTCAAACATATTTTAAGGTACTTAAAGAACACCATTGATTTAAAATTAAATTTCTCCAAAACAGGTAAAGCTTTAGTAGCGTACGCCGACGCTGATTGGGCAGGAGATAAGAGCGACCGAAAATCTTATAGTGGTTACGTACTTATGATGGCTGGAGCAGCTATAAGTTGGGAGTCTAAAAAGCAAAAATCTGTTGCTTTAAGCAGCACTGAGGCCGAATACACGGCAATATCAGCAGCCACTAAAGAAGTCATATATCTGAGGAATTTGCTTAGCGACATAGGCTTTGGGAATTATGTAAAAGGTCCAACTGTCATCAATAGTGATAATTTGAGTGCTCAACAAATGGTTAGGAATCCAACTTTCCACAACCGTACCAAGCATATTGATATAAAGGTCCATCATGTAAGAGAGATCTTCAACAAGAAGATAATTGACACAATGTTCGTTCCAACTGAAAACATGACAGCTGATATATTAACTAAAAATTTGAATAAACAAAAACATATGAGATTTGTAAAACAATTAGGATTGATATTGTGATAGGGTATTTCAATTGAGGGCCAGTGTTAAAGTTGTACCAATTGTGATACCGCTTCACAATACATATATATTTGTGAAACACTCACTGTACATATAACTTTATTGTACGTATGCAACTTATGTATACTGAATATACTTTGAATTGTATTTGACTCTCTCTTTCTTTAGTTCTCTTATAACTGTAATTATACAAATGCAATGAATTAGGGTATCATATTGTACTAAATTAGAATTGTACTTCACTTGTTGAAATAAAGTCAAGTCAGTAAGATTAAATCGTGTGTTTTATCTTAAAATCCCTAACAAAAGGTTATGGGCCCAGATTTTACATAAAAGTAAAATGTTTTAAGAAATGAGTAAAAACGGAGAAGATCCGAGTGTAATAGAAAATAAAGTAAAAGGTGAATTAAATATGTATTGGAAACCTTGAAATAAAAACTAAAGAAACTGAATCGGTTAAAAAAGAAAGTGAATTTAGTGATATAGTATTTGGTGAAATAAAAACTGATCAAATGGCATCGTCTATGTTACAAATTGAAAAATTAGACGATAACAATTATGATGGTTGGAAAGTCCAAATGAAGGGCATCCTTGTGTATAGTGACTTATGGGAATACGTAAATGGATCAAAGATAAGACCTTCTAATACAGGTGGTCCTGAGTGGGACAACAAAGATGGAAAGGCTTTAGCATCCATAACTCTTTGTATGAAGTCATCACAACTTATCCACATCAAAGATTGCAAGACCTCCGCAGAAGCATGGAAAAAATTAGAAGGAATTTTTCAGCCACGTGGACCGGCTAGAAAAGTCACCTTGTTTAAAAATCTTCTAAAATTAAAGATGGCCGAAAATCAAAATATGGCGGAACATTTGAAAAATTTTTTCACTGTAGTTGAAAAATTAAAAGAAATTGGACTATCGTTGCAAGACAGTGATAGTGAGCTTCTTATAATCATATTGCTATCTTCTTTGCCAAAATCATTTGAGGGGTTCGTGATTGCAATTGAATCGAGAGATGAATTACCTAATATTGATGCATTGAAATCTAAATTAATGGAAGAAGGTCAAAGAAGAGGAGAAGCGACAACAATTGTAGAAAATAATAGTGAGCAAATGTACTTTGCGAGATCAAGAAAGAAATATGGAAAAGAAAAGCAAAGATCAAAACTCAGTGAGATAACTTGTTATGCATGTAAGAAAAAGGGACATATTGCTGCCGACTGCAAAGTAAAACAGAATAGTGTTAAAGAGAAAGAAAAAACAAATGATGGGAATAATTTTAACAAAGAAAAGAAGTTAAACAATGCGTCTTTTTCTATTTTGAATTCAGCTGGTGTAGCTGACTGTAAAGACAAGTGGATTTTAGACAGCGGAGCAACAAGTCACATGTGTCATCAAAAGGAAATGTTTGCTGAAATCAAAACATGTGATGAAGAGGTTATTATGGCAGATGGTAAACGTATATTATCAAAAGGTATCGGTAAGATTGAAATTAATTTAGAAAACATAAAAATTACTTTAAATAATGTGTTATTTGTGCCGGAATTTAACGCAAACTTTATTTCTATTGCAAAAATTGTTGAAAACGGGTATCGCGTTGTTTTTAATAAAAACGGAGTGAAAGTATTTGATGAAGAAGAAACCATAATTTTCGCAAGAAAGCATAATAATTTATTTATATATGAACCTGAAATCAATAAAAATTGTGTGTTTTATACGAAATTACAGAGTGACAACGTTCAATTTCTGAAATGGCATATTAAGTACGGACATTTAAATTTCAAAAGTTTGAACTTACTATGTAAAGAAAATATGGTTTACGGACTCAATTTAAATAATTTAAACAAAAACTCGATTCCGTGTGAAATTTGTGCTAAAGGTAAGATACATTCTACACCATTCGTGACGTCAACAAGCATTCGCACTAAATATGTATTAGAAATAGTACATAGTGACATATGCGGTCCGATGAGAAAGGAATCTAATAGTGAAGCTAAATATTTTGCGCTTATTATAGATGATTTCTCGCGAAAAATTTTCGTTTATTTTTTGAAGCACAAAAGTGAAGTTTTTGATAAATTTAAATCGTTCAAAGCCAAAGTAGAAAATTATACCGGAAAAACAATTAAAGCGATAAAAACTGATAATGGACGCGAATATTTAAGTAAAGAATTTAATGAATATTTAACAGAAAACGGGATTCGCCATAACCTCACAATTGAGTATACTCCTCAGCAGAACGGCGTCGCCGAACGTTCCAATAGAACCATCGTTGAGATGGCACGATGTATGCTTATAGATTCGGGTTTACCTGAAAGTTTTTGGGGCGAGGCAATCAACACAGCAGTGTATATTCGAAATCGCTCACCTACGAAGTTATTACGCAACCGTACACCACAAGAAGTTTGGTCTGGTGTTAAGCCAAATGTGTCACACTTTCGACGTTTCGGTTGCAGAGCAATCATCCTCGACAAACGCCCTGGAGAGTCAAAATTCAAAGCGAGAGGTATTGAATGTGTTCTTGTTGGATATTGTGAAGATACAAGAACATAAAGGTTATGTGGCATAACAACAAGAAAATTATATAGAAGCAGAGATATTGTATTTATAGGAGAATCAGGTAAATTATTAGAAAATTACCCAAATAATAATGATTATGCCATTATAGAGTTGAAACCAGATGAATCAACCGTTGATCAAAATGTTGTGCAAAGCGAAGAAAGTTATGATACTCAAGAAGACGATGAAGAATTTGACGAAAAAAATGGTCAAGTGAATGAAGTAATATTAACACAAAATAAATTCGACGGTGATGACGAAATGCCTGATAAAGTAAGTCGAGGCAGACCACGTATCGTACGAACCGGAAACCCCGGTCGACCACGTAAAGAAAAAGCACAACTAGCATCAATAAACGCAATACAACAAATTAGTATACAAAATCCGTTGACTGTTCAAGAAGCTTTGTCTAGAGATGATTCAGATATGTGGTTCAAATCCATGGAATCAGAATATAAATCACTTTTAAAGAATAATACTTGGGATTTAGTAGACCTATCTGATGATCGCCGAGCGATAAAATGTAAATGGGTTTTTAATATAAAAAGGAATAAGGATGGAACAATTGAACGGTATAAATCCAGATTGGTTGCAAAGGGCTGTAGCCAGCAGTATGGTGTCGACTATAGAGATACATTTCCGCCAGTGGCACGTTATTCAACAATTCGCCTTGCTTTAGCGCTTGCGGTTGAATACGACTTATTCGTGCACCAGATGGATGTAGCATCGGCATACCTAAATCGTGAGTTGCATGAGGAAGTTTATATGCAGCAACCAGAGTATTTTGTTGACCACAACCATCCAAACAAAGTCTGCAAATTAAAACGAGCTATATATGGTCTAAAACAATCTGGGCGTGAATGGAACCAAAAATTAGACACTACTCTTAAGAAAATTAGTTTTAAACAGTGTAAAATTGATAATTGTGTATATACAATGAATAGCAATGATGAATATAATATCGTACTTGTTTATGTTGATGATTTGATTGTGACCAGTTCATCTGAAACTACATTGTACGAAATAAAACGAAAAATTGGAGACAGTTTCGATACGGTTGATAAAGAACCAATTGAATTATTCCTTGGAATCGAGATAGAAAGAGAAGGTGATAGAGGACCTATTAAGTTATCACAGAGAGGTTTAATAAAAGATCTCTTGGAGAAGAATTGTATGAAGGATTGTAAAGGGTGTAGTACACCATTAAATCCAGGTGAAAACATATCGAACTGTAATAATCCATCATGTATGAGAATAAATGAAAAATTGTACCAATCAATAATTGGATCTTTGCTGTATCTCAGTATTTCTGCGAGACCTGATATCATGCACTCTGTGTGCAAGTTAGCGCAATTCAATAAGGAGCCTCACAAAGAACATTTAGTGGCCGTCAAACATATTTTAAGGTACTTAAAGAACACCATTGATTTAAAATTAAATTTCTCCAAAACAGGTAAAGCTTTAGTAGCGTACGCCGACGCTGATTGGGCAGGAGATAAGAGCGACCGAAAATCTTATAGTGGTTACGTACTTATGATGGCTGGAGCAGCTATAAGTTGGGAGTCTAAAAAGCAAAAATCTGTTGCTTTAAGCAGCACTGAGGCCGAATACACGGCAATATCAGCAGCCACTAAAGAAGTCATATATCTGAGGAATTTGCTTAGCGACATAGGCTTTGGGAATTATGTAAAAGGTCCAACTGTCATCAATAGTGATAATTTGAGTGCTCAACAAATGGTTAGGAATCCAACTTTCCACAACCGTACCAAGCATATTGATATAAAGGTCCATCATGTAAGAGAGATCTTCAACAAGAAGATAATTGACACAATGTTCGTTCCAACTGAAAACATGACAGCTGATATATTAACTAAAAATTTGAATAAACAAAAACATATGAGATTTGTAAAACAATTAGGATTGATATTGTGAAAGGGTATTTCAATTGAGGGCCAGTGTTGAAGTTGTACCAATTGTGATACCGCTTCACAATACATATATATTTGTGAAACACTCACTGTACATATAACTTTATTGTACGTATGCAACTTATGTATACTGAATATACTTTGAGTTGTATTTGACTCTCTCTTTCTTTAGTTCTCTTATAACTGTAATTATACAAATGCAATGAATTAGGGTATCATATTGTACTAAATTAGAATTGTACTTCACTTGTTGAAATAAAGTCAAGTCAGTAAGATTAAAACGTGTGTTTTATCTTAAAATCCCTAACAAAAGGTTATGGGCCCAGATTTTACATAAAAGTAAAATGTTTTAAGAAATGAGTAAAAACGGAGAAGATCCGAGTGTAATAGAAAATAAAGTAAAAGGTGAATTAAATATTGGAAACCTTGAAATTTTTTTTATTTTTTATTTTTAATTTTTTATTTTTATTGCTCAGTGTACCACTGGTATGTAGGGGACAAGACCAGTGGCCACCTCAAAAATATCACCACGACCCTTATGGATCTTTTGGCGTTACAAGTTACTAAATAATAAAGTTACAAAAGTGTAAAGATTTAATGACTAGTACTTTAAATAAACAATATGTTGAGTTTTAGTTTTTGTAGTTAGCTGTTTGAAATTTATAGTTTGTTGAATTGCCTGTTGATGTTAAGTAGTGACAGCAAAACTGTGATTCTAGTTTCCTCAAGATTTAGCAGTTCAGACAAAGAGATGTTTGTTGCATCCATTCTGTGTAGCACTGATTGGCTAGCAGGGCATTCGACCAGTAGGTGTTTAATTGTTAGTCGGGATCTAAAGGGACAGTTGGGACACGCATATCTGGAGCTATCGTTGGCTGGAAAAGTGTGGGTCAGTCTTGTGTGGCCGGTTCTCAGCCTGAGTAGGACGATTTGGGTGGATCTGGGAAGGTTGTTGTTGAGGTGGATGCTATTTAGATTATGGTTAATGGAAAGATAGTGCTGGATAGAGGGAGACTAACTGTCAGCGAGTCTCATTCTCCACCTGTGATATATTCTTTTTAATCCTATTCGAATTATTGTCAGAGGACTTGGAGGGACGAGTGTTGCAATATTTTCTTCATCAATTGTGGCTTTGGCAACCTGGTCTGCGAACTCGTTGCCCTCGATTCCTACATGACCTGGGATCCAATATAGGATTATTTGTTTTTTGATCAACAGGTTTCGAATGGCACTTGGAATGTATTCGCTATTTAATGGGTTTTCAACCGCTTTCACGGCCGACAGCGAGTCTGAGAAAATGATTAATTTGTGGTTGGGATTATATTTCAATCTGACCGCTATCCAGATAGCTGATAGTTCAGCTTCACAGCTGGAGATAGCATTTGAGATTTTTAATCTTTTTAGAGTGGACAGCCTGCCAGACTGAGAACGTGACGTAACAACTATTGCAGCTCCTGAAGATGAGATGCTGGCGTCAGTAAATAGCTGGATCTTGTTTGGGTGCTTTTCACATATTTCCTTGAAGAGAGCTCTGTATGTGGGGAGGGGTGTTTTCTTTTTTGAAATTTGATAAGGAGGAGTTGGTATACTGGAGTATTTGGAATGGGTTTAAACTGGGTTCAATGAGCGGTGGGGATTCTGGTAGGGGACCAAATAGATCGGTGGCTGTGACAATGGATCTTCGGAGGTATGAAGTTCTATTTCTGGGATAGTTACGCATGAAGTTGTGAGAGATTGAGTGCAAGGGAGCCGACGGGTCACACACCTGCCGGGCCGCAAGTCTCAGCCTAAGCCTGTCAATTCTATCACTTAACTCCAAACATCCACACTCTATAAGTAGAGCTGGTATTGGAGTGGAGCGATATGCACCAGTAGCCACTCTCAAGATGGCATTAATGGTAACCTGGACTTTTTTAATATAGGTTGGCGAACAACTGCCGTAGAGGGTGAGGCCATAACCACAAATACCATTAATAAGGGTTCTAGCGATAGGGATGAGTGCAGATGGAGGGGCACCATTCCTACCACTAGCCAGGCTTTTAACAAGGTTGAGAATCTTTTGAAGCTTACACACCACTGTTTTGCTTGATTGTTCCATTTGAGGTTTTTGCAGAATTGGATACCAAGTATCTTGACCTGTGAAGAGGGGCGAATTAAAGTATCTTGGATTACTATTCCTTGGAAAGGGCAATGATGCTTCCTACACATGTGCAGCAGCTCAATTTTATTTATGGGAATATTTCCACCATTATTTTTGGCCCACAACACGGATTTTTCAGAGGCTCTGCGAAGCTGATTAATAGTTTGTTGTTCACAATTTTCCGTACATAAAAAAATGTTGTCCGCATACACATATTTATGTATATGAACGAAGCTATCAAGGGATTCCAAGAGTGAGTTTATGTACACTATGAACAGAACTGTGGAAAGTGGTGATCCTTGGGGGGTACCGTTATCAAGGGAGTATTTGTCCGAGAAATACCCGTTAACTCTCACGCAGATACTTCTGTTGGACATGAAACTTGCGATTGTTTTGACAAACTTGGAGTCGATACCCCAGGCTAGAAGTTGTTGGCAAACAATGTGGTAGGGAATTCTATCATAAGCTTTCTCGAGGTCGAGGGAAATCAAGCAGGAATGGTTAGCTGCGGACAGGGAAGGTGACAGTAAATCTTCCATATGGTGGAGTAATGTTTGAGTACCTCTACGGGGGCGGAAAGCGTGTTGGCCACTATAGAGTAGTGGTTCAATGATACATTGAAGCCTTTTGCAGAGCAATTTTTCTAGGGTTTTGGAAAGACAAGATATCAAAGATATAGGTCTAAAGTCCTTTACAGTCCTTGCACTACTTTGTTTTTTAGGTATGGGAACTAGAACAGCGGATTTCCAGTCTTGAGGAACAATACCACTATCTAGAATGTTGGAATACAGATTGCAGATACGCTGTTTGAAGTCGTCGGGGAGGTTATTTAACATTTTGTAAGTAATCTGATCTCTACCTGGCGTTGAGCCTTTAAACGTTTGAAGTATTGCTTCGAATTCTGCTTGATGCACCGCATATGAGAGCTGATGAATACTGGTAGTAGGGAGCTTGCTGAGATTGAATTTAATTTTTTGTGCAAGTAGCGAGACTGGTAGATTAGAATCGCTTGAGACTGATGACCATTCCGTGGCAAAATTATTTGCGATGGCGAAGGGATCAGAAATTCCTGAAGTGTTTGTTTTTAGTGAAATTATTTGGTTGGGCTGTTTGCCATAGAGACGTTTTACTTTAGACCAAGCGTCTTTAAGGGAATCAGCAGGGAAAATTGATTTGGCGAATACATGCGAAGAAGCTTTCTTAGCAGTTCTGATAGATTTTCTGGCCTTCGCAGATAATTTTTTGAAGGTCCTATAGTTGTCTTCAGAAGGAAGTCTTTGGTACCTCTTCCATGCTTTATTTTTTTCCTTTAAAATCGCTCTGATTTTATTATCTAACCACAGAGGGTTGCACTTAATCCTTGGAGAAGAAACTGGCATTGAAGAGAAAGCTGCGTTTCTAATTATTTTCCTAATGACAGCTGCTTCTTTGTTGATAAAATTGAAAGGGGGAAAGGCCCGGGCTTGTAGCGAAACGGTTTCTGAAAACTTACACCAATCAGCGCGTGATTCTACAAGGCGAGGCGAAAATTTATGTTTGGCTAATGGGTACCTTCCAGTAATGATTATCGGGAGATAATCACTGCCTTCAGGGTCATCATGGACGAACCAAGAAAACACATTAGCCAGTGAGTTAGTAGCTAGAGACAAATCTAATGCAGAGCTGGTTCTATATTGAGCTGATACAAAAGTGTGAGAACCATCATTTGAGAGCGTTAATCCGGACTCGGACAGCCAATTCGCGACAGTAATACCTCTACAATCATCTCTTAAACCTCCCCATAAGTGGTGGTGGGCGTTAAAATTACAGCCAATTATTGAAGGGTTGGGAAGTTGGCTGCTGAAATTGCTTAAAGATGATAGGGAAAGACGATTGGTTCTAGATAAATATACTGAGGAAAAAGTCACTGGGGGTGAAGCGTGTACGGTGACAGACGCATTAAGAATATCGCTACTAATAGCTAGAAGAGAGTGACTTAAGCTGGACCGTACTAAGATGCCAACTCCCTGCGAGGAGTTAGGGATATAACTGTCAGAAAAGTAGCAGTTGTATCCCCGAAAATTAGAAGGACCTTCGTTGTTGAAGAAGAGGGTTTCTTGGAGAAGTATGATGTGAGGCTTGTATTTACTTATAAGTAATTCAAGTGAGTGCAGTTTGCACGAAATCTTCGTATATTCCACTGGATACATACAAGATCACGGGTTAGCGGAGTAAAGACAGGTCTAGCTGAAGCAGACTCCATGCTCATTCCCAAATGAGAATTAAGCTAGAGACTGGGATTTCAAGCGGTTGCGGGGGTGCGCGATCGGACGGATATTGAGAGGAAGGGATTATGATATGAACATTGGTTCTACACTGTCAGATAATCCAGCTATTGGTACGGTATTATCTATAGCTCTTGTTTTGTTGGTTTTTTTGTTAGTGGGGATTGACGCTGGCTTATTCGTATTAGAGTTAGAGGGTATATTTGGTTGTTCTGTTTCTTGTGTAGGATTTATTGAAACGGTTACAGGGGATGGAAAAGAAGTAGTAGGGGGTAGTGGGTTTGTAGGGATAGTTGCACTGTCGATATTGTTTGTCAGAGGAGTGACGGTTTGCAGGGTCGTCTTTGGTGAAGATGTTGAAGAATTAGTGGGGGTTTGGAGCATGGAAGATACTTGATTGTGTGAGTTGGTGTTGGCGGTAGTGAGGTTTGTGAGGGAGGATACTGCTTGGGCGAAGGAAACTGATCCACTTACTGCGGTCACTGGGTTTTGCTCATAATACCTTTTGCGGGCTTCATAACGGCTGCATTTTGTCTTATTAATAATTCTCAGAACTTCCTTCTCCGCCAAGTACTTTGGACAATCTCGAGCTGAAGATGAGTGGCTATTTGATTTACAGTTAAAGCAATATAAGCCGTCGTGTTGATCAGTATGCCCTGCTGTTTTGCTGCATATGTTACATTTACCACCTTCTTGATTGTTACATCTAGCTTTGGTATGCCCTAATAACTGACATATAGCACAGCGCATCGGATTTTGTACATATTCGCGTACGTTAAATTTAGTGAAGCAAACAACCAACTGTGACGGTATCGAAAAACGGTTGAAAGTCAGGACAATAGCACCAGTGTTGACAAATTTGTCCTCGCCTACTCGTTTAGTTATGTGTCTTGCTTCGACTACTGATTCGTGAGAAAGACCGTCTTTTATTTCGTCATTGCTCAAGTTTTTCAGCAACGGAAGGTATATTACACCTTTACAATTGTTTAATGTTGGGTGGTATTTAAAATTGACTTTGATATTTGGTGGGTACTTGTCGGAAGATTCTGAGGGGTTACTAGCAAATACTAATTCATCGCAGGCCCTGAATTTTTCAGCAATTGTGAAGTTCTTAACAACCATCAGAAAGCTGCCATCCTTAATGAAAGAACCTCTTATGATGCCAGAAGATATTGCGTTGAGGGCACGCTGTACTAAAAACGTATTGTAGCTACTTAATTTCGGTGGTTCTTCGCCAACTTTATTCGGTGTGCACGAGCATATTAAAAATTTAGCCTGGTTGTCAGTATTATTGATTTCCGGCAAAATTGGAAAATTATCACCGAGTGGATCAAAAGATTTTCTTTTCTTCTTGGTTTTGTTTTTAGGTTGCGCATCATCATCCAGTATGTGGTAATAACCAGTATTTTGCCCCCCTTGGGGCTTCATTGTTTACGTCAGCAGGTGTTTAGGTTTGTTTTTAATACTATTTAACCACTGATATCGAACCTGATAAATAATATACACTAACAATGTGAATAGATGTTAACCGATATTTAACGCTATTTAGACTATGTCTGTAAATTCACTACCAACACGTGGCAACCTTGTGGTGTTTTTTTTTTTTTTTTATTATTATGCTTTTTAATTTTTTAATTTTTTTTTTTAATTTTTTTTTTTTTATTATTAGATCACTTATGTACACAAAGTATTGTTTATATTATATTAAACACAGTTAGGTTGGAATTTTTTTTTTTTTTTTTTAAATTTATTCAAATAATAAACTATTATAATAATCACAAAACACTGCAGAGTAACGTAAACACGTCTGATCTATACGGGATCTATCGAACGTCTAGAAACCTTGAAATAAAAACTAAAGAAACTGAATCGGTTAAAAAAGAAAGTGAATTTAGTGATATAGTATTTGGTGAAATAAAAAATGATCAAATGGCATCGTCTATGTTACAAATTGAAAAATTAGACGATAACAATTATGATGGTTGGAAAGTCCAAATGAAGGGCATCCTTGTGTATAGTGACTTATGGGAATACGTAAATGGATCAAAGATAAGACCTTCTAATACAGGTGGTCCTGAGTGGGACAACAAAGATGGAAAGGCTTTAGCATCCATAACTCTTTGTATGAAATCATCACAACTTATCCACATCAAAGATTGCAAGACCTCCGCAGAAGCATGAAAAAAATTAGATGGAATTTTTCAGCCACGTGGACCGGCTAGAAAGGTCACCTTGTTTAAAAATCTTCTAAAATTAAAGATGGCTGAAAATCAAAATATGGCGGAACATTTGAAAAATTTTTTCACTGTAGTTGAAAAATTAAAAGAAATTGGACTATCGTTGCAAGACAGTGATAGTGAGCTTCTTATAATCATATTGCTATCTTCTTTGCCAAAATCATTTGAGGGGTTCGTGATTGCAATTGAATCGAGAGATGAATTACCTAATATTGATGCATTGAAATCTAAATTATTGGAAGAAGGTCAAAGAAGAGGAGAAGCGACAACAATTGTAGAAAATAATAGTGAGCAAATGTACTTTGCGAGATCAAGAAAGAAATATGGAAAAGAAAAGCAAAGATCAAAACTCAGTGAGATAACTTGTTATGCATGTAAGAAAAAGGGACATATTGCTGCCGACTGCAAAGTAAAACAGAATAGTGTTAAAGAGAAAGAAAAAACAAATGATGGGAATAATTTTAACAAAGAAAAGAAGTTAAACAATGCGTCTTTTTCTATTTTGAATTCAGCTGGTGTAGCTGACTGTAAAGACAAGTGGATTTTAGACAGCGGAGCAACAAGTCACATGTGTCATCAAAAGGAAATGTTTGCTGAAATCAAAACATGTGATGAAGAGGTTATTATGGCAGATGGTAAACGTATATTATCAAAAGGTATCGGTAAGATTGAAATTAATTTAGAAAACATAAAAATTACTTTAAATAATGTGTTATTTGTGCCGGAATTTAACGCAAACTTTATTTCTATTGCAAAAATTGTTGAAAACGGGTATCGCGTTGTTTTTAATAAAAACGGAGTGAAAGTATTTGAAGAAGAAGAAACCATAATTTTCGCAAGAAAGCATAATAATTTATTTATATATGAACCTGAAATCAATAAAAATTGTGTGTTTTATACGAAATCACAGAGTGACAACGTTCAATTTCTGAAATGGCATATAAGGTACGGACATTTAAATTTCAAAAGTTTGAACTTACTATGTAAAGAAAATATGGTTTACGGACTCAATTTAAATAATTTAAACCAAAACTCGATTCCGTGTGAAATTTGTGCTAAAGGTAAGATACATTCTACACCATTCGTGACGTCAACAAGCATTCGCACTAAAGATGTATTAGAACTAGTACATAGTGACATATGCGGTCCGATGAGAAAGGAATCTAATAGTGGAGCTAAATATTTTGCGCTTTTTATAGATGATTTCTCGCGAAAAATTTTCGTTTATTTTTTGAAGCACAAAAGTGAAGTTTTTGATAAATTTAAATCGTTCAAAGCCGAAGTAGAAAATTATACCAGAAAAACAATTAAAGCGATAAAAACTGATAATGGACGCGAATATTTAAGTAAAGAATTTAATGAATATTTAACAGAAAACGGGATTCGCCATAACCTCACAATTGAGTATACTCCTCAGCAGAACGGCGTCGCTGAACGTTCCAATAGAACCATCGTTGAGATGGCACGATGTATGCTTATAGATTCGGGTTTACCTGAAAGTTTTTGGGGCGAGGCAATCATTACAGCAGTGTATATTCGAAATCGCTCACCTACGAAGTTATTACGCAACCGTACACCACAAGAAGTTTGGTCTGGTGTTAAGCCAAATGTGTCACATTTTCGACGTTTCGGTTGCAGAGCAATCATCCTCGACAAACGCCCTGAAGAGTCAAAATTCAAAGCTAGAGGTATTGAATGTGTTCTTGTTGGATATTGTGAAGATACAAGAACATATAGGTTATGTGACATAACAACAAGAAAATTATATAGAAGCAGAGATATTGTATTTTTAGGAGAATCAGGTAAATTATTAGAAAATTACCCAAATAATAATGATTATGCCATTTTAGAGTTGAAACCAGATGAATCAACCGTTGATCAAAATGTTGTGCAAAGCGAAGAAAGTTATGATACTCAAGAAGACGATGAAGAATTTGACGAAAAAAATGGTCAAGTGAATGAAGTAATATTAACACAAAATAAATTCGACGGTGATGACGAAATGCCTGATAAAGTAAGTCGAGGCAGACCACGTATCGTACGAACCGGAAACCCCGGTCGACCACGTAAAGAAAAAGCACAACTAGCATCAATAAACGCAATACAACAAATTAGTATACAAAATCCGTTGACTGTTCAAGAAGCTTTGTCTAGAGATGATTCAGATATGTGGTTCAAATCCATGGAATCAGAATATAAATCACTTTTAAAGAATAATACTTGGGATTTAGTAGACCTCCCTGATGATCGCCGAGCGATAAAATGTAAATGGGTTTTTAAATTAAAAAGGAATAAGGATGGAACAATTGAACGGTATAAATCCAGATTGGTTGCAAAGGGCTGTAGCCAGCAGTATGGTGTCGACTATAGAGATACATTTCCGCCAAGGGCACGTTATTCAACAATTCGCCTTGTTTTAGCGCTTGCTTGTATACTGAATATACTTTGAATTGTATTTGACTCTCTCTTTCTTTAGTTCTCTTATAACTGTAATTATACAAATGCAATGAATTAGGGTATCATATTGTACTAAATTAGAATTGTACTTCACTTGTTGAAATAAAGTCAAGTCAGTAAGATTAAAACGTGTGTTTTATCTTAAAATCCCTAACAAAAGGTTATGGGCCCAGATTTTACATATAAGTAAAATGTTTTAAGAAATGAGTAAAAACGGAGAAGATCCGAGTGTAATAGAAAATAAAGTAAAAGGTGAATTAAATATTGGAAACCTTGAAATAAAAACTAAAGAAACTGAATCGGTTAAAAAAGAAAGTGAATTTAGTGATATAGTATTTGGTGAAATAAAAACTGATCAAATGGCATCGTCTATGTTACAAATTGAAAAATTAGACGATAACAATTATGATGGTTGGAAAGTCCAAATGAAGGGCATCCTTGTGTATAGTGACTTATGGGAATACGTAAATGGATCAAAGATAAGACCTTATAATACAGGTGGTCCTGAGTGGGACAACAAAGATGGAAAGGCTTTAGCATCCATAACTCTTTGTATGAAGTCATCACAACTTATCCACATCAAAGATTGCAAGACCTCCGCAGAAGCATGAAAAAAATTAGAAGGAATTTTTCAGCCACGTGGACCGGCTAGAAAGGTCACCTTGTTTAAAAATCTTCTAAAATTAAAGATGGCCGAAAATCAAAATATGGCGGAACATTTGAAAAATTTTTTCACTGTAGTTGAAAAATTAAAAGAAATTGGACTATCGTTGCAAGACAGTGATAGTGAGCTTCTTATAATCATATTGCTATCTTCTTTGCCAAAATCATTTGAGGGGTTCGTGATTGCAATTGAATCGAGAGATGAATTATTTAATATTGATGCATTGAAATCTAAATTAATGGAAGAAGGTCAAAGAAGAGGAGAAGCGACAACAATTGTAGAAAATAATAGTGAGCAAATGTACTTTGCGAGATCAAGAAAGAAATATGGAAAAGAAAAGCAAAGATCAAAACTCAGTGAGATAACTTGTTATGCATGTAAGAAAAAGGGACATATTGCTGCCGACTGCAAAGTAAAACAGAATAGTGTTAAAGAGAAAGAAAAAACAAATGATGGGAATAATTTTAACAAAGAAAAGAAGTTAAACAATGCGTCTTTTTCTATTTTGAATTCAGCTGGTGTAGCTGACTGTAAAGACAAGTGGATTTTAGACAGCGGAGCAACAAGTCACATGTGTCATCAAAAGGAAATGTTTGCTGAAATCAAAACATGTAATGAAGAGGTTATTATGGCAGATGGTAAACGTATATTATCAAAAGGTATCGGTAAGATTGAAATTAATTTAGAAAACATAAAAATTACTTTAAATAATGTGTTATTTGTGCCGGAATTTAACGCAAACTTTATTTCTATTGCAAAAATTGTTGAAAACGGGTATCGCGTTGTTTTTAATAAAAACGGAGTGAAAGTATTTGATGAAGAAGAAACCATAATTTCCGCAAGAAAGCATAATAATTTATTTATATATGAACCTGAAATCAATAAAAATTGTGTGTTTTATACGAAATCACAGAGTGACAACGTTCAATTTCTGAAATGGCATATTAGGTACGGACATTTAAATTTCAAAAGTTTGAACTTACTATGTAAAGAAAATATGGTTTACGGACTCAATTTAAATAATTTAAACCAAAACTCGATTCCGTGTGAAATTTGTGCTAAAGGTAAGATACATTCTACACCATTCGTGACGTCAACAAGCATTCGCACTAAAGATGTATTAGAACTAGTACATAGTGACATATGCGGTCCGATGAGAAAGGAATCTAATAGTGGAGCTAAATATTATGCGCTTTTTATAGATGATTTCTCGCGAAAAATTTTCGTTTATTTTTTGAAGCACAAAAGTGAAGTTTTTGATAAATTTAAATCGTTCAAAGCCGAAGTAGAAAATTATACCGGAAAAACAATTAAAGCGATAAAAACTGATAATGGACGCGAATATTTAAGTAAAGAATTTAATGAATATTTAACAGAAAACGGGATTCGCCATAACCTCACAATTGAGTATACTCCTCAGCAGAACGGCGTCGCCGAACGTTCCAATAGAACCATCGTTGAGATGGCACGATGTATGCTTATAGATTCGGGTTTACCTGAAAGTTTTTGGGGCGAGGCAATCAACACAGCAGTGTATATTCGAAACCGCTCACCTACGAAGTTATTACGCAACCGTACACCACAAGAAGTTTGGTCTGGTGTTAAGCCAAATGTGTCACACTTTCGACGTTTCGGTTGCAGAGCAATCATCCTCGACAAACGCCCTGAAGAGTCAAAATTCAAAACGAGAGGTATTGAATGTGTTCTTGTTGGATATTGTGAAGATACAAGAACATATAGGTTATGTGACATAACAACAAGAAAATTATATAGAAGCAGAGATATTGTATTTTTAGGAGAATCAGGTAAATTATTAGAAAATTACCCAAATAATAATGATTATGCCATTATAGAGTTGAAACCAGATGAATCAACCGTTGATCAAAATGTTGTGCAAAGCGAAGAAAGTTATGATACTCAAGAAGACGATGAAGTATTTGACGAAAAAAATGGTCAAGTGAATGAAGTAATATTAACACAAAATAAATTCGACGGTGATGACGAAATGCCCGATAAAGTAAGTCGAGGCAGACCACGTATCATACGAACCGGAAACCCCGGTCGACCACGTAAAGAAAAAGCACAACTAGCATCAAAAAACGCAATACAACAAATTAGTATACAAAATCCGTTGACTGTTCAAGAAGCTTTGTCTAGAGATGATTCAGATATGTGGTTGAAATCCATGGAATCAGAATATAAATCACTTTTAAAGAATAATACTTGGGATTTAGTAGACCTATCTGATGATCGCCGAGCGATAAAATGTAAATGGGTTTTTAATATAAAAAGGAATAAGGATGGAACAATTGAACGGTATAAATCCAGATTGGTTGCAAAGGGCTGTAGCCAGCAGTATGGTGTCGACTATAGAGATACATTTCCGCCAGTGGCACGTTATTCAACAATTCGCCTTGTTTTAGCGCTTGCGGTTGAATACGACTTGTTCGTGCACCAGATGGATGTAGCATCGGCATACCTAAATGGTGAGTTGCATGAGGAAGTTTATATGCAGCAACCAGAGTATTTTGTTGACCACAACCATCCAAACAAAGTCTGCAAATTAAAACGAGCTATATATGGTCTAAAACAATCTGGGCGTGAATGGAACCAAAAATTAGACACTACTCTTAAGAAAATTGGTTTTAAACAGTGTAAAATTGATAATTGTGTATATACAATGAATAGCAATGATGAATATAATATCGTAGTTGTTTATGTTGATGATTTGATTGTGACCAGTTCATCTGAAACTACATTGTACGAAATAAAACGAAAAATTGGAGACAGTTTCGATACGGTTGATAAAGGACCAATTGAATTATTCCTTGGAATCGAGATAGAAAGAGAAGGTGATAGAGGACCTATTAAGTTATCACAGAGAGGTTTAATAAAAGATCTCTTGGAGAAGAATTGTATGAAGGATTGTAAAGGGTGTTGTTGTTGTTGTTGTGTGGGTGGGGGGGATGCGGATAAGGCATCCACGAGCACTCAGACAGGAGAGTCCATTGTTCTCAGCGCCCCGTCTCTAGTAAAATCTCCTCGTTTTCTTAACAAACGAGAGGACTTTGTCTAGGGGTTGAGAACAGATGTCTTCCATTCTCATTACATCAGAGTTCCATGTATGAAGCCTTATCCTAGAGAAGGCCGGGCAACAGCAGAGATAGTGCTCTGTTGTTTCGGCCTCCTCCTGGCAGGCCCCACACGTTGGGTCCCTGACCACTTTCATGACCGCCAGATGGTGGTTACACGTGTTGTGCCCTGTAATGAGCCCAACGAGAGCCCGACAGTCTTTTCTACTAAGGTTTAGAAGAAATCTAGCCGTTCTTTCCTCAGGCTTTTTCACAAAGCATTTCGTACCACTGCAACCAAGTAGGGCAGACCATCTTTCCGCATGGATTTTCTCCATGTGTGTGGTGATCCATCCACTGATCAAGGCGCAGTTGATACCTATTGTTGGTTCCGGTCCCCATACAGAGTTAAACGTGCCCTCCTTCGCGAGGGCGTCGGAGAGTTCATTGCCCTCTACACCATGGTGACTTGGAACCCACAGAAGCTTAAGTTCATTGTGTTTGCTAATGGATTTAAGTTTCTTTTTGCATTCATGGACAATTTTGGATGTCGTGATTGGACTCTCCAGAGCCTGCAGCGCAGCTCTGCTATCACTGCAGATGCAGAGAGCCCTTCCACTCCATCTGTTATCAATTATCCAACATGCCGCTTTTAGTATGGCGTAAATCTCCGCTTGGAAGACAGAAGTCATACCACTTAGCGTATATGAGTATTTGATATCACTGTTCAAATACCAACCCGAACCAACACCGTTTCCGGATTTGGATCCATCCGTATAGATAATATCTGTTGCCCCACTTAGAACAGCAGTAGTATTTGACCACTCTTCCCTTGTGGGATACATTACATGATATTTTCTACCAAACATGACACTTGGAGTCATGTCATCCCAAGGCATGTTGAAAAGGTTGCACTTTTCAACAAGTCTGTCCGACATGACTGCATGTCCCACGCTTGTCTCTTCCCTCCAGCATCCGCTACGTTTCAGCCGGTAGACTGACTTCATCGCTACCTCCTGAATTTTGAGATCCAGTGGCAGCAGATTTAGCAGCGCGTCGAGGGCTGCACCAGGAGCTGAGCTTAAGGCACCAGTGATCCCAATGCAGATTTCTCTCTGTAGCCCATTAAGTATTCGAACACAGGTGTTAACCTTAGTCCGTCTCCAAAAGACCACCGACGCATATGTTATAATGGGTCTAATAACTGCCACATACAACCAGTGAGTCATATACGGCCTTAGCCCCCATGTCTTACCAAAGACCCTCCGACATTGCCAAAAGGCACACCGTGCCCGAGAGACCTTGTTGTTGACATGACTTTTCCACGAAAGCTTGGTATCTAGTGTTACTCCCAGATACTTTACCTCCGTGGAGAGTTCGATTACCACACCCTTAAGGCTGGGTAGTTTCAGACCGTCCGTTTTTCGTTTCCTCGTAAACAACACAATAGTTGTTTTCCTAGGATTAACAGAAAGTCCGTGTTTTTCACACCAGCTTTGAATCTTGTCAAGTGCTATCTGTAATTTATTACAGATGAGCGCCAACGATTCACCAGCGATCAGTGAGCATACATCATCAGCATAAGCTTGAGTATGTACACCTGTTAAAGATTGCATCTCATCCAGTAGTGAGTCAATAAGCATGCTCCAAAGCAGTGGCGAAAGAACACCCCCCTGAGGACATCCTTTCACCGCCCTAACTAAGTCGCATTCCCCATCGATCATACCGTCAGTGAACAACAGTCTGTTGGATAGCATGTAGTGGATCCATCGAACAAGCGTTGGCTCCACTCCATGTCCACCAGCAGCATCGCACAGAGACTTGTAGTTTGCATTGTCGAAAGCCCCCTCAATATCCACGAACACACCTAATGCGTACTGTCCTTTATCGTGCGCCTCTTCGATCCTGGAGACTAGATCGTGCAGCGCAGACTCACAGGACCTTCCGCTCTGATAAGCGTGTTGTTTGCTGTTGAGAGGAAATCTGAACAGTGCAAAGCCCCTAATGTGCTTCTCCACAAGTCGCTCCAGACTTTTCAGTAGAAATGACATTAAACTGATAGGTCTGAAGTTTTTTGCCAAGGTATAGTCATCTTTCCCAGGTTTGGGAATGAAGATTACCTTGACTTTCCGCCATTCAGAAGGAACGTAACCCATCGCTAGGCAAGCTCTGAATATTACATTCAAAGTTGGGGCTAGGATGTCACTTCCTTCTTTCAGCATTGCTGGATAAATGCCGTCCATCCCCGGTGTCTTGTAACTTTTGAAAGATGACAAAGCGAACTTTATTCTTTCTGTAGTTACCACCTTCGACGCGACAAACCAGTCAAGTCTAGAAGGTTTCGAAGCATGAGCTGTGAAACCACCCGTTAAGCCTTCAACCTGGCAGCCCGAAAAATGAGCGTCCAAGAGAAGCTGGAGCGCTTCCTGCTTGGAGCAAGTAAACGATCCGTCAGTTTTCTGTAAACAATCCAGCTTGGCTACACTGTCGCACTGAAGCACTCTGTATAGCCTGGCTGTTTCGTTCAAGCTTGTCAGCTCTTCACAGTAGGCTCTGAAAGATGAGAGTTTTTGTAAAGGGTGTAGTACACCATTAAATCCAGGTGAAAACATATCGAACTGTAATAATCCATCATGTATGAGAATAAATGAAAAATTGTACCAATCAATAATTGGATCTTTGCTGTATCTCAGTATTTCTGCGAGACCTGATATCATGCACTCTGTGTGCAAGTTAGCGCAATTCAATAAGGAGCCTCACAAAGAACATTTAGTGGCCGTCAAACATATTTTAAGGTACTTGAAGAACACCATTGATTTAAAATTAAATTTCTCCAAAACAGGTAAAGCTTTAGTAGCGTACGCCGACGCTGATTGGGTAGGAGATAAGAGCGACCGAAAATCTTATAGTGGTTACGTACTTATGATGGCTGGAGCAGCTATAAGTTGGGAGTCTAAAAAGCAAAAATCTGTTGCTTTAAGCAGTACTGAGGCCGAATACACGGCAATATCAGCAGCCACTAAAGAAGTCATATATCTGAGGAATTTGCTTAGCGACATAGGCTTTGGGAATTATGTAAAAGGTCCAACTGTCATCAATAGTGATAATTTGAGTGCTCAACAAATGGTTAGGAATCCAACTTTCCACAACCGTACCAAGCAAATTGATATAAAGGTCCATCATGTAAGAGAGATCTTCAACAAGAAGATAATTGACACAATGTTCGTTCCAACTGAAAACATGACAGCTGATATATTAGCTAAAAATTTGAATAAACAAAAACATATGAGATTTGTAAAACAATTAGGATTGATATTGTGATAGGGTATTTCAATTGAGGGCCAGTGTTGAAGTTGTACCAATTGTGATACCGCTTCACAATACATATATATTTGTGAAACACTCACTGTACATATAACTTTATTGTACGTATGCAACTTATGTATACTGAATATACTTTGAATTGTATTTGACTCTCTCTTTCTTTAGTTCTCTTATAACTGTAATTATACAAATGCAATGAATTAGGGTATCATATTGTACTAAATTAGAATTGTACTTCACTTGTTGAAATAAAGTCAAGTCAGTAAGATTAAAACGTGTGTTTTATCTTAAAATCCCTAACAGAATCGTTTTAACAGCTTTGAAAATTAAAAATTCAAACAAAACCTTTGTCTGATCGCGGTTAAGTACAAATTAAATGTTGGAAAAATTAATTAAATTGAAGGTTGCAGATACCTTTAAATATAATATAAGTAAAATAACTAAAATTTCGGTTTCATGATCAATGCCCAATAGAACAAAAATTACAGATAAATTTGCTGAAATTTCCTATCTTTTGGTCAGTTCCCAGTAAGAAGGAAATGTCTGAGAATTATAAAAAAAAATACTTACAGATCAACTCTCTTGTAAGTAAAACAAAATCCCTTCTTAAGGTTAGTGCCCTTTAAGTGAGGATAAAACTTCGGTTTGGTCAAATCCCAAAAGAGAACTAACGATAGTTGGCCAATCTCGCGTTTTTATACGATTCAATTTCTATTGTTTTAGTTAATTGGTACAATATTCGAGATTGGTTAGCCATCTTGATTTTGTCAATAATTGGTACATTTTTTTATCTTTTTTAAAGTTTTTGAATTTCACCCTATTCCAAGGTAAGAAAATTTAATCTTTAAATTTGTAATTGTATTTCAGATTCAGGTTAATATTAATAACTTCATTATTAATAAATTTCCCTTTTTTAAATCTTTAATTTTCTGTTTTTTATAAACTAGGTTCAGTGGAATGGTAATTAACTTGATAGTGTTGTTTTGATAAACAATTTCAGTGGAATGACATGTTCAATTGGATTGATAGTTTAGTTTTGATGAATTTAATGAGTTCAGTGGAGTGGTATGTTGAAGTCATTGACAAGTGGAAATATTGTTTATATTTTTCAACGTGTTTTTGTTTTTTTTTTAAATGACTTTAACAAAAACATTAATAATATAATTCACGCGCAACACAAAATTTAATCCTCCTTTGTTCAAAATCTTACAAAGATTTTTTTCTAATAATCCCATGGATTATTTCAAATCACGCCATTTCGAGAATAATCTTATGTAATTAATCTTTATATATAAAATTGTAGAGTGTGCGATGTTAGTTATAGTGTAACTTCTAAACGACTTGACCGATTGAAGTCATATTCACACAATATAATTGTTTTGTCAAGACGATGGTTCATAGCTATGCTAGGATCCGATAGGTGGCGCTGTAGTAAATTTACTTGATATTTACATATTTTGTTAAGTCACACTGCGATGTTCTCATTAGAAAGCATTGAATGATTCAATATGTGCCGGCATTTCAATCTAAGTAACCTCAATCAAAAACAATTTAATTGAATGAACACGTATAATTGTATAATAGTAAAGAGTAGTAGGGATATGCCCCTTCTGGATCACGGCTCCGGCTCAGTGACGTCATCAGGTTATGAGTGCGGGGTCACGTGGTTCAAGGTTACGTGTTATAAGTGAGGGTTTACAGGGGTCAAGGTTACGTGCTATCAGTGAGGGGTGATAGGGGGCCAAGGTTACGTGTTATCAGTGGGAGTCACACGAGTCAAGATTTTTTTTATTATCAGTATGGGCTGGGTCACGTGGTTCAAGGCTACGTGTTGTCAGTGAGGGGTAACAGGGATCAAGATTTTTTTTCTTATCAGTGTGGGATCATGCGGCGATTAATATTTTTTTCTTATCATAGAGGAATCACGCAGAGATTAAAATTTTGTTTTTATCAGTGAGAGATCATGCGGGTTGAAATTATGCGGGTTATTATTAAAAAATGCAATTGAAAATTGTTAATACATATTAATTATATATTAAAAATGAAAGTTAAAAATGTTACAAATTTATGTCAAGACACTACAAAACAAGAACAAAGACGCCACATAAACAAAAGGACAGAACAACATCTGTCGGGCCAGCTAGTTATTATATAATTACATAAGATTATTCCATATTATTCTTACATTTAAATTTTCTCAATTTTCCCACACAATCACAATATTATGTACATCAGTGTATTTGCTAATACACCAAAAAATTTCACACAGCATTTGATTTATTCCCATATTAATTATTATATGAGAAAAATCAATATATGATCCATATAATTACATTAGGTTATTTACCATATGAAATTACATAAAGTTTAAAGTTTAAACCTCCATAATTATAATACAGATAAATAATTAACCACAGAATAATATATCGAATATTCTGGAATACATAATGATGATTTGTATACTTGTGCATTATATAATGATGATGAGTTAATTTTGCCACGCAAATACCAAATAAAATGTGTGAAGGGATTAGTAGACACATTTGGTATATAAGGCAGCAAAATTTATCATACCGGCTTTTGTCTTTTTAGTTTTCTTGCTGCTTGTCTTTTGAGTTCTTAGCTGCGTTCCATTTTTGTCATTTTATCTACTCCGGAGTAGTTTGGAGTACTTCATCACAAGTGTAAAATGGAACGACCATATTCCATTCAAGAGTAGGTTCCTAACCTTAAAAAAATATCTGTCACTTGTCACGAGTACTGAGTAGTAATCACAAGATTCACAAGTCATAAGCTAAGCGCAATTATAACTAAAAAAAATGGTAAGCTAATATCACAAGACAATTAATAACAGATACACAATTTCATATAAGCAAATTGTTGTACATTTGCTTGGCTATTGAAAATCTGATAGCCAAGTAAAAGCTTTTGTGTTTTGTTACTTGCCGTTCTTGTTCACCTAAAAGTTTGAAAATTCAAAATTTATATGATTTCACCACAGAACAAAGAATTACTTGGCTTATGATTCACCACTACTCGTGTTTCAGGCTGAAATTTTTTTCATGTACCACATATGTATGTATGTATGCATGTTTATTTAATATTTAGTTTTTGTTGTTGGTCATTCATAAATAAGTTATTTAATTTTTTTTTGTGAAGCAACTATACATAAACCTACGTAATGTTGAAAATATATCGTCGGCCTAGTGCTTATTTGTTCAATAGATAATGCATCAAGTTTTGAGAAAAACGAAATTTTAGTTTGAAACAGTAAAATTCCTTACAAAATAAAAAACAACAGAAATTATTTTTTGGGAAAAACAATAGGTTAGCTTCATCCTAGTTCGTTTTTTTAAATTTTAATTTCCGTTTTTCTAAAAGTTATTCATTAATAGGTATATAGAGAGATATACGTTTGGATATTGAACAAACTTCTATGAGCAACAAATACTTTTTTTAGTAGTGGGATATAGAACAAAATTGAATTGAATTAACACCATTCTTATAAAAAAAAAGTCGCAATAAAAAAAAAGATAACAAAAACTAAAATAATAGATATTGAATAAATAAGCACTAGGCCAACGATATGTTCTTTTTTTCTACCTAATTAATGTTTGAATTTGTAAAATGTAAATCTATGATAATTCGAGGTTTTTTTACCGTGTTGCACTTTATCTCAAAAAGTATGAGAAATACAAGAATTACGGTTTTTGGTCCACGGGATGCTGACATGATAATAAATTAATTTATACAATTTTTATTTTAAAGTATTTTTATTATGCTTATTATGTAGATTATTTATAGTATTTTTATTGTTTGAATAAATCTGTCTCGTGTGTGTGTGTGTGGGGGGGGGGGGGTGATCAGATCTCAATTTCAAACGAGGGAAAGCAGGTAATTGTGGGGAATTTGGAAAATTTTATAATATATGTTCATTTCCACACCACCTTGCGGTAGAACAAATGGCGCGTGTCATCTGCTATATTTATTATAAAGCAGAATTTTCAATTCAATGTTTAATTTATAATTAATAGAATTTTAATCAAAGTTCATTCAAGATTACATAAGGGCACAAATTCAATGTAAAAACAAATTCACAAATTCAAAGTAATTTTTAAATATTTAATTTACAGATCACTTGAAAATAATTTTCCGAATAACAACAAATAGCACTTGATCAAAAGCAGCAAACTAAAGTGTACTTCACACTTAACGACTTATCTTATGATTTATCATTTGTTTTTGTAACAACAACAAATTACATTAGTCAAATAATAAATCATAAGATAGATCGTCAAGTATGAAGTACACTTAAATAAACATGCATATATGTAGGTAGTCGATTCTCTGTAAAATGAAACCAAAATATTCGCATTCTTCAGAAAAGGTTTTGAAAGGAATAACTAAATATAAAAAATTTTGTTTTTTATAGGCAGCTGACCTGTTATCGGCTTTGATTTTTAGTATATTATTACAAGTACATTTTAATTTTTGATTTTAATTTCTTCATAATGTCTTCTGCGTTACCTGTGATTTTTCTTCCGCGTTACCTGGAATTTCCTCATAAATTTTGATTGTTTATTGTAAAAGATCAATTATATAGATTTTCTATTGAGTACTTTTTTAAAGGACATGAGTTACAATAAAACTATATAAGTGATAGTTCTTAAATACTTAACATTTCACAGAATTCTTAAAGGAAATATTAAACATGTATTATAAGGTTGTGTGTGATTTTTCTGCGTTACCACATTTTTTTTTGATAAATTTAAGACGTAAGGTCAAATAAATAGGAATATGCTATGTAGTTTTATCCAACAATTTTTCAATAAAATTTCTCATAAAAATGTCTTCTATGTTACTAGAGAATCAACCATATGCATAATGATGTAACTGTAAAATTTAAATACACACAAAACGACATGAAAAAAAATTTCAGCCTGAAACACGAGTAGTGGTGAATCATAAGCCAAGTAATTCTTTGTTCTGTGGTGAAATCATATAAATTTTGAATTTTCAAACTTTTAGGTGAACAAGAACGGCAAGTAACAAAACACAAAAGCTTTTACTTGGCTATCAGATTTTCAATAGCCAAGCAAATGTACAACAATTTGCTTATATGAAATTATGTATCTGTTATTAATTGTCTTGTGCTAATATAATTTATATTTGTAAAATATGATAAAGTAATATTGAAATAAACTCAATTGTTGCAGGAAAGTGAAAAAGAAAAGCAATTAGTTAGAAACTGGAACTACCACGAAGGAAAAGCTTTAATTTGTTGCTATAAAAATCGAGCGGAAGAGTTTAACAAGTGCAGAAATAAGGATGTTTTCTGGCAAAACATCCTGACGGATTTAGAAAGTTTGGATGTCCTTGTAAGTAAAACTTTAGTATTTTCTTGAAAATTAAACTTATAAACAATATTTTTCATCAGTCTTGTAGTACAACCGCCTCTGAAGTGAAATCGAAGTGGAAAAATTTGTACCGCTCGTACAAACTTGCTAAGGATAGAGGAACTGGATCAACACCTTCCAAATTTTTATACATGGATGACATGGACGAAATATTTCACGACAATCCTCTTATAGGATGCAGTTCACATATTGCATCAGTGGGTGTCAATCAACAGCCTACTTCTGCTCCGATGTCTGTTGCTGAAGAAGAAAACCAATTACAGGACTTATTAATCGACGTTATGGATCAAAACGAGCAACAGAAAAAAAAATACTTCGGCAAAAACAATTCAAAAAGTCAGAAAAAGGAAAAATGAAAATCAAAAACCAACTGAAAATATTATTGATATTAAAAAAAAGTATTATGAAGAACTTATTTCTGAAAAAAAAGAAAAAAGAGAAATGATTCAATCTTATTTAGAAAAAAAAGAGGAAATGAAAAAAAAAGGCATGAAGAGCTCATGGAAGTTTTGCGTAACAAAAATTAAATATTAATTTTTTAACATTTTATGAAAAGTATGAATTTTAAGTGCAATTTATGAAGACTTTTTGTTTGTTTGAAGACTTGAAGTTTTATTAGTTATTAAATTTTAGTCAAATTAAGAAAAAGGCTGTTATTGAATTCAATAAATAAGTTAATGTTTTTTTTATAATTTTTAAATGGATATTTTATTTTGTTTTATGATTTTATTACACATAAATATGGAGAATTCAAAAACATCAAAGGATCGTCAATTGCAAATATTCAGCGTACTAAAACATGAAGCTGAATACTTGCAATTGACCATCGTTTGATGTTTTTGAATTCTTCTATACATTAATTATTTTCAAAGTACATACATACATACATACATTTAATGTAATAAATTCAAATTATCCAGCCAATTGAATATTTCTTCTCTCGTTTGTACATTCTCTGTGAAGCTAAAGTGTTATGTTCCAGCATTCCTCCTAATACTTTTTCACATAATTTACATTATATTATTATAATTATTAATAATTACTCCAATAATACTCTTTCTCATAAATCATATCAATGTTATAAGTAAAATTCTAAGAATTATAACGTTAACTTTCACATCAATTATCTCCCATGTAATATTTCTATCAATAATTTACTTCTTGCATAATTTCATTCTCACCAAATAAATTCTAAGAATTGCATTACTTCCCATGAGAACTTAGCACCTGTGAAGTCAGTACAGATTCCAAGAAACCCCCAATTGACTATTATTCATTAAGCTTTCACCTACTTGCTATAAATTGGCACACTCTGGTCAAACGGGTCGAAGTTGATTTTTAAAAGTTATACAGTTCACGTTGTAACGTGTTATTCAATTATTCAAAATCAATAAAATCTAAGTTCGTGATTAAATAGTAAAATTGATTTAAATGAAAATTTGAATAAAAAAATCTAAGTTCGTGATTAAACAGTAAAATTAATTTAAATGAAAATTTGAATAAAAAAAACTAAGTTGTGATTAAATAGTTAAATTAATTTGAATTAAATAATTTAAGTTTTGTTATTAAACAGTTAAATTAATGGAAATTTGAACAGTTAAATTCAGTTAAATAGAAATTTGAATCATATAATTAAATTTTTGATTTGGTGACTAAATAAAAGATTTAATTAAATTAAATAGAAATAATAAAATTTCCCTTTATTGTAAAAGATCATAATTATTTTATTTAAATAAAATAAGTTTGTAAACAAAACTAAATCACAGTTAAATAAATAATAATAATTAAAGTTTTACAAAAAAAAGGTGTTTTATTTGTAACGGGGCCATAACAAAAATTTGGTGTCAGAAGTGAAATACTGTTAAAAGTGAAAAATCGGTCAAGCCGCTTTACTTTTACAGCGGAAAGCCTAAAAACAATTTTTACAAATAAAACAAACTTATATGTCTACTCCAAAGGAATTTTCAGATGACGAAGGGCAAACAACGGATTTTATTGATTACATTCGGCAACAGTATCAAGGAAAAGAAGATAAAATCGACCCAATTTTACAAAATCTCATCAATCAACGAATTGAAGAACAACAACTTCCAAATCAAGATCACCAACAAGAATCATCTTTAAATCAATCTACAAATCAACAAAATTAAATTTAATCTTCATCATGAATTTTTTAATTCTTCTTTTAGTTCTGTAAGTACTACAATTCAATTTAATCTTAATTTATCAAAAATTTCATAAGAAAAAAATAAAAAAATAAATAAATATTTTTCTTTTATAAATTTTTTTTTATATACACATTTAAATATAATACAAACATACTTGTAAAACTATAATCTCTATGTGCACCTTTTAAATAAATAAATAAGTTTATGAATGATACTATTGTAATAAAATATCTGTCAATGAATAATTGAATAACATATAACATTTTTACAACAAAATTTTTTTTTTTTATCAGAGTGTCTCAAAACGCATATTACAAAAAATAAAATAAATAAAATAATTTTTTTTTATATATATAATACGTGAGGTCTGAGAGTAATATTCATTTAAGGGGTTGAAATAATCATAATAAATATATAAACACATATTCACATTTTAACATGAATCATCCTGTACTTCCCGACGACGGTGGAGACAATGTACCCTTACCTATCGAACTTAATTTAAATACCCTCTTTAAATTTATAAAACCCTTCGATGGAGATCGCGAAAAATTAGTAGCTTACTTAAATAATACTGACTCTGCATTTGAACTAGCTTCTGAAGATCAAAAGCCTGTTCTTTTGGCCTACGCAAAGGCTCAACTTACTGGTAAAGCAGAAACAGCTTGTGCAAATCATATTTTTACAACATGGGAAGATTTGAAAACCTATCTAAAGGGGATGTATGCAGATAAAAAACATTATGGCCATTTACTAATGGATCTACAAAATTGTAAACAACTCCCAAATGAAACCGTTTCACAGTATATGCTTCGTATAGAAACAGCCTTGAAACGAGTATTAACTGCTACTAGCCAAAATAACCCAAATCCAGAAGAGTTAGTAGGTCGATTAGCAGCCCTCAATGACCTCGCTCTATATACATTCATTCTAAACATTAAACCAGAAATAAGTCAAATGTTGCGTTCTCGTGAAATAAAAACCCTAAATGAAGCATGTAATATAGCATTAGAAGAAGAAAAGGTTCAATTATTGCTTCGTGCACAAATTCAGAAAAGGCCTACATGTAGTTTCTGTAAAAAAACAGGTCACGTCTCTCAAAATTGCTACAAAAAAACTAACAATAAAACAATTCTCCAGGCTAATGGAAGTCAAAATTCCTGTAGATACTGCAAGCATTTAGGACATACAATAGAAGAATGTCGAAAAAGAGCCTATAAAAATCAGAGTCAAAACCAAAGTCAACAATCTCAAAATTTTAAAAGAGTCGAAAATTCAAACAAAAATAAATCTGAACAGGGAAACGTACAGAATCTCGAGGGGAACGCAGCAACGCCTCGAGAATTGGGAAAATTTGCTGCACTAACTATGAATTAATTCTTAATAATGAAAATACTATATATCTAAAAGTTAATTGTGAAAATTCGAAATCTAGATGTCTCAAATTTCTCATAGATAGTGGTGCAAATATCTCACTCGTAAAATTAAAATCTCTTAAGTCCAATACAAAATATTATGACAACGAAATTCTAAATCTTAAAGGCATCGATAAAAACGATAACCCTCTTAAAACAATAGGATTCACGTATTTAAATTTAAAATCCAATAATTTCGATGTAGTAGGAAAATTCCATATCATAGCATCAACTTCCAATATACCTCATGATGGAATCCTGGGTAATGACTTCTTGCAAAAATACAAAGCAAATCTCAATTATGAACAAAATGTTCTCGTTATAATTAAAAATGAAAAATCATATCAAATTCCATTTTATAAGTGTTCTGCTAGCACTTCCAATCAATTCATTCTAGATGCTCGAAGCGAGACACTAATTGAAGTCAATGTAGAAAACCCTAATATACTTGAAGGACTTTTGACTGAAATAACAATCCTTGATGGTGTCTATCTAAGTAGAGCTATCACAAAAGTAAACCAAAATCAAAAAGCTTTCGCAACAATTCTTAATACACTCGAAAAACGAGTTCTTATAAATAATCCAACGGTTAAATTAGAACCAATTCCTAAAGACATGTATGTATTCAGTACAGACTCAAATTATAAAACAAATCGTATCAATCTTTTAAAATCTCAAATTCGTTGCGATCACTTAAACAATGAGGAAAAACAAAGTCTCATGAGCCTATGCACAGAATTTAATCATTTATTTTTCCTAGAAGGAGATGTCTCAACCTCAACAAACGTATTAAAACACAAAATTCATACAAATGACTCTCCTCCAATTACTAATAAGACTTATAGGTACCCGCAAATTCATAAAGAGGAAGTTAATAGACAAGTCAATGAAATGCTCAAACAAGAAATCATTAGACCGTCTTCCTCTCCTTGGTCATCACCATTATGGGTTGTACCAAAAAAATCAGACGCCTCAGGTAAAAAGAAGTGGCGAATTGTTATTGACTATAGGGGCCTCAATCAAGTCTCTTCAGGAGATAGTTATCCTCTTCCGAATATAACCGAAATATTGGACCAACTTGGTCATAGCGTATATTTTACAACCCTCGACTTAGCCTCAGGGTTTCACCAAATTGAAATGGAAGAAAGTGATAAATGTAAAACAGCATTTTCTACGCCAACTGGTCACTACGAATATAACCGTATGCCATTCGGACTTAAAAACGCGCCCGCGACATTTCAAAGAGTAATGAACACAGTCCTTTCAGGGCTAAATGGAACATCCTGTTACGTCTATTTAGATGATGTAGTTGTTTATGCCTAAAGTCTTCAAGACCACGAACAAAAATTACGCGATATCTTTAAAAGGTTTGAATTTAATAACCTCAAACTCCAACCAGATAAGTGTGAATTCCTACGTAAAGAAGTAGCTTACCTTGGTCACATAATATCTAAAGATGGAGTAAAACCAAACCCTGATAAGGTCAAGGCGATAGAAAACTTCCCACGACCTCAATCAGTCAAAGATATTAGAGCTTTTTTGGGTTTAGTTGGTTATTATAGAAGGTTCATTGAGAATTTCAGTACGTTGGCTAGGCCATTAAATTGTCTATTAAAGAAAGATTGCCAATTTAAGTGGACATTTCAACAGGAAGAATCGTTCAATACTCTTCGCGAGAAATTAGTAAAGGAACCAATCCTTCAATACCCAGATTTCAAACGTGAATTTATTCTCACCACGGATGCTTCAAACTTTGCTATCGGAGCTATTCTTTCACAAGGAGAAATTGGCAAGGATCTTCCTATAGCATACGCTTCTCGTACGTTGAATCACGCAGAAACAAATTACAGTACAACTGAGCGTGAGCTCTTGGCAATTGTGTGGGCCGTACAACATTTTCGTCCGTATATCTATGGCAGAAAATTTAAAATAGTGACTGATCATCGTCCGTTAGTCTGGTTATTTAACTGCAAGGACCCTGGATCTAGACTTGTACGATGGCGTCTGAAACTCGAGGAATATGAATACGAAATAGTTTACAAACAAGGAAAAATAAACTCAAATGCAGATTGTTTGTCAAGAATTTCTAACACTAATATAAACATTGCCGTCACAAGCAATGAAGACACTTACGACGATTATATAAAATTCTTTTATTGTTCTCTATCTCCTAAAATATATGAATATTCTGAATCTGATGCCATTCTAACAGAGGCCAATGATAACATAGCTTACATAACTAGCGCAGATCTGGACGATAACAATAAATATTGCGAAGAATTATTAACCTTATCACATAATACAGAACAATTGAAAGCACATCCTCATGAAATATATTCAAATTTCAAATCAAGTAATATTAAAAACAAAAATTTTATTTTTCACTGCTTTATCAAAAGAAACAGTTCAAAAAAGTTCAATAAATAGTTTTATGTATGTGCTATGTGTAGAAAAGATTATCTATATAATATTAATAATATATAACATAGAAAAAAAAAATTTTAAATATGAAAGCCTTTCCAAAGCTAGGAATCTGGGGATAGTAATTAACTGTAAAATGCAGTGTTGCGACTATGTTCAAATGGTTTTACGAAAAATGTACAGTGGCTTAAGTTCTCTCAGGTTAACAGATGGCTATTTGTCTGCTGAACTACGTCTCAAAATTATTCGCTCGCTTATTATCTCGTACTTTCTATATAGAAGTGCTGTTTTCCCATCCTTGGACTCCTGTTGTGCTAAGAAGATGAATGTTTTACTTGAGTAACTTTCGATAACTTGACTTGAGTGGCTTGAAGCCAAATTTGGTTAGGCCTTTATACTACTCATCTTCACTAGCATATCTTAGTGTCTTTCTACAACCACTGGGTTTTCGTCGATATTTAAGATTTCGCCTGCCGGCATTTCAGCGTTCTAATGGTGAATGCACTTACTTCGTTCAAGCTATCCGATTGTAGAATAATTTACCACCTAATATTCAGAGGACGAGTTCGTTGTTCGTGAGCTGTGGAGCTATATAACTTTAGAAGTGGATGGGGCTGTTTGTAGGTAGTTTTTTTGAGCCACCAATAATATCAATAACATTTTAACTTGTATTTTAACTTTTTTCTCTCTAAATTATTACTATTATTATTTTTTTTATTGTTAGTAATATTATGATTTGCGTTGTTTGAATTTTGAATTATGAATTTTATTTTATTATATTATTTTTATTTTTATTCTTTTCTTTTATTTAAGTTTTTGTTTTTATTTCTAAATTGTCATTAAATAAACAAAATTTCACATTGTATATGTAAGTAGGTACTAGCTTGAAAGATTTTCAATCTTGTGGTATAGTATGAATGAAATAAATAAATAAATAAATAAATAAATGAAAGAAGAGAAAAAAAGTTAATCGTTGTATTAAATTGTATAAAATAATTTGAAAAAAAAAAAGCAGAACAATAATAATTGTTTGATAATGAATAATAATAAACTATGTGGATTGAAAGAAAAGCAAATAAGATCTTAAAATAAAATAAAATACAAGTGACGAATGTAATAAGAAAAAAAAACAACAAACAAACAAAAGGTTTTAATAAATAAATGAAGAAAAAAAATTGAATACGAAAAGTATATAAATTAACAAAAGTGGTTTTTTAAAAAAATTATATAAGCAATAAGATAGATATTTTTTTCTTGTGGTAAAATTTTGTAAAAAAAATAAATACCTATTGAATTTTGTTTGAATTTATTTTTCTACATACATATATGTATATGTATATATATATACATATATGTATACAACAACAAATTTTTTTTTGATATTTATAGAAAACCAACAACTACAGACACAGTAATACCAAATACATCCTTGCATCCAATTTATATCAATAAACCTTAAAAATCTTTTATTTAATAATAAAATTAAACCCTTAAAAAACATACAGTTTTAAGCGGTGCTTATAAAATTAAATGTAATGATAATGATTGTTCAGCTGTTTATATAGGCAAAACAAGAAGAAATTTAGTAACTAGATTCAAAGAGCATTAAAATTATACAAAAAATAATAAACCATTATCCCGTTATATCTAAACATTTAATTCACAATAATTATATGACGAACATGGATAACATGGAATTGTTACATAACTTAAATGACAATAGAATTATAGATAAATATGAAATATTTGAAATTAGGAAAGCTTAACACTTAGGATTAAACATAGTAAATGACCAACTCGATTTTAATAATAAAAGGCCACTGCTTAATTCCTGTTTAAGTTATAGTACATTGACTTTATTATGTTAGTTTTAGCGCATTAATAATATGCATTTAAAAAAATTTTATTTGAAAAAGTATGTTCTCGTAGAAGTAGGAAGTTGAAATATGGGCAGGATATTTCTTGAAGGGTTCTCTTCTAAAACAAGTCCAAACGAAAAAAATTTGTTTACTAGGGAAAAAGTTATAGGGTAATTTTACCTTAAAATTGCGTTTGCACAAAATCGTCATTTTCCGAAAAATTAACGTTTTTTCTCTTCTACTGCGACCCCTCTTATTTTTGCACTTTTTAAGAAACATTTAAGTTTGCGATTAATTTGAAGTGAAATGAAATTTAATTAAAATTTTTAAAAATTAACAATTCAGGAATATTGCTTAGATTAGATTGCACTTCGACCAGTAAAGATCTTTTGTACAGCCCGTGCTTCTTTATAGATTTAGGCTATTGATAAATCCTAAAATTCTATTAGAAGGTGCACACTAGATTCCCTCTGGCTTGAGAAAAGGCCAATGCATGTAGCACATTCTTTTAGAGGCCAACGCCTCGCATTCACACAGAATGTGTTTTGAGGGTTATTTGGCCTCATTGCAGAATGTGTACTTGTCTTCCTTCTGTAGTCCTATCCTACTTAGATGGTAATTGAGAGGACAGGGTCTGGTTAAGAGACCTGTAATGGTTTTTAGCTCTTATTCCTACTGAGGTTGAGTAGTTTTCTGGAAATGCTACCTAAAGGTAAGATGAATTCCTTTGCCTGTAGATTTCCAGCGGTTTTCTTCCATCGGGAGATGCATTTTTCCATTTCCCATTTTTTCTGGGCAGGCCGCAGAAAGGTCCTGGTTCAAGGAAGTTGGAGTTGGCACCTTTTTTTGCTAGAGAATCTGCCAGCTCGTTGCTCTTGAATCTTTCATGCCCCGGAATCCACACTAGATGTACTTTGTTTGTCCTAGTTAACGAAATAACAGTTCTTAAGCACTCCAAAACCAATCCAGATACAATTTTGTAAGAGTTGATGGCCTTGAGTGCTGCTTGGCTGTCTTTCTTTAGGCATTTAGTAGTACACATGTCGATAGCCATAATTTCAGCTTGAAAAACTGATGGATATTTTCCCAGGAATTTACTTATATAGGCTTCTTTTTGAGCCCGCTACCCCTGCCCCGACCCCCAATTCAGTTTTTAAACCATCTGTGTACCACACAGACACACCTTTATCAAAGGTTATTTTGTTGTTGCGCCAGGATTCACGATCTATAAACAGTACTTTGAACGGCTTTTCAAAGTCATATACCGTTTCTATATTGTCCGTCACTTGACTAATTAGATAGTGCTTAAATTCTTAAAGAATTTTAAGATTATCCGATTTAAGTTCTTTATTTCTTTGAAATTTTAGAGCCCAATTTAGTGTCTCTTTATTAATTTGTATATTTAGAGGTGGCAGATTAAGCATGGCTTCCATTGACGCGATTGAAGTGGTCCTAAGAGCTCCTGTAATACTCAGACAAGCTAGCCTTTGTATTTTATTGAGTCTATTTTGGACCGTTACTTGATTTGTCTTTGGCCACCATATGGCTGAAGCATATGTATTGGTCTTACGATGGTTGTATAAGACAATGTACCATTTTTGGTCTTAGTCCCCATGTTTTGCCAAGGAGTCTGTTGCAATTCCATAGAGCTAATGTGGCTTTTTGTATGGAATTATTTATATGTTTGTTCCAAGTGAGCTTGCTATCCAAGATGACTCCTAAGTATTTGACCTCACTTGAAAATTGAATTTGTGTTCCTTTAAGAAAATGTTTCTTCAGGTTGAGTTTCCTTCTTCTTGTGAAAGGGTGAAAGGAACTATAACTGTTTTGTTAGGGTTAATTTTCGACCCTTCTTTACTGCACCAGTTGTTAATAGTTACTAGTGCTTGTTGTAGTTGCATGGAAATTATTGCTTCGTCTATGCCCCTAGCCATTATCATTTTTAAAAATTTTGGAAACATATAATAGATTTTTAGCGATTACAATAAAATACAACTCTTCAAAATCGGAATCCATTTTTGTCACTTACTTGATTGATTGATAAGAAACTTGAAACAATAACAAGCAGATACGAACGCAATAGAAACAATAAACACGAAACAAAAAGTTTTGAATAAACAAATTTAACGGAACTTGTTTAAAATTAAATTTGTTTATTTAAATATGTTTATGAGTGGAAACGTACGGTAACAACAACAAAGACAACAATTTGAACATCGAAATCAATTATACCAAATTACAGGAAGTTACCAGTCATACGTAAATAAACCTATTTATTTCATTTGTATTATATTATCAATTTAAAAATTTGTTTTTTTCTTAAAGTAAACATGTTAATGTAATTTTTTTTAGTAGATATTATTTATAATTCTGCTTTTTGTATAATCTATATAAGCAAGAAAATGTAAGAAAAAAAACTCTTTATTTAGGAGAGGTTGCAACCTAGAATTAGGCATTTTAGTAGATAGAGTTGAATAAATACTCTTATATGTATATTAAAAAAAAAGAACAATAAAATTATATCAAACTGAATGAAAGAAAATGAATAAATGACAAAGGAAATTAATCAAAGAATATGTAATTAGGAATAATTTTTTTTCTTTAATGTTGCTGTTATATATGCATTATATACATATATATTTTATATAAATGTTTCCTCTTCATGGAAAATAATCAAGATAGTGAAATGATGACAAAATTTTTTTAATTAAATTTCAGAATTATAAATTTGTGCTTGTTATAATGGGATAATTTTTAGAAAAAAAAAAGAAAAAAAAATGAAAAATAAACCGAAGTATTTTATTTGAAAATTGATTATTATTTTTTCCGAAAGGTAAAATCTTAGGACATGTGTAAATAACCTACTAATAGTGTTCTGATTTGGAGACTGTCGACAATGGGTAAAGATGGTTCTCTCCTTGTTCCCTTATTTCAAGGTTATTATGGATGGAATTGGCCGCAGGTTCCCTCTACCAATAAAAGGTTTTCAAGGTTCATCGTTGACTTTTTTTGACGGTTCCTTTTTTTGCATACTTTCTATGATTTCTTTGAATTTGGTATTGTCGGTCCTCTTTATGTGATCGTAACGGACCCTCTTCCGAAATACGTATTAAATATGTATTTAAAGAACCCACCCCGATTGAAACAGCTGGAAAATCTACCGGCTGGGTACACCAGGAAGGTTCAAGTTTTCTTTTAAGTTTTCTTTTTTTTTAAATTAAAAATTCAATTATGCTGGAGAAGATTTTACAAAATATTGTTCTAGCTAATTCTATGTTAAAATGGTTCGCAACTGATATTTAATATGATCCTTCTGCAAGGAAACGTAATGTTGCAGCTAGCTGTAATACAGCAGGTATTGAGGTCCTCTTAAGAAAAGGTTCTATTTCAATTAATAAATACTGAAAAGCTTCTTTGTTTAGTCAGAAACAATCTAAAAACCTTTATTTAAAATTAATGAATTGTTTAATTGTAAATAAAAGTTTGAACATAACGTTGTATCTGGTAGATTAGTTGGATTCGATTTATCTTGCAGAATTCTTCTATACATTTTTTCATTTCGAAATTTTACGCTTTTCATCGTTCATTTCTTTAACTAAATTTAATAAAACTATTCTATTCATACTTTTATACGAATATATTTTTTTAAAACTTCCTGAAAACTTTGTTTTACTGTCGTATCAGCTACTTTTGACAACTGATTTCGTTCAATATAAAACGGTAACAATTAAAAGGAAATCGTGCGAATTGTGAAACACCTATTATGAAATCGTACGAAATTTAATTTCGGTTTCACTTTCATTCCGTACGGAATGTACAACAGGGCTAGAGTATAATTTTTTTTTATTTGTTCATTCATAGAATATCAATATATATGTATGTACATATGTAGGTATGTAAATATATTGTATTGTATAGGAATATAAATTTGAATTTGTTTTCTAATTATTGAATGCGTGATAATATTTAATTTTAAATTTTAAATATTTTTTGAAGCTAGTTATAACTTTTGATTTCTATATATATATATACATAAAACACTTTAATTGAAAATACTTTAATTCATTTATTTAATCAAACTTTGCGTTTGTTCCTAATTTTACAATTATTTTATTTTATTTAAAACAAATTTTGAATTTTTGATTTTATTATTTTATTTATTTAAAACTAATTTTAAATTCTTAATTTTATTATTCTTTTTATTTAAAACAAATTTAAATTCTTCTTTTATAAATTGAAATTTTACTATTCTATTTATTTTAAACTAAATTTATATTCTTCTTTTATAATTTGGAAATTTTACTGTACTTGTGCCGGTTTTAAATCAGACTAAAATTATCTTCTCAAAAATTTTAATGTTTCATTATGAATTTCTTCTTTTTTTATCATTCTAGAAAAATATTTGCTAGGTTCTCTATTTTGCTTACATTGTATCACAAGCACATTTCAGCGTAAAAGACAAACAATGCAATAAGGCAATGAAATAAGAAATAAGAAATTTCCAGAAAAAATTATTAGATAAACGACGAATTTAGATGTGTCAGCTAAATAATCTTCTCACCAAAAGAATTAATGTTGAAGAAAAATAAAATGTGCATAGTGGTTATATGCAATTGCTATTGCATATAACTCCTTCCTCGCTAGAAAGTCCCCTATCATGAGAGGGACTTTTATTCATCTATGTCCAAAGCTGCGTGTGCTACTGGATTTTGTTGGTTTGTTGTTTTGCGTTGTTTATTTCGTATTGTTGCTTTAACCGTATCCAATTTACAGAATACAATTATTATTACAGCTAATATGATACACGTAATTGGTAATACAGGGTTGTAAATAACATGAGCTGGCAGATTCCTTAAACTGACTTCTTGTATAGTTTGTTGTTCCTTGAAAATTTGATGAATTTTGTCTAGAGGTACATTGTTGAGAACAATATGTTGATTAGTTGGTTTTATAATTTTCTGTGCTTGGAGGGCTGGTAAAAGTAGCGGCTGTCCTATTATTGAATCTTCATTATTTGTGTAGCTGTTGTTCGCTGTTTGGAAACTACAATTTGTTGTAGTTGTATAAGAAATGTCCCTTTTATTGAAGTAAAATCTAGTGTTCCACAGTTAAGCTTTAATTTTGTGTTACTAGGAAAAATTCCTATGTAGTAACTTGGAGAAATTTGTTCTATTATCTCATTTTCGATAGTAACTGAGACGTGTTTGCAAGGTGTTGCTATATTTGGTTTAACTTGTAGAATTTCGTGAATGCAATCTTCGTAGTCTTTTTGATGCATGATATTGATATTTGTACACAGGAACTTGTCATGAATTGCTTTGCAATCGTCTGTATTGAAATAGTAATTTTTATCTGCCATTGCCAAGAAAGGTTTGGAAGGAATAATTAGTTCGTAATTTTTGGTAGGAATGGAGTAAAGGTGGTGAAAGGTATAAGTTTCGGGAAAGGTTAGAGGGAAGTGAATAATAAAAACTATTTTGTGTTTGTTTTGTTAGGTATGCATTAACTTCAAGTGTTTCATAATATTTATTAATATTGAGAGTATTGCTTCGAAAAACTAATCTTTCTTCAGAATAATGTTCTAATATTTTTTTTTTACCATAAATTCCAAATCTTTTTGCTTTAGTATTCTAACATGTAAAATTTTCAGTCTCGCAAAAGGCACTGCATTTTCTAAAGTACTGAGAGTTTGAGAAATTATGTTAATGAGCACGTTCATATCGTCAAGTGCGTTTTTTGCGTGTAGATAGTAGTATATGCTACTTGTGCTCATGTTCGCAATGTCATTTATTGTAGAGGCTAGATTATTCTGATTTTGCATTATGTGACTGAGTGTATTGTTGTATTCTTCTATTATTTTAGTGGTTAGTGATATCTGTTTGTTAAGGGAAGTTGCGATATTGTTTTGATTAAATTTTAATGTTTCAATAGCTTCGTTAAATCTTTGTCCATCTTCAGCATCTAGATTACCAGTGATGCTCTTAAATACAGACCCTATTACATTGAAGGCCCCTCTTTTGTTTCTATTTCCGGAATTATGGTAAAGTGCCTCGAATTTCTCATTAGCCAACCTAATTTTTATTAAAATATAATTTTTGCTTGATTCAAGTCCTGAAGAGTAAGGTTCTCCAATGCTATCGGCTTCTATTTCAACGACTTGTTTCGAAATTTTCTGTAATTCTATTTCGATTGGTTTTAAATCGAATTAATGAATAAATATATGTTCTGCGTTTTTCAGTTTTGCAACACCCAGCTTGAATGGCAGAATTCCCGAGTTGGATTCCAGGTTCATTATTTTTATCTCTTTTTCACCTGCTGCTGCGAAGAAGAATATAGACAAGACAAATTTGGTTTTGAAGACCTTTTAAGATATTATTGATGACTCGTTGAAAGGTTGCGGGTGAATTTTTTAGACCAAAAGGCATTCTAAGAAATTCGTAGTGCCCGTTTTCTACAGAAAATGCTGTTTTTGGGATATCTTCTGGGTACATTTCGATTTGGTGGAAGCCGCTAGCTAAATCTATTGTGGAGAAATAATTACATTTTCCTAACTTGTCGAGGACATCATTGATGTTGGGAATGGGATATTTATCATCTATTGTTTTTTGGTTTAATTTCCTGTAGTCTATAACGATGCGCCATTTCTTTTTTCCGGACGCATCAACTTTTTTTGGGACTATCCAGATAGGAGAAGACCAAGGGAACTACTTGGTCCAATAATGTTTTCGTCAAGCATTTTTTGAATCTGTGTTTGATTTCATCAGTCGTGTGTATTCGATGTTTGATTTGATTTGTGAATGAAAGTGGGGTATCGTCAGTATAAAATATATCAGACTAATTTTTGCAAAGTGTTATTATTTGATTTTTTTCTTCTTCGTTTAAATGATCGGTTCTGATCAGATCTGTGATATTATGTTTATTGCATGGATGTGTATTGTTCCTAAACTCAATATTGTAGAACTCAAACTGATTTCTAAATTGAATTGTTTTTAAGGGGTATAATACCGTGAAGTTCACTTCTGTGTCTGAGTTGTTGTGTATCTCGACGTTAGTCCAACCGAAATTGGAGATCACTGGAATTTTTACAAGAGAGATTGACTTTGCAGGGAATATTTTTTTGTTAAAATTTTAGTAGATGTGTTCAAAAACTGTATTGGTATTGCAGTAGTTAGCGTTTTTAATTTCACTTGTAAGAAATCTAAATTTGCATTACGGTTGTTTATTATATCTTCCAATTAGGCCATCAAAGACGTTGTGGAATTTGTATGCATAGAACTTGAATTTTTCATTAGTTTTGAATTCGTCGAACTTATGTTTTGAAGACATGAAGGAGGTTGAAACTGTAAAAGGATCGAGTTGCTTGAAGTTTTTAAAGTATTTTTCGACAACTTCTGGGTCTAAAAAAGATTTAAAGTTTTAAGGAAGGTTTCTTCATCACTATGTGTGGTAGCTGTCTTTTTTCACAGAAATGATTGAAATCGATTGTTGGATAAAAAAATTCTGGAGGTTGCTGAAAATTTTGCGTGTCAATATCGTCGTCTTCGCTGTATTCGTATTCTGGATCCTGATTACAATTGGAAAAATCTATTAGGTCGTTTGTTTGTTCTGTATTATGAAGTTCTTCTACATCCATTTTGGATGTGAAAGGCTGTGGGTTATCGGTTCTTAAATCGTTCAACTATTAACATAGACGAGTTTTCCGCAATGGATGACCCTACGATTTAACTACAACGACTGCGCCAGTTATAAATTTTGATTTCTATATATATATATAAAACACTTTAATTGAAAATACTTTAATTCATTTATTTAATCAAACTTTGCGTTTGTTCCTAATTTTACAATTATTTTATTTTATTTAAAACAAATTTTGAATTTTTGATTTTATTATTTTATTTATTTAAAACTAATTTTAAATTCTTAATTTTATTATTCTTTTTATTTAAAACAAATTTAAATTCTTCTTTTATAAATTGAAATTTTACTATTCTATTTATTTTAAACTAAATTTATATTCTTCTTTTATAATTTGGAAATTTTACTGTACTTGTGCCGGTTTTAAATCAGACTAAAATTATCTTCTCAAAAATTTTAATGTTTCATTATGAATTTCTTCTTTTTTTATCATTCTAGAAAAATATTTGCTAGGTTCTCTATTTTGCTTACATTGTATCACAAGCACATTTCAGCGTAAAAGACAAACAATGCAATAAGGCAATGAAATAAGAACTAAAAAATTTCCAGAAAAAATTATTAGATAAACGACGAATTTAGATGTGTCAGCTAAATAATCTTCTCACCAAAAGAATTAATGTTGAAGAAAAATAAAATGTGCATAGTGGTTGTATGCAATTGCTATTGCATGTAACTAGCTATAATAGTTTTTACTGAAATCCAGTGTCCCAGTGTAAGGATAGAAAATAGATTTCACAGTAGAAAATATTCAATTTGACGTAAAATTGACGTAATTTTCTAAGGAATTGTTTTTGTAATAGTGCTCATCGATAGCGGGTATAAGGTGGATATGAATATTTGGGTATGAATACCCGGGTATTTCGGGTATTGGCAATACTCGAATAGGTGACACACATAACCCGAGTATCGTACGTATATTATATCATTGGAATTTGTGTGAAATTTAAATTTTAAATGAATTTATAATAATTTTATTAGTTTTTTAATTTGTTATCATTATATTATATTTTTATTATTACTATAATTGATATTTTATTACATTAATGTTTATTATAACGATTTTTTTAAATTTTAGTCTTCTTCTTCTTCTTTTTATTACATTCACATTCATACACATTTGAATTTTCATATGAAATTAGCTCTAATTTGCCTTTTTATTGGTAAATTTCCCATTTCAAGTTCAATACACTGGCAATACTGTTTTATGTGGGTATAGAATACCCGCTTCATACTCGATTGCTTTAGATGTATACTCGGATATCCAGTCAATACCCCCGCTGACACATATCGGGTTTAATGCGGGTATAGTGAATACCTGGATATTCATACCCACCTTATACCCACAATCTGTCTTTATTATAAAAATAAAAAATGTAGAAGTAGATAAGAACAAGTAGAAAATAGAATTCAACACTGTGAAATTTTCGATTCTGAAATGTTCCAGTAGGGTTTTCGAACGATGGAATATTTTTAATCGAAAGAATTTCTTTTCAACAGCTATTTAGCTTGTAAAAAAGATTTCAACTGCTGAAATTTTATGTTTTTTATTGAACGAAAAAAGTAGATAATATGTATCAAGAAAAAATATTTAAAATATAGAGAAAAGTAGAATGAGTAAACCTTATTTGTTTTTAAAAAAATTTTATTTCTTATTTTTATTTAATTTCTGTTTTATTTGTCAAAGTAAGTTTTTGTTATGTTCTCGTTTATAATTAATATAAATAGTTCGATTTTTTTAAATATTTATCAATAAAAATGTAAAACCAAATTTAATTAAATTCAAAGTTAAATTAAGTTACTTTTTTATCAAATATAAATTTACAGAAGTGCGGGATCTGGATTTCAGTAAAAATTATTATAGCTTAAAAAAATACGAAAAACTCAAAATAATTGGGTAAATTTTTTATACTATCATGCATTCAATAATTAGAAAACAAATTCAAATTTATATTCCTATACAATACAATATACATATTTACATACCTATGTACCCAGATAGCCTTTTGGTATCGATACTCGGGTATCCATTAGTATTCATTTTTTCCCCTTTTCTAATGATGATTTAATGAAGGTATTTTGTTTCCTAGCATCAATAGAGATGAGTTTGGTGGTGGTAGTCGAAATGGTTTTGTTAAGAAAACGAAATGATGAATGTTACTGATGTAGAATTGATTCTTTTCTGATTCCTACCATCGTATTATTAGGGGAAAAGTATAGAATGCACGACTGATATAGTACTGATGTTTTTAGTACATAGTATAATAAGTAGGAAAATTGAAAACAAAATATGTAGTTTATTCTAATGAAAATATTCCTCATTGTTCTATATTACACGCTTATACGAAATTAATGAAAATTTCATACCGTACATCATCATTTTAAAATCTACACTCCGTTTCAAAGTATAGCCTCACCGTCACCTCACCATATGTGTATATCTCATATGATACATATAAGGGGTGGAATATATAAAAACCTTAGTTCTAGGATTTTGAAGGACCTGTTGTGTTAGGAAACTTACGAAAATACTGGGTCGAAGTCCAATTTCAATATTTCATCAAAGAAAACGTAGTCCCAAAAAATATTGGATTTTACAAAAATTAAATTTTAATCAACAGGAACAACAAATGCGTATCAATGTTTAATCATATGTCCGATGAATAATAAAAAAAAACATAATGGTTTCGAAAACTTTTGAAATTTATTTTAAATTTTAGTAGAGTATATATGCCGCTTCTAGACGAGGGAGGGTTTTGTGCAGAGCTTTTTTAGATGACGTCATGAGCTTTGTGCTTTTTGGTTGTGATGTGTGGTGTGCTTCGGGAGCTTTTGTGCTTTTTGGTTGTGACGTGTGGTTTGCTTCGGGAGCTTTTGTGCTTTTTGGTTGTGGTATGTGGTGTAGTAGGTAGGATTGAGGAGTTCTGGCACCACCGCCGAGTGTGTAAAGGAATGTGTTGTTGTTTTGTTGTTGTTTAAGATGAAGAAAAAATTAAAAAAATGTTTGTGATGTCGGTGGGCTGCGAACCCAAAACCTGTATCATGATAGTCCGTGGCATATACATATCTTGGAGCTACAGAGAATCTTAATATGTGGTGATTATGTTGTGTATATATATGACGAATTTTAATTCGTATACTATTAGAAGAAAAAAAAAGATTGTGAAGTAGTTGTAATGAGATTCGAACTCGGAATAAAAATGGAAAAAAATTTTTATGTATCAGATTTTTATTCATTTGCGTATTTTTAAGTGTATTATTTGATGTTTTTATTTTGGATTTCATCAAGTTGTGAAATTATTGCTATGTGTGTGTGTGTGTAAATTTTTTCGGCATTTGTAATATGTATACACTACTCAGAGTATATGAAAGTAACAAAAAGAAATGATGATACCGAAGAAATAACAACTTCATTTAAATCATTTCAATCAAAAATGATAATTGTTAGAAATGATAATGATAATGACGATATGGTCGATAAGATTCATACAAAAATGCAAGAGTTTCAAGAACGAGATAGTGGTTGGACCCTTATAAGAATAACTCATCTTGAAATCCACAAAATCAGTACAGGCCAATAAGAGGTTCTCAGTATTTACCATTACCAACAACAATAGCACGTAAACATGCTTGTATTAATGTAAAAAATACGGTTGAATACTGCTTTAAATGGGCAATAATTTCAGCTCTTGATCCTGCTGAAATTCATTCTGATAGAGTTTCATCAAACACTGTAGAAAACATTGCTGCAATTACAATTCTTCTGAAAAACAAAATGCTTTTAAAATTTGACGATCTAGAATTTCCACTAAAGGTACCAGATATAACAAAGTTTGAAGACATAAATCCTGAATTTAGTATAAAAGTATACGGTTGTGAAGAAATGCAATTTAATACATGTAAAATAGTAAGACCGTATTACCATAGTATAAAGAAGACAAGTAAAATTACTTCTGCATAACGGTAAATAAAAAGTGAAATCCAATCATAATGAAGAACATTATCAGAAATAAAAAAAGAAAAAAACTTCCTATAAGACGGAGAGAGACTTGTAGTATGTACCTTAAAAATTTGCATGATTTTATATGGAAAGAAAAATATATCTTTCTTCTTCATTTCTAAGAAGAAAAAAACCAAATTTCTACACAATTATATTGTACCTTCCTCAGTTATGTCAATGTAGTGTATCACAATATTTTTGCACAACTTTATATTCTCACCTATGCATGTTTTACGCATACACGTGAAAAATGGGAATAAAAATGCCTCCCTCAGTTGCCTATCTGTATTGGTTTTATAGTTTTTATAAGGTAAAGCGTAGTAATATTGAATCACTAGTATTTATTTTGTTTATTATTATTTGTGAAAGTGAAGGAAATGTAATAGATACATATTGTTGATTTTAAGTAAAAAGGTAATTAATAAATTATAAATTAAATGAATTTCCAGTAAATTTCCATATATTGGGTTTGAAATTACGTTTTTGCTTCCATTTTACCCAATATGGCAATAAGAGTATGGTTTACTCTATATATTGAATAACTAAGTATAGAGAAAATTTAAATTTTTATCTTTGTTGCTCCCTAATGATTCATCTTTTAGACTATTTTTAGCAAAATACACTTGCATTTTACACATACATTGAAGTTTTTTAAAATTTCTTATCAAATTTTGTATGGAAAATTGAAATGTGATTTTACTAGTCTTCTTTATATTATGATATTATTGTACAAAGAATGAGAAGAAAATACATATTAATTTACTGTTGATTCAAGATAGAGAAAAAAGTCATTATCTGTGGATCAAGAACATATCAAGATTAATAAAATCTCAAATAACAAAACATACAAAGAAGATACTTTTATGCAATGGAAGTTTACAACATTTTTATACAGAAGAGGCGTACAATATACATAAAAATGAATGCAGTAAGATTGTTACACTTATGCCCTCACCAGAACAAAATGAATTGAAATTTGAGAAATACGACCGTCATTTAGAGGTCCCATTTGTTATATACGCAGACTTTGAATGCGTTTTACAAGGATTGGGGATACATGTATTCCAAATTCAGATATTTCTTCAACATCACGTTCCTTGCGCATTCTCATACTACATAAAGTGTTCATATGACGACAGTTTGAGTAAGCTAAGAATTTAAAAAGGAAAGGATTCACCAGCAAAATTTGTGCAGTCCCTAGTTGAAGATGTATTAGATATTCACAACAGTCAACAATATCATCATGAACCTGAAGGCCATGGAACAACTCACGGCTTCTGAAGATAAGAGGCAACATAGCAGTAAAATTTGTCATATATGTAAGAAATATTTAGGTAATGTAAGAGTAGCCGATCATTGTCATTCTGTTGAATGACTTTCCTGTTGGAAAGTACAGGGGTCCAGCGCATAATGAATGTAATTTGAGGTATCAAGTTCCAAAGTTTATCCCAATTTTCTTTCAAAATTTTTCTGGTTATGACTGTCACTTATTTGTTAAAGAATTGGCAAATATTGATGGTGATATAAATTTGATATCATTAAATAAAGAATTGTATGTATCACTTTCAAAACGAATTTTCGTTAATGAAACTGATACTATTAAACTCAGATTTTAAGATTCCGTAAGATTTATGCAGTCTAGTCTAGATTCATTAGCAGGAAATTTATCCCCGAAAGATTTGAAAACAGTTAAATCTTTATATCCAGAAGAAGAAAATTTCAAATTATTAACACATAAAGGAGTATTTCCATACGAATACATTAATTCTTTTGAACGTCTAAATAAAACGTGTTTACCTTCACAAGAAACATTTTGAAAGCAAATCAACAAATAGTAAATGTTCTGATAAAGATTACATTCATGCTAAGAAAGTTTGGGAAAAATTTGATTGTAAAAACATTTGGGATTATTTAGAGTTATATTTAAAAACAGCAGTGGCGGCTCGTGAAGAAATCAATTGGTAGGGCTGCTTGAAGTTTCAAGGATGTTAACACTTGAATCAATTTTAACACGTTTTTCTCAAAAATTTGTTTTTTTAATTTGAAAATATCCGGACTCTACTATCCGATTGTTTTGAAATTTTTGCAAGGTATTCATATACATCATATGTCAATATGATACGAGTTATAGTGTACCAAAAAAAACTACGCGCATCAACGCTTAGGTTCCGTTGTGCAGAAAAAATGTTTTTTGTGAAGACAGTTTATTTGGACTTCTATTCTGTTTTCAAGACTTTTAAATATTTAAGAAGCTGTATGTTTTTTTTATTTAAGAATTGAATTTGAAAAACGATTTTAGCAAAATTTACAAATTAACAGTTTCTTAGACAAAAATCCGTTTTTTAAATTTTGTTTTTCAACTTTATTTTAAAACTTGAAATAGTTGTGTTAATTTAAAGTTACGCTTAAATCCTTTTAAAAAAAAAATTTATTAAGAGAAAAATGATATTGAAGATTTTTTAAAGGAAATATGTATTTTTTCCTCAATTTACGGTTGGAAATTTGCATTATGTATTTTTGAAAGCCTGATAAATGCACAGGTGAAGTATTTCCTTGAATAGTACTTCTTATTTGACTTAAATTGATACAACATAGCTGTTGTGAGCGGTGAATTAAAACACAATAAAAATTTATATCTAATAAAAATTATTCTTTATTTTCTTTTTACTTGGTTCAACAATCAAGAAACTAAAAGAAAATTAAAACCAAAGACTTTTTAATTTGGGAACCTTACGTCTTCAAGATTAAAGTAGGAATGAATTGTCTCTAACTTTATTTTAAGAATTTTTGCATGATTAAGAATGCAATGGAATTTGATATCCACTTGCAACGTGACGAGAAATATGCAGAAGTAGCAAGATTAAAAGGAATAAATGTGCATTATCAGCAAACAAAAGGAAATGCATTTTTATAAATGCAGTGTTAAATAATTAGATAAAACCAACGTTAAATTTCTAAGAATCTGAAGTTAATAAAATGCGCTATCAGCAAGTCAGACGAAATAGAATTTACGTTTAAATAATAATGAAATTATGAGTTCTTATGTTAGATATGTGACTTTACAACATAGCCAATAGCCATAGCCATAGCCTCTTCAAGTGGTACCACATTTTCAGAGGTGACTGTTAAAAATGAGAAATGAGGGAGATAATTGTGATTTTAATAAAAAATTATCATTTTTCTTTAATAATTAATTTCTATTAATTTTATGATATAACAATGTTTGGGAAAAATGTTTATTTAATAAAAATCTACAAATGTGTCGAACATTATAATTGATATTTTTAGTAATTTGGGAGATTTAAGGAAAAATTGATTTTCAGTTTTAGGTTACTAAATATTTATCACGTTTTTTCTTTGATTTACGTTGCTCATAGATGTTTAATATATTCGGTGAAAATAAAGCTTAGGATCTTCTCTACATTTCATTTGAACATAATTTTCATGTAACTTTAATCACAACTTAGTAATAATTGATTAAAAACAATAAATTGTAATGTTAATTTGGTACTTCCAACACATATAAACAATAAAATAAAATTGAGCATTAAGTCTTGGTACTATAGGAGTCGTTGCTTCTGCGCATAGTTTTCTAGTATAATACGATTCGGCATCTTTTTTAAATTGAGCTATATTTATGGCCAGTTCCACAGTCAAAGTTTAAACGGGGTTTAAGTTAAACCTAAACCATGGTTTAAGCTTCACTTAAATTTTTTTCGTTCCTCAGTCAATTTATATTTGTAGTTTAACTATCTTTAGTTAAACCTATCATTGTGAATGAATTTAGGTTGAAACCTGAGAAACTTTTAGATGTCATTGTATAGCCGCTAGATGGCAGTGGCAATTATTGTGACATTTTAAATTTTTTCATATAAATTTCAATTTATAATAAATTTACGGACAAAACAGATAAATAGATGGCAGTTGTTTTTTTATTTTATTTTTGACTTTTACTTAAACCTCAAATAGAGTTTAAACTCTCAATTCGTACGGATTAAGTTAAACTCAGTTTAACACTTAAGCGTTCACTATGAAACTGAAAAAAGTGCTTAAACTTAGTTTAAGAGTTAAACTCCGTTTAAACTTTGACTGTGGAACTGGCCATTACTTTTTTAGAGGTATGTATAATAAAAATAATAGAGAAAAATAATATTTCATATTCAAAAAAAAGTTTTTTTTTTCAAAGCAAATATGTATTTTTATTCAAAACGGAAAAAAAAATCAATAGTATAAATCGTAATTTGTTATGTTGCCATAGCAACAATGCAATTATGATAGATATAGCTGAAATTATTTCAGTTGAAGGTTCATTGCGCATGTTTTACATATCGTAGTGATCTTCTTGTGTATACATATACGATAGAAGAAACCTGTTTATTAGAATTTACAAAAACAAAAACGCATGTGTGTAAGTATCTTGTCTTCTGTGCATGCCAATGTAGTACAATACGCAACTTCAACTCTTTTGGGACAACCTATAAATATTAATTTGTTATAGGTACATTTGTAAAAAATGAAAATTTTTAACATAAATATGCAAAAACATGATCAAAGCAATCATAATGTATGACGTCAAAAAATCATCTCAAAATCAATGACGGCAAAGTTTAGAGAAAAAATTATACATATACATATATATATGTATATAATATATATTGAAAAAAGCTTCAAATCATTATTTTTTAATTGAAAGCTCTGAGAGTAAAATAATACATATCCCTTTTGTTTTTCCGCTCTGCTCATAATTCGTTCAAAAATTTTTGAATTTTGAAATTTCAACGCTGTAAGAAATCTTCTTATTACATATTTTTTGGTTCTACTCAACGTAAAAATCTCCAATATATTACGAAAAGTGTTATGCTCTATGAAACAAAATCGTTGCTAATTAGCTGTACAAAACTAAATAAGGACCCTAAGTTATTTTTAAAGTACCTACACCCCATAACAACGGGTAACTGGGATTTAATCAAGGGCTTTCCTTGATAACAAACTAACAATTCTTCGTACCAAATCTCAAAAGGATCGGCATACTTTTAATGTGCGAAAAACCTATTTTAAATTTTTTCAAGTGGTCGTTGCTAATAAGTTGCACACAGCTGTATATTACTTAACAGTAGTACCGTTCTTGAAAATGAAAAAATTAAATTTTATATATTATTTAAAAATAAAGTATCATTACATTTTTTTGTATAATATATTGTAAAAATATTTCCAAATAATTAAAATTATTAATTTTTAAAAAAATAAATATTTTTATTTTCCTTTATCAGGAAACAATTTTTACAAAGTATGAAATTTTATAAAATTTTATACTATTTTTATTTTTGGATGTCAGTACAGGCAAGATAGGCTTACTTTTCTATATTCTTTTACATTGCGTTTGAATAAATCTGTCTCGTTCTTTAAATTAAATATTACCAAGGCAAAAAACTCATCGGGTACTGCCTCCATAAGCACAATACTGACTTCCAAAAATAAAAATACTAGAGGCTGGCATCGCGGCTTTAGTGATGACAAGTCGTTAGCACATGCGTTGTGGTGTATTTAAAAATTTAGTGGTGACATTTATTAATATAATAATAAAACTTGTATAAAAGTGTAATTAGTGATAGGACACACATTTTGTGAAATTTATTTTATCTGATCCCTTCAGGATTTCTTTACTATTTAGACAATTAAAACTAGTAAATAGTGAGGTGTATCAGTGTTGCAGCAACACCTAAATTCGCACTGTGTTTTTTTTAATTTTAAATAAATTGTGGGTGTCTAAAATAGAAAATAAAACTTATTTTGAACAACAGCGGGCGCTGCAATAACATAGTGTACGAAGTTACAGTGAAGACAACAACCAGACATTTTATTTCTACCAAAGACTATATTGTCTTTATAGACTTTCCACTTCTTATCTAATTATTTATTTTCTTGATTTATAGTAGGCTTAATTTATCGTTGGCTGGTAAACCTAATACATAAAAGTGGGGGGACCCGCACTGGAGAAGAGGAAAAAAAGGGGCTCCTCCCCTCAGGGGAGTCTCATTTCTACAGAAATGTCGTCCAACCGTTTCGCTAATCTGGCCGAAACTACAGGTTCGACATCTAGGATGTCACGTAAAAAGAAAAACAAGACGCCTGCGCTTGTAGGAATTAACCCTACTCCGGCAGAGTCCTTCAACTTTAATGCATCAGTTAAATAAGATGCTCAGTTCATGACTATCACAGCCTGTGATAGCTCGATATCGATAGCATCCCGCAACCTGTTCGTGGTGAAACGCCTGGTTCATGGTATTACCTCAAACATTTAATCGTTTAGAACAAATAAAGAAGGCGCGATTAACATCTTGGTTGGTGACAGCAATTCGGCCGACCTGCTAAAGAAAATGATCCCATCGACACCCCTTGACAACGTAAAATGCAACATCGCCACACACGAAAAGCTCAACCTCTCTAAGGGTACCATCTGGGCTCCTCTGTTTAGAAACTACGAAGAAACAACAATCCGTGACGGTCTAAATCAAGAAGCCAACGGAGCATTTAAGGTTGTAGAGGTCAAACACCTGAAGAGAAAGAAAGACGGTTCCGAGGTTAACACAGGCCGCCTACTAGTCACATTCAACTCGATAGAGCCTCCAAAAAACATCACTATCCTGTATGAACGCACTGAGGTCACCAGATGGTACCCAATTCAGTGTTTTTCACTCAAGCATAGAACGGACGACTGTAAGTTCCCGAGCAGGTGCCCAAGTTGCGGAGCTATTAAACCAGCTGCTGACCATACATGTAGCAACAATTACTGCTGTGGTTGCGAAACAGCGGGCCATAAAACTTTTGCCAGAGACTGCCCAACGTTCCACTGAGAGAAGCAGATTTTGAAGCTTATCATCGACCTTAAAATCAAGAAATACGAAGCCAGGACAATGTGGTACAGGGACCATCCTTACTTCTCTACAAACATTACCACAACCAACAATCAACATACACAAAACCCAACTTTCAACACTCGCTAGTATCCACCAATGTAACCTTCTCCCAAGCAGTTTAAACGGTAAGTCCTACCAGTTGTACCTGTTCAGCTAATTCCCTTTCGGAATTGACCAACCCAACACCCCAAATTAACGCGCAAATCTCAACTAATAAAACCACACCCAAACCAACCCTTTCAAATGACATAAAACACACTGAAAAACTAGTGGCAGTAGCCACCACCCTCCAACAAAATTATCCAATCACAAACACAAACACTAATTCCTCTGCCCCTACCACTAACACAACTCAAATGGAAATTGAATCTACAGAAGTAGATTCACTTCAACAGATTCCAACGGTCGTTTTGGAATCTGAAGAAGACGAAACCACTTATACTGACGAACCAATTTTATAAACCAACCTGATGACTAATAATGAACAGACACAACCACAATCCTGGATCCAGATTTGTCATGTTTCAATGGAATATGGCAGGTTTCTGGCACAGGATTGGCGAACTAGACTTACTTATTACCACACACAGACCGCATGTTGTGATTATTCAAGAATCATACATCCCGGCTAGCTCCCCTGACTTCGTGAGACATGGATACACCATTCTGACACATAACACCCATGAAGCCCGAAAGAGTGGAGTGGCTGTTATGGTTAGGAATGCCATCCATTTTTCACGTCTCCCCACTAACACAACTAACCCCTCTATTAAAATAAAAATAAATAACCCACTAAATATCACACTGGTCGACATTTATGTGGAGCACGGACGTGAGGACCCCACCAATGACCTTGAATCACTACTTGGTGGTGACCAGGGTCCTGTCATTTGCTTTGGCGATTTCAATGCTCACAATCCCTTATGGGGTTCTGACACGTTGGACCGCAGAGGCAAATTGATTGAAGATTGGCTAAACTCCTCGCGACTCGTGGTCTTGAACGATGGCGCACCAACCCATAATGATATAACGTTAACCTCTGCAGACATTGCCGCAAAACTTTGTAGAGAACCCTTTCTCCACATGGTAGTGATCATCTGCCCATCAAATGCATTTTGGATGCCCCGTCATCCACACCAATTCACATACCTAGATTCATCGAATCCAAGGCAGACTGAAATTTGTTCAGAACAAACCTGAATTTGTTCCTAGATGAACACCCCCTTCCAACCAGGTTAATCAAGAAGTTTCGATACTCACCAAGAGTATCAGAGTATTAGCTAACTCCAGCATTCCAATTTTCAAGCCCTTCACTCGCTCCACACCTCTTTGGTTCTCATCGGAAATTAAAAGGTTGGTTAGGCTGAAAAACTCCGCTTGGAAGAGACTTAAGTCTCACAATTCCAGCGAAAATGATATTGTTTCCCGCAAAGCTTTAGCAACGCTAAAACGTCACATCAAATCAGCAAAAAAACAAGCCTGGATCGATTTTGCCAATTCCATAAACCCTGACAGCAGCATAAAAGAAAATTGGTGTAAAATTAGAAGAATTCTAGGCCGTGAGAACAATTTGTCTATCCTTCCTCTTGAAATAGGTAACAACACCACAGATCCACCCACCCTTACAGATGATCCACTAGATGCAGCTAATGCTCTAGCCACCTTTTTCTCCTCAGAGACCATCGATTTCAATAGCCTTAACGATAAGTGTAAATCAGCTATTATTTCGTTTAACTCCAATAAGCAAGAACTCCTAAATTCATACGACTCCAATTTGCTATCTCATCCGATTACTCAAGAAGAATTTGAGAATGCACTTAAAACCTTCAAGAGTACTGCCCCTGGTCTGGACAAAATTACTTTTGGTATGATCAAACAGTCCACTCCCACATGGAAAGCCCGTTTGATGCATACATTCAACAAAATCATGATTTCTGGATGCTTCCTGTTCATTTGGAAGCTAGCTGAAGTCATATTTCTACCAAAGGAATCAACTTCACCCCTCCGCCCGACTCAGTTCAGACCAATCTCTCTTCTTAACACCTCCTCCAAACTGTTTGAAAAAATCATATCCAATAGACTTTCTTGGTTTCTCGAGTAAAGAATCGCACATATCGTGCATGGTTTCAGACCGTCGAGAGGATGCTTGTCACTGTTGTACGAGATCCAACACAATCTCTCATGTGCTCTCGAAAAATCCGAACATTCCACTCTCCTTTCAATAGATCTTCACAAAGCGTATGACAGAGTTCTTGCTCACATTATCCAGTGGAAAATTAACCTAAACCTGATCAAAGCCGCTCTATCATTTTTAAATAATAGACGTATACGGTCAGAGTTTTAGGACACAAATCCAATGTACACTTCGTCGCTCACGGTATTCCACAGGGTTCTCCTCTATCTGTCACCCTCTTTAACATTTATACACCCTAGCAGTCAGGATTCAAAGCATATCTGACCTATATGCCTACATATACGCAGACAACATTATATTAGATTCCTCAGGCTCCACGCCAAAGGTCATCAATTCCCTACAAACAGCTTATTCGACCATCAACGAATGGTGCTCAAAAACTGGCGCGCTTATTCGCCCAGCTAAAATTGAAGCTTTGCATATCTGTAGGAAAAAAAAATGTAATGAGAACTGCATCACAATCTCTACACCCTTGACCATTACGGTCCCCTTTTCTCAACACTTACGAATTCTAGGTATAACCTTCACCAAAAACCTCTCCTGGCATATACACATAGCCCGGTTGGCGGGCAACATTGCGAAGGCCAACAACCTTCTCAAGGTTGTCTGCAACAGGAAATATGGTTTACCTATTCCTACGGCAGTTGGAGTAGGTAAAGCACTTACCTATGGACGATTCGACTATGGTATCTGCCTTTTCAGGAACTGCCCCAAACGTTTACTAGATAAGTTGCAAACATGTATCAATTCTTCCGCCCGTCTCTCCACAGGTGCCCTTAGAACAACACCAATCCAATCCTTGCTGGCTGAATCTACTTTCGACCACATACAGGACAGAATTGACAAAATCTCCTCCAATCTCATCCTCAAGAATATCCACAACCCAAAAGCCCCACTTAACCTTATAATTAACGATATTATGGCAAGGCCATCAACGAAGTATTCAAGTTTTCATGCCTTAGAAAAGCCATTGATAGTATCCCTCCGGAACTACTAACACCCCCATCTGATACTTACACCAATCCTGACATTCCCACATGGAGATGCATACAGAAACAACTCCATTATAAACATTCACAGACCAACATACACGACGCTAACACTAAAAGATCTATATTCCTCGAAGTCACAAGTCGGCTGAATTCAGAAAGGTTCCTTTACTCCGATGCGTCGAAATCGGAGGATGCACCGGTTACGCAGTGGTTGACTCGTCGGGTTCCACTTTGCTGAAAGAGAGATTGCCGGCATGGACATCGGTTTTCACGGCGGAGACCATGGCCCTGTTAAAGGCATGCCAGCTTTTAGCGGGTACTTCTGGTCCTCGCGCGGTGGCAACCGATTCTTTGTCTGCAATTAGAGCCGTCGCAAATCAAAACAACACGAATCCACTGACGATAGAATTACGCAATATTCTTGCAAAAGACAACAACATTCACATTTTCTGGTGCCCGTCACACGTGGGTATTGCCGGCAATGAAGCTGCTGACCAAGCAGCCAAAGCGTCGTGCAACCTCCCATCTGTGACGGAGCACCCTTGTGACTATCGCTCAGTGAGACGGGAAAGATTAATCCGATTATGTCAAACAAGAACGCGTAATAACATCGATTCCGGGCAATTTTTGTTTTCACATTCTCCGTCTCCGACAAGCCACATCTACTTCAATATGCCACGCCACATTGCCATAAAGCTTTTCCGTTTGAGGACAGGTCACTTCCTCCCATTAGGCTGTAATCTGGACCTTACATCCAAGCATATCTTCGTGGATTGTCATCGGTTTAGAGAGCTTTTCTCTGAAAGACGCCTTGTATTTCTAGGTAATAACAGGCTATCTTTAACTTTCAACGCTTCTGACGCCTCCTCCATCATAAAGATAGTTACAGACAAAATGACAGCACAAAACACCCCGTACCCTGTCATTTGACCACCCACACAACAGACGTAGGACGACTGACATATCAGGTACCCGCTAACTCATCTTAAAACTTCAAAAATTAAAATATTATAATTCAAACTGAAAGTTCTAAAACAGGTAGAACTGACGAATCAAATTTTCAATTTTTCAATTTTTTATTTTTGTAATACTTAAGATTAGATATATTTTTTCTTTCCCAATTTCATATCACTCTAAGCCTAGATGTAATACAACATTTATAATGTTTAGCCTTAAAAATAGCTTCTAAGAATTATCTTAAGCATAGGCATAAGTAGACTTAAGTAGATGTAACTACTAGGTAATAAGAATTTGTAAATACGCCGATATGGTCTAACGACCTCGGCTAGGATAGTTAGGTTAAGACACTGTATTTAGTTTTTAGCCTAATTTTTTAAATAAATAAATAAAAATACTATAGAACAAAAGTTTTTTTTTTCGTAGTTATTTTTTTTTGTCACAATTATGGATTGCAGCAAACCATTCCACGCCACGGTGAGACAGCAGGCCGCCGAACAAAGGTATAGTCGAGAACACTTTTCAAAAAGTTCATCTGATTTTTGATACAAAATTTAAACTGAAAAGCATTAGGCAAAACTGCCAGTGACGAAAATCAGAAACACAGTAACTACTGAAAGAAGAAACAAGACAAAATATGTCCATAAGAACTGTACCATAGAATATAAAATATAAAGAATACTGTCTATAGTATTTTTATTTTTGGAAGTCAGTATTGTGCTTATGGAGGCAGTACCCGATGAGTTTGTGATAACTTCACATATAATTGTTTGTAGGAAATTCTAAAAATCATATTTCTGTCAACCCTAACAAAGTTAAGTACCTTATTTTTATTTTAAATGTTAAAATATGCTAACGGGGTGTTTGAAATTGTACAAAAATCATTAGAACTTTTTTTGTTCAGAAAAAATTTTTTTAAAAAGCATTTTCTGTACGAATTTCACATTTCTGTATCTTTATATTTGATAAAGAAGTAACTCAAATTGGAAATATCATAAAAATTATCGATTTTTAATGAGATATTCCAATTTTTGTTAGCTAGTTTTTCAATTTCTAAGAACGAATCATCCTGTACTTTTAAAGTTTTTATTTTTTTTTTATTATGGAAAAAAGAAGTACATACTCCCGTTCACATCGCGTGAAGACAACTGAACTGATTTATTATATCCAGTTGTCGCCATTTGTTTCAATGAAAAATAAAAAACCGAAGTAAAAAATATAAATTCGTTTCGCAGCCGATTTCCACTCAAAGTAGTAATAAATGTTGTTTGTAATTTCGTGTCAGCGGGAAGATGAGTATTAAGCATGGTAAATAGAATAGGAAGGTATGCTGAAAAGCAATATGGCGGAGATTTTTTTTCGTTTTTTAGTGATATTACAATAAGTTGATGACGTGGCTGCGAAGAAAAAGTTTTTTTTTACATTTTGTTTATACATATGTTGTTTTCATAGTGGGTAATGGTTAAATAATTATTTTAAAAATAAAGTGACTTATAAATAAATTAAAAAACTGTAATTGACTACATATTTGAAAAAAAAAAATACATATTAAAATGGTTAAATGTGTGGTGATGTCCTGTAAAAATTTGACAGGAAAAACAAAAGAAAAAGTTAAATTTTTCAGATTTCCATCCGAAAAAAATGTGAAACCAGTAAAATGTATTGAGCACATGAGAAATGATTGTTATTATTATTATTGTTAATGTTAGATAATGTTGTCAAATAAATATTTAAATGTTTATTTTTTTTTTCATATAAATTTCAAAGTACATATTTAAATTGATCTTGAAAATTAAAAGTTTTAAAAATATGTAATATATACCACAAAATAGTGAATTAATAAATGATAAAAATGATTGTATAAAACCTATAAAGTCAACAATATATAATAATAATAATAATAATATAATTGGTGATGATGGTGGTTCAAGTACATTTAAAGATTCTGAATATAATGATGAAGAATCATCAAGAATCATATACATACATTTAACACATTTAAATATGCTTTCTCCACATTTTCCAAAAATTTAAAATTGCTTGTATTGTTCATGCTTAAATGCATGTGATAAAAGATTTCATAGTCAAAGTTGTGTATATACATTAGTTACAGAAGCACCAAAAAGAAATATTAGCATTTAAAATTATAAACTCTACAGGTACATAATTAATACCTAATGCACCTTAATAATTTGTTAATATTAATTAATTATACATATATGTATTATAATAATGAATTAGTAATAAAGTACAGTAGTATAAGTATTTGTGTTATTATTAGTAAGAATTGCAATATTTTTATTATAAAAATCATTCTGTATTAATGAAATAAATAAATTATCATATAATTATTGTGAACGCACAACAGTTTATATTTCTAAAAATTCAAAAATTCTTCGCAGGTACGTCATCTGTAACTGATATTTTTATTTTAGGTTGAAACCCCCTTTTCAGCATACCTTCCTATTATATTTACCATGAGTATTGAGTATAAAAGAAAATGATAAAATTTCAGGACTGCCGTAACTATTGGAAGTATTGCCTTGATTAATAAAAAATTAATTTATGATAATAATGATTTTCAGTTTTTTTAATTTTATTGTAAAATTTAAATTTATTGTTTTCAATATTTCTACATAATTGTTATTTTACATTTTATTTTTAATAAAAATTTTTTTATGTTTGATTTATAAAACTATGTTTTCAATATAAATTTGATTTTGAATTAAATGTATGCATACATAAGTATGTATATGTATAGAACGATTCAAAAAAGATGGCACAGGTTCGCGCATGTCTTACATGGGTTAGTGATCTTCTTGTGTGTGAGTATCTTTTCTTCTGCGCATGTTTCTTTAGTATAATACGAAATGCCATCTTTTTTGAATCGCAGTATAATAACAATATACTCGTATTTGTTAAATTATCCCTTTTCATCTATGATATTTTTTTTTATTCATGTACGTACTTGTTTGTAATTTCGTTACGTTTTTTAAGCCCGAATACTTCTCATTATTATTTAAATTTTAATTTTTTCGAAATTTCCTAAACAAACAATATTTTTATCATTTTTTAAAAAAAAAACCTAATGCTTTTAGATCTTTATATAAATTGTGTAAATTGTGAAAAAAAAACAATAATAGTTAGAAATAAATTTTATTTAATAATACAATTAGAATATTGAATATCAAAATAATATCAAAAGACAAAAGATATATTTTATTAGGTGTACTTCACACTTAACGATTTATCATTTGATTTATTATTTGACTAATGTAATTTGTTGTATTTACAAAAACGAATTACACTAGTCATTTGATAAATCAAATAATAAATCGTTAAGTGTGAAGTACACTTTAGATTATGTTATCGAAGTACCAAAAAAATAGCAAAAAGTAAAAATTCAATAACTCAGTAATTACAAGGCAAAATCAATCTATCGTGAAATGAAAACATAAAAATCCTTGATTAAAACTACTTTCATCAACACCGTACATATTTTTGATCTCTTATAGAGAAATTTCCATTAATTTTGTAATAATTTTCGATTTAAATACTTTGTTATTGGTTTTTTATTGTTACTCTTAATTTATTTTAGTTTCACTAAAGTATTTTTATTGTAAAAATCCAAGTATTTCAAGTAAATTCAGTAAGTAAAAGTGGGTGAATTAAAGTGATTTTAAAGCAAATAATATATTCAAGTAAATAATTTTGTTGCATATATTATTAATTTTATTTTTATTTTAAATTTCCCATAATTTTCCCACAATTACCTGATTTTTTGTAAAATTAAAAAATAAAAAAAATTTTCATCTGGTAGCCCTTCGTAATTTTTATTTTAAAAATTTCCCTCGATTGAAATTGGGATCTGATCACCCCACACACGAGACAGATTTATTCAAACAATTTGTGAAAGAATATAGAAAGGTATGCCTATCTTGCCTGTACCATAGTACAAAGAAGACAAGTAAAATTACTTCTGCATAACGGTAAATAAAAAGTGAAATCCAATCATAATGAAGAACATTATCAGAAATAAAAAAAGAAAAAAACTTCCTATAAGACGGAGAGAGACTTGTAGTATGTACCTTAAAAATTTGCATGATTTTATATGTAAAGAAAAATATATCTTTCTTCTTCATTTCTAAGAAGAAAAAAACCAAATTTCTACACAATTATATTGTACCTTCCTCAGTTATGTCAATGTAGTGTATCACAATATTTTTGCACAACTTTATATTCTCACCTATGCATGTTTTACGCATACACGTGAAAAATGGGAATAAAAATGCCTCCCTCAGTTGCCTATCTGTATTGGTTTTATAGTTTTTATAAGGTAAAGCGTAGTAATATTGAATCACTAGTATTTATTTTGTTTATTATTATTTGTGAAAGTGAAGGAAATGTAATAGATACATATTGTTGATTTTAAGTAAAAAGGTAATTAATAAATTATAAATTAAATGACTTTCCAGTAAATTTCCATATATTGGGTTTGAAATTACGTTTTTGCTTCCATTTTACCCAATATGGCAATAAGAGTATGGTTTACTCTATATATTGAATAACTAAGTATAGAGAAAATTTAAATTTTTATCTTTGTTGCTCCCTAATGATTCATCTTTTAGACTATTTTTAGCAAAATACACTTGCATTTTACACATACATTGAAGTTTTTTAAAATTTCTTATCAAATTTTGTATGGAAAATTGAAATGTGATTTTACTAGTCTTCTTTATATTATGATATTATTGTACAAAGAATGAGAAGAAAATACATATTAATTTACTGTTGATTCAAGATAGAGAAAAAAGTCATTATCTGTGGATCAAGAACATATCAAGATTAATAAAATCTCAAATAACAAAACATACAAAGAAGATACTTTTATGCAATGGAAGTTTACAACATTTTTATACAGAAGAGGCGTACAATATACATAAAAATGAATGCAGTAAGATTGTTACACTTATGCCCTCACCAGAACAAAATGAATTGAAATTTGAGAAATACGAACGTCAATTAGAGGTCCCATTTGTTATATACGCAGACTTTGAATGCGTTTTACAAGGATTGGGGATACATGTATTCCAAATTCAGATATTTCTTCAACAACACGTTCCTTGCGCATTCTCATACTACATAAAGTGTTCATATGACGACAGTTTGAGTAAGCTAAGAATTTAAAAAGGAAAGGATTCACCAGCAAAATTTGTGCAGTCCCTAGTTGAAGATGTATTAGAATTAGATATTCACAACAATCAGGGCCGGTCCTTACATATGAGCAGACAGAGCAGCTGAACAGGGCGACAAAATTAGAGGGGCGCCATTAGAACAATGTACATACATGATATTAAAATTTTATATACATTTTTATTTGTAAAAAACAAACACAAAAACAACAATATGTAGCAAACTGTTCAAAATAAAATCATGCTCCTATAGTATGTATATTTGCCTTTATGAATGTAGAAAAATGTACTAAACATTCACATTTTTTATGTTGTTTTGTATTTTATCTTGAAAACTAAAAAAACTAGAACAATACTATAAAAGACAGTACTAAAGAGAACACTTTGGTAAATATTTTTGTATAAAAATATTAGTTTTCAGTTTGCGGGATGCTGAGATACAGATCTCTCAAGTTGAAATTTGCGTCAAATTTGTGTTTGGTCTTGAAAATGATAAGGAACCTGAGGGCGATGGAACAACTCACGGCTTCTGAAGAGAATAGGCAACATAGTAGTAAAATTTGTCATATATGTAAGAAATATTTAGGAAATGTAAGAGTAGCCGATCATTGTCATTTAACAGGAAAGTACAGGAGTCCAGCGTATAATGAATGTAATTTGCGGTATTAAGTTCCAAATTTTTCCCAATATTTAATGTGATATAAATTTGATATCATTAAATAAAGAATTGTATGTATCACATTCAAAACGAGTTTTCGTTAATGAAACTGATACTATTAAACTCAGATTTTTAGATTCCGTAAGATTTATGCAGTCTAGTCTAGATTCATTAGCAGGAAATTTATCCCCGAAAGATTTGAAAACAGTTAAATCTTTATATCCAGAAGAAGAAAATTTCAAATTATTAACACATAAAGGAGTATTTCCATACGAATGCATTAATTCTTTTGAACGTCTAAATAAAACGTGTTTACCTTCACAAGAAACATTTTGAAAGCAAATCAACAAATAGTAAATGTTCTGATAAAGATTACATTCATGCTAAGAAAGTTTGGGAAAAATTTGATTGTAAAAACATTTGGGATTATTTAGAGTTATATTTAAAAACAGCAGTGGCGGCTCGTGAAGAAATCAATTGGTAGGGCTGCTTGAAGTTTCAAGGATGTTAACACTTGAATCAATTTTAACACGTTTTTCTCAAAAATTTGTTTTTTTAATTTGAAAATATCCGGACTCTACTATCCGATTGTTTTGAAATTTTTGCAAGGTATTCATATACATCATATGTCAATATGATACGAGTTATAGTGTACCAAAAAAAACTACGCGCATCAACGCTTAGGTTCCGTTGTGCAGAAAAAATGTTTTTTGTGAAGACAGTTTATTTGGACTTCTATTCTGTTTTCAAGACTTTTAAATATTTAAGAAGCTGTATGTTTTTTTTATTTAAGAATTGAATTTGAAAAACGATTTTAGCAAAATATACAAATTAACAGTTTCTTAGACAAAAATCCGTTTTTTAAATTTTGTTTTTCAACTTTATTTTAAAACTTGAAATAGTTGTGTTAATTTAAAGTTACGCTTAAATCCTTTTAAAAAAAAAATTTATTAAGAGAAAAATGATATTGAAGATTTTTTAAAGGAAATATGTATTTTTTCCTCAATTTACGGTTGGAAATTTGCATTATGTATTTTTGAAAGCCTGATAAATGCACAGGTGAAGTATTTCCTTGAATAGTACTTCTTATTTGACTTAAATTGATACAACATAGCTGTTGTGAGCGGTGAATTAAAACACAATAAAAATTTATATCTAATAAAAATTATTCTTTATTTTCTTTTTACTTGGTTCAACAATCAAGAAACTAAAAGAAAATTAAAACCAAAGACTTTTTAATTTGGGAACCTTACGTCTTCAAGATTAAAGTAGGAATGAATTGTCTCTAACTTTATTTTAAGAATTTTTGCATGATTAAGAATGCAATGGAATTTGATATCCACTTGCAACGTGACGAGAAATATGCAGAAGTAGCAAGATTAAAAGGAATAAATGTGCATTATCAGCAAACAAAAGGAAATGCATTTTTATAAATGCAGTGTTAAATAATTAGATAAAACCAACGTTAAATTTCTAAGAATCTGAAGTTAATAAAATGCGCTATCAGCAAGTCAGACGAAATAGAATTTACGTTTAAATAATAATGAAATTATGAGTTCTTATGTTAGATATGTGACTTTACAACATAGCCAATAGCCATAGCCATAGCCTCTTCAAGTGGTACCACATTTTCAGAGGTGACTGTTAAAAATGAGAAATGAGGGAGATAATTGTGATTTTAATAAAAAATTATCATTTTTCTTTAATAATTAATTTCTATTAATTTTATGATATAACAATGTTTGGGAAAAATGTTTATTTAATAAAAATCTACAAATGTGTCGAACATTATAATTGATATTTTTAGTAATTTGGGAGATTTAAGGAAAAATTGATTTTCAGTTTTAGGTTACTAAATATTTATCACGTTTTTTCTTTGATTTACGTTGCTCATAGATGTTTAATATATTCGGTGAAAATAAAGCTTAGGATCTTCTCTATATTTCATTTGAACATAATTTTCATGTAACTTTAATCACAACTTAGTAATAATTGATTAAAAATAATAAATTGTAATGGTAATTTGGTACTTCCAACACATATAAACAATAAAATAAAATTGAGCATTAAGTCTTGGTACTATAGGAGTCGTTGCTTCTGCGCATAGTTTTCGAGTATAATACGATTCGGCATCTTTTTTAAATTGAGCTATATTTATGGCCAGTTCCACAGTCAAAGTTTAAACGGGGTTTAAGTTAAACCTAAACCATGGTTTAAGCTTCACTTAAATTTTTTTCGTTCCTCAGTCAATTTATATTTGTAGTTTAACTATCTTTAGTTTAGTCTAAATAAAACGTGTTTACCTTCACAAGAAACATTTTGAAAGCAAATCAACAAATAGTAAATGTTCTGATAAAGATTACATTCATGCTAAGAAAGTTTGGGAAAAATTTGATTGTAAAAACATTTGGGATTATTTAGAGTTATATTTAAAAACACAAAAACAGATGTATTGCTTTTAACAGATGTATTCGAAAATTTCAGAGAAGTTTGTAGAAATATTTATACGCTAGATCCCTGTCAGTATTATACAACTCTGGGGTTATCATAGGACGCGATGTTAAAATAAACTGAAATAAATCTTGAACTATTCACCGATGTAAATATGTATAATTTTATTAAAAAAGGTATTCGTGGTGGAATTACTCAATGTTCGCATAGACATTCTACAGCGAATAACAAGTATATAAGTAATTTCGAAGAAAATAAACCATCTTCATATTTAATGTATGTTGATGCAAATAGTTTATACGGTTGGACTATGTCACAACCTTTACCATATTCTGATTTTCAATGGGTAGAAAACGTTGAAGATATAAATATTCTTAATATTACAGATAACTCAGATACGGGTTATATTTTAGAAGTAGATTTAGAGTATCCTGAATCTCTTCATGATTTACATAATGATTTACTGTTTTGTACTCAAAATAAAAAAAGTCCGGGGTCGAAATTCAACAAACTAATTACAGATTTGACAGTAAAAAGAAATTATATAATTCACTATAGAAATCTTCAGCAATGTTTAAAACACGGTTTGAAATTAGTGAAAATTCACAGAGCAATACAGTTTAAACAATCATGTTGGTTAAAAAAATATATTGATTTGATTGATGATAATATACATATTATCGTACTATTGCAAAAAATACTTTTGAAAAGAACTTTTTCAAGTTGTTGAATAATGCTGTGTACGGTAAAACGATGGAAAATGTTGACAAACGAAAAGATGTCAAAATCGTTACTGACTGGGAAAGTGGTGGTAAACATTTAGGTGCTAGGGCTTTAATAGCTAAACCGAATTTCCACAGCTTAGCTCAGTTTACAGAAAATATGACAGCTATACAACTTGAGAGAGTTCGAACATACTATAACAAACCAATTTATTTGGGTTTCGTTGTATTAGAGCTATCAAAGTGGAAGATGTACGACTTTCACAATGATTATATAAAATCCAAGTATAATAAAAAAGTACTTCTTGCTTACATGGATAGAGATTCGACATTCGTTTATATATTCAATAGAAATTTGATACTTCCGAATACTTACCTGATAACCCTTATAATATCACCCTTAAAAATAAAAAAGTATTAGGTTTAATAATGGTGTAAAGACTAATAAGGTGAGCCATACAAACAACTGTCAACAATCGTGACATCAGAAGTTGTACCACGTTATTTGATGTTAATATGGAAAATAAATAGCTGCGTTCCATTTTCGTTAATTTATCTACTCCGGAGTAGTTCGTTCTACTCTCAAGTCATCCCAACTGCACCATCTCATACTTTGGTGCAGTTGATCATCCTACTCAGGAGTAGTTATGTCGATTTTTACCACCAGAGTATTTTTAATTTTTCAAACTTCCAAAAGATGGATTTGACTTTTTCAGGGTTATGTACTTTGTTTTTTTCCGTTTTTTTTTTTGAATTTTTTTTACATTAAATACATATACATAGTAAAGAAGATAAATTTATCAAATAAATCTCGTTTTTTGTCAAGAACCTAAAATAGACAGTGAAAACAGTAAGTTAAATAAATTTTTTTTAATTTAAAATAAAGAGGATACAATTTTTTCCTTTATAAATGTTGATCAAACTAAAAGAAAGTAACGAAGACAGCGATCATGATGATCCACCTCGAAATACACAGCCGAGAGAACAAATATTTAATAATAACATATTTGATCTTAATAGTATGCATTATTTTGCTAAATAATGCTAAAATACGATATAAAAATTTATTGAAGATTTTTTATAATGTTTTTGAAGTAAAATAAACATGCAACAGTTATGAAAAAATGGCTTTTTTGATTTTCTTACCTCAACAAATACATACGTATGTACATGTATGTATGTACATTTTTACTAAACTAAAAATCCATTTTTATAACAAAGAAGAGAAAAATTTACACAGATTTGAAGGTTAAGAACTACTCTTGAATTGGATTGACCGTTCCATTTATTACTGGTGATGAAGTACTCTCAACTACTCCGGAGTAGATAAAAATACCAAAATGGAACGCAGCTAATAGAAAATCTTTTTTGCTTCTAAGATAAAATCTTTTTTATTTTTCTTTTTTCGTTTAAATTGTTGAAAAATTTATTTTTATTTTTTACAAAAAAGTAGATCCTACACCTGAAAAATAGCTTACGTACTTCTGAAGGTAACGAAATATTATTACTAGATTTCAATAGCTGTTGCAAAATATTTTCATTATTTATAATCTTTTTCTTATAATTTCCAAATATTGTCTCTAATTTAGTAATTAAATTCAAAAATTCTTGTGACGATTTAATTAAGCCTCCTTCAGAAAACTGGTCAACCCAGGTCCACGTATAATTATTTGAATTTATGGCCATATTAATATCAATATGCTTCCTACACTTCCGGATTATGTATCCTGTCAGATATTCGATTGCATATAAATGGAAATCATCAAATTCAATATTTTCCAATTCACTTTGGCTTGGGAAATCCAAAGAGAGTTTTGTTTCATCTAGATCATTTTTAAATTCTCTGAAAATATTTTCTGTTAGCATAAGATTGTCTTCTTCTTCGCTGTCATCTGCTTCAATATTCGAAGAATTTAAAATTGTTTTGTTTCTCCCTAAACATGAAAATATTGAAGTAAAATCTTATTGAATATTGAAAAAAAATATATTGTTTTTTCCACTCGAACATCACAATAAAGTTAGTATGATTTGACTGTTAGTATTAACATTTTACCTGACCACATTTACTACACATTGAAGGATAACACAGCACGAGAAGGTATAATTAGTTAAAATTATTAAAATATATTACCCAATAAAAATGACCTTATACGATATCTAAATTCTAATGAAGTCGGGTGATCATGTAAACCACCCTTACCACGTATTGTACTGAAGAAATTAGTAGAGTATATATAGCGACTCTAACTCAGGGAGGTTTTGTGCACAGCTTTTTTGTGCACAGCTTTTTTTGGATGCTTTTTGGTTGTGACATGTGGTGTGCTTTGGGATATTTTGAGCTTTTTGGTTGTGACATGTGGTGTGCTTTGGAATATTTTGATCTTTTTGGTTGTGACATGTGGTGTGCTTTGGGGTATTTTGAGCTTTTGGGTTGCGGTGCAAAAAGTATATAACTTAGAGGTTTAATTTATCCGTTAAATTCAAATTTTTGAATTTTCGTGTCTGTATGTTTGCCAATTTGGCTTCGAATAAGCTCTTGAGATGTTAGGCTATACAAGAGTGCAAGACGAGAGATGTGAAAAGAAGAAACATGTAAAGGAAATTGAAGAAATAAAGAATAATGAAGAACACGCCCATAATTCTAATATTCATCTTATAATGCGATATTTGTTGTTGGATTTGTGTACCATATGGTATTTTTTTAGTTTTGTTTTGATTCTGGAAGTACAAAAATAATACAATAGAGAAAATTAAATTAATGTTTACGTTGTATTTTGATTTTTGATACATGTTTTGTATGTCGTATGTGAATTTTGTATGAAATGAAAAATATTAAACATAAATAATTTTATTATTAATTTTTATTTTGCATTCTATAATTCTTATAAAATAATGATAATTTTTTTAATCGGAAATCAATTTCACGATTTTTTTTTTCTTTTTTGTCAAATTTCATGTTTTTTATTTCCTTTAATTAAGAACTTTTCCTTTAATTGTATTGTTATTGAAAAAGAATGTATAAGGTATAAATTTTCAACTTGAAGAAAAATTGTTACGTTTTCACGGTTTTGTTCTAGCATATACAATTCTTCAAAAATTTTCCAACTGCAAATAAGATCATTTCCTTCTTCAACATTTTCCAAAGAACTATCGCGAAAATTATACTTTTTATTACTGTTTCGTAAATTTTTTATACCGTGACATATATCATATATTATGTATATTTTTTTTTGAACTTTCTCCACGTCAACAAGGAAAAAGGTGTCTAATGGTTTTTTTTTTAAATATTCTAAAGCGGCTCGATTATTTGATCCTTGATCACACACAATTGCGCGCACGTTTAAACCAATTTGGTTTAAAAGATTTATGTTTTTAAGTAAAAGTACTTTTATTTTATAACCGGGACAAACGTTTGCCGAAGTGAAATAATTTAAAACAAACTTAAAATTTTTAAAAACTCCGCGAACCATAAAAACTAAAACGTATTTGGCTAATCTATCCGTCCGATTTTCACCGTCATCTTCAAAACCTTCAATTTGATCATTAAAAATATTAGGCACAGTTCACAATCACTTTATTAAATTATAATTTAATTAAATTAATAAAACAATAAAACTCATTTAGTGTTTATTGTCATTGTCAACGTACGATAGTACAATATGTACTGATCAATAATTATTATCGAAAAAAAAAAACAAAAGTCAGCTGATGTGAATTAGAATATGTATCGTATCTATTTGAAAAATTTTTGTGTATTAAAAAAATTTGTTGACAAATAACATTTTTATCCCATGTATTTTTAAGCAGAACAAAAATAACATTTCATAAAACTGGCAACAACATTGAACAAATATATGTTCTGTCTTTGTCCACTTTAACCCTAGGATTGCCTGATCGTATACAAACATATACACGCGGACTTTGATAAAAATACGATCCCTTTGAGCTAGGAGCTTGAAACCTTCACCGAATCCTTCGTTGGAGGGTTCTCTCTATACACCGCAATTTTCAAGGTCCTAGCTCAAAATCGGTAGAACAAAATATCCTTTTTTATGCAAAAACACAAATTTCGCTGTGAGTATACAAATGTATACCATACATTTTATATGGAAATTTTGAAATTTTTTTAAAAAAAAAGATATCTCAGTATTCCGTGGACCAAAAACCGTAATTTTTTGGCCTAATTATTTGCTAAAGTGTTCAACATTAAAGAAAACACTTTAATAAAGATTTCAATATAAAAAAAATAGTATTTGGTTCACGGTATGCTGAGATCTAGACCTTCAAAGTCAACTTTAGGTCTTAATTTTGGTCGAATTTGTAAATGTGTGAAAAGTTAACGTTTTTTACCCTATTTTGCACTTTATTTCGAAAAATAAAAGAAAAACAAGATAACTGTACAGGACAGTTTTAAAGAGGACACTTCAATTAATATTAAGGTAAAAGAATTACGGTTTTTAATTCACGGAATACTGAGATATCTTTTTTTTTTAAAAAATTTCAAAATTTCCATATAAAATGTATGGTATACATTTGTATACTCACGGCCAGATTTGTGACATTCTCGATCAGGCAATCCTAGGGTTAAAAAAGTGATATGCATTTATAATTTGTATTATTCTTTTTACACATTTTCTTAATCCTTCCCACTTTTCTTATCTGCTTTAAAAATAAACAAAAGTCAGCTGATATGCATTAGAATATGTATTTATCTTCTGTCTTTCTCTATCTTCAAAAAAGTGATATGCATTTATAATTTGTATTATTCTTTTTACATATTTTCTTAATTCCTCCTACTAATTCGAAAATAAAAATCAGCTGATATGCTTAAGAATATTTGAAGAAGAAGAAGAAAAATACAATTTAAAAATAAAAATCTGTAATATTATTAAACAAAAACCATCTAACTATTTAAAATAAAATTATTAAAATATTTTTTTAAAAACTAAACTGAAAAAAAAAAATAACAAATAATATAAATAATTTATAATCATAAAAAAACATTCATACAAAATAATAATTCATATGGATCATGAAATGCGTTTATTTTTTATAATTTGTGTTATGCTTTTTAAATATTTTCTTAACTCCACCTTACTTCGAAAATAAAAGTGAGCTGATTATTTAAAGAAGAAGAAGAAGAGGAAAAATGCAATTTAAAAAAAAAAATCTGTAATAATATTATTTAACAAAAACTATCTAACTATTTAAACTAACATTAATAAATTATATTAAGAAAAATTAAACTTAAAAAAATTATGATAAATAAAAAATAATTCAATTCATTATCACATAAAAAACATTTATACAATATTTAAAATTGATATTGATCAATTCTTCTTCTTTATCTTCTGTCTTTGTCTATCTGCTTATAAGCGATATGCTTTAGAAATTTGTGTTGTATTATTCTTTTTGAACATTTTCTTAATTTTTACATACTTCTGCTGTCTACTTCGAAAACAGCTGATTTATATTAAAAAATTCAAATAAAAACGGAAAAAATTTGAATTTAGTTCGAAAGACTTAAAAGCTATATTGAGTGCTTATTCGAAGCCAAATATTTATGTATGTTTTTATGTTCTTGATTTTTGAGAGAGCTTGAGATTAAATCTCTATAGTAGTATATTAATACTCTTTGTGCGGTGTGAGGTAGCTTAATATTGTTTATGATGTCATTGTTTTTTAAGTTAACTTTTTAGGATTATTCATATGTGCTGAGCATGTTGAGACATGTTTTTTCAAGTTTCATATTGTTTAAGCATAAACAATAACAGCAGTGTTATTTTTTAAATTAAAAAAAAAATACTTACCGTATTGTCAGAACCCGGATTTGAACCGGGGACCTTTAGAGTTTCAGTGTAACGCTCTCCCCACTGAGCTATTCTGACGATTGTTTTTACGTGTATTATTTGATGTTTTAATGTTTTAATTTCGGATTTCATCAAGTTGTGAAATTATTTTTATATGTATGTTTGTGTTTGTGTGTGTGTGTGGGTATAAATTTTGTCGGCACTTGTAAGCAGTAGAAAAAGAGAGTGTTTAAATTTTGTTAGCACTTGTAAGCAGTTGAAAAAAAGAGTGGGGATACGATTTTTGCCTATAAATGGAGACAATTTCTTGAAACGGTATCAGTCCATAGTGAAATTTTAAAGTGTTAATTTAATTTTATCTTAAAGTTTGTAAAAAATGAGTGAAATACAGAAACCTGAAAAAGTTGGTTCAAAGAAGGCATCAAAAGTAGTTAAACGGAAACAAGAAGATAATCTCGTAAGAGATGAAATACCAAACAAAGTATTTGCTTCTGAGCTGGAGGAGTTAAAATCATTTCGATACAATATATACTTAAACTTGGGAAATATGGTGAAAAATCATCCATATAAAATCATCAGTGCAGAAAAAGTTAACACAAAATTTGGTGATCGAGTTTCGCTTGAATTAGAAGGAAGTCAACGATTGAATTTACCAGAAAAATATAACAAGTTATCAGATAATGTGTTAACAGCATTAAACAAGGGGAAATATCACTTAATCAATTATGGACAAGTAGGCAAAGCTTACAGTATAGACTTTACCGAATTTCCGATATCCAATGAATTTCAAGAACAACAACAAGAACAACAACAAGAACAACCGAAAATAACAGAGAATGAGCAGCAACCTGTACAATCAGAACCAGATCAACAATATTCAACAGAAACGGAAGCTATCATAAATTATGGTGAATTTTCACAACCATTTGATTTAAGTTTACCAGGTTTTTATAATAACATAATATAAAATCAATAAAAAACAATTTTTTTTAATGGATATTAAGTGTTTTTATTTATTAACTAATAATCAGCAAAATAATTATAATATATTCTTCCAAGAGATATCTTTATAAGTCTAATAGCTTTTTTAGCTATCTGTTTTTTCTCTTTGTTTTTCTTCTATTAAATCACATTCACAAATATTTTCATTGTCTTCAGGATTAGAACATGCAAGATAATGGCCGTTAGATGTAAATTCTTCACTTTTGCTGTTGTTTAGATATTCTCGAATATTTTCAATTTCTTTTTTGTTGAATACAACTTCTCCATATGATTCTGTACCAAAAAATGTATCAAATTCATTTAAAAATAATGAAATATTATCTATTATATCCAGATTTCCTTCTTCTAAGTACCCAATCAATTTCTCGTAAAATTTCAATAATTTTTCAAATTCATTTTTAAATTTGATAACTTGATTTTGTCTATAACTACAAATACATGTATCCTGTGTAGTTGTATCATCTTTAGCCCAACAACAATCAGCGTAATGAGATCCATGAATTGATGTGATTTTTTCCATGTTTTCATATTGTTGTATATATTTTCGATAGTATACAAGAGTTCTCCTATCTTCGTCTGTTAAATAATCTGTGTAAAACTCGCCTTCAAAATCCATCTTTATACTTTGAATAATGCTGGTTAACTGTTAATTATTTTGAGAATGAATTGACTTTTATTAATGATTATATTTATTTGTTTAACATTTTAGATTTTCGTATCGGTTCTGTAGTTATAGTCTTGAAATCGTACAAGTTATATTTCACCATTGCTTAGAATTCAATCTGTTTCAAATTCATGATATTCATAGCATGATAATATACTTATGTTGAGTGTATATGTTTTGTATAGTTGCTACTTTATCAGTTTTCATGTTGAGACATGTTTGTTCTTGTTTAAAACAATGAAACAATGAAGTCTTTTGTTTTTTAAACGGATTATGCTGCCAGCTGCGTTATTGTTTTTAAGTTCAGAAGAAAAAAAATTTCTAACAAAGTATTTCTGCTTTTGGATTATGTGACTAATATTAGAATTATCGACTATTAAGCTTTTAAAATACATTCGAGATTAGGTATATAAAACACATGTGAATCACTTTTATGCTTCATTAATTTCAAGACGTTTTGACCTCCTGTTAGTCAAGCAAGTGATTCTTTCTTAGTCGGTTTTATTATTTTAAAATGGAAACTATAAGTGAAACACGAGAAATTTTGGAATTTCTAAAAGAAATTTTTGAAACTCACGACATGGAGTTTTTAGACGAACAAGAAGATAACAACATGGAGTTTCTGGATGATCAAGAAGATTGCAACAGCAACATCGACAATTCCAACATGGAGTTTTTAGATGAACAAGAAGATTTCAATAGCAACATCAACAATTTCAACATGGAGTTTTTAGATGAAGAAGAAGGTTACAACGGCATCTCATATAAAATAAGTTTTCAATATTTTAATAAATTTTTTGAAAACAGTACAAATACTAAATTTTGTTTTGATTGTAAAAACCATAAATACATGCCTGTAAATGTATGTAGAGTTTCAGGGAATTTTGAAGCAAATAGTAATTTTGTAATAAAAGATTTTATTGAAAAACACAACTTGAAATGTTATGTAATACCAATTTATTTTCAATAATTTATAATAAAATTTAATGAAATAAAAATAAAATATCATTAGAACAAAAACAGTTAAAGGTTTTTTTTATTTAATTTTTTTAATAACTCTTTCTCCTCTATCCACGAATTATGCTGATTAGAAAATCCTAGCCATTTCACAAAAACTTTGCTTCCTTTTTTTCTTAAAATTTTTTCCACTAAATAAAGATCTGGGTGATTGGTTTTAATTATTTCTTTTTCGTAAAAGCCTCCTTTAATTGGTTGTCCTTCGTAGTCTTCTAAAAGATATGTTATTGGATTCGTGTTTTGAACTTTTTTTATCGTGAAAATTTCGGTGGTCCAGTTGGGTGTATATCCCTTCTCAAAAATATGTTTATATTTGCTAATTCGTACTTTGCCTCCAACTTTGTATTTTGGTTTATGAAAAACTTTTAAGTTATTGTATACTGTCTTTAATAAAAATTTTTCATTGTTTTTATTAACATCTTTGGGACGCATTTTTATTGTTCGATGAATAGTGTTATTGTATTTGGTAACTAACGCTTTTACGTTATCAATCCATTTATATGATCCATTCATACTGAATTCTTTCCACATCATCTCTTTTAATGTTCTGTTGAAACGTTCAACAATTGATGCTTTCAATGTGCTATATGTTGAATAATGACTAACATTATGTTTCTTCATAAGTTGATTAAATTGTGTGTTATAAAATTCTTTCCCCAAATCTATTTGTAAATTTTTTGGTGATGTTTGTGTTATGTTAAATAAATTATTCATTGCTTCAGTAACATCTTTAGCATTTTTTGTTTTAACAGGGTGTGCCCAAGCGTATTTTGAGAAAGTATCAATTACAGTTAATAAATATTTATAATTTTTGTTAAATGAAGAGTAATTTCCCATTTCAACTAAATCAGCTTGCCACAAATCATTAATTCCTTTTACTATAACATGTCGCCGTTTAAAATTTTTTCTAGCAGGTTTATGAAGTTCTTCTACAAGTTGTTGTTTTTGCATATTTATTCTGGTACACTTTCTAATGGGAAAATCGATTCTTCAGGTTTATGTTTTTTCTTTATTTCATCAAATAAAAATTGTTGAATATTTTCAATATTATAATTTAAACTATATAGTTTTTCACTGTGACTTTTTAACATGTCCTGATTCTTTGCAAGATCCTGACGAAATGTTTCTATTTTTATAAGATTTTCGTGTAAAGCATTGATTTCATTATCAACATACTTTTTTGTCACTGCATCATTATCATTTAAAGGATTTTCAAGATTTTCCATTCGTTTTGAATTTATATTAAAGTTTCCTTCATTTGTTAAAATAAATCCTATGCCTGGCGAACCTACAGGACCAGGAGGCCCACGTTCAGATGAAATTGTAGCATGGTGATGTCTCCGAATAGAGAAACGTCCAAACTTGTCAACGCTCATAATGTAAATAATAAATTTCACGTTGTAGAATATAAATTTATACGATAATGTCTGCTTCTCTGAGCTCCTCAATTATTGAAACTATCTCATTGTTGTGATTATTATGACCTGCATGTATAGATGCTAATAGTAATTTCAATCTATTCACTAATTCATTTGGATCATCCCAGTATACATAATTAGATTTTTCTTTTAGTAAATGCATTAATCCAGAACCAGAATGAGATTTGAACAATCCCTTAATTAGTCTATACTTCGTACTTTTGTTTCCAGATATTTGTCCTCCGTCCTCATAATCTCGTTTATTTGCACTTGTTTGTATTATGATTTTTTTATAATTTTTGAAGTCATAGTTAGTGCATACCGTTTTATTAGGATGTTTTAAAAACAATAATTGTATCAAACCAGGTGTTAGAGAATAAAAATTTCCATCAATAACAATAGTTTTATCGTTAATATCAAAAGAAGAGTTTCCTATTTTCCAAATATTTCTATCATGATCTAAATGTGGCTCGTATTTATAATCAATATCATCTTCTTTTAATTTCATTTCTTTCATTTCATTTGGCGAGTTTGAAAATGCTGGTTGTTGTGATTCATCAAAACTTTCACCAAATGATTCCTGTGAAAAATCAGGTTGTTTAATTGTTTGAGGTGTTTCAAAGTTTTGCTCTAACTTATTCGAATATTCATGTGGTGTACTTGAGAATTCAGTTTTCAAACGTTTAGGCTTAAATGAAGTCTCACATTCTTCTTTTACTTCAGATTTAATATCCGGATAATTAGTTTTATCTACTATTTTCTTCAAAGGTTGAGTTATTGGTTTAAAAACACTTTCCAATTGTATTTCTTCTTCTGCTTTACCAGTTTTTAAAGCTTGATATTTTTTACGAATAACACTTCTTGTTTTTATAATATTCTTAATTATCTCGTTTTCCATGATAATGCTTTGAAAAACAGCTTCAAAACAGGTATTCAATCAGCTCTGAAACAGCTTGAACAGGTCTTTAAACAGCTTGAACAGGTCTAAAAACAGCTTGAACAGGTCTTTAAACAGCTTGAACAGGTCTTTAAACAGCTTGAACAGGTCTTTAAACAGCTCTGAAACAGCTTGAACAGGTCTTTAAACAGCTTGAACAGGTCTTTAAACAGCTTGAACAGGTCTTTAAACAGCTTGAACAGGTCTTTAAACAGCTTGAACAGGTCTTTAAACAGCTTGAACAGGCGTTTAAACAGCTTGAACAGGTCTTTAAACAGCTTGAACAGGTGTTTAAACAGCTTGAACAGGTCTTTAAACAGCTTGAACAGGTCTTTAAACAGCTCTGAAACAGCTTGAACAGGTCTTTAAACAGCTCTGAAACAGCTTGAACAGGTCTTTAAACAGCTTGAACAGGTCTTTTAACAGCTCGGTAGATGAAATAATAATGATATACAACTCTTACATACGTATCTATTTATAATAATATAAAAGTATCGAATCCTTTTCTGTATCGTCCACAATCTAATAAACTATCTTTGTTTATTACTAAAAATCCGTAATTATCTTTCCAAGTAATTGTCATATGACATGTCGGTGTTTATATGATCATTAAAAATATGCTTTAAATTCATTTCATCTTGTTTAAAAATTACAATAAAGTTTGAGTTATCACGTATCAAATGTTTTGGAATATGTGTATAAGTCTGACATAAGTAAAAGCTATCGATATCCTTATGACGTCCCATACAAAAATATGAACGTATATTATTTTGCTTTTCGCAGGCAACATCATCAAATATGAAAATGGAGTTTCGTTTAGCCTGTTCTGGTGACATTATTTCAGTATTCTCAGAAAATGTGTTGTATCCTAATCCTTTTATTGGTGAAATCAGTGTCTTAAGATACTCATATTTTGGTTGATACAAAGATTTTGAGTATATGTAAATATTTTCAAATTTAAGACCATTCGGATGTTCAAGTAAACTCATCATTACATTTGTTTTTCCACAACTCGATGGACCCACAATAATGGCACGTACATTGTTAGGTAATAGCTTACTATGTTTAATTTTATTTGAAGTATTTGTTACAAAATCTATATTTTGCACATTTAATGTATCACGTTGTTTAATGAAACGCATATTGATAAGAACTAAAGAAAAAAACTATAAATATCCAATATATAGGTTTTCAACATCATTCTATTAATCTTTTTGTATGAGAAAACATATAAAATGATTAAATATAATCGAAAAACATTTAGTCGAACTCAAACTCGCAAAGGTAAAGGATTAGTGAATACATTAATTAATAAGTTACCAGTAGAGCTTCATCTTCCTGGTTATCAATATTGTGGACCTGGTACAAAACTACAACAACGTCTTGCTAGAGGTGATCAAGGAATCAATCATTTGGATCAAGCTTGCAAACAACACGATATATTTTATTCTAAACATAAAGACAAAAATCAACGTCATACAGCTGACAGAATATTAGAAGAAAAAGCTTGGGAAAGAGTAAAGGCAAAAGATTCAAGTATAAGTGAACGTATAAACTCTTGGTTTGTTACAAACGCAATGAAATCTAAAGTGAAATTAGGTATGGGAATCAAGAAGATGAAGAAATCAACAAATAAGAAGAAGAATAAAGCAAAAACGCGTAAAATGTTCCGAAAAGCTATTCAAAGTGCTCGTGAAATATTAAAAGCACAAAAACCAGAAGAAATGAATAATGCTATTAGAATAGCATTAACTGCAGCCAAGAACACCATAAAGGGAAAAAAGTCATCAATTGAACTACCTCGAATCATACCTGTTCCAAAAACAGGTGGTATTTTACCATTTTTAGTTCCACTTTTTGCGGGACTCTCAGCAGCAGGAGCATTATCTGGTGGTGCAGCGACAATAGCAAAGGCAATCAATGATGCAAAACAAGCTAGAGAACAACTAGCTGAAAACCAACGACATAATAAAACTATGGAGGCAGTAGCAATGGGGAAAGGATTGCAACTTAAACCATACAGGAAAGGTCTTGGTCTTTTTTTAAATCCAAATCCAAAAAACTTTTAAGTAAGCTACCCGATAAACCTCTCAGTGAAATCGATTTAATGAGATATGGTAAAAGTATACCGCACTTTAGAGCTGTATTCATGAAAGATAAACTTCCACCAAAACCTTATAAAAATGAGTGTGGTATAGTAAATTTAGATAATTCAAGTGGACCTGGTACACATTGGGTAGCATATCAGAAAAAAGGAAATCGTGTTGAATACTTTGATAGTTATGGTAATCTGCAACCACCTCTAGAAATTGTAAAATATTTAGGAAATAATATAGAATATAATTATAATAGATATCAAAATTTCAACTCATTTAAATGTGGACATTTATGTTTAAAGTTTCTGTATAATTTTATTGATGTAAATTAGTATAAATAAATGTGTAAACATGGAACTATTATTCATTTCATTTAAAACCTTCAACATGTCAGTAACATTAACTTTAAGTGGGAATACATCTATATTAACAACTGAATACTTTCCACCCATTGATTTATCATCTGACTATCTTTGTGGTCTTGTTGATTTTCATACCTATAATTCAATACCTAATGTGGATAACTTATTTCATATAGGTAATGAAACTATTCAAATACCTGTGGGGTCTTATGAAGTTGATGACATCGCGAATTTCATTCAAAAAGAGCTCGAGAAAACGAAAACTAAGCCTACAATCAAAATACAAGCGAACAACAACACACTCAAAACAGAAATTAAAAGTTCACACAACGTCTACTTTAACAGAGAAAGAACTATTGGTCAACTGTTAGGTTTCAGTAAAAAAGAATTGGGGTCAAATACGACGCATGTGTCTGATTTACCTGTGAATATAACTAAAGTTAACGCTATACGAATTGAATGTAATCTAATAGTAGGATCATATATTAATAATATTCCAGTTCACACTCTTCATGAATTTTCTCCTGATGTAGGACCAGGGTATAAAATAACAGAAGTTCCTAAGAATGTTATATATTTACCCGTAAATGTGAAACGAATTAGTTCTGTTGAAATAAAAATTGTAGATCAAGATGGAGATTTGATTAATTTCAGAGGCGAAATAATTACAGTTAGATTACACTTGAAACCACAATAATAGAATAAGTCGTAAAGTATAAAACAAGTAGTCTGATAACTAAAGCTATTATTTCTAATGTAAGTGTCAAGTGGATAAGAACTAGATATGCTGATATTCAACAAACATAATAATAATAATAAAAACTCATTCAAAAGTGATAATATCATTAGTACACCATTACCTACTGAACAAACAACAACACAAAGTCTCTTCAACGAGACCATCATTAACAATTGAAAATAAAAAATTTTTAAAGTCATTGGGGTTTGTTTTGAAAAGCAAACATGAATGATATACTGGATATTTTAGAAGATGAAAGTATTACTAAAAAAGAATATCATACATATTCACCATTTGTAGAATCGTATAACAATAGCGATGAAATACGAATTTCTATTCAAAACCAAGATTTATACTTACTACCAAGTGAAAGTTTTATATATATTGAAGGAACATTAACTAAAAACGATGGAACTGTAATACCTGATTATAAACTAAATAATAATTCTGGGGCCTTCTTATTTGATGAAATACGATATGAATTGAATGGTGTAGAAATTGATCGTTGTCGGAATGCAGGAATCAGCAGTGTTTTAAAAAATTTCATTTCATTAAGCGAAAGTGAAAGTACAATGCTGTATAATGCAGGATGGACAGGAAATAGTACTATATTACCTACATCAGGACATTTCAATTTTTGTATACCTCTAAAAATGCTATTAGGATTTGCTGAAGACTATAAAAAAATAGTTGTTAATGTAAGACATGATCTGATTTTAATTAGAGCAAGAAATGATGCAAATGCGGTTCAAGTATCAGCTGCAGCTACTGACTATAAAATTACACTTACAAAAGTCTTATGGAAAGTACCTCATATAAATGTAGACGATAAAGAAAGACTAAAACTACTTCAAATCACTCGAAATGCGAAACCAATTCGTATTTGCTTTCGGAGTTGGGATTTATATGAATATCCGAATATTCCAAATACAAATCACATCATATGGACTATCAAAACATCTACACAACTAGAAAAACCTCGTTTTTTGATATTTGCATTACAAACCAATCGACAAAACCAAAAGGAAGCTGATGCTAGTAAATTTGATCACTGTAAACTAGCTAACGTTAAAGCTCATTTAAACTCTGAGACGTATCCATATGATAATTTAAATATACTTTTTGAACGTAATCGATATGCGTTGTTATATGATATGTATACAAAATTTCAAGAAACTTATTATGGAAGGAATTGTCAGCCGTTATTAAAATGGGATAGTTTCAAAAGTATAGCACCAATTGTTGTTATTGATTGCGCTCATCAAAATGAAACAATAAAAAAAGGACCTGTTGATATTAGAATAGAGTTTGAGTTAGCAAGCAACGTCAATATTCCTAACAATACTTCAGGATTTTGTTTATTACTACATGATCGAATAATTGAGTACAATCCACTGAATGGAGAAGTTAGAAAACTGATATAAATGGGATTATAATATAGAAATTTATTTAGTATTTCAAAGAACTTGTGAGAAAAAACACATATACATATCATAAAATGTTTAATAAAATTATTATCGATGTTCAAGGTTTCAAAGACTATAATAATAAGTTTATTGTTAAAGAACTTGCTATTTCTTTCAATGCGCGTGAATTTCAAGTGTTTATTATAAAGCCACCGTTTGATTTTTCACGTTTAACAACAAAAGAGAAGAAACAAGTGAATTGGTTACATAAAAATCATCATGGTTTAACTTGGAATGAAGGATCAATATCTTTTCAAAGTGTTAAAAAATTTCTTCGATCAAATCTGAGAAATTCTAAAGTATGTGTGAAAGGTCATGAAAAACGAAAGTGGATTTGTAATATACTTGAGAATAAGATTGAAGTATACGATTTAGAAGAAGAAGAAGAATGTCCGAAATTTGCAACATTGCTTCAAAACTATCCGCATGTTCTGCGTTGTAATATCCATAAAGGATACTGTGCTTTATAAAATGTATGTCTTCTAAGAAATTTTGTTGATGAAGAGTTCACAAAAGAAAACCTTGTACTTGAATTGTAAAGAAAGAAAGAAAAAACAAAACATGTATTATTATTTTTTAGTAATAATAAATTTATTTAATATAATTTTTTAAAAAACATTTATTTTAATTTATATCCATATTAATCCTAAAATGCCCCCAAGCATATGTGCTTACCCCATTTTCTCTTATAAATCTTTTATCATCAGAAAAACTTAAAGCTACTTTATTAATTATTTGTGTATAAATATTATGAATTTTAGATCTAAACACATACATATTATTACTATAAAATAATTTCTTTTTATACAAGCAATCTCTATAATTATTTAAACTTAAATTATTAACAACTGTCTTTTTTACACCTTTGACTTTTTTTATATCTTTTGAATCTTTAACACTTAATGAATACATTTTCGATCTTAAACCAATAAATTCAGTCATTATATTTCCATTATTTTCATCTTTCATCATACCTAATACTTTTTTATTTTTTAATGAAATATAATAAGGATTATTGAATGCATATTCAGAAGTATCAAAGTATTTATCAATATCATTTTTAATATCACTATAAAAATCTTCAGTTTGAATAGAATATATAAAAGAGTCTGTATCCATATAATTTATTAAAATGTTTTCACCATATTTCGGTTTCATATAATCATAATGAAATTTATACATATTTAATTTTGATAATTCTAAAACACAAAATCCTAAATAAATTGGCTTATCATAATAAGTATGCATTCGCTTCATTTGTATAGCAATCATGTTATCAGTGAATTGTGTAGCACTATGAAAATTAGGTCTTGCTATCAAAGCTCTAGCTCCTAATTTTCTATAATAACTATCCCATTCTGTTACAATTTTAACATCTTTTCTTTTATCAACATTTTCCATAGTTTTTCCGAATGAAGCATTATTCATTAACTTGAAAAAATTTTTATCAAACACATTTTTTGCAAGCGTACGATGATGATTATTTAAATCAATGAATCGTTTCATCCATTTTGATTGTTTGAACTGCAAAACTCTATGAATATGTGTAACTTTAAGACCATGTTTAATACAATGTTGTAGATTTCTATAATGAATAACATATCGCTTCTTGTTTGTTAAATCTGTGATTAATTTGACATGTTTTGAATTTGAAGTAATTTTGTTTTCTGAACAAAATGGTAAGTCATTATGAATATCATGTAATACTTCAGGATATTCTAAATCAACTTCTAATATGTAACCAGTATCTGAATCTTCAGGAATATTTTTAATATCGATATTTTTATTTTCAATCCATTTAAAATCACCATAAGGAAGAGCTTGTGACATTGCCCAACCATACAAATTGTTTGCATCTACATACATTAGATATTGCGATAATTTTTTTTCGTCATAATTATCCATATATTTATTATTTGCTACAGAATGTCTATGGCAACACTGAGAAATACCACCTCTAATGCTTTTTTTAATGAAACTATGCATATTAATATCTGTTAATAATTCCAGTTCAATTTTTGTTTCCTTTAACATTGCATCCCATGATAAACCTGGAGCAGTATAATATTGACAAGGATCGAGTGAGTAAATACTTTTGCAAACTTTTCTAAAATTTTCAAATACATCAGCTAAAAGTAGTACATCTGTCTTCAAATATAATAATAAATAATCCCAAAGATTTTTACATTCAAATTTACGCCAAACCTTTCGCGCATGATTATAATCTTCGTTATTACATTCACTATTTGTCAATTTACTGCTGAAATCTTCTTGTGCTGGTAAACTTGTTTTATCTAATCGTTCCCATGAATTGATATATTCATATGGGAATATTCCTTTTCTTGTCATCAATTTAAATTTATCATCATCGCTGAACTCTGATCGAACTATTCTTAACATATCATTTGTCAAATTTTTCGCTAATGAATCTAAACTAGACTGCATGAATCTATTCGAATCTAGAAATCTCAATTCTATTGTATTCTTTTCATCAACGAAAATTCTCTTCGATAATGACACATATAGCTCCTTATTCAGAGGAATAACATTTATATCTCCATCAAAAAATGATAACTCCTTTATAAACAAATGACAATCGTATCCAGAAAAATTATGAAAAAATATTGGGAAAAATTTAGGTACGCGATATAGCAAATTACATTTTTCATGAGCTGGTCCTCTATATTTTCCAGTTAGATGACAGTGATCTCGAACTCTATCCTTATCTAAAAACTGTTTGCAAATATGACATTCTGTGCTCTCACTTTGAATTTTCATTTCATTTAGTGTTAAACGATTCATTGATTTTGAGTTTTCGATATAATTGTGATATAAATATTTTACATCTTGAATAATTGAAGATACAAATATTTTTACGCAATCTTTTCCCTTGTAAGTTCTGAATTTATTTAAATTATCATCAAAGCTGCACTTAATATAGTATGCAAAAGCACAAGGCACATGTTCCTGTACATTTGTTGTAGATGGTGATGATGCATCTGGCATGCATGTACTAATATCCTTTAAAATACATTCAAAATCAGCATATATTACAAAAGGAACATCTAATTGACGCTCATAATGTTCAAATTTCAAAATACTTTTTTCTTTCGTTGGCATTCTTGTCACTATTTTATTACAATCTGTTCTGTGAGTATTCAAATCATTTTCACAAGAAAAGTATAATAAGCATGAATTACACATATAGATTTTATGCTGATAATTTGTTAACTGCTGCCTCATTAATCTGAAATTTTGAAGAAAAATTTTTTTTGTTAATAATTAAAATTTCATAATTTACACTAACACTATTACCTAGACATGTTTTTTATCCAAACGTAATGAGCCTTTTCTTCTTCTTGTATAAATAATAAATGTATATGAATTTCTTTTTCTTTAGAAGTTGAATAATATGATCCAATAATTTTATTATCTTCTAATCCAAATACATTAATACTGATTTTTGGATTCAGCATTTCAAATTTATGAATATCAGATGTTTTTAGTGGGAACTCTAGTGTAGAAAAATCAAGATTAACGCCATTTTTTAAAATTATTTTTTCAGACTTGATATTTTCAATCTGATATGATGATGATCTTTCAGAATTTTTTTCAACTGGGTTCAATGCAGATATTATAGCCCATTTAAAACAGTACTCATCCTCATTCCTTACATTTATACAAGCTTTTTTATTTTGTATAGATTTTGGAAGTGATAGGTACTGAGATCCTCGTAAGGGCTTCCATTGATTAATATTAATTTCAACATGAATAATTTTTATTAAAGTCCAACCGCTATCTCTTTCTTGAAATTCTTGAATTTTTTTTTGAATTTTGTCAACCATCTCTTCATAAACTTGACTTAAATCTTCGATTTTCTGTATAATTGTCATGCAAGATTGAAATGATTTAACTGAAAGTGTAATATCATCTTCGCCGTCATTTCCTTTTGTTATTTTCATATATTCACAAAATAATTCCATATTAAACTTGAATAATGAATGTTTATCGAGCAGATTTCTTAAAGCATTTAAAATATGATCTTTTGATGTATTAAAGAATTTTAAAACATCTAATACACCTTCATCTTTGTTTTCAAGCATATATGATTCAACTCTTTCTTCAAAAGCACTTTTGATTACCTTCAAATTTTTATTTAAAGGTTCAGCTGCATTTTTTTTGTGAAAATTTGTTCTTACATGATATGACCAATTCTTTTTTAAAACATCTTTTTGACATGCATCACAAAATTTTGCTGTCGCTATTGGCTCAACTGGATTTTTCACTTCAACCGTATGATTCTTTCTTAAATGAGATAATAAATGATCACTCCTTGAGAATTCCTTTTCACATACTACACAGGAAAGTTTGTCACAATGGATCTTCTTTTTATGTTCTAATAATTTGTTTTGCCTACTGAAATGTTTTCCACAAATATCACAAACTATGCGTTCACCATGAATGCTATTAACATGTCTTTTTAAAACTGATTTTGTTGAAAAATCTTTATTACATAATTCACATGTAAACTTCATTTTTTATTATGAATTTAACTTATTTAATTTATTAAACACTTTGAAATTTCACTATGGACTGATACCGTTTCAAGAAATTGTTTCCATTTATAGACAAAAATCGTATCCCCACTCTTTTTCAACTGCTTACAAGTGCCGACAAAATTTATACCCACACACACACAAACATACATATAAAAATAATTTCACAACTTGATGAAATCCGAAATAAAAACATTAAAACATCAAATAATACACGTAAAAACAATCGTCAGAATAGCTCAGTGGGGAGAGCGTTACACTGAAACTCTAAAGGTCCCCGGTTCAAATCCGGGTTTTGACAATACGGTAAGTATTTTTTTTTCAATTTAAAAAATAACACTGCTGTTATTGTTTATGCTTAAACAATATGAAACTTGAAAAAATATGTCTCAACATGCTCAGCACATATGAATAATCCTAAAAAGTTAACTTAAAAAACAATGACATCATAAACAATATTAAGCTACCTCACACCGCAACCCAAAAGCTCAAAATACCCCAAAGCACACCACATGTCACAACCAAAAAGCTCAAAATATCCCAAAGCACACCACATGTCACAACCAAAACGCATCCAAAAAAAGCTGTGCACAAAAAAGCTGTGCACAAAAACCTCCCTGAGTTAGAGTCGCTATATATACTCTACTGAAATTTCCCACCACATCCTGATTTAACCTACTAGTTAAAATAAATTCTATTTTATAATTTGTTGTCAAGTAATTGAAAAGTGATTTAAGAGAATTGTTGTTTATTAAAATTCCCTTTTGAAAAGGAAGTAAAGTGTTTTTGTATGGTGTTCTTAAATTTAACATAACTTCACTCATATCATTTAAAATTTTTTTTTGCTTTTCTAAAGCTAATCCATATGCTTGCATCCTTTCTCGACTATCGATTTTAATCATTTTGGAATTGAATACATCAAACCAATCGTTCACCAGTTTGATGAATTCAGCACATTCAATACTATTTTCTGATTTTATTTTGCCTAACTGAAAAAATCGTTTTATTGCAGAAGAGACAGTATTTGATAATAATTGAGCAGCACATTTTACTCTTTGCCGTGCAGGACCTTTTACAGTTAAATGGGTGTCCGTTATTTTATGTATAATCCTCAAATCATCAGAACCTAGAGTATTTAAAATTTCTTTAATAGGATCGGATTTTATTAGCTTCCCATCTATTAAGTATCCATCATTAAGGAAGTGGTTTCTGATTAATTTAAGGAGATGAGGTGCATCTGCGAAAACGAAAATTTTTTTTGAGGAATCTGCCGGGTTTATAAACCAAGTTTTTAAAATTCCTATTTGCAGGCTTTTCCATAGCTGTTGATTGCTGCTACCCATATCCGAAACTATGCCAACTACAGTGAATCCAATATTATTTAATTGAACTATAATTTTATGTAAAATATTGCATGTCATTTTGCAATCAAAATTGTAAAATATTGGCTGCTTCCACTTTTCAAAAAGGCCTCTCGCCATTACAACTTGAGCTTGATTTGAAGGTCCAGAGACGATATCGTTTGCCCTGTCGTAATCAAAGTTTGACTTCACTTTCATTTCATCGAATGAAAGTATGCATACTTTTTGTATATCATTGTATGGAGTATGCTCCATTAATTTTAAAACCGACTTTAATATCCCTTTTTTGATTTTTATTTTCTTCGCCCATTCTTTTAAAGTGGATACACAAGGCAATGGATGTCCTTTCTTATACATATATCTGTAGCTACGTGGTCCTGATGAATACAAGGATATTGCTGAAGAAATGTCATTGATTTTCCACTTTTGAATTTTCTTATTACTTGTTAATTTTTTAATTTGTCCATCCGTGAAAATTTTACTACAAGAGCTTTGCAGTTGGCATAATTTTTCTTCTGTTTCCTTGTTGCGAATTTCTAATTGTGAGTACTTTTGTTTCATTTTCTCAAGTTCCTGTTGTAAATTATGTAGCTCTATTAAAGTTTTGCAATTAAAATCTCCTCTAAAAATATGTTAACATGAAAACAAAAATATATTGTGCATAGTCACTTCACTATACATAACAAAGACTTACTCAGTCTGAGTTGAAACAGTCGTTAAATATTTTTCTGGTGCATCAACTTCTTCTACTCCTACAGGGCTAATGTTTTGTAAATTCTGGTTTCCTCAATAAACAAAAATATATATTAGGTGTCGGGAGAATAAAATAAAAAAGAACAAAATTTACATAGTTGATTAAAGCTACTTACTCTTTTTCATCAAAATCTAACAATTCTTGAGCTACTTTTTTCTGATGTCATTTCTTCATCCTTATATTTCTTTCATTAGGTTCTTGATTTGACAAAAATAATCTTGGGATTGCATTTTCATTTAGTTTTCTATATTTCTATATTTAAAATTCTATCTTTTAAACTGAAACTGTCTTCAGAAAAGTGACACGAACACACTTTTGCATATTTGAAATTAATGTTGTTATGGCATGTTTTTATCCACTCTTTTCTTAGATTATTTTCCTTAGGAAATTGAAAAAAGTTAATATGTTTATCGCCAGTTTTATATTTTGAATTATTTTTGCAATTTACTACACTACACCAAACCATTTTATAAATTATTATTTATTTATTAATATTTATTATTATTATTATGTATAAGTATATATATGTATATAATATACATATGTATATATTTAAATTATAACAACTATTTATTATTATATTATTATTAGTATTCGAAATATTTTATAATTTTTACACACTTCACAGTTTTTTAAATTTGTTTACAAATTAGTTCAACAAATGGTACAACATCATACGTCATTTGACATTTAAGATGGCGATTCAAGAAAAAGAAGTCGGCTCACCTTGTTAGTCTTTACACCATGGGTTTAATGAAAGATGCGAACAATGGTCGGATAATGAAAGAGTTTATAGGTTTAAAATCAAAAATGTATTCAATAGATGTAGAAGATTGTGAATTGATAAAAAAAGCTAAAGGTGTTAAAAAACAGCTGTAGATAATTTAAGTTTGGATAATTATAGAGATTATTTATATAAGAAACAATTATTTTATGGTAATATGTTAGTATTTAGGTCATATATTCATCAAATATATACTCAAAAACCATTTTCTCAAATTTTTTTTTATTTCATACTATCAAATCATTATGTACTTCAGTGTACATATTTGCAAATGTTTGCCACGTTATTACTAATACAAATTAAATGTGCAATAGGATTAGTAAACATAATTTACTAATAAGGCAGCAAAATGTTGATATCGGGCTTTTTTTTTTGCTCCTTTGCTTTTTTCCTTCTCTTAATTTTTTTGTATTCATTACTGGCTCCAGTCAGTGATCAGTGATTGTTTTTTTTAGTATTATATAAATTATAAAAACGTGGTTGATTTTGATTTAAAATTTGTTGAAAGGTTTTGTGATTTAAAAAAAAAAAGTGAATAAATCGAAAATAAAAGAAAAAAAAAATTAAAAATGGGTAATACAATTCGTATAATGAGTAAATACGTAATAATGGTGAAAAATAAAAAAAAAAATTAACTGAACAAAGAAACAACAAAATATGGTGATTATACATTATAAACAGAAAATAGTGGAGAAATTTCGGTGCATAAAATCATCGTATAATCAGTATGTGGATTTTATTTAAAAAAATCATTTATAGAATTAGCATTAAAAACAAATTAAGGAAATAACAGATGCATCGTTAATTTTAGAATTATTCAATTTAGTGATACCTATTTGTTTGAATTATTTATGTGAAAAATTGTAATTTTACAAGATTGTTTTGAATTATTACTTTATTCTAACTCGATATTTTATGGTGAAAAGTTAACAAAATGTATACAAAACAATTTATGAAAATTTATATGAACTATTAACTGAAACAATTATACGTCTTGTAAAGTATGATAGAATAATTTAGTAGTGGTAGTACCCTGAATAGGGGCAATAATAATTTTAAATAAGAAACTTTGTATCATAATCATAAACTGGATTAATTATGATGTACTAAATCGTGAAGACTTAATAAAAAAAAAAGGAAAATTTTAGTGTAAACTGAAAAAAAAAAAATCTGGAACAACCTGTAATATCTACTTAGATACTTAGAACAGTGGCTAGCAGCAATTCCAGGGATCATCACACACCATTCACCGTGGATGCTGTATGATATGGTTATGAAGTGAAGGCTGGTCTGGTCATCTTTACTACTATTTTTGATAGCTAGTTATATAAATTGCAGGATTTGAATTAGAAAAATTCTTTTCCTCTTTTTTTTCTATTTAATATACGTAAATTTCTTTTTTTATTTTATTTTTATTTCAAGAAAAACTTCACAATTTTGTAAAAATTAGAATTTATACTTCTACACAAAAATGATTATTTAATTTCTTTTTAATTAACAATTTCAAAAACTAGTTAAATTTCTTTCTTTAAATTTTTTATTTCAATAAACAAATTTAATAACTTTAATATTTAAAAAAAAAATTTAATGTTAACTTAAAGACCGGTCTTAATCAGAATGAATTTATTAGAACCTTCTTTTTAGAATCTAGACATTTGTTATTATTTTAACTAAAGAATTTTTATGATATAACACCTACGCAAAATAAATTTTATACAATAGAAAATGCAATGGAATGCAATTTTGAAACAACATGAAAATTAATGAGAAATGTAATTATAATACTATAAAATGCTGATCTAGTGTCTGTTCCCATGAATAAATGTGTTAATATACGTAGTATATGTATATAACTCCTCCCGCCGTAGAAGGACCGCAACGTGAGGAATTTTATTCGTCCTCGAGTTGTGTGTCCTGGCGTAAAGCAGTTGGAATTGACTTATCTTGCGCTCTAGTAGACCTTTGTTGTTGTGTCGAATTTCGGCTCAATTTGATGAATTTAATTGTGTGGATGAATATTATTACGAATATAATGGATATTGTTACAGAAGCTATCAACACTATCCAAGTAGTCTTCGAATCCCCTTGAAGATTTTTCAAGCTTACTTCTTCTATTGTTTGTTGTTGTTTATATAGGTGGTGGATTTTATCCAAAGATATGTCTTTTAATGTTAATTGCTGTATGTTGCTCATTGAAGCCACAGGAACGGTCACTGATGGTAATAATAAAGGCTGCCCTGTGATGATGGTTTTATCGTTAATAAAAAGATTTTGGCTGGTCTGGAAACTACATCCTGTTGGGAGCTCTATTAAATACACTCCTTTTAAAGTAGTGAAATCGGTTTTTTGACAATTCAATTTGATCTTGGTGTTGCTTGGAAAAATAGTTATGTAGTATCCGGTTGTTGCTTCTTCTATGATTTCTGTATAAATTGTTATTTGATGTATTTTACATTCGGTTGTTGTGTGAGTTTTCAGCTGTAATAGTTCGCTTGTATAAGCGATTGTATAATCATCATTTTTTTGTTGAATTAGTCTTTCAGCGTTTTTGCAGTAGAACATGTTGTGAATTTTCTTGCATTCGTCTTTTTCGTAGTAAAAATTTGAACTTCCAAGTGCCAGAAAAGGTTTTTCAGGAATAATAATTGTATTGTTTTTTGTTGGTACAGGATATAAATGATAAAAGGTATATATTTCAGGACGCATGATTGGGAAATAAATAACAAAAACTATTTTTTCGTTTGAAGTTTTTTCTTTGTGTTGATTCACATAATTTGAATAGAGTATTTTGTTTATATCTAAGTCAAAGACGTTATTTACGTCGAGATGTCCGTTGATTACGTCGATTGGTCGTTGTTTTGTAGTGGAGTGAATAGAATGGTTATAGCCAAGAACTGCGTATGGCATTAGGTCAATAATATTTAAATCTTTTTTCTTTTCTATCAATATGCGTAGATAATAGTAGAATGAAATCTTTCTACAGTACTGTGAGTTAGGATTTAGTGGTGTTGTATAGTGTAGTCCGATTTTATGTAGTGAGGACAAATCGCAAATGATATTGTTTTTTAGTTCTGATCCATTATCTAAAATTAGCAATTTAGGTATACCGTGGTGTGTGATAAAATTCATGAAGGTTTTTGCTACATGGATTGCTGTTAAGCTATCTGAAGTATATGCTTGACCGTATTTTGAAAATTTATCGACTAACGTTAGAAATTTCTGTTTTTTTACAGTGAAAGTGTCAATGTGGACAATTTCGAATGGTTTTTTTGGTGTTGGTGTGAGATTGTATTTTTGTTGGGGTGGATGTCTATCATATTCCATTCTTTGACATAGAGAACAGTTATTTATATAATTTGTTACGCTATTACGGATATTAGGCCAATAATATTGGCGTTTTATTTCACACTCAATTTCCATAATACCTCGATGATTTGTTCGTCCTTCGTGATGTAATTTGATTATCTCTTCTTGCCGTTCAGATTTTTTAACGTCTTCTAGAACTTTATTACATAGCAGCTTAAATGAAGGGGTTTTGAAAGTGATTTGGAGTGTTCTGCAAAATCGCGGAATAAGTTTTGCGTCTTCTAAATGTATTGCGAAAAGTTTATTTGTGACCGAAAATTCTTTGAAAATATTTATTACGTCTTCCTCAAAATTTATTTCTGAGATTTCTATGATGGTTCTTATTTTATTAGTAAAAAGCCGAATAATCTTTGGTACTTTGGGAGAATATTTAACAGATTTTATGAAAATTTGGTTTTTAAAGTAGTTTATATCCGAAATTGGTATTTCAAAAATTGGGTTCTCAACACTTGTATGTACTGTATCATTTTCATCTTCTTCGAAATCGGCAACGTTTGGAATTTCGTTTACGTTTCCAACAATTGAAAAATTATCTTCATTGTTTGGTTTTTCTACGTGTGTGGTATTATTATTAATTTCGCTAATTTTTATTCTAGAAAGCGCGTCGGCGTTTGAATTCATCGACCCTTTCTTATATTCAATGTCGAAGTCAAACTCCTCAAGCTTTAATCTCCAACGCAGAAGTTTACTATTAGGTTCTTTAATAGAAAACAGCCAATTTAGCGGTCTATGGACTGTTATATGGAAAATTTTCATCCATACAAATACGGACGAAAATATTTGGTTGCCCAAATAATGGCCAGCAACTCTCTTTCTATAACACTGTAATTTTGTTCTGTGTTGTTTAAAGTTCGTGAAGCAAAAGCGATGGGTTTATCTTGGCCTATACGTCCTTGGGATAGGACAGCTCCTATAGCAACTTGGCTCGCATCTGTCTGTGGTGAGGTTAAAAGGTTTTGAAAAGTCAGGGTATGCAAGGATGTAAGTAAGCAATTCTTTACAAGTCTCAAAACATTGAATAAATTCGGTGGTGTGTTTTACTATTGCGCCTTTTTTTAAACAAGAAGTCATAGGTTTTGTTATTTTTGAAAAATTTGGGATAAATTTTCTGTAGTATCCCAAAAGGCCTAGAAAGCTTTTTATTTCTTTCGCAGTTTTTGGAATTGGAAATTTTTGTATACACTGGATTTTGTCTGGCTTTGGCTTTATGCCTTCAGGGGTTATTATATAGGCCGTTTGTTTTTTTAAAAACTCAGTTTTGTCTAATTGTATTTTAAGATTTGAATCGCGGAGACGTTGAAATACTTGTTTAAGGATCACCAGATGTTCCTGTAACGATGTAGAGAATACAATAATATCATCAAGATATACTAAGACATTTTGAAGTCCTTTCAGGACGTTGTCCATTACTCTCTGAAAGGTAGCGGGAGAGTTTTTTAAGCCACTTTATTTCAGTTGAGAAATTCTTTAATTTTCGTTTAAAGAAAAGCACAATTTATAGTGTAAATTACTAATTTTCACTTAGTAATATATTTAGATTTTCAAAAAAAGCAGTTTATTAATGTTAATTTAATAATTTATTTGTTAACTCGTTTTTAAAAAGGAACACTACTGGCATCCTACCGACTGCGCCAGTGTAAATTCTATTTGTCGAAGATTTTAAAAAAAGAAATAATTAAATTTTTTATTAAAATATTTATTGGTTAAATTATAAGTTTACAATTTTGAGTTTTGCTTAAGACTAATTCTAGAAACTATTTTTCTTACAAAAGTAACTTCGGTCTTTTGGATTTTGACCTGTATATTCTTTTAGAAAACAAGATTTTTATCTTTACATTATTTATGAAAAACAAGATTAGATTTTTACATTATTTGTGAAAAACAAATTAGTCATTTATAAATCCTAATCCATCTCATCCTAATAAAATTGAAATTAGATTAGGACTAATAATAAGTAATATTATTGACAACACAAATATTAAAACTAATATAATAAAACGATTAATATTTAAATCCCCTCCTATATATTCCTTACTATAATAAATAACTAAAGAAGAAATCAATAAAACAAAAGACATAAATATAAAAGTTATTCAATCAAATAAAAAAGTCATAACAATTATATTTCTATTTAAAGATACTACCTCCCACTCAATAAATAAAGTGTAATCCAACATTAAATAATTTAATGAAATAAAAAATAAACTTAATCTTGTAAAAAAAAGAGCTAAAAATCTAATCTGACAAATTCTAATATATTTCACAGTTAAAGATAAATAATTCTATATTTTTGATACCACAAATCAATGTTTTTATTAAACTACTTTAACATAATCACAATAGACATATATCACTCTTAATAATCAATAAATTTAAAGGAAATCAATGCAAAAATAATAATAAATATTCACGAATAACTCCTCTAGATCTTGAATAAAGGCCAGAATATACCTTACCATGTTGACTATAAGCACATAAGTATAAAGTATATCTAGCTCTAAAAAAGGATAATAAAGCCAATATAAACATTCTTATTCAAGATCAACCTACAATTCTATTTAATAAACTAATTTCTCCTAATAAATTCAAAGTAGGAGGAGCAGCTATATTTGCAGATCTTAATAAAAATCATCATAAAGTCACACTTGGTATAAAATTCAATAATCCCTTATTAATTAATAATCTTCGACTACCTAATCGCTCATAAGAAATATTAGCTAAACAAAATAGACCAGATGAGCATAATCCGTGAGCAATTATCAATCTATAGGAACCACAAAATCCTCAGTAAGTTATAGTTATTAGTCCTCTAAGAACAATCCCTATATGAGCTACAGAAGAATAAGCAATTAATGCCTTTAAGTCTGTTTGCCGTAAACATACTAAACTCACTAAAACACCTCCAACTAAACTAATAACAATTCAGATATAATTAAATTTTATCCCTAAATAACTTAAAAACATGTAAACACGTAATAACCCATAACCTCCTAACTTTAAAAGAACTCCTGCTAAAATTATTGAACCTGACACCGGAGCCTCAACATGAGCTTTTGGTAATCATAAATGTACTAAAAATATAGGTATCTTAACTAAAAAAGCCAAAATTATACCTACATAAAAAATTTCATAAACAAATAAATTATTAATTATCAAATAAAAATTTATTGTATTAATTTCTCCCAAAACATAAAAAATACCAACTAATATAGGTAAAGAAGCTAATAAAGTATAAAATAATAAATAAATTCCAGCTTGTAATCGCTCAGGTTGATAACCTCACCCTAAAATTAAAAATAATGTAGGAATAAGTCTACTTTCAAAAAATAAATAAAACATAAACAAACTTGTACTACTAAAAGTCAAAACAAGAAAAAATAATAGTATTAAAATATTGAATCTAAACAGCCCAATATAATTATTATTTTTATAAATAGCTTCACTAGCTAATATTATCAAAGCACAAATTCAAAAACTTAATAAAATTAAACCATAAGAAATTAAATCACATCCAAATATATAACTCAAATAACATCAATAATTTAGGCCATAATTAAAAACAATAAAAATAAATCTAATAATAAAAAATATATTTTGAACCATTCAAAATATATTACCTGTTAAACTTATTGGAATTATAAATAACAAAACAAAAATAAATTTTAACATTGTAACACTCTAAAACTTTGAAAATAATCATTACCATGAGTACGAATTATAGAAACTAAAATAGATAATCCTAAAGCCCCTTCACAAACTCTAAATGTTAAAAAGAATATACTAAAATATACTTCATAATCAAGTGTCAACAAATATATAAATATAATCAAAAATAAACTTAAAACAATATATTCTAATCTAAGTAATATAGATAATAAATGCTTACGGTTGGATACAAACACTATCACACCAACACAAAAAATAAATAAAGGTAATATATATATGTATATTCATTAGTAGTTTTAATAGTTTAACAAAAACATTGGTCTTGTAAACCAAAATTAAGAGACATCTTTTAAAACTTCAAGAGAAAAGAAATTCTTTTTCATTAATCCCCAAAATTAATATTTTATATAAACTACCTCTTGATATCATTCAAATAATTATATATTCAACGACTTTAATATGTAGTTTAGTATTCTTGCAAATAAATCACCCTTTAGCTATAGGGCTTTTATTATTAGTTCAAACAGTATTAATCTGTATCATCTCAGGATTAATAGCTAAAACTTTCTGATTTTCATATGTTCTATTCCTTATTTTCCTAGGAGGAATATTAGTTTTATTTATTTACGTTACATCAATTGCATCAAATGAAATATTTTCTATATCAGCCAAATTAATAATTATTGCTGCAATAATTACCCTACTATCAGTAGCTACTGCAATAATTATTGACAAATCTATATTATATCAATATCTAATAAATAATGAATGTTTATCTATTGATAAAGAAACATCGTATTTAAAAGAAAATTATATTAGATGAATTAAATTATACAACTATCCAACTAATTTAATTACAATTATTATAATCAATTACCTTTTAATTACACTAATTGCAATTGTAAAAATTACAAATGTATTTTATGGTCCCCTACGACCCATATATAATTAATGAATAAACCATTACGAACCGAACACCCTTTATTTAAAATTGTAAATAACGCCCTTGTAGATCTGCCCGCTCCTGTTAATATTTCAGCATGATGAAACTTCGGATCCCTTTTAGGATTATTTTTAATTGTTCAAATCTTAACAGGATTATTCTTAGCCATACATTACACAGCAGATATTAGTTTAGCATTTAATAGTGTAACACATATTTGTCGAGATGTAAATTATGGTTGATTACTACGAACTTTACATGCAAATGGAGCATCATTCTTCTTCATTTGTATTTACTTACATGTTGGACGAGGAATATATTATGGATCTTATTTATATACTCCTACATGACTTGTAGGAGTATTAATTCTATTCTTAGTAATAGCTACCGCATTCATAGGGTATGTATTACCATGAGGCCAAATATCATTTTGAGGGGCCACAGTAATTACAAATCTATTATCAACAATCCCATATTTAGGAATTGAACTTGTTCAATGAGTTTGAGGAGGGTTTGCAGTTGATAATGCCACATTAACTCGATTCTTCACTTTCCATTTCATTTTACCCTTCATTGTAGCAGCAATAACTATAATCCACTTGTTATTTCTTCACCAAACAGGGTCAAATAATCCATTAGGAATTAATTCCAATTCTGATAAAATTCCATTCCACCCCTATTTTTCTTTTAAGGATATTGTAGGCTTTATTATTATATTAGCATGTTTAACTCTTTTAACACTAACTAATCCTTTCCATTAGCAAACACAATGAACTTAAGCTTCTGTGGGTTCCAAGTCACCATGGTGTAGAGGGCAATGAACTCTCCGACGCCCTCGCGAAGGAGGGCACGTTTAACTCTGTATGGGGACCGGAACCAACAATAGGTATCAACTGCGCCTTGATCAGTGGATGGATCACCAAACACATGGAGAAAATCCATGCGGAAAGATGGTCTGCCCTACTTGGTTGCAGTGGTACGAAATGCTTTGTGAAAAAGCCTGAGGAAAGAACGGCTAGATTTCTTCTAAACCTTAGTAGAAAAGACTGTCGGGCTCTCGTTGGGCTCATTACAGGGCACAACACGTGTAACCACCATCTGGCGGTCATGAAAGTGGTCAGGGACCCAACGTGTGGGGCCTGCCAGGAGGAGGCCGAAACAACAGAGCACTATCTCTGCTGTTGCCCGGCCTTCTCTAGGATAAGGCTTCATACATGGAACTCTGATGTAATGAGAATGGAAGACATCTGTTCTCAACCCCTAGACAAAGTCCTCTCGTTTGTTAAGAAAACGAGGAGATTTTACTAGAGACGGGGCGCTGAGTACAATGGACTCTCCTGTCTGAGTGCTCGTGGATGCCTTATCCGCATCCCCCCCACCCACACAACAACAACAACTAATCCTTACTTACTTGGTGATCCAGATAACTTCATCCCCGCAAATCCCCTAGTAACACCTGTTCACATTCAACCTGAATGATATTTCCTATTTGCATATGCAATTTTACGATCTATTCCCAATAAATTAGGAGGTGTAATTGCCTTAGTGCTTTCCATTGCAATTTTAGCCATCCTACCTTTCTATTATATAAGTAAATTCCGTGGAATCCAATTTTATCCTATCAATCAAGTAATATTCTGATTTATAGTTGTAATTGTTATCTTATTAACATGAATTGGAGCTCGACCTGTAGAAGACCCTTATGTTATTGTAGGTCAAATTTTAACTGTACTATACTTCATATATTATTTAATTAATCCTCTAGTTCACAAATGATGAGATAATTTAATTGATTAATGGTTAATGAGCTTGAACAAGCATATGTTTTGAAAACATAAGATAGAAAATAAAAATTTCTATTAACTTTACTAATTTAAATTAACAACAAAGAAATAATTACAATTTTCAACCCAATAAAAAATATTAAATAATTTAATGACAAAGGTAAAAATCTCTTTCAAGCTAAATATATTAATTTATAATAACGGAATCGAGGAAGTGTACCACGTGCTCAAATAAATAAAAATGCAACAAATAATAATTTTAAATAAAACGCAAAATTAAACATATCACAACCTAAAAAAATAACTCTAAATAACATTCTTATAAATAAAATACTAGCATATTCTGCCAAAAAAATTAATGCAAAGCCCCCTCTTCTGTATTCAACATTAAATCCAGAAACCAACTCCGATTCCCCCTCAGCAAAATCAAAAGGAGTTCGATTTGTTTCTGCTAAACAAGAAGCAAACCAGACTAAAGATAAAGGAAATAAAATAACAATAAATCACATATAATTTTGGTAAATATAAAAATCCAATAAATTATAACCACCAATTAAAAAAACAAATGATAATAATATTAAAGCCAAACTAACTTCATAAGAAATTGTTTGAGCAACAGCTCGCAACCCTCCTAACAAAGCATAATTAGAATTAGAAGATCAACCCGCAATCATAACAGTGTAAACACCTATTCTAGTACAACACAAAAAAAATAAGAGCCCTAAATTAAAAGAATAAAGCTTCACTAAAAAAGGTAGTCAAACTAATAAAGAAAGAAATAATGAAAAAACTGGTGAATAATAATAAGAAATGTAATTTGATAATATAGGATAAGTTTGCTCCTTTGTAAAAAGCTTAATAGCATCACAAAATGGTTGAGGAATACCCGCAAATCCTACCTTATTAGGTCCCTTACGAATTTGAATATACCCTAAAACCTTCCGCTCAAGTAAAGTTAAAAAAGCAACACCCACTAACACACAAATAATTAATAAAACAACACCAACAGTAGATAAAATCAACTCAATATTATACAATACTATTTGTAATATAAATTACATATATAAATTCTAAATTTATTGCACTAGTCTGCCAAAATAGTTTAATAAATTAATAATATTCATATTAAAAAATTTAATAATTCAAATATTTGGTCCTTTCGTACTAAAATATTTTAATTTAATAAAGATAGAAACCAACCTGGCTCACGCCGGTCTGAACTCAGATCATGTAAGATTTTAAAAGTCGAACAGACTCAAATATTAAGCTTCTACACCCAAACTAAATCTTAATCCAACATCGAGGTCGCAATCTCTTCTATCGATATGAACTCTCTAGAAAAATTACGCTGTTATCCCTAAGGTAACTTAATTTTATAATCAGTAATACTGGATCAACAAATATGCCATAAATTAATGTAATAGATTATTAAAAGTTAAATAAATTTTAATGTCACCCCAACAGAATATTCTCTTAAATTATATCTGAAATAATCTAAATAGTTATAAAAAATAAAATATAAAGATCTATAGGGTCTTCTCGTCTTTCAATTAAATTTCAGCTTTTTGACTGAAAAATAAAATTCTATTAATTTCTATGGGACAGAATGTATCTCGTCCAACCATTTCCAATAAACTATTAGTTATAATTATGCAACATTAACAACAATAGTTCATTAACTCCTCTGGAATCGAGAAAAATATATAAATATTAATTATTTAATTAACCCTGATACAAAAGGTACAGCAATTTAAGCTTTCTTATAAAATAAAAATTTTTCAATATATTTCAATAAACCTTTACAGTACTAATAAACTATAATTAAAATAATCTGTTCAATATCAATTACTAAAACAAAAAACCATAAAATTATTCTTAATAAAATAATAACAACAAAAAAAATATTAATAAATAAATATTAATCAATTTATATTGATTCGCACAACAATCTTTTCGGTGTAAACGAAATGCTTTACTAAATAAGCTTTAAATTGTCATTCTAGATGCACTTTCCAGTACACCTACTATGTTACGACTTATCTTGTCTTAATAACAAGAGCGACGGGCGATATGTGCATATTCTAGAGCTATAATCAAATTGATATTATAAACAATTTTACTATTAAATCCATCTTCATTCCAGAATTACATCCAAAAATCCGCAATAAATAAATTTATTGTAACCCATTAAAACTTAAATATAAACTGCACCTTGACCTGACATAAATTTTACATTGAAATTACAGAAAATTATAATTCTAAAGAAATATTCAATAACGGCGGTATACAAATTGAAAACAAATTTAAGTAAGGTCCATCGTGGACTATCGATTACTCAACAGGTTCCTCTAAATAGACTAGAATACCGCCAAATTTTTAAAGTTTCAAGACCATAACTACTACTACTCAGGTATAAAAAGGTACATTTTTAATAATAGGGTATCTAATCCTAGTTTAAATTAAAAATTTTATAGCTTCAATAACCTTAAAATACAACTATTTAAGTTTTAAAATTTCACCTAAAAAAACTATAATTAATCATATAAAAATACATTTAACCACTAACCAATAAAATTTAATTGAGTTCTCTGTATAACCGCGACTGCTGGCACAGATTTAGTCAACCCTAAATAAAATTACTATTTCTAAAATTACTTAATTAATAATATTAATTACTGCAATAAATATACATTTAGTAAATATAAAAAATTTGCATGTAAAATAATTTATAAATAAATTTTTAAGCCAAAATAAAACTTTAATAAAAAAATTATCAAAACAATAAAAACAGACATATAATTATATACAATATAACAAATAAATAAAATTAGTAAAATTTATTAAATTTATGATTATTCAATTTCAAAAAAGATATAACAAATTTATCAACAAAATATTACAAATTTAATACAATCACTACATAATCAATATTAATAACAAAAATTGAGTAAATTCCTCCCTAATGAAATTCAACAACGACGTTAATCTTTGAAATTAAAAACATACCATAATAATAATTAATATTACTCAAAAACTATTAAATTTAAATAAATAAAATTAGTAAAATTTATTAAATTTATGATTATTCAATTTCAAAAAAGATATAACAAATTTATCAACAAATAATATATAAATATTAATGAATATAAGTATAATAATAAAAATAACATAATCTTTTTAATAAATTTACTTTTACTGTTTGCTTAATATAAATGTTTAATTTTATAATAGCTATTTATATAAATATTATATAATTAATATAAATAATTTATATTAATATAATTATATATAATAGTAATATATTATTAATATAGATATTATATAATTAATATAAATAATTTATATTAATATTATAGGCCGGCTATACCTCACACCTGAAATTTTATAGACCTTTCTGTGAATAATATTATTCACATGTACACAAAGTAGGCACTTTTCTATTACAACTACAATTAAAGTTATTCTTTTTAATCTTTATTATTTTATTATTAAAAGTATAAGTGATTCACAAAGTTCTATTAATACACAAAGTTTTATTATTAATTTTAGTTTTTCACAAAGAGTACGTTTACTACTATACTTCTTGACTTCTACTTTCCTACTGTTCCATTTCATTTCTTTATTTATTTCAGTGATAGCAACCATTCAATATTTACATTATATTCAAATTAACCTTACATTCGGCCAACCTGACCGAATTCGTCCTCGAATTCAATATTATTATCTTAAATAATTATCATTATTATTCACAAAGTTTTACTAATCAAAATATATGTACGTTTTTTTTTTTTTTTAAACATTTAATTTTTTACATTTTTGTTTTTATTAAATTTCAATTTATTATTATCTTAGGTTTCAATATCATTGTCTGATTGAGAAATCCATGGTTTAATGCGTGTTACATCAAAAATACCTTCGAATGGTTTCTGTGTTACTTGGAAACCATCCACATCTTTTATCAAATACCGATCATTACCAATTCGTTTATGCACAACATAAGGACCCTTGTATTTTGGAATAAGTTTTTTATTCGTTCCTATAGAAGTGTCTATATTTGTGACCATAATTAAATCTCCCTTTGAATATACTTTAGCTGGTTTTCGCTTATCATTAAATTTCTTCTCATTATATTTTTGCAATTTCTCTATGTTTGATAAAGCTTCTGCCCTTTTTTCCAAAAGATTTTTTTCATCATCTTCATACACAAAGTTCTCTAAATATTCTTTAACTTTATCTACTACTTCACCTCGCTGACATATTCCAAACAAAAGGACGGAAGGAGCATATTTCGTGCTTTTTGAGCAAGAATTGTTCAAAGCAAATTCAACTTTAGGTAAAACTTTGTCCCAATAAATTCCCTTTTCTACGTCGATCATCTTAGAGATCATTGGACCTATAACCCTATTGACACGTTCTACCTGTCCATTCGCTTTTGGGCAACCACTTGCTACTAAAACATGCTTGATATTATAATTTTCCAAATATTCTTTAAATTTTCCAGATGTAAGCATGTTCCTCGATCACTAACGATACGTACCGGTCGAGAATAGTTTACAAAATAAGATTCAAGACATTTAATTGTTTCATCAGTACTTGTCTTATTGGTTGCATAAAGTTTAACAAACTTTGAAAAACCATCCACAATCACTAAAATATGCTTCTTTTGGTTTTTAGGTGACTCTAATGGACCATAATAGTCTATATGAACTGTTTCAAAAGGTTTATCCCCTTTTGGGATTGAATGCAAAAAACCCTCAATCTTTCCTGAATGTGGATTAAATGAAATACATTTAGTACAATTATCAATGTATTTACCAACCTTATCTGTCATTTTAGGGAACCAATATGCTTTTTTCAATATTTCTAAAGTTTTTTCTTTACCCAAATGACCCAAACTATCATGACAATTTTTAAGAATTTGAAATTCCATCATCTTTGGAACATAAAACCTAACCTTACTTTTATCAACCTTTCTGTAAACCAAACCATTTCTCATTTCAAAAAAAGGATCTTCTTGAGCTTCTAATAATTTGCGTAGTGTTTCTAATTCTGGATCCTGGCTTTGACATATGGCCATTGACTGCTCAAAAGAACTCTCTTCTATCACTAAAACAGACTGGCATCTACTAAGTGCATCAACATGCTGCATCTTATTTCCACTTCGATGCTCTATTTCAAAATCAAAACCTTGCATTTCTAGTGCCCATCTGCTGATACGAGGATTAATGGTTTGCTTTTGCATAGTTAAGGCTAACGAATTACAATCTGTCATCACTTTAAATTTCCTACCCAATAAATAAACTCTAAACCGCCGGAGTGCATATAATATGGCGAGTGTTTCTAACTCATAGGAATGATATTTTGATTGTTCAGTACTTCGTTTAATTGCAAGTTATTTGCTAAACATAATTTGTCATGAAAATATTCACTAAATTGTTCAGAGTTATTCCACATTCTCTTTTCAAAATTTTTTCTCAGTTTCAATTTATTTGGTCTTGTATCAAATATTAATTCAATTTCATTTAATAATTTATTTAAGTTCATTTCAATATGTTCTGCTTTAGAATGAAACCATTGTAATACTTTACCATTAAGTTTATTCACGACAATTATTTGCATTTCTTTATCAGAGATTTTATAAATTTTTTGAATATTCTTTATTTGATCTTTCCATACTTGAAAATTATCTTTTTCTGCGTCAAATTTATTCAATAAGTCCACAACACTATTTTTCAAAACAAAAGTGTCATTTACTTCTTTATTATATTCTTTTCCTTTTTCTAGAAGTTGTTTTTCTCTGTTTAGCAAATCAATTTCTCGTTCCATCAATTCAATTTTTTTCTTTATAAGTTTCATTTCCATTGTTTCATTTTCCTCTGTTGTCATTACAACTTGTTGAAACGATGTTTGATTCGAACCATCCTCATGCTCATTTTGTAAATGAATTTCATCATCATTATTAACTATTGCTGAAACACCGCCATTTTGTGATTTTTCATTATAACTTTTATAACGCTGCATCAATGTAAAAATGTAAATTTGTCCATTGTTTTAATTATTTTGTTCACTATACAAATATAATGTAATACAGTGGCGTCTTCGGTTCAACCCTACACCTGAAATTTTATAGGCCGGCTATACCTCACACCTGAAATTTTATAGACCTTTCTGTGAATAATATTATTCACATGTACACAAAGTAGGCACTTTTCTATTACAACTACAATTAAAGTTATTCTTTTTAATCTTTATTATTTTATTATTAAAAGTATAAGTGATTCACAAAGTTCTATTAATACACAAAGTTTTATTATTAATTTTAGTTTTTCACAAAGAGTACGTTTACTACTATACTTCTTGACTTCTACTTTCCTACTGTTCCATTTCATTTCTTTATTTATTTCAGTGATAGCAACCATTCAATATTTACATTATATTCAAATTAACCTTACAATATAATTATATATAATAGTAATATATTATTAATATAGATATTATATAATTAATATAAATAATTTATATTAATATAATTATATATAATAGTAATATATTATTAATATAGATATTATATAATTAATATAAATAATTTATATTAATATAATTATATATAATTGTAATATATTATTAATATAGATATTATATAATTAATATAAATAATTTATATTAATATAATTATATATAATAGTAATATATTATTAATATAGATATTATATAAGTAATATAAATAATTTATATTAATATAATTATATATAATAGTAATATATTATTAATATAGATATTATATAATTAATATAAATAATTTATATTAATATAATTATATATAATAGTATCATATTATTAATAGAGATATTATATAATTAATATAAATAATTTATATTAATATAATTATATATAATAGTAATATATTATTAATATAGATATTATATAATTAATATAAATAATTTATATTAATATAATTATATATAATAGTATCATATTATTAATATAGATATTATATAATTAATATAAATAATTTATATTAATATAATTATATATAATAGTATCATATTATTAATATAGATATTATATAATTAATATAAATAATTTATATTAATATAATTATATATAATAGTATCATATTATTAATATAGATATTATATAATTAATATAAATAATTTATATAACATATATTGTTAAATTATATAATATATATATAATATATATGTATATAAATTATTTAATTTTAAATTATATAATATATATTTACAATATATGTTAATAATTTAATCTATAATAATATTTATCTATATAAATATTATAAATATAAATTATTTATATTAATCATAAAAATATTAATTAACTTAATCGTAAATAATCAACAGCCTTCAGCTTCATATTAAACAAAGAGTATATATATATAAATAATTTATTACTTAAACTAATTAACTAATACTTACAATAACTTATAATAATTTTTAAAAAAATTATTATATTCAATATTATAAATTTAAACAACAACGACGTTTAATCTTTTCAAAAGCAGGCAGGAAGGTAAATTTATACCAATTATTTTAAAATTAAAACACCAAAAAAATTAATATAAATATAAGGCTATACATCATTACTTAAATTTTTAAGTAATGAATTGCCTGATAAAAGGATTACCTTGATAGGGTAAATAATATAAAACAACTTTATATTCATTATTAACTTATATCTAACAGAATTAAACTGTTTCCTAAAGTATCAAAAACTTTTGTGCATCATACACCAAGATATAGCTTACAAAAAGATAAGCTAATCAAGCTACTGGGTTCATACCCCATTTATAAAGGTTATAATCCTTTTCTTTTTAATCTTCAAAAATTCATCAAAAATTCTTTTTTTAATTATTCTAATTCTAGGAACTATAATTACAATCTCATCAAATTCATGATTAGGAAGATGAATAGGACTTGAAATCAATTTATTAGCCTTCATCCCCCTAATAAGAAATTCAAATAACTTAATATCAACAGAGTCATCTCTTAAATATTTCCTAATTCAAGCTTTAGCTTCATCGATTCTCCTCTTAGCAATTATTATCCTAATAATAAAGTGAAATTTTATTATTCAACCTAAAATTAGAGATACCCTACCTAACACAATTATGTTTTATTCTCTCCTCCTAAAAAGAGGAGCTGCTCCTTTTCATTTCTGATTTCCAACTGTGATAGAAGGATTATCATGAATAAACTCTCTAATTTTAATAACATGACAAAAAATCGCTCCAATAATATTGATTTCATATATCTTTTCTCCCGCTATAATAATTACATCCATCATTTTATCAGTCCTAATTGGGTCATTAGGAGGGCTTAACCAATCCTCTCTCCGTAAATTAATAGCATTTTCATCAATTAATCACATTGGATGAATAATAGCAGGTATAATATATAGTGAAGAATTATGATTAATATACTTTATCATGTATTCATTTCTATCCTCAAACCTAATCTTCATATTTAATTTATTTAAACTGTTTCATTTTAATCAATTATTTAATTCATTTTTCTCATCAAAAGTACTAAAATTTACTTTATTCATAAATCTTTTATCATTAGGAGGCCTACCTCCATTCCTAGGATTCTTACCCAAATGATTATTCATTCAATACTTATCTATAAACAACCAAATAGTTATAATTTCATTTATAGTAATCCTAACTTTAATCACACTTTTCTTTTATATTCGAAAAGCTTTCTCAGCATTTATATTAAACTATTATGAAAATAACTGATTTACTAGTTCCATTATAAACATTTATATAATTTCATCATTTGTATCTATTAGAGGATTAGCTATTGTAAGAACATTATATTTCACTTTATAAGGTTTTAAGTTAAACAAACTAATAGCCTTCAAAGCTATAAATATAAGAAATATCCTTTTAAGCCTTAGTATAAAAATACTCCTTTAGAATTGCAGTCTAATATCATTATATATGAATATAAAGCCTAATTGATTAAAAAGGTAGCCCTCATAAATAGATTTACAGTCTATTACCTAAACTTCAGCCATTTAATCGCGACAATGATTATTCTCAACAAATCATAAGGACATTGGAACTCTTTATTTATTTAGCTTGAGCAGGAATAGTTGGTACATCACTAAGAATTTTAGTACGAGCAGAATTAGGTCACCCAGGATCATTAATTGGTGATGATCAAATTTATAATGTAATTGTTACAGCCCATGCTTTTATCATAATTTTCTTTATAGTAATACCTATTATAATTGGTGGATTTGGAAACTGACTTGTCCCTTTAATATTAGGGGCCCCTGATATAGCTTTCCCTCGAATAAATAATATAAGATTCTGAATATTACCTCCATCTCTTACCCTACTGTTAGCAAGTTCAATAGTTGAAAGCGGAGCAGGAACTGGATGAACTGTATATCCGCCTTTATCCTCAAGTATTGCCCATGGAGGAGCCTCAGTTGATCTAGCTATTTTCTCATTACACCTAGCAGGAATCTCCTCAATCCTTGGGGCTGTAAATTTCATTACAACAGTAATTAATATACGATCAGCAGGAATTACTTTGGACCGTATACCTTTATTTGTTTGATCTGTTGTAATTACAGCTATTTTACTTCTTTTATCTTTACCTGTTCTAGCCGGAGCAATTACAATACTATTAACCGACCGAAATTTAAATACATCATTCTTTGATCCTGCAGGTAGAGGAGACCCTATTTTATACCAACACTTATTTTGATTCTTTGGTCATCCAGAAGTTTATATTTTAATTCTACCAGGATTCGGAATAGTTTCACATATTATTAGTCAAGAATGTGGTAAAAAGGAAACATTTGGTTCACTAGGAATAATTTATGCTATATTAGCAATTGGATTCCTTGGATTTATTGTATGAGCCCATCATATATTTACTGTAGCAATAGATGTAGATACACGAGCTTATTTTACATCTGCTACTATGATTATTGCTGTTCCTACAGGTATTAAAATTTTCAGATGACTCGCCACCCTTCACGGAACAAAGATATCATATTCTCCTCAAATTTTATGAGCCTTAGGATTCGTATTCCTATTTACAGTGGGAGGTTTAACTGGAGTAGTACTAGCTAATTCATCTGTAGATATTATCCTACATGATACATATTATGTTGTAGCCCACTTCCATTATGTACTATCAATAGGAGCTGTATTCGCTATTATAGCAGGATTCATTCACTGATATCCATTATTTACAGGATTATCTATAAATCCTTCACTTCTAAAAAGTCAATTCTTTGTAATATTTGTAGGAGTAAACCTAACTTTTTTCCCTCAATACTTTCTTGGATTAGCAGGGATACCTCGTCGTTACTCAGATTATCCTGACGCTTATACAGCATGAAACATTGTATCAACTATTGGTTCATCAATTTCTCTATTAGGAATTATTATATTTATTTATATTATTTGAGAAAGTATAGTAACTCACCGAACTGTAATATATCCAATTCAATTAAGTTCATCAATTGAATGATACCAAAATATTCCACCAGCAGAACACAGTTATTCGGAACTTCCTCTTTTAAATAATTAATTTCTAATATGGCAGACTAGTGCAATGGATTTAAGCTCCATATATAAAGTATTTTACTTTTGTTAGAATAACAAATGTCAACATGAGCCAATTTAGGTTTACAAAATAGAGCATCTCCTCTAATAGAACAATTAACTTTCTTTCATGATCATACTATATTAATTATTATTATAATTACTGTATTAGTTGGATATTTAATACTAATATTATTATTTAATAATTATACCAACCGATTTTTATTACATGGACAAACTATCGAAATTATTTGAACAGTATTACCAGCTATTGTATTACTATTTATTGCTTTACCCTCCCTTCGACTTTTATACTTACTAGATGAAATCAACGAACCAGCAATTACTTTAAAATCTATTGGCCATCAATGATATTGAAGTTATGAATATTCAGACTTCCTAGATATCGAATTTGATTCTTATATAATTCCAACAAATGAACTACAAACAGATGGATTTCGGCTACTAGATGTAGATAACCGAGTAGTACTACCTTCAAATTCACAAATTCGTATTTTAGTAACTGCTGCAGATGTAATTCATTCGTGAACAGTTCCCGCATTAGGTGTTAAGGTTGACGGAACTCCTGGACGTCTTAATCAAACTAATTTTCTTGTAAATCGTCCAGGTTTATTTTTTGGACAATGTTCAGAAATTTGTGGAGCTAACCACAGTTTTATACCTATTGTAATCGAAAGAGTTCCAACAAACTATTTTATTAATTGAATTTCATCAATAAATAATTCATCATTAGATGACTGAAAGCAAGTAATGGTCTCTTAAACCAAAATATAGTAATTTAGCACTTACTTCTAATGATATATTAAGGAATTAGTTAAACTAAAATAACATTAGCTTGTCAAGCTAAAATTATTGAAATTCAATATTCCTTGATTCCTCAAATAGCTCCTATTAGATGATTAACCTTATTTATTGTATTCTCTTTAACATTTCTTATATTTAATATAATAAATTACTTTTCCTTTCTGCCCCCTACACCTAAATCATCTAAATCATTAAAAATTCAACAAACCCCAATAAATTGAAAATGATAACAAATTTATTTTCTGTATTTGACCCTTCTTCAAGTCTATTCAATTTATCTTTAAATTGAATAAGTACATTCCTAGGTATTCTAATAATTCCAGCATCATACTGATTTATACCTTCACGATATCAATTAATATGAAATAATATTTTACTAACACTTCACAAAGAATTTAAGACTTTACTTGGGCCAACAGGCCATAGAGGTAGAACCTTTATTTTTGTCTCATTATTCTCACTAATCCTATTCAATAATTTTATAGGATTATTTCCTTATATTTTTACAAGTACTAGTCACCTAACTTTAACTCTTGCTTTAGCTCTACCTCTATGATTATGTTTTATAGTATATGGATGAATTAATCATACTCAACATATATTTGCTCATTTAGTTCCTCAAGGTACACCTGCTGTTCTTATACCATTTATAGTATGCATTGAAACAATCAGAAATATTATTCGACCAGGAACCCTAGCCGTTCGATTAGCAGCTAATATAATTGCAGGTCATTTATTACTCACTTTATTAGGTAATACTGGCCCCTCTTTATCTATAGCAATTGCCTCATTGTTAATTATAGGGCAAATTGCCCTACTTGTACTTGAATCAGCTGTAGCTATTATTCAATCATATGTATTTGCCGTTCTTAGAACACTATACTCTAGTGAAGTAAACTAATGTCTACACACTCTAATCACCCTTTCCACCTAGTTGATTATAGCCCATGGCCCTTAACTGGAGCTATCGGAGCAATAACATCAGTGTCCGGCCTAGTTAAATGATTCCATCAATATGATATATCCTTATTTACTTTAGGTACAACTATTACTTTATTAACCATGTTTCAATGATGACGTGATGTATCACGTGAAGGAACATTCCAAGGATTACATACTTATTCTGTTACTATTGGATTACGATGAGGAATAATCCTTTTCATTATTTCTGAAGTTTTCTTCTTTGTATCGTTCTTCTGGGCATTCTTCCACAGTAGTTTGTCACCAACTATTGAATTAGGAGCTTTATGACCTCCTCAAGAAATTACTCCTTTTAACCCTTTACAAATTCCCTTATTAAATACAGCAATTCTTCTAGCATCAAGTGTAACAGTTACATGAGCTCATCATAGTTTAATAGAAGGAAATCACTCTCAGTCTACACAAGGATTATTTTTTACAATTATTCTAGGAGTATATTTCACAATTTTACAAGCATATAAATATATTGAAGCCCCTTTTACTATTGCAGATGCAGTATATGGATCAACATTCTTTATAGCAACAGGATTCCATGGACTTCATGTATTAATTGGGACTACATTTCTAGCTGTTTGTTTAGTTCGACACTTAAATCATCATTTTTCCAGTAATCACCACTTCGGATTCGAAGCTGCTGCTTGATACTGACACTTTGTCGATATTGTATGATTATTTTTATATATTTCCATCTACTGATGAGGTGGATAATTAAACTACTTATATAGTATAATAAGTATATTTGACTTCCAATCATAAGGTTTATAACAAAATAATATAAGTAATTCTTTCAACACTTTTAATAGCCACAATCATTATATTAATTGCAATAATTACAATAACAATTGCAACACTTCTATCAAAAAAATCACTCACTGATCGTGAAAAATGCTCACCTTTTGAATGTGGATTTGACCCAATATCCTCATCACGCATACCATTCTCACTACGGTTTTTTTTAATTGCTATCATTTTTTTAATTTTTGATGTAGAAATTGCCTTAATTCTACCAATAATTATAGTAGTTCAATCTTCCAATTTGATATTCTGAACCCTAACAAGAACGTATTTCATTTCAATTTTATTAATTGGTCTTTACCATGAATGAAAGCAAGGAGCCTTAGAATGAAATTCTTAATAACCCCCCCCCCCCCCCCATTTTAGGGTTGTAGTTAATTATAACATTTGATTTGCATTCAAAAAGTATTGATATATTCAATCTACCTTAGAATATGAAGCGATAAATTGCAACTAGTTTCGACCTAGTCTTAGGTTAAACCAACCCTTATTCTTAATATTAATTGAAGCCAAAAAGAGGCATATCACTGTTAATGATATTATTGAGATTTATCTCCAGTTAAGGAAGTATGATGATCAAGGAAAAGCTGCTAACTTTTTACTTTAATGGTTAAATTCCATTTATACTTCTATTTATATAGTTTAAAATAAAACCTTACATTTTCACTGTAAAAATAAAGTACTTTTATAAATATTACTAAATTTAATTAACTAAATTATTCAAAGATAATAATTATCTCCCTAGCATCTTCAGTGCTATACTCTTAAATATAAGCTATTTGAATATAGTACAATAATCAACCCTAAAAAATAAAAATTCATAGCACAAATACAAGTAAATAAGTTTTTAATCTATTATTTTGAATAACTTGAACAACTCGAGAATATCTAACTAATTTATAATAGATTATTTGACCACCAAAAAATTCTGATCATCCCTGGTCAAATGATTTTACTACTATAGTACCAATCTTTAATGGATTTATAATAATTCCATAAGTAGAAATATAAGGCATAAATCACATTCTGCCAATAAATATTCTATAATTATAAGTAACTAATGATTTATTAGAGAAATATAATCCAACATTAGAAATTATATACCCTACAAAACCTCCTACAATACAGACAAATAAAGTTAAAAACTTAAGATAATAAGGTAAACAAATTATATAAAGAGTAGGAAATATTAATCATCTAAGCATTCTACCCCCAATAATTTTTATAATTAATAAACCTATTATTCCCCGTAATATAACTCAACCTTCATCATTAAGTATATTCAAAGAACCACAATTTAATTCTCCTGTTATTGAATAATAAACTAACCGTAAAGAATAACACACTGTTAATCCTGTAGAAAAAAAATACAAAAAAAAAACTAAAAATATTAATATAAGATATAGCTACAACTTCTAGAATTAAATCCTTAGAATAAAATCCTGCTAAAAAAGGCATACCACATAAAGCCAAATTAGCTACATTTAAACAAGATGTAGTCAAAGGTATATTTATACCCAAAGTACCTATAGTACGAATATCTTGAGAATTATTTATATTATGAATAATAGCCCCTGCACATATAAATAATAAAGCTTTAAATAATGCATGGGTTAATAAATGAAAAAAAGCTAACTTATAATAACCTATTGACAAAATTCTCATTATTAAACCTAACTGACTTAAAGTAGAAAGAGCAATAATCTTCTTTAAATCAAATTCATAATTAGCTCCTAAACCGGCCATAAATATAGTTAACCCAGAAATTAATAATAAAAATGATCCTATTCAAGTATTGGCAATTAAAATATTAAAACGAATTAATAAATAAACCCCTGCAGTCACCAATGTAGAAGAATGAACTAAAGCAGAAACTGGAGTTGGAGCAGCTATAGCTGCTGGTAATCAAGAAGAAAAGGGAATCTGGGCTCTTAGTTATAGCTGCTAATATAATAAGTCTTCCCACCACTACTATATCAAAATCGTTAGTTATAAAATCAAGATAAAATACATAATTTCATCTACCGTAATTTAATATTCAAGCAATAGCTAATAAAAAAGCAACATCCCCAATTCGATTAGATAATGCTGTTAATATCCCAGCATTGTAAGATTTAACATTCTGAAAATAAATTACTAAACAGTAAGAAACTAATCCTAATCCATCTCATCCTAATAAAATTGAAATTAGATTAGGACTAATAATAAGTAATATTATTGACAACACAAATATTAAAACTAATATAATAAAACGATTAATATTTAAATCCCCTCCTATATATTCCTTACTATAATAAATAACTAAAGAAGAAATCAATAAAACAAAAGACATAAATATAAAAGTTATTCAATCAAATAAAAAAGTCATAACAATTATATTTCTATTTAAAGATACTACCTCCCACTCAATAAATAAAGTGTAATCCAACATTAAATAATTTAATGAAATAAAAAATAAACTTAATCTTGTAAAAAAAAGAGCTAAAAATCTAATCTGACAAATTCTAATATATTTCACAGTTAAAGATAAATAATTCTATATTTTTGATACCACAAATCAATGTTTTTATTAAACTACTTTAACATAATCACAATAGACATATATCACTCTTAATAATCAATAAATTTAAAGGAAATCAATGCAAAAATAATAATAAATATTCACGAATAACTCCTCTAGATCTTGAATAAAGGCCAGAATATACCTTACCATGTTGACTATAAGCATATAAGTATAAAGTATATCTAGCTCTAAAAAAGGATAATAAAGCCAATATAAACATTCTTATTCAAGATCAACCTACAATTCTATTTAATAAACTAATTTCTCCTAATAAATTCAAAGTAGGAGGAGCAGCTATATTTGCAGATCTTAATAAAAATCATCATAAAGTCAAACTTGGTATAAAATTCAATAATCCCTTATTAATTAATAATCTTCGACTACCTAATCGCTCATAAGAAATATTAGCTAAACAAAATAGACCAGATGAGCATAATCCGTGAGCAATTATCAATCTATAGGAACCACAAAATCCTCAGTAAGTTATAGTTATTAGTCCTCTAAGAACAATCCCTATATGAGCTACAGAAGAATAAGCAATTAATGCCTTTAAGTCTGTTTGCCGTAAACATACTAAACTCACTAAAACACCTCCAACTAAACTAATAACAATTCAGATATAATTAAATTTTATCCCTAAGTAACTTAAAAACATGTAAACACGTAATAACCCATAACCTCCTAACTTTAAAAGAACTCCTGCTAAAATTATTGAACCTGACACCGGAGCCTCAACATGAGCTTTTGGTAATCATAAATGTACTAAAAATATAGGTATCTTAACTAAAAAAGCCAAAATTATACCTACATAAAAAATTTCATAAACAAATAAATTATTAATTATCAAATAAAAATTTATTGTATTAATTTCTCCCAAAACATAAAAAATACCAACTAATATAGGTAAAGAAGCTAATAAAGTATAAAATAATAAATAAATTCCAGCTTGTAATCGCTCAGGTTGATAACCTCACCCTAAAATTAAAAATAATGCAGGAATAAGTCTACTTTCAAAAAATAAATAAAACATAAACAAACTTGTACTACTAAAAGTCAAAACAAGAAAAAATAATAGTATTAAAATATTGAATCTAAACAGCCCAATATAATTATTATTTTTATAAATAGCTTCACTAGCTAATATTATCAAAGCACAAATTCAAAAACTTAATAAAATTAAACCATAAGAAATTAAATCACATCCAAATATATAACTCAAATAACATCAATAATTTAGGCCATAATTAAAAACAATAAAAATAAATCTAATAATAAAAAATATATTTTGAACCATTCAAAATATATTACCTGTTAAACTTATTGGAATTATAAATAACAAAACAAAAATAAATTTTAACATTGTAACACTCTAAAACTTTGAAAATAATCATTACCATGAGTACGAATTATAGAAACTAAAATAGATAATCCTAAAGCCCCTTCACAAACTCTAAATGTTAAAAAGAATATACTAAAATATACTTCATAATCAAGTGTCAACAAATATATAAATATAATCAAAAATAAACTTAAAACAATATATTCTAATCTAAGTAATATAGATAATAAATGCTTACGGTTGGATACAAACACTATCACACCAACACAAAAAATAAATAAAGGTAATATATATATGTATATTCATTAGTAGTTTTAATAGTTTAACAAAAACATTGGTCTTGTAAACCAAAATTAAGAGACATCTTTTAAAACTTCAAGAGAAAAGAAATTCTTTTTCATTAATCCCCAAAATTAATATTTTATATAAACTACCTCTTGATATCATTCAAATAATTATATATTCAACGACTTTAATATGTAGTTTAGTATTCTTGCAAATAAATCACCCTTTAGCTATAGGGCTTTTATTATTAGTTCAAACAGTATTAATCTGTATCATCTCAGGATTAATAGCTAAAACTTTCTGATTTTCATATGTTCTATTCCTTATTTTCCTAGGAGGAATATTAGTTTTATTTATTTACGTTACATCAATTGCATCAAATGAAATATTTTCTATATCAGCCAAATTAATAATTATTGCTGCAATAATTACCCTACTATCAGTAGCTACTGCAATAATTATTGACAAATCTATATTATATCAATATCTAATAAATAATGAATGTTTATCTATTGATAAAGAAACATCGTATTTAAAAGAAAATTATATTAGATTAATTAAATTATACAACTATCCAACTAATTTAATTACAATTATTATAATCAATTACCTTTTAATTACACTAATTGCAATTGTAAAAATTACAAATGTATTTTATGGTCCCCTACGACCCATATATAATTAATGAATAAACCATTACGAACCGAACACCCTTTATTTAAAATTGTAAATAACGCCCTTGTAGATCTGCCCGCTCCTGTTAATATTTCAGCATGATGAAACTTCGGATCCCTTTTAGGATTATTTTTAATTGTTCAAATCTTAACAGGATTATTCTTAGCCATACATTACACAGCAGATATTAGTTTAGCATTTAATAGTGTAACACATATTTGTCGAGATGTAAATTATGGTTGATTACTACGAACTTTACATGCAAATGGAGCATCATTCTTCTTCATTTGTATTTACTTACATGTTGGACGAGGAATATATTATGGATCTTATTTATATACTCCTACATGACTTGTAGGAGTATTAATTCTATTCTTAGTAATAGCTACCGCATTCATAGGGTATGTATTACCATGAGGCCAAATATCATTTTGAGGGGCCACAGTAATTACAAATCTATTATCAGCAATCCCATATTTAGGAATTGAACTTGTTCAATGAGTTTGAGGAGGGTTTGCAGTTGATAATGCCACATTAACTCGATTCTTCACTTTCCATTTCATTTTACCCTTCATTGTAGCAGCAATAACTATAATCCACTTGTTATTTCTTCACCAAACAGGGTCAAATAATCCATTAGGAATTAATTCCAATTCTGATAAAATTCCATTCCACCCCTATTTTTCTTTTAAGGATATTGTAGGCTTTATTATTATATTAGCATGTTTAACTCTTTTAACACTAACTAATCCTTTCTTACTTGGTGATCCAGATAACTTCATCCCCGCAAATCCCCTAGTAACACCTGTTCACATTCAACCTGAATGATATTTCCTATTTGCATATGCAATTTTACGATCTATTCCCAATAAATTAGGAGGTGTAATTGCCTTAGTGCTTTCCATTGCAATTTTAGCCATCCTACCTTTCTATTATATAAGTAAATTCCGTGGAATCCAATTTTATCCTATCAATCAAGTAATATTCTGATTTATAGTTGTAATTGTTATCTTATTAACATGAATGGGAGCTCGACCTGTAGAAGACCCTTATGTTATTGTAGGTCAAATTTTAACTGTACTATACTTCATATATTATTTAATTAATCCTCTAGTTCACAAATGATGAGATAATTTAATTGATTAATGGTTAATGAGCTTGAACAAGCATATGTTTTGAAAACATAAGATAGAAAATAAAAATTTCTATTAACTTTACTAATTTAAATTAACAACAAAGAAATAATTACAATTTTCAACCCAATAAAAAATATTAAATAATTTAATGACAAAGGTAAAAATCTCTTTCAAGCTAAATATATTAATTTATCATAACGGAATCGAGGAAGTGTACCACGTGCTCAAATAAATAAAAATGCAACAAATAATAAGTTTAAATAAAACGCAAAATTAAACATATCACAACCTAAAAAAATAACTCTAAATAACATTCTTATAAATAAAATACTAGCATATTCTGCCAAAAAAATTAATGCAAAGCCCCCTCTTCTGTATTCAACATTAAATCCAGAAACCAACTCCGATTCCCCCTCAGCAAAATCAAAAGGAGTTCGATTTGCTTCTGCTAAACAAGAAGCAAACCAGACTAAAGATAAAGGAAATAAAATAACAATAAATCACATATAATTTTGGTAAATATAAAAATCCAATAAATTATAACCACCAATTAAAAAAACAAATGATAATAATATTAAAGCCAAACTAACTTCATAAGAAATTGTTTGAGCAACAGCTCGCAACCCTCCTAACAAAGCATAATTAGAATTAGAAGATCAACCCGCAATCATAACAGTGTAAACACCTATTCTAGTACAACACAAAAAAAATAAGAGCCCTAAATTAAAAGAATAAAGCTTCACTAAAAAAGGTAGTCAAACTAATAAAGAAAGAAATAATGAAAAAACTGGTGAATAATAATAAGAAATGTAATTTGATAATATAGGATAAGTTTGCTCCTTTGTAAAAAGCTTAATAGCATCACAAAATGGTTGAGGAATACCCGCAAATCCTACCTTATTAGGTCCCTTACGAATTTGAATGTACCCTAAAACCTTCCGCTCAAGTAAAGTTAAAAAAGCAACACCCACTAACACACAAATAATTAATAAAACAACACCAACAGTAGATAAAATCAACTCAATATTATACAATACTATTTGTAATATAAATTACATATATAAATTCTAAATTTATTGCACTAGTCTGCCAAAATAGTTTAATAAATTAATAATATTCATATTAAAAAATTTAATAATTCAAATATTTGGTCCTTTCGTACTAAAATATTTTAATTTAATAAAGATAGAAACCAACCTGGCTCACGCCGGTCTGAACTCAGATCATGTAAGATTTTAAAAGTCGAACAGACTCAAATATTAAGCTTCTACACCCAAACTAAATCTTAATCCAACATCGAGGTCGCAATCTCTTCTATCGATATGAACTCTCTAGAAAAATTACGCTGTTATCCCTAAGGTAACTTAATTTTATAATCAGTAATACTGGATCAACAAATATGCCATAAATTAATGTAATAGATTATTAAAAGTTAAATAAATTTTAATGTCACCCCAACAGAATATTCTCTTAAATTATATCTGAAATAATCTAAATAGTTATAAAAAATAAAATATAAAGATCTATAGGGTCTTCTCGTCTTTCAATTAAATTTCAGCTTTTTGACTGAAAAATAAAATTCTATTAATTTCTATGGGACAGAATGTATCTCGTCCAACCATTTCCAATAAACTATTAGTTATAATTATGCAACATTAACAACAATAGTTCATTAACTCCTCTGGAATCGAGAAAAATATATAAATATTAATTATTTAATTAACCCTGATACAAAAGGTACAGCAATTTAAGCTTTCTTATAAAATAAAAATTTTTCAATATATTTCAATAAACCTTTACAGTACTAATAAACTATAATTAAAATAATCTGTTCAATATCAATTACTAAAACAAAAAACCATAAAATTATTCTTAATAAAATAATAACAACAAAAAAAATATTAATAAATAAATATTAATCAATTTATATTGATTCGCACAACAATCTTTTCGGTGTAAACGAAATGCTTTACTAAATAAGCTTTAAATTGTCATTCTAGATGCACTTTCCAGTACACCTACTATGTTACGACTTATCTTGTCTTAATAACAAGAGCGACGGGCGATATGTGCATATTCTAGAGCTATAATCAAATTGATATTATAAACAATTTTACTATTAAATCCATCTTCATTCCAGAATTACATCCAAAAATCCGCAATAAATAAATTTATTGTAACCCATTAAAACTTAAATATAAACTGCACCTTGACCTGACATAAATTTTACATTGAAATTACAGAAAATTATAATTCTAAAGAAATATTCAATAACGGCGGTATACAAATTGAAAACAAATTTAAGTAAGGTCCATCGTGGACTATCGATTACTCAACAGGTTCCTCTAAATAGACTAGAATACCGCCAAATTTTTAAAGTTTCAAGACCATAACTACTACTACTCAGGTATAAAAAGGTACATTTTTAATAATAGGGTATCTAATCCTAGTTTAAATTAAAAATTTTATAGCTTCAATAACCTTAAAATACAACTATTTAAGTTTTAAAATTTCACCTAAAAAAACTATAATTAATCATATAAAAATACATTTAACCACTAACCAATAAAATTTAATTGAGTTCTCTGTATAACCGCGACTGCTGGCACAGATTTAGTCAACCCTAAATAAAATTACTATTTCTAAAATTACTTAATTAATAATATTAATTACTGCAATAAATATACATTTAGTAAATATAAAAAATTTGCATGTAAAATAATTTATAAATAAATTTTTAAGCCAAAATAAAACTTTAATAAAAAAATTATCAAAACAATAAAAACAGACATATAATTATATACAATATAACAAATAAATAAAATTAGTAAAATTTATTAAATTTATGATTATTCAATTTCAAAAAAGATATAACAAATTTATCAACAAAATATTACAAATTTAATACAATCACTACATAATCAATATTAATAACAAAAATTGAGTAAATTCCTCCCTAATGAAATTCAACAACGACGTTAATCTTTGAAATTAAAAACATACCATAATAATAATTAATATTACTCAAAAACTATTAAATTTAAATAAATAAAATTAGTAAAATTTATTAAATTTATGATTATTCAATTTCAAAAAAGATATAACAAATTTATCAACAAATAATATATAAATATTAATGAATATAAGTATAATAATAAAAATAACATAATCTTTTTAATAAATTTACTTTTACTGTTTGCTTAATATAAATGTTTAATTTTATAATAGCTATTTATATAAATATTATATAATTAATATAAATAATTTATCTTAATATAATTATATATAATAGTAATATATTATTAATATAGATATTATATAATTAATATAAATAATTTATATTAATATAATTATATATAATAGTAATATATTATTAATATAGATATTATATAATTAATATAAATAATTTATATTAATATAATTATATATAATAGTAATATATTATTAATATAGATATTATATAATTAATATAAATAATTTATATTAATATAATTATATATAATAGTAATATTAATATAGATATTATATAAGTAATATAAATAATTTATATTGATATAATTATATATAATAGTAATATATTATTAATATAGATATTATATAATTAATATAAATAATTTATATTAATATAATTATATATAATAGTATCATATTATTAATATAGATATTATATAATTAATATAAATAATTTATATTAATATAATTATATATAATAGTATCATATTATTAATATAGATATTATATAATTAATATAAATAATTTATATTAATATAATTATATATAATAGTAATATATTATTAATATAGATATTATATAATTAATATAAATAATTTATATTAATATAATTATATATAATAGTAATATATTATTAATATAGATATTATATAATTAATATAAATAATTTATATTAATATAATTATATATAATAGTATCATATTATTAATATAGATATTATATAATTAATATAAATAATTTATATTAATATAATTATATATAATAGTATCATATTATTAATATAGATATTATATAATTAATATAAATAATTTATATTAATATAATTATATATAATAGTATCATATTATTAATAAAGATATTATATAATTAATATAAATAATTTATATAACATATATTGTTAAATTATATAATATATATATAATATATATGTATATAAATTATTTAATTTTAAATTATATAATATATATTTACAATATATGTTAATAATTTAATCTATAATAATATTTATCTATATAAATATTATAAATATAAATTATTTATATTAATCATAAAAATATTAATTAACTTAATCGTAAATAATCAACAGCCTTCAGCTTCATATTAAATAAATAACAAAGAGTATATATATATAAATAATTTATTACTGAAACTAATTAACTAATACTTACAATAACTTATAATAATTTTTAAAAAAATTATTATATTCAATATTATAAATTTAAACAACAACGACGTTTAATCTTTTCAAAAGCAGGCAGGAAGGTAAATTTATACCAATTATTTTAAAATTAAAACACCAAAAAAATTAATATAAATATAAGGCTATACATCATTACTTAAATTTTTAAGTAATGAATTGCCTGATAAAAGGATTACCTTGATAGGGTAAATAATATAAAACAACTTTATATTCATTATTAACTTATATCTAACAGAATTAAACTGTTTCCTAAAGTATCAAAAACTTTTGTGCATCATACACCAAGATATAGCTTACAAAAAGATAAGCTAATCAAGCTACTGGGTTCATACCCCATTTATAAAGGTTATAATCCTTTTCTTTTTAATCTTCAAAAATTCATCAAAAATTCTTTTTTTAATTATTCTAATTCTAGGAACTATAATTACAATCTCATCAAATTCATGATTAGGAAGATGAATAGGACTTGAAATCAATTTATTAGCCTTCATCCCCCTAATAAGAAATTCAAATAACTTAATATCAACAGAGTCATCTCTTAAATATTTCCTAATTCAAGCTTTAGCTTCATCGATTCTCCTCTTAGCAACTATTATCCTAATAATAAAGTGAAATTTTATTATTCAACCTAAAATTAGAGATACCCTACCTAACACAATTATGTTTTATTCTCTCCTCCTAAAAAGAGGAGCTGCTCCTTTTCATTTCTGATTTTCAACTGTGATAGAAGGATTATCATGAATAAACTCTCTAATTTTAATAACATGACAAAAAATCGCTCCAATAATATTGATTTCATATATCTTTTCTCCCGCTATAATAATTACATCCATCATTTTATCAGTCCTAATTGGGTCATTAGGAGGGCTTAACCAATCCTCTCTCCGTAAATTAATAGCATTTTCATCAATTAATCACATTGGATGAATAATAGCAGGTATAATATATAGTGAAGAATTATGATTAATATACTTTATCATGTATTCATTTCTATCCTCAAACCTAATCTTCATATTTAATTTATTTAAACTGTTTCATTTTAATCAATTATTTAATTCATTTTTCTCATCAAAAGTACTAAAATTTACTTTATTCATAAATCTTTTATCATTAGGAGGCCTACCTCCATTCCTAGGATTCTTACCCAAATGATTATTCATTCAATACTTATCTATAAACAACCAAATAGTTATAATTTCATTTATAGTAATCCTAACTTTAATCACACTTTTCTTTTATATTCGAAAAGCTTTCTCAGCATTTATATTAAACTATTATGAAAATAACTGATTTACTAGTTCCATTATAAACATTTATATAATTTCATCATTTGTATCTATTAGAGGATTAGCTATTGTAAGAACATTATATTTCACTTTATAAGGTTTTAAGTTAAACAAACTAATAGCCTTCAAAGCTATAAATATAAGAAATATCCTTTTAAGCCTTAGTATAAAAATACTCCTTTAGAATTGCAGTCTAATATCATTATATATGAATATAAAGCCTAATTGATTAAAAAGGTAGCCCTCATAAATAGATTTACAGTCTATTACCTAAACTTCAGCCATTTAATCGCGACAATGATTATTCTCAACAAATCATAAGGACATTGGAACTCTTTATTTATTTAGCTTGAGCAGGAATAGTTGGTACATCACTAAGAATTTTAGTACGAGCAGAATTAGGTCACCCAGGATCATTAATTGGTGATGATCAAATTTATAATGTAATTGTTACAGCCCATGCTTTTATCATAATTTTCTTTATAGTAATACCTATTATAATTGGTGGATTTGGAAACTGACTTGTCCCTTTAATATTAGGGGCCCCTGATATAGCTTTCCCTCGAATAAATAATATAAGATTCTGAATATTACCTCCATCTCTTACCCTACTGTTAGCAAGTTCAATAGTTGAAAGCGGAGCAGGAACTGGATGAACTGTATATCCGCCTTTATCCTCAAGTATTGCCCATGGAGGAGCCTCAGTTGATCTAGCTATTTTCTCATTACACCTAGCAGGAATCTCCTCAATCCTTGGGGCTGTAAATTTCATTACAACAGTAATTAATATACGATCAGCAGGAATTACTTTGGACCGTATACCTTTATTTGTTTGATCTGTTGTAATTACAGCTATTTTACTTCTTTTATCTTTACCTGTTCTAGCCGGAGCAATTACAATACTATTAACCGACCGAAATTTAAATACATCATTCTTTGATCCTGCAGGTGGAGGAGACCCTATTTTATACCAACACTTATTTTGATTCTTTGGTCATCCAGAAGTTTATATTTTAATTCTACTAGGATTCGGAATAATTTCACATATTATTAGTCAAGAATGTGGTAAAAAGGAAACATTTGGTTCACTAGGAATAATTTATGCTATATTAGCAATTGGATTCCTTGGATTTATTGTATGAGCCCATCATATATTTACTGTAGGAATAGATGTAGATACACGAGCTTATTTTACATCTGCTACTATGATTATTGCTGTTCCTACAGGTATTAAAATTTTCAGATGACTCGCCACCCTTCACGGAACAAAGATATCATATTCTCCTCAAATTTTATGAGCCTTAGGATTCGTATTCCTATTTACAGTGGGAGGTTTAACTGGAGTAGTACTAGCTAATTCATCTGTAGATATTATCCTACATGATACATATTATGTTGTAGCCCACTTCCATTATGTACTATCAATAGGAGCTGTATTCGCTATTATAGCAGGATTCATTCACTGATATCCATTATTTACAGGATTATCTATAAATCCTTCACTTCTAAAAAGTCAATTCTTTGTAATATTTGTAGGAGTAAACCTAACTTTTTTCCCTCAATACTTTCTTGGATTAGCAGGGATACCTCGTCGTTACTCAGATTATCCTGACGCTTATACAGCATGAAACATTGTATCAACTATTGGTTCATCAATTTCTCTATTAGGAATTATTATATTTATTTATATTATTTGAGAAAGTATAGTAACTCACCGAACTGTAATATATCCAATTCAATTAAGTTCATCAATTGAATGATACCAAAATATTCCACCAGCAGAACACAGTTATTCGGAACTTCCTCTTTTAAATAATTAATTTCTAATATGGCAGACTAGTGCAATGGATTTAAGCTCCATATATAAAGTATTTTACTTTTGTTAGAATAACAAATGTCAACATGAGCCAATTTAGGTTTACAAAATAGAGCATCTCCTCTAATAGAACAATTAACTTTCTTTCATGATCATACTATATTAATTATTATTATAATTACTGTATTAGTTGGATATTTAATACTAATATTATTATTTAATAATTATACCAACCGATTTTTATTACATGGACAAACTATCGAAATTATTTGAACAGTATTACCAGCTATTGTATTACTATTTATTGCTTTACCCTCCCTTCGACTTTTATACTTACTAGATGAAATCAACGAACCAGCAATTACTTTAAAATCTATTGGCCATCAATGATATTGAAGTTATGAATATTCAGACTTCCTAGATATCGAATTTGATTCTTATATAATTCCAACAAATGAACTACAAACAGATGGATTTCGGCTACTAGATGTAGATAACCGAGTAGTACTACCTTCAAATTCACAAATTCGTATTTTAGTAACTGCTGCAGATGTAATTCATTCGTGAACAGTTCCCGCATTAGGTGTTAAGGTTGACGGAACTCCTGGACGTCTTAATCAAACTAATTTTCTTGTAAATCGTCCAGGTTTATTTTTTGGACAATGTTCAGAAATTTGTGGAGCTAACCACAGTTTTATACCTATTGTAATCGAAAGAGTTCCAACAAACTATTTTATTAATTGAATTTCATCAATAAATAATTCATCATTAGATGACTGAAAGCAAGTAATGGTCTCTTAAACCAAAATATAGTAATTTAGCACTTACTTCTAATGATATATTAAGGAATTAGTTAAACTAAAATAACATTAGCTTGTCAAGCTAAAATTATTGAAATTCAATATTCCTTGATTCCTCAAATAGCTCCTATTAGATGATTAACCTTATTTATTGTATTCTCTTTAACATTTCTTATATTAGCCATTATATTAGTCATTAGCTAATGCAACTCGCTAATTTTACTGCGCGCTGTTATGTTATCATCACTTAGGAATAACAAAATTATAATTTAATTATCTTTTAAAAATAACAAACCTTATTGTCTAAGAATCAAAAAATATCTGTTTTTCTATTTTAAAAACAAATATTTTTTGTAAAACAAAGAAAGGTCAAAAATGACTCATTTATTTTTCAGAAAAAGTATAAAGGGCAAAATGACTAATTTGTTTTTCACAAATAATGTAAAAATCTAATCTTGTTTTTCATAAATAATGTAAAGATAAAAATCTTGTTTTCTAAAAGAATATAGGTACAGGTCAAAATCCAAAAGAACGAAGTTACTTTTGTAAGAAAAATAGTTTCTAGAATTAGTCTTAAGCAAAACTCAAAATTGTAAACTTATAATTTAACCAATAAATATTTTAATAAAAAATTTAATTATTTCTTTTTTTAAAATCTTCGAGAAATAGAATTTAAACTGGCGCAGTCGGTAGGATGCCAGTAGTGTTCCTTTTTAAAAACGAGTTAACAAATAAATTATTAAATTAACATTAATAAACTGCTTTTTTTGAAAATCTAAATATATTACTAAGTGAAAATTAGTAATTTACACTATAAATTGTGCTTTTCTTTAACGAAAATTAAAGAATTTCTCAACTGAAATAAAGTGTATATATTGTTTATTTATAGGCCCAACCACAATGCTACGTAACGTAACGTAAGTTTACGTAACGTAAGGAACGAGAAATGTAAAATAATACATACGGCCATAATGAACATAAGGTTAAGTTCGTTAACTTTCGTTCCCTTTAAAATGTCAAATTTACGTAACGTAACCTGCCGTAAGCTTCGCACTTTACGTAAGATAAGTCAGGTTATATTAAAATTATTGTAAAATGTGTGAATTCTCCAAGTTCCTTTTATTTATAGAATTCATTTTCCCACTAATCCATTTTTCTTTTAAAGTTATTTTTGAAATATTAAATACAATTTAAAAAATTTATTTATAATTACAATAAAAACTTTTCACCAAAAACTTGTCAAGTACACATTACACAAGCAAGCTACGTAAGTGACTTTTTCTATTGTGGTTCATTTACGGAAAAATGACAGCCGTAAGCTTACGTTCGTTCACTCTTACGTTACGTTACGTAGCATTATGGTTGGGCCTTATTTATTTTTCTTTGAACGAAAATTAAAGAATCAAAATAATAACAATAATAAAGGAAAATTTCTTATTCTTAAGTTCAATTGGCATAATACGAACAAATAAATTTGTGAAATTTCTTTTTTCTCGAGAGTGAAAATTAATATTAAAATTTTTTTTTAATAAAAAAAAAAAAAAAAAAAAAAATTATATATATATATATACTATATATATATTAATGTATATATATAATAGTAATTGAGTGATGTCAAGATATTTTCCATACAAAATAAAAAAACCAGAAGACAAACAAGAAGACAAAGAAGACCAAGAAGAGAAACAACAATACAACACAGATAATCTCACCAGCAAATTATCATCAATCGAAATTTCAGTACCAACAACAACAGGAACGAATTGTACCATACAATCATCATTAAACAACACTTCTTCAACTCTATCATCAAGTGATATTCATCCAACACCTTTAAATCAACAAAATATTCCACCAATCGCAGTTCTAAACCAACAGGTAAAAATAACTAGTAATTTAAATTTAGATCCTTTAAAACTAATCAATAATATACCAGAATTCAGTGGAAGAGAAGATCCTTGTCATTTAATCACTTTTATAAATAAGATTGAATATGTTTTAAAACTTATGAGCAATTATTCCGAAAGTTCAAAAGAATTTATCTTTCAAGAAATAAAATACAAAGTAATAGGTCTAGCTCAAAATATTATTTTAAGAGAACAAATCTCAAACTGGGAGGATATAAAAAAAGTATTAACTCTTCATTTTGGTATAAAAGAATCTTTCAGAGATTTAATTATAGAAGCTAATAGGTTAGAAAATAACTTTAATATTACAAAGAAATACGATATATTAACGAATATTTTGAACAAATTAAATATTAAATACGAACTTAGTGAAGATAAACCCCAACATCATAATCTTCAAGTAAATGAAAATTTTATATTGAAAATTTTTTGTGAATTAATACCACCGAGCTCTAGCTCCATTATTGTAAATAAAAACATAAAAACTCTTAGAGAAGCATTTATCAGTTTACAAAAATGATTATAGAAAATACAGTAGACATAAATATGACAAAAACTATACACACTCACATAATACAGACAGACACAATTATCACCAAAATACACCTCATTTTAACCATTCAAAAAATTACCAAAATACAAATAATAATAAGAGTTATCAAAATTCAAATCATTTTAATATAAATAAATATAAATAAATAATAAATAAATAAATATATAAATATATTCACGAATTATGCGAAATGGAATTTAGGCCAATAACTAATATTTTACTAGATAAACTAAAAACAGAAGATTTAAATAAAGAAGAAATGCTAGAATTAGAAAAAATTATTAAAAGAAACGCAAACGTTTTTTATAAAGAAGGAGATACTTTGACTCACGTTTCAGATGTTACTCACAAAATAGAAACCACAGATAATTCCCCAATATATTCTAAACTTTATAGATACCCCGAAGTACACAAAAACGAAGTGAATAATCAAATTGAAGAAATGTTAGACCAGGGAATTATACAAGAAAGCAAAAGTCCATACAATTCACCCATCTGGGTTGTCCCTAAAAAATTAGACAATTCTGGCAAACAAAAATGGAGAATTGTTATAGATTAAAGGAAACTTAATGAAAAAACCATCGAAGATAAGTTCCCTATTCCTAATATTGACGACATATTCGATAAATTAGGGAGAGCTCATTATTTCACTACTTTGGATTTAGCCAAAGGGTTCCATCAAATTTTAGTCGATGAAAAAGATCGACACAAAACTGCTTTCAGCACTCAACAAGGGCATTATGAGTTTATAAGAATGCCTTTCGGACTCAAGAATGCACCAGCTACTTTTCAAAGAACTATAAATTACGTATTAAGGGAATATATTAATAAAATATGTGTAGTCTATCTTGACGATATACTGATATTTAGTACTTCATTGCAAGAACATGTGAATTCCATTAATAGGATATTCCAAGTCCTTAGTGAACATAATTTAAAAGTTCAGATCGATAAATGCAACTTTTTTGCCAAAAAAACTGAATACTTAGGGCATATTATAACTACTGAAGGATTAAAACCTAATCCCGCAAAGATAGAGATTATAAACAAAATCCCAATTCCAAAAAACCAAAAACAAATTAAATCATTTCTCGGATTAACTGGTTATTACAGGAAATTTATTAAAGATTATTCAAAAATCGCATATGGGATGGTTAAATTTTTAAAAAAAGATAAACAACTTAATATCAATGACTCCGAATATATTCAATCCTTTAACAAATTAAAAGAATTAATCTCCAATGACCCAATTTTGAAGTATCCCGATTTTAAAAAAAAATTTATTCTTGTTACTGACGCAAGTAATATAGCATTAGGGGCAGTTCTAGTTCAAGAAGGGAAACCTATTTGTTATGCAAGTAGAACCCTTAATGACCACGAAAAAAACTACAGCACTATTGAAAAAGAATGTTGTCAATAGTATGGGCCACTAATTATTTTCGACCATACTTTTTTGGTAGAAAGTTCCTAATAAAAACTGATCATAGACCACTTGTTTGACTAAATTCACTCAAAGAACCAAATTCTCAACTAGCTCGATGGAAAATAAAATTAAACGAATACAATTATGACATAGAATATTTGAAAGGCAAAGACAATCAAGTAGCCGATTTCTTAAGTAGATTGGAAGTCAATGCAAATGATCTTCCAGAAGAAGTTACAAGCGACAATGCAACAATCCATAGTGGACTTGAAGAGGTCAGAGACCATATGACAATTGTAAGATGTATGAAAAAACTTAAAGATTTAAATAATTATAATGAAACCATTGAAGTTATAGAAAAAACACATAATGAGAGGAACCACAGAGGAATAAACGAAACTTATCTTGAAATCATAAAAGAATGGTATTTTCCAAAGCTAAGAGAAATTATTAGACGATATATTAATAATTGTATAATTTGTCAACAAGCTAAACATGATAGACAACCAGAAAAAATTAATTATGAAGTAACAGAGACAGCTAAAAGACCAAATGAAATAGTACACGTCGACATTTACATCCCGACTCAAAACATATACTTTTTAACTTTCATAGATAAGTATACAAAGCATTTATCTATCTTTCCTTTAAGTGATAGAAATAACATTACTATTTTAGAAAAAATTAAAGTTCATAACGCGATTTTAGGTAAACCAAAAAAGTTAGATTGTGATAATGAATTTAACACGTTAAATATGAGAGAATATAGTAATAACGAAAATATTGAAATCCATTTTACTACCCCTTATGTAAAAACTGGTAATTCAGACATCGAAAGAATTCACGGTACAATTAATGAACATATTCGAATCTTTAATGCAAAAAATGAAACTGGTTCTTTGAAAGAAAAAGTACTTAAAGCAGTAGAAATTTATAATGACACTTTTCATCATACAACAGGTAGAAAACCACTTGAATTTATTAGAAATGAAATCGAATTAAAAGAATTAGATAATATAGCAGAAAAAATACATCAAAATAAAATTAAGAGTATAGAGCGGCTCAACCCAATCTTCAAAATGAAATTCTTGTTCAAAACCAAATCCCAAGAACTCAGAAGAAGCTTACGCCCAAATATATAAAAACTCGAATAAATAAAACCCAAAATCAATATTATTCAAATAAAAGAAAAATTCATAAAAAACAATTTCGAAGATTTTTTAAATACCAAGGTGAAAATAATTCTTTTCAGAATCAAAATGGAAAAAATAACGTTTCTATTTCTAACCCTGATAATAACAACTAGAGCAGATTTTAAATTGGAAGAAATAAACAGTGAAGCAGGGTACACCATAATTAAACAAAATAAAGCTGAATTATTTTAAATTACAATAAAATAATACATTTAGTAAATCTAGATAGTTACATAAAAATAATTAATATTATAGAAAATTCAATTCAAGAAAATTATAATATATTTCACGACGAACAATTAAGTAAAATACTCTTTAATTCTCTAAAAAATATAAAATATAAACTTGATACAATCTTACCACACTATAAACAAAAACGAGGACTTTTTAATTTTGGTGGTAAAGTATTAAAATGGTTATATGGATCAATGGATGACGATGACAGAATTGACATAGAAAATCATCTAAAAACAATAGACGAAAATAACCATCAACTCATCAGAACAAATACTAAACAAATAACAATTAATTCCCAACTACAAAAACAATTAGATCTTCTTTCTGAAAAAATTAATAAAAATCAAAAAATTATAAAAGAATTCATAAACGAAGTTAATTCTGGACATAAAGAATTAATGAAAAATGTACAAAGTCTTCAAATTAATACAGATATGATGCTAGTAACCAATGAAATAGAAAAATTACAAGATAATATTGTATTTTCTAGATTAGGAATTTTAGGTAGAAATATATTAACAAGAGATGAAATAAGAAATTTTAACATTACTGTAAGAGAAAATATTAAAAGTAGTTTAGCAAGGATTAATAACAAGTTAGCATTTATTATATCAATCCCTAACTTCTCAAAAGAAGACTATACAAAACTAAAAATTATTCCAATACCAAATTCAGAAAATTATGAAATAGATATCGATAAACATGAATATATTCTATTTAACAATACCATTTACGATTTTAATGAAAATGAATTAAATATTAAAAAACTAAAAAAAAGTAACAAATGTATTCAACAATTATATAATCAATCCTATAATGATTGTAAATTTATTAAAACTAACAAACAAGAAATTATTATTCTAGAAGATGGATTGATTCTAACAAAAAATATATATATAAGCAATCTAACAAACAACTTTAATTATTTAGAATATAAGATAAAAAATAATAATTTGATACATTTCTCCAATTGTAGCATAAAAATTAATGATACTATATACAATAATGAAAAATATATAACAAACCAAAACTTGTTAATACCATTATATAATAAACCAAATGTTACAAATGTAAAAATAAAATTAGAAGATATTCACCTGAAACAGATCAAAAATATAGAGGCAATTGAAGAAATAAAAAATATAAATAAAATCAAACATAACATATCATATTCATTTATAACTATAATCAGTGTAATTAGTCTTATTATTATAATAATATTAAAAACAATTAAATTAAATAAGAAAATCGAAATTATCGGCACTCAGGGGAGTATCGAACCTAAGGGGGAGGGTGTTATGTTATCATCACTTAGGAATAACAAAATTATAATTTAATTATCTTTTGAAAACAACAAACCTTATTTTCTAAGAATCAAAAAATATCTGTTTTTTTATTTTAAAAACAAATATTTTTTGTAAAACAAAGAAAGGTCAAAAATGACTCATTTATTTTTCAGAAAAAGTATAAAGGGCAAAATGACTAATTTGTTTTTCACAAATAATGTAAAAATCTAATCTTGTTTTTCATAAATAATGTAAAGATAAAAATCTTGTTTTCTAAAAGAATATAGGTACAGGTCAAAATCCAAAAGAACGAAGTTACTTTTGTAAGAAAAATAGTTTCTAGAATTAGTCTTAAGCAAAACTCAAAATTGTAAACTTATAATTTAACCAATAAATATTTTAATAAAAAATTTAATTATTTCTTTTTTTAAAACCTTCGAGAAATAGAATTTAAACTGCGCAACCTAGTAGCTGCAACTTCTTGCAAAGAAAACTGCGAAGGTATTCACACATAACTCGCAGTTTTTGTTGCGCGCAACCTTTGTTGCAGTATTTTACTGTTTAGCTTATTCATTATTGTTTAGTTTGTTATGAATTTTCAACCAGTTCAGAAAAAATGTATTTTTTCTTCAATTAAAGATAATAATTTGTACACTAATTCTTTCGCCCAATTGTACTTTGCCATTTCCTAAATTTATAATAAATTAGTTTAAACAAAATTTATTTTTGTTAAATAATAATTTACATATTTTGAAATACTTACCGTAAAATATAATAAAATTTGAATCACTAGACTACACTAACACTACACTTATCAAAATTTCTCAATACTCTAATCAAATCGGCAATAACAAACGAAAAATTGCAGACGCAGCCACAGCAAAGTTTCAACCAAATCAATATTTTTTTGCTGCGTTTGCAACTCATTGTTTAGCTCTTCACACATTGCTTCTTTTGAAACTGCAAGTTGCAACCGCAGCCTGGCTGCAGGCGCAGTTTTCAAGGTTTCTACATTGATCACACATCGCTCTTGCTGCCAACGCAGTTTTTTGTGCTGCGCAGCACCAAAAGTAGCGATGTGGGACTTTAATATTACTTTCCGGACACTTCGGAGTTACTTTCGAGAAAATTTAGTGTTAAGTGAAAGTGTTAGTGTTAAGTGCATGTTTCCGGAAACGGCCTTAGTATATATAAGTTAAGAAATTTTATTTTTTAAATATGAAAAAAAATCAAAATTTACTTTAACAAAATTTATTTAATTAAAATTTTACAAATGTTGACTTGAAAGCTAAATTACAACTGAACTTAAAAATATTACAAAATGTTGAATAAACTTAAAATCTAAAATTCTGGAATTTGCAAAGTGCTAATTCAGCATAAAATCCATGGGATCGGAAATCGAATAATAGAATAGACAACAACGTGACCAAATATTTTCTTGTATGTGTACATGGTGTTAACTCATCTCCTCTTAAGTTCAAATGTCCTCATTTGATTAAAAAAATGATGTTTCATAAAATCCCTTTCTGGGGAAAACTGGAATTGATGTTTCTTTGGATGCTACTGTATTGGATGCTGTACTTGATGTTTCAGGTTTATTTTCGTTAACTGCGACCTCGCCAAGAACTGTATCTGATCTTTCGATATTGGTAGAATTAAAGAATTCGTATCGTTTTGTTTCTCCTGCATTTTGTAACATAAGAACAAGAATAATTAAGATAAAGATGATTGATGAAAAGAGACTGTAATTTGTCAGTCGTTGAGAAAATTTTTCCTTTCTTAATAGTTCAATTTTATCTGTGTTGTTAATATGAATATTCTTCATCATTTGCAACGAAAGTATTTTTTTAAATTTATTTTCTAGTGGAGTTGGTTGCCAAATGGGTGGTTGTACTTGGGTTGTTATCTTTTCCTTTGAAATGAAGACTTTGTTTTCTATTGACAGACTAATGTTGTGGAATTTTATCAGATATGTTCCGTTGACTCTTTGACTTTCATTTCCAATACCTATGTCACCATTAAATTGATTAAGCAGGACTAAACCTTCAGAAACCTCTTCTACCGTTGGTATGTGTTGATTGTTGGTTTGGTTGCATATGGAAGGACGACTTTTGAGCAAGTTGGGTAAACATGAGGAATTACTTATGTCTAAAATATCTTTTTGGTTACAGATTAATAAAGATTTTCTGTTCTACATTCATTATTTATGCCATACATTTTGTTTTGGTTTTTTATAATATGTTTGTATCTGATTTCTGTAATTTTGTCAAATTTTTTTACTGGTTTAATTAATAATTTTTCGTAAGTTTCTATGGTTGTTGAAAGGATATAAACGATATAAAGTAAGCAAGAATTATTACTAATAACTTTAATTTGTGCAAAATCTAATGCTTCTTCTATGGTGGCGTATGGCAAATTTTCTTTTTCAATTTTATCTATAGCAAACTTGACTTCTGAATTTGATAGAATAAGAGAGTTAATCATACCTAACTTGGCCCAATGTATTGCATACTGAATATTTACTACTTCTTCTTTAATTAATCTTAATTTGTACTGTGTACTTAATACTATCTGATCATCATATGAATCGCATTGATAATACTATTTGTTATTTTAGTAATGTTATTAATTCTTTCATTATATAACTGATTTATGATAACTTGATTATTATTATTTACAAGAACATTATTTATTTTATTTTTGATTATCTCAAATTCGTCATAATCAGGATTTCCAGCGATCCATTTCCATGTACTACCAATAAAATTTAAAGAACGTTTGGTCTTTTTTGCTTTAAGGTTGTTGAGCGACGTCTGTAATTGTGTAAGTTCATGATTGAGGTAAAGGTGTAGTAAATGTTCTGTAGTTATTTGTTCGTTTAAAACTGTTTGTAGTCCGTCTATGAAATTTTGATAATTGTCTAGTTCTATAACATGTATTAGTTTAAAATTCCCCACTTTTATTTTAGCTTTGCCTGTACCAATAGGGATAATCTGGGAATTCGTGTAGTCGAAAATTTGAATTTCTGCATGAGTGTTGGCTAGGGCACATCTGTAATAACATGAAAATAAATTTGGGTTTAATTTCGAATGTGACTTTTGTGGACTATTTTGCCTGATTCTGTTAGAACTGTGGTATTTATATTTTCTTTTACAATTTCAGGTTTGTACCTAACAGTTAGTTTCGAGCCCAACCTTTTATTATATTTCACATAAATGGTTTGACCTGGGTTGTAATTTTTTATAGGTTTGCGTTTTCTATTATGGTGTTTCATATCTTATTTTTGTTTTTGTTTTAATTTCTCGATATTACTGAGGCGAATTTGTTCAAATTCTTCTGGATTAATATTGGGGATCCTACCGTAGAATAGCTCAACTGGTTTTTTTCCTGTAGTCGAGTGAATTGAATGATTGTACTCATTAACTGCTCTTTCAAGTAATTCTTCAAAAGTTCTGTCTACGTTATCAGATTTTAGACATCTCATGATTTCAGAGAGAGTTGAGTGGAATCTTTCCACCTGGCCGTTGACTTCACTTTTGTATGGAGGCGTTTTGAAGATTTTTATTTTTAAGACGTCCTCCATCATCGATGTTATGGAAATTGAGTTAAGAGCCCTTTCATTGTCAATGACAACGACTTCTGGTACGCTGAAGAAAAAAAGGATGTCTCTGAGGGGTTGTTTAATGTCTTCTATTACTTTGGACTTTATGGGCTTACAAAATGCAAGTTTCGTGAACTTATCGATAGCAGTTAAAACTAATTTTTTTTCAGTTGAGTAGATATTGAGATATGTAGTGTGTGTCTGGGGTAGCTTTGAATGGGCGTAGGTTTAATTATTTGATTGTTGGGGTGGCGATCGTATTTATTCTCTTTACATATGGAACATCTTTTAACTATAAGCCTAACTTTCTTGCTCATCTTTGGGAAATAATAACTCTGGATCAGTTGATGTTAGTTTTCTTGAGCATTGCGGTGAGCGCGTTGATGTACAGATAAGATTTTTTGCTCTTGTTCGTTCTCGTCCGCGATATCTTATACCATTTTTTGTGTAAAGCGAATTTTATAGTTTCTAAAATGAAGCGGATACATCTCTTGAATTTTTCCCATTATCGTCTCAGCTGTTTTGATACCGTTTAATGTGGTTGGGTTCAAGTACCTTTTAAAAATGTCTATAATGTCAGTCTCTGTAAAGTTGGGTTTCGTGAAAATATGTCCTGTGTAGTTAGGGAATGGATTTAATATTTGATAGGAGTTTTCATCACCTATATTTAGGATAATTTAATTTCGAAACACATTTATTGGGGATTCAACTGAAGAAATAAGATTATGTGAGGAGCTGTCGTCGCTATGTTGTGTTACGAACATTGTATTAATTTCAAGAGGAGGTATCCTTGATAGGGCATCTGCGACGATATTTGTTTTTCCGAGCTTAAATTTGAGTTCATAGTTATACTCTTCGAGTATAGCTTTCCATCTTTTCATTTTGGAATTGTTATTCTTGTTGCTAAGGGCATATGTGAGTGGTTGGTGGTCGGTGAATATTTTGACATTTCTAGAACCATATAGAAAATTCCTTAAAGATGTTAGTGCCCAGATTATAGCGAGCATCTCTTTTTCGTCCGCTGCGTAATTTTCCTCTGTTTTAGAAAGGGTTCTGGAGAGAAAGGTTATTGGCCTACTATCTTGTGAAAGAACTGCACCTAACGCGAATTTAGAGGCATCTGAAGTTAGCTCGAACTCCTTTTGAAAATTTGGGAACGTTAATAGGACTTCGTTGGAGATAAGAGAATTTTTAATTTTATTGAAGGCGTCTGTTTCTTCATCACTTAGGTGAACTTGTTTCGTTTTTGAAAGAGTCTTGGACACATGTCCATCTTCCCCTCTTTAAAGCGAAGTCAGGGGCTTTGTAAGCTTCGCGTAGTCCTTGATAAAGCGTCGGTAGAATCCAGCCATGCCCAGAAATGATCTGAGTTCCTTGACTGTTTTAGGTATAGAAAATCAATTATGGTTTTGACCTTTTTTGGGTTTGTTTTTATACCTTTTTTCGAGATGACAAAACCTAAGAATTCTACCTCGTTTTGGAGAAATTCGCATTTATCGAGCTGGATTTTTAGGTTGGCCTTTTCTAGAGTTCTGAAAATTTTTGTAATCAAAATGTTCTCCTTCGTTTCTGCCAAATATAACGTCGTCGATATAAACATGACAACGTTTCCTGATATGTTCTCTTAGGATATCGTCTTAAGCACGTTGGAAAATAGAGGGGGCGTTTTTAAGGCCGAAAAGGAGGCGAGTGAACTTACATTTTCCATGGTTAACTGAAAAAGCTGTTTTTCGATGTCTGATTCTTTTAATGAGATCTGGTGAAACCCGCTTTTGAGATCTACAATGGTAAAGAATTCATTCTCACCTAAATGTCATTGATTTCAGATATAGGGTACTTATCGGGGATTGTGACCGTATTTAGTTTTCGATAATCAATGACCATTCGGTATTTCTTTTCTCCAGATGCGTCTTCCTTTTTGGGCACAATCCAGACGGGTGAATTGTAGGGGGATCTAGATGGCCTTATAATGCCATCTTCGAGGAGCTGTTTGATTTGTTTGTCAACCTCATCTTTAAGGCGTACTGGATACGGATATGGTCGAGAATAGACCGGTTCTGTACTAGTAGTACGAATTTTGCCTTTCATAATTGTGGTATAGGTTAATTTTTCATCGGGATCCGAAATACGATTGGGGCAGCTTTTTTTATTTGATCTAATTTTTGTTTTTGTTCTGCAGTGAGGTGAGACGTTCTGAGGTTAATATTATTCACCGAATTTGATAGATGTTGTTTAAGAAGTATTTTCTAATTCGGATAGATGGTCATGAATCCTTTATCCGTGTGTATCGTGGCACCAAGTTCCTTCAAGCTATCATTACCAATTATACCATCGAACGATTTGAGGCTAGGTAGAATAAAAAATTTAAGCTTTCTTTCGGGGCCAAAAATGTCAATTAAGGCGTGATCAGTAATTTTTTGCTGCCTGCTACAAAATTTGCTACAAAAGGGTTTTCGTTTGGAATAGGGTTGCGTACGTATTTAGGTTGAATATAGTTTTTGTTTGACCCTCTATCTATTAGAAATTTAAAAGTTTTTCCGCTCTTCGCTACGTGTTCTAAATAGGGGAACGAAGAGCTCCTTAATCTAAAAAATGAATATCATCTATACCTTATTTAACAATTAAAGTCAGTATTGTGCTTATGGAGGCAGTACCCGATGAGTTTGTGATAATTTTACATATAATTGTTTGTAGGAAATTCTAAAAATCATATTTCTGTCAACCCTAACAAAGGTACTTTTTAAATTTAAAATATGCTAACGGGGTGTTTCAAATTGTACAGAAATCATTTCAACTTTTTTTGTTCAGAAAAAAATTTTTAAACAAGCAGTTTCTGTTCGAATTTCACATTCCTGTATCTTTATATTTGATAAAGAAGTAATTCAAATTGGAAATATCATAAAAATTTTCGATTTTCAATGAAATATTCCAATTTTTGTTCGCTAATGTTTTAATTTCTAAGAACGAATCATCCTGTGCTTTTTAAGTTTTTATTTTTTTTTTATTATAAAAAAAAGAAGTGCATTCTTCCGTTCGATGTTGTCTATCACATCGCGTGAAGACAAGACAACTGAACTGATTTATTCAGTTGTCGCCCGCCATTGCTTTTTATGTAAAATAAAAAACCGAAGTAAAAAATATAAATTCGTTTCGCAGCCGATGTCCACTCAAAGTAGTAATGTTAATGTAGTAAATGTTGTTTGATTCGTGTCAGCGGGAAGATGAGTATAAAAGAAAATGATAAAATTTCAGAATTGCCGTAGCCATTGGAAGTATTGCCTTGATTTATAAAAAATGAAATTATGAAATGATATTAAATATTTTTTATATTTATTAAAAATTTAAATTTATTATTTTTAATAGTATGTAATTGTTAATTTTATGTTTTATTTTGAATAAAATGTTTATTTGATGTTTGATATATAAAATTATATTTTATTTTTATGTATAATATAGGTTCTATTCATACATATTTGGTAACATTAACTTTTTTTCAGCTATTTTGTTTCATTTATGTACTTGTTATTGTTTATAATTTCGTTACGTTACCGTTATTTTCTGAATGTATTTTGTTGTCTTTTTTTTCTCAGAATTAGAAACAAAATTATTTGCATTGAAATTAAGTAGAATGTTCAAAAAGGAACAGATTTTGTAAAGAACAGACTTAAATTAAATTTTTAATTTAATTAATTTTGGTAGATTTTTCTTGTAGAAATCGAAGTGTTTTAAGTGAATTCAGAGTGTCATATAGTGAATCAAGTGAATTTAGTGCTAATAAAATATAATTTATTTGATTAAAAATTGAATATATTTGTTAGTGAGCATATACATTTTTTTGTGATTTTCAGTTTTAATTTAATAAAAGTGGCAGAAAATTAAAAACAAAATGGATGCAGCGGCAAGTTCATGCAACAAATCTTTAAAAACCGACAGGCGAGTAGTCAATGGAGAGGAAAAAGAAAAAATACTTGCTGCAAATGAAAATTTTTTTAATATTTTAAAAAATACTTCCAAGTCCGTGGAGAACACAGCAAATACATTCAATGTTTCCGAAAGAACTATTTATAGGATATTGAAAGAAAAGAAAATAACAGGTAAAGTAGCTAAATCAAAGAGTAATGCTGGGCGTAAGAGCGTTTTAGATGAGTTCGAAAAATGCGTTATAAGAAGGGAAATGCATGCTTTTTTTTAAAAAAACGAAATGCCCACATTGAATAAGTTATTACAAAAATTGAAAGATAATACTGATTTCCCTAAAATAAGCCGAAGCTCCTTGTACAATGTCACAAAAGAACTTAAATTCAAAGTCCTTAAGAGACATAGGAATAGTTTTTTAATTGAGAGAGAGGATATTATTTTATGGAGAACAAGATATCTCAGAAAGGTCAAGGGATTTAGAGAGGAGGGTAAAAAAATTTATTATTTAGACGAGACTACTACTACTTTCATCAACACCGTAGATATTTTTAATCTCTTATAGAGAAATTTTCATTCATTTTGTATGAATTTTCGATTTAAATACTTTGTTATTGGTTTTTTATTGTTACTCTTAATTTATTTTCGTTTCACTAAAGTATTTTTATTGTAAAAATCCAAGTGTTTCAAGTAAATTCATTTTAAAGCTAATAATGTATTCAAGTGGATAATTTTGTTGTATATATTATTAATTTTATTTTATTTTAAATTTCCCATAAATTTCCCACAATTACCTGCTTTCTGTAAAATTGAAAAAAAAATAAAAAATTTCATCTGGCAGCCCTTGATAAAATTTTATTAAAAAATTTCTCTCGATTGAAATTGAGATCTGATCACCCCACACATGAGACACATTTATACAAACGAAATGTAAAAGAGTATAGAAAAGTATGCCTATCTTGCCTGTACTGACTTTAATTGTTAAATAGAGTATAGCTGTTCTGTTGTTTCTTGGAGATCAGGATAGGTGGTAGTATTATCTTCGTAAACATGGTATGGTATTTCTTGAGCACTGGTTTAATCTACTAGAGTTTGATCGTATTGCGAATCGTATTCGGCCATTTGTTCATGATAGTCTTGTAAACTTGGGTCTCTGGGGGGTTTGAGGGGATAAGACGACACAAAAAAAGGAAATGTTGCTGTTGTGTGAAGCAGTATTGTTCTTTTTCTTCGAATCACACAGAAATATCAAATAGGTGTAAACTGGCCCTTATTATGTAAGTCGATTCGCGGTAGACTTAAAGTCGAATAGACTTAAAGTCGAGTCACAGTATTTTAAGTTTCTATCACTGTAGACTTTTTTCTATTCCATAGACTTGTCAAGTCGACAGCAATTTTGCCAGCGACTTCGAGTCTATTGTATGTGATTTAAGTTATATACACAATTTATGAGAGTTTTTTTTAATAGTTATATTGTGAATAGAACATTTATAAAATAAATTATATAAAATAAATCTTAATAAGCACGCAAGTTTTAAAATGTTTGGTATAGATGAGGATCTTTGTGACCTTCTCAAATAAGGTTCTCGTTCTATATCTTCTAATAATTTTAGAAAAATCTCTTTCGTCAATCTAAAATTTTTCTTAAATCTGAAATATTTATGACAAACTTTAATAATAATAAGTATTTTTTATACCGAGAACAGAAAATTTACATGATTTCATCCACATCCAGAGGATTTAAATTTACTCTCAAGCGCCTTCTTCTCCGAATTATTGACAAAATCTCAGCTCGACGATCTTCATTAATTTCATTTTCAAAAACAAATAAAAAAACTCATGATTTTATATTTTGTCCGTTTTTATTCTATAAATTTAGATGTAAAAAAAGCAAAATATATAGACTATTCACTTGAAAATATTAAAAATTAGTTATAAACACAACAAAAACAAACGTGATTTGACAGATGTCTAGTAGAAAATTTTCCTTTCAAACGGTAACTCTTTTTTTAAAAGTCTATAGGCTTACATAAATCATAATACCATGACTTATTTCAATAGACTTGAAAAAGACGAGTCGATTCTATTCGCATCGACTTACATAATAAGGGCCAAACAAATATCAAACGCCATGATTTTTTGAATCATATAACAAAACATATGAAAGTTATATGACTGAAACATATGCTAAATAATGTAGTCTGAAGCAAGCTTTAAAGTAATTACATACCACGTCTTTTAGATTATTCGTTTTGTTAAAATTAGAAAAAGAAATGGCCGATGATGATAAAGTAATCATATTTTGCGGAAAAAAGGCACGTGTTGATGACTTATGTAGCGATATTTTTTTTGGAAAACATTAAATGCCAATGTATACATGGATCTAGAGATCAGGTAAATTTATATTTTTGTTTAAAAATTTAATTTAAAAAAGAAAAACATTTTTTTTTTTACATTATTTAGTATGATCGGGAACAAGCGATAGACGATATTACAATATTTCACGTTAAATATAAATATTTAAATATCACTAATAAAATGGTTATTACGAATGCAAAAAATTCGAATAATACACTAAATTTATGTGAATTTATTTAATTTTTTTTTTATTTGAAGCATTTATAAAACATCGAGACAAGCCAGTAGAGAAATATGTACTCTGAAGAAAATACAAATCAACAGATAGGTAGTAATTGTACCTAATATAATACGAACTGCAGATGTTTCAAGTGTTACATAAATTTTTATTCTGTAATTTTATTTTAATTATATAAAATTAAACTCATAATTCCATTTTTAGTTTTTTATATTTATTTTTCTTTAAAAGTAAAATTTCATATCTAATAAAAATATTTGAACTACAGAATTGTCTTACTTTTAAAACAAAAATAATTCAATAAAATGTATGTACATTGTAAACGTATATATACATTATATGTATATATTTATTTTATCTAAAAAGTATTAATCTTTTTTCCATTGATTTTTGATAATTGTTTTCTATTAATTCTATCGAAAAATAATAAACCTGATGCTCTTTCAACAGTTTCTGGTGATACTTGGAAAACTTGTAATGGTGTTTCATCACTAATTACTTTATTTGGCATTATATATGCCTCCATTTCTAATTTATTATCAATTGTTTCACCAACAATAATTTTATAAAAATGTGTTGGTACAGCAACTGTATTAGAACCAATTACTTCATATATCACATATATCTTACCATCTGATTCTTTTCTTGGTAAATATAATGGTCCTGTACATACATATACATTTGGATAAATTTTCGTTAATTTTCTAACATATTTTTCTAAACGATTCCATGAACCACGATTAAAACCTTCACCAACTTGTGGTGCCATATTACTTAAATAAAATGTTTCTTCACAATGTTTTTGATGTGATTTATGATTACCAGCTGCTGCTAAATGACCACGATCATAACCAGATCTTTTATAATCTAAATTGTCTGAACGAAAAAATGGATGTATACTTTCATCTGGTTTAAAATCACATTTTGATCGATCAACTTCATTTTTTCTGACTGTTTCAGATGTTAAATGTTCAAATACCCAATGTGCTACACGATTACGCCGATCATATGATAATACATAATCAGAATATGAACGTATATTATCTAATCCAGGAAATCCATATTTCATTATTTGTGAAACACGATTTGATACTGATATAACAGAATCGGTGTGTGAGTCATTACTTGGAACTGGAACAGCAGCTGAAACTGTTCCAAAAATTGGCAAAGCTGGTTTACGAGGAATCTAAAAAATACATATGTATTATTAAATAGTCATATTATATAATTAAATAATAAATTTACATTTTGAAATGGTGAATTATTAGGACTGCATAAACAATATCCATCATATTTCAGTTTCTCATAATATCTACCGAAGAAAAATGATCCTCCAGCAACTGTAGCAACGAATACTCTAAGGTTCATTACTCGTACTATTCTTTAGTAAAAACTTTTTCAAATCAAAATATATGGACAACTACAAACAAGGTATCCTCTTCCGGAGCTCGCTCTTTTCTATCAACGTGTGACGTACTTGATTAGAATATTTGAAGGTGATTGATAACTATGATATAGTTTTACGTAAAAATAAACTCATGTTTAATTTATGTACAACATTTTTTCATTTATTCTATAATTTAAAAAATATTTTTTAAGGGTTTCATTCCAAAATATAACCTAAATCAATACAAAAAAAAAAAAAATAGTATGTTACCTATATTATAATTACGTTAAAAAATTTGAGACTCATCTAACAAATTATTCTCAGAATTAATTTTATTTAAAATAAGATATAAATCCTCCTTAGTTATCACAATATATATATTTCGTCAATTGACGATCATCTGACGTTTTCGAAGGTACAGTAATAATTAATAATACTAAAATACAATAACAAAATAAATGGCGTTTTCGAGAATGCAGTGATGCAATCATGATGTGAAATTCAGCATTCAGCTTAAAACCTTCATTTGCTGAATTGTGTATCATACACAACCCTATATTCAATAGTTTCTGAAAAAAAAAAATTCAACCGAAGCACACACTTCAAACATACATATTGATATTATATTAAATATTAATGAGCTTTTTTATATTATATCTAATTGGTGAATTCACACTATCAGCCTGTACAAAAGATCTGCAAGGCAAAAGTCGAACGAAGTACAATAACAGCCCTATTTAAATCTACACTATCAGTCATATGACTCAAGAGCCGAGGTTAACATTATTTTATTACGTTTAGAGATTCTCTTATACACACACAGTCCAGACGAGACTTTTTTGTGTCAAGACAAGACTTATGTCCGGACTTTGTTTGTCTAACCATTTTTTTCATGTCTGGGCATTTCATGTCTTGTCATTTCGAATAAATGAATATAAAGTTTAAAATTTTGGAAATATATTTTTGTGAAGTTTTGTCGAAATAACTTTGTAAATATAAAAATAATTTAAATTTATTGGAAAATTCACATTTGCAATTTTTTCTCTCGATGAAAATCTGATAAATCTGATACATTTGCACAAAACATATGAAACCTCCATTTTGCTTGCTCGTCTGGTTGACGTATAAGTCTTGCCATCGATGTCTGGCCATCATGGGACATATTCGATGTCAAGACATAATTAAGTCTTGACATAAAAAAGTCTCGTCTGCACTGCGTATTACGGGGCAATTATAAAGGACATACATTGACACATGTCACGACATATTATGTTGAATTCGAATCAATTATATTAAATGTGACCACTCCAATTATATAAATAGACTGGATGGAACAACTGTAGGAAATACCATTCTGTAAAAATGGGACAACATTTATATTGTTGTCTCACTCTTAAGGAATTAGTCATGTTTCAATGAACGAAGAATGATTTAAACATTTGATATTTTTAATAGATAGATGGAGGCACAATTTTCATTTAAATTAAAATGAAATTAACTGGATTTGAATTAAAATTAAATTTTAACTCGATAAAAATCAAATTATTCCTAAATCAATCAGTAACTTACTTGTTAATACGTTATTTCAATAGGGGATTTTCCAACGTTTTTAAATTTGAATATATTCAAATTTGACAGCTTTGACAATCAATGAGTGAAAGCAAAGATCGTATAATTACTATAAAGATGATGCAAGTAAATTAGGCATTTATCAACAACAAATTCAAGTTTTACATTGCATTCTCATGATTTTAAAGCAAAAAAAGAAAAAAGCTTTTTTTTAAAATTTTTTCACACAAATAAAGAACGAAAAAAGACGATACATATAATATTCATTTCGATATATGCACACATAATCTTACATGTACAATGTACATGCGTGCCTGTACTGTACCAGGGGCTCCAGATTGGGCGAAATTTCGCAAATTGGGCGATTTTTTTCCAAGTTTTGCGACAATATTTTATAATTTGCGAATATTCTAACTGTTGGGCGATTTGGGCGAATTTTGATGATGATCCTACAATTTTTAACAAGAAGAATTTTCCTTGCTATGTGAATTAATTTCTACTATCACAATTAATTGTGATCTACTATAATTTTTATAAACTTCATAATATTACAAGGAAAACATTAATCGCTGTCAAAATTTAAAATATTGGTTGGTTACTGGGGTGGTGGGCATGGTAAATAGAAAAGGGAGGTATGCCTAAAAGCTCTATATAACCTAAAAGACAAATTTGACAGCTAAATTTGACTGTTACGAAATTGGTTCTTTCTAATTTTAAAATATTTTGACTCATAAAATAATTATCGTTACAAAATTATGTTATAAATGGATTTATTTAACTTATTCATTTTATGTTTTTTTTTTCATTTTTAATACCCTGGAATTAAAAATAAAGTACAAGAAGATTGAAATAAAGTATGGTTTTGATTCGTCTTTGATGATTTATTGTATGCACGTAATACGTATTCAAAATTATTAAAAAATAGTAGGTAGTCGTGAGATCAGTTACAAAATTAAGATAGCAGAACAAGAAGCTACAAAAATATACACATTTACGAATGCATATACATTTTTACATTGGGCGAATTTGGGCGAAATAAAAATTAGGTTTGGGCGATTACTTCATTGTAAAAACTGGAGTCCCTGTACTGTACCATAAACAAACATTTCAATTTCATTCTTTTTTCTTCATAGCAATCGTCATACCACGGCAAGGCATAACCGCTTATGTCTAAAAATGCAACTTTAGGTTTATGCGTTTTTGCCTTGACAACATAGAATTACTTACTAGTAGCAGACTTACTTAGTACATAGTAGCAGACAGCAACTATCAACTATGATTTCGATTATATTGTTCTTACATCCCATCCCAGCAGCGCCCTCATCGATGACAACATAGATGCTTTCATCGATGACTAAAACTGACCATAGCTGACTCTTTCGATGACAACATCGATGAGTTTAAAAAATCAATAAATGAAACATGTTTAAAATACGTTTTTATATAATACTCATAATATATTAAATTTGTTCTATTTGTTCCATTTGCCTTACGTTCATTGATGACAACATTGAGGAAAATGTCATCAATATTAAATATCGCCGTATGATGATCTTTTACTTCGAAGAGTTTATATATTATTATACATTTATGTATCCCATATTGTATATACATATAGGGTAGAATACCCAGTAACGAGCCCTCTTAAGGAAAATTTTTAACCTTCTCCTTATACCACGCTTGAAGTATTTATTAAATAATAAAGAGTAAAATAAATTTACAATTTAACCCAAAAAAAATGTTTTTATTTCAATAAAATTATTGAAATTAAGAAAATAACTCAAAATTCGTGAAGATCAGCAACCAGCCAGAATTAAAATGATTTTTTTTTTAACTTTAAGATAAAAAATATTTTTTATTGCTTTTATACATCTCCTGAACGAAATCGTTAAGAAAAATGCCATTTTCTGTCTCCCTTTTCATTTATTATAATTATGGAGGACATCTTCGATCAGCTAGCAATTAAGCAAATTGCGACTAGCAAATATGGCGGATTTGCGATTGCTAATTGCGATTACAAAAAATCATATCCTCGATTGTAATCGCAAGTCAACCATTTTTATTTTGTAAGCACTTTTGCTGAATAAGTTTTTACATACATAACCTATAACTTTGTATTATATTACGTTAAAAATTCGTTTTTTTTATTCAAATTTTGAAATTTTAAAATTTTAAATCATAACCGAAATTATTTTGTTTATCATGAAATTGTTTTTTTTCAATTTTATTAATTTCTACAGTCTCATAATTGTGTATAAATTTATAAATTCATATACAATGGTCTTACTAACCAATTCTATCCATTACAAGAAAAAAATATTCAAGTTATATTAGTTATATTGATAACATAAGTATTTGGGTTTGAGTTTCTACTTATATTTATAAGAAATTTGAGGTTATGTGCTCTGTTAACTGAGTTTGCGACACCAACTTTGCGATCGCAAATTTTGACGGTTAATTTGCTTACTTGCGAGAGCAAAAACAATCGAGGATACCAATTCTATCATTTCAGCTAGCAAGTCTTACTTGCTTGCTTGCTAGCCGATCGAAGATGTCTCCCTATATTTAAATAAGAATTTGTAATGATAAACCATTAATGCATTGCAAAGATAACATATTTTTCTAAATATATAGCAAAAATTCCCATATATAGAGTAAAATAAAGCCAACACCTCATTACTGGAGGAGGGATCGTTACTGGGTATTTTCCCCTATGTATATTAAAAAAACTATGAAATTCGAATCATTTAAATTATATGGGTGACTTCACGTACATTTTAACGGTTCTCTTTTTCCATACAAAATGTGCAAAACAATATTTTTTAATTTTATTCGATATTAAATGCGTAATCACATTTCACAACACACATTTATATTTCCTATTATTTGTACCACGAAAGTTCTCTAACAACAACTTCAAAGCTTTAAAGCTTGGATTTATGATAAATCCAATTCAAAATTTTACTGTATACAATAAAATACATTGAGTGGGCACTCTTTCTAGATCATTATATTACTTTGGTGAAAGTGAGGTGGGTAATTGAATGAACGAAAATAATGTATATATTTGTGTCACTCTTAGGGAATTAACGAAATATGTTTTGAGCCCACATGAAACAAATAGTTGTACAGTCCATATGATATATAAAGTCATTGGACCACTCATAATAGATATAATGCAAAAAGTACCTATATAAAATCATTAGAGATTCCAGTTTACATTTTTTTTGGAATTATAAAATTTTAGTTTTCCAAGCAATAATAGATGGCGCAACCAGGTAATTCCAATGGTAAAGCTCATTTTTGAATTTAAAATTTTGATTTTTTCGTTGATTTCGAAATTCGATAATTTTGTATAATGTTGCAATTTTGTTTACATTACCCATACGATCATTATTATGTATGTGTAATAATATGCTTATATGAATTGTTATTAGTATGCATATATGTATGTATATTTTTTACAACTGATAAATGTTTTTTATGTGATTGATAATGACTTGAATTATTTTTTGTTTATAATTTTTTTTCAGTTTAATTTTTCTTAAAATAATTTATTAATACATATTAGTTTGAATAGTTAGATAGTTTTTGTTTAATAATTCTATTACAGATTTTTATTTTTAAATAGTATTTTTCTTTTTCTTCTTCTTTTAATATCCTAAAGCATATCAGCTGACTTTTATTTTCGAATTAGTGGGAGGAATTAAGAAAATATGTAAAATGAATAATACAAATTATAAATGCATTTCACTTTTTTGAAGATAGAGAAAGACAGAAGACAAAGAAGAAGAAGAAGAATTGACCAATATCAATATCAATGAGCGCGTATACTCCGCAGTACCGAACCGGTACTAGTACTGTTTTGGTCCCGGTATATACGCATGGTACCGAACCATTTTAGGCCGACCATTTTGGTGCGAACCAAAATTCATTATTTGCATCTACGGTATATACGGGCAGTACTAAAATGGTTTAGTCGTACTAAAATAGTACTATACCGGTTTGGTACTGCGGAGTATACGCGCTCAATTATAAATATAATATGAATGTTTTATGTAATAATGATAAACATACTTTTATTGTTTTTTTTTTCTTACAGTTTAATATTTTTTGAAAATATTTTATCAATTTAGTTTAAATAGTTTAGAAAGTTTTTGTTTAATAAAATAAAACTATTACAGATTTATCCTTCAAAAATTTCACTTCTTCTTTTTCTTCAAATATCCTAATGCATATCAGCTGACTTTTGTTTATTTTCAAAGAAGATAAGAAAAGTAGGAAGGATTAAGAAAATGTGTAAAAAGAAAAATACAAATTATAAATGCATATATATATCACTTTTCTGAAGATAGACAAAGACAGAAGAAATATTTGTTCAATGAGCAATATGGAATGAAATATGAATTATATTTGAAATACAGTATTAGATCGGTAATTTTAACCTCTATATTTTCAACACCTAAATTTCTGTAATTTCGGTTTCTGTATTTTTGTAAAGAGGTTTTTTGTGATTTTACTTTATGAAATAGCATGAAATAAAACCAAGTTAAATATGTTGTACCTAATTTCAATCACTGATTTTTTCAATAAAACATTAATTTTAAAATCATCATAATCAATTTCGTAATTATTGTTTTAATAATGCAAATGAATTTTATTACAGAATTATGGGGTGTTTTTGTTTAAAGTAGTGTTGAAAGTGTAAACTGGTTTCTATATAAATTTTTAAATTTTAACAAGGTCGGTTTGAAATTAGTTCAAATTATTGAGATTATACTGTTATTCATATTTATTGAATGGATATAATATTGAAAATCATGTTTGTAAAATTTAATTTTTCTGCAATAGTTGAAAATTTTTACCTACCTACATTCTTTTTAACCCTAGGATTGCCTGATCGTATACAAACGTATACACGCGGACTTTGACCCTTGATAAAATACGATCCCTTTGAGCTAGGACCTAGAAACTATTTTCATACTAAAACATTTATCAAAGTGTTCTTTTTAGTATTGTTCTTTACAGTATTTTTTCAGTTTTTTTAGTTTTCAAGATAAAGTGCATAATAACATGAAAAACGTGAATGTTCCATACATTCTTGTACATTCATAAAAGCAAACATCTATTGTTGGCTTTGAAGTTCTATATCTCATCATCCTCTGAACCAAAAAACTAATATTTTTGGATTAAAATATTTGCTGAAGTATTGCTTAAAAGCTGTCTTATACAGTAATTCTGTAAGTGCCACAGTTTTCAACCAAAAGGACAAAATACGCGAAAAAACATTAAGAAGTTCAACATTTTCAACCTTATTTTCCATTTTATCTCGGAAACTAGAAAAAATATGAAACTGTAATAGCAACAACATTAAAGATTTAATAAAGATTTCAATATAAAAATAATAGTTTTTGGTCCATGGGATGCTGAGATACAGCTCTTTGAAAAAAAATTTTAAAATTTCCATATAAAATGTATGGTATACATTTGTATACTCACGGCCAAATTTGTGACATTCTTGATCAGGCAATCCTAGGGTTAAATAACAATACAATTGAAGGAAAAGTTAATTGCAAAATAAAATTTGTGGGTACATATGTACCTACTAATATAACAATATTTTTAGTTAAGTTTTTCTTCTTCTTCTGGTTCACATTTGTTTTAAATATTTTAAAAATTATTAGTACATATGTACTTACATATTATACATACTTATATTTCCGAATATGTATATAGGTACCTACATATTTTTCAAAAATTATAAAAATAATTGATCTATTAGTTAAACTCATAATACCCACATAATATGATAATAAAAAAATTTCCTAAACTTAAGTTGAATTACATACATTATGTAGGTATATCTACTACAAAAAATTAAAATAAATTCTTCTTTTCAGAATGAAAATAAGTTTAAAAAAAACATGAAATTTGACAACAACAAAAATCATAAAAAGGAGTAAAATTTATATCCGATTTAATAAATTTATCATTATTTTATAAAAATTAAAAAAATGATTTAGAAGCAGAATATGTTAAAAAATATGAAAATTGAATTTATTTTTTCATTTTATACATATCACAAGACACATTAATATCATAATCAACAATCATTATTCTCAATTGTATTGTTTTTGTTTTTCGAAACAAAATATAAATATCCAAAAATGTATACATACAATCAGAATCAAAACAAAATTTAAAAAAATCATATGGTATACAAAAACAATTAATACAATAATGTGTGTGAATGAAATAGAAAATAAAATAAAAATGGTAGATTTCGACGATATTTACGAAAATTCGAAATACATATTTAAAAAACTTTATACTTGTACAATTGTACTTGCAGAGCTTGAAGAACTCAAGAGCTTTACTATTGGAAAATAACGATCAAATTTTGTTGATTGTTTAAGAAATTTGAAATGTAACAGTCAAGTAACGGAAAAATTGATCGTCTAATTATATATGGTCTTTGCATATTATGAATTAAAAAACAAAGAATCATTACAAATATTTGTATATTATATCGTAAAAATAATAATTTATAAATTAAAAAATATGTACAATATTATACACGGTGCTTCGTTACAGAGAATGCAAAAACAGTATTTGCAAATAAAACATAATTTACTACATTTATACATGTATAATTGTATACATATGTGATATGATGGAACATGTAATTACAACAAATAATGTTATATGTATTTAAGAAAATGTTTTTTACATTTTTTTTTACATATTATTATAAATTTATATGTACATAAGTATACACATATTCCTTTGAATTAAATTAAAGTATTTGATAAAATATTTTCCAATCATTTTTCAATAGTAGATATGTACACCCATCCGTCCAGATAATGAAATATAAAATACGAATTACAAATCACGTAATAGCCACCATGGTAAATAGAATAGGAAGGTATGCTGAAAAGCAATATGGCGGAGATTTTTTTTCGTTTTTTAGTGACATTACAATAAGTTGATGACGTGGCTGCGAAGAAAAAGTTTTTGTTTACATTTTGTTTATAATTATGTTGTTTTCATAGTGGCTAATGGTTAACTAATTATTTTGTAAATAAAGTGACTTATAAATAAATTAAAAACTATAATTGACTACATATTTGAAAAAAAAAAATAAATACATATTAAAATGGTTAAATGTGTGGTGATGTCCTGTAAAAATTATACAGGAAAAACAAAAGAAAAAGTTAAATTTTTCAGATTTCCATCCGAAAAAAATGTGAAACCAGTAAAATGTATTGAATACATGAGAAATGATTGTTATTATTATTATTGTTAATGTTAATGTTGTCAAATAAATATTTAAATGTTTATTTTTTTTTTCATATAAATTTCAAAGTACATATTTAAATTGATCTTGAAAATTAAAAGTTTTAAAAATATGTAATATACACTTTAATAATTTGTTAATATTAATTAATTATACATGTATTATAATAATAAATTATTATTAAAGTACAGTAGTATAAGTATTTGTGTTATTATTAGTAAGAATTGCAATATTTTTATTATAAAAATCATTCTGTATTAATGAAATAAATAAATTATCATATAATTATTGTGAACTTACAACAGTTTATATTTCTAAAAATTCAAAAATTCTTCGCAGGTACGTTTTCTGTAACTGATATTATTATTTTAGGTTGAAACCCGCTTTTCAGCATACCATCCTATTCTATTTACCATGATAGCCACAATCTTTAATTCTATATGTTACTGTACTTTCAAAAAAACAGTTGCTAAACTGAAACTGATGAACTGATGAAATAAAATCTTCACTGAAGAACCGATAATTTTCATAGCTACCTCTAACAAACTAAAAAAGTTTCGATTTGAAAATCAGAGTGTGCTTTTAAACTCTATACAAAATATGTTAAATTGTAATATTATTTCCATGGTGGAATGATATATGAGGTGAGATATCTGACTCTTGAATCGCCAAAATGAAAGTTTGTGACGTAAACGTTTGTACCATGTTAGGGATTTTCATTTGTTTTAATATTATTATTATATTTTTTACTTACTTTTTTTCCATCTTAATTTTCAGATTTTTAGTATCGTGTGAATGAAAGGAAAAAATCACTAAATAATTTTACATACATTTTACATAGGAGTGAAAGAGTAAAACATAAAGTTCCACTTGAAGCTGAAGTGCGTGAAAGTGCACGAAATTAAGATGATACAAGATAAATACGATAAAAAAGAATTCAAAACACTTTTTTTTTTCTTCAACTTAATCTTGTACCGACTTAATTTTTGACAAGTACCTATGTTTATAGTTGCTTGTCTATATCTTATCTCCTTACTCCAAAGCAACTGTCTCATTCAGCATTACACATATACGGCAGAGGCGATTTAGATTGCATGGCTCAATTAGAAATTTACGATTTAAAACAAGAACTTAAAAACATGAAGAATAAATTATCAGAACAAACACACGTTATAGGAAAACAAACAGTTTGAAAAATCTATTGGAACAATTTTAAATTTAGGAGTAGAATTTATTTCTTACTTAAAGAACGAAACAGAAATATGAATATTAATTAATTTGTAAAAAATAAGAAAATAAAAAAGTTTATAACTTGAAATCATAATAATTTGTAAAATTTTATCGGTATTACTATATAAAGCTTTTCTGTCTAGTACAAACTATGACGTCACAACAAAGTTCTCATTTGTTAGGAGCTCACCTTATATATCTTTCCACCACGATTATTTCTTCATTTGATGAAGAATTTGAAAGCATACTCTGATTTTCAAGTCGAAACTATTTTAGTTTTGAAAGTAAAAAATGTTTATAAGTAAGGCTCAATGTTACCAAATTGAGGAATAGAAAAACAAAATTAATTTTGTAATGTAGATATGTTTCAAAAAAAATTGATCGAAACAGAGACATAGCTATTGTGGTTTCTGCGAGAGGAAACGAGACATTCATTAACTGTGCGGTGCAAAAACTTAGTGGATGAAGTATAGTAAATAGAAAAATTTTTAATACTTATGTATTAGGGTTACCAGAATTATTTTGATAAAACTAGGAGATAAGTCTAAAAAACCTGAATTTCACTGGTCACTTTATAACCGGAAATAAAAAGCAAAAGTATCATGAATAAAAGTTTTATTCAAATTCATACATATTTCATATTTTTTATCAAAAAAAAACAAAAAAAAAATACTAAATTTAAACATATTATACTATTTTTCTTTTTGGAAGTCAGTATTGTGCTTATGGAGGTAGTACCCGATGAGTTTTTTGCCTTGATAATATTTACTTGAAAATATTTCCCTCGACTAAAATTGAGATCTCATCACCCCACACACGAGACAGATTGATTCCAACAATTTGTGAAAGAAGCCATCTGTAAAAAGTTAAAAATATTATGTACTACATTTACTAAAATATTACAATGAAGCGACAACACTTACAGATGACTTCAACATACATACATACTACTAACCGCCATTAACTTTTGTGGTGAATTTATTTTAAAAAAAAGACAAAATTACTAAAAATACGGAGATTTGTGTTAATAAACTTATGTAATTATGTTTTAAAAATTATAACAAAAATTATCACATTTAGTTTTTTCCATTTAAAAATAAAAATAAATCAAAGTTAATTAAAAACAATAAAAAATACAAGTTCCACATATTATATGAAACAAGATGGCCGACTGGTACATTCTAAATGGTACACATAAACAATAGCCCCCAAACAGTATATAAACTCGGTAAAAATCAAGTATCGTGACTTCTTTTCGAGATATTCACCCATGTTCCAGAATCCACTTCCACTAGCGTTTTGTGAATTGAATTGAATTCGCAAAAGTGTACAAAAAGGATTGAAATATACTTAATAGAGATCCGAAAAGGAAATGAAACAAAACCGTAAACAGGCCCTGTGCGGGCAGAGAAGGAGGTATCACATTTGTCTTTTTTATGAAAAAGAAAAAGCTTTTAATAGTTAATTTTGTGTTCTATACATATGACTTAAATTTTATTTTACATATGCTGAAGATTAAATGCACACATACAAGCGAAAACATTATTTGTTTATTTTTACACTATATTATAATATATATTATATATATATCCGACTTGAAAGGTAAATATCTCGGGACCCTGTAAAGGCATTGACTTAAAATTTCTGCACAATATTCTGCTTTTCATTCTCTACAAAACTCCCTAAGACACCAAAAAGATCACTGCAAGAGGGCGCAAGTTATACGGCGCCAAATATAAAACTTTCTCTCATCAATTTTTAGAAACAAAATGTAACATTTTTGACTCTCATTCATTCTATTCAATTCTACCATTTATCTTTACTTGGTAATTTTCTGTCTTTTGGATATTGACCGAAAGATAGAAAATTTTAGGGACTTACTTTCATTAATACGTTCAATCGTACTTAAATAGAAAAAATTAACTTTACTATTTTTTCTAAGTGCGATTTGAACATCAGTTGAAATACAACTTATTTCAACTATATTACAAGTTTCTATCTGAATCAACATCTTTATAAACTATCTCTTGGATTCAAACGCTAACGAAACGCGAATTTTCCTAAATGATTTAAATAAAATCTCTGACAATTTTATTTATTGCTATCTGTTGATTTGAAGAAAACTTTTTGTCTTGTGAACTTTGAGAAAGATTTACAACCTTTCAATACAAATTAACAAACATCAATTACTTAGTTAAAGTGAGTCCTAATTACTCAGAAACACACTTGCAACTGATCAAGTGGGCTGATAAACAACGTGTTACAATCAATTTTACCATAGAGTAAATGTACACGAGTAGGGCCAAATAACTACCAAAGAATATAATAAGCGCGTTCGATCACTAACCACTCTTGTGTTTGTATAATAGTAACGAATCTTTTATTACATCAATATCATTTGTTCAATGTGTAAAATCTTTTTACACATCGCAAATATTAATTTTCAAATACTTTCAGGAATAAATTTATCAGATCGGCGGCGCCATTGCATTTTTTTTTGATTAAAATTTTCTTTTATTTTGAATCATTTTTATTTTGTATTAAGTTTAAGTTTAAAATTTTTTGATTGAATTATTTTTCATTTATTATTTCTTTTTGAATTATTAAAATAAATTCATTTTGGCTTATAACTTTTGCTTAAATTTTTTTTTCATTTTTTAAAGTAATATTGAATTGTTATATTAATTAAATTTTTTTGAAATTTTCATTTTTTTGTTAATTTAGTTAGTAAGTTGTTGAATTTATAATTGAATAAAAAACTATACTTCACATACAACTTTGCGTTTTTCCTTTAAAAAAACCCAAATTCTTTTATCCACATATTCAACAAGTAAAATTTTGCCAGTCATTTAAGGTGCCCTTTTCGGAATTAAATAATTGACAAAATTTTCAACCTATACTTTATCCATTAATTTTTTGCACAGCGCTTATGGACATATTTTGTCTCTTTTGTTTCTTCTTTGAGTAATTACATAAATATGTTTCGGATTTTCTTGACCGACAGTGTTACCCTTTAGTTTAAATTGGCTATGTAAAATCGGAATAACTTTTTGATAAGTGCTACCAGTTTACCTTTGTTTTCAAAATTTATGAAACTTTGTTTTATTTTTAATTAATCTAATTTTCACAAATCGAAATATTTTATATATACATAACTGCATATAACGTCTATTTGAAAATTAATAAATTGTAAATTCAAAATGGATTTTTAAAATACAAAAATGATATTACTATAGCTTTACATTTTTATGCTTGAAAAAAAGTTCCGAAAAAATACCGATTCTGTTACAGAATTGCAAGTATATAGGATGTTCCACGAAACGTGTGCCATACTAAACGTAGTGGTCGGATTTGATAAGAAATTTTAAAAATTCTGCATTTTTATGTTCAAGGTCGAGTTTCTGAAAAATTTGCCTATTATTGTATTTATTTTATTATAATTCATTATACGTATGTAAAAACAAAAAAACTTTTTTCTAAAGAGTGAGTATTGATTAAAAAACGTATTTCTATTGCAAAGGAATATGTGTACATATATTTACGAGTATGTATAAATTTATAATATTATAATTATAAATTATAAAACTATAAATTTATATCACATGTATAAATGTAGTAAATTATGTTTTATTTGCAAATACTGTTTTTGCATTCTCTGTAACGAAGCACCGTGTATAATATTGTACATATTTTTTAATTTATAAATTATCATTTTTACAATATAATATACAAATAAATGTAATGATTCTTTGTTTTTTAATTCATAATATTTAATATATTTATATAATATTAATTATATATAAAATTTAATTTAAAATTTAAGACGGTACTGCTATTAAGTAATATAATTACGTCTTACTCAGTAGCACTAATTTGCGATTGTTTATTATTCATTCTTCTTTTCATATACCTATACATCTCGTATTCAATCAACTAACGGTCACATCTCCCTTATATATGTATACATATAATATTTATTCGAATAAGTTGTTTAGTTAATAATTTTGTTTGTTAACTTCATTATTCATATTCTGTCTGACTACAAAATTTATCTACTACTACTATATTTTACGCCTGATCTACTTTGTGAAAATTTAAATTCTAGTGGTGAAGTGCATGTATACGTACACAATACACATACGTAACTGACAGTTGGCAATAACAGCAATCGCCGTTTTTGCTTTTTCAAGTTATGACAAAGAAATCAAGTGAAGTAATTATCGTGATAAAATTTCATTGTGCGTAAAACAAATAAAAGAAATAATTAAGTAACCAAAGTAAGTATAAAAACAATTATTATTATTGTAATGATTAATATTTATTATTATTTAATAATATTTAATAAATGAGTAATAAAACTAAAAGTGTGAAAAATCGACACCAGTGAAGAAAAAAAAACCTTTCAGCAAAAATGGCTTGAAGAACCGTCATTTAAAGAATGTTTTTTGAATTGAAAAATGATTGCAATAAATGCCATTGTTCGATTTTTGGAATTGATTTACATTGCAGAAAAAGCGAAATCCAGAAGGACCAAAATACTGCAAAACATATTGAAAAAAAAAAGTTGTTTCTGTGTCAACTTTTTTTAAAGAAACGTCTCTTGCTGAATCTACAAAAAATGCCGATGTTGTCGGTTTTTTTTTACTGAACATAATTGTAGTACTAATCATCTATGAAACAGTACTATAATCACCTTTTAAATAATTAGTATTAAACAAACGCAATTATTATTAATCGTTATTTTTATTAATATTATTTATATTCACAAACAATTGTATTGTCAAAATAACCGACTATTATCTTGTTTATGCTAAGCGTTACTTCGCATTAACTCACTCCGTCTTGACTTAATACGGATGCATAAACAAAATTTCAAAACGCATTAAAGCTCTACGTCGTTTTGAGTTAATACACTATTAAATCCGCATTTAAAATTTCATTTCGTTTTTAAAATGTGGATAAACACTTACTTCGTTTTAAGTGAATTGTCATATTTGACATTTCAAAATAGTGTTGGTAACACACTGAAAATCAATATAAACTTTAGTGTTAGTAACGTCACTTTAAAATTTCAAATGACATTTGATGGGCGGTTATTTTTATTATCAAGTGTTTCTTTACAAATAAACAAGAATAAGTGTTCAAAGTGCGTGCGGCTTTAAATTAAGTACAATAAATTTATTTATAAAGTATTATATTAATTAATTTTTTTGCTCTCACCACCTGGTACAAATATTTATGTACTGGGCTTTTGTGTACACCAAAAACATCACCTACAACACGATATTCAGCACAACTTGCAAATTTATACAATGTAATAGCCACTTTTTTTTCTATAGAAACAGGTGTGGTAATGAAGTTTGGTGAAGGTTCCAAATGAGATTTTAATTTTTCACAGATCATGAAAAATGTATTTTTTTTCATTCGAAACATTTCAAAAAACTCTACATCTGTACCAAATCCCAAAACAAAATTTTTCCAAAAATCTTCAGTTCTAGATTTCTTGCAAATTGATGTGAATCGTGGTACAGTAACATTAAAAAACTTTGTAGGTACATCTAACTGAGTAATAAAATTATACCGTAAACGTTTTCTCTTTTTTATATAATATTGATAAAGGCTTCGTCTTTCCGTGTAAAAATATTGCAAAAGCTTAATATTCTTCTTATTCTTATTTTTTTCAACAAAATTAACAATGGAACATTAAGGATAACTTGATATTGCTCCATCGCATCGCACGAATAATAAAAAATTTAACTGGATTTAAAAAATAACAGTTAGTTCACTTGAATGACAGTGAATAAAAAAAATATATGTGGTAACACTGTATGAACAACAACACCAGAACAACAAATGACATTACTTAAAACGTCTTGAGTGGGAACGAAATGTTATACTATGCATAAACACCAATCAAAGTGTATTATCTCAAAACGATGTTTAAAACGTTTTAGCGTTAAAACGTTTTAACTGTTGTGCATAAACAAGATATATGATACGTCTATTATGTCTCGTAGCCATCACTACTCTCCTACTTGGCTACTTATATAACTAAACTTGAAGGTAAGTACTCAATAACTACCATAAAACAAAATCTTAAAGGTGAATACAGAATGACTACATAATATAGCTTTGGATACATTAGATCATTTTATATCATTATTGAAACGAGCGAAACTAGACTCAAACATCATCGAAGGTTATCTAGAAAAAAATGCACCAAAATCATTTGCAACGTCATAAGTGATGTTGAGAAAAACAAGCTTGTGAAAGATTTAAGAAATGTATAATTTTCCATTCTTATTGATGGAAGCACGGACATCGGCATCGAAAAAATTTATGTGTTTTAGTAAGATATGTTGATTCGAATTTCTGTATTAAAACTAAACTTTTAGATTTACTTAAAATTGATGCCAGTGATTGTAGTGCTGAAGCCAGTGCTAATGCTTTCAAAAATTTAATGATAACAGAAAATATAATATTGGACAACATAACAGGTTTAAGTTGTGATGGTGCTTCAGTTATGATAGGTGTAAAGATTTCTTTTTTTAGTCACCAGAAAAAGTGCCAGAATCTATACTAATTCCATGTATATGTCACTCTGCTTCTTCTACTGCTAGTTACAGTTGTGGCGATTTGCTAAGTGATTGTGAAAAATTGTTGATAAATATTTCAACATTTATTTCAGAGAGGTCAAAAGCAGCTGATATTTTATCGGAATTTCAAGAATATTTTGATGTTGCAAAAAGTAAAATACTAAAACCTGCTATGACTCGTTGGTTATGCTTACAAAAGTTTGTAACAATAATATTAACCAATTGGGATGTATAAAGACATGTATTTCTATATTATTCAGCAGAAACTGAAAGACAAAAAGCCAAAGATATAACTGAGAAATTATTATGTCCTAAAATAAAATCATATTTTATGTTTTTAAAGTATGCTTCAAAGTATTTTAATGAATTCAATGCTCTTTTCCAATCTAAAAAAGTATTGATAAATGTCTTAACACAAGAGTCATTGATTATATTAAAGACAATGGCACAAAATTTTGTAATAGCAGAAAAGGTAAGTGATATCAGTATTTTTGGTAATAGAAAATACTTAGAATATTTGCTACCATTTGAAGAAGTACATTTGGGTTCAGAATATTCAGATTATATGAAGGAAAATCTAAGTGACGATGATGTCACCGAAGTAAAACAGCATTGTCAGAAATTTTGAACCAATTATTATTAGATTTCCAGTTACTGATGCTTTCATGAATGTTCTTCAATTTTTATATCCGAGTAATGCATTAAACTTTTCTAATCGAATAAATTGTAAAGAATTAAAATTGTTATATCAAACAAAGTTAAAGAATGTGATACACTTACATAAAGTAGAAAGAGAATGGCGTGATTTACCGGTAGTAGTTGAACCTTTTGAAAAAAACAAGTATGAAAGCATGGATATTGTGAACTTTTGGAGTAATATTTTAAAAATGAAATAAAGTTGATGGGACTTTAAATTTTCCAAATATTAATAAAATTGTAGAATACGCACTCACTTTACCTCACTCCAATGCTGAGGCAATTCTGTTGTAACGGACATTAAAACAAAAAAACGGAATAGAATTGGAGAACAATGTTTTTCCGCCATGTGCATAATAAGATCAAATTTTGAAGCAGAAAATATTAATTGAACTACATTTCAACCTACGGAAGACCATAGAAAAAAAATGACTAAAGAAAATTTATACAAGTAAAAATTAAATAAAACAAAATTTTATAATTTTTATTTTTATGAAATGGTACAAGACTTGTACTTAGTTACGTTTTTATTATTTGTTTAAGTTTTATTTTGTACACCTTTTTTGTTATAGTTTTGTTTAGGTACTGATAACATAAAAAGATATTGAATTGAAAGAATATTCACAATATTTTATGTTTTTATCGAACATATAATATAATATGTAGTAATAAGTGTTATGACATTTTTAATGGAATTCAGCTATACAAGATTGCGAAGAATATTTGCATTTATTTTACGGTTTATTGAGAATTCGAGATAAAAGAAAAAGGCTGAACAACAAATAAAAGACAATTTAACTTGTGAGGAGCTGGATAACTCACTATGCAGGGCCAGAAGCGTTGGTTGTTTTTTGAAGACAAAGGTTTTGGATCATCAATGCTAGAAATATCGCAAGGAAAGTAGTAAAGGAATGTGTACATTGTTTTCGGTATAAACCAAAGTTGTTGAAACAAATTATGGCAAATCTACGACTAGAAAGAAGTATGGCATTTGTTAATGTAGGTGTAGATTTTTGTGGACCGATTTGGACAAGCATTAAACTTCGAGGTAAACGACCATATAAATCATATATAGCAGCATTTTTTTTTCATCACGTGGAGTTCATCTGAAGATTGTTTCTTACTTAACTTCGGAAGCATTCATTGCAGCTTTAAAACCTTTCGTTAATGCAACAAATTTTGTCGGAACTAAACGGTTGCTAACAGAACTTCTGACAGCATTTTTTAAACAAACAATACAGTCAGACATTTCAAGTTGGTGTGCAGAATAAGGCATTGAATTTCATCATATTTCACCAAGAACACCACATTTTGGAGGTATTTGGGAGGCTGCAAGCAGTTCCGCCAAATTTGTTTTGTATCGTACATTAAGAGATTCAAATAGAAGCTCCATACCAATTTGTGCAGTATCATCCGACCCCAGTGATGAGCAAGTTTTACCACCTGCTTAATTTTGGTGCCAAGCTCCACTTACGAATATTATAGAACCAGATTATACGAAAGGAAACTCTTCTTATATAAATCGATGGCAAAGAATCTCACTTCTTTCAACAGCATTTTTGGAAAAAGTGGTCAAAAGAATATATACTCAAAGACATCATCAACGTTTTAAGCAATACAACGTTTTAAGCTGAATATCGTCAATTGACGATCATTTGACGTTCTTGAACATCGTTTTAGTACATGATGGTAACTTACCTTCCCAAAAATGGTTACCGGGAAAGGTCGAAACCGTAATAACTTGAACGGATGGAAAGGTAAGAGTTGTTGACATTAAAACTAAACAAGGTATTATCCGACGACCGATTCAAAAAATTGCATCACTTCCAATTGGGAATGACGAGCAAGTAAGGACATTTGATAGTTATTCAGAACTAGATTGAGGTGGATGATCTATTAGAAAGTTATCTATGGTAACAGATTTGATGATTGTTGTTGATGAAGCGCTATGCAATATTTGGACGACATAGTAGCATAGTGTAAGGTAGTGTTTTAACTAGGAACAAGAACTGATAAGATCTCAAATAAATGCGCAATTTTTGCACTAATACACATGTATCTGAGTTAAAAATAGATAGCAAGAAAAATCATGATGAGGAACTGAAAAAGAAGATTCGTTAAAGTTGTATTAGTGATGAGAAATATATAGGGTAAAGCACCTGAGTTGCGTCGAGTAATATAAATAAAATACTTTTTCGTAATTTGTAAATTTAGTTAGTGTTTTTATTCACTTATAAAAATCATTGAAATACATTTTTCCATCTCCATCTTTTTTTTCTCCACATATAATGCACCTAATAAAGTGACGACCCATATTTTAAAAAAAAAAATAATAAAATATTGTATTTTTTAAAACTATTTATTTCTTTTAAATTAATTTTATTAAATTTTATTTCTTTATAATTAATTTTATTAAATTTTATTTCTTTATAATTAAGTAAAGTTTTTGGTTTTTTTCCTTTATCTTTAAAAAATAAATGCACTTGGTTTTCTATTTATAGTCTTATTAAATGTTTTCGTACACTAGTTTATTTTATGAAAATAATCACAATAATAATATTTTATAATATTATCATTTACGCACTAAATATTATTTTAATTTTTTAATTTAATACACTTTATATTATTTTTTTTAAAAATCACTTAGAAAAACTAACTTTAATATATCACAACAGAACTGATATTGATAAGGTAATCACATATATCATACCGTATACATTGCTTTTTACCTACAAAATTTGGCGCGATCTAAAAATTTTAATAAAATTAGAAGCCACGTGCTAGTGATGAGCAATTTTTCTAGTAAATAAACAAACACATGTTAAAGTGATGAGCACGTGTTTACTTGCGTGTAGAATATAAACCTATACAAGTAAAAAATGTTTGTAAGATAACAAAAAAGGTTGGGCTTAGTTTTTTCTTGTCTTTTTCAGTCTTATGCATGTTTTTCATTTATAAGAAAAAACAAAGGGGATATTTCATTCTCGCTTGAAGAGATTTTGTTTTTTTTTTTAATTTAATTTTTTTTTTTAGTGATAATAGTATATATTTGTACTCTTTTTTTGTTTGCGTCCTTTTTCATATACCGTTACCCGAGAGTTATTCCTCTTTATTAGTATCTACTCTTTGATAGTAGCCTGTATTACATCAATGACTATATAATTACATCATAAAGACAGCCCACTTGTCCGTTACTGACAGTTACATTTAAAATCAGCATAACTTTTATCATTTTAGCGATTTCTCCTTGTCCCCAAGTGGTTGGACATAGAACTAAAATTTTTATGTTTGTGTTTTTACATTACAATATGTATTTATTAAACCATATATACTGTACGTGTGAAATTATTTTTTTAAGCATGTGTGTATTTTTGTTTTAGGTCGATTCTCTGTTAACATCGAAGACACTTTGTGAGGAATTTTATTAAAAAATTGTTGGATAATAAAAGTGTAGAGACTTAATACTTGTACATTTTTCTATACCTCACTTTTAAAACTATATAGCGCATTTCTGTTTTTCTGACCTTATGTTTTAAATTTATCTGAAATGAAGGCGGCAACGCAGCAGACTCGTACACAACCTTGTTAATACATTCTTAATATTTTCTTTAAGAATTCTGTGAATTGTTAAGTATTTAATAATTGTCTCATTTATAGTTTTATTGTAACACATGTCCTTTAAAAAAGTATTTTATAGAAAACTCATATAATTGATCTTTTACAATAAGCAATTAAAATCTATGAGGACATTTCAGGCAACGCAGAAGACATTTTGAAGTAATTAAAAAAAAATAAAAATGTATATTGTATGTAATATTATACTAAAAATCAATGCCAATATCAGGTCAGCTGCCTATAAAAACAAAGAATTTTTTTATATTTAGCTATTCTTTTCAACATTTTTACTGAAGCAAGTGAAAATTTTGGTATAATTTTACAGAGAATCGACCTTTGGTTTTTCGTTAGCATTTTTTTCTTGTTCTATAATTTTTAACAGTACGAAGTGCAAGTTAACACTTCGTTCTATTTCAAATTTTATACCCTCGAATCAATTTTAAGTAACAAAATGTAATATTTTTTGATTCTTTAGAAAAGAATGTTCCTGTGGAACTAGGAAATTGAGATTTGGCTAGGATATTCCTTGAACGATCTAATATTGTATGAACTTGAAATTGAGTCGAGGGTTTAAAATTTGAAATAGAACGAATTGTTCACTTGCACTTGTATTTTAATGTTAATATTCATTTGAAAGAAAAGAAGCAAAAATTACACATACATACAGTATGAGCTCGATAATTTGGATTGATTAAAATAAGCCTTGTTTAAATTTTAAAATAGTCGAAATTATTGGATAGAAACCAATTTGCAACTTTCAACGCTATTTTTGAAAAAACAATAAATAGTTTTGTAATAAAATTAGTTTTGTTATTATAAAAACCGATTATGATAATTATATAATGAATTATTTCTACAAAAATCTGTGATTTAAATTAGGCAGTACCTACATGTTTAGCTTATTTAAACTTTATTCTATTTTATAAAATAAAAATCATCGAAAAACCTTCAAAGTACCTATTGAAATTTGGGTGTTGAAAAAACCAAAAGTTGAAAATAGGAAGGGAAAAATTATTGAGCGGACACTGTAATTTGAAATAAAATTCTTATTCCAAAAAATATTTATTTACGCGAGCATATTCATTGTAGCAAAAGTACAATAACAACAAGAAACAGAAAAATCAAACCAGAAAAAACAACAACAACAATAACCATTTATTTCAGCTTTAAAGAATGCTGTTTGCTGTATCAAATAGGTATACATATACCTACATAACTATAATATATGCATGTGGACAAAAAAAAAAGAAAAGAAAAAAACCATACCAGCAATATATGTATAATTATAGGATATAATTGCAAAATCCTATGAAATATGTACATTATCTATTCTGTATATACTACAGTATAATATATATCTATATGTCATATTATTTAATGATCATTATTTTAACAGACAAGTTGTATACCTATATATGATAGTTTTTGAATGAATTGACTCATAATTTATATATGCGCTTATACATATTGTTTCTGTACGTTTTTCGTTTTTGCGATCTCTATTTTTTTTTTCTGTATACGGAATTTCCATATTGGCTATAAAAAGCCACGTTATTATTATTGTATATGTTTATACACTCAACACTCATACTGTTGATTTCGATTCATACAAAAATTATTCTTTCTATCAGAGCCTCCTTGGCTGGCCATCTGCAGGGAGAAAAATATTTTTTTTCAAGAAATTTTCATTTTGGTCTGTCTATATGGTATTTATATGGTTTTTGATTACATTTAATAAGTTTTTGAAAACATAAATAGTAGTAAATAAAAGGAAAAAGTAATAACAATAAACAATTAGTTTTATTTCAATTTTGGTGAAATTAAAACATATAGAAAAAAGGTGTAGCAAAAAATACATCTTCAAGCACAACTATTAATTCTTTCATGGCCTACTTATAGGGAATTGTATTTAATATTATAAGTTCCTCGACTTGTAAATATTCACGATGTCAACAAGATGGCAAGCCAAGCTTGAATCATAAAAACACTCCTAATTTTAAAAAAGTATGCAATGTTTTTTTGTAATATTATTATTTATTTTTTTTTTTTTTATTTGATTTGTTTAATAATTAATTCATTTGTTACGTTGGAATTAAATTTATTTGTAATTTTATTTATTTTAGTTACTTTGTTAATGTTTATTTTCATTTGATTTTTAACTATTTGTTCGATTTTTACTCCGAAAAAAGAATTCAAGAAAAAAGTTGTTGCCAGTTTTTTTCACTCATAGTGGTCACTATTATTTCTAATTTCGTTGATTTGTTTTCGTTGATTTTCACTTGGTCAGAATTGTCCCGGATTATCAAGTTTGAAACCTGGCAACCATAGATTTAAAAGAAACCGAAATGATCTAATGTCACTTCATCAGTTCCAATAAAATACATCTATTGCTGTCACTGTTGTTATCAATGTACAGGTTTATGCGTGTTCGCTTTTAATACGGATTTTGGTTTACTCCCAATTTGTTTGGGTTTAATCCAAAACCTTCTATACCTTATTGTAGTAGGTTTTGGTTTAATCCCAATTTTTTATATGTATGTGTGAGGTAAAATGCAATATGGCTGTTTATGAATCAATAAAAATATTGATGTATAGTATAAAAGAAAAACCATGTGACTTCTTCTTTAACGTTATAAAAAATTTATTTAATGTAAGTTAAATACTAATTACACTGCAAAGACAATTTATCAACCTCACTCGAGCACTGTAGGTATTAAAAAAGAACGAACCCAAAATTTTACCTAATGAATAAACCGAAATTTTAAATGATGTAGTGTAATGTAATGAATGACAATGATTGTTGATATTGATGCGATAAACGAGATAGATATATTTGTGATGCGATTGATTATTGAATAGATGATAATGAATGATATTAAATTTTAACCCTAATGGTTATGGTTGATATCGAATGAGATTGATTTACAATAAGTTGATAAGTAAATATGTGATTTTACAAATTAGATAACAATTAACATTTAATGGTATAGGAATAAGATAAAAATAAAAATATATGAATGACAAAATATTCTAATTCATTTTATAACAACCCGGCTCCCGCTGGAGAATCCAGGCTACGAAGTAGGAAGTGGCACAATCTTTGTAATTGGACGTCTGAATGTTCCTTTAGTAAAGCGAACAGTGACCACTCGCACATGACCATCTTGCCCAGGGTATAATTCAGCAACTCGTGCTAAATGCCATTTAGCTGGAGGTGTATTTGGCTCTTTTAACGATGTGAGATAATCATGATGCCAGCGTTTCCAGAATCCTTGCACCATGTTTTGGATTTGGAGTAGTTCCCAGTTTGTCAATCGTGATGGCGATGTTTTGGTGAAATCTATATCTGGAAGAATAGTATAAGAATGACCAATGAGAAAGTGAGCTGGAGTAAGTACATCAATATCAAGATCAGACACAGAACACAAAGGTTTAGAATTTATCAATGCCTCAATTTGTGTCAACACTGTATACATTTCTTCAAAGGTTAGGATGTTATTGCCAATAACACGTTTAAGATGGTACTTAACGGTTTTAACCCCAGCCTCCCATAGCCCACCAAAGTGAGGAGCAGCTGGAGGGATGAATGACCACTGAATGCCATCGGTAGAGAGATAGTCTTGGACGGATGCATTGTGAGATTGCGACCTGATTAACGCATCTAATTCAGACAGCATGCGATGAGCGCCCTTAAAATTTGTACCATTATCTGAAAATATGTGTTGGCATTTTCCACGTCGTGCAAAAAATCTCCTTAAAGCTGCTAAAAATGCATCAGTAGTCAAATCACTGGCTAACTCTAAGTGAAATGCCTTGGTTGAAAAACATATGAACAGAACCAAATACCATTTTGTAAATCGCGGATTCCTTCCTCGATGTGTGCGCAAGGTGAAGGGACTAGCATAATCGCATCCCACCTTAAGAAACGGTCGGGAATATGTTACTCGATCTGCAGGTAGGTCACTCATTATCTGATGATGGATAGTTTGTCGCTGTTTGAAGCAAGGGATACAATCATGAACTATTTTGCGAACCATATTTCGACAGCCTAAAATCCAGTATGATTGTCGCAGAATAGAAAACAACATAACAAAAGAAACATATTTACTAACACATACTCACCTTTGCGGTACCACTTTTAGTACTTTTTACAAAAACAAAGTGGGGACATGTTGCTATGAAAGTAATAGGAATAAGAAGATTACTAACACACTTACACCTGATAGGGCCGTCTAATACGTATTATATAGTTGGAATAGGGATAGGTATATTTTTTCTTCATATAAATATTTGGTTAGTCATATGAGTGTTCTTTTCTGACGCATGCAATTTTTTTTAAATTTTTTTTTTTTTATATTTTTAATTGCGTTCTTCATTATGATTGAATGTCATTTTTTTGTATCCCGTATGCAGTTGTGACTTACTCTCCTTCTCTGTACTCTGCTACTACTAAGTACTGACTATGTACATATTAACAAATTACATAAAACAAAACAAAAAAGAAATGCACAATAAAGCATTCACGATATGTTAAATTCACAAACATTCCGGCCACCTTGAAAAGTCCTACTTTTCTAACAAAATTAAAGAAAATAAAAGCAAATTTACATGAAATTAACAATTTTACATTTTAAAGTTACAAATAAATTAAAAAATTTATATCAATCTTGTTGCTGATGACTCTTATTTGGTAATAAAAGACACAATTTTGATACCGATCGCTTGAATACCATTTCTTGTTTTAAGAGTAACTACTCGAACCAATTGATCTAGTCCAGGACTAGTCTCTATTACACGTCCCATTAACCAGTCTGCAGGAGGTAAATTAGGTTCTTTTATTAACACTAAGTCGTTTAATTCAAATTCGCTTTTCCATTAGCCATTTTGGTCGACATTGAAGAGTCAATAAATAATCAACTTTCCACTTTTTCCAAAAATGTTGTTGAAGTCTTTGCACATAAGCCCATCGCGACCATAGACATTTGATACTATCGTCAATTGGTATTTCAGGAACCGCTGATAATAAACTGTCAGTGAGGAAATGTCCTGGGGAAAGGACATCAAGATCGTCCTTTGAATTAGTTAAAGGCACAAGAGGACGAGAGTTAAGAATAAATTCCACTTGGCAAAGCAAAGTGGAAAATTCTTCATATGTTAAATGAGCGTTTGTTAATACTCTTTTTAAGTGAAATTTGACACTTTTCACTCCAGCCTCCCATAATCCCCCAAAATGAGGAGCAGCTGGAGGAATAAATTTCCACTCAATGTTGTTTTCTACTAGATATTTTTTCACAGAATTCATGTTATTTTGATGCTTAAAATATTCATGAACCTCATGTAGATGTTCAACTGCTACTTGAAAGTTAGTCCCATTATCACTATATATTACACGAACTTTACCTCGTCTTGCTACAAATCTCTTCAACGCAGCTATAAAGCTTTCTGTGGATAAGTCAGTAACTAATTCTAAGTGGATGGCCTTTGTTGACATGCAAATAAATAAGGATGTTGATGCTTGAATTCATTCATTTAAAATCAGTTTATCTAAAATTAAATTAATCTGTATTTAAGTTCAATTGTTTTACATTATATCTAGTTAAACTACATAAATGTATTGCACAACGCTGAAATTGCACTTTTTTATATTCAGCATAATACATTGACCACAGTTAACATACTGAACTTTGTGATATGCACAAATATGCTTATGAAATCAATTTAATTCATATAGAAATTAATTAGGTCAACGAATTATGCTAACGTAATTTGTTATACTTTCTTTTCTACTATGTACTTTCCCCCATTACTTTACTTTAAGAATTTTATGTATAAAAAGAATGAAGTTGTTAAATAAAGTATCAGTTTTTACCTTATCAGAATACAAAGGTGTTTTTCCTTTATTCAGAACCATTTTCAGGAACAAGTGTTACATTGTTTCTAAAGGTAAGACTTAAACTTATAGTGAACATACTAAGAGTTAGAGATACCTGACTTTTAGTACGTATAAAATTATTCAGAATTAGAGATACCTGATTTTGAATAATTAATAATAATCGGTATATTTAAACCCTCCGATTCATATACATTTTTTGGTGACCCCGATATATAAAGAAAACGCTACAAGCAATCATTAATTGAATTCAACTGTGAAACTTAAAATGAGTGAAACAATGGATAAGTTAGCAGCAGATCAAGTTGTTATTGGAAAAGAAATTGAGAAAATTTCGAAAAGCTATTATAATGAGTCGCCTGATAAAAAAACGTTAATATATTTGGAAGAAAAACTACGCCAATTACAGAATTATTGGGTAAACTTTGAAAAAAATGATGATGAAATAAGACAATTATGTGATGAATCCACATCACATCCTTATTTTGCAAAGGACTATTATAATGTAGTCAAAGATGGGTATGAAAGAGTAACAAGGGAAATAACAAATTTACTAAGCTATGTAAAGGCTTCTAAAGGATCCTTGAAAAAAGATGTTGTGAAGCAACAAACATCATCAGCAAGTGATGGAAATGTTGTAAAAGAAGTGGTTGATGAAACATTACTCCGGTTAATAAGAAAACAAAAAAATTTAATAGCAGCATTAGATAATATGTTATCTGAAATATCATTGATAGAAAAAAAATCTAACTCATATTATCAGGTAAAAATGGAAAGCATAAAGCATTATTGGGCTCAAATTGAGGAAAATAATATGGCAATTTGGGAATCGGCTGAGAATACTGTTAAGTATGGATATAATCCACAAGACTATTTCGATGCAGAAAGCAAAATTCAAGATATGTTGGTGAAATTGTATCAAAAACTTGAAGATTTAAACAAAAACAAGGATAACACTGCAGGATTAAGGAATCAAGTCCACCAAGTCAATCAGCCACTCATGAAATTACCAAAAATAGTATTACCCAAATTCGATGGCGATTATTTAAAATGGCAACAATTTTATGACCTATTCACACAAATGGTACACAGCCAGATGATGGGCAAATCACAGAAAATGTGGTACTTGAAAATGAATTTAACAGGTGAAGCTGAAAAACTAATTAGGCATTTACAATTATCAGAAGACAATTATGATACAGCTTGGAATATTTTGAAGAGTCGTTATGAAAACAAACGCCTATTGGTAACAGCATTATTGGACAAATTCATTACACAACCATCCATAATGAATGAATCAGCTTACACGCTGAAAGCATTACATGATACAACGAAAAAATGTCTATTAAGTTTGCAAAATTTAGGTTTATCAGTCAAAGAGCATTGGGATCCAATCATTGTACACATATTAATGAAAAAATTAGATAAACACACTCATTCGTTGTATGAACAGTCATTGTCTTCACCAAGAAATTTGCAGTCAGTCGATGGATTATTGAATTTTCTAGAACTTCGATTCCAAGCATTAGAAGCATTAGGACAAAAATCAAATTTATCAAGAAATCATCAAAAAACAAGCAAACCAGCAGTGTTAATAGCCAATAAAAATACGAAAAAAGAATGTCCAATATGCAACAAAAATCATGCAATATATTTTTGTGAAAAATTTTTGAACTTAGATGTAATTGAAAGACAAAATAAAGCAAGAGAATTGAATATTTGCCTAAACTGTTTGAAAAAGGGACATTACAGCACAAAATGTGCATCAAGAGGATGTCTTAAATGCAATAAAAAACATAACACGTTACTTCACGGTTCTGGACACGTTCAATCATTAACAGCTACTTGCGATCAAAATAACAAACAAAAAACAAGTGAATCAACAAAGCCAATAATTTTAGCTGCACACACAGCAGATGTGCAGGAAGGATATGTGTTTTTAGGTACAATGCTTGCTGAAACTAAAGATAATGATGGAAAGACAGTACCATGTAGAATTCTTCTCGATTCAGGATTGCAACTAAACTTCATAACAGAAAAAATGCGAAAAAAACTCAATTTACCAAATACGCAGGTCAATTTAGACATAGCAGGTATAGGCGATGCTACAGTTAAAGTAACTGATAGATTGAATTTGACACTGAACTCAAGAATTAGCAGTTATTCCACACAAATAGAGGTTCATGTCATTAAAGAGATATCATCAAATCAACCTCAGAAATTTATAAATATAGATAATTGGAAATTACCAAACAACATAATGTTGGCAGATCCAGAATTTTATAAGCCACAAAAAATTGACATTTTGTTGAGGGCGGAGGTCTATGGTGAAATAATGAGAAATGGTCAAATCAAACTCAGTGAAAAGCTCCCACTGGCACTGTTACAAAATACAACATTTGGATGGATTATTTTGGGAAAAGTATCCAATACAGAATACAATAAACCATTTTGTGGAGTAACAAATGTAGAATTAGAAAAACAATTACATCGATTTTGGGAAGTAGATGAATACCCAACCAATTCAATTATGTCAGTTAATGACAAAAAATGTGAGGAATATTTTTTAAACACAACAATAAGAGATAGTAATGGACGATTTGTAGTCAACCTTCCTATGCTGAGCGATCCAAGATTGCTAGGCGATTCAAGGACAATTGCATACAAGCGATTTTTAAGTCTTGAAAAAAGATTGATGCATGATCCAGCATTGAAAGAACAATATAGCGATTTTCTCAAAGAATACATTCAGCTAGGGCATATGCGACAAGTAAAGGCAGAAGATGTGACCGGAAGTCATTATTTCCTTCCTCATCATTGTGTACTTAAGCCATCTAGTAGCACAACAAAATTAAGAGTTGTCTTTGACGCATCCACCAAAACATCATCTAACATCTCACTAAATGATTTGCTACTAAAAGGTCCTAAGATTCAAGATGATCTAGTAGCTATCATACTACGGTTTAGAACAAAACGTTATGTTTTCACGGCTGACATAGTAAAAATGTACAGGCAAATAATGTTAGCAGAAGAAGATAGAAATCTTCAACTGATAATGTGGAGAGAAAATCCAAATGAAGCTATAAAATATTATCAATTGTGTACAGTCACGTATGGAACAAAATCAGCTCCATATCTAGCAGTTAAATGTCTTCAAAAATTAGCACAAGATGAAGAAGAAAGATATCCATTGGCATCGCGAGCAATCAAAGATTTTTATGTTGATGATATCATGACAGGTAGCGACATTCTTGAAGAGGCACAGGAAATTCAAAAACAACTGAATTTATTATTAGCTAGTGGATGTTTTAAACTACGAAAATGGTGTGCGAACCATCCTAAACTGATTGAGAACATTCCGAATGGCGACTTAGAAATACAATTAGATTTTTCGGACTTAGATGGAGAATATGTGAAAACACTAGGTTTAGTATGGCATCCTGTTGCAGACTATTTCTCAGTAACATCAACATTGAAAAATCATAAAAAATTAACGAAACGAACTGTCTTGGCAGATATGTCTCAAATATTTGACCCACTAGGAATAGTAAATCCTGTGGTACTAACTAGCAAGATGTTTATTCAAGAGTTATGGAAAAGGAAGCTTGAATGGGATGATGATTTACCACCGGAGCTCGCTTCATCTTGGTCACAATTCAGACGAGAATTAGAAAAACTTACCGAAATAAAGGTGCCACGACATATATTTGGTGAATGGCCACCCATTACCACGGAGTTACATGCCTTTTCAGATGCTAGTGAAAAAGCATACGGCACTGTCTTATATATCAGATCAGAAGATACCAGAAAGAAGGTGACAGTTCGCCTTTTATGCTCAAAATCGAGAGTAGCCCCAATCAAGCCAACAACATTACCTCGATTAGAGTTGTGCGCTGCAAAGTTGATGTCACAATTAGTACATAATGTGAAAAATGATTTGAACCTGAGAATAGATAACATTTATTATTGGACTGATTCTCAAATTATTATCTCATGGATAAAAGGAGACCCTTCTACACTTAAAACATTTGTCGCGAACAGAGTAGCCAGAATTCAAGAACTGACAGATCCATCAAGCTGGAATTATAATAACACAAAAGAAAATCCAGCAGATTTAGTCTCACGAGGTGTGTTTCCTGAACAATTGCTCATGTCTAAATTATGGTTTGAAGGTCCAACTTTCTTGAAAATATCAAAAACATATTGGCCAAACACCACATTAAAACCAGTCAAGATTGAAGATGAGGAAAAAGGTATCAAACACACAGTGTTAAATGCAACTACCGAGCTTAGCAATCATCCTCTTTATGCCATAGATCATGGAAATTCGTTTCTGAAATTACAACGCACAATGGCATTTATATTAAGAAGTATTAAGATTTTCAAAAACAAAACGTACACACAACAATAAAGCCCGTTTTTAACTGTAGCAGAATTAGAAGAAGCGTTAGAAATTATAATCAAAAAAATACAAGCTAAGTCATTCAAAGAAGATATACAACAGTTGCGAAAGTATCATAAGGTGACGAACTCAAGTAAACTTATCTCACTGACACCATTTTTAGATGAAAAAGGACTTATTAGAGTCGGTGGAAGGTTAGAGAACTCAGATCTCAATTATGATACTAAACACCCTCTGCTGCTACCGGCGGACAGTTTCGTTAGTAAGCTGTTGATGAACCACCTACACATAACACATTTACACGCTGGTCCCCAGGCACTACATTCAATTGTAAGACAACGGTTTTGGATACTGCAAAGCAGGAATATAGCAAGGACTGTCGTTGCTAATTGTGTCCGATGTACAAAATTACGACCAAGATTGAGTAATCAGCAAATGGGCAACCTTCCAAGTATCCGGGTCCAAAAGGCGCGTCCATTTATAAATTGCGGGATTGACTTTGCTGGGCCTATTTATACGCACTTCAAGTTGCGCGGAAAAAAACCACAAAAGACATATATTGCCTTATTTTGTTGCTTATCTACAAAAGCTATTCATTTAGAAATAGTCTCCGATCTCACAACTGAAGGTTTTTTAGGGGTATTAAAAAGATTTGTGGCAAGACGTGGTTTATGTGAAAATATTTACTGCGACAACGCAAAAAACTTTGTAGGAGCAAAAAATCAGTTGAATGAAGTATATGACATTATGTCAAATCAAGCCTCAAAGGAGAAAATTGCAAACATGTGTGCTAACAAGAAAATTCAATTCCATTTTATACCACCTAGATCACCCCATTTCGGTGGATTGTGGGAGGCAGCTGTTAAGTCTACAAAATATTTTCTACGACGTACGATGACTTCAGCAGCTCTCACATACGAGGAACTATGTACAGTCGCAGCAGAAATCGAAGCACTACTAAACTCAAGACCTTTAACATCATTATCAACAGATCCAAACGACTTGATGGCAATTACACCAGGACATTTTTTAATTGGAGAACCAATGACAGCATCAGTCGACACTCACATTACTGATGGTAAAATGTCACTATTGTCAAGATGGGCTTTAGTCAGTGCCTTAAGAAAGATTTTCTGGCAAAGATGGTCCAGAGAATATCTAACTGATCTTCAAAAAAGAGCAAAGTGGACATCCGAATACCCCAATTTAAAGAATGGCACGTTGGTTCTTATCAAAGATGAAAATCTACCTCCCTTTAAGTGGTCGATGGGCCGAGTATTGGAAACAATCTCAGGGTCTGATGGAAAGGTTCGAGTTACTATACTGAAAACAGCTACAGGAACACTTCGTAGAGCCATTCATCAAGTAGCCCCATTACCAGTGGACGTATCAGAAGAAAATATACAAGATGTTGAAGTATCAGAAAACAACAAACAACATGCTGGAACCATCGAATCATCAATGAACGCCAATACTAAACAAGATAATAAAGATAATAAGATGAATTTACGAAAACGAAAAAGTGTACCACCTGCAAGTCCATTGAAGGTATTTTTAATGACGATGCTGATATTACCTCTAGTAACACATGCAGCCCCATCAGATAGATCAGATAGCATAGAAATACAACCACTTAATCATTCTGCTGGAATATATTTTGAAAGGTTAGCAACAGCAAGTATTTCATCCAACGATTGGCATCTTTTAGCATATTATGACCTGAAAGGGTATCAGGCAACTATAACTGCAATAGACAATACAATAAAACAATTAAAAAAGATTATGTATTCAATTAATACATCATAACGAATATTACACTGAAATTCTCGCTCAGTACCAACATCAGCTGCTAGGTATAAGAAACAGAAATGAACTCTTACTAATACATAAAATAACAGAATCACGCTCAAGAATTAAAAGATCTCCATTTGACATAGTAGGTACAATAGCCAACAAATTATTTGGTGTATTAGACAACGAATACGGAACCCAAATTACTGAGACATTTAATAAAGTTAAATCAAATGAAGATTATTTAAATGCTCTTATAAAAAACCAGACGTTAATTTTGGAAACTACAATCAACATCATAAAAAAGAACGAAAAAGAACGGATGGATCAGGCACAAGAAGTTGAAAATGGATTGAACACCATTTATGACAAATTAAGAAATATGAGCACCGAAAATAAACAACAAAAATTAATACAAACGTTCAACATATTATCACTTTTCATAACTTCGCTCTTGAATGAATGCAAATCTATGCAAGATTATATTATTGATGTAATGCTAGATGCACATCATGGAAACGCAAATCCCTTAATCATCTCTTCAATCCAATTGAGACAACAAGTGGCGATTATCAAAGAAAATCTACCAGCAGGAATGATGTTGCCATCTGCCAAACAACAAATTGAAATTTCTCTTCTCTACAAACTAATGAAAATCCACAGCCAAGTGATAGATGATTACATTGTATTCGGAATAGAAATTCCACTAATTTTATCCACTAAATTCGAATTATATAAACTCACTTCTTTCCCGACATCGTTTAACAACACGTTAGTTTCGATTAACACTAATTTAGAATTTTTAATGACAACTGTTTATAGAGATCAATTTTATTTAATGGATTATAAAGAATTCTCACAATGTCTAAAACTCACCGAGAATGATTTTATATGCAAACAACATCAACCTATTCACTTTAAAACATCAGCTAACAAAATGTGTGAAATTGAGCTATTTTTGCAACAAAATATACTTACATCATGTGCAATCACCCGTTCTCCAATGCAGAGTAAAATTTGGATTCAATTGGTGACTCAAAATCAATGGTTATTCTTCATTAAAGAAAAAACTGAAGTTGTATTCATCTGCAACAATAAACCAATAAAAAAAATCCTTCAAAATAGCGGGCGTCTAATTATGCACAATGATTGCACAATGAAAAATGATGATTTAATTCTAAAATCAACAACTAATGCCAAGAGTAGCACCTTGTTAACATCATTCCAACCAAAATTAAATTTAACACTAAACAGTCACGTTGAATTAGATGAAATACATGTTCCACCATACATTCAAAAAAAGCTAACTAATCATAAACTTGAGATCGACAATGTAAACAACGAAATAATTCAACTAAAAGAACATCAGAAAAAACTTCAAGATTTGCAACCTAATCAAATACATCAGTTGACAGTCAGCTATGCAGCCATTGGAGTTGTACTTATTATTATTGTATATTTAGTCATTACATGTTATCGTAATCACCCAACAAAGACTAAGATGCCACCTGAACCAGCACCAAGAAAAATCAAACCACAGCAAGCGGACTACAGTTTTGAAATTAATGATTTCAAGAGGGGCCAGGATGTTGATGCTTGAATTCATTCATTTAAAATCAGTTTATCTAAAATTAAATTAATCTGTATTTAAGTTCAATTGTTTTACATTATATCTAGTTAAACTACATAAATGTATTGCACAACGCTGAAATTGCACTTTTTTATATTCAGCATAATACATTGACCACAGTTAACATACTGAACTTTGTGATATGCACAAATATGCTTATGAAATCAATTTAATTCATATAGAAATTAATTAGGTCAATGAATTATGCTAACGTAATTTGTTATACTTTCTTTTCTACTATGTACTTTCCTACTATTACTTTAAGAATTTTATGTATAAAAAGAATGAAGTTGTTAAATAAATTATCAGTTTTTACCTTATCAGAATACAAAGGTGTTTTTCCTTTATTCAGAACCATTTTCAGGAACAAGTGTTACATTGTTTCTAAAGGTAAGACTTAAACTTATAGTGAACATACTAAGAGTTATTAATACCTGACTTTTAGTACGTATAAAATTATTCAGAATTAGAGATACCTGATTTTGAATAATTAATAATAATCGGTATATTTAAACCCTCCGATTCATATACAAAGGATATGTAGCCTTTTTGCTGCTTAGCTCCACGACCTTTCCAAGTCTTAATAGCAAATGGTCCAGCATAATCTACACCACAGTTAGTGAATGGTTTTCCAATTTGAAGTCGTGAGGTTGGTAGATCTGACATCCTTTGACCACACAATTCTGCTCTTTGACGAATACATTTCACACAATTATGTACACATCGACGTATGAGGTATTTTATGCCGATTATCCAAAATTTAAGACGAATGTTAGTTTCAAGTAGACGACCTCCAGCATGCAATAGTTTATTATGATAATAAAAGACAATTACTTTACTTAATTTGTGGTTTTTATGCAATATAATTGTATGACGCTGTTCAAACGAAATATCAGCTCGTTTAAGTCGACCGCCCACCCTGAGAACATTATCCTTGTCAAAAAATGGTTCTAAAGAAAGTATTTGACTTTTAGAACTTATGCTTTCATTCATTTTAAGAGCAATTATTTCATGTACAAACGTTTCTTGTTGCGAGTGTCTCACCCATAATAATAAGGCTTGATTTAGTTCAGAAGTTGACAAACATTTTGTTGTGTTTTCTTCTTGTCGAATATGTTGACATTTTTTAATAAATCGTAGCAGCCATGCAGTTGTTTTCAATAATTTTATAAACGACGAATATTTATACAATATTTCATTGGAGGGTGTTATCAAAGTTGTAGCTGTAATTTGGTGTGTAAATTCCAGAATAATCAATTGAGTCCCAATTAGGAGATCGAAGAAACTCTGGACCATTCCACCATAATTCATATGACATTAAGTTTTGTGGTGTTATTCCACGTGAAGCACAATCTGCCGGATTAATTTTAGGTGATACGTGACGCCATATGTCTAAAGATAATACTTCCAATATAGCAGAAGTCCTATTTCCCACAAAATTATTCCATCTTCTTGGAAAGTCATTGAGCCACGCTAGTACCACAGTTAAATCAGTCCATGCAACACATTCGATGGATTTAAATTGATGTAGTGTAGCTATTACTTTAATAAATAACTTAGAAAGAAAGCTGCGCATAACTCCAATCGAGGTACGCTCACTTGTTTTATGGGAGCCACCTTAGTTTTTGATGTGAGTAAATCGACTGAAATATGATTGTTGTGAACAACTCGAATGTAAATGACTGCAGCATATGCATTTTCGGAAGCATCGGCGAACCCATGTAACTGCAGATGACAAGAATATTTGTTTCAACCCACCTTGGTATTTTCAAATTCTGTAATTCTGGAAGCTCAGTATATATGATTTTCCACTGTTTAATTAAATCATCAGATAGAGGTTCATCCCACGAATGACCAGAAATTCATAACCTTTGTAAAAGAATTTTAGCTGAAATGATACATGGCGACAGAAGACCAAGAGGATCGAATATCCTTGATATGACAGAAAGTATCGAACGCTTGGTAGGTGTTTGATCATTCAAATTCACCGCAAATGAAAATACATCTCTTTGAGGGTGCCAATTTAGACCCAACGTCTTTATTATAAAATTTTCATCAATTGTTAACATATTTTTACTTTCTTGGAGATTTATATCAATACTATCAAGGAAACAGGTCGAATTGGAAGCCCACTTTCGTAATTGAAAATGTCCATTCGTTAATAACTCATTGAGGTCTTGCTTATTCGACATAGCTTCTTCCACGGTATCATCTGAGCCCATTAGATCATCAACGTAAAAATTGTTTGAAAGTAATCGTGCACATCGAGAATGAACCTGACCTTCCTCAAGACATAATTGTTTTAATGTTCTCAAAGCGAGAAATGGAGCAGTATTCAATTCATATTCCATAATTTCAGAATCTTCAGATGGCCTCCAGTAAATTAATTGAAATCTACGATCATCAGGGTGAACTAGAATCCTATTTGTCCTATACGAAATCGCATCAATATGCCATATAAATCGCTATGCGTTTTGGGTCCAATATGTAAAAAATTGTTCAACGAAAAGCCAGTAGAAGTAGGACAAGAACCGTCGAAAACCACTCGTAATTATGTTATAGAGCTAGAATTCTTTTGAACCCCATGATGTGGTAAGTAAAACACTCTTGAATCGTTATTTTGGTCATGTTTTAATGTAGATAATTCCATATGGTTCATTGACACGTATTTATTCATGAAACTTTTGTATTATACAGCGAGTTTTGGATCCTTAATGAACCGATGTTCCATTGTACGTAAACGTGACAAAGCATTTTGTTTTGAATCACCCAATTCTTCTACTGCAGTCTTAAATGGAAGTCTTACTATAAATTGACCATCAGGTAGACGCGAATATGTCGCCTGAAAATTAGCTTCACATTTTTTTTCTTCAGAACTCATTTCGGTTTGTATTATATTAGGTTCTTCAATTTCCCAAAATCGCTTTAAATTTTGATCAAATCAACTGTAGATAAAAAACATTGTGGTTCATTTTGTTTCTGCACTTTGCCTGCGATGACCCAACCAAATGAAGTTTTATATGCACATAAATTAGACGTACCATCAGAAAGTTTTTCATTACATAAAACTTGAAAGAAAACGTCACAGCTAAGGATAATATCTATTCGACCCACAGCATCAAAATCCGGATCTACCAATTGTTGTAAGTTTTTATAACAAGCAATAACGTCAAATTTTAATTGAATACCTGGTAAATTATTAGTTAACCGTCCAAGAATATACGCTGTTTCATGGAATGACCTTAAATCAAATCTTGACCTTATTTCTAAATTTACCTTGCCTTTTGTACATGAATCTCGAAAATCTGAACTCCCAACACCTATAATCGCAAGTTTAGCACTGGATTTCCTTAACACTTAATTTCAAATATGAAGCACATGTATATAAATGATGATTTTCTTTACACAAATAGCATAAAAACACCGAAACCGAATGTGCATGTTTAATTGGTTTAATCGTTTTCAATGTAAGCTTATTTATTGTGGATAATTCATACACTCTATTATAAAAAATGTTAATAATTACGAGAATGTTGGTCGCTTTTGGTTTGCACAATGTCGCCTCCATAACTGCTCAGATTCCTTGTCCAATTTCGATGTTATAGCTGAAATTATTTCAGTTGAAGGTTCATTGCGCATTTTTTACATGTCGTAGTGATCTTCTCGTGTATACATATACGAAAGAAGAAATCTGTTTGTTAGAATTCACAACAACAAAAATGCATGTGTGTAAGTATTTTTTCTTCTGCGCATGCCAACGTAGTACAATACGAAACTTCAACTCTTTTGAAACAAGCTATACAACATAATTCAGCCAATAATCCCAATGAGTTGTTTGTATGTCAAAAGCTTTGAGTGCACTTACTGATTCTTCAAATGTGTTCACCAAGTGACGCAATAATTCAGCTGAACAAATTTTTAAAGGTGTATATTCCATCATAGTTTGCAAATGTGATTCCACAATCAGCTCTTCTTTATCATATTTTTTTTGAAGAAGTTCAAATGCTGCATTATAATTTGCATCTGAAATTGTCAAATGTTTCAACGTTGAAGCTGCTTCATCCTTCAAAGCTAGTTTTAAATATTGAAACTTCTGTGCACAGGATAAAGCTGGATTGTTGTGCACTAAAGATTTAAATAAATCAAAAAATGATTGCCAATCTTTGTAATTTCCATTAAATGAAGGAATCTGCATAGTTGGAAATTTAATTTTTGGTTGAATATCTGATGTTTCCAAATTTGTATTTTGTTCACCAATGTTATTTGTTATATTATTATTTGATATTGGAGTAGATGAAGGATTTATTGCCAGATTATTGATGATTGTTGTTAATTGTGTTTGATTGGCAGTCAGCGCATCTAAAGTTGCTTATAAATTAGTATCTTGACTAACCACGTTCATTTGTTGATTGCCACTAACATTCAATTTGTCTGACAACATTCTACATTTTGTGCAAATTGAAAAATATTTCTCTTCAATTGTTGTTCTATAGGATTCTTCAGCTGTTTGATCTGCATCCTCACCAAGTAGCATTTCAATTTTCAATTGTACTCAATTAAATTCCTCAAACAGTTGTTTACACCTTTTTACACGTAATTCTATTTCTCCAATAGATAAATTCATTTTTCCAGCTAATTCGTGACGCCTTTGTTACCGACTGTTGTGTTTTAAAGGTCTCCATTTTTGCTTTGTTTCAATTATTACCCCCTGGCAACACCAATTTTTATATAGACACAAAAAATAGATCACAATAATTTTATCAAAGTTATAAACCGAATACAGATTTGTAATTTACAATAGTGTATTTTAATACTTTTCATGCATGAAAATGCTTCCTCACATTAAAACGAGACAACACTTGTGACTTAAATGGCGTCGGTAAATTCAAAAATTTATATTTTTAAATTATTATTTTTTTTATTTATTTTTTTTTTTATCACCATAAAATGCACATAAAATTCACACGCGATGATTATTAATACCGATGTAGTTATGCTTCTGTCCCTGCTCGGGCGCCAAAATGTTTGTAAACGTATTATGATTTAATGAAATCAACAAATATACAATTAATATGTATATAATTGAAAATAGACTAGAGACACCATTGTAGATAAAAAAGACACAATAAAACAATTATTATGTAATTTCTTTCACTTTATTCTACTTCGATATTTATACGATATAATATTTATTTATTCTTAGTAAATTATTCGCGGTGACTGGAATGTATTTAGTTTAATATAATTTATTAAATTAAAAGAAAAATTAAGAGCACTTCAAATCCACGTTACCAAAACACGTTAAAAAAAAGGTTAAAGAAGAATGTATACATGTACGTAAATCGTAATGCACACACCAAACACGATGAAGCTACTACTGAGTACTGACTAGTGATGTGCGAATCGGACTATTCGATCCGAAAGTACTCGTTACTTGAAGGATTCGAGTACTTACGATTATTGAAAGTGAAAATAAGTCGTTACTCGTACTTTTCTTCCTTGACTTTTTTTTACTTTTTCTTCTCTAATTTTTTATATATTTATTTCAAAAGTTGTACTGAAATGTCTGTCTGGTTTATTTATTAATCAAATAAATGCAATCGATTTCAAAATTCGATTCAAATCATCTGACATCTCTAACAACTCTAATGTCTTGAATGTTTGTTGTTACCAACTTCAGTTGATAAAGTTACAGCTGGTTGTCGTTTGTCAATTGTTATTTGAATTTAACGAATTTTTAATTTTTCACTAAGAAGGTTGCTGTTAGCTCTTTGTTTAGTGTCCTGATTAAAATATCAAAGTTTAATTTTAGATCGATAATTTAGGTATTTTATTTACATATTTGTTTGTTTCAAAATACATCAATGTAGAATTCAGCATACTATAATAACCTGAATTATGAATCAAGGCAGCATTGATGCATTTTGAAATTCAACCTCATATATTTGCAGTTGCATATATTTATAAAAGTAATCAGTAACTACTCGAAAGTAACGATTACTTGGACAAAAAGTAACGAATAGTTACGATTACTTCAAAGTAACGATTTGGCACATCACTAGTACTGACTATGTACATATTAACAAATTACATAAAACAAAACAAAAAAGAAATGCACAATAAAGCATTCACGATATGTTAAATTCACAAACATTCCGGCCACCTTGAAAAGTCCTACTTTTCTAACAAAATTAAAGAAAATAAAAGCAAATTTACATGAAATTAACAATTTTACATTTTAAAGTTACAAATAAATTTAAAAATTTATATCAATCTTGTTGCTGATGACTCTTATTTGGTAATAAAAGACACAAAAATACACAAATTTGTAGAACATTATAATTTAATACTTTTAGTAATTTGGGAGATTTAAGGAAAAATTGATTTTCAGTTTTATGTTACTTAATATTTATCACGTTTTTTCTTTGATTTACGTTGCTCATAGATATTTAATACATTCTGTGAAAATAAAGCTAAGGATCTTCTCTACATTTCATTTGAACATAATTTTCATGTAACTTTAATCACAACTTAGTTATGATTGATTAAAAGCAATAAGTTGTCATGTCAATTTGATAGATACTTCCAACACATATAGTAAATAATAAAATAAAATTGAGCATTCAGGCTTGGTACTATATGTAATGTAATAGGGGTCGTTATTTACATTAATGCGAGAGTCCGATGCGTGTATCGTATCCTTCTCGTTGAAGCTGTCAAACTATTTTCACTAAACATGTTTTTATGTAGCAACTAGCATTATACATTGGTCCAGAATCCAGATGCGAGAATACGATATGAGAGAGTTTCGAAAAACTGAAAATTTTTCGTTGCAAGATGCGATGACAGCTGTCAGAAGTGTCATTTATGTAGAAAACATATTTTGTAGATGTGGTTTCAAAATATTTCTAATAAATAAAATATAATCATCAAGTTATTATAATTATATCAAATAAATAATAATAGATAGATTAAAAAAGATAGAAAATAATAGATAGATGAAAAACTAAGATGAAGTAGTCACAATATGATGCTTTGACATTTAACTTTCCGTATCGTTCTCGTTGCATTGTAAATTGCTCTCTGATGTTCATCCGAAATCGACGTTAATTATCCACCTTAACATGACAACTTATTGTTTTTAATCAATTATATTATAACTAAATTGTGATTAAAGTTACATGAGAATTATGTTCTAATGAAAGGTCTTAAACTTTATTTTTTTCAAATTACTAAAAATATCAAATTATAATGTTCTACAAATTTGTAGATTTTTATTAAATATGTAAACATTTTCCCAAACATTTTTATATCATAAAATTAATAGAAATTTAGTTATTAAAGAAAAATGATAGTTTTTTATTAATATTACAATATATTATATCTATAAATAGAAATAATACTTTTTGATGATACCTTCATAGTGTTGTTAGGTTTTTCTTCTCGTTTTTCCCACAAACGTGCCTCGTTTTTCCCTTTTTTTCCCTTTTTGCAATGTTAAAATTCCCTGGCAATTTCCCACATAATTTTTTAAATAAAATGTACAATATTTTTAGGCTTCAAATAGCTTTTATTTAGTAATTCATATATAAAATACTATATAACATAAAAAGTCTACATTAAATGAAAATTCAAATTAAGTTATAATGTTTAATGCCTTTGTGGTGTTTTTCTACTTCACTCTTGCCACATTGAAATGTGGTATTACATGCTTTACAATATGCCTTGGATTCATCATTTTGCACTGGCATCAACCAAGTTTTTAGTTCTGGCATACCAAGCCAAGACTTCTGGAACAATTTTTTCATTATTTTACTCCCTTCCATCTGAAGATTCTTATACCTTTAAATTACATATGATGACAACAAATTTATTTGCAACAGTTTAATCAAGTTCACTTTAAAATTACAATACCGCACCGTCATGTCAAAAATAGTAGAACTGACAGTCCTTTTTAGTCTTTCTTTGTCTTATCATAATCACATCGCAATAAAAAATGAACTAGAGTGGAGGTAGTAAAAAACCTTTAGGAGCTTCACAGATTAGAAATTCAAAGATTCGAACACAAGACAAGAAATTTCCCACAATTTGTTCTAAGGACCTTATTTTCCCCTTTTTACCATATTGCAAATTTCGGTCATGAAAATTACAACGAAATGGGAAATTTCCCACAATCTAACAACACTATCTCTGCCCGCACAGGCCACGCCCACAGGGTATTGGTTTGGAATTTGGTTATCTTATCGTATGTAGGCATGGTAAAAGGAACACTAATAAGGTAATATCAATCGGAACTCTCAGGCGCCATTAAAATGTAAGAAAGATCGTATGGCAATACAAAAGTATATGGACGATCTGAGAAATGAAATACAAAAGTATATGGAAATTTTACAATTTATTTTTCAAAATAAGATATCTCAGCATCCTCTTAACCAAAAACTAATATTTTTGAATTAAAATATTTATTGAAGTGTTGCTTAAAAGCTATCTTGTTCGGTAATTCTGTAAGTGACTTAGTTTTCAATCACAAGAACAAAATACGCGAAAAACCATGAAGAAGTTCAACACTTTTAACCTTGGATTCCATTTTATCTCAAAAACTAGAAAAAATATAGGACTTCAAAGAAAACAACACTAAAAAAAACACTTCAGTGAAGATTTCAATATAAAAGTAATAATTTTTGGTTCACGGGATTCTGAGATACAGACCTTCAAAGTTAACTTTAGGTCTTAATTTCGAATTAATTATAAAAATTCAACGTTTTTTAGTCTATTTTGCACTTTATCTCGAAAAATAAAAAAATACAAGAAAACTGCAAAGGACAATACTCAAGAAAACACTTTGATAAATCTTTTAGTATAAAAATATTAGTTTTATGTCTACGGGATCCTGAGATACAGATCTTTGAAGTTGCAACTTTAGTCAAATTTGTGTTTGGTCTAGAAAATGTATGGAAAATTTTCGACTCTTTACCTTGTTTTACACTTCATCTCAGAAAGTACAAATACTAGAAAAATATCGTAAGGCATGATCAAAGGGAACACTTCAACAAATAATTAGGTCGACAAATCACGGTTTTTGGTTCACAGGATGCTGAAATACTTTAAAATTACTAAATTATTTAATTATTCTCAGCGACGTGCGGTCTAACGCGCAGAACGCGCAGAGCACACCCTGAAAATTTGCCAGAAATAATCTCCAAACTTTATAAATTAAATTTTTTAAATTTAATATATTTTTGTAAATAATAAATCAAAATCTATCAATAAAAAAAATCGTTATAAGAAATGTACCAAAACATTTTAAAATGTTTTGTTGCTTGCAAGCGCAAAAATTTTTCTGCGCCTAGCTAATGTATTAAAAAAAGCAATAAACCAATAACCGTCAAGTTTTATTCTATAATACATTTCTTATACATTTGATGGTGCTGAAAATTCTCTATGTAACATTGAAAACATAAAAAGCAATATTAAAAGGTATAGGTACAGGGTAGTTCAAAAAGATCACATGTCTGCACACCTATATATCAGAACCACTGCACGTCGCGTCGCTGATTATTCTCCATATGATAAAAATTCTTATTACATGCATACTCCAAGGTTAATATAATATAGGTTACATCTTCCCATAGGCATTACCTACTTACAATAAAAAAGTGATCAATGTGACGTCACAAGTATCAAATAATTGACATAAAAAACAAACAAAAATTTCTTTCATATATGGGAAGATGTAATCCAAGGTTAATATAATATATAGGTTACATCTTCCCATATATGAAAGAAAGTTTTGTTTGTTTTTATGTCAATTGTTTGATACTTGTGACGTCACATTGATCACTTTTTTATTGTAAGTAGGTAATGCCTATGGGAAGATGTAACCTATATTATATTAACCTTGTGCATACTCATATTCATGAGTCTTTCTTACGTAACGTTTCTTTTCTCATTCATTCTTTATAATACCTTATTAGTGTTCCTTTTACCATGGTATGTTGGTAAAGAAAGGTATGTACAATTTTGTTTCATTTTCATTTTCCTTTATATTTCAATTCGCTTTGTTTATGTATTACCCGAGAAATACAACCTAGCAGCAACAGCAACAGCAGTAGCGAAAGTGGCTAGCAAACGCGCTTCAAATTCGGAAAATTCTGTCACTTCTTTTACATTACAAAATAAATTTTATGTTTTTGTGTTTCTCAATTTGGTAACATTGTCTGTAAATTCAAATACTGTTCTAACGTTGAACGGAAAAAATTCAAATGAAACGTTTTACAATAAAAAATTAAATAAAACCGAAGAGAAAATAACAAATGAGGTTCAAATTTACCCATTTTTATACGTATAACAAAACATTTTTTACATATAAAAATGGTATGAAAAAAGAGAAAGCATTGGTTGAAATTGTTCAGTACCATTGCTACTTATTTTCTTTAATAAACTTTAAGTTTAAAAGTAACCAATTACATATCTCTTTTCTCAACTGTGTATATTTCTCTCGTCCAAAAACGTCTTTTTTATCGTAAAAAATTTCAAATAATATAAATTATGCCCCTCTATAGAGGCATCTTCGATCCTCTAGCAATTAAGCAAATTGCGACTAGCAAATATGGCGATTACAAAAAATCAATTCCTCGATTGTTATCGCAAGTTAGCCATTTTTACTTTGTAAGCACTTTTGCTGAATAAGTTTTTATATAATTTTTTATTATATTACGTTAAAAATTCGTTTTTTTTTCAAATTTTTTAAATTTTCTAGTTTTAAATCATAACCGAAAACATTTTATTTATCATGAACAATTTTTTTTTAAATTTTAATAATTTTTACAGTCTCACTATTGTGTATAAATAAAAAAATTCATATACAATGGTCTCACTAACCAATTCTATCCATTACAAGAAAAAAATATTCAAATTATATTGATAACATAAGTATTTGGGTTTGAGTTTCTACTTATTTATAAAAAATTTGAGGTTATGTGTTCTGTTAACTGAGTTTGCGACACCAACTTTGCGATCGCAAATTTTGACGGTTAATTTTCTTACTTGCGAGAGCAAAAACAATCGAGGATACCAATTCTATCATTTCAGCTAGCAAGTCTTACTTGCTTGCTTGCTAGCCGTTCGAAGATGTCCCCCATTGTCTTTAAAACTTTCGATTTAGTTAATTTATTTTGAAGAATATATAGTATGTATATATTATATCAAAACCCTCTACAATCAAAGCCTGGCTGTGACAGCTGTCACTAACACAATCAAACACGATAAAAGTGTCAATTTTTTCAATACAATACTGCTGGTAGTACAAATAGTGATGTAAAGAAAATGTGTTTTAGTTAAAAATTTTTGGTTTTTTAAAAAAAATATGGTTTATAAAAGTTTTAAAATATAATAAATTAACAGTGTTATAATTTTTAAAGTGCAGAATAGTCAAAAAATTAAATAAAAACGTGGAAAATGTTGTGCGTTATTACCTACTTGTAAGAGAAAAAATTAAAGTATGGTGAGGTTATATGTATTATTTATACATATGTAATAAAGTGAATAAATTGATTTGATTTAATAAAATTTAATTTATAATAATTCTGATACATATACCTATGTATTTATATAAATAATTAAAGTTTAAAGAATAATAATATAAAATTTTTTCTTCTATACCTACATATATATGTATGTACCTATTGACATGTGGACTAATGACTACATTACCTATGGTGAAGTTATAATATATGTAATAAAGTGAATAAATTTATTTGATTTAATAAAATTTAATTTATTAGTTATCACAAATTAAGTGTCTATTTGCCTTCATTACACAATAAAGATTATGTACCCAATTATTTACTTTTTCATAGACTTTTTTTTATATAAATTTTTGTGATTATGTTATGATGTGAGAAATTGATTTGATTCATAATATTTTAGCAATTAATATAAACTTATAAATAAAATTTTATTAAATTAAATGAATTTGTTCTGTATTTCCTTCACTTTATTTATTTTTTTTTTTCATATATTTGTGTTTACATTTCATTTTAGACGATGTCTGGTTTGGAAAATGGTTCCTTCAACCACCAAATAATGAAGTGATAATTAGAATAATCCAATAGGTATGGTATGATTCAAAGTGTGATAACAGTGAGGTCATCTGTTTAATGATGAATTTTTATTGAATATTTTTTAGATATGGACAAATTTATATATATGGTAATCATACATAGTTCGCCCACTTCTCAGGAAGATAAGAAAGACACATAATTTAAGGTAAATAATTTATCTTTACCAATTTTGAAAAATGAATATAAGACAGTGTTTTTTGTTTTGAATATCTTTTTCTAGGGGTCATTTACATTTGCGATTTATTCCTAAAGTTTTCTGTTGTGAAGATGATTTATGACATTTTCAAAATATTCATGAAAGAAATTCACTTTCTAGTAAAAAAAAGTAGTGTAACAAAATTCAAGTTTATATAGTGAACTTTTTCTATCATAGAACTATCATGAATATTTTACTACCTTTTTAACTATATTTCACGAAATATTTGATGTAATGTAAACGCACACGACATTTTCTTCGCGACAGTTTTTTATATAAATTATAAATTTATTCACAGAATAATAAAAAAATAATAAAATGAAACTGAGAGGAATATTTTCACGACAGAAAACTTCAGGAATAAATCGCAAATGTAAATGACCCCTTAGCTTGCTGAAAAATTGTTGATTTCGTCCTGGAGTTGGTGAGACAACAGTTGGTTGGGAATACATTTGATAGTAAATTAACAACAAAAATTTGTAGTTTTTATAAAATTTTATTGATAAAAAAAAAACAAAAATGTATTTATTTATATGTAAATAATAACGTATACAATTCAAATCAAAACAATTCATTTGTAATAAAAAAATAAAAAAACATGTAATATATTTCATATTAATAACGAAAACAAAAATGTTTGATGTATAAATTCAGTAATGTTTAAATCCTGTACCATCCTGTATCATCTTAAATTTCCTCATTGAAGTGGCTCGCAAAAAAAGATAAATATAAAGCAAGAAATTAAAAATTTTTAGGGAACTTGAAAACTGAAACCTTTGCAGAATTTTTAATTGTTGAATTATAATTTGATTTGCAACCGGGTACACAACAACAAGAAGGCATTTTAAATATCTCGAAAACTTATATACAAGTTTAAAAAGTAAATAATAGTAAAAAATTAATAAATACAATAAAAAAAATCATACAATTGATTTATTTTTTTATCTACTTGCCTGCAGTGAGTTATCCCATAGAACATGTGGTTATTTGGTAGATAGCGATACTTCTTTTTTCATTAGCACTAAAAATAGAATGATAAAGTTTATATTATATATTATTCTGCACTGTTCTAAATGTTCATATAAATATATAAAGGTGTCACAATTAATAAAAATTATAAACTAAATTTGACTAAATCAAATCAATTTATTCATTTATAATATAACCTCAAATACTTAGTCATTTACAACATTTTCTCTTACCTTCTTGCACAATATTTCCCAGCTTTTTGTGTTCCTTTTTTATGTGGTGCACTCTAAAAATATAAAAATTGTTTATTTATTATGTTTTCAAATTTTTTTTTCAAATATTTTATTTAAAAAACCAAAAATATTTACCTAAATCATTTCTTCCTCACACCTATTTCAGTACTCAATCTAAGAAATCAACTAAAATGTCAAAACAAAACATGGCACTTCTAACTAATATACACAACACCAGTAGGAGGCTTTTATTGTAGAGGGTTTTGATTATATATAAATGCAAAACCATCTACATATAGAAGCCGCGCTATGGATGTATGCACTAACACAATCAAACACGATAAAAGTGTTGAAACGTCAAAACATTCAATGCTGGTAGTACAAATAGTGATGTAAAGAAAATGTGTTTTAGTTAAATATTTTTGGCTTTTTAAATAAAATATGGTTTATAAAAGTTTTGAAATATAATAGATTAACAGTGTTATAATTTTTAAAGTGCACAATAGTCAAAAAGTTAAATAAAAAGGTGAAAAATATTGTGCCTTCTTACCTACTTTTAAGAGAAAAAATTAAAGTATGGTGAGGTTATATGTATTATTTATATGTAATAAAGTGAATAAATTGATTTGATTTAATAAAATTTAATTTATAATAATTCTGATACATATATGTATTTATATGAACAATTAAAGTTTAAAGAATAATAAATAATATAAGCTTTTTTCTTCTATACCTATGTATTGACATGTGACTAATGACTACATTACCTATGGTGAGGTTATATTATAAAAGTGAATAAATTGAAATGAAATGTAAACACAAATATATGAAAAAAATAAATAAAGTGAACGAAATACAGAACAAATTCATTTAATTTAATAAAATTTTATTTATAAGTTTGTATTAATTGTTAAATTATTGAATCAAATCAATTTCTCACATCATAACATAAACACAAAAATTTATATAAAAAAAAGTCTATGAAAAAGTAAATAATTTGGTACATAATCTTTATTGTGTAATGAAGGCAAATAGACACTTAATTTGTGATAACTAATAAATTAAATTCTATTAAATCAAATCAATTTATTCACTTTATTACATATAAATAATATAACCTCACCATAGATAGGTATGTACTATGTAGTCATACTTTAATTTTTTCTCTTACAAGTAGGTAATAACGCACAACATTTTTCACCTTTTTATTTAATTTTTTTGACTATTGTGCACTTTAAAAATTAAACACTGTTAATTTATTATATTTTAAAACTTTTATAAACCATATTTTATTTAAAAAACCAAAAATATTCAGCTAAAACACTATTTCTTTACACTAATATTCCACCACTCTTATTAAGAAACCATAAGAAACTAAAATGTCAAAACAAAACATGGCACTTCTTACTAATACATACACAACACCAGTAGGAGGCTTTTATTGTAGAGGGTTTTGTATAAATGTGTTCTACATTTTCTTGTAGTCGTTGCTAATTTATAAAATCGATGACAGCTAGATAGACCATATTTAAATCAATAAAAATTGTGAAAAAAATTATATTTCAAAATTATTTTAATAAAAATCAAATAATAAAAACAAACGACATTTTATTTAAAATAACTAGCACATGTTAAGTGTCAGCTGTTAAAAAAAAATATTCAAAAAATGCTGTGGCTACGAGTGCGAGGTTTAATTTACTAAAGCAGCACTTACAATGCTGTTGCTGCGAGATTCTAGTTCTCGCATTATTGTAATTTTCATGAAAATATCGCTTTTTTATTGGTTGCCTGTAGTCTGGACCTGGTGGGTTTAGAAATTTGTTGTTTCAAGGAAGGTAAGGTTGTAAGGTAACAATATAAAGCTTCTATTTAGTTATATTTTTTTATGTAGAATTTAATCTATTTAATTATATTTTTCAATATGGAATAAAATTATTTGTTAAATCAAAAAAGTAATGTTTAAGGAAGTAAATAATTATTAATTGCCATTTTACAAAAATAAAGAAAGTGAGTTATAACAACTAAGTTTTGTCTAATTTGATATGTGTACACTACACGGCTATTAATTATTCATATATTTTCGTATAGGTCACAGCTGTCTGTATATAATTACGTACATAATATAGTTTTTTAAACATTTCCTCCCATTTTTAGCTTATCTTCTTTAGGTATTTTTTTTGCCTTATCTAAGAAATTTTATTTAGTTTTCTATATTTGCAGATCGCTTTATTTGATTAAACTTCGAACTTCTTTATTTTCATTCCTTTATTCATTTGTTGAACTAACAATGAAATAAAGAACATAAAACGGACGTAATTTTTTTAATCATACGAATAACGGCAGTAACAATTTAAGAGTTACATTTAATCCTACATCAAAATCATCATTATGGTGTCAAAAGATAATGTTGATTTAGAATGCTATCTAGTTACAAAACATTCATGGAAAGGGAAATACAGGAGAATTCTATCAGTTGGTACATCTGGTATATCGACATACAATCCGGATAAGTTTGATTTAACAAATCGTTGGTTATATTCGGATATTGTTGCAGTAACTCCAAATAAAACTTCAAATGTAAATATTTACATAAATTAAAATTAATAAACACTTACATACTTTCCATTAGAGTTGTGCAAATATTTCGGCTTCTTAAAATGTTTGTTATTCAAAGATTTGGCGGTTGATTTTTTCTGATTTTTATTTGAACGGCTAAGTGCGTATGAGCACAAATTTAACTCTTCGAAGGACGATAAATACATTTGTATATTTTGACACTCATTTGATAAATTTACATTTTTTGGAATATTACATATATGCTATTTTAAGAATAACATTTTTTTTTTTTTTTTTTTTGAAAATATACAGTCTACTTATACAGTTAAACAGTATTTTTATTTTGCTTTCTTTCGATTGAAAGTTAAATAGAATTATTTTCTCGTTATATATTCAAAAATTGACTTTATTATAATCTCATATCTGTTACAGTTTATAATTATTAAATTTTCTGTGTATATAAACAGTAAGTGTATGTTTTCATATTGCATTTCTAAACAATAACACTGAAAAGTATTAGAAACATTTATAATCTATTTTTATAATTATAATTATATAATTATCTTAAGATTGAATTTAACAAAAATAAACATTGTCGAATGCTGCACAATTGTATATACTCATTTTTTTTAATCTCAATTATGTTGTTTTTATGAACTTCTACAATAAGTTATTTATAAAATTTTATAGATTCAAAATGAATTTCACTTAACAATCAAAAAAGATCGTAAATTAGATACAATTAAACTATCATCAGAATATCGTAATGAAGTTCTAAGTTCCATATTAAAATATCATAAAGAGTTTGCAGAAAAACCAAAAATTATTCAGGTTTGTTAAATATTTTTTAATTATTTATTTTACACAATATAAGTATTAATGCTAGGTACTTTTAATTTTTTTTTTATAGCAGAAATTTCAAGCATATAAATATCATTGGTCAGGTATAAGTTTACCAGTTATGCTAGAAGTTACACCATGTTCCTTAGATCAGTTAGATCCAACTTCAAATGAAGTTTTAGCAAGCTATATGTATAAAGATATTGAAGGAATAATAGGTATGTAAGGCATTTTTTACATTAATTAATTTAATTTTGTATTTATAATTTTAAAAAAATAATAATTTAGGTATTCAAGACTATGAAGGCGGTATTGTAATGGCATGCGGCGGCTTTAGTCGTCTCCACTTGTTTAAAGCATTAAATCATCATGAAATTGTACAAAATATCGCACAACGAGCTCAACTATTTTTGGCCATCGATATAAAAATATTAAAAAGTCAAATAACATTGGAGCAATTTGAAAGTCAAAGATTTGGAAAGTATAGGTAAGTGAAACATTTTATTTTCCAATTGGATTGGATCATTGGAACATTTTTTTTTTAGTGGAGATAAATATCAAACGTCAGTGACTGAATTTATTGTTCAAAAATGCACTCCTCGTCATCCTGAACCAGTAAAAAGACTTTTATGTTTGACAGAAGCAACAGTTTTAGAGAGGGATCCACAAACTTATAGTGTACGTAAAAAGATCGAGTGCCGTATAAAAAAAATTTTATTTTTAACAATTTTTGTGTTTAATCAAATTAAAAATTTTATTTTTTGAAGATTTGTACTTTAAGACCATTGAAAGATATTTATGCTTTGGTGCGAGACAAAGATAACTTACAAAGATTTTGTATTGAATATAAAAGTGGAGTTTTTCGAAAATACAATACAAATGACAGAGATTCACTGTTAGCGACATTATTAGATGCAGTTAGGTCAAGTGGTAATCCAAATGTTCATGTACGTATTACAAATACACCACGCGGTAGAAGAGTTGTACCATTAAATCAGGCTGTTGACGAAGAAACTGAAGCAAATTTATTACGACTTGTCATTAATAATTTTCATCATCCAGCAAAACGATATGAAATTTTGGAACGTTTTAATGCAAATATATCTCATAGCGGATTACGATTTAGCGTGTCACAAGATGTAATTGTTAAATTTTGTTTTCTTACAAATAATTTTTATTTTAATCGATTTTTTTTAAATTTTCGTTTATAATGGAAAAAATTAGAGTTTATTTGCTGAAAATAAGGAGAAATTAATTTTAGGAGCGTTACAAGCATTAGCACAAAAAGAATTTGATAATCCAACAGTTCAATTATCAAATCTTGAACTAGAAGCAACATTTCATGCATTAAGTCGTTTATTAGCAAGTAAAGTTGGTTACGCAGCATTTACAAATTTAGCAGGGTAAGAAAAAAAATATTTAGTTAAAATCTTAGTATTATATTTTTTTTTTAAATTTATTTTTCATATAGATTTCGAGAAATAATTGGTACGAAAGTTGTAACATCTTTGAGAAGAAATGATTTGGCAGTAACGTATGCTGCAATCGATATGATTAATTCATTAATGCATTCTATGAACGCTGATCATGACTTAAAACAGGAACAATTGAATAAATCATCAATTTTATCATCAAAATCATTTCTTGAAACATTGCTTAATATGTGGACAAATCATGTTGTAAGTAAATATATTATTAATTATTTATTGTTTACTAAAATAATTTAATTTTCCAATATCAGGATAAGTGTATCAACTATAGTATTTTTTGTTTTTTTTAAATGCATTTTATAAAAAACACAAATTTCCAGCAAATTAGATAAATTTAAAAAAATTTTTAAAGTTTTAATGAGATTTTTCTGTCTAAAAACTAGTTGTTTTTTTAATTGGTTCAGAGTCATGGAAGTGGTGCACTTGTTTTATCAGCAATGTTAGATTTTTTAACATTTGCATTATGCGTACCATATAGTGAGACAACAGATGGTAAACAGTTTGATATTTTACTAGAAATGGTTGCTGCACGTGGTCGTTATTTATACAAATTATTCCAACATCAATCTTTAGCAATTGTTAAAGGTGCTGGTCTTGTATTACGTGCAATTATTGAAGAAGGTGAAGAAACAGTTGCGCGACAAATGCAATCATTAGCATTAGATGAAGCAGCATTATGTCGTCATTTATTAATTGCATTATATACGTCAAATAATGATCCAACATTGGCGACATATCGTCAATTATCAAGACATTTAATTGGTTTGTGGATAACTGATAATGTTGATGCAATGAATTTATTTAGAAGAATTTTTGTAAGTTTAATTTCCTATTTTTTTCTAACATGTTGATATTTTAATTTCTGTTAACATTTTTTTTTTTTTTTTTTCAAATTATGGGTTTTTTTTCAACAATAATACAGCCAGCTGGCCTTTTAATGTTTCTAGAAAGCGAAGAAAGTGTCCCAGAAATTGACATAGAAGATGATAAATTAAATTTTAGGGACAATTTAAAATTTGCTATGCAGCAGACCAATAAACTGAAGAAAAATCGATTTGGCAAACATTTTGAGGTAAAAACAAATAACCTGACAATTTTTTTACACAAACCACTTTAGCTTTTTTTTATAAACAAATTTTCTTCTGTTTAACAGAGCGTAAAACATTGGGGTATGAGTTTGATTGATCAACAAGAAAATGTTAAACAAGCAATTAAGAATCGACCAATTGTATTGAGAAATTGTCGTCAAAAAAAGAAACAGTCTGAAAGTGTAATTAATTTACCTTATTTCTATTATAATTTTGGACGAGATCATAATTTGCCAAATTTAATATGGAATCATAAGGTAAAAAAAGTTAACTCTTACATAATTTCTTATTTTATTTACAATAACGATTTTTCCATAGACAAGAGAAGAGTTACGAACATGTTTAGAGAATGAGATAAGACAATTTATGTCAGATAAAGAATTAGCTGGTAATACGATAGTTGCGTGGAATTATGAAGAATTTGAAGTGCAGTATCAGGTAAAATTGTTCTTTCTATTTTTAATAATGTTTGTCGTTTTACAAAATTTGTTTTTTTTTAGTGTTTAGCAGATGAAATTAAAATCGGAGATTACTATGTAAGGCTTATTCTAGAAAAGGATGATTGGTCTAAAAATTTGGTTAAAGATCCGTAAGTTTTATTTTTTATAATAAATTTTATTTATCAAATTTGTATAATACGTAAATTTTTTTTTCCTCTTTTTTTTAAAACCAGAATTGAACTTTTCAATGCACTTTATCGTAAAGTTTTATGCAGAAATCGTATTAATGATGATCAATTAACAGTTACTTCATTACAAGCGCTTGCCAAAGTTTACAGTCGATATCACGAACAAATTGGAAAATTTAGCGATATGCTGTACATTCTTCATTTATTAGATAGAGTAGGTTTGAATGAACAAAAAAAAGTTATTTTTACAAAACGGTATTTTGTTTTATTTTCTCTAAACACAGACTTTATCACCAATGTTACGTGATGCTTTAATTGGTTTAATAAAATGTTTGGTACTTGATAAACGTAATTGTCGGCCATTAATTGATCATGTGAATTGTTTAGTTGATTTAATTACACTAGCACATTTACATAAAGGAAGAGCAGTTCCGAATACAAAAACTAATGTTTTAGAAGCTGGACCAGATATGCAAATGCATGAAGAAAAAGATTGGTATTACAATATTGAAAAGGATAATGCAAAATCTGAACGTCAGGGACCAGTTACATATTCTGAGGTAAATTGATATAATTTCATATTTTGCTTTATTCGCTTTTTGAAAATTTATCAATATTTTAGCTTAAAGAACTATGGAATAAGAATATAATAACGCCGAAAACACGATGCTGGGCAATCGGTATGGATGGTTGGCGTTCATTACAACAAATACCACAATTAAAATGGTGTTTTATGGCAAAAGAGCCATCACTTTATAATGAGACTGAACTAGCTTCACACATACTAGATATACTAATTAAATGTACAAGTTATTTTCCTAGTCGTACACAAAATTGTCAAGCTGTTTTAATACCCGGTCCAAAATTATCACGTAAATTATCTGATTTTGTTTGCTTACCTCATATTGTTCAAGTATGCCTAACACATGATCCAGGTTTATTAGAACGTGTAGCAACATTATTATGTCAAATTATGAAGGTAATTTTGTATCTTAATCAAGAAATATATTTTTTTCTTTATTTTTTCAGTATTCTTAATTTCAACAGGATAATCCAGAAATGTCAAAAATTTATCTTACTGGTGTTTTCTATTTTATGCTGATGTACACTGGCAGCAATATTCTGCCAATTGCAACATTTTTAAAAATGACTCATATGAAACAAGCGTTTCGTGTTGAAGATGTAAGTCTAAAAAAAAAATTATTTTTCAGTATTTATTTTTTGTTTTATAATATACACAGAATTTACAATCTGGCATAATGCATCGAAGCATATTAGGACAGTTACTACCAGAGGCAATGATATGTTTCTTAGAAAATTATAGTGCAGAGAAATTTGCAGAAATATTTCTTGGTGAGTTTGATACACCAGAAGTTATATGGAATTCAGAAATGCGTCGTTTATTAATAGAAAAAATATCAGCACATATTGCTGATTTTACACCACGTTTAAAAAGTCACACAATGTCTCGGTAAAATTGAATAATGCTTTATTTCAATGATAAAAATAAAACATACACATAATTTATCTTATCTTAGATATCCTTATCTTGCTATACCAGCAATTAGTTATCCTCAATTAGAAAATGAGTTATTTTGTCATATTTATTATTTACGTCATCTTTGTGATACAACTGTATTTCCAAATTGGCCGATATTAGATCCAGTGCAGCTATTAAAACATACATTAGATGCATGGCGTCGTGAAGTTGAAAAAAAGCCACCACAAATGACTGTGCAACAAGCATATGAAGATTTGGGCATTGATTTTACAAAAATACCAAAACCAGATGAATCGATAATAAGAAAAAGTTATTATCGCTTAGCACAAATGTATCATCCGGATAAGAATCCCAAAGGAAGAGTATAATTAACTTTTTTATTTTGATAGTCAAATAATAATGGTAAATTTATTTTTTAGGAAATATTTGAAAAAGTAAATCAAGCATATGAATTTTTATGCTCACGATCTGTATGGAATTCTGGAGGCCCTAATCCAAAAAATATTGTTCTTATTTTAAAAACTCAAAGTATTTTATTTGAAAGATATGCAGATGGTTAGTTTAACCTTAAAAAATGGAAATGTTTTTAAAAAATATCTAAAAATTTTCTTAAATTGAATTTTATTTTAACAGTACTTCGACCGTATAAATATGCTGGTTATCCACAATTAATTAAAACAATACGTTTTGAAACCAAAGATGATAAACTATTTTCTAAAGAAGTTTCTTTATTAACGGCTTCATCAGAGTTATGTTATCATACAGTCCATTGTTCAGCATTAAATGCTGAAGAATTAAGACGCGAAGAAGGAATTGAAGCATTATTAGAAGCATATACAAGATGTGTATCCATTATGAGTATTGATTCACAACCAAATGATTTACATTATAAAGTTATATCACATATAACAAGATGTTTTGAAGTTGCATGCAGTTTTGAAAATTGTAAACAAAAAATTATTCAATTACCACAATTAATATCAGATGTTTGTCGTGTAGTATATTTTAAGGTAATTTATTGAAAGCAAGAAAATAAAATTTATTTTATATTAAAAGCATTATTTTCTTTAAATATTTTATTTTTTATTTTTTTTAATTTCAAAAGCACTTATTATCAGTCAGTTTAGTAACAAATTTAGCTGCGAATAATTATAATCTCCAGTGTAATTTAGTTAAAAATGGAGTTTTATGGTCATTGTTGTTATTCTTATTTGAATATGATTATACATTAGATGAGAGTGGTGTAGAAATTGATGAAAAATCGAATAATCAAAAAGTTGCTAATAATTTAGCTAAAATGTCAATATTAGCATGTATATCATTGTGCGGTTATGAAATGATAAATTTAACTGAAGATGAAGAACAAAGCCCACAAAAACAATCATCATTATCAAATAATACACAAATTAACAATACCACAGCAGCTTCAACAAGTCCAAAAAATTTAATAACTGGTGGTGAAACATTTATTAGTACATCTACTGGATTTGAAACATCAACAACAGCATCTTCACCAGCAATAACTTACACACAGAACGCCCAAAACTTAATACAAAATTCAAAACAACTTGTTCAAAATTTAAATAATGATTTTCATTATCATTATCAAGGTGTATCATCATTAACATCGAATTTAAAAACTCCAACAAATGGATCACCAATAAATAGAAAAAATCAAAATTCAATAAAAAATCAAAATAACAGTAATAAATTTCCTATTGAAAAAATCAATATAGTCAATAAACAAAAATTTCAAATAAATGAGTACTCAAAAAATACAGTTGTTAAACAAATTTTGAATAAATTATTAACGGAATATTTATCAAATCAGCTGTTAACAGAAAATGAAAACGTTATATTAAAAACTTTAACATCAAACATATATAATCCATATATAATATGGGATAACGGTACTAGGGCACAATTAAATGATTTCTTAGAAACACAACGTAATCAATCATTACGACATGCTTATGAAGACATAAATAAAATTTATGAAATTATAAAAGAATTTCAATATGATGCTCATAAGTATGTTTTATTATTATTATTACTTTGTTTTACATTCTATTGTACAAATTAAAATATTTTTTTTTTTTTCATAGAAATGAACTACAAATTGGTGGAGTTTTTATTCGTGTTTATAATGAGCAACCAACATTTCCAATACATAATTCCAAATTATTCATTATTGATTTATTAGAATATCTTAAAGAATCATATAAATACATGATAACAAGATCATCATCATATTTAAATCCAACATCAGTTAGTAATATTAGTGAAATGCTTTCACCGACATTAGCATCAAATCATCCAGATAATAATATAAATAATGATAATCAAAATAAAACAATTGAAGTTTTAAATGCTTATAATCGTTCAAAAATGCGTAATAAAATTGAAATTAATGATAAATTTAATCAACAACAACAAAACCATAATATTAATTTTGATTTCACAAAATTATCATTACAAACAATTGAATTACATACAATAATGGTTTTGCAAGCTTTAATATCTGTGATAAAATCAAATGCAGAAGTTGAAATTCAATGTGCAGAATATTTTGATGTAATTTTTGGTTTCCTTTCAAACAGCATCTTTAGTCAGGTACAATAAATATTTACATTTTTTTTTAAAGAAATTTAAAAAAATTTTTTTAATATTCCACAAACAGAATACTTTGGTGAAATCTTTAGCACTCGAAACAGTTGCATTAATATCACGTAATAAGGAATGTGTTGATGAGATAGCATCTTGTGAGATATTAGGTAACTTTTTAGTTACATTACAAGATCCATCATTAAAAGAACATCAATTAAAAGTATTAGAAACATTATCTGGTTTAATAAATGCTCAAGAAATGATAAAAGAGGCTCAAAATAAAGGTAAAAAAACGAAATAAACAAACAAACAATAATTGGTAATAATAGTTAATAATTTTATTTTAATAAATTTTAGGAGCGGTGATATATTTGTTAGATTTATTCTGCAATTCAAGAAAATCCCAAATACGTGAATTGTGTGCTGAAATTCTATCAAGGATGACATTAGATCGATTAAGTGGTCCAAAAGTAATTTGTTTTTTCTTTCTATTTTCAATACACTGAGGAACAAATTTTGAAATTTAGTCTGCCTTTACAAAAAATAAAAAACCAAAATAGGCAAAAATGTTGCAACAGATATATATGAGCGATTCTGTGAGTGCTCCACAAAACATCGTTCGAATTTTAAACTTTCGTAATAATTTTTAATATTTTTTCAACGATGAAACTATTATATTATATTTTTATATGATGAGAGTTTGATAGTAACGCAAGGGACACGCACACATGAAATTTCAGTATTTTTGAAGATTGTGAACTGTTTAATAATTTGTTTTAATATTGTAGGTACAGAACAATTGGATGATTAAATAATATTCAAGAAATTTTTGATCGAGGCCTGAAAAAAAAGTTGCATATTAATTTGTTAAAAGTAGCTTACAGGACATATGTTAGACATCGTATGAGACATACATACATAAAGAATCCTGGTCATAAATTTTTTTGAATTTGAAGTTTTTCTTACATCCAGTAGAAATTTCATTTTTCAGAGAATCGCCCCTAACAATGAGAAACAATGTTTTCACAAATTAATTAAAAATCAGACCTGTTTCTTAGAAATTTTCATGTTTACATATATACGGGGTGATTCTGTTAAGGTGTCCGACTCGAAAACTACGGATAGGGCGAGGCGAACAAAAAATCGTAAGTCGTAAAAAATCGGGGAGTGGGTTTCTAATCTCAACCGTTACGGAGTTAGAGGGGGGGAAACATCGATAGATGTTTATCGGCGAAAAAATCATGCTCATAAATTACTTTCCAGTGCAATCGTGAAATGGTATTGGGTTAATAGTTCAAGCTTGCATCACAGTCGACTGAAAGTGCTAAATCGTTTTCAGGCGACTGCGATGTTTATTTTCAATGAAAATAATGAATAGTGTTGTCAATATTTTATTCTGACATTTCAATATTTTTCTTTACTTCGATTTTAAATTTAAAATAAGATTAAAATTAATTAAATTGCATAAACATGTCGAATCGTGTTCATTTATTCTAACAAATGCTTGCATGCACAGTTGACGACTTTGATTACAATTCCAACCATTCGAGTCGTATGTTGACGACGCATTCATGGAAGCACCCGACCTGTTTTACCGAAATTGAACTTTTTATTTTTTTTTTAAATTTAGTTTTTGGTTTATAATGTTTTTTAGATTCGTATAACAATATGTAAATTTTTACCACCATTGTTTGTTGATGCGATGATTGAATCTCCACAAGCATCCGTCCAATTATTTGAGTCGATACATGAACATCCAGAATTATTATGGAATGATAAAACAAGAGCAAAAGTTTGTGATGCTGTCTCTGATATATGTGATGGGTATAATTAACCAAAAAAATTGAAAAAGGAAATAATGTTTAAATTTGTTTTTTCTTTTTTTTTTCAAATAAATTTGACTTATGCATTGTAGCTTTTATAGTATTCAAAAAAGTAATTCAAAAATTTTATGGAAAGATCCAGAAATATTAAAAGATATTGTTGTTAATGAAGTTATTGTATCCGATGTTTATTTGAGATTATATATTAATAATCCATCATGGACATTAAGAAAACCAAAACAATTTTTGTCAGATTTATTAGATTATGTTGTAGATCAGATAAGTAAAAATTCATCTGAGGTTAGTTACTCTTACTTGAACTAATTAAAATAAGTTATTTTGAATAATTTTTTTTTTATTTGTAGAAAGATGTTATTGATTTGTCAACAAAAGCATTAGTTGAACTTTTACGTGCACAACCAAATTTAGCTAATGAAATTCCAGTTTTAGGACATATTCCAAAATTATTCAATCTTCTTACAGTGCAACCAAGATATATCTTATCAGTATTACATCAATTGTCATTGTCTGAGGTAAATAAAAATAATTTTAAATACAGTTGTGTGCAAAAAAAACAAATAGTCAAATAGTAATGCTATAATTTTTTGAATATGGGGTTATTTCGAAACGTCAAAATTGATGTAGTGAATACAGTATGACAGCTCTGCCGTACAATGGTTAATCGAGGCAACTGCATTTTTGGTGATTTTGAGTTAATAACATTTTCAAATAAAGTTTTTGTTTATCTTCAAATTTTTTAAAACGATGTAACTGTACGAAGTTTGGTTGTGGAGTATAAAAGGTTGGAAATTCAGAGCACTTGCATTCCCACTTGCATTTTTAAACAAATATCCTTTAAGAAAACAAACAAAATTCTATGGTCGAAGAGTATAAGATCTTTTACCTCTTTTTTCCGTTGTAATCTCTTATAAATTTCTTCAAGTTTACAATGGTAAAATGAATTTCTCTTTAAAATCTCAGAAAATATTCGTATCTATTCAGAAAAAAATATGTATATCTTTGTGTCTACTGAACATACTTATTGTCGCATTATGAGCATATATTTTTTAACGTTCGAAATTTGAATGATTGAAGTATCAAAAATTTCAACTGAGTTTATCTCAAAACTAATAATATGTAGATACCGCGATTAGCCATTGTACGGCAGAGCTGTTGTAATACACATGGTTATGGTTTTATGTATACATTGGGGCTTATTGTGATTTTCGATTCGTTGGTTGATCGAAGAATCTTCTTCGATTCGATTGAATTTAATTTCGGTATTGTGTAACTCAATCGAACGAACCAAAAAGCGTTGCATCATACACATTGGTTACAAGCGTCATTATCGTGAATTATTGTGAATATTTTCTTCGTTAAACGATTTTTCAGCTGTTAAAATTTGAAGATATTTGAATAAATTGTTTTAAGTTACTAATAACATTTTTTTAAAGTCGAATTTAGTAAAAGTCGACTTTAAAAACTGAGTATGCTATTTTACAATTTATATGTTGAAGATTTTAATTTTTCAAGTATGTATTCGTGTACAGAGCTTCAATGCATACTCAGTTTTTAGAGTCGACTTTTGCTAAATTCGACTTTAAAAAAATGTTATTAGTAAGGCAAGTAACAATTTTGGGGATTTCTGTGAGAAAAATTAATTAATGTCAGAATTTTCATGATATTCACAAGCTCTTCTAATTGTTTCTTATTACCGTATTTTTCCTATTAAAATAATAATTAATGTATGTAGTAATTAATAAAAACACATTTAATTAGTATTATTATTACATTTAAAACATTGAAAGTTACATTTTCTTTGAAATATCCATCTTTTTTTCATATTTTTCGTATTACAAATTGCGTTTCGTCAGTAAAAAAGTGATCGAAACAGCTGTTCGATTTAATCGAACAAAAAGAAAAAAATCGAAAATCATAACACCAAAATATGAAATCGAACGCTGTTCGATCATTTGACGAAAATCACAATAAGGGCCATTGTATCAAAGAAATTTTCACTGCATTATCTGCTCATGAATACCGTAGCAAGACGTTTTGGAATTAATGACTTTGTCACGAATTTGATGTTTGGTGTTTTAGAATTTGATACAATGCAGTAATACAGTATTACTACGTTTCGAAATAAGCCCTATTTTGTTAAATTTTATTAGATCGTTATTTTAAAAGTATGTATAAAGAATATATTTTACTAGTATTAGTAGAGAGTACTGAACAAAACTAGGTGGAACAAGGTTTCGTACCAACGGAAGTTCTCAAAAATTCAAGCTTGCCGCAAGATGAACTTGTTACAAAGCTTCATAAAATCAATCTTGTAAATTAAAGACTTTTTAAAATCAAGCTTGCAAGGAAATCTTACGCCAACCCTGCATTTTAAAGCATTTTAAATTACTTGTACTATACATTTTGAAATAAAAAAAAGTGTTACCATGTGAGTGTTGTGAGTTAGCAATTTTCAACGTTAGCAAGCATTTCTTAAATAAAACCTTTTTTTTTTATCCATCACAACTATTAATTTTGACTTTTACCAAAAAATAGTAAAGGCAATAGAGTATTAATTTCAAGGTCTTTCAAAAATTCAGAACATGCAAACATACATAAATATGTTGTTGTTTGTGTGGGTGCAGGGAGGAGATGCGGATGAGTCATCCACGAGCACTCACTCAGGAGAGTCCATTGTACTCAGTACCCTGTCTCTAGTAAAATCAGTTTTCCTAATAAACGAGAGGATTTTGTCCAGGGGTTGAGAACAGATGTCTTCTATTCTCATTGCATCAGAGTTTCATGTAAGTAGCCCTTTCCTAGCGAAAGCTGGGCAGCAGCAGAGTTGGTTCTCTTTTTTCCGCCTCCTCCAGGCAGGCCCCAAACGTGTTATGAGCCCGAAGGTTTCTTCTGCTAGGAGAACTCTAGCAGTCCTCTGCCCAGGCTTTTTCACGAAGCGTTTCGTACCACTGCAACCAGATAGGACATAGGACAGACCACCTTTCCGCACGGGGTTTCTCCATGTGTTTGGTGATCCATCCACTGATAGAGGTGCAATTGATATCTATTATTGGTTCCGGTTCCCATTCAGAGTTAAACGAGATATCCTTCGGAAGGGCGTGTAAGAGTACATTGCCCTCTATACCAAGGTGATTTGGAACTCACAGAAGCTTAAGTCCATTGTGTTTACTAATGGCTTAAGTCTCTTTTTACACTTCTGGACAATTTTGGACGTCGTGATTGGACTCTCTATAACTTGCAGCGCAGCTTGGCTATCGCTACTAATGCAGAGAGTCTTTCCTCGCCATCTTTTATCAATTATCCAGCATGCCACTGTTAGTATGGCCTAAATGTCCGTTTAAAAGACAAATACCATCCCGAACCAACACCGTTTCCGGTTTTGGATCCATCAGTGTTAGAACAGCATAGTATTTGACCACTCTTCCTTTATGGAATACACTACATCATATTTTCTGCCGAACGTGGCACGTGGAGTATTGTCATTTCAAGGCATGTTGAAAAGATTGCACTTTTCCACAAGTCTGTCCGACATCACTGCATGTCCCACGCTTGTCTCCACTGTGTTTCAGCCGGTAGACTAACTTTATCGCTACCTCCTGAATTTTAAGATCCAGTGGCAGCAGATTTAGTATCACGTCGAGGGCAGCACCAGTGATCCCAAAGCAAATTTCCCTGTAGCCTATTAGGTGTCCGAACACAGGTGTTAACCTTAGTCCGTCACCAGAAGATCACCGACGCGTATGTTATAATGGGTCTAATGACTGCTTCATACAACCAATATGTCATTGACGGCCTCAGACCGCATGTCTTACCAAAGACCCTCCGACACTGCCAAAGAGCACACCGTGCCTGGGAGACCTTGTTAATGACATAACTCTTCCACGTAAGCTTAGTATCTAGTGTAGAGTTCAATTTCCACACCCTTTGAGTAGTTCTAGACCATCTGTCTTTCTTCTCTTTGTAAGTAAGGAAAACAACAACTGGGGCCTTACCATGAGAATCGATTTCGTTCGTTAATCTACGATAGTGAAGTTACGAACAAAAAGAAAAATGCTACTATGATAAACGATAGTCGTTTCAATTTCGAAGCTCCATTTTTGTTCCAAATTTCAATTAAGTTTTGTTTATTTTCAATTTGTAATGTAATTTGTAGACGTTTTAACCGTGATAAAACCACGCTATCAAATGAGTAGACGTAGAAATTGCGAAAATTGCGTTTCTTTTTCGATATCGTTTCTTATAGTAAGATGTTCGTTCGTTAATTTTAACGACTTCGTAAGTGATAGTAGGAATAACATAGAAACGCCTGTGTTACGAACGAAATCGATTCTCATGGTAAGACTCACAACAGTCTGTTAGGTAGCATGTAGCATTCGCACATGGACTCATAGCTCGTATTGTCAAAAGACCCCTCAATGTCCACGAACACACCTAATGCATATTGTCCTCTATCATATGCCTCTTCGATCATGGAGACTAGATCGTGCATCACAGATTCGCAGGACCTTCCGCTTTGATAAGTGAGTTGTTTACTGATAAGAGGAAATCTGAAGCGGAGCCCCTGATGTGCTTGTCCACAAATGTCCTAATGTGCCATATAAATTTTGTTGAATTGTGTTGTTGTTGTATTATGTGAGAATATTAACAATGCACAATATAAAAGTACAATTATTTTTATTTTTTATTTTCAACTAGCCAAATTTACACTTTTTATATAGCGTATTTGAATTTTGTTGTTGATTTGTAAACGCAAACTATTTTGTAAACTTGGAGTCACTGTTTTTTTTCTCAAACCTGTATTTTTTCCATTGGTATTCACAAATATTTGCGGACTTTAGTTCATACAGTAGCGGGAACCTGCATCACCCAGAAAATTTTCATGTTTCTAAAAATAATTTATATATTAAGCCTGTTTCAAGCTTTAGAAAATATTAAAAAAATTTAATAAAATAATTAGGTAAATTTTTCATATTAACTTGCATTCAATAATATTCAGAAAATAAATTCAAACTTATATATTCTACCGATGTTAAACAAAAACTATTACTGACCTCTCCGTAACAAACGAATTTGAAAAAAAAAACTTTTACTATACTATTTTTATTTTTGGAAGTCAGTATTGTGCTTATGGAGGCAGTACCCGATGAGTTTGTTGCCCTTGGTAATATTTAATTTAAAAGATTTCCATCAATTGAAATTGAGATCTGATCACCCCACACACGAGACAGATTTATACAAACGAAATGTAAAAGAGTATAGAAAAGTATGCCTATCTTGCCTGTACTGACTTCCAAAAGTAAAAATAGTATAGAATAGATTTTCAATACAAATGGGAATAGGGAAAATCTTTTGCTTTTTGGCCAAATTTCTCCAAAAAACTTTGACCATTTTCGACTTTGTTTCTAATTTTGAAATAACAGTCTAATAAAATTTTACAGAATATTCAAAAACTCATGGCACTGATATTTGCACATGACTGTAAATCATATTTAATTATTATCAAACATTAAATTTTTTTGTTCTTCATAGTTTTGTGTAACAGCTATTTCACAAACAGAATGCATTTTCTTATTAAAACAATGTATGGAACAGCATAAACATTTTATTGAAACAATTTGTGAAACTTTAAGTCGACTTTTTAGATATCAGCATGTAAGTAAAACAAAAAAGTATCTATATTATATTATTTTTTTTTTTAATTTTTTCCACTTCAGGATTCATTAATAAGTCAATCATTAGAAGCAAATTTAGTACCGTATCTTCTTAATTTACTCGAAAGTCGTTTAGATTATGTTGATAGTCCATCAACAGTAAAAGCGCAAATTGTTGCTGTATTAAAGGCTATGACACATAATTTAAATTATGGTGATCGTGTATCACAAATATTAATAAAACATCCAATTTGGACTGAATTTAAAGATCAAAAACATGATCTCTTCATAACCGATACAAATATACGTGGGTATTTGACAGGTACAAGTTATTATTTTATAAAAAATTTCGAATAATTATTTATTTTTTATTTCTTTGCGTAGGTCTTAATCCGACAGCTGGATATTTAACTCAGGGTAATCAAAATGTTGAAGTTTTGACATCACCACCACCAATTGATCGTGATGATCCTGTTGCTGGACAAATGGATTAGTGTTCTGAAAAATGAAGAAAGAAAAAAACTACATAATTGTCTTTCGGTTAAAATTTGATTACACTTAATCGTTACAAAATTTCTTCAAATATTTTGAAAATTTATACAAAATATTACCAAGTGAATAATCAATATTAAGAAAGATTATAGTGTCCACTAAGTTCAATATAAAAAAATTACTATTACGTTAATGAAATTAAAAGAGCCAGTTTTCTGTTTGTTTTTTTCACTGTTATGTAACCAACGCCAAATTTCAATTAGTTCGCAAATCATTTAAGTATTGTTTTTAAATAAACAACCAAAGGAAATTAAATAATTTTGGTTATTGAAGAAAGAAAAAATAAGAGTATATATGAATAGTAAATTTGATTAATTTATAGTACGTGTCATTTAAACGAAAAAATATCATTGACCAATTTAAATAAAATTTCTTACTTTAAAACCAAGTAGAACACAATGTAAAATAAAATTTATAAGTTATGTTATGTTATACAAAAGTGATTTTCGTTTTTAGTTGTTCGTAAAGCGAATAAAACAAAACTCAAATCATTTGAATTTTTTTAAACAAAATTCTGGATCCGGATTAAGTTGTTTCAATCAATTTTAGTATTATCGATCGACTAAAACAACTTACGTGCTTTCCTTTGAAACGTAAAAAATGTCAGTAAATTGTTTGCAACAAACTTTCTCTAGAATATAAATTAATTTTACATACTAAGTTTTCTTTTAAATGATTTGTGAAATCAATGCTAAACAACTGTTTTCAGAGAACTGGAATAATGACAGCAAAGTATTTTTTCTTAAATTGATTTGATTTAAAAAAAAATAAATCACAGAATTTCCGTGATTTCATTTATTCATACGATTGATTTTTTTCTTTTCATATTACAACAAGCGATACTATAATAATTATTAAATAACAAAATTATTAATTTCTATATTTTCCTTGCTATAATTATTATTACATTTATTGTGTACATATGGGATGCAAGAAATGTACGAGTAAAACGAGAGCAGACATGTTTTACCAACATAGTTTTTATATTTGTATTCTGTAATCTGTAATAATATATAATTTATAAGAAAGAAAGAGAAGTAAATAATTTTTATTATTCTTTTTTTTTTTATTTTTATTCAAAATGACAGAATTCTCGAAAATCTTGATGTTCATTTATTTCATATATACAATTTATAAAGTGAGAGCCAGCGCCTGATAGACCTACGTTATAGTAATAGTATAAACAAAGTGAATCAAATATAAACCCTGATAGACAAGTTATCATTAGCTAATCGATTAACTACTTATTAGCGTTTAGATGAAACTCATCATTACTTTTATTCCAGCGCACTATGGTATAGAAATTAAAATTTCTGGCCAAAAATGATTTTTTCAAGTCTAAAATATCCCGTGAAATTATATTGGACAGTGTTAAGAACATAAAAAACCATATACATTCAACTTTTTTTTTTTAATTGCATCACTGCTCCTAGCAGTAATGACGTCACAAAGATTGCTCATGATGAGTGTATCACATTTGTAATTTGACTGTTGAAAAGTCGACACTAAGTTCTAAAATGGATATTTTCAAAGTGAGTGGTGGAATATTTTTGTTTGAAAGATGAATGCTAATAACGAAGGTATGAATTTAAATTAATAATGTTAAAATTTTAAAATGCTATAATTTCTGCCATCAATGTGTGTTTTAAAATGGAGTTGAAATTTCCAATAAAAATTTCATAAAAGTAAAAATTATTTAAGCTTTTAAAAAAACGCTAGCATATGCTAGAGAAAGTAATGATTGATAATTATACTACTGACTCACCTGCATTAGAATCATCTATTTTTGCCTGCCCCTACCTGCCCCCTCAATTAATTTTTTGTTTTTTTCAAGAAAACACACATTTCAAAATAACGACCTATTCAATATTTGGAAAAGCGGAAAAAATGAAAAGGAAAAAAAACTGCTGTACTGAATCATGTGTTGAGTGCTTCCGAAGAAAATGCTTCTCCACATTTTAATATTCGTTTATTTTCTTATTTGTTTTAGTATGAAGGATCTTAGAAAAAAGTGATATTATGTACGTACCTTTTTTAATAATAACATGTCATATTTTCATTAATATACTTACATATTTTCAAAATATTAGAAAAATTTTATTATTTCAATATTTTTAATTTAGTTTTATCAAAAAAATAAATTATCATATTCAAAAATTTTAAAAATAATGTGTTTTTAATTTTGGCCAGAAATTTTGATTTCTATACCATAGTGCAGCGGTGGGAAAAAAGTCATCTATTTACCTCCTTATTTACTTCACACAAACAGTGTTTTTGAGTAATGAGCACTACGATGACCCCTAGATTATAAAATGAACATTGTTATCAATAGGTAATCGATTACCATTTCGATTATCGATGAAAAGATGAGCAAAACTTGAAAATACTCATCGATTACCATCTTGATTAATCTCAGATTAAAACATACTCAGTGAATGGGTTTTAAAATGAAACATACATACATATAGTTTTTCTTGATTTTATTATTGTTACACTTACTCGTATTAATAATTTGTCAATGGGAGCTATTCTGTAGGTTTCTGCTAATTTGACATTCTGCTAACTTTCATAAAAAATTTTGACAGCTCGTAAAAAAACCTGCTAAGACAAAAATTGGTATTCTGGTACCAAAAATTAACAGAAAAATCTGCTAATTTTTCGTTAACTTAGCAGGTCCTATTTTCGATTTCGTTATCGTTTAAGTTTTCTGCTAACTTCTGTCATTTTTAAGTTTTAGTACAGAAATAGTGAATTTAATAAAATGTATGATTTTTTTAATGTAATTACATAAATATATAAATTAAATAGAATAAATACGAAATACCTACCTTATGATTTTCACTATTTTTCATTTTTATTTAAAAATGTATTTATGTATTTATAAAATGTAAACAAAAAATAGTGTATAAACATTAGTGGTTATAACAACTTCTGTAAACAGGTTTACGTATATGCTTTTACAACGATCAAATTAAAACTATACTTAATACGATCAATTTGAACTAGAATGGAGTGTATTATCTTCGTGACAAAATTATTTTAGTAATTCTTAGTATACAGAGCTGGGAAAAAATTATACCAACATTCTGAAAACGAACGCAAAAAAACTGGTTTAATTACCTAGTGTATAATGACAGAAAATTTCTTTAAAGTGACATTTGTTAGCAGATTTCGAATGTCTGTTGACAGCTTCATAAAGATTTCGAAAAATATTAGTGACTAGAATACGAATTTTTAAGAATCTGCTAACATCATAATCTGCTAACTTTTTTAGCAGAAAAATTCGCTAACTAAAGAATTTCTCTAGAATAGCCACCAATATTTTCATATATATGTATATTATTGGGCCCTATTCCGAGAGTCGTTTCGATCGACAATCGACTTCTTTGTCGACTCAGTATCAATTATTGCTATCACGAGAGTCGATTTGAGTCGATATATCGACTTATATTAGTCGAGTAGCTTTTGACAATCACCTAATCAGTTGAGGTTACATTTTTGTTTTGTTGTGTTGTGTTGTTTCGCAGGTATTAAAATGTGAGAATATAAACAAATTTTTTATATTCTAGTTATATATTTATATTAATTTACAGGGTGAAAGCTTCAAATAAATGAAGAATTTCGTTTCCAATTCTTTCAACTCTTTCTTCTTCATATTCAATAAAAAATTCCATTTTTGAAATTTTAAAAAACTCACTTTTTAAAAAAAATTAGACCACAACAATTAACAACTTCCTTAATTTTTTCAAAAATATTTTATTTTGACAACTTTTGACAGTTTAAATCGACACTAAATCGTGTTTGATATGGTAACATTTTTAAGTCGAGGCGATCTGTTTACAGAATACAAATTTTTTTTCGCCTCGACTGAGAAGTCGATTGTCGATCGAAACGACTCTCGGAATAGGGGCCAATATTGATATTCTATTTAAATTATATTAATTTTAAAACTTATTCACTTATGGCCAGTTCCACAGTCAAAGCTTAAGCAGAGTTTAACTCTTTAACTAAGTTTTAGCACTTTTTTCAGTTTTACAGAGAAGGCCAAATGACAATCAATATTTTGACAATTATCTTTATTTTTGATAGTCAATTTACGTTTTCAAACAGGGCTTTTATACAATTTTTTGTTTGTCTCGGCAAGATCTATCTGTGGTTTCATTTTGTAAACCTTTAAACCGGACACCCTGTATGTATCTTCAAATATTGGGCCTTACTCTCAGAGTCGAGTGACGTGATGTGAGATGTCATTTGAGATCGAAATTTAAAATTGGTATTCTTAACATCACGTGACATGAGTTTTAATCATCTGTTTCGTTCCACCCGTATTTCCATTGTCATGTGACAGTGAAGTTATCTCACTTTAATGCGAACATTTGTCGGTTAGGGTTTATAAAGTGACAAAGAAAAAGATAAAATGAATGAAGAAAAAAAATGAGTAAACATTTATTTAATACGAAGCAAATTCGAATTTTATTCACCATTTTTGTTTTCTAAACATTTTTTTATTACGAAAACTATTTCAAATAAATTCATTTATTATTTTCAATTATTCTTCATATTCTTAGAACAAAAGTGACAACTAAAAATCAGTTCAAGTGTCTAGTTGAACTAATGGAAAAAAAATGAAAGAATTGCAAAAGACATGAAATATGCGGAAGTTTGTAGCATTAATAAAGAAAAATATGAAGAACTTTAAAAAAAACATTCAACCATTTCGTTTCCTTTCGTTGACAGATATAAAAGTTTTATTTTTACTTGTTCCATCACGTCACATGATGCGATAGTGGGAAATGGGAATACAAAAACGGAGGTGAAGCGAGACCGACAATACAATTCTCACATCACGTCACGCGACTCTGGGAATAAGGCCCATTAACAGCTGAAAAACCATTTTAAAAAATATTCACAAATAATTTACGATAATGACGCTTGTATCCAATGTGTATATTGCAACGCTTTTTGGTTCGATTGTAATGTAATACCATGGTGGAATGATATACATATCTTCAAAAATGATTGGTCCATGCAGCATTGCCAGATAATTTTAAAAGAATTTCGTATTTCTCAATACTAATGATGGGTACTAATTACATAAAACGATCAATCGAAAAATTTGGTTTGTTGTATCGTTTTTGAATTACATAAAACGATGAATCGCGAGAAATCGTTTTCTTTATCGTTTTTGAATTACATAAATCGATTTTTCTGTTTTTCTCATCTAATTTTAATGAATTGTAAAACGATCATGAAATTGTTATCGAACAAAGAAAAGTGTGATACATATTTATTGTGATTTTTAAATTTTTGTTTAGGAGCCTGAACTAAATTTACGTTGAAGTTTTTGTTTTAAAAATGTAAGTAGAATAAAGAAATTTTAATTTTATTATATTATATTCTTGATATGCAAATAAGTCAATTGTTTTCAAATAGTTTTATTAAATGCTTAAATTTCAACAAAAAACTTCACACATCAATATGCTGGAGTTCATATAATATAGTATATGGTAAAAATAAAGTTTAATACTAATGTGTAATACTATCAATTTTTCTTTATTTTTAATTTAGTTTATTCACTTTTTCTATTATTATTCTTAAATTGAATTGACTTCACAGTACAAACTTTTCAACCGACTTCAAAAAAGCGTTATTTATCCATGACTTCAAAAAAAGCGTCATTTATCCATCTTTCTGTTTTACAATAATTTTTTTATCTTTTATGTTTACTCTCATACATAAAGTATAGAACTAAATTTGACGTTTACCAAGTCGAAGCGAAGCCAAAGTTTTGTGTTTCCTACTAAATTTAAATGTTACAAATGTCAGTTCAAACGGTTGAATCGGTAAAACGATAACGATGAAATCGATTTATAAAATGCAAGTTCGATAATCGAATTTTCGTGATCGTTTTCATTATCGTTTATTTTAAGTTCGATTGATCGTTTTATGTAATTAGTACACTGGATTTCTTCAGTATTAACTTTCTTTTCCCTACTTTTAGCAGAAAGATAGTAAATAATAAAGAGATTTGCATTTCTTCACCTCTGATTAGCACTTAGCTGCCACCTAAGTTTAGGTGGCAGATGAAGTACTGGGCCGGGTTCTTGTATGGTGATTGGTGATTGTCACTATGGTGATAGTAAAAAAGTGATCACCAAATAGTGATTGTTCCTGTATGGTGATCACCAAAAAAGTGATAATATTTTGAAGTGTAGTAGCGAATTTGTAACTGTCAGGTGTGTTTGTTGTCTTTTTTTTTTTTTTTGTAGAAATGAAAGTAGGTAATAAGGAGAAGAATGAGAGATAATAGTAGAAATAGAGAAATAGAGATAATAGTTTGAATTACAAATACAAACTACTCAGTAAGTCAAAGTCATTAATAAAATTTTAATACAATTTTTTGATTATTAACAATAATATTGTTTCTTTACAGTTTTCTGTGTACTATCCATTGCTATCTACAAATTATCATAAAATATTTTATAATTAATATATTAAATTACTAATTAATATATTAAACTTTTTACTTAAATTCTTTTAAAAACACTCCAGGAATTTCAATTTTATGAAATGTGAACTGCAAACACCATACAAAATATATAAAAGTGACAGGTCTGATGCTGTCACCAAGAAAATGACAGTTTTTGGTGACAGTCAGCATACGTGAACAGAAATTGCTGGTGACAATCACCAATCACCATACAAGAACCCGGCCCTGATTATTTATTTAGATGCTACCTACCTAACTAGATAGTAACGCATATTTACTTTTTTTTTCTTGTCGAATGAAGTAAAGAAAATTAATTTTTAAATATTTTATGAGAAAATAAAGCTTTTTGGTGATTTAAAAAAAACATTTATATCGAAATGGATGATATATTATTCGATCCATTTTACTAATAGTAGCATGTTAGATTTTTATGAAGATGATGAACTTGAAAGAAGGCCATATTTATTGAGACCAAGAATAAATCACTGAGTTTTGAGTAGATGTTGATTTTTTTTCAAAAGATCTCACAATTAGTATAAGCAAAACCTACTATAGTCTAAAATAAAAAAATTAATAAAAAGTGGTTAAAAGTTTTTATCTTATTTACTTAAACTAAGTAAATAATTCATCAACAATATTCTCGTCACATAATGCAACCATATTTCTTGGTGATTTTATTTTATTAGGTTCTACCATATATTCACGAACCCATTTTTCAAAGAATGTATCACCAGGACTTTCAGATAAAAAAACATTAAAATAAAATAATAAATAAGAATACATAGTAAAATTAAAAGAAATTAAAATAGATTATACATCTATTTATTCTGCTACTTACCTACAAACTATACAATACAATATCGATAGAAGATTGACATTTGACAGCTGACTAGTATATCTTCTATCCAAACATATTCACAAACCTACTTCCAGGCTTTTATTATAGTAGGTTTTGGTATAAGGTATTCCTTTTCCAACAATATTTATATGCAGAAGGTGCTAGGTACTAGGTACCTGTTTCTCATATAAGCATATACCAGTGGCGTTTCGTTACTTATTCACTTGGGTGTGCTGCAGGGTAATTGAGGAAATCATATATAGATTTAATGTACATAAATAGTTATAAGTGATACATATACGAGTTTCCACTGCACCCGGGGGTACCGTATTCAGGGAGTTAACCGATTTTATGTAATGTATGCTGAACATTTTCTGGATCCACTTAGTACAAAGAAGTGGATTCATCTTAATTTTTGGTAAAATGGAAAAATTATTGTTTTTAAAACAAAACTAACATTAACCTTTAGTAGGTATAAAAAGATAATACTTAAGTAAGTAAAAGAATTTTTAAAAGAAAATTTCTAATCAGAAAAGAAATGCATTTAAAAAAGAGCCATTGTATTCAATTTTCAATTTTCAAAAAAGTTAACCCAACTGGCATCCCTGAATTCTTTATGCTTTTTTATATATATTATAGCTGTGTTTTATTAGTACTCAGAAAGTGAACAAATAAAATTTTTGATCACTTTCTCACTGAGGAGAGAGAAAATGAGTGCCAAAAAACGTATTTCCTCAGTGAGGATTGAGGAAGTGAAAATCTCAGAGTTATGACTTCCTCAGTTCTAATAAAACACAGCTTATGTTTCTGGTTTGTACTTTGTATTGTCATTTTTCACTTGGCTTCTGTATTCTGCAGGTGTGACTTTGATTTTGAAGTTTGTTCGAACTTTTTACAGAACCAACTTTATAATTGTGGTTTGTAGTTTTTTCATTTTTCACTTGGATTCTGTATTCTATAGGTGTGACTTTGATTTTGAAGTTTGTTCGAACTTTTAACAGAACCAACTTTATAATATAAAAGCGTACATTTTTTGAAGTTGGAAAGTTGTTAAAAATAACATTCAGCCAAATTACACCAAGTAGTAATGCGCTAGTTGTAACAATTTTTTTCCAACTTGGTATAATAAGAATAGTCTAAAATAATTTTAGCTGACGGTTGTAATACACTCACACTCGTTACAACTAGGTCGTGCCACCATAAGGTGTATTTTGAGCAGTTGTAAAAACCGGTTTTAAACCAGTTTGCGACGATGGCACTGCTACTTGGTGTGTAGTCGGCAATTGAGTCGAATTGAAACTTGGGTTCTGCGTTTGAATAGCACACCCTGGTTGTATATTGTGTTGTTACAGTACGAAGGCAAAGCTTCAAATTTCAATGCATCGAATTGAAAAATATTAAAGTTCTACTTGATTAGAACACATCTGCCGTACAAAGGACAATCGCGTCAATTACATTTTCACTCATTTTGAGTTAAATATATTTATGATATAATAGGTATATAGTTATATATATGAACTGAAGGAAAAATTCTCTATTAAAAAATATGTCTATATATTATATATTATATATATAATTTAATTTTTTCACTAGTTCATATGTATAACTATATATTATATCATAAATATATCTAAGTCAAAATGAGTGAAAATGTAATTGACGCGATTGTCCTTTGTACGGCAGACATCTCGATTATTCAATCAACCAACTTTTAGCTCGTCAGCGTGTGTGCGCATGAATTTTTTCATTATTTTTATCTTCTTCTCCATTATTCATTTTGTTAATTTTTCTTCATCCAGAATATAGGAGAAAATACCCAGTAATGAGCACTTGAAGAAAAAAATAAACATTGGAATAATATTTCAATTTCTTCTGTATTTAAGTACTCATCTACCAATATTTTAATATAAATGTAACATTTTTAAATGAAAATAATTTAAGTTTTCGTTGTATTGTGCAACCCATTTGGATATTTAAATTCTCTAAAATAAAACGTACCTACTAAACAGAATATTTTCAATTTAAAGGCGTTACGTTGCAAAAGGTAGAGAAAAATACATCAATTTTTTTATATTTAATATTTATAACAGTATATGTATAAAAGCAATAAAAAATATTTTTTATCTTAAAGTTTTAAAAAAAAATATTTTTAATTCAGTTCAAAATAAAGGGCCGCGTTACTGGGTATTTTACCCTGATTAAAACATTTGGTTCAAATATAAAATACGTAAAAACAAATATGCAATATTTTGTAACATGTAATAAATATTAAATTAACATAATTTTCTTTATTAATTAATAAATTATAATTATAAACAGCATAAAAAATTCATTTGTTCATACACAAAAATGCCACCTTAACATTTTTTGATTTAAATAATTATTTATTGTTATGCTTTACATTCTATTCGTTAAAGTAAGTGTAAAATTTTGTCTGGACAGAATTTACCTAATTATGAAAATTCTTGATTTTTTATGCTGTTTATGCTCAATAATATGCAAATAAATAAATTTGCATTAGAAATTATATATCAATGTATTATTGTTATTAATTAATTATTAGGGAAAATTTTGTATACAAGCAAGGAAAATTTCAATAAAAATCTTTTATTTTCTCTTGGTGAGGCTGCCAAGAGCATTGTTTGGATAATAATACTTGAACAAATTGTGTATTTGGTCAAGTCGCCGTGGTGTTTACTAAATTACTTCTTTTCAGCGTTATTATACAAGTTAAGTACTTGTGTGATATTTATTCAACAGAATATACAGATTAAGTATCTGTGTATCACCCCTTTGAAACATCCCATCTCATAAATTTAAATTTTAGTACTTTAAATAATAAAACATCAAATAAAAGAATTTGATTTGTACATACCCTCAGTATGTTTATTGCTTGATCTGAATGAAATACAAAAAAATAATCAGTCGCCGTACAACTTAGCTACTGGCGAGAACAAAGGGATGGCTGCTATTGTTTTTTTTTCTATTTTCCAGCGTCTCATTCCACATAAAATAGATTGGAGTATGAGTAGCTTAGTATACTACTATTAAAAGTATTAGGTGCAATGACACTGCTTAAAAATTAACTTTTCCATAAGACCTATAGTGAAGAAATTTAGTGAATAGAGTATACATCATACATAGATGGTTTTGATTATAACTTATAAGCATGGTGGAATGACATGTATAAGGTGTGTTCTTTAGAAATGATTGGTCCAAGCAGCATTGCCAGATAGTTTTCAAAAGTATTTCGTATTTCTCAAGATTCAAACACTATAATTTTTCGGATGATTTTATTTTAATATTTACACTACACCGCACCATGTTTATTTTAAAAATTCTTTGCTTATATATGTATACAGGGTGTTTCCGTTATCCAGGTCCAAAAGGATACCATGGATAGAGCTCATCGAGACAAACAAAAAATCGTATTGGAGGGGGGGGGGAAATCCCAACGGTTTGGCCGCTAGAGGGCGTTGAAGTTTTTTCGCACTTCTTCCACTAAACACCCCATAACTTTTTGCAGGGGCACTCTAGGGTCACCTTGTATTAAGAAAATATATAGAGGACCCTTTGCCCTTTTCAACGATACCTTACTTGTTCCTCTTTTCTTAACTGTTAAAAAGTTAGTCCTTTAAAATCAAAATTTTGTGAATTTTTACCCATTTTTTGTGTTTAACCCTGCTTTACTCAAAAAAGGCTTAAATTAACCCTCATTTTCTATTTCAGAAAAAAAGGCTCAATTGATTCTGCGTCGATTTGCTATCTTCAATTTTTGCAAAAAACTCATAGTTTTCGAGATTTTGAGGAAGACCTCTTAAAAAATCTAAAAATATTAGTCTGAAATTCATTGTATTATTGGACACGTGGTTTTATTACAGTGTAAATTGAAAATAGGTGCTTGGAATGCTAGTTTTCAAGTGCAAACATCTTGAAAACTATGCATTTTTTGAAAAAAATGAAGATAGCAAATCGATGTAGAATTAATTGAGCCTTCATTTTCTGTAATAAAAAATGAGGGTTAATTTAAGCCTTTTTTGAGTAAAGCAGGGTTAAAGTCCAAAAATCTGTGAAAAAATGACAAAATTATGGTTTTGAGGCCTTATAACTTCTGAATGGTCGGAGAAACAGCAGCAGGTAAGATGTTGATGGAAAGGCACAGGAGTCCTTCACAATTATGTAAAAGAGTCGGTGAGCTTAGCGTGCCCTTGTAAAAAGTTATAGGGTAAAATATGAAAAAAGTACCAAAAATCTTTAACCCCCTCTAACTCCTAAACCGTTGAGATTTCCCCCCCCCCCCAACCAATACAATTTTTTGTTCCCCTCGTCGAGACCTATCTGTAGTTTCCCGGTCGGACACCGTAACGGAATCACCCTGTATAAACCTTTCTGCACTCATACCACTTTGCACTTTACGAAAATTAAATACATATAAATTAAATTTTATGATGCCAAACCATAAAAAAAAAATCAAAAACAGCAAGTCAGTCACATATTATAAAAATTATTTGGATTGGTAACATCACAACTGTGATATTTCTTTATTATTGAAATGCTCTCTGATTGCTCAGATTCAATTTGATTCATTATGGCGATTATTTACATCGGGAAGCACACACCTTATACATATTTCATTTCACCATCGATAATAAGGAATAAGAAGATTACTAACACACGTAGAGTTTGTTAAAAATTAAAAGCGAATGATCTGCGCATACTATATACATATATGTACTATACCAAAACCCTCTACATCACAAGCCGAGTTGTGGCTTTCTGCACTAAAACATCAAACACGATAAAAGTGTTGAAACGTCAAAACATTCAGTACTGGTAGTACAAATATTAGTGTAAAGAAAAAGTGTTTTAATTAAATATTTTTGGTTTTTTTAATAAAAGTTTTAAAATATAATAAATTAATAGTGTTTTTTTTTAAAGTGCACAATAGTCAAAAAATAAAACAAAAAGGTGGAAAATATTGTGCGTTCTTACCTACTTTTAAGAGAAAAACTTAAAGTATAACTACATACCTATGCGGTGAGGTTATATTATTTATATGTAATAAAGTGAATAAATTGATTTGATTTAATAGAATTTAATTTATTAGTTATCACAAATTAAGTGTCTATTTGCCTTCATTACACAATAAAGATTATGTACCAAATTATTTACTTTTTCATAGACTTTTTTTATATAAATTTTTGTGATTATGTTATGATGTGAGAAATTGATTTGATTCAATAATTTAACAATTAATATAAACTTATAAATAAAATTTTATTAAATTAAATCAATTTGTTCTGTATTTTTTTCACTTTATTTATTTTTTTCATATACTATATTTGTGTTAACATTTCGTTTCAATTTATTCACTTTTATAATATAACCTCACCATAGGTAATGTAGTCATTAGTCACATGTCAATATATAGGTATAGATGTAAAGAAGAAAAAAGTTTATATTATTATTCTTTCAACTTTAATTATTTATATAAATACATAGGTATATGTATCAGAATTATTATAAATTAAATTTTATCAAATCAAATCAATTTATTCACTTTATTACAAATAATATAACCTCACCATAGGTATGTGGTCATACTTTAATTTTTTCTCTTACAAGTAGGTAAGAACGCACAATATTTTCCACCTTTTTATTTAATTTTTTCACTATTTTGCACTTTTAAAATTATAACACTGTTAATTTATTATATTTTAAAACTTTTATAAACCATATTTTATTAAAAAAACCAAAAATATTCAACTAAAACACTATTTCTTTACACTAATATTCCACCACTCTTATTAAGAAACCATAAGAAACTAAAATGTCAAAACAAAACATGACACTTCTTACTAATACATACAAAACTCTTGTTTGAGGCTTTTATTGTAGTAGGTTTTGACTACAGTCGAAATCACTTAAGTGAAAAACGGATAAGAGAAAAAATGAGGAAAAATCGCGTAAGTGAAAGCATTTTTAAAGCCCCGAAATTTTTACTACTAAAAACGTATGTTTAAGTGAAAAATATCTAAGTGAAAAAATCGAAGTGAAACACTTTTTGATGTCCACTGAATCAATTTCTTATGTATTGAAATATGCATAAGTGAAAAAAAAATTTCAAACAAACTTATTCTCACTGGCTACTCTGATGAACCCGAATTAATGAGCGTATGGTTAGTAACACTGAATGTTAATTGTCATTAATGACAGCCAATAAGTATAATGACATTTATTTCAAATTTAACGTTTTTCCACTCATTGCAATATAGCGTACATTCATGTAGTGAATATACAGTACAGCTAAATAAGATTGGCAAAAAGTCGCGCAGGTGGGAGAAATTTTAAAAATATTAAAAATATCCTTTCATTTCCCCTTTTTTGAAGAAAACAGCAAAAGAAAATAAAGATTAAATCTTCCACTCAGTAAGTATTATGACTAGCGATCATCTATCGCACACACAAGGCATATCCTCTTTTTAGCTGAAAAAAATAACAACATCTTACCATCCGATGTTGTTTGTATGACGAACGCCATAATACTGAAAAAAAATTTAAAGGAAAGTGAAGAAAATACAGAATAACAAAAACAATATGAGTGATCAGTGATAGATAGATAGATGTGTAATGGGCTATAATTGCACTTCGACCAATAAGATCTTTTGTACAGCCCGTGCTTCTTATAGATTTAGGCTATTGATAAATCCTAAAATTCTATTAGAAGGTGCACACCAGATTTCCTCGGGCTTGAGAAAATACTGGTACATGTGGCACAGTCTTTTAGAGGCCAATGCCTCGCATTCACACAGAATGTGTTTTGAGGTTTCTTTGGCCTCCTTGCAGAATCTGCACTTGTCTTCCTCCTGTAGTCCTATCCTGCTTAGATGGTAATTTAGAGGACAGTGTCCAGTTAAGAAACCTGTAATAGTTCTTAGCTCTTTCCTACTGAGGTTGAGTAGTTTCCTGGAAATGCTGGCTGAAGGTAGGATGAATTCCTTTGCCTGTAGATTTCCAGGGGTTTTCATCCATCGGGAGATGCATTTTTCCATTTCCCATTTTTTTATGTTGTTTTTTGTGTGGCTTCTGGGCAAGCCGCAGAAAGGTTCTGGACCAAGGAAGTTGGAGTTGGCACCTTTTTTTGCTAGGGAATCTGCCAGCTTGTTGCCCTTGAATCCTTCATGCCCCGGAATCCACATTAGATATACTTTATTTTTCCTAGCTAATGCTTTAACAGTTCTTAAGCATTCCAAAACCAATCCAGATACAATTTTGTATGAGTTGATGGCTTTGAGTGTTGCTTGGCTGTCTGAAATTATGTAGGCTGTGGCTTTGTTGAAGCCTTTCTTAAGGCATTCAGTAGCACACATGTCGATAGCCATAATTTCAGCTTGAAAAACTGATGGATATTTTCCTAGGGATTTATATAGGCTTTTTTTGGGCCCGCTACCCCTGCTCCGACTCCCAATTCAGTTTTTGAACCATCTGTGTACCACACAGACGCACCTTTATCAAAGGTTATTTTGTTGTTGCGCCAGGATTCCCGATCTGGAAACAGTACTTTGAACGGCTTTTCGAAGTCGTATACCGTTTCTATATCGTCAGTCACTTGGCTGATTTGATAATTCTTAAATTCCTCAAGAATTTTAAGATTATGAGTGAGAATACCCGGTTTAAGTTCTCTATTTCTTTGAAATTTTAGAGCCCAATTTAATGCCTCTTTCTTAATTTGTATATTAAGAGGTGGCAGGTTGAGCATGGCTTCCATTGACGCCGTTGAAGTGGTCCTAAGAGCTCCTGTTATACTAAGACAAGCTAGTCTTTGTATTTTATTGAGTCTGTTTTGGACCGTTACTTGATTTGTCTTTGGCCACCATATGGCTGAAGCATATGTAAGTATGGGTCTTATGATGGCTGTATAAGACCAATGTACCATTTTTGGTCTTAGTCTCCATGTTTTGCCAAGAAGTCTGTTGCAATTCCATAGAGCTAATGTGGCTTTTTGTATGGAATTATTTATATGATTGTTCCAAGTGAGCTTGCTATCCAGGGTGACTCCTAAATATTTGACCTCACTTGAAAATTGAATTTGTGTTCCTTTAAGAGAAGGCTTCCTCAGGTTAAGTTTCCTTCTTCTTGTAAAAGGAACTATAACTGTTTTGTTAGGGTTAATTGTCAGCCCTTCCTCGTTGCACCAGTTGTTGATCGTTACTAGTGCACGTTGTAGTTGCATGGATATTGTTGCATCGTCTATGCCCCTAGCTAACATCACCAGGTCATCTGCATATCCCTGTGCTTCGAATCCAAGAGAATCAAGCTTGTATAGTAGATCATCAATGACAATAGACCATAACAAAGGTGATAGTACCCCTCCTTGCGGGCATCCTTTGATGGCTTTAACAGTCATCGATATATCTCCCAACGTAGCCTCGATTTCTCTTTGATTCAGCATGGCTTTTATCCATTTAGTTGTTGAAGGTTCGCATCCTTTATTTTTGGCCGCCCTTTCAATTGATGTGAACGAGGTATTATCAAGAGCTCCCTCGATATCTATGAATGCACTTAGCGCAATCTGTTTTGTATCCATCGTCTTGTTTAGTTTATAAACTAGACTCTGGAGAGCAGTCAAAGTTGATTTTCCTGCTTGGTAAGCGTGTTGATTAGCATTCAGAGGCTTTTTTATTAGTACGCTATCTCTGATATGCTGATAAAAAATTTTCTCCATTGTTTTGAGGAGAAAAGAGCTTAGACTGATTGGTCTGTAAGACTTTGGGTGGGCGTCAGGTCTTCTGCTCGCCTTGGGTATAAAAATGACTTTCGTCTTCCTCCATGATTTGGAAATATGTCCCAATCTGAAGCTTGCTTTAAATAGGATTTCCAGGGAAAGGGAAATGTGTGCTTAGCAGTAGTTCTAAGTTTTCCCTTTGATCCGAAGTGTACTCCCCATTAGATTTTTCTAATAATCCTAATCCGTTAGAGTGTACTTTTGAAAGAACCTTGTGAAGTCTTGCTGTTTGAGGTAGTTCTGTTACACTCTCGCAAAAGCTTCTCCAGGTATTCCTTTTTGACTTTCTTAATGTTTTGTTATATTCTGTTAAAGCTTTTTTGTACTCAGTCCGATCACCGGTACGTTTAGCTTTATTGAATAATTTCCTAACCGAAGCTCTTAATTTATCTAGCTCCTGATTCCACCAAGGAACGTCTCTATTAATCCGTTTTGGTCTTATCGGGCAGCTTTCGTTAAAAGAGCTTACCAGAGATTGTTGCATTCTGGCTGCTGCAATGTCTAGTTCATCTCTGGTGTCTATTATGTTCTCCTGATCTACGCGACAGCTCAAGAGATCCGTATAGAGGGCCCAGTTGGCCCGTCTTGGATTTTGATTGAGCTGGATACGGGAGTTGTTGACTTTTATGTTAAATCTTATGTGCAAATGATCTGACATAGAAGTCTCCCCCGATACATGCCAATCAATAACTTTTTCGTTTATATTTGGGGTAGATAGGGTTAGGTCTATTACTTCCTGCCTATCAATGGTTTTAAATGTTGGATTATTGCCTATATTATTTATCATAATATTATTACTATTGATACATTCTAGAAGGCACTCACCTCTTGTGTTGTTGTCCTAGCTTCCCCATATAAGTTGATGCGCATTTGCATCACAGCCCAGAATTAATTGTGTGTTTGTCTCCTTGCAGTACTGTACCAGTTTTTGAGTTGAGCAGGGTGGGGGGTTGGCTACCGTTATGTCAAAGTAAGCTGAGGCTATTATAACCTTTTGCTTCCCCGACTGTGTTGGCAGCTCCAGCAGTACTGCAACCAGATCCTGGGTAATGAATTCTGGAATTGGAGGGAAGTTAAATGATTTCCTTAATAACAAGGCTGTTCTAGGCCTGTTGGATTTGTTATTGTAAATTAACTTACAGTTTTGTGTGTTGAGTCCCTTAATTTGTCCTTTCAATGTCCATGGTTCTTGTATTAGTCCCATGTCCATATTCTCCTTGATAAACCTTCGGCAAAGCACATCTGACGCAGCTTTGGAATGGTGAAGGTTTATCTGCAGGCATTTGATAGCAGACATCTATTTACCTTGATTGGAGTTAGGACCTTTGCCCTTTGCCCCTTTCTTGGATTTTTTTTTATGTTTGCCATCATTTTTTGCTATTTCGACCTTACTCGTAGAGGCTGTGGAGGTCGAAGCGATTGGCTCTGTGAGGTCTTTAGAATCCTCACGTTCTTCCAACTTTTTCTTTCCTCCTTCACCTCTACGACGAAGTATGAAGTCATTCTTAAAGCTCACTTTGAAGTCATTCTTCTTTAAGGCCTCCATAGAGTTATGGTTTACGGACAGAGTAACCATCGCGGATGTTTTCTCATTGGCCCTCCTGATGATACGCCAATCATCCACTCTGTAGTCGTTCTGTCCTTTGATGAGTCCTAAAATGTCCTCATTTTTATCTTTTGCACTATTTGGAAAGTGACCAACCAGGATTTGAGTACGAGGAATATCTTTTTCCTCGGCCATTACCAAATCAGCCCCTTCCCATGGCTTCAAGTCTCCTATCAGCTCTTGAATCCACTTTTTAGTGCTCTCATTTGCACACCTCTGCCGTACAAAGGACAATCGCGTCAATTACATTTTCACTCATTTTGAGTTAAATATATTTATGATATAATATATAGTTATATATATGAACTGAAGGAAAAATTCTCTATTAAAAAATATGTCTATATATTATATATTATATATATAATTTAATTTTTTCACTAGTTCATATGTATGACTATATATTATATCATAAATATATCTAAGTCAAAATGAGTGAAAATGTAATTGACGCGATTGTCCTTTGTACGGTAGACCTTAGCACTAACCAACCGGGTTTGAAGGTGGTGATCAGTGATGATAAGTATCCTTTTAAAATAGGAAATTATTATCAATAAGAAAATGAAAATATATGTATATAATAAATTCCTACTAAAGTAACAAAATGTCAATTATTACTCGCCCTTTATATATCATGCCACCATGGTTACAACTTAAAAAATACTCAAAAAATAACAGCTGACATCAATTTGACATTAAAAAGCTTTACAGTCTCGATTAAAATTTCATGCTTTCAGGGTTGGGTTGGGAATTAGAAATGTAGATGACAGCTATTTAGCAGAATTTTTTAATGAAGAAATCAAAACCTCTAGCTAGGTGTCACCTACACTTAGCGGAGACTTCTGAAGAAATCCAGCATAAAACACAATTGTACGTTAATGTTTTTCGGATGTTTTTATTTAATTATTTACAAATACACCGCACCATGTTTATTTTAAAAATTCTTTGCATGTATATAAAAATCTTATTGCACTCAAATCACTTTACACAGCACGAACATAAAATTTTTATTAAATTTCATCAAAATATAACCAAAAGAAGCAAATCAGTCAACATATTATAAAAATCATTAGGATTGGTAACATCACAACTGTCATTTTTCTTTTGTTATTGAAATGCTCTCTGATTTCTCTGGTCAGATTCAATTTGGTTCAATATGGCGATTGTTGAACTTCGTATTAGTGCGCGTATGTTATTATTTATTTCAAGTTAAAATATAAAAATTTATATTATTCATGTTGTTTATTGTAGTTCGTTTTTAGACACCTTTGGTATCTAATACCTGTATAAGTCACCCTCACTCAAGATTTGTAACACCCAAACGTTTACGCCTACAGCAGTGACAACACAACACACTTAAAATTGTTTAGCTTTTATACTATAACCACAGAGTAGATACAACTAGAGATACACTATACACTAGCATGAATATCGGCAAAATTTTAAAAATTTCATGACCTGTGCGGAAAGTGTGAGGGACGAAAAGATTCTATCTCTCACGAAAAAATATATGAGAAAACTTTCGTTCATTACTCAGTTGCTTAATGAATGTTACACTTCCACAGAATATTATTTTTATTCATATAACATATACATAGATATACGTAATTTATATTATTCATATCACAAGCCTAGCTCTGGCTTTCTGCACTAACACAATCAAACACGATAAAAGTGTTGAAACGTCAAAACATTCAGTACTGGTAGTACAAATATTAGTGTAAAAAAATAGTGTTTTAATTAAATATTTTTGGTTTTTTTAATAAAATATGGTTTATAAAAGTTTTAAAATATAATAAATTAACAGTGTTATAATTTTTAAAGTGCACAATAGTCAAAAAATAAAATAAAAAGGTGGAAAATATTGTGCGTTCTTACCTACTTGTAAGAGAAAAAATTAAAGTATGACTACATTACCTATGGTGAGGTTATATTATATGTAATAAAGTGATTAAATTGTTTGATTTAAGGAAGGCACAGAGGGAGTCAACCCTTCAAATCTCACCTAAACCGAAGGTGTGCAGGAATCGTGCCGAGCGGCTGCTTGACCAGCAGGTGATAAATGAGCTGGTCTCGAACGGTCCCCTCCGATGCTCGGGCAAGGTCAGTTGTACAAAGTGCCTTGCCACTGTATTTCGGCTCTGCAGTGGTCGACCACCCTTTCCGAACTACTCGTGGGAACAAAATGGAAGTCCCGGAAATATAAACAAATAAAACAAATAATCAAGATCATGCTGTTCATCAGGGGCATGAAAGAAGAAAACCACCTGATGAAAACAAAAGTAACAAAAGGTCAACTAAGAGGCAAAAAGAACATCAGAATCTCCTAAAGACACACCTCTGCTCAAGAACGTGTTGAATCTCAATGAGCTGAGAGAGGTCCTCTCTCAGTCCAGCGGGGACTCAGACATGGAAACAGAGACAGGGGAACGTCCACTAGGAAAAAATGATGTACATATGCCGGAAAAAGAAAAACGGGCAGAACAAAAAGCCAAGTCTAGCTATAAAAGTTCCACCAAATTTCTTAAAAAGATGGCCAAAAAAGATCCTTCAACCTTAACAGAAAGGGAGAAGAGATTTATAAAAAAGCATAAAAAGATAGTGTTCGAGAAACGTCACGGTAACGTAACACTTCCGGAAACTTTAACAACTAGAGAAAAAGGGAACGCAAAGGAAATGGAGGAAAGTGGAATAACTCTTCATAAGAAGACGAATCCTACCCCCTCCACCTCCAAAGCAAGTACCGAAATACAAGGTGACGGGAAAGCCGCGGGTACGGAGGAAAGTAGGAAAAGTCTGAAAAAGGCGAATCCTAGCTCCTCAAAACCCAAAGCCGGTACCAATACCGCTAAGAGCGAAATCTCGAAGGAAAAGCTAAATCTGAATCCGAAAACTGTGCAGTTAGAGGAAAAGGAACCAGCACGACCTCCCAAAAGACTTCGCTCAGCAGAAGAAAAACCAGGGAACTCAAAAAAGAAAGCTAAAACCGGATTCTACAGTAGTGAAGAACTCACTCTGGCAGTAATCGACCGTAGCGACCCTTATGGGAAGCTAATGAAAGAAAACTGGAGGAAGGTGGAAGTAAAATCCTAGAAGCTATGATAGCTACCAGCGGAAACGCAGATGCACATAACATCTGCAAATTTGATGGTGCTGGATGGAGGAAAGGTGTGAAGGTTGTGGGATGTAGTAATAAGGAATCGTATGATTTCCTTGTCAGCTGCATTCACAACATAGGAGAACTCTGGAAAGGAGCCAGGATTGAAACGATTCCAATTTCGTCCCTGTCACTGCTCGAATTGGCTCATGTATGGATACCACCTCCAGTACCGGAGATCACATCCATACTAAAGCCAACTGAAGTGCAGAACCAGGGACTAAGTACGGGAAACTGGAAAATCCTGACTTCAAAAACCAAAGAGAATAATGGAATAGTCCTCAGAATTGCGGTTGACAGTGAGTCAGCCAAGTTCCTGAGAAGGGCAGCGGGAGTGGTGAAGGTCGGACTCGGTAGTCTGATGTTCACTATCTCCTCCAATGAGGGAAGTCAATAAGCTCAGGGTGGTGCAGATAAATCTGCATCACCCCCGGGCAGCTACCGACGACCTGCTGCTCTTCATGGCGGAGGAGAACATAGATGTAGCCCTAATCCAAGAACCGTGGCTCACCAGAGGCAAAATCCAAGGATTAGGATCAAAACACTATAGCCTCTTCCATTCCCAAAAAGAAGGTAAGATAAGAAGCTGTATTTTGATAAGAAAACAGCAATATTTTCTGTTCTTTCATCGTTTCAGCAACAATGATCTGACGGTGGTGATATGCGAGCGCAAAAATGAGCCTAAACTTATTCTTGCATCCGCATATCTACCATTCGAAGAAAAACAACCTCCAACCGACACGCTAAGGAGTCTGGTGAAACATGCCAGTGACACCGGAACAAACTTAGAGATAGGAATGGACGCAAATGCTCATCACACAGCTCAGACATAAATAAAAGAGGTGAGTCAATTTTTGAATTCATATTACTAACAAAACTAGAAATATGTAACAGGGGTAGTCATCCTACCTTCTAAAACAAATCTAGGCAAGAAGTAATAGATCTAACTTTGACTCAATTTGTAGATTATGATAGAATTAGTGACTGGAAAGTATCTTCTAAATTCTCCTTTTCGGACCATTTTAGAATAACTTTTACTATCAGTTTCAAGAAAACAATGAACAAACCCTTTAGAAACCCTACTAAGACAGACTGGATAAAATTCTCTGAAATTGTCTCAAACAGACTGAAACTCGTCTCGGCAAGCGAATGTTCAAGTGAGACACAGATAAACGATTCAGTCAAACTTATTACTAGTACTTTTACAGAGGCCTTTAGTAAATCATGTCCTGTTATTCGGACTGGAACGCGTATCGTTCTAGCTTTAACGAGTACAAGAGGGAAACGAGGGCAGCCAAAAGAGAATCATGGGCCAACTTCTGCTCCAACATAGAGTGAACAACAGAGGCTGCAAGGCTACGCAAGATCCTAGCCAAAAATCCAATCCCAACTGGAAACCTCTGTAAGGAAAATGGCTCTTGGACAGAAGACAGCTGTGAAACACTTGAGTTGCTTATTTCCACTCACTTCCCCGGATGTACAAACTGGGAGGGTTGTCAACATAACGTGCCGACACCTCTCACAGCTACAAGTGAGACAGCCATAGGGGATTATGTAAGCGAGGAAAAGGTAGCATAGGCAGTAAAATCCTTCCAACCCTACAAATCTGCAGGACCGGATGGTATTATACCAGCCATGCTGCAACATACTTTAAGTAGTATTACACCCTTGATTACGAAGATCTTCAAGGCATGTCTCAAGTTAGGATATATCCCAGAAGGCTGGAGAGAAGTACGAGTGACCTTCGTTCCCAAAGCGGGAAAACCCAGTCACACAAAAGCAGGAGATTACCGACCTATTAGCCTATCATCGTTTTTTTACTAAAAACACTAGAGAGACTAATTGATCTGTGTCTCAGGCAACATCTCGATTCAACCAAGTTCCTCAGTGACGCCCAACACGCTTATGCCAAAGGCAAATCCGTTGAAACGGCACTACATGAGGTTACAAGAACGATTGAGAAATCTCTCAGCCTAAAAGAATACACCCTTGCAGCCCTTGATCTAGAAGGAACTTTTAATAATCTGAAAATAGAAACCATAGTCGCTTCCTTGGAAGATACTGGCTGTGGAAAAACGATAACACACTGGGTAAAAACTATGCTAGAAAGCAGAGTTATCAACTCCAGTTTGGGGGAATTTTCAATTAGGAAAATAGTTAAGAAAGGTACACCTCAAGGGGGAGTGTTATCGCCTCTCTTGAGGAACATATCACTTAACAAAATCCTAAAATCCCTGGCACAAGAGGGCATCAAAGTAGTGGCTTATGCGGATGACATAGTCATACTAATAACAGGTAAATTCTTACCAGTTATTAGTGAAATTATGAACTCTGCGTTAAAAGAAGTTGTGTTATGGGCAGAGGCTAGTGGCCTTAAAGTCAATTCTGATAAAACAGAACTAGTCCTCTTCACAAGAAAGTACAAAATACCTAAATGGGATCTACATACCTAAACTCCAAGGTACCACCCTCAAACTCTCTCCAGAAGCCAAATATCGAATATTAATTCGACTCCAAACTAAGTTGGAAACGGAATACGGGAGAGAGCACAAGGAAAGCACTAAATGTACTTTATGCATGCAAAAGAACTTTCGGCAAGAACTGGGGTATGCAACCGCATATAGTACACTTCATGTACTTAGCGATTGTTAGACCAATTCTTACATACGTGGCGCTGATTTGGTGCAAATACAAACTGCAAATACAAAATCCTACCTTAACAGTTTAAAAAAAGTACAAAGACTAGCGTATTTGGGTACCACAGGTGCACTCAAATCCACACCACAATTAGGTTTGGAAACTATTTTACACCTGCAACCCATAGAGCTATTTATAAAAAATGGCGGCCAAAGCAGCTCTTAGACTAAGAGAGAACGGCTTTTGGAAACCACAGAACAAAGGACATTCAGTCATTTTGGACACCTTCAATCAAATTGGACTACCACCCAAAACCGATTATAGGAAAACCAAATATGACTTTGAAAAACCATACACTGTTCCCATACCTAAAAGAGAAGAATGGACAACTCCTAATAACATTATTAGGGGAATCGCCATCTTCACTGACGGATCGAAAACAGGAGAAAACACGGGAGCAGGAGTCTTCTCAGAAATATTGCAGATCAAAAAGTCGTTTAGACTTAAAGACTGCAGTATTTTCCAAGCAGAAGTATACGCGGTGATGAAAGCTGCACAGGCTATTCAGGAAATGCAGATTTCGCCCGCCGAAATCACAATTTGTATGGACAGCCAAGCAACACTCACAGCGGTAAACTCCAACGAGATAAATTCAAGATGTGTCGAAGAATGCGTTAAAGCCTTAAAAGTCCTTACACAGCACAGGGTTCGACTTTGCTGGGTTCCAGGCCACGTCGGCGTGGAGGGAAATGAAAAGGCCGACGAACTCGCTAGAAAAGGATTCGACACAAACTCTGACCCTATTGCAGTGGAGGTAGACCCTTCTCTCAGCAAGGCAAAATACCTTATTGACTCTTTTTTCGAAAACATGACTGCGAAACAATAACGCTACTAGCGGTTGCTCCATAACCCGTAGCATGTGGCCGGAAATAAACGGAAAAAAGACCGCAACTCTACTAACGTTTCAAAGAAAACAAGTTCGAGAACTTGTCGGGGTAATTACTGAACACTGCCTAATAGGGGCTATGGCCAATAAACTCGGCATACAATCGAACGATTTCTGCCGAAGTTGTAAGGATGAAGAAGAAATAGAGTCAATAGTGCATTTACTCTGCGAATCATCAATTTATCAATTATCATAAATCAATTTATTCATTTTTTACAAATAATATAACCTCACCATAGCACTATGGGGCCAAACACCCATTTTTGTGGCAAAAATTAATTTTTCAAATCGATTGTATTTTCAAAATAACACTGTTTCTGAAAACCAAACACTCTAAAACGTAAAATTTTGTTGAAATTTCTATAGCTTGTTAACACTACTGTGTCGGTAAATGCATCCGAACATAGAATTTTTAAACTATCTTCATTTGTAATTTGAATATTCAGAAGTGCACATCTAAATATCAAACGCGATAAAGTGAAAGTGAAAGGTAATACAATTTATAACAAATATGGAAAATCAAACTTCAGGTACGTAATCCAGAAACACATTATTAAATTTTATTATATTGTACTTCTACGGGCTACCTGTACAGGATATTTGAGTGCTGTAGACAAATAGCCTTAATTTTAGCTAACATTAGATACAGGTAGTATTTTAAAAAAATGTTTACATATGTTAGCTTTACAGGCATAAGTAATTTTTAAGAAATTTACTTGTGAACACTGGCAGATATGTTACATTTTGCGATTTTTTGCGTTTTCTGAGAAATCATTATTTGTTTCAGGTAACTACCGTATTAAAAATCTAGAACTATTCAACATATGGTGTGAAGAAAAAGTGAAAACGAAAAAATTATCGGCTGTATTAAATTTTATATTGGACAGCATTAAGGAAAATGATCCTACAGAATCTTGTAGAGGCTATTATCAAGAAAAGGCACGACTTTTTTGCTTAAATTTGTCCAAAAAGTAGGAAAAATTGACTACTTTAAGAAGTCCTTTGATAATTGGCTGAAGTCAGACATGATGCTTGAAGAATATATACACAAAACTGCTGTTGCCGGTCGCCCTCGACTTGATTTTAGTCATAAATCTGAGAGGTCGAAGAGGAAAGATGCTTCCGACCTATCTAAAGAAAAAGAAAACGAGCCATTACTCATGATTCAAGCAGCAAGTATGATAGCTCGCAAGAAAGGTGATACAGAATTGACTAAAGTGCTGCAAGAAACATCGAAAAGTCCAACACGCCCTTCTAAAATACGGCAAATAATCTATTCACCACAAAAGAAACCAACTAAATATACATTAGACGAAGCTAAATCATTTGTTTTAGAAAATAGATTGTCAAAAAAGCAGTATCAAAATATTCGTAATGGTGCTAAAAAGAGAAATTCCAACATATATCCACCTTGGAAACTAATTTCCAAACACAAAGCTAAGTTGGAAGTTCAATATGTTACAGTGACCGATAGTATTGCAAGAGTGCCTCTAGTCAAGCTACTGGATCATACAACTAGTGGGGTTGTTGAAATGCAAGACGAATACATTTGCAAAATAATGGAAAGTATTTAACAGAGCTATGTGTTCATCTGATCTGATCCTCTGGTTTCTAGTTTGTACTTGAGAGAACGCTGCCAACAAAAAAACAGATTGCCATTGCCCAAAGAAGTTATTGCATTACTTTCATCAATATCTGTAGTAGCATCAGCATCAGCATCAGCAGAGCAAATAGAACCATCTAAATCAGATGATCTTGAAAAAATGGATTTTGAAGACGAAAATTGGGAATGCTCAAGTTTTGTAGAATATCTCGACGATATAGAACTTGAAAATTATGAATAGAATTTAAAATTAAGTTACTTTTAAACTAAATTAAGCAGCATATATTATATCTACATATTTTCATAAGAACAATATTATTGACAAAAAATTTTTAGTTTTTACATCTGAAATTTCGATTTAGGATAATTGAATTTTTAAGTACTTTTATCTTTTTTTCATATTTTGTTTACAACTTTTAATCACATTTTGTATTTTTTTACTTTATTTTAACGAATAAATATAAAAATCCAGTTCAAGTTGTTTATTTTCAATTTTTATAATTTTTGCCACAAAATTGGGTGTTTGGCCCCATAGTGCATAGGTATGTAGTCATACTTTAATTTTTTCTCTCACAAGTAGGTAAGAACGCACAATATTTTCCACCTTTTTATTTAATTTTTTGACTATTGTGCACTTTAAAAATTATAACACTGTTAATTTATTATATTTTAAAACTTTTATAAACCATATTTTATTAAAAAAAACCAAAAATATTCAACTAAAACACTATTTCTTTACACTAATATTCCACCACTCTTATTAAGAAACCATAAGAAACTAAAATGTCAAAACAAAACATGGCACTTCTAACTAATCCATACAAAACCCCAGTTCGAGGCTTTTATTGTAGTAGGTTTTTATTCATATCCTTCTAAAAAAATTTTACTGTATGCATTAAAATATACGCATAGATATAAAGAAAAAAAATCTTCAACTTGTACATTTATTTTCTCGATTCGAACCAAAACCCTCTATATTACAAGCCGAGTTGTGGCTTTCTGCACTAACACAATCAAACACGATAAAAGTGTTGAAACGTCAAAACATTCAATGCTGGTAGTACAAATAGTGATGTAAAGAAAATGTGTTTTAGTTAAATATTTTTGGCTTTTTAAATAAAATATGGTTTATAAAAGTTTTGAAATATAATAACTTAACAGTGTTATAATTTTTAAAGTGCACAATAGTCAAAAAGTTAAATAAAAAGGTGAAAAATATTGTGCGTTCTTACCTACTTGTAAGAGAAAAAATTAAAGTATGGTGAGGTTATATGTATTATTTATATGTAATAAAGTGAATAAATTGATTTGATTTAATAAAATTTAATTTATAATAATTCTGATACATATATGTATTTATATGAATAATTAAAGTTTAAAGAATAATAAATAATATAAACTTTTTTCTTCTATACCTATATATTGACATGTGACTAATGACTACATTACCTATGGTGAGGTTATATTATAAAAGTGAATAAATTGAAACGAAATGTAAACACAAATATATGAAAAAAATAAATAAAGTGAACGAAATACAGAACAAGTTGATTTAATTTAATAAAATTTTATTTATAAGTTTGTATTTATTGTTAAATTATTGAATCAAATCAATTTCTCACATCATAACATAATCACAAAAATTTATATAAAAAAAGTCTATGAAAAAGTAAATAATTTGGTACATAATCTTTATTGTGTAATGAAGGCAAATAGACACTTAATTTGTGATAACTAATAAATTAAATTCTATTAAATCAAATCAATTTATTCACTTTATTACATGTAAATAATATAACCTCACCATAGATAGGTATGTACTATGTAGTCATACTTTAATTTTTTCTCTTACAAGTAGGTAAGAACGCACAATATTTTCCACCTTTTTATTTTATTTTTTGACTATTGTGCACTTTAAAAATTATAACACTGTTAATTTATTATATTTTAAAACATTTATAAACAATATTTTATTTAAAAAACCAAAAATATTCAGCTAAAACACTATTTCTTTACACTAATATTCCACCACTCTTATTAAGAAACCATAAGAAACTAAAATGTCAAAACAAAACATGGCACTTCTTACTAATACATACACAACTCCAGTAGGAGGCTTTAATTGTAAAGGGTTTTGATTCGAACAAAAAATTATACCCACTTCCTAACTGAATATGTATGTACACACGTGTGTATCTGTCAGTGATGCTGATGTCATATGAGCATAATTTGTGCTATTTTAGACATATTTTCAACAGAAGCACATTTTTTTGAATAAAATTATGCTAGCTCATTTTCAGCACATTTAACTGAAAAAAGAATAATTTTAGCACATTTGTTAATTTTCCTATTCTGTAATGCATAATTCAACTTCTTCTTTAACGACTTCAATTCAATTTAACATAGGTACCTACATACAATTGAAAGAAAGTTTAGCTTTAGTCATAGCTAGAAATATAATCTCGCAGCGACAGCAACAGGGAAAGTGGAATAAATTATATATCACAATCATTTTAATAAAATCAATTATTAAAAACAAACGAAACTTAAAAAAATAACCAGCACTTGTTAAATGACAATTAAAAGTGACAGCTGTTAAAAGAATATTAAAATATTTTAAAAAAATCAAAAAATGCTGTTGATGTTGCTGTTGAAAACATTTTTTTTTCTTACCCAAAACTACATACATACTTTAACCTCACCACAAATAATATAATAATACAGATGGGTATTGTAAATGAACTGAAATGTTATTCAGTGGTAATAAAGAAGAAGAACAAACAATTTTTATGTTTGCGTCTTAACTATAGTTTTTTTAAAAACTTAAAACAACAACAACATTACCGAACTTTGAGTTTTTTTAATTTATGTTTCCACTTTTCATTTCATCATGATTTTTTGATTTTTTCCATTTCTAACTTGTAGCTGACATTTACCTTGTTTATGCACAAAGATTAAAACGTATTAACTCTAAAACGTTTTAAGCATCGTTTTGAGATAATACATTTTAATTAGTGTTTAAGCGTAATACAACATTTCGTTCTCACTCAAAACGTTAACCATCTGCGTGTGTAGTGTAATAACAATTACTTAAAACGAATAAAATGTATATGCACACTTTAAATGCGCATTGAAATTTGGTTTATGCATCCGTATTTAGTCAAGACGGAGTGAGTTAATGCGAATTTATGTGTCGCATAAACAAGGTAATTGTTTATGATTTGTTATAAACATAGGTTTAGAAAGTGGGGCATCCAATTATCAAAAAAGCGAATACAGTAGAATCTCGATAATTTTACTACCTGATAATTTCCTATATTTACAGCGAAAGAAATTTTGCTTACTGTATAATTTCAACAGCCATAATTTATACATGAATTTACACATAAAATACATATTTGAACATGTTAAATCGCAAAAAATCTAAGTTTAATTTGATTTGTGAAAGGCTTTATTTTTGATTTTTTTTTTGTGTTAATTAAAAATTGAGAAATATGAAATAAATAAACTAATCTTTTTTTAATTTCATGAGTGCGTTTTACTTCCATACATATGTACATATTTAGTTTAAATTTTGTATTCAATAATTTCTACTATCCCGTAATTTCAACGAGGGTAGTTTTAATTAGGTAAAATTATCGAGATTCTACTGTACATAAATCTAAAATACCTAATTCTTTAAACCATACAATGTCGGTTGAACTGAACAGTTACTTGTGCGTCAGCAAAAGTAAAATACAATATTTATGTACACAATATACCTACATACAATAATAATGTCTTTTATTTGCTTGTCACATATTTTTGTTGTTGTCGGTTAACAATTATTGTACCTAAAGGAAAAGGAAACAAAAAACTAAAAACTTTGTCAGTTTATTTTATTATATAACATCATGATAGGTTTATGTCTTTGCTAATCATATCACATTTGTCAGTTGATCGTTGTCAGTTAACCAAAATTCATATGCAACATTTTGTACAACAGCTTTTATATATCTGTATTATTATATTGTTTGTGACCTCACCAAATGGTAAAAATAATAAAAAATGTTTTCTTAAACTCTGATATGTCCGATCACCGTTGATCCTATGATCAATTTAATTTAATTTTGATACTCTTTTGACGTACGTTGTACGTATTCTTGTACGTATAAGCCGCCCATATAAAAGCAATAGAGTTTTTTGATAATATCTCAAAAACATCAAATTGGGAGATTGCCGACTTTGATTTTACACCCTACACAATTACACATATGTATACTTGGATACACATTTTTTTGTACGGTGATTAACCTATACTTTATTGGTCTTTTGCATTGAAAAATGTATAGAGGTAAAGGATGAAGGGTAATAAGGAAAAGAATGTTTTTTTTATTATTTTGAAGTTAAATGTATAAATTTTGTTATGAAGCAATACATATGTATTTATATTACTCCCAATTGTTTTTTGTTAATACAAAATATATATCGTCATTATATCCTATCAAACAATTCTATTGCCTATCTATAATACGTAAAGCAGACAAATTGATATACTATTGCCTATTAGAGATGGTTCTGTTGAAATTTTTGTTTGCTAAGAATTATGATTTCTTATTACAAAAACGTTTTTTAGTACTGTAAAATTTAGGATTTTTGATCGAATTTATGAATAAAATTATTTTCTAAAAGTATCATTTTAATATTCGACCTGATAAACCATATGCAAATTAATAAATTTTATATAAAAATCATTATCAGAAACTTTAAATGTGGTAATATGCAAATTAGCAGATTATGTATGTAGGTACATGATCATGAATGTTTTTTTAAAATATCCTCAGATCCTATATCGAATTTTAAAAAAAAGAAAAGGAATCGTTCACATTTATTAACTTCTCATATAGCTCGATTTAAAAAAGATGCCAAATCGTATTATACTATAGAAAACTATGCGCATAAACTTGACTATATATACATATATATGTACCTACATATAGTCAAAATAATATGAGTTGAAGTTTTCTCGCGCATGTTTTACATGGCGTAGTGATCTTCTTGTGTATACATATACGAAAGAAGAAATCTGTTTATTAGAATTTACAACAACAAAAATGCATGTGTGTAAGTATCTTTTCTTCTGCGCATGCCAACGTAGTACAATACGAAACTTCAACTCTTTTGGGACAAGCTATACCTATGTTATGTACACCCTGTACTCGATGGTTCACCCTATATAAATATTGCATACTCAACACTTCATTTACTTATGTATATATTATTTTGTTTGGACATCCACTTATAAAAATTCTTAAATTTAATCTTAATATATAATATTCATACAAATATTTTGCTATGTAAGCATTTTAAAAATAAGATAAGACTTAGGAATTAGTGATGGGAACTATCGAATAGTACTATCGAATAGTTCGAATAGTCAGCTCAAAAATATTCATTCGAATATCTATATTGGTACTATTCGATGTATTCGAATGATTGATAAATATTCGAATATTTATGTACTGGAATTAAACCCAACAAATAATTGACATAAAGTTACATTTTCTTTCATATTTTTCTTTCTTTAACTTTCGTAACAAAGTTAACTTTAGTAAAGACGGAAACACAATGTGTAGCTGTGACGTGAGGTTGTAGTATAAAGTAGAAAATTTTCTGCTTTCCGCTTCAGCTAACTACAGCTACACACTACTGTTGTACTTTTGACAGCTTGTAGTACTACATGAACTACATACTACAGCTACACATTGCGTTTCCGTCTTTAACTTAATTAACAAACGGCTCACTCGAATCTCGCTTTAAAAAAGCATTCATTTGGAATTTAAGCTAATGCAAAAAAAGCACCAGAATGGCTTCTTGAAGAAATGATATCGTTAATTTTAATTCAAACATGCGACGTAACGATAAATATTGGCGAAAAAAATCAACGAAAAGAATTAGAAACTGAAAAGGTTAATTCTAATAGTATTTGGAATTTTTTTGACAATAAATTGAAAAAAAAATTCAGAAAAAACACTAATTTCGTTTCGGCCAATGTGGAATTAAAACGCTATTTAAGTCTCAAATATATTCAAAGAAGAGAAAATCCCTTACATTTTTCGCAGCATAATAAAAATATTTTTCCTACATTGTATAAATTGCATTTAAAAGAAGCATTTGTTACAGCAATATCTGTATCATCAGAAAGATTGTTCTCCAAAGCCGGGCAACTGGTTTCTAGTAGACGAAACCTCCTTTCAGGGAACACAAATTATGAACTTTTGTTTTTGAGCAATAATTTAGAATAAGTTGAAAAATTTCTGCAAATCAGTATTTTTCTTTTTGTTTTCGTTTTGTTCTGTTATGTTGAGTTTTTAAAAATGTCTTAAGATTCTATATAAAATTACAATAACGTGTGTAAAAATAAAGAATGAATATATTCGATATATTCGATAGTTTGAACTATTCATTATTCGTTTATTCGATAGTTAAAACTATTCATTATTCATTTATTCGATAGTCAAAAATATTCGATAGTTCCCATCACTATTAGGAATGTAAGAATATAAAATATGCTTTGAACACTTGAAATTAGATAAGAATAAAAGATTTTGTAACGTAAAATTTGTAACTTCGAATTTAAGATAAAAATAAATTCATTCTTCTTTTGAATCAACTCTAGAACGGTGAAGTTTCATTTTTTACGCTCGCTCTGCCTAACCTGATTAACATTTACATTTGGTGTCAGAAGTAAAATTTTTTTTTTTCCTTAATTGTTGAATAAAGTCAAAATTAATTTCAAATAAATCGCTGTAAATTTTATTAGTTTTTCGTGTGTGAAAAATATAATTTTTCTAAATTTTTATTTGTATAACTCTTCGAGTCACAACGGGAAATTCGGAAAAATTAATACAAATTTTTCGCGAGTGAAATTACAGATTTCAACAAGGAAAAATATAACTGGTGAACAGAGGTATAATGAAATTCATCGTTGGAATTATAGTACCGGTGTCGTAAGTTTTGACATTGCTATATTTTCCTAAAATTTTCCAAATTGTATATCCTTACCCTATCCTTTCAAATTTAACTTTATATTATTGTATTACCTTATATAATTTGAATAAATTTTTTTTAAATAAATTTATATGTAAAAATAAATTGATTTTATAAATAAATAAAACTTGAAAGTGTTCAAAGCAAATTGCTCTTATTTTAATTTTTTTAAAATAGTGAAATTGTGAATTATATCTTATTATATTAAAATTCTATTTAGATTTTTTTTTTATTTTTTTTCCTCTATGTCTTAAATATCTTTATTATATTACCATTTATTAAATCAAAAAAATTATAAAATTTTATTTTATGTAAAGTGTATGAGTGAATTATTGAAGTGAAAATTAATAGTGCCTTAATAAAGTTCGCATTATAACGTTCATAATCATCTTTTCTTGTTTTATAATAGGAATACTCTTAAATATTTTGGACTTATTGTGTTATAAAATTTTTTTTCTTTAAATTAAAATGTCGCATCACAGTAGTAACGAAAATCTTGCTATTAACCCTGGTCAACTTTTACAAAATAATGAAATTGCGGGAAATAATTTAGAGGATTTAGAAAATCAAAATGAAAATGTTTTTCAAAATGATACCCTTCCCATTTCTTTCCTCATAAAATTTATAAAACCATTCAATAGTTCACATGAAGAATTAAGTTCTTTCATTTCTGATTGTAATAAAGCTTTCGCATTAGCAAATTTACGTCAAAAATATGTTTTACTAGATTATATTCAAACACAAATTTCCGGTAAAGCAAAAGCCGCTTGTGTGAACAGAAATTTTGAAACATGGGATCAATTAAAAACTTTTCTAAAAACCATGTATCAAGATACAAAACATTACTCTCAACTTCTATGTGAATTGACCAATTTATCGCAATATCAAAGTGAAACTATTGCACAGTTTACACTTCGCGTGGAAACTTGTTTAAAACGCACAATTAATGCTACACAACAACAAACTAATGATCCTGCAATTTTAACTGGAAAATTAGAAATGCTTAATGAAATTGCACTTAATCGGTTTGTATACTTTACGTCTCCTAATATATCAAATTTCTTGCGTATTAGAGAATTAAAATCATTAAATGAAGCTATTTCTGTAGCTGTAAACGAAGAAAAAGTACAGAATATGTACTCAAGACGCAATAAATCGACTACATATTGTTCTAAATGTAAAAATTCTAATCATAGCACGAGTGATTGCAAATCAAACAAAGTTTATCATAAAACCTAAAGAGGTTAATCAAAACCTCAAATCACAAGAGAAATTTTGCAAATACTGTAAAAATAAAGGACATTTAATTGAAGAATGTCGTAAAAGGAAATTTAATAATGAGAAAAAACAAAATTTCAATACAAAAAATACCGACAAAAACTTAAATCAAAAACAAGATTGACTAAATTCTCAATCTCTTTCAAATTTAAAAAATTCTGAAAATCAATCAAATAAAATGTATTCAGAAAAAATATTTTATTTTGATGACCATACTTGTCATGTGTACATATCTTGCAATGAAGCCAAATCTAAAACTTTTAAATTTCTATTGGATACTGGTGCAAACGTATCTCTTGTTAAATCTTATTCTTTAGAATCAAGTATAAATCCTATACGTAATGAAATTATTAATTTAAACGGTATAAGCCAAAATAATCCTATTCAAACTTTAGGGTACGTAAATCTAAACTTAAGTTTTAATGATTATACGATAAACCAAAAATTCCACATTATACCGGAAAATACTAATATTCCATTTGATGGAATTCTAGGTAACGACTTCCTTCAAAGCCACAATGCGCTGATTGATTATGGAAATTGTACCGTTCACATCAGCTGTGAACAAATTCCTTTACATTTTAATATACCTAAAAATATATTAAACATAAATCTTACTAATTCCGAATCGAACACTCAAAATTTCCAAAAAGATATCGATTCAACTTCAAATTCTATAATTATGAATACAAATTCAAATTCTAATTTTAAAATCGCAAATTCTAATTCTAATTCCAAGCTCAAAGATACAAAATCTAATCTTAATTTGTCAAGAATAAGTTCAAATTTTACTAGATCAATGTCATCAATTACCAATTCCAAATTCATTGAACATTCAAATTCTAAAACAAATTTGCAAAATCAACGATTAAATAAACTTATCATAAAACCTAGATCAGAAACAGTTATCGAATTGAATGTTCTAAATCCAGAAATTAATGAAGGTATTATACCTGAAATTTTCTTAAATGAAAATGTTTATTTATGTCGCGCAATAACTAAAGTTAATGCTAATAATAAAGCTCTGGCTTCTATATTGAACACGTCTGAAAAACAAGTTGTTTTAAATGACATCAATGTACATCTTGAACCATTTCCTAATTCTACAGCAATTTTATTTAATAATATTAATTCAAATTCTTACGAAAATAAAAATCAGCGTTGCAAACTTCTTATCGATAATCTACGAATAGATCATCTAAATTCAGAAGAAAAAGACTCAATTCTAAAAATTTGTCTCGATTTTTCCGACATTTTTTATCTAGAAGGAGATAATCTTTCATGTACAGAATCAATTGAACATGAAATCAATACTGAAAATTCAAACCCTATAGCAGCTAAAACTTATAGGTACCCAGAAATTCATAAAAATGAGGTCAATCGGCAAATCCAAAAAATGTTGAAGCAAGGAATTATTAAACCCTCTGTATCTCCTTGGTCAGCTCCACTTTGGGTGGTTCCCAAAAAGATCGACGCTTCTGGACAACAAAAATGGCGTGTAGTCGTCGACTACAGGAAGTTGAACCAAATTACTGTTGGTGATGCATATCCGCTTCCCAACATAACTGAAATTCTCGATCAGCTTAGCCATTCACAATATTTCACAACTTTAGATCTAGCTTCTGGATTTCATCAAATTAAAATGAAACCAGAAGATGCTCCTAAAACTGCTTTCTCTACTCCAACTGGTCATTACGAATTCGTTCGAATGCCCTTTGGACTAAAAAATGCACCGGCAAGATTTCAGCGTTTAATGAATGCTGTACTTACTGGGTTACAAGGACTTCAATGCTACACTTATCTTGACGATATCATAATATATGGTTCTTCAATTTCTGAACATGAAACTCGTTTAAAAAATATTCTTGAAAGACTTCGAAGTAACAATTTGAAGCTCCAACCGGAAAAATGTGAGTTCATGAGAAAGGAAGTAGTATATCTTGGTCACGTCATTACTAATGAAGGCGTCAAGCCTAATCCTGAGAAAGTTAGTGTTATTGAAAATTTTCCAATTCCTAAAAGCGCAAAGAACATAAAATCGTTTCTTGGTCTATCTGGTTACTACCGCCGATTTATAAATAATTTCAGCCAAATCACCCGACCTCTAACTAAACTCTTAAAGAAAGATGCAAGATTCGAATGGACCGATTCTCAGCAAAAAAGCATTTGATTCCTTAAAACAAAGCCTAATCTCAGAACCTATTCTTCAATATCCCGACTTTTCTAAAGAATTTATACTTACTACTGATGCATCCAATTACGCAATTGGAGCAATTTTAAGTCAAGGCGAAATAGGAACCGATCTTCCGGTATCCTACGCAAGTCGAACTTTGAACAAATGCGAATCTAATTTAAATACTACAGAGAGAGAGCTTTTAGCGATAGTTTGGGCTATGAAACACTTTAGACCTCATTTGTACGGGCGTCATTTCAAAGTAATCACCGATCATAGACCATTAACATGGCTCTATAATGTTAAAGACCCTGGTTCTAAACTAATTCGTTGGCGGTTACAACTTGAAGAATATGACTACGAAATAATCTATAAACAAGGTCGACTAAATACAAATGCTGACTGTCTTTCTCGTATACCACCAACATCTCAAACTTTAGTATCTTATGTAGAAACAAAAGAAACATTCAACGATTATGTTAAGTTCTACTACAATTCAATGACTCCTAATATCTATGATTTCAGTGAACGAGATGAAAATGTCCTTAACTCCGAAGAAAGTATTGCTTATTTCACTGCTCTTGATCTTGATGATCAGAATAATTATACTGAAGAAATCTTGTCCAAATCAATCAACTTTGAGGTATTAAAGAATACACCACATGAGTTATATTCAGTACATAAAACCGAATCCAATAATAAACAAATCTTTTATCACTGTTTCCTTAAACAGCATCATTATGAAAAACCTTTATATGCAGACTTATTTTACACTATACAAAATTTGAAAATTCAGCTAGAAAAAGATCAAATTAATTCAATTTCCATAGCAAGTCCAGTTGATGATTTCAATAGTTTTAAACTTGAAAAATGTAAAGACATTATACTTTTCGTGTTTAGAAACTCTACAATAAAAATTACACTTTATCACAATATCATTGTAGAACCATCTTCTAATCAAATTCCCCTGATTCTAAAAGAGAATCATGACTCACCTGTTTCTGGACACTGTGGTTTTCATCGAATGTTGAGAAGAATAAAACAAAAGTATAAATGGCATAAAATGAGATCCGATATAAAAAATTATATTAAACATTGTCAATCATGCCAAATCAATAAAATAATGAGACATAAACATAAAGCTCCAATGGAAATCTCTAGTACAAGCAATCAACCATTCGAGAAGCTTGCTCTAGACATTGTCGGACCTCTTCCAATTTCCGAAAATGGTAACAAATATATCCTTACTATGCAAGATGACCTTACCAAATTTTCTTACGCAATTCCTATATCTTCTCACGATTCTACAACTGTTGCTAATAATTTAGTAAATTTCATAACAATGTTCGGTATTCCAAAATCTATATTAACCGACCAAGGTGCCGATTTTACATCTGAATTGATTAAAAATTTAACTAAACTCTTTCAAATTAAACACATAATCACTACCGCATATCATCCACAATCGAACGGCGCTTTAGAACGTTCTCATTCTACGCTTAAAGATTATATAAAACACTATATTAATAATAAACAATCTGATTGGGACATTTATATTCCTCTAGCTATGTTTTCTTATAATACACTTGTACATGCATCCACAAAATTTACTCCATATGAATTGTTATTCGGTCATAAACCAATCCTACCTTCTTCTATTACTTCAAAACCTGAATTTAAATATACTTACGATTCTTATCATGACCAATTGAAATATAGACTGAATAAGTCATACGAAGTGGCTAGAGAAAATCTGATAAAATCAAAAACGCAATCGAAAATACAATATGATAAAAATTCAAAGTCAATAGATTATAAAGTTGACGATTATGTATACTTACAAAATAATCAAGTAAAAATCGGACAAACTAAAAAACTTAGTCCTAATTTTAAAGGTCCTTATAAAATTATCAAAATCCATCCTAATAAAAATGCTACTATCAAAATAAAAAATAAACTAGTTAGAATCCATTTTAACCGTCTCAAACCTGCATATTCCCTTTCAGGTTCTTCATAGTTACCTATGCAGAAAACAACTTTAATGTGGAAACAATAACTTCAAGTAGCGGAATATTTTACGAGCACATTGGACATGCAAAATTTTATTCAGATTATTGGGAAATGATAGTTTACACTGATGTATCTTTTTATCATAAAAAATTATTACATGTTACAAACATCTTTGATACAACTAAAACATTATGTAATGCTATAAAATCAAAAATATGTGACGAAAAACTCGAGTTCATTTCTTTACAAATTCTTAAAATACATAAAAAAAAGAGTCACTTTTTACTCTTTTAAATCACAAGACTTCTCAAAGACAAAAGAGAGGCCTATTTAATCTTGGAGGAAACGTACTTCATTGGTTATTTGGAAATGCAGATGCCGATGATATTGAACGTTATAACGATGCTATTAACAATCTTGAAAATAACGACAAAACCTTGCAATTCTTAATGAAAGAACAAATACAAGTTATTAAGAGCACAATTTCTAACTTTAATGATTCAGTCAATACTCTAAAAATACAAGAAAACGTTTTGAACAAAAATATTGAACATTTTAATAAATTTATTAAAAATACTGTAAATAAGCAAGAAACTCTTGAAGATTCTTTAGTAATTTTGAACCATATAAATTCTTTAACATACTTTGTAAATGAATTAAGTGAACAATATGATATTGTCATTGATTGTATATTATTTGCTAAGAAAAATGTAATTCATCCACTTATTATTACTCCTAAGACTTTTGTCGATGAAATAAATAATAATTTAAAACTTCTAACTAATGGTAAAAGTTTCCCTCTACCTTTAAGTTATGAATATGCACACAAAATTTTAGATATTTCAAATTTAAAAGTTTATTGTAATAACTCTAATTTAGTATTTATAATTCAAGTACCATTGACAACTACTCAATTATTTAATATGTATAAATTAATTCCTTTACCAATGTCATTGGATAATCATATTTTTTCATTTATTGATCCTACATTCCCTTACTTAGCAATGTCAAATAACAAACAACTTTATGTTCCAGTAAAATCCTTAGAAAATTGTAAAACTCTAAGCGAAACAGATTATGCTTGCTTCAGTAAATTAATATATTCTTCAATCAACAGTCCTGCCTGTGAAGTTACTCTACTCATGACAACCTCACAAACTATTCCAGAATCCTGTCAAAAACACATTATAAAAGGAAAAATTGAAATCTGGGAACCTCTTAAATTCAACCAATGGATCTTTGTCCTCAGTGAACAACAAAGACTTGCCATCGACTGCGAAAATACTGATATAACAGAAAAACTTGTTCATAACACTGGAATCTTAAAACTTCAAGAAGGATGTCGAGCTTACTCAAACCTTAACCAACTTGTAGCTACATCAAAAATTACAACGGAGTATCATAACATTATTCCATCTATAAATATTCAAGAGGACGACTGTTGTATTAAATACAACAAAACTAAAAACAACACTTTATTATATTTAACTCCAATAAATTTGTCTAACATAAAACTGAATGATTTAAAACAAGCATCTCATAAATTAAATACTTTTGAAAAATACATCGATGATGTTTTAAAGAAGGAACATATTGTTAAATACGGAAACTGGTATTCGCTAACTACTAAAATCATTGTAGCAACTATAAGTATATTGTTGCTGCATAAAATTCTAAATTATCTTGGATTATATAAAGTTTTGAGAAAATGTCTCTTTTCAAAAAATATAAGGAGAAATTCTTCAGATGGTTGCTTAGTTGCAGTATACAACCAATGTTTCTCTCATCATAATCAAGTAGAATCACAATTATATAATCGACAACATATTAATGAAGAATATCCGTTAGCTCCATCTCGCCGCAATCAACCGAATATTGATAACAATGTAGCAGGAAGGCAAATTAGAATAGCAAGCAGATGCTCTATTTCATCATCCAGAAACGACATTCCTTCAGGATTTTCCACTTCGGATTAGTTACCCCAATCCTCAGTTTAAGGGGGGAGGAGTGTTATGTACACCCTGTACTCGATGGTTCACCCTATATAAATATTGCATACTCAACACTTCATTTACTTATATATATATTATTTTGTTTGGACATCCACTTATAAAAATTCTTAAATTTAATCTTAATATATAATATTCATACAAATATTTTGCTATGTAAGCATTTTAAAAATAAGATAAGACTTAGGAATGTAAGAATATAAAATATGCTTTGAACACTTGAAATTAGATAAGAATAAAAGATTTTGTAACGTAAAATTTGTAACTTCGAATTTAAGATAAAAATAAATTCATTCTTCTTTTGAATCAACTCTAGAACGGTGAAGTTTCATTTTTTACGCTCGCTCTGCCTAACCTGATTAACATTTACACCTATGTACAGTATGTACACTCCCAATCCCCATTCCTATACTGAATTTTGTATATTTTTGTATATCAATATATGGATATTGTTATTAAAAAATAAAAATAAATCTGCTTTTAAAAACACTATGAAATTCCCCATTTAAAATACATTATTATACATGTTTATGTACATATACTGAATTTGAAATCCTTTAGAATCACTAAAGAAAATTACAACAATTTCTTATCCTCTTATATTGTAGAGCAACTTGTATATAACTTGAATTTCTTTAAATTCTGATTGCCTGGTGCAAAAATAATTTTTAATGTTAGAAAATTAAGAATTTTTGATCGAGTTTATCAATAAAATTATTTTTTTTTTCAATAAAATTATTATCATTTTGATATCAACATTATATTTGACCTGATGAACGATTAAATTTGATATGTAAATTATCAGCAGAATTTAGAAATGTGAATGTTCACATTTGCATATGTATGCAAATTTGCTACTTTTATACATATATGTACTTCTTCTTGAAATATGTACCTTGAAATATACCGTCAAATCACAAATAATATAATAATACAGATGAGTATTGTAAATGAACTGAAATGTTATTCAGTGGTAATAAAGAAGAAGAACAAACAATTTTCAAGTTTGCATCTTAACTATAGCTTTTTTAAAAACTTAAAACAACAACAACATTACCGAACAACTTTGAGTTTTTTTATTTATGTTTCCACTTGTAGTTATTTAGAAAATAATAATAATCAAAATTTTTTGATTTTTTCCATTTCTAACTTGTAGCTGACATTTACCTTGTTTATCCACAAAGGTTAAAACGTTTTAACGATTAAAAATGTTTTAAACATCGTTTTGAGATAATACATTTTAATTGGTGTTTATGCGAAATACAACATTTCGTTCTCACTCAAAACGTTAACCATCTGCGTGTGTAATAACAATTACTTAAAACGAATAAAATGTATATGCACACTTAAATGCGCATTGAAATTTGGTTTATGCATCCGTATTTAGTCAAGATGGAGTGAGTTAAGGTTTAGAAAGTGGGGCATCCAATTCCAATTTTCAAAAAAGTGAATACAGTAGAATCTCGATAATTTTACTACCTGATAATTTCAAACCATTATCTTTTCAACAGTTTTGTCCTTAGCATTATGTATTCTACAATTCCTATATTTACAGCGGAAGAAATTTTGCTTGCTCTATAATTTCAACAGCCATAATTTATACATGAATTTACACATAAATTACATATTTGAACATGTTAAATCGCAAAACTCTAAATTTGATTTGATTTGTGAAAGGCTTTGTTTTTGATTTTTTTTTGTGTTAATTAGAAATTGAGAAATAAATAAACTAATCTTTTTTTAATTTCATGTGTGCGTTTTACTTCCATACATACATATTTAGTTTAAATTTTGTATTCAATAATTTCTACTATCCCGTTATTTCAACGAGGGTAGTTTAATTTAGGTAAAATTATCAAGATTCTACTGTACATAAATCTAAAATACATAATTCTATCAATTAAAGAGTTTATACGGCACAAAAATAATCCGAATTTGGGATTAAATTGGGAGTAGCGTAGAAACGGTAAAATTGGGATTAAAAAAGTACATGCAAACGTTGACATTTTTATACACTTACAGTATACATATTATTCTTCTTCTCCATAAAAAATGGAAGAAGCACGTGACAGCTTCACTTTCACCATAAAAATTAGAGTCCGCCATATTGCATTTTACCTCACACATACATATAACAAAATTGCGATTAAACCCAAATAAATTGTGCTTAAGACAAAATCCGAATTATCGAGTTTATACCACAAAAAATTGGAAGTAAACCAATATCCGTATTAAAAGCGAATCAGGCATAAACTCATACAATGACAATAGAATATAATATACTATCAGACTTATTATCGCAGTACATCGAAATAGTCACAACCAAACGGCCTCCAATTTTAGAGCTGTTTTAAGCTCTTTCTTATTCTCAGGATTTTTTCTTAATTACTCTCATTTTAAAATATATTCCCTTTTCTATCTATTTTCCATACAATACATACAAAATTTTTAAAAAATTTGAGAAATTTTAACATTTTTAACACAATCATTCTCATGTTTCAAGCATTGCAATATACAGAATCATATGGAAACAGCTTTTCCTTTTCTCCATTTATTCAGTATACATACCATTTGATTCAGTATAAAAATTTGTATGAGAAATTGAAAATATAGGATTTGAGGGTATATTAATTCAAGTATTTCAAGAAGAAGAAGTATACAAGTAGCTAATTTGCATATGATCACATTTATAATTTCTGCTGATAATTTACATATCAAATTTAATCGTTTATCAGGTCAAATATAATGTTGATATCGAAATGATAATAATTTTATTGAAAAAAAAAATAATTTTATTGATAAACTCGATCAAAAATTCTTAATTTTCTAACATTAAAAATTATTTTTGCACCAGGCAATCAGAATTTAAAGAAATTCAAGTTATATACAAGTTGCTCTACAATATAAGAGGATAAGAAATTGTTGTAATTTTCTTTAGTGATTCTAAAGGATTTCAAATTCAGTATATGTACATACAGTACAGCCAAATAAGATTGGCGAAGGGGAAGTGTGCGCAGTAGGATCTGCGTATCCTTTCCACTTAAATTTCACTGTGATGTAAGCATCACATTTTACAAAAATCCTTCTTAGAATAAGAAATTCGCATTTTGTTCCTTAGGTAGGAATTTATTATTTACACGATCTTACATATACTTTCATTTTCTTATTCATAAGAATTTCCTATTTTAAAAGGATACTTGTCATCACTGATCACTAATATTGTTTTTGTTATTCTGTATTTTCTTCACTTTCCTTTAAATTTTTTTTCAGTAGTATGAATCAGTGTTGTGACTTCTTCTTCGAAAGTAGTAGATCTACTTCGATTCGACAAAAAAAAGTACCTACTTCGCTGGTATTGATATCTACTACTATTTCCATTTCGAATCTTAAATCTCGATTTTATTTCTAGATGGTTTACAGCTGGCTGGCTGGCACCTAATTTTCGATTTTCTGAGTGACTTACTTTACCAAGCCGAGTGAATTTAACAATCAATGACAATGTAATATAAATAATAATGTAATAAGATTAATAAATGTAATAACATTAAGTCATTTGTGTTGTTTCCCACATAGTCGTGCTACTGCAGAAAGAAAATTTTCTGACTTGAAAATTATAAAAGACTGTAAAAGATACCAATTGAAAATTGCTACTATTAAAAACATTCTATTAAGGAATTAATAAAAATGATGAAGATGTTTTCGAGCCGTCCCAGAGCTTCTAAAATATATTAATCGCTACACTTTTAATAATGGAAGTCACATATTGAATGGCTTAATTTTTTTTTCGTTTTTGTTTCATTTTTTAAGTTACAATTCTTTAAGAGCCAAATTTAGTAAAAATTTTTTTCGAAAACAGCAACAACATCGTCTGAAATGTATTTGTGTCTTCATCAACACAAGCAAATAAATTTCTTCTAAGTGTTGGTGTACATGATTTGAAAAAATTTCAAACCCAGTTAACCATCGATGATATATATTCCAACTATCTAATCTTAATGTCAACAGAATTTGTTCTCGTGCTCTAAAAATCCAAACTTGATATATCAAAAATACGTTCTAGGTTAACTGGGTAGCGATCATATTGCATGGTAAAATGTGTACATCTTTTCTTTTGTTCTACAGGCTACAGCTAGCATACAGCTGTTATGCTATGCTATGCTGAAGTTGTTATTGTTTCTTCTCGATGGCCAGTACCAGACCTGTCTTCTTTCAGCTTTCCCACTTTTGGATAAAATGTACTACAACTCGCCTTCTGTCTTCAGAAAAAACCGGTTATTGAAGCTGAAAAAAGACAGGTCTGGTACTGGCCAATCATTATTTTCCACACAGTACGTACAATTTACCTACGTTGAATAGTTTTCATTCTTTTATGAAATCTTTGCTGTTGCCTAATTTTTGACTAATTTGCTAAATAATTTTTAAATAAACGCTATGCACTTTGTAAAACTGACAACACAATTATTTTGAACAAACTGTATGAATATAATATCATATCATATAAAAAATTATACTCATGCAATATAAACGGAAATTCAATAAGATGAAGAGGTAAATTAAGAAACAGATTGTATTTTGGGGATCTATAATTTCCGGTAGCAAACATTCGAAATAAAAACACCTACAACACCTCTACAAAACTCCCTTCGACAAACAACTTTTTTTCACCTCAATGGGGCCCTTCTTGGTTCATACCTTGATCCTTGAAAAAAGTAAACATTTTAATTCTTGAACTATTTTCTGACTTATTGCATTTTATTTGACTCAAATCGATGCAATACAGCCTGAGATATAATAGTTCAAAGTTAGAAAGTCACATATCCTTCCATGTAAAAATTTAAAAAAATAAAATAACTCAAAATTTTATGAAAAATTAACAATTTGTTTTATTTATAATAATTAAACTACGTAACCAATTTCCTTGAAATTTATTTTAAACTTTTTGGAAAAGGTTGAATTTAAATCTTATAAAAAGAAATCACAATATCTAAACGTTTTAATACATGAAAAATGTGTGAAAAGTTGAGTGAATTTTTGTTTTGTCTGTACCTTTGAAAATCGAATATAAAAAAATTTAAGGATCAAAATTAAAAAATGTGTTTCGCTTAAGGACCACAATTCCCTTCCACCTATCTATATTCAAAATTTCATGAAAATCGGTTAAGAAATGTAGGCTGTAGGTGGTCACTTTGCAGGCCATTTCACTAAATTTGGCTCTTAAATATTTTGAAAAAAGTTTTATTTTATTTTAAAGACATTTTTGTTATTGTTATTTTCAACTTTTATAACAAATTATTACATTTATATGTACATACATGTGAATAATAAACGTTTTTCATTTCTTCTACTTTTTGCCAAAATCTACTACTATTCATTTCTTAGATATACTACTATTTGAACCTGATGTAGTCACAACACTGGTATGGATGGCGTTCGTCATACAGACAACATCGGATGGTAGGATGTTGTTATTTTTTTCAGCTAAAAAGAGGATATGCCTTGTGTGTGCGATAGATGATCGCTAGTCATAATACTTACTGAGTGGAAGATTTAATCTTTATTTTCTTTTGCAGTTTTCTTCAAAAAAGGGGAAATGAAAGGATATTTTTAATATTTTTAAAATTTCTCCCACCTGCGCGACTTTTCGCCAATCTTATTTGGCTGTACTGTACACATGTAGATATATTCAATTTCTTTTAAATGGGAATTTTATAGTATTTGTGAAAGCAGGTTTTTTTAAATATTTTTTTATAATAATATCCATTGATATACAAAATTCAGTATAGGAATGTGGATTCGGAATGTACATAAGTATATACTATATAGGTACATAATACATATGTATATGAGAAGTTAAAGTGAACGATTCCTTTTCTTTTTTTTAAAATTCGATATAGGATCTGAGGATATTTTAAAAAAACATTCATGATCATGTACCTACATACATAATCTGCTAATTTGCATATTACCACATTTAAAGTTTCTGATAATGATTTTTATATAAAATTTATTAATTTGCATATGGTTTATCAGGTCGAATATTAAAATGATACTTTTAGAAAATAATTTTATTCATAAATTCGATCAAAAATCCTAAATTTTACAGTACTAAAAAACGTTTTTGTAATAAGAAATCATAATTCTTAGCAAACAAAAATTTCAACAAAATCATCTCTAATAGCATATATAAAATAATATTATATATAACCAGCCCGTATACAAAACATTGTAACCAAAATTCTTTGCTAACCGACTTCAGGTAACCCACAAACGCTTTTTCATGAAAGCTATATATACTACATATATAGCAGAGTTTCAATAAAGTTCTCTCACAACTTTGACGTCATTGATATTTTTTGAGTTTATTATTTTGTGTTGTGTTGTGACTTGTGTTGTGACTTGTGTTATGAATATGATGAGAAAATGAAATGAATGATCATCATGTCATCTACATAATATGCATATCTAGTTGGGTAATATTAATAATAATGCTTATCTACATTGTTTTATAATTACTTCGATCATGGTTTGCTAGATTTCTGTTAAAAAATTTCATTTGCTTTAATTTATTTATGTAACTTATCAAAACCATCTCCATAGAAGCCGTGCTATGGATTTCTGCACGAACACAATCAAACACGATAAAAGTGTTGAAACGTCATAACATTCAGTACTGGTAGTACAATAATATTAGTGTAAAGAAATAGTGTTTTAGTTGAATATTTTTGGTTTTTTTAATAAAATATGCTTTATAATAGTTTTAAAATATAATAAATTAACAGTGTTTTAATTTTTAAAGTGCACAATTCAAAAAATAAAATAAAAAGGTGGAAAATATTGTGCGTTCTTACCTACTTGTAAGAGAAAAAATTGAAGTATGACTACGCCTATGTTGAGTCATGTATGTGTAGGTTTTGAACTTATGATTTTGAATTTCTCTTTTGTATGGGTACATTTTTGTTTTAAAAAAAAAATCTTTTTATGATTATTACATATTATAAATAAAGGTACTTACCCATGTTCCAGAATCCACTTTCACTAGCGTTTTGTGAATTGAATTCGCAAAAGTAGGTGTTCCACAATTCACTTTTCACTAAATTTTTGCGAATTGAAATCGTTTACAAGAAAAGTGATGAATTCAAAACATATGTCAAGTGTTTTGTTATTTTTGTTTTATTAATATTTATTCCAATAAATAAATTTTATCTTAAAATATGTAAGTATATTGTAATAAATAAATAATATTTTTAAAATTTTATGTGATTATTTAATAACAATAATCAAATGAATTTTTAAAGGGGCGGCAAACATAAAAACAGCTCTCAAGAAAAGGTCTTAATTAATTTTATGGAAAAAAATCCAGATGTAGCACGAGGGTGTTTAAAAGGAAAAAATAAATTGAAAATTGATTCTGTATATTAAATGTAGGTCCATAATGTTTTTACTTTAATTTTAATTTTAGTATTTAATTAAACACCAAAGGAAAACACTTAAATAAAAACAAAACACATATTTTGAATTTGACGTAAAACATGTGATTTCGAAAGTGAATTGTTCCACTTTCGAAAGCAATGAAAACGCACGAAATCTGGAACACCAATTTTGAATCCACTTGCAATTTCAATTCACGCGTTTTCTGGAACAAGGGTGACTATGTTTTTTTATTATTATATATATGTATGTTTATATGGAATACAGTAAAACCCGCATATCTGCACTACGCTTAACTGCAAAAATCGCTTACGTGCATACAAGTCAAATGTATAGCTTGTTCCAAAAGAGTTGAAGTTTCGTATTGTACTACGTTGGCATGCGCAGAAGAAAAGATACTTACACACATGCATTTTTGTTGTTGTAAATTCTAATAAACAGATTTCTTCTTTCGTATATGTATACACAAGAAAATCACTACGGCAAGTAAAACATGCGCAATGAACCTTCAACTGAAATAATTTCAGCTATACCACGTACGTTCTACATCATTTCAATATAAGTCGATCCTCTTACCTGCACCCCGCTTAGCTGAACATACCGTTTACCTGCTGTCTTAAGTCAAACGTCATTTTAAAATTATCGTACTTTTTCACCCGCTTATATGCACATATGCAAGAAAAACTGTCATAAAAAAATTTAATTTTGGAAATTTCAAGGTAAGAAATTGACTTTAAATATGTGCATAATTTTTTTACTATATTACATAATATCGATTCCACCGATTCCATTCGATGTGTGCTTTATGTGTATGAATTATACTTTTTCTTCACGAAAATAGTATAATACATCCCCGCTTATCTGCACTTTTTGTGCACGTATCCATGCTCCTGATTGTTGCACAACCCGTATAACTGAGCTAAATGCTTTGGAATTTTTAATGGGAATTTTTAATGTGTTACTAAGCGGGTTACTAACATATCATATTATATAAATTTACATATACTTTTATTATTGTCCTACCTCAATGTACAAAAAAATCATATAAATTTGTTGTATTTCTACTTATTTTTTATTTTTATTTATTTATTTTGATCCTATTTTTTATAATTGAACATTTCAGTATTTTTTTTGTTTTGTTTTTTTATTTTTCGCATCCAAATTGTCTTTTCTGTTTTTTTGTGCACATACAATATGTACCTATTCTAAATTGTACATTGTTGCTATATTGTACATTCAAGTTTCACAATTTTTATAATGAAAAGTGTGGAGTGGTGATTTTACGTTGAAGTTGTTGTTTCAAATTATTATTCTTGCCACTTGTTTATTCTGTGTTCTTTATGTTCTATCAGCTCATTATTTTGTTGGATGTTGAACAGTAAACACTAAAGAGCGATTTTATTTGCGTTTTTATCAAATCTGTATTTTTCAATACAATTTATCTATATACATCAATTAGTCTTCTTTTAAACATCAAAAATCAGTATTTTTTAATACTTATTCATACTCGTATTTTGCCTTTTATTTTGAGGCTTTTTTTATTTTGAAATAATATTTCATTTGAAATTTGATTTCATTTTGAATTATTTTTTAAAATGTCGTGGAAGAGAAACCGGTGTACAATTATAACCTGTAGAGATTCAATCTAAGAAGTCCCTTCAAAAAGGTTTTTTTGAGTTCCCGAAACCTGGGACTTCCAAATATGATAAATGGCTCGAAGCTGTTGGTGAATCAAAAGAAGCAATTCAAACAAGAAAACGTCCTTATATATGCGATGCTCATTTTGGAAAACACTTTTTTCGAAAAAGTACTTAAAACCAAATGCAATACCAACTTTAAATTTAAAAGCTCTCTGTGAAAATAATAGCAATGTTGAAATTATTGATTTACCAAAGGAAACCGGTAATGAGCATCGAAATTTGGAAACTAAAAATGATCCTTATAATTTTGAAGAATTACAAGAAGAAAGTTTACAAAAAAAAAAGTTTTAACCCAAACAGAGTTAAGAAAACTTATCAAAAAAAATCTATGAATCCAAATGTTTCCTTCGAAGACCTAAATAAACCGGCTTCATATTTTGAAAAACAAAAACTTAATCAAGTAATACCGCCAGTATGCTCTGAATGTGAAAAAAAAAGTAAAACCATTAGACTTTACAGTAAGAAAATTTGCCACCTTGAAAAAACAATAGTTGCATTAAAGTTTTATAAAAAAAAGGTCGAAAAAAATTCATAAAAAACTGAGAATTAAAGTACAACGATTGAGTAAAAAATTGAAAGAATTTAAAAAAAACTCTAAAATATCCTTTGAAGAGAAAATTGATAATTTAGAAGACGTAAATTTAGAAAGTAAAGTGTTTGCAAAGCTAATACTATGCTTAAATAAGCTAATTTATACCGCGGATGAAAAATGGGTATCGCATTGCATCTTTTTTCGCTCATCTGCAGGATATAATTTTTTACGGGATCAATTGGGCTTTCATTTGCCAAGCACTTCATCTTTTCATAGTTGGATTAAAAATTAAAGGCCTATCTCCTGCTTTAAATGAAACGGTACTTAACTTAATGAAATAACAAAAAGTGTAGGGCTCCTTTCTGAAAGAGAAAAAATTGTTGTACTTATTTTTGATGAAATGTCAATTCAAGAGGACATAACATATGATAAATATAAAGACCAAATTTTGGCAGCGGTGAAAGAAATACAGTAACTGCTAAATCTGTTTGCGTATTTTCTATTAGAAGTATTTGTGGAAGCTTCATGCAGGTTTTGTATTATGTAAATTATTTTGCCTGCCCAGGTACGATTCCTGCTGATAATTTAAGGAAGGAAGTGGAGAAATGTTTAGACATTTGCGAAAAACTTGGTCTAAATTGCATTGGCGCTGTTTGTGATCAGGGATCTACAAACAGAAATTTATACAGCACTAAAAATGTGTCAATGGAACATATATTTTTTACGTTTAAAATAGGATTGTTTATGCACTGTTTGATTACTGTCACTTGATCAAAAATATAAGAAATAATTTGTCGAAATATGATTTTTTTACTCCAGACGGGATTACATCGTGGGAAATAATTAAATATTATTTTATATGTGCTAATAGGCAATAGTATCAATTTGTGTGATTTACGTATAGCCAATAGGATTGCTTGAAAAGATATAATGACGACATATATAAAAAACAATTGGAAGTATTATAAATAATAATAATAAAAATAATAAAGAAAAACATTCTTTTTCCTTATTACCCTTCATCCTTTACCACTATACATTTTTCAATGCAAAAGACCAATAAAATATATGTTAATCACCGTACAAAAAAATGTGTATATGTGTTTGAGAAAAATTTTACAAAAACTATCACACTAAAGCCCTTATTATGTAAGTCGATTCGCGGTAGACTTAAAGTCGAATAGACTTAAAGTCGAGTCACAGTATTAAGTGCGTTCGAATCACACGATTTATCTGATATTATCAGTTCGGTTCTGATTTAAAATAAGCGAAGCTTCAAATTGTACAAATTGATATTAAACTGAAAAATTTGGATGACTGGAACGTCAAAAATATCAGCTAGCTGATTTTTGACTGTCAGTCGAAGTTTCGAGTTCTTTTATGTACATAGGCAGTTGATTTTTAGTGAAAAACTTAATTAAATTTAGTGAGTAAGTACTTCTACTTCATATTCCATCTTGACAATTTAGAATTCATAAACAGTCAACTTTTTAAACATGTCTTCTTCTTTTTTGATTAGTTCCACACAGCAAGTGAACCAAAAAAAATTTTATCACTTTTTTCACTTTAAGATTAGTTAAAAACTAGCGACATCTACTGAAAAGAATGGAAAACTAGGTGAGTGGAACAAATGTAGAACAAATGTGGAACTGTGGAACTGATAATATTCAGATAAATCGTGTGATTCGAACGCACTTATTATAAGATTCTATCACTGTAGACTTTTTTCTATTCCATAGACTTGTCAAGTCGACAGCAATTTTGCTAGCGACTTCGAGTCTATTGTATGTGATTTAAGTTATATACACAATTTATGAGAGTTTTTTTTAATAGTTATATTGTGAATAATATATAGAACATTTATAAAATAAATCTTAAAAAGCACGCAAGTTTTAAAATGTTTGGTATAGATGAGGATCTTTGTGACCTTCTCAAATAAGGTTCTCGTTCTATATCTTCTAATAATTTTAGAAAAATCTCTTTCGTCAATCTAAAATTTTTCTTAAATCTGAAATATTTATGACAAACTTTAATAATAATAAGTATTTTTTATACCGAGAACAGAAAATTTACATGATTTCATCCATATCCAGAGGATTTGAATTTACTCTCAAGCGCCTTCTTTTCCGAATTATTGACAAAATCTCAGCTCGACGATCTTCATTAATTTCATTTTCAAAAACATCAAACCAAATAAAAAAACTCATGATTTTATATTTTGTCCGTTTTTATTTTATAAATTTAGATGTAAAAAATAGCAAAATATACAGACTATTCACTTGAAAATATTGAAAATTAGTTATAAACACAACAAAAACAAACGTGATTTGACAGATGTCTACTAGAAAATTTTCCTTTCAAACGGTAACTCTTTTTTAAAAAGTCTATAAGCTTACATAATACCATGACTTATTTCAATAGACTTGAAAAAGACGAGTCGATTCTATTCGCATCGACTTACATAATAAGGGCCTAAATTTTTTTTATTTTTCTTGAAGGAAGAAATTATGAATACAAAATATGCGTATAGTTAAAACACGTAATATGCGTCAACACATACATATTATTTACGATCGGTATACATTTTTTTTTTACTTTATTGGTTTTTTTGTTGTTTAATTTTGTTTTTTTTTTCTTGTTCACTTGTCTGTATATTTATTTTTAATATATAATATATTAAAAACTAGCATTAGATATTTTATAATGTAAAAGAAAATAAAACAACATGCCTATTGATTATTCTGATCTCCTGATCCATTAGGAATAAAATTTTCATATTTATCAATGAAGATGAACAACCTTCGAAAATTTTCTGGATATAGAAATTTAGAAAAATATAAAAATATATTTTTAAAATTATTTTTAAAACTTGAAAAAAGAAAAAAAATTTCGGAAGAGATAGATATTTGCTTTCTCAAACAGCAAAATATATACACACGTATGTACATATAGTAAAATTTTTTTAGCAGGATATGACTATATGAGTAATAGAAATTAGGTAGGTATATGTAAATGTTATATGAATAAAAATAATATTCTGTCTCTGTGTAATGCTGTTATGATACGGTATTAATTTCATGATTAATTTCGTTATTAAAAAGAGATAACAAGTATGCTTTACGGAAAAAGCAACTAGAAAGAAAGAGAGATATGACTAACACTTATTTCAGTATTAATATTGAAAATGTCAAAAAATAACTCTCCCAATTCTCCAAATTCCAATATCCTTCCATTAATTATGAAATTAATCATGAAATTTGAACATTAATATTATTTTTGTGTTGCCATCGTGTTTAGATATTTTTCATAGTTTAATATTATATTTAAATGAGTGAGGCGTGTCCAATTATTCATTTCTAATTTTTATCAGTGAGTGCAAACAAAATAAATAGAAAAGAAATAATAAACATGAACATTAATTTACTAAATTATTTAATTGCCATTTACTTTAAACAGGAATACCGGCAACACAATTTTAAGAAAATGTCAGCTGATTTTGTTAGTGTGTCTCTGTTTCTCAAATCTGTTGTGTCTTTCTTTAAGTACTTTAAATTTTCAATAGTATTATAACACCGTGTCATAACAGCATAACATAAGCTACTGAGTAATAAACGAAAGTTTTCTCAGATATTTTTTGGTGAGAGATAGAATCTTTTCGTCCCTCACACTTCCCGCACAGGTCATGAAATTTTTAAAATTTTGCTGATATTTGAGCTAGTGTATACTGTATAGTGTACCTTTTGTTAGTACTTACTCTGTGATTCTATAAACCATGCAATGTCGGTTGAACTTAACAGTTAATTGTGCGTCAGCAAAAGTAAAATACAATATTGTATGTATACATACACAAAAAGTATCAAGTATTCAGAGATTCCTTCACGAGGAACGTATGAAATTCATAATTTTTACATTTTTATAAAAATTTATCTGAGAAAGCTCAAAAACTGGTCTGAGAAAGCTCTAGTCTGAAGCTCTTTCGAATTGAATAGATTGAATGGGGATTGATGACTGTATTTGTAAATATTGCTTTATGATCAATATATGAAAAACAAGAAAAAACAAAATCATTGTAAAAATGAAACTATACATATATGTTTTTATGCATATTATATGCATATGTTATGCTTAGAAGTTAGAACCTTAGAACTATATATAGAATGAATGATTTTGGTTGTAGTTTTTTTCTTTTCTTTAGTTCTGTTTATTTTTTTTTCAAGTAAAATAAATGATAGGTATTTGTTGTTGGTGTTTTTTGGCTTGATTTTTTCTTTGCTTTTATGTTTTTTCTTTTTTCAAGCATTTTTTATTTTTGTTTGCTTATTTCGATCCTATTCTTGACTTACCTCTACAAATCTGTTTTACATTGATATTTAATTTTATGGAATTATTAAATGAATTTATAATTATAATATTTTTCGTTGGTCAGTAAAATTTGATAATATAAAAAGATAATTTTGAAGGGGCATTTTTAAAATTATCCTTTACGCTTTTCTTGTATTTTTTGTTTGTTTTCAAAATAAATTTTAAAACAAGACAAGAAATATAAAAACATTTAAATTAACTCTTCATTCTATTTTTGATCGTTTTTGAGAATGAAGAGTTAATTTAAATGTTTTTATATTTCTTGTCTTGTTTTAAAATTTATTTTGAAAACAAACAAAACATACAAGAAAAACGTAAAGGATAATTTTAAAAATGCCCCTTCAAAATTATCTTTTTATATTATCAAATTTTACTGACCAACGAAAAATATTATAATTATAAATTCATTTAATAATTCCATAAAATTAAATATCAATGTAAAACAGATTTGTAGAGGTAAGTCAAGAATAGGATCGAAATAAGCAAACAAAAATAAAAAATGCTTGAAAAAAGAAAAAACATAAAAGCAAAGAAAAAATCAAGCCAAAAAACACCAACAACAAATATCATTTTTTTCAGCTGCAAAAAAATGACACAGAACTATAAAAAAAAAAAACACGACTAAAATCATTTGTTTCAAGCATAATGTATACATATAATATGTATAACAAAACAACATATAAATATGTATAGTTTCATTTACAATGATTTTGTTTTTTCTTATTTTTTCATAATGATCATAAAGCATATACATTAAAAATCTCGAAAAAAGAGAAGATATATAATTATAATATATTTTAATGCTTTTTGTGTATACAGGGTGTTTCACAGTTCGTGTGCCAAACTGAAATGGGTGGTAGATCTCGATGAGAAATGAAAAAAATCGTATGGGAGGGGGGGGTCTATTCTCAATGGTTACCGAGATATTCAAGGTCAAACAAAATTTTTTTCGACTAGTAACCAGTTCCACTTTTCGCAACATATTTCAGCGCTCGTGCAATATAGGGAGCTAAATGAAAATTATTTCCATAGGGAACCTTCAGTCCTTTCAAAAAATGTCTTTTATAAAGTTTTATGTTTAATACTTGAGAAGTTATTGTAGCTCAAAGTCAAAAAATTTTGAAAAAAAATCGTCATTTTTATGTTCAAGGTCAAATATCTCGAAAATTTCCCTTATTATTTTTTTTATTTTTTTATCTTAAACAAAAGCCTATTTTACCTGCTCTAATATTGTTTTTATCTTATTGCATTATCTTTATCCGTTCAAAAGTTATTGAGCATAATTCAAGGACAGTTTTTTCAAAATCGGTTAAACTTGTTCTTGTGAAGAATTACTCAGTTTGTCTTGGTATGTTTAACTTCACTCTTATTTTCCAAAGGCTACTGTTTTCGATGTGTCCTCCTCCCTTTTGGATATAAATAATAGCTCTTCGTCTGAATGCGCCTTTCAAATTAATTATTAATAAGACAAAGTTGAAATTCAATTGTGCTTAATTGATTGTTAAAAATGACGGAGTTTACAAGAGCAGAATACGCTGATATTATTTTTTGCTATGGTTTTGCAAATGGAAATTCTCGTGCGGCTGAACGTGAATACCATCGACGTTTTCCAGAAAGAAGACAACCATCAAGAAGTGTTTTTGTGCGTACTTTTCAAAGGCTAAGAGATACTGGAAACGTGAGCAACGTTCTAATAGAAAGAGGTGGACATGACAATGCAAGGCAACTTTCAACGGAAATGGAAGAAAGAATTATTGGACAAGTCATAGCTGATCCTGCTTTAAGTACAAGACGTTTAGCTCAACGGTTAGATTTGTCTTCATCAACAGTGTGGAGGGTGTTAAACAGAGAAGGACTTTATCCTTATCATTTTACACCTGTGCAGGAACTATTGCCTGATGACTACGCAAAACGTACAGAATTTTGTAACTGGCTGCTTGAAAATAACTTTGAAGATTATACGTTCTTGGATAGTATTTTGTGGACTGATGAGGCTCAGTTCACAAAATCTGGTGTTGTCAATTTCCACAACACACATTATTGGTCCTATGAAAATCCAAGGCAAGTGCGAATTACTTCAACGCAGTATCGTTTTTCCGTTAATGTGTGGGCAGGAATTATTGGTAGTCGCTTACTAGGTCCATGCATTCTACCAGATAGGATTAACAGTGGAAGTTATCTCGAATTTCTACAAACTGTCGTACAAGACTTATTGGATGATATTCCATTGGCAACTCTAAGAAATACTTTTTATCAGCATGATGGAGCGCCAGCGCATTGTGGAAGAAATGTTGTTGAATGGCTGAATGAAAATTTTGAAGGTAGATGGATAGGACGTAACGGTCCCTTTCATTGGCCAGCTCGATCGCCTGATCTTACACCACTTGATTTTTATTTGTGGGGAACCATGAAGGATTTGGTATACGCCAGGAAAATTGAAACTAGAGAACAATTACTAACGCGAATTCTAGAAGCCGGAAGAAAAGTTAGAGAAAATTTATTAACAATTAATTTGAAAGACGGAATCAGACGAAGAGCTTTTATTTGTGTCCAAAAAGAAGGAGGACACATCGAAAACAATTTGTAGAAGGCATTTTGGCAAACAATAAGTCCTTTTTATTACTAAAATAAGTTCTTTTTAGGACTCCAAAGTATTTACAGTGAAGTAAAACATACCAAGACAAACTGAGTAATTCTTCACAAGAACAAGTTTAACCGATTTTGAAAAAACTGTCCTTGAATTATGCTCAGTAACTTTTGAACGGATAAAGATAATGCAATAAGATAAAAACAATATTAGAGCAGGTAAAATAGGCTTTTGTTTAAGATAAAAAAATAAAAAAAATAATAAGGGAAATTTTCGAGATATTTGACCTTGAACATAAAAATGACGATTTTTTTTCAAAATTTTTTGACTTTGAGCTACAATAACTTCTCAAGTATTAAACATAAAACTTTATAAAAGACATTTTTTGAAAGGACTGAAGGTTCCCTATGGAAATAATTTTCATTTAGCTCCCTATATTGCACGAGCGCTGAAATATGTTGCGAAAAGTGGAACTGGTTACTAGTCGAAAAAAATTTTGTTTGACCTTGAATATCTCGGTAACCATTGAGAATAGACCCCCCCCTCCCATACGATTTTTTTCATTTCTCATCGAGATCTACCACCCATTTCAGTTTGGCACACGAACTGTGAAACACCCTGTATAGAATAGAAATACACAAATAATGTAAAACAGCTGTTTTCGCTTGCGTGTGTGCATTCAATCTTCAGAACATAACGTAAAACAAAATTTACTATTGAAAGCTTTTTCTTTTTCATAAAAAAGACAAATGTGATACCTCCTTCTCTGCCCGCACAGGGCCTGTTTACGGTTTTGTTTCATTTCCTTTTCGCATCTCTGTTATATCTTTATACTTTTTGCATACAATAATAATGTCTTTTATTTGCTTGTCACATATTTTTGTTGTTGTCGGTTATAGCTCGATTTAAAAAAGTTGTCAAATCGTATTATACTAGAAAACTATGCGCAGAAGAAAAGATACTTACACACATGCATTTTTGTTGTTGTAAATTCTAAGAAAGAGGTTTCTAAAGGAAAAGTAAGAAACAAAAAACTGAAAGCTTTGTCAGTTTATAACATCATGATCATTCATAGGTTTATGTCTTTGCTAATCATATACATTTTGTCGGTTAATCGGTTGTCAGTTGATCGCTATTCATATGCAACATTTTGTACAATAGTTTTTATATATCTGTATTATTATATTGTTTGTGCTCAAATCCTATATTTTCAATTTCTCATACAAATTTTTAAAATGAACCAAATGGTATGTATACGGAATATATGGAGAAAACGAAAAGCTGTTTCCATATGATTCTGTATATTGTAATGCTTGAAACATGAGAATAATTGTGTTAAAAATGTTAAAATTTCTCAAAATTATTTAAAAATTTTGTATGTATTGTATGAAAAATAGATAGAAAAGAGAATATATTTTAAAATTAGAGAAATTTGGAAAAAATCCTGAGAGTAAAGGTACGTCTCCACTTAAGTGGAGAAAAATAAAAGTGGATGGCCACAAAAGTGTAGGCTGCGTTTACATTTATACATTTATTTAGCATTACACTAGGAAAAAAGTGTACAAATACATTTTTTTCTTTCCACTTTTTTGAGTGTATACACAAAAATTAAACTACTGTTTAAGGTCGATTCAGACATTTCAAGTCAGTCTCAGTTCAGTTTCCGTTCCGATTATCCGGTTGATATTATTGTATGGAGTTCAAATGTACATATAGTCACACATGTCCGTTCCGTCTCAGTTCAGTCACCGATCAGTCAGAATTTCTCGGTGTCAGAGATTTCCGATATCGTCGGCAACGTTATTTTTTGAAATGACTGACGGAGTTCTGATAGCTTTCAGTCTTTTTTTTGTACATTGTTGAGGTAGGTTGTGTTTTTTTATGTGAGCAAAATGTCTACTGACGAAAAATTAATTGAAAAAGTACGGGAAAATACTGTGTTGTACGATTTATCAAATAAAAAATATAAGGATAGCAAATTTAAAGGTACCATTTCATCCAACAAAACTGCAATCATACTCAACTCTTTTACTGTAAATTTATCCATTTTTCAAGTCACAACTTTACACAATATTGGAATTCACACTTTTTCAACTGATGATAAAATACAACTGATTGAACTGATATGTGTGAATATAAATCGACTGAAACTGAACTGTGACTGACGTGACGGAACGGAAACTGAACTGAGACTGACCTGAAATGTGGGAATCGACCTTTACACTTACTAAAATATTTATACAAGAAAAGTTTTCTTGAATTGCAAAGTACTTTGTTTGTGAATTGCATTTTCTTAAAAACATGTGTTCAGTTGTTGAAATTTCTGCGGCTTATATATAGTTTTACTTTTGTTACGTAAAAAACGAAGTAAACAAAAACAAAAAATAAAATGTTGGGTTCGAGATTGGATTCAGAACCGTAATAAATTTGGTATTATGGCTTCTCTCATTCTCTGTTACCAGAGTTAGAAAATGGTGATTAAGTCTTATAAAAATTTTTTAAAAATGACGTCAGTGGAATTCGAAATTTTCTATTTCTAAAAAATTAACTTTATTTATACTTTTCCTACACACAACAGAAAAATGTGTCAAAAAAATGTAGAGATCCACTTAAAAATTATTAAAACAGTTTATACACTAAAAAGTGGAAACAAATGTTGATACACTCATCTACACTTAGCACTAGCAGTACGTATTGTTCACACATATACATTTTTGAGTGAAAATGTACGATCAAAATGTAGCGTTCCACTCAGTGTAGATCTACTTAGCTTAAGAAAGAGCTTAAAACAGCTTTAAGATTGGAGGCCGTTTGGTTGTGACTATTTCGATGTACTGGGATAATAAGTCTTATAGTAAATTTATATTGTCATTGCTATAACGTAGGTCAGTCACTAGCCAGGTGCTGGTTCTTAGATTATTATATGAAGTAACTTATCAAACATGTATCCCAAAGATAAACATTCACATATATTTTTAGAAATACAAAGCAATAACTAATATATAATTCATTTTCCTTACAACATAATTATAATAATTTGTTTATACTTCATTTCAACTACTTATTATAAAAAAAATTTCTAGCTAGCTCTTTGATAAATTTTATCCAAAATTTTAAAGAAAATTGTATGTGGAATACCTCGTGATGTCTGTTGAATATGTGTTTTAATCATATTATATGTTTCTTGCTCATAAATTAGATATGTTTGAGGTAATCCCAATTCTTGGTAAATTTCCTTCACACGAGCAACTTTAGTTGAATCTAAATAAAGAGAAGTATTTATATACAGATATAGGTAGCATTGGTGGGATTTACATTAAGTGCGTTCGAATCACACGATTTATCTGATAATTATCAGTTCCACAGTTCCACATTTGTTCTACATTTGTTCCACTCACCTAGTTTTCCATTCTTTTCAGTAGATGTCGCTAGCTTTTAACTAATCTTAGAGCGGGTTTACACGGTCACTTTTTTCAATGGCATTGACGCCCATTCCGCTTTGTTAAATAGGAAAGAAGTAACAAGTATGTGGTGGGAAGTCACTCACGGGATAATCGAACTTTTTCTTCGAGCACGCCTGTTCCCTTTTATGCTATATTCGTAATTTTGATTTTTTTTTTATATTATCGCATCTCCTTTTCATTTTATATTTGTAGTGACACAGCTCATATCTATCTTTATATATGGAGATGAAACATACACAACATATATTGTCGTTTCATCCCACCTAACAAGAAATCGGTATAGAAGAGAATGAAGAGAATATGAGCTATGGTAAAAAAGTGACTGTGTAAACGTACGTACGACTTTTTCGTAATTTAACAAAGCGGAATGGGCGACAATGCCATTGAAAAAAGTGACCGTATAAACCCGCTCTTAAAGTGAAAAAAGTGATAAAAATTTTTTTGGTTCACTTGCTGTGTGGAACTAATCAAAAAAGAAGAAGACATGTTTAAAAAGTTGACTGTTTATGAATTCTAAATTGTCAAGATGGAATATGAAGTAGAAGTACTTACTCACTAAATTTAATTAAGTTTTTCACTAAAAATAAACTGCCTATGTACATAAAAGAACTCGAAACTTCAACTGACAGTCAAAAATCAGCTAGCTGATATTTTTGACGTTCCAGTCATACAAATTTTTCAGTTTAATATCAATTTGTACGCTTTGAAGCTTCGCTTATTTTAAATCAGAACCGAACTAATAATATCAGATAAATCGTGTGATTCGAACGCACTTATTATCAGTCAAATGACTTACGTCCTTTTGACGTTTTGCTTTGAATTTGCTTTCTGACTGACTCTCGTATTTACACAGTCAGTCAAATGATGTATACATCAAAATTTAACAGTTTATACGGTGAAAAAATAATTCGAATTTTGGATTAAATTGGGAGTAGCGTAGAAACGGTAAAATTGGGATTAAAAAAGTACATGCAAACGTTGATATTTTTATACACTTATAGTATACATATTATTCTTCTTCCACATAAAAAAAAGAAGAAGAACGTGACAGCTTCACTTTCACCATAAAAATTAGAATCCGCCATATTGCATTTTACCTCACACATACATATAAAAAAATTGGGATTAAACCGAAATAAATTGGGCTTAAGCCAAAATCCGAATTATCGAGTTTATACGACAAAAAATTGGGAGTAAACCAAAATCCGTATTAAATTCGGAGCAGCCATACACGTAGAATGATGTATACATCATTTGACTGATAGTGTAAATCACACCATTGTAGAGTTGTAATTAAAAATACACTAACCATTTTGTGCATAACATTCTTTAATAATTTTCTTTTGTTCTTCTGATGCTCGTTGCATACAAACAACTGCCAACCATGAACATTTATTATCTTGAATATCAGTTCCAATTTTCCCAGTTATTGCTGGATCACCGAAACAATCAATAAAATCATCTTGAACTTGAAAAAAATGTCCCATTTCAAGTAAAATTGTTTTTACTTGTCGAAATACTTCTGGATCAGTGAAGCTATTATTTTTAATTAGTTAAATTATTTTAAAGTTATTGAGAAAAGTTAAAAAAAGAAATGAAAGTTTCTAATAATTTTTACCCAGCCATATGCATTGCTAAAGCCACTGGTAAGTAAAATGTATAATAGGCAGTCTTATTAATCACGATTGATTTATATTTTTCCATAGTAAAAGTTGTTACGTCTTTATTAGCGATATGAAGATCAAGTGATTGTCCTACAGCTGTTATAAATATAACCTACGTATTAAATTTGGAAAATAAAAAAATAATAAAGAATTTCAAGTAAAATTCATAATTTAAATTCGACCATATTTACCTCGTGGAATAATTCAAGTAATTTAACATAATAATCTGTATGACTAAAGTATTTTTTCAAAATATAATAAATTCCATTTTCCACCATTATACCATCATTAATAGCTATTAAACCAACATCATTAAGTCTATGCCAACATGGTTGTCCACGTCTGGTTGTACTTCCATCCATAATATCATCTGCGATAAGAAACATACTCTGCAACTAAATTTAAATAAATATATACATATATAAAAAACAAATTACCGTAGCTCTCATATACTTATTTATATACATACATATAAAAGTAATTATAATTTAAAATTTCATAATAAATATGTTGGATTAAACAAACCATTTCAACACACCATCCCAAGTATTGTGCCAGTCTTATATTTTCGGGTGTTAATTGACTCTGGTCTACAAGTTGTTTATATGTTAGAACTGTGGCGAGACCTCTATTCTTTTTACCATTTGGAACATTATACTGTAACGTCTACATTATAATTTAAGAAGAAAAGAGTAATTTGGTAAAGAAAAATGATATAAAACAAAAGCATTATACCTTAGCATACCATTTAACTGCTATATTCATATCGTTTGAATCATATTTACTAGCATATTCAGTTAAATCTCTGACCAGATCTGAAATGGAACGAATTTTAAAAATATACATATTTAGATATCAAAAAGTTAGATTTATAAATTATTTCAAAAAATCAAAGCTTAGAAAAAACATCTTGCCAAAATGAGAAAAAAATTGTGTGAATATCAAGGAGGAAAATGATACAAGCCAACTCCTAGATTCATTAGAAAAAGACAACAAACAACATATTAACACGCTTTTAGCTACTGTAAAAGATATTGTTCTGTCTGTGGTATTTATTTTTTTATGAACAGTTTTTTAACGTTTCAAAGAATTTAAAAAAATTTTATAGAGAACTTTCTGACCTTTACAAATATACAAATATATTATTTTAGCTCTAGCTCGATCTCTATGATAATATGCATGAGGACATCTTAGGTTGAATTTCATGGAATAATTTCATTTTAATTATTTAAAAAAAAAATACAAGTATTTTTAAAATTTATTATTTCATTTACCTGGAAATACAGCCATGAAATCACGACTTTCATCTTTAGATACAGTTGCACGTACAGCAAGCGGTATAGAATGATTTAAAGTTGTTAACGTTCTAAAAAGTACATGAAGAGTGTAAAAATACAAAAAGTGGTAAATTTTATAATTAATTTTTTTTAAATACACATCGTAGAATGGGGCTTTTTAAAAATATATTTTGTTCTTTTTGAAATATAAAATATACATAATATGTATATAACATACATACATAACTTATTGAATATGTTTTAAATTTGAAGTTTTCTCGTTTTTTGTTCATTGTTATTTACCTGGAAAACTTTTTGGATTTTTGTTGCTGGATCAATTCGATTTCTGAAACCTTATTTCTTTTTATAATATTACAATCACATTTTTGAGCAAATTCTCTAGTTGGAATTATTGATATAATTGATGCTCTTGATGTTGACATAAGATTATCAACCAATGGAGAAATTTTTAAAAATTTATTTGCATAGACTTTTTGTATTATTGTAAACATAGCTTTCAAATAATTATGAATATTTTTTTAATAAAAAAAATTGAAAAAAATTTGTATCGTTCAACTGGCAAATCTCGACTATGAATTTATTAAGACTTAGAGCGGGTTTATACAGTCACTTTTTTCAATGGCATTGTCGCCTATTCCACTTTGTTAAATAGGAAAGAGCGGGTTTATACGGTCACTTTTTTCAATGGCATTGACGCCCATTCCGCTTTGTTAAATAGGAAAGAAGTAACAAGTATGTGGTGGGAAGTCACTCACGGGATAATCGAACTTTTTCTTCGAGCACGCCTGTTCCCTTTTATGCTATATTCGTAATTTTGAATTTTTTTTTATATTATCGCATCTCCTTTTCATTTTATATTTGTAGTGACACAGCTCATATCTATCTTTATATATGGAGATGAAACATACACAACATATATTGTCGTTTCATCCCACCTAACAAGAAATCGGTATAGAAGAGAATGAAGAGAATTTGAGCTATGGTAAAAAAGTGACTGTGTAAACCTACGTACGACTTTTTTGTAATTTAACAAAGCGGAATGGGCGACAATGCCATTGAAAAAAGTGACCGTATAAACCCGCTCTTAAGAGATATTTTGCTACACATTTACAAAAAAAACCCTAGTACAGAATTCTTATGAGCATTGAGCAGTGAATAATAAGCAGTGCTGTCGTTCCAATAATTCTTAAGGTGGAGTTCCAATGGAAGCCCTTGGTGCGTTAAATGACAGCTAGTACAAATAAGCTTTTCTATGAGAGCTGACTAAATGGTCAACGCACACAACGCGCATAACGCTCAAAAAGTTCAACAATTTTCTACTTTTTGGTGCGTTATGCGCGTTGCCAGTGTTGTTGACATTATTTTTTGATAATAAGTAACAATGTGACAATGACAGCTGAAAAAAAAATTACAAAAGCCTATAAAGGTGGTCTTACACTATCAAAAAAACTTACAACGTGTTTCATTTATGTGCTAAAGCAAAAATCAACTTTTATAAAAAATGTTCAATACAAATTAAATAAAAACATATTCGTTCAAAAATATATTTATAATTTCTTTCTAGTTTAAATAAATTTATTTATATACATAATACTAAAATAAAAAAATTAAAAATTTATTTATAAAAAAAAATTGGATAGTGTAATACCAACTTAAGGTCTTGATTGGATATTTCAACGTGACAAACGCTTTGATTGGGTCAGCAACGCCGTCAACGCTCCAAACACGCAAGTAGTTGTCTTTTCACGCATCAAACTTTCCAAACACAACACACCAAACGCATGCATTGGAACTCCACCTTTAGAGTAGAGGTCCAGACCAAACCAGTCTTCTTTCAGCTTCAAAAACCGGTTTTTTTTAGAGCTTAGGTGCGGTGTAGTACATATTATCCAAAAGTGTAGAGAAAAAACCGGTTATTGAAGCAGAAAGAAGACTGGTTTAGTCTGAGCTAATGAGTTCAAAAGAGTAGTATTGTATTTTGTAGAAAAAAGTAGTATCAGGGTAACCATTCACAGAAAGTATTATAAGCCAAATTTTACAATAGGACCCAAATCTTTTCTCATATCAAAAGTTGATAAATAAAATGTCTATAGGTACGTATTTCAAATAAATTTTAATAATTTTCATAATAAATAATGACATGATACTACTTTTTTTTGTTCCAATTATTTATTTAAAACAGAAATAAAAAATTATCAAATAACAACAAAAGAAAACTAAATTTAAATATTAAAATATTGGTGTCTATTGCGGTCATCGATTCGACAGTCGATCGAAGAACTCTTTTCGATTCGATTGAATTTACTTTTGGTATTGTGTAAAGCAATCGAATAGGCCTAAAAGCATTTAATTTACCAACTTTGTTATAACATTTTAAAGAAATTAAAAATTTGAAAAAAATAGTAGTATAAAATTGAAAGGAGTTACTACTCCTTTATATTATAGTAGTATGTATAGTATAGTAGTATGACAACTCAAAAAGTAGTAAAAAACTACTATAGTAGTACGAACGACAGCACTGATAAGGTGTGTTCATGGTGGAATGACATATGTATAAGGTGTGTGCTTCTCTATTTAACAGTTTATACGGTAAAAAATAATTCGAATTTGGGATTAAATTGGGAGTAGCGTAGAAACGGTAAAATTGGGATTAAAAAAGTACATGCAAACGTTGATATTTTTATACACTTATAGTATACATATTATTCTTCTTCCACATAAAAAAAAGAAGAAGAACGTGACAGCTTCACTTTCACCATAAAAATTAGAATCCGCCATATTGCATTTTACCTCACACATACATATAAAAAAATTGGGATTGAACCCAAATAAATTGGGCTTAAGCCAAAATCCGAATTATCGAGTCTATACGACAAAAAATTGGGAGTAAACCAAAATCCGTATTAAATTCGGAGCAGCCATAAACACGTAGGATGTAAATAATCGCCACATTCAACCAAATTGAATCTGACCAATCAGAGAGCATTTCAATAACAAAGAAAAATGACAGTTGTGAATTTTTGTACACGGTGACGGAAAATTTGCAAGTGAAAATTTGCAGAAACATTTGCAAATAGCACTAAACATTAAACAAACAAAACGAATTTTATCTCATATTAAATTTTTGATTTTGTGCTCACATGAGTTTGGCTCAGCTCACTTATATTCTTCTTGTGAATAGGCTCACTTGAAGTATCCAAAAACACATGATTATTATGTCATGATAAAAAATTAAATTACATACTTGAACAAATTTCACTGATGAGTTCCAACACAACAGGCCAAATTAAGAAGAAATATAAACACAAATTCACAACATAACCCCAAACTTCAACTCCATATAATTCTTTACCACCAGGCACATGGTAAAATTAACTGACCAAGTGATCCAGTAAAATGATGACTCATTTGTTCACTAAAGAAGTGCGATTTTTCGTAGCGAAAACATAGCTAGAGAATATTATTAGCTGTAATTCTTTCTTTAGTCGCTGTGATCAATAGCTTGTTTCTGTAACTAAATCGAGAAACACTCGGTTAAAAATGGCGTCATGTGTTTTCGATTGGTAAATGGTAATTCTCGATTGATAGAGTATTATATTATACATACTATTTTTATTTTTGGAAGTCAGTATTGTGCTTATGGAGGCAGCACCCGATGAGTTTGTTGCCCTTGGTAATATTTAATTCAAAAGGTTTCCCTCGATTGAAATTGAGATCTGTACTGCGGTTCTGTAAGGATCGAAAATAGATTTCACAGTAGAAAGTATTCAATTTGACGTCATTCAAATTGACGTAATTTTCTAACAAAGTGTTTCTGTAAGAAAAGAAAAGTAGAAGTAGAAAAGAACCGTGAAATTTTTAATTCTCAAATGTTTCTATAGGGTTTTTGAACGATGGAATATCTCCTATCGATAGGAATTCATTCCAACAGCTATTTCCCTTTGAAAAAGATTTCAACCGGTGAAATTTTATGTTTTGTATTTGAAGAAAAAAATATTTAAAACACAAAAAAAAGTGAAATGAGTAAACAAATAAGTAAATTTTTAATTAAATTTTATTTCTAATTTTTTTAAATTTTTGTTATTATTTTTTAAAGTAAATTTTTGTTATGTTCTCTTTTATTATTTATTTATATTATACTATATTCTAGAGAAAATATCATTTCTTCGTAATTATATGTAAAAAATAAAATCATTTTTGTAAAATCATAGGAATTGTCACTATCAAAACACCAAACGGTATTGATGTACGATACCATACGGATATCGATAATATCGATATATCGAGCTTTTTGAATGATATTTATCAGCGTATCGTTTTGGTCGATATATCGCGTATCGCGTATCGAAAATGTTGCGATACTCGATATTCAACGTCAAAAAGTTGTTGATGCTGTTGAAAAATATTATGGGTAGCTCGTGTAAAGAATGTTTAAATAGCTTCTTGTCATCTTGTTAAATCAATGTAACTTTGACAATTGATGTATTACTTCATACTTGTGCGTTGGTGGCAGCTGACCTTTCAATAGGGGGATTAACATGCGAAATCGTACAAGACCGATGGAGCATGCCGTAACTATTGAATTGTCGGAAGTCCAGCTATGACTTCCACCCGATGCCACTGGTAACAGGTTCTCAGTACGGTCATGTTTCTGCTGAGAATCTGGCCAACAATAGCCTGGGCGTCCAATCCAAGGGTGGAACAGCATATGCCCAGGGATGCGTGGCTAGGGGAGTGCCTAGTCGTTAATATGCGAACTCTGGATACCAGGCGACCTCCAGTTTCAATAAAACCTTCCTATGGTAATGCAGGGCTCTGCCATAGGTGACCGTATTTTCCCGTGCTACTCGTGGGACCATTTATGGACACACTTAACAAAAATAAAAAAGAGGCCGATGCACCTCCAATAGCATCAATCGCAACAACTTCAACAGAGGGAGAAGTTCCTCTGGTTGACAACGTCATAAGAGAAGCTGAAAGCTTAGATAGCTTAAGCGACTATTATGACAGTAATGATGACACAATTACTAACGTGTCATCGAAGATAGACAGCGAAACTGAGTCTATCCGAAATGAAGAGGCTGAAGTTGAAACTTCCCTACAGAAGTTGAATCTTAAAGACTCTGAAAAGAGGAAAAAACTCGGCGGAGCTGGAAGAAAGAGGTTGAAGAAACTCTTGTTACAAGGGCTGGGCATAGATGAGGCACGGCTGAAGACTCTTCAACCAACAAACCAAAGAAATGGAGACAGTCTCAAAAGAGGACGTTCCAACGACTCGCCAACTAAGGCTTCTGGTTCAAAAAAAGCCAAACAATCTCCTTTACTACCCGAAAATGTGCCTTCAACGACAAGTTTTAAACAAGCCGTGAAAGCATACAAGTAGGCATCCTGGCTAAGTCCTTCCCAGATCTACTCTTGTCTACGGAGCAAATGAGCGCCATACAGGATCGGATCTTAAAAAGAATAATTGAGAACAAGGACAGTGCAATAAAGCCTAAGTTCCTTGGAGCCACGTTTAAACAAGGATGGCTAGTCATAAGATGTGCCAATGAAGACACCAAAAAGTGGCTTCAAGAATCCATAAATGACTTGAAGCAATGGGAAGAACAGAATTAGTGCTGGTAGAAGAGAATAACATCCCTTGGGCACAGATTCTAGTCGAACACTTCTCCAATAGTGCTAAAGAAAAGAGCGAGGACATCATGGGACTCATCAAAGGGCAGAATGAGTACAACGTGGATGATTGGAGAATCATTAGAAGATCCAATGATAAAACGTCCGCACTACTCACTCTGTCCGTGGACCACAAATTCATAGCTACCTTGAAAGAAAACGAGTTCAAGGTAAGCTTTAAATTTGGTGAGATAGAGCTAAGACGCAGAGGCGAAAGCGAAAAGAAGAAATCGGCAGAAGGTGGGGAAATTAAGGTTCGCACCAAACCGGGTGCTTCGAAAGCGGACGCTGAAGCAAAAAATAAAGCTAAATCTCTGGCAAAACATCCAGGTAAACAGAAGGATGGGGCAAAGGGCAAATGTCCTGGCACTTGGTATAAAGCATATTTTAAAAGTAAAATAATATATTACAATAGAATCTTTCATAACAAATTCAATTCGATCTAATTAGATTGAGAATTAATGGTTCGAGGTCTCAGAGCACAAAAAAAAAATTTAAAAATGAAAATTATTGATGTCCCAATAATTGTTTGAAAATAAAACAAATTTTTATCGCCAAATAATAACTTTTATTCACTTGTTCAATTAAGACACAATCTAATTTAACTTATTCTTAAGGTTTCACTTAATTCCTTGACAATAAATTTTTCTACAAGATTTCTATTATAATTAACTTTCACTACTCTACAAAAACTTCTTTTTCTCTTTTTTATAATTTTACAAATTTTAACCTTTCAAGATTCTAATTCACTGTTTTTACTTTGACGGACCACTTCAGACTAACTTTACCTGTTTTTTAGTAATTTCTTATTTCTAGTATTTTCTAAAATTTTTTGAAAGAATTTTTGCTGACTCTATCTGCCTTATTCTACATCAAGTCATAACTTGTGACCAGTCATAAGTCTATTCACCAAACTAGTTTATGACCGTCATAATCGTTTCACCAGCCTTTGGTTGTTAAACTTGCTAATCATGAAGAAGCTAAATTATTTATTAAAAGATTCAGATCATCTAAAATTAAATTATGTGATCTAAAAGCAGGCTTTACCTCTGATTCGCCATTACGCATTTATGAAAATCTAACACCCAGCAATGCTTATATTCTTCGTCAGGCTCTTCGGGCGAAAGGTGACAATAAGTTACATAATGCATTTTCTAATAATGGTCTTATTATGGTCAAGCAGACAGCAGAGGATAATCCTACTATTATACATGATGTAAAACACCTAAACCAAATTATAGGACACTCTAATTAGTTTGCGGAGTACAACTTCTTAGTCGCATGGATTCAGTGGTTACATACATAATGGTTTTTTATATATTTACAATACATTTTCTTTTAATTTCAATCTCTATAATTTTATTTAACATGCACATTTTTTATAATTTTTCATGTAGTTTTATTTTTTGTTTTTTAGATACATATTTTTGCTCAATTCATTCATATGTATTTTTGCTATTTTTTCATGTAAGTTTATTTTGGTTCTTTGGATTTAAATTAATTATATCTTTTAATTGTAGTATCACTCTGGAGAGCATCAGGATGGATGGTTTTAATATTTTCATAATGAAATGCTGGTATAAGTATATCTCGGCTTCTGCAGATTCTAGTGTGAATGTGTTTTCTGATTATGGATAGCTATATGATTACGCCTGCAAAAGTAAGAACGCTTTTAAATATTTTCTGTGCTCAAAGTTCAGGTTTTAATATATGTTGTTTGAATGCGCGAAGTTTGCGTCCCAAAGTTTCTGATGTGCAGGAATTTTTCTCTAAAAGCAACATACATGCAGTTATGGTATCGGAGACATGGTTAAAAGATGTGTGTCCTTCACAACTTGTTGCAATTTCGGGCTTTAATATCTATCGCAATGACAGAAGTGATAGGAGAGGTGGTGGTGTGGCTGTTAACGTTAGCGGTCTTTTTAAATGTAAAGTTTTATCTCAATCAACGTCAGGAAGTAAAATTGAATTTATCTGTGTCGAAGTTAATTGTGGCACTGATAAACTTGTGCTGATATCTGTTTATTGTCCACCACGTAGCTTTACACTTGAGTGCGCTAAAGAATTTGAGATGACAGTTTTTAATTTAACTCGCCGCTATAAAAATATTGTTGTTGGGGGTGACTGGAATGTTGATTTGATTAAAGAAGGTATCTCAGTTGAATTTGAAACGTTTATAAACTCCTTACGCTTGAACATAATTAATTGTAACAGTCCGACCTTTTATAATGCCACTAACCCCTCCTTACTAGATGTTTTTCTCAGTCCCAACCCTGAAGCCGTTTTATTTTTCAACCAGGTGAGTCCTCCCAGTAATTTCGATCATGACATCTTATTTCTGACATACAACATTCCCATTAAATTTCATAGACATCATACTTTTATTAGAGATTTTCGTAACATAAACACTGAGTGTGCAAATACACAGTGGTCAGATGTTTTTTATTATCATAATTTAGATGATAAAGTTAATTTTTTCAATTCTTTGGTTCTGGAACTTTATGAAAAATTTGTTCCACTTCGCAAAGTGCATGCTAAAAAGTTTGCTTTCCCTTAGTATTCCAAAAATATACAGCAGCTTGTTTGCGAACGCGAGTATCTGTACCAAAGATGGAGGCAGAATAAATCAAGTTCAAATCGGTTGAGATATACTAGGGTAAGGAATACTGTTAATCGTATGATTCGCAAAGTGAAGTTAGAGTATTTAACTGCTAAATTAGATTCAAATCTTCCACCAAAAAAACTATGGGATAACTTAAGGCATTGTGGCATAAGTAGTAAGCCACCCGCTGAATGTAATTTAAACCCTGATGTTTTAAACTGTTTTTTCACAACTTCTGGTGATGAGGCGCAACTGGATTCTACTTCCAATATTGACAGTGAAGATCGCTTAAATGCGGTCTATGATTTCGATATCAGTTTTAGTTGTGTGGACAACATTGAGGTTTTAAAAGCTATCAAGTCGATTAGTTCCAATGCTACGGGTCCTGATGGCATTTGTCCGAAATTCTTGAAACTGATTTTACCGTTCACCATAAATGTAATTTGTCATATCATCAATGTTTGTATCACCACTTCTCAATTTCCATCCTACTGGAAGAACGCCACTATTATTCCCTTACCTAAAACTCGCTCACCTTCTGCACCCTCGGATTTCCGTCCAATAAGTATACTTTGCTTTTTATCGAAAGTATTTGAAAAATTATTATACTGGCAAGTACAGGAGTTCATTCACAGCAAAAACTTGCTTAGTAAATGGCAAACTGGCTTCCGTCCGAGACACAGTTGTGAATCTGCCATAATTAAATTAACCTCTGATGTTTTCGAGTCTTTAGATTCTGATGAAGTCACTATTCTTGTATTACTTGATTTCACTAAAGCCTTTAATACTGTTAATCACGATATGCTTTTGAACAAATTGAGCACTCGTTTTCGTTTTACTTCCTCAGCGGTTAGTCTGTTCAGGTCCATGTTAAGTAATAGGTCACAGCAAACTAAATGTAATAATATCTTGTCCTGCACCTCAGCGTTAACCTGTGGTGTTCCGCAAGGCTCTGTTTTAGGACCTTTGCTATTCTCATTGTTCATTAATGATCTCCCAGATGTGGTACAAGATGTTAGTATATTAATGTATGCAGATGATGTGCAAATTTATTTGAGCCGTCCTATTGGGTTATTGGAGGATTGTGTCGCTCGGTTGAATGATGATCTTGCTCGCATAGTTTTATGGGCTAGCAAGAACAGATTGCTACTCAATCCTTCAAAATCTACATGTATGCCGATTGGTAGAAGTAATTTTCCTAAAATTGATGTACCACCTGTGTATCTCGGTTTACATCAACTTGACATGGCCGAGCGCGTGAAAAGCTTGGGTGTACTACTTAACACGAATATGTCGTGTTGTGATCACATTCGAGCGCTCATGAGTAAGGTTTATGGTACTTTGCGGATCCTACGATTTTACTCAAATATTCTTTCAACGGGCGTTAAGCTAAGACTGATGAAATCTCTTATCCTACCGCATTTTTTGTTCTGTAGGTTGCCGTTTCTCAAGCTTGATTTTATTTGCCATAGGAAGGTCGAAATCGCATTCAATGACTGTGTTCGTTTTGTGTACAATCTAAATAGATCTGATCATGTTTCTGGTGTTGTTAATAGTGTGCTTGGCTGCTCGCTTGACGAGTATATTCGCAACAAAGCAGTTATGCACTTACATAAGATTTTATTGCATAAGCAACCGAGTTTCCTGTTCGAAAAGGTCTCTTTCTTGCACTCTCACCGACATGCATATCTTCGTGCTCCTGTGCATTTTAGTAAGTATGGCGAACGTTCTTACTTTGTTCAGGCTATTCGTATTTGGAATTCCCTACCATACCAGATGCGTGAAATCACTTCACCTGGAATCTTAAAGAGGTCTTTAAATTGTAAAATTTAAAATTTAATTTAAACCTGATGCTCCCCCTTCTATTATAATTTTGTAGTAATTTGAATAAGATAAGTTTTTTTTTTTTTTTTTTTCTTCTATTTTTCTATTTAATTGATTTTTAATATTGTTAATAGCTTTTGTAACTTCCTAATTAATTAGTTATACTCGCTTTTATATTTTATATTTATACTTATACTTTTAAAAATTGGCATGGCTTGCTTGCTTATTTTAATTTAATATTAATTTTTACTTTTAAAAGACTATATTTGTCTTGTGTACAGTGGAAATAAATAAATAAATTGTTCTGTTTTCTTTTATTTTAGTTACATAATGTGGTAAAAGAATGTTATCATGTATCTCAGTATAAAAATTTTCGTATAGTTTGTCTTTTATTTTGATGTTACAACCTTTGTATCTTATGATATTGTTACCTGATATACTTATATTATAATTGTTACAATTTTGTAGTATATTAGTCTGACCTACATTTTTAGTTATGATGACTCCAGGCACAATTTCTGTAATTACATCTTTAGTTTTATCTTGCATTTTACAGTGTGCGTTTTTGAAGTTAATTATATTTTCAATGCATTCATCGTGTAAAGCGACGAGATTTTTGCTTAGGTCATCTTTTACGTTTGAACTAAATACATTGTTTTTCTGATCAACTAGAATATTATATTCTTCTAAAAGTATATACTCTATTTAACAATTAAAGTCAGTATTGTGCTTATGGAGGCAGTACACGATGAGTTTTTTGCCTTGGTAATATTTAATTTAAAAGATTTCTCTCGATTGAAATTGAGATATGATCACCCCACATACGAGACAGATTTATACAAACGAAATGTATAAGAGTATAGAAAAGTATGCCTATCTTGCCTGTACTGACTTTAATTGTTAAATAAAGTATAGATTTGTTTTGTTTGTTTGGTAGAGGTTTTATTAGGATTTTTGAAAATACTCCCTCTGTATATTCAGGAATTAGTAAAATAATCATTATTTGGTCTAAATGGAATGCTACAATAATTCTAATATCTTTTAAGTCACCTATATTTTGTATTATAGTAAGTTCTTGTTCTGTTAAAATATTTTTAGAAAGAATGCCTAATTTGCTAGTCAGTATAACTTGTTCCATGTCATCTATGTGATTTTTGAGTAAATTAATGTCGTAGTTGATTTGGTATATTTGTTGCATGTAACCTATTTCGTCTTCTAATGTAAAAATCGTATTTTTGTTTTGTTTGTTGAAATCATTTAAATATTCTGATATCGTTTTCTGTTCTTTTGAATTTGGTTTGTTATAGTTTTAATTTGAGTTGTCATTTCGTTATTTATTATTACTTGTTTGTTATTTTCTTTGATTAAGTTTTTGTTGTTTTGTGATAGTGTTTCTAGTTTAGTTATTATTTCTTTTTCGTCATTGTAGTCCATTGTACCTGTTATGTATTTTAGTCCAGTACCTAATATGTTGATTAGTCCTCTTGGATTTCTGTCGTGTGGTTTGAGAATATTTATTTTTTTCTCTAAAAGATTGAAATTGTGGATGATTGTGTTAAACATTGGTCCTAAAAGAAGGGATTTTGGTTTGATATTTTGGATATTTTTGTATATTATGGTCTTTCGTGTTTTCGTATTCTGTTATGTTTATTAAGTGTAAAATTTTTTGAATTTCTTAATAATTTTCTTGTCTGTTAGATTAGATTAGATTAAAATAGGGCTATTGTTGCACTTCGACCTTTGCAGATCTTTTGTACAGCCCATGCTTCTCATAGATTTAGGCTTTTTATAAATCCTAAGATTCTATTCGAAGGTGCGCTCCAGATTTCCACAGGCTTGAGGAAAAACTGGTCCAGGTATCGCACTCTTTTTGAGACCAAAGCCTCGCATTCACACAGAATGTGTTTTGAGGTCTCTTTGGCCACTTTGCAGAACCTGCATTTGTCATCCTCTTTGAGCCCTATCTTGCTCAGGTGGTAGTTGAGCGGACAGTGCCCAGTGATAAGTCCCGTGAATGTCCTTAACTCGTTCCTATTGAGGTTGATCAGTTTCTTAGCAATGTTAGCTGAAGGTTTAATAAACTCCTTCGCTTGCTTATTACCGGGAGTCTTTTCCCAGTAGGAGATGCACTTTTCCATCTCCCATTTTCTTATAGAACCCTTGGTGTAGCTTTTGGGCAGTCCACAGAAGGGTTCTGGACCAAAAATTTTGGAGCTGGCGCATTTTTTTGCTAGGGAGTCCGCCAGCTCGTTGCCCTTGATTCCCTCGTGTCCCGGAACCCACATAAGATAGACTTTGTTTGTTCTGGCGAGTGTTATAACAGTCTTAAGACACTCCAGTACTAGCCTCGACTCAATTTTGTGAGCGTTGAGGGCTTTTAACGCAGCCTGACTGTCTGAAATTATGTAGACTGTGGCTTTATTGAAGCCTTTTTTTAGGCATTCGGTAGCACACATGTCTATGGCATAAATTCCAGCTTGAAAGACCGATGGATACTTGCCTAGGGATTTGAAGAGGCTTCTTTTTGAGCCTGCTACCCCTGCTCCCACTCCCATCTCGGTTTTTGAGCCATCTGTGTACCATATAGAGGCTCCTTTTTCGAAAGTTATTTTGTTTTCTCGCCAAGACTCACGATCCGGAAGCAGTAATTTGAACGGCTTTTCAAAGTTTAATATTGCTTCCATTTCGTCAGTCACTTGACTGATTTGGAAATCCTTAAATTCCTCAAGAATTTTAAGGTTATATGTTAGGTTACCAGGTTTAAGTTTCCTGGTTCTCTGCAATTTAAGAGCCCAGCTCAGTGCTTCTTTCTTAATTTGTATGTTAAGAGGTGGCAAACTGAGCATGGCTTCTAGTGCTGCTGTTGACGTAGTTCTAAGAGCTCCTGTAATACTGAGACACGCTAGTCTTTGTATTTTATTGAGTCTGTTTTGAACCGTTGTTTGATTTGTTTTTGGCCACCATATGGCTGAAGCATATGTGATTATGGGTCTTATAATGGCCGTATATGACCAATAAACCATTTTCGGTTTCAGTCCCCATGTCTTGCCAAAGAGTCTGTTACAATTCCATAGAGCTATAGTAGATTTATTAATGGAGTTGTTTATTTGTTTGTTCCAAGTGAGTTTATTATCAAGTATAATTCCTAGATATTTGACCTCACTTGAGAAATTTATTCGCGTGCCTTTTAAAGAGGGTTCCCTTAAGTTGGTTTTCCTTCTTTTTGTGAAAGGTACGATGGTCGTCTTATTAGGATTTATAGAAAGTCCTTCCTCAAGACACCAGTTGTTAATAAAGGTTAAGGCTTGTTGTAGTTGCCTGGAGATTGTTGCATCGTCCATGCCCCTAGCTATTATTACCAGATCATCTGCGTATCCCTGCGCCTCAAATCTTAGAGATTCAAGCTTGTATAGGAGGTCATCAATAACCATAGACCATAGTAAAGGTGATAAAACCCCTCCTTGAGGGCATCTTTTAATGGCTTTGACTGTTATTGATTTGCCTCCCATCGAAGCTTCGATTTCTCTTTGATTAAGCATTGCTTTAATCCAATTAATTGTTGGGAGTTCACACCCTTTGGACAGGGCAGCCCTCTCAATTGACTCAAATGAGGTGTTGTCGAAAGCTCCCTCAATGTCAATGAAAGCACTTAGTGCTATTTCTTTTGTATGTATAGTTCTGTTTATTTTGTAAACTAAACTATGTAGAGCAGTTATGGTTGATTTACTTGCTTGATAGGCATGTTGATTGGCATTTAGAGGCTTTTTTGCAAGTATGCTGTCTCTAATATGCTGATCAACTAGTTTTCCATTGTCTTTAGTAGAAAGGAGGTAAGACTTATTGGTCTATATGATTTTGGCTGGGCATCGGGTCTTTTGCCTGCCTTAGGTATGAAGACTACCTTTGTCTTTCTCCATGGTTTGGGAATGTGACCCAACCTAAAACTTGCTTTAAACAAGTTTTTAAGGTTTGAAGAGATCCATACGAATCCTTTCTGTAACAGTATAGGGTAGATTCCATCTCTCCCTGGTGTTTTATATGGTTTGCTAGACTGTGTGTTCTACTAGAGACTCTTGTGTGAGTTCCTTGTAGAACAATCTCGCTCTCTGGGTTTATTGAACCTGGGAAGTGTGTTCCTAGTAGTAATTCTAGGGTTTCTTCTTGGTTCATAGTATATTCTCCATTAGGTTTTTCTAATAAGCCTATTCCATTGGAGTGAACTTTTGAAAGGATTTTGTGGAGTCTTGCTGTTGTAGGTAGCTCTGTGACACTCTCACAGAAGTTCCTCCACGTTTTCCTTTTGGATTTTCTTAATTCTTCATTGTATTCAGTTAAAGCTTTTTTGTACTCAAATTATTTCTTGTCTGTTAATTTAATTGTAACGTGTCCATTGTTGTCGTCTGGATTTTGAACTTCAATTTTCTGTGGTACTACTAAAACCAGGGGGATGATTACGAGAGTGGTGAGCAAGATTTTCATCATTTTGACCTGAAATAAGATTTGTATTTTTAATTTTACGTTTTGTTCGTCTTTTTATCTTTATAGTTGGCTTGTTGTTATTTTGGAATCTTTTGCTTCTTTTCACGTGTGATTTATAATATTTCAACCCGGGTTCTTTATCTGTCACATGGTTTTCATCAAGCTTCTCTAACTCTATTTTTCTGAACTTTGCATGATTTTCCCCTCCCCTTATTTCTCTGATAAAGTTTGGGCCGCATTCTACTTGTACTTCGTCTCTACTCTGATTTAATTTGTCAATGGTCTTTTCTTTTATCTTCATGATTCTCTCTCTGATTTCGTTGCATTCTTCAGTCTTTATGCTTCCGTTTTTAAAATCAATCGGTTTCTTATTTGTAGTAGAATGTATCGTATTATTGTAAAAACCTATTATTTTCAATATTTTTTCTTCGACGCTTTCTAATTCTTTGTACTCATCGTGTCGTAAGAGTCTTAAATGTTCGTTAATTGTATTATGTAGCCTCTCAATGTCGGCATTTAATGTGTGATTGTTGTTCGATGTATAGTGTATTTTAATTTGTTCGTTTCTTAAAAGTTTTTTAAATGTCAAAGCTTTAAATCCTAACTCGTTGTCCACAATAAATTTTTTTACATTACCTACCGCTGATAAATATTGAAATATTGCCCTTTTAAATTCTACCCATGTCCTTGCATTTATTTTGATAGCCTGTGCGAATTTACTAAATTTGTCGATGAAAGTTAAAAATAAATTCTTTTCTAAGGAGTAATATACGTCTACATGCCATGGATAATTTCATTGGGACTGTTTGGTGTGTCGGTTAGTTGGAATTTTTGTTTTATTGGTTTTCTTTCATATTTTTCAACACTACAGATTTCACAATTGTTTATAAATTGGCTTACTCTAATGTTTAATTTGGGATGAAAATATTTCAATTCTAATTCTTTACAGACTTCTGAAATACCACGATGGTTATTCCTTAGATGCTCTTCTTCTATTATGACTGCTAGTTTTTCTTCTTCTACTACATTTTCGAGTAGTTTGTTACACCTTATTATTTTCATTTGTCCGCTATTCGAGAAGTGATTGCGAAAGACTTTTTCTATAATTTTAAAGAAATTGGGATCTTGTTCCAGGATTGCATTGAGATTTTTAGGATTGAAATGGTTTTTAAAAAGGGTTGTTACTGTTTTATCGTCCAAACTTTTTGTGTAAATTATCTTTCTATTTTTGTCGAATATTTTTGAGTTTTTTATTTTTAGTGAACCGGAGTTTGTTTTTTGAATAATAATTTGGTTTTTAAATACATTTAATGGTGATTTACTTGAGGGGATTAGAGTTGAATGGTTTTCTTCGTTAAAATTTACTTCGATGCGTGATAATGTATCTGCATTGCTATTTTTTATGCCTTTTTTGTACTTTATTTCGTAATCATATTCGGATAGTTTAAATCGCCAACAGACTAACTTAGAGTTGGGTTTTTTTTAATGGAAAATAGCCACTGTAAAGGTTTATGATCGGTTTAAATAAAGAATTTCCTGCCAAAGATGTAAGGGCGGAAATATTTTGTTGCCCAAACTACACCTAAAAGCTCCTTTTCTATTGTACTGTAGTGTTGTTCGTGTTCATTCAGCGTGCGACTGGCGTAACATATGAGGTGGTTATCTTGGGACAATATGGCACCTAAAGCGAATTGACTAGCGTCGGTTGTTACAGTGAAAGTTTTACTGAAGTCCGGGTATTTCAGAATGGGTTCACTTATTAGGAGTCTTTTTAAGGTTTCAAAGTTGTTTGTGTATTGAGGGTCACCGATATTTAGTTTTTGGTCCTTTTTTAAATATTTGGTCATAGGTTTTGCGATTGCGGAGATTGATTGAATTTTCTATAATACCCCATAAGACCGAGAAACTGTTTTATTTGCTTGTATTTTTGGTACAGGGAAATTTTTCATTCAATTTTTTTTGGGTTAGGTCTTATTCCTTCTAGCGTGACAATGTGTCCTAGAAATTCGGTTTCCTTTTTTAGGAACTCCGATTTGTCCAATTGCACCATTAGTTTTACTTCTTGTAGTCTCTTAAAAATCTTAGTTAAAGAATCTAAATGCTTCTCTAGTGACGCTGAAAAGATAATGATGTCATCCAGATACACTAAGCAGATCTTATTTACGTAGTCCTTCAGGACATAATTCATTAAACGTTGGAATGTAGCGGGCGGTTTTTAAACCGAAAGGCATCCGCAAAAATTTATACTGACCATTCTCAACACTGAATGCCGTTTTGTTGATATCTCTTTCATCAATCTCAATTTGATGAAAGCCTTTCGCGAGTGTTGTAAAGTACTGACATCTTCCCAATTTCCCAATATATCCTCTATATTCGGTATTGGAAATTTGTCGTCTATCGTTATCTCGTTTATTTTACGATAGTCAATAACGATCCGCCATTTAACTTTGCCACTGGCGTCCTGCTTCTTAGGGACGACCCAGACAGGTGCAGAGTATGGGGAATTACTTGCTCTTATTATTCCTTTTTCTAACATCTCGTTTATTTGTTTTTCGACCTCTTCTTTGTGGATGTAGGGGTATCTATAAGATTTTGCGTATATAGGGATATCATTCGTGGTGCGTAATTCTATGCTTGATGACGTTTGTGAATGATAAGTCTGAGTTTTCATCATGAAATATATTTTGAAATTGTTTAATAATTTTGAGGAGTTTTATTTTTTCTTCGTTATTTAAGTGGTCTACGCGAATTTGTTCTAATAAAGGTTTATTTTCTGTTTCTTGTATGATGTTAAAATTATGATGGTCCACGAATTGAGTCTGAAGGGGATTGAAGCTTGTGAAATTCGGTCCGTCGGTATTTACTTTGACTAGTGCATTAACTTTGTAATTTTCTACATTATAAACGCCTTCTTGTATAACTATTTGGTTATTTGGGGACTTCTGCTCCTCCAAATATGCCAGACCTTCTTTTTGTAACACTGGGGTTGTTAATTTGAAATTTCCTTTTTTTTCTAGTATATAATTAGGTTTTTCGTTTTTATATGAAAAATGCAATTTTATGCTATTGTATTTTGTAGTAAGGCATTGTTTTTCAATGTCTATTTTCGTTTTAAGCGGAACAAGAATATTATTGCCTATAAGACCGTTGAAATATTCGTGAAAAGAAATATATACATTTCGACTTTCATTTGCGGATTCCCAATTCTTTGAATAAGGGGATAACTGCTTTGTGTGTGATTTCTACTTTTTGATGTAGTGTTTTGAGAGAAATTTTGTTTTTAAGAGGTTCTAGTAATGTTGGATTGCATATATTTGGATTTATAATCGAATGTGTTGCACCGGTATCTATGATAAATTTTAGGGTCTTGTTTTGCTATCAACTATTATATAGGGTAACTGATTATTGAGGCTTGTGAAAGAAAATTTTGTGGTTCTATGGGTTGTGTTGCTTCATTGAGGTTGATATCCATTGGCTCTAGGAGTGGCAAATAGTTATTCTGCGGCACACTACGGTTTGCGAATTGGTTATTTGCAGGGTTATTCCAAGAAGTTTGTGGTGTACTTTGTGGTGTAAAACTATTATTACGTGGAGAAGGATTTTGAACGGTGTGTTGAAGGACGTGTTGAACGGTTATTTGGGGATCTATCATTTTGGTTATTTAGGTGCACGTTACTTTGGTTATTATTATTATTGTTGTTATTTGGGTATCTATTATAATTAAAATTTTTATTATTATTAAGATTATTGTTTCTAGAATTTTGGTTGGGATTTTCATTACTGTTGTAATTGTTATTTCTCAGATTTTGGTTAAAATTTTTGTGGTTATTATCGTTTTTATTTTGGTTTGAATTGTTAAATCTATTACTGTTACTAGCTCTTGCATTGAAATTATTTGTTCTATTTGATGAAGTGTTATAATATGCATAACCGGCTTCGTATAGTATGTCCATAGCGGCTTCTAGACGTTTGCTAAATCATCTCCGGCAGTCAATCTTGTTTTTACGTTAAGTCGCCGTAAGGTAGATTTTATTTCATTATAAAATTCGACAGAATTAGTTTTGAATGTTACACCTCTTAATTGATCGAATAGTTCTTGTAAAGTCATTCGATCACCAAAATTATGTATAAGAATTGCTTTTATATCTAACCAGCAGGTGACACGTTATTTCTATACACTCTCTTGTTTTGCCTCTTAACCTTGATTTAGTTACATCAGAAAAAATACTTTGCGACACATTATCGTAGCGTAATAAAAGTGGGTGTACTTTGTCTATAAGGTCCGTGAAATTTTGTAAGTCCCTATAATCTCCATGAAATTCCGGTACTTTACTTAGGTACTTTAAGGGGTCAATAGTCAATGTTAGTGTCATTTTTTCAACTGCGATATTAGAATTATTGGTGTTTATTACTGGGTTTTGTGGGTTGTTACAGAGGTTGTATTTTCTTCTATTGCTAAATTTTTTTTTACAATACAATTAGAGCTTTTTAAATTTTCTACTTTTCCTAAGCTAAAATTTCCTATCAGGTCTGTGAGATCTTCTAAGCTACTACTATAATTTTTAATATTACTATTCATAATCTACTTGTTTTCTTCGTGTTGAACTGATGCAGTTGATGCAATGTTGATTTTGAAGAGCTGCACTGATGTTGTTAATAATGAACTGATATTGATGTCTTCGCTAGGGAATGAAAGATTAAATGTGTATCTTCAAATAATTAAAAGTTCTCCTTTTTTTTTTTTTCACACACACGAAAAAAAAATTTTTGCACTACTTTTTCTATTTTATATGTTTATTCTTGGCGTGTACATGGAGATTGTTTGCTTATGTGTATGTTATGACTGTATTTTATTCTAGATATATATTTGTATACATACAGGATGTATTCCTTCTAACTGCCAAGAGGGGTACCACGATATTCGCTGGACTATTTCATGAAAAAAATTGTACTAGCAAAACTTTCGATCGTGTCTATTTTCGCCGCTAGAGGGCGTTCAAAATTATGAGTTTTATGCAAGACCTCTCAACACTAAATCACCTGTAACTTTTTTTGCACCCTATGTATCGAAATTTTTCATTTTATTATGAATGGCTATTAAAATTACCTTTCATTTAGTGTATCACTTATTGTATGTAATAATCCCACTTTCAAGAAAAGAGGTCATAAACTTGAAATTTATGATTCTTTTTTCCTAAAATTTTCTCAATTAATTCACTAACGAAAATTTTTTTTTATTTATTTTGAAAGCTAATATTACCATATGTATAATAAAACAAAAAAAGTTTCAGTTCAATAGCGCTATCCCTTATCATGTAATTAAGGATCATAGGTGTGCGAAAAGGGTCAAAAATGTTATTTAAACGAAGTTTTGTCACAAAAAATCCTTTATAATTCAAAAAAGACACACTGATGTTATATCACTTTTTTTGCTATAAATTTTAACTAAACCACTTCTTCTGGTATATAGCGTAAAACAAAAAAAAATTGATGTTATATCACTTTTCTTTGATATAAATTTTGTGAAATTTTGTTTATGAAAAAAATTCTAATACCTATGCAAAATATTATTTATGAGAAAAATTCTAATTTTCGTTTCTGTGGGAATTTTTGATTTTACAATTTTTCTGTTGAGGTTGCATTTATATTTTAATGAAACAAGTAATTTAAAGGAAAGTAATATATAGAATTAATGTTTTATATAATGTGTACAGGGTGATCTTTTATAACAATTAAGTTCACAATATTCTAGTTCAAAAAAGTGCATAGTTGAATATCTTAAATAACCCAAATAAACATATTTGTAATTATAGTAGGTCAATAGAGTAGGAAATAATAACGAATTATAAAATATAATTTATTTTATTTATTTCATTAAACTGGTTACATATTTATTACATATTCAAAAAATTTTTTTAATTCTAAAACTTTCTAAGTGCATTTGGTGGTATAATAAATACCAGTGTTAAAATACACTATCTAACTAAATTGCAGTACAACCTAAATATACAATTTTACTTAACTTAATTATAATACATATATAAAATACAGTACATTTCAAAACTAAGTGGGAGATCGGTACGGTGTGTTAAAAAAGAAAGAAAGAAAGAAAAGAGAAAAAAGAAAAACAAATAGAAAAGAAAATTTAAAAATTATTAAGCAATATTAAAACCATAAATTTACAAAAGCTCATAGGAGAAATAAGTTATGATTCAACAACTAATAACTGTAATTACTTTAAACTAACTAACTAGCTTATGACACCAAACAGGAACTCAACATCATATTGGTCTAAAAGCCACATTTTGAGCATCCGAAGAAAGGATATTGTAGTCACAGTAGATCTCAGATCATTTGGTAATCTGTTAAAAACAAACGGAGCAATAATTGAGAAAAATCGCCGGTAACTTTCTGTTCTAGTTCTTGTAACCTGAGCATAATTCCGCCCACTAAAATTGTACCGCTGGTTAGTGCTAATACTATAGGCATTACTGCGCACAAAGAAAATCTTTAAAACCTTATATATATACAAATGGCGCAAGGGAAATATTTGACATGATCTAAAGAGTGGAAAAGAAGAAAAGTTTCTGTTTTTAAAGTGTATAACTCTTATTAAAGCCTTTTGTGCAACTAATAATGGTTTAATATTAGATAGATAAGTACCACCCCAACAAGTTAAGCCATATTGGAGTCTTGACTGGACTAGAGCAAAATAGAGCATACGGAGAATATATGAGGGACATGCTGATCTTATCAAATAGAATTTCCGTAGCGCTATATACAGTGCACGCTTTAAATTTTTTATATGTGCAGTCCAACGCAACCGATAATCAAGTGTAACACCAAGATATTTAAATTCGTTAACACACTCAATTCTAAAACATTGGGGCGTGCAAACACTATTTCTACATCTGTGGCAAAAAATATCAGTTACAGTAGAAGGACCAGTTAGACTGAAAAACATAATTTTAGTTTTAGTGCTTAAGATCATTTTATGAAAATCTAACCATCTATTCAACAACATAAGATCACTTTCCACCATGGTTTTTATCTCCAATGCAGAAGAAGCACTATATACAAAGGATACATCATCAGCAAAAGCTACTTTATTTCCCACAAAATTAACCTCAAACAAAGAGTTGATGTAAATTAAAAATAGGATAGGGCCAAGAGCTGAGCCTTGTGGGACTCCTTTTCTACCTAATATCAAAACAGAACTACGAGTATTACCAATTCCAATAATTTGCTTGCGTTGATTTAGGTAGGAAGCAAACCAATTAAAAATATTACCCCTAAAGCCCATTCGAATGAGTTTATCCAGCAGTACTTCATGATCAACTAAATCAAAGGCTTTTGTTAGATCAATAAACAGACCCGCAACATGAAAACCATTATCTAGATTACTATAAACTTCATTTAGATATTGTAGAATGGCAGCTTCAGTATTTTTACCTTCTCTAAACCCAAATTGACAAGGACGAAAAAAATTACATATGTTTAAGAAATTGACCATTTTACTTACGATAATTTTTTCAAAAATCTTAGAGAATATAGGTGAAAGAGATATAGGTCTGTAGTTGTTCATATCCGTACTATCCCCTTTCTTTAATATTGGAATGACTATAGCTGTTTTAAGTGCTTCTGGGAATATACTACATTCAAAACTGAAGTTAATTATATAAGACAAAACACCAACTATATTGGATGCAATATTTTTTATAGTCAAGGCATTCAAATCATCAAACCCAGCAGATGTAGTATTTTTCAGAGAACAGATAGTTAAGAAAACATCATTTTCAGTTACCGGATTGAAGAAAAATGTATTACAAATGTGAGTCTCGTGAAAATTATGTCTATTAGTAAATGCTTTATTAATTAAAGGCAACTTAAGTGTGTTAGATACTTCAGCAAAAATTGTGTTAAAAATATTTGCAATTTCAGTGACGTCAGACGTTATATTACCATTGGGTGTTTTTAATTCTCTAGTTGATGCCGCGATATTTTTACCTATAATTTGATCTATAAGACAAACTTACTCTGATAGTATTGACTTTTACGTTTTTTAATCAATAGTTCAACTTTTTTCCGACACGCCTTATATTTTTGTTTTAAGGTGAAGTTACTTGGGTTGCGCATACAACTTTTATATAATTTATTTTTGATAACAATTTTTTTCAATATATTATCATTCATCCAGGGCTTGAGATACCTTTTGTGACATTTATTAGACTTTTTTCTTTTAGTAGACAAGGTAATGTACGCTTTCAAAGTAGATAAAAACTCATCATATGCTGCAGATGGATCAGATTGAGTATAAACACGATCCCAAGTTTCCTTTTCCAGTTCTGCATTTAAATAGTTAAAATCTAATTTATTTTTTCCAATAACTCTATCACCTGCAGTCGATTTGTAATTTCTGTTTGTGGTAATAGATACTTCGATAGCATAGTGGTCGGTAATATCAAGTAAATGAACAAAGGGTTCAACATGGAGGGCGGAACAGTTTTTCAGTTTACAAAAAATGTGATCAATGCAACTGATAGAACCGGAGGTTACTCTAGTGGGTGTGTCTATAAGACTATCCAAACCATGCTGAGACATCATTATCATGTATTTATCACTAGATGATGGAAAGTTCAAAATATCGATATTGATGTCACCTATTATCATAATATTAGTTAAACGATTACTTTTAAGAAAATTATCCATTTCTTGTACAAAAACATCATCGCTTAAAAAGTGGAACCTATAGACACATAATATATTAAAAACTTCATTATCCACTGTTATAGACAGTAATAAACAGTCCGCACTATAAAAATTAACAGGTTTAGAAATACAGTGGTAGTCATTTTTAATATATGCCAAGACACCTCCAGCCCTATAAGCATTATTACATGCATGCATGCGAATTATAGCTAGCTATACTGTAACTACTAATCTCACCATCATTAATCCAAATTTCAGATAAAATATTGACGTCAGGCCTCTTCAGAAGTTCAAGATGTGAACAAAATTTATCGAAATTGGCTCTAATACTTTTAATATTCTGATGCAAAATTACAAATTTGGTATCATTTACAAATTTAGTATCAGTTGCAACAGTTTTTTTAGTACAAGGGAGAGAGACAAAAACATCATTATGTTTATGTTTATACATATTATACTACAACTATAGCTATAATTATAACTTATCAATATCATTACATTTGATGAGTTTAATCTCACTCCCTGGTAGATGCTTCATGAAAATTTTACCATTACGTATCCAGAAAAATTGATAACCTTTTTTCCCACGAGCTTCTTTTGCTGCTTTAAGTAATACCTTTTTTGCTGGAGAGAGCCATTCGTTGATGTATATATTGTTGTTGCTATTGCTTTTACTGTCGACTAGTGAAGATTTTAGCTTAGTGTAATGTTTGGATTTTGCAGTAAGTATACGTTGTCTTGTCTCATGATTAGTAAATTTAACTGTTACTACAGCTGGTTTGTTTTTAGTGTGTTTGTGACGTCTTCGAAAGCAATAATCAATATCAGTTTTTTGTGCATTAACACCTAAACCAACTGATATTATTTTTAAAATATTATCAGTGTCATTAACCCCCGGAACAGCTGCCACACCAACAAAATCAAGCTCATTTGAATGTAGCCTGTGTTGTGTATGCTCTAATTGTTGTTCGAGAGAATTAACTGATTTTTTTAAATTCAAATTTTCCTCCTTTGTTTGAGAAATGATTGATTCCAGGCTTTCGATCCGTTTATTTAATTCATCAATTGTGGTAATTGCAGTTACAAATTGTGATTTGATGGTAATTAATTCATTATGAATCACCTCCAATGTAATAATATTTTTATTTTTCACACCAATGGAAGGAGAAGGATCCGACGATCCTCTTGCTTCAATCCTTTTTGTTGTGATGCACTTGTTATAGTGCCAAGGTTTATTGTTTGATTTCAAATATTCTAAATCAGAAGTTTCAACATTTACACAGCTTAGGTGGATTATTCCACCACAACTTTTATTATTACAACTAATTTTACTTAAACTTCTTTCAATTTTTAATTTGCAAACACCACAAGACATTTTTTATTTTTGATATTTCCTTCTCTTTTATTTTCAACGAGCAAACTAAATGCGACCGTACCGAATGACGCACTCTGTAAAACTTGATTGTGTAAGCAAAAGTAGCTTGATCAACAAAATATTACTTAATGAAAGAAAGTAGGGAAAAAATGATCGAAGCATATAAAAAGAATAGAATTGAATAACGACGAGGAATAGTTGAATAGTCAAGAACTGAAGATAGTAGAAAAGAAAACGGAAGTAGTGTCGTGACAGTGGACAATAGATATAAGTTAATCTTAAGGAAACAGAAGTAGTGTCGGGACAGTGTGTATTGTAAATTAATAAATAAAAAGTTTAAGAAGATACAAATCTCGTTTAAATTAATCCCCAACATAGTGCAACCTTAGACGCAAATTCGGTGAATACACAACATAAACTTGGCGCAGCCGGTAGGATAATACGTAGGACGGAAATGGTGGATTACGAAAAAATAGCAAAGTTAACATCTCAGATGGTACCTTTGTTTTCAGGCGAAGTTCACCCCAAACTAGTGAGTGAATTACAAACATTTTTAGGTTGCTGTAACCAAGTTTTAGGATGTTTGGAAAGTACAGAACACTCCGCATTCCTTGAAATTGTTAAGACTCGTCTTAGAGGTGAAGCTTATCGATTAGTAAGCTCAGCTCGAGTACAAGTTTTAAGGAAATCGAAGAACTTTTAAATAGAACTTTTTTACCGCGAGAGACGTATCAGGAATTAGTAAATAAACTGATTTCTTGTCAACAAATTCCCTCTGAACCTTTTGTCCAATTTGCTACTCGAGTAAAATATTTGTTAACCCTTGGTCAAGAAGCAGCTGATTCGAAATATACTGTTCATTCCCCTAATGTAAAATCACAACTGGTAGATCTTTCAATTTCTACAATTAAAAGTGGCACATTAAACTTACATCTGAGATAATATTTATTAACGATAGAAGAAGGTGATATTGAAAAAGTAATTCAAAAGGCATTAGATATGGAACGACTACTGAATGGAACAACTCTTCTACAAGGATATAATACACAATACTCACACTGTCAACCACAACCTTATCTTGCAACAAACTATTCCCAATATAATAATATTACTCCAAAAATAACAAACACAAATTTAAATTCTTTTAACTCAACTGCAGTAAAATCTGCAAACAATTTGAATATGCAAAACCTTAACCCATCTTCTTCTTAAAAAATATCTTTAATATCTTAAATAACTTGTAGTTACTGCCAGAAGAAAGGTCACACATACGATGAATGTATAAAAAGAAAAAATACACCATTTTGCACAAAATGTAATCTATACGGACACGACGTTAAAAATTGTAGACAAAATTATTTTACTAACAAATTTAACCACAAAATAAACTTCTTTTAAGTAAGGCCAAAATTAATCAAGTGCAAGTAAAATGCGATTTTTGTGGTCGTCGTGGCCACACGGTTACAAATTGTTTTCAAAAACGTAGATGGGAAAATAAAAACGAAAAAAACGACAATGGATCGATTCAAAAATTCCCGAACCGATCCTAAACAAATACGAAAATGATAAAGGGTGTACTCAGTCCAAAACAAACACACACTACTTCTGTTTCCTTAAGATTAACTTAAATCTATTATCCACTGTCACGACACTACTTCCGTTTTCTTTTCTACTATCTTCAGTTCTTGACTATTCAACTATTCCTCGTCGTTATTCAATTCTATTCTTTTTATATGCTTCGATCATTTTTTCCCTACTTTCTTTCATTAAGTAATATTTTGTTGATCAAGCTACTTTTGCTTACACAATTATATTTTATAATTCGTTATTATTTCCTATTCTATTGACCTACTATAATTACAAATATGTTTATTTGGGTTATTTACATATATTCAACTATGCACTTTTTTGAACTAGAATATTGTGAACTTAATTTAATTAGATCGAATTGAATTTGTTATGAAAGATTCTATTGTAATATATTATGTTACTTTTAAAATATGCTTTATATATCATATATGCATATATTTATATATTTATTCATGTAACACAGGTCAAAGAAAATTTAGAATGGTCATAGACTACCGTAAGCTTAACACAGTAACTGTACCTGATAAATACCCCATACCAGAGATTAACGAAGTTTTATCAAATTTAGGACAAAATAGATTTTTTACAATCATCGACTTAAAAAGTGGCTTTCACCAAATTCCCCTAAGAGAGTTTGACGTTGAAAAGACGGCGTTTTCCGTCAATAACGGGTAATAAGAATTTACTCGCTTACCATTTGGTCTAAAAAATGGCCCATCCATATTCCAAAGAGCCTTGGACGATATCCTTGGAAAATATATAGGGAAAAAATGTTATGTATACATAGATGATATTATAATATTTGGGAAAGACAAGAAAGAGCATTTCGAAAACCTTAAGGTAATATTCACAACTCTTGAATCAGCATGAAAATACAACTAGACAATTGTGAATTCCTAAAAGATGAAGTAGAGTTCTTAGGATTCATAGTTTCAAGAGACGGAATTAAAATCAATCCAAAAAAGGTCCAGGCAATAGCTGAGTTTCCTATTCCTAAGACATTGAAAGACCTTTCCTTATTCCTAGGGATGTCAGGATACTACCGACGTTTCATTCAAGATTATGCAAAACCCCTGACATCTCTCTTAACAGGGGAAGATGGACGAGTGTCCAAAAATTTATCAAAAAACAAGCCTGTACATTTAGACGATGAAGCAATAAAAGCATTCACCAAAATAAAGAACACCCTAACTTCAAAAGAAGTGGTACTATCTCATGCTCATCCTAATTTTCAAAAAGATTTCGATCTAACTACGGATGCATCTGACTACGCGGTTGGTGCTGTTTTATTCTAAAATGGTAGGCTAATCGATTCTTGTCAAAAACACTTAGTGAAACAGAAGAATCGTATGCCACAAACGAAAAGGAAATGTTGGCAATAATTTGGGCTTTAAACTCGTTAAGGAACTTTTTATATGGGTCAAGAAAAATCAAAGTTTACACTGATCACCAACCCTTTATGTACGCATTAAGTAACAAGAACACGAATAGCAAGATGAAACGACGGAAGGCAATCTTGGAAGAATATAACTACGAACTGAAATATAAACCAGGAAAAGTAAATATAGTTGCCGATGCCCTATTTAAGGCCCCCACAAATAAACTCAATGACATCAACGCAGCACAGCGACGAGAGCTCGTCACATAATTTAATACCTTACTTAGACGCCCCGATAAATGCCTTCAGAAACTAAGTAATTTTAAAAAAAGCAAAAGAAAATAGCTATCAACTACAAAATCCCTTCCCGAACTATGTAAGACATATAATAATTCAGCCACAATATTCTGAACAAGAGCTCATAAATATTTTTAAACGATATCTTAACCCAAAGACAATTAATGGCATAATGGCAGATGAATCTGAAATGGGAAAAATTCAAGAAATTTATCCCATTCACTTTAAAAATTACAGAATACGATTTACAATACAAGTATAATAGTATCAGACATAGACAATGAAACAGAACAGGAACAAATAATATTAGCAATACACCGTAGAGCACATCGTAATTCGTAATGCTTTAGAAAATAAAGCACAAATACTACGACAATATTATTTTCCTAAAATGAGTAGGAAGGTCAAACAACCAACTAGTCGATGCACACTATGAAAGACATCCCAACAACCAAATTATAAACGCAACACCAATACCCAATTACCCAGGTCATACCCTTCATATAGATATCTACACCACTGAGAATAACCTTGTACTAACAGCCATCGACAAGCTTACGAAGTTCGCGCAAGCCAAATTGATTCAATCACGAGCTATTGAAGACATACGTCGACTTTTAAGAGATCTCCTTTTTTTTTTAGTGTACCAGAAGTTGTAGTCATTGATAATGAGAAATCTCTCAACTCTGCTACCATAACTTCCATGATGGAGAACGAACTCAAAATCACAGTCTTCAGAACACCACCATACAAGAGTGAAGTAAATGGTTAAATTGATCGCTTTCATTCGACTTTAACAGAAATTATGAGGTGTATCAAAATGGATGGCACAAGTAAAACATTCGAAGAACTACTCGAGAGATCTGTAAATGAGTACAACCACACCATCCATTCCACCGTCGGAAAAAAACCCGTAGAATTATTTTATGGTAGACACCCTAATACAACCCCAGAAAACTTTGAAAAAACGCGTCTTGATAACATAGAACGATTAAAAATAAAACAACAAAAGGATGTTGAGTACCACAACAAAAAAAGAAAACCCATTAAAACTTACCAACCCGGATTTACGTAATACGTAAAATATAATAAAAGGTTAGTATATAAGCTCACAGTTCGATATAAAGAAGAAATAGTTAAAGAAAATAAAAATACCACCGTAGTAACAGAATCAGGAAAAATTGTTCACAAGAGCAATATCAGAAATTAATTAAGTTTATTTTATTTTTTCCTTCCATTTTCAGGCTTCTATTTGGCACCTCAATAGCCGACATACAAATTTTAGACTATTCAAACTCTAAAATAGTTACTCTTAGCACTGGAAAGTCTAAAATACAGAACGGAAATTTCAAATTAATTCACACCATTGAGCTAGAAAGATACCAAAATATTGTTGACGAAATAAATGTGACCCTCGAAAAAGAAATTACTAAAAATTATTCCTTGCTCCCATACCTCAAACACGAATTAATACAAATACAAGACCTATTAAACAATCTAAAATTTCAAAGACCTTAAAGATCAATTAACCTCATTGGCAGTGCATGGAAGTGGATTGCAGGCAACCCTGACCACAACGACTTCATTATAATTAAAGATAAAATAAACAACGTCTTTGAGAATAACAATAAACAAGTAATAATAAGTCGGTTATATAATGAAAGAATAAATAATATAACGCAAATTACGAATGAAATTTTAAATGCAATAAAGGTTGATGGTAAAATAAATTCTCAATTAGCATTAAGCATACAATATAAACTAAAATTAATTAAAGAGGAATTAATTAATGTAAAGTATGCAATACATTGGGCTAAAATAGGCATGATAAATTCGATGATACTTTCCAAGTCAGAAATAAAAATCGCTATCGATACCTTAAGCAGAGAAAAACTTCCATTTGACACACCTGAGGAGGCTATAAATTTTGCTAACATTAAAATAATCAGTAATAGTTCTTGCCTACTTTACATTATTTACATTCCCATGACAATAGAAAATTTATATGAAAACTTACTTGTAAAACCAATCAAAAGAGATAATTTAACTGTTGATATAATTTATAACAATGTATTAAAAGATAAAGAAATTGTTTTAGGTGTCAAAAATAATTGTAAAACATTTAATTATTTGTCTATTTGTAAAGAAGATAATGTAGTTAATATAAGTAATTCCATCTGCTTGCCAAATTTGTTAAAATGTCAAAATTCTATATGCAATAAAATCAATACACAACACATTCCATCAGTTGAAGAAATTAACGAAGGTGTTTTATTACTAAATCAGTACAACGGGTTAATAGTCATTAATGAAATTGTTCACAATTTAACTGAAACCTTTTTGATTAAATTTCATAACGCAACCATCACCCTTGGACAGAAATCTTTCATTTCAAACGGAGTATCGATGATGCAAGCCTTACCTCCAATTCTACAACCTACCCCGACAGAAAAGAAACATAAGGAGATTTTGTCACTAGAAATGATGAAAGAAATACAAATTGAAGCAACAAATCAAATTCAACTTCTTGAATCAGAAAAAAACACGTCACAACTTATCAATTACAGTTTGAGTACCATCATCATGATCATAATTATAATAAGCATTATTCTCATATAAAAACAAGAATCGAACAAACATAAAGATAATCAACAAATCAACTGATGCAACAGTATACAGTGAGAAAACAAAAATATTCAGAACTAATTCTTCACTATCCCAAGAAAAACAACAACAAATGAATGATAAAGAAAAAATTCTAGTATGCGGGGAATTGCCCATAACAACAATGCAACAACAACCAGTTTTCACTATCAACAGGAAGAATTTTTATGAAACATCCTTTTTCTAACAAATGAGGACATTTGAATCTAAGAAGGGAAGAGTTAACACCTAATTAACAAAATATAAACTTGTACTTTCAATTTTAACATGTGACCCTATGTCATTTTGCTAAATAAATTTCTCATGAATTTTGCTGACGGTGCAATAATTTTAATTCTTTCAAAATTTTGTAAATTTAGTTTTAAGAAAATTTTTGTAATTCAGTTGTAATTAGAATTTGAAATTGTAAAGTTGAAATTGTAAAACCTGAATTTAGAAAATAAAATTATTTTTTTTCAAAATAATTCAATTGGTAATAAATTAACTTATATAAACCTCCAATGAGTATAGAAAATGAAAATGAGCAAATAAAAACAATAAAGGAATTCCATGATACTCCACATTTAGGAGGACATTCAGACGTGAAGAGAACAATAAATAAAATAAAACAACGATACATATGGAAAAATCTAAATAAAATGGTAAAGAGATACGTGAACAACTGCGAAAAATGTGCAAAAAATAAACAGATAAGAAATACAAAAGAAAAACTAACTTTAACACAAACACCTGATACAAGTTTCCAAATAGTCGAAATTGACAAAGTAGGTCCTTTGATAAAATCTCAACAATATAGGTATATTTTAACAATACTCGTACAATGTCAACTTACTAAATATGTAGAGGCGATTCCTATACAAAACAAGGAAGCCAATACAATAGCAAAAACTTTAGTTCAAAACTTTATTCTAAAATATGGTACATTTAAATCTTAAAAACAGATATGGGTACAGAATTTATCAACGAGATTATAAAAAAAAACATGTGAAATTTTCAAGATACAACATAATACTCCCATCATGAAACACTAGGCGCTGCAGAACGCAACTACAGAGTGTTAAACGAGTATTTATTATCATAAACGACAATTGGGATGTATGGATTCCATACTTCACATTCTGTTACAATATAACACCTCACTCTGATACAGGTATATCACCTTTTGAATTAGTTTTCGGGAAAATAGCAAGTTTACCAACACAAGTTGAAACCGATAAACCTACTCCAATTTATAATATTGAAAATTACGCGCAAGAATTGAAATTTCGTTTACAACAAGCAAATAAAATCGCTAAATCTATGTTAGATATTGCAAAAAGAAACTTAAAAATATACATAGTAGATAAGAATACTAACCCTTTAAATATAAATATAGGAGATAAGGTATATTTAAAAGTAGAAAATAGAAAGAAAATGGAACCTCCATATATCCACAACAATAGACTTAAGAAAGCATAATTTAAAAATAAAACAAATGTAATAAACAAGCCAATATAAATAAGCATATGTAAACAAAAAAAAATAAAATAAAATAAATATGACATAATTTTAAGGTTATTAACTCAAAGCTAATTGTAAACATAATACATATATATATAACACTTTAAAGACAAATGACACCAGTACATAATAACATAAATAAACAAAATAATATTTGTAAACAAAAAAAAAATTTTTGTTGAGGATGTAATGCACATAAACATATTCTACACAAAATATAATAAAAACATATGATACAACAATAATGCATAATGTACAATTCACTTTACTATACTCTATCCAACAAATTTCTTCACTGCAGGTTTTATGGAAAAGTTCATTTTTATCCAGTGTCATTACACTTAATACTTTTAATAGTAGTATACTTAGCTACTCATACCATACCCCAATCTATTATATGTGCAATGAGACGCTGGATAAAAGTGCCGGTGATGAAAATCAGAAACACATTTATGTAATTACTCAAAGAAGAAACAAGACAAAATATGTCCATAAGACCTGCAGTGAAGAAATTTGTTGGAAAGAGTATAGAAAATTATATTCTTGTAAAATGAGATGCCACACATGTCAATTAAACATACTGAGGAATTTCCAACAAAACTCAGGACAAATTAGACATAATAACAATTTCCAACAAAATCCAGGACAAATTAGACATAATAACAATGTCCAACAACATTACAGGCAAAATAACTCTAGAACGAATCCTTCACAACAATTTTCAAGACAAAGTCTAATCAATATAGACAGAATAGTGTTGAACCAATGGAAATTGAAAATATTCAGAAGCAAGACGTAAATTTTACTCAATATTTAATTGTAATAAAGATTACAATTAATAACCAAATATTAAAATGCCTCATAGATACAGGTTCTGAAACCAGTATTATGAGCCCCAATGTAATCAAAGCTATTTCTGAAGAAATACTCGAAACTCCTTTATTTTTCACTACATTAAATGGAGTGAATAAAGTAACGAAAAATGTAGTAACCCTTTTCCCTTTTGAATTCGGTTCTCAAGGTACCATTTCATGAAAAGTCGTAAATTTAATTATTAAATTTATTCTTATATTAAACAAAAATAAAGTACTATTTTTTGAATTAGACTATCCAATTTTAATTAACGAAATTTGTAATCTTGAACCCTTAGAAAAACAAGTATTAAATAATTTCGACTTAAGTCATTTGAATATTGAAGAAAGAAATTCTTTAAATAATTTCAATGATCCGTTTTATATTGAAGGTGAAAATTTGACCTTCACACATGAGATAAAACATGAGATCTACACAACCAACGAAAATCCCGTATATTGCAAAACATATCGTTACCCTCAAATACACGAAAAAGAAATCGAAATCAAATACAAGAAATGTTGAGGCAAGGAATAGTTAGAGAAAGCATATCTCCCTACAACTTTCCGGTAGGATAGTCCCCTAAAAAATTGATAATTCGGGAAAGAAAAAATTGCGTATAGTAATCGATTATAGGAAACTCAACGATATAACTACTAATGATAAGTTTCCCATCCCCAAGATGGAAAATTTATTAGGCAAATTAGGAAAAGCCCAATATTTTACGACATTAGATTTGGCTAAGAGATTTCACCAAATCTTAGTAGCTGAAAAAGACAAGAAAAAAACATATTTTCTACTCCTTTTGGACACTATGAATTTGTTCGTATGCCATTCGGACTAAAAAATGCACCAGCTACTTTTCAAAGACTCATGAATCACGTTCTTGAAGAATATATTAGGAGCCAAATTTAGTGAAATGGCCTGCAAAGTGACCGCCTACAGCCTATATTTCTCAACCGATTTTAATGAAATTTCGAATATAGATAGGTGCAAGGAAATTGTGGTGCTTAAGCGGAACTCATTTTTGAAAAAGTCCTTTATTTCGAAAATACAAGGGTTCAAAGTGAGTCAGTTTTGCGATTTTGGGCCTTCAAAGTGACCACCTACAGCCTACAATTTTAAACCGATTTTCATGAAATTTTGAATATAGATAGGTGCAAGGGAATTGTGATGCTTAAGCGAAACACATTTTTAAATTTTGATCCCTAAATTTTTTTATATTCGATTTACCAAGGTACAGACAAAACAAAAATTCACTCAACTTTTCACACATTTTTCATGTATTAAAACGTTTAGATATTGTGATTTCTTTTTATAAGATTTAAATTTAACCTTTTCCAAAAAGTTTAAAATAAATTTCAAGGAAATTGGTTACGTAGTTTAATTATTATAAATAAAACAAATTGTTAATTTTTCATAAAATTTTATTATAAATTTTTCTAATCACAGGATTTTTTTTGCATACCTTTAGGCTGGAATAAGAATTGCACAGATAGTTTAAACTCTATAAACGCGATGCAATAAAAATTGCGATTGTAGGGTAGTATGTGTGATGATAAAAAGTAACGTAAGCAGCATGTAAAACTTTTGTTGTTTACTTAGGCTGCACATTGTATTGTATATAAATATACGAAAAAATTTTTATGTAAAATTCAAAAATTTTGAGTTATTTTATTTTTTTAAATTTTTACATGGAAGGATATGTGACTTTCTAACTTTGAACTATTATATCTCAGGCTGTATTGCATCGATTTGAGTCAAATAAAATGCAATAAGTCAGAAAATAGTTCAAGAATTAAAATGTTTACTTTTTTCAAGGATCAAGGTATGAACCAAGGAGGGCCCCATTGAGGTGAAAAAAAGTTGTTTGTCGAAGGGAGTTTTGTAGAGGTGTTGTAGGTGTTTTTATTTCGAATGTTTGCTACCGGAAATTATAGATCCCCAAAATACAATCTGTTTTTTAATTTACCTTTTCATCTAATTGAATTTCCGTTTATATTGCATGAGTATAATTTTTTATATGATATGATATTATATTCATACAGTTTGTTCAAAATAATTGTGTTGTCAGTTTTACAAAGTGCATAGCGTTTATTTAAAAATTATTTAGCAAATTAGTCAAAAATTAGGCAACAGCAAAGATTTCATAAAAGAATGAAAACTATTCAACGTAGGTAAATTGTACGTACTGTGTGGAAAATAATGATTGGCCAGTACCAGACCTGTCTTTTTTCAGCTTCAATAACCGGTTTTTTCTGAAGACAGAAGGCGAGTTGTAGTACATTTTATCCAAAAGTGGGGAAGCTGAAAGAAGACAGGTCTGGTACTGGCCATCGAGAAGAAACAATAACAACTTCAGCATAGCATAGCATAACAGCTGTATGCTAGCTGTAGCCTGTAGAACAAAAGAAAAGATATACACATTTTACCATGCAATATGATCGCTACCCAGTTAACCTAGAACGTATTTTTGATATATCAAGTTTGAATTTTTAAAGCACGAGAACAAATTCTGTTGACATTAAGATTAGATAGGTGGAATATATATCATCATCATCGATGGTTAACTGGGTTTGAAATTTTGTCAAATCATGTACACCAACACTAAACTTGGCTCTTAATAAAATCTGTGTTGTATATTTAGATGACATTCTCATCTTCAGCACGTCTTTGGAAGAACATATACTAAGTTTAAAAAAGGTATTCCTTAAATTGAAGGAAGCAGGCCTTGAAATACAAATTGACAAATGCAAATTTTTATCCAAAGAAACGGAATTCTTGGGACATATTTTAACCCCTGACGGTGAAAAACCTAACTCTAAAAATGTAAAAACAATTGAAGCCTTAAAACTCCCAAAAACAGAGAAGCAAATTAAATCCTTCTGGGGATAACGAGTTATTACAGAGAATTTATAAAAGACTGAGCAAAAATAGCATATTCAACGACCCCAAAATTTGGAGAATTCCAAAATTAATCCGAATGATCCCGATTACATATATGCCTTCGAACAATTGAAAAAAATAACAACCGAACATCCTATCTTAAAGTATCAAAATTTTAACAAAAAATTTTAACTTATCAGAGACGCTAGCAACTTCTCTATAGGAGCTGTCCTTACACAAGATGGACATCCCATTTGCTAAGCTTCTCGTACCCTTAACGATCACGAACAAAACTATTCAACAATAGAGAAAGAATTGTTAGCAATCGTTTGGTCAATTAAATAGTTTAGACCATATTTATATGGTAAAGAATTCGATCTTCAAACAGATCACCAGTCAATCAAATGGCTTCATACAAAACATTTAAGTAAAGATATAAATCCAAGACTCCAAAGATGGTTAATCTCTCTGAGAGAATATAACATCAATATCGACTACATTTATGGTAAAGATAACAAGGTAGTCGATTTCCTTAGCAGAATTAATCAAGAAACAAATGAAATTAACCATATAGATTCTAACAATATAAAAAATTCAAAAACCTCTTTTAATGAACTTTTTGAAGAAATTGAAATAAATGTAAACGAATCGGCAGATATGCGAACTATTCATTCACAAGAAGAAAATCTTAACGATCATATTTTTATTAAATTCGACACAATCGTAAATCGTTTTAAATCTCAAATTATTTTTTGTCAAACTAAAACTGTAGAATATGAGAAAGTATTTAAAAACAACAGAATTTATATTTGTAGAAACGATTTAAATAACGAAAATCTAGTAAATATCTTAAAAAAATATATCAATGGAAAAACAGCTATTTTTTCATATCTTGACGACCATACATATAAGAAAATTTAATCCAAGAAAAATTAATCAAAATATTCGATACAAACCAAATTAAATTTTTCAAATGTACACACACTATCCCACCCTAAACTCTGAGAAAAAATTCATGAGCTTATTAATAATTGCGATATTTGCAATAGAGCAAAATATGATAGAAACCCAATAAAAGGTAAATTTTATGAAACATTAACACCAGAAAAAATAAATGACATTATACACATTTTAACAGTTTATACGGGAAAAAAATAATCCGAATTTTGGATTAAATTGGAAGTACGCTAACAACGAAATACCAATTACAGAAATTTTTAAAAACATGAAAGAAGCTAAAAACAAATGATTAGAAAAACACAACAAAGGGAGAGAAAACTATGTAGAAAAACGGAAAGACGGATATGTAAAAAATTACAAATCATCAAGGCATAAAGAAGAACCCGAATTTAATAAACTACCTTTAGGGAATATTCATATAATTAATATTAAAAGACCTTTAAAATATTCATCAGAAACTACATATAACATCAATATTGATGTTGATGATAATTATGACATTAATACCACTATCACAAACAACCCGAATAATCCAGAAAATTGAAGGTCAATCTGGTTTTAGCATGATAAAATTCAACGAAATAGAACTACTGCAAGATTTTCATATTGTTTTACATATAATCGACCCAGACGAAATTCTTAATCTAGTACAAGAAATTAATCTTACTATTTCTGCTTTACCGAAAACATAAAAGAAAGTATATCCAAGACGAAATCGAATCAATTATTAACAAAATAAGCACGATTATTCCACACCGACACAAAAGAGGCCTTATTAATATATTTATTTTTTTTTGTTCAAACAAATTACAATAATTACAATTTATAAATTAATTAATACAAAAAAACATTTAAATTAGTTAATTATAGAAACAAAATTTACGATTACTAAATTAGTTAAAGTTTATTAATTTTTTGAAAGTATTTTATTTCTTAAGGACCTTTTGGAGACTTCAAAATTTATCCAGTGTATAAGGATTTTGTAATATATGGATCATCAAATACTTTTGACCACCTCTTAATAAATCCGAGCATAGCATTGGCTTTTTTGATCACATTATTGAAGTGATTTTTGAAAGTCAATTTTTCATCAAAATATACTCCCAAATCTCTTATAGAATTGACCTTATTCAAAGCTTGGTTATTTAGTGTGTGGCCGAAAGCAACAGGATTGGTACGCCGTGTAAAGTTCATTAGTGCACATTTATCAACATTAAGCAAAAGGTTGTTGTTGCGGCACCAGGAGGAAAATTTTTCCAAGTCATTTTGAAGTTTTAAACAGTCCTGGGACGAGGTGATTGTTTTAAATATCTTCATATCGTCGGCGAAGATACGCAATTCACTATCGTTTAAAACAGACACAACATCGTTGACAGATATTATGAAAAAAAGAGGACCAAGATGGCTACCTTGCGGCACTCCGGATGTTGCTATAAAACACTGGGAAATTGAAGATTTGAACTTAACTGTATATTTTCTGTTTGTCAAGTATGAACTAACTCATTTGATAAAGAATGGAGGAAAACCAAGTCTTTTTAATTTGAAAAGAATTACACTAAAAGGAGGTCAAAGGCTTTACTGAAATCAGTGTAAATTATGTCAGTTTGAAGACCTGCTTCCATTGCATTAATAAAGATTGAAGACGATTCAACCAAGTTTGTGACGGTTGATTTTTTTCTCATGAACCCATGTTGGTTATGAACCAAAAATTGTGTACAATGGCAGTACACCTGGTCAAATATTATCTGCTCCAACAATTTTGGTATGGAGGATAATTGCCATTGGGCGATAATTTTGGACCTCACATTTTGAGCCTTTTTTATGGATGGGACGTATATAGGCTTCCTTCCAAAGTTTAGGAAAATGGCCCGAAGTCAAAGACATATTAAAAAGAATAGACAGCGGAAAAGCTAGATGTTTGGCGCAATTTTTAAGGATTATTCCAGGTACCCCATCAGGGCCCGAGTTTATTTAAATATTTTTCGACTGCCGCAGTTTCAAAAGAATGGCTAACAAAAGTGGTTTTGGGGAAATCATCCAAATGATCAAATAGTTTCTCATTTAATGTGAAGATTGAATTGTTATATGAGCTAGAAAAGAAGTGACGAAAATAATCGAATATTATTAGGGGGTCACTGGTTGTTTTTCCTTCATATTTCATGTACGTAGGAAACTCATCCACTTTTCTTTTACAATTAACAAGTTTCCAAAAAAGCTTTGGACTATTTCTAATTTTAGATGATATGTCGACAACGAAGTTATTATAACTTTGCTCCACACAGGTCTTAAACTCTTTTAACAATTCTGTAAAGTTTAAATAATCCACCTCATTTGTTGATTTTAAGTATTTCTTCCAAGCTTTATTTTTTTTATTTCTTAAGATTCTAATTCCGGGGGTAAACCACGGAGGACTACTGTTAGTCGATTTCTTGGAAGTACGAGGCACAAACAGATGAAAGCCTTGGAGAATAACGTCATAAAACTTAATCACGGCATCATCAAGTTCTACATTTTGTAACAATGTAGTGAAGTTGATAGTGGAAAAAAATTGATTAATTCCTACAAAGTCAGCTTTGCTAAAGTTAAAACTTTTTATATTAGCAGTGTCAGGATTCGATGGAGGGTTAGTACAAATAGTGAAGGGTGAAAGTTGTCAATATTAACAAGGGATATTTTATAGTTAATAATAGTGAAATTGTTCCAATCAGAAGTAAAGATTAGGTCAAGTTGTTTGTTTTGAAAGTTTTTTATGTTTGAAGTTTGTTGTAAGCAGTTTATGTTCAACCCGTCAATAAGAGCGCTATCTGATGCGTTTGTCAGGTTAAGGGGAATAAAAAAATGTTCCTCATCATGTTGAGACCACTTTATATGAGGTAAGTTGAAGTCACCACAAACAAATAGTTCGTCAGTTATGGATAGCTGAGAAGAAACAGAGTGAACTGCTTTGACAATATTGTTGTAAACTTCGATGTCTGAATTAGGTGGAATGTAACAGCACACAAAGTAATAACCCTTCCCTTTTACATGAATTTTGACGCACAATATTTCTAGGGAGCTAGATTCAGGAATATGGATTTCCGATACATTATAATTATTTTTGACAGCAATTAATACTCCTTTTGGAGTAATAGTAGATGGACATAAAGAATGTCTGTCTTTTCTGAAAACTAAATAAGATTTTTCAAATAATTCAAGGTTATTAATGTTCTTGGCTATCCATGTTTCCGTGAGGAGGTAAATATCAAAGTTTAAAACCATTGAGTTTATATAAACGTCTTTAGTTTTGGTACGAAGACCCCTAACATTTTGATGGTATATTGAAAGATTGTTTGGCAAATATGGGTGAGTTTTTGAGGGGTACGAATTACTGATTAAAATAAGGTTGTCCTTTTTAGCGAAAAAACTTGTTATGGACATCTCTGGTTCTTTGAAGATAGTTAATTCTTTTAGAAGAGATATGAGAGGCATATGCTTGAAGATCTGCGAAGGCTTCTTGGAGGGTAACGTCGTAACACTGATGGTAACGTGCGTATATGTCTCGTAATGCTGATGGGTCAGTCAGATAGGGAGTCCTTCTTGACGAATTAACACGTTAAGATTCGCTTTGGTTTTACCATCGATGCAAACAGAGTCACTTTGATTGTGGAGGTAAGCAAGGTCAAGCCTTACGTTCTCATAGATTTTGGTATCTCTTAAGCGTGCTAGAATGAAACGACCTTCATCAACATTTGCGAATTTTTTTGACATGGCCACAATTGGTGGGAGAATGGGATCGAATGAGGAAACGGGATGGTCATGTGTGGAGGCTGAGAGGTATGTAGCAGTTTGATGAGGGACTACCGGTGTTGTTAAATGAGGAAGAGAGAGGTTAAGCGATAGAAGACTAGGAGGTGTCGATTGATTGTAGGATACTGCGGTTTCAGGTCTAGGAGAGGAGTTAATGGTTTCGCTGTAGATAAAATTTGGGTACTTTTTGTTGTAAATTAGATAATTTGCAACAACAAGATTGTTGTCATTTTTTTTTTTAATTTTTATTTTTGTTGCTGTCATCTTTCCGTACCGAGATAGAATAGGCTGCAGACTCAAATTTATCAGAAAAATCTTTAATTATTGTCTCTTTTTTCCACTTTTCCATATTTTTAACCTTGCTTATCATAGAGTCTGGTACCCTAACATTAAATGATAAGTATTGAGGTTTATATTTTAAATAGCAGGGCGTTATTATCTTGCAACTAACTTTATTACATTTAAATTTACGTTTTATGTAATATTCAAGACCTGATTCAGTTGTTTTCGGGGATAAGTTAGATATACTAATTTTATAAGATGATTTTGATTTTGTGTTAGTGTTATTATGGGAGGTGTTCATAACTGATTGCTCAGATGTAGGAGATGTTGGAATTGTGGGACTTTTTTCATTAATAGCAGGAGCAGTTAATTTTGACATTGGTTGAACATTTATTGTAGCAGAGGATAAAACGTTGTCTATATTTTCTGTATTTTCATCCGCTATGAAAGCGTCGTCAGGTGACTTCTCGTGTGCATTTCTTGTAGAGAGCTCGTTGAGCTTTTCAAATGCCTCACAGATGCTTTCATTCACGGTCCTGTTATTGTTGTACTTAATGTTGCATTGAAGATATTAAAGTTGAGTTTTTGAGGTCTGAGTATCATCAAGAATGTCGGTGGAAGTTGACATTAAATTATCCAGTTTGACAGAGATATTGTCAAAATTTTCAAGGGAGACCTTTGTTAAATTTGCCAGCTCTGGAGCTACGGCATTGTTATTGCAATTTTCTCCTTTTTGTAAAGGACTGTCATTAAGCATATCAGCAAAGGCACACTTAATAGATGAGACTAACTCTTCTTTCAAGTTCTCAAACTTCTGCTTGAAGATTACTGCAAAATTTTTATTGCATTGACCCATAAGTGAAGTCACGGAAGTGTTCAAAGTGTCGTAGTTTCTTGCTATTTCATTGAAGTTTGCTGGGTTTTGACTAATTATATTTGTAGCCGTGGATTGAAGTTCCAGACTAATGTCGCTAGATTTATTAAATTCATGTACCAAATTATCTTGTAAACTACTAAATATTGTGATAAGAAAAAAGTATACGAATTACGTGGAGCATTCAAACACACATCATGCATTTTTCTTTTGCAAAAGCCTTTGCATAGAAGCATTACATCAGTATTTCCATCTTGAATATGGCATGTACTTATATCACATTTAAATTGTTTAGACATTTTTTATTTTTATTTATTTTTTCCTGAATTGAATTATTATTACACGTATTGCGTTGCTAATTGATTGATGTTGTTTTACAATTAAGTAATTAAGCGTAAGCGGAATTTACTTTAGAACTTTGAGTCAAAAACACTTTATTTACATTAATTTTAACCTTACGCATTAAAAAGAATTGCACTTTTATGATTTAGCACAAAAGAAGTATACAAAAAAGAAAATTGATTATATCAACAAATAAAAAAATAGGGCAGTATAATGAATTGCACTTAAAGTAATGTTCAGTATCTAAATAAAATTAAATGATTAGATTGCAAATAGGTAATTAATTTTAAATATCTATAGTATTTTAATTTTTGGAAGTCAGTATTGTGCTTATGGAGGCAGTACCCGATAAGTTTTTTGCCTTGGTAATATTTAATTTAAAAGATTTCCCTCGATTGAAATTGAGATCTGATCACCCCACACACGAGACAGATTTATTCAAACGCAATGTAAAAGAATATAGAAAAGTATGCCTATCTTGCCTGTACTGACATCCAAAAATAAAAATAGTATAGTGATTTTTGTAATAATTGCACTTAATAATTTGGCACACAAGAAAAAACATTTTTTTTAATTTTTTAGCAATTGAAATGCAAGAGAATATGCAAAACACATCCGCACTGTTTGAAGTCAGGTAACGAATGTTACATATAAGAAACACAAAATTGTTTTTGCAGTTAAAATATCAAACAACTATATAGTATTAAATAAGAAGCTAATAATTCCTATAATAAATATAAATTCAAAAAAAATTAATGATGTAAGAAAATATAGTTTAGAACTAAATGGAATATATTATGAATATAATTTGGAAAAATCCTTTAAAGAATTGAATTTGTTAAACCATTGTATTTTTTCAAAATTTAAATTAACTAATAAATAATATTGACAGTAAAACTATTGAAATTGAAGACAATGTAATTATTTTAGAAAATGTTAAAAATATCGAATTTAAAAGTAACTGGACGAAAGAAAGTTTATTTTAAAAATTCATTTTACCAGATTTCAATCAAACATATTTTAATGATAGCCTTACATTTGAAGAAAGAATAATTGAAACTCAAAATAATTTAAAACATTAATGAATTAATTAATTAAACCTATAGTTTAAGTTCATTAACAATAATACTCGTTTTATTAAGTCTAATTTACATTTTTTATAATAAAAAAACATAGAATAACAATTTTTAATAAGGAGAGTCCAAATTTTAAGGAAGGAGGAGTTATATCATCCCGTATTAAAAACAGACAAAATATAAAAATCAATAAAAACAATATTAATCCCGAATTCCTAGAATTAGCAAAAATAACAAATTCAAAAATATAGATAAGAAATTACATTTTAATGATTCATGTACCAAGATAAGACACATATTTGAAAACACAAACATGTAAATAAACCTTTGAATATTAAGAAAAGACATATTTAAGAAACCTTTGAATTATAGATAATTAAATTAAATTACAAATAGACAACTTTATAAAATAACAAAATAATCTAATAAATAATTATTAAAGAAAAATACGAAAAACATTTATATTTGATTTAGTCAAAATTAATTTTTGAGTTTATAATAATTCTGATACATATAATGTACATATTTATATAAATACATACTTACAGTTTGAAGAATAATAATATAAACTTTTTCCTTCTATACAATAATAGATGGTTTTATATCTTATCAATTTATTCACTTTATTATAATATAACCTCATTATAGGTACATATGTAGTCACACTTCAATTTTTTCTCTTACAACTAGGTAAAAAGGCACAATATTTTCCACCTTTTTATTTTATTTTTTGACTGTTATGCACTTTAAAAATTATAACACAGTTAATTTATTATATTTTAAAACTTTTATAAACTATACATATTTTATTTAAAAAACCAAAAATATTGAACTAAAACACTTTTTCTTTACACTACTATTTATCGCCAAAAGGCCCTGGCGGGTCGTGGTGGAGGCAAGGAGGTATAAGGTTTACCTTATATCCTCCTTTAATAAAAATTAAAAAAATTAAAAATTAAATTTACACTACTATTTGTACTACCAGCAGTGTTGTTTTGAAAAATTTACACTTCTATCGTGTTTGATTGTGTTAGTGCAGAAAGCACTGCTTTGTATATAGATGGTTTTGACTATACATATACAATACGGAACATAATTACATAGAAGAAAACTACGATTACTACGATAATTATGAACACGAATATACAAAACCTAAACACAATAGTTTAGACGAACAAATTTTTGCATGAACGGCCAAGATACCTTAAAAACACAATAGACTTTTTACACAGCATGCGTGTTCTATATTGTAATATAGGTCTTACATAAATCCTGATATGACTCCAGTGTCTCATTGCACATAGAACAGATTGGGGTATGAGTATTTTAATACACTATTAAATGTAATTATACTAGATAAAAATGAACTCTTCCATAAGAGCTGTTATGTAGAAACATTGTGAACAAAGTATAGTTTTGAGTATATTTTTATTTTCAAATATACACACAAGAAAACAAGAAAAAGAAATCAACAAAATAATATTTTACACGTATGCATTTCTCATTTCCGGCATACATTTCATATCCCTCCTAAAAACAACAAAACACAAAAATAACACCTATGCCAAATTTCTTCAGTCTCAACTTTTTTGTAGCTAACTTTAGCCATAGAATATAGAAATATAGAATACTAAGTGTAGAACAAATTGTGTTCCCGATTCTGTGAAAATTGTTGTTTTTCTTATTGGTGTGAGTGAAAAAAAAAATATGAGATGAGTCTGTCTTTCACTTTAATAAATAGAACTATAAATTATTAAAGCTGAAAAGAGATAAAACATAAAATTATTCCCACTTCAATTTTCAAATTTTTTTTTTCAATTCAGCATTCAGCGTTCTATGAATCAGATGTTAAACGTCAAATTGACCATGATTATAGGTTAGGTAGGCATGAAAATTTTAATAACAATAATAAATATTGAAACAAAGTGAATAAAAATAATAATTTATCATCAATATCATAACAATCAGTACAAAATCATAATAATAATAATAATATAAAAAAGATGATAAATCTTGTTAATAATAATAATGTGAAAAAAAACTGAAAAACGACATTCAATTGATTGTGGTACAAATATCAAGGAATATTTATTAAAACATAATAATCGTCAACAAATAATAACGTCATTTTTTCTAAAATTATTATTTTAGGAAATTAAAAAAGAAAACCTTTTATAGAAAAGGTTGAAAATAACAAATTTCTTGTTACTTTTCTTATAACGTAACAAATCTGGTGATGCTTCTTAAAGATAAATAATAATATATATAAATAATAATATATATCATTACACCATGGTTTTGTTGTTTTTAAATTTTAAGATCATGTTGAGTTGACGCTGTTGAACGGAATAGATATTTTTTGTAGATATTATTTTTTCATATTAATTAATAAAAAATTTGTTCTAATTAAATAATTTACTATTCGTGGTCAAAATTTTGTAAAAAAAAATTAAGATTCATATTATGGAATCGAAAAATTTGAAAAAAAAGTGAACAGAAAAAATTATTTAATAAAAGCTAAAAAAAACAAACGCAGAAATTTAAAATTTTTTAGAAAAAGTATTCAATATTTTTTTATAAGTATTGTTTTTCGAATAAAAAAAAAATGGAATCACGTGTTATGACATTTCGTCCAGCATTAGAAGATTTAAAAGATTTCTCAAAATACATTGAATATTTAGAAAGTCGTAATGCACATAAAAATGGAATATGTAAAATTATACCACCACATGATTGGAAACCACAAAAATATGATTATAATTTCAATGAAATAAATAAATTAATAATTAAAAAACCAATACAACAGATTGTAATGGATAAAGATGGAAAATATTTTCAATTAAATATTAAAAAAGAGCCAATGACTGTTGAGAAATTTTATGAAATTAATAATTTAGAAGAATATAAAACACCAAAACATTTTGATTATGATGAATTAGAAAACAAATATTGGAAAAATATATTTTATATACCACCAATAAATGGTACATGTGTTAATAAATCATCATTAATGGATTCAAATCTTAAAATATTAAATTTTTTATAAATTGAATACTATTTTAGATTACATTAAATATGATTATAATATTGAAATAATGAAAATTTTATTTTAAAGGAAGCTATTTCCACACCACCTTGATCTAGAATTCAAAGTTTTGTTTTTTATTTATACAAACTTGAGTTCTAGATTAGAGGTAAGCATCTGGCGCGTTACCGGATTTTTTTCTTGGTGGCCGGTATCCCCGATAGGCCTATTTAGTTAAAATTATACTGCTAAGCTTTTTTTGTTCAAGCATACTTTATTCAAGTAGCTTAGACAGAACATGGTAATGAAACTACCTTTTCTAGCTAGTTTATTATCGTGTCTTGTTTGAGTTACGTAGATAAAGTTCGCTTGAGCAAGAAAATTGCAGTATAAATTTAACTTCCCACCATCCTAAATATACCTTAATGTACCTACATACGAATATATCAAAAATCCTAATATACATCTAGCTAAAACTGAGGAGTTCATTTCTGAAAAGTGTATGTAGATAAAAATAGCTATACACGAAATATTCAAAAACAGAAGATATTTGAAATGAAATATTATATGATATATGTACATATATATGAACAAATATTTACGTTGATATGTAATAGATAAACGAATAAATTAAACAAATTTCTTTTTATAAAAACCGAAAATTTGCGTATACTATAATTTCATTTCATACATCGTCTGTCCAAAATATCACGTGTTTGACCCACGAATCTATATATCCGATTTTAGAAACGAACTCCTCAGTATATCTCAATATAACTATTTAACTATAAAAAAAAATTACTATTTAAATACATACTACAAAAATACTACAAATATATGTACAAAAACATGCAAAATATTCCTATTTCTTACAGATTAGCTACAGACAAATACTTATTTCTATTCTGCCTCGTTTTGAATTTTTCGTTAAATTTTTTTAAAATTGAATACAATCTAACTCTAATAAAAAGTCGTATGATATACTCTTTATTAGAGTTACTACAACACGGAGGATAATCTATTGTTTGTAAGATTTCATACATTTTATTTTCTATATTTTTCGATGTAGCTACGCGATCTAAATTACTATTTATTTCGTTGCTCAACTTCTCTAAATGATCGACAAAATCTAATGATGGCCTAACTAAATTTGCTCCTTCATATTCTTTAAAATATATAAACAATGTATTTATATTTTCAGTATTTGGATTGACGTTCAAACAGTTATGTCGCTCTGTGTGTTTTTTTGTCATCCAACCAGCCAAATAGGTAAATGCATTTTTTACTCCCTCATCTTTGAAACCCTCACACAATCGTAGTATTTGGGTGTAATCACTCTCAAGGGTATATTGATTACACTTTTCACTGACAGGCACATTAAAGAAGTTGCTACTTGGATAAGAAGGCAATACAATTTCACTACTAATTTCACAATTACCCGTTTTTAGTACTTCCATATACTTGAGCGCGAATGATTTTTTGAAGCTACAACGAAATTGATAAGGAGTTGGGTTTCGGTTATTACCTCCGCGATTTCTAAGCATACCGAAAGAATTTTCCAACGCATCCTGATTTATATTTCGAGTTAAAATGTATTTAATGTTCTCTTTCTCTAAGTCATTAAATAAAAGTTTCAAACTATTTATTGAAACAAGCCACCCGTTACAAAATTGAACTCTTGTTTTGATAATTTCCCCTTTTTATTTTGGAATGTCATAGATTCCAATAATTGTGCCATTTCGTTAAGGAATTTTATTTGATCTTCATCCCCTCTAAAAGGACGCTTAAATTTTTTCGCTTCTCTAAGTTTCAATGAATTAAATACATCGAATAAACAATCAAATTTTTCTAACAAATTCGATGTTCCTAAAGCAGAATTGTTGGCTTGGCCTAGACTTACTTGCATGCTAATTCCTATAGAAACAGTATAACTACCTGTGTTGCATATTTGACTTTCATTTTATCAAAGTTTGAAGGACAAATATGTGCTCCTGTTAATTTATGAGCTAGCTTAAACTCTCTGCTCTTGTCCCACTCATAAAAACTCGTAACATCATCCCATGAAGCTTTTTTAGAAATTTTCCTCACTTTATCCCCTTCTGTAACTCTCTCTTTATAAATAATATCCTTATCAATAAGATTATTTCTTAAAGATTTGATAAGGTGAGGTGGGTCAAAAAAGAAGAAGGTGTCATCTACACAGAAATACGATTTATACCTATTTATGCCTTACAATTTACAAAGAGCTACAAAATTTGATCCTTGATCACAGACGACAGCTTTTGGCTGCAAACCTATATTCTTCAATTTTCGAATTATATCGAATAATTGAGATTTAACTTTAGACGCTGGGCAGCTATTATTCACAAATTCATACCCTAAAAAGTGTTTGTAATTTGTTAAAATTCCCTTTACCATAAAAACTAAGGCATGTGTCGCAGGCTTCATAGTTTTCCGACACCCGTCGTCCTCTAAACCGACCACCTCTCCCCTAAGTCTATCGTATTTTAAATTAGTTTTTAAAGACATTTCGTCTAGCATAATTGTACAAAATTTTGAAATATTTGAAGAGTTTTGCATCTTCAGTTTGAGTGAATTGAAATAGATATCTAATATCCCGGGTCCTGAAGGCCAAAGTCTAATATAATTATTTAAAGAAGCTATGCATGGTAGTGTTAAGACTTTAGACATATATCTGTTAGCAACGGTGAAATACAAAGAAAGTGAAAATTGCTTACAGTTTTCGGAAAATCTATATCCATGCTTGGAGCGCGATTTGTTTATTACACATGAATGTATTAAACTTGATAATTCTGGAGGTAATAGTTGAAAAGCCTCTTCGACTAATTTCTCTTCTCTAAATTTCATGGTGTCAAATTTTTTTTCTAATCCAATTCTTCTTCCTAAACGTTCTTTTATCTTTTTACAACTCAATCTTAATTTTTCTTTACGAGGGGTACTTTGTGAAAGGCTTTTCTCTGTCTGGCTGCTCGTACAGCTCTTTTCAATATTTTCTGTTTGGGTTCCTACTTTTTTGAAAATCTTCGTTTGATTTAAATCTGCTTGGATGCCTATTGATGATTTGCCAGTTTCTTTTAAAGAAGTTAAGCAATTGCACGATTTTGAAAATATATTTATAACTTTTTCTCTACTCATACATCCATAATCTAAGAATTTTTCCTCATCTAAAACCTGAATTTTTTTAACTGAACTAACACCTATATTTTTATCTACATACACATCATTTACACCTGAAAAATTAGAAACCTAAAAAATAAAGCAACCAAAAGTTTAATAAAATGGAAAGTAAGAAAATGAAACAAAAGAAGGAGTAGGAATGGTTGGTTTTAAAATTATAAAATAAATGAAAAAACGTAAAGAAAAATTAAATAAGAGTTAAAGAAAAAATTTTAAAATAGTATTACATCAAGATTTTCGATGAAATTCATTAAAAGACCCAAATCTTCGCAGCCGGCTTCAGGAGTAGGTATTGCTCCATTTTTTAACCTTCGCTTGTTTGCAGTGAACATTTCATCTTCAAAATGTTTACTACAAATGCAACTAGCTTCCTTCAAACTTTCCAATATATGCATTTTGTTTAAACTATAAAGCCATAGTATTTTCCTACAAATATTTTTAAAATACACAGAAATGTATAAGAAAATAAAATCATAATTCAAATATGCGGGGTGTTTCACAATTCGTGTGCCAAACTGAATAGGGTGGTAGATCTCAGTGAGGAGTTTTTATTTTTAATAGTTAGAAGTTACCCAGATATTCAAGGTCAAAGAAAATTTGTTTCAACCAGTTCCACTTTTCGCTACACATTTCGGCGTTCGCTCAATGTAGAGAACTAAATGAAAATTATTTCTGAAAAAAACTTTTATTTGACTCTCCTTGTTAATTCCTTTGTAGTCCTGAAAAGGACTTATTGTAGTCTTGGGAAGGACTAACTATAGCTCTAGAAAAGACTTATTGTGGTACTGAAAAGCATTTTTTTTAAACATAATTGCTTAAGAAAACTTATAACTTACGTGGTTTTATCACTTGGAATACTTAAAAATTTCTTATTATTCCAAGAGTGTTGTTTTTCTCCACATGCGATGCAGATCCTCATTCTGTAGATGTGCAATATAAAGTTTATTAAATTATTTTATTAAATTAAATATTATTACTGAACAAATTGTTCCACTACTACACTATTACAAATTAAAATGTCTTTTTTATTTCACGTACCTCAAAAAAATACTTTAAAACTTTTTTCAACTTAAAATAATAATTTCTTTTAAAAAAATTTTGTCGCCGTTTTTAAATTCGAATTTGAATTTATTAACAATGAAGTTGAATCATTGTATGAATTCAGCAGTTTAAAGTTAATAATTTAGTGCTACCAAATGAATACATTTGTGGGTAGTACATTAAAAAATTCAAACATTCAAATTTGTAAGTTACGTTTTACATAGTTATGTACTACTATATAATGTGAATATTAAAACAAACAAAAAATATATATATATGTATATGATTATATAATTAAATAAAAAATATAATTATATATTTATAAAATTATATACTATATAATTATATAGGTTATGAAAATAACAACACCATCTAACGGACAAACATTTCAAAAAATATTTCATTTCATAATTCTTGTGTATGGCTACTCTAAAAAAATCATATGTTATGAACATATGTTAAATTTGGTTAAATTATATTCAGCGTCCTATTGTTTATCAGCTATTTAACATGTACATTTAATTCAGCGTCCTGAAAAATAAAACAAAAAATATTGTCGTTTTTGTATGTCAGTCTGTCTCATTTTAACTAATTGAAATTTTCGTTTAGAAAAATGTGAAATATTTACATTTCATTTCCACTAACTGAAATTAAAAAAAATAAAAAAAATGGAGTTTTTTATTTCATGAGTGTATATATACCTCCTGCTTTACTTTGGTTGGATATTCATACTTTGTCTGCTGTTATTCTATATGCTATGCTTTAGCAGAAAGATAATAAAAAGATTTACATTTCTTCACCTCTGACTACAACTTAGTGGCCTCCTAAGTTTAGCTGGCAGATGAAGTACTGATTATTTATTTTGTTTTTATCTAATTAGATAGTAACGCATATTTACATTTTTTTTCTTGTCGAATGAAGTAAAGGAAGTTGATTTTTAAATATTTTATGAGAATTAAAAAAAACATTTATATCGAAATGGATATATTAATCGATATCGATTCCATTTTACTTAATAGTAGCAATGACAATATAATATTCTATCAGACTTATTATCGCAGTACATCGAAATAGTCACATCCAAACGGCCTCCAATCTCAAAGCTGGCCTCCAATCTTAAAGCTGTTTTAAGCTCTTTCTTATTCTCAGGATTTTTTCTTAATTACTCTCATTTTAAAATATATTCCCTTTTCTATCTATTTTCCATACAATACATACAAAATTTTTTAAAAAATTTTAACATTTTTAACACAATCATTCTCATGTTTCAAGCATTACAATATAAAGAATCATATGGAAACAGCTTCTCCTTTTCTCCATATATTCAGTATACATACCATTTGGCTCAGTATAAAAATTTGTATGAGAAATTGAAAATATAGGATTTGAGGGTATATTTCAAGTATTTCAAGAAGAAGAAGTATAAAAGTAGCTAATTTGCATATGATCACATTTATAATTTCTGCTGATAATTTACATATCAAATTTATCGTTTATCAGGTCAAATATAATTTTGATATCAAAATGATAATAATTTTATTGTAAAAAAATAATTTTATTGATAAACTCGATCAAAAATTCTTAATTTTCTAACATTAAAAATTATTTTTGCACCAGGCAATCAGAATTCAAAGAAACAAGTTATACTATATACAAATTGCTCTACAATATAAGAGGATAAGAAATTGTTGGTTTTTTCTTTAGTGATTCTAAAAGATTTCAAATTCAATTTATATGTACATACAAATGTATAATTAATGTATTGTAAATGGGAATTTTATAGTATTTGTGAAGGCATGTTTTTTTTTATATTTTTTTATAATAATATTCATTGATATACAAAATAATATACAAAATTCAGTATAGGAATGGGGATTGGGAATGTACATAAGTATGTAGGTACATATGTATATGAGAAGTTAAAGTGAACGATTCCTTTTCTTCTTTTTAAAATTTAATATAGGATCTGAGGATATTTTAAAAAAACATTCATGATCATGTACATACATAAGCTGCTAATATGCATATTACCACATTTGAATTTTTGATAATGATTATTATATAAAATTTATTAATTTGAATATGGTTTATCATTATCAGGTCGAATATCAAAATACTTTTAGAAAATAATTTTATTCATAAATTCGATCAAAAATGCTAAATTTTACAGTACTAAAAATCGTTTTTGTAATAGGAAATAATAATAAAAATTTTTTAAAAATAATAAAAAAAACATTCTTTTTCCTTATTACCCTTCATCCTTTACCTCTATACATTTTTCAATGCAAAAGACCAATAATATAGTTAATCACCGTACAAAAAAATGTGTGTAGCTATGTGTTTGAGAAAAATATATTTTACAAAAAATATCACACTAAATTTTTTTTATTTTTCTTGAAGGAAGAAATTGAATACAAATGCGTATAGTTAAAACGTAATATGCGTCAACATATACATATTATTTACGATCGTATACATTTTTTTTTACTTTATTGGTTTTTTTATTTTTATTTATTTTTTTATTTTTTATTTATTTTATTTATTTACCAGTTCCTTTTACAATTTAATGAGATCTTAATGAATGCAAGTTTTATTTTTACATATTATTTTTTACACATTATTATTACATACATGAAATAATAAACTATATATACATATGTATATCAAACTATATCTTCAACAACTGCTATTTTTAATACTGTCTCATATAGATAAATTATAATGGAATGGTATTGTACATTCAGTGGCAGTTATTTGCCAGTGTTAAATGCACTTAACGCGATTTTTTATTCATTGTTTTTTGAGAGCAAGATTGTGTCCGCGACTTCGATTTCATATATAAGTGGACAAATATTAGTTATAAATTAGGAATTTTAATAGCATGACAAAATAAAAGAAAAGAAAAAATTGTTTACCAGAATATATATAGCAAAGCATGGATTGATTGATTACAATATTAACATTATATATGCATTAGGTAATCAACGTCACTCTGTGTGAAAAGCCACTGTTTTAACTTTTCCAAAAACCTTTTGGGTTGCTGCCTATTTCTTATATCATCAGGTAATTTGTTATAGATATAAGGAGCTATGTTAAAACAGAAACGTCGACACATTTCGGATCTAATTCGTGGTACTAAGTAATAATTTTGTCTTCTAAGTGAGTGGCTAACCGCCCTTCTAACTGCATACGCATCACTCCTAGCAAAAAATATATTCATAACCTTATAAACGTATAGGCTACGAAGCGGTAGTATATATAACTCCTGAAAAATTGGAAGGGATGAATGTCGTGCATTTTTATTGCTAATTACTCTGACTATAGCTTTCTGAGCTATTATGATAGGCTTAACATGTGCATAAAAAACACCTCCGCAACATGACAAGCTATACTGAAGTCTGGATTGAACTAAAGTAAAATAGAGCATTCTTAGAATATCTTTCGGACAAAATGAACGAATCAAATAGAACTTTCTTATAGCTGCAAATAATGAGCGTTTCAAATTCTTTACATGTGCATTCCAACGAAGCTTATGATCTAGAATGACACCAAGGTACTTAAACTCATTCACACAGTCTATTTGAAAACAATGTCTAGTGCAAGAATTTGATTTGTTACATCTGTGATAATTTATGTTGATTGCTGGTGAATCACCACTTAAGCCGAAGAACATAAGTTTGGTTTTTGAACTTAAATCCATGTTATGCAATTCAAGCCATACATTAAGTATTGTTAAATCACATTCTATTTGCTGCTTAGTTTGACATACAGATGAAGCGCTATATACTAGAGACATGTCATCAGCAAAAGCAATTTGTTTACCGAAAAAATTAAACATACACAAAGAATTGATATAAGTAAGAAAGAGAAGAGGACCAAGGACAGATCCTTGAGGTACACCTCTACCACTCAAAGACAATATATTACTATTTATGCCATTAACTCGAACTATTTGACTACGATTTGCAAGGTAAGATAAAAACCAATCACTTGCAATACCTCTAAGACCTGCATTGTTCAATTTGTTCAGCAGAACATTATGGTTCACAAGGTCAAAGGCTTTTGTAAGATCGATAAATAATCCTGCAACTTTTAGCCCCTTATCCAATTTATCATAAACTTCATGTAAAAAATTGAGAATAGCATCTTCAGTGTTTTTCCCTTTTCTAAAACCAAATTGTGAGTCACTAAAAAAGTTATGCTTATTCAAAAAGGATACCAACCTGTTCGCCACTATTTTTTCGTAAATTTTTGAGAATACCGACAGAATTGATATAGGCCGGTAATTACCTGGGTCAACGTTATCTCCTTTTTTAAATAATGGTGTAACTATTGCTATTTTTAACAAATCTGGAAAAACACCGCACTCAAGACTTAGATTAATCAGGTAACACAAAACACTCGATATGTGACTCGAAATGTACTTAATTGTTTCAACCTTGATACCATCAACACCTGGAGAGGTAGCATTTTTTAGAGATGCTATTACCAAACTTATCTCATTAGTAGTGACTGTATGAAAGAAAAATGTTGAAGATATAGTGGTTGAAGCGAAGCAATTATTCAAAGCCTGATTATCAACATCAATTTGCTCAATAAGTTCTTCACTTGAAACTTTAACAAAGTAGTTATTGAATTCATTTGCTATAGCATGCGAATTACTGATTATACTACCATCAGATAATCTAAGAGATGTTACATTGACTGGTGATTTGGTGTTATGTCCTATAATTTGATCAATTATACGCCACTAAGCCTTACAGTTCCCAAGACATCTTTTAAACTTATTTTGATAATAATTAGACTTCCTTATTTTTATCAGGGTACTAATTACATAAAACGATCAATCTAACTTAAAATAAACGATAATGAAAACGATCACGAAAATTCGATTATCGAACTTGCATTATATAAATCGATTACATCGTTATCGTTTTACCGATTCAACCGTTTGAACTGACATTTATAAAATTTAAATGTAGTAGGAAACACAATACTTTGGCTTCGCTTCGACTTGGTAAACGTCAAATTTAGTTCTATACTTTTTGTATGAGAGTAAACATAAAAGATAAAAATTATTGTGAAACAGAATGGTGTAAAAATGACGCTTTTATTGAAGTCATAGATAAATGACGCTTTTTTGAAGTCGGTTGAAAAGATTGTATTGTGAAGTGAATTAAATTTAAAAATAATAATAGAAAAAGTGGATAAACTAAATTAAAAATAAAGAAAAATTAATAGTTGTATTGTGAAGTAAATTAAATTTAAAAATAATAATAGAAAAAGTGAATAAACTAAATTAAAAATAAAGAAAAATTAATAGTTGTATTGTGAAGTAAATTAAATTTAAAAATAATAATAGAAAAAGTGAATAAACTAAATTAAAAATAAAGAAAAATTAATAGTTGTATTGTGAAGTAAATTAAATTTAAAAATAATAATAGAAAAAGTGAATAAACTAAATTAAAAATAAAAAAAATTAATAGTTATATTGTGAAGTAAATTAAATTTAAAAATAATAATAGAAAAAGTGAATAAACTAAATTAAAAATAAAGAAAAATTAATAGTTGTATTGTGAAGTAAATTAAATTTAAAAATAATAATAGAAAAAGTGAACAAACTAAATTAAAAATAAAAAAAATTAATAGTTATATTGTGAAGTAAATTAAATTTAAAAATAATAATAGAAAAAGTGAATAAACTAAATTAAAAATAAAGAAAAATTAATAGAATTACACATTAGTATTAAACATTATTTATAAGAAAATATATAAAATACATAAAACATCGAGGGATATCTTTTGTACGTAAGTGAGTTTTTGCAAATAATGGTAAGTTATAAATAAATATTATTTTTATAAATTATAGAAAAAAGAAAAAGAAAATAGAACAATAGCAGTATGCCATACAGTCGGCACTTATTACTCGACGTCGAAAAGAGAAAGCCCATAAGGATTTCAAGAAGGATTTTGAGGGACAGGTACAATCCTTTAGAAACAGAGGAAAGAAGGTAACAACGTATACATATAATGTACATATGCAATATGTACGTATACATATAATTTTATAATGCAATGTATAATTTATATCCCGTTTGTAGATTTCTGTTGAAATACCGTCTCTCAAAAGAGGCTTTCATATATGTTTTAAATAAATTAGAACTAAGGGAAGGATTTAGAAGTTCATATATTCCCCCTATACAAAGATTGGCTTCAACATTGCTCTTACTAGGAAATGGTGGATACCAGTGGATAGCCGCAGAAGACATGTTTTTACCACTAGGCCAAGGAACCTTATCCTTAATTGTAAATGAGGTGGCAAGAGAAATAGAGAATATCCTGTCCAAAATGGATTAAATTCCCATCTACAGCAAAAAACCAAGTTAAGGAGTACATTTATTCAAGATATAGAATACCTGGAGGTAACTGATAACATAATTTTTAAGCATTATAGTCTTGTCTAATGAAATTCTTATAGTTATCGGCTTTATAGATGGGACTCATGTATTTATGAGGAGGCCAACAGAAAATGAAGAAATGTTCTACAATAGAAAAATGCGTCACAGTTTAAATGTTATGATTGTAAGTACATTTTTATGAAGGTTTTATACAAAGTATTTCAGACAAATGTTAAAACAGATCAGCTATAGATAGATCTCAATGTCATATTTACAATTTTAGATTTGTGATCATCGATTGAAAATAAATGCAATCTGTCCAAAATATGGAGGAGCATCACATGACTCTTTTGTATGGAAAGAGTCAAATGAAAGAGTTGTGCTTCAAAGTCTGTGGGAAAATGGTGAACAAAATTCATGGCTTCTCTGTAATATAAAAGAAAATTCAAGGGTTATTTGATTAATTTAAAAAATAAATTTAGGTGATTCTGGGTATGGCATTGAGCCATGGCTGTTAACGCCTTATAGAAATCCTACAACGGAAAAGGAAAGGAGGTTCAATACTTCGCATGCTAAGGCCAGAAGCAGTGTAGAGCGTTGTATAGGAATATATAAAGGTAAGAAACATTCAATAAAAGCTTTTTTCCTCATTGACATTGAAAATAATTCTAGGGAGATTTAGAATTTTAACAGAAGAGCGGAAATCCCGATACTCTCCAGAAAAAATAGCACTACTCGCGAATGCTTGCGCAGCTCTGCATAATATTTGCTTGCACTTCAATGTCGCGGTTCCAGATCGAACCCCCGACGAGTCTGATGAAAATGAAAATTTAGCAAACGCAAACAACAGACAGCAAGATCAACTTCCCAGTGTCCTGAAAAAAACTGAAAAAAACACAAGAAGTACAATTGCAGAAACTCTTTAATAGAATAGAAAAAAATTAATGAAAAATAAAAAACAAACAAGTCTTCTTTCTTTTTAAATTCATTTTTGTCACTTAAATTATATTTATTCTTATACATATTTAAAAAAATTAATAAAAAATAAAAAACATAAACAAAAAATTCTTCTTTCTTTTTAACTTGAATAAATAAAATTATTTAAATAAATTATAAAAAACAGCCTTTTTTTGGTTTTAAACCTATTGCTAATTTAACTCCATTTGTCTTATTTCGTTAGCTGTACGAGCTATCTCCAATTTCAAGGAACGCAAATGCAGTTCTCTTTTTTTTAAAACAATTTCTTCACTTCTTTTTTCTTTCTCATTGTCCAATCTTTCTTTCTGTATCGCAGATAGCTCTAATACAGCAGAAGTCAGCCTTTCTTGAGATTCGTGCATCTCTTCTAAGCTGCGTAGAATTCTCTCATGAAACTTCTTTTCTTCTTCCATTTCACTTCGAATTAAAGAAATTATTTTTATTTCTGGTGGTTGTCTTCGTGCTCGAGCAGTATATTCATTTTGTTGATCACGATTACAAGAATTAATATCGTTTTCTTGATCGGTTTAATTGACAAAATCAATTCTAATTTCATTATTTAGTGTTGTATTTTCATTGAAAATATCTTCATCACTATTGTAACTAAGAATTGATATATCCATTTCAGCTTCAGCAGAAGGTCTTTGAGCACCGAAGCAGTTTGTGTTTTCAAGTCCAGCTACTTGGACTTCTAAAGATGCTGCAGATACTATCATCTCTTCTCTTTCTGTCAATTCTATATTTTCGCATGGGCCACCACCGGTTTTATTTGCTGCTTGTTTTCTTTTTTGCAATTTTTTTTCACGTTGTATTTGTGATCAGTCCAAACCTTAAAAAAGACATAAATCATATTTAGAATTTTTTGTATAAACTAATAAATGTGTATTTTAAATATGTAATTCATGTTTTTGATAAAATAATAATAATAACGCTCATAATTCTTCAAAAAAACAAATCGTTCATTTAAAAAGAACCATAAAAAATTAATCGTACAATAATTCATAGGCATTAAAGGAGGTAGAAAATATGTCACATCACAGTCATATAACATAGATGATGAACACTGGAATTTACCATTTTTTTCTTCTCTTTGTTAATTTCATACAAATTTCTCCTTTAACTATTTTTTATAAACTATCGTAATTAGAAAGTAATTTCAATAAAAAGTGAAAATGTTAAAATTTATTATTTACTATTAGGAATATAATATTTTGAGGACTACAAAAGGAAACATTCAACTATTCTTACCTTCTTCCACTCAGAAATACTTTTTAAAGGTGGACCGTTTGAATTTAAAATATTGCAAAGTTTTTTCCACAAATCACTTTTTTTTTGTCGTCTATTTAATTCGTTTGACATAGTGTTGGATGCCAAGGATGGATGGTCCTTCATAAATTGTGCCAGTAATTTCAACTGGCTTGATGTTGACTGCTTGTGGGTCCTTGAATATTAAAACATTTTAGAAATTGTTTAATTCTTAATTTTATTCGACAAATTATATGCCTTATATTGTTTAAAATTTCCAAGTTGTTTTTAAGTAGTTTTTTCTTAAAATGCTTAATTTTTTGTTACGACTTTAGGATTAAAAAATTGTTCTTTTTTGAATATTTTTTACTCATAATAGTTATGAATAGTTAATTAATAAACCATATACATATGTACTATATTATATGAACTTCAGCATATTGATGTGTGAAGTTTTTTGTTAAAATTTAAGCATTTTTATTAAAACTATTTGAAAACAATTGACTTATTTACAAATTAAGTATATAATATAATAAAAGTACAATTTTTTTATTCTACTTACATTTTTGAAACAAAAACTTCAACTTAATTCTACTTTAGGCTCCGCAACAAAAATTTAAAAATCACAATAAACAACAAAAAATTATCACACTTTCCTTTGTTCGATAACAATTTCATGATCGTTTGACACTTTATTAAAATTGGATGAGAAAAACAGAAAAATCGATTTATGTAATTCAAAAACGATAAAGAAAATGATTTGTCCCGATTCATCGTTTTATGTAATTCAAAAACGATACAACAAACAAAATTTTTCGATTGATCGTTTTATGTAATTACTACCCAGGTTATCTACTCTTTTCCGAAAATCTGTATATTTTTGTCTAAGACTATCATTATTTGGATGACAAATAGTTTTCTTGTACATTTTATTCTTTTGTTTAATTTTTTTCCATATGTAGTGAGTCATCCACGCCTTAAGATATTTTTTATTTTTATTGATTGCATTAAGACAGCATGTATTGTTATTTATATGACTTACTAGTAACTTTATAAACAAATCAAAAGCTACTCATTACACACAAAAACATTTTGCCATGTTTCTTTTTCAAGTGAGGTACATAATGCGTCAAGGTCAATTTTTTTATATTTAAAGTTATCCGACGGCATATCAAAGGTATCTTTTAATATATTTATAATAACATTCGTAGCAGAATGATCGGTTATATTTAAATGGTGAACAGAAAAATTAATTAAAACTACATTTTGACTCGTGATTTTGCAAAAGATATGGTCAATGCATGTTTTTGATTCTTTATGAGTTCTTGTTGGTTCATTAATAATTGATTCAAACCCGTGCTCATACAACATCGACATATAGCTATCACTAATCAGTGGTAAATCCAAAATATTTATATTTATATCACCTACAATCAACATATTTGAAAATCTTTTAGATCTGATAAAGTTCCGTAGCTCAGCAATAAATAAGTCATTATTACTATTAACAAATTTATATACACATAGAATATTAAATTCAGCCTTTCCAATTTTCAGGGTCAACAACATGCAGTCAGCTGTTTCAAAGTTAATATTTTGTGATAAACAAGAATATTGATTGCTTACAAATGCAGCCACACCACCCGCTCTATACGCATTATTACAATTACCATAAATTCTATACCCATCTGGCCATCTATAAAAAAATTCTCCAATTCATAATCATTTATCCAAATCTCTGATAATATAATTACATTGGGCAAGCAACTCAAATTGAGATGAGCACACAAATTATCAAAATTAGTTCGCATACTACGTATATTCTGGTGGATAATGGAAAGCTGTTCAAATTCACAATTAGAAACAGAATTATCAGTAGCAGTATTAGAGACAAATACATCAAATTCACTATTTGAAATCATTACAATAGTCTACAATGTAATTACCCAGCGGATGAATTTGGAAGTGCTTCAAAGAGAAGCATATATGAAGCGCTTCTTCGTCATAGTTTTTAAGGAGCTCTTTTGAAGCAGCTTATTATTTGTACTGTGTATTCTACTGTACATGTGTGTTACTTTACTCCTTTGTTAATTTTCTTTGTTTATTTTACTACGCTTTTTTTTTAGTCTCATTTCTTTGTTCGTGCTAAGTGGATGTATTATAGTATAGTTTTGTTTTCAAAATAAAGTATTAAAAAATAGTAAAAAAAACATTAAATTTGTGTTATAATAATTAATTTTTATTTAAAGTAAATAAAAAATATTTGTGGTAAGTAATTTAACATTTTTATTATAATTATAAAATATCAAAATATAAAATATAATACATGTACGAAAAAAAAGCTTTAAAAGCTTTTAAAGATGTGAAGTGCTTCTAAATCGCTTCCATCTGAACAGAGATGAATCGCTTCTAAAGCGCTTTTATAGGAGCACAAATGAAGCGCTTACTTCCTAGGACATACAATGTTAAAAAAGAAATGAAGCAGGATACAGAGAGTAAGCACTTTCTGCTTCAGAAGAAGCGCTTTAACAGCGCTATTCGAGCGCTTCATTTGCCGCTGGGTAAAATTAAAATACAACTACAAATTTATGTTTACTAAGCCATCAAAACATTTGATGTATATTGTCTCACTAGCATCATTTTTCTTCATCATAATACTACCGTTTCTGATCGATAAGTATTTATATTTCTTATCTCTTCTAATCTTCTTTGCAGCAGTCAGTAGCGTGCGTGTTGTTGTAGAAAGCCATTCGTTTATATATATAGGTCCAGTTTTGGTTGTGTCAATAGACGAACAGTTGATAGGTTGTTTGCTTTTTATTTTGACTTCTTCGCCTCCAGTATCATTTTTGCTGTACTGTTACGAACAAACCTCACACAGACTATGCAGACTATGTTGGAAGGCTTACCTTTCTTTTTTTTACCCAGATGTTTTCGGTAACAGCAATCAATATCAGCTTTGTCTAATGGAACTCCCAGACCTTCATTCACTACATTGACTATTACATCAGTATCATTACTATTACTAGGAGAAATTGTAGGAATGTTAACAAAATCAAGACAATTCCCATGCATAACATGATTGGAATAATTGATTTTATCTTCCAGTATACTAATCTTTTGCCTTAGACTTAAATTTTCAGTTATCACTTCTTTCATAGAATTTTGGTTTTATTTTGCTTTTTTTTCTTATTCGCTTGTGTGTATATTTTAATATACATATGTATATTAAAAACTACTTTTTTTATTTTTGGAAGTCAGTATTGTGCTTATGGAGGCAGTACCCGATGAGTTTGTTGCCCTTGGTAATATTCAATTTAAAAGATTTCTCTCGATTGAAATTGAGATATGATCACCCCACGTACGAGAAAGATTTATACAAACGAAATGTATAAGAGTATAGAAAAGTATGCCTATCTTGCCTGTACTGACTTCCAAAAATAAAAATAGTATAGCATTAGATATTTTATAATGTAAAAGAAAATAAAACAACATGCCTATTGACTATTCTGATCTCCTGGGCCGCTATTCTCGAAACCACTCGTAAAGTTAAGTATACGTAAATCCACCATTTACGAGTGGTTTTGACATATGGCTTATTCTCGAGATCCGCATACGTAAATATTCGAATGAAAACCATTCGTAAAGATACGAGTGCCTATTTGCATTCGTAACTACTTACGAGTACTAAGTCAATACTCTCTAAAATAAATAAATAGTTATTTAATATAATGTATGTATGTATATACTCATACTATATATTATATATTACATTAAAAAACTATAAAAGTAAAATTATGAATTAAAAATATTATATTAATAATAAAAATAAAAATTATTCTACTATTCTCAAAATGACATACGATATATATTTTTCTTCTCTCATTATTCATTAAACCTCATCTCCCTTGTCTAAATCATCCGATACACAAACCAGTTTTGAACTTTAGAACTTTCACCATACTCGTAATCTATTCGAATAAATAAATAAGTAAATAATAAATAATAAAAATAAGTAAATAAATATTCGATTGATTTCAAGAATACGTGTAACATAAACCATTCGAAACAAAGTACTCGTAAAGATACGTATGCGTAACTTTACGAGTGATCTCGAGAATAGAGGCCCTGATCCATTAGGAATAAAATTTTCATATTTGCCAATGAAGATGAACTAAACAAACCACGAAAAATTTTCTGGATATAGAAATTTAAAAAAATATAAAAATATATTTTTAAAATTTGAAAAAAAAAATATAGGTAGGTATACTCGTATAGGTATATTTTTCGGAAGGGATAAATAAATTGTATACAATGTATAGTTGAAACGTAATATTATGTCAACACATATGTACATATTATTTATGATCCTATACATTTTTTTTTCACTTATTCGTATAGGTATGTATTTTTGTGTTTTGTTGGTTTTTAGAAGGGATACAGCGAAATGTATACATGAAATTTTGTTTTTGTTTGCTTGTGTGTATATTTTAAAATATATTAAAAATTAGCATTTGATATTTTATAATGTAAAAGAAAATAAAACAACATGCCTATTGATTATTCTGATCTCCTGATCCATTAGGAGTAAAATTTTCATATTTGCCAATGAAGATGAACAAAACAAACCACGAAAATTTTCTGGATATAGAAATTTAGAAAATATAAAAATATATTTTTAAAATTATTTTTAAAACTTGAAAAAAAAAAAATTTCGGAAGGGATACATATTTGTTTTCTCGAACAGCAAAATATATACACACGTATGTACATACAGTAAATTTTTTTTAGAAGGATATGAATATAATAGAAATTAGGTATATGTATATGTTATATGAATAAAAATAATATTCTGTGTAACAGTGTAACATAAACTACTGAGTAATAAACGAAAGTTTTCTCAGATATTTTTTCGTGAGAGATAGAAGCTTTTCGTAACTCACACTTCCCGCACAGGTCATGAAATTTTAAAAATTTTGATGATATTTGAGCTATTACTTAGTGTAACTCTTGTAAAATCAATTTTTCCTTAAATCTCCCAAATTACTAAAAATATCAAATTGCAATGTTCTACAAATTTGTAGATTCTTATCAAATAAACATTTTTCCCAATCATTGTTATATCATAAAATTAATAGAAATTAAGTTATTTAAGAAAAATGATAATTTTTTATTAAAATCACAATTATCTCTCTCATTTCTCATTTTTAACAGTCACCTCTGAAAATGTAGTACCACTTGAAAAATTTTTCTATTCATTTGTTTATTTCTTCTTTACATTATAAAATATTGCAAAAAACTGATAATTTTTTGTATTGTTATTTATTATTAATATGTATATTAAAAATAATCAACACTTAAGAATAAATTTTTTTTAAATTCATAAAAAAAATGAATATTAAAAAATCCTAGTAATACAATGTTATAAAATATTTGAAACAATAATAATAATTACTATGTAATAATTACAATAATAATATGTATAGACTCTTTAACAAGAAAATTTCAATTCTTTTTATTTAGAAATAATATAGGTACATACTATAATAAAAAATAAAAACTAAAATTCTAAGTATTTTTTGGTAAATTTGATTTAAATCGGTGCAACAATGCTTGAGATATAAGAGTTCAAATTTGACAAGTCACACATTTTTCATAAGGAGTCAAAAATATTACATTTTGTTTCTAAAAATTGATGAGAGGAAGTTTTATATTTGGCGCCGTATAACTTGCGCCCTGTTGCAGTGATCTTTTTGATGTCTTCGGGAGTTTTGTAGAGAATAAAAAGCAGAATATTGTGCAGAAATTTTAAGTCAATACCTTTACAGGGTCCCGAGATATTTACCTTTCAATTCGGATTTTTTTACGAAAACGATCAAAAATAGAATGAAGTGTTAATTAAAATGTTTTTATACATATTTCTTGTCTTGTTTTAAAATTTATTTTGAAAACAAACAAAAAATACAAGAAAAGCGTAAAGGATAATTTTAAAAATGCCCCTTCAAAATTATCTTTTTATATTATCAAATTTTACTGACCAACGAAAAATATTATAATTATAAATTCATTTAATAATTCCATAAAATTAAATATCAATGTAAAACAGATTTGTAGAGGTAAGTCAAGAATAGGATCGAAATAAGCAAACAAAAATAAAATATGCTTGAAAAAAGAAAAAACATAAAAGCAAAGAAAAAATCAAGCCAAAAAACACCAACAACAAATATAATTTTTTTCAGCTGCAAAAAAATGACACAGAACTATAAAGAAAAAAAACACAACAACTAAAATCATTTGTTTTAAGCATAATGTATACATAGAATATGTATAACCATATTAGTATAGTTTCATTTACAATGGTTTTGTTTTTTCTTATTTTTCATATTGATCATAAAGCAATTTACAAACACATTCATCAATCCTCATTTATTCTATTCAATTTGACAGAGCTTCAGACCAGAGCTTTCTCAGACCAGTTTTTGAGCTTTCTCAGATAAATTTTTATAAAAATGTAAAAACTATGAATTTTGACGTTCCTCGTGAAGGAATCTCTTTAATATTTGATACTTTTTGTGTACCCTTTTCCTTTACAAAAAGTGATCGACAATTTTCACATAATAATTTGCTATGCATAGAATGTGCTGCATAACCACATGCATAAAAATTAGCTGCTTCGTCTATTGTAGCTTTCTTCAAGTAATTTGTTTCGAATATTGAAGAGTATTCAGATAAATGTATTTCATCAGAATAATTATCCAAATCTACATTAAGGTCATTTGAAATGAGGTTATTTGTTATTTCGTAAATGTTTTCTTATTCTGAGTTTCTTTTCTCCTTCAATAACTTGTAAAAATGACACATTGTACGTGGATCCAGACAATGATCTGTATCTTCCGAATCTTTGTTCTAAATCATCTGTCTGTAGTTTACCAGGCAATATATATTCAATTTCAAAACTATTTAAAGCGAATTCTATAAAATTAGCTATATTTAAGCAAGTTATATACAAAGCCCTATGAGTATTTTTTGTTAACTTTCCATTATTATTTTCCATATCGTTCCACAGTTTCAACCAAGAGCAAAATTTTTTCATATATATAAAAGTCGTGGATCATCGATACTGGTAAATGGATTGCATATTTCACTTCTTTTTGTTTTTCCTTTGAATTTAGTTTTAATATTAAGTATATTCCAAATATTTCTGAAAATTTGTAGAAATTCGGCTTTCTGTTTTGTGTTTTTATTACTTAATGCGGATATTGTAGAATCATGAAAAATGTTGTCAGCTAAAACTACTTTTTGTCGCTCTAAATTATTTGGATAAACGGTTTGATAATTAATTTTAAAGGTTTTTTCGAAGGTAAATTTAATTCTGCTGTATAAGTATCCCGAATATCTGAAAATTTAGCATACTGGATATTACTGGTGTCAAAATTTGGATAAACAAACGTTTTATTCGGATTAGTCAGGTTTAGCCAGTTATTTCTGGTATTTTTAATTAGATGTACAGAATCATAGAAGCTTAGCAGTATAATTTTAACTAAATAGGCCTATCCGGTAACGCGCCAGATGCTTACCTCTAATCTAGAACTCAAGTTTGTATAAATAAAAAACATAACTTTGAATTCTAGATCAAGGTGGTGTGGAAATAGCTTCCTTTAAAATAAAATTTTCATTATTTATCTTTAAAAAGCATCACCAGATTTGTTACAAGTTACAAGAAAAGTAACAAGAAATTTGTTATTTTCAACCTTTTCTATAAAAGGTTAAACTTGTATAAAATATAAGTCTTATTTCATTTCCTAAAATAATAATTTTAGAAAAAATGACGTTATTATTTGTTGACGATTATTATTATGATTTAATAAATATTCCTTAATACTTGTAGTACACCATCAATTGATTGTCGTTTTTCAGTTTTTTTTCACATTATTATTATTAACAAGATTTAATTTTTGTAAATAAAATTTATCAATGAATTATAATTTAAATTATCATCTTTTTTTATATTATTATTATTATGATTTTGTACTGATTGTGATGATATTGATGATAAATTATTATTTTTATTCACTTTGGTCTACCTACCCACCTATAATCATGGTCAATTTGACGTTTAACATCTGATTCATAGAACGCTGAATGCTGAATTGAAAAAAAAAATTGAAAATTGAAGTGGGAATAATTTTATGTTTTATCTCTTTTCAGCTTTAAAAATTTATAGTTCTATTTATTAAAGTGAAAGACAGACTCATCTCATTTTTTTTTTCACTCACACCAATAAGAAAAACAACAATTTTCACAGAATCGGGAACACAATTTGTTCTACAGTTAGTATTCTATATTTCTATATTCTATGCCAATATGTTGATTAGTCCCCGTTGTCTGTTGTTTTTAGCGGTGTGCGGTACGATAGTGTTTAAGCAATGTTTTGCAAGTGTAAGTTCTCTGTTTAATAGTCTGTACTCTGTAGTCGTCTGTATTTAGGTGGTATGTTGAGATTTCGTATATTAGATTCGATTGTAGCAAGTATTGTGTCGTATTAATTTAAGTCAATGATGTGTAGTGTTTTAATGTAGTTATTAACTATAGGTTGATTTTCTAGTTGAAGTACGGTAAAGCCGTTTTCATTATTTATTGTTGTTATCTCTATTGATGTACTGCATGCAAATGGAAGTAAAAGTAGAGGAAAAAGATACATCTGTAAAAGAAATTGTTTAAGATTTTAATTTTGATATTTGTATTTTCGTTTCTTTTGGTTAGCGTAGTATTTTATGTTGCGTTTTGTGCTTTTATCTATGACATAATCGTTTTCATTTTCGTAATTTGTTAGTTTTTTGTATTTAGGTTTATTCTTTATGATATTTCTATTACGTATAATTTCATTCGAAAGTTCATAATTTGTATCGCGTTTTTTATTCAGTGTATCTATTTTATTCTTTTTATAATTTTCAAATTCACGAGCTAAGGTTTCTATTTCTTTGTGGGCTAAGTTTTTGTTTATAAAATCAACAGGGCGTAATTTAGTTGTAGAATGAATGGTATTATTGTAGGCAGTTACTATTTTATAAATTTTATCATCGAGTTCATCTTTGGATTATTCTGTTTCTAGTATTCTTAAATGTTCATTTAGTGTGCCGTGAAGGCGTTCTACGTCTGAATTGCCTGTTTTATTGCTTGCTCTAGTAATATGAGATTCTATTGAGTTTTCTTTAAGGAATAAGGCCACTGCATTATGAAGAATGCATCTTTCATTGTCGTAAATGAGTTTGTTCATTTTTCCTAGAAATTGAATTCGTTCCTTGAGAGCTTTGAGTATTGATACCCATGTCCTGTCATTTAGCTTGTGTATGGTCGCGTATTTACTAAACTTATCTATCGTGGTTAGATACATTATGTTTCTGTATGGGAACCAGATATCTATGTGTACGATGTCATTAAAATTGTTTGCAGTTTCGGTTATTTTAAATGGGAGTTTTACTGGTTGACGATCGTGTTTTGCTAGTGTGCCTAGTGTGTATATTTCGCAGTTATTTATGAATTGAGTGATTACATTCATTAGGTTTGGATAATAATATTTGTTTTTTATTTCTAGAAATACTTCATTTATTCCGCGATGATTATTTTTTAAGTGCTCTTCTTTTATGATAGATAATAGTTTTTCTTTATCTGTAACGTCAATTAACTTGATATTGGATTTGAAAATTTGGAGGTTTTTATTATTTGAAAAGTATATGACACATAAATTTTGGAAATCTATGAAAAGTCTATTATCATCACAAAAGATACACATGATGCCTTTGTCTAGGAGTGACTTTTTCATTATTTCTAGTAAATCGCTATTTTCATCAATAGTAATATAGTTTTGAATTTTTTTGTTAACTATTTTAATTGAATTTTGTTGTTTCCTTCCTTTTGTAAATAAATTTGATTTTTGTATAAATTTATGGTGACGTAGATGTATTTTGTTTCGTCTTCTGGTGCACTATGAACTGTGGCATCAGTGGATCTTGTTTCGTTTAAGGTGTCTGAATTATGAAGGATGTCGTCGTGATGGATGACAATGTCTTCGCTTTCTTGGTGTATGAATCTACTAAGTCCGTCAGCCACATTATTTTCCTTACCTTTGACATACATTATGTCAAAATCGTATTCGTTTAGTTTTATTTTCCATCGTTGAAGCTTTATGTTTGGTTCCTTGATGTTATTGAGCCATATTAATGGTTTGTGGTCTGTGCAGATGAAAAATTTTCGGCCATACAAGTATGTTCTAAAGAGTTTTACTGAGCAGATTATGGCCAATAGTTCTTTCTCTATGGTAGAGTATCGAGTTTCATGATTGTTTAGCGTATGTGATGCGTAGCAGATTGGGTGGTTATTCTGACTAAAAACTGCACCGATTGCGTAGTTCGAAGCGTCTGTAGTCAGGACAAATGGTTTATCAAAGTCTGGGCATTTGAGTATTGGGTCGTTCATTAATAAGTATTTTATTATAGGGTAAGCGACCTTAGCGTAATCTTTGATAAACTTCCTATAGTACCCGGTGATACCAAGAAATTGCCTTATTTCGAGCTAGGGAGTCTCATTTTTTGAATAGCTTCAACTTTTTTCATATCTGGCTTTATGCCTTTGTTTGTTATAATATGCCCCAAGTAATTCGTTGTCTCGGCGGCGAAATGGCATTTGTCTATTTGAATTTTTAAATTTTTTTTCCTCAACCTTTGTAGTACCTTTTTTAATGACAACAGGTGTTCGGTAAAACTTGTAGAGAAGATTAATACGTTGTCTAAGTAGACTGCGCAAATCTTATTGATGTAGTCACTTAGAATGTTGTTCATCAACCGTTGAAAAGTTAATGGTGCATTTTTCAATCCAAACGGCATGCGAATAAATTCGTAGTGGCCGTTGGATGTGGAAAATGCTGTTTTGGGACGGTCTTGCGGTAAGACTTCTATTTGGTGGAAGCCTTTCGCAAGATCGATGGTTGAAAAATAGTTACATTTGCCCAGTTTGTCGAACAATTCTTCCATGTTCGGTATTGGAAATTTGTAATCGATGACAATTCTCCACTTTTGCTTCCCAGAGTTGTCCAATTTTTTTGGAACAACCCAAATAGGAGAATTATAAGGACTATAACTGGGTTTTATTATTTTTTGTTCAAGCAGTTCTCTTATTTGTTTATCGACTACTTGTCGATGAACCTCCGGGTATCTGTACATTTTACTGTAAATCGGGATATTTTTCTTTGTTTTAATTTCGTGTTTGACCTCGTTGCTGAAAGAAAGATTGTCTCCTTCTTTAAAAAAGGTATCTTTGTAGGAGTTTAGGAGGGTTTTTAATTGATCAGCATCACTTTTATTAAGATGTTTAGCAAAGGTGTTTGGGATTTCATAATAATCGAAAATGCAAAATAATCAAACTTTGATGATGTGAACAATTTTATTGTAATAAGTGTTTTTTTTCTTTTCAGCTTTTTAAAATTTTTAACCTGCTCCCGAGCAGGGACCGTGGTTGAAGTGAAAAAGTTAAGTGCAAATGCGATAAATTGTTTAAAGTATTTAATATTAATATAAGTAAAGTTAATAATAAGAAAAATAATAAATAAAAGGAAAAAATTTATCACAAAGTGTTAAGTGTAATGATTCACAAGCGCATTTCTCAATAAAATAATCATTCGTTTGTTGAGAAATTACAACACTTGATAATCGTCGTAATTCATCAGGAAAAGAGTCCCCGGAGTCCCCTTTAACCAAAAGGACAAAATGGAGTTGAGGAATAGGGTGATTCACACCAAAAATATTCAACAACAGCCGCCTGATCAGACGAAGGTTACGGTCATAAGAAGTAAGGAAAAAGGGACAAGAAATTATACTTTCCAATTTATTTTACGTGTAAGTCCAATAAATTTTATTATTAGAAAATAATAATACGCAACAATAAATTAATAATAGAAATAAAATAAATACAAGAAATTCAACAAGTAAATAGAACAAAATATATAAAATAACAAAAATAAGAAAAACACCACATCATCTCTTAAAGAAAAATTTATCATATAAATCAAGAATTTTCTAAATTTTTTTTTTCTCTAAACATTAAAACGGAAGAAAAAAATGAATGAAGATTTCTTTTTGACAAAAAGTATAATAGTCCTTTTAAAAAAATTTTTGTACACGAAAAGCAACGAATTTTTGATTTTTAAATTGAATATTATTGAAAAATTATACAAATTGTGTTGAATTTTTGAAAATTGCAAATTGAAAGTAAAAATAATAAATAAACATATAAAAAGAAAATAATCTTTACATTATAAAAAGAAAAATTTATATGTAACAAAATACTTTTAAATTAAATAAGAAGATTTGAATTTTGTAAGATTAAAATCTTAATTTGAACCCCTTTTAAATGAAATGTGTTGATTTGTACTACAGGACATTTTAAATATATGTACATGATTAAAAATTTGTGAAAAATAATGGATGATAAAGTAAAAAATTTAGATTTTAAACTTGTGATGTTAATAGGAAAACGATAATTGTTAGTATTACAGCATATACAAATAACAGTTTTAAGCGTTACACCCTGTTTTATTTTTTATTTGGAAATATTTATTAACTGAAACCTGTTTTTAGCAAGTAAATGGTATTTTTTATCTCACCAGCCAGCGGTCTACTTTTACATTAAATTATTGTATGTCGAAAACTCTTGCAACAAAATACTAAATGTGAACCGGTGGAAATTTTAGACAGTCGATTTTTCTAATTTATTTCTTAGAAGAAATCAATCTGTAGACTGTAAGGCGTATCATAAATCATAATTTAAAGAAAAACTTTCATATAGTAGGTAGTGAACTTATTATTTTCAATTGATTAGTACTGGCAACTCTATTTTCCTGTATTATGTTCATTTTTTCTTTTAAAAACTTGTATGCGCAACCTGACGATAAGAAAGTCTCATGACTCAGTCAGATTGCAGTCAGACAACAATTTCCAATTTCCAGTGCAAATACGTCATTTGCGCATGCAACTGACGTATTTATAAACGGGCCTTATTCTTAGGTAGAATTCCAAACAAAAATCCACAACAGTTCGAAAAACTGAGATCAGAAAATATACAAAAATTGAAAACAAAACAAAATAAGGACATAAATTATCACAATATGAATAAGAAACCTATGAAAGCGTATGAACAGGGACAAATTATTCACGTTGAGCATATTAAACAAATAGCCTCCAAATTAACGGTAAGGTTTAGAAAATAAATATTGGAAGAAAACAGATAAACAACAGTTTTAACAGAATCAGGAAAAATCATCCACAAAAGACATATTAGAAACTAATGCACCTCATTTATACTTTTCAGGTACCTGTTGAGCATAGTTCTAGGGTAAATACAAATTCTTGATTATTCAAATTCACAAATGATTACTATAAGCCAAGGTGACGCCAAAATCAAAAACGGAAACTTTAAGCTAATTCACATAGTCGAAATTGAAAATTACATACAGGCATTAAAAGCACGTTCTTTGTACGGATTCGGAAGTGAGAGGACGTATTTAGACCGCGCTGTTGTATTATAAGAATTATTTGAGGTGTTATTTAATCAAGTATTAGTTAAGTGTGGGATAAAAATTTAAACAAATATACACTATTAGTGATATTTCATAAAAGAGACAGTGACTCTGGATAATATAAAAAAGAAAAAAATTTTTTAATATAGTGGAAAAGTTAATAAATTAAATTAATTTAATTAATAAACTTCTAAAAAGTGTATTTACATAGAAAAATTAAACTTCTTATCAGTGTTTTAAAAAAAAAAAATTTTAATCCGGGGATTAATACTTAAAATTTACAAAAAACAGTAGTTTTCAAACTGTGTTTCATATAAACATAGAAATTTTTCAAAAGTCAGTGATTCTCAAATTGCTTACCTTAGACAGAACCCAAATTTGTGGTACCAAACATAATAAATTTAAATAACTTAGCATAGTTTTAGGAGTAGTGTACAATCCATTTTATAGTTTTTCTTTATAAGTGAAAAAAAAAAATCACCCAGTAGCTAGATAAAATCAGTACAATGCCGCCCTTAGGGGCAGGAGGTGGTGGGAATTATTATCAACTCCTTGATAATGATTCAACAAAACCACCAGAAGTTAAAAGGAAAAATTTTGAAAAAAAGAGGTTTGAACCAATCGACGAAATCAACCATCCACACCTTCGAGCACCATCGGTTATTGTCCCAGAAGCGAAATACGTAGTTGTTTCTGGACAAGAAGTATCAAGTATTGAAGCGTCAGGTGAGAAAATATTCAAAAAACTAAATGAATACAACCCATTTCTGATAACCAAAGCTTTAAAAGCTATTGACTCAGAAATTGTAAAAGGCTCGTTCTTAAGGGATGGAAGTTTTTTAATTTTGGTAAAAACTGACACTTCTGCTCAGAATTTTCTCGATAAAGAAGAACTAGTACTAGATTTGAATCTAGTTTTTGAAAACTAAGATCAAAATAAAATGTACATATCATAATACGTTGAATAGCTGTAAGGGAGTAATATACTCCAGAATGTTGAGAAACGTGAGTGAGCAGGAAATAGCAGAAGGGTTGAAAGACCAAGGTGTTACTGAGGCAAGGAACATAACTAGAAAAGAAGGAGATAGATATTCACCAACAGGAGCCATCATCCTCAAGTTCAACAGATTTAGATTGCCAAGTTTCATCGATGTATGCTTCCAGCGTGTGGAAGTACGGGAATACACACAAAATCCTATGCGGTGTGTATCATGTCAGAAGCTCGGACATACCAAAAACAGGTGCCAAAGCGAAGTCAAATACTGCAACATCTGCGATCTTCAAGCAGAACATCAGGAAGAGTGCAATGGTAAGTACTGCTTTAATTGTCTAAACAATACTCATGCTTCATCAGACAGAAAATGTCCTAAATTCATCATTGAGAGAGAGGTATTAGCTATAATGAATAGGACAAAATGCAGCAGATACCAGGCTCGTAAACAGTATTATAAAATGAACCCTAACATGCAGAGTAATAATAATAATAATAACAGTAACACCACTAACATTAATAATAATAATGAAAACAATAGCTCATTAGTAACAAAAGGTATCACATTCGCGCAAGCGGCTGCTAGTTTTAATTTTAAGGACATTTCAACAAAAGTCCCTAACCAAACTGTATCGGTAGCAGGACCTTCCTGTAACAGAAATAGTGCACCAAACGTAGAATCTAATCCAATAACCAAAAACACACAAGAAGTAAGTAAAGACCCAACCGTAAATACACCAATAAATAACACAAATAACACAATAACTGACGCCAAAATTACTAACAAAACACAAACAAACTCTAATACCAACTCCAATATTAAAAATAACGTAAACAAAACAATACTAACACAAGACAAAATGTCTCGATTAGATGATTCTTCCAAAGCAAAAGTGCAAGAATTTATCACGAAAAATCAGGATAATTTTTTAAACACTAAACTAACCTTCCATCAATATTTAAAGAAATACAACCAATTTGAAGTCCCTTTCTCTGTTAAATTTGTACAGTCCATCATTGAGATCGATGATGACGAAATGATCGAAGAAACATTATAATTTGTTTTGCTAGTGCTTTTTGTTTTTTAAAACAGAAAGTACTCTAACCTCGTCCATCTGACTGTAGTTTTTTCTATTTTTAGAGTAAACTATTAGTCAAGCTTCATGTCAACAACACCGAACAGTTCTCGAGATGTAACAATTATTCAATGGAACATTAGAGGTTTCCAAGCAAACCAGAATAATTTGGAACTCCTTATTTCCAAATACAAACCGCACATCATCTTGTTGCAGGAAACTATGTTTTCTGCCAACAAAGGTCCCAAATTGTTCAAAGGATTCCATTGTTATTTCTCGGACAGTAACGCTCCTAATGCTTCGCAAGGAGTTGGAGTCTTGATTAGATCGAGCATTAGTCATTCATGCATCAACATTAAATCAGATACATTAAATAAAACAGTTCGGGTACACACGTCACCTTCTGTGACGGTGTCTTCTATCTATATACCTGGTTCAATTAGAATGACACCAACTCAAATTCAAAACCTCTTCAGCCAATTTCCGACCTCTACAATAGCGGGTGGAGACTTCAACGCTCACCACCATTTGTGGGGTGATCCTAGGATCGATCCCAGAGGTAATTTGATTGCGGACTTCATCTCAAGTTCGAATTTTTTGATCATGAATGATGGTGCACATACATATATGTCAGCCCAGTATTTGAACTTTTCAGCAATAGACTTAACTATTGTATCGGAGGCCCTAGTTCACCGATTATCATGGTTTATCCATGATAATCCGGAAGGCAGTGATCATTTCCCGATAATAGTCTCAAGTCAAATACCTTTGGCGGTTCAGAAAGAATCACCTCGGCTTGTGGAAAGTAAAGCTGACTGGGACATGTTCTCAGAGGCGGCACTGAAACAGACAGAGGTGTTTCCAAGGAATACCTTGATAAATCAGGAAGCAGCTAACATCAAAAAGATCATTAGATCTGCTGCGTTTAGTACTATACCATCATATGTTACTAAACATAACATAAAACCGGTCTGGCTAGACCATAACATCAAGAAAGCTATTAGGTCAAAAAACAGAGCTTGGAAAAAATATCAAAGATTGCCCTCTGTTGAGAACCTTGCAATCTTCCGAAAACTTTCAGCTCAGGTCAAGAGATCAATAAAGATAGCTAAAAGAAAATCCTGGCAAGATTTTACCACTTCGATATCTCCTTCAGACTCATTGAAAGATGCGTGAAGAAAGGTCAAACGCCTTTACGGCAAGCCTACTTCAAGCATCTTATCAATTATATCGAATGGTACAGCTATCTCAGATCCAAATGACATCGCAAATGAATTTGCTTCGGCCTGGGCCTCTGTATCCAGTGATTCGAATCTGTCAGATTCAGTTTTAAATCAAAAAGCTAACTTCTCGATAAATAGTGACTACCAATACAGGCACAACTTATCATACGAAGTTTCACTGAGTGAATTAGAGGAAACACTCAGCACGTTCAGAGGATCTACCTCAGGTAGAGACCAAATTTCATACCGTATGATAAGCAAACTTCCTCTTGCAATTAAAAACAGAATAGCTCAGCTCTACACAAATATTCTGTCAAAGGGCACCTTCCCGCACGAGTGGAAGTCAGCAGTATTGGTTCCAATCCCTAAGATAAACAATAGGTCTAAATTTCCTCTAGATTATAGACCGATATCGTTGATCACATGTTTATCTAAAATATTGGAGAAAATAATATCGAGAAGACTTCAAAGAATTTCTGAATCTATCCTCCACACTGGACAGCATGGTTTTCGACCTCACAGAGGAACTCTAACTCTATTACATGACATGGAGGAGGGGATGGCCTCAGCCATGTCATCCGATGATCATTCAAGTGTCGTGTCACTCGACCTTGAAAAGGCATACGACAAGATTCCATCCATTTTCGTATGTCAAAGATTGATCACTTGGGGTATTGATCCAAGTTTTGTAAAGACTATTCATAGCTTCATGTCTAACAGACAAATCCGAGTTAGGGTTAATGGTTTTATGTCCAATGTATTCCATCTAGATAATGGGATTCCGCAAGGTTCCCCATTGTCCACTGTTTTATTAACAGCATATATGGATGCATTGATGTCTGGTTTATCTAAATTCAAGAACGTAAGACCATTTTCATATGCTGACAACATATTGTTGTGTGCATTCAGATGCGATAGCGAGGGTATTAAAGCTAAAGAGCTAGAGCGTCTGAGTTTGCAATCAAATGGACCGAAGCAAACGGTGGTAAAATTCCAATAGGAAAAGTTGAGGCTCTTCACACTTGTCGTAGACGAAATTGTCCCCTCAAACACATTCAGATTTGCAATAGAACAATCAATTTCGAAAAAAAACTAAAAGTCCTAGGAATAACCATATGCAAAAACTTAAAATGGGATGCTCAAGCGTTGCACGTAATGAATAAGCTTTTCAAGGTTCAAAATTTGATCAAGACTTTAGCCGCAGGGAAAAGGGGAGCACCACCATCAACTCTCATTCCTATTGCAAAAAGTTTGATCAATGGGATCTCCGGTTATGGTTTGACCTTAATCGGGGACTGTTCATTTACCCACAAGAACAAAATTCAAACGGCGTGCAATAGAATATTGCGTATAGCTTCCGGAGCCTACTGTTCCACGCCAATTCCCATTCTGCTTGCAGAGTGTGGTATTTGGAATGTGGAGGACAGAATAATGAAGCTTAGGTTGAGGCTAGCTGCGAAACAAATAGGTGACTCTCGATCCCCGTTATTCGATATGGCTCACCAGTTCATTCAACACCAGTTCAGAATCAGGTCATCTACCATTCGTAGATCGATAGCTCTTGTCTCCGAACTTGGTGGATCCTTCCCATCCCGTCCACCTCCATTAGAAGTTCTATGTTTTAAGGAAAAAAGTAAAAATTGTGTCATCGATAAGATTGCAGAGCATGTGAAAAGTAACACCAGTGATGTTGCTTTTAGAGTTGCACATGCCAAAATATGTGAGGAATACAACGACAGAATCCATATATACACTGATGCCAGTAAAACGGACACCGGTGTAGGATTATCTGTCGTGTATAAGAACAAAGCTGGTAATTGGACCACGCTGATTAAGAAAAGATTGGATAAGAATTCGACGATATTTGACGCTGAGTTGGGGCCGGTGTGGTTAGCTGCCGGGTTAAAGGGAAAAAACAGCAAAAAGAAAATCATGATATTCTCAGACTCTTTATCAGTCGTGTAGGCGGTAAAGAATACCAACAACTCTGAGTTTCTGGTTGAAATGGTACGTAATCTATTAATACAGTTCGATAGTTTACTATGTTGGATTCCGGGTCATGTTGGTATCACAGGCAACGAATGCGCGGATCGGATCGCTAAGTCTTCTATACATAGTATAGAAGAATCTGCGGTGTTCGCCTTGCCAAGCCCACATGCCATTTACAGAATTGGAATAAAAACACTAAACGACAGAAGGACTAATAGATTCCGGGAGAGCGAGTCCAGTACCATTTCAAAATATCATGAAATTAACAGACAGCTTACTGCACCAAAGTTCAGCTCGTCGTTGGGTAGAGTCGAGCAATCCATTCCAATCAGATTAAGATCAGGACACACCAGATTAACTCACAGGTTTCCCATGGGTAACAGGGCAACATCTACATGTCTATGCTGCAATGAGTCGATGCACAATAATGCATATGAACTGTTGCAGGAATGTGAGGTGTTCAGGAGAAAGGTCAATGAATTAAGATCGAACAATGTGGACAATGTGAACCTTTTTGATACAAAACGAAGTAACAACTCAATACTATTTAAAGCATTAAAGTTTTTTAACTTAGTAAATAAAATATAAAACCAAAACAAAAATAAATAAAGTAAGCTCAAATACATAGTATACACATTGTAATATGTTAAAAAAAAAAAATTAAAATAACTTGTGAATAATTTGTTAGAATAAGTTTAACTTTAAGTAAAAATGTAATAAAAATAGTACTTAAGTTAGATAGTATAGGTTAGCCTAGGTTAAAAAAAAGAAATAAAATAATAAAGGAAAAGTAATAAAATAACAAAATTAAAAATATTGTTAGTTTAAGGTAGCTAGGTAAAATTATGTTAGTTAGGGTATTAGAGTTAGTTAAGAATTTAGTTTATAAGTAAATTTTGTAAAAACAAAAAATGTATGTCGGGTCGCCAAAAGGCCCTGGCGGGCCGTGGTGCGGGCGAGGAGGCATTAGGTTTACCTGGTGTCTCCTGTAATAAAAATTAAAAATTAAAAAAATTAAACATACAGGCATTAAAAGCTATCAGTAACGTTATACGAACCCAAATTACAGAAAATCATCCTTCTTACCTTTATCTAAATCACGTGTCAGGCCTCTATCAGGACTATTTTATTTAATACTTATGTCAGGACTTTATTATTTATGTATTTATTTATTTAAAATTTAAAAATTTACAAGAATTTTAAAAATACACTTTATTTATTTAATTTAAACAAAACACCGGACGGTAGACGACAATCGTGTTATTACTACTGTGAGGAGTTACGGATGTCTGCTGTATGCTGCACGAGCATGCTTCGTTTTTTTTTTCGGTTTTAATCGTTTTTCTTTCTCTCACAACTCGGCCAATCCTAAATTGGACTCGTCCTCGGGTCCATCTTCATCATCATCAGCATCTTGATCTAATTCTGGAGCATTATTACACCACGGTTTTATTTTCTCTGCAGCGTAAACGGAGCTAAATTTTGCACCAGACGTTTTAAGACCATCTATATCTTCGATGAGATAACGATCATTTCCTAAGCATTTTTTTATAATATAAGGACCTCTAAATTTCGGCTTCAACTTTCGACTTTCACCTGTTGAACTAGGTTCATGCTCAATCAATATCAAATCTCGAACATTATAAATGGGCGGTTTAGTATGACGAGCGTCAAATCTAATTTTTTATTTAACTCGCTCTGCTCGTATATTTTCGAGTGCTTTTTCTCGTTTTTCTTGGATGCTTAACGTTTCAAAAATGTTATCATTGTCATGATTTTGTAATGCCGCTATTAACTTGTTTGTGATGACGTCTCTCAAAGTAAAATCAAAAACTAGCTCGTTCGGTGTAAAACCTGTGGTCTTATTTCTTTGACTATTTATAGCCCACTGTAGTTCATGTAGATATTCATCCCATTTACGTTCATTTTTGCATGTTGTTCGCAAAAATTCTAAAACATTTTGGTGAGCTCGTTCAACCTGACCATTTGCGCGAGGTACACGTACTGAAGTTTTCAAATGTTGTATATTATATTGAGAACAGTAATTTTCAAAAGCCTTCGAAGTGTATGATGTTCCTCGGTCCGTGACTATACATTTTGGTAGCCCAAAATAGCTGGTCAATTCATTTAGCACCTTGAGTACTGGTAACGTTTGTGTGTTTCGTACAGATTTTACGATTACGTATTTACTAAAAGCATCGGAAATAGTTATAATATGCATATAACCTTTTGTACTTCTAATGAATGGTCCCAAATGATCAATATGTAGCTTCTGGAACGGTAACGGCTGAAGGTTTTCATTAATATGCAGTTGAGCTTGAATTTTTCCATGTTTAATCTTATTGTAACAACAGCTAGTGCAAGAATTTATGAACTGCTTACAATATTTTCTTATATTCCGGAATCAAAACTTCTGTTGAATACGTTCAATGGTTTTTTCTAGACCAAAATGACCATGATGTTCGTGAGCGTATTCTACAATACGCCATCTAATTGTTTCTGGTATAACTAATCGAAAATTGTTTTGTAGTTTTCGGTAAAGTCGATGTTGTTTGAGTTTGTAATCGTTTTTAATTTGATTTTGTTGATAATCTTTTATCATATTTTTCATTACAGCGACAATGTGACAAAGTTTCTTATCTTGTAGTTGCATGGTATAAATCCAATCATCTGAGCATTCAGAAATTTGGTACACAAACCCAGCTTCTTCAACTTCGTTAGGTGGAGAATTTGGAGCACGACTCATCGCATCAACATGCGCTAGACGATTTGCTGAACTTGACTTTTTCTTGACTTGGCTGTATTCCTTTCTCATTTACGATGTGACCAAAATATTTAATTTCGTGTGTCAAAAATGTACATTTATCTAAGCGTAAAGTTAAACCGTGATTATGCAGTATACGAAGAAACTTTTCTAGATTGACTATACCTTTTTCAACACTAGAACTTGGCAAGATAATATCATCTAGATAACTGATTGCTCGTTCTGGTTTAAACTCGTTTACTATTTGATTTATAAGTTTTTGAAATACACCAGGTGCATTGATAAGCCCAAACGGCATTATATTATACTCAAAATGTCCATGATGTGTGACAAATGCAGTAAACTTTTTGGATGATTCTTCGATTTCTATCTGGTGATAGCCCATTTTCAGATCTAGCGACGTAAAGAACTTATATCCAGCAAGTAAAGCGAATTGTTCTTCCACATTTGGCATAGGAAAATTTTTTTTTAATGTAATTTTATTTAAACAACGATAATCGATAAAAAGTCGGTTTTCTGCATTTTTTTTCTCAACTAAAATAATTGGCGAAGAATAATCAGACTTTGAGTGACGAACAATATCATTTTTCAACAAATCTGAAATAATGTTTTCAACAATTTTACGTTTAGCGAATGGAAGTCGGTATGGTTTCATACAAATTGGTTTATTGCTTGAAAGTTCAATTTCCATTTTCACAGTCGAGCATTTACCTAACGTGTTTACTGAATTTGCAAAACAGTTTTTATTTCTATTTATTACATCCTTGACTTTCTGTTTTTCTGATTCATCTAAAGTGCTTCCTGTGACTATTTTTGAATCATTTTCGACCCAGTATTTTTCATTTTCTATTATCAAACGATGACCTTTTTTACATACTACATCTCTACCTATTAAGATATCATTTTGAAGTAACTGATCATTTACTACTAATGTTTCGGTATCATGAATTTTGTTGTCAATTTGTATCTTAAGACAAATTGATTTCTCACATTTGAAAATACCACCAGCAAAACCATTTAATAAGACGTCTGTATTATTACACGTACCTAAAATATTAGGGATTGACTATTTAATCAACGTACGACTACTACCTGGATCAATAAATGCAATATATTCGATATCATTTATCAATATTTTTTTCGTTACGGCCTTTGTGGTTTCAAAAACTTGCACACAAATAATGTTATCGGTCGGTTTTCGCTCCTTCTTTTTAAAAAAACAATTTTTTTCATCGTGTCCAGATTTTTGACAAAAATTGCATTTGATACGGCGTTGTGGTTTCAGACAATTAACGGATAAATGTCCCGGCTCAAAACAGTTATAACATTTCGGATTTTGTGGTTTTCCAACGGTTTCTTTCTTCGGAAAGTTCGATTGTGAATTACCTTGAACGTATAACGGTTAATCGGTTTTTGTGGTTTATTCACACCCTGAGTATTTTCGATATAACGTCGTAAAGTTTTCAATAACTCGTTTGCATTTTTGAAATTTATACTGGCAATTGAGTATTGTATTCCTTGATGGCGCAATCCCATACGAATATATTTAATAATTACTGCGTCTGATAACTCATTTCTGGTACCTTTAGCAACCATTCTATAAAAATATTCAATGACGTTTTCATTTGTTTTTCGAGAAGAATTATACATAACCAAATGAACATCTGCTTCACTTTCAAATCCTGGAAATTTATTAATTAACTCGTCACAAAACACTTGCCAGCTTGTGAAAACTGTTGGTTTTCCATCGTTCCATACTTTTGCTGGTCCTTTCATTTTAGACTGCACAGCGAAAAGTAAAATTCTCTCATCCCATTTATAGGTTTCTAAAAGTTTGTTAATTCGGTTTATGAACTGTTTAGCGCTTAAAGAATTATCTAATGTAGGATCAAAATCAGGCAATATCTCTATTACATCTCGTACGTTCTGAAATGGTTGAGTTCTAGAATCATTTGTTAAATAAGTTGAATCTGATGTGTTCAAAGGTGTACATGGAATATCCAATAAGTTGTAATTATTTGAAGTAACGACAGCTGATATCCCCGATGATATCACATTTGAACATACTATAGGTGTTGAGCCACTTGTCGTTTGTTTTAAAACGTATGTTGTCGGCGTTAAGACACATGTAGTATTCGCAACCATAGAATTAACTAAAATATTTTCAAATGTACTTACTGCGTTATTTTGCTCAGTCACTACAACAGTAGTTTTTTCGGTATTTTTCGATGAGCATTGCTTATTAATTCACACAACTTATTCACTTTACTTGTTAGGTCCACTAGGGACTCTTGTGTTGCATATTCTACCTGCTTAGTCTGCTTTTCATTGTTGATAAAAGCGTCATCCATTTCGTCACTTTTCAATAGTTCTATTAACCGCGCGACCAATTTATTTTTCGAACCCGTTGTAGGATTGTTTAGTTCTCGTAGTTGCTATGTACACCCTGTACTTCTATGGTATCATATTCTTCTAACATAAAATTTTTCGTACTTAAAATTCTCCGTACTTATAATTCTTCGTAATAAATTCTTCATACAATGTATAACTCATTATAATGTTTATGCTTAATAAGCATAATATAATATTAAAATATTTTAGAGATTAGAAACAAGAATATTGTAACTTAGATTTAGAATTATTTTTGTGAAATAAATTATTAGTAGTTCAAACCTGATTAAGAGCGTTTCGATCATTACAACTGGTGTCAGAAGTAAAATTTTCATTAAAATTTTTCTAAGTCTTATATAAAAAAATAAATAATAAATAAAAGTGAATAAAATTTTTGTTTTTTGAAACAAATTTATATATATATATAAAAAAAAAATATTTTTATATATAAATCAGTTCGTGCAAATTCTAATATAGAATTTTTCTCAACGTTATTATATATCTGCATTGCTGTAGTAGTAACATAAATTCTTCATCCAAATTTATCAACCTTTGTGAGAGTTCTTCACTTTTCTTCTTTGTGTTTGCTAGTCTCTTCAAGGAAAATCTACGAGGAAAAGAAAAAATCAAATCTTCATAACTTTCAACTTTACTAAGGAATTTTTCATCTTTTTTTTTTCTGCAAAATGCAAGTTGCTTATCTGCTCAAGTAAGACTATAATTTCCCTAATTTTAGAGAAATATAAAATAAATTCTTGTAATTTAATGTTTTAAATATAGAATTTTATAATATAATTTTATAATATTTTATTTATATAAATAAATTTTTCAAATTTCAGTAAAGTTTAAGTAATAAAAAGTGAATTAAAAAACAGTATATTTTCTTAAAAGTTATTGAAAATAAAAATAAATCAAGTTCGCATCTAATTCATTAACATTTGCAAAGTTATATAATAAAATTTTCTAAATCAAGTTCGCGTCTAATTCATTTTTATTTGTAAAACTGCTTACAGAATTTTCATAGTGAAAAATATTTCTTGTTTTTTTTACTTTTGCTGGTGTTTATAAATTTCGTCTACTTTCAAACATATTTAATAAACATAATGTCCAGACAAGATTTAAATGTTATAAACCAAAATGTTCAAGATCAAATCAACGCTGGAAATCGCGAACAAGAGCCAAATATTGCTGATGACAATATCTCACTAGCCTCTGCGGAACCGCCAGAATTACCAATCACGTTTTTGATAAAATTTATTGAACCATTTGACGGTAATCGTGACGAACTAATTTCTTTTATATCTGACTGTAACAAGGCTTTCTCTTTAGCTACTCGACCACAAAAATATGTGCTACTTGATTATATTCTAACCCAAATTTCAGGAAAAGCTAAAGCTGCTTGTGTTAATCGCTCCTTTTCCAATTGGGACGAACTGAAAATTTTCTTAAAAACAATGTACCAAGATCAAAAACACTATTCTCAACTTTTATGTGAACTTACTACCTTGAAACAAAATCAAAGCGAATCAATATCTCAATTCGTATGTCGCGTAGAAACTTGTCTAAAAAGAACTATAAATGCAACACAACAACAAACTACTAATCCCGTTAATCTAGACGGAAAAATCGAAATGCTCAATGAAATCGCTCTTAATCGTTTCCTTCATTTTACTTTACCAAATATTTCAAATGTCCTACGAATTCGAGATCTTAAAACATTAAATGAAGCCATTAGTGTCGCTATTGCAGAAGAGCAAGTACAGAATATGTACAATCATACTAAATCTTTTATAAATAAAAACACTTTCAATAATCATTCTCGAAATTCTTTTTCAAAATCTGTACAAAATCGGTATAATAATTCTATTCAAAAGGAAAATAATAATTCAAACGTTAAAGCTCGAGTATATCAGGCTACAAATAAAACATCTGAATTAAATCGAAACTCTAGTTCAAAAACTGAAAAATTTTGTCGTTATTGCAAAAATAAGGGTCATGAAATTGAAGAGTGTCGTAAAAGACAGTACAATAATAATAAAAAAAAGAATAAAGAACAAAGTTCAAAAAACGAGTGTGGTGCTCCGGTTCAAATCGCCCAACCAGAGCAATTCCCATCAATAAAGGCGATACCCACTCACAATTAGTTGAAAACATTTTGTTTACACAAACAAATTTATTTGTTCCTTCTCCCAATTCACGTAATCAAAAAATTAAACTTCTTATAGATACAGGTGCTAATGTATCAATAATAAAAGCTCAATCTTTAAATAAAATAACTTTTATAAATCAAAAGGAACAAATTACACTCAACGGCATAAGTAAAAACAATCCAATTCAAACTGCTGGATATTCAGAAATCACTCTTAAATTCCCAAAACAAACAATAAATTACAAATTCCATGTTCTAACTCAAAACTCCAATATACCATACGACGGTATATTAGGAAATGACTTTTTACACGATTTCGATGCTCTTATAAACTATAAAACAAAAACTCTGCAACTCAAACTTGGTGATATCCCAGTTTTATCTCAAAACGATCTTATAAATACAAATTCATTTATACTAAATCCAAGGACTGAAACTGTAGTCCATATTAATGTTCTAAATCCTGAAATAAAAGAAGGCATCGTACCCGAAATCTTCCTTAAAAAAGGAGTCTACCTTTCAAAAGTCATAACAAAAGTCACAAATGAATTAGTTGCAATCCTCAATACTACTAATGAAAAATTTGTCGTCAAAAATTTAAATTTAAAACTTGAACCACTTCCTTCTCAAATCTCTTCTCTGCAATCCACTGAATCTAATTTTCAAACACATTCAAATCCAAATCGATCAAAAATCTTACAATCTAATCTAAGATTATCCCATCTCAATGCAGAAGAAGAAAATTCTATTGTCACCTTATGCAATGAATTCCAAGATATATTTTACCTAAATGGCGAATCACTTACATGTACTAATGCTATATATCACGAGATAAATACAAATAATTCAAATCCAATCGCCGCCAAAACGTATCGTTATCCTGAAAAGCATAAGGAGGAAGTCAATAATTAAATTCAAAAGATGCTCAAAGAAGGCATTATTAAACCATCTGTTTCACCATGGTCGCTCCTCTCTGGGTAGTACCAAAGAAACTTGATGCTTCCGGAAAGACTAAATGGCGTGTAGTAGTTGACTACAGAAAACTCAACAATGTCACTGTGGGTGATGCATTTCCACTACCTAACATAAATGGTATTTTAGATCAGTTAGGTCATGCTGTTTACTTCACTACTTTGGATCTTGCCTCTGGCTTCCATCAAATCGAAGTTAAACCAGAAGATCGTGCTAAAACTGCATTCACCACTCCTACGGGTCATTATGAGTTCATACGCATGCCGTTTGGGTTGAAAAATGCCCCTTCAGTCTTCCAAAGATTAATGAACAATGTTCTAACCGGTCTGCAAGGAACTCAGTGTTTTGTCTATCTTGACGACATAGTCGTTTACGCATCTTCCATTCAAGATCACGAGAAAAAACTCCGTAACGTTTTCCAAAGACTCCGTTCAAACAATCTAAAATTACAGCCCGACAAATGCGAATTTATGCGGAAAAAAGTAACATATTGTTACAAAATTGGCCTTGGTAAAAATAAAATGGATTCAAAAAATGTAAAAAGAAGAGAAATAAGGCGTCCGAGAGGGATTTTTTAGAAGAGAAAGAAAAGTAGAAGAAATATGGGCCAAAGTCTGAAAAAATGGGAAATAATGAAATAAAAGACAGTTTTACAATTTTATATAAAAAGTTCTGATATTTATTATACAAAAAAAAGAATTTACAACTTTAGGGTCTATTATTAAAAAAAAAAAAAAAAATAACCTAATTCGAAATGATAAAACAACCGAAATTTAAATAGTAAAATAAAAATAAAGAAAAATCTAGCACAAATGTTTTATTTTTAGCCTATTATAGAGAATTGAACGAGGGGAGCGATCTAACTACAAATGGGTCTATGGTTGATGTAAACTAAAAAACAAATTTCAACAGAAGGAAAAAAATTTATATTAAATCGAACAGAATACCAAAAGAAAGAGAAAAAAACAAACTAATTCGCAATTTTAGGGTTAAAACTGGTAGATGGACGGTCCAAAAAGAAAAAAAAGAAAAGTCGAATTATAAAAAAAAATGAAGTTTAATATTTGGCTGTTCACTACTATCTGTTTACACGAGGCTATTTTGGCTGCTCTTACCTATTTGGCAACCCCAATAGATTTTAATTTAAGTGAATTATTAATTCAGATACTGTGGCAACACTTGTTGTTTTGACAGATATTTAACCAAATTATATTTAGGTGAGTTAAATGTAAACAAACGAAATGGAGATTTCGTTTGTTTTTTTTTTGTTTTTTCTTTTATTTTTCTTTTTTTTTTTTTTAAATTTAATTTGTTCGCGAAATGAATTTTTAAGTAGAATCGCGTCGCGGGTAATTTTATTGTTACAAAATTGTTAAAAGTGAAGGAAAAGAAAGTGCAGTGATATACTAGTATAGAGTTGTTATTGTGATTAAGAAAACAAAAAAAGAAAATGTGAGTGGAAGAAAACAAAAAAAAGGTTATGTTAAAAAATGTGTTAAAATAAAATGTGTGTAAAATTAAAGTGGTAAAAAAAAGAAGGTAAGTAAATGTGAAAGTGATTAACTTAATTAAATTAGGTTAAATAAAGTTAAAAGTGTTAAAAAGGAAAAAAAAAAAAAATTAGAATCAAGTACAGAAGAAAGAAAGAAAATAATGTGCAAGTGGAAGTGGGTGGAAATTTGAGAAAAGAATTAAAAAAAACGTACGTACCTGTGTTTTAAATGTAAAAAGTGTTATGAAAATAAGAAAATGATTGTGTTGAAAAAAAACTGTGTTAAAAGTTATGTACAAGAAAGTTAAATTAAACTTGAAAATAAAGATTTAAAATAAACTGGAGAAAATTTAAGAAAACACCTCGAGAGCAAATCACCAACTGAAACTGAAAACTAGACTGAACTTTTTTCTTTTTGTGTGTGCTTGTTTTTATAGTGTTTAGTGAAATTTCTCGAATCTTCTCTGGAAAGTCATTGTTACTTTCCAATATGAGAGAAGTTATTTTCTATCTCATATTGGAGTTTTAAAGAAGATTCGAGATCTTCGAAATTTTGTGTGTTGGTTGTGTGTATTTGTAATGTGTTGTGTTGTTGTTGTGAAAAAGAATTTGGATGTGTTCTTTGTTGTTTTTATTTTAAGTGTTTGTTTCTTGTGTTGTCCTTTATCCTTTTTTATTTTATTTATTTTATTCTTTATTTCATTTATTTTTCAGGATTCGGCTGTATTTTAATAGGGACTTCTGGTTTGGGCACCAATTTATAAAAATTTGGTGTTCAATTGGAAGTTTCTTTTATTTACAGCCAACAACAACAAGTTCATGCATTTAAAGTAAATTTTGTTTATTCAATTTTTTAATTAATTTTCTTGTCTTTTCAGGAAAAGTGTGAGGTAACAGGGTGGTGCAATGGTCCTGATTTAAAGGTAATTTCGTCTTAAAATAATTTTATTTAAATTTATTAATAAAGTTCTTTTTTATTTTTCAGATTTGTAACACTGCCCCCCGCGAAGAATGCTCAAAGTTCCGACTGAGCATTAATCTCATACTCATCGAACTTATTGTTAACAAACAAAAATGCTTCTAGTCAGTATTTATGTTGTACTCATTCCCAATTTCTCTTCGGCTTTACGCCTGGTATTCTTTTGACACGTTGTCATTGGTGCTAAGCTTGTTTGTGAGTATTTGCTTTTGCAAATTTACTCAGTTTCACTTGCGTTCGTTCTCTCAGAGAATATAGAGACATGAACCGCAATGGACTTGTAAAATAATAACAATTGTGCACTTAACAGACGTGTCTTTTTCTTGAACACTGCTAACAACACTACCGACTTTGTTTGGTAACTGCCACGAGAGCGGGGTTAAGTTTTCCTTGAGCATTTTCCTGAAAAGACGATATTGATTGCTTCAGATTTGGTGGATGTTGTTGTAAATAAAAGAAACTTTGGTTTGATTTGTTGAGTTTAGTAGTTGAAATGTAATAGAAAAAAAAGAGAGGCAAAAGAGAGAAAGAGCAAAGAAAAAAGAAAACACAAAAAAAATTTAAAAAAAATAGCGAACTGAGCATCTTTCTCACAACAGCATACATAGGAGCACGTTGTCACCGACCATCTTGATGTTCTTCTTGTCGCCTCGCTATGTGCAATGGAAAGATGGGACCTGGCTGTTGACGTGCTGTACCTAAGAAGCTTCTGTAAATAATCTTAAAAATTGTAATTAAAATATCTGGTGTTTAAAAAGTAAGGTTAGGTATCAGGAAATACTGTGTTAGTTTCTGACAAGCGCTAATCGGTCACGATGCACCACGGATTTACGACTAGTGATGATACTGCGAATACGATACACGACATCTGTAATTTTCTCTAGAATATCGTACGGACCATCTCAGTTTGTCTGAGGTTTCGTCTGGTAGCTTGAGCATATTAGAAATGGACAAGTTCTGATAAGCTAGGGGCGATGTTGAAAAACAGAGTAACTCGGTCGACTGGTTGTCCAAAACTTCGGCGAGATGCAGGAATTATAGGGCTATTCGAACTTTCCACAAACTTAGTAGGTTGATAAGTATAGTCAGACTTAGCCAGTTCGGTGGAGAGACGAAAGAGGAGAACTGGTATAAGTCTTCGTCAGACGGAACGGAGGCTGCGTGCTCCTTCAGACCGGAAGGGACGGCATGGTCTGGGGAGCATTCCCATTTTCCACAAGTTTCTTCGTAAAAGAGAGTAGAAGAAGTAGGGTTGAACTTTTCCAGTTCGGTAAGAAAGAGGTAGGAGTGAGCTGGAACAAGTTCGGGTTGCGGAAGAATTGAGCTTTCCCAGATCGAAAGGAGAAAGGTAGGCATGATCTGGGCAGGGTTCAACTTCTTCGGCGATGCTTGCGTGGAAAATGATGGAATTTGAGAGGTGTGGAGAGCTCGAATTGGGTTCTTGGCAGAAGTTCATGGACAACGGGTCTTCACAAAAAGGATTTCAACATTTGTTGCTATTAGAAAGGCGTTTTTGCTTGAAGCAGGGTTACAATTAAATTGCTGCAAGAAATCCATTCCTAGTGTACACGTGGATGTCAGCTACACAGACGGAGTGTTCGAAAGAAAGAAAAACGTGGTTGCAAAAGACCTTTTTGAAAAAAAAAAAAAAAAAAAAAAAAAAAAAAATCTTGTTTGGGGTCGGCGGAAACAGTTGAAGTTTGTGATGAGGGTGAAGCTATTTTTGATGAAAGACGGGCTGTGGTGTCTGTATCGATTTGGAAAACAAGCACCTTTTCTCCACTGACCAAAGCCCTATTTGGTTAGTTGTGGCTTATTTGCGAACTGCACTTAAATAGAACGGCCTGCAAGGGGAGGAGGTTCAGCAGGGAGTAAAACGACAGCTGGTGAGGTGATAGTTTCGAGTGGTGGTGTGCTTGTAAGTTTTGAATTGAAAAACAGATGGACCTTCAACGCTCGAGGTCCCTTTTCCGTTACCGGAACGTTTAATGCCACCCTATCCTCTTGGTGAAAGGAAACTTCGCCATCGCTCCGAATGACAAATCTTAAAGTTCTGGACTGGTGGTGAGGTATCGCCCGGCCGGTGACCTGGACCGTTGACTTCGGGATTGTAGGAACCTTGTCAACAGAGTCGGTGGCCCGAATGGACCGCGGTGGAAGCTCGAGCTCAGTTAGCTGTGCCAATTTAACTCTGACATCTCGAGGAGGATCCTGGTTGGCTAAGGTAGAGGGCGCAGAAGAAGATGTAACCAAATTGGAGGATGCAGGAGGGGTAGTAACAAGATTGGGCCGTGAAGGAGGCTCGAATCTGGTTGTCTGGGCCCACTCAGTCTCGACATTTTGAGGAGGGTCCTGGTTTCCTAAAGTAGGGGACGTAGATCTATTATGAGCGAAATTTGAAGGAACCAAGGTGGGTTGCGACTGAGTGTGCATGACATTAGTTGAGCCGTCAACACTTTTAAGGTCCAATGGTTGCGCGAAGCTACTACAGGGCTGTAGGCCATCACTCGTGCTAGCACAAACTATTGGGGGTGGTGTAGGCAAATCTGCAAGGTGTGAGAAGTTATTTGCTTCCGGGCTCGCAGTAACTGGGTTGCTAGGCAATCTGCTGCTCTCTAGGAAAGCAATCCGCGGCAACAAGGTTTCGTTGATCAGCTTTTGTGTATCTTGATGCTGCTGTCTCATTTCTTGCAACTGCTCCATTATGATAGTCAGTGCTCTGCTAAGATCTGGAGCAGCACCAGATTCAGTATTAGAGGGATTGTTACTTCCCGTGCTAGACATTTTCGATTTATAAATAACAAGAAAAGAAAATATTTGTGGAGAGGTCTTATTTCAAAGACCGATCGGACCCCACACACCTGACACCAATGTTACAAAATTGGCCTTGGTAAAAATAAAATGGATTCAAAAAATGTAAAAAGAAGAGAAATAAGGCGTCCGAGAGGGATTTTTTAGAAGAGAAAGAAAAGTAGAAGAAATATGGGCCAAAGTCTGAAAAAATGGGAAATAATGAAATAAAAGACAGTTTTACAATTTTATATAAAAAGTTCTGATATTTATTATACAAAAAAAAGAATTTACAACTTTAGGGTCTATTATTAAAAAAAAAAAAAAAAATAACCTAATTCGAAATGATAAAACAACCGAAATTTAAATAGTAAAATAAAAATAAAGAAAAATCTAGCACAAATGTTTTATTTTTAGCCTATTATAGAGAATTGAACGAGGGGAGCGATCTAACTACAAATGGGTCTATGGTTGATGTAAACTAAAAAACAAATTTCAACAGAAGGAAAAAAATTTATATTAAATCGAACAGAATACCAAAAGAAAGAGAAAAAAACAAACTAATTCGCAATTTTAGGGTTAAAACTGGTAGATGGACGGTCCAAAAAGAAAAAAAAGAAAAGTCGAATTATAAAAAAAAATGAAGTTTAATATTTGGCTGTTCACTACTATCTGTTTACACGAGGCTATTTTGGCTGCTCTTACCTATTTGGCAACCCCAATAGATTTTAATTTAAGTGAATTATTAATTCAGATACTGTGGCAACACTTGTTGTTTTGACAGATATTTAACCAAATTATATTTAGGTGAGTTAAATGTAAACAAACGAAATGGAGATTTCGTTTGTTTTTTTTTTGTTTTTTCTTTTATTTTTCTTTTTTTTTTTTTTAAATTTAATTTGTTCGCGAAATGAATTTTTAAGTAGAATCGCGTCGCGGGTAATTTTATTGTTACAAAATTGTTAAAAGTGAAGGAAAAGAAAGTGCAGTGATATACTAGTATAGAGTTGTTATTGTGATTAAGAAAACAAAAAAAGAAAATGTGAGTGGAAGAAAACAAAAAAAAGGTTATGTTAAAAAATGTGTTAAAATAAAATGTGTGTAAAATTAAAGTGGTAAAAAAAAGAAGGTAAGTAAATGTGAAAGTGATTAACTTAATTAAATTAGGTTAAATAAAGTTAAAAGTGTTAAAAAGGAAAAAAAAAAAAATTAGAATCAAGTACAGAAGAAAGAAAGAAAATAATGTGCAAGTGGAAGTGGGTGGAAATTTGAGAAAAGAATTAAAAAAAACGTACGTACCTGTGTTTTAAATGTAAAAAGTGTTATGAAAATAAGAAAATGATTGTGTTGAAAAAAAACTGTGTTAAAAGTTATGTACAAGAAAGTTAAATTAAACTTGAAAATAAAGATTTAAAATAAACTGGAGAAAATTTAAGAAAACACCTCGAGAGCAAATCACCAACTGAAACTGAAAACTAGACTGAACTTTTTTCTTTTTGTGTGTGCTTGTTTTTATAGTGTTTAGTGAAATTTCTCGAATCTTCTCTGGAAAGTCATTGTTACTTTCCAATATGAGAGAAGTTATTTTCTATCTCATATTGGAGTTTTAAAGAAGATTCGAGATCTTCGAAATTTTGTGTGTTGGTTGTGTGTATTTGTAATGTGTTGTGTTGTTGTTGTGAAAAAGAATTTGGATGTGTTCTTTGTTGTTTTTATTTTAAGTGTTTGTTTCTTGTGTTGTCCTTTATCCTTTTTTATTTTATTTATTTTATTCTTTATTTCATTTATTTTTCAGGATTCGGCTGTATTTTAATAGGGACTTCTGGTTTGGGCACCAATTTATAAAAATTTGGTGTTCAATTGGAAGTTTCTTTTATTTACAGCCAACAACAACAAGTTCATGCATTTAAAGTAAATTTTGTTTATTCAATTTTTTAATTAATTTTCTTGTCTTTTCAGGAAAAGTGTGAGGTAACAGGGTGGTGCAATGGTCCTGATTTAAAGGTAATTTCGTCTTAAAATAATTTTATTTAAATTTATTAATAAAGTTCTTTTTTATTTTTCAGATTTGTAACAATATTTAGGTCATATTATTACTGACCAAGGTGTCAAACCAAATCCTGAAAAAGTTAAGGCTGTCACTAACTTTCCAGTTCCTAAAAATTCAAAAGACATTAAATCATTTTTGGGCCTCGCTGGTTATTATCGTCGCTTTATTGAGAATTTTTCAAAAATTACTCGTCCTCTCACTAATCTTCTGAAAAAGGACTCTGAATTCAAATGGTGTTCTGAGCAACAATTAGCATTTGACATTCTCAAAACAAAATTAACTTGCGAACCTTTATTAATTTATCCTGATTTCTCAAAAGATTTTATTCTGTCAACTGATGCTTCAAATTTTGCCATTGGCGCTGTTTTGAGTCAAGGTAAAATTGGTTCTGATGCTCCTGTAGCTTACGCTAGTAGGACGCTAAATAAAGCTGAGTCCAATTACAACACAACTGAAAGAGAACTCCTAGCTATCTTTGGTCAGTCAATCACTTTCGTCCATACCTATATGGTAGACGTTTTAAAATCGTTACAGACCACAGACCATTGGTATGGCTCTTTAACGTTAAAGACCCTGGATCTAGACTGGTTCGTTGGCGTCTGAAACTCGAAGAGTACGATTATGAAATCGTATATAAACCAGGAAGAATCAACACAAACGCTGATACTTTATCACACATACCTCAAGCTAATCAAGCTAATTTATTATATCTAGATCAAACAAAAGAAACATTCGAAGATTATGTCCGATTTTACTACAATTCTTTGACTCCAAATATTCACGACTTCTAATATCTCAAGACCATATAGCTTATTTAACTGCAAATGATCTCGACGAAGAAAATGTATTTACAAGCGAATTACTTTCTATGTCTTCTAATCCTGAATCTATAAATACAGGATTCCACGAATTATATTCTATTTCAAAATCCAAAACTAAAAATGATAAAAATATTTACCACTGTTTTATTAAAAATTCTTATTATGAAAAGCCTTCATATTCTGATCTTTTCTACACTATACAAAATCTTAGAATCCAACTGGAAAAAGATGGAATAACTTCGATAACTATGCCAAACCCAGTAGACAAGTACAATCATTTTAACTATCAAAAATGCAAAGACATAATTTTATTCATATTTCGAAACTCAAAAATTAAAATCGTAATTTACAAAAATGCTGTTATTAATCCATCAACCGACCAAATTCCTATTATCCTAAAAGAAAATCATGATTCTTCACTTTCCGGTCATAGTGGATACCATAGAACCTTAAAAAGAATATCTCAATGCTACAAATGGCCAAATATGAGAAAAGATATTAGAAATTATGTAAGAAATTGTCAATCGTGTCAATTAAAGAAAACCATGAGAAAGACATACAAAGCTCCAATGGAAATAACAAGCACAAGTTCACAACCATTCGAGAAATTAGCACTCGATATCGTTGGTCCCTTACCAATATGTGAAGACGATAATAAATATATACTCACCATGCAAGATGATTTAACGAAATTTTCTTACGCAATTCCCATACCAAATCACGAAACCAAAACTATCGCAGATAGTCTTGTAAAATTCATTACTATGTTCGGTATACCAAAAACTATATTAACTGATAGAGGAACTGAATTTACATCTAATCTACTACGCGAAGTATCTAAACTATTTCGTATTAAAAATATTTTCACAACCGCATATCACCCTCAATCGAATGGCGCACTTGAAAGGTCACATTCGACTCTTAAAGATTATCTTAAACATTTTATTAACGAAAACCAGACCGATTGGAGTACTTATGTTCCGTTAGCCATGTACGCATATAACACTAATGTGCATGCCTCAACTAAGTTTACTCCCTATGAATTACTATTTGGTCATAAACCAATTCTTCCTAGTTCTCTAACTTCAGATCCTGAAATGAAATACACTTACCAATCATATTATGATCAACTAAAATATAGATTTAATAAAACTTTAAAACTTGCTCGTGAAAATCTCATAAAATCAAAGGAAATCTCAAAAAATCAATATGATAAAAGCACATTAAGTCCTAATTACCAAATTGGAGACAAAGTCTTACTACAAATCAATAGAACTAAATTAGGCCAAAACAAAAAACTAAATCCTAATTACGAAGGACCTTACACAATTGCTCGTATACATAATAATCAAAATGTTACAATTAAAATTAGGAAAAAATTAATTCGTGTTCATATAAACAGATTAAAACCATATAACTCGTCTATTTCAGGTTCATCTTCATCATTTCATGCAAGGTAAATTCATTCAAAATCGAATTCATAACTAACGGTAGTGGCATATTCTAGGAACATTTAGGTCATGTTAAATTTTATAATAATTACTGTATACAAATACTAGTTTTTATTCATCAAAATTACAACAAATTCAAAAAATCTATGAAGATTCTAAACATTTATGTGCTACAACACCAAATAATACATACGCTTCGCACTGTCAACTAACCTTACACATGTTATCTTTGAAAATTTCTCAACTTTTCCAAAAAGAGGAAACTCTTTTTCAATTAATCGATCACAGACAAAGACAAAAACGTGGTATTTTTAACGGTGGCGGATACATTTTAAACTGGCTTTTTGGTACACCTAATGCACATGACGCAGCTCGATATAACGAAGCTATTAAACATTTCGAAGAAGATGATAAAAATACAAAGAGCAAATACAAGTTATCACTTCCACAATTTATAATTTCAATGATACTACTTTTAATTTAAAAATTAATGAACAAAAATTTAATGATAACATCAAAAAACTGAATGATTTTATGGAAAATATAGTAGATACAGATCGTAATCTTGAAAATTCAATGATAATCTTAGACAATTTAAACTTTCTTACATATCTTGCTAATGAATTAGAAGAACAACTTGATTTATTAATAGATGCAACTATTTTGACTAAAACTAATGTTATTCATCCTTCTATTATAACACCAAAAAATTTTATTAATGTATTAAACAAAAATGTAAAATTGTTAGAAAATGGAAAAAACTTTCCTGTACCTTTAAAATATGATTTTGCCTATAAACTTTTAGAATTAAGTACTTTAAAAGCATTTTATGATAATGGAAAACTTATTTTTGTAATAAAAATACCAATATGTAATGAACAAATTTTTAATCTGTATAAAGTTATACCATTACCAATTTTTCAGAATAATTCACAGTATGTTTTAAGAAGGTTCTATACTTTTCCGTATATTGCAATGTCGCGAAATAAACAAAACTATGTACAATTCACTACATTAGATATAAATTGTAAGAAGTTATCAGTAGAAGATTACCTTTGTAAAAATCAATTAGTTTATTCAACTATAGATAAACCATTGTGTGAAACTATACTCCTCACATCTGTAAATAAAGTTCTACCGAAATCTTGTAAATTTTCTACAATCAAGGGAACTATAGAAATTTGGCATCCTCTGAATTCTAATAAATGGATTTTTGTCAGCAGTGAACCACAAAGAATTATCATTGATTGTCAACAATCTGGAATTACCGACAATGTAATCGAACATACTGGAATACTTACATTGGACAAAAACTGTCGTGCATATTCGAGATTTGCTCAACTGACTGCTGGAAATGTAAATTCTATCGAATATTTCAACATTATTCCTGATTTTATTATTCTAGAAGACGATTGCTGCTCAAAATCATCATTAAATAGAAGCAAAGCATACTTACATTTATCTCCAATCCACCTTACTAATATTAATTTAGATGAACTAAATCACGCAGCACATCGATTAAATATTGTCGATGAACATATGAATAAAATATTCGAAAATCATGAAATACTAAAACATGGAAATTACTTCAGTATTGCATTAAAGGTTATTGGTTTCATCATTTCTTGTGCAGTTTTACACAAATTATGTTCTTATATAGGATTATATACTTTGATAAGAAAATGTTTATTCAAAAACAAAGAAACGAATCCTTCAAGCGGATGTCTTGTCACAATTTACAACCAATGTTTTGGTAATAGAGAAACATTAACAGCCGATGGTCGTCATGAAATGACATTGTACATACCCTATGTTCCCAATACCAACAATCATCAAAGACAATCGAGACCCATTCGGGTTAATTCAAGACGATCACTACATTCTTCTCACGCAGATTTTAACACTGGATTTTCAACAGAAGATTAGTTTATTCAACCTACTAATCATCATTTAAAGGGGGGAGATGTATGTTATGTACACCCTGTACTTCTATGGTAATCATATTCTTCTAACATAAAATTCTTCGTACTTAAAATTCTCCGTACTTATAATTCTTACTTGAACAGTTGTATTTTGCGCCGTCAGCTAAATAAATTCTTCGTAATAAATTCTTCATACAATGTTTAACTCATTATAATGTTTATGCTTAATAAGCATAATATAATATTAAAATATTTTAGAGATAAGAAACAAGAATATTGTAACTTAGATTTAGAATTATTTTTGTGAAATAAATTATTAGTAGTTCAAACCTGATTAAGAGCGTTTCGATCATTACATAGTTTACACTTAAGTTGTTCCGATGTAAACGAAGTTATCTTTATATTAACCATGATTTTTATTAAACTTCACAATAGTAATTAAATTATATTTTTTTTTTTTTAAATTCACAAAATATTTCGTTTAAACACTACTCGTAATTTCGTTTTCGGCGGTATACACAAAAAATTTTTTTTTTTTACACGGAAGTTCATACAAAATTATGTACACGGAGGTTTATACAAAATTATGTACACGGATATTTATACAAAATTAAGTACACGGACGTTTGTACAAAATTATGTAGACGGAGGTGTATACAATGCTTTATTCACGGAGGTTTTTAATTTTTAACACACGTTTAATGTTATTTACTCACAGTATAAGAATGTATGTATTATGTCTCGTTTTTTCGTTTTTTTTTTAAATATGCCGTTGGCACTTTTGCCAACTAACTTTCAAGTTTGAATACTAAAATCTGGAAAAACAAATGCTAAATATTCGCAGAGAAATGCCAAATTTCATGCCAAATGCCAAAATATTAGAAATATGTTTATGCATGAATTTTTTTCAAAAAGTAGACATGCCTACGTAAATAAATAAACAAATTTTTTGTATTTTTAATACATATATTTTATTTCTAATTAAAAACTGGCAAGGCAATGGCTGGCTAGTAATTTAATTTTATCTTTCACGTGAACGTAATTTGTAACGTCTTTCTTTTCTTTCAGACAGTTTATAAGGGAAAAATAATTCGAATTAAAATCGAATTTTGGATTAAATTGGGAGTACGCTATAAATGGTAAATTGGGATTAAATCTATATACATGTGGAAAAAGAAAATGCTAAATGCTTTTTCAAAATTTTGAATTCTTTTTCATTCGTCATAATGCTAAATTCAGCATTTTAAATGCTAAATTGGTAACTATGGCCGTTGGTGTTTTGAACAAAAGAGAAGAAAGAAAAACACACTGAACTGAAAAATGAACACTTGTAATTTTTAACACGCGTTATTATTGTTATTATTATTTTTTTTTATTTTTTATTTTTTATTTTTTGAATTAAATTATGTATGTTAATTATTACGTTAAAGGAAAAATAATTTAAATTCCTCAAATATATTCTTTTTTTGTTCTATCCCACTTCTGAACTGTCAGGCCTCTATCAGGACTATATCAAAGATAATTAATAAGAAGTAGATATTCCAGAACAGAAAAGCTGTTGAAAAATAAATTTTTAGTTCCAAATATGTTCATAGAGCGGACAGACAAGAAGGAATCGCTTAGAACATTAGATTTAAAAATACGTTATGACCGTTTTTGCAATAAAAAAAAATTTAACATACACAAAAATCCTCAAAACTGTAATTAGACAATTTTATATGGAAAATGAGGACGGAGTAAATGTGCATGACATCATCATACAATTTCTTTGTTGATGTTGTACTATATGTAAATTTATAATTAATATAAACATAAACAACACACATATAAAAAAATAATTGTTGTTTTTATTTTTCATTTTTCAAGTACCCAACCAAATTTACAATTTTTTTAAAATACTGTATTTGAATTTTGTTGTTGCTTCGTACCTAAAAACAAAATTTATTGTAAACTTGAAGTCACTGTTTTCTTCTCAATTTTGTATTTTTCCCATTTAGCATATACAAGTATGTATTTTTGTATATGCAGATTGTAGTTTATACAGTAGCGGAAAAAACGCATGACTCAAATAATTTTCATTTTTCTAAAAATAATTTATTTTTTAAGCTGTATTACAGAATCATGTATGGTTTTTCTTTTCTTATAGAAAATACCTTAAAAAAACACACATACTTAGTTAAAAAACAAACCATCATCCATCCCCACCAAAATTTAAAGATAGTATCGAGAAAAGTTTTTAGAAATTATTAGTTAGGCGACTTTCATGATCGCTACTGTCTGTATATTATAATGCACGTAGGTACATTATAATGTTAACACTTTGCAAGCATTAGCGATTTTCTAATTTTCTAATAATGACTGTGATCATCTCCCGGCTGTAAGGTTTTAATAAAATTTTATAGGTACACCTAATTGATCAAAATTTGTAGAGTCCATATCTAACATACATATCTAACTATTTCACATTATGTAACATTTTGAAATATTAATATGGGTAAATAAAATGTATTTAAATGTGTATTGTAATGTTGTTAATTAGGTACTTGAATTGAAAACAAAATATCTTAATTCCTTTTTTCATTTGAAAAAAAAAAAATATATACCTATGTAGTTACAAAAAAAAAAAAAAAAAAAAGCGGGATCTGGATTCTGGATTTCAGTAAAATTTCTCATAGCTTCAAAAACTATAAAAAAAATAAAAATAATTGGATAAATTTTTCATATTATCATGCATTCAATAATCAGAAAACAAATTCTAATTTATATTCCTATACAATACAATATATATTTACATACATAATGTATGTACATACATATTACATATTGATATTATATAGATGAAATAATAAAAAATATACTTACCAATGAAACAAATTTAAAAAAAAGAAGAAAAAAAAACAAACATTAAATGAAATGTGCACAGACGGTAAACACGCATTTGTGTACATGCAAAAATATGTACATATATACATTGTTATATATATTATATAAATATAGGTATACACAAAGTTATACTGGAAACTGGTTTGATTTGGTTATACACAAAAAAAATAACAAGAGCATGAGCAAATGGATAATAAAAAAAATCACTCGATTATTTTTTTTAAGTTTGAAATTCAAAACGTTAGTTCTATTTTTGCTCACCAGATAGGACAGACAAGAAGGTTTCGTTTAGGAGCCTTTATTGAAATAGAGTGAAAATACAAATGTACTATGCGAAATATCTATTGTGTTAATCTATAATCATTGGCATGAGCGAATGGATAATAAAAAAAATCGCTCGATCATTTTTTTTAAGTTTGAATTTCAAAACGTTAGTTCTATTTTTGCTCGCCAGATAGGACAGACAAGAAGGTTTCGTTTAGGAGCCTTTATTGAAATAGAGTGAAAATACAAATGTACTATGCGAAATATCTATTGTGTTAATCTATAATCATTGACTATATTCTTTAATACTTATGTCAGGACTTTATTATTTATTCATTTATTTAAAATTTACAAATATACAAGAATTTCAAAAATACACTTTATTTATTTAATTAAAAAAAAACACCGGACGGTAGACGACAATCGTGTTATTACTACTGTGAGGAGTTACGGATGTCTGCTGTATGCTGCACGAGCATGCTTCGTTTTTTTTTTCGGTTTTAATCGTTTTTCTTTCTCTCACAACTCGGCCAATCCTAAATTGGACTCGTCCTCGGGTCCATCTTCATCATCATCAGCATCTTGATCTTTTTCTGGAGCATTATTACACCACGGTTTTATTTTCTCTGCAGCGTAAACGGAGCTAAATTTTGCACCAGACGTTTTAAGACCATCTATATCTTCGATGAGATAACGATCATTTCCTAAGCATTTTTTTATAATATAAGGACCTCTAAATTTCGGCTTCAACTTTCGACTTTCACCTGTTGAACTAGGTTCATGCTCAATCAATATCAAATCTCGAACATTATAAATGGGCGGTTTAGTATGACGAGCGTCAAATCTAATTTTCTATTTAACTCGCTCTGCTCGTATATTTTCGAGTGCTTTTTCTCGTTTTTCTTGGATGCTTAACGTTTCAAAAATGTTATCATTGTCATGATTTTGTAATGCCGCTATTAACTTGTTTGTGATGACGTCTCTCAAAGTAAAATCAAAAACTAGCTCGTTCGGTGTAAAACCTGTGGTCTTATTTCTTTGACTATTTATAGCCCACTGTAGTTCATGTAGATATTCATCCCATTTACGTTCATTTTTGCATGTTGTGCGCAAAAATTCTAAAACATTTTGGTGAGCTCGTTCAACCTGACCATTTGCGTGTTATACGGCAAGGAATTTAATAAGGATAAAATTAAAAAAAATATAAAATTGAATATTTTTAATTTTCTTTAATAAAGCTGTCTATTAGCAACGACTTCTAAAATAAAAGTGATTTACAATTCTATCTTATTTTTATATCTACTTACAATTTACTTTTAGTCTTATCTTTAAATTTTTGCTGACCAAGACATTATACTGTAAGTACATAGTAATTATATATATTCGCAATAAAATGTTGCAGTTAAATTAAGATGCATATTTCTTAGAATTTGTGTTGAAGATTATATTTCAGTTAAATTGTTTTTAAATTGTTAAATAAAAATCGGACTCAGCATATTCTGTGAGAAATGTAACATTCAATAAAATATAAATTTTATGTGACTAAATTTGTCGTTTTATTTTATTATTTTTTATTCTATTTCCTTTTCGCTATAACACCTCCCTCCTTAGATAAGACGTTGGTCGTTCAGATCGACGTCTTGGAGAACTGTTGTCTATTACAGAGGATGCTGATCTACGTATTATGATTTTATTTCTTTCCTCAAGAGGAATTATTGAAGTAGTTAATGTGGCATTTGAACCAGTATTTCGGAAGTTGAAGCAATTAGTAAAATTCAGACTCCATGACCCTTTTATACATTTATAAACAATGACGGCAACAATTATTGTAATTATAACTCCAAAGGTGGACATAGCTCTTGTTGTTCTTGTTTTTGAAGCCCTCCCAAATACTAGATCTGCAATTGAAAGCTGGTTTGTTTGAATATCTTGTGCTAAATCTGCTAACTCTTTAAAGTTGACTTGTTTACTAAGAGATGCTATATGTTCTGTATGTATATCATCATTCTTTTCTCCTACACAGCAATCATCATCAATTAAGCTTTTTGGTATGATTTTATCTTCAAGATAGGTTTTCATTTCGAATCCACCAGACATTGTGTAACTGACTGTTCTAGCTTCGCAATGACCTTCAAATTTTAAAATTCCTGTTCCAATTGGTAATGTAAGCACTTTTTCTTCTTTATCTTTTTCACAAATGCATCTTAATTTAGTTTCTTGACCTACTACAAATAACCATTGATTTTTGTTTGTTAATTTATGCCAATTTTCAATTATTCTTATTTTTCTTATATTACAATTACTAATTAAGTTTTTAAGCATAATATTTACTTCACATTCATCTGAATCATAAAAATTTAAATCTTCACATACTTTTATTTTCTTATTTTCTATACTTTTACAATTTAAAATGTTTGTAAGCAGATATTTTTCTTTATTTTCTTTTATAATTAAAAATTCTGTTCTTAGATTTATTACATAAAATAAATTGTAATTTCTTTGTGGTAATGGAATTATTCGATATAAAATATACTTTTCATAAGAAATTAATGGTATTTTAATTAGAAATATTAACCTATTATCTTTTACATAAGCAATTAAGTTCATTAATTCATAAAATTGATATATATTTTCAATACTTAACTCTATTGGGTATTTTAATTTGTCATTATCTTTATATTTAAGTAATGTTTCATATACTTGGTTTGGTGCAATTACAACTGGATGAACTATAGATTGTTTTGCAAAAAGTATAATATTTATTATTTTACCTATATCTTTTTCTGTGTCTAATAATATAAAATCTAAATATTCAAAAAGCTCATCAAGTTTTACATCATGTACAATAGATCTTATTCTATTTTGTTCTTGTGATTCATAAAATTCTAATTGTTTTACAATTTCGTTTACTTTAATTCTCATATCTTCTAATTGAGTGGTTGAGTGATTAAGATTTTCCATTGTCTTTTTTACAATAACTATTTGTTCCTGTAATACTTTGGTAGTTTTCTCTTGTTTATCCTGTAACTCATCTATCATTTTATCGTAAAATTCACCATCTTCACTATCTAATGTTCCAAAAATTTCTTTCAACCCTGAACCTATAAATTTAATCCATGCTCGTTTATTTCTAGAATCTTTTCCCAAGAGATGATATATTGTTTGATGTTCTCTATGTAATAATAGTAATTTGTTTTTAATAATATGTCTTATTTTATTACAAACTGTTAGGCTAGTATTCCCTGATTTACATATTGAATCTACTTTATCTGATGTGTGTTTAATAATATTATACCTTTCAGAGATACAATCTATATCAATATGGCTTACTATGGTTAACTGTCCTTCCCTTATAAAAGTATTCCAAGATTTTCATAGTAAAGTCCAGGTGATTTTTCGATCGTATGTATTGTCACAAACCCATTAGATCTGAAAATTATGCTGGTTTAGTAATGTTGAAATTATACTTTAAAATACCTTTTCCTTTAACCTTAACATAAACATTATCATTATCTATCTTTTCTACTCTAAGTGGACCTTTATAAGTTGGATCCAATTTTCCCCTTCTATTATAACATTTAACATAAACCATATCTCCTACATTATATCTATATTCCCTAATTGTTTCATTATTTCTATTTACAGAGGATTGTTTTGATCTTACAATATTTTCTTTAGCTTTTTTATGTAGTTCGCTCAATTTTTCTTTTAATTTGCCTATATAATCATCATATGACTGTTCTAATTGTATTGAATCTACTTCACTAGGTAAATTAATTTTGTCTCCAAAAATTAGTTCAAAAGGTGTGAATTTAGTTGAAGAATGCTTAGTACTATTATAGTGCAGTGTTGCTAAATGTACATATTCATCCCAAGAATTAGTTTTATTTTCAGTAAATGTTCTCAAATATTCAGTCAATCTACATTGTGTTCTTTCAACAGCACCATTTGACTGCGGATAATGAACGGAAGTAGTTATTTTCTTAATTTTGAACAGTTTGCAAAGATCTTTCATTACATTTCCAACAAGTTCAGTTCCATTATCTGAAAGTAAGATTTTTGGAGCACCAAATTTCATAATCCAGTGTTCAAAAATATTTCTCGCAATTTCAGTTGCTTGATTTGTTTTCAAAGGCAAAAATTGAGTAAATTTTGACAGATCATCCTGTATAGTTAAAATGTATTTATAACCGTTACTACTCTCAGTCATAGGTCCTACTGTATCTATATTTATTTGTTCCAAAGGCTTATTTGCTGTAGATGTTAGTTTCATAGGCATTTTTATAGGCTTCCTATTTACTTTTTGTTTCTTACATATTTGACATTTTCTGACATATTCTTTTATATCTCTATACATATTTTTCCAATAATACTTCTTCATTTTGATTCTACTTGTCATTTGAGTTTCCCCACTGTGACCACCCATTGGGGAGTCATGATTTTCTTTTAGAACTTTTTGAATCAGTTCTTGATCAACTATTTCAATTTTATCATTTCTATCAGATATGTCTGAAATTAACTCAGAACTTGCATCTATACCATTTTCATCAGATGACGGGCTAACTACATTTTCTTCATTATCACTTAACTCATTTTCAGTTTCATGTTCTTTTGATAATACACTAGTTTCATTTTCGCAAAGAGTTTCATTATTTACCTCATTATTTTTGTTCTCATGTACTACATTTCCCTCATTAATACTTTTATCTTCAGATTTATTTAATGGTTCATTTCCTGTAAAACTTGTTTTAGATTTATTTTTTGGTCTTCCTCGTTTTCTTTTTCCCAAAAATGTTTTAATCTCTTTTTGATTACTTGGATATGGTATATTCTTGATTACCTCAAGTTTTTTCTTATCCGATAAGAATGTGAATGTTAGGAATGTTAGGATATTATAGGAAGTTTATACCGAATTTCAGCAAGTTAGCTCTTCCCTTGACAAGATTATTGAAAAAGGAATCTGAGTTTGAATGGGGTCTAGAACAAATAGAGGGTTTTGAAAAATTAAAAGAGAAATTGATCACTGAACCAATACTGCAATTTCCCGATTTCAATAAGGAGTTTATAATAACTACTGATGCAAGTAATGATGCAATAGGCGGAGTACTATCGCAAAAGTCAGTAGATGGTACGGAGTTACGAATTAGTTATATTAGTAGAACTCTTAATAGAGCAGAGAGGAATTATAGTGTGACAGAAAAAGAATGTCTAAGCATTGTATGGGCAGTGAAACAATTTAGGCCGTATGTATATGGACGGAGATTTCAATTACATACTGACCATAAGCCTTTATTGTGGCTCTTTAATGTAAAAGATCCGGGTTCTCGTTTAGTCAGGTGGAGGTTGTGTCTTGGGGAATATAATTACGAGATGAAATACATAAAAGGGAAAGATAATTATGTTGCTGATGCATTAAGTAGAAATGTGAAAACGTTTAAAAGAAAACGAGGAAGACCAAAAAATAAATCTAAAACAAGTTTTACAGGAAATGAACCATTAAATAAATCTGAAGATAAAAGTATTAATGAGGGAAATGTAGTACATGAGAACAAAAATAATGAGGTAAATAATGAAACTCTTTGCGAAAATGAAACTAGTGTATTATCAAAAGAACATGAAACTGAAAATGAGTTAAGTGATAATGAAGAAAATGTAGTTAGCCCGTCATCTGATGAAAATGGTATAGATGCAAGTTCTGAGTTAATTTCAGACATATCTGATAGAAATGATAAAATTGAAATAGTTGATCAAGAACTGATTCAAAAAGTTCTAAAAGAAAATCATGACTCCCCAATGGGTGGTCACAGTGGGGAAACTCAAATGACAAGTAGAATCAAAATGAAGAAGTATTATTGGAAAAATATGTATAGAGATATAAAAGAATATGTCAGAAAATGTCAAATATGTAAGAAACAAAAAGTAAATAGGAAGCCTATAAAAATGCCTATGAAACTAACATCTACAGCAAATAAGCCTTTGGAACAAATAAATATAGATACAGTAGGACCTATGACTGAGAGTAGTAACGGTTATAAATACATTTTAACTATACAGGATGATCTGTCAAAATTTACTCAATTTTTGCCTTTGAAAACAAATCAAGCAACTGAAATTGCGAGAAATATTTTTGAACACTGGATTATGAAATTTGGTGCTCCAAAAATCTTACTTTCAGATAATGGAACTGAACTTGTTGGAAATGTAATGAAAGATCTTTGCAAACTGTTCAAAATTAAGAAAATAACTACTTCCGTTCATTATCCGCAGTCAAATGGTGCTGTTGAAAGAACACAATGTAGATTGACTGAATATTTGAGAACATTTACTGAAAATAAAACTAATTCTTGGGATGAATATGTACATTTAGCAACACTGCACTATAATAGTACTAAGCATTCTTCAACTAAATTCACACCTTTTGAACTAATTTTTGGAGACAAAATTAATTTACCTAGTGAAGTAGATTCAATACAATTAGAACAGTCATATGATGATTATATAGGCAAATTAAAAGAAAAATTGAGCGAACTACATAAAAAAGCTAAAGAAAATATTGTAAGATCAAAACAATCCTCTGTAAATAGAAATAATGAAACAATTAGGGAATATAGATATAATGTAGGAGATATGGTTTATGTTAAATGTTATAATAGAAGGGGAAAATTGGATCCAACTTATAAAGGTCCATTTAGAGTAGAAAAGATAGATAATGATAATGTTTATGTTAAGGTTAAAGGAAAAGGTATTTTAAAGTATAATTTCAACATTACTAAACCAGCATAATTTTCAGATCTAATGGGTTTGTGACAATACATACGATCGAAAAATCACCTGGACTTTACTATGAAAATCTTGGAATACTTTTATAAGGGAAGGACAGTTAACCATAGTAAGCCATATTGATATAGATTGTATCTCTGAAAGGTATAATATTATTAAACACACATCAGATAAAGTAGATTCAATATGTAAATCAGGGAATACTAGCCTAACAGTTTGTAATAAAATAAGACATATTATTAAAAACAAATTACTATTATTACATAGAGAACATCAAACAATATATCATCTCTTGGGAAAAGATTCTAGAAATAAACGAGCATGGATTAAATTTATAGGTTCAGGGTTGAAAGAAATTTTTGGAACATTAGATAGTGAAGATGGTGAATTTTACGATAAAATGATAGATGAGTTACAGGATAAACAAGAGAAAACTACCAAAGTATTACAGGAACAAATAGTTATTGTAAAAAAGACAATGGAAAATCTTAATCACTCAACCACTCAATTAGAAGATATGAGAATTAAAGTAAACGAAATTGTAAAACAATTAGAATTTTATGAATCACAAGAACAAAATAGAATAAGATCTATTGTACATGATGTAAAACTTGATGAGCTTTTTGAATATTTAGATTTTATATTATTAGACACAGAAAAAGATATAGGTAAAATAATAAATATTATACTTTTTGCAAAACAATCTATAGTTCATCCAGTTGTAATTGCACCAAACCAAGTATATGAAACATTACTTAAATATAAAGATAATGACAAATTAAAATACCCAATAGAGTTAAGTATTGAAAATATATATCAATTTTATGAATTAATGAACTTAATTGCTTATGTAAAAGATAATAGGTTAATATTTCTAATTAAAATACCATTAATTTCTTATGAAAAGTATATTTTATATCGAATAATTCCATTACCACAAAGAAATTACAATTTATTTTATGTAATAAATCTAAGAACAGAATTTTTAATTATAAAAGAAAATAAAGAAAAATATCTGCTTACAAACATTTTAAATTGTAAAAGTATAGAAAATAAGAAAATAAAAGTATGTGAAGATTTAAATTTTTATGATTCAGATGAATGTGAAGTAAATATTATGCTTAAAAACTTAATTAGTAATTGTAATATAAGAAAAATAAGAATAATTGAAAATTGGCATAAATTAACAAACAAAAATCAATGGTTATTTGTAGTAGGTCAAGAAACTAAATTAAGATGCATTTGTGAAAAAGATAAAGAAGAAAAAGTGCTTACATTACCAATTGGAACAGGAATTTTAAAATTTGAAGGTCATTGCGAAGCTAGAACAGTCAGTTACACAATGTCTGGTGGATTCGAAATGAAAACCTATCTTGAAGATAAAATCATACCAAAAAGCTTAATTGATGATGATTGCTGTGTAGGAGAAAAGAATGATGATATACATACAGAACATATAGCATCTCTTAGTAAACAAGTCAACTTTAAAGAGTTAGCAGATTTAGCACAAGATATTCAAACAAACCAGCTTTCAATTGCAGATCTAGTATTTGGGAGGGCTTCAAAAACAAGAACAACAAGAGCTATGTCCACCTTTGGAGTTATAATTACAATAATTGTTGCCGTCATTGTTTATAAATGTATAAAAGGGTCATGGAGTCTGAATTTTACTAATTGCTTCAACTTCCGAAATACTGGTTCAAATGCCACATTAACTACTTCAATAATTCCTCTTGAGGAAAGAAATAAAATCATAATACGTAGATCAGCATCCTCTGTAATAGACAACAGTTCTCCAAGACGTCGATCTGAACGACCAACGTCTTATCTAAGGAGGGAGGTGTTATAGCGAAAAGGAAATAGAATAAAAAATAATAAAATAAAACGACAAATTTAGTCACATAAAATTTATATTTTATTGAATGTTACATTTCTCACAGAATATGCTGAGTCCGATTTTTATTTAACAATTTAAAAACAATTTAACTGAAATATAATCTTCAACACAAATTCTAAGAAATATGCATCTTAATTTAACTGCAACATTTTATTGCGAATATATATAATTACTATGTACTTACAGTATAATGTCTTGGTCAGCAAAAATTTAAAGATAAGACTAAAAGTAAATTGTAAGTAGATATAAAAATAAGATAGAATTGTAAATCACTTTTATTTTAGAAGTCGTTGCTAATAGACAGCTTTATTAAAGAAAATTAAAAATATTCAATTTTATATTTTTTTTAATTTTATCCTTATTAAATTCCTTGCCGTATAACACGCAAATGGTCAGGTTGAACGAGCTCACCAAAATGTTTTAGAATTTTTGCGCACAACATGCAAAAATGAACGTAAATGGGATGAATATCTACATGAACTACAGTGGGCTATAAATAGTCAAAGAAATAAGACCACAGGTTTTACACCGAACGAGCTAGTTTTTGATTTTACTTTGAGAGACGTCATCACAAACAAGTTAATAGCGGCATTACAAAATCATGACAATGATAACATTTTTGAAACGTTAAGCACCCAAGAAAAACGAGAAAAAGCACTCGAAAATATACGAGCAGAGCGAGTTAAATAGAAAATTAGATTTGACGCTCGTCATACTAAACCGCCCATTTATAATGTTCGAGATTTGATATTGATTGAGCATGAACCTAGTTCAACAGGTGAAAGTCGAAAGTTGAAGCCGAAATTTAGAGGTCCTTATATTATAAAAAAATGCTTAGGAAATGATCGTTATCTCATCGAAGATATAGATGGTCTTAAAACGTCTGGTGCAAAATTTAGCTCCGTTTACGCTGCAGAGAAAATAAAACCGTGGTGTAATAATGCTCCAGAATAAGATCAAGATGCTGATGATGATGAAGATGGACCCGAGGACGAGTCCAATTTAGGATTGGCCGAGTTGTGAGAGAAAGAAAAACGATTAAAACCGAAAAAAAAAACGAAGCATGCTCGTGCAGCATACAGCAGACATCCGTAACTCCTCACAGTAGTAATAACACGATTGTCGTCTACCGTCCGGTGTTTTTTTTTAATTAAATAAATAAAGTGTATTTTTGAAATTCTTGTATATTTGTAAATTTTAAATAAATGAATAAATAATAAAGTCCTGACATAAGTATTAAAGAATATAGTCAATGATTATAGATTAACACAATAGATATTTCGCATAGTACATTTGTATTTTCACTCTATTTCAATAAAGGCTCCTAAACGAAACCTTCTTGTCTGTCCTATCTGGCGAGCAAAAATAGAACTAACGTTTTGAAATTCACACTTAAAAAAAATGATCGAGCGATTTTTTTTATTATCCATTCGCTCATGCCAATGATTATAGATTAACACAATAGATATTTCGCATAGTACATTTGTATTTTCACTCTATTTCAATAAAGGCTCCTAAACGAAACCTTCTTGTCTGTCCTATCTGGCGAGCAAAAATAGAACTAACGTTTTGAAATTCAAACTTAAAAAAAATGATCGAGCGATTTTTTTTATTATCCATTCGCTCATGCCAATGATTATAGATTAACACAATAGATATTTCGCATAGTACATTTGTATTTTCACTCTATTTCAATAAAGGCTCCTAAACGAAACCTTCTTGTCTGTCCTATCTGGTGAGCAAAAATAGAACTAACGTTTTGAATTTCAAACTTAAAAAAAATAATCGAGTGATTTTTTTTATTATCCATTTGCTCATGCTCTTGTTATTTTTTTTGTGTATAACCAAATCAAACCAGTTTCCAGTATAACTTTGTGTATACCTATATTTATATAATATATATAACAATGTATATATGTACATATTTTTGCATGTACACAAATGCGTGTTTACCGTCTGTGCACATTTCATTTAATGTTTGTTTTTTTTTCTTCTTTTTTTTAAATTTGTTTCATTGGTAAGTATATTTTTTATTATTTCATCTATATAATATCAATATGTAATATGTATGTACATACATTATGTATGTAAATATATATTGTATTGTATAGGAATATAAATTAGAATTTGTTTTCTGATTATTGAATGCATGATAATATGAAAAATTTATCCAATTATTTTTATTTTTTTTATAGTTTTTGAAGCTATGAGAAATTTTACTGAAATCCAGAATCCAGATCCCGCTTTTTTTTTTTTTTTTTTATGTAACTACATAGGTATATATTTTTTTTTTTTCAAATGAAAAAAGGAATTAAGATATTTTGTTTTCAATTCAAGTACCTAATTAACAACATTACAATACACATTTAAATACATTTTATTTACCCATATTAATATTTCAAAATGTTACATAATGTGAAATAGTTAGATATGTATGTTAGATATGGACTCTACAAATTTTGATCAATTAGGTGTACCTATAAAATTTTATTAAAACCTTACAGCCGGGAGATGATCACAGTCATTATTAGAAAATTAGAAAATCGCTAATGCTTGCAAAGTGTTAACATTATAATGTACCTACGTGCATTATAATATACAGACAGTAGCGATCATGAAAGTCGCCTAACTAATAATTTCTAAAAACTTTTCTCGATACTATCTTTAAATTTTGGTGGGGATGGATGATGGTTTGTTTTTTAACTAAGTATGTGTGTTTTTTTAAGGTATTTTCTATAAGAAAAGAAAAACCATACATGATTCTGTAATACAGCTTAAAAAATAAATTATTTTTAGAAAAATGAAAATTATTTGAGTCATGCGTTTTTTCCGCTACTGTATAAACTACAATCTGCATATACAAAAATACATACTTGTATATGCTAAATGGGAAAAATACAAAATTGAGAAGAAAACAGTGACTTCAAGTTTACAATAAATTTTGTTTTTAGGTACGAAGCAACAACAAAATTCAAATACAGTATTTTAAAAAAATTGTAAATTTGGTTGGGTACTTGAAAAATGAAAAATAAAAACAACAATTATTTTTTTATATGTGTGTTGTTTATGTTTATATTAATTATAAATTTACATATAGTACAACATCAACAAAGAAATTGTATGATGATGTCATGCACATTTACTCCGTCCTCATTTTCCATATAAAATTGTCTAATTACAGTTTTGAGGATTTTTGTGTATGTTAAATTTTTTTTTATTGCAAAAACGGTCATAACGTATTTTTAAATCTAATGTTCTAAGCGATTCCTTCTTGTCTGTCCGCTCTATGAACATATTTGGAACTAAAAATTTATTTTTCAACAGCTTTTCTGTTCTGGAATATCTACTTCTTATTAATTATCTTTGATATAGTCCTGATAGAGGCCTGACAGTTCAGAAGTGGGATAGAACAAAAAAAGAATATATTTGAGGAATTTAAATTATTTTTCCTTTAACGTAATAATTAACATACATAATTTAATTCAAAAAATAAAAAATAAAAAATAAAAAAAAATAATAATAACAATAATAACGCGTGTTAAAAATTACAAGTGTTCATTTTTCAGTTCAGTGTGTTTTTCTTTCTTCTCTTTTGTTCAAAACACCAACGGCCATAGTTACCAATTTAGCATTTAAAATGCTGAATTTAGCATTATGACGAATGAAAAAGAATTCAAAATTTTGAAAAAGCATTTAGCATTTTCTTTTTCCACATGTATATAGATTTAATCCCAATTTACCATTTATAGCGTACTCCCAATTTAATCCAAAATTCGATTTTAATTCGAATTATTTTTCCCTTATAAACTGTCTGAAAGAAAAGAAAGACGTTACAAATTACGTTCACGTGAAAGATAAAATTAAATTACTAGCCAGCCATTGCCTTGCCAGTTTTTAATTAGAAATAAAATATATGTATTAAAAATACAAAAAATTTGTTTATTTATTTACGTAGGCATGTCTACTTTTTGAAAAAAATTCATGCATAAACATATTTCTAATATTTTGGCATTTGGCATGAAATTTGGCATTTCTCTGCGAATATTTAGCATTTGTTTTTCCAGATTTTAGTATTCAAACTTGAAAGTTAGTTGGCAAAAGTGCCAACGGCATATTTAAAAAAAAAAACGAAAAAACGAGACATAATACATACATTCTTATACTGTGAGTAAATAACATTAAACGTTTGTTAAAAATTAAAAACCTCCGTGAATAAAGCATTGTATACACCTCCGTCTACATAATTTTGTACAAACGTCCGTGTACTTAATTTTGTACAAACGTCCGTGTACTTAATTTTGTATAAATATCCGTGTACATAATTTTGTATAAACCTCCGTGTACATAATTTTGTATGAACTTCCGTGTAAAAAAAAAAAATTTTTTGTGTATACCGCCGAAAACGAAATTACGAGTAGTGTTTGAACGAAATATTTTGTGAATTTAAAAAAAATAATATAATTTAATTACTATTGTGAAGTTTAATAAAAATCATGGTTAATATAAAGATAACTTCGTTTACATCGGAACAACTTAAGTGTAAACTATGTAATGATCGAAACGCTCTTAATCAGGTTTGAACTACTAATAATTTATTTCACAAAAATAATTCTAAATCTAAGTTACAATATTCTTGTTTCTTATCTCTTATGAAAAATTTATCCAATTATTTTTATTTTTTTTATAGTTTTTGAAGCTATGAGAAATTTTACTGAAATCCAGAATCCAGATCCCGCTTTTTTTTTTTTTATTTTATGTAACTACATAGGTATACATTTTTTTTTTCAAATGAAAAAGGGAATTAAGATATTTTGTTTTCAATTCAAGTACCTAATTAACAACATTACAATACACATTTAAATACATTTTATTTACCCATATTAATATTTCAAAATGTATAAAAAATTTAATTTTATCGTTTCCTAGTCCGAAAAGGTCTACAAATGAGTGGTGTTATGTGTTCTGCTACTGAATTGGCATAAAATGGTTTTTGGTTAAGAATGGGATATTGTATTAGACGAGGTTGTATGTAGTTTTTGTTAGAGCCGGTGTCGATTAAGAATTTTAATCTTTCTCCGTTCCTCATTACTTTTTCGAAGTAAGGCAAAGAGGAACAGTTTAGTCTAAAAAATATGTATCGGCCAAAGTTTCTGGTGGGTCGTAAGGATTATCGTTGCTATCTATGTAATCAGTAGTATGAATATGGCGTTTCTGGACCATGGAGCTGGCTCCTGGCTCAGTGACGTCATGAGCTTTTGGGCTTTTTGGTTGTGGCATGTGCTGTGCTTTGGGATATTTTGGGCTTTTTGGTTGTGACATGTGGTGTGCTTTGGGATATTATGGGCTTTTTGGTTGTGACATGTGGTGTGCTTTGGGATATTTTTGGGTTTTTTTGGTTGTGCCATATGGTGTGCTTTGAGAAACTTTGAGCTTTTTGGTTTCGGTGTGTGGTAGCTTAATATTGTTTATGATGTCATTGTTTTTTAAGTTAACTTTTTAGGATTATTCATATGTGCTGAGCATGTTGAGAGATGTTTGTTCAAGTTTCATATTGTTTATGCTGTGTTATTGTTTTTATTTAACAAAAAAAAAAAAAAAAAAAAAAAAATACTTACTGTATTGTCAGAACCCGGATTTGAACCGGGGACCTTTAGAGTTTCAGTGTAACGCTCTCCCCACTGAGCTATTCTGACGATTGATTTTACGTGTACTATTTGATGTTTTAATGTTTTACTTTCGGATTTCATCAAGTTGTGAAATTATTTTTATATGTTTGTGTGTGTGTGTGTGTGTGTGTGTGTATAAATTTTTTCAGCACTTGCGCGGGGGGTTAAGATTTTTTTTATCAGTGAGGGTTAAAATTATGGGCGTTATCATTGAAAAAGCAATGGAAAATTTTTGGTACAGTTCTGATTCACGTGTGCTTAATCAATGCTAAGCATGTTGAGACATGTTTGTCTTAAGTTTTAAATTGTTTATGATGTCATTGTTTTTTAAGTTAACTTTTTAGGATTATTCATGTGTGCTGAGCATGTTGAGACATGTTTGTTCAAATTTCATATTGTTTATGCTGTGTTATTGTTTTTTATTACTTTTTTGCAAATAATTATATTGAGACGTGTTTGTTCAAGTTTAAAGTTTTTCGAATGTGCGTTATTAGTTTAAAAAAATTTTGGGGATAAGAAATTCATACTATAAATGAAGACAATTTCTTCAAGCGGCACCAGTTTATCGTGAAATTTCAAAGTGATTATTTGATTTTATTTTAAAGTTTAAAGTCTTTAAAAAGGATATTAAAATTTATTCAGTTTCAAAGTGTTTAATTAATTTTCTTTTAAATTTGAAGTTGTGTTTAAGGATCTTAAAAAAGGATATTAAATCTTATTCAGTTTCAAAGTGTTTAATTAATTTTCTTTTAAATTTGAAGTTGTGTTTAAGGATCTTGAAAAAGGATATTAAAATTTATTCAGTTTCAAAGTGTTTAATTAATTTTCTTTTAAATTTGAAGCTGTTTTTAAGGATCTTAAAAAAGGATATTAAATCTTATTCAGTTTCAAAGTGTTTAATTAATTTTCTGTTAAATTTGAAGTTGTGTTTGAAAATCTTAAAAAAGGATATTAAATCTTATTCAGTTTCAAATTGTTTATTAAAATAAAGAAATTAATTTACATAGACTACAAAATGAAGAGTTTTATATGTGAAATTTGTGGAAATGGATTTGCATTTAAAAATTCGTTGAAAAGACATGTCCAATCAGTTCATGGTGATCACGAAATTTGTAGCATTTGCAAGAAGAGCTTTACACGCAAAGAAAATCTACTAACGCATATGAGAACCCAGCATAAAGTGTCATCTGTTGAAGCTATTTCCAATGATATTCATGCTCAACCTCAAGAAATTTGTAGTATTTGCAAGAAGAGTTTTACACGTAAAGAAAATTGGCTAATACACATGAGAACCCAGCATAAGGTGTCTTCAGTTGATGCTATTTCTAATGATATTAGCAATCAGCCTTCATCATCATCATCACAAAACAAAATTTTATGCCAAACATGTAATAAAGAAATTTCAATCAAGAACTGGAGTTATCATCTAAGAACAAATGTACATAAAATAAAAGCAGCCGAACCAATTAATGATAAATTGAAAGTAGTGAAAAGTAGCTTTGAGGAACGAATTGAAACGCTCATTTATGAAAACAAGGATGAAGGAAATCTAGATCCTCTTAACTTTTTAAAAGCGGAGAAAGATATGATTATAGAAACATTAAATGAACAACTGATTAAACACTCATCTTTTAAATTCAACATAGAACTATTTGCAGAGTATATGAAATTAACAAAAGAAAATGATGATAACGATGAAATAACAACTTCAGTTAAATCATTTCAATCAAAAATGATAATCGTTAGAAATGAAACTGAGTTATCGTCTGCATACGAAGTTATGATTGATAAAATTCATACAAAAATGCAAGAGTTTCAAGAACGAGATAGTGGTTGGACTCTTATAAGAATAATCCATCTCGAAATCAACATTAATCAGTACAGGCCAATAAGAGGTTCTCAGTATTTACTATTACCAACAACAATTGCACGTAAACATGCTTGTATCAATGTGAAAAATACGGACGAGTACTGCTTTAAATGGGCAATAATTTCAGCTATAGATCCTGCTGAAGTTCATTCTGATAGAGTTTCATCATATAATATTGAAAATATTGTTGCAAGTACAATTCTTCTGAAAAACAATATGATATTAGAATTTGATGATCTTGAATTTCCACTAAAGGTAACGGATATAGCAAAGTTTGAAGACCTAAATCCTGAAATTAGTATAAACGTATACGGTTGTGAAGAAATGCAATTTAATACATGTAAAATAGTGGGACCATATTACTGTACAAAAAATGAGAAGAAATTACATATCAATTTACTGTTGATTCAAGATGGAGAAAAGAGTCATTATGTGTGGATCAAGAACATATCTAGATTAATAAAATCTCAAATAACACAACACGAACATAAAATCTTTTTATGTAATGGATGTTTACAACATTTTTATACCGAAGAGGCGTACAATATACATAAAAATGAATGCAGTAAGATTGTTACACTTATGCCATCACCAGAAAACAATGAATTGAAATTTGAGAAATACGAACGTCAATTAGAGGTCCCATTTGTTATATACGCAGACTTTGAATGCATTTTACAAGGATTAAATACATGTATTCCAAATCCAGATATTTCATCAACAACAAATATACAACAACACGTTCCTTGTGCATTCTCTTATTATATCAAATGTTCTTATGATGATAGCTTAAGTAAATTAAAAGTGTATAAAGGAAAGGACTCACCAGCAAAATTTGTACAATCCCTGGTTGAAGATGTATTAGATATTCATAATAATGTTATTATGAATCCAAAGGCGATGGAACCACTCACGGCTTTTGAAGAAAGGAGACAATGTAGTAGTAAGATTTGTCATATATGTAAGAAATATTTAGGTAATATAAGAGTAGCCGACCATTGTCATTTAACAGGAAAGTACAGGGGTCCAGCGCATAATGAATGTAATTTGCGGTATCAAGTCCCAAAGTTTTTCCCAATTTTCTTTCATAATTTTTCTGGTTATGACTGTCACTTATTTGTTAATGAACTAGCAAATATTGATGGTGATATAAATTTGATACCATTAAATAAAGAATTGTATGTATCACTTTCAAAACGAATTTTCGTTAATGAAACTGATACAATTGAACTTAGATTTTTAGATTCTGTAAGATTTATGCAGTCTAGTCTAGATTCATTAGTAGGAAATTTATCTCCGAAAGATTTGAAAACAGTTAAATCTTTATATCCAGAAGAAGAAAATTTCAAATTATTAACACGTAAAGGAGTATTTCCATACGAATACATTAATTCTTTTGAACGTCTAGATGAAACGTGTTTACCTTCACAGAAACATTTCGATAGCAAATTGACAAATAGTAAATGTTCTGATAAAGATTACATTCATGCTAAGAAAGTTTGGGAAAAATTTGATTGTAAAAACATTTGGGATTATTTAGAGTTATATTTAAAAACAGATGTATTGCTTTTAACAGATGTATTCGAAAATTTTAGAAAAGTTTGTAGAAATATTTATACTCTGGATCCCTGTCAGTATTATACAACTCCGGGGTTATCATGGGACGCGATGTTAAAATATACTGAAATAAATCTTGAACCATTCACCGACATAAATATGTATAATTTTATTAAAAAAGGTATCCGTGGTGGAATTACTCAATGTTCGCATAGACATTCTACAGCGAATAACAAGTATATGAGTAATTTCGATGAAAATAAACCATCTTCATATTTAATGTATGTTGATGCAAATAATTTATACGGTTGGGCTATGTCACAACCTTTACCATATTCTGATTTTCAATGGGTAGAAAACGTTGAAGATATAAATATTCTTAATATTACAGATAACTCAGATACGGGTTATATTTTAGAAGTAGATTTAGAGTATCCTGAATCTCTTCATGATTTACATAATGATTTACCGTTTTGTGCACAAAATAAAAAAAGTCCGGGGTCAAAATTCAACAAATTAATTACAGATTTGACAGTAAAAAGAAATTATATAATTCACTATAGAAATCTTCAGCAATGTTTAAAACACGGTTTGAAATTAGTGAAAATTCACAGAGCGCTACAGTTTAAACAATCATGTTGGTTGAAAAAATATATTGATTTAAATACATATTATCGTACTATTGCAAAAAATACTTTTGAAAAGAACTTTTCCAAGTTGTTGAATAATGCTGTGTACGGTAAAACGATGGAAAATGTTGACAAACGAAAAGATGTCAAAATCGTTCTGACTGGGAAAGTAGTGGTAAACATTTAGGTGCTAGGGCTTTAATAGCTAAACCGAATTTCCACAGCTTAGCTCAGTTTACAGAAAATATGACAGCTATACAACTTGAGAGAGTTCGAACATACTATAACAAACCAATTTATCTTGGTTTCGTTGTATTAGAATTATCAAAGTGGAAGATGTACGACTTTCACTATGATTATATAAAACCCAAGTATGATGAAAAAGTACTTCTTGCTTACATGGATACAGATTCTTTTATATATTCAATAGAAACTGAAGATTTCTATAGTGACATTATAAATGATATTGACACTAAATTTGATACTTCCGAATACTTACCTGATAACCCTTATAATATTCCACTTAAAAATAAAAAAGTATTAGGTTTAATGAAAGATGAGAACAATGGTCGGATAATGAAAGAGTTTATAGGTTTAAAATCAAAAATGTATTCAATAGATGTAGAAGATTGTAAATTAATAAAAAAAGCTAAAGGTGTTAAAAAAACAGCTGTAGATAATTTAAGTTTAGATAATTATAGAGATTGTTTATATAAGAAACAATTATTTTATGGTAATATGTTAGTATTTAGGTCATACATTCATAAGATATATACTCAAAATGTAAATAAAGTAGCTTTAAGTTATATAGATGATAAGAGATGTGTTAGAGAAGATGGTGTTAGTACATACGCATGGGGTCATTTTAGAATAAGTTTAGAATAAGAAAACTGAAAAATAGATACGTATATTATATAAGAAAACTGAAAAATAAATACATATTTATAAAATAATAAAACTGAAAAATAACTACATATATATAAAATAAAATAAAAAACATTCATTTAAAAAAAATTGGTTTTATTTATCTAAAAAAAGTTTTACCACTTTTTAATTCAATTTTACATCAAGATAATTTCTTAGAAGACATACATTTTGTAAAGCACAGTATCCTTCATGGATATTACAACGCAGAACATGCGGATAGTTTTGAAGCAATGTTGCAAATTTCGGACATTCTTCTTCTTCTTCTAAATCGTATACTTCAATCTTATTCTCAAGTATATTATTAATCCATTTTTGTTTTTCATGACCTTTCACACATACTTTAGAATTTCTCAGATTTGTTCGAAGAAATTTTTTAACACTTTGAAAAGATATTGATCCTTCATTCCAAGTTAAACCATGATGATTTTTATGTAACCAATTCACTTGTTTCTTCTCTTTTGTTGTTAAACGCGAAAAATCAAACGGTGGCTTTATAATAAACACTTGAAATTCACGCGCATTGAAAGAAATAGCAAGTTCTTTAACAATAAACTTATTATTATAGTCTTTGAAACCTTGAACATCGATAATAATTTTATCAAACATTTTATGATGTATGTGTATTCTCTCTCACAAGTTCTTTGAAATACTAAATAAATTTCTATATTATGCTCTCATTTATATCAGTTTTCTAACTTCTCCATTCAGTGGATTGTACTCAATTATTCGATCATGTAGTAGTAAACAAAATCCTGAAGTATTGTTAGGAATATTGACGTTGCTTGCTAACTCAAACTCTATTCTAATATCAACAGGTCCTGTTTTTATTGTTTCATTTTGATGAGCACAATCAATAACAACAATTGGTGCTATACTCTTGAAACTATCCCATTTTAATAACGGTTGACAATTCCTTCCATAATAAGTTTCTTGAAATTTTGTATACATATCATATAACAACGCATATCGATTACGTTCAAAAAGTATATTTAAATTATCATATGGATACGTCTCAGAGTTTAAATGAGCTTTAACGTTAGCTAATTTACAGTGATCAAATTTACTAGCATCAGCTTCTTTTTGGTTTTGTCGATTGGTTTGTAATGCAAATATCAAAAAACGAGGTTTTTCTAGTTGTGTAGATGTTTTGATAGTCCATATGATGTGATTTGTATTTGGAATATTCGGATATTCATATAAATCCCAGCTCCTGAAACTAATACGAATTGGCTTCGCATTTCGAGTGATTTGAAGTAGTTTTAGTCTTTCTTTATCGTCTACATTTATATGAGGTACTTTCCATAAGACTTTTGTGAATGTAATTTTATAGTCTGTAACTGCAACTGGTACTTGAACCGCATTTGCATCATTTCTTGCTCTAATTAAAATCAGATCATGTCTTACATTAACAACTATTTTTTTATAGTCTTCAGCAAATCCTAATAGCATTTTTAGAGGTATACAAAAATTGAAATGTCCTGATGTAGGCAATATAGTACTATTTCCTGTCCATCCTGCATTATACAGCGTTGTACTTTCACTTTCGCTTAATGAAATGTAATTTTTTAAAACACTGCTGATTCCTACATTCCGACAACGATCGATTTCTACACCGTTCAATTCATATCGTATTTCATCAAATAAGAAGGCCCCAGAATTATTATTTAATTTATAATCAAGTATTACAGTACCATCGCTTTTAGTTAGAGTTCCTTCAATATATATAAAACTTTCACTTGGTAGTAAGTATAAATCTTGGTTTTGAATAGAAATTCGTATTTCATCACTATTGTTATACGATTCTACAAATGGTGAATATGTATGATATTCTTTTTTAGTAATACTTTCATCAAAGTGAGGTTCTTCTAAAATATCCAGTATATCATTCATGTATGCTTTTCAAAACAAACCCCAATGACTTTAAAAATTTTTTATTTTCAATTGTTAATGATGGTCTCGTTGAAGTGCACTCTCTTTGTGTTGTTGTTTGTTCAATAGGTAATGGTATACTAATGATATTATCACTTTTGAATGAGTTTTTATTATTATTATGTTTGTTGAATATCAACATATTTAGTTCTTATCCACTTGACACTTACATAAGAAATAATAGCTTTAGTTATCAGACTACTTGTTTTATACTTTACGTCTTGTTCTATTATTGTGGTTTCAAGTGTAATCTAACTGTAATTATTTCGCCTCTGAAATTAATCAAATCTCCATCTTGATCTACAATTTTTATTTCAACAGAACTAATTCGTTTCACATTTACGGGTAAATATATAACATTCTTAGGAACTTCTGTTATTTTATACCCTGGTCCTACATCAGGAGAAAATTCATGAAGAGTGTGAACTGGAATATTATTTATATATGATCCTACTATTAGATTACGTTCAATTCGTATAGCGTTAACTTTAGTTATATTCACAGGTAAATCAGACACATGCGTCGTATTTGACCCCAATTCTTTTTTACTGAAACCTAACAGTTGACCAATAGTTCTTTCTCTGTTAAAGTAGACGTTATGTGAACTTTTAATTTCTGTTTTGAGTGTGTTGTTGTTCGCTTGTATTTTGATTGTAGGCTTAGTTTTCGTTTTCTCGAGCTCTTTTTGAATGAAATTCGCGATGTCATCAACTTCATAAGATCCCACAGGTATTTGAATAGTTTCATTACCTATATGAAATAAGTTATTGCTACTATCCACATTAGGTATTGAATTATAGGTATGAAAATCAACAAGACCACAAAGATAGTCAGATAATAAATCAATGGGCGGGAAGTATTCAGTTGTTAATATAGATGTATTCCCACTTAAAGTTAATGTTACTGAAATGTTGAAGGTTTTAAATGAAATGAATAATAGTTCCATGTTTACACATTTATTTATACTAATTCACATCAATAAAATTATACAGAAACTTTAAACATAAATGTCCACATTTAAATGAATTGAAATTTTGATATCTATTATAATTATATTCTATATTATTTCCTAAATATCTTACAATTTCTAGAGGTGGTTGCAGATTACCATAACTATCAAAGTATTCAACACGATTTTCGTTCTTCTGATATGCTACCCAATGTGTACCAGGTCCACTTGAATTATCTAAATTTACTATACCACACTCATTTTTATAAGGTTTTGGTGGTAGTTTATCTTTCATGAATACAGCTCTAAAGTGCGGTATACTTTTACCATATCTCATTAAATCGATTTCACTGAGAGGTTTATTGGGTAGCTTACTTAAAAGTTTTTTGGATTTGGATTTAAAAAAAGACCAAGACCTTTCCTGTATGGTTTAAGTTGTAATCCTTTCCCCATTGCTACTGCCTCCATAGTTTTATTATGTCGTTGGTTTTCAGCTAGTTGTTCTCTAGCTTGTTTTGCATCATTGATTGCCTTTGCTATTGTCGCTGCACCACCAGATAATGCTCCTGCTGCTGAGAGTCCCGCAAAAAGTGGAACTAAAAATGGTAAAATACCGCCTGTTTTTGGAACAGGTATGATTCGAGGTAGTTCAATTGATGACTTTTTTCCCTTTATGGTGTTCTTGGCTGCAGTTAATGCTATTCTAATGGCATTATTCATTTCTTCTGGTTTTTGTGCTTTTAATATTTCACGGGCACTTTGTATAGCTTTTCGGAACATTTTACGCGTTTTTGCTTTATTCTTCTTCTTATTTGTTGATTTCTTCTTCTTGATTCCCATACCTAATTTCACTTTAGCTTTCATTGCGTTTGTAACAAACCAAGAGTTTATACGTTCACTTATACTTGAATCTTTTGTCTTTACTCTTTCCCAAGCTTTTCCTGCTAATATTTTGTCAGCTGTATGACGTTGATTTTTGTCTTTATGTTTAGAATAAAATATATCGTGTTGTTTGCAAGCTTGATCTAATTGATTGATTCCTTGATCACCTCTTGCAAGACGTTGTTGAAGTTTTGTACCAGGTCCACAATATTGATAACCAGAAAGATGAAGCTCTACTGGTAACTTATTAATTAATGTATTCACTAAACCTTTACCTTTGCGAGTTTGAGTTCGACTAAATGTTTTTCGATTATATTTAATCATTTTATATGTTTTCTCATACAAAAAGATGAATAGAATGATGTTGAAAACCTATATATTAGGTATTTATAGTTTTTTTCTTCAGTTCTTATCAATATGCGTTTCATTAAACAACGTGATACATTAAATGTGAAAAATATAGATTTTGTAACAAATACTTCAAATAAAATTAAACATAGTAAACTATTACCTAACAATGTACGTGCCATTATTGTGGGTCCATCGAGTTGTGGAAAAACAAATGTAATGATGAGTTTACTTGAACATCCGAATGGTCTTAAATTTGAAAATATTTACATATACTCAAAATCTTTGTATCAACCAAAATATGAGTATCTTAAAAAACTGATTTCACCAATTAAAGGGTTAGGATACAACACATTTTCTGAGAATACTGAAATAATGTCACCAGAACAGGCTAAACAAAACTCTATTTTCATATTTGATGATGTTGCCTGCGAAAAACAAAATAATATACGTTCATATTTTTGTATGGGACGTCATAAGGATATTGATAGCTTTTACTTATGTCAGACTTATACACATATTCCAAAACACTTGATACGTGATAACTCAAACTTTATTGTAATTTTTAAACAAGATGAAATGAATTTAAAGCATATTTTTAATGATCATGTAAACACTGACATGTCATATGACAAATTTCGAGATATGTGTTCAAAATGTTGGAAAGATAATTACGGATTTTTAGTAATAAAAAAAGATAGTTTATTAGATTGTGGACGATACAGAAAAGGATTTGATACTTTTGTATTATTATAAATAGATACGTATGTAAGAGTTGTATATCATTAATATTTCATCTACCGAGCTGTTTAAGCTGTTTAAGACCTGTTTAAGCTGTTATTGGACCTGTTTAAGCTGTTTTAGAGCTGTTTAAAGACCTGTATAAGCTGTTTTAGAGCTGTTTTTGGACCTGTTTAAGCTGTTTTAGAGCTGTTTAAAGACCTGTTTAAGCTGTTTTAGAGCTGTTTTGGGACCTGTTTAAGCTGTTTTAGAGCTGTTTTTTGACCTGTTTAAGCTGTTTTTGGACCTGTTTAAGCTGTTTTAGAGCTGTTTAAAGACCTGTTTAAGCTGTTTTAGAGCTGTTTTCGGACTGTTTAAGCTGTTTTAGAGCTGTTTAAAGACCTGTTTGAGCTGTTTTTGGACCTGTTTAAGCTGTTTTAGAGCTGTTTAAAGACCTGTTTAAGCTGTTTTAGAGCTGTTTTCGGACCTGTTTAAGCTGTTTTAGAGCTGTTTAAAGACCTGTTTGAGCTGTTTTTGGACCTGTTTAAGCTGTTTTAGAGCTGTTTTTGGACCTGTTTAAGCTGTTTTAGAGCTGTTTAAAGACCTGTTTAAGCTGTTTTAGAGCTGTTTTGGGACCTGTTTAAGCTGTTTTAGAGCTGTTTTTTGACCTGTTTAAGCTGTTTTTGGACCTGTTTAAGCTGTTTTAGAGCTGTTTAAAGACCTGTTTAAGCTGTTTTAGAGCTGTTTTCGGACTGTTTAAGCTGTTTTAGAGCTGTTTAAAGACCTGTTTGAGCTGTTTTAGAGCTGTTTTCGGACTGTTTAAGCTGTTTTAGAGCTGTTTAAAGACCTGTTTGAGCTGTTTTTGGACCTGTTTAAGCTGTTTTAGAGCTGTTTAAAGACCTGTTTAAGCTGTTTTAGAGCTGTTTTCGGACCTGTTTAAGCTGTTTTAGAGCTGTTTAAAGACCTGTTTAAGCTGTTTTAGAGCTGTTTTCGGACTGTTTAAGCTGTTTTAGAGCTGTTTAAAGACCTGTTTGAGCTGTTTTAGAGCTGTTTTCGGACTGTTTAAGCTGTTTTAGAGCTGTTTAAAGACCTGTTTGAGCTGTTTTTGGACCTGTTTAAGCTGTTTTAGAGCTGTTTAAGACCTGTTTAAGCTGTTATTGGACCTGTTTAAGCTGTTTTAGAGCTGTTTAAAGACCTGTATAAGCTGTTTTAGAGCTGTTTTTGGACCTGTTTAAGCTGTTTTAGAGCTGTTTAAAGACCTGTTTAAGCTGTTTTAGAGCTGTTTTGGGACCTGTTTAAGCTGTTTTAGAGCTGTTTTTTGACCTGTTTAAGCTGTTTTTGGACCTGTTTAAGCTGTTTTAGAGCTGTTTAAAGACCTGTTTAAGCTGTTTTAGAGCTGTTTTCGGACTGTTTAAGCTGTTTTAGAGCTGTTTAAAGACCTGTTTGAGCTGTTTTTGGACCTGTTTAAGCTGTTTTAGAGCTGTTTAAAGACCTGTTTAAGCTGTTTTAGAGCTGTTTTCGGACCTGTTTAAGCTGTTTTAGAGCTGTTTAAAGACCTGTTTGAGCTGTTTTTGGACCTGTTTAAGCTGTTTTAGAGCTGTTTACAGACCTGTTTAAGCTGTTTTAGAGCTGTTTTTAGACCTGTTTAAACTGTTTTAGAGCTGTTTAAAGACCTGTTTAAGCTGTTTCATAGCTGTTTCAGAGCTGTTTGAATACCTGTTTTTAAGCTGTTTTTCAAAGCATTATCATGGAAAACGAGATAATTAAGAATATTATAAAAACAAGAAATGTTATTCGTAAAAAATATCAAGCTTTAAAAACTGGTAAAGCAGAAGAAGAAATACAATTGGAAAGTGTTTTTAAACCAATAACTCAACCTTTGAAGAAAATAGTAGATAAAACTTATTATCCGGATATTAAATCTGAAGTAAAAGAAGAAGAATGTGAGACTCCATTTAAGTCTAAACGTTTGAAAACTGAATTCTCAAGTACACCACATGAATATTTCAATAAGTTAGAAGAGAATTTTGAAACACCTCAAACAATTAAACAACCTGATTTTTCTTTGAAATCATTCGATGAAAGTTTTGATGAATCGCAACAACTACAACAACCAGCATTTTCAAACTCACCAAATCGATTTTTGAAAGAAATGAAATAAAAGAAGATGATATTGATTATAAATACGGACCACATTTAGATCATGATAGAAATATTTGGAAAATAGGAAACTCTTCTTTTGATATTAACGATAAAACTATTGTTATTGATGGAAATTTTTATTCTCTAACACCTGGTTTGATACAATTATTGTTTCTAAAACATCCTAATAAAACGGTATGCACTAACGATGACTTCAAAAATTATAAAAAAATCATAATACAAACAAGTGCAAATAAACGAGATTATGAGGACGGAGGACAAATATCTGGAAACAGAAGTACGAAGTATAGACTAATTAAGGGATTATTCAAATCTCATTCTGGTTCTGGATTAATGCATTTACTAAAAGAAAAATCTAATTATGTATACTGGGATGATCCAAATGAATTAGTGAATAGATTGAAATTACTATTAGCATCTACACATGCAGGTCATAATAATCACAACAATGAGATAGTTTCAATAATTGAGGAGTTCAGAGAAGCAGACATTATCGTATAAATTTATATTCTACAACGTGAAATTTATTATTTACATTATGAGCGTTGACAAGTTTGGACGTTTCTCTATTCGGAGACATCACCATGCTACAATTTCATCTGAACGTGGGCCTCCTGGTCCTGTAGGTTTGCCAGGAATAGGTTTTATTTTAACAAATGAAGGAAACTTTAATATAAATTCAAAACGAATGGAAAATCTTGAAAATCCTTTAAATGATAATGATGCAGTGACAAAAAAGTATGTTGATAATGAAATCAATGCTTTACACGAAAATCTTATAAAAATAGAAACATTTCGTCAGGATCTTGCAAAGAATCAGGACATGTTAAAAAGTCACAGTGAAAAACTATATAGTTTAAATTATAATATTGAAAATATTCAACAATTTTTATTTGATGAAATAAAGAAAAAACATAAACCTGAAGAATCGATTTTCCCATTAGAAAGTGTACCAGAATAAATATGCAAAAACAACAACTTGTAGAAGAACTTCATAAACCTGCTAGAAAAAATTTCAAACGGCGACATGTTATAGTAAAAGGAATTAATGATTTGTGGCAAGCTGATTTAGTTGAAATGGGAAATTACTCTTCATTTAACAAAAATTATAAATATTTATTAACTGTAATTTATACTTTCTCAAAATACGCTTGGGTACACCCTGTTAAAACAAAAAATGCTAAAGATGTTACTGAAGCAATGAATAATATATTTAACATAACACAAACATCACCAAAAAATTTACAAACAGATTTGGGGAAAGAATTTTATAACACACAATTTAATCAACTTATGAAGAAACATAATGTTAATCATTATTCAACATATAGCACATTGAAAGCATCAATTGTTGAACGTTTCAACAGAACATTAAAAGAGATGATGTGGAAAGAATTCAGTATGAATGGATCATATAAATGGATTGATAACGTAAAAGCGTTAGTTACCAAATACAATAACACTGTTCATCGAACAATAAAAATGCGTCCCAAAGATGTTAATAAAAACAATGAAAAATTTTTATTAAAGAAAGTATACAATAACTTAAAAGTTTTTCATAAACCAAAATACAAAGTTGGAGACAAAGTACGAATAAGCAAATATAAACATATTTTTGAGAAGGGATATACACCCAACTGGACCACCGAAATTTTCACGATAAAAAAAGTTCAAAACACGAATCCAATAACATATCTTTTAGAAGACTACGAAGGACAACCAATTAAAGGTGGCTTTTACGAAAAAGAAATAATTAAAACCAAACACCCAGATCTTTATTTAGTGGAAAAAATTTTAAGAAAAAAACGAAGCAAAGTTTTTGTGAAATGGCTAGGATTTTCTAATCAGCATAATTCGTGGATAGAGGAGAAAGAGTTATTAAAAAAAAAAAATAAAAAACCTTAAACTGTTTATATTCTAATGATATTTTATTTTTATTCCATTAAATTTTATTATAAATTATTGACAATAAATTGGTATTACATAAAAAACATTTCAAGCTGTGTTTTTCAATAAAATCTTTTATTACAAAATTACTATTTGCTTCAAAATTCCCTGAAACTCTACATACATTTACAGGCATGTATTTATGGTTTTTACAATTAAAACAAAATTTAATATTTGTATTGTTTTCAAAAAATTTATTAAAATATTGAAAACTTATTTTATATGAGATACTGTTGTAACCTTCTTCTTCATCTAAAAACTCCATGTTGAAATTGTTGATGTTGCTATTGAAATCTTCTTGTTCATCTAAAAACTCCATGTTGGAATTGTCGATGTTGCTGTTGCAATCTTCTTGATCATCCAGAAACTCCATGTTGTTATCTTTTTGTTCGTCTAGAAACTCCATGTCGTGAGTTTCAAAAATTTCTTTTAGAAATTCCAAAATTTCTCGTGTTTCACTTATAGTTTCCATTTTAAAATAATAAAACCGACTAAGAAAGAATCACTTGCTTGACTAACAGGAGGTAAAAAAGTCTTGAAATTAATGAAGCATAAAAGTGATTCACATGTGTTTTATATACCTAATCTCGAATGTATTTTAAAAGCTTAATAGTCGATAATTCTAATATTAGTCACATAATCCAAAAGCAAAAATACTTTGTTAGAAATTTTTTTTCTTCTGAACTTAAAAACAATAACGCAGCTGGCAGCATAATCCGTTTGAAAAACAAAAGACTTCATTGTTTCATTGTTTTAAACAAGAACAAACATGTCTCAACATGAAAACTGATAAAGTAGCAACTATACAAAACATATACACTCAACATAAGTATATTATCATGTTATGAATATCATGAATTTGAAACAGATTGAATTCAAGGCAATGATGAAATATAACTACAGAACCGATTACGAGTATATTGGTGCACGAAAATCAAAAATGTTAAACAAATAAATAATCATTAATAAAAGTCAATTCATTCTCAAAATAATTAACAGTTAATCAACATTATTCAAAGTATAAAGATGGATTTTGAAGGCGAGTTTTACACAGATTATTTAACAGACGAAGATAGGAGAACTCTTGTATACTATAGAAAATATATACAACAATATGAAAACATGGAAAAAATCACATCAATTCATGGATCTCATTACGTTGATTGTTGTTGGGCTAAAGATGATAAAACTACAGGACCAGATACATGTATTTGTAGTTATAGACAAAATCAAGTTATCAAATTTAAAAATGAATTTGAAAAATTATTGAAATTTTACGAGAAATTGATTGGGTACTTAGAAAATGGAAATCTGGATATAATAGATAATATTTCATTATTTTTAAATGAATTTGATACATTTTTTGGTGCAGAATCATATGGAGAAGTGGTTTTCAACAAAAAAGAAATTGAAAATGTTCGAGAATATCTAAACAACAGCAAAAGTGCAGAATTTACATCAAGCGGCCATTATCTTGCATGTTCTAATCCTGAAGACAATGAAAATATTTGTGAATGTGATTTAATAGAAGAAAAACAAAGAGAAAAAACAGATAGAGCTAAAGAAGCTATTAGACTTATAGATGAATTTCTTGGAACAATATATTATAATTATTTTGCTGATTATTAGTTAATAAATAAAAACACTTGATATTCATTTAAAAAAATTGTTTTTTATTGATTTTATATTATGTTATTATAAAAACCAGGTAAACTTATATCAAATTGTTGTGAAAATTCATCAAAATTTATATTAGCTTCCGTTTCTGTTGAATATTGTTGATCTGGTTCTGATTGTACAGGTTGTTGCTCATTCTCTGTTATTTTCGGTTGTTCTTGTTGTTGTTCTTGAAATTCATTAGATATCGGAAATTCGGTAAAGTCTAAACTGTAAGCTTTGCCTACTTGTCCATAGTTGATTAAGTGATATTTCCCCTTGTTTAATGCTGTTAACACATTATCTGATAATTTATTGTATTTTTCTGGTAAATTCAATCGTTGACTTCCTTCTAATTCAAGCGAAACTCGATCACCAAATTTTGTGTTAACTTTTTCTGCACTGATGATTTTATATGGATGATTTTTCACCATATTTCCCAAGTTTAAGTATATATTGTATCGAAATGATTTTAACTCCTCCAGCTCAGAAGCAAATACTTTGTTTGGTAGTTCATCTCTTACAAGATTATCTTCTTGTTTCCGTTTAACTACTTTTGTTGTCTTCTTTGAACCAACTTTTTCAGGTTTCTGTACTTCACTCATTTTACAAACTTTAAGATAAAATTTAATAATAATCACTTTGAAATTTCACGATGGACTGATGGCGTTTGAAAAAATTGTCTCAATTTATAGGCAAAAATCTTATCCCCACCCTTTTTCAACTGCTTACAAGTGCTGACAAAATTTAAACACTCTCTTTTTCTACTGCTTACAAGTGCTGAAAAAATTTATACACACACACACACACACACACACACACACACACACACACACACACACACACACACACACACACACACACACACACACGCACACACACACAAACATACATATAAAAATAATTTCACAACTTGATGAAATCCGAAAGTAAAACATTAAAACATCAAATAGTACACGTAAAATCAATCGTCAGAATAGCTCAGTGGGGAGAGCGTTACACTGAAACTCTAAAGGTCCCCGGTTCAAATCCGGGTTCTGACAATACAGTAAGTATTTTTTTTTTTTTTTTTTTTTTTGTTAAATAAAAACAATAACACAGCATAAACAATATGAAACTTGAACAAACATCTCTCAACATGCTCAGCACATATGAATAATCCTAAAAAGTTAACTTAAAAAACAATGACATCATAAACAATATTAAGCTACCACACACCGAAACCAAAAAGCTCAAAGTTTCTCAAAGCACACCATATGGCACAACCAAAAAAACCCAAAAATATCCCAAAGCACACCACATGCCATAACCAAAAAGCCCATAATATCCCAAAGCACACCACATGCCACAACCAAAAAAACCCAAAATATCCCAAAGCACAGCACATGCCACAACCAAAAAGCCCAAAAGCTCATGACGTCACTGAGCCAGGAGCCAGCTCCATGAGCCAGAAACGCCATATTCATACTACTGTAATCTATAAGAGTTTGGTTATGGCTTGCATCCTCTTGCTCCATTTGCTGGGTATATTCATTTATTCCTACTTCAGGATATGAGGGATTTTCGTTATCTTGTTCAATATTGAAAATTTTTTGATATTTATTCGGCATATGTGTTTGCTGGGAATTAGGAGTTATCCTTTTTTTGGGAACAGGATGATATGGGGGACGATTTTGATAGTTTATTGCTCGAGACTGTATTGAACGATCTACCTCCATAGGTTCTGGTTTAGGTAGAGATTTTGGGGGTAAAGTTATAAAATCATTTTGTAATTGCATCTGTTGGTATTGTGGCCTTTGTTGTGTAGGAAACATTTGTCTGTTTGCCGAATATTCTTGTGGGTTGTGGTATAATTCAGGGTAAAATTTTCTTCTTGGAGCTGGTATAGGAGCTGCTCGTATTGGTTGTGGTAGATTGCGTCTAGGTGGTACAGAAGGAACGTGAGCGTCTATCTTACGGTTTACTAAATTTCCGCCATTTGCGTGTTGTATTCTAAAATTCACACTCTGAAGTTTTAGGCATAAATGTAATGCCTGAGGGAGATCTGTAGGTTCTCTAATACTTAATAAACGTGGGAGGTCACCTTTCAATCCTCTTATGAACGTGTCGAGAGCTTTGTCTCGATAAGTTTATGTAAGGTTTCTCATACTTTCGGGACTCATTTCCATTGAAGACAGTTTATTCAGAATAAGTGATAGATGGTGGTATACTGATTGATAAAATTCGTGAATAGAGCTATTTCCTTGTATAAGGGTAGTCATTTGATATTCTAGAGTGCCTAAATCGCGTTTGTCGGCGTAGTGTTGCATGAGACATTTTGATATTATTTCCCAATTAAGTGGAGTGTTATACGATTCCAAAACAATGTCAGCATGTCCTACAATTTTATAGCGTATAACACTCAAAATTCCGTAGTATTTGGGTATTCCTTTTAGGGGTTCGTAGATCGTATCGGACAAGTTTGCAGATGGTTGTGTTATACTTTGATCGTTTTCATTGGCTCTGTCTGTTTCAGGATTAAGGATGGAGTTAATTAATACTCTACCCTCCCTTTGTAGGGTTTCGCACTAGTCTAGTTACAAGTTCGGCAATGTTAACTTGTGGATTTTCCAAAGGGTTATTTTGGCCGTTATTTAGAACAGCAGGTCCAATTACATTACCGCTACCAGGCATTTTGAATGTCTAAGTTTGTCAAAAATAAGGTAAAAAGAAATGGGTCTACTAATAAAAATTTTTTTTTTTTTTTTTTTTTTTTTCAAGAATTATTGGAAAGTTTTACTATTGTATTTATATCTGCGAACTAACTTAGTATTTTCCCTACGTTTTTATTACTTACTTAACGAAAGGTTGAATTTGTTTTTAATTTTCAAAGAATTTTATTCCAAAATCAAAAAAAAACCTATACTTTATTTAACAATTAAAGTCAGTGCAGGCAAGATAGGCATACTTTTCTATACTCTTTTACATTTCGTTTGTATAAATCTGTATCGTGTGTGGGGTGATCAGATCTCAATTTCAATCGAGGGAAATTTTTTAATAAAAATTTATCAAGGGCTGCCAGATAAAATTTTTTTTTTTTTTCAATTTTACAAAAAATCAGGTAATTGTGGGAAATTTATGGGAAATTTCAAATAAAAATAAAATTAATAATATATACAACAAAATTATCCACTTGAATACATTATTAGCTTTAAAATCACTTTAATTCACCCACTTTTACTTACTGAATTTACTTGAAACTTGATTTTTACAATAAAAATACTTTATTGAAATGAAAATAAATCAAGACAAACAATAAAAAACCAATAACAAAGTATTTAAATTGAAAATTCATACAAAATGAATGAAAATTTCTCTATAAGAGATTAAAAATATCTACGGTGTTGATGAAAGTAGTTTTAATCAAGGAATTTTATGTTTTCATTTAACGATAGATTGATTTTACCTTGTAATTACTGAGTTATTGAATTTTTACTTTTTGCTATTTTTTTTTGGTATTTCGATAACATAATCTAAAGTGTACTTCACATTTAACGATTTATCATTTGATTTATCAAATGACTAGGTTATTTGTTTTTGTAACAACAACAAATTACATTAGTCAAATGATAAATCAAATAATAAATCGTTAAGTATGAAGTACACTTAATAAAATATATCTTTTGTTTTTTGATATTATTTTGATATTCAATATTTTAATTGTATTATCCAATTAAATAAAATTTATTTCTACCTATTATTGTTTTTTTTTTTTACAATTTACACAATTTATATAAAGATCCAAAAGCGTTACGTTTTTTTTTAGATAGTGATAAAAATATTGTTTGTTTAGGAAATTTGCAAAAAATTCAAATTTAAATAATGAGAAGTATTCAGGCTTGAAAAACGTAACGAAATCACAAACAATTACGTACATAAATAAAAAAAAATATCATAGATGAAAAATGATAATTTAACAAATACGAGTATATTATTATTATACTTATGTATGCATACATTTAATTCAAAATTAAATTTATATTGAAAACATAATTTTATAAATCAAACATAAAAAAAAATTTTTTTAAATAAAATATAAAATAACAATTGCGTTGGAATATTAAAACTAATAAATTTAAATTTTAAATAAATAAAAAACATATTTAATATCATTTCATAATTTCATTTTTTATAAATCAAGGCAATACTTCCAATGCCTACAGCAGTCCTGAAATTTTATCATTTTCTTTTATACTCATCTTCCCGCTGACACGAATCAAACAACATTTACTTCTTTGAGTGGACACCAGCTGTGCAACGAATTTATATTTTTTACTTCGGTTTTTCTATTTTTCATAAAAACAAATGGCGACAACTGAATAAAAGAAATCAGTTCAGTTGTCTTCACGCTGTGTGACAGACAACATCAAACGGGAGGATGTACTTCTTTTTTTTATAATAAAAAAAAAATAAAAACTTAAAAAGTACAGGATGATTCGTTCTTAGAAATTAAAAAATTAGCGAACAAAAATTGGAATATCTCATTGAAAATCGAAAATTTTTATGATATTTCCAATTTGAATAACTTCTTTATCAAATATAAAGATACAGGAATGTTAAATTCGAACAGAAACTGCTTTTTTAAAAAAAATTTTCTGAACAAAAAAAGTTGAAATGATTTCTGTACAACTTGAAACACCCCGTTAGCATATTTTAGATTTAAAAAGTACCTTTGTTAGGGTTGACAGAAATATGATTTTTAGAATTTCCTACAAACAATTACATGTAAAATTATCACAAACTCATCGGGTACTGCCTCCATAAGCACAATACTGACTTCCATAAATAAAAATACTATAGTTATTATATTGTTATAAATTTGTATTACATTTTTGTATTTATTAAATAAAAATATAATTGTTTCTGATGGTTAATGGGTTTCAATAAATAATTAAAAATTTTAATAGTTTGTTGATCACAAATTATAAAAATTTCAACAGTTTCGATTTTATCAATAATTAATAATTGATTTTTAAAAAAAATGATACAAATTTCCTAAAATTTCCTTTTTTTTTTTTTTTAATTTTCACAAAATTTCAATTGTTTAGTTTCACTCACTTTTGCACAAAATGTAAATGGCTTTTATATGATGTTTGTTTATATTTTACTTTTTCTTCTTATTTCCTCCTTTTTTGTTGTTTTTGGTTGTTTTTTAAGATATCAAAACTTATTACAAATAATTATGATAAACGAAAAATATTTAGTTTAAAATATTGATTCTATTACAATAAAATTAACCAAATTATTATCTATTTTAAAAAAAACTTCTTTAACTTTCTCAATATAGGAATTGTGCTTGACTTTCAGGATTTTTAATATCTTAATTTTTTTTTAAAAAAAATCAATTTTATTTTGGTTAAACTTAATAGTTAAAAATTAATTACAATAAGAGAAAAAATCTTCTAATAAGAATTTATAATTTTTGCTTTACTTTAAAAGTTGGCTTTACACAAAAAAATTATTACTTTTTTATTTCCTCGATTACTTTTACCTATTTAAATTTTCAAATTAATATTGCTTTGCAACTTGTAGAAAATAAATAGGTATTATCACCAAATTTCCTATTTTCCTAAAATATTATTTTTAATCTTCTTTACAACTTTATTTTAATAATTTTTGTTTCACTGAAATTTTTCCTCTTTTCTAAATTTAAAATTACTAATTTCTAAGTCTTACAGTAACAGAAGTAGTATCATCTTCCTTCAACAAAATCTTTATTGAGATCCGGTGTGAAGAATTCCTGGCGGCTGCATCTGCTATCTGCTCCTTTTTGTCCTTCAATGTTTATCAGGTCTACTAAGGGGCCTCTTTTCCAGGATGTAATCTCTTCTTGATGCACTAAGCACTTTTGATTATTATGCTTTGATGAATTTGTGATTCGATGTTCACTTTAACTGATAAGAAGTGTCTTTGCTTTATTTTCTCCTTTCTCCTTTTTAGGATAAATGTGTGCACTTTAAAATTTATTAGGAAATGCACGTTTCTAATTTGTATTTCACTCTCTTATTTATTTTTTTTTCTTCCTTTTTCCTTTTTTTATTAAATGCGATTTCACCAAAAAAAGGAGTTAATCACTTTTTGGTTATAAATGATTTTACGAGAAAAACAAAGAAATAATCACTTTTTGGTTATAAATGATTCCACTTCTTTTCACTTAATCTTTTTTTGGTTAAAAAAGATATTAATATTTGTGCACCGAGCACCGGTCCCTGCTCGGGCGCCAGTTAATAATTTATTTTTATTAATTAGAAAAAAAAACAATTTTTTCAATTTTAAAAAACGTCTGATTTATTCGGCGATCAAAATAAAAGTGATTTACAAAGAAAATTATACAAAATAATTCTTTTACAAAAATATGGAAAAATGATTCTTATAGACATTGCGTAAGCAAAAATTTTCTAAGTCACGTTGCGTGTAAGAATTGCATTGATTGGTGAGAAAATGCGAGGCTGGCATTTTGTTATTTTGTTAAAATAAAGTTTATGGGAAAGAAATGTTGTTAACTTATATTCGATATCATTTATCAATATTTTTTTCGTTACGGCCTTTGTGGTTTCAAAAACTTGCACACAATTAATGTTATCGGTCGGTTTTCGCTCCTTCTTTTAAAAAAAAACAATTTTTTTCATCGTGTCCAGATTTTTGACAAAAATTGCATTTGATACGGCGTTGTGGTTTCAGACAATTAACGGATAAATGTCCCGGCTCAAAACAGTTATAACATTTCGGATTTTGTGGTTTTCCAACGGTTTCTTTCTTCGGAAAGTTCGATTGTGAATTACCTTGAACGTATAACGGTTAATCGGTTTTTGTGGTTTATTCACACCCTGAGTATTTTCGATATAACGTCGTAAAGTTTTCAATAACTCGTTTGCATTTTTGAAATTTATACTGGCAATTGAGGATTGTATTCCTTGATGGCGCAATCCCATACGAATATATTTAATAATTGCTGCGTCTGATAACTCATTTCTGGTACCTTTAGCAACCATTCTATAAAAATATTCAATGACGTTTTCATTTGTTTTTCGAGAAGAATTATACATATCCAAATGAACATCTGCTTCACTTTCAAATCCTGGAAATTTATTAATTAACTCGTCACAAAACACTTGCCAGCTTGTGAAAACTGTTGGTTTTCCATCGTTCCATACTTTTGCTGGTCCTTTCATTTTAGACTGCACAGCGAAAAGTAAAATTCTCTCATCCCATTTATAGGTTTCTAAAAGTTTGTTAATTCGGTTTATGAACTGTTTAGCGCTTAAAGAATTATCTAATGTAGGATCAAAATCAGGCAATATCTCTATTACATCTCGTACGTTCTGAAATAGTTGAGTTCTAGAATCATTTGTTAAATAAGTTGAATCTGATGTGTTCAAAGGTATACATGGAATATCCAATAAGTTGAAATTATTTGGAGTAACGACAGCTGATATCCCCGATGATATCACATTTGAACATACTATAGGTGTTGAGCCACTTGTCGTTTGTGTTAAAACGTATGTTGTCGGCGTTAAGACACATGTAGTATTCGCAACCATAGAATTAACTAAAATATTTTCAAATGTACTTACTGCGTTATTTTGCTCAGTCACTACAACAGTAGTTTTTTCGGTATTTTTCGATGAGCATTGCTTATTAATTCACACAACTTATTCACTTTACTTGTTAGGTCCACTAGGGACTCTTGTGTTGCATATTCTACCTGCTTAGTCTGCTTTTCATTGTTGATAAAAGCGTCATCTATTTCGTCACTTTTCAATAGTTCTATTAACCGCGCGACCAATTTATTTTTCGAACCCGTTGTAGGACTGTTTAGTTCTCGTAGTTTACACTTAAGTTGTTCCGATGTAAACGAAGTTATCTTTTTATTAACCATGATTTTTATTAAACTTCACAATAGTAATTAAATTATATTATTTTTTTTAAATTCACAAAATATTTCGTTTAAACACTACTCGTAATTTCGTTTTCGGCGGTATACACAAAATTTTTTTTTTTTTTACACGGAAGTTCATACAAAATTATGTACACGGAGGTTTATACAAAATTATGTACACGGATGTTTATACAAAATTAAGTTCACGGAGGTTTATACAAAATTAAGTACACGGACGTTTGTACAAAATTATGTAGACGGAGGTGTATACAATGCTTTATTCACGGAGGTTTTTAATTTTTAACACACGTTTAATGTTATTTACTCACAGTATAAGAATGTATGTATTATGTCTCGTTTTTTCGTTTTTTTTTTAAATATGCCGTTGGCACTGTTGCCAATTAACCTATAATTTTGAATACTAAAATATGGAAAAACAAATGCTAAATATTTGCAGAGAAATGCCAAATTTCATGCCAAATGCCAAAATATTAGAAATATGTTTATGCATGAATTTTTTTCAAAAAGTAGACATGCCTACGTAAATAAATAAACAAATTTTTTGTATTTTTAATACATACATATATTTTATTTCTAATTAAAAACTGGCAAGGCAATGGCTGGCTAGTAATTTAATTTTATCTTTCACGTGAACGTAATTTGTAACGACTTTCTTTTCTTTCAGACAGTTTATAAGGCAAAAATAATTCGAATTAAAATCGAATTTTGGATTAAATTGGGAGTACGCTATAAACGGTAAATTGGGATTAAATCTATATACATGTGGAAAAAGAAAATGCTAAAAATAATGCTAAATGCTTTTTCAAAATTTTGAATTCTTTTTCATTCGTCATAATGCTAAATTTAGCATTTTAAATGCTAAATTGGTAACTATGGCCGTTGGTGTTTTGAACAAAAGAGAAGAAAGAAAAACACACTGAACTGAAAAATGAACACTTGTAATTTTTAACACGCGTTATTATTGTTATTATTATTTTTTTTTATTTTTTATTTTTTGAATTAAATTATGTATGTTAATTATTACGTTAAAGGAAAAATAATTTAAATTTCTGAAATATATTCTTTTTTTGTTCTATCCCACTTCTGAACTGTCAGGCCTCTATCAGGACTATATTCTTTAATACTTATGTCAGGACTTTATTATTTATTTATTTATTTAAAATTTAAAAATGTACAAGAATTTCAAAAATACACTTTATTTATTTAATTCAAACAAAACACCGGACGGTAGACGACAATCGTGTTGTTACTACTGTGAGGAGTTACGGATGTCTGCTGTATGCTGTACGAGCATGCTTCGTTTTTTTTTTTCGGTTTTAATCGTTTTTCTTTCTCTCACACACGACTTAGTGCAAATAAATGAAATGCTGAATGATTTGAAGTTTCACAGAAATAAAAGTTTATTAGATTTTATTGATTTCGATTTCGAAAGCATAGAAAACAAAATTAAAAACACTTTAGTAAGCAGGCAACGACAATCCAAAGGAGGTGTAAGGATTTATATGCTCCAAAAGTCGTTGAAATTTCACCTGCAAATAAGACAAAGCTTTTAGAATTTGCTCAGAGATACATGAAAGAATGTGAAAATTTTTGAAAAAATATTTCATGAGCGGATGAGAGCTCCTTCTAGTACCCTAGGAGCTTTGGCAGAAACTTCCTTACAACTCCTTCGGATTTTCCTTTGGATGATCTGATTTGCCAATAATGTTTCAGGTGCAGATGCAATCTTTTCATAACTTACTTCTGGATTTTCCCTTACAACACATAGTATAATTCTATCTTGAAGTCTGCTGGCAACCCGTTTTCGCCCACTCCTTGCCCGATTCTTTATGGATCCAAGAGTGTCTTTTTTTCTAACGGGATTATGTCTATAATCCTTGCTGGATAATTTTTTAAATTTTTGTTAATTATGATGCATAAACTCCACATTAACATTTAAAAACCCCTTTTGATCAAAAATACAGAGACATTTCTTTGATTTTTACAATTTTGCACCAGTTTTAAGTAAAATTCTGCACAGACAGAATTTTATAAATAAGCAAAAAACTATAATTCACCAAATTACCAACTCTTCTGTAAAAATAATAGTCTAAAACTGAACTTAATTTAATTTCGTTTTTTGTAAAAATACTTTTGCCGTTGTAAAAATACTTTTGTCCCATGAAGTGATCACGTTGTACCGTTATTTTTCCAAGAACTATTGAACATCTGGGCATGAAAATTTGCACAGTCTTTCTAGGCACTTGATGTAAACGAATGGAAAAATAAGTAAATTGATTCATTGTAGCTTTTAATTTTTACTACGATAAAAAGTCATTGTAAAAATACTTATGCCCACCACTGTAAGTAATTCCACCTAAGTATGTGGTAAGTACCAAAACTTTTGAAAAGCCAAAATGCGACATGTGACAAAGTCAGCAATCACCACATGCATCCATCCCAACAATCGAAGAAATATCAAAAGGAATAATAATGCTCAACCAATTCAACGGAGAGGTAGAAATAGAAAATGACGCAATCTATCTAAACGGAACGTTTTTGTTAAAATTTCACAATGTCACCATCTCAATCAATGGAGATCTTTCATATCAAAAGAAGTGTCAACCCTTAAAACATTGCCACCACTTTTTCAGCCAACTTCAAAAGAAAAAGAGTACAAGGAAATATTATCCTTGGGAATGATGAAAGAAATTTACATCAACAGCACAAATCAAATAAAACTTTTAGAATCCGAAAAAAACATCCACCAAATCATACATATAATACAGCTTCATAACAACCACAATATTTATCATGAGCATAATGGCAATAATAAAGATAAGGAAAAATAAAACTATTAAAGTACATAATTAATTTAATCTTGGCCTTTTTCACGAATTCATATTTGCGTGCATATGCATACGCATGCTATTCATGATATCATATTTGCGCATATAAAGTGTTCACGATTAAAAATTTGCGTGCTAAAGCATGCAAATCACACAAGGTACCACTTGCATGTTTGAAAAATAAGAAGATACAAATGATTATAATATTTGACGTGCACGCTGTTCACGATTGCAAGATTTCTGCCATAAATATTTGCTTTAGTTGCTGTCATGCAAAGCTTGACGCAAGATTGCATCAGATCGTACACGCAAATATGAATTCGTGAAAAAGGCCCTTGTTTTAAATTTAAAATCAAGCTAAAGAAAAGTCAAAAAAAAAAAAAACACTATTCGTTTTAATTGAAAATCGACATCGCAGTCGCCTGAAAACGATTGAGCTATTTCAGCTGTGAGCCGACTGCGATGCAAGCTTGAATTAATGAACATGATACCATTCCACGACTGCACTGGAAAGTAATTTATGAACATGATTTTTACGCCGTCATGTCAGGGCAGTTGACACATTCATGAAAGTACTCTATATTTTTTAATTAAATTTTATTTATATAGTCTATTCACTAAATTTCTTCACTACAGATCTTATGGAAAAGTTCATATTTATGGAGTGTCATTGCACTTAATACTTTTAATAGTAGTATTCTAAGCTACTGATATTATATCCCCCAATCTATTATATGTGCAATGAGACGCTCTTTGTTCTCGCCAGTAACACAGTTGTACGGCGACTGATTATTTTTTTGTATTTCATCCAATTGAAGCAATAAACACACAAAGGGTGAATTATCCAGTAACGAGCCCTTCATTTTGAACTGAATTAAAAATATTTTTTTTTAATTTTTAAGATAAAAAATGTTTTTTATTGCTTTATATACATATGTATAGTATATGTATACTATTATAAATATTAAATATAAAAAAAATTGATGCATTTTTCTTTCCATTTTGCAACATAACGCCTTTAAATTGAAAATTTTCTGTTTAGTACTTATACTTAAATTATTTTTATTCAAAAATGTTACATTTATATTAAAATATTGGTAGGTGAGTACTTAAATACAGAAGAAATTGAAATATTATTCCAATGTTTATTTTTTTCTTTAAGTGCTCGTTACTGGGTATTTTCCCCTATATTCTGGATGAAGAAAAATTAACAAAATGAATAATCAAGAAGAAGATAAAAATAATGAAAAAATACATGCGCACACACGCTGATGGGCTAAAAGTTGGTTGACTGAATAATCGAGATGTGTGTATGTATAAAAAGTAGAATGAATAATAAATCATTGCAAATTAGGGTTACTGTGTTCTTACAAATAAAAAATTATACATTATGTACATTGTACATATTATGAATTGAAAAACAAAGAATCATTACATTTATTTGTATATTATGTATATTGTAAAAATAATAATTTATAAATTAAAAAATATTAAACCAAAAAAAAAAAAAAGGTTTGCAAAAATAAAACATAATTTTCTGCATTTATACATTTACAAGTATACATGTGATATGATAGAACATGTAATTACAACAAATGTTTTATTTGAAAAAATGTTTTTTACATATTAATATAAATTTATACATATAAGTAGGTATATACATATTCCTTTGCAATAGAAATACATTTTGTAAAAAATACTCACTCTATAGAAAAAGTTTTCTTTGTTTTTATATGCATATAATGAATAAAAATAAAAAACAAAACCCTTCTATTTTTAATTTACGAGTTTGAACACTTTTTTTTTTTGCATTTTTATCTACTTTACAAATCTATTTGGGTTTTAAAATTTTATTAGTGTAAAAAACTTCAAATTTCAAATAATTTAATTTATAATTTTTAATTATAATTAAATTTAAAAAAAATTATATTATAATTTTCCTTTATTAGGAAACAATTTTTTACAAAGTATGAAATTTTAATAAATTTTAGTACAAAGGTAAAGCCGGTAACACTTATCAAAAAGTTCATCCGATTTTACATAGCCAATTTAAACTAAGGGGTAACACTGCCAGTGATGAAAATCATAAATACATTCAGTGAAGAAATTAGGTGAATGGCCCGACTGATACGACTATCAGAATAAGGGCCAATATGTATAGTATGTATATTATGTAATTTTTATTTTTTAAATTAAATTTTTTTTTATGTTCTCTTTTATTAGCTGCGTTCAGGGTTGTCACTTTACTGCAATCGCAGTAGATCTACTGCACTTTTAACGAGAAATGTGCCTACTGCGCAGTTACACCATTCTACTGCACTTTTACATGCTGATTTTGTGCTGTAATTAAGTCACAAATCAAAAAATTTCATCACTATTTTACTTATATCAAGGAATGCAAAATTTTTCAACAATAAAAATAAATATGTTTTTATTATACTTCAATTATTTTTTTGATTTTTTAAAAAGATATATGTACATACATACACTGCGTGTGTGTATTTTCTTATGATTTTTATTTTTAAATAGAGAGAAAATGGTTCTACTGCAATTTAATGAAATCTACTGCAATTTTGACACAATTCTACTGCAGAAGTCACAGCAAAAAGTGACAACACTAGCTGCGTTTTCTTTATGATTTGATCCGGATCATAGTTTTAAATGTAATACAACAACAACTCAAGATATAGGGGCAGTATTTGTTAAACTTTTAGTTTCTAAAGGTTGGCGACTGTGAAATATAACAAATTATTTCCAGTAGCTGACAATATGTTGCTTTTGTATTTTTACTTATTATTTTTTGTAAAAATATAAAATCGTAAAAACCGAATTCAAAAATAATAATCAAATTTTGAAATATCAATGGAAAACCAAAAAAAGTAAACGTATAATATTTTAATGAAGTGTAATTTTTAGTGGATATAAATTAATAAAATTCTTATAATTTGACAAATATTTTAAAATTGAAATATTTGTCAAATTGTTATTTCTACAAACTTTTAAAAAAAAATTTAGATCAGATCAAAAGCAGCTATAATTGGTATAAATAGTTAAATTTTTTTAAATATTTAAACTACTATATTTATCAATAAAAATGTAAAAATGAACTTTAATTTAATTCAAGTTGTCCCTTTGTCGAATGGAATTTATTGTTCAATTTCCAAAATTTATCTTCACTTTTTCTATCACAGAGTACTTTCATGAATGTGTCGTCAACGGCGCTGACATGACGGTGTAAAAATCATGTTCATAAATTACTTTCCAGTTCAAGCTTGCAGCGCAGTCGGCTGAAATTACTCAATCGTTTTCAAGCGGCTGCGATATTTTATGTAGTGTTGTACATTTTTTTTTCGTGACATTTCAATATATTTCTTTATTTCGATTTTAAATTTAAAATAAGATTTAAATTAATTAAAAATTATCAAATTTTATAAACATTGTGACGTCATATTTGAAAATGCGAATCATGTTCATTTATTCTAATACCTGCTTGCATGCACAGTTGATGACTCTGATTACAATTCCAGCACATTCGAGTCGTCGACGTGTGTTGACGACGCATCCATGAAAGTACTCACAATCTCACTACAAAATTATCTTGCCCGTCTATATTCGATTGTTAAAAATACTACAAAAAGAATCACTGAATTTCCTCTGAATTCACTTTTTTTTTCAAAGTTTTATTTATTTATTTATTTTTCTTTCTACATTTTTTAAAACAAAAACTTTAAAATATTTTTGTTGTACTATAAAATAAAATTGAACAATTTAATTTTTTTTTTTTCAAAGTAAATTTCTTAAACTAGATTTTATTAGTTATAAGAAAGTTTTTCTATAGTATTTTTATTTTTGGAAGTCAGTATTGTGCTTATGGAGGCAGTACCCGATGAGTTTTTTGCCTTGGTAATATTTAATTTAAAAGATTTCCCTCGATTGAAATTGAGATCTGATCACCCCACACACGAGACAGATTTATTTAAACGCAATGTACAAGAATATAGAGAAGTATGCCTATCTTGCCTGTACTGACATCCAAAAATAAAAATAGTATAGTGATTATTTATTAAATTTTAATATGACAACAAACTTCTTGAAGTGTACAAAAAAAATTAAATTTTACTTGAAGAATTTATTCAAGGAAGAAACTTAAGGGAAAAAAAAAATGATTTTTTAAGAATTTTATTTTCATATTAATATTTTTTTCCTTATTCTAATTTTGAGAATTTTCTTTATTTAATTTTGATTTTTATTAACATAAATACAGTAATAAACATAATTCAAATCATCACAATTAGCGAAAGTTTTAAAAATTACATTAATAGAGTGTTAAAAATTAAAAGCGAATGGTATGGTATAATTGCGCAGAGAGATGATATAAAGGGGATTCACTCTTTGGTGCAAATAGGTATTGCATCGTAGCATTCGGTGTATCGTAGCACGAATTTCAAACGATACAACAACAATTCGTGCTACGATACACCGAATGCAACGATGCAATACCTATTTGCACCAAAGAGTGAATCCCCTTATAATTTTTAGAGAATTTTTATTTTTACACTATAGTGGTTTTTTTCTTCTATTAAAGAGAGAAAAACACTAATACCATATAAACATTTTGTGTATAGTCAAAACCATCTATATACAAAGCCGTGCGGTGGTTTTCTGCACTAACAAATCAAACACAATAGAAGTCTCAAATTTTCAAAACAACAGTGCTGGTAGTACAAATAGTGGTGTGAAGAAGAAGTGTTTTAGTTAAATATTTTTAGTTTTTTTAATAAAATTGTTTAAAAAAATTTTTAAATACAATAAATTAACAGTTTTATTTTTTTAAAGTGCACAATAGCCAAAAAATAACATAAAAAGGTGAAAAATATTGTGCCTTCTTACCTACTTGTAAGAGAAAAAATTGAAGTGTGACTACATACCTATGATGAGGTTATATTATAAAAGTGAATAAATTGATTTGATTTAAAACCATCTATTATATATAGAAGGAAAAATTTTATATTATTATTCTTCAAACTGTAAGTATTTATATAAATAAATTTGACTAAATCAAATCAATTTATTCACTTTAATAATATAACCTCACCATAGGTATGTAGTCACACTTCAATTTTTTCTCTTAAAAGAAGGTAAGAAGGCACAATATTTTCCACCTTTTTATGTTATTTTTTGGCTATTGTGCACTTTAAAAAAATAACACTGTTAATTTATTATATTTTAAAACTTTTTTAAACAATATTTTATTCAAAAAACCAAAAATATTTAACTAAAACGCTTATTCTTCACACCACTATTTGAACTACCAGCATTGTTGTTTTGCAAAATTGATACTTCTAACTAATACATACAAAACATCAGTTCAGGGCTTTGTATATAGATAGTTTTGGTATAGTATATATAGCATGCGCAAATCATTCGCTTTTAATTTTTAACAAATACATTATATCTAAAGCTGAAAACCTATAGGAAGATGCAAGCTTCACGCTGCAAGCTTTTACATTTCGCTGTTACTTTAAACATACGACAATGCAAAAGCTTATCAAATACATACTTCATGTCAAGCATGCCTCACGCCCAAAACCATCTAAGTATATACTTAGTATAAGTATATATATATATATATAGCTTAGTATCTTATATATCTAAGTATATACTTTATATATACATAGCCGTGCTGTGGCTTTCTGCACTAACCCAATCAAACACGATAGAAGTTTCAATTTGTCAAAACATTACTGTGCTGGTAGTACAAATAGTAATTTTAGTTAAATATTTTTTGTTTTTTAAATAAAATATTGTTTAAAAAAGTTTTAAAATATAATAAATTAACAGTGTTATTGTTATAAAGTGCACAATAGCCAAAAAATAACATAAAAAGGTGGAAAATATTGTGCCTTCTTACCTTTTTGTAAGAGAAAAATTGAAGTTTGACTAATACCTATGGTGAGGTTATATTATAATGAAGTGAATAAAGTGATTTGATTCAGTTAAATTTATTTATATAAATACTTAAGTGCAAGACAGACGACAGCCTAAATTGGCAATTATCTCTTAATTGCCAATTTTCTGTTTCGTGTGTACACATAATTCCCAATTATTAGAACATAATTGCCAATTTACTCAATGGACATAATCGTCAAAATATTTGAAGATAATTGAGTTAGAGCTATCTGGTGGGAAATAGTTTAGTAAGAATTACGTAAATTTTTGGTCTAGTAATCTATGATTTTAAAATTTTGTTTTAAAAATTTTATTCGAAAAGCAAAGATTGCTAGATATTTTAAATAAAATAGTTTCAGTTTTTTTTTTATTTTTCACGTAATTTCACTTGGATTGCTACAATTTTTTTCGATTTCAGTTTCAATTGTTTCAATTGCCAATTATACTTTATCGTCTGTCACACAATTTATAATTGGGAATTAAGCAAATTGAGAATTGACATAATTAACATTAACTTTTGTCGTCTGTCTTGCACTTTACAGTTTGAACAACAATAATATAAAATTTTTCCTTCTATATATAATAGATGGTTTTAAATCAAATAACTTTATTCACTTCATTATAATATAGCCTCACCATAGGTATTAATCAAACTTCAATTTTTCTCTTACAAAAAGGTAAGAAGGCACAATATTATTCACCTTTTTATGTTATTTTTTGGCTATTGTGCACTTTAAAAAAAATAAGATTGTTAATTTATTATATTTTAAAACTTTTTTAAACAATATTTTATTAAAAAAACCAAAAATATTTAACTTAATCACTTTTTCTTCACACTACTATTTGTACTACCAGCACTGTTGTTTTGAAAAATTGGCACTTCTAACTAATTCATACAAAACATCAGTTCAGGGCTGTGTATATAGATGGTTTTGCTCACGCCTCATTTGACGTTGAGACTCAGGTTTGTCAAATTTTAAGTTTTGTGTTGTAAAGAGAAAATTCATATCATTTATCAATTATCACGCTATTAGTGTTGAGCTGTCATATGAATATATTGTGGTTTTCTATTGTCGTTTTGAACAGCAATTTCGTCTATACTCTATCCAACAAATTTTTTCACTGCAGGTCTTATGGAAAAGTTCATTTTTATCCAGTGTCATTACACTTAATACTTTTAATAGTAGTATACTAAGCTACTCATACCATACCCCAATCTATTATATGTGCAATGAGACGCTGGATAAAAGTGCCGGTGATGAAAATCAGAAACACATTTATGTAATTACCTACTCAAAGTAGAAACGAGACAAAATATGTCCATAAGACCTGCAGTGAAGAAATTTGTTGGATATAGAGATGGGATTTTTTAATCGAATTGTCGATTATAATCGATTAATCGTCGTTTCTGAGCGATTAATCGGCCAATTTTAATAATCGATAATTTTATATAATCGAATACTTTTTTTGTCGATTAATCGAACGAAATAGTAGAATCGGTTTTACTCACATTTTTCAATACCTCTACTACATTTTAATTTATTGAAATTAATGTAGTAACTTATACTTAACTAGTACATAACTACATAAAGTTCTTGAAGTGTCGCCTCCATCTTGATTCTATAACAAGTAAGATAGTATGTAATTTTATACTAAAATCTAGAAATTATATAATAAAAATTTATAATTTAATTTTATTTTAAACAGAATGTTGTTGGTGTAATTCAAACATTTGTAGCATGGGCTATTCCATATACACCTGGAAAATTACGCAATAAATTTCAAATAGCAGCAAAACTTCTTCATATTAATATATTCTATCATAATATATATATATATATATATCATAATATTCATAACACATGTTATTATTTTCTGGAAAATAATGTCAAATAGTACAAAAAAATCTAACATTTGGAAATATTTTAAGAAATCTTTGGAAGGTGGAACCTGTAACTTGTGTTTCAAATTAATTAAATGTAAAAACAACACAACTAACTTATGGAACCACATGAAGCACGTGCATAAGTTAGCTTTTGCTGAAACTTTTATTGAAGATGATAACCAAAGAAACAAACAATCAAAGGTAAATGTATTGTTTATGTTAAAAAAAATATGTTTAAAGAATGTACTTTATATTCCCCATCTATTTACCAACTGCTATATATCCAAGTTTTTTTAATTATTCTCCTGTCATTTCTGATTTATTTTGGCTAGAAAATAAATAAATACATATTGTTTTGACAACAACTTTTAGACAATGGACAACTTTTTCTTTTTAAAAGGTAGTGAAAGTACAGAAATGGATGTGGATTTAGATAGATCAACGTCAAATTCTATAGATCCCGATCAACTCCAGTCAGTCCAGCTTAAACAAATACATTTAAAAGATGCTGTAGATAATATTACAGCTTATAATATAGGTAACTGAAAAAATTTTCCTAAATTATTTTCAAAATTTAAACATTTTAATTTAAATTACATTTTTAAAGATAACGGAGAAAAGTTCAAAACTGTACTTAACGCGGTTTTATTCATGTGTGCAAGAGAAAATTTGCCGTATCGGTTTATTGAGAGTGAAGGTTTTCTAACCTTTATAAAGACAGTGTGTCCTAAATTTAAACCACCCTGTCGAAAAACATTTCAAGAAAAAATGTCAAACAAGTACATTTTTTTTATGTAATTTTACGAAAAATCAAATAAAGTCTGTTAAATATTTTGTGTTAACTACAAACGTTTGGACAAATATACAGACAACAACTTCTTTCCTTGGAATAACTGCTCACTATTTTCAAAACTTTGAATTTAAATCTATTTGTATCGGCACAACTAAGCTAGATTCTAATCATACAACACAATATCTGGCAGAGAAAATTAAAGAAAATATCGATTTTTGGGGCATTGACAACAGTAAAATAGTTGGAATAGTAACTGACAATGGAGCAAACATTGTTGCTGCTGTTCAAAATGTAGTAACTACATCTAGGCACTTAAGATGCTTTGCACACACTATAAATTTAGTCGTTACAACTGATAGTATTGAGAAAACAGCTGATTTAAAAGAACTATTAAATAAAGTAAAGGCAGTTGTGACATATTTTAAACACAGTGTAACGGCAAGTGATGCACTTAGAAAACATACTCCATTGAAGCTTATTCAAAATGTATGTACTCGGTGGAACTCAACATTTTATATGATCGAGAGATTCCTCTGTTTGTCTGATGTCCTAAATAATTTGTTATTCACTTGCAATGGACCAACAATGTTATTGTCAAATGAGTTGGAAGAACTAAAATATGTAATGAAATTATTGCAACCGTGGGAACAAATAACAACAGAATTAAGTGCTGAAAACTACGTTTCAGCAAGTAAAATAATACCGATGATAACGTATCTCCAGAAAGCTGTGGATTCAGTTAGAGTACCGGAATCTTTAGTAATTGCTTCATCTTTAAAAAAAAATTAGAAGAAGGCTATAAGAATCGATTTGCGAATGTAGAAAAAATTAAGTTGCTTGCAATATCTACATTTCTAGACCCACGGTTTAAAACGGATTTTTTTCAAAATCCTTTAAATGTATCAAACACAATTGCAAACGTTAAATCAGAAATGCAAAATGATACTTCAGAAACAGATAAAGATAGTTCTGGCAAGGAAAAAGAAAATAAAAAAAAAGATTTTATTAGCAGTTATTCACAAGAAATTTTTGAAAATACTAATAAAAATAGGAGAGAAGATTTGAATATTTTAGCTGAATTGAATATGTACAGAAATGAAAAAACCGGAATGAATTTAAATCCTCTTAAATACTGGCGTGAAGACGGAGTTGCATATCCTAGATTGAAAAAATTGGCGCATAAATATTTGTTATTGCAAGCCACATCAGTTCCATCGGAACGTTTATTTTCCAAAGCTGGAAATATCCTCACAGAAAAAAGGTCTAGACTAGACTTAAAGATAAACATGTGAATGAGCTATTATTTTTAAATTCATTAGATAAAGAAACTTGGAATCTATAAGATTCTTATCTAATATGAAAAAGTTCAAATTTTGATGGTATTATTATGAAGTTTGGGGAACATTTTGTTTTGTTTTATTAAGAACTTTTTATTTTGTTTTATTCCGAAAAACTTTTTGTTTTGTTATTTTTATTGAGACGAACTCTTTGTTTTGTTTTATTGATTTAAAATTACATATGTATTTAATTATTTTGTTTTGTTTATTTTTTGTTTTTTATTGAAAAATATACATGAAAGATTAATAACGAGTTGTTTCTTTTTCCTGCATTATTGAATATTGAGAAAAAATTAGTACTTATGTCATGTCTTATACTACAATTTTTCAAAGAAAAAAATTTCAGAATAAATCGATTAATCGGTTAAAATGACGATTATTTGCTTGATCGATTATTATGAGTTCGCGATTAATCGACGTTAAAAATAATCGATTAAAAAAATAAATCCCATCTCTAGTTGGATAGAGTATAGTTAGAGATGGGATTTATTTTTTTAATCGATTATTTTTAACGTCGATTAATCGCACTCATAATAATCGATCAAGCAAATAATCGTCATTTTAACCGATTAATCGATTTATTGAATCTGAAATTTTTTTCTTTGAAAATATAAAAGACATAAGTACTAATTTTTTCTCAATATGTATTCAATAATGCAGGAAAAAGAAACAACTCGTTATTAATCTTTCATGTATATTTTTCAATAAAAAACAAAAAAAAAAAAAACAAAATAAATATGTTTTTTCTAGTGATTTTTGATTTTCTAATGATATCGTAATAATTGATGACTGATTCGGTTACAACATCCACAGAAGACACATGATATTCTACACCAAATTGAGCACCTCCTTGAATTTCAATTTTTCCAATTTCATAGTGAAATTGCAAAAAATTCTTTATTGTATTTAAAAAAAATAAAAAATGAATAAATTAAAAAAATAACAAACTCCAATTAAATTAATGGAATGGAGTCTTTTAAGATGATTTTCTTCTTTCTTTTTTTTCTGTCTTTTCACACAGCAATGTATGAGAATTCTTTTAAATTTTATGATATTTTAACTCCGTTTTTTTCCTTTACGACTGGAACGAAAATTTACCAAAAATGGATAAATACCGAATAGAACCTACGAAATTTTATTCAAATTCTCCTCGTGCTGTTTAAAATTAATTTTTTCTCAACTTTCTCCTCTCGTGCGTATTCTAAATCTTAAAAGAAAAGAAGAAGCCAGCGCCAGGTAACAGGTTATCGTTATAGAATCAAAATGGAGGCGACACTTTCACCCATGTTCCAGAATCCACTTTCACTAGCGTTTTGTGAATTGAATTCGCAAAAGTGTATTTTGATGTTCCATAATTCACTTTGCGTTTTGTATTTTCGAAAACGAAATACATATAGGTGTTCCACAATTCACTTTTCACTAAATTTTTGCGAATTGAAATCGGTTACAAGAAAAGTGATGAATTTAAAACATATGTCAAGTGTTTTGTTATTTTTGTGAGTTTTTTTTTGTTTGATTAATATTTATTTCAATAAATAAATTTTATCTGAAAATATGTAGGTATATAGTAATAAATAAATAATATTTTTAAAATTTTATGTGATTATTTAAAAATAATCAAATGAATTTTAAAAGGGGCGGCAAACATAAAAACGTTCTTCTATACAGTTTTTCTTTATTATAAGAATTTCTCCTTCTTTCCACGTAGATTCTGTATATTAAATGTAGGTCCATAATTTTTTTTACTTTAATTTAAATTTTACTATTAAATTTAACACCAAAGGAAAACACTTAAATAAAAACAAAACACATATTTTAAATTTGACGTAAACATGTGATTTCGAAAGTGAATTGTTTCATTTTCGAAAGTAATGAAAACGCACGAAATCTGAAACACCAATTTTGAATCCACGTGAATTTGAATTCACTTGCGATTTCAATTCACGCGTTTTCTGGAACAGGGGTGTTAAAGAACTTTATGACTAGTTAAGTTACTACATTAATTGATTTAAAATGTAATGTAGTAGAGGTATTGACGGATGCAAAACCGATTCTACTATTTCGTTCGATTAATCGAAAAAAAAGTATTCGATTATATAAAATTATCGATTATTAAAATTAATCCGATTAATCGCTCAGAAACGACGATTAATCGATTATAATCGACAATTCGATTATTTAATCCCATCTCTACGTCTAGTACACAAAATTTTGTGCAGTGAATTATATTGATTTATTATTTACTCTAATTATATTATAATATATAATATTATTGAAATAATTACTAAAACTATATAACTTACAAATTTTGCTAATAGACAGTACAAATTAATATATGTTTTGTTTCGTAAATAATAAAATTTCCAGTAATAATAAAAATACAAAATCCCTTGCAAATCGCTATTTTAAAATTTCGTTAGTGAATTTTAGTTTTATAACGATGATTTTTTTAAGCAGTTTAATTTTGTCTATAGATGATGAGGTATAGAGCAAGTATTAATTTGGATTTGCAAGCCTCATGCTTTGAAGCGTCTTACATTTGGCTTTTGAGACCTGAAGTGTTGAAACTTGCATCATCCTATGGGTTTTCACCTTAAAAACTTTAAATCTTTTGGTGAAATTGTTTTATTTTAGAAAGTTCACAAGTTTTTTCATTGGATTAGACCACACATAAAAAGATAATTATATAAAATCCATTCGATCGACGATCAATCGAATATGTACCATGTATACACCCTCTCTTAAATCGACATAAAAGATATGTCGATTTAAAATTGGTTTTATTCTGAACCCATCTCTATGTGTTTATACCCTTTGTAACAACCATAAGAATCGTTTGAACCGGTTATTTAAATCGGTTTATTTTATATCGATTTAAACTTTAATTCGATTTAAAGAAGCGTTTATACCATGGGTCTATTTTGTGTCGACACATTTTATGTCGATTTAAGTGAGGGTATATACATGGTAATGTTGTCATATTTAAAAAAAAGTAGTTTAGTTTTATACAGGGTGTTTCACAGTTCATGTGCCAAACTGAACAGGGTGGCAGATCTTGATAAGAAATTAAAAAAACCGCATAAGAGGGTCTATTTTCAATGTTTATAGAAATATTCAAGGTGATTGAAATTTTTTTTTTAAGACTAACCTATTCCACTTAGTCAGTTAAATTAACACAGAGAGTAAAATGAAATATGCCAAATGACAATTGAATAGTACTTTACAAGAACAAATTTAAGTGATTTCAAAGAAACTGTTTTTGAACTATTGTTCATAACTTTTATTTTAAAAAAAAATTAAAAAAACCATATTAGAGTACACAAAGTAAGCTCTTTCATTTAAGCCAACAAAATAAAAATAAACTATAAAGGAAATTTTTGAGATATTCGACCTTGAACATAAAAATGACGAGTTTTTAAAAAAAAATTTTTTCTTATAATTACAACAATTTCTAAACCATTGAACATACAACTTTATAAAAGACAGTTTTTGAAAGGTCTGAAGGTTCCTTTTGAATGAATACTTTCATTTAGCTCTCTACATCGCGCGAGCGCTGAAGTATGTTGCGAAAAGTGGAATTGATTACTCTTCAAAAAAAAATTTCTTTGACCTTGAATATCTCGCTAATCATTCAGAATAGAACCCCTCTCTGATACGATTTTTTTTCATTTCTCACCGAGATCTAAAACCCTGTTTAGTTTGGCCCACGAACTGTGAAACATCCTGTATAGTAGCAACTTCGCCATTTTGATGACCTAAAGAAAAAAAATGCTTTTTCGTTTTACTGCATATTATTGAGTTTTTTTTTGTATAGCAGCTTAAAATTCTAAACTGAAGTTACTTGTTTTTATATGAAAAATCTTCAATCGATCCTAAGTCGAACAAATTTTACATATTTGGATCTCTAGATAATTTATGTTTTTTTTTAAACAATTTCACCAGTTGAACTAAAATTTAAGCCATTACTACGATTATGATCCATATGATCTTGTTCCATTTGTTCTTTCAATATTTCCAATTCACGTATACCAGATACAGTTACTTCATATTTATGTGTCATTAATGAACGATAAAAATGTATAGCAAATGCTAAAAATATTATTAAAACTGGTATTAATACAATACATGCTGACCATGCTGCTGATGGACTTAAATCATAAAATTTAACCCAGCACAATATTGCTATTTCTAATAAAAATAATATTAAACCCAATAATGTTGAAAATGCCCAAGCTGTTTCAATATACCAATGCAGTCTTTCATGAGGTGATTCATGTACTAATGATATACTATGTAAATTGCAAACAGTTTCAATATTTGGCAATATACATGTACTTATCATTAATGCTAACATATGAACAGCTACCAATAATGTTGTACATACAGCAAATGCTACAAGCATACCATCTGGTACTTTTGTATCATTATTCAATTGAACTTCAACCATTGCAACCTGAAAAAAAAAAATGAATTACTGCACCTTGCATTGTTCAAATATTCTCAGGGAATAAAGAAATTCGAAATAGAAAGAATAGAAATCACGTGCATGTTACAGCAAATGTATTTTAGTTTTTTCTTGTAAATTTTAAAAACATTCATAAACAAACAAACAAAATTTACATGAAAGCGTGGATCATAATTTCAAAATTACAAATGAAATCATTCAACAAAGTTTCCGTTGAATGATAAATTCGATTAAAGGTGGATTCACAAACATCCGATCCGGCACTGATCCCATATTTTTCCGCCCATGTTTATGACCGATACCCGACTGTCGACTGAATGTGTGTGAAATATATGCATCCAAATCTATATACATATATACAGGATGTTTCCGTTAACACCCGACAAAAGGATACCATCATAGATAGGGTTCATCAAGCTCTTGCTCGCAAAAAGCCTATCATTTTGTCGAGTGTAAACGGAAACACCCTGTATATACGTTATATATATTTATTTTCACACACACGTTTATTTTTAATTACACGATGCAATCAGTGTAATTTTAAAAACTGCAAATGTAAAGTAAGAAACATTTCAACATTTGCACAGTAACAGCGCGTAATACATAATATATACATATGTACATATAAATATGTATAGGTGATGTTAGGGTTTTTTTAGGCATCTTAAAATTTATTTTGTATCTATACAGTTGTCAAATTTCAATTTATTTATAAAAAATAAAATTAACTTTTATAATCAGTATTTTTTACTAATAATTTTTAAATTGTAACTGTGATTGAATAGTCACATTACAAAATAAGAATTTTTTATTCGTTATGAAGAAAAATATTAAATAAAATTTTCAGTTATTTGATTTCGTTTAAAATTTTGAAGTTGAAAATTTCAACTTTTTATTCGAACTTTATTGTATGATCCCCTATGAAAATTGAAAATGCAATAAAAAATTGTAAATTTAAAATAAATTAAATTTTTTTTTCTTTTTTTGTTAAATATTTTTATTGACCATCAAGAAAAAATAGAAGAGAAAAAAGTTATTCGATCAATAAATCGATCATTTTGAAAATAAGTAAAATAAGATAGACAAAAATGAGATAGGAAAAGACAAGTATAAACAATTTGAATAAACTACTTTTTTTTTCTTTGTACTTACCATTGCAAAGCCAGATAATAAAGCTGATGTTTTACTAGACGCTTTCAATTTAGCTCTACTTAGTTGTAATTTTCTCCATGATAGATAACTAGGTGAATGTAAATCTTCTCCAGATTGTGACATACTGCTATTACCAGATCTTCTTGACTGGAAACGAGAATTAATTATTGTTGTTTTTGAACAATTATTATTTTTTGTATTATGAATTTTTAATGGACGACAGCAATCACAAAATTTATAATCATGTGGTATAACAATACTACGTGTATTACTACAACTTAAATTAGTTCGAGAGCAACTGAGACTTGTGTACATTATTCATATTTTTTTAAATTTTTTTTTCTTCTTGAATGTTTTTTAAACTTCTTGTTTTTGTTTTTATTTTTCAATTTTAAAATTAAAATTTTTGATTATTAAAACTCTGACTAATTAAAAATTGAATTTTTTTTGTTTGTCAAAAAATTATTAAGATGATACACATATAATAAATAATATGTAGGTATATAAATATATTATGTATGTTTTTAATGTGCTCTAATTCTTCTTTTATTATTTTTTTAGATTAATTTTCGTTATTGTTGTTGATATTTATACATATATGTATATGTTATGTCCTTTTTGTTTAATGTATTTTTTCTTCTTTCATTTCATTTTAATTAATATCAAAAAAAAATATTATAAATAATCTTTAATAAAGATATTCAAAATAATATATGTATGTATGTATAATACACTATTAAAAATGAGAATAAAAAAATCTTTATTTAAAACAAGAATCACTAAGTAGAAAAAATTTTAATTTAGCTTATGTCTGTTTATTTCTAATGTTTTAAGTTCACTTGTAAAAGTTCATCTAAAGAAAATGTAAAACAAATAAAAATAAATATAATTAGATAAAAAGAAAAATTCACTGCCAATTTCAATTCTCTTTTATGTTTAGCTTCAAATTTAAAAATAAAGACTAAAGAGTATAGAAAAAAAGTTTAATAAAGTAAGTAGGCACTATACTTTATTTAACAATTAAAGTCAGTACAGGCAAGATAGGCATACTTTTCTATACTCTTTTAACTCTTTTACATTTCGTTTGTATAAATCTGTCTCATGTGCGGTGTGTGGGGTGATTAGATCTATATTTCAATCGAGGGAAATTTTTTAATAAAATTTTATCAAGGGCTGCCAGATGAAATTTTTTTTTTTTTTTTTTCAATTTTACAAAAAAAAGGTAATGTGGGAAATTTAAAATAAAAATACAATTAATAATATATACAACAAAAGTATCCACTTGAATACATTATTAGCTTTAAAATCACTTTAATTTACCCACTTTTATTTACTGAATTTACTTTTATTTACTTGAAACAAAGTATTTAAATCGAAAATTCATACAAAATTAATGGAAATTTCTCTATAAGAGATCAAAAATATCTACGGTGTTGATGAAAGTACTTTTAATCAAGAAATTTTATGTTTTCATTTAACGATAGATTGATTTTGCCTTGTAATTACTGAGTTATTGAATTTTTACTTTTTGCTATTCTTTTTTTGTATTTCGATAACATAATCTAAAGTGTACTTCACATTTAACGATTTATCATTTGATTTATCAAATGACCAGGTTATTTGTTTTTGTAACAACAACAAATTACATTAGTCAAATGATAAATCAAATAATAAATCGTTAAGTGTGAAGTACACTTAATAAAATATATATTTTATTTTTTGATATTATTTTGATATTCGATATTCTAATTGTATTATCCAATTAAATAAAATTTATTTCTACCTATTATTGTTTTTTTTTTTTTTTACAAATAAATAATTTATAATTATTTAAGATAATTTAACATTATTATACTTATGTATGCATACATTGAATTCAAAATCAAATTTATATTGAAAACATAATTTTATAAATCAAACATAAAAACAATTTTTATTAAAAATAAAATATGAAATAACGATTACGTAGGAATATTAAAAATAATAAATTTTAATTTTACAATAAAATTAAAAATACTGAATAATATTATTATCATAAATTAATTTTTTTAATAATCAAGGCAATACTTTCAATAGCTACGGCAATCCTGAAATTTAATCATTTTCTTTTATACTCATCTTCAGTGCTGCCGTTCCAATAATTCTTAGAGTAGTATAAATAAGTTCAAAAGAGTAGTATTTTGTAGAAAAAAGTAGTATCAGGGTAACCATTCACAGAAAGTATTATAAGACAAATTTTACAATAGGACCCAAATCTTCTCATATCAGGGATTGATAAATAAAATGTCTAGGTCTAGGTACCTACGTATTTCAAATAAATTTTTATAATTTTTATAATAAATAATGACATGATACTACTTTTTTTTGTTCCAATTATTTATTTAAAACAGAAATTAAAAATTAACAAAAACCAACAAAAAAAAAAACTAAATTCAAATATAAATTATTGCTTTGAAATAATATAGTGGGCCTTACTAATAAACATTTTTTAGTTTTAAAACTAAAATAGTTTCGGATTGAGAATCAGAGTATGCTTTCAAATTCTTTATAAAATGGAGAAATAAAAATAACTTAACATATTTTGTATAGAGTTTCAAAGCACACTCTGATTCTCAAGCCGAAACTATTTTAGTTTTAAAACTAAAAAATATTTATTAGTAAGGCCCAGTGTATTTTCAAAAATGAATCGCTGCTTTGGTGATGGAATGCTGATGCTTGTCATACAAATTCAAAAATGCAACGTAACTTTTATGATGCGTTTTCACATATTCAAAAAACCAAATGTAGCATTATAACAAAAAGTTGTGTGGCACTTTTCGGCTAGATAAGCAGGATTTCAAAATTTTGTCGTCGAAATTAAATCTCTTCAAAATTTGTTCACATAATGTTAAGTAATATTTCCTGCAACACATTTTTTTTCGTATTTTAAAATTAGTACTACCAGGAAATCTTAAATTATATATCACAGTCACAAGCACAAGTATTGAAAATATACCACATAGTAGGAATTTTGTAAAAATTAAGAAATGAAGTACAAAACTGTGATTTTTTGAATAATTTATCAACTTTGTTATAACATTTTAAATAAATTTAAAATTTGAAAAAAATAGTAGTATAAAATTGAAAGGAGTAGTATAGTAGTATGACAACTCAAATAGTAGTAAAAAACTACTATAGTAGTATGAACGACAGCACTGCTCATCTTCCCGCTGACACGAAATACGAATCAAACAACATTTACTTCTTTGAGTGGACACCGGCTGTGCAACGAGACAACTGAATAAAATAAGTCAGTTCAATTCAGTGTTGCATTTTGAAATTTTCAACAAGTGCTGAATTTTCATATCATAAAGTGCTAATTTGCTCCATAATGTGCTCACAAAATTTTCAACTAAAATATCGTTGAGTTATAAAAGGTTTGAATGTATAACTAATATACATTATACATACATTCAATTCAAATATGTTAATTAAAAATATTACATATCGTTTTTAATTATTTTATTAATTTAAACTTCAAATGCAGATTTAAAAAAAAAACAAAAAACAAAACAAAATTCATTTCTTTTTATACAAGAATTATACATACTAGAATAGATATACATACATAAAAAAAATTAAGAAATCATTTTTTAAAATTCTTTTTCAAAATTTCACTCCCTGATATCCAGGTGCAACAAGTATCATCTGAACTTTTAAGAAAATCGTTGGTACTTAGTATAGCCGAACAAGTACATACTAACATGAAGCCGATTTCTTCGTGAAGTTTTTATAAGTTTACGCACATTTTTAACGTCAAACTCAAAACTCAAAACAGTCAGCACAAAAAATTAAACTAACCAGGGGTGGTAGTACGTAACTTGATTCGAGTTGTTTCGTTCGAGTTTGAACATGTTTGGTAGTACGTAAGGTCGATTCGAGTTCAAAACAAACTCGAATTGTCAGAATTACGGTCGAACAAAATTTTGTTATCGACTTCATATAATCTGTTGGTGCTGACTACAAAATACTTGCTCAGAACACAAGTTTTCACGGTAACACTTAAATCCAAAGTCGATCGAATTACGTACTACCAATCAATGTTTGTTTCGAGTTATTTTGAAGTCGAACGAAACAACTCGAATCAAGTTACGTACTACCACCCCAGGCTAAATATGATACACCAACTACCAAGTACACTTTAGGTAGGATTACAACCGTCCCAAACTAGTTTAAACCGGGTTTTACGACTGCTCAAAATACATCTGATGGTGGCACGACCAAGTTGTAACGAATGTGAGTGTATTAGAACCGTCAGCTAGAATTATTTTAGACTATTCAGTATTCTTATTATACTAAATTGGAAGAAAATTGTTATAACTAGCATTACTACCTGGTGTAATTTACTTCATAGTTGGCAGCTACTAATTCTTTCTTTGTATATTCTTTGTATCATGGTTACCAGGCTAGAAAAAAGTGAAATATGATTTTAGATTGACACTGAAAGCTTCAACGTTACGATGAATATTGCCCTATTGCCAGAAAAATTGAATTTCGTGTTCATTTTACGAAAAATTTATTACAAAAACAGTATTTTAGTGAAATGTGCTCAAATTCGATTCAAAGTACTCAAAGTGCTCATACTGAAGAAAAGTGCTCAAAAAAGAACAAATGTGCTGAAAAATGTAGCACTAAAAAGATAAATTTTAATACATAGGGGGCAAAAAAAGTTACAGGTGATTTTGTGTTGAGAGGTCTTGCATAAAACTCATAATTTTGAACGCCTTCTAGCGGCGAAAATAGACACGATCGAAAGTTTCGCTAGTACAATTTTTTTCATGAAATAGTCCAGCGAATATCGTGGTACCAATTATTGTACGTAGAAAATAAATACCCTGTGTATAGCTATAGCTATTAGTGATGGGCAAAATTGTGTCAATATCGATATTTGATATCATATGATATTTTAACTTGCGATATCGATGTAATAAATATCGTTGTAAAATACATCGATATAATAAATATCGGTTGTGAAAAATATCGATATTGCCGATATATCTTACCAATAATAACCGATGTTTTAAAAAAAAATTTTCAAAGTCTGAATATAAAATTTCGAAGACAAAAAGACCCAAATTTTAATTTTTAATAATTTATTTTACTGTTTCTCATTAAAATTTACCACAAAAAAAATTTAGTTTTAAATAACATATACTATATATGTTTATCTTTAATTTTATTACACATAGTACTTTGAAATTTAAAAAATCAAGAAGTCTTATTCTAATTTCAAATTTCAAACCATACAGATTCTTCTATATCTCTTAAAAATAAAAGTTTTGCTAACCTCTCTGGCTTAAGTTTATTCCTTTCTCGGACAATGTTTCACCAGCTTTGGAAAAGAGTCTTTCACATGAATTTAGAATTTAATAGTTATTGAAATAAAAATTATTAAGATTCCAATTTCGTAATTAAAAACTAGCAAAAAGTGGAAAAATTGACTAACATGTGTTAAACAAATGTGAAGAAAATAATAATTATTACCATTATTATTATTTTACTTTATATCGATATATCATTATATCGATATCAATATCGCGCATTTATATATCGATATGAAGAAAATCTGTAGTTCAAATTATCGATATGATATATCGGAAAAAAAAAAGAAAAATATCGATATTATCGTATCATTTGATAATATCGCCCATCACTAATAGCTATATGTATACATATAACTCCCACCCAGCAGAAAAATAGGTGATGCATTCACAGGTAATCGATAAGTTACATCGATATATTACTAAACGAATGTGTAATGTGTATATGTATATCATATTTATATTGTACATTTGTTATGAAAATTCGTGACTTCATAAAATTTCCGTATCACGTTTTGCGTTTTGTATTCATATTATAGTGAGTGAAATTTAATCGACATTTTGCCGTTTGAATATTGGTTTGCCGTAAACGCCAAAAAACCTATTTGTCGTACAGTTTTTTTGACTCAGAGAATCTAAACTACATAGTGTAGTCAGTTTAGTACTTAGTTTATTTTTGAAAGATAAAAAATGAGACGAGAGACAATTATGTCTTATTATCATTTCTCCTTAATCACCAAAATTCTATTATTTTATGATATAACAATGATTGGATAAAATGTTTATTTGATAAAAATATACAAATTTGTGAAACATTATAATTTTATATTTTAAGTAATTTGGGAGATATCAGAAAAAGTTGGTTCTGTTTTATGTTACTTAATACTTATATCGTTTTAAATTTTATATACATATAACGTTGATTTACGATGTTCGTACATATTTAATATATTTGATAAAAATAAAGTTTAGGATCTTTTCTACATTTCATTACAACATAATGTTCATGTAACTTTAATCACAAATTAGTTATAAGCGATTAAAAATAATAAGTTGTCATATTAATTTGGTACGCCCAAACACATATAACAATAAAAGGTGCGTTCTATTTTGATATTTTTATCTACTCCGGAGTAGTTGCAAGCATTTCATCACCAGGAATAAATGGAACAGTCAGTTGAATTCAAGAATAGTTCCTAACCCTCAAATCTGTGTAAATTTTTCTTTTCTTTGGTATAAAAATGAATTTCTGTTTAAGTTTAATAAAAATATACATATATTTACATATGTATGTATGTATTTGTTGAGGTAAGAAAATTAAAAAAGCCATTCTTTCGTAATTGTTGCATGTTTTATTTTACTTTAACAACTTTATAAATAATCTTCATTAAATTTTGTATTGTATTTTACCTTTATTTAATTTAATAAATTCATACTATCAAGATCAAGGTAATTGTTAAATATTAGTTCTCTCGGCTGTATATTTCGTGGTGAATCATCATGATCACTGTCTTCGCTACTTTCTTTTAGTTTAATCAATATTAACAGTGAAAAAAATATTATCCTTTTTAATTTAAAATCCGAAAAATTTATTTAACTTACGTTCTCACTGTTTATTTTAGGTTCTTGATAAAAAAACGAGATTTATTTGATAAAATTATTTTCTTCACTTTATGCATTTTATGTGAAAAAATTCAAAAACAACGGAAAAGAAAACAAAGTACATACATAACCCTGAAAAAGGGAAATCCATCTTTTGGAAGCTTTAAGAATAAAAAATAGTTACTAGTGTGGTTAAAAATCCATGGCTGAAGAACTATAGGTTAGCTCTAAAAATGACAGTTCAATTTTATGACGTTACTTTTAGACGAGTGCAGTAAACAAATGAAAAGTGATTTTATTCAAGTTTTAAATTTTAATATTTTACTAAATTAATAAATTCTTTTTGAAATGGTGTATTGTAGTGTGAAAGGTTGTAATAATACTTAGTTCTAATAAGAGAGAAAATGATGAACATATTAAATTTCATGGATAACTTGGCCTCCTTTTTACATTTATGTTTTTGGTTGGATTTCAACTGTTTTTGTTGAACTAATTGATTGAAATATAGGTATTAGATTTACATTGATTTGGTTGGTACGTCTATAGTCTTATTTTCTCCGATATTTGTGCTCACATACAATACTGCAATAAGGTAAGTTTACAAATCATGTGAATTTTCATACATTTCAGCCTTAAGTTATATAAAACTTTCAGGTAGTAAATATTTTTCATCAAGCACTGCTACTTTTTAGAACATTAGTATCGAACAGTATATATTTTATATGTCTATAAAATAATTATAAAATATAAGGTTAAAAGTGGATGTGTTTGGTGATTTAAACTTTTAAATATTTATTTAAAATAATCAGAGCAAGTGTAGAGGAAGAAAGTAGCCGTGTATTGAAAGCTAATTCAGGACTTTCAAATCCTTTTTTGATTTGTTAAAGGAAAAATAAATTTAACATAAATATAGTGTTTTTCTGGTGCGATAGGACGCAAACAATACTCATGGTGAGGCATAACCTCAACCATAATTAGAAAACAAAAAACAAAAACAACATTTTTAATAGTGCTTTGAACATTAAACATGATTAACTAAAACTTAACAATAGTGGATAAAATTAAAACAGTGATTCTGTGCTAATAATATTCTAGACATAACCCTTTGTTTGTGAAAGTGGAAAAATAACTTCAATAAACGAGTTAATTATCAATCCAACTGAACCATTTTGGTCTGTTTACACGGCATTTTGGTAGTACCAATATCAGCAGTTGACGTATGTCAGCCATATTGATTCTTGCAAATTAACAATAATTTAGTACTGCAATACAGAACTTGTAGAAAAATAGTGGGAAATTTTTAAGAACACAAGAGTTGCCAGGAAGTTTCTTTTTTCTTCTCTACCTTTTATTTTTTCAACCTTTCAATCTTTTTTGTAGACAAAATATTCAGAACTTAACAGCTGTATAGGGCTACACACATCATAATGGCGGCTGATCCCGCCAGGAAAAGGAAAAAAAGTGATTCTCCAGGAATGGAAAATACTTTAACAGTAAATCCAGCGTGGCATTCAAACTCATTCGAACTACTCAAGGAGCTAAATACTAAAAACAAAAAAAAGGTATCAGCAAGCAGAGCTGCAAGGAAACTACAAAAAAAAAACATTAAAAAAGCGAACACTCTATCAAATACGTTTTTTAATCCTACTCCAGCTGAATTGCAAAATATTATTAGTAGCAGTAATGAGGACCCAAAATATGTACTTATCAAGGCGAAAGATACCTCAAAGAAGCTGAGTGCTGGGAATTTGTTCATTATGGCCAAACAATTGGAAGACATATCGAAGTCCATTAAAGCCCTAAGAACCAACGCAGAAGGAAACATAATTTTACTTGTAAACAACGATGATGCTGCTAACATTTTCATTAAAAAACTTCAGACTCATACGCTCAATGGCATCGAGGTGACAGGCGAAATGCTAGCTGAGATGAACATTTCGAAAGGGTCCATCTACTCACCAATTCTTAGGAATTTAGCTGAAAAAGAAATCGTCGACGGCATTAACTGCTTTAGAGAAGGAATAAAAGGATGGAGAATCAAGGATGCCAAGCATATTACCAGGCAATACGACGGTAAACGCGTCAATACTGGACGTGTCATACTAACTTTCGACACATTGGAGCCGCCTAAATCTATGGAAATTCTCTACGAAAAGGTCCAAGTAGAAAGATGGTATCCGAATCCGCTAAGATGCCGTAATTGTTTTCAACTTGGCCATCACGAGACCAAATGCAGGAATGCCAAAAAATGTCCGAAGTGTAACGCATCCATAACAGACGACCAACATGCCTGCGAAGGTAACTTCTGCTGCGGTTGTGGTATTGTAGGCCACACTACTTTTGATAGGAACTGTCCAACATTTCTTTTGGAAAAAGACATTATCAAACTGATGTATGACAAGCACTTATCTAAATACAAAGCCAGGGAGTTGTGGTATAGCGAGCATCCGAACATGCAGCGTAAAAAACCTTTTACACCAACAACGTCTGAAAGAACCGTAGTTACCAGCTCCACACAAGTTCGTCCAACAGAATCATATGCTGAGGTAACCAGAACCAGGTCAGAACATTTCAACACTAATATAAACACTAACAAGACTAACACAACAAACAACACTAATGAAATTAACCCTAAAAAAAACACCAACCCCAAACTCGCCACTAAATCTGCAATCTGTACAAGTACAAAGACTACAACTACTAACACACCCAACGAACAAAATTCTAACACAACTAACAATACAACTAACCTTTTGACTAACCCCGAACCTTTAGAACTTAGTACATCATCGCTTTCACAGGTCCCACAACATATTGAAGAATCCAACCCTCCCCTTTCTATTCTCAAAATCAAAATAAATAAAAAGCAAAACAAAAACAAAATAGATGAAAACGCTATCAATGTAAGTTATGCTGTTCCCTCAGGCTCCTCTGCAACTGAAGAATCTGATACGGCTATGTCTGATTGAACAACCCTCACCACCCTACAGGTCCCATGTCCAACCTAGTCAGGCACCGGCGCCCTGTCATACTCCAATGGAATATGGCAGGTTTCTGGAATAGACTTGGCGAACTGGACATCCTCATCCAAAAACATAGCCCAGATGTGATAGCTATACAAGAAACACATTTCGCAGTTTCGCAAGAAGGTTTTGTAAGAAGGGGATACAACGTTCTCGTCCATAATGTTCATGACACTCGAAAGAGTGGCGTGGCCGTTATGATCAGGAGCGGTATCTCTTTCACAAGATGTTTAACCGAAACCTGCAACCCTTCGATCAAAATTATGATACACAACCCTTTTCGCTTGACGTTGATGAACATCTACCTGGAAAACGGCCGAGCTAATCCTACCGGTGACCTAGATGCTCTTATGGAGGGCGTCGACGGTCCGGTTATCCTTCTAGGTGATTTTAATGCGCACAGCCCCCTATGGGGCTCAAGCACAGCAAATCACAAAGGAAGACAAATCGAAGACTGGATAGGTGACTCCCGGTTTGTGGTCCTAAACGATGGCTCACCAACGCACTCAAGCACACGTGGTTCACTCACACACATAGACGTCACCCTAATATCATCCACCATAGCCCCTGACTTTGTATGGAAAGCACTGACTCCCGTCAGTGGAGACCATACTCCAATTCTCATAACTTCAGAACATTTGTACACCGCCACCAGACATATTCCAAGATTTATAGAATCCAGAGCTAACTGGCCAAAGTTTGAGGACACCCTCACGTCGTTTCTAATGGAACACCCACCCTCCGATAGTCTTAACAAGGAAATAGCTTTACTTACGAAAGCAATTAGAGTAGCAGCCAACTCTAGTATTCCCAGCTCCAAGCCCTCTTCAAGGATCACACCGATTTGGTTCACGCCAGAAACCAAATCGCTGATCAGGCTGAAAAACTCCGCTTGGAAACGTCTCAAACGGCACGAATCCTTGGACAACGCTATTTCCTATAGGAAAGCAGCTGCAGTCCTTAAAAGGCACATCAAACAAGCTAAAAAACAAGCCTGGATTGACTTCGTTGAATCAATCAACCCGAACAGTTCAAACCAAGAAAATTGGCGAAAAGTCAGGAGAATCCTAGGTAGGAATAATCTTAACTACGATCAACCCATTAGAGTCCCTAACAATAGTACTAATAATGATACCCTCATTGACGATCCTATAGAGATCGCCAATACTCTTGCAAATTTTTTTAGCACAGACATACTTAACATCCATGATTTAGACCCAATATGCAGACAAGCTATGAGTAGTTTTGATAGAGGCAGACTCAGGCTATTTGAAGTATGCGATCCTCTCCTCTTGTCCAATCCCATTACTCAAGAAGAATTGGAACTTACCCTCCAATACTTCAAGAGCACTGCTCCCGGTCTTGACAGGATCTCTTTTGGTATGATCAAGCACTCCACCTTTCGGTGGAAGGCGCGCTTGATTATGATCTTTAATAAAATCCTAACTTCTGGCTATTTCCCTTTTGAATGGAAACTGGCAGAAGTTATCCCTATTCCAAAGGTCCAAAACAGCTCCCTATTACCTTCCCAATTCAGACCGATCTCCCTTTTAAAAACCCTATCCAAACTCCTTGAAAAAATCCTAGCCAACAGACTGTCGTGGCTTGCCGAACAAAGACTCCCTCATGCGATATCGGGCTTTAGACCGGCAAGAGGATGTCTGTCCCTCTTGTACGAGCTGCAGCACGACATTGCATGTGCGTTGGGCAAAACACAACATTCTGTTCTCTTATCCCTAGACCTAGAAAAAGCATACGACAGAGTCCTGAAACACTCAATAGCTACCCAACTTTGCCAATGGAATGTCAGCCAATGCTTTGTCCAAACCATTCTATCCTTCCTAAGTGATAGAAGGGTGACGGTCAGATTCAAAGGTTTCCATTCCTCGGTTAAATATATCAATCACGGCCTACCTCAGGGTTCCCCTCTCTCAGTAGTCCTCTTCAACGTCTACATATACTCCCTTGTTGTTCGTCTCCAGAACATATCTGACCTATATGTTCACATATATGCAGACAATATTATCTTACATGCTTCCGGCTCCACGCCACTGGTCAATCGTACTCTGCAAAATGGTTTTCAAGCACTAGATGTGTGGTGTAAAGAAAACGGTGCTAAGTTATCTCCCGATAAGGTAGACGCACTTCATATTTGCAGGAAGAGGACATGTAAGGAAAACTGCATAATAATTTCACAACATAGAATACCCTTCAAATCACAAATCAAAATCTTAGGAATATTCTTCACTCCCTCCCTCCGATGGAACAGACACGTGGAACAACTGACTGGCAGCATTAAGAAGGCCAATAACCTTCTGAAGGCTGCCTGCAATAGGAAATACGGCTTGGCAATTGAAATGGCGAATAAGATGGCCAGGGCGTTGACCTATGGAAGATTGGACTACGGAATCTGTCTCTTCGGAGGAGAAACCCAGTCCTTAAACCAAAAGCTCCAAACGTGTATCAATGCAAGCGCTCGTATCGCCACGGGTGCTCTTCGCTCAACTCCGATCGAATCCCTACTAGCTATTTCACAATTCAACACTATTCAAGATAGATTCGATAGAATCTCTTCCAACTTGATTCTCAAAAACCTCCACAACCCAACCGCACCACTCAACCGAATAATTACAGATATCCTCAACCATCAAAGTACTAGACCTTTCAGGTATTCGTGCCTAAACAAAGCAATCCAACGAATCCCCGCCGAACTTCTACTAACACCAAATTCCACCACAATAACCACAGATATACCCCCATGGAAGAGTATTCGTAATCGAATCCACATACCAACCTCCAAATGCAATAGCACAAACCAATCAATCAGACATCAGTCTTTTTTAAAAGCTATGGATCAACATCAATTTAGACAAGTTATCTATACTGACGCCTCCAAATCTCAATCCTCGGTCGCATGTGCAGTCGTCAATTCACAAGGTAACACGCTCTGCACTAAGGGTCTCCCCTCATGGACTTCGGTGTACACTGCAGAGGCTATTGCGATTCTGGAAGCCTGCAAACTGCTAGGTGACACGAACCTTCCCTGTGCGGTGGCCACGGACTCCATGTCGGCCGTTAAGTCAATTTCGAACCGAAAAAACAAAGAAATAATAAACGTAACCATCAGGAATCTGCTGAACAACAACATGAACATACACCTCATTTGGTGTCCTGCCCATGTAGGTATACCAGGTAATGAGGCAGCTGATAAAGCAGCCAAAATGGCCTGCTCTCGCTCAGTATGTCAAGTTGTCCCTGCTGATTACATCTCGATCAGACGCGAAAGACTCTGCCGACTCGAGGACTTGAAAATACAAAAGCTCATGGCATCCAACCAATACCTCTTCAGCCACTCTCACATACCCTCCACTCTCATCCCTACCGATATGCCTAGATGTATTGGTCTCAAGCTTGTGAGGCTCAAAACAGAACACTTCCTTGCCGCAAAAATCCATCTTTTCAATAAGAGTTCTCCTAAAGAATGTCCTTGTATGAACGGAGCTCCAATCTCATCTAGACACATCTTTAGTGAATGCCCGTATTTCAGATCCCTGTTCCTAAAAGAAGGCCTAACATTCCTTCGAAGCTCCAAACCACCTCAACCTCAACGTTGGTAACCAAGAAGCGATGGTGATTATCAAGGTCATAGAAAAAGCGCTAGAGGAAAACAGGACCCCGGGCCCATATATCTAACTTCTCTCAGCAACCCCCATAACAGTACAAGTTAACCCGTACTACCCTCAGCATATGATCCATAGCAACCCCATAGCAAGTTAGTTTAAGTGAAAATATTGTAATGCCAATTTAAGTAAAGATAATTTAAATGACTGATACTGTTAGATAACTAGGTAAGAATAGGTTAAGTTAGCTTTAATACAGCCGACATGGCCTGTGTTGCCTCGGCTTAGTTTAAGTTAAGTTAAGTACAATGTATTAGCTTAATTTAGGTTTAAATAAATAAATAAATAAATTATAAAATATGACATTTTTTATTTTAAAACGTTTTTTTTTATTAAAGCATGCTATGAAAACGCTAAATTCAGAGTTATAAATGATAGAGAAATGATATAAAACGCACAATTACTGTAAGAATTATAGAAATATTTACTTGTCCATTCAGTTGGACGCTCACATTCGACCGATTTCTTAATTTTTCCTTGACTTACGCGTGAAACACGACCTACGTGCAAAGTTTCATGGTTCTAGGCTTAGCAGAAGTACCCTAGAGGTTTTGATTACCGGTCAGTGAGTGAGTGCCAAAATTAGATATTTTCTGGGGTCAATATTTCAAGACACATTGAACCTATATACATGGAATTTGATACAGCGCGGGGAACGAAGCACAGTATTACGTGGATTTAATTTTGTCTTTTTAGTTTCAATACACACTGAGCTGTGAGAGGTCAAAAATAGCTCAAAACAGTTCGTGTAAATAGTGTACAACGTATGCAGCCTATGTATTGCGCTTAGATACTTCTATAATAGTTGGAAGTAGGAATGATTATTATTATTATTTTTTTTTTTAATATTTTCCGTTTTATTGGAACTGAAAAAGTTGGAATTCTGAGATTTCTCACTTCCTCAAATGATAAGAGCGTTTTTTAAAATTATCTGTTCGTCTGTTCTTGGTGCGCAAGATAATAGTAAGAAGTGTAAAGAATTGCGCCGCACGTTTTTCATTTTAAATCTTAGAAGTATTTTCATAGCTATTAAAAATTCGCAATCACAAAGGCTAATTTCGAAAACGAAAAAACTGACGATCAACTGATCGCATTACCTCTATTTCCTATTTTTTCACGTTTCTGAATACGTTTTTGATCTTAACTTTCAAAGAAATAAAAATGAGTTATCGTTATCCTCCTGTAGAAGAAAATCGCGATTTCTAGTAGCAAATCAAGAATCTGTTGACTTTAATAAACCATATTCATAAATTTTCTTCATTTTTTGGCATCCAGATTTTCTGAGAAAATTATAAGTTTTCCAAAACCAAGGGAGCAGAAGCACCCCTAAACATGTACTTTTGCTGGATTCCTTACCCTAGGCACTAATTTCTTTTTACCCGTCACTGACCATACACATTTGAGTGCTTTAAAAGTCCAAAATAATGACTCATCACTTTTATAATTTCTCTATCCTCCTTATTTGTGGGTTTTCTGAGTTTTCTCTTATTGCCCTCTCAGGTTGAAATTCTAAATTCTGCAAATCTATAACATTACTTTCTTAAAAATGACTCATCTTTTTTTAACAAATTACTTGTAATATTTTACATTCATTTTTATTAATTGTTGCTACTTCCACTAATAAAACACAATCTGTTATATGTACAATGAGACGCTGGAAAATAGAGAAAAACAATAACAGCCATCCCTTTGTTTTCGCCAGTAACACAGTTGTATGGCGACTGATTAATTTTCATTCTTGTATTTCAATTTAAAGCAATAAACATACATAGGGTGAAATACCCAGTAACAATCCCTCTTAAGGAAAATTTTTAACCTTCTCGTTATACCACGCTTAAAGTATTTATTAAATAATAAAGAGTAAAATAAATTTTCAATTTAACGCAAAAAAAATGTTTTTATTTCAATAAAATTAAGAAAATAATTCAAAACGTGAAGATCAGCAACGAGCCCCTGAAAAGAGACAGTAACGAGCCCTTCATTTTGAACTGAATTAAAAAGATTTTTTTTTTAAATTTTAAGATAAAAAATATTTTTTATTGCTTTTATACATCTCCTTAACGAAAACGTTAAGAAAAATGCCATTTTTTGTGGCACTTTACATTTATTAGAATTATATTTAAAATGAGAATTTGTAATGACAAAGAATATATAGCAAAAATTCACATACATATATAGAGTAAAATAAAGCCAAACGACCGTTACTGGCGGAGGGCTCTTTGCTGGGCTCTTTACAAAATGAATAATGAAGAAAGATAAAAATAAATGAAAAAATTCATGCGCACATACGCTGATGAGCTAAAAGTCGGTTGATTGAATAATCGAGATGTGTGTTTAAAAAGTAGAATAAATAATAAATAATCGCAAATAAGTGGTACTGATGTGTAATAATTATTCTACTAAATAGTAGTACTGTTTTAAATTTTTAATTAAATTTTATATATTATGTACATATTATGAATTAAAAAACAAAGTATTATTACATTTATTTTTATTATATTGTAAAAATGATAATTTATAAATTAAAAAATATGTACAATATTATACAGGGTGCTATGTTATAGAGAATGCAAAAAAAAGTATTTGCAAATAAAACATAATTTACTACATTTATACATGTGCAAATAATTAATGGATAAAGTATAAACATAAATGCAATAAAAGCTAATGGTGCCTTTTGCGAATATCACCAATCGATCGATGAAAATCGAAAAATTTGGTATTGCGAATATCGATTGCAGTCGAAGCAAGTTCGATTACAGTCGAACCCATTTCGATTGTATTTTTCTTCACAAATGTTATTCGATTGACAGTAGTTGTTTTATTTTCGTGGTGTATCTTTTGGTTATGCTGTTATGATACGGTATTAATTTCATGATTAATTTCGTTATTACAAAGAGATAACAAGTGTGCTTTACAGAAAAAGCAACTAGAAAGAAAGAGAGATATGACTAACACTTATTTCAGTATTAATACTGAAAATGTCAAAAAATAACTCTCCCAATTCTCCAAATTCCAATATCCTTCCATTAATCATGAAATTAATCATGAAATTTGAACATTAATATTATTTTTGTGTTGCCATCGTGTTTAGATATTTTTCATAGTTTAATCAAAGACTATATAAATTACCACCAGACATTTTATCGCAGTACATTGAAATAACAAATTTTAAAACAGCAAAAATACCTCCAATGTTGAAAGCTTACCTCCAATCTTATCACTGTTTAAGCTCTTTCTTATTCTCAGGGTTTTTCAAGAAGAAGAAGTATACAAGTAGCTAATTTGCATATGATCTGCACACTTATAAATTCTGTTGATAATTTACATATCAAATTTGATCGTTTATCAGGCCAAATATAATGTTGATATCATATTGATAATAATTTTATTGAAAAAAAATAATTTTATTGAAAAACTCGATCAAAAAATCTTAATTTTCTAACATTAAAAATTATTTTTACACCAGGCAATCAGAATTCAAAGCAGTTCAAATTATACACAAATTGCTCTACAATATAAGAGGATAAGAAATTGTTGTAATTTTCTTTAGTGATTCTAAAGGATTTCAAATTCAGTATATGTACATACACATGTATATTTAATGTATTTTTTAATGGGAATTTTATAGTATTTGTGAAAGCAGGTTTTTTTTTATATTTTGTTATAATAATATTCATTGATATACAAAATAATATACAAAATTGAGTATAGGAATGGGCATGGAAATGTACATATATGTATGTAGGTGCATATGTATATGAGAAGTTAAAGTGAACGATTCTTTTTCTTTTTTTTTAATTTAATATAGGATCTGGTGATACATAGTTATAAAAAAACATTCATGATCATGTACATACATTAAAAGACTGCTAATTTGCATATTACCACTTTTAAAATTCCTGATAATGATTTTTATTTAAAATTTATTAATTTGCATATGGTTTATCAGGTCGAATATCAAAATAATACTTTTAGAAAATAATTTTATTCATAAATTCGATCAAAAATCCTAAATTTTACAGTACTAAAAATCGTTTTTGTAATAGGAAATCATAATTCTTAGCAAACAAAAATTTCAACAAAATCATCTCTAATAGGCAATAGTATCAATTTGTGTGATTTACGTATAGCCAATAGGATTGCTTGAAATTATATAATGACGACATATACATATAAAAAACAATTGGAAGTATGTATGTATTATAAATAATAATAATAAAAATAATACCTTATTACCCTTCTTCCTTTACCACTATACATTTTTCAATGCAAAAGACCAAAAATATAGGTATAGTTCGATTTAAAAAAGATGCCTAATCGTATTATATTGTACTAGAAAACTATGCGCAGAAGAAAAGATAGTTACAATCATGCATTTTTGTTGTAGTAAATTCTAAGAAAGTATAGGTTTCTTCCTTCGTATATGTATACACAAGAAGATCAGTAACACATGTAAGACATGCGCGAGATTCGCCAACTCATATTATTTTGACTATAATCACCGAGCCCACCGTACAAAAAAATGTGTATATGTGTTTGAGAAAAATTTTACAAAAAATATATATCACACTAAATATTTTTTATTTTTCTTGAAGGAAGAAATTGAATACAATGCGTATAGTTAAAACGTAGTATGTATGTATGTCGTCAACACATACATAATTATTTACGATCGTGTACATTTTTTTCTTTTCTTTTTTTCACTTTATTGGTATATTTTTGTGTTTTGTTGGTTTTTAGAAGGGATATATGAGAAATGTATACATGAAATTTTGTTTTTGTTTGCTTGTGTGTATATTTTAAAATGTATTAAAAACTAGCATTAGATATTTAATAATGTAAAAGAAAATAAAACAACATGTCTATTGATTATTCTGATCTCCTGATCCTTCACGAATAAAATTTTCATATTTGTCAATGAAGATGAACAAACTACGAAAATTTTCTGGATATAGAAATTTAGAAAAATATAAAAATATATTTTTAAAATGATTTTTAAAATTTGAAAAAAGAAAAAAAAATTTCGCAAGGGATAGATATTTGCTTTCTCAAACAGCAAAATATATACACACGTATGTACATACATATTCAGTAAAGGAGTGGGTATAATTTTTTGTTCGAATCGAGAAAATAAATGTACCTACAAGTTGAATACTTTTTTTCTTTATATCTTTATGCGTATATTTCAATGTATACAGAAAAAAATTTTTTAGAACGCAACGATTCGATATGAATAAGGAATTAGGTATACATGTATATGTTTATCTTATATGAATAAAAATAATATTTTGTGTAAGAAGCAACTGAGTAATAAACGAAAGTTTTCTCATATATTTTTTCGTGAGAGATAGAAACTTTTCGTCCCTCACACTTCCCGCACAGGTCATCAAATTTTAAAAATTTTGCCTACATTCGAGCCAGTACTAAGTGTTCCTCTATATATGTTGCTCCGTGGTTTAATATTATATTTAAATGAGTGTGACGTGTCTAATTATTTATTTCTAATTTTTTTCAGTGAGTGCAAACAAAATGAATAGAAAAGAAATAATAATCACGAACATTCATTTACTAAATTATATAATTGCCATTTACTTTAAACAGAGATACCGGCAGCACAACTTTAAGAAAATGTCAGCTGATTTTAATAGTGTGCCTCTGTTTCTGAAATTTGTTGTCTCTTTCTTTAAGTACTTAAAATTTCCAATAGTATTAATACCGTATCATAACAGCATTAAAAAGTCTTTTTTGTAAGTTGTTGTTAATTTTTTGGTTTTAAAATGATGAAGTATAATTATTATTATTTATTAATTTTAATTTAGTTCTATAATAAGAAATTAATAAATATAACTTGTTTTATTTTCAACTTAACTGAAATGTTAATTTTAATTTATACCTTTTATGAAATGTTATTTGTTTTTTTTTCTATTTAGAACAATATTTAATATTATTTTATTATGTATTTTGAAAAAATATAAAAAATTTGAAATCAAACATTTATAAGTACAATATAAATATTCATATGAGTTCATGAAATGTCAAAACAAATCATTCACAATAATTTAGAAAATTAATATGCAATTTGAATTCACATGAGGCAATGCTTTTAGGCCTATTCGATTGCGTTACACAATGCCAAAAGTAAATTCAATCGAATCGAAAAGAGTTCTTCGATCGACTGTCGAATCGATAACCGCAATAGACACCATGTTTTTAATATGTTGATTGCTTTTTCACATTTGTTTTCTGAAAGTCGATCCACACTTTTATTAGCGTCACACATACATACAAGATGGTTAACAATTCTAGTCAATGTGGCAACAACAACAACAAAATCTCATGTGAGTCTGTGATATCGCGTACACATTTATTATTGAAAAATTTTTGATTTTTCACAAAGATTTATTTTGAATGTGTCAAAAATTTAATAAATATGTTGATTAAGATGGATTATCTGTGACAGAGATTTATTCCATTAACATACAAAATAAGAATGGCAGCTATCTTACTTTGAGAATATTCCCAACCCCAGATAAATTTTAATTTCATAGTATTTGTGAATTGTGATTCATACATGTGTTGGTGGTTTCACTCGTGAAATAGGCTGAACCTTGGCAACTCGAAACAAAATAATTTTGAACAAATTTCTTCTACTCACCGAACCCCTTTCATCCATATAAATACCAAGGTTCGTGAAACTTTGCTACTCGTGTGAGCGCTACCTAATTTTGTTCACTGCCGTATTTGCAAGTTTTTGCATGATGTTGAATGCATTACCATTGCAGTAATTTGCACAAAGCATATGTTTACAAATACGTGACTATGTGGTAAGATCGATCTGACGTTTTCGAAGTCGCAGAAATTTTCAGGATTATCTGTATGGGGTTGAGAATTTGTATGGGACTAGGAAAAATTTATTTATACTTTTTACTATAATATTTTTTTTTCTGTTTAAATAATTGTTTTGTACTGATTTTCTTGAGTTGAGGCCGCTAAGACAAATCTTACTTGCTTGGTTTTATCAGTAAAATTTGTTCAAGTATATACGTCCATGTTCTGTATTTCGATCGAAATTGAATCGAATTTGAATGAATATTCACAATATTTTGTGTCATTCTCATACAAATGCTAATATATGCCATATGAATTTCATTTAAAATATCTAGTAATCTTTGATTTTTAATATTAGTTTAACAATTTCATTCGATCAGGAAAAAGAATCAGAATATTTTCGATTGCAATCGAATAAAAAATTAAAAGTCGTAGATTACTAGATATTTTAAATGAATTTCATATGGCATGTATTAGCATTTGTATGAGAATGACACAAAATATTGTGAATATTCATTCAAATTCGATTCAATTTCGATCGAAATACAGAACATGGACGATAATTTAATTTTTTAATATGGTTTTTTGGACACTTAGTGATCCTATTCTCAAGAAGAAGATAAGTCAGCAGAGATAAACTCATGTGAGCACATATCACTTCCTCAGTTCCAATAAAACACGTCAAGTGTTTTTTTTAATAATTGCACTTAAAATATGATGGTGATCACAACAAAACTAAATGCTGACGACTTTCAGTATGTGTCAATAATGACCCAGTTGGAAAAGTCAGGAGGCCTTCCTTAGGAAAGCATTTAGAAGGTTTGAAAATATAAAGTAAATTGTAATAAAATTCCTGAGAAAGTATAAATGATGGTATTAGAAATTTTAAAAATTTTTCTAACCCAAAAAAATTCTGTTTAATATGACTCTACAGAAACCGAAATAACTAAATTCTTTGGAAGGCATAAATGATGCAATTAGAAGAAATAAAAATTCGTTGCAAATACCGTTATACACGTGCCGATTGTACCGAATGTTTTAAGAAACATTATGAAATTCATTTACTTTTTGATGAGCTGTTAACAAGTGCAGATATAGTGTTTATTTCAAAAAGTGTAAATTAAGATTTAAAAATATTAAAAACGAGTAAAAATTTCAAGAAATTTAATTTTATTAATTAAAAGTGAATACAATAGAAGTTTTTTTTAAATTTAATTACCAGAAATTTTATAAGGTAAGTCTTAACAAAGAAAAATCCCAATGAAGAAGCCCAAAAAATAAATTAAAATGAAATTGTAGGTTTCAAAAACAAATGCATACTAAATTATCTCTATATCTCAATGTATATTTCAAATTATTTTTGTTTTATTTACTTTCAGATTGCATACATCAAACAGTTGATTGGGAAAACCCCAATATATAAATGCATCTCACTTTTTTTTCGCTCCGATTTTATTTTAAAAATCAATTGGGATGGAGCGAGAAAACATTTCCCATACAAATATTAAATATGTTTGAAAACAATATTTTTGGTAAGATCTTTAAAATGATACTGTTTAGATTATTTTAAATACTATTAACTATTTTTTCTTATTTAATTGTAGAAGCTGTTAAAAATGAGGACTTTGGATACAAACAATATGAATATGACGTGAAAAAAGGATTAAAGTTAGCAGAAAATAGATTTTATAAAGAAATATTTAAATTATAACAAACAAACAAAAACGATACCTAAAACTTTCTACTACTTCATAATTGAATTTGTTTAATTTGTATTTTGAAATTTTTTTTTTTTTTTTACAAAATTTAAATGTAAGATTATGAAAATTTAAAAAAAACATAAGGAAAATTGTTTCCAATAAATATAAATAAGTTAAATTAACTTCGAAATAAAGGAATTTATATAATAATAAGTAACGCGTTTCACTATATTATTCTTAGTTCCAAAAAAAATACATTTTTTTCTCATTCCACGGAAGGTATAAATAAGGCTTTCGTTTTTGCTTCTCTGAAATTTTTTTGGAAGGTTTCTTTTCATATTCTACACAAGGTATAAAAAAGGCCTTCGTTTTTGCTTCTCTAAGAGCTGTTTGGAAGGTTTCTTTTTACCTTCTGTAGAAGGTAATTAGAAGAAAACGAAAAAAAACCCAACCATGTAAAAGAGATATTATGTGGGATACGGAAAGAAAGGCTTCTGACTTTCCAAAGAAGGCTTCTGCATGCATGGTAGAAGTCTTCTATTTCCAACTGGGGACTTTTAATTTTAGTTTTTTTTTAAAGCTAATTGGCGATTACCCGTGCAACCAAGCTATATAGCTAGCTATAAAGAACTATAAAGATTTGCGTGAAGCTTTTTATAGAAAACACCAAGGTTTTGATTAAGGTCGACATCGATTTTAATCACGAAATTCGACGTCAGCTATAAAAGATTTCGATAAAGATCTTTATCGGAATTTATAGACCATAAAAAAATTTTTTTTTTCATTTTTGTTCTTGCTTTTTTTGATATTTATTTATATTATATAAAAACAATTCAATTTGAAAAATTTACTCTTGAGATTCGAACCACGGACCTTCGTGTGTAAAGCCATCCTCTTTGCATTGCACCATTCATCACTGTACCGACTATAGAGCTTATTGTAAATATAAATTGTTCGTTTAAAGATCGATAACGATTCTTGACGATTCTTTATAGATCGTTGTCCGTCTTTGAAATACTTTGAAAATCGTTAACGATCAATATAGATTTTGTCTTTGAATCTCGTTATCGTCGATATCTGCGTAAATCGATATAGATATTTAAAGATTTTTTCGTGATTAATCGAGAGCAATGTTTATCTTTATTCCCCGTTAAGGATCGATATAGATCTATATCATAATATTTTTATAATTCTCTTCTCTCTCTGCAATGTAATTCTCTTGAGAGCAGGATATATGTAGATATCTAGAAAGAACGCGAAGCTTCTTTGTATGTCTTTGAAAATCGTGCAATATCTATAAACATCTATATAGTTGAACAAAGTTACTTCACGACAGGTTGTACGGGTAATAGCTGTGTTTTATTGGAACTGATAGAGTGATATGTCATCACTTCAGTTTTTCTTGAATCACTTCACTTATTTTCTTTTTGAAAATAGCATCACTTTAAATGTCCAGAAAACATGTTAAAAAATTAAATTACATTCTTTAACAAATTTTACTGAAAAAATGCAACATTATTTTTATTTATTTATTTATTCATTTCAATTGTACGCAAGACAAATAGTCTTTTGAGAAGTACAAATTATAATTAAACTAATATAAGCCATGCAAATTCGTATAAATACAAAAGCGAGAATAACTAAATAATTAGGAAGTTACAAAGAAACCATTAAAAATATTAAAAATAAAATGAAATAGAAAAATAAACTAATTTTAATCAAATTACTTACAAAATTATAATAAAAGGGGAAGGGAGCTTCAGGAATTAGTTTAATATTACAATACAAAGAGCTCTTCAAGATTCCAGGTGAAGTGATTTCACCTTTGTATGGTTGAGAATTTTAAATACGAATCACTTGAACAAGGTAAGATCAGTCGCCATACTTACTGAAATGCGCAGAAGCACGAAGATATGCATTACGGCATTAAGTAAGTAAATATACATATAGGGGGACATCTTCGATCGACTAGCAAGCATGCAAGTAAAACTTGCTAGCTGAAATGATAGAATTGGTATCCTCGATTGTTTTTGCTCTCGCAAGTAAGCAAATTAACCGTCAAAATTTGCGATCGCAAAGTTGGTGTCGCAAACTCAGTTAACAAAGCACATAACCTCAAATTTCTTATAAATAAGTAGAAACTCAAACCCAAATACTTATGTTATCAATATAACTTGAATATTTTTTTCTTGTAATGGATAAATTTGTTAGTGAGACCATTGTATATGAATTTATAAATTTATACACAATTATGAGACTGTAGAAATTATTAAAATTGAAAAAAAAATAGTTCATGATAAACAAAATAATTTCGGTTATGATTTAAAATTTTAAAATTTCAAAAATTTGAATAAAAAAACGAATTTTTAACGTAATATAATAGAAAATTATAGGTTATGTATGTAAAAACTTAGTCAGCAAAAGTGCTTGCAAAATAAAAATGGTTGACTTGCGATTACAATCGAGGATGTGATTTTTTGTAATCGCAATTAGCAATCGCAAATCCGCCATATTTGCTAGTCGCAATTTGCTTAATTGCTAGCTGATCGAATATGTCGCCCATAAAGAGACTCAGCCACGTACTTTTATTTTCAAGAAAGCTTTTCAATTTCCTCCCAGAAAGCATGGAAGAAAATCATTTCAACACATATCTAAGTTTGAAAACTGTTCTAACGTTCTTTTGGTGAAAAATTTAGAAATGTTGTGGTGAAGAAATAACTCGAATATCAGAAGCAACAACAACAATACATTTACTGTACGAGTTTATGCGTGATTCACTTTTAATACGAATTTGGTTTACTCCCAATTTTATGTGGTATAAACTCGATAATTCGGATTTTGGATTAAACCCAATTTATTTGGGTTTAATCCCATTTTTTTATATGTATGCGTGAGGTAAAATGCAATATGGCGGATTATAATTTTAATGGTGAAAGTGAAGCTGTCACGTTCTTCTTCTTTTTTTTCTGTGGAAGAAGAAGAAGAAGAATATGTATACTATAAGTGTATAAAAGTATCAATGTTTGCATGTATTATTTTATTCCCAATTTACCGTTTATAGCGTACTCCCACTGTTAAACTGTCTATACAATATACAATACACATATGTATGTATATGATTCATTGGGCCTTACTAATAAACATTTTTTAGTTTTAAAACTAAAATAGTTTCGGCTTCAATTTTTTCTCTCACAAGAAGGTAAAAAGGCACAATATTTTTTACCTTTTTATGTTATTTTTTGGCTATTGTGCACTTTAAAAAAAATAACGATGTTAATTTATTATATTTCAAAACTTTTTTAAACAATATTTTATTTAAAAAACAAAAAAATATTTACTTAATCATCTTTTCTTCACACTACTATTTGTACTACCAGCACTGTTGTTTTGCAAAAATTGCCACTTCTATCGTGTTTGATTGTGTTAGTGCAGAAAGCCACAGCACGGCTTTGTATAAAGATGGTTTTGGATTCATTGATTTCAGGGACTCTATTCTCGAAACCACTCGTAAAGTTACGCATACGTAAATTCACCATTTACGAGTGGTTTTGACATATGGCTTATTCTCGAGATCCGCATACGTAAATATTCGAATGAAAACCATTCGAAAAGATACGAGTGCCCTATTTGCACTCGTAACTATTTACGAGTACTAAGTTAATACTGTCTAAAATAAATACAGTCAGCGAAATTGCTACAGAGTCAGGTATAATTTTAAGGTATATATGACATTTTTTTCATCTAATTTTGGGTTTTTACTTCAATATAACATTTTGCAAAGTTATCCTACGTACCTCTAGTAATTGTTATATTGAATTTTAGGAATAAATTAGTATGGAAATTTCCAATATAATAAACGTTTATATATGCTACCAGATTTTTTCCTATATAAGCGCGAAATTGTTATAGATCCATGTAGTTTTAAACTAAATTTTTAAAAGTGTTTTTCTGTGCTGTAGAAGTTTTCAGTTAATTTATTAAATCGTTCATTTTTGATAGAATTATTATTTAAAAAAAATATACAGGGTGATTCCGTTACGGTGTCCGACCGGGAAACTACGGATAGGTCTCGGCGAGGCGAACGAAAAATCGTATTGGTGGGGGGGGGGGGGGGAATCTCAACCGTTACGGAGTTAGAGAGGGGAAAAGATTTTTGGTGCTTTTTCCTTGTTTTACACTATAACTTTTTGCAGGGGCACGCTAGGCTCACTTACCCTTTTACAAAATTGTTAAGGACCCCTGTGCCTTTCTATCAACATCTGACTTACTGATGTACCTCTTACCGTTCAAAAGTTATAAGGCCTCTAATCCATAATTTTGTCATTTTTTCACCCATTTTTAAACTTTAATCCTATATTAATCCTCATTTTTTTTTGTAGAAAATAAAGGTTCAATTGATTCTACACCGATTTGCTATCTTCGTTTTTTACGAAAAATGCATATTTTTCGAGATATTTGCATTTAAAAACTAGCACTACTAGCACCTATTTTCAATTTAAACTGCAATAAAAACACGTGTTCAATAATCCAATGAATTTCAGACTTATTTTTTCAGTTTTTTCAAAAGGTCTTCCTTAATATTTCGAAAATTAGGCATTTTTTTGAAAAAAATAACGATAGCAAATCGATGCAAAATCAATTGAGCTTTCATTTTCTGCAATAAAAAATTGGGTTTAATTTAAGCCTTTTTTGAGCAAAACAGGGTTAAACACAAAAATTTAAGACAAATGGACAACATTTTGATTTTGAATGCGTGTAACTTTTTAACACTTAAAAGAAGAGAAAAAAAATAAGGCATCGTTGAAAAGGGCAAAGGGTCCTTTACATTTTTTCTCAAAACAAAGTGGCCCTTTAGTGCCCCTACAAAAAGTTATAGTGTAAAACAAGGAAAAAGCACCAAAAATCTTTCCCCCTCTCTAACTCCGTAACGGTTGAGATTACCCCCCCCCCCCCACCAATACGATTTTTCGTTCGCCTCGCCGAGACCTATCCGTAGTTTCCCGGTCGGACACCGTAACGGAATCACCCTGTATATATTTTTTTTTTGAAAAAATGCCACGCGGTGAACTATTAAATACTGAAAAAAAGGTGAAAATAAGAGCATACAAAGATGCGGGACTTTCCAATAGAGAAATAGCCAATAGTTGAGCAGATCACATAAATTAATTGATAACTTTTTTAATTTTGGTGATTTCTATGGAGAAAAAAATATACATATAAAGAGGGAAATCTCAAAATATCAAAAAAAGAAAAGGCTCGTATAATTCGACTGGCCAGAGTAAAACCTTTATCGCGCAGTGGAACCGTTAAATGGACAAAACGATGCAAAAAGCCACCACTAGCAGAAAATCATGAAAAACAAAAACTGGCATTTGCAGAAAATCATGTCATGGCAAAATGAATGGAAAGACGTCATTTTTTCAGATGAGAAAAAATTTAACTTAGATTTGAGAAAGGAAAAATAAATTTTTATGGGTCGGAACTTTGGAGGTGGAACCGTAAAGGTATGGGCAGCTTTTAGTTATTACGTAAAGTCCCCAATATGCTGAATTTCTACAAAAATAAATGCGGAGAAGTACACAGTAATTGTTGGATGACGTTTTACTAGATTTTGGAGGACGAATGCCCACGGAAAACTGGATTTTTAAACATGACAACGCTGCTATTCATCGTACCCAAACGATACAACATTGGATTCAGAGCCACAATGTGAACGTTCTCGATTGGCCAGCGTGTTCACCTGAAAGATCAGGTGATTAAGAAATCCGATTGAAAATTTATGGGGAATATTGACAAGAGAAGCGTTCATAAATGGAAAGCAATATGACGATGTTATAGCTCTGAAGAAGGCTATTATGATAGAGTGGAACAATGTACCAATTGAAACACTTCAAAATTTGATATTAAGTTTGAAAAAACAAGTGTTTGAGGTTATTTAAAATAAAGACAGTAACACTAGGTACTAAAAATAAATTTTAATTATTATGTACTTAAATATTTTAATATTAATTAAAAGTTGCACAGTTTTTTTTGCAAATAAAATTTCCTAGTTTCATATGTGGCTCTATAGCAATTTCGCAGACTGTATATAGTTATTTAATATAATTTATGTTTGTATATACTCATACTATATATTATATATTACATTAAAAAACTATAAAAGTAAAATTATAAATTAAAAATATATTAATAATAGAAATAACAACTATTAATACAATCCTTTCTTTGATTTCTCAATAATTTCATCCACCATAAACATTTTTTTAATCTGAGTAATTTTACAAATTTCTCTTCGATATTCTCAAAATAATTATTAAATGAAAATGACATATTTCTACTCTCATTATTTATTAATCCTCATCCCCCTCGTCTAAATCATCCGATACACAAACCAGTTTTGAACTTTAGAACTTTCACCACACTCGTAATCTATTCGAATAGTGAATGAATATTCGAATGATTTCAAAAATACGTCTGACATAAACCATTCGAAACAAAGTACTCGTAAAGATACGTATGCGTAACTTTACGAGTGATCTCGAGAATAGCGACCCAGAGCATGAAAAAATGTTTGAGGTTATTTAAAATAAAGACAGTAACACTAGGTACTAAAAATAAATTTTAATTATTATGTACAACAACCACAACAATACATTTACTGTCTATACAATATACAATACACATAATATGATTCATTGGGCCTTACTTTTAAAACTAAAATAGTTTCGGCTTGAGAATCAGAGTGTACTTTGAAACTCTATACAAAATATGTTAAGTTAATATTTTATTTCTCAAGCTGAAATTATTTTAGTTTTAAAACTAAAAAATGTTTATTAGTAAGGCCCATTGATTTCAGGCTGTGTATTATTTTTCTTTCTTTTTTTTTTTGAAATGTGTTAGCATGTGCAATAGGATTGTAGTTTTATTTCTTGTTGCTCATGCGTTTTAAATTTTAAGTGCTTAATTTTTATCATTCTGATTCTAGAACTTGAGAAGTGCATATTTTGAAGAAGTAGCTTTTTAATTGATTGATTATTGAAGGTGTAATTTCGTGAGAGAAAAAACAAATTTATTAATTTTTTGGTGTGATTTGACTGATTCATTTGAATTTTCTGTTTTTCTATTATTATTTGAATTTTTTTTTCTACTATTATTTGAATTCTCTTATTTTCTATTATTATTTGAATTTTTTTTCTTTCTATTATTATTTGAATTTTATTTTTTTTCTATTATTATTTGAATTTTTTGCATTTTTACTTTTTAATAATGGATAAACGATTGTGTCATCAGTAAAACTACAAGTGATGCAATAAAAACTACTTCTGATTTAAATCTTTTTAGTAAAGAGACAGCCCTATTTGCGAACCCAACAGCCTTATTTTTCAAAAAGTTTAATAATCTCTTTGACTGTCTCAATAGTAAAACACCTTTTGATAAAAATCCTTATAGACGTAGATTAGCAAAATGTAGACCAGTTGAAAAATATCTTGAAAATATGATAACTTATATTGAAAATATTTCTTTTAATAAAAGTCAAAACACATATTGGCGAAATAGCTTGACACAGACAATTAGAGCTATACTTCAACTCAGCGATGACATTTTTTATGATTATTCGAATGTTAATTTTATTCTCACATATAAATTTAACCAGGACCCTTTAGAAAATCCTTTTTACTATAGTAAGAAATAGAGGTGGCTATAATAACAATCCATCACTGTATAGTTTTGGCAATATAATATCAAGAATTATGCCACAAAAAATTTTATCTTCATCAAACAACAAAAATTGTGAAAATGATGGTGATAACTTTGTAACAACAGACGCTAATGAAAAACAAAATTTTGAAAATCAAATTCGTTCAATTTTTGACAATGAATGTGACGAAAACTTTACAGATGATACAGAAAATGAAGATGATTTTGCAGAACGAGTTGCTTTAACAGATATTTCTATAGAAGAACCATCACTCAGATATTTTGCTGGCTTTGTTGCAAAAAGATTTTTGAAAAAAGTGCAATACTGTAAAAACTGTGAAGAACAAATGCTAATCACTGATGAAATTGTTACATATGGTAGTAATTCAGAAACATTTATTTACTATAAAAATTATTCACACGAAACTGATTTTGGCGCATTGAATAACCCGACGGATTCATTTTATGAAATTACAAAAATATTTACTAAAATTTTCAAAAAATTTCTTGTTTATAAAAATCAGATTAAATTCACAGTATTAATAGAACATCACGAAGAAAAAATGGAATAATTAAAGAATAATATATTTTTACTCTTGAATTTGTATTAATCGTGAATTTCAGAAATTCATATTTTTTTTAAATTGAAGAGTCAACTTTTTTATGTGGTTTCTAAAATTTTTAAATTGTCAATTAACAAAATTAAATTAATTTTCGGCATAATTCGTTAAAAGAAAATTAATTAATTTTGTTGTAAATAATAATCTAGATTAATTTTTTTTGAAGATTATGAGGGACATCCTCGATCCGCTAGCAATTAAGCAAATTGCGACTAGCAAATATGGCGGATTTGCGATTGCTAATTGCGATTACAAAAATTCACATCCTCGATTGTAATCGCAAGTTAGCCATTTTTACTTTGTAAGCAATTTTGCTGAATAAGCTTTTATATACATAACCTATAATTTTCTATTATGTTACGTTAAAAATTCGTTTTTTTTTATTCAAATTTTTGAAATTTTAAAATTTTAAATCATAACCGAAATTATTTTGTTCATCATGAACTATTTTTTTCCAATTTTAATAATTTCTACAGTCTCATCATTTTGTATAAATTTATAAATTCATATACAATGGTCTCACTAACAAATTTATCCATTACAAGAAAAAAATATTCAAGTTATATTTATAACATAAGTATTTGGATTTGAGTTTCTACTTATTTATAAGAAATTTGAGGTTATGTGCTCTGTTAACTGATTACGAATTAAAAATATATTAATAATAAAAATAACAATTATTAATACAATTTTTTGCTTAATCTTTCAATAGTTTCATCCACCACACACATTTTTTTAATCTGAGTAATTTTACAAATTTCTCTTGATATTCTCAAAATAATTATTAAATGACATACGTCATATACATATATTTCTTCTCTCATTATTCATTAATCCTCAGTCTTCTTCTCGTAATTCTATTCGAATGGTGAATGAATATTTGAATAATTTCACGAAATACGTATGACATAAACCATTCGAAACAAAGTACTCGTAAAAATACGTTTACGTAACTTTACGAGTGATCTCGAGAATAGAGGCCCAGAGCATGAAAAAATGTTTGAGGTTATTTAAAATAAAGACAGTAATACTAGGTACTAAAAATAAATTTTAATTATTATGTACAACAACAACAACAATACATTTACTGTCTATTTGAATGGTGAATGAATATTTGAAGAAGTTCTTTCGAAATTAGTTTTTCATTGCCTTTTTCTGACCAGTTTAAAGGTAAGGATTCATCGTTATAAATTTGTGCATTTGTGGAATCACTTAAAATTGAATGATTCCTTCCTGGGAAAATACAAATAAATAAATTAAATAAAGCGATTAAATTTGAAATTTATACACGCAGACATACAAATATGAAATGACGACAAAGTACAAAAGGAGAATACAACACAAACACAAAAAAGTGTTTAACATCCACGTTTACCTAATAAATAAGAACGCATTCGATATTTGAACTCCAACGGCGATGAGTGATCATGTAGTCCACCTTTAGAACGTATTACACTGAAAAAGTTCTCAAACGCATCCTGATAAGGCCTATTAGTTAGAAGAAATTCTAAACTGTATTTAGTATTTAAATACCGAAAAATACATTTTAAGGATGAATTGCTTATCAAAATTCCCTTTTGAAATGAGTAGAGTATATATAGCGACTCTAACTCAAGGAGGTTTTTGTGCACAGCTTTTTTGTGCACAGCTTTTTTTGGATGACGTCATGAGCTTTTGTGCTTTTTTGGTGTGTGTAAAAGAATGTGTTGTTGTTTTGTTGTTGTTTGAGATGAAGAAAAAATGAAAAAAAATGTGATGTCGGTGGGATGGATGCGAACCTGAGACCTGTGGCATGATAGTCCGTAGCATATATCATTGAGCCACAGGGAATCTTAATATATGGTGATTATGTTGTGTGTATATAGGTATGACGAATTTTAGTTCGTATGCTATTAGAAGAAAAAAAAAAAAAAGATTGTGAAATAGTTGTGATTAGATTTGAACCCGCAAATAAAAATGGAAAAATTTGTATGTATAATATTTTTATTCATTTGTGTGATAAGAAAAAAAAAAAGATTGTGAAATAGTTGTGATGTTGATGAGATTTGAACCCGGGCCCTGACGTGATATTTCAAGAAAAAAAAAAAAAAGTTTAAATTTTGCAACTTTTATAAAAAGAAATTCTGGTTCGGTCTTTCTAATTGATTTTTTTTTTTTGCACATATGATACATATAAGCAATTTTTTTATTTCGGATTTCATCAAGTTGTGAAATTATTTTTATATGTATGTTTGTGTGTGTGTGTGTATATAAATTTTGTCGGCACTTGTAAGCAGTTGAAAAAGAGTGGGGATACGATTTTTGTCTATAAATGGAAACAATTTCTTGAAACGGTATCAGTCCATAGTGAAATTTCAAAGTGTTTAATAAATTAAATAAGTTAAATTCATAATAAAAAATGAAGTTTACATGTGAATTATGTAATAAAGATTTTTCAACAAGATCAGTTTTAAAAAGACATGTTAATAGCATTCATGGTGAACGCATAGTTTGTGATATTTGTGGAAAACATTTCAGTAGGCAAAACAAATTATTAGAACATAAAAAGAAGATCCATTCTGACAAACTTTCCTGTGTAGTATGTGAAAAGGAATTCTCAAGGAGTGATAATTTATTATCTCATTTAAGAAAGAATCATACGGTTGAAGTGAAAAATCCAGTTGAGCCAATAGCGACAGCAAAATTTTGTGATGCATGTCAAAAAGATGTTTTAAAAAAGAATTGGTCATATCATGTAAGAACAAATTTTCACAAAAAAAATGCAGCTGAACCTTTAAATGAAAATTTGAAGGTAATCAAAAGTGCTTTTGAAGAAAGAGTTGAATCATATATGCTTGAAAACAAAGATGAAGGTGTATTAGATGTTTTAAAATTCTTTAATACATCAAAAGATCATATTTTAAATGCTTTAAGAAATCTGCTCGATAAACATTCATCATTCAAGTTTAATATGGAATTATTTTGTGAATATATGAAAATAACAAAAGGAAATGACGGCGAAGATGATATTACACTTTCAGTTAAATCATTTCAATCTTGTATGACAATTATACAGAAAATCGAAGATTTAAGTCAAGTTTATGAAGAGATGGTTGACAAAATTCATAAAAAAATGCAAGAATTTCAAGAAAGAGATAGCGGTTGGACTTTAATAAAAATTATTCATGTTGAAATTAATATTAATCAATGGAAGCCCTTACGAGGATCTCAGTACCTATCACTTCCAAAATCTATACAAAATAAAAAAGCTTGTATAAATGTAAGGAATGAGGATGAGTACTGTTTTTAATGGGCTATAATATCTGCATTGAACCCAGTTGAAAAAAATTCTGAAAGATCATCATCATATCAGATTGAAAATATCAAGTCTGAAAAAATAATTTTAAAAAATGGTGTTAATCTTGATTTTTCTACACTAGAGTTCCCACTAAAAACATCTGATATTCATAAATTTGAAATGCTGAATCCAAAAATCAGTATTAATGTATTTGGATTAGAAGATAATAAAATTATTGGACCATATTATTCAACTTCTAAAGAAAAAGAAATTCATATAAATTTATTATTTATACAAGAAGAAGAAAAGGCTCATTACGTTTGGATATAAAACATGTCTAGGTAATAGTGTTAGTGTAAATTATAAAATTTTAATTATTAACAAAAAAAATTTTTCTTCAAAATTTCAGATTAATGAGGCAGCAGTTAACAAATTATCAGCATAAAATCTATATGTGTAATTCATGTTTATTATACTTTTCTTGCGAAAACGACTTGAATACTCACAGAATAGATTGTAATAAAATAGTGACAAGAATGCCAACAAAAGAAAAAAGTATTTTGAAATTTGAACATTATGAACGAGAATTAGATGTTCCTTTTGTAATATATGCTGATTTTGAATGTATTTTAAAAGATATTAGTACATGCATGCCAGATGCATCATCACCATCTACAACAAATGTACAGGAACATGTGCCTTGTGCTTTTGCATACTATATTAAGTGCAGCTTTGATGATAATTTAAATAAATTCAGAACTTACAAGCGAAAAGATTGCGTAAAAATATTTGTATCTTCAATTATTCAAGATGTAAAATATTTATATCACAATTATATCGAAAACTCAAAATCAATGAATCGTTTAACACTAAATGAAATGAAAATTCAAAGTGAGAGCACAGAATGTCATATTTGCAAACAGTTTTTAGATAAGGATAGAGTTCGAGATCACTGTCATCTAACTGGAAAATATAGAGGACCAGCTCATGAAAAATGTAATTTGCTATATCGCGTACCTAAATTTTTCCCAATATTTTTTCATAATTTTTCTGGATACGATTGTCATTTGTTTATAAAGGAGTTATCATTTTTTGATGGAGATATAAATGTTATTCCTCTGAATAAGGAGCTATATGTGTCATTATCGAAGAGAATTTTCGTTGATGAAAAGAATACAATAGAATTGAGATTTCTAGATTCGAATAGATTCATGCAGTCTAGTTTAGATTCATTAGCGAAAAATTTGACAAATGATATGTTAAAAATAGTTCGATCAGAGTTCAGCGATGATGATAAATTTAAATTGATGACAAGAAAAGGAATATTCCCATATGAATATATCAATTCATGGGAACGATTAGATAAAACAAGTTTACCAGCACAAGAAGATTTCAGCAGTAAATTGACAAATAGTGAATGTAATAACGAAGATTATAATCATGCGCGAAAGGTTTGGCGTAAATTTGAATGTAAAAATCTTTGGGATTATTTATTATTATATTTGAAGACAGATGTACTACTTTTAGCTGATGTATTTGAAAATTTTAGAAAAGTTTGCAAAAGTATTTACTCACTCGATCCTTGTCAATATTATACTGCTCCAGGTTTATCATGGGATGCAATGTTGAAGGAAACAAAAATTGAACTGGAATTATTAACAGATATTAATATGCATAGTTTCATTAAAAAAAGCATTAGAGGTGGTATTTCTCAGTGTTGCCATAGACATTCTGTAGCAAATAATAAATATATGGATAATTATGACGAAAAAAAATTATCGCAATATCTAATGTATGTAGATGCAAACAATTTGTATGGTTGGGCAATGTCACAAGCTCTTCCTTATGGTGATTTTAAATGGATTGAAAATAAAAATATCGATATTAGAAATATTCCTGAAGATTCAGATACTGGTTACATATTAGAAGTTGATTTAGAATATCCTGAAGTATTACATGATATTCATAATGACTTACCATTTTGTTCAGAAAACAAAATTACTTCAAATTCAAAACATGTCAAATTAATCACAGATTTAACAAACAAGAAGCGATATGTTATTCATTATAGAAATCTACAACATTGTATTAAACATGGTCTTAAAGTTACACATATTCATAGAGTTTTGCAGTTCAAACAATCAAAATGGATGAAACGATTCATTGATTTAAATAATCATCATCGTACGCTTGCAAAAAATGTGTTTGATAAAAATTTTTTCAAGTTAATGAATAATGCTTCATTCGGAAAAACTATGGAAAATGTTGATAAAAGAAAAGATGTTAAAATTGTAACAGAATGGGATAGTTATTATAGAAAATTAGGAGCTAGAGCTTTGATAGCAAGACCTAATTTTCATAGTGCTACACAATTCACTGATAACATGATTGCTATACAAATGAAGCGAATGCATACTTATTATGATAAGCCAATTTATTTAGGATTTTGTGTTTTAGAATTATCAAAATTAAATATGTATAAATTTCATTATGATTATATGAAACCGAAATATGGTGAAAACATTTTAATAAATTATATGGATACAGACTCTTTTATATATTCTATTCAAACTGAAGATTTTTATAGTGATATTAAAAATGATATTGATAAATACTTTGATACTTCTGAATATGCATTCAATAATCCTTATGATATTCCATTAAAAAATAAAAAAGTATTAGGTATGATGAAAGATGAAAATAATGGAAATATAATGACTGAATTTATTGGTTTAAGATCGAAAATGTATTCATTAAGTGTTAAAGATTCAAAAGATATAAAAAAAGTCAAAGGTGTAAAAAAGACAGTTGTTAATAATTTAAGTTTAAATAATTATAGAGATTGCTTGTATAAAAAGAAATTATTTTATAGTAATAATATGTATGTGTTTAGATCTAAAATTCATAATATTTATACACAAATAATTAATAAAGTAGCTTTAAGTTTTTCTGATGATAAAAGATTTATAAGAGAAAATGGGGTAAGCACATATGCTTGGGGGCATTTTAGGATTAATATGGATATAAATTAAAATAAATGTTTTTTAAAAAATTATATTAAATAAATTTATTATTACTAAAAAATAATAATACATGTTTTGTTTTTTCTTTCTTTCTTTACAATTCAAGTACAAGGTTTTCTTTTGTGAACTCTTCATCAACAAAATTTCTTAGAAGACATACATTTTCTAAAGCACAGTATCCTTTACGGATATTACAACGCAGAACATGCGGATAGTTTTGAAGCAATGTTGCAAATTTCGGACATTCTTCTTCTTCTTCTAAATCGTATACTTCAATCTTATTCTCAAGTATATTACAAATCCACTTTCGTTTTTCATGACCTTTCACACATACTTTAGAATTTCTCAGATTTGATCGAAGAAATTTTTTAACACTTTGAAAAGATATTGATCCTTCATTCCAAGTTAAACCATAATGATTTTTATGTAACCAATTCACTTGTTTCTTCTCTTTTGTTGTTAAACGTGAAAAATCAAACGGTGGCTTTATAATAAACACTTGAAATTCACGCGCATTGAAAGAAATAGCAAGTTCTTTAACAATAAACTTATTATTATAGTCTTTGAAACCTTGAACATCGATAATAATTTTATTAAACATTTTATGATATGTATATGTGTTTTTTCTCACAAGTTCTTTGAAATACTAAATAAATTTCTATATTATAATCCCATTTATATCAGTTTTCTAACTTCTCCATTCAGTGGATTGTACTCAATTATTCGATCATGTAGTAATAAACAAAATCCTGAAGTATTGTTAGGAATATTGACGTTGCTTGCTAACTCAAACTCTATTCTAATATCAACAGGTCCTGTTTTTATTGTTTCATTTTGATGAGCGCAATCAATAACAACAATTGGTGCTATACTTTTGAAACTATCCAATTTTAATAACGGCTGACAATTCCTTCCATAATAAGTTTCTTGAAATTTTGTATACATATCATATAACAACGCATATCGATTACGTTCAAAAAGTATATTTAAATTATCATATGGATACGTCTCAGAGTTTAAATGAGCTTTAACGTTAGCTAGTTTACAGTGATCAAATTTACTAGCATCAGCTTCTTTTTGGTTTTGTCGATTGGTTTGTAATGCAAATATCAAAAAACGAGGTTTTTCTAGTTGTGTAGATGTTTTGATAGTCCATATGATGTGATTTGTATTTGGAATATTCGGATATTCATATAAATCCCAACTCCGAAAGCAAATACGAATTGGTTTCGCATTTCGAGTGATTTGAAGTAGTTTTAGTCTTTCTTTATCGTCTACATTTATATGAGGTACTTTCCATAAGACTTTTGTGAGTGTAATTTTATAGTCAGTAGCTGCAGCTGATACTTGAACCGCATTTGCATCATTTCTTGCTCTAATTAAAATCAGATCATGTCTTACATTAACAACTATTTTTTTATAGTCTTCAGCAAATCCTAATAGCATTTTTAGAGGTATACAAAAATTGAAATGTCCTGATGTAGGTAATATAGTACTATTTCCTGTCCATCCTGCATTATACAGCATTGTACTTTCACTTTCGCTTAATGAAATGTAATTTTTTAAAACACTGCTGATTCCTGCATTCCGACAACGATCAATTTCTACACCATTCAATTCATATCGTATTTCATCAAATAAGAAGGCCCCAGAATTATTATTTAGTTTATAATCAGGTATTACAGTTCCATCGTTTTTAGTTAATGTTCCTTCAATATATATAAAACTTTCACTTGGTAGTAAGTATAAATCTTGGTTTTGAATAGAAATTCGTATTTCATCACTATTGTTATACGATTCTACAAATGGTGAATATGTATGATATTCTTTTTTAGTAATACTTTCATCGAAGTGAGGTTCTTCTAAAATATCCAGTATATCATTCATGTTTGCTTTTCAAAACAAACCCCAATGACTTTAAAAATTTTTTATTTTCAATTGTTAATGATGGTCTCGTTGAAGTGAAGTCTCTTTGTGTTGTTGTTTGTTCAGTAGGTAATGGTGTACTAATGATATTATCACTTTTGAATGAGTTTTTATTATTATTATTATGTTTGTTGAATATCAGCATATCTAGTTCTTATCCACTTGACACTTACATAAGAAATAATAGCTTTAGTTATCAGACTACTTGTTTTATACTTTACGTCTTATTCTATTATTGTGGTTTCAAGTGTAATCTAACTGTAATTATTTCGCCTCTGAAATTAATCAAATCTCCATCTTGATCTACAATTTTTATTTCAACAGAACTAATTCGTTTCACATTTACGGGTAAATATATAACATTCTTAGGAACTTCTGTTATTTTATATCCTGGTCCTACATCAGGAGAAAATTCATGAAGAGTGTGAACTGGAATATTATTAATATATGATCCTACTATTAGATTACATTCAATTCGTATAGCGTTAACTTTAGTTATATTCACAGGTAAATCAGACACATACGTCGTATTTGACCCCAATTCTTTTTTACTGAAACCTAACAGTTGACCAATAGTTCTTTCTCTGTTAAGGTAGACGTTGTGTGAACTTTTAATTTCTGTTTTGAGTGTGTTGTTGTTCGCTTGTATTTTGATTGTAGGCTTAGTTTTCGTTTTCTCGAGCTCTTTTTGAATGAAATTCGCGATGTCATCAACTTCATAAGACCCCACAGGTATTTGAATAGTTTCATTACCTATATGAAATAAGTTATTGCTACTATCCACATTAGGTATTGAATTATAGGTATGAAAATCAACAAGACCACAAAGATAGTCAGATGATAAATCAATGGGTGGAAAGTATTCAGTTGTTAATATAGATGTATTCCCACTTAAAGTTAATGTTACTGACATGTTGAAGGTTTTAAATGAAATGAATAATAGTTCCATGTTTACACATTTATTTATACTAATTTACATCAATAAAATTATACAGAAACTTTAAACATAAATGTCCACATTTAAATGAGTTGAAATTTTGATATCTATTATAATTATATTCTATATTATTTCCTAAATATTTTACAATTTCTAGAGGTGGTTGCAGATTACCATAACTATCAAAGTATTCAACACGATTTCCTTTTTTCTGATATGCTACCCAATGTGTACCAGGTCCACTTGAATTATCTAAATTTACTATACCACACTCATTTTTATAAGGTTTTGGTGGAAGTTTATCTTTCATGAATACAGCTCTAAAGTGCGGTATACTTTTACCATATCTCATTAAATCGATTTCACTGAGAGGTTTATCGGGTAGCTTACTTAAAAGTTTTTTGGATTTGGATTTAAAAAAAGACCAAGACCTTTCCTGTATGGTTTAAGTTGCAATCCTTTCCCCATTGCTACTGCCTCCATAGTTTTATTATGTCGTTGGTTTTCAGCTAGTTGTTCTCTAGCTTGTTTTGCATCATTGATTGCCTTTGCTATTGTCGCTGCACCACCAGATAATGCTCCTGCTGCTGAGAGTCCCGCAAAAAGTGGAACTAAAAATGGTAAAATACCACCTGTTTTTGGAACAGGTATGATTCGAGGTAGTTCAATTGATGACTTTTTTCCCTTTATGGTGTTCTTGGCTGCAGTTAATGCTATTCTAATAGCATTATTCATTTCTTCTGGTTTTTGTGCTTTTAATATTTCACGAGCACTTTGAATAGCTTTTCGGAACATTTTACGCGTTTTTGCTTTATTCTTCTTCTTATTTGTTGATTTCTTCATCTTCTTGATTCCCATACCTAATTTCACTTTAGATTTCATTGCGTTTGTAACAAACCAAGAGTTTATACGTTCACTTATACTTGAATCTTTTGCCTTTACTCTTTCCCAAGCTTTTTCTTCTAATATTCTGTCAGCTGTATGACGTTGATTTTTGTCTTTATGTTTAGAATAAAATATATCGTGTTGTTTGCAAGCTTGATCCAAATGATTGATTCCTTGATCACCTCTAGCAAGACGTTGTTGTAGTTTTGTACCAGGTCCACAATATTGATAACCAGGAAGATGAAGCTCTACTGGTAACTTATTAATTAATGTATTCACTAATCCTTTACCTTTGCGAGTTTGAGTTCGACTAAATGTTTTTCGATTATATTTAATCATTTTATATGTTTTCTCATACAAAAAGATTAATAGAATGATGTTGAAAACCTATATATTGGATATTTATAGTTTTTTTCTTTAGTTCTTATCAATATGCGTTTCATTAAACAACGTGATACATTAAATGTGCAAAATATAGATTTTGTAACAAATACTTCAAATAAAATTAAACATAGTAAGCTATTACCTAACAATGTACGTGCCATTATTGTGGGTCCATCGAGTTGTGGAAAAACAAATGTAATGATGAGTTTACTTGAACATCCGAATGGTCTTAAATTTGAAAATATTTACATATACTCAAAATCTTTGTATCAACCAAAATATGAGTATCTTAAGACACTGATTTCACCAATAAAAGGATTAGGATACAACACATTTTCTGAGAATACTGAAATAATGTCACCAGAACAGGCTAAACGAAACTCCATTTTCATATTTGATGATGTTGCCTGCGAAAAGCAAAATAATATACGTTCATATTTTTGTATGGGACGTCATAAGGATATCGATAGCTTTTACTTATGTCAGACTTATACACATATTCCAAAACATTTGATACGTGATAACTCAAACTTTATTGTAATTTTTAAACAAGATGAAATGAATTTAAAGCATATTTTTAATGATCATATAAACACCGACATGTCATATGACAATTACTTGGAAAGATAATTACGGATTTTTAGTAATAAACAAAGATAGTTTATTAGATTGTGGACGATACAGAAAAGGATTCGATACTTTTATATTATTATAAATAGATACGTATGTAAGAGTTGTATATCATTATTATTTCATCTACCGAGCTGTTAAAAGACCTGTTCAAGCTGTTTAAAGACCTGTTCAAGCTGTTTCAGAGCTGTTTAAAGACCTGTTCAAGCTGTTTCAGAGCTGTTTAAAGACCTGTTCAAGCTGTTTAAAGACCTGTTCAAGCTGTTTAAACACCTGTTCAAGCTGTTTAAAGACCTGTTCAAGCTGTTTAAACACCTGTTCAAGCTGTTTAAAGACCTGTTCAAGCTGTTTAAAGACCTGTTCAAGCTGTTTAAAGACCTGTTCAAGCTGTTCAAAGACCTGTTCAAGCTGTTTAAAGACCTGTTCAAGCTGTTTAAAGACCTGTTCAAGCTGTTTCAGAGCTGTTTAAAGACCTGTTCAAGCTGTTTAAAGACCTGTTCAAGCTGTTTAAAGACCTGTTCAAGCTGTTTAAAGACCTGTTCAAGCTGTTTCAGAGCTGTTTAAAGACCTGTTCAAGCTGTTTTTCAAAGGATTATCATGGAAAACGAGTTAATTAAGAATATTATAAAAACAAGAAATGTTATTCGTAAAAAATATCAAGCTTTAAAAACTGGTAAAGCAGAAGAAGAAATACAATTGGAAAGTGTTTTTAAACCAATAACTCAACCTTTGAAGAAAATAGTAGATAAAACTAATTATCCGGATATTAAATCTGAAGTAAAAGAAGAATGTGAGACTTCATTTAAGCCTAAACGTTTGAAAACTGAATTCTCAAGTACACCACATGAATATTCCAATAAGTTAGAGCAAAACTTTGAAACAAACAATTAAACAACCTGATTTTTCACAGGAATCATTTGGTGAAAGTTTTGATGAATCACAACAACTACAACAACCAGCATTTTCAAACTCGCCAAATCGATTTTTGAAAGAAATGAAATTAAAAGAAGATGATATTGATTATAAATACGGGCCACATTTAGATCATGATAGAAATATTTGGAAAATAGGAAACTCTTCTTTTGATATTAACGATAAAACTATTGTTATTGATGGAAATTTTTATTCTCTAACACCTGGTTTGATACAATTATTGTTTTTAAAACATCCTAATAAAACGGTATGCACTAACGATGACTTCAAAAATTATAAAAAAATCATAATACAAACAAGTGCAAATAAACGAGATTATGAGGACGGAGGACAAATATCTGGAAACAAAAGTACGAAGTATAGACTAATTAAGGGATTGTTCAAATCTCATTCTGGTTCTGGATTAATGCATTTACTAAAAGAAAAATCTAATTATGTATACTGGGATGATCCAAATGAATTAGTGAATAGATTGAAATTACTATTAGCATCTACACATGCAGGTCATAATAATCACAACAATGAGATAGTTTCAATAATTGAGGAGCTCAGAGAAGCAGACATTATCGTATAAATTTATATTCTACAACGTGAAATTTATTATTTACATTATGAGCGTTGACAAGTTTGGACGTTTCTCTATTCGGAGACATCACCATGCTACAATTTCATCTGAACGTGGGCCTCCTGGTCCTGTAGGTTTGCCAGGAATAGGTTTTATTTTAACAAATGAAGGAAACTTTAATATAAATTCAAAACGAATGGAAAATCTTGAAAATCCTTTAAATGATAATGATGCAGTGACAAAAAAGTATGTTGATAATGAAATCAATGCTTTACACGAAAATCTTATAAAAATAGAAACATTTCGTCAGGATCTTGCAAAGAATCAGGACATGTTAAAAAGTCACAGTGAAAAACTATATAGTTTAAATTATAATATTGAAAATATTCAACAATTTTTATTTGATGAAATAAAGAAAAAACATAAACCTGAAGAAACGATTTTCCCATTAGAAAGTGTACCAGAATAAATATGCAAAAACAACAACTTGTAGAAGAACTTCATAAACCTGCTAGAAAAAATTTTAAACGGCGACATGTTATAGTAAAAGGAATTAATGATTTGTGGCAAGCTGATTTAGTTGAAATGGGAAATTACTCTTCATTTAACAAAAATTATAAATATTTATTAACTGTAATTAATACTTTCTCAAAATACGCTTGGGTACACCCTGTTAAAACAAAAAATGCTAAAGATGTTACTGAAGCAATGAATAATATATTTAACATAACACAAACATCACCAAAAAATTTACAAACAGATTTGGGGAAAGAATTTTATAACACACAATTTAATCAACTTATGAAGAAACATAATGTTAATCATTATTCAACATATAGCACATTGAAAGCATCAATTGTTGAACGTTTCAACAGAACATTAAAAGAGATGATGTGGAAAGAATTCAGTATGAATGGATCATATAAATGGATTGATAACGTAAAAGCGTTAGTTACCAAATACAATAACACTATTCATCGAACAATAAAAATGCGTCCCAAAGATGTTAATAAAAACAATGAAAAATTTTTATTAAAGACAGTATACAATAACTTAAAAGTTTTTCATAAACCAAAATACAAAGTTGGAGACAAAGTACGAATAAGCAAATATAAACATATTTTTGAGAAGGGATATACACCCAACTGGACCACCGAAATTTTCACGATAAAAAAAGTTCAAAACACGAATCCAATAACATATCTTTTAGAAGACTACGAAGGACAACCAATTAAAGGAGGCTTTTACGAAAAAGAAATAATTAAAACCAATCACCCAGATCTTTATTTAGTGGAAAAAATTTTAAGAAAAAAAGGAAGCAAAGTTTTTGTGAAATGGCTAGGATTTTCTAATCAGCATAATTCGTGGATAGAGGAGAAAGAGTTATTAGAAAAATTAAATAAAAAAAACCTTTAACTGTTTTTTTTCTAATGATATTTTATTTTTATTTCATTAAATTTTATTATAAATTATTGAAAATAAATTGGTATTACATAAAAAACATTTCAAGTTGTGTTTTTCAATAAAATCTTTTATTACAAAATTACTATTTGCTTCAAAATTCCCTGAAACTCTACATACATTTACAGGCATGTACTTATGGTTTTTACAATCAAAACAAAATTTAATATTTGTACTGTTTTCAAAAAATTTATTAAAATATTGAAAACTTATTTTATATGAGATGCCGTTGTAACCTTCTTCTTCATCTAAAAACTCCATATTGAAATTGTTGATGTTGCTATTGAAATCTTCTTGTTCATCTAAAAACTCCATGTTGGAATTGTCGATGTTGCTGTTGCAATCTTCTTGAACATCCAGAAACTCCATGTTGTTATCTTCTTGTTCGTCTAGAAACTCCATGTCGTGAGTTTCAAAAATTTCTTTTAGAAATTCCAAAATTTCTCGTGTTTCACTTATAGTTTCCATTTTAAAATAATAAAACCGACTAAGAAAGAATTACTTGCTTGACTAACAGGAGGTAAAAAAGTCTTGAAATTAATGAAGCATAAAAGTGATTCACATGTGTTTTATATACCTAATCTCGAATGTATTTTAAAAGCTTAATAGTCGATAATTCTAATATTAGTCACATAATCCAAAAGCAAAATACTTTGTTAGAAATTCTTTTCTTCTGAACTTAAAAACAATAACGCAGCTGGCAGCATAATCCGTTTGAAAAACAAAAGACTTCATTGTTTCATTGTTTTAAACAAGAACAAACATGTCTCAACATGAAAACTGATAAAGTAGCAACTATACAAAACGTATACATACTCAACATATATTATCATGCTATGAATATCATGAATTTGAAACAGATTGAATTCTAAGCAATGGTGAAATATAACTTGTACGATTTCAAGACTATAACTACAGAACCGATACGAAAATCGAAAATGTTAAACAAATAAATATAATCATTAATAAAAGTCAATTCATTCTCAAAATAATTAACAGTTAACCAGCATTATTCAAAGTATAAAGATGGATTTTGAAGGCGAGTTTTACACAGATTATTTAACAGACGAAGATAGGAGAACTCTTGTATACTATCGAAAATATATACAACAATATGAAAACATGGAAAAAATCACATCAATTCATGGATATCATTACGTTGATTGTTGTTGTGCTAAAGATGATACAACTACAGGACCAGATACATGTATTTGTAGTTATAGACAAAATCAAGTTATCAAATTCAAAAATGAATTTGAAAAATTATTGAAATTTTACGAGAAATTGATTGGGTACTTAGAAGAAGGAAATCTGGATATAATAGATAATATTTCATTATTTTTAAATGAGTTTGATACATTTTTTGGTATAGAATCATATGGAGAAGTTGTATTCAACAAAAAAGAAATTGAAAATATTCGAGAATATCTAAACAACAGCAAAAGTGAAGAATTTACATCTAACGGCCATTATCTTGCATGTTCTAATCCTGAAGACAATGAAAATATTTGTGAATGTGATTTAATAGAAGAAAAACAAAGAGAAAAAACAGATACAGCTAAAGAAGCTATTAGACTTATAAAGATATTTCTTGGAAGAATATATTATAATTATTTTGCTGATTATTAGTTAATAAATAAAAACACTTAATATCCATTTAAAAAATTGTTTTTTATTGATTTCATATTATGTTATTATAAAAACCAGGTAAACATATCAAATTGTTGTGAAAATTCATCATAATTTATGTTAGCTTCCGTTTCTGTTGAATATTGTTGATCTGGTTCTGATTGTACAGGTTGTTGCTCATTCTCTGTTATTTTCGGTTGTTCTTGAAATTCATTAGATATCAGAAATTCGGTAAAGTCTATACTGTAAGCTTTGCCTACTTGTCCATAGTTGATTAAGTGATATTTCCCCTTGTTTAATGCTGTTAACACATTATCTGATAATTTATTGTATTTTTCTGGTAAATTCAATCGTTGACTTCCTTCTAATTCAAGCGAAACTCGATCACCAAATTTTGTGTTAACTTTTTCTGCACTGATGATTTTATATGGATGATTTTTCACCATATTTCCCAAGTTCAAGTATATATTGTATCGAAATGATTTTAACTCCTCCAGCTCAGAAGCAAATACTTTGTTTGGTATTTCATCTCTTACAAGATTATCTTCTTGTTTCCGTTTAACTACTTTTGGTGCCTTCTTTGAACCAACTTTTTCAGGTTTCTGTATTTCACTCATTTTTTACAAACTTTAAGATAAAATTAAATTAACACTTTGAAATTTCACTATGGACTGATACCGTTCCAAGAAATTGTTTCCATTTATAGACAAAAATCGTATCCCCACTCTTTTTCAACTGCTTACAAGTGCCGACAAAATTTATATACACACACACACACAAACATACATATAAAAATAATTTCACAACTTGATGAAATCCGAAATAAAAAAATTGCTTATATGTATCATATGTGCAAAAAAAAAAAATCAATTAGAAAGACCGAACCAGAATTTCTTTTTATAAAAGTTGCAAAATTTAAACTTTTTTTTTTTTTTCTTGAATTATCACGTCAGGGCCCGGGTTCAAATCTCATCAACATCACAACTATTTCACAATCTTTTTTTTTTTCTTATCACACAAATGAATAAAAATATTATACATACAAATTTTTCCATTTTTATTTGCGGGTTCAAATCTAATCACAACTATTTCACAATCTTTTTTTTTTTTTCTTCTAATAACATACGAACTAAAATTCGTCATACCTATATAGACACAACATAATCGCCGTATATTAAGATTCCCTGTGGCTCAATGATATATGCTACGGACTATCATGCCACAGGTCTCAGGTTCGCATCCATCCCACCGACATCACATTTTTTTTCATTTTTTCTTCATCTCAAACAACAACAAAACAACAACACATTCTTTTACACACACCAAAAAAGCACAAAAGCTCATGACGTCATCCAAAAAAAGCTGTGCACAAAAAAGCTGTGCACAAAAACCTCCTTGAGTTAGAGTCGCTATATATACTCTACTGAAATGGCATTAAACATGTTTTTCCTGGTACTCTTAAATTCAACATGATGTCATTCATATCATTTAAAATTTTCATCTGCTCATCAAAAGCTAATCCAAATGCTTTTACTCTGTCACGGCTATCAGATTTGGGGATTTTTGAATTAAAAACGTCAAACCAATCATTAACAGATTTGATAAAATTAGCACACAGAATTATTTGATCAATTGAGCCTTTGCATTTACCAAGTTCAGCACTAGTAAGATCTTTGGCCTCTACAATTGGTGCAATGTTGATCAAATTTTCATTAAGAATAAATCCAGAACTCAAGAAATGATTCCGTATTAATTTTTATAGATGTGGCACATCAGCAGAAACGAAAATTTTGTTATCTGAGTTTGATGGATAGGTGAACCAAGTTTTCATCAAACCTATTTTCAAATCCTTCCATAATCCTTGGTTTGTAGAACCCATATCTAATACAATTGCAACTACTGTGAAATTTATTGTTGATAAAGCCTCAATTATTTCATATAAAATTTCTTTCAATTGTATCAATAAAAAAGAGGTTCTTTCCATTTATGAAATAGTCCCCTAGCCATTACCACTTGCACGTAATTTGTTGGTGTTAATATGGAATCATTTGCTCTATCATATTCATATGCCGATTTGATTTTTATCTCATCGAAGCTAATATACATAGTTTTTGTTTCTCGTTAAAATCCAATTTTCCCATCATTCGAATGACATCTTGAAGTATTCCAGGTTGAACTGATATATTTTTTGCCCACTTTTTAAGGGTTGAGACTGCTGAAAAAGGAAATCTTTATGTCTGAGAAACCGGTATGCTGAATGTAGGCATGTAACTGTTGATATGTCATCCAAATTTCAATTAATTTTTTTCTTTGGGTTTTCCATTTTTTTTATCTGATTTCAAGTAAATATTTTTTGTAATGATTCTTCTAAATTATTCAAGTTTTCGGTTTTAAGTGCTAGCATTTTATTCAAATTGTTTATTTCCTTTTGCATTTCTTTGATTTTTTCATTAAATTCAATTACACGTAGCTCTTTTATGTACACCATATTAATACTACCTTCAGATATTAATTATTATTTAAGAGTAAAACATTAGATACATTAAGTATTAATAAATAATAACTTGAATTATATTTATTGTATCATGGTTCTAATGTTTTTTTGGTGAAAAATTTATAAATGTTGTGGTGAAGAAATAACTCGAATATCAGAAGCAACAACAACAATACATTTACTGTCTACACAATACATATACATACAATACACATAATATGATTCATTCAAAACAAAACCATCTATATATAAATATAAATTTAAAACGATAAATCCTTTCCTTTAAACTGGTCAGAAAAAGGCAACGAAAAACTAATTTCGAAAGAACTTCTTCAAATATTCAACGACGACGACCTAATTCTCCATGAAAACACTGATTTGGATGCTGATTTTCGAAATAATTTTTACGAAAATTTTGATGAGATGCACGAAGATGCCATTGAGAATTTAGCTGGATATGTCGTAAAAAAATGCCGAAAAAAATTAATTTAGAAGCATCAATTTCAAAAGAAAAGCGTACTTATACATGAATAGACCAACTTTCGGAAGGAGGTTTAATTAAACCTTCAAATTTTTTTTTAGAGAAAATAAAAGAATTAGAAATAATATTTATAGAAATAAATGGGACAAGTATAAAAAAACATAAAAATTGTCTTCAATTTCTAATTTCAACTTCAAAAAATATAAACTTGCCAATAGAATGTAAGCAATTTTATTTTAAATGTAGAGTTTATTTTAGATTTAAAGGAAAATTATAAAGACATAAAAAAAAACAACAAAAAATGAAAAAAATCATATTATAATAAATAAAAATCTTTGTTTTATTTAAAACTAACAATTTTATAATTGTTATAATTGAGTGTTTCTGGCACGGTGTGACATCATGAAAAAGCTTTTATTGAAAGCTTCTCTCGATGTAGATTACCTATAGTTATTGTATTATGATTAAAACAGTTTTCAAACGTAGATATGTGTTGAAATAATTTTCTTCCATGCTTCCTGGGAGGAAATTGAAAAGCTTTCTTGAAAATAAAATATTACAATTCTTTAGTACCCGGTTGAGTCTCTTTGTATATTTACTTACTCAATGATTACGGTAAGAATACAAAAAAGAGACTTTTTCTGAAAAACCAATAACTTTCGTGGCGTCTCCATTGTCGAATAGAGAAACTGGCTGTTTATTTGCTATATCTATGTGTGATCAAAAACTATATAATAACAAAAAGACACTCCACTTGTCCGTTACATTTACTTTACTGACTGTTACCAAAAACCATATAATAACTAACATATAGACATTTTGAACGAAAATTTCTTGAAAAAATATTCATTTCTCCCTCCAGAAAGAATAATTTTTGTATAAATCAAAATCAACAGTATGACTGTGTGAGTGTTTCAAGTGTAAAAACATATGCAATAATAATAACGTGAATGGTTTATAGAGTCAATATGGAAAATAGGCATACCAAAAAAGAAAAACAAAGTGCAGATAGCAAAAACGAAAGAAACAAAAAAATATGTTTAAGCACACATACATTATGTCAAAAAAGTATCGGGAATTGTTAAATAAAACACATATTTTACATACAATCATCAAAATTTATTTTGTCATCTTCAAAATATTGCCACATACACATGCTACAGCTATTTTTCCAATCTTCAAAACATTTTTTATAAGCATTTTCCAGTAGGACCTTCAGTTCCCTTGGCGAATTTTGTTTCATCATCTTAACGGCTTCAAAACGGGTTTCACGGACTGGCAATTTGAGTTTTGGGAATAAAAAAGTCACACGGAGTCAAATCAGGTGGTCGATCAATGGTAGTTATAAGTTTCGTTCAAATTCGTGGTTCTATGCGAGTTGTTTTCAGATAATTCTAGCCGGTTTCTACGGATTTTTATCACGCAAACGGTCAGTACGCCAAAATATATTACTTGCTGTTTGTTGACCGTTTGACCTTCTGGAACGAATTTATGACGATGTTCAGTTCGGTGATAGAAGTCGAAGGTCTTCCAGAACGCGGTATGTCTTTAACGATTTCAGGGCCCTCGTTGAACGCCTTGTACCACTCATAAGCACGTGTTTTTGATAAAACTGAATCACCTTTTCTAACATTTTTAACTCGTCAGCGTCGTTTTCAACACAAAATTTAAGGCAAATTCGCGGAGCATTAGTAAGGTAGCCTACTTTATTAAGCTGCTGCAAACGAAACAGCAAACGGAATTTGCCTAACTTGGCACCATAATAAAGAACAGTACTACCAACCCAAGCGAAAATACATTTTTAAAATCACTTCAGATTCAATACATTACATTCATTAAAAAACTGTAACTACGAAAACGTCTCGGCAAAGCGAACAAAAAAATTGTATGGATGGAGAAGGGGTAATTTCAACCGTTGCAGAGTTAGATGTGAGAAAAGATTTTTGGCACTTTTTTTTAGTTTTTGAGATATTTACATTTGCAAATTATCATTCCGATCACCTATTTTCAATTTAAACTGTAATAAAAGCACATGTCCAATAATTTTATGAATTTTAGACCTATTTTTTTAGTTTTTCCAAAAAGTCTTTCTCAATACATATTTCGAAAATTATCCATTTTTAAAAAAATGAAGATAGCAATCGATGCAAGATCAATTGGGCATTCTGTTTCTGAAATAAAAAATGAGGTTTAATTATGAGCACTTAAAATAAACGAATTCTAGTCCAAATTATGTCCCACCATAAAAGACAAAATTAAAGAAATTTCGGCAACCTTAGAGAAAATCCACCCGAACTCAAGCAAATGAACGCGTTTTCAGGAAAGAATGTCGGAGAAATAAACTTAGGGGCTTATTGTGATTTTCGATTCGTAGGTTGATCGAAGAATCTTCTTCGATTCGATTGAATTTAATTTTGGTATTGTGTAACTCAATCGAACGAACCAAAAAGCGTTGCATCATACACATTGGTTACAAGCGTCATTATCGTGAATTATTGTGAATATTTTCTTCGTTAAACGATTTTTCAGCTGTTAAAATTTGAAGATATTTGAATAAATTGTTTTAAGTTACTAACAGGGCCGGCCCAACCTAATTTTTCGCCCTGTTCGAAGAACAAAATTTCGCCCTTATTCTGTTTAAATTTATAATGAATATTAAAATGTTCAAGCCGTTTCCACACCACCCTTGGGTAGACTTTTAACTCACATTTCACATTTCATATTTTGAAAATAAATCAATTTATATACATAATAATACATACTTTCATATAATTCGAATTATATACGGAACTATTTATGTATACAGGGTGTTTCCGTTACGCAGGTACAACAGGATACCATAGATAGGGCTCATCGAGACAAACAAAAAATCGTATTGGAGGGAAGGGGGGGAAATCCCAACGGTTTGGCCGCTAGAGGGCGTTGAAGTTTTTTTTCTCTTATTTTACGATGTACCCTATAACTTTTTACGGGGGCACTCAAGGGTCACTTTGTAGTAAGAAAAAATGTAGAGGACCCTTTGCCCTTTTCAGCGATACCTTACTTGATTCTCTTCTTTTAACCGTTAAAAAGTTACACGTATTCAAAATCAAAATTTTGTGAATTTTTACACATTTTTTGTGTTTAACCCTGCTTTACTCAAAAAAGGCTTAAATTAACCCTCATTTTTTATTTCAGAAAAAGAAGGCTCAATTGATTCTGCATCGATTTGCTATCTTCAAGTTTTGCATTTCCTTTTTTGTGCTGTCTTATCCCCTCAAAATTTTGTCCGTCTCTTCTAAATTCATATTATTTTGAATTTGAATTATTTTGAACAGTTTGCTATATATTGTTGTTTTTGTAGCGCCCATACGAAACATATAGAATGATAAAGCAGAGACTGTGCAAGATTTGAAATTGAACCTAATACTGTGTGTATAGCATTTTTGTTGTTGTTTGTTTTTATGAAGATCGAATAATACTATAGGAGCAAGATTTTATTTTGAACAGTTTGCTATATATTGTTGTTTTTGTGGCATTCATACGAGACTTATGTTCATAGGAGATGATTCTGTGGTCACAAGCACTAACCGCTTAAGTCTGAAGATGCTTATGTCGACTTAAGTGGTTTGCAAATGTGACCACAGAATTGGTTTGCACAAAAATAAAAATCTATATAAAATTTTAATATTATTTAAATATTTATATTGTTCTAATGGCGCCCCTCTAATTTTGTCGCCCTGTTCAGCTGCTCTGTCTGCTCATATGTAAAGGCCGGCCCTGGTTACTAATAACATTTTTTTAAAGTCGAATTTAGTAAAAGTCGACTTTAAAAACTGAGTATGCTATTTTACAAAATAAAGACATAATAAATCTACAAGTTAACCAAAAAAACATAAAAACTGAACTCAACAAACAAATAGAAATAACCTACCAAATGAAAGAAAGATTCAATAACATAACTTCTCATATTAATAACCAACAAGATATTATAGAAATATACGGGTACCTATACTTTATTTAACAATTAAAGTCAGTATTGTGCTTATGGAGGCAGTACCCGATGAGTTTTTTGCCTTGGTAATATTTAATTTAAAAGATTTCCCTAGATTGAAATTGAGATCTGATCACCCCACACACGTGACAGATTTATACAAACGCAATGTAAAAGAGTATAGAAAAGTATGCCTATCTTGCCTGTACTGACTTTAATTGTTAATAAGTTAAGAGGAATCTTTAAAATACATCTACTTTTTAAACCAAATCAACTTCACCATAGATTTGCTTAACAATCATTTTATTAATACAGTAGGAGCTATTACACTCACAAAATTAAACATTATTTCCAAACAAATTTTAAAACTTTTTAGAATTAGATGTTGTTTGAGATTTCATAGTTCAAGTCATTTTTTATAAGCATAGTATAATTTTAAATTCTTCCTATATTTTTAATAAAAATTTTATAGTTGGTTTATAATTTCATTTTTATAAAACATTGTAAGTAAATTTGTTTATATACACAAATATTTAAACATACAATAAATTCATAATTACACACAGCTCATAACATAAACTTTTATAATTCTAACTCATGCATTATGCTGAGTATGTACATCTCTTTTGATTAAGGCATACAATATTGCAGATGTAACTTGATATATTGTTTGTCACTGTAAAAAATGTGGAAATAAATAATAATAAGTTAGAATAAACAATAGGGATAAATTTTCAGCAATGTAAGCATTTATGCTTTTATATGCTTTTATAGATGATAGAAATATTCTTATAAAATAAGGCATTTTTTCTCCCACCTTAAATTTAAATAATAATTGTTAGAATTAAGTATACATAAGGAAGTATTTTTGAAAATAAAATTATTATTGTAGAACATTGAATTCAAGACTTTTCTTCGTTTCTCTAAGGAGTCTGCTTAGAGCACTGTTCCTTTTCGGTTGAATAAATTTTTGTAGCGAGTTACGTACACAAGTACGTCCCACCCTGTATTTATCACCATCCAAATCAATTAAATAATCTTTCATAATGGGAACAGCAAATCTGCTGACTGCAATCCACCTGTGCAAGAAAATACAATATACCGATGGGAACCTGTAAATTTTCCCATATCCATAATCATAGTTTATTTCTAAGAATTTTTAAGATATAATAATTTGCAGAATAGAATAAAATATAGAATAGATGATCTTAAGTTATTGTAATTTTTGATAAAATAAATTTTAGTCAGTCTGAATTTAGATTTTGGAGTGTAAAATTCAAATTTGTTTAGAAAGAAAATTTTCAGTTTAAAATTGTAATAATTATCTAGTATAATAAAAGTAATATTTCTACATATAAAATAAAGTGTTTTGTTCACACATATATATAACTGGCGCAGTCTTACGGTTTATCACAAGACATCCACCGTGGAAAGTCTGTTTATTTAAATAGTTAAGTGATAAATTGAACCTAACGTGAAATAAGTTAAAATAAAATAAAAATACTTGAAAAAATTAAATAAAAATAAAATTAATTAAATTAAATAAGTTCAAATTAATTGAATTAAACTAAAGTGAATAAAATTAAATTAAGAAAAAATAAAATTTAAAAAAAAAGTGATTGTGAACAAAAAAAATAAATAAGAGTGTCTGTGAAAAAAAAAAAAATTAATAAATAAAAAATAATAATAATAATAAATAAATAAATAAAAAATAATAAAATAATACAAAATAGTGATCGTGAACAACAAAAAAAAAATAGTGCTGTGACAAAAAAAAAAAAAGAGAAAATAAAAGAAATTATTACATCATCAGTGCAGTGAAGTGAACTAAATAAAACAATTTTTGTATGTAACTGTAACGTTACAAACTAAAAAGAAGGAAGAAAAGGTCACTAAGAACAAACAATACAACTTGAACTACATATTTAGCAGGAAGAAATCAATATGTATAAGAGGACTCTCCTGTAAGTAGAAAAATATTTTTACTCTAATTCTATGTCAGACTCCTCTAGCATCCAAGCCTCCTTAAAAGAAAGCGCAGATCTAGAGATTAAAAATCTAATTTTGAATTTGAAAACTATTAATTTAGAAGGAAACGCACTAGAAAATAATTTAAATTTATTAAGAAATTCATCCGTCGGAAGTTCAGTTGACACCTTAGAAATTTGTGTTACAGAAGAAAATACAAATATTCGTGATATCCCAACCTTTTTAAAAGTCCATGCTGAGACAATACCTGATTTCAACAGAGATACAAATGAACTTCAATTTTTCCTAGAAAGTGTCGACAGTATCGTCAAAAATTTTTTCGATACCAATAATAAAGAAAATTATCATAATACAGTAATTTTTCAAACAGTAGTAAGTAAATTAAAAAGCGAAGCCCGAGAAGTGATTGATATAAGTGGTGCGGAAACAATCGACGAAATAAAGAGCTTATTGCAGTAGTATGAATATGCCCGTTCTGGCGCATGGAGCAGGAGCAAAAATGACGTCATCACTGTTATCAGTGCGGGTCACGTGGTTCAAGGTTGTGTGTTATCAGTGAAGGGCGCGGGGGGGTCAAGGTTGCGTGTTATGAGCGAGGGGTTACAGGGGTCAAGGCTAGTGAGGGGTCACGTGGGTCAAGATTTTTTTTCTGTTCAGTGATGGATCATGCGGGGGTTAAGATTTTTTTTATCAGTGAGGGTTAAAATTATGGGCGTTATCATTGAAAAAGCAATGGAAAATTTTTGGTACAGTTCTGATTCACGTGTGCTTAATCAGTGCTAAGCATGGTGAGACATGTTTGTCTCAAGTTTTAAATTGTTTATGATGTCATTGTTTTTTGAGTTAACTTTTTAGGATTATTCATATGTGCTGAGCATGTTGAGACATGTTTGTTCACGTTTCATATTGTTTATGCTGTGTTATTGTTTTTAGTTAACAAAAAAAAATACTTACCGTATTGTCAGAACCCGGATTTCAACCGGGGACCTTTAGAGTTTCAGTGTAACGCTCTCCCCACTGAGCTATTCTGACGATTGATTTTACGTGTATTATTTGATGTTTTAATGTTTTAATTTCGGTTTTCATCAAGTTGTGAAATTATTGTTATGTGTGTGTGTGTGTGTATATATATATACGTAAATTTTGTCAGCACTTGTAAGTAGTAGAAAAAGAGAGTGTTTGAATTTTGTCAGCACTTGTAAGCAGTTGAAAAAGGGTGGGGATAAGATTTTTGCCTATAAATTGAGACAATTTCTTCGAACGGTATCATTATATACGGAAATATGGTGAAAAATCATCCATATAAAATCATCAGTGCAGAAAAAGTTAACACAAAATTTGGTGATCGAGTTTCGCTTGAATTAGAAGGAAGTCAACGATTGAATTTACCAGAAAAATACAATAAATTATCAGATAATGTGTTAACAGCATTAAACAAGGGGAAATATCACTTAATCAACTATGGACAAGTAGGCAAAGCTTACAGTATAGACTTTACCGAATTTCTGATATCTAATGAATTTCAAGAACAACCGAAAATAACAGAGAATGAGCAACAACCTGTACAATCAGAACCAGATCAACAATATTCAACAGAAACGGAAGCTAACATAAATTATGATGAATTTTCACAACAATTTGATATGTTTACCTGGTTTTTATAATAACATAATATGAAATCAATAAAAAACAAGTTTTTTAAATGAATGTCAAGTGTTTTTATTTATTAACTAATAATCAGCAAAATAATTATAATATATTCTTCCAAGAAATATCTTTATAAGTCTAATAGCTTCTTTAGCTGTATCTGTTTTTTCTCTTTGTTTTTCTTCTATTAAATCACATTCACAAATATTTTCATTGTCTTCAGGATTAGAACATGCAAGATAATGGCCGCTAGATGTAAATTCTTCACTTTTGCTGTTGTTTAGATGTTCTCGAACATTTTCAATTTCTTTTTTGTTGAAAACCACTTCTCCATATGATTCTGCACCAAAAAATGTATCAAATTCATTTAAAAATAATGAAATATTATCTATTATATCCAGATTTCCACTTTCTAAGTACCCAATCAATTTCTCGTAAAATTTCAATAATTTTTCAAATTCATTTTTAAATTTGATAACTTGATTTTGTCTATAACTACAAATACATGTATCTGGTCCTGTAGTTGTATCATCTTTAGCCCAACAACAATCAACGTAATGAGATCCATGAATTGATGTGATTTTTTCCATGTTTTCATATTGTTGTATATATTTTCGATAGTATACAAGAGTTCTCCTATCTTCGTCTGTTAAATAATCTGTGTAAAACTCGCCTTCAAAATCCATCTTTATACTTTGAATAATGTTGGTTAACTGTTAATTATTTTGAGAATGAATTGACTTTTATTAATGATTATTTATTTGTTTAACATTTTCGATTTTCGTGCACCAATATACTCGTAATCGGTTCTGTAGTTATATTTCATCATTGCTTAGAATTCAATCTGTTTCAAATTCATGATATTCATAGCATGATAATATACTTATGTTGAGTGTATATGTTTTGTATAGTTGCTACTTTATCAGTTTTCATGTTGAGACATGTTTGTTCTTGTTTAAAACAATGAAACAATGAAGTCTTTTGTTTTTCAAACGGATTATGCTGCCAGCTGCGTTATTGTTTTTAAGTTCAGAAGAAAAAAAATTTCTAACAAAGTATTTTTGCTTTTGGATTATGTGACTAATATTAGAATTATCGACTATTAAGCTTTTAAAATACATTCGAGATAAGGTATATAAAACACATGTGAATCACTTTTATGCTTCATTAATTTCAAGACTTTTTTACCTCCTGTTAGTCAAACAAGTGATTCTTTCTTAGTCGGTTTTATTATTTTAAAATGGAAACTATAAGTGAAACACGAGAAATTTTGGAATTTCTAAAAGAAATTTTTGAAACTCACGACATGGAGTTTCTAGACGAACAAGAAGATAACAACATGGAGTTTCTGGATGATCAAGAAGATTGCAACAGCAACATCGACAATTCCAACATGGAGTTTTTAGATGAACAAGAAGATTTCAATAGTAACATCAACAATTTCAACATGGAGTTTTTAGATGAAGAAGAAGGTTACAACGGCATCTCATATAAAATAAGTTTTCAATATTTTAATAAATTTTTTGAAAACAATACAAATATTAAATTTTGTTTTGATTGTAAAAACCATAAGTACATGCCTGTAAATGTATGTAGAGTTTCAGGGAATTTTGAAGCAAATAGTAATTTTGTAATAAAAGATTTTATTGAAAAACACAACTTGAAATGTTTTTTATGTAATACCAATTTATTTTCAATAATTTATAATAAAATTTAATGGAATAAAAATAAAATATCATTAGAATATAAACAGTTTAAGGTTTTTTATTTTTTTTTAATAACTCTTTCTCCTCTATCCACGAATTATGCTGATTAGAAAATCCTAGCCATTTCACAAAAACTTTGGTTCGTTTTTTTCTTAAAATTTTTTCCACTAAATAAAGATCTGGGTGTTTGGTTTTAATTATTTCTTTTTCGTAAAAGCCCCCTTTAATTGGTTGTCCTCGTAGTCTTCTAAAAGATATGTTATTGGATTCGTGTTTTGAACTTTTTTTATCGTGAACATTTCGATGGTCCAGTTGGGTGTATATCCCTTATCCAAAATATGTTTATATTTGCTTATTCGTACTTTGTCTCCAACTTTGTATTTTGGTTTATGAAAAACTTTTAAGTTATTGTATACTGTCTTTAATAAAAATTTTTCATTGTTTTTATTAACATCTTTGGGACGCATTTTTATTGTTCGATGAACAGTGTTGTTGTATTTGGTAACTAACGCTTTTACGTTATCAATCCATTTATATGATCCATTCATACTGAATTCTTTCCACATCATCTCTTTTAATGTTCTGTTGAAACGTTCAACAATTGATGCTTTCAATGTGCTATATGTTGAATAATGATTAACATTATGTTTCTTCATAAGTTGATTAAATTGTGTGTTATAAAATTCTTTCCCCAAATCTGTTAGTAAATTTTTTGGTGATGTTTGTGTTATGTTAAATATATTATTCATTGCTTCAGTAACATCTTTAGCATTTTTTGTTTTAACAGGGTGTACCCAAGCGTATTTTGAGAAAGTATCAATTACAGTTAATAAATATTTATAATTTTTGTTAAATGAAGAGTAATTTCCCATTTCAACTAAATCAGCTTGCCACAAATCATTAATTCCTTTTACTATAACATGTCGCCGTTTAAAATTTTTTCTAGCAGGTTTATGAAGTTCTTCTACAAGTTGTTGTTTTTGCATATTTATTCTGGTACACTTTCTAATGGGAAAATCGATTCTTCAGGTTTATGTTTTTTCTTTATTTCATCAAATAAAAATTGTTGAATATTTTCAATATTATAATTTAAACTATATAGTTTTTCACTGTGACTTTTTAACATTAAGATAAAATTTGATGCTCAGATATATGAAGTTCCAGGTCTGCAAGCTTATTTTAATGCTTCAAACATCATATTCAACATAAAAATACCAATAATTTCAACCAAAACATATTCCCTTTTTTATTTGATTCCGCTCCCAATTAATAAAACTCTTAATATAGCAAGAAAATCCTATGTCATTGTAAATGAACTCGATATTCAATATTTGAAAACTTTGCCAATTGATCGAAAAAGTTTATTGCTGCGAGAAATTTAAAGCCAATAAAATTACAAACGAAATCAACTGTACTACTAAAATTCTAAGGAACGAACCAACCACTTGCGGTTTTTCAAATAGAACTGAAATAAATGCAATTTATCAACCTGAACCAAATAATACGTGTATTATGCGTAGACATCCTTGAAACATCATTGAATTCAATCTCTAAATCTACGTTAAACAAAATTTCCGGAACAGTCCCAATATATTTTGAAAATTGCAGTATACAAATATATAAAATGATCTACGAAAGCAAATTGAAAATTTTTAAGGATGATATATCCATTTATTTAACCAGTAAAATTTAACCAAGTAGACTCCGATACAATAACCGATATTTTAAGATTAGAAAAATTAAAAGATTATCATTCAGAAAACCCAAAAGCCATAACCCTTATTCAAGATGCAAACATCGAAACAAATGATTTTACGTTTGAACCAATTCCAATTATCTACACCGCGGCAGGAATCTTCATTATGAGCAACGAAAAACAACAAAAGGCGATTTTCATTAAAGAAGCACTACCAATCGTACTCCAAGATTTCCGCTTCTTTGGCCGTCGCTGCATCGAAGAGGGGAGGAGTTACGGGTACAATCATCACCCAGCATACGAAAAGTACCCGTATAGTACGACACTTCTTTTACTACCATTATAATTTCGCTTAACGTATTAAAATCATATTATATAAAGTTCTAAATTCCTGAGTTGCAAATTAACTAGTAAACAAAAATATCATATAACAAAAGGCATTCCATGTGAAATTAAAAGTCGCAATAATTATTTTTTCATAAGATTTGTTTTCCATAGAATTATAAACTTATTTTGTACAATCAGCAAAATTGCTATCTTTAAAAATATGTTATTGTAACACAGAATAATAGAAGAATAAAAGATATTCATTCTAATTTTAGATCTTATATTGCAAAGTTGTAAAATTAATTGAGTTATTAATTTGAATTAATATTTTAACGTTTTAAAATTTTAATTTTTCTTTTTTTTCTCATCCTTGTGGACATTATCCTTAAGTCCCGCGCATCAATTTTAAATATCAAAATGTTATATTATTTGACTATTTAGAAAAGTGCATTTTATTTTACTTATATCTATGCAACACAGCCAGAGGTATAAGAGTTTCAAAATATATGGGCAATTCTCTATGTAACGCAGATTACATCGCACGAAAACAGAAAATGTACCTTTTTACTTTCTATTGAAATTTTCTGCTATCTGAATGTCACAAAGATTTTGAAATGTATGTATATGCTTTTATGGTAGCAGGTATATTCTTATATAGATTTGTATATTAATGCAAAACAAAAAAATTCCTGGCAACGCAGGGTACAAAATTACATGTGTCGCAGACTACATATAAAAATTGTTTGATTGTAAATTGATTGTATCATTTAATTATATTTGTTCTCTTATGTTTAAAAGAATTATCAAAATTAGATGTCGTGACTTTTTTGAATTTTAAAATTTCCACTAAGTGGTTTCGCTTCCCAGAGAATTGCCCATATAGGTATCTTCCATATAAAAATTTAAAAAATAAAACAATTCAAAATTTGTGAATTTTTACATAAAAAAATTTTTGTATGAAAAATATTTGACTCGCTATCTTTGAACTCTGTCTGTTTTGCACCGATTCGAGTCAAATAAAATGCACTATACATTATCCATTAAGTTTTTACACCACAGCGCTTATGGACATATTTGTCTTATTTCTTATTTGAGTAATTACATAAATGTGTTTCAGATTTTTATCACCGAGAGTGTTACCCTTCAGGTTAAATTGGCTATGATAGATCGGATGAACTTTTTGATAAGTGCCATCGACTTTACCTTTGCTTTCAAAATTTATGAAATTTCGTATTTTGTAAAAATTTTTTGCTAATAAAGAAAAATCATAATAGTTATTTATTTTTTATTGAATGTAATTTTTCACGAATCAAATTATTTTATGTATACATAACTGCATATATCGTTTATTTGAAAATTAATAAATTGTAAATTTTTAAAATATGTAGGTACATATGTCTTTATGTAAATTTTTCTGTGTACTAGTAGTTCGTAGCCCTAATCATACACTGTGAATACCCTATACACTCTGTGTCCCGGTATTTCCTGTGTAATATTGGCCCTTATTGTGATTTTCGTCAAATGATCGAACAGCGTTCGATTTCATATTTTGGTATTATGATCTTCGATTTTTTTCTTTTTGTTCGATTAAATTGAAGTTCTATACACGAATACATACTTGAAAAATTGAAATCTTCAACATATAAATTGTAAAATAGCATACTCAGTTTTTAAAGTCGACTTTTGCTAAATTCGACTTTAAAAAAATGTTATTAGTAACTCAAAACAATTTATTCAAATATGTATCTTCAAATTTTAACAGCTCAAAAATTGTTCAAAGACAATATACACAATAATTCACGATAATGACGCTTGTAACCAATGTGTATGTATTCGTCTACAGAACTTCAATGCATACTCAGTTTTTAGAGTCGACATTTGCTAAATTCGACTTTAAAAAAATGTTATTAGTAAGGCAAGTATTTTATTGTTTTGTAACAATTTTGGGGATTTCTGTGAGAAAAATTAATTTATGTCAGAATTTTCATGATATTCACAAGCTCTTCTAATTGCTTTTTATTACCGTATTTTTCCTATTAAAATAATAATTAATGTATGTAGTAATTATTAAAAACACATTTAATTAGTATTATTATTACATTTAAAACATTGAAAGTTACATTTTGTTTGAAATATCCATCTTTTTTTCATATTTTTCGTATTACAAATTGCGTTTCGTCAGTAAAAAAGTGATCGAAACAGCTGTTCGATCCTTTGACGAAAATCACAATAAGGGCCATATTTTTTGCGTTAAATTGCAAATCTAGACCATTCAGAAAATTGATTTGACTCTTGGTTGGAATTATTTATCAAATACTTTAACCGTGGTATAAGGAAAAGTTTAAAAATTTTCCTTAAGGGTGCTCGTTACTGGGTATTTTACCCTATGTATGTTTATTGCTTGAATTGAAATACAAGAATGAAAAATAATAATCGGTCGCTGTACAACTGTGTTACATGGTATTGTTTTTTTTTATTTTCTAGCGTCTCATTGCTTATACATACATCAGTTTGGCTTATGAGTAGTTTAAGTGTATATACTACTATTCAATGCAATGTAGCGACACTGTCACAAAAAAGTTTAAAAAATAAATACATACAGGTATGTACTTTTTGTAAGAATCATGGTATGAATCATGGTATGAATCAAGAAGGGCACCATAGAAGAGAAAAATAGTTGCTTGTGTTTTTTTAAATTTTTGGCATTATTTAAAATTGAAAATACCTTGTCAAATCGGAAGAAAACGTTCGGGACTTTGGGATAATTTCAAAACCGCAAGGAGGCAGATTAATGTAGACCTTCTTTAGACATTGATGGATTCCATGCCCCGACGACCTCAAGGGGTAATTGATGCTAAAGTAGATGTCATACGGTACCAAAAGGTAGGTCTTAATTTTTAATTTCGTATTGACCGTATTTGTTCTATGTATAGGTATGTATACACACTATTTACACGAACTGTTTCGAACAATTGACCTCTCACAGCTCAGTGTATATTAAAGCTAAACAGAATTTTTCGAAAAAAATGAAGATAGCAAATCAATTCATAATCAATTTAGCATTCATTTTTTGCAATAAAAAATTAGGGTTATTATTGAGCACTTTTCGAGAAAATTAGGGTTAAAGCACATACAAATAATATTCATATGTCTAAGCCTCATATAAACGCATGATACAAGTACTAAAGGTAGACCGCTTTCAAGTAAAGCTCTTTTTAATGACGTCAGCGTTTGCAGTAAGAAAACGGAAAGTAATTATATCAATACATCAATACAAAGCAATAAATAAAATTTCAGTTTTTTATTATTTCCTTTTTTTATGTTAGTTTTTTTATTTTTTTCTTTAAGTGTAAAATAAATTCTACATCTAAAAAACAACTTCCTTGCATTTTCTTCTAGAGGAATGCTTTTACTTAGATTTAAAAGTTTCTTTATAATATTTTTATTGTTGACAATTTTGTCTTTTGATGAAATAAATATTTTTTCTAGTTCTAATATTAGAGATGTAAATTTTTCCGAAGGTTTAATCAGCCCATCTTCAGATAATTCATCTACCCATGTCCACATTCCATCATTTTTACTGGTATTGGAATTTCTATCTATATTTTTACATCTTTTCAATATATAGCCGGCCAGGATTTGAAGTGCATCTAAATGTAATTCATCAAATTGAATTATTTCATTTGATGTACATAGCGAAATATCGTCACATCGATTATCTGATGTTATTTGATACAATATTTCTTCCGTTAACATTGGCACTTCATCTATATCTGTGTCATTATCTTCTTTATTTGAAGAGTTCAAAATATTTCTAATTTTTGCTGTACATAAAAGTAACAAAAATAAAATTACTTGAAATCTTTTTTTTTTTTCTTATATGTTGTTACGTATTTGATAATTATTAGTAAATACTGGAAAAATGTAAGATTATTGTTGTTATACATATATTTTTAAATAAATTTATAGAGATAGATAATGCAAATCATACCTATTTACTTTATCTTATTGTGGAATAGAAAGACAAAAACCAAAACATCACGAACACAAATAAAAATTTTAAAATTTAATGTAAGTTACCTAACAAAAACGCTCTTAACCGATACTTAAATTCTAAACTAGTACAGTGATCATGTAGCCCCCCTTTAGCACGTATTGTACCAAAAAAATTTTCTAAAATATCTTGGTTCAAACGAGATGTTAGAAGAAATTCAATATTATAATTTTGTTGTAAATAATTAAACAGCCCTTTTAACGATGAATTCGTTACAAGTACCTCTTTTTGAAATGGTAGCATCGTTTTCTTTTTTGCTGTCCTAAGATTAAGCATTATTGTGTTAGTATTTTCTAAAATTTTATTTTGTTCTTCTAGAGCTATTCCGTACGCCTCCATTCTTTTTCTACTGTCAGTATGAATTTGTTTTGAATTCAACACATCAAACCAATCATTTATTGATTTAATAAAATCTGCGCAATTCAAAACATTGCTTGATTTTAGTTTACCTATTTGAAAGCAATGTCGAAGACAAGAAGAGACAGAATGCGACATCAATTGAGTAGCTGTTTTAACTTTTTGCCTCGCAGGACCGTGTACAGTGATATGGGTATTTGAAATCTTGTGCATTAATCTTAGATTGTCATCACCAATGCAAATTGAGGACTTCTTTTATAGGTTGACAAGTGATTAATTTTTCGTCCAATATGAAGCCGTCATCTAGAAAATGATTTCTAATCAACTTTAATTAATGAGGCACGTCAGCAAAGACATATATTTTCTTATTATTATTGATTGGATTTTGGAACAAAGTTTTCATAATGCCAATCGAGAGATTTTTCCACAAATTTTGATTTGTTGAACTCATATCAGATACAATAGCAACCACTGTATATCAAATTTTATCAAGTTGAATAATTATGTTGTTTAAAATTGAAACTTTCATATTGCAGTCAAAATCATAAAATATTGGTTGCTTCCAGTTTTCTATCAGTCATCTCGCCATTACCACTTGCACATTTTTGGAAGGGCTAATGATCATATCACTGGCTCTGTCATATTCATAGCTGGCTTTGATGCTCATTTCGTCAAATGAAAGCACACATAGCTTTTGTTTTTCATTGAAATGTGTATGCTTCATAATCTGAAGAACTGGTAGAATAATGCCTGGTTCGACTTTTACTTTAGACGCCCATTTTTTAAGGGTACTCACGCAGGGCAAAGGGTATTTTCGCTTATACAAATACCTATAAGATCTGGGTCCTGCAGAATATAAACAAACTGCCGAGGATATGTTTTCTAAATTCCACCTGTAGTGCTTCGACTGAGGTGCAGTTTTTAATTTTTTTAGCTGACCACTTGTGAAAATGTTTTTAAATATAAAACTCATTTGAAGAGATTCATCTTTCAACTTCTTGTTTTCATATTCTAACACCAGACATTTGTGCTTTAAATCATTTAATTGTCGCTGTAATTCTCGAATTTCTAGTAAATAAATACTGTCTAAGTCTCCCCTAAGAAGTTTAATTATTATTAATAAAATTTTTGCAAAATATGAATATAACAAGTTATTACTCAGTTTCAACTTCAGCGTCTACAAGAATCTTTCCTGAAACACTTATGTTCTGTATATCCTCTGGATTTTTTTTAATTTCCATCTTCTGAGCCTGATTTCTTTAAATCAAATATTAATTGTTGTATAAAAAATATATACCTATAATCTATAACAAATATTTTTACTTACTCTGCTTCAATTAACAAATCTTGTACATCTTTTCTTCTCATTCTTTTTTCAGATCTTATATTTCTTTCACTTACAACTTTCTTTACTTCATTTGGTAAAAAAAGAGTCGGTACTGCGGATGAAATTAATTTCCTTTTTTTCATAGGAATATTCAAAAGTCTTTTAATTCATAACTGTCTTCATCAAAATGAATTGAACAAATTTTGGCGTATTTTAAATTGATGTCTTTCTTGTCACAAGCATTAATCCAAACTTTACACAATATCACATCTTTCGGAAATTGATGAAATTTTATATGATCTTCACCACTTTTTTCTACTTAATTATTTTGGCAATTTTTAACACTACACCACACCATTTTAATGAAACTATTGTTTATTAAAAATAAAAATGTAATAAAAATTTATAACAATATAATAACTAATAATTCTACAATATTCATAAATATTTATAACGCAAGATCTGAAATACAAATAAAAATTTGAAAGTTTACAAACGCTAACGTCACAAGTGTCATGTTAAAGCTTTCAAGAAGAAGAAATTACATTACCTTTAGTACTTGTATCATGTCAATGACTATATAATTACATCATAAAGTCAGCCCACTTGTCCGTTACTGACAGTTACATTTCAAATCAGCATAACTTTTGTCATTTTAGCGATTTCTCCTTGTCCCCAAGTGGTTGGACATAGAACTAAAATTTTTGTGTTTGTGTTTTTACATTACAATACGTATACAATCATATCTGCCGTACAAAGGCTAATCGCGTCAATTACATTTTCACTCATTTTGAGTTAAATATATTTATGATATAATATCTACCGTACAAAGGACAATCGCGTCAATTACATTTTCACTCATTTTGACTTAGATATATTTATGATATAATATATAGTTATACATATGAACTAGTGAAAAAATTAAATTATATATATAATATATAATATATAGACATATTTTTTAATAGAGAATTTTTCCTTCAGTTCATATATATAACTATATATTATATCATAAATATATTTAACTCAAAATGAGTGAAAATGTAATTGACGCGATTGTCCTTTGTACGGCAGATATATAGTTATATATATGAACTGAAGGAAAAATTCTCTATTAAAAAATATGTCTATATATTATATATTATATATATAATTTAATTTTTCCACTAGTTCATATGTATAACTATATATTATATCATAAATATATCTAAGTCAAAATGAGTGAAAATGTAATTGACGCGATTAGCCTTTGTACGGTAGATATATAATAATATACTGTACGTGTGAAATTATTTTCTTGAGCAAGTGTGTATTTTTGTTTTAGGTCGATTCTCTGCTAACGACGAAGACACTTTGTGAGGAATTTTATTAAAAAATTGTTGGATAATAAAAGTGTAGAGACTTAATACTTGTACATTTTTCTATACATCACTTTTAAAACTATATAGCGCATTCCTATTTTTCTGACCTTATGTTTTAAATTTATCTGAAATGAAGGCGGTAACGCAGAAGACTCGTACACAACCTTGTTAATACATTCTTAATATTTTCTTTAAGAATTCTGTGAATTGTAAAGTATTTAATAATTGTCTCATTTATAGTTTTATTGTAACACATGTCCTTTAAAAAAGTATTTTATAGAAAACTCATATAATTGATCTTTTACAATAAGCAATTAAAATCTATGAGGACATTTCAGGCAACGCAGAAGACATTTTGAAGTAATTAAAAAAAATAAAAATGTATTTTGTATGTAATATTATACTAAAAATCAATGCCGATATCAGGTCAGCTGCCTATAAAAACAAAGAATTTTTTCATATGTAGCTATTCTTTTCAACACTTTTACTGAAGAAAGTGAAAATTTTGGTTTAATTTTAAAGAGAATCGACCTTTGCTTTTTCGTTAGCATTTTTTTCTTGTTCTATAATTTTTAACAGTACCAAGTGCAAGTTAACACTTCGTTCTTTTTTAAATTTTATACCCCGAATCAATTTTAAGTAACAAAATGTAACATTTTTTGATTCTTTAGAAAAGTTTGTTCCCGTGGAGCTAGAGAGCTGGAATTTGGCTAGGATATTCCTTGAACGATCTTATATTGCGTGAACTATAAGGTCTAAAGGTTTGAAGGTTGAAAGGTTTTTATGTAAAAGTTCAAAAATATTGAATTACATATTTAATTTTTTAAATTTAAGCTTTTGCCCTAGTGAACGGAATTAAACCGCAATCATGCAATATTAGACTGTTCAAGGAATATCTTGGCCAAATTCCAGCTCTCTAGCTCCACGGGAACAAACTTTTCTAAAGAATCAAAAAATGTTACATTTTGTTACTTAAAATTGATTCGAGGATATAAAATTTGAAATAGAACGAAGTGTTAACTTGCACTTGTATTTTAATGTTAATATTCATTTGAAAGAAAATAAGCAAAAATTACAAATACATACAGTATGAGCTCGATAATTTGGACTGATTAGAATAGGCGTTGTTTAAATTTTAAAATAGTTGAAATTATTGGATAGAAACCAATTTGCAACTTTCAACGCTATTTTTGAAAAAACAATAAATAGTTTTGTAATAAAATTAGTTTTGTTATTATAAAAAGCGATTATGATAATTATATAATGAATTATTTCTACAAAAATCGGTGATTTAAATTAGGCAGTACATGTTTAGCTTATGTAAACTTTATTCTATTTTATAAAATAAAAATCATCGAAAAACCTTCAAAGTACCTATTGAAATTTTGGTGTTGAAAAAACCAAAAGTTGAAAATAGGAAGGGAAAAATTATTGAGCGTACACTGTAATTTGAAATAAAATTCTTATTCCAAAAAAAATTTATTTACGCGAGCATATTTATTTGTACCAAAAGTACAACAACAACAAGAAACAGAAAAATCATACCAGAAAAAAAACAACAACAATAACCATTTATTTCAGCTTTAAAGAATGCTGTATCAAATAGGTATACATACATAACTATATGCATGTGGACAAAAAGAAAAAGAAAAGAAAAAACCATACCAGCAATATATGTATGTATGTATAATTATAGGATATAATATATATATGTAATTGCAAAATACTATGAAATACATTATCTATTCTGTATACACTATACAGTATAATATATTTATATGTCATATTATTTAATGATCATTATTTTAACGGACAAGTTGTATACCTATATAGTTTTTGAATGAATTGACTCATTATTTATATATGCGCTTATACATATTGTTTCTGTACGTTTTTCGTTTTTGCTATCTGTATTTTTTTTTTTGTATACGCAATTTCCATATTGGCTCTATGGCTCTTAACATCCACGTTATTATTATTGTATATGTTTATACACTTAACCACTCATACTGTTGATTTCAATTCATACAAAAATTATTCTTTCTATCAGAGCCTCCTTGGCTGGCCATCTGCAGGGAGAAAAATATTTTTTTTCAAGAAATTTTCATTTTGGTCTGTCTATATGGTATTTATATGGTTTTTGGTCATGTATAAACGTATGTACCCAATTTATTTTTAGCTACTAACCGACAGAAGCTTTTTCAAAATGAGTTATCAAGAGCTTTCTGTTAATATTTCCCCAGTTTGTACATCATTCATATATTCTCGTGTATTTTGTTGTTGTAGAATGTTTGTAGTATTCTTACAATATCCCATATCTATACAGGGCCGCTATTCTCGAAACCACTCGTAAAGTTAAGTATACGCAAATCCACCATTTACGAGTGGTTTTGACATATGGCTTATTCTCGAGATCCGCATACGTAAATATTCGAATGAAAACCATTCGTAAAGATACGAGTGCCTATTTGCACTCGTAACTACTTACGAGTACTAAGCTAATACTGTCTAAAATAAATAAATAGTTATTTAATATAATGTATGTATGTATATACTCATACTATATATTATATACCACATTAAAAAACTATAAAAGTAAAATTATGAATTAAAAATATTATATTAATAATAAAAATAACAATTATTGATACAATCCTTTGTTTAATGTCATCCACCATACACATTTTTTTAATTTGAGTAATTTTAGAAATTTCTCTTGAATATTCTCAAAATGATATACGTCATATATATTTCTTCTCTCATTATTCATTAAACCTCATCCCCCTCGTCTAAATCATCCGATACACAAACCAGTTTTGAACTTTAGAACTTTCACCATACTCGTAATCTATTCGAATGGTAAATAAATATTCGATTGATTTCAAGAATACGTGTAACATAAACCATTCGAAACAAAGTGATCTCGAGAATAGAGGCCCAGATCTGTACAGATGATGATGACGCGATATAATATATGTAGCTAGAAAGAATATGACTTGTTGTCGTTGCATTTTTCGCTTTGTTTAAAATAAAATACATGTGCATCCATACATATGTATTTCATATTATAAATATACGTTCTCGTATATTTTATTTTTGTATAATGTTCGTATTATGTACATATTTCATTTGAAAAAAAGTTTCGGTGTGAATAGAGTCTAAAGGAAAATAAAAAAAATATCACTTTTATTGCACTTTAAAGTTTATATTTAAATTCAATTTTTCTGGTTTTTTCGCAAAATTTCTTAATAACTTTTTCGTGAAAATTTGGCCTAGTTCTCAATTCTTTTAATAATTTTTTTTCAATGAATATTAAAGCTAACCCCGTCAACCTATTTTGTGCCATCGAATTTCGCAAATATGTTTTAATTCTCTTTGAACAAGAAAAAGATCTCTCAGCGCTAGCTGTAGTTACCGGAATAGTTGTAATTAAACAACTTAATTTGAAAACTTCGGATAACGTAGCTTTGAGATTGTTGCGTAAAATATTTTTTAAAATTTAAGGTACTGGCAGGTTAGAAAAAAAGGAATTTTTATTATAAATGACAGTAAGTTCATTTTGCAATTTTAAAAAATCAAATTGTTCTGGGTATGCAGCTATTAACGCATTTAATTCAGTTATTGGGAAGATTTCAGAATACTTATGAATTTTTTGAGCGTCTAACAACTCAATAAAAATTAAATCTTTCATATTTTTAAAGCGTACTTCCAGTTGCATTATAATAGTGTCTAAAATTTCATTGAAAAGCTGCCTTTAAATTTTCCATAATAGGCGTGGGTCTACTGTTTTTAATTATCAACGATTTTTCTTCTATGTTTTGTCTTGAAAGAGACATACATAAAAGATTTTCAATAACGCAATTACAAAGAGAAGCATTTTCCGCGTTCTTATCCATCTTTACAAAATTTAAAAAAAAAACTGTTTAATTTTTTATGTGAAATATTTAATATTCAAAATTTTAAACTACCAACGACAAAAAATTCCGTTTCAAATTCGAACTATTTTTTTAAATTTTTACCCCGAGAAAAACAATCTATTTATTTCTTACCTTCCAGCTTCAACTAAAAGAAATTTTTCACCACGACACACAATTTGAATTGTTATCTAATAAAAAAGTTGTAATAATTGAAATTTAAATGAAATTGAATTTATTAATTTTAATTTTCTTCAAATAAAAAAGTTTACATAGTAAGGAAAATAATAACGTTCATTTCAAAATATGAACACAATGCAATATTATTTGAAGGATATAAAAGAGAAAGGAAGCGAAAATGAAAAAAAATATTTTCTCATAATATTCTACTATGGTGTTCACTTTAAAATATGAACACCTTCCATATAAAATTATATGAAGAAAAAAAGAGAAACGAAACGAAAATGAAAAAAAATATTTTCTCATAATATTCTACTATGGTGTTCACTTTAAAATATGAACACCTTCCATATAAAATTATATGAAGAAAAAAAGAGAAACGAAACGAAAATGAAAAAAAATATTTTCTCATAATATTCTACTATGGTGTTCACTTTAAAATATGAACACCTTCCATATAAAATTATATGAAGAAAAAAAGAGAAACGAAACGAAAACGAAAAAAAAAATATTTTCTCATAATATTCTACTATGGTATTGGTGTTCACTTTAAAATATGAACCTGAGTCCTGACTGATGTATGAAAAAACGAGTTTGAAAAGAGAAAAATGTTATTGCTTTATATGGTGTACTATGATTTTCCTAATGTTCACTTTAAAATGTGAACACCTTGCATATAAAATTCTATGAAGAAAAAAGAGAAACGAAATGAAGTAACCAAATATTATTCTCTTGTAATTTTCTGTGGATACTGTATTGTACATTTTGTACTGGGTTCATTTTAAAATATGAACCTGCCCGACTGATGTATGAAAAAACGAATTTGAAAAGAGAAAAATATAAACGAATATAATGGTGTAGTACGATTTTTCTAATGTTCACTTTGAAATGTGATCACCTTGCATACAAAATTCTATGAAGAAAAAAAGAGAAACGAAAAGTAAAAAAATATTTTTGATAATTTTGATATATTATGATGATTTTACTAATACCTACATATATTAAAAAATTACTTTTCTTGTTACAAAAAAAAAAAAATTGTTTTCGAATGTAATTAGAAAATTTTAATGATCAGGTTCATAACAATTTTAGGGTGTTCACTGAACACCCTGAACCATACCACCCTCCGCCGTTGGAATAGACGTTATTGTAAAGAAGAAATTAGCAAGCGATAATACATTTTTATGAAATTGATTTTTTTGAATATCTTTTTATTTTTAACAAATTTTTTTATTCTCCAAAAAACTATATACAAATACCTATTCCAATTCAAACTGTTATCTTTCTTTCAATTAATTTACTAACTATTCTGATTTAAATACAGTCCAATTTAATTCCATCTTTTTTATCCTTAATAAAGTCCCATTTTTTCATTTCCATTATTTTAATATATATTTGAATTTATTTGAATTCATTTTATTCCTAATAAATTTTTAATGATGTCTTGGAAAAGAAATAGATGTGCAGTAATAACCTGTAAGAAATCTGTCCAAGAATCTCCTTCAAAAAGGTTTTTTGAATTCTCCAAGCCTGGTACAGCCAAGTATGATAAATGGCTTGAACTTATGGGCGAATCAAAAGAAGCCATTAAAGCCAGGAAACGTCCATATATATGTGATGCACACTTCGAAAAACGGTATGTTTGCAAAAAATTATTGAAAAGAGATGCAATTCCCACTTTGAATTTAAATATTTGTCCTGAATCTTTTTCAAATATTCAGATTCAAAATTCACCAGCAGAAAAACAAAAAGGGCCTTTATTTGCCTTTGTGATCCCTACAATTTCGATGAACCAGATGAAGGAAGTTTTTCTTTTAACGTTGATAGATTTACAAAAACATACCAGAAAAAATATGTGAATTCCGAAATTACTTTTGAAGATTTGAATGAAGCTGCATTATACTTTGAAAAAGAAAAAGAAAATGAAGGATTACCTTCAGTGTGCTCTAAATGCGAAAAAAAGTGCATAAGTATTAAATACTATAAAAAATGTGGCTTTTAAATAGAAAAATATCTAAGCTACAATCTTCCAACAAAAATCTTCAAAAAATAAATAAAAAACTAAACAAGAAAGTGACACGCTTGCAGAAAAAAGTGAAGGAAAGTTCTGGTAGAATTTTATCAGAAGAAATTGATGATTTGGATGGTCCTAATTTGAATAGCAAAATATCTGCGAAACTTATTTTATTTTTAAATAAAACAGCCTACACTGATGAAGAAAAATGGATATCACAATGCATATTTTTCCGTTCAACTGCAGGTTATCGCTTTTTACGCGAGCATTTAGGTTTTCATTTACCTTGCATTTCATCTTTACACAATTGGATCAAAATCAAAAATTTGTCGCCTGGTTTAAATGATGCAGTGCTTAATGAAGTAATAAAAAATATAAGCCTTCTTTCTGAAAGAGAAAAAACTGTCCTGTTGATTTTTGATGAAATGTCGATTCAAGAGGATTTAACTTATGACAAATATAAAGATAAAATAATAGGATCACCCCTGTTCCAGAAAACGCGTGAATTGAAATCGCAAGTGAATTCAAATTCACGTGGATTCAAAATTGGTGTTCCAGATTTCGTGCGTTTTCATTGCTTTCGAAAGTGGAACAATTCACTTTCGAAATCACATGTTTTACGTCAAATTCAAAATATGCGTTTTGTTTTTATTTAAGTGTTTTCCTTTGGTGTTAAATTAAATAGTAAAATTTAAATTAAAGTAAAAAAAATTATGGACCTACATACATTTAATATACAGAATCTACGTGGAAAGAATGAGAAATTTTTATAATAAAGAAAAACTGTATAGAAGAATGTTTTTATGTATATACCTACATGTTTTCAGATAAAATTTATTTATTGAAATAAATATTAATCAAACAAAAATAAAACTCACAAAAATAACAAAACACTTGACATATGTTTTAAATTCATCACTTTTCTTGTAACCGATTTCAATTCGCAAAAATTTAGTGAAAAGTGAATTGTGGAACACCTATATTACGTTTTCGAAAATACAAAACGCAAAGTGAATTATGGAACATCAAAATACACGTTTGCGAATTCAATTCACAAAACGCTAGTGAAAGTGGATTCTGGAACATGGGTGGATATGTTGATTACGGTAATTTTGAAAGAGACCAAAAAACTGCGAAATCTATTTGTGTTTTTTCAATAAGAAGTATTTGTGGGAGTTTTATACAAGCTTTGTATTATGTGGCCTGTCCAGGTACTATTCCTGCTGAAAAATTACAAAATGAAGTGGAAAAGTGTTTAAATGTTTGTGAAAATCTTGGTTTAAATTGTGTAGGAATTGTTTGCGATCAAGGGTCTACTAATAGGAAGTTCTACAGTGCTAAAAACTTGTCAGTTGAACATTCGTTCTTCATGTTTAAGAACAGAAAAATGTATGGGTTATTCGACTATTGTCATTTGTTCAAAAATATAAGGAATAATTTAAAGAAATATAATTTTTCTACTCCTTATGGAATTGCGTCATGGGAAATTATTGAATACTTATTTTTTTGGAAAAAAATGAGTGCGTTAAAGTATGCACTAAACTAACTGCAGCTCACATTTATCGTACTGAATTATAAAAGATGAGCGTGAAATTAGCAGTTCAAGTTTTAAGTAGAAGTGTAGCTATTGGAATTCGTACTGCTTTAGAAATGAACAAATTTCCTGATTATCTAAAGGAAAAAGCACTTCCAACTGCTCAGTTTGTTGAATCAATGAATTCCTTATTTGACGTATTAAACGGTAAGCCTCCTCTAACAAAAGATTGTACCCAAATACAATACTTGGAAAATATTCCAAATCTAATATCAAAAATACGTTTAATAGGTAAAAAGGCTGTTCCACATTGTTTTACAGGTCTTATCCTTACTGTAAAATCAATGTTAGCTATTTCTAATTCTTTATTGCTGAATCCAAATATAAAATTTGTTTATTTAAAAAAGTTTAATCAGGATCCCGTGGAAAATTTTTTCTCCCGTATAAGAGCACGTAATCCGAATAAAAAAATCCTTCCTTGCATGATTTTGTGTATTAAGTTCTTCTTCTCGTCAAAATTTTCTAACTGTGAAAATGATTCCGATGAATTGATGGAAATTGATTGGAGTTCAGTGTTAGAAAATTTTGACAATTATGGTCACAGTGATTCAAGTTTTTTATTAAATTTAGATGATTTTCCTGAATTTTCATCTAGTGACAATGTAGAAGAAAATGACTGTCAAACACTCCAACGTATTTAAATTGAAAGACCCACTAATGATAATTTAACTTTGTCTTTTTGTGCTATAAGATATTTCGCCGGTTATTGTTTTTTGAAAGCAATGAAATACTTCAAAACGGTCTGTCAAAATTGTCGATCACAAATGATAAATGAAGATTCAAAACTAAGTGATGTGTCCGAAATATTCATCAAATTAAAACAATATGATCATAAAAGTGAAAAAAACATACTTATTTCTCCAACAGAAACATTTTATGAACATTGTTTATGGTTTTCAAAGATATTTGAATTAATTTTCAAAGAAAAACCTCATAACGAGAAAATTCGTAAACTTATAGTTTAGATCAGTGTCTTTCTCATGTGCAGTTAAAATCAACTTGGTTTTCTGAAGAGAATGAATGCTTCGCACATCGTTATAAAGTGTTAGATTTATTGGTTACTGTCCTTTTGTGGAAAAATTGCAAATCGATAATGGACAACAAAAAACAGTCAAATAAACGACACTGCAATAAAAACCAGAGATTTGCAAATTTAAAAAATGCATAGTTTCTTGTAAGCAAAGAATTTAGAACACTTATATAAGAAGTCTCAAGTTGTAAATTTTAAATAAAAGAGCTTCAAACATTAGATCCCAAGATCAACGGGGAAACTTTTTTTCGAATAAAATGAGATACCAACTTCAACGTGCATAAAAAAATTTCTCTAAACTTCGACGTTGATTTTCGTTGTTTACAAATGCATAACAAATATTCGTTGCTACGGAAACAATAAGAATTACGATTTATATTTTTGAATTTTTTTTCGTTTTGAATAAAAATACATTACATATTTGTTTTGGAAAAAACAATTTTTTTTTTTTAATATGAAATATTATTTTTTTCAAGATAAGTATTATCTAAAGAAATCAAAAGAGTAAGTTTTTCAGATATTTTTAAGGAAGAAAAAAAAAAATTTAAATCAAAAATTTTGAAGTTCAAAATTCGTATGATGTATTCATGATATTTCAATCATTTCAGATCATTGACAAAATCATTGAATGAATTTACACTAGATTTAATTGTTTATAATGCTGGAACAGATATTTTAATAAATGATCCACTTGGTTTATTATTAATAACACCATCTGGTGTTATACAACGTGATGAAATTGTATTTCGACAAGCAACTACAAAAAAAATTCCTATTCTAATGCTATTAAGTGGTGGTTATTTGAGATCATTTCAACAAAAATGTAAATAAAGGAAAAAACGAGCCATATATTGAAACACAAAATTTTTTATTATTAACTAGAAAAGCTTCAAAGTAAAAAAAAAATGTGATCAAGAAATGTACCTGTCTTAAGTGCATAACTAACTAGTAAAATGGGATAAGTATTTAAATTAATAAAAAAAAAATATATGGGCCAAATGTAGAACATTGAAAAAATGTAGATTTAAAAAAAGGTACAACTTCAAAAGACTATTTTACTCTTATTTCTCTTGCCTGTTACGTAATAGGACTTTTTATTTTAAATAATATTAAAATTCAAGCATATATGTTTATCACATTATAATACTCGTGTGTCGTATGGTATATGTATTTAAATTATGTCAATAAAATAAAATATTTAATTGCAAATATAATATGTACATATGTAAGTTAAGGGACTTTAAATTTAAGCACTTTTTTAATTTTTAATCTTGCTTTATTGAACCCAAAAATAAGACTAACTCAATTTTTTAACTTAAATAATAATTACAATTAGGTTTTTAAGAAAATTAGTGAAACGTAAGCATTCAATAAAATATTATTTAGTATTAATTTAATTAAATATTACTTGTAATTTAGCTTAATAATGAAAAAAATGTGTATTGTTAAATCGGGGCGGATGCGCGTGTTAAAAAAATGCAAGAATGCATCTTACCAATATTTTGTAATTGGTATTTAATTGTTCAGTCGATTGACCGGATACGCGTGTTATTATATGCTGTGTTAACTCCTCCCTCCTTAAAGACCATCGTCTTGAGGGTCAGAAATTTAAAGTTATGGGTTGTAGTCCTGGCTGTGTGTCTGTTTTCAAATATGTCGTTGTCTGGGGAAGTATTGTCATCGATTTGTTTTTGTTCCTAAATAATTTTAATAGAAGAAGAGAGATAATAATTATGATTATTATTAGTCCGATGTCCACTCCGAATTCTAATTTGTGTTGGGAAAATAGCTTATCTAACTTTTCTACATTGTTTAGATGGAGGCTGTGTAAAAGTTTCAGGTCCAGTTTGGTATACGTTTCTGTTATGTTGGGATGAAGTATTGGGGGTAAGATTTGGGATGTCCGTATTTCTTTATTGATGAACAGTTTGTTGTTAATTCTTAATGTTTCGTTGTAATATTGAATTAAAAGGTTACCCTCTAGATGTCTTGTTTCATTTTTGTATTGTAGTTCGCCTTTAAAGTTGTTCAGGAAAATTGTGTTTTCGTTTATATTTTCCACTTCCATTTCTGTATTAATTTGATAGTCGCAGGTGGCGTTTAATCCTTTTATAAGGCGGGTGATACAGTGATCTTGCTTAAGCGGTGATATTTGATGTTGAGCACATATTGCTGTGTTTTTATAGTCCTTGCATTCTTGTGTAATTGCAAATACTTGTTCGTGATTTAACAACAGTTGCTTGTATTCTAAGTATATTTGTTTATTGTTATTAATCGTTGATCGTATCAATATATGGTTATATTCCTCTTTGCTTGTCTTTGGTATGGAAATTGCATAGAGAAGTATTGAATCTTTTACAAGCATATTCGGTTCTGCATACTCCATTGCTTCTATCTCGTTGGCATAAGGTAAAGTTTCAGTTTCTATTATTACTCGCATTATTTCTTCTTTATCAAATAGGTTCGTATTGATTATTCCCCTTTTTGCTAGTTGTGCTGCTCGTATAATTTCTTTTACTTCTTCTTTTACTATGCCAAGTTTATTATATAATCCCTGTATATGTTCTGTTTTTACGTTTTCATCTATGTGCTCAATAATATTATTGTATTCATTAAGGATTTGTTGTGTTGTTTCTGTTAGTACCTTATTTATTTTGTACTGTTCATTGCTATTCTCTATAAGATTGTTTTGTCCCTTTACGATTTCCTCCCAATCTGTTGCGTCCGGGTTGCCAGCTATCCACTTCCACGCTGATCCTATCCAATTTATTGAACGTTTGCTTCTAGAAGGTTGTCCTTTGAGTTCCGTTATTAATTTTTTTATCTGCTGTATCTGATATAGTGTTTGTGATTTGATTGGGTTTCGTGGATCGATTTGCTGGGCTTGTCGTAAGATCGTGTTAGTTGGTTCCTCATAATTCGTCAGGTTTATAAGATGAACTAATTTAAAGTTTCCATTAATGATTTTTCCATTTCCTTGTTTCAGTAAGACTATTGGAGTAGCACATTTGTATATGTTAAGCGACGATGTCAAAGTCCATACCGCGGAGCTAGAGAAAGAGAAAAAAAAATATTTTTTACTTTATATATTTTTTATATGGGACTTATGAATTCTTCTCCCTGAAGTTGTTGTAACAGTGGCTTTGTTATCCCTGGCCACCGTTTCTTTTTTGAATCTAGGTTTGTCTTTCCCTTTAATTTGTTTGATAGATGTATAAATCGTCTCACCAGGTGCATATGTTTTGGTGGTGTTTCCCTTTTCAGCTTCTCGTTTAGCTCTCGATTTCTGGTTTCTTTTTATTCTGTCCAGAAGATTTTCGTTTGTTTTGTTTCTAAATTCTATTAAGCTTTGATAGTTTATTTTCTGAGCCCTACCAAGGAAAATATCGCAGGGTTTTAGTTTTGTTACAGAATGAATGGTATTATTGTACTTATCTACAGCTATATTGACAAGCTCTTTAAGAGTTAGATCTTTATGCTCATTCTGCATGCACCTTAAAATTTCGATAATTGTAGAATGAACCCTCTCTACTGTGCCGTTAACTTCGCTCCTTTGGGATGGTGCAAGGTATATATCTATTCCTAGTGTTTTGATATAGTCCGTTATTATTGGGCTAACGAAACTCTTTTCGTTGTCCATCACCATCATTCGGGGTAGTGTAAAATAGTGCAATATTTTTATTAATTTATCACGCAGATGTAAAACAGATTTATTTTTTACATGGAATAATTTGGTGAATTTAGAGAACTTATCGATACAAGAAATAAATTTTTCGTTTTTTATTTCAATTATATCAATGTGGACAATTTCTGTAGGGTATGTAGGTATAGGTGTTTCTTGTAGTTGCGGTCTGTTTGGGTGTCTGTCATATTTGTTTGTATTACAGATGTCACAATTGCGAGCATATTGTTTAATCAATTTGGCCATCTGTGGAAAGTAATACGCTTCTAAAATCTGTTCCTTATTTTCTCTCCAATTTCGATGTGCTCTCCTATGCTCATATCGAATTATGTTAATTTTTTCTTCATCACTGTTGATGTCTTGTACCATCTTTTGAGTTATTCTTATTTTGAAGTGTTTGAGGTATTCTGTGTAGATTTCTTGTAAAAGTTGTATGCGATGTTCGGGGATTTTTATTCCGTTTACTGCGTTTGGTTGCAGCCTTTTTTGAAGTATTCGGAGCAAACTTTCTTTAGTTATCACCGGCATATTTATATAGTATCGAAAATATGATGGATGTGGTTGCTCCTTGATTGTAGAGGTATATGATCCCTCTTTTTCGTTGATTATGAGTTGGTTCTTGAATACGTTTAACGGTGCTTCACAATGTGGAATTAAATCAGAGCTATCTTCTTCCGCACTGTGTACTGTAGCTCTTGATGATGTTGATGTAAGAGCATTTACCTCTGTTTTCAATCGTGACAGTGCGTCAGCTACTTTGTTCGTACATCCTGGTTTATAGATCAATTCGCAGTTGTATTCTTCGATTCTCGCTTTCCACCTTTTTAATTTTGCATTATAATTCCTATTACTAAGAGTGAATGTAAGTGGTTGGTGATCTGTCACGATTTTGATTTTTTTGGCTCCATACAGGTAGTTCCTGAATTTGTCTAAAGCCCAAACGATGGCCAACATTTCTTTCTCATTTGTAGCATAATTTTCCTCTGTTTTATTTAGTGATCTGGAGATGTATGCAACTGGTTTGTCTTTTCCGATTTCTCCTTGAGAAAGAACGGCTCCAATTGCTTGATTTGAAGCGTCCGTTGTTAATATAAAAGGCTTCTCTAGATCTGGAAAAATGAGAATTTCGGAAGATGTTAGCGATTCTTTGAGTTGATTAAATGCCCGAAACTCTTTTTCTTTCAGTGTAATTTTAATTTTCTTAGATTGGTTTGCTCCTATTTGAGCGTTCTCACCTCTTGTTAGGTTTGTTAAGGGTTTGGCAATTTTGGCATAGTCCTTTATGAATCGTCTGTAATATGAGGTCAGTCCAAGAAATCCTTTAAGGTCTCTTAAATTTTCAGGAGGTTTTATACGTTGAATTGCTGAAGTTTTCTTTGGATCTGGTTTGATACCTTCATTAGTAATGACATGTCCTAAGAATTCTGTTTCTGTTTTTAGAAACTCTGTCTTATCGAGGTTTACCTTCAAATTAGCTTTTCTTAATTTTGTAAATATTTTATAGACGTTCTCGAGGTGTTCTTCTTCAGTCATTCCACCAAATATTATTATGTCATCTATACAGACATAACAAATTTTTCCAATGTATTCTTTTAGAACGTCATCTATCATGCGTTGAAATATGGCCGGTGCGTTTTTTAATCCAAAAGGTAGTCTTAAAAATTCGTACTTACCTTTCACAGTGGAAAAGGCAGTCTTAGGTATGTCTTTTTCTGTCATTTTTATTTGGTGAAATCCTGATGTTAGGTCGATGGTGGTGAAGTATTTGGAATTTCCAAGATTAGCGAGTGTGTTGGTTATGTCAGGTATCGGATATGTGTCTGCTGTCGTTACTGCATTCAGTCTTTTGTAATCGACTACCATTCTGTACTTTTTCACTCCTGATGCGTCCATTTTCTTTTCCACTATCCAAATTGGGGAGTTATAGGGACTTTTAGATGGTCTTATAATACCGTCTTCCAAAAGTTTTTGTATTTGTTTCTCCACCTCCTCTCGCATGTTGATGGGATAGGGATACAGTTTCGAATATATAGGTTCATTTGTTGTTGTCTTTATTTCTGCTCTAACATTGGTATCGATGAGTTCTTGATCGTTCAATGGTCCAAATAATGATGCAAATGTCTTTACTAGAGCTTTGACTTTTTCTTTTGTTTTTGAATTTAAATGGTTGTCTCGGACTTCAATGGAGTTTACCTGAATTGATGGTTTTTCTTTAAGCGGAATTTCTACGTCTGGCAAGAGTTTCAAGATGTTGTTTCTCCTGTCTATGACAGCTCCAAGTTCTTTTAGGGTATCATCACCTATGATTCCATCGAATGTTTGAAGTCCAGGTAGTACAAAAAATTCTACTATTGTGTCGTTCCCTACACTTTTGAAGAATTTTCCTTGAACTTTTTGTGTTATTAAAATATCTCCTCCTGCTGATCTTATTTTAAAGGGTGTAGTGGTGGGTTTTGCGTTTATGGCCAGTTCTGGTTTTATAAAGTTTTTGTTAGCTCCTGTATCTATCAGGAACTTTAAAATCGTATTATTTCTGGTTTTGTATTCTAGGTATGGTACGCTAGACAGGCATCCGTCATAAAATTTATTTCGTGTTGTTCTTCATTTTCGTTTTCCCCCTCGTAATCGCTGTATTGTTGTATGTATTCATCATAATCGGATTCACCTTCCTGTGTTTCGATATGGTACAATCTCTGCTGTTTCCTCATATGCCCATCAGAATTGTTTTCTCGTTTCATTGCGATTGGATCAGGATGGGTTGGTCTGTTCATGTAATTAACCTGTCGTGTTTGTACAGATTGATCGATTTCCATTGGCGTTGGTGGTTTAGGATGAGTGGGGCGTTGTGGTGGCTTGTTGCTCATGTTATGTTGTATGTTATAGGCTAAATTTTTCTGTTGCACAGGGATGTTCTTGAGTGACTGCGGTTTTGGAATTTGGGTTTTTCGAGTACTTGTTTGTTCAGTTCTAAAAATTTGGTTAATTGGTGCTGTTACAGAGTTATTTATATTTTTTGAATGTATGGTGAGGTTTCTGTAATTTAAATTTTGGATTTCCAGACATGAAGCATAAGCCTCTGGAAGTGTTTGGGGTCTTTGGATAGTTAATATTTTGGAAAGTTCCCCATTTAACCCACGAATGAAGAGATCGAGTGCTCTATTTCTGTAGGTCTCAATAGGCACATTCATTGTATCTTGGCTATACTCTTCCGTTTTTATTTTATTTACTATAAGAGAAAATTGATGGTTCACAGTTGCATAGAACTCATCAATACTTAGATTTCTTTGCACTAGAGTACCTAATTGATGCTCTAGTGTTCGCAGATCCCGCTTATCGGCATAATGGAGGGATAGGCACTTTTTGATCGCTAGCCAATCTTCATCGAAAATATTATATGATATTAAAGCTGAATCTGCTTTACCCCTTATTTTTTGTCTTATACATTGCAATATGGCCCTATAGATTGGTTTAGAACGGACGACTTCATAGTCTTTGAGTATATTTTCTACACTATGAATCCAGGAGACATACTGTACTGGGTTACCATCAAATGGTTGTAATTCTTTAACACAGTCTGGGAGTTTAGATATGGTTTTTAAATCTTCTTCAGTTTTTGGTATCGTCAACGTTGTTTGTTCAGATTTTCTAATTGTCTGTAATGTTTCTAGTTGTTGAAGTCTTTTTTCTAGACCCCTGATTTGTGCTATTTGTGCATTTACTGCACCAGTTAATTGCTTAATTGCTTCTTGTATATTTTCTATTTGTGACATTTTCCAATAATTATACTTTTTTCCACTAATTTTCTTTTACAAAATTGAAAGAATTACAAATAAAACAATACAAATTACCAAAAGGTTATTTCACAAAGTTGACAAAATCACAAGTGAACAATATAATTGGTTTAATGTAATGATTTAAATTTCCTCAGTATATTTTTATGTTACAAATATAATAGTAGGTAAGGTAAACTGTATAATTGCAATGGTCAAAAGTTTCTTCGAATGATTTACAACAATGATAGTTTGATTGATTTATTTATAAAAAATAATATACATACATATAATAGGTATATTGTTATTTTTCTTTGAATAGGCTAAAAAAAAAAAAAATTTTTTTTTCTTTTTCTTTTCTGGGTGTGCTTTATTTTTATAAATATTTTTACACTTTATTTATATTTTTCCTCGATTTTTATTTGTTATCTAATTATTTATCTTGTTATCTCTATATTTTAATTTAAACTGTCTGAAATTACTTATTTTTTTGAAATTTTCCTCTAAAATATTAGTAAAATAGTCAAAGTTTTCTATTTATCTGTTTTTATTTTAGACAATTTGAAATTATTTGTTTTTTAAAATTTTTCTCTAAAATATTAGTAAAACAACCAAAGTTTTCTATTTAGATATCTGTTTTTATTTTAAAAAATTTGAAATTACTTATTTTTGAAATTTTCTGCTGAAATATAAAATAATCAAATTTCCCTATTTATGTGTTTCTATTTGAAACAATTTGAAATTATTTATTCTTTAAAATTTTTCTCTGAAATATGAAATAGCCAAAGTTCTCTATTTACGTGTTTTTATTTAAAATAATTTATATATTTTATTTTATTTTCTGAAATTTCCCTATGTAGGTATATTGGTTTTACTTACAGTAAAATAACCAAAATTTTCATCATATCGGTCTTGGTCGATGAGAAACACTTAGGAAGGCGGTCCGCAGTTATCCCGTTTAGTTATCAACGTTGTAATTGTAGACAACCTACTTGTGGCACGTTCCTTTTCCACTGCCTGTGTTTCAATTGTGTTGCAAGCGATGATTTGTCACGGTGTTCTTATGGGTACTGTGATGATGCTTTAATAGTGTTCCAATTTTTTCAATTCACCTCTATTTTTTTTATTAATTAACTACTCCTGTGTTCTTATGTAAACAGTTGTAGTTATCCAAATTTTTCACAAACTATAACTTGTTATAGACAGTGATTGAAATTACTTCACTTTTGAACTACTCCTGTGTTCTTATGTGAACAGTTGTAGTTGTCCAAATTTTTCACAAACTATAACCTTTTAGAGACAGTGATTGAATTTACTTCACTTTTAAACTACTCCTGTGTTCTTATGTAAACAGTTGTAGTTTTAGTTTTGTGATAGTGATAATAAGTTTTTATTTTCTATTTTCTACTATCAACTTTGTGGATCTCACTAATTTTTAATATTATAATATCGCGCCGTTTTTGTTTGAACAACGATAGTTTTTGTTTTATGAAATTTCACTTTTTTTTTTTGTATAAATTTAATTAAATTTCTATAAAAATTTTAAACTTATAAAAAAATTTTTTTGGAACACTCAACACAATTTTTTCGACCGTTTACTTTTGCTCGGGCGCCAGTTAAGGGAATTTAAATTTAAACACTTTTTTAGTTTTTAATCTTGCTTTATTGAACCCAAAAATAAGACTAACTCAATTTTTTAACTTAAATAATAATTACAATTAGGTTTTTAAGAAAATTAGTGAAACGTAAGCATTCAATAAAATATTATTTAGTATTAATTTAATTAAATATTACTTGTAATTTAGCTTAATAATGAAAAAAATGTGTATTGTTAAATCGGGGCGGATGCGCGTGTTAAAAAAATGCAAGAATGCATTTTACCAATATTTGGTAATTGGTATTTAATTGTTCAGTCGATTGACCGGATACGCGTGTTATTATATGCTGTGTTAACTTGTATATGTAGTTGGCTGTAACAAATTTTTAATATTAATTTTTCCCTTTTAGATCGATTCATTGAGAATTTTTTTCATAGCTCACGAAATAGTTGGAGTATCGAAAAAACGTTTTCCGAATTCTTAAGACTCAAATCTATAAAAAAGAAACCCATTCAACTCATTTCTAAGCAAAAAATTTCTGACCCAAAAATCGAGAATAATCAAAGGCTCTTTGAATTTTTCACGAAAACAGATATAGTTTAGATTTTCGAGAAAAGAACTGGAAATGATAATTTGGGATGTCCTGAATTCAAATCTACACGGGACTTGACTGTGTGACTTTTAGTTTTCGAGACACAGCTTTTCAAAGTTTGCAAAAAATGATGATTTCTCAATTTCATATATTGGAAATCAAGGAAAATATATTTCAATCCTACGTAGTACATTTCGTGTCCTATATTCAAAAAAGGTTTTTGCAAAAAAAATAGAACAAAACATTCATAAATAGATGAACAATTTCATAAACATATTATTTTCGAGAAAATTTTCTTTTCAACGTACCTGTATAATGTATGTACATTAGACTGTCCCTTATTTGTTCTACGAAAAATTTATACCTACTATTTTCTTTTCAACGTAATTGTATAATAAGTATGTACATATATACATTTATCATAGTAAAATTTAATAAAAAAATATATTCGGCTATTTTGAACTAATATTTTTCTCCCAAATTAAAAAAAATAAGATAAATGGTATATGTATATACATAGTATTTAAAGGTATAATAAAGATAACAGAAAAAAATAATATTTCATATTAAAAAAAATTTTTTTTTTACCAAAACAAATTGTAATGTATTTTTATTCAAAACGAAACAAAATTCAAAAATATAAATCGTAATTCTTATTGTTTCCGTAGCAACGAATATTTGTTATGCATTTGTAAACAACGAAAATCAACGTCGAAGTTTAGAGAAATTTTTTTATGCACGTTGAAGTTGGTATCTCATTTTATTCGAAAAAAAGTTTCCCCGTTGATCTTGGGATCTAATGTTTGAAGCTCTTTTATTTAAAATTTACAATTTGAGACTTCTTATATAAGTTAACACTCGAGTCAATTGTGGCACAATTTTGTCGAAAATCAATAAAATTTCTGTACGATTTTTTTTTTTTATCTTTTACTGGGACCACTCTTATTTTTGCATTTTTTCAGAAAAATTTCAGTCTGTGATTAAATTGAAGTGATTTTTGATCTAGCGCTTTCTATTTGAATCAAATTGGTGTGACAAAATCCGAGATATAAACGCTTAAAGTTGATAAGTCTAATTTTTCCCATACAAAAATTTTGAAAAAATTATATGAAAAATTGAAAATGATTTTTTTCATACATTTGATTCACAAAAATTCACATATGTATGACCACAGGCTCCAGAGCTATTCAAATTTAAAAACTAAAATATGTACATATACGTACATTATACAAAAATAAAATATACGAGAGCGTTTATTTATAATATGAAATACATATGTATGGATGCACATGTATTTTATTTAAAACAAAGCGAAAAATGCAACAACAACAAGTCATATTCTTTCTAGCTATATTATATCGCGTCATCATCATCTGTACAGATCTGTATAGATATGGGATATTGTAAGAATACTACAAACATTCTACAAAAACAAAATACACGAGAATATATGAATGATGTACAAACTGGGGAAATATTAACAGAAAGCTCTTTTGATAACTCATTTTGAAAAAGCTTCTGTCGGTTAGTAGCTAACTGACTGTAAAATAAATTGGGTACATACGTTTATATGAGGATTGGACATATGAGTATTATTTGTATGTGGTTAAAGTCAAAAAATGGGTGGAAAAATGACAAAATTTTGATTTGAGGCATGTGAGATGTTAATGGAAAGACACATGAGTCTTCTACAATTTTGCAAAAGCCTAGCGTACCCCTGTAAAAAGTTATAGAGTAAATTAAGGAAAAAGTACCAAAAATCTTTTCCCCCTCTAACTCCTAAACGGTTGAGATTACCCCCCCTCCCATCGATACGATCTTTTGTTAGCCATGCCTAGACCTATCCTTAGTTTTCGAGACGGACACCGTAACGGAATTACCCTGTATAGGTTCAATGTGTCTTGAGATATTGACCCCAGAAAATATCTAATTTTGGCACTCACTAACTGACCGGTAATCAAAACCTCTAGGGTACTTCTGCTAAGCCTAGAACCATGAAACTTTGCACGTAGGTCGTGTTTCACGCGTAAGTCAAGGAAAAATTAAGAAATCGGTCGAATGTGAGCGTCCAACTGAATGGACAAGTAAATATTTCTATAATTCTTACAGTAATTGTGCGTTTTATATTATTTCTCTATCATTTATAACTCTGAATTTAGCGTTTTCATAGCAAGCTTTAATAAAGAAAAACGTTTTATTAAGTATGATAATATATCACATAAAAAAATCCCCAATAATGATTTGTTAAATATACCTTCATGCGTAATATTTATTTTAATATTCACATTATATAGTATAATTTACATAACTATGTAAAACGTACTTTACAAATTTGAATGTTTGAATTTGTTTATGTACAAAGTTAAATTATTAACTTCAAACTGCCGAATTTATATAATAGCTGCTTTCGATTTGCCATTTCCAAGTACTTGCGAGTACTAAAATGTGTCTTAGATAAATGGGTAAATCGAACGACACAAAAATTTTGATAGGTGTCAAAACCTAAAAATAATTTTTATTTTGTCATATATACATACAAAAAAGAAAAACGCATCTAGTGCTCTTAGTTTTAAACTATAAAGCCCTCTGTTGTAAAAATTGTGCGTAACTACTTGTATCTACATGAAAAATTTTACATGAGAAGCTACATGTAGATGATTTAGCACAGACTTCCACCTTATCTACTCGCAAGTACTTGAAAGTGGCAAATCGAAAGCAACTATCATTAGTTGAATCATTTCAACTTCATTGTTAATATGTAAATTCAAATTCGAATTTAAAAACGGCGGCAATATTTTTATTATAAATTATAATTACTTAGATATAGTTTTTATAATTAAATAAATACTAAAAAGTGATTTATAGTTTTAAATAAAACTATTAATAAATATTATTAATTTTATTTTGAAAGTTTTTTTTGCGTTGAAAAATTTTTTAGTAAATTTGTTGTATATACATATATAAATAGTTGTTATTTGTTTATTTACAAAATTCTAACAATAATCATGGCCAATTTGATATTAAATTTAACATCTGATTTATAGAACGGTGAATTAAAAAAAAAATTGAAAACTGAAGTGAGAATCATTTTATGTTTTATCTTTTTTCAGCTTTAATAACTTATATACTTGATTTATTAATTGAAGTCAGTAGGTACAGGCAAGATACTTAGGCATACTTTTCTATACTCCTTTACGTTTCGTTTGTATAAATCTGTCTCGTGTGTGGGGTGATCAGATCTCAATTTCAACCCTTTGAAAAGAGGGACAAAATTTATAATATTGGGAGAAAGATGTATGGATTACCTTTTAATCGAATATGAGACCATAAAATAAGAACAAGAAACCATAAAAACTAAACTCCATTCGAAAATTCATGATTTTTTAAAATTTACTGTTCCATTTTCATCAATTTTTTATACAAGCAAGCAAGCATATACAATACAATATTGAACAGTGAACCACTGATGACTGAACCGTGAAATCACAACATTTAGAATTACAATTTACAACTTGATATTTGACAATGACAAAAGAACATGCACATGAACACTAAACTACAATGTAATGATAATAAATGACTTTTCATTATATTTATTTAGATTCTCTTTCCAAATTATTTTTTTTTATTGTGTAATTAAATTTTGTTCAGTTTACTTTAATATAATATATTAAAATATTGTGTTGTATTAAAAATAGGGACATTTTAAGAAAAAAAGGGACTTATACGCAGTCCAGACGAGACTTTTTTATGTCAAGATTTATGTCTTGACATCGAATATGTCTCATCTAGACCGCTTATGTCTTGCAGACATAAATGGCAAGATATCGATGTCAAGACTTAAGTCTTTACTACGGTCTGCCTGACATGAAAAAAAAAAAATGGTGGTTTCAGATGTTTTGTGCAAATGTATCAGTTTTATCATATTTTTATCGAGAGAAAAAATTGTAAATGTGGAGTTTTTTAATAAATTTTAATAAATTTTTAAATTTACAAAGTTATTTCGACAAAATTTCACAGAAATATATTTCAAAAATTTTACACTTTATATCCACTTATTTGAAGACATGGCATGACATGAAAAAAATGGCGAGACATAAACAATGTCCTGACATAAGTCTTGACATAAAAAAGTCTCGTCTGGACGACGTATTAGGGACACGACAACAAATTACCACGAAAAAGAGATACTTTTGTTCCAATTGGTACACCGCGGCAATACTGTTTTATATTCTATGGTATATACTTAATACTATGGCTTATAGGCCAGGCATAGTTACCAATTTAGCATTTAAAATGCTAAATTTGGCATAATGAAAAAGAATTCAAAATTTTGAAAAAGCATTTAGCATTATTTTTAGCATAATTTTTTTTCTTGTTAATTAGCATTGAAAAATAGTTTTTAGCATTTAGCATTATTTTAAGCATTTTCTTTTTCCACATGTGTAGAGATTTTTATTTTTATTCAATGTACAGGTTCATGCGTAATTCGCTTTTAATACGGATTTTGGTTTACTCCGAATTTTATGTGGTATAAACTTGATAATTCGGATTTTGGCTTAAGCCCAATTTATTTGGGTTTAATCCCAATTTTTTTATATGTACATATGTGTGAGGTAAAATGCAATATGGCGGATTCTTATTTTTTTGGTGAAAGTGAAGCTGTCACGTTCTTCTTCTTTTTTTGTGTGAAAGAAGAAGAATATGCATACTATACGTGTATCTTTTATATAAAAGTATCAACGTTTGCATGTATTATTTTAATCCCAATTTACCGTTTATAGCGTACTGGCAATTTAATCCAAAATTCGATTTTAATTTGAATTATTTTTCCCTTATAAACTGTCTGAAAGAAAAGAAAGACGTTACAAATTACGTTCACGTGAAAAATAAAATTAAATTACTACCCAGCCATTGCCTTGCCAGTTTTTAATTAGAAATAAAATATATGTATTATAAATACAAAAAATTTGTTTATTTATTTAACTAGGCGTCTTCTTTTTGAAAAAAAATTCATGCATAAACATATTTCTAATATTTTGGCATTTGGCATGGAATTTGGCATTTCTCTGCGAATATTTAGCATTATTTAGCATTTGTTTTTTCAGATTTTAGCATTCAAACTTGAAAGTTAGTTGGCAACAGTGCAGGCCAATGAACACTTCTTAAACCTTCAGTTTGACTGAAAATGAAGTATGAATACTCAGGAGTCAGGAAGTTTCGAATTTTGATATAGAGAAATCCAAAATTTCTATGCGAAATGTACATTGAAACAAAAAAATGTAAATCATAAAATATTCAAAAGCGAATTAATATTACACTGTCATCCAGTTCTGAGCTACGTATAAAGTTTCAAGTCTCTTCCCCACCAAAAAGTTGGTTTAAAATCAATCTCTTAAATTTTTACCGAACACACAGCCAAACAAGAAAGCAAGCTAATAGCTAATAAAAACGTCTAATAAAAAAAATCTTAAATATCATAAAAACCTTTGCGTTAGGAATTTGTTCTCAAAAGTCAAAACTTAATACATGTAAGTTTGTAATGAATAAAGAAAAATCTATTGAAGAAATTGAAAATGGTAAATTATAAGAATAAACATTGAAAACAATAGTATAAAACAAAATTGCATAAATAAAAACATAGCTAGCTATAAAAGGAAATAATGTAATAAAGTTCATGAACTGTGAAACCGAAATTAAAAATTTTAAATTTATTTGATAGTTTTCAAGAACACATTCTTTTGTATAACAGTGATTATAACATAATATTACTCTTATTTAAAAATACATAATTACATTATAAAGAATATAAAAGTAAAATTGCTAATTATATATTCAAGATCAAAATTTTTTGTAATTTTGCTAATTGTAGCATTTTCTTTATTGTATTGTTGTTTTTAGAAATAAAGAAAATTAAACTGTGATAACATCGAAATTACTTGCCAGAAAACACAAGAAGAAACTGAAGCAATGGATTTTTCAGGGACCGAAGAATTTTGGAGGGGAAGTGTTATATACGGGTTTTAAATTCTAATTAAAAATTTTCAGACGAGTAATTTTGATGTTTTATAAAATTATTCATTTTTTTGCCATTATTGCAGTGATATAACTTAAGTATTATCTGAATTTCTTGCATTACAAATTAAAAAAAGAAAAAAAAGAGAAAAAATAATACACAGCCTGCAGGCTGGAATCAATGAGTCATATTAAATTGTATGGTATGTAAATGTAAATATATTAACTAATGTTAAAGATAAGCAAGCAAATACATACATAATTTCCTTTATAAAAATTAAAAATAGTAGAAACCTTATGGATCTTCTTTAAACAAATTCATATTCAAATGATCAAAAACTTTATGATTTTTATCTCAAATGAATTTTAAAATAAATGTAAATTTAATTGAGAAAATTGTTAATTGAAATCGATGAGAAAGAAATAATAAGGTAATTGAAAAAAACTTTACTTCGAGAAAATGAGTTATAAAATAGGTTTTTGTAATGTTTAACAAACTTGCTCACCTTGTGACTATGATTATATTGTGGTACACTATTCCTATTCCAGGTCAAAGATACTTGACTAGTTAAAGAATGATTCTGATGATTAAAATGATTATGTAGATATTGTTGTTGCTGTTGTACAGGTGATGTTGCTGCTGCTAATATAATTCCATTTATATGCTGTTGTAGCTGTAATTGCTGTTGTTGAAGTAACTTAGGAAGAGGCTGTTGTTGTATATGCTGCTGACCAGCCTGAGTTTTAATATTATTATTATTATTATTATATACAGATGTATCTGAAGCACCAAGTCCTGTTTCTAACTCAGTGGTTGCCGTCGTCCATACAGACATAACGAATTAACTAAAATCCAAATGAAATCCATTTTGTAACACGTTAATTTAATTTAATTTAAATTATATATATATATATATATATATAATATAATTATTTTCCAATATTAACAAGAAATTCTAAAAAACCCGGAAAAATAGAAAAATTATTTGAATCGAAAACTATGTACATATCTCGAAATCCAGAGGTGAGTTTCTGTATGGTATGGTGATTGGTGATGGTGATCAGTGATGTTAACCGTACAGTAATTACTGTTTTGTACAGTAATTTTGCCTCAGAACAGTAAAACAGTAATTGAGGCAAAAAATACAGTAATTTCAAAAAAAGTACAGTAATGTACAGTAATTTTTAATTTTTAGATTTTACCATTTCAAATTGAGTACTAATCATTTTAAATTTGAAAAAAAAAATGAATCTAACAAGTTGCCAAAGCAACAAAATGACTCTACTACCTACTTGACTACAACTTTTTCAAGTAGCGCTGATATTTTTTCAAACGTAGCTGTATATTATACATGGTTGACGTGGTGGCTTTTTGGATTATTTCCGAAGACCCAATTAGCACTAACCGTGCCGTTTTGATACCACACACCGACACACTTCTCAGTTGTCAGTCAAAGCCCAGCTGTCATACATGCACCTACAGTTTAAAGTGGAATGCGAACCACTAAGTATATTATACACAGTGGAATTAGTTTTTTTTTCACAAAGTGTTTAGATCATTAAGAAAAACTATGTTTTTGTTTTTATTTTGTTAAAGTTTTTGTTTTCGTTTTTTTAATTTTATGAGTTATGTTTTTTTTTTTAATAAATAAAGCTCCTTTTTAAAAAAAATAATTTTTGACTTTTCATTTCATTTTATATATATGTACCTCTTCTGTGCAGTGTGCGTACAGTAATTTGACGTAAACAACAGTAATTTTAGGCAATAGAGACAGTAATTTAGTCATGGAGAGTTAACATCACTGATGGTGATGATTACCCATGGTAAAAGGAACACTATTAAGGTAATATCAATCGGAAGTGTCAGGCGCCATTAAAACGTAAGAAAGATCGTATGGCAATACAAAAGTATATGGACGATCTGAGAAATGAAATACAAAAGTATATGGAAATTTTACAATTTATTTTTCAAAATAAGATATCTCAGCATCCTCTTAACCAAAAACTAATATTTTTAAATTAAAATATTTGTTGAAGTGTTGCTTAAAATCTATCTTGTTCGGTAATTCTGTAAGTGCCATAGTTTTCAATCACAAGGACAAAATACGCGAAAAACCATGAACTACTTCATGAAGTAGTTCAACATTTTTAACCTTGGATTCCATTTTATCTCAAAAACTAGAAAAAATATAGGACTTAAAAAAAGACAACACTAAAAAAAACACTTCAGTGAAGATTTCAATATGAAAATAATAGTTTTTGGTTCACGGGATTCTGAGATACAGACCTTCAAAGTTAACTTTTGGTCTTAATTATGAATCAATTATGAAAATTCAACGTTTTTTAGTCTATTTTGCACTTTATCTCGAAAAATAAAAAATACAAGAAAACTGCAAAGGACAATACTCAAGAAAACACTTTGATAAATCTTTTAGTATAAAAATATTAGTTTTATGTATACGGGATGCTGAGATACAGATCTTTGAAGTTGAAAATTAAGTTAAATTTGTGTTTGGTCTAGAAAATGTATGGAAAATTTTCGACTCTTTACCTTGTTTTACACTTCATCTCGGAAAGTACAAATACTAGAAAAAAATCGTAAGGCATAATCAAAGGGAACACTTCAACAAATAATTAGGTCACGGTTTTTGGTTCACGGGATGCTGAAATACTTTAAAATTACTAAATTATTTAATTATTCTCCATATAATAAAAATACTTATTACATGCATACTCATATACATATATGAGTCTTTCTTACGTCACGTTTCTTTTTTCATTCATTCTTCATTATACCTTATTAGTGTTAATTTTACCATGCCACTTACCATACCAGTCACCACACCACTTATTCTATAATTACCCTGTATACATCATGATGGATTGAAATTAAAATATAAATATATAAATATATTTCGAAATATAAACGTACAGACACAGATTGAAAGATTAAAGATCGAAATTGTTTTAGGCTATGTTATGTATCGAAGTGTGTGAAAACTTTTATTTGTTCCATTTAAATGAAATTGAAAACATAAATAAAATGGCAAAAAGAAATATTTGGGAATATGAAGAAACTCTAAACTAGCCCTTATATTTAAGTTTACATTCAAATGTTAGAAAAAGTAAAAAATTCAAGGTTATAATTTCTATATTTTGAACTACGTTTGAATCTACTCTGAACTCGATCTTTCGATCCAATTTACTGAAAACCGCAGATCGAAATTCGATCTTTCAATCGCTGGACCTTTGGATCTCGTCATGTATACGTGGTAAATATGTTTCTCAACGTAAAGTGTTGTTAGATTTCAAGATTTTTTCTTTTTTGTGGGAATTTCGGCCACCAAAAATTTAAAAAAAGGAAAAAGTAAAAATTCTGCCTCCTTGAACAAAATTACGGGAAAAATAATGGGGGTAAAAATTCTTAAAATTTTTAAAAATATTTTATACCACGAACTGTGAAATATGATCATAACTCTAAAATATTAGTTTTATTCATATTTATTAAAATTTATGTTTAAAATTTTGAAAATTGTTTCTCCATTACTGCCATCTGGTTTTTTTCCAGCGTAACTGCTAACTTGCTTGAATAGTCGTTTTGCTTTTCACGTTTGTTATCTAACTTGTTTATATGTAATTGATTGTGTGTACTTTTTCCTTCATTCTTGAGGCTTATTTTAAGTTGTAGTTTTTAGTGTTTGAAATTTTGTTATTTTTTCCAAGTAAGTGTACAATTAATATGTGTTTTATTATATGTATATAATTACTTCTCATTTTTCCATGTAAGCTATGGCAAATGTGAATGATTCGGATGAACCAACATTTTTGGTTCTATTTGTTATGTTTTTAATACAATAATTTTTTTTTTTAATTTTTTTTTGTTTTTCTTTTTTTTTGTTAAATTAATTGTTGAATTTTATTTGTTTTATTTTTAAAAAATACAAATGGATTTGTCTTTTGAGAAAATACTAGTTTGAATTATTTTTGGAGGTTTTTTATGTCTGTGAAAAACGTGGGATTTTTTGATTAAGTTTGTGGGAAAAGTGAATGAAAATTATATTTTCGTGGGATTTTTAAGCAAAAGACATAACAGCACTTTCTTGTATTCCTTTCGGCCATCCCAAACCAGTCAGTATTAGTTTCAATAGACCGGTTTTTTCTAAGAGAGAAGGCGAGATGAAGTACATTTTATCCAAAAGTGTAGAGAAATGGATAGAAATTTTGTTGACAAGAAATTTCAATCTTCGCTCAAACTAATACATACAAAGTTTACTATGTTATGTTTACCGCTACGATAGCTTATGTTCTACACATATATGGATGCTTCATTTGCCAAATCGATTAACTCGATTTTTGAAGTTTTTTGAGTTTTAGTTCCAGAACTCGATTAATTCTTAGATTTTTCATATTCGAAGTAATTGGATGTGATTATAAGCCGTTAAACTACTAAATTAAAAATCTTTTTTCGGTCTTCGAATCATTATTAATTTATTATCGAGGCTAATGTATTACTTTTTTAGACGTTTTTTATATTTAGTTAATCGATTTGCCAAGTGAGGCATCCATATTACTGACGACAAGTGATGAAGACTCCGTGTGGTACTGTAGTATTATCTCAAAGACAGAAAAAACATGTTTACTGAAAGAAATTACTGAAACTAGTACTGTCAATGTGGTATCGACCATTGGTTTGGTACTATTAAAGCAGTGATAATCACCATCACCATACAGAAGTCAGAAACACACCAGAATGAAAAAAATGACTGCAGGCAAGATTTTGACAACTACTCAGGGTTCACACTTTACACTTCAGTTTCAATAAAATTGTCAATTTTTTTTTCAATGCCAAGTAAAGCTACGTTCCCACATCGCTACTTTTGGTGCTGCGCAGCATCAAAAACTGCGTTGACAGCAAGTAGCGATGTGTGATCAATGTAGAAACCTTGAAAACTGCTCCTGCAGCCAGGCTGCGGTTGCAACTTGCAGTTTCAAAAGTAGCGATGTGTGAAGAGCTGCACGTTGAGTTGCAAACGCAGCAAAAAAATATTGATTTTTTTTTTTTTTTTTTAATTTATTTATTTATTTCCACTGTACACAAGACAAATATAGTCTTTTAAAAGTACAAATTAATATTAAATTAAAATAAGCAAGCAAGCCATGCCAATTTTTAAAAGTATAAGTATAAATATAAAATATAAAAGCGAGTATAACTAATTAATTAGGAAGTTACAAAAGCTATTAACAATATTAAAAATCAATTAAATAGAAAAATAGAAGAAAAAAAAAAAAAAAAAAAAACTTATCTTATTCAAATTACTACAAAATTATAATAGAAGGGGGAGCATCAGGTTTAAATTAAATTTTAAATTTTACAATTTAAAGACCTCTTTAAGATTCCAGGTGAAGTGATTTCACGCATCTGGTATGGTAGGGAATTCCAAATACGAATAGCCTGAACAAAGTAAGAACGTTCGCCATACTTACTAAAATGCACAGGAGCACGAAGATATGCATGTCGGTGAGAGTGCAAGAAAGAGACCTTTTCGAACAGGAAACTCGGTTGCTTATGCAATAAAATCTTATGTAAGTGCATAACTGCTTTGTTGCGAATATACTCGTCAAGCGAGCAGCCAAGCACACTATTAACAACACCAGAAACATGATCAGATCTATTTAGATTGTACACAAAACGAACACAGTCATTGAATGCGATTTCGACCTTCCTATGGCAAATAAAATCAAGCTTGAGAAACGGCAACCTACAGAACAAAAAATGCGGTAGGATAAGAGATTTCATCAGTCTTAGCTTAACGCCCGTTGAAAGAATATTTGAGTAAAATCGTAGGATCCGCAAAGTACCATAAACCTTACTCATGAGCGCTCGAATGTGATCACAACACGACATATTCGTGTTAAGTAGTACACCCAAGCTTTTCACGCGCTCGGCCATGTCAAGTTGATGTTAACCGAGATACACAGGTGGTACATCAATTTTAGGAAAATTACTTCTACCAATCGGCATACATGTAGATTTTGAAAGATTGAGTAGCAATCTGTTCTTGCTAGCCCATAAAACTATGCGAGCAAGATCATCATTCAACCGAACGACACAATCCTCCAATAACCCAATAGGACGGTTCAAATAAATTTGCACATCATCTGCATACATTAATATACTAACATCTTGTACCACATCTGGGAGATCATTAATGAACAATGAGAATAGCAAAGGTCCTAAAACAGAGCCTTGCGGAACACCACAGGTTAACGCTGAGGTGCAGCACAAGATATTATTACATTTAGTTTGCTGTGACCTATTACTTAACATGGACCTGAACAGACTAACCGCTGAGGAAGTAAAACGAAAACGAGTGCTCAATTTGTTCAAAAGCATATCGTGATTAACAGTATTAAAGGCTTTAGTGAAATCAAGTAATACAAGAATAGTGACTTCATCAGAATCTAAAGACTCGAAAACATCAGAGGTTAATTTAATTATGGCAGATACACAACTGTGTCTCGGACGGAAGCCAGTTTGCCATTTACTAAGCAAGTTTTTGCTGTGAATGAACTCCTGTGCTTGCCAGTATAATAATTTTTCAAATACTTTCGATAAAAAGCAAAGTATACTTATTGGACGGAAATCCGAGGGTGCAGAAGGTGAGCGAGTTTTAGGTAAGGGAATAATAGTGGCGTTCTTCCAGTAGGATGGAAATTGAGAAGTGGTGATTTGGTTGAAACTTTCTCGAAAACTATGCATTTTTTGAAAAAAATGAAGATAGCAAATCGATGTAGAATTAATTGGGCCTTCATTTTCTGCAATAAAAAATGAGGGTTAATTTGAGCCTTTTTCGAGTAAAGCAGGGTTAAAGTCCAAAAATCTGTGAAAAAATGACAAAATTATGGATTTGAGGCCTTATAACTTCTGAATGGTCGGATACACAGCAGCAGGTAAGATGTTGATGGAAAGGCACAGGAGTCCTTCACAACTATGTAAAAGAGTTGGTGAGCCTAGCGTGCCCTTGTAAAAAGTTATAGGGTAAAATATGAAAAAAGTACCAAAAATCTTTAACCCCCTCTAACTCCTAAACCGTTGAGATTGCCCCCCCCCCCCCCCACCAATACGATTTTATGTTCCCCTCGCCGAGACCTATCCGTAGTTTCACGGTCGGACACCGTAACGGAATCACCCTGTATATTTGTTTCGTATTCCCTTCAAAAAATTTTTTTAATTAGTAGGTATACTTTAATAGATATATATTTATTGTTCAGTGAAAGTGTTGAAAAGAATAACTAAATATAAAAAAAGTTTGTTTTCATAGGCAGCTTACCTTATATTGGTATTTGTTTTTATTATTTTATTACAAATACAATATACATTTTTAATTTTTTTTTTTAATTAGGTACTTCATAATATCTTCTGCGTTACCTTCTTTTGTCTTTTGCGTTACCTTTTTTAAATAGGTAGATTTTGTAGAATACAGTTTTATTGTAAATGCATTTTCATATTCCATGCTCAAAAGCTAATTCTACTTATAAGTTTAAGAAAAAATTAATTGCGTTTATTGTGTATACTTAGGCCCATATTTACGAAAGCACTTGCGATCGCAAATCGCCACTTACCATCGCAAGTACGTGATTTGGTATTTACAAAAATTTTACAATCGCAAATTTGACATACTGCTGTGGTAAAAATGTCAAATTTGCGATCACTGTTAACATGAATTTGCGATCGCAAAAGTTGCGATTAGTAAATTCCACTGTTAAAATGTAAACTCTTTGTTTATATTTTTTGTAGCCCTGAAAAGGTAACGCAATAAAATAAGCAATAAAAATTTATGAGGACATTCCAGGTAACGCAGAAGATATTACGAAGTAATTAAAAAAAAATTAAAATGTATATTGTATTTGTAATAAGATAATAAAAACAAATACCAATATAAGGTAAGCTATTCTTTTCAACACTTTCACTGAACAATAAATATATATCTATTAAAGTATACCTACTAGTTAAAAAAAAAATTTTGAAGGGAATACGAAATAAATATATATCTACATACAAAGTATACGTACTAATTTCAGTCATAGAATAACATACAAATCAATATTAAAATTTAAAAAAAAAACAAAAAAATGATTCCTTGAATACAAAATATACATATAAACAAAGATTTTATATTTTAATACAATATGTTATAATTTTACAGATAATCAACAAAATTAATTTTTCCTAAAAATTTTTCGTAATATGACGATAAAATACACTGGCGAAGAATTGCTTGCGGTGAATTGCTGGCGAAGAATTGCTGTGGCGATGAATTGCTGTAGCGATGAATTGTTGAGGCGATGAATTGCTGGCGAAGAATTGCTGGCGGTGAATTGCTGGCGAAGAATTGCTGGCGATGAATTTTCCTAGACCCAATATTTATATCAACATATCACATGTATATTGTATATACATCATATCAAGGTATATAGACAACTACAAGGTATCATCAAAAATATCTTTTAAATTATTAAAATGATAAAATGAAAAAAAGTTGTACATTAGTTTACTTTTACGTAAAATATTCATAGATATCACTTTCGAATATTCTAACCAAGTGACGTCACACGATGAAAGAAAAGAGGGTACCTTGTAGTTGTTTATAAATCTTGCATCATATATCAAATTCAAAAAAATTCTGAGTGACGAGTGACGATACTGAGGGACGCCAGCGCTTTTAATTTTAATATTCATGAGATTTATAATATAAAATATAATTATTTATGAGAAATTCTAAAAAATATATCTATGTCGGCCCTGAAAAAGGTACTTCTCAAGATTTTAACATATGGGCTATAATTGCACTTCGACCAATAAAAATCTTTTGTACAGCCCGTGCTTCTTATAGATTTAAGCTTTTTATAAATCCTAAAATTCTATTAGAAGGTGCACACCCGATTTCCTCTGGTTTGAGAAAAGGCTGATGCATGTAGCACATTCTTTTATAGGCCAACGCCTCGCATTCACACAGAATGTGTTTTGAGGTTTCTTTGGCCTCCTTGCAGAATCTGTACTTGTCTTCCTCGTAGAGGAAAACTACGAATACTATGATAATTATGAACACGAATATACATAACCCGAACACAATAATTTAGACGAACAAAATTTTTGCATGGACGGCCAAGATAACTTACAAACATAATATACTAATAAAATATCCACTCTTGAAACTTCTGATAGACACAGGGGCAACTAAATCATTTATTAACCCTGAAATAATAGAAAACTACTACTCACAATATAAAAACTTGACCCTTTACAGTTTCAACTGCATTTAACTCTTCACACCACAATTCTTCTGTTACCATTCCTGCTTTCAAAGAATTTAATGAGAATGAAAATGTAAAATTTTACGCTTATAAATTCCATAATATATTCGGCGGATTAATCAGAATAAATATAATAAAAAAATTTAATATGAAATTAGACTTCTCTGTGCCGAAATTGGAAACATCCAAAACCGAAATTCCCATACATTTTCTCAATACAAATCCAAAAATTCTAACTCAATAAAAAGTATTACCTACCACCACATACTATTTCAAAAATAAGCATACCAGTCTCAATTAATATGGGCGAAATACTTATACCCGCGCAAACCATCCAAAATTGTTTTATACCAGAAACTCTCACTGTTGCAAAAAGAGGGTGGGCTCTTACGGAAATCCACAATCTTTCAGAAACCAGTATACATTTAACAATGTTATACCCTCTTAAAGTAATGTCTATTAAAAATAATTTCGAACTGTATCAAATGAATATACAGGAAGTAAAACAGAACAAAAAAATAAACAGCATAGAAAATATTCTTAGAATAGACCATTTAAATCTTGAAGAAAAGGCTAAAATCCTTTCACTAATCAAAAAGTACTCCGTGTCAACCCTGCAATGACCCTGCACAAGAAATAATATAATAGAGCAATTTATTGAATAAAAGAAAAAGAGAAGACGCCATTGCTGACATGCATACATGTGGCAGGTGTTTATATATAGCTGACGGATACAGCCGACTATTACAGTGAATATTAATTATTATTTATTTTGCTGACGAATCAGCCGTAAATATTTAAAATAGTAATATCGTTCATATTACCAATGTATTATTGAAATTAATAAACAAATTGATTTTAAAGAAATTGTGTGTTTACAATATTCAGAAGTGAGATAAATGAAATAAAAAGTACGAACCTATCGTATAAAAGTGGTTGTGTACGACATATTAAATGGCGTCGAAAAATACTATAAAAGAGTTGAAAATGAAATTAAAAGATAATGGTTTGTCTTCATCGGGTAATAAAGCCACTTTGTTGTCGAGGTGGAAAAAATTTTGTGAACAAAGTGAACACCAACAACAAGATGAATTCGATGATGCAGTGTCGGTAATATCACGTATGTCTCCCATGGAGATTCATGTATCAGATTCTTATATAAAAAGCAAAATATCTGATCAAACAGCAAAAGGAAGTTATTTCTTAACTCCTCGCGACATCATTGAAGTTTTGCCAACATTCAACCCTAGTTCTAGCCTTGAACAATGGGCTAAAAAGGTGAGTGATTTATATAAAATTTATAAATGGGACGAGATGCTGCGAAAGTATGGCTCGATACTTCTCCAACATTCCCGAATGAAGAGTAAAACTATTGAACGTTTCACACCAGTTATAAACGAAGCAGATGTTCATCTTAATCTTATGAACGACAACCGTCTAAATCATTATCAGAATACTTGGACGAAATGTTGAAGATAGGGTTACCAGCTAAAGTCAGTGAAGCTGCTTTAGTTAAATATTTCATTTTAGGAATAAAAGATGATAGCTTTCATGCTTCAGTACATGGTCAACGAGTTGAAAAAATTTCAGATCTACGTGATCGAATGGAACGGTACTGTAGCATAAAGCCAACGAAAGAAAAAGTCAGACCGTTTCATCAGGAAAATGAAATTCGTTCATACCCAAAGGTTACTTCATCTCACTTACATAACGAAAAAACATCCATAATATGTTTCAACTGTAGAGCAAAAGGGAATTTATCAAGAAAATGTCCAAAACCACAGCGAAAATTCAGATGCACTTACTGCAATAAAACAACACATGAGTCTGCAAAGTGTCCAACGCGTAGTGTTGCACAAGTTAAACGTATTACGACGAAGCTGCTTTATAAGAAAATTAAAATCAACGATAGAATTTTAACGGCATACATATGTAGATTTGGGAAGTGATTGTTCGACAATTAGGCTATCCGATGTACCCTGTGACGTCACTATTATGAACACAACTAAAGTTCTGAATGGTTTTGGTGGAGGCTATACGGTATGTAATCATCAATTTGAAGCTGAGCTTGAGATAGACGGTATTATTTTAAAAACAAGTTTGTTCGTGGTCGATGATGAATTACTCGATACGAATGTGCTACTGGGACAAAACTGCTTTACCGATCCACAGATACGTGTTGTACGCAAGAAAATCAGACGTTGAAAATTGAAAAAATATGTATATGATGAGAAACAAGAAACAAAAATTTTACAGAAATTTGAAGAAATTAAAATCGGAGACGATATATCAGAAAATGACAAGCGGAAAACACTTGATTTGGTTAATCAATTTCGTCAATGTTTTGCTGAAACGATCGAAGAAATAGGTACGTGCGAGACTGAGGAAATGACGATACAACTTACGGATGAAACACCAGTGAATCAACGGCCATAGAGAAACGGTAAGAAATATCGTACAAGAATTATTGAAGAACAACATAATACGAGAAGTTCATCACCATATTCATCACCCATTGTTCTAATTCGTAAATCCAATGGTGAGCCAAGGTTGGCATCGATTATCGTTGTTTGAATGCGAAAACAATCAAACAACCTTACCAAATGCCGATTTTCGAGGAACAGTTGTGTCAGTTACAAGGGAATAAATATTTTACGAAATTAGATGTCCGTTCAGGGTACCATCAAATTGAAGTTGCCGAAAATTAACGCAAGTATACTGTATATTTGTGTGGACCGAGGAACAAGAAAAATCTTTTGAATTATTGAAAACCAAACTTACACAACGTCCAGTTTTGACGATATACAATCCAAATGCTCAACATCAGATTCATACAGACGCAAGTTCTTTTGGCATTTCCGGAATATTAATGCAACAAGGTGAAGACAAAAATTTACAACCAGTTCACTATTATAGCCAACATACAACAACAAGCGAAGCAAAGTTTTCAAGCTACGAGCTTGAAATTCTTGCAATTGTGGAATCATTGGAAAGATTTCGTGTTTATATTATGGGAAAAAGATTTCGTGTCTTAACTGATTGCGCATCTATTAGCACAACGAAGTTGTCTAAACCACTTCAAAGAAGAATAGCACGTTGGTGGTTAAAATTGAGCGAATATGATTTTAAATTGATATATCGATCTGGCGGTAGCAACCGACATGCAGACGCTCTGAGCCGACAACCTATTAAACTAGCAACTGAAGCAGACACAGTTGGTGACGATATTCTGAAGATTCAATTGAGTGAAGAAGATTGGCTCATGACGATGCAGTAGCAAGATGAGAAGATCAAAGAAATTATTAGCATGATAAAGGAAAATCGGAAAAATTCAGATGATACACAAATTCGTCAAAATTACTGTATTCAGAAAAATGGTCTTTTCCGAAAAACTACTAATAGTAACAAATGTGTGGTTCCACGTGCAGTAAGATGGCGTATTGTTAGAATGTGTCACGATGATGTAGGACATCTGTCAATCGATCGAACGTTAGAACGATGCCAACGTAGATTTTGGTTCGCACGAATGCGTAATTATATCAAGGGTTACATTGCCGCATGTATACAATGTTGCTATTTTAAAAAACAAGGTGGACGAGGTGAAGGAGAATTGCATTCTATGCCACGAATTCCAATTCCATTCCAGACAATACACTTAGATCATGAGGGTCCATATCCAACCAGTACTAGGCGTAATACTCATATTTCAGTTGCAATTGATGCGTTCACGAAATACGTGATCTTACGAGCAGTCAAAAGTACAGAAACTTAACCAGTTCTGGCGATATTAAGCGAAATGTCAAATTATTTTGGACTTCCAATGAACATCGTAACTGATCGAGGTACTGCTTTTACCTCGAAAGCATTTCAAAAGTATTGTCATGACTTTAACATCAAGCATATAAAAACAGCAGTACGTACACCACGTGCGAATGGACAGGTGCAACGTGTTCACCAAGTTGTACGAGCATCTATAGCGACGATGGTGGGACAAAAAGACCGAGATTGGGATAAACATTTGCGTACTATTCAATGGACCATCAACACTACACCGACTACGACGACGAAACGATTACCAAGTGAACTAGTTTTTGATTACAAACCTAGAGATATCTTGACGAACGAATTGATTTTTGCATTAGAAGATGCCGATCAAAATGAAGTAAACACGAGCGAAACTTTACAGAGTAGACGAGAAGAAGCTGCTCAACGAATTAAAAAGGAGACCGCTAAATGGAAAGAACGATATGACGTCAAGCATAAACCGTCGACGAAATATGACGTAGATGAAATGGTAGTGGTACATAATGCACCTACGTTGACGGGAGAATCCAGAAAGTTGGAACCAGTTTTCAAAGGACCGTATATAATCACCAAGGTGTTGCCGAATGACAGGTACGTAGTTGAAGATCTACCAGACGCACCACGAACACAGAAACCATATGTTGGGGTTTTCTCATCTGATAACATGAAACGATGGTGTACGTTACCACCAACAGACGATGAAAGTTCTGGTGAGGACGAGGACATCTTATAATAGGATGGCCGAACTGTCAACCCTGCAATGACCCTGCACAAGAAATAATATAATAGAGCAATTTATTGAAAAAAAAAAGAAGAAGAGAAGACGCCATTGCTGACATGCATACATTAACGTAATGTGGCAGGTGTTTATATATAGCTGACGGATACAGCCGACTATTACAGTGAATATTAATTATTATTTATTTTGCTGACGAATCAGCCGTAAATATTTAAAATAGTAATATCGTTCATATTACCAATGTATTGTTGAAATTAATAAACAAATTGATTTTAAAGAAATTGTGTGTTTACATCTCATATATACTATAATGAAGAGCATGCATTGTCATTTAGCAACCAAGTTAAACATCGTATCCGTACGACCGACGAGATCCCTGTCCACCAGAAAAGCTATCGATATCCATTTATCCATAAAAAAGAAATACAACAGCAAATCCAAAAAATGCTACAGCAAAATATTATAGGACCAAGTAATTCACCTTGGTCTTCCCAAATTTGGGTTGTTCCAAAAAAAGCTGATGCATCGGTTAAAAAGAAATGGCGCATAGTCGTCGATTATGGAAAGCTTAACCAAAAAACAATAGAAGATACCCAATCCCAAATATCAGTGATGTACTTGATAAGCTGGGAGAATGCAATTACTTCTCTACCATCGACTTAGCAAGCGGTTTTCACTAAATAGAAATGCACCCAGATGATGTGGAGAAAACTGCATTTAACGTAGAAAATGGCCATTACGAATTTTTGAGAATGCTTTTCGGTCTCAAAACTTCGCCAGCCACTTTTCAAAGAGTAATGGATAATATTCTAAAAGGTTTACATAATGAAATTTGTTTGGTGTATGTCGACGACATAATCGTTTTTTCAACTTTCCTTTAAGAACACATGGTGGACTTGAAGAAAGTATTCCAACGCCTCAGAGAAGCAAATTTCAAAATTCAGTTGGACAAGTCAGAATTTTAAAAAAAAGAAACCTTTTATTTAGGACATATTATTACCTCAGAAGGTGTCAAACCAAACCCGAGAAAATAAAATGTATCCAAAATTACCCACTTCCAAAAACCCAACGACAAATTAAAGCATTTTTAGGTCTGATAGGTTACTATAGAAGATTTATACCAAATTTGGCAAAAATCACGAAACCTATGACTCTTTGTTTAAAAAAAGGCAACAAAGTAGAATTTAGCACAGAATTCATTAAATGTTTCGAAACATGTAAAGAAATTCTAACAAATGAACCTGTTCTTTGCTATCCGGACTTTACGAAACCCTTTAATTTAACCACAGACGCGAGTCAGTTCGCAATAGGAGCCGTTCTCTCACAAGGCTCTGCAGGAAAAGACAAACCCATAGCCTATGCATCTAGAACTCTAAATGATACCGAGCAAAAGTACAGCACTATTGAAAGGGAACTGCTCGCAGTAGTTTGGGCAACGAAATATTTCCGACCATACTTATTTGGTCATAAATTTTTTATTTATACTGACCATAAGCCTTTAAACTGGCTTTTTTCAGTGAAAGATCCTAATGCGAAATTGACAAGATGCCGACGCCCTTTCTTGAATAAAAATCAACGAAATTCACAACAGCGATATTAATCAAATGGAACAAAAATCTCACAATACAACAGAAGACGACAGCATCGACATGTTATCTACTATGGGAAATATCGACTAAAACCCTAATACAGACGAGATAATATCGAACAATAACGAAGACTCAGACGACTTAAACACGGTGCACACAAGTGTTGAAAATCCAATTTTTAAAATACCAATTTCAGAAATACCCATCAATCATTTTCAAAATCAAATTTTTATCAAAATAATTCTACATAACTCTAAATTGCCAAAAATATCTTATATCTTTCAAAACAAAACTCTAACAATAGTTGAAGTTACTAAAAATAACTTTAAAATGGACATTATAAACATATTCAAAGAATTTTCACTAATAAACAAAACCTTTGCAGTACAAATTGTGTAAAAAGAATTCATCCCAGAATTTTGTACAACTTTCCAAAAAACTTCAGAAACCCACAATTCAAACTATTTCTTTGTAACCAAGTTTTAGAAGATATAACAAATGAAGATCAACAAAACAAAATTGTTGCACTTTATCATGAGGGTAACACAAACCATAGAGGAATAACTGAAACAGAATCACAAATTAAACAATCTTACTACTGGCTCAACATCAAAAACACAATTACAAATTACATTAACAATTGCGAATTATGCCGAAAAATGAAATATGACAGAAACCCCACAACCCAAAAGCTCAGTATCATACCTACGCCTCGAAAACCTTTTGAAATAGTACACATGGACACATTTACGGTGAAAAAACAAAAATTTCTCACAAAAGTAGACAGGTTCTCGAGGTATGGCCAAGCTTACCCACTAGACGGATCCGCAATTCATGTAGCAAAAGCATTTATAAATTTTATGACACACCACGGCATACCAAAATTATTGGTATTAGACAATGGTTCTGAACTAAAAAACAACATAGTCAAAGAATTGACAGACGTACACAAAATTGATACACATTACATTACTCCTTTGAACCCAAATTCAAATGGCACCATTGAGAGGTTCCATTCCACACTACTAGAGCACATTCGCATACTCAGCAACACGAAAAAAAACCGTACAAAACTTAAATAAAACCAGACAGGAACCTTTAGACTACAAACCAAATACCCTTGCATATCACCGTACTAGAGCCAGAGACAAGACAAGTCCACGTTTCAAACCACATGTAATCCAAGAGGATCAGGGAGAAAAATTAAAAACATTTAACCAAACCTACCATAAAAGTAACTTCAAAATAAACCGTTAAATAATCAAAAACAAATTATCTTACAGGTTAATAAGCGGCTTGGCGTCGACAGCAACGTCGGAAAAAATTAAGCTGACAAACTTAAAATCTAATCTAGGTATTCTACCTTTTAAGCTAGGAGATGCAAAAATACAAACATTTCAACACACTTTCATACATTATTTTGACCTAGCACCCATAGAATTAGAATTAAACAAAATTGAAAAACAGTATAATGAAATAGAAAGCCATAGTCCAAAACTCAAGCCTTATGTAACAGCAGTTAAATTTACAAAACACTCTGTATTTTTCAAGTTAAATTTGGTAATAGAAAAACTTAATTCTCTTCATCATTTTCCACATGATAGAACAAAGAGAGAAATCTTTAACGGGCTAGGAACCTTATTTAAAAGTATGCAAATGCAAATATGCAAAGTCAGCAAGTATTAAAGATAACAAAATTCTTTAAGATACTTGCTATAGTGGAAAATAAATTACTATAGTCAGTTTTATTAGAGATTTCATTCTGGATAGTTGAAATAAAACTCAAATTGTTAATTCAATATAAATTTTCATACAAAACAAATTATTAAAGAGAAATGATATCAATTAAAAATTTGTATCAAAATTAAATAATAAATAAAAGTAATTAAATAAATATTATAAATTAATTAAACACAAAGTTTATTAGTTTTTTTTGTAAATTCTATTTTGATAAAAAAAAAAACTTTAAATTTGAATTTTTCTAAATAAATAAAATAATGTTTTTTTAAATTTTGAAATTGAAATAAATAAGTTTTTAGAACAAAAAAAGGAAATCAGAGTTTTTAGTTCAAGCTGGTGAGTCCTCCTAACTAGCTACCAAAGAGTATACATAATTTCATACGATTGATCACCTAAAATCTATTTGACAAATCTCCATTTGTGTTCGTATAAATATAACGAATTTTTTGATCATACAGAATTATTTGTTCTGTGTGTAGAATTTTCACACATTCGCAAATACTTATTTTTTCTGAATATTTACAGGAATAAATTCATAAGATCAGCGGTGCTATCTCGGCTTACAGAATACAATTTTCATCAATTTTTTATTATTCATTTTGCAGTTTATTGATTTTAAATTTTCCTCTTTTTGATTAATTTTTAAGCTTTAAATTTATATTATTTAAATTTCATTTTTTTGTTTGAATTTTCATTTATTTTTCAAATTGTTAAGTTTTTGTTACGTTAGTTTGAAGAAAAAAAACAAAAAAAACTGAAATAAAATTTTTATCATTAAATACAAATTTCGCATTTTCTTTTAAACACCTCATTCTTTCACATTTTCAACAAAGTAAAATTTTGCGAGTTTTTTAAGGTGCCCTTCTGGGAATTAAAGTAACTGCCAAAACTTTAATTGGTCCTTTTAAAGCCGGATAAAAAAGAATGGGTAAAATTGATTGTGCAAAGCTTGTTAAAAGCCAAACGGCTTTACAACAACAACTTACAAAATCTGTGGCTAGCTATGAAAAATCATAAAATACTTCGGTCACAAAGCACCATATTCAAGGCTACATAGATATTGCTAACAAAATTTCAAGAAAATCATCTCCTTATATATGAAAACGAGGACAAAAACGCCGAAGAATATATTAAAGGTTCGTTATAAGACTCAATTTAAGATTTATATTTAGAATTCCTTTCAATTTTAAAAGATCACTTAGAAACTACGATCGTCTGATGCAAATTTAACTTTGCCATCGTTTTCAAAATCTGATAAACGACTACCAAAAATTACCATTCCAACTTTTGATGGTAATTATCAAAATTGGAGATCTTTCCATGATCTTTTTACATCTTTAATACACGAAGATCCTGCATTGTCTAGAGCACAAAAATTACATCACCTAAAAATTTGTGTAAAGGGCGATGCAGAACGTTTATAACGACAGATTGACGTGACAGATGGTAATTATGAAAATGCTTGGGAATTATTACAAGAAAGGTATAATAATAAAAAAGTCTTAATTCAGATGTATCTGAAAAAAGTGATGAATCAACTTGATATTAAGGTTGAATCTGCAAATGCAATCAGAAATTTTATCGATACTACTGAAGAAGTTCTACACGAACTAAAAACTTTGTCTGTAGATATCAGCAATTGGGATCCAGTCGTATTATATTCGTTGACACAGAAACTTCCACGTGAAACTCTGTATTTATGGGAACGTGATCAAAGTGGCATCACAGATCTCCCGTTATATAAGAAATTTATTGAGTTTTTAAATAAACGATTCAGAACTCTTAAATCAATAAATACGAATTTCGGAATAAAATTTGTTTCTACAAACAATCAACCGCAAAAATCATTTTTGAACAAATCTCAAAAATGCCCAAAGTGCAACTCTGATCATCTATTGTACAAATGTGATGAATTTAAACAATTGAATATTCAAGCAAAAACTGAGTTCATTCGAAAAAAACAATTATGTAGAAATTGTCTTTCGTCTGCTCATACACTTTACAACTGTAAGAGCAAACTTTCGTGCCTTAAATGCAAGAAAAGGCATAATACGCTACTTCATGAAGATTTCAACAAAAAATCTTCAGATACACAATTTTCAAAAAATGTACCTCAAGCTACAAGTGAAAATAAATCTCAGGATCAAGCAAGTTAGAACCCAAATCCTACTACCACACATTTAACAATAATAGTGCACAATGTTTATTAGCTACAGCGCTAATAACAGCTAAAGGTCCACATGGACACACATCGACATTCAGAGCGTTAATTGACTCAGGTTCTCAATTATCGTTTGTCACGCAATCTGACAAACTCAGATTAAAACGCAATCGAACCAACATTCAAGTCACCGAACTTGAAAAAACACCCACAGCTGGAAATACAGTCGCTTGTAACTCCGTTTAAAACAAATCTACAAGCTTCAATTTTTGATCAAATTACCGATAACACCTCAACACAATCTTTAAATAAAACTCAATTTAAACATTTTAATAATATTGAATTAGCAGACCCTCAGTTTTCAGAACCAGGTTCTATAGATTTACTTCTTGGAGTTGATGTATATGTATATAGTGCTATCCTGGAAACAGGTTTAATTAAAGAAAAATATGGTACACCTAAAGCACAAAATACTCAATCAGGATGGATCATAATGGGACCAGTTTCTAAACCATTTGTTCAACAAAGAACTAATACATTTTTTAATGTAGCTACATTCGAAGATTTAAATAATTCTTTAAAAAAATTTTGGGAAATTGAAGAAATCAATCACAAACTCCCTTTAACTTCTGAGCAACAACCCTGCGAAGATATTTCCAAATCCACAACTAAACGTTTGTCCGATGGTAGTTATGAAGTAACACTACCATTTAAAAATAACAAAAAACCAGAACTAGGTCATTCAAGGTATAAAGCAATTCAACAATTCTATCAACTAGAAAAAAAGTTTCAACAAAATTCTGAATTTTTTACTATTTATAAAAATTGCATTGAAGAATATCTTCATTTAGGTCATATGACTGAATTAAAATACAACGATAATTCTTATCAAACGAATTATTATTTAATTCATCACGCAGTGATAAAGGACAGTACAACAACTAAAGTCAGAGTCGTATTTAACGCCTCCAGCAAAAGTTCTAATGGAAAATCACTAAACGAACAAATGCTTACTGGTCCAACTATTCAGCCGACTTTGTGGAGCACGTTGCTTCAATGGAGACAATATACGTATTCACAGCAGACGTTGAAAAAATGTACAGAATGGTAAAAATAAGGGAAGATCAGCAAGATTATCAGCGTGTGGAGGTCAAATCCAAACGAAAAATTAAAAGATTACGCTCTCAATACCGTAACGTTTGGAACCACTTCAGCATCATTTCTCGCTATACGAACACTCTTTCAATTAGCTTAAGATGAAGGGCGCAATTTTCCTTTAGCAGTTAATTGTTTAATGAATTGCACTTATGTTGATGATCTCTTAGTTGGATCTGATTCCATTCAAAATACTTTGTTATTGCAAGACAAATTACTAAAAATGTTAGCAAAAGAAGGGTTCAATTTACGGAAATGGACTTCTAACCATACAAAATTACTTAGCAATATTCCTATTGAAAATCGAGAAATTGAAGGTGAACTAAATATTTCAGATTCAGAAGCTAATTAAACATTAGGAATAAAGTGGTTTCCAGCTTCTGATGAGTTTAGTTTTACTGTAAACCTTCCTACAATCAAACAGTCATATACTAAACGTTCAATTTAGTCCGAAGTGGCATCATTATTTGATCCATAAGAATTGTAAGCACTAGTAGTTATCACAGCAAAAATTTTCATACAGCGGTTGTGGCTACTGGGATGTAATTGGGATGAAAAACTTTCCGAATCAAATCAAGCAGAATGGATTCAGTTTCGAACACAATCAAATGTCGTTGAAAAAATTAAAATTCCAAGGTGGACGGACATACATGTCAAAATCTGCGTACATAGAACTACACGGGTTTTCAGATGCATCTCAGAGTGCTTTTGCTGCTGTTATATATCTAAAAGTCAAAATGGATGACCAAACTTTCGTTTCATTACTCACATCCAAAACAAGAGTAGCTCCCACTAAAGTAATCACATTACCACGATTAGAATTATCTGGTGGACTACTGGTGTCACGATTAATGAAACAAGTGTCTGCAGATTTTAACTTAAAAAGTATCAAGAAGTATGATTGGACTGACTCTCTTATAACTCTGAGCTGGATAAAAGGTCAACCATCAAGATGGAAACCATACGTAGCCAACATAGTTGCAGAAAACCAAGAAAATATTTGTCTAGCTAATTGATTCTATGTACCTGGAGATCAAAATCCAGCAGATTGTGCTTCTCGAGGTAACCCCCAGAAGAATTACTTAACCTTAAACTTTGGTGGCAAGGTCCAATATGGCTTTTACAAAACCAGTAGCCAGATCAACCAACTTGCAACAATACAAATCATGAAATGAAAAAAGTCAAATCATTTTTAAACATTCAAGAATCTGAATTATTCACAAAAATTTTATCATTTCCTTAAATTCGCAGAATTGTTGCATATATTCTCAGGTTTTTTTCAAAATATAAGAAACAAAAATAACTAAATCTCAAGTAACTTTTTAACTTGTTCAGAATTGGAACTGGCTGAACAAAAAATTATTTCTTTAATTCAACACTGCAACTTTCATGAAGAAATCAACAATCTTAAAACTCAAAAATCAATTTCTAAAAAAAGTACATTTTACAATTCAAATCCATTTTTAGATAACAATTCTATCCTTAGAGTAGGAGGGAGAATAAAATATTCACAATTGCCATATGATTTAAAACACTCTATTGTTTTGCCAAAAAACCATCACATTTCTAAACTAATTATTGACGATATACATCAATACACACTTCATGGAGGTTGTCAATTATTATTAAATACTTTAGATACAAAATATTGGTTACCAAATACCAAAAACACAATTAAATCACGAATACACAAGTGCACGTTACATGAGTACGTTACCTACAAATAGAACTGCCACGTTAAAAAAAAAGAGAGAGAAGTTGTGAGTAACACAGCGGTCTATGCTTTTCTTGTTCTTCTGCTGATGACCGCCATATAGTACAGACGTGTTGTGCTCGAGTAATGGATAATTTGGTTTTAAAATAGTTTTTTATATTCGTATAAATAAATTAGTTTTGTAAATTATAAATTCATATTCCAGGTTTTATTTATTTTTATCTTGAATAATTCATATCGATGTCAGTTTTTCAGAAGTGGTATAGTAATGCCTTTAATAAGTAAAAGTAATATAAAAAAAAGTGATATTAAAAAAACAGTTTGCGAATAACGAAACGAAAAAAAAAAAGATAGTAGATAACTTGTACGTGCATACAATTGAATTCTAATTCAACTCGATTTGAAATACAATTTCGGTTAAAATTTGAAAACTGAAACATAGCTACTTACGAAAAAAAAGTGTTACCGGTAGCGTAAAATTATCGAATATAATTTTTTTTTCTAAAACAAAAAAATGGTTTTGATTAAAATTAGTGAACTAAAAGTCGGACAATTAAAAGAAAGAATACGTAAATTAGGTGGAAAAACCGCAGGTTCAGAAAACGAACTAATTACACGACTGACGAAAATGTAGAGGAAAATGAAGAAGAGTCAACTCAACAGTATGCTAGCGCATATGCATTTGAAGAACTGCAAGATAAGGTCAGACAATTGATTGAACTTATAAAATTATATCCTAAACCGACTGAAATTGCTCAAGAAAGTAGTGTTCAAAATAATGAATTTTCCTCAACAGATAGATACTAGTTCTTTACATGTATTTTAAACTGTTACTTCATCGTCCACCATAACAACAAATTGTATTACTCAAAGACCGTACGTGACACAATCTCCAGTACAAAACATCGCAACGCAACAAACACCAATTCAAATTATGTCAAATATACAAAAAACTACACAAAATATTGCTTCACAGGCACAAACTCAGGAATCATCGATATTTTCTACACCGAATAATCCTTACGAAAATACAAATCGAAATTTATTTGTTCAGCAAATAGCAAATTTTTTACAAAATGCACGTGATGTAATCGAAATTCTACCAGAATTAATCCTACCTCAGACACATCGTTAAACGCAAAACAATTTACAAACCGAGTTAATCAACTAATAAAGACGTATAAGTGAAACGAGCACATTCTTCTTTTTGCTGTGCAAGCGAAACTTAAAGATTCTGCTAGAACATGGAATGATGGGCAGCCGACAGTATTTTCAAATTGGCATACGTTTTCAACCGAATTAATACGTAATTCTCCTAAATATGAAAGCGAAGCTGATATACATTTAGATATAAGCAAGTCTTTACGACGAACGAACGAAACCGTTATCGATTGTTTTTACCGAATGGTCGCAAAAGGTCTTAGAAACGAATTATCTGACGCGGCAATAATAAAACACATACGTATAGGATTACGTCATTCGCCATTACAAAATTCGATTGCTAGCAGCAACTTTACGAACGTTAACGATTTTGTTAGAACGATACGACGTTATTTTGAAAATATACCGAGCCAGAATTTGAAAACGTACCAGAAAATAAATATTAATGCCACGACAAACGAATACCAACGGAAGCAAACCAAACGAGAAAATTTACACATAGCGAAGCAACCGACTTGCTATAATTGCTTTGAACCAGGTCACTTATCTATTAAATGTCCTAAACCGCAACGTAAACCAGGATGTGAAATTTTTCAAAAATCAGGTCACGTAAAGGAACAATGTCCACAACGAAACAACAACAAAAAAGATTCGTAGGGTAGTAGTTAACAGAGATGTTAAAAACGTCACCAAAAATGTTTTGGTAAATGGTTTTCCAACCACAGCACTAATCGAGAGCAGCAGTGAATGCTCTTTAGTTCAAGAATCAACCGCATCTCTGCTAAATCCAGAAACAATCACGGAAATCGATAGAAAACGTCTTACAGGTTTTGGCGGCTCAGTGTTCAACCCAAGCTAGAAAATGGTCAGTAATCTAAAGATTGAGAACGTTGAGATGACGACAGACTTGTTAGTCGTCGAAGACCAAATGATTCCAGAACCAATTTTGCTAGGCACAGATACTTTGTGTAATAATCAAGCTAGAATTGTGATCGAATCGGACAAATGTTATGCTGAAAACTATAAACAAATTAATATTAAATTGGGTAGTAATCTGAACATTAACGAAAAATCTAAATTAAAAAAAGTTTTAGATGATTTTTCTGACTGCTTGGCGATGGATATTGATAATATAGGTAGATGCAAGAATGGTGAAATAAAAATAAAGTTAACCACGAATGTTCCGATTAGTAAACGACCATATCGATTACCGTATTTTAAAAGAGCCAAAGTAAAAGGAAAACCAGCTGAAATAATTGAAAATGCCATCAACCGAATAGAGATATCTTGTGAAGATTGGATTATCCTAAGTAACTAAGTTACTACGAACTATAAAAGCAATAAAAGGCGAACAAAAGGAGGACCAGATTGATCAATTTAAACGAGAATACTTTTTAAAGAAAAATCGACTGTATCGAAATTGCGAAACGAGAAAAAGGTTAGAAGTACCAAGTTCTATAAGATGGAGAATCGTAAAATCATGTCATGACGATGCCGGACATTTTGGAGTGAAGAAAACTTTGCAGCGAATCAGCAAAAATTTTTGGTTTCCGAATGCCAGAAAATATGTTAAACAATATCTCTCGAGCTGTATAAATTGCTGTTAAAATAAAACTGTGAAGGGAAAATCGGAAGGTAAACTGTATGTTCCATTTAAGGTGATCCATGTTGACCACTTAGGTCCATTTCCGCGGAGTAAGTCAAGTAATTTCTACGTTTTAGCTATTGTTGATCGTTTCAGTAAATATTTCGTGGCGAAAGCTGTAAGAAATACCAAGACGCAGCCCGTACTTAATGCTCAAAAAGATTTATCATCTTACTTCGGCTTGCCAAATCAGATTATTAGCGATCGTGGAACAGCCTTTACGTCCGAGTTGTTTGAAAATTATTGTTAAGACAATGCCATTGGACACATAAAAGTGGCAGTAAGAACTTCTCGAGCTAATGGACAAGTAGAGCGAGTAAACCAGCTTATTTTAAATTTTCTAAAAACTACAGTTGATAAGCCGAACAATTGGGATTAAGAAATTTATAAATAACAATGTATTATTTATCAACACACAACATAATCAGACGACGGGATTTTCTCTAAACGAAACAGTTTTTGATTTTTCGATGAGAGATCTTACCAAAAATAAATTGATTCAGTATCTACAAACCGAAGACGATATTATCGAAACTTCTCAGCCTATTAACGAAAAAAGAGCTGAAGCAGTTGTACGAATAAATAAACAGCAAAACAAATTGAATGAACAATACGATAAACGACACAAATTACCAAGAAGTTACAAAGAAGGCTACTTGGAGTGCGTTCAGAAACGTTACTATGGTTAACTATGGTTACTTTGAAGGTCGTGGTATAGTAAAACATAACCACCAACATAACTTTCAAGCGTTCAGAAACACCCATAGTATGGTTAATTTTTAACCATCTGTAGTTAAAAACTTACCACACTCGAGAGCATGGTAAGTCATAGTTAACGATAGTTATCAGCTGACTCGTTTATTAAGTGACAGTCGTATATAAGGTGAAAAGTGAATTTCATTAGTAAAATTGAAAATTTTTCGGAAATAACGTAAATTTAGGAAATAAAAACATAATGAAATCCAATTTCCACCAATATTAAAATAAAATTTAAATGTCCTCTGACAATTTTTGACAGCTGATAATTGCAACCACGGTGGTAACTATATGAGCGTTTAAAAACTAGTTAAATCCAACATAGCTTCGATAGTCAAGTAACATAGCCACAGTTAAACTTTACTATACCATTACTATGGTTATAGTAACGTTTCTGAACGCACTCTTGGTAGTTATTAAAAACATCGCTCCTGCAACTGGAGAAAGCCGAAAATTAGAACCGTTATACTGTGGTCCTTATGTAGTGACCAAATGTCTAGGAAGAGACCCATATGTAATCGAAGACATCGAAGAGGCGCCGAAAAAACAAAAGAAATTTAGCTCCATTTTCGCAGCGGATGAAATAAAGCCATGGTGTTTGTTAGCTCCCGAATTTGATCCTGATCCAGATGAAGAAACTTGTACCGAGACGGCACAAAGTCAGGAAAGTCAAAACTGTCACGTTAAAAAGAGAAGAGAGAGAAGTTGTGAGTAACACAGCGGTCTATGCTTTTCTTGTTCTTCTGCTGATGACCGCCGTATAGTACAGACGTGTTGTGCTCGAGTAATGGATAATTTGGTTTTAAAATAGTTTTTTATATTCGTTTAAATAAATTAGTTTTGTAAATTGTAAATTTATATTCCGGGTTTTATTTATTTTTATCTTGAATAATTCATATCGATGTCAGAACCAACATTTCATTTCCATTTTCAAACAGTGGCGTAGATTTTGCAGGACCTTTCGTTTAAAAAACGTGTCAATTAAGATCTGCAAAAACATTCAAATGTTACATTTGTCTATTTATTTGTATGGTTATTAAAGCTATACATTTAGAAATAGCTACTGATTACTCACTACTCAGCATCAGCCTTTATAGCTGCATTTAAAAGATTTGTTAGCCGCAGAGGTATGTGCACAAATCTCTATTCCGATTGTGGAACCAATTTCATTGGTGTGAAACGCATTTTAGACAAGGAATTGCAAAAAGCCACAATTATTCCCAAACTAGCTGAACAAAACACACAATGGCACTTTAATCCTCCCGCTGCTTCCTATTTCGGAGGCAAATTAACTTTGGAAGAACTACAAACTCTTTTGTGCCAAATTGAAGCATGTGTTAACTCCAGACCATTATCACCAATTACCACTGATCCTATTGATATTACTAGTTTAACACCTGTACATTTTCTAATTGGTAGACACTTATTGGTAGTACCAGAACCCGAAATCTCAGAGAAAAACACATTAGTGAATCGAAGGCAAACGATTCAAAAGTTTAACGCAACATTTTTGGAACAGATGGTCCAAAGAATATTTACATACCTTGCAACAACGACACAAATGGCAAGAAGAGCAACCAAATTTCCAAATAAACGATTTAGGGTTAATACAAGACGAAAAATGTCCTCCTACCAGATGGCCTATTGGGCGCATAATTAACGTTCACCCTGGTGATGATGATAAGGTGCTTGTAGTCACAATTAAAACTTATTCATCAGAATATTTACGTCCTATAACCAAAATCTGTAAACTACATATTGAAAGTTGAATATGACAAGGTTGTAACCAATTTATATGTCAAATAATTAAATGACGTTAGGTTGGCAATGATCTAAATGAATTATCAAACTCATTTTCAATTGGTTGTCAAATTTACTTTCCAGTAAATAAAACACAGTGTGATCTATTAAATTTTTTCCTTTTATTTTTCTTGTTTTTTTTTTGGGTTTCTGAATAAAAACTATCAAATGGCGGCAAGGAAAATTTCGTTTCAAATATATAAGGATAAGAAAAAATACCTTACCACATTTCATATGTAACAAGATAGCTGTTTGGTACATGAAAAATGGTACACGAAACAATAGGCCCAAAACGAAAACAGAGTATAAACTCGGTAAAAATCAACTATCGTCACTTCCCTTTGATATATTGACTCCAATCAAAGTCTTCGATAGCTAACCTCTCCAAGTAGTGATTGGTAAGCTACCTATCGAGTTTTAAAAAAGCTTCTTTAGAGGCTATATTTTCTGTATCTTTGAAAATTGACCAAAGGAAAGAAAATATTAGGAATCTTACAAGAGGATTGGTCTTGTAAAATTTTTTTTTTAAAATTAGATTTGGTTATTTTTTTTTTGGATATTGACCAAAAGATAAAAATTTTTTTACTTACTTGGCAATTTTCTATCTTTTGGATATTGATCGATATATAAAATTTTTAGGGTTTCACTTGAACTTATTTTTAAATAACTTAAATAAAATCTCTGACAATTTTATTTATATCTATTGCTTTGAAGAAAACTTTCTGTTTCGTCAACTTTGAGAAAGATTTACGACCTTTCAATATAAGTAATCGAAAATTCAAATTTTTTTTTTCAAGCTTCGATTCAATACAAATTCTTGCATTTGTTACATGTAAATTAAACTGAATTAATTAGTCAGTTAAAGTGAGTCCCATCTTCATATCACTCAGAACCTCACTTGCAACTGATTAAGTGAGTTGGTAACCTTGTCACAATCAAGTTTTACCATAAAGCAATTTGTTTTACACAAGTCATAACATTTTGGTAGGCTACAGCCTACAAGCTACCAAAGAGTATAATTTCATACGATTGATCACCTAAAATCTATTTGACAAATCTCCATTTGTGTTCGTATAAATATAACGAAGTTTTTGATCATACAGAATTATTTGTTCTGTGTGTAGAATTTTCACACATTCGCAAATATTTATTTTTTCTGAATATTTACACTACAGGAATAAATTCATAAGATCAGCGGTGCTATCTCGGCTTAGAGAATACAAATTTTTTTTATTCATTTTGAAGTTTATTGATTTTAAATTTTCCTCTTTTTGATTAATTTTTAAACTTTAAATTTACATAATTTAAATTTCATTTTTTTGTTTGAATTTTCATTTATTTTTCAAATTGTTGAAGTAATCAATTTTTCTTGAAATTTTCATTTTGTTAAGTTAGTTTGTAAGTTGTTGAGGAAAATAATTTTCTGAAACTATATGGCAGATTTATATTTTTTTAACCTTATTTTTTAAATTTATTTAAAAAAAAAGCGGTAACGCAAAAAACTCGTACACAACCTTATTAATATTAAAAAAGTATTCAATAGAAAACCCATTTAATTGATTTTTTACAATTAGCAATATAAATTTATAAGGACATTCCAGGTAACGCAGAAAATTAAAATGTATATTGTATTTGTAATAAAATAATAAAAACCAATACCAATATGAGGTAAGCTGCCTATAAAAACAAACTTTTTTATATTTAGTTATTCTTTTCAACCCTTTCACTGAACAATAAATATATATCTAATAAAGTATACCTACTAATTAAAAAAAAATTCTTGAAAGGAATACGTTATAAATATATATCTACATACGAAGTATACGTACTAATTTCAGTCATAGAATAACATGTAAAGCAATATTGAAATTTAAAAAAAAAAACAAAAAAATGGTTCCTTGAATACAAAATATACATATAAACAAAGATTTTATGTTTTAATACAATATGTTATAATTATACACATAATCAACAAAATTAATTTTTCCTAAAAATTTTTCGTAATATAACGATAAAATACACTGGCGAAGAATTGCTGGCGGTGAATTGTTGTGGCGATGAATTGTTGAAGCGATGAATTGCTGGTGAAGAATTGCTGGCGATGAATTTTCCGGATCCCGTATCATACGTTACCCACAAAGTAGAATCAATTGATGATTCCCTAATTTACTTAGAACTTCACAGATATCCTGAAGTTCACAAGAATGAAGTGAACGATAAAATCAAGGAAATTTTAGAGCAGGGAATAATACAAGAAAATGAAAGTCCTTATAATTCACCAATTTAAGTAGTCCAAAAAAGATTGACAATTGTCTATCTATATGGCAAGTAAAAATGGAAAATTGTCATAGACTATAGGAAACGAAACGAACGAAAAAACCATCAAAGATAAGTTTTCAATTCCAAATATCGATAAATACATAATGTATTCAATAATTTGGAAAAACCACATTATTTTGCTACTTTGGAGTTTGGACTTAGCCAAAAGTTGTCATCAAATTTATGTCGATAAAAAAGATTGACAAGAAACTGCTGAAACGATGATAATTTCCATTTGGATATTTATCCAAAACTTATATTTGAAACACTTTTGGCGGACGGAAGAAAATGATAATTGTCAGATGGATAAAATATATATATTAACAATTGTCGAATATGTGAAGAACGGACAACCCGGAAAAATAATTTTGAAATTACAGAGACTAATATACCAAAAAAAATGATACACGTTGACTGACATCTACATTCAAATCCAAAATGAAAAAAACAAAAAATTTCCTACATAAATAAACTGTTAGATATTCAAAGTATTTTATATGTATTTTATATGCACTGTAATATTATATAAATGTAAAATCATGTTATCATTGTATACCTATATTTATCCATAGTACTATGTATATAACTTATAATGATATTGTAATGATAACAGAATACCGTAATGAATCAATTGTATTGAATTGTAATACTGGAAGTAGGTAGCAGGTATAATCATTCTATTTCAGTCTTCATTGTAATCTCAACTTGTAAAGTAATATTTGAAATTTACTTGGCTCATATAATTTAACTTAAAATTGTAATCTAAATTTATTTAAGTCATCTCTTAATTTTTATAAATAAAATATTAAAATTCAACAGGTTATGGGCCCAGAGAATTAAAATATATAAAAATTTAAGTGTTTGAAATTGAATAAATTAGAATAAAAGCAAAATAAGTAAATTAGTGAAAATGAGCCACGTGTCTACACATATCGAACGTCTAGGTAAAGACAATTTAGATACATGGAAGCTTCAAGTTGAAGCACTACTAATTAAAAATGATACTTGGGGATACGTAAGTGGTGAGATTAAAAAACCGAATTTGATATCTGGAAATGAAGACTCGCAAAAGAAAGTGAATACCTGGATACAAGGCGATAGAAAAGCAAGATCAGATTTGATCTTGTCTATTTGTCCTTCGGAACTTAAACAGGTGAAACACTGTGGGACTTCAAACGATGTCTGGACGAAACTCCATGAGATTTATGCATCAAAAGGTCCAGCACGTAAAGCAACATTGCTGAAGAAGTTGATAACACACAAAATGGTGGATGGAACGGATATCAAAGTGCATCTATATGAATTCTTCGACGCAGTAGACAAATTGATGGATATGGAGATAAGTATAAATGATGATTTATTAACAATAATGCTTCTTTATAGCTTGCCTGAAAATTTTGAAAACTTTCGGTGTGCGATAGAATCCCGCGATGAATTACCGAAACCGGATGTTCTGAAAATTAAAATTATGGAAGAATTTGAAGCTAGAAAAACAAGAGATGGTGGAAACATTCAAAATGCAATGTATTCCAGAAGTTCACATGGGTGTAGCGATAAGAAATCGAAAGAAAGTTACTCGAAATTAAATGTGAATAAATCTCAACCAAAATTTAAGTTCAAATGCTTTAAATGCAAAAAACTTGGTCATAAGGCTTCGGAATGTAGAGAAAAGCAAAAACAAAAAAATGAATCTTCAAAAATGTGTACTGAAAAACAAATTGATAAAAAAGAGATAGCTATGGTACAATTAAAACGTAATATAAATAAAAACAACGATTGGTGTTTAGATAGCGGTTGTACCTCTCACATGAGTCCATTTCAAGAAAATTTTAATCACATGCAAAACATTGAAAAAGTGTTGAATCTAGCGAATGGAGATACAACGAAAATACAAGGTGTAGGTGAAATGAAACTGAATGCTTCTGATGGAGAAAATGTGAGATACCTAAATCTGAAAAACGTAATATATGTACCAGATTTGTATACGAATCTAATGTCAATCGCGGAAGTTACAGATAAAGGATTCGAAGTGAAATTTACAAAGAATAACGCTTACATTACCGATAAAGATGACAATATAATTTGCATAGCGGATAGACGGGACGATCTATACTATATCAGAAAATCATATGAAAATGCAAATCTATTGACAAAAAGTCAAGAAAATATGATAAGATGGCATCAGAAACTTGGGCATGTGAATTTTGACTATTTGATAAATATGTCACAAAATAAAGAAGTTATTGGTATGAAAATTAACAAAGAAACAAAGAATCGAAATTGTGAAATATGCATTAAATCAAAACAGACACAAACACCATTTAAGAAAAGTAATCTGGGAAGAACAACTGAACTACTTGAAGTTGTACATACAGATGTTTGTGGTCCAATGAGAACAGCGTCACTCAGTGGAGCAAGATATTTTGTCACTTTTATTGATGACAAGTCTCGGTGGTGTGAAATATTTTTCATTAAAAAGAAAAATGAAGTTCTGAATGCATTTAAACAATATAAATCATTTGTTGAAAACTACTGTGGAAAGAAAATCAAATTTTTACAATCAGATAATGGATTGGAATACTGTAACAAAGAATTTGATAAAATACTAGAAGAAAGTGGAATTCATAGAAGACTTACTGTGCCGTATACACCACAACAAAACGGGCTAGCCGAAAGGAAGAATAGAACTTTAATAGAAACAGCTAGGAGCTTAATGATTCAGTCTAACGTTCCAGCGAGGTTCTGGGCAGAAGCTGTAAATACGGCGAACTACATCAGAAATAGATGTATCAGCAAATCCTTGAATGGTACCACACCATACAAAATTTGGACTAGTAGACGACCAAATGTAAGTTATTTTCAAATTTTTGGTATTAAAGCTTTCGTTTTAGATAAAGAACAGAACAAAGACAAATTTAAGTCAAGATCAAAAGAATGTATGTTCATCGGTTACTCTGAAAAATCAAAAGCTTATAGACTATGGAATGAAAATGAAAAGAAAATAATTGTCAGCAGAGATGTCGTATTCACTGAACAATTCAAATTTAATTAGAAATTTGAAGACTGTTTTGAATATGGTCCAAATGAGGATGTCGGATTGAAACCTGAAAATGTTGAAAAACCTGAAAAAGACATTGATATTATACTGCATGATTCAACATCTGCAGAAACGTCTCCAAATAATGTTGTAGATTCAAGCCAACCTCAACCAATAACAACATTAGATCTGCCTTCATCAACAGCTAGCAGACGAGGAAAAGGAAGACCAAGATTGTTAAGAAATGGCAGAAGAGGAAGGCCGAGAAAGTTTTTCATAAAAAAAAAAACTTCCTACACAGACAAGGATTACTGAACTTGGTGAAATACAAGAACCTGAAACAAGTGAAGAATCTGAATATGAATCTGCAAACTTCGTTATGGGTTCCGCACCTATATGTCTATCTGAAGCTTTGAATGGGGATGATGTTGAAGAATGGAATGCAGCCATAAATCAAGAATATTTAGCTATTGTGAAAAATGAAACATTTGACATTGTAGATCTTCCTGAAAATACAAACTTAATTAAAGGAAAGCTCGTACTGACTCAGAAATACGATTCCTTGAATAACATTGAAAGGAAAAAGGCTAGACTAGTAGCACGTGGTTTTGCGCAGAAGAAAGGTATAGATTATACTGAAACTTTTTCACCGGTAATAAGAGCAAGCTCAATTCGAATGTTAATGGCATTAGCAGTCAAACATGAAATGGTAGTACACCAAATGGATGTGGTTACGGCATACCTGAACGGTGAATTATGTGAAAAAGTACACATGGAAATTCCTGAACTGTTTGAAAGTAACGTGAATGAGATTTCAAATAACAAGAAGTTAGAAATCAAAATCAGAAATACAGCAAAAAGCTGGTTACACAAACTGGAAAATAAAGGAAGAAAAGTATGCTTGCTGAAAAAATCATTGTATGGATTAAAACAATCTGGAAGACAATGGTATTGTAAATTAGACAAAGAATTGGAAATACTTGGACTTAAAAGAACAAGTGCTGATCCATGTATCTACATACAAAAAACAGATCGAGACATCATGATAATTGCTGTATATGTTGATGATTTAATTTTAATGTCAACTAGCGAAGATTTAATAGAGAACATTAAAGGTAAATTAAATCAAAAGTTCGAAATGAAAGATCTGGGAAGAATTTACAACTGCCTTGGGATAGAATTCAAACAAAGTGAAGATCGTAAAACGATTACTATGTTTCAAGAAAGATATAGTCGTGAAATTCTGATCCGTTTTCGCATGGGCGAATGTAAACCTTTAACAACCCCATTAGATGCAAACGTTAAGTTGTCAAAGGACAACAATGTGGAAAATTCGATTTATCCATACCAGAATTTAATTGGTTCACTCATGTACTTAGCTACATCTACTCGACCGGACTTATCTTACGCAGTAAGTATGTTAAGCCAGTTCAACAATTGCCATTCGCAGGTTCACTGGACAGCAGCTAAAAGAGTATTGCGTTACTTACAAAGGACACTTGATCATGGGCTTACATTTAAGAAAATTAATGATAATTTAATTGGATATGCTGATTCAGATTGGGGTGCATCGATAGATGATCGACGTTCATACACTGGGTATGTATTCACGCTATCTGGAGCATGTGTAAGCTGGGAATCCCGTAAGCAGAGAACTGTTGCCTTATCTAGTACGGAGGCGGAATATATGGCTATCAGCGATGCTTCAAAGGAAGCGATATATCTCAAGAAACTATTGAACGACCTACACGAGTCAGAATCAACTGTAACTATTTTCAATGATAATCAGAGGGCACATCGACTAGCTAAGAATCCTGTATTTCATAATAGGACGAAGCATATAGATGTAAGGTACCACTTTATCAGAGAAATAGTTGAAAAAGGAGAAATTGGTATTCAATACATGTCAACAGATCGCATGCCTGCCGAATTTTTAACAAAAGCACTCCCTGGACCTAAGTTTCACCAATGTAAGGAATTTTTGGGAATAAAGCAAGTTAAATAAAAATTACTTTGAGGGGAGGTGTTAGATATTCAAAGTATTCTATATGTACTTTATATGCACTGTAATATTATATAAATGTAAAATCATGTTATCATTGTATACCTATATTTATCCATAGTACTATGTACATATATAACTTATAATGATATTGTAATGATAACAGAATACCGTAATGAATTAATTGTATTGAATTGTAATACTGGAAGTAGGTAGCAGATATAATCATTCTATTTCAGTCTTCATTGTAATCTCAACTTGTAAAGTAATATTTGAAATTTACTTGTCTTTTATAATTTAACTTAAAATTGTAATCTAAATTTATTTAAGTCATCTCTTAATTTTTATAAATAAAATATTAAAATTCAACATAAACAATACATTTATCTATATTCCTCTTAAGTGATAGAAATAATAATGTATGTATAAAAAACTTAAGAAAAGCCAAAAAAAGACAATTAATTCGCGATTGTGAATTTAACACACTAAATATGAGAAAGTACAGAAATACTGAGACTATGGGGCTTATTGTGATTTTCGATTCGTAGGTTGATCGAAGAATCTTCTTCGATTCGATTGAATTTAATTTCGGTATTGTGTAACTCAATCGAACGAACCAAAAAGCGTTGCATCATACACATTGGTTACAAACGTATGCTATTTTACAAAATATATTGAAGATTTTATTTTTACAAGTATGTATTAGTGTACAGAACTTCAATGAATACTCAGTTTTTAGAGTCGACATTTGTTAAATTCGACTTTAAAAAAATGTTATTAGTAAGGCAAGTATTTTATTGTTTTAGAACAATTTTTGGGATTTCTGTGAGAAAAATTAATTTATGTCAGAATTTTCATGATTTTCACAAGCTCTTCTAATTGCTTCTTATTACCGTATTTTTCCTATTAAAATAATAATTAATGTATGTAGTAATTAATAAAAACACATTTAATTAGTATTATTATTACATTTAAAACATTGAAAGTTACATTTTGTTTGAAATATCCATCTTTTTTTCATATTTTTCGTATTACAAATTGCGTTTCGTCAGTAAAAAAGTGATCGAAACAGCTGTTCGATTTAATCGAACGAAAAGAAAAAAATCGAAAATCATAATACCAAAATCTGAAATCGAACGCTGTTCGATCATTTGACGAAAATCACAATAAGGGCCTATATCTTTGTCTTTTGGGTATTGACTAAAAGATAAAAAGTTTTTTATGCTTGGCAATTTTCTGTCTTTGGGGTATTGACCAAAAGATAGAAAATTTTTAGGGACTTACTTGAACTTAAATTGAAATTGTTCAGTTTCAATATCATTTCTGACTTTTGGGTACTGACTGAAAGATAGAAAGTTTTAATTGAAATCTGCTCAATTTTCAACTTTATTAAAAAATTCATTTCAACGGACCTTAAGATAAGACTTTGACTTAATTTTAATCTTGAGAAAAATTTCTTAAATTTTCTAATACAAGTTGAAGAAAAAATTTACTTTACAATTTTTTCGGAGGTCGATTTGAAACTCAGTTGCAATATAAAATCACTTGTTTCAACTTCAACGAAAGTTTTTCCATCTCAATAAACTTCAGAATAAAATCTGTATCTTGTTTCAAACTCTGAGGAATATCGAATGTTGAAATTTCTTTATTATTTTCTATGTGTGCCCATGTTAATAAGGTTGATCGTTGGTTGAAAAGAACTTGTTGAGATTCTGGTTAATATATTTTTTTTAGCAGTGATTATTATTTGCTCTATGTCTGTCTGTGTCTATTGCCACAAATGTATTATTTAGAAATGCTGGTAATGGGATAAATCGATATAAATTGAATTCCATTGTTGTAGCTAATGGTATATTTACATCGAATACAACTATTTCTTCATTTAGATGACACTGTATTATCATAAATTTACAGAGCAATAATATATCCAATTGTCTTGTTACATTTGGTAGAATCGTATTTGGTAATACTATATATTATGGTACTTTATTATGGTCGTAGTGCAATAATAGTCCGTACATTTATCTTTTCCGTTACGGTGTCTGACCCGGAAATCGCGGATAAGTCTCGGCAAGGCGAACAAAACATGGTATGGATGGTGGGGTGGTAATCTCAACCGTTACGAAGTTAGAGGGGGGAAGATTTTAGGTACTTTTTCCTTATTTTACACTTTACCCTAAAAATATAAATATAAATTCTTTAATTAGTCAAAATTTAAAAAAAACGTTTTCAAATTAAATGAAATAGAGAAAAAAAAACTACAAATTCAATTTTTTAAATTCAAAATAGTTAAATATGTATTTAAAGTATGTGTTGTTATAATACACACGTCACACACATAATAAATAATTCTTGGATTATTGAAAATTCATTATATTGGATTTGAATTAATCATGCGACATTACAAATTATATTTGTTAAACGTAGATTTTGATGGTGATCTATCTTGTGTTATTATAATTCTTGGTAAGCATACATGGTGATTCAGTTAAGGTGTACGACCCAAAACCTACGAAGACAGTGAGCGTGCAATCTCAGATTTTTGGCATTTGAGGTGTTATTTAATCAAGTATTAATTAAGTGTGGGATAAAAATTTAAACAAATATACATATACTATTAGTGATATTTCATAAAAGAGTGTGACTCTGGATTATAAAAAAAAAAAAAATTTAATATAGTGGAAAAGTTATTAAATTAAATTAATTTAATTAATAAACTTCTAAAAAGTGTATTTACATAGAAAAATTAAACTTCTTATCAGTGTTTTTTAGAAAAAAAAATTTTTTTAATCCTGAGATTAATACTTAAAATTTACAAAAAACAATAGTTTTCAAACTGTGTTTCATATAAACATAGAAATTTTTCAAAAGCCAGTGACTTTCAAACTGCTTACCTTAGACAGAACCCAAATTTAATTGTGGTACCAAACATAATAAATTTAAATATATTAGCATAGTTTTAGGAGTAGTGTAAAATCAATTTTATAGTTTAGTTAAAAGGAAAAATTTGGGAAAAAAGAGGTTTAAACCAATCGACGAAATCAACCATTCACACCTTCGAGCACCATCGGTTATTGTCCCAGAAGCGAAATACGTAGTTGTTTCTGGACAAGAAGTATCAAGTATTGAAGCGTCAGGTGAGAAAATATTCAAAAAACTAAATGAATACAACCCATTTCTGATAACCAAAGCTTTAAAAGCTATTGACTCAGAAATTGTAAAAGGCTCGTTCTTAAGGGATGGAAGTTTTTTAATTTTGGTAAAAACGATACTTCTGCTCAGAATTTCCTCGATAAAGAAGAACTAGTACTAGATTCAAAAACTAAGATCAAAATAAAATGTACATATCATAATACGTTGAATAGCTGTAAGGGAGTAATATACTCCAGAATGTTGAGAAAAGTGAGTGAGCAGGAAATAGCAGAAAGATTGAAAGACCAAGGGCAAGGTGTTACTGAGGCAAGGCACATAACCAGAAAAGAAGGAGATAGATATTCACCAACAGGAGCCATCATCCTCAAGTTCAACAGATTTAGATTGCTAAGTTTCATCGATGTATGCTTCCAGCGTGTGGACGTACGGGAATACACACAAAATCCTATGCGGTGTGTATCATGTCAGAAGCTCGGACATACCAAAAACAGGTGCCAAAGCGAAGTCAAATACTGCAACATCTGCGACCTCTAAGCAGAACATCAGGAAGAGTGCAATGGTAAGTACTGCTTTAATTTTCTAAACAATACTCATGCTTCATCAGACAGAAAATGTCCTAAATTCATCATTGAGAGAGAGATATTAGCTATAATGAATAGGACAAAATGCAGCACATACCAGGCTCGTAAACAGTATTACGAAATGAACCCTAACATGCAGAGTAATAATAATAATAATAATAATAACAGTAACACCACTAACATTAATAATAATAATGAAAACAATAGCTCATTAGTAACAAAAGGTATCACATTCGCGCAAGCGGCTGCTAGTTTTAATTTTAAGGACATTTCAACAAAAGTCCCTAACCACAATTATCGGTAGCAGGACCTTCCTGTAACAGAAACAGTGCACCAAACGTAGAATCTAATCCAATAACCAAAAACACACAAGAAGTAAGTAAAGACCCAACCGTAAATACACCAATAAATAACACAAATAACACAATAACTGACGCCAAAATTACTAACAAAACACAAACAAACTCTAATACCAACTCCAATATTAAAAATAACGTAAACAAAACAATACTAACACAAGACAAAATGTCTCGATTAGATGATTCTTCCAAAACAAAAGTGCAAGAATTTATCACGAAAAATCAGGATAATTTTTTAAACACTAAACTAACCTTCCATCATTGGCCCCTATTCCGAGAGTCGTTTCGATCGACAATCGACTTCTTTGTCGACTCAGTATTAATTTTTGCTATCACGAGAGTCGATTTGAGTCGATATATCGACTTATATTAGTCGAGTAGATTTTGACAATCACCTAATCACTTGAGGTTACATTTTTGTTTTGTTGTGTTGTTTCGCAGGTATTAAAATGTAAGAATAAACAAATTTTTTTTATTCTAGTTATATATTTATATTAATATACGGAGTGAAAGTTTCAAATAAGTGAAGAATTTCGTTTCTAATTCTTTCAACTCTTTATTCTTCATATTCAATAAAACATTCCGGCGATCTGTTCACAGAATACGGTTTTTTTATCGCCTCGACTGAGAAGTCATCTTGTTGCAGGAAACTATGTTCAAAGGATTCCATTGTAATTTCTCGGACAGTAACACTTCTAATGCTTCGCAAGGAGTTGGAGTCTTAATTAGATCGAGCATTAGTCATTCATGCATCAACATTAAATCAGATACATTAAATAAAACAGTTCGGGTACACACGTCACCTTCTGTGACGGTGACTTCTATTTATATACCTGGTTCAATTAGAATCACACCAACTCAAATTCAAAACCTCTTCAGCCAATTTCCGACCTCTACAATAGTGGGTGGAGACTTCAACGCTCACCACCATTTGTGGGGTGATCGTAGGATCGATCCCAGAGGTAATTTGATTGCGGACTTCATCTCAAGTTCGAATTTTTTGATCATGAATGATGGCGTACATACATATATGTCAGCCCAGTATTTGAACTTTTCAGCAATAGACTTAACTATTGTATCGGAGGCCCTAGTTCACCGATTATCATGGTTTATCCATGATAATCCGGAAGGCAGTGATCATTTCCCGATAATAGTCTCAAGTCAAATACCTTTGGCGGTTCAGAAAGAAACACTTCGGCTTGTGGAAAGTAAAGCTGACTGGGACATGTTCTCAGAGGCGGCACTGAAACAGTCAGACGTGTTTCCAAGGAATACTTTGATAAATCAGGAAGCAGCTAACATTAAAAAGATCATTAGATCTGCTGCGTTTAGTACTATACCATCATATGTTACTAAACATAACATAGAACCGGTCTGGCTAGACCATAACATCAAGGAAGCTATTAGGTCAAAAAACAGAGCTTGGGAAAAATATCTAAGATGGCCCTCTGTTGAGAACCTTGCAATCTTCCGAAAACTCTCAGCTCAGGTCAAGAGATCAATAAAGATTTTACCACTTCGATATCTCCTTCAGACTTATTGAAAGATGCGTGGAGAAAGGTCAAGCGCCTTTACGGCAAGCCTACTTCAAGCATATTATCAATTATATCGAATGGTACAGCTATCTCAGATTCAACTGATATCGCAAATGAATTTGCTTCGGCCTGGGCCTCTGTATCCAGTGATTCGAATCTGTCAGATTCAGTTTTAAGTCAAAAAGCTAACTTCTCGATAAATAGTGACTACCAATACAAGCATAACTTATCATACGAAGTTTCACTGAGTGAATTAGAGGAAATACTCAGCACGTTCAGAGGATCTACCCCAGGTAGAGACCAAATTTTATACCGTATGATAAGCAAACTTCCTCTTGCAATTAAAAACAGAATAGCTCAGCTCTACACAAATATTCTGTCGAAGGGCACCTTCCCGCACGAGTGGAAGTCAGCAGTATTGGTTCCAATCCCTAAGATAAACAATAGGTCTAAATCTCCTCTAGATTATAGACCGATATCGTTGATCACATGTTTATCCAAAATATTTGAGAAAATAATATCGAGAAGACTTCAAAGAATTTCTGAATCTATCCTCCACACTGGACAGCATGGTTTTCGACCTCACAGAGGAACTCTATTACATGACATAGAGAAGGGGACATACGACAAGATTCCATCCATTTTCGTATGTCAAAGATTGATCACTTGGGGTATTGATCCAAGTTTTGTAAAGACTATTCATAGCTTCATGTCTAACAGACAAATCCGAGTTAGGGTTAATGGTTTTATGTCCAATGTATTTTATCTAGATAATGGGGTCCCGCAAATTTCTCCATTGTCTACTGTTTTATTAACAGCATATATGGATGCATTGATGTCTGCTTTATCTAAATTCAAGAACGTAAGACCATTTTCATATGCTGACAACATATTGTTGTGTGCATTCAGATGTGATAGCGAGGGTATTAAAGCTAAAGAGCTAGAGCGTCTGAGTTTGCAATCAAATGGACCGAAGCAAACGGTGGTAAAATTCCAATAGGAAAAGTTGAGGCTCTTCACACTTGTCGTAGACGAAATTGTCCCCTCAAACACATTCAGATTTGCAATAGAACAATCAATTTCGAAAAAAAGCTAAAAGTCCTAGGCATAACCATATGCAAAAACATAAAATGGGATGCTCAAGCGTTGCATGTAGTGAATAAGCTTTTCAAGGTTCAAAATTTGATCAAGACTTTAGCCGCAGGGAAAAGGGGAGCACCACCATCAGCTCTCATTCCTATTGCAAAAAGTTTGATCAATGGGATCTCCGGTTATGGTTTGACCTTAATCGGGGACTGTTCATTTACTCACAAGAACAAAATTCAAACGGCGTGCAATAGAATATTGCGTATAGCTTCCGGAGCCTACTGTTCCACGACAATTCCCATTCTGCTTGCAGGGTGTGGTATTTGGAATGTGGAGGACAGAATAATGAAGCTTAGGTTGAGGCTAGCTGCGAAAAAAATAGGTGACTCTCGATCCCCGTTATTCGATATGGCTCACCAGTTCATTCAACACAGTTCAGAATCAGGTCATCTACCATTCGTAGATCGATAGCTCTTGTCTCCGAACTTGGTGGATCCTTCCCATCCCGTCCACCTCCGTTAGAAGTTCTATGTTTAAAGGAAAAAAACAATAATTGCGTCATCGATAAGATTGCAGAGCATGTGAAAAGTAACACCAGTGATGTTGCTTTTAGAGTTGCACATGCCAAAATATGTGAGGAATACAACGACAGAATCCATATATACAATGATGCCAGTAAAACGGACACCGGTGTAGAATTATCTGTCGTGTATAACAACAAAGCTGGTAATTGGACCACGCTGATTAAAAAAAGATTGGATAAGAATTCGACGATATTTGACGCTGAGTTAGTGGCGGTGTGGTTAGCTGCCGGGTTAAAGGGAAAAAACAGCGAAAAGAAAATCATGATATTCTCAGACTCTTTATCAGTCGTGCAGGCGATAAAGAATAACAACAACTCTGAGTTTCTGGTTGAAATGGTACGTAATCTATTAATACAGTTCGATAGTTTACTATGTTGGATTCCGGGTCATGTTGGTATCACAGGCAACGAATGCGCGGATCGGATCGCTAAGTCTTCTATACATAGAATAGAAGAATCTGCGGTATTCGCCTTGCCAAGCCCACATGCCATTCACAGAATTGGAAAGCGACAGAAGGACTAATAGATTCCGGAAGAGCGACTCAAGTACCATTTTAAAATATCATGAAATTAACAGACAGCTTACTGTAGAGTCGAGCAATCCATTCTAATCAGATTAAGAACAGGACACACCAGACTAACTCACATGTTTCCCATGGGTGACAGGGCAACATCTACATGTCCATGCTGCAATGAGTCGATGCACAATAATGCATATGAACTGTTGCAGGAATGTGAGGTGTTTAGAAGAAAGGTCAATGAATTAAGATCGAACAATGTGGACAATGTGAACCTTTTTGATACAAAACAAAATAACAACTCAATACTTTTTAAAGCATTAAAGTTTTTCAACCTAATAAATAAAATATAAAACCAAAACAAAAATAAATAAAGTAAATTCAAATACATACATAGTATAGACATTGTAATATGTAAAAAAAAAATTAAGATAACTTGTAAATAATTTGTTAGAATAACCCCCCAATTCTACATAAAAGACTAAGAGACTCTTACCCCCCAATTCTACATGAGAGTCTCTTATTTCTCTTACTTCTCTAAACTTTTTATCATAAGAGATTTATTAGCAGAAATTGGTATTCTACATAGCAGACGTGTGGTGATAATAATGTGTAAGAGACTAAGAGGTTTTGAATTCACCAAAATCAGCTGATTATCATGACATTTGTTTGAATTTGAATGTACGAGTTTATGCCTGATTCGCTTTTAATACGGATTTTGGTTTACTCCCAATTTTATCTGCTATAAACTCGCTAATTCGGATTTTGGCTTAAGCCCAAATTATTGAAATGGTGAAAGTGAAGCTGTCACGTTCTTCTTCTTTTTTTTATGTGTAAGAAGAAGAATATGTATACTTTAAGTGTATAAAAGTATCAACGTTTGCATGTATTATTTTAATCCCAATTTACAGTTTATAGCGTACTCCCAATTTAATCCAAAATTCGGATTATTTTTGTTAAATAAAAATTTGAAATCATAGGTTACTAGATATTTTAAATGTTATTCATATAGCATAGTTTTTACTGATTTTTGATTAAACGGTTTTTAATTAACTTTAAACAGTATAACTCAACTTTTAAATAATTTGTAAAAAAAGAAAAAGTGAAGGATTTACATTTTTATTCCCGTGTATTTAGAAAATATATAATATATATAATATAAAATATAATACTATATTCATTTAAAATTAATAATAGTATTTCTTCCATTTTATTTATTATTTTTATATTATTTTTATTTTATATTATTATTTTTATTTTCTTTTATTAATTTTTTTTTTTTAATTTTTAATTTCTTCACTTTTTAAAAACTCCACTTCTACACAATAACAATAAGAGGACCTCACCAATGACCTGCTAAGTTAATAGACTTTCGAGGTTAGAAACGTCTCTTATCCTCTTATCCAGAATACCAAATTCTCTTAACTAAACTCACCACAAACTTTAAGAGATCAGCTGATTGGTGACATCTCTTACCTCTTACCTAGAATAGCAATTTCTACTAACTGTCTGCTAATTGCATTTAAGAGCCTAAGAGTCTCTTAGTCTCTTATGTAGAATTGGGGGGTTAGAAAGGGGGGGTATTTGCTCTTCTCGTTACTCATCAGAATATAAATTTACATTGTGTAGAATCAGTTGACGTTCAAATGTGCAAGTGAAAGTTTGTATATCATTGCGCGGTTAAAAAATAGTGAAAATAAGCAAAGTTCTTATTGAAGATTGTAAGTAAAATCCATATTTTTGTTATTTCAAAAAGTATTTTAGTACAGTAATTTATTGAATAGTATAAATAAACGTTGATATTTAAGAATTTTATAATAACTTTAGAGAATTTAATATAAAAATAATTAATAATAAGGGTGTTTAACATTGGATTTTAAAACTGATACCTTTTATTGATCGGCATCAGTGCCGATCATTGATTTAAACATTCATTGATTGTTCAGTCAGTGATCAGCACTCTGCCGATCTCTAGTTTTCATATGGTGCTGATTATTAAAATTTGTTTATTTTCATCTGATAGATTTATAATGCCAAATGCAAATAAAGGATTGTATGTGAAGAAATGTACAGAACAAGAAGTCCAACAGGCTATAGATGCTGTAAAAAATGGAATGCCAAAAAAACAAGCTGCCAAAGTATTTAATGTTCCCCGTTCAACAATTCAGTCAAGGATGAGTGGTAAAGCAAAAAAGTCAACGTTTGGCCCACCGACTGCTTTAAAAACAGAAGAAGAGGAGAAGATTGTGCAATGGGTTTTAAACAATTATGCCAGAGGATTCCCTCGACGTAAAGATGACATCATAGGAGCTGTTACCGACTTCCTCAACACGTCTGGCAGAAAAACACCTTTCAAAGAAAACAAACCAGGTGAAACTTGGTATAAAGCATTTTTACGAAGGCATCCAAACATTGTTTCCAGAACATCAGAAGCTGTTACAGATGCAAGTGCTAAAGTATCTGAAAAAAATTTGCGTAGCTGGTTTACAAAGATACAAGCATACGTTGAAGAAAATCATTTTGAAGATATTTTTAATGATGCTTCTAGAATTTTTAATAGCGACGAAACCAGTTTTCTATTATGCCCAAAAGCAGGAAAAGTACTGGCACCCAAAGGAGCAAAAAATGTTTACGAAATAGACAGAGGTCAAGCAAAAGAAAATTTGACTGTTTTGTTCACATTTTCTGCTGCTGGGGATATTGAACCTCCTTTAATTGTTTATCCATATAAAAGATTACCATCTTGTGTTGGGCAATCAGTACCAAATGAGTGGAGTATAGGATTGACTGAAAATGGTTGGATGAAAGGAGATCTGTTCCACAATTATATTAAAAATACATTTCATCCATATCTTGTAAAATACAAGGTACAATTTGCAATTTTACTCTTTGTTGATGGTCATAGAAGTCATCTTACATTGAACATATCTGAACTTTGCACAGAGCTCAAAATAATATTAATATGTTTGTACCCGAATGCCACTAGAATCATTCAGCCTGCTGATGTATCAGCTTTCAAACCAATTAAATGTGGCTGGAAAAAAGCAGTTTTAGAATGGCGAAGAAAAAATCCTAACTGTTTAATGACGAAAGCGCATGTAGCACCAATATTAAAAATTGTGGTTGATTCAATAGAAAGAAAGATAATAGTTAATGGATTTCGTGCAACTGGATTGTTTCCTCTTAATGTGAATGCGATTGACTTTTCCAAATGTCTTGGGAAAAACAATGATACCTTTGAGGACTCTTTAAATTTCAAAACGACAAGAAGCATTGATTATGTAAAGTTTAAGAATATAATCGGTAAAGAAAAGCTAACTCAACTTAAAAATGATGATAAATCTAATCAGACTTTTTTCTGAAGATTTTTCTTTACTTCATAAAATTTATGATTTGCTGAAACCTGAAAAGAAAAATATAGAAGAAAATGATCAGGATTTAAGTATTGAAATATCCGAATGTCCTGACAGTCCCAATAGCCAGGACGTTGAACAAAGTTATTTAGACACTATAGAAGATTTAAACATTTTAGAAATGCCAGTAATTTTTGAAACAAATGAAAAAAATAAAGACGTTGAAGAAGCTGTAAACATAGAATCCTTCCTGAAGAGTCCAAAAACTCCAGAAAAAAAACATGTTGGAAAAAAAATCATTTCAATCATTTGTTATTACTTCAGATTCCTGGAAGAAAATAGAAACAGAAAAACTAAAAAAAAAAGGAAGCAAAAGAACATGTAAAACAAATAAGAAAAAAACAACGGGAGGAAAATAAGAAGATTAAGGGGGAGAAAGAAAATTTAAAGCGTAAAGCTAAAAAAATCAACAGAACTCAAAAAAAAGTAAGAAAAGAAAATAAAGTTGAAAATATTGCCAATGCCACAACTGCTGAAAACTGCTATTTTTTTTTAATTCTGGAGATTATATTTTTTTAAAAATATTTTGTTATTTTTTTTATTATTGTAATAAAAATGAAATTTTTTCAGTTAAAAATTTGTCTTTTTTTTGATTCCACTGAAGTGCCGATAACTGAAATTTATTTGTGTCGATCACTAAAATTATTGTGCCGATCATTGGAAAAAGGTAGTACATCCAAATTTATTCATATACATATTATTAAATTTTGATATATTTAAACCAACCGGCTAATAAAATATGAAGGAGAATATTCCACTTAATCACTTTAATTTGTATTTCAACATTCTGGACTATTATATTCTCCAGCAAAAGAATTTTACATGAAAAATTTTCTTAAGAGTGCCGATCACTGGGTTATTTACCTACTTTTTTTTAAAACTTTAAACAATAAAAAACAACTTATTTAAAACAACATATTTAAAATTATACGAATGTCAAATGACAATCAGCTGATTTTGGTGAGTTTAAAATCTCTTAGCCTCTTACGCATGTTTATCACCACACGTCTGCTATGTAGAATAACAATTTCTGCTAATAAATCTCTTATGATAAAAAGTTTAGAGAAGTAAGAGAAATAAGAGACTCTTATATAGAATTGGGAGGTAAGTTTAACTTCAAGTAAAAATGTAATAGAAATATACATAGGTAGTACTCAAGTTAGATAGTATAGGTTAGCTTAGGTAAAAAATATATAAAATAATAAAGGAAAAATAATAAAATAACAAAATTTAAAAAAATATTGTTAGTTTAAGGTAGTTAGGTAAAATTATGTTAGTTAAAGTATTAGGGTTAGTTAAGAATTTAGTTTATAAGTAAATTTTGTAAAAAAAAAATGTATGTCGGGTCGCCAAAAGGCCCTAGCGGGCCGTGGTGCGGGCGAGGAGGCATTAGGTTTACCTGTTGTCTCCTGTAATAAAAATTAAAAATTAAAAAAAGAATCAGATTTTTGGCACTTTTTCCTTAAACGCAGTCCAGACGAGACTTTTTTATGTCAAGGCTTATGTCTTGACATCGAATATGTCCCGTATAGACCGCGTATGTCTTATAGACATAGATGGCATGGCAAGACATCGATGTCAAGACTTATGTCTTTGATAGGATGTTTGCCTGACATGAAAAAAAATGGCGGTTTCAGATGTTTTGTGTAAATGTGTCGATTTATCAGATTTTCATCGAGAAAAAAAATTGTAAGTGTGGAGTGTTTTGATAAATTTAAATTATTTTTAAATTTACAAAGTTATTTCGACAAAATTTCACAAAAATATATTTCAAAAATTTTAAACTTGATATCCACTTATTTGAAATGGCAAGACATGAAAAAAATGGCAAGACATAAACAATGTCCGGACATAAGTCTTGACATAAAAAAGTCTCGTCTGAACGGCGTATTATTCCACTCTATACCAAGATAAATAGGCCAGCTAAATTCTCAGCTATAAGTTTGTGACGTCACCGGGTCCATGTGTTTGGTGTACATATACAGGAATAAATAGGAATGTTTATGAGAGAATTTTATTTAGAAATAAAAAGTATATTTAAGTGAACGTTTTTTTGCGTTTTTTATTTCAATTATCAAATATAAATTTTTTATTTGACTCTCTAATTCTAAAGAACATTCTGCATCTAAAAAATAACGTTTTAATTTTTATATCTGAATCAATGTTTTGCAGTGTTTTGAAGATTACTTGAATAATTTGCACTCTTATTAATTGTTTCCTTATTTACATATAAAATTAAATATATTTTCTAATTTTTTTCAGTTTTATTAGAAATTTTTCCCACTCGTATTATTTTTACAATTAATAACCGAACACTTCATTTTTATAAATTATAATTATTCAAATTTTTATTAAAAACACAAAATTAATTTTATTCACTTCTAAACACAACTAACTTGTCACATCAAATGGACCTGTTGACGTAAGAGAGTAGTATAAATTTTGATTGAGAGAGAATATGAGTGGAAAATAACTATCATAGATAAAAAAAATTTGCTGCCATATACGGCTCCATCATACCTCTGTTGTCTATTTATCTCGACTCTCTATACTTTACTTTTTACAGGGGCATGCTAGGCTCATCTACCATTTTGCAAAAATTTTGCATTTTACATGCCGCTGTACCTCTTACCGTTCAGAAGTTATAAGGCCTAAAAACCAAAATTTAGTCATTTTTTTGTCTCATTTTTTGACTTTAACCCAAATTTTCTCGAAAAGTGCTAATAATTAAACCTCATATTTTATTGCAGAAAAAAATGTTTGACTAATTCTGCATCGATTCGCAATCTTCGTTTTTTTCGAAAAACAACAAAAAAATTTTTGTATCGTCATACATATATGTTTTCTAATTTCCTGTGATATCGTATTTTACTACATATTTTCAGCTTCAGCCATGATTTCTAATATCATCGTTCATTTATTTTACATGATTATTTTATGATTTGGCCTGTTCAGTGATTGCATTATTATTATTATTATTATTATATTATTTCGTGCTGAAAGAGTAGAATATCATCATTTTTATTTTTTACCTTTAATTTATGCGCACATTTAAAATTGCACATGTCAGACATGTCACATTCACTCAAAGAATTACTTTTTTTTAAATTTAATTGTTAGCGATACAATATAATTTTGTAATTATTTTCTCGTTATTTATTTTTTATTTTGCTTTAGATAAAATTGCATCATGATCTTTCTTTGATTACAAATTGAATATCATGATAACAAAAGTGGATGTAATGTACTTTTAAATCACACACACACCTATACAAAAAATAATCACTTATCTAATACCACAGAGTAGATACTAACAAGAGGTATACTATACACTAGCTTAAATATCAGCAAAATTTTTAAAATTTCATGACCTGTGCGGGAAGTGTGAGGGAAGAAAAGCTTCCATCTCTCACGAAAAAATATCTGAGAAAACTTTCGTTTATTACTCAGTAGCTTATGTTACACAGAATATTATTTTTATTCATATAACATTAGATTAGATTAGATTGAAATAGGGCTATTGTTGCACTTCGACCTTTGCAGATCTTTTGTACAGCCCGTGCTTCTCATAGATTTAGGCTTTTTATAAATCCTAAGATTCTAGTCGAAGGTGCGCACCAGACTTCCTCAGGCTTGAGGAAAAACTGGTGCAAGTATCGAACTCTTTTTGAGACCAAAGCCTCGCATTCACACAGAATGTGTTTTGAGGTCTCTTTGGCCTCTTTGCAGAACCTGCATTTGTCATCCTCTTTGAGCCCTATCTTGCTCAGGTGGTAGTAGAGCGGACAGTGCCCAGTGATAAGTCCCGTGATTGTCCTTAACTCGTTCCTATTGAGGTTGATCAGTTTCTTAGAAATATTAGCTGAATGTTTAATAAACTCCTTCGCTTGCTTATTACCGGGAGTCTTTTCCCAGTAGGAGATGCACTTTTTCATCTCCCATTTTCTTATAGAACCCTTGGTGTAGCTTTTGGGCAGTCCACAGAAGGGTTCTGGACCAAAATTCTTGAAGCTGGCGCCTTTTTTCGTTAGGGAGTCCGTCAGATCGTTGCTCTTGATTCCCTCGTGTCCCGGAACCCACATAAGATAAACTTTGTTTGTTCTGGCGAGTGTTATAACAGTCTTAAGACACTCCAGTACTAGCTTTGACTTTCATATAACATATACATATACCTTATTTCTATTATTCATATCTTTCTAAAAAAAATTTTACTGTATGCAATATGCATTAAAAATATACGCATAAAAATATAAAGAAAAAAAATATTCAACTTGTACATTATTTTCTCGATTCGAACAAAAAATTATACCTACTCCTTTACTGAATATTTATGTACATACGTGTGTATATATTTTGCTGTTTGAGAAAGCAAATATCTATACCTTCTGAAATTTTTTTTTCTTTTTTCAGGTTTTAAAAATAATTTTAAAAATATATTTTTATATTTTTCTAAATTTCTATATCCGGAAAATTTTCGTAGTTTGTTCATCTTCATTTAAAGAATTTATACGGCACAAAAATAATCGGAATTTTGGATTAAATTAGGAGTAGCGTAGAAACGGTAAAATTGGGATTAAAAAAGTACATGCAAACGTTGATATTTTTATACACTTATAGTATACATATTATTCTTCTTCCACATAAAAAATAAGAGAAAGAACGTGACAACTTCACTTTCACTATAAAAATTAGAATCCGCCATATTGCATTTTACCTCACACATACATATAAAAAAATTGGGATTAAACCCAAATAAATTGTGCTTAAGCCAAAATCCGAATTATCGAGTTTATACCACAAAAAATTGGGAGTAAACCAAAATCCGTATTCAAAGCGAATCAGGCATAAACTCGTACATTGACAAATATGAAAATTTTATCTGTAATGGATCAGGAAATCAGAATAATCAATAGTTGTTTTATTTTCTTTTACATTATAAAATATCTAATGGTAGTTTTTAATATATTTTAAAATGTACACACAAGCGAACAAAAAAAAACAAAAAAGCAAAATTTCATGTGTACTTTCTCATATGTATATCCCTTCTGAAAACAACAAAACAGAAAAAAAAATGTATACGATCGTAAATAATATGTATGTGTTGACGCATATTACGTTTTAACTATACTCATTTTTCTATTCAATTTTCTTCCTTCAAAGAAATAAAAAAAATTTAGTGTGATATTTTTTGCAAAATTTTTCTCAAACACATATACACATTTTTTTTGTACGGTGATTAACTATATTATTGGTCTTTTGCATTGAAAAATGTATAGAGGTAAAGGAAGAAGGATAATAAGTAATAAGAATGTTTTTTTTTTATTATTTTTATTATTATTATTTATAATACTTTCAATTGTTTTTTATATATGTCGTCATTATATCCTTTCAAGCAATCCTATTGGCTAAACGTAAATCACACAAATTGATACTATTGCCTATTAGAGATGATTTTGTTAAAATTTTTGTTTGCTAAGAATTATGATTTCCTATTACAAAAACGATTTTTAGTACTGTAAAATTTAGGATTTTTGATCGAATTTATGAATAAAATTATTTTCTAAAAGTATCATTTTGATATTAGACCTGATAAACCATATGCAAATTAATAAATTTTATATAAAAATCATTATCAGAAATTTTAAATGTGGTAATATGCAAATTAGCAGCTTATGTATGTACATGATCATGAATGTTGTTTTAAAATATCCTCAGATCCTATATTAAATTTTAAAAAGAAGAAAAAGAATCGTTCACTTTAACTTCTCATATACATACATACAAATTTACCTACATACTTATGTACATTCCCAATCCCCATTGCTATACTGAATTTTGTATATCAATGGATATTATTATAGAAAAATATAAAAAAATCTGCTTTCACAAATACTATAAAATTCTCATTTAAAATACATTAAATATACACGTGTAAGTACATATACTAAATTTAAAATCCTTTAGAAATCACTAAAGAAAATTACAACAATTTCTTATCCTCTTATATTGTAGAGCAATATTTGTATATACACCTCGACCTCGTTTTGCGTCGGGTACCGGGGTTACGTTCCTGAAAAGTGCAACTCAAAACGAAACAACGCAAAATGAAATGTATTTTCCCGTATGAATTATATGTAAGAGAAAACAATAGGTTCCTGCTTCAGATTTTGGTGAACTAAAACTGTAAGTTAAACAAGAATTTACAACTTTATTAAAGAAAATAAAAAACTTAAAAAACACAACAGCTTAAGCCAAAATCCGAATTAGCGAGTTTATAGCAGATAAAATTGGGAGTAAACCAAAATCCGTAATAAAAGTGGATTACGTATATACTCGTACTATGACTAAAATCGACTTCAATTGAATTGAATTGATTTCAGTCATGCTGCCACTTCTAATTTGACATGGGAATACCCTAATTTTCTAATCAAAAGGTGACGCAAAGTGAGTTATTCACGACGCATTTTGAGTGTTATACTAAAAAACGCCGATGAGTGCAAACTGAAAAAAATGACGCAAAACGAGGTCGAGGTGTATAACTTTAATTTCTTTGAATTCTGATTGCCTGGTGCAAAAGTAATTTTTAATGTTAGAAAATTAAGAACTTTTGATCGAGTTTATCAATAAAATTATTTTTTTTTCAATAAAAATATTATTATTTTGATATTAAAATTATATTTGACCTGATAAACGATTAAATTTGATATGTAAATTATCAGCAGAATTTATAAATGTGATCATATGCAAATTAGCTAATTGTATACTTCTTCTTCTTGAAATACTTGAAATATACCCTCAAATCCTATATTTTCAATTTCTCATACAAATTTTTATACTGAACCAAATGGTATGTATACTGAATATATGGAGAAAAGGAAAAGCTGTTTCCATATGATTCTGTATATTGTAATGCTTGAAACATGAGAATGATTGTGATAAAAATGTTAAAATTTCTCAAATTTTGTATGTATTGTATGGAAAATAGATAGAAAAGGGAATATATTTTAAAATGAGAGTAATTAGGAAAAATCCTGAGAATAAGAAAGAGCTTAAAACAGCTTTAAGATTGGAGGCCGTTTGGTTGTGACTATTTCGATGTACTGTGATAATAAGTCTGATAGTATATTATATTGTCATTGCTAATACTCTTGTCATATATTTTGTCATATGAATTATTATTTTTTTTTTTATTTTGAATAAAAAAGATATTAAGAAATAATAATAATGTAATGCTTTCCTTTTTATTTTCAAATCTTAAAACAATCTGATAAACGTTCATATATACTTATATATATTAATTATAATATGTACGTATTTACTTTTTTCATACTCCTATTTTTACAATAGTCATTGTCGTCATTGTTCAACAAAAAAAAAAAAAAAAAAGAATATTATTAAAAGTCAAGTAAATAAGATTTGAAAACAAGGTTGATGTGGTATTTTATCAGTTGTTAAAGAGTTAAAAGAATTTATTAATACACTTTTTAAAAGCATATGATATACCTATGTATGTATGTTATAAAACAAAATATCCAAGCTCACATTCTTTTTATATATGTATGTATAAAGATACATATGTATGTAAGTACATAGTTTTATTTTTTTTGAAAAACAAAAAACTTATTTATCTTGTTATCTTTATGTGTGATACAATTTATTTTATTAATATCTACACAAGCTTGAATTTTTTTGTTTGTTTTTTTTGTCATACATTTAATACGTACTAAAATTTAAAATCAAAATTACATTCAAAACATAATTTCATATATCAAACAGCAAATAAAAATTTTATTAGAAATAAAATATAAAATTAACAATTACGTATAAATAATAAAAGTAATAAATTTAAATTGTAATACAAAATTAATAATACTGAATATCATGTTATCATAAATTCATAATTTTTTATAGATATACGTATATACATATATGTATAAGGTTCAATTTCAATTTGAGTGACTGTTGTTCTTGTGTTTCTAGATCTCATCTCGCATAATGGAATAACGATAAATGTAAATGACAGATGAGGTATATTATGCAGAGGTATTTATAATTTCTTCACTCATAGTGCGAAACGATATGCTGACTTTCAAGAATTTCAAAAATATTGTTCAACAGAACCTCATAAAATTTTAGGTATTTCATATACGTACAAGGTGGCTTTCTTTAGAGAAAGTTGTAAATCGAATATCTTCACAGTGGAAACCATTAAAATTGTATTTCATTTCATGCTTCCTTGAAGTACCTACATGGAATAAAAGCAGCTGATTTAGCAGAAACAATGGATAAACCTAATATAAAAGCTTATTTCTTATTTTTGTTCTACTTTTAAGACCTATTTAATGGCTTAAATACAGAATTTCAGTCCAAAAAGGTTAGATTACCTTACTTGTATGCTAAATTATTATACCTTATTTGATTTATTACTATACTAATTGAGACTTACGAATGAACTTTTTTTTTATTAAATTAATAAATTATAATTTTACTTATAAACTTACTAAATCAGATTATAATTACTGAATTTCTGATATTATGTTCCTTTTGTTTTTATTATGTAGTTTATTCTTGTTTTATTCTTATAACTTGAATGTAAGAAATATAAAATAAATTTTATTGAATAGCTCAGCCCAACATACTTTTTCTTCAAAGTTGGAGATTTTTTCCTAATTTTGAAGGTTTTTTCACAGAAATTTGGAGGAAAAAACTTTTGTTCGTGGCAGCACTGCTCTTAAGTGCAATTAGCAGACATTTAGCAGAAATAGCTACTCTTCGTAAGGCTAGTCAAATTACATTCGTCATAATTCTGACCAATATATGCGAACTATCCAAACAAGTTAAATTTAATTGTATGTCGTACATTGTATTGCATGCGACCTTGCTCGTCAAAATTTCGACAAAAAGTTACGATGTGCGAACGATCCAATTTGAGTTGGATCATTCGCAGTTATCAGTTATGTCATGTATAAAATAGATCAAATCTATTAAATTATTACATTGCGAAAAAACATTACTTAATAAAAGAAAATAGTAAACACGGAACTTGCGAAAATTGCCATTTAATAATAAGCAACACCTGTTAATTGTTTTTAGAAACAAATGCACTAAATTCTACAAAACAATAACATACAAAAATATGCAATATTGCAATAAGTACTATAAGTTAAAAAGTCCAAATATGGAAGTGATAAGTTATGGAAACTGATTTGACTGAAGTAGAATAGAAAGTAAGTGGGAGATAAAATAGTTATTGTTAAATTAGTATTTAAGAGATTGAATTATCAGAAATAGAGGCAGTTGATTTATAGAAGAAATAAACAGTGTTTTATTGTGGTTGGTAAAAAAGTTGTCCTTTAATACTAAAACATTGTTTATCGGAAAAATATACACGACAAAATTGGCGCAGCCGGTAGGATGAACAATTAGTAAATTTTAAAAGACCAACAAAAATTTCAACTGAACAAAAATAAATAAATAAATAAATAAATAAAAATAATAATGAAGTAGAAAATAAAACAATTAAAAAGAAAACTAATAAATGAATATCAATAAAAATTTGGAAAAAAAAAAAAAAAAAAATTTTAATTATGTATGTATAAGAAAATTTGAAAATAAATACAAATACAAAATAATACTAAAATATTAAAAAAAAAAAAAAAAAAAAAAAAAACAACGAAGTTTGGCAGGGACAAAGAAGATCCACCACATCTGTGAGGAACGAGACAGGCAGAAACAACCTACTTAGAAATCCAGGAAAGTACCCAATTAATTATTATATTAAATTATATTTATATTTTATATTTAAGATAAGAAAATATATATATACTTAATTAAGTAAATATAAAAAAAAAAAAAAAAACGTGAGATTTTCACTTACAAGAAATTCCGTGGATTTCATTGGCTATTTTTGAAACAATTTACTTTAAAATATATAATTAAAGTGAATTGCATTAAATATTTTTTTTATATATACATACTCAAATTCATGTTTCCAGTCGGAAATAAAACTGACAACAATAAAACAGACAGACGTAGTTTAAACTTAGAGACAGAAGAATTAGCAAACAAACTACAAAATTTTTCTTTTGATAACGTGAGTCCTCCTATAACACCTAAAATTTCAAATGCTCAAAAATCTTCAACAGTAAATATTGCAAAGAGCAGGTTTAGCGATTGCAATTTAAGATCAGGTACAGTTTATCAAAGAAGTCTAAGTATCCCTTCACAACAAACATCACTACAGGTAATACAATTACGAACTTCTCCGCCAACTCCTCCTTTACGCAGTCACCCAAGTACAATAAATACAATGGCAGAAGCTTTAGATTCTATTTCAAAACTCGTAAGCCGCCTTGTACCTATATTTTCCGCAGAAAATAAAATAACTATAGTTAATGATTTACAAATATTTTTAGATTGTTGCAAGCAAGTTAATAGTTCCATAACAACAAATGAGGGAAAACGCTTGTTGCTATCAATATTAAAATCTAGACTTCGAGGCGAGGCTTATGATTTAGTAAAAAATAATAAACTCGATACTTTTGAAAATTTTGAAAACCTCTTTATAAACGTTTTCATTTCATCAAAAACAATTAACGATATAGTAAGTGAAATAAGATGCTGCATACAATTACCGGATGAAAATGTTAACACATTTGGTACTAAACTAAATAAATTACATATTATTTGAATGTAAAAAAACAATTCAAATTAAATACCCAAGCAATAATGAGGCGTTAGGTAAAGAAATTGAAGAAGAAGCATGTTACACATTTAAAACAGGTGTACGCAGTCTGCTTATACGACAAGTAATAATAGGGCAAACGCAAAAAACTTTATCTGAATTATTAGATATCGCAAAAGAAGTCGAAAAAACGGAAAACCGTCAGGTAAAAAATATTACTTTACAAAATAGCACCATTAATACTTTATTTAACAACATTTCTCCAATTACAACTTCAAATACTAACATAGCCAGCTTAAACCATAATATGATATCACGAAAACAATTAGCAGATAATAACTTACTATACAGCAATAATTCATTACAAAATTTTCATTCACAACAACCAATGTCATCGAATCATATTTCAAATGTACATAATAATTCTACTCCAAGCCATTTCCAACCTTACTCAATTAATTATGCACAGACAAGCAAAATTTCTAATAACTCACCTTTTACAAGTAAAACTAATTATAATTATCTAAAATGTACATTTTGTAATCGTAATGGACATATTTTTGAAAATTGTAGAATAAGGCAAAATACACCATTTTGTTCCTTTTGTCGATCTTATGGACATGGACAACAAGCATGTCCTCAAAATAATCAAAACCAATTCAGGCGAGATAAAAATAGAATTTTAAATAATAATACTAATATGAGAAGATTCAATAATAATAATAAAATTATAATAATAATTATAATAATAAAAATAAGGAAAAATGTGGCTGATGTTCAAGATATTCTCATTCAATAAACGAATATAGGGCAAAAAAAGAATGGGAGGAAAGAAATAATTCGGAAAACTAGAACGGGTAAATCCATCGCACTCATGGAACAAGCCCAAGAAAGTTGAATGCACACATTCGCAAAATAAAAATACATATACAAAAACAAATTCGATAATTCCTTCTAAAAAAAAGTAAAACAATTACTGCCGTAAACATTGAGCCACATAATAACAACAACTCAAATTTACATAACTCTATTTCAATTAAAACAGAAAATACAGATACTTTAAAACAAATTAGCTTATGTCTCCCAGCAAATATCACCAATTGTGATGCAGTGGTCAAATAACCATTACCCTGTACACAAAAAGGTTTTGTAAAACTATTGGTTGATACTGGTGCAGAAGTAAGCATTTTGAAAAGTCACGTACTTATTGACAACGTCGTAATTAACCCTCTAGAAAGAGTCCAAATTAATGGTCTTTACGGAGGCAGTGCTCTGACTTTAGGTACCTGTAAAACGAAATTTTTATTAGGAAATGGAATAAATTGTTTATTTCAAATTATAGAAAATACAAATTCTGTTCCATTTGATGGTTTATTAGGCAGAGATTTTCTTTGGAATAATACAAATATCCTGTGTTCAGAAAGAATATTACATCTATTACACCAAGATTCACAAATGGTCTTATGAGAATGGATTGTCACTTAATGCTAGTAAGTCCATATGTATTCCCATATACCGATGTAATATTGATTGCAACGATTTACCTAATATTGTGTTAGGTAGTCAAAATCTTGCATACAAAAAGACAATCAGAAATCTTGGTATTCAATTGAATTCCTATATGACCTGCTGTGATCATATTAACAATGCTATTGCCAAAGTATACTGCGGCTTACACCGGCTCCGTTACTCTGCCTCTTGTCTGCCTTTTGATGTACGGAAAAAGCTATTTCAAATTCTCTTGCTACCTTACCTAATGTATGATCGAATTATATTCCCGTATGTTGATTCAGCTTGTAACTACAAACTTAAGGTTGCGTTTAATGATTCTGTGCGTTTTATTTATGGGCTACACAGGTCTGATCATGTATCTTCATACAAAAATAAAATCCTTGGAGTTGACTATGAAAACTACAGTAAAATTAGATTGTTGTTATTCTTCCACAAACTTCTTTATTCAAAGGAGCAAGGATACTTATATGATCATATACTTTTTCCGCTCTCCAATCGCAGTCGTAAACTCTTGCTGCCGCATTTCAAATCCAAATATGGAGAACATTCTTTCTTTGTTCATGTTGTTAGATTATGGAATAATCTGCCTAATCATATTCGTGAAGAGCGCTCATTCAGCAAATTTAGAAGCTTTCTACACAATTTTTACCGTTGTCCTTGACTTTGTTAACAATCGTCATCCCTTGTCTATATAGCCTTATAGCAACTGAAATCTATGAAATTTTTGAAACTCTTGTATAATTTTTAATTATGATTATTATTTCTATTCTTATTGATCCTATTTTTGCTTAATTCTATTTCTATTATTGTTATTATTATCTATGTATAATTATTATTATTATTACTTTTTTTTTATTTTTTATTTTTTTTTTCTTTCTTTTCAATTTATTAATATTATCTTTATTATTATTTAAATCTTAAGTTTTTAATTAATGTATATATTATATTGATACATATGTACAGACTATTTAATTCAATTTAGCTGAAAAAGATATTGATCTGAAGCTGTAATTATGAATAAATAAATAAATAAAAAAAATAAATAATACACAAGAAAATACAAAAGATATTAAAGTTTATTTTTCAAACAACGATGAAAATACGAATGAAGAACTTAACTCTAATCCTATTAATAATTTATTATCTCGACAAATTTCAAAAGGTGAAAAAATGAAGAAAGAAAGTAAAGTTATTGCCAATAACACAATAAATATAAAAATTATTATTGAATTACCCCCACGATCTAATGTTATACGAGAGATTTCTATATCTACATTAAATACTACTGAGGAAATGATTTGCCATGCTCAAGAAATTGAAAACAGTATTTTTATTCCAAATGCTATATTAAACAAACATAATAATACTACTAAAATTAATTTTATAAATACTCGCTTAGAAACTGTTTTAATTGAAAATTTTAAACCACAATTAGAACCTTTATCTAATTATCACATATGTTCATTAAAAAAAAAAAAAAAGATAAAAACATTTTAGAAGAACGGCCTAGAATTGGAAAACTTGAAAAGGAGCTAGCATTTGATGATAGTCATAATAAGGAAGAAAACGATGAAGTTATAAAATTATGCCTAGAATACGAAGATATTTTTCATCTAGAAGGTGATAAACTATCATATTCAAACGTATAAACACATAAAATCCAAACGAAGGAAAATCAAGCACCAATTAATCAACGACAATATAGGTTACCACAAATCCATAAAGACGAAGTAAATAAACAAGTAGAACAAATGATGCAGGACGAAATCATAGTTCCAAGTAGCAGTCCATGGAATTCCCCTCTGCTCCTGGTACCGAAAAAGGCCGGAAAAGATGGTAAAAAGAAGTGGAGACTGGTCATAGACTATAGAAAATTAAATGATTGTACTATAAGCGATGCGCATCCATTACCGAGAATTGGAGATATTCTGGATCAGTTAGGAAATTCACGTTATTTTTCTACATTGGATTTAGCAAGCGGATGCCGCCAAATTAGAATGGACCCGAAAGATAGGGAAAAAACTGCTTTCAGTTCACCTTACGGACATTTCGAATTCTTACGTATGCCATTCGGACTAAAAACAGCACCCGCAACATTTCAAAGAGCAATGAATAAAGTATTAACAGGACTTCAAGGAATTCATTCACTAGCTTATCTTGATGATTGCATCGTACTAGGAAAATCTTTACCAGATCATTTAAAAAAAATTACGAGACATTTTTGAACGATTACGCCAGTATAATTTAAAATTACAACCAAGGAAATGTAGTTTTTTACGCAAAGAAGTGATATTTTTAGGCCATAAATGTTCTGTAAACGGTTGTTCACCGGATCCTGAAAAAGTTAGTTGTGTTAAAAATTACCCAAGACCAAAATCAATAAAAGAAGTTCAAAGTTTTTTAGGACTAGCTAACTATTATAGAAAATTTGTACCTAATTTTTCAAAAATTGCAGAACCTATAACACAATTATTAAGAGGAAACCAAAAATTTTTTTGGAATGAGAATTGCGAAAATGCATTCGAAAAACTTAAAACTGCCCTAATTACACCACCAATTTCAACTTACCCAGACTTTAACAAACCGTTTAGATTAACTACAGATGCAAGCGGTACAGCTTTAGGAGCCATATTATCGCAAGATGTAGATGGTGAAGACAAACCTGTTGCATATGCCAGCAGAACTTTAAGTAACACAGAAAGACGATACTCTACGATAGAAAGAGAACTTTAAGCTGTAGTATGGGCTGTTAAAAATTTTCGTTGTTATTTATTAGGCAAAAAGTTTACAGTTTTTACAGATCACCAACCATTAATTGGAGTATTCAATGTGAAAGACCCTACTTCAAGATTAGTGCGTTTTCATCATAAGCTTTCAGAATATGAATATGAAATAAAGTATAAAGCTGGGAAGAAAAATAGTAACGCCGATGCTCTAAGTCGAATTCCTGAAGACAAGAACATTAACTTATGTAGTTACTCGAGCACAAGCAAGAAAAGAAAATCATGAAGCAAAGAAAACAATAATAAAAATTTATATCCAAACGTCATAATAGAGATCAAGACGATCTTTCTGAAACAAAATCAACGATTATATCTGATGAATCTGAAATTCCAACTACATCTAATAACGAAGAATTAAAAAACTATGAAATAATTACGGACACAAAAGATATTAAGGATGTCTTAAACACCTTTCACAAAAATCCACTTGGAGGTCATCAAGGAATTGCAAAAACTTACTACAGAATAAGAGAAAAATATCGTTGGAAAGGAATGCTCAAAGATATTATAAACTATATCAAAAATTGTCCAGAATGTCAAGTAAATAAACAAACTGCAAAAACTAAGATGCCTATGATGATTACAGATACAAGTGAAAAACCTTTTGACAAAGTTTATTTGGACATTGTAGGACCATTACCAGTAACGGAACAGGGAAACAAACATATCCTTACATTCGAAGACGATTTAACACGATTTATAGATGCGTATGCAATGCCTGACTGTGAAGCACAAACCGTAGCAAAAATATTTTATAAAGAAATAATAACCCGATATCTTATACCAAAAAAATTATTTACAGACCAAGGAAAAAATTTTACAGGGGAACTTTTCAAAAAATTATGTAACACAAAGCATGCCTCAACGCAATTAACACCTATGGATTGTCTTTTCGGTTTCACTGCCGAATTACCAACAAATATCAAACGAACTCCACAACCAATTTATAATCATGAAAATTATTTTTATACATTAAGATATCAAATTCAAAAAACCCATCAAATTGCAAGACAAAATTTAATGCAGAGCAAACATGTAACAAAAAGAAATTATGATAAAAATTTAAAAGTTAAAAATTTTAAAGTAGGCGATTATGTACTTTTAAAAAATGAAACAAGAAAAAACAAATTATCTCCATTTTGGATAGGTCCTTATCAAATTAAAGAAATAACTTCACCTGTAAATCTTAAAATTCAGTTAGGCAACAAAGAAAAAAACATCCACTCGAACAGAGCAAAAATATATAATCATTCTCGAGAAAAATAAAAAATTTTCTTTTTTTTTAAGTCGTACAAAAACTAAGAACATTCAAAACAAAAACATTTTTCTTTAAAACGACAGTGACCATATATGTATAATGTATATGTAATATATATATATGTATATATTTTAATTACACTACCAACTGTAAACAGTTAAACGATTGAAATCAGAATTTTTTTCTTCACCAAACCCCGACCTACATCAACAATATTATACAAGGTGTCCCGTTCGGTTTGCTTAACCTTGATACCATAGATAGGTCTCATCAAGACAAACAAAAAATCGAATCGGAGGGGGGGGCGGGAAATCCCAACGGTTTCGCCGCTAGAGGGCGTTGAAGTTTTTTTGCTCTTATTTCACGATGTACCCTATAACTTTTTACAGGGACACTCAAGGGTCACTTTGTGTTAAAGAAAAGTGTAGAGGACCCTTTGCCCTTTTTAACGATGACTTACTTGTTAGTCTATTTCTAACTGTTAAAATGTTACACGCATTCAAAATCAAAATTTTGTGAATTTTTTTCAAATTTTTGTGTTTAACCCTGTCTTTCTCAAAAAAGGCTTAAATTAACCCCAAGTTTTTATTGCAGAAAAAGAATGCTCAATTGATTCTGCACCGATTTGCTATGTTAATTTTGTTCAGAAAATTCATAGTTTTCGAGATATTAAGGAAGACCTTTTGAAAAAACTGAAAAAATAAGTCTGAAATCATTGGATTATTGGACACGTGTTTTTATTGCAGTGTAAATTAAAAATAGGAGCTAGAAGTGCTAATTTTCAAATGCACATATCTCGAAACTATAAATTTTTGGTGAAAAATTGAGATACCAAATCGATGCAGAATCAATCAAGCATTCTTTTTCTGCAATAAAAACTTGGGGTTAATTTAAGCCTTTTTTGAGAAAGACAGGGTTAAACACAAAAATTTGAAAAAAATTCACAAAATTTTGATTTTGAATGCGTGTAACATTTTAACAGTTAGAAATAGACTAACAAGTAAGGTATCGTTAAAAAGGGCAAAGGGTCCTCTACACTTTTCTTTAACACAAAGTGACCCTTGAGTGTCCCTGTAAAAAGTTATAGGGTACATCGTGAAATACGAGCAAAAAAACTTCAACGCCCTCTAGCGGCGAAACCGTTGGGATTTCCCGCCCCCCCCTCCGATTCGATTTTTTGTTTGTCTTGATGAGACCTATCTATGGTATCAAGGTTAAGCAAACCAAACGGGACACCCTGTATATACATAAATAACTAAGAATACATGATAATAATAAAAATTATTGATTTCTTTTTATTTTAGAAAAGAAAATTTAATAAAAACGAAAAATCATGGGCATACTAATAATTTTAATGGTACACATTTTGATTGGAATGGTGAACTCACAATATTCTATTTCAAAACTAGATAAATTCGGAATACTTTTTGAAGATATAGGAAAAATATTGTTTTTTAATAATGAATGGCAAATTTTTACCTCAATCAAAATAGACCAGCTTCAAAAATGGAATAAATATTTAAAATGGAGTAACGACATCATAACAAACATGTGTGAAAGTTATCAAAAAATTAATACAAATGCATCTTGCAAAAAAGTAGTTGTAGACGTACGATATATAACTAATAGGGTTAAAACAATGATAGAACGAATTCAAATCAAACCAAATAAAATGAGACGAAAAAGATCAATTTTTGATGGAGTAGGCAAACTTAGCAAAATTCTATTTGGAACAATGGATAACGAAGATTCAAGTAACATATATTAAAGAATAGGAAATTTAGAAGTGAATTGAAAGCAAAATTTAGAACTAATTAACGAACAGGTTACCTTAATGGAATCAAATTTTGAGGTAAATAAAGCAAAATTTGATATACTGAATGAGAATTTAAACAAAACCATGAATTATACATTACGATTCATGAAAACATTCGATAAAAAATGCAAACAATGTCATCAAATTTAAATAATCTGGATTTAAGAACTTCAATCGAAGAAACGACCGCTTCCATCATACTCCACATACAAGAAATTGAACATCAAGTACAAAATATACTTATAATAATTAATTCACTATCTGACGGGAATCTACATCCTCTAGTGTTAAGTTATAATCAAAATACCAAGATTTTGCAATCCTTGTCTGCAAACTTCAAAATAAACCCTAAAATTTTAGATACATTCACAGTACAAAAACTCGCAAAAGTAGAAAGCACTTACACTATAGATACCATAGTTTGCAAAATTACCATCCCTCTAATTCTAAATGACATATACACTTAAAAAAGTATTTGTATTGCCAGTAGAAAAACAACCAGGAGTATTCGTTCATTATGAAATCGAAGAAGAGTATATTGCCACAAATGAAGGAGACACTTAAATGATCACCATGAATCAATTTAATATAGACCAATGTAATAAAGTTATTTCAACAGGATCACCCACTATAACTACAATTTGTCACCTTGCCTCACCTATTTACCTGTCACCTGAAAATAATTGCATTCTTCTCTTATTTAAAAAATGGTCCGAAGCTTATAAAACTTGTTCAACTTCGCAAATTTCACATTTCGGAAATACATTTATCAAATTATTAACAGAAAATTCGTGGTTATTTTTATTACATAAAAGTATCTTTATGCAAGTTAAATGTCCTAATTTTGAAACTTCGATAAATTGTCTGAACTCGGGTTACTTACATTGCAAAACAATTGCGAAGGAAAAATAAACAATTTAATATCAACTACTTCAAACAAAAATACCCAGAACATAACATTTAAACAAGCCGAAATAGATATACTTATGACACATGATGAAACAACTAGTCTACCAATTAACAATGATAATGAGAATATAGTAAATTTTAGAAACTTCCAGGAACACTACACTTGTTAAAACTAAAAAAGAAGAATTCACTGCACTCATAAACAAAATACATAAAACTCAACAGGACCAAGAAAAACGTAATAACATTATTCAAAATAAGTACTACATAACTTATGCAAGCACTTTTGGTATTTTTCTAACATTACTTTCATTAGGATTTATAACAATAAACATTATTAAAAAATATAAAACAAAAACAAAACATACCCCTAGAATTATACAAGTAAAAGACATACCGATACAACAAGAACCTATTTCAAAAATACCTATCGATTTCAAGAAACAATCGTCGCGCAAACCAAAAGTAAACATCTCACATTTACAACCTAGAACGCTTGTAACAGAATTTGAATTAGTTTAAGTCAATATAATAACATATAAAAAAAATTTTTTTTTTTATGACATATTTATGTATATTCATATACATATACATATTATTAAAAGAAAAAAACAAAATGATTTTCTGGTGAAATATTCACGATGTTATTTAAAATATAATTGAAGGTATCTTTAGTCATTCAGAAATGATCGAAAAATTTATTTTCATTTTTAAATCAGAATATAAATGGTGGGATTCGCCAAGTGTATTTCTTTTTTAAAAGATGATTACAAAAATTCTTCTACTTTGACACAATAATAACTTATTTTTAAGATAAGAACCCAAAAACCACTCACCGTCACCACAAATGTTTGCTAAATGCAGTAAGCGAACGATCTTGTTCGCATAAACTCGTATGAGTATGATTCGTCTTAATTGTGACGACCGTAATTCGTGCGAATACGCATGAACTTACACTGTACGACCAGGCTAAGAGGTAATACATGTCAACAATCAGCTAATCTCTCAAAGTTTGTGGTGAGTTTAATTTAGAGAATTTGGTATTCTGGATTAGAGGATAAGAGACGTTTCTCGAAGGTTTGTTAACATAGCAGGTAATTAGCGAGATCCTCTTATTTTGATGTAATCGTGTAGAAGTGAAAGTTTTTAATTTTAAAGTAAAAATATATAAAAATTAATAAAAATAAAAATAATATGAAATAAAAACAATAATATAAAAAAAATAATAAATAAAATTGAAGAACTACTATTATTAATTATAAATGAAGTAGTATGTAAGTGTAAGCATTAATTTAAAAACAAAGAAGTTTTTTGTGGGTACGAATTATTTAAAAGTTGAATTATATAACCCTTTTGAATTCAATAAAAACCTTTTCAATGTCAGTAAAAACTTTCCTTCAATCCTAGAAAAGTGAGATACAAAATTGAAGACATAACTTTTAATAACGTTTATAATTATAGGACCATATTTTGAAATTCGATAGAAATTCTATTGAATAGAATGAAATATTCACAATATTTTGTTTCACTCTTAAACAAATGCTAATACCATACATACATATTATATTCTATATGCTATATGAATATCATTTAAAATATCTAGCAACCTATGATTTTTAATTTTTTTTTAACAATTTCAATATTTTATAACCATAATTTATATTTTACATTCATAAAATTAATTACAATTAGAAAATTTTACTTTGAGGTAATTATGCTCCATATTCTAATACTGAAGAAGACTTTTTATTGAATTTAAAAAGGTTTCACTTTTGACTTGGTTTTTGGAAAGTTTTTAGTTAACTTTAAACGGTACCTTAATAATAAATTCACATTATACGAGTATACGCGTATTTTCTATATTTTAAATGCGAAAAATAAAATAAACTTACCAGAATTTTCCATTATTATTAATAAAAATTTATGTCTTTTTTACTAAACTAAAACTTTTTTTTAAAGAAATCTGAAAAGAGACATTTTCGTCACTCGTGTAACTCGTTTCATAAAATAAGTCATTTCCCACAGTTTAGTAGCAAAAAAAACAAAAATCAGTATCAATTTAAAACCACTCAAAAAAGAGTTACAAATATGTGTTTTATTTATAGAAAAAAAATGAAATTTTACTTATAACTAATGGTTTTTTTCTCAAACTATCAAGTTAAATATTTCTCATAAATAAAATAGTTAATAATATTGAAAAAAAAAAAAATAAAAAAAAAAAATAAAGAGATTACAAAATTCAAAACGTATGCTTATTATAATTATTTTATATAGAATATTATTGCAGTAATATGAGTTTTAACTTATAACTAATTTGTTTTTTCTTAAACTATCAAGTTAAATATTTCTCATAAATAAAATAGTGAATATTAAAAAAAAAAAAAACAAAATAAAGAGATCACAAAATTATTGCAGTATAAATTTAGTACTTGTTCACATAAGTGTCTACCAAGCTTTTTGATGGTTCCCAATTGAATATTTCTATTTCTTTATGAAGAAATAATAATTCTTTCGCAGCCATTATTGCACTGATTGTGTCTATATGAAGGGAATTTCTTATTTTGGTTTTAATAATATTTAGGGTTGAAAATACACGTTCTGCTGCGGCGTTACTATGTGGTAAGCTCGAAATACCTAAAATTAATTTTTCTACTCGTGGATACATTTTTTCCCCAATGTCGTTTTTCTCAAAAACTCAGGACCAGAACTTTGCTACATCTTGCCAATATTCATCTCTGATTAATGTTCTGGCACAAATTAATAAATTTCTCCACTCCATATCTAGTTTATCAATTTCATTTCCGTCTACTAAATGTGGAAACAAAGGTATTAGGGATGTTAGAGTAGTAGCTAAATTATTTGGATCAATTCCTTGAACAGCAAGAAGAACTTCATCATTCAATTTAAAGCGCGATTTTATTTGTTGACACAACGTGATGTAATAATTGAAGCAGTTTTGCTTACTTTCTTTAATATCGCTTTCTGTTAATTTAGCACTTTTTATCAATAACTCTGCTTTAGCTCCAATTTAAATATCAATAACAGGCTTATATGAATTATTATCATTAAAATTTATTTTTGCTATGTCAATACTATCTAAATAGTTGTTTTCAATAAAGTTTTGTAAAATAGTTTTGAAGTTCGATGTAATAACAGCCATGAGAACGTGAATACGAGGAGACTCTGATTGAAATTCTATACTCATTAGATTTACTATTTTCAATATATATGACAAAAACATAAAGTATACTTTATTTTTATCATTCGTTTCTTCATATATTTTGCTTGAAATGTCCTGATTATTTTCAAATTTTTCAAATATCATAAAGTATTTTAAGGCACTCCACTGCTCTATAATTCTGTTTACAACTGATTCTATTGACAACCATCTTGTATTTGCCACTCTTAGAATTTTGTGTGTTGGAACATTGAAATATTCTTGAAATTTACTAAATTCAGCTTGTCTTTTCGAGCTATGTGGAAAAAATATATGTACATTTCGAGCCAATGTTTCAATATTAGATGGAATTTTTTTTGCAGCTGAAGAAGCACAAAGATGTAATGAATGACGTATATCCAAGAACAAAGAGATGTTCATTCTGAGTTTTGAAAAGATTTTTTGAACCATTTTTGGCTCCCATCATTGTGGAAGCATTATCTGCAGCAAATCCAATAAAATTTTCAAAAGGTATCTGTGCTTTTTTGAAAAAATCAATTATTATATTGTGAAGAGATTATGCATTACACTGTTGAATTTTCAATAGCGCTAAAAATCTGTCTCTAACATTTTGAAAGTTATGATCAAAAAATCTAACAACTAGAACCATCGCTTTAGTCACAGAAATATCTGTCGTCTCATCAATTATTAATGAAAATTTTTGTTTTCTCAAAACAGCTGTAATTATTTTACATAGATATTCATTTGACATTACATGAACAGTTTCAGTTGCTTTTGTTTTTCCGCTGTGCAATTCTTTGCAGATTGAAGAATCTAAAACAACATTTTTAATTAGTTCAAAAATTAGTGGCACTAGAGAAAATGGAAGATTATGTTGTACAACAAACATAATAACTTTTAATTCCGCTATTTCAACTTTAATCCTTTTTTTAGTGTTCTCGTCAGAGTTTAAAACTTTAGAAATTTGCACTTGATTTTTCAAAATTTTTACATTATTTTTATAAAAATTAGAATTGGCATGTCTTTCTAAATGGCTTTTATTATTTGATAAAATTTTATCACAAAAACTACAAAATGGTTTTCCCTGTTTTTCTTCTGTCCACGTAAATATTGTTTTCCATATTTCTCTAAAACACTGATTTTTTGAACAACTTTTATTCACTTTTACTTGTACCTTGTTGTTTGTGTCATGATGTTGACAATTTTCTACAGAAGCAGCATAAACTTCGATTCGAGGACGTTTGACTAGAAATCTATATAATACATTTTTACATTTATTGAAATATAATAATATATTTTTATAGAAATACAGTTAGGGATTCGGTATCGGTACTCGATACTTTACTCATATGAGTACTTTCGTTCCGATACTAGTATTTATAGTAGTCGATACTTCTATTTCGATATTTTTACTCATATGAGTACTTTATCCTCGGTATCGAAACAAAAGTATCGAAACGAATCATTGAAATGATGAACGTTTTAATGCCGTCGTCGTTGTGTTGTGTTTCATCTGATTCTGAAATCTGAACCGACCCTTTACTCTTTACAGTTGGTATGGCTGTATGGTTAATTTGAAGTGATGCCAGTGATGGTTAGATATTGGTCCAAACCAAACCAGTCTTCTTTCAGCTTCAACAACCGGTTTTTTATCCCCACTTTTGGATAAAATGTACTACAATTCGTCTTCTCTCTACAAAAAAAACCGGTTATTGTTTTCCAAAGCAGGCTTCACTTTGAATAAAAACAGAAATAGATTGTTGGGAAAACGTATGGAGAAAATGATGTTTGTTGGTGACTGCAGTGAAGATGAATGGAATTTTTAAATTTTTTTTTTTCTAAAAGGTATGAAATTTTTCTAAAAAATAAATGAAATTCTTAAAATAGCATGAAAAAATAAATGAAACCAATTTTACAAACACGAGTAATGAATTTTGTTTAAATTAACTACTATTAAAAAAATATCTACGTGAACAAAATTGTTTTTTATTGTAATTTAATATTAAAAATGATTCGATTATATGAGTACTCGATACCAGTGGTTTCGATTACTTTGATATGAGTATTTTTAAGTACTCGAGTACTTTTGTTTTGATACTGTTATGAGTATTGGTATCGAGTTCTTTGTTTCGATACCGAATCCCTAAATACAGTACACTTAGCTAACAAACAAAACAAGAAGTTTACTTACTGATCCATGTTCAATTTCAATATGATTAATATAGTTGTTGGCTTTTTTTACTCCACAATTCACATTCACAAATAATATAAAAAAAACAAATGTTCACAGGGCTGTCGATTTACTTTTCGGTAATGGAACCTGCTGACAGTTGATAAGGGAACATTTACATAAGTGAAAAAGGGAACATTTCCCAGTTCACAGAAACTTAAAATTTATACATATTAAAGCCTAGACAAAACGCAATATAAAGTACGAATAGAGTACGTACTTTGGCTTTGTACTTTATTTTGGTGACACACCGGTTTTGTACTTTATTTTGACGTTTAAATTTATTTTGTACTTAATTTTGACGTTTAAATTTATTTTGAATGAAAATTATTCAACTGTTGATAAATATTTAAATATTTGTTAAATATTTAGTAAAAATATAAAATTATATATATCACAATAATTGGTGAATTATATAAAAATCTTCAAAAAAGGTTTGTATTAAATTTGGCTCAAAAATTAAAAATGGCAGCTACCATAACTAAAAGTGCATCTGTCTCAATATTTCTATATATACAGAAAAGAAATAGATATTCTTCTGGTTATTATGGCAGCAACCATGTTTATTTTTTATTTTTAAATACATTACTTCACACATTTTTTTTACTGGTGCAAGGCTCAACACAAATTTTACTTCTACTATTGACAATAAGTGGCGCTGAAGATCGTACTTTACACCTAAAGTACATAAATTTTTGTGCTTAGCTAAAGTACACAAATGTATGGGGAAAGTCGACGAATTCGTACTTCGTGCTTTATTTTTGTACTCAAGTACGTACTTTAGCTTGAATCCAAATTGAACTCGATCTCTCGATCCAGCATACCGAAATACGCAGAGCAGATCGAAATTCGATCTTTAAATCCCTGGATCTTTGACCCCCACCATGTATATGTAGTAATAATAGAAATAAACAAAGACAGTAGACAAATTGACAGAAAACAGCTCTAGCTGTCCTGTCTTGTTGTTTTGTAAAATTCAATTTTCAAACTCGAAAGTACTAGCATTGCCAGAGTTAAATTTTATATAAGTTTATGTTCATTAACAGCAAAGATAATTAATAAGAAGTAGATATTCCACAACAGAAAAGCTGTTGAAAAATAAATTTTTAGTTCTAAATCTGTTCATAGAGCGGACAGACAAGAAGGAATCGCTTAGGACATTAGATTTAAAAATACGTTATGACCGTTTTTGCAATAAAAAAAAAATTTAACATACACAAAAATCCTCAAAACTGTAATTAGACAATTTTATATGGAAAATGAGGACGGAGTAAATGTGCATGACATCATCATACAATTTGTTTGTTGATGTTGTACTATATGAAAATTTATAATTTATAATTATAACAAAAACCACACATATAAAAAAATAATTGTTGTTTTTATTTTTCATTTTTCAAGTACCCAACAAAATTTACAATTTTTTTATAATACCGTATTTGAATTTTGTTGTTGCTTCGTACCTAAATACAAAATTTATTGTAAACTTGATGCATAGAATATAGAAATATAGAATACTAAGTGTAGAACAAATTGTGTTCCCGATTCTGTGAAAATTGTTGTTTTTCTTATTGGTGTGAGAGAAAAAAAAAATATGAGATGAGTCTGTCTTTCACTTTAATAAATAGAACTATAAATTATTGAAGCTGAAAAGAGATAAAACATAAAATTATTCCCACTTCAATTTTCAAATTTTTTTTTTCAATTCAGCATTCAGCGTTCTATGAATCAGATGTTAAACGTCAAATTGACCATGATTATAGGTAGGGTAGGTATGTAAATTTTAATAACAATAATAAATAATATTGAAACAAAGTGAATAAAAATAATAATTTATCATCAATATCATCACAATCAGTACAAAATCATAATAATAATAATATAAAAAAAGATGATAATTTAAATTATAATTCATTAATAAATTTTATTTACAAAAATTAAATCTTGTTATTAATAATAATGTGAAAAAAAAAATTGAAAAACGACAATCAATTGATGGTGTACTACAAGTATTAAGGAATATTTATTAAATCATAATAATAATCGTCAACAAATAATAACGTCATTTTTTCTAAAATTATTATTTTAGGAAATGAAAAAAGACTTAAATTTTATACAAGTTTAACCTTTTATAGAAAAGGTTGAAAATAACAAATTTCTTGTTACTTTTCTTGTAACTTGTAACAAATCTGGTGATGCTTTTTAAAGATAAATAATGAAAATTTTATTTTAAAGGAAGTTTTATATAATAAAAATCTCTCCTTAATTTTGATTTATTAATAGAAAGTAGGTACATATGTATAATCATAATTTTTTATAAAAAAATTTTTCCGCCGTTTTTAAATTCGAATTTGAATTTATTAACAATGAAGTTGAATGATTGTATGAATTCAGCAGTTTAAAATTAATAATTTAGTGCTACCAAATGAATACATTTGTGGGTAGTACATTGAAAAATTCAAACATTCAAATTTGTAAGTTACGTTTTACATAGTTATGTACTACTATATAATGTGAATATTAAAACAAACGAAAAATATATATACATATGTACATATAAATATTTTTTTCAAAATAAATAATACCACGGATAAAGATAAATTAAACAAATCATTATAAGAAATATACCTATATCCATACATTTGTACAGTATTTTAAAGTATGGGGAGTCCATTACCTAGTTGCTTGCACAATGTCCTTTATTGTATTATTGTCTTCAAGTTTCTCATACATTCCTATAATGGTATCTTGAATCTAGGCGTGTAACTCCAAATAATGAGTTGAATCATATTCTGGTAATTCTTTATCCGTTAATTCTGATATGGAATGGTGATTTTTCATCAATTCCTTTTAGTATTGTTGTAAAGTTTTGATTTGTACCTTATAATATGCGTTGGATCTTGGTGTGCCTGATCCAGCTTCTATATCCTGTATAACATGCACAGTTGTCTTCATAAGAGTCTTCTGACGACGTAGCAATTTTAAAGATTCGTCAGTATCAGTTGAATCTGTTTCCTTTGATTTTGGGTCTTGGTATTTGGGGCAAGTTTGTTATTTTAATTAGCCTCTTCTTGTATTTTTGCTTGCAATTTACTTATCTGATCCTTGAATTAGTTAAATATATATTTTGCGGTTTCAAAATAATTTTTTTTGAAATATGGATGCTCGGTGTTTGTAGCCTCAATTTCTAATAATTTTTGATGATTCTCATCAAGTTCAGTCCATATTTCTTCTATCGCGTGTAACCTATCCAGTAGATACTGTTCGGTTCTTCTAGAAGCGGAATCCTTCTTGAAATTCGTCCACTTGCGTTCCAGCTCACCCCCTAACTCAGATTGTCTATCAAATACCGTTCTCATCACGTCGGGGTCACCAATGTTTAGGCAAAGGCTTTTCTTTACCGTTTAACACAACGAAGTTCAAACCACCTTGCCAAATGAAGCATAAATACAAAATTTGTACCTTTCAAATAATCCCTAATTTTCCCCAAGTACAAATACAATATCTGTAATAACACCCTATTTTTACCTGAAATAAAAAAACCTGTATTCAAGTACTAACTTGAACACACCACAAAGTACAATACTTAAACATAAAAACTCCAAAATTTACAGTGCCCTTGGCAGCCTCACCAAAGGAAAGAAAAAAGGCTTGAAATCATGCTTTTATACATAAAAATTGCTTATACATCAATATTGACCACCAATTTTTTAATCCAATATTTTGTATTGATTAATAATAAAATACATAAAAGAATAAAATCATATCAATTGCAACACCAAATGTATAAAATAGATCTATATAAAAAATATTTTCAAAGTGCGTTTACCTTTAATGTACAATTACTTAATTATTTGTATTACAAAAAATATAAATAAAAAGACAGCGTCATCAAAATTATTATTAAAATTATAAATGTAAAATTTTAACTAAAGTTAATTATGCTGTAATGTAATGCTAAGTTAGCACATTCTTGTTGCAATGGAAAGTAAAAATTTCAATTATAAGATATTTATAAGAACATTAACTTATGATATAAGGTGTTAATGATATTGTATTAACACTATCGTTGTTATTAATTCCTAGTTTTATGTTTTGTAGTTTTTGTAAGTCGACGTCATATTCTATTATTTCTACATCGTCAGTATGTTGCTGTTAATAAAGCCCAATCTGGATGAAGCTATATTATTTTGTATATGCTCTACATTATCTTGTAATATTTTTAATTTTAGAGCATAATCTGTAAAAAGTAAATGTCTATTTAAAGTTTTTTCATAGTCATTGACTTTATTGTATTGTTCTGTAATTATTGATCTATCTTTTTCAATTGTTTCTTCTAATTTAATAAAAGTAGCTTGTAGCATTGAAATTTTTAGTTATATTTACTTGAGTATTCAGATTTTCTATTGTATTGTGAGTGTTTGTGTCGATAACTTTGAGGTGGTCTTCGATTTCTTTTCTGTCTGAATCGTCCATAGTATCATAAAGCCATTTATGTAGTGTACCGACGATGTTCAGTAGACCTCTTTTTTGTCTGTGTGGAATTAATGTTTTTATTTTATTTTGAATGTTTACAATTTGAAACTCTAACAATTTAATTTTGTCTCGTAGGTCAGACTGCTTTATATTATTTTTTAAACTGTACAATATGTTTTTAATTTCTTTGATATTTACTATATGTAAAATAGTGTGATAATTTTTTACGATGTTTACTTTCTCTAATTTTAATACCTAGAATTTGTATCAATTTTGTTGATTATGAGATGGGCCTGAGTTATTGTTAAAACTGCTATAATCAGAAATACTTTGAGGGTCCAACAAACCTGAAGATTTATATTTTCTTTTAATGTTGGAAGTATGAATAAATATTCATTGTATTGTAAAATTGTAAATCTTTTTTTATGTATTTGGGTTCTTCCTTGTACCTGAGACTTTTGTAATTCTTTATATAACCTTCTGTTCTATCATCTTAGTAATTTTCTCTATTGGCATTACGTTTATTAATATACCTAGCTTTTTCTTTGTATAAATTGTTATAAATAATTTTTTTGTTACACTTACCTGCTTGTATTTTTATTGGTTTTTCTTTGGTTGTTGATTCTTTCAGCAAGAGTATTATGTAAGCTTTCTATATCGGAATTACCTATATGATTATTGGATTTTACTAAATGAATTACAATGTTTTCAATTCTTAAATAATCTTTAATATTAATACTTTTAAATTCATTATCAGTTATTAATTTTTTAAAATGCCCCCTTTGAGATTTAAAGTTTCTGAGTTTTTCTATGATTATTTCTGTCTTCAAGGTAGAAAGCTGTTGCAAATTTTGAGAATCTATCTATGAAAGTTAGGAAATTAGCTCTGGAATTAGTATAAATATCCATATGTATTATTTGGTTAATGTCTTTGGGGGTTTCAGTAATTGCAAATTTTTGTTTTATAGGACGTCTTTTATCGCAATTGTTAATAAATTTTTCTATTAAAATTTTTAAATTAGGGAAATATATGTACCTTTTCAACCCTTCGTAATTTTCGTTTATTCCTGTGTGTCCTGTTTCATTTTTATGATACTTTTTAATTTGTTTATATGTATCTTCTTCATTATTCATATCTTTTGCATGATATGAACATCTAACAAATTTTATGTTTTTAATATTATCGTATAATTCTATTATTTTTTGTTGAAGTTTGTTGTTCTCCCTATCACTAAGTTCTGTGTATATGCCTATTTTACCGGGTTTTACGTATCTTCTTAAAATATTGGATAAGTTATTATCTAAATCTTCTGAGTTTATGTATATTTTCCTATTATTGTGTTTAATTTCGTATTCTTTCTTTTTATCGTTTGTTAATATAGTTTGGGTTTTAAAACGATTTACTACTGTATCTAATATAGGGATATGGTTATTCAAATCTTCTTTTTGAGAATGGATTGTGTCGATGCTACCTTCGTCTAGGTTGTTTTGCATTGAAAAATTGGAAAGTTCTTCAGAACTACCAGTTTCTTCAATTCTTTCTATTTCAGGGTTGTTTGTTTCAAGAACATTAATTTCGTTAGTGTACCTATTGATTCTACTAAGGAAGTCGGCAAATCTATTTTCTTTACCTATAATATAGTCCATATCTATATTATATTCACCTAATTTCAGCAACCATCTATAAAGACGAGAATTAACATCTTTGCCTTTTGTGTATAACCATTTATGGGGTTGGTGATCTGTTAACAGATCAAATTTTACACAATAAAGGTAGGGTTGAAAATAATTTGTGGCCCACACAACAGCCAAAAGTTCTTTTTCAGTGGTAGAATAATTGCGTTCATGTTCGTTTAAAGTCCTGCTAGCATAGCATATAGGGTGATTATCTTGCTGGAGAATGGCTCGTCCTGTGAAAGTGCTAGCATCTGTTACAAGCTTGAATTTTTTGTTAAAATTCGGGTATTTATTACAGGCGCTTCTGTAATAATTTTCTTGAGTTTTTCAAATGAATTAATGTGGTTTGGGTCATTAGGGTTTACTTTTGTATTTTGCTTGAGATATTTCGTTATTGAATGAGCTACTTTAGCATAATCTTTTATAAATTTTCTATAATAGCCAGTTATACCTAAAAAGAATTTTATTTGTTTTTGTGTTGTTGGTAGTTTTAAGTTAACTATATCTTTCACCTTGTTTGGATTAGGTGTAACACCTTCTGGTGTAAGAACATGACCAAAATATTCGGTTTCTTTGGCAAAAAATTTACATTTATCAATCTGAATTTTTAAATTATGATCTCGATATATATTAAATATATTTTTTATACTATTTATATGCTTATCTAGTGTTGTGCTGAATATTAATATATCATCTAAGAAGACGACACATATCTTATTTATGTATCCTCTCAAGATAGAGTTCATGAGACGTTGAAAAGTTTTTGGGGCATTTTTCAGCCCAAATGACATTCTCACATATTCATAGTGCCCTAGAGGCGTGGAAAAGGCTGTCTTTTTTCTGTCTTCTTCTTTGACAAGGATTTGGCGAAAGCCTTTTGCCAAGCCAAGGGTTGTGAAATATTGAGATTTACCGAGTTTATCTAGAATTGTATCGATATTGGGAATTGGGAATTTATCGTCGATGGTAACTTCGTTTAATTTACGGTAATCTCTTACAATTAATTCTCCACTTTTTCTTTCCAGAATTGTCCATCTTTTTAGGGACAATCAACAATGGACTGGTGTATGGAGAATTACTTTCTTTTATTATTCTTTGCTTAAGCATTTCTTCTATTTGAGTAGATATCTCTTTCTCGTGAATTTGCGGGTATCTTTATATTTTAGAAGATATAGGTTTATCGGTTGTTGTAATTATTTCATGTTGAACTATGGAGGCACTAGTTAATTGATCTCCATCAGTTAAGATATTTTTGTAAAATTTTAATAAATTATTTAGGTGTCGTTTTTCTTCAGAATTTAAGGATATTGAGATATTTCGAAATTCTTGATCATTTAAAAAAGTAAGTTCTAACTAATGAATCTCATTAATTTTATACGGGAATGAATTTACGAATTTTATTATGTTGCCGTTAATTTTTAGGGTTTCTTCTTTCATATCTATAACAGCCCCTAAAGGTTTTAGTAAATTTTGCCCAATTATTGCATCAAAACATTTACCATGAAAATCTTTAAGTTCCCAAATCATATATGCATCTTCTTGAAATTCGACAGGTAAATCAGTCTTAATTTCTTCTTTTACGGTAGTTTTGGAATTTAGAGTGTTAAGTTTTAAGGTAATTTTGTTTTGTTTAATATAGAGATAGAGGATCCTGTATCGATAAGACATTTTATTTTTTCTTTCCCTATTGTTAATTCTACTACTGGTAGGTATACTTGTGAGGCATTAACAGAAAATTTGCTTCATGTTCTACATGGTCTAGATCCATAGGTTGTATATTTTGTCGTATTGTGCTGTTATTATTGTTGTAATTATAATCACAAGGCCTTTTATAATTAAGTCTTGTTTGTCTCGAATTATTGTGTCTTTGATTTTGGGTATTAATATATCGAAGCTGTGAAATATTATTAGGGTGTCGAGGTTGTGCACAATTTTGTGAAACATTACCATTTTTTTGGTTATACTGATTTTTGTTATGGTTTATAGGTTTATATTGATTTGTAATAAAATTTGTTCTATTTCTATCTCTAATTGTGCCCAAACTTTCTAATAAATCGAAAGCATCGCGTAAATTACTTATATTTCTACTCAAAATAACCGAGGCTATATTTGGTTCTATGTTATTTAAAAATGTTCGTAAAATCAAGGCTTTATTATTAATTGGATTAAAATTTACTGGCTTGTCTGAATCATGTTCATATTTTTTATTATGCTTAGATAATATATTTCCTAAAATAATAAAATACTCTTTTACTTGGCTATTCCTGGCTGAGAGTGCTTGGTGATATAACTGATGATATGTCTCTTTTACTCCAAAATTACTCATTAAAATCTTCCTAATAAGTATCTTCCCAAGTTGCTCCAGATCCTAAAGCTCGAATAACATCTAAAGCTGGTTCTTGAATTTTGTTGATGATGGTCTTCTGGAAAACGTACTTTTTAGCTTGAGGGTTATTGTTCAGCATTGGTAGAATTGTGTCAACATCTCTTAGGAATGATGTAAGAGCGTAACTACCATCACCTCTGAATTCATGAATTCTTTGTGCATCTTTTATGAGATCGCTAAAGGTTATCGTAAATGCTGGTGGTGGTGTTTGACTTGATGTACTCATTTTTTCAGAATAATTTTCACCTTTGCTTTGGTTTAAATTTTTATAATGAAAATCAACTTCACTAAAATTATTTAAAACTTCTAAATTTTTACTGTTTGAGTTCCTTGTTTCATATATTTTGAAATGTTCATTTTATTTCGTTAATTTTTTATCTTTTGGCATTAATATTATTTATTTTAATTTATTTTAATCAGTTATTTTTTTTATACTTCCATTTATTTTTACTATGGTTTTTAATAGAACTATATGGTTCACTATATTAACTTCAAATTCTTCTTCTTCAATTAAGGCTAAAACTTTCTTTAATTTTGCTTGTAACACTTTTGTTTTATGTGTATTTTTTCTTGTTAGTACCATTAGAAAAAGTTCTTTTCACTTTTTAAAGTGACCTATTTTATATTGTAAGTAAATTCAACTTCTTATACTTCGAAAAATACAGATTCCACACTTTCTGGAAAATCACTCATATATTTTATTTTATTATTATATATTTATATATACATATATATTTATTTTTACATATTTAAATATTTAAACTTCAGTTTAATTATTTAAACAGATTCACACACTAGATCCTTTTTCTTTAATAAAAAAATAAAAAATAAAACAAATTTGAGTACTTAATATTTATCACAAACTTTATTAATAAACTTGTTTACAAGTTGATAAAGAGTTAATAAAAACTAAAGCTTAACTCTAAATTAGGTTCTTATAAATATATATGATTTCGTTTACCTATGTATGGGTAGAAAGAAGAAAGAAAGTATGGGAAAACTTTTGTTAGTTACGTAAATTTCCCAAAAGTGTCAAATAAAGAAAATTTAAATATTATAAATGTGGAAATTTTTGTTTGTCGAATGTTTGGTTTCAATTTTCAAATTTTTAGGGTTTGTAGACGTTACTAATGTAACTCGCGCATCCGGTTTAAGCAACAATTAATTCTTCTAATATTGCGAAATAACTTGAAAATAGCTTAAAAAGTAAAATTCTATAATTTTGATTACCTTGCAATTTAATTTTAACATTATGGAAAAATAACTTAAATAACGAACAAGCAAAAATACAATGTAAAAACAAACTGTAGTTGAAGCAAGTTTCAATATTTTACTCAGTCTGTTTTTTTAATAAAATTTTCGTTTGGATTTTGGGTTTTTCTTTAAGAGAATCGAAAATTCTTTTCCGTAGATTATAAGATAGATTTTTAATTTAAAAAATTCAACTTACAATCTTAACTTATATTAAATTAAAATAATAATTTAATAAACATAATTCGTTGTTCCCAGAAAATGTACTTTATTCCATATTAATTTAAAACATAACATTATAGAATATTGCAACAACGCTGTATAATTATTTTTAAAATGTTGAAATATACATACATATGTATACAGGACCGGTTTTTACATATGAAAAGACAGAGTAGATGAACAGGGCTTTAAAATTAGAGGGGCGCCATTGAAACAATATATTTCATATTATAATTTTATATACCTGCATTTTTATTTTTGTGCGAACCAATTAATAAATGCACATAGCTCTCGTATGAATGCCACAAAAACAACAATGTATAGCAAACTTTTCAAAATGAAATCTTGCTCCTATAGTATTCGATCTTCATAAAAACAAACAACAACAAAAATGCTATACAATACACACAGTATTATGTTCAATTTCAAATCTTGCACAGTCTCTGCTCTATCATTCTATGTGTTTCGTATGGGCGCTACAAGAAAAACAATGTACAGTAAACTGTTCAAAATAAAGTCTTGCTCCTATAGTATTTGATCTTCATAAAAACATACAACAACAACAATGCTATACATACAGTATTATGTTCAATTTCAAATCTTGCACAATCTCTGCTTTATCATTATATGTGTTCCGTATGAGCACTACAAGAACAACAATGTATAGCAAACTGTTCAAAATAAAATCTTGCTCCTATAGTATTATACAGTATGTTTGCCTTTATGAATGTAGAAAAATGTATGAAAAACTCACATTTTTCATGTTGTTTTGCATTTTATCTTGTAAACTAAAAAAATTAAAATGTATGGGCATTTTGGGTCTCTCTACCTTCTTTTGCCATTTATCTCAAAAAGTAAAAATACTAGAAAAAAATCGAACAAGTTAATCAAAGAGGACACTTTAGCAAGTAATTAAGTCAAAAAATTACGGTTTTCGGTCCACGGGATGTTGAGATATCGTTTCTTGAAAAACAAATTTTAAAATATAAGATTTAGAAGCAGACAATTATCACAGACCTTGCTTTCACTTTTGCTGGAAAATGATGGGTGTAGTATCAGCGACGACGAAACTTTGCAATGGTATGGAGAACAGAAATCCATTCTTATACTATTAGATGAAACAGAAGAGTAGAATTCTCCAACTGACATAAAAGAATTAGACCTTAGTGCTTCAACAAGTCATGCAGTTTTCCAAAAACTTGGAAGTAATTTTGCAATACAGCAATCTTCATATGACTGCATCACAGTTCCATCTCCGTCACCAGTATCACTATCAACAACTCTATCTTGGAGTAGTACTGCAATGTCTTCACACTCTTCAAACGTAGAATATGACAAATTTATTCAAAAATTAAACCTACGGATTACCTCATTCCCAAGCTTTACCTTGACAAGAACTTCAAGGTGAAATTCCACACAAGGAGAGAATGGAGACGAAGGGACGGAATGGGAGAGAACAACATCGTAATATTTACGGATGGATCTAAGACGAACGAGGGTGTGGGAGCGCGAGTGGTTTAAGACAACCTCTCTTTATCTATCCGATTACCAAACCATGTAAGCATTTTCCAGGCAGAAACACTTGATATCCTTGAGGCCTGCAAATCATGTAGAGAACTGCAACAGCAGGCAACAATATAGATATTTTCACCGACAGCCAAGCCGCGATCAAAGCCTTGAACTCTGCGAAAACTTCTCTAAACTGGCAGCACAGTGCAGAGAAGAGCCAACTTTAATTTCGGAGAGGGATAGTGACACTCTTCTGGGTTCTAGGACATAGAAACATTGAGGGGAATAATAAAGCCAACCTATTGGCGAGACAAGGGTCGGAATTGCAAGGAGCTATGGCAGAGGAAGCATATCTTTCTTTTGATTGTGTGAAGAGAGCTCTCTTCCATCATTTTCTAGCAATAGCTAACACCTGCTGGATAAGTCTTCCAGGGTGTGCAATATCAAAAAAGACATGGCCATCTTATAACAAACAGCGAACTGAAAGCCTCGTCAACAGAAGCCGAAGAGAAATTGCCAGGGTTACTGTCACAGTTGCAGGGAAGCCAATGAGAGAGAAACCCTCACTCACTACCTCTGCAACTGTCCGGCACTTGCCAGAGCAAGGTTCCAGACAATGGAGAGCTTCTTCTCCAAGGACCTTGAGCAAATAGCAAAAGTTACGGTAAGAGACATTATACGATTCCTGAATGGAACAGGATGGCTATAGTGATCTACCGGTATTATAAACGTCAATGCCCAAGGTGTAGTATCAAAACGGCGCTTCCAGTACTAATTGGGTCTTAGAAAGATTTCGAGGGCCGCCACGTCAACCAACCAACCAGAAGAGAAAACAATATCAACTTTCATGAAAGATTGTTTTTCAGTTCAAAGAAAATTCTTTAACAATAGAGAACATATTCCATCAGTAAGCTCTATTAAAGAAAACTGGCCGTTTATATTCAAAAAAGAGTATTTTTATGAACATTTTAACCAACTTATGAATGTTAATGCAATAGACTTTGAAACAACTTTAGACGCTAAAAGTTCAAAATTTTTTTTTAAAATAGAGTCGAAAATATCTTAAATGCAATAGCATTATATTTCAAAGAAGATGTCAACAATTTGTATCAACATTTCAAGTTTTGTATACGAAATTTTTAAATTATTTTATAACCTTATTATCATATAATAAATATAAACTAAAAAGTTTCACTTCATTTTTTGGCTCGTTTCAGAATGGATAAACCATAGAAGAAATAATAAATGCCATTCCCAAAAATAATCCGTGGATATCAGTTGTTGGTAAGATTTTATTTAAAAATTCAATTTGTTAATTGTTCATCATATTTTTTGTTTTGTTTACAGATGTGGCTGAAGCCATTGAAATGGAGTCTACAACAGTTTATATATAGGTATATGTTGAAAAAACTTTAGTGAACACTTATAACGATTTTACGTTTTTAGACGTAGTACCTTAAGCTATTTGTTATTTTTATATTTTCAATTTAATTTTTCCGTAGAAATTGTCTAAAACATTGAAATTTTTAGTAAGATATGCATATAAAGGTGCGTTTCCACTCAGGTGACCGCTGTGCGTGCACAAAAATTTGAAGGCAAAAAAATTTTAAATTTTAATTTATTCTTGGTGTTTCCACCGAATAATATGTTTTTCATGTTTGTCAACATTGGTGAAAACATTGAATGTACTGTGCGAGCGCAGTGTCCAAACTTTATTTTTGATGGGGACATATACTTTGTATGCGCGCACAAATTTCCTTGTTTCCCACATTGTGTGCGGAAACATAGCGTGAATATCATTTAAATATTGAGTTAAGTTCAGGGGAAATTTATTTATCAGTGTTTAAATAAAAAGTGAATTTAAAAATTTCTGCAGAAATTGTATAGGTAATGCTGCCTTTTTTTTATTGCATTATCTATAACTACGAGAAAGAGACAATCTCCACTTTGCTGAGTACGACCTTATTTACAAGAAAGAGAAACTCCGACTAAACGATTTATGGATAGTTTGAAGAAAATTAAAAATCCTCTTAGTGGATTTAAGAATTTCACACGGATGTCCTCAAAATATTAAATATTATCGGTCTATTTTCAAATTCACAAATTAGCAAAATAATTTTCTTATTTGACCATAGTTAGAACTGCAATAAAAATGTTAATTCCTGCAAACCAATTAACTGAAGTCAATAATGTTTCTACAGTGTTTTCCAGATTGAACGGGAAACACAAAAACTGTGACCGAACACAATGAAAACATCAAAAATCCCGTTTCCACTAAAACAAGAGTGACCGCACTGTGACCGCACATGTTTTCCTGTTGTTTCTTAATTTCTTTCTTTGTTTTCAAAATCATCTGCACTGATGCAATGAGGTTTCTCTAGTCTGCGCGACTAACAAGTTTGGTAATTTTTCAATATAAAAATAAAAAAGAAAGTCTTTTTTTTTCACCTTTTGATTTATAATATTATTATAAACATTTGTTTATTACAATAATTGTTAATTAGGAACTTGTTTATAATTTTGGAAATGTTGATAGATAAATTTAAATATTTTAAAATTGATAATTTTACAATTAATTTCAAAATTTCAATGATGATCCTCCGACAATTAGTACAAGACTTATAACGATCTTTGATTAAGAAATGTATGATCTTGCGTGGGATCAATGTATAATGCTTCTGTATCTGGTTTTTCCCTTACAAGATTTTTTGCAAAGCCCGTAATGGAGCAACGTAGTTCTAAGGTACAGGAAAGCTCGCCTCTCCAGGTTTCGGTTTTTCGTTGTGCTGTGGTTTTGTGTAAATTCTAAATAAAAGAATTATATTTTTTATGACAATAAACAAACCCTTTATTCAAGTCGGATTCCGATTCTGAACATTAATATGCCCTACGCTATACTAATATTATATCATATCACAAAGTACTTAATGAATCTTATTATTCGGTAGAGGGATGTAATCGAGGTTATATGTATGTCGGTTTGTAACTAATGTCGCGTGAGAATACCCGGATGATTCACGGACTTATATTATCCTTTTATAATTACGAACCTCAACGCAATACTGACATCGGAGTGATATAACTTAAACGTGAACTTCAACGCGATACGTGTCCAATCAGGTTGTTGACATGAGTTTGCCGGTATCCCAATATCCCAATATCTTCGTCGGAGAGACAGGATTTGGAGAAACAGGACGTGGGTAGTGGATTGTAGGATTTCGGTACGGTCTAAATTATGGATCTTTTAAAATAAAAATAAATCAAGATTAATTAAAAAACAAGAAAAAATACAAGTTCCACATGTCATATGAAACAAGATGGCTGACTGGTATATAAAAAAATGGTAAAACAATAGCTCGAAAACACTATATAAACTCGGTAAAAATCAAGTATAGTCTCTTCTTTCTGAGATATTGACTCGGATTGAAGTACTCAATAGTGAACTTACTCAAGAATTGATTGGTAAGTGGTCTATTGAATTGTAGAAGTTCTCTCCTTATCAAGTATTGGATATTGACCAAGAAAGAAGAGGTGTTAGGAATCTTACAAGAAGATTGACCTTGTAAGAATTTTTTTTTGATAGACTTGTGTTTTTTTTTATCTTTTGGACATTGACCAAAAGATAAAAATTTTTATATTTACTTGCTAATTTTCTATCTTTTGGATACTGACCGAAAGATAGAAAATTTTTGTTTACTTGCTGAATTTCTATCTTTTGGATATTGACCTGAAGATAGAAAATTTTTAGGGTTTTACTTAAACTTATTCAATCGATCTTAAGGTAAAAATTTCTTTTCATCTAAGGAATAACTTTGAGGAAAATTCTATAAATTTTCCAATATAGGTTACAGAAAAAATCAACCATACGTTTTTTTCTAAGATCGATGTGAATATCCGTTGAAATACAACTTATTTAAACTTTTACAAAGTTTCTATCTGAATGAACACCTTTATAAATTATCTCTTGGATTCAATCGCTAACGAAAGTCTCGCAAATTTTCCTAAATAATTTAAATAAAATCCCTGACAATTTTATTTATTGCTATCTGTTGATTTGAAGAAAACTTTTTGTTTCGTGAACTTTGAGAAAGATTTACGACCTTTCAACATAAGTAATCGAAAAAATCAAAATTTTTAAAGTTTCGATTCAATCCAAATTCTTGCATTTGTTATTTGTAAATTGAATTAAATCAATTATTTAGTTAAAGTGAGCCCTAACTACTCAGAACCTCACTTGCAACTGATCAAGTAAGCCGATAAACAACTTCTCCCAATCAATTTTACCATAGAGTAAGTCGTACCACCTTGGTAGGCCAAATAACTACCAAAGAATATAATCTCACGTCTGATCATTTACAGGTCTATCTAACCACTCTCCAGTTTCTTGTGTTCGTATAAAGTTAACAAACCTTTGAAGCTATTTGTTCAATGTTTAAAACTTTTTCACACATCGCAAATATTCATTTTCAAATATTTACAGAAATAAATTCATCTGATCGGCGGTGCCATCTTGAACCATTTTCCCATTTTTTTTGCTTGAATCATTAAAATAAATTTATTTTTCATCAATTTAAACTTATAATTTGTTGCTAAATTTTTTCTTTCATTTTTTTTTGAATTATTATTCACGGTCACTTTTTTACCAGTTGTAGAACGTAAAAACCAGTTATACATAGGAAAGAAGTAATAAGTATGTGGTGGGCAGTCACTCACAGGATATAATCAATCTTTTTCTTCGATCACGCCTGTTCCCTTTTGTGCTATATTCGTAATTTTGAAATTTTTTCTATATTATCGCAACTTCTTTTCATTTTATATTTGTAGTGACACAGCTTATATCTATCTTCATAAACGGAGATGAAACATACACAACATATATTGTCGTTTCATCATACCAAGCAAGAAATCGGTTTAAAGGAGAATGAAGAGAATTTAAGTCAGGGTAAAAAAGTGACTGTGTAAACGTACGTACGTCTTTTTCGTAATTTAACAAAGCGTAAAGGACGACAAGGCCGTGCAAAAAACCTTTCGTGTAAACCCGCTCTTAGAGTAAATTTATTTTTTGTTTATAATTTTTTTTAATTTTTTCATTTATTTTTAAAGTAATTTGAATTTGATTTTTTCGAAATTGTAATTAAATAAATTAGTTTGTAAGTTGTTGAATAATAAAAAAAAAAAGTTTTTAAAAATAAAGAACAAGCTTTGTGTTTTCTTTCAAAAACCCAATTCTTTTTTTCTACATCTTCTAAAAAATAAAATTTTGTTAAAAATTTAAGGTGCCCTTTTGGGAAATTAAATTATTGCAAAATTTTCAACCGACTACGTACCAAGTATGTCTGTCGTAGCTCAGCCACGTATCAAATACTAAGAACGGTGGGTAGAAAGAAAAGAAAAGTCCTAAGTACTTTAACACTTATCAGAATTCCTCTTCGATGTTCTCCGTCTGAGTTCAGTTCACCAAGCTAACTGATTGACCTAAACTTTGTTATTGTTTTACTTATCTCGGGTATAAATAAGTAATATACGGTATGTATTAAACATACTAAACCCGGTTGACGGCGGTTTTTTGTACATAACACATTTTTTTTAAAGCATGGAACTTCGTTACATACTGAATTTTAATAATAAACTTAAGTTTTAATTTAAGTTTCAGAAATACATAATTCAATATCAGATTACAGTTACATACTTATACATTTTTCAGTTCTCGTGGGAATGAAAATGAATTCTAAATTACATTAAGAGCCAAATTTAGTGAAATGGCCTGCAAAGTGACCGCCTACAGCCTACATTTCTCAACCGATTTTCATGAAATTTTGAATATAGATAGGTGCAAGGGAATTGTGGTCCTTAAATGGAACAGATTTTTGAAAAAGTCCTTTATTTCAAAAATATAAGGGTTCAAAGTGAGTCAGTTTCGCGATTTTGGGCCTTCAAAGTGACCACCTACAGCCTACATTTCTCAACCGATTTTCATGAAATTTTGAATTTAGATAGTTTGAAGAGAATTGTGGTGCTTAAATGGAACACATTTTTAAATTTTGATCCTTAAATTTTTTTATATTCGATTTACCAAGGTACAGACAAAACAAAAATTCACTCAACTTTTCACACATTTTTCATGTATTAAAACGTTTAGATATTGTGATTTCTTTTTATAAGATTTAAATTTAATCTTTTCCAAAAAGTTTAAAATAAATTTCAAGGAAATTGGTTACGTAGTTTAATTATTATAAATAAAACAAGTTGTTAATTTTTCATAAAATTTTATTATCAATTTTTCTAATCACAGGATTTTTTTTGCATACCTTTAGGCTGGAATAAGAATGACACAGATAGTATAAACTCTATAAACGCGATGCAATAAAAATTGCGATTGTAGGGTAGTATGTGTGATGATAAAAAGTACGTAAGCAGCATGTAAAACTTTTGTTGTTTACTTAGGCTGCACATTGTATTGTATATAAATTATAAATACATATACGAAAAAATTTTTATGTAAAATTCAAAAATTTTGAGTTATTTTATTTTTTTAAATTTTTACATGGAAGGATGTGTGACTTTCTAACTTTGAACTATTATATCTCAGGCTGTATTGCATCGATTTGAGTCAAATAAAATGCAATAAGTCAGAAAATAGTTCAAGAATTAAAATGTTTACTTTTTTCAAGGATCAAGGTATGAACCAAGGAGGGCCCCATTGAGGTGAAAGAAAAGTTGTTTGTCGAAGGGAGTTTTGTAGAGGTGTTGTAGGTGTTTTTATTTCGAATGTTTGCTACCGGAAATTATAGATCCCCAAAATACAATCTGTTTCTTAATTTACCTCTTCATCTAATTGAATTTCCTTTTATATTGCATGAGTATAATTTTTTATATTATATGATATATTCATACAGTTTGTTCAAAAAAATTGTGTTGTCAGTTTTACAAAGTGCATAGCGTTTATTTAAAAATTATTTAGCAAATTAGTCAAAAATTAGGCAACAGCAAAGATTTCATAAAAGAATGAAATCTATTCAACGTAGGTAAATTGTACGTACTGTGTGGAAAATAATGATTGGCCAGTACCAGATCTGTCTTCTTTCAGCTTCAATAACCGGTTTTTTCTGAAGACAGAAGGCGAGTTGTAGTACATTTTATCCAAAAGTGTGAAGCTGAAAGAAGACAGGTCTGGTACTGGCCATTGAGAAGAAACAATAACAACTTCAGCATAGCATAGCATAACAGCTATATGCTAGTTGTAGCCTGTAGAACAAAAGAAAAGATGTACACATTTTACCATGCAATATGATCGCTACCCAGTTAACTTAGAACATATTTTTGATATATTAAGTTTGTATTCTTAGAGCACGAGAACATATTCTGTTGACATTAAGATTAAATGGTGTACTGGGTTTGAAATTTTTTCAAATCATGTACACCAACACTTAGAAGAAATTTATTTGCTTGTGTTGATGAAGACACAAATACATTTCAGACGATGTTGTTGTTGTTTTCGAAAAAAATTTTCACTAAATTTGGCTCTTAAGTCAGCAGTTTATGTTTTTCAATTGTGAATTAAGAATTTACAATATGTACTGCTTTAATTATGAAATAATAAAATAAGAAGTCAGCATTTTATGGTTTATGAATTTTATAAATGAATATTATGTTTTATTATTATTTCTTATGCTAGTATATTTTGTGACGTAGCTCCTCCCTCCGTAGAATGAAGCGAAGGCCATCTGAGCGACTGATTCGTTCATGCACTTCTGCTGTTGTTTTTTGTGTTTGGATTGTTGCTGATAATTGCCGTTTAAGTATAGCTAGATCTTTTTAATTTGAAAATGATATAAACTGTAATGATAAATAAACTTGGAGTAATAATTAAATATTGTATTTTGTTTTCAAAATGTTTGATTATTATCTTCAATATTTCACTATTATTAGTATTTTCTATTGCCCAATCATTTAGTTTTTGGAGACTTAAATTTTTTGTTATGCTGGTATTTACTATTTGAGTTTGTATTGTTGATATCATTTCGATAGAATCCCAGTACATGTTTTTCTTATCAGAATACTCCATACCATTAATTTTGATTACACAATCTCTGAAGTTTAATAATAAAATACCTTTGATACTTCTGTTGCTGAAGTTTGGATTGTAGGTTGTTTCTTTTAAGCTTTCGCTTTTACTTATAAAAAGCAAATGGTTTGGTGTAATCGTCTCGATGGTTTCCTCAAACTTTTCTTCAAAAACAAACGATTCTTCGTTAATATTTTTTAATTGCTTTTTGTGGCAATATATGGTATTTTCGTCTACTGGACATGACTCGTTTGTAAATTGATACATTTTATCATATGTTAAAAGGAAAGGTGCCTCAATATCAATTGTGTAACTTTGGTTAATTGGAAGTTTTGTGAGGTGGAAAAAGAGAAGTTTTGTGAAATAAAATTGGGAATTTGTATAAAAAATATTAAGTTGGAATCTTTATAGCATGTACTCAGCCTTAAAAACTCCTAGATATTTTCATACGATATTATTTCGATATTTTATTTAAGTAAGAAATTTCAAGTATAATGCATTTCTTCAGGGTGTAATATACATATGTTTAAAATTATATATTTAATTGAGCAAGTATTATTGATTCCGATATGTCTTTCAAATGTTCTTTCAATAAATCAATGTTGAATATTGGTGGCTATTCTAGAGAAATTCCTTATTTAGCGAATTTGTCTGCTAAAAAAGTTAGCAGATTATGATGTTAGCAGATTCTTAAAAATTCTTATTCTGGTCACTAATATTTTTCGAATATCTTTATGAAGCTGTCAACAGAGATTCGAAATCTGCTAATAAATGTCACTTTAAAGACATTTTTTGCCATTCTACACTAGGTAGTTAAACCAGTTTTTTTGCGTTTGTTTTTAGAATGTTGGTACAATTTTTTCCCAGCTCTGTATACTAAGAATTACTAAAATAATTTCATCACGAAGATAATATATACACTCTATTTTAGTTCAAATTTGTCGTGTTAACTATAGATTTGATTTGATTGTTATAACCACCAATGTTTGTACACTATTTGCTGTTTACATTTTGTAAATACATAAATACATTTTTAAATGAAACTGAAAAATGAAAATCATAAGGTAGGTATTTCGTATTTATTCTATTTATTTTATATATTTATGTAATTACATTTAAAAAATCATACATTTTATTAAATTCACTATTTCTGTACTAAAACTTTAAAATGACAGAAGTTAGCAGAAAACTTAAACGATAACGAAATCGAAAATAGGACCTACTAAGTTAACGAAAAATTAGCAAATTTTTCTGTTAATTTTTAGTACCAGAATACCAATTATTGTCTTAGCAGGTTTTTTTACGAGTTGTCGAAATTTTGTATGAAAGTTAGCAAAATGTCAAATTAGCAGAAACCTGCGTGTTTATGTGGTTGGAGATATTCTGAAATCGTTTGATCATATTTTCATTTATAATAGCTTGTTTATTTATATTTTTAGTTATGTCGTTTTGGTTGTCTTTGATTTTGTCTAATTCGTTTGTTATTTGAATGTAGTCATTATAGTCCAAATTTCCAGTTATACTTTTAATTATTGTTCCTAGTTCATTGATAAGTCCACGTTTTGCCGTATATTTAGGTACACATGGTTTAAATTGTCTAGATAATTTTGATATTTTCTTTGTATTATATTTAATTTTATGTCGTATCCTTTGTTATCCCTTATATTATTATACAGAATTTCTATGTTCTGTTTAATTAGTTCAGCGTTTTGTTCGTATGTTGCAATGTTTATGATGTGCACCAAATTAGCATAATTTTGGATAGTCTTTGTATTTCCTAATTTAAACGCTAAAATTCCTTGATTGTGATTCAGATTTTGTATTGTCAATTTTTGTCCACTGACTTGTGTCGTGTACCTGAAAAATTTTGTTTTCTTTTTATTTTTTGTTTGTGAACTTTGTGCTTGTTAGATATAACAGAGAATTTCCTATTTGCTACGACTTTATGTTTAGTGAATTTTCTTGTTAGTTTGTTTCTTCTATTGTCAGCTTCGTAAAATTTTTCATTTGTCTCTAGATTTGGGGGTTCGACTCGGTTCTCATTTAATTTATTAATTGTATTTTCTGTAGTTTTTTGGTTTTGCTGGTGAATAATTTCACAAACTTTCTCGTAATTTTTTATGTGTCGTTGTAAGAAGTCGTGTTTTGTATTGTAGGAAGAAATTATTTTTTGGTATTTGATTCGTTACTTTCGTTATGGTGGATTTCTACACGAGAAAGGGCATCCGCATTTCTGTTTATTTTTCCTTTTTTATAAATAATTTCGTAGTCGAACTTTTCTAGTTTAATTTCCAATGGATTAATTTCGAATAAGTTCCTTCAAGGAAAAAAGCCATGTGAGTGGTTTGTGGTCTGTTAAAATTTTGAATTTTCTGCCTAAAAGGTAGGGTCTAAAATACTTGGTGGCTCATACTATGGCCGAGTTCCTTTTCTATGGTACTATAGTCTTGTTCTGTTTTTGTTAAGGTTATACTGGCATAACAGATTGGTTTGTCTGATCCCATTGGTCCCTGAGACAGAATAGCACCTATAGCTATATTACTAGCGTCGGTGGTGAGGATGAAAGGCTTAGAGAAATCAGGGTATTGTAATATTTTGTCGTTACAAAGGATATTTTTACAGAACTCGAAACATTCAATATATCTTGAATCAATTTTTATTTCTTAAAGGCTTTGTTAGCTTAGCAAAATCCTTAATAAACTTTCTATAATACCCAAGGAGTCCAGGTAATGCCTTAATTTGTTTCTGGCTTTTTGGTATAGGATAATTTTTTATGACCTTAATTTTATCGGGCTTGAATTTTACTCCTTTTGATGTCACTCAATGTCGTTAAAAGAAAATTTCTTTATCTAATTGGACTTGCTAACCTTAGTTAGCACCTCTTAATTTTTTAAAAACAGCAGTTAAATTTTCTATATGTTCTTGTAATGATGTTGAGAAGATAATAATATCGTCCATGTACAAGAGACAGATATTTCCTTGAAGTTCATGTAGTACATTGTCTATAACTCGTTTAAACGTTGAAAGGGCGTTTATTAGTCCAAACGGCATACGGACGTATTTGTAATGTCCGTTTTCTACCGTAAAAGCTGTTTTGAGATATCTTTGGAATTTACTTCGATCTGATGAAAACCAGATGCAAGATCAAGTGTACTAAAATATAGACTTTTTCCGAGTTTATATAGAATCTCTGTTATGTTCGGTAGTGGGTTGACTGTTTTTTCGTCTAACTTCCTATAATCTACTACTAATCTCTATTTTTTAATACCACTAGCATCCTCCTTTTTTAGGACTATCCAGATAGGAGATGACCATGGAGAAAAGCTAGGATGAACAATACCTTGGTCTAACATTTTTGTGATTTGTTTTTGGACTCTTCTTTGTGGATATAGGGATATCGATATGATCTTGTATAAATGGGTATATCGTCTGTTGTTTTTATATCATGTTTGATTTGATTGGTAAAACTCAAGTCCTGTCTTTCCTTAAAATATAAATCTTCGAAATCCTTACATAATTCTGAAATAGCGTTACGTTCTTCTGTATTTAGATGACCTGCTCGAGAAAGATCTTTAATATTTTTGTCGACCGTTAAGTTAGAACTGATTTGTTCAAAAGAATAATTATTGAATTCCAAATATTGATTTGTATCGAATGGTCTAACATTAAGTGGTTGTTCAATCATAAAGTTTTGTGGAAAATTTTCGAAATTTATTACTTCTATAAACGCATACCAATTTAATAATTGGTATCAGGCTAATGCCTGATATACCTTCTGATATTAAAAGGTTTTTTCTATTAATAAAGAGTTGATGTACATATATACTACCTTATTTAATGCCGACCGGTAAGCAAGCGATCATTTTACTACGTGGTTCTATAGTATAATCTTTTGACATAAGGTTTGGTTTATAAATTAAAGGTATATAAAAAAAGGTATATATAAAGAATAGAGTTCTTGAAATCTAATTTAACCTAATTTTTTGAAATAAATCAAGTCCGTTTAATCTTATCTGTTTATTTAAAACGTGTATATTTAAAATTGTTTTACCTCAACTGGATTTATTTTTTCTATTTGAGATTGGTTGACAAGATTGGAATTCATAAAAGACATATTACTACCTGTATCAATTAAGAATTTAAGCTGTGTATTGTTTTGTGCTTCAACTTTAATATGTATATACAGTAAAAGAAATGACTGATGACTATTGATATCTAAATATTCAGTTCGTTGTCCGAGGCCATTTAGTAAAAATTTGTATCGTTTGGTTCGTAGTAAGTTTCTTGATTGTTTTCGTTGTAGCTATCCAAACTTTGGAGATAATTAATAATTGTACATTAAAAAGTTCTTTCGCTGTGAATTTTGGTTCAAATACGTTATTGGGTTGTTGTGCAGGTCTAAAATGTCTCAAACTTGTGTTGCCACTAGATGTATCCATTGGCATTGGTTCGGGTAGGCTTTTTTGTATATAATTAAATCTTGAAATAATTGTATGATTTGTTCTAGAAGGCGGTTGTAAATTATATAAGGTTCTTGGATTGAAGTTTGAAATATCATAGTTGGGGTTGGTTTCGTTATACTGTTTTTGTTCGATACTGTGCAGTTTGTTATTGACATATTATTTTTCACATAATATGTATTTTGTTCGGTTAAACAACAGTTAAGAGCTTCTTCTAAAGTTTTTGATCGCATTGCCGTTACAGTTGAGCCAAGAGCTATTTGTTTCGTGAACTTTAATATGATTTAAAATTGTTGATAAAATTTCAATTACTTTTAAATAGAAAATTTCTACAGTCTCTGATCCTTGTTTTAAACTATGAAGGTCGCGAATTAGGCTTGTTTCGTTTCTTTTGTCTGAATAGTGTATAATAAGGTTTGTTTTTATTCCTTTATACATATTTAGTCGTCGTACCGTACATATTCAAAACTTCAATTGCTTGATAATTCGAGTATAGTTTGTACCGTCAATACCTTGTAATCAAGATAAAATTTCTTCTACGTTGCTGATAAAATTCTATAGGATACAAGAGTTACCATCAGAATTAGGTAAATCTTTTATAGCATCTGGAACTTTTAGTTGGGTGAAAATTTCACTAAATCCAGGGATAATTGGAAGGGTTTAATTGGTATGTACACTGTTTGTATTAACCGTAGTATTCGTAGTCTCCATTTCAGTATTTGTAGTCGAGTTATTTGTTTAATATCCAGAATTTCGCAAATCACAATTAATTGTCGGATTGGTTAAACTTAGATTATTAGGATCGCTTTTGATAATACCGGAATCAATAAGCTCGTTTTCCTCTGGTATACTTCCCGTTAAGAATTTTAATCTAGGAGTCTTGTACGGCGAAATTCTTTGGGTTTTGGAATAATTTACAAAAAAAAGGGAATAGCATAAAGAAAAAAAAATATATCAAATTACAACTTACCAGACCATTACCCGTGCAACCTGTCGTGAAGTAACTTGAACTATAAGAAAAAAATGAAAAAAAAAAAATTTATGGTCTATAAATTCCGATAAAGATCTTTATAGAAATCTTTTATAGCTGACGTCGAATTTCGTGATTAAAATCGATGTCGATCTTAATCAAAACCTTGGTTTTTTCTATAAAGACCTTCACGCAAATTTTTATAGTTCTTTATAGCTAGCTATATAGCTTGGTTGCACGGGTATTACTGTAATTTCCCAATATATGTTATACATTCCTTTTAGCTTAAAATGTAGGTGACTATGAAGCTTAGGGATTGAAATCTGCCAAGTCTCATGTCCTCTTGGTTCTTGTGCTTCCACCACTCTTCGTTGAATGTAGATTTATATTTATAAATTCAATATTCACTTGAATTGTAGTAAAATTTCAAACATCTGGAATCCACTGATTTTTTTTGTTGATGTTTTTATATTATTGATCTATCATACAACGAATAATAATACAGGATACCTTGAATTTGGTATACTACCGACTGCGCCAGTTACGAGTTTGGTAATTTTTCAATATAAAAATAAAAAAGAAAGTCTTTTTATTTCACCTTTTGATTTATAATTTTATTATAAACATTTGTTTATTACAATATTTGTTATTTAAGAACTTGTTTATAACTTTGAAAATGTAGATGAATTTAAATATTTTATTATTGATAATTTTACAATGATTCTAATTTCAAAATTTTAATGATGATTCTCCGACAATTAGTACAAGACTGAATTTTAATAATTAAGTTAAGTTTTAATTCAAGTTTAAAAAATACATAATTCAATATCAGATTACAGTTACATACTTATATATTTTTCAGTTCTCGTGGGAATGAAAATGAATTCTAAATTACATCAAGTCAGCAGTTTATGTTTTTCAATTGTGAATTAAGAATTTACAATATGTATTGCTTTAATTATGATATAATAAAATAAGAAGTCAGCATTTTATGGTTTATGAATTGTATAAATGAATATTATGTTTTATTATTATTTCTTATGCTAGTATATTTTGTGACGTAACTAGCGTACACTGACCGCACTCGCTCCCTTACTCAGTTTGTACCTGCCGACTACATTTCCTTCAAACGTGACAGGCTCTGCCGTTTCTAAGAATTGAGAAACCAAACTTTAAATGCATCTGGGAACTACCTTTTCTCCCACTCGCCCATGCCCTCTGATTCCATCCCTGAAGGAATGCCTAGGCACATTGGTATTCAACTGGCAAGGTTAAAAACAGGATATTTTTTAGCAGCCAAAGCTCACCTATTCAACAAAACTCAGCCTGCAGAATGTCCCTCTAACAGAGGAATACCGTGTCATCTAGTCATCCTTTTAAGGAATGCTCTTTCTTCAAATCTCTCTTTTCGAAGGAAGGACTCTCCTTGATACCAATCATCTTCACCTTGACCTGGATGTCAAAAAAGCCACTAAAATAATCACTATAATAGAACACTGCTTCACAGAAGCAGAAACTACCTGCCCCCGATCTGAACCTGCAATAGCCCAAGCTCTGTGCTGGTTGAACACAATCTCCAAGACTACATACCTCCTTCCCCTAGACTAAACACTAACACTAAGTAAACAATAAGCTATATAGGACCTACCTTAGAAAAGAAAATTTGAAAAATTAGTTACTAGAACCGTAAGATAGTTAGACAATAAGTATTAGATTAAGACAATTTTGTACAGCCGACATGGGCTCAGACGCCTCGGCTTAGCATAAGTTAGGTTGTTTGTTAAATTAGCCTAATTTTAAGAAAATAAATAATTATTTTTACTTCTACCCCCACATTAATGCTAAGTAAGTAATTGTTAATTTTATATTTTATTTCTAATAAAACTTTTATTTGGTGTTTAATGTGTAAAATTATGTTTTGGATGTAATTTTGATTTTGAATTTTGGTACGTATTAAATGTATGACAAGGAAAAAAAAATTCAAGTTTGTATAGGTATTTTTAAAATAAATTGTATCACACATAAAGATAACAAGATAAGTAAGTTTTTTGTTTTTTAATGAAAATAAAACTATTTATGTATAATATCTTTATATGATATATAAAAAGAATGTGAGAGCTTGGAAATTTTATTTTATAACATACATATGTACCTAGGTATATCATATGCTTTTATAAAGTGTATTAATAAATTGTTTTAACTCTTTAACAACTGATAAAATACCACATCAACCTTTATTTCAAATCTTATTTACTTGACTTTTAATAATTTTTTTTTTTTTTTTTTGAACAATGACAACAATGATTATTGTAAAAATAGGAGTATGAAAAAAGTAAATACATAATATTATATTTAATGTTAGTACATATGAACGTTTATCAGATTGTTTTAAGATTTGAAAATAAAAAGAAAAGCATTATATTATTATTATTTCTTAATATCTTTTTTATTCAAAATATAAAAAAAATTCATATGACAAAATATATGAAAAGAGTATTAGATAAGTGATTATTTTGTAAAGCAAAATAAAAAATAAATAACGACAAAATAATCAAAAAATTATATTGTGTCGTGAACAATTATGTTTAAAAAAAAGTAATTCTTTTAGTGTATGTGACATGTCTGACATGTGCAGTTTTAAATGTGCGCATAAATTAAAGCTAAAAAATAAAAATGACGATATTCTACTTTTTTAGCACGAAATAATATACCTACTTATGTACATATGTATGTAATGTACGTTGAATGTTTAGTTCTCAGATTTTTAGATTTATAATTCAAAATGAAATGCAATCACTCACTGAACAGGCCGAATCATAAAATAATCACGAAAAATAAATGAATGATGATATTAGAAATCATTACTGAAGCTGAAAATATGTAGTAAAATACGATATCACAGGAAATAAGGAAACATACATACCCACATACATATATAGGTATGCATATGTATGTATATGTATAATATTATTATACAAAAATTTTTATTTGTTGTTACATTGAATTCGCTGAAGTTTTTCTTATTTTTGTTATACAAGGACAGTAAAGATTAAATATTAAATAATTAATTAATTATTATTACAGTATTGAATTTGTAGCACAATTCTGAATTTCGAGGAATATAACTTTGTTCTAATCATCCTCTTTCCAAACATCAACTCCTCTAAGAAACGATTTGACATTGTAAATTAAAATCAAACAGAAATTCGAACATAACTTTAAAACATTTTAGTTTAATTTTATCAGGAAATTAGTCTTAGTAGTCGTAGTATGTAGATGGTTTTATCCAATTTATATATACATTATACTATATATATTAAAGTATCTTTGAAAAGTGGTTCATTTAATCTTAAACTCACCATATAATATATTTTCAGATATTTTCAAATTAATATTGTAGGAATGTATACAATGCGGTGTATACAATAAACGTTTTTTATATACCTATATAAACTTTTTTTTTTCTTATTGATTCCGCTTCATTAAACACTTGACTTTTCTCGTTTTTATTTATTAACTTCATTTACTTTTACTTTGTTTTCGTTTTTTTGTTTTCTTGAATAAAACTTTTATTTTACGCATCAAATGTGTTTATTTTGTTTGTACATATGTATTTTTTTTTTCAATATGCACTTAGTTTATTATCATTTTTGAATTTATTATGCATTTAACAAGATACAGAACGCATTTAAACATCACCACAATTATATTTTGTGTTTTAATATTGAAATCAAGCTTATTTTTTTTTAAATTACAAATATTTTTATCTATTCAAATAATATTCGTTGATTTTTTCCTGCGTTCTTTCAAGTTAACGTATTATTTCATCTTGTTTCACTTAAAAAAATTCAATCACTTTCGAAGGAAAGGTTATGTTGTTTTTCAGATTTATGAAAAAAAAAAAAAAAAACTTTAAAAATACAGAAAATATTCGGAAATTAATATTTTTAAAAAATGAACAAAAAAATCTCCTATATATCTTGTATCGTGTATAATATAATACTCTCGTTTGTTTGTTTTTTATTATTTTATTAAGCTTTTTCTGATCCAACGCTTGACACCGAACAAGATCGACTATAATAATGAAATACACATCGAGTTGAACATCTCGTGAATATAGCTTATAGCTATAGCATAGCATGTAGAATAATAGCAGACAAAGTACTTATGAATATCCAACCAAAGTAAAGCAGGAGGTATATATACACTCATGAAATAAAAAACTGAATTTTTTTTATTTTTTTTAAATTCAGTTAGTGGAAATGAAATGTAAATATTTCACATTTTTCTAAACGGAAATTTCAATAAGTTAAAATGAGACAGACTGACATACACAAACGACAATATTTTTTGTTTTATTTTACAGGTCACTGAATTAAATGTATATGTTAAATTGCTGATAAACAATAGGCATAGAATATAGAAATATAGAATACTAACTATAGAACAAATTGTGTTCCCGATTCTGTGAAAATTGTTGTTTTTCTCATTGGTGTGAGTGAAAAAAAAAATAAGATGAGTCTGTCTTTCACTTTAATAAATAGAACTATAAATTATTAAAGCTGAAAAGAGATAAAACATAAAATTATTCCCACTTCAATTTTCAAATTTTTTTTTCAATTCAGCATTCAGCGTTCTATGAATCAGATGTTAATAAACGTCAAATTGACCATGATTATTACAAGTAGGTATAACAAAGTGAATAAAAATAATAATTTATCATCAATATCATCACAATCAGTACAAAATCATAATAATAATAATATAAAAAAAAGATGATAATTTAAATTATAATTCATTAATAAATTTTATTTACAAAAATTAAATCTTGTTATTAATAATAATGTGAAAAAAAAAATTGAAAAACGACAATCAATTGATGGTGTACTACAAGTATTAAGGAATATTTATTAAATCATAATAATAATCGTCAACAAATAATAAGCGTCATTTTTTCTAAAATTATTATTTTAGGAAATGAAAAAAGACTTAAATTTTATTCAAGTTTAACCTTTTGTAGAAAAGGTTCAAAATAACAAATTTCTTGTTACTTTTCTTGTAACTTGTAACAAATCTGGTGATGCTTTTAAAAGATAAATAATGAAAATTTTATTTTAAAGGAAGCTATTTCCACACCACCTTGATCTAGAATTCAAAGTTATGTTTTTTATTTATACAAACTTGAGTTCTAGATTAGAGATAAGCATCTGGCGCGTTACCGGATTTTTTTCTTGGTGGCCGGTATCCCCGATAGGCCTATTTAGTTAAAATTATACTGCTAAGCTTTTTTTGTTCAAACATACTTTATTCAAGTAGCTTAGACAGAACATGGTAATGAAACTACCTTTTCTAGCTAGTTTATTATCGTGTCTTGTTTGAGTTACGTAGATAAAGTTCGCTTAAGCAAGAAAATTGCAGTATAAATTTAACTTTCCACCATCCTAAATATACCTTAATGTTCCTACATACGAATACATCAAAAATCCTAATATACATCTAGCTAAAACTGAGGAGTTCATTTCCGAAAAGTGTATGTAGATAAAAATAGCTATACACGAAATATTCAAAAACAGAAGATATTTGAAATGAAATATTATATGTTATATGTACATATACCTATATAAACAAATATTTACGTTGATATGTAATAGATAAACGAATAAATTAAACAAATTTCTTTTTATAAAAACCGAAAATTTGCGTATACTATAATTTCATTTCATACATCGTCTGACCAAAATATAACGTGTTTAACCCACGAGCCTATATATCCGATTTTAGAAACGAACTCCTCAGTATGTCTCAATATAACTATTTAACTATAAAAAAAATTACTATTCAAATACATACTACAAAAATACTACAAAATATATGTATAAAAACATGCAAAATATTCCTATTTCCTACAGATTAGCTACAGACAAATACTTATTTCTATTCTGCCTCGTTTTGAAGTTTTCGTTAAATTTTTTTAAAATTGAATACAAATACAAAGTCGTATGATATACTCTTTATTAGAGTTACTACAACACGGAGGATAATCTATTGTTTGTAAGATATCATACATTTTATTTTCTATATTTTTCGATGTAGCTACGCGATCTAAATTACTATTTATTTCGTTGCTCAACTTCTCTAAATAGTCGACAAAATCTAATGATGGCCTAACTAAATTTGCTCCTTCATATTCTTTGAAATATATAAACAATGTATTTATATTTTCAGTATTTGGATTGACATTCAAACAGTTATGTCGCTCTCTGTGTTTTTTTGTCATCCAACCAGCCAAATAGGTAAATGCATTTTTTTCTCCCTCATCTTTGAAACCCTCACACAATCGTAGTATTTGGGTGTAATCACTCTCAAGGGTATATTGATTACACTTTTCACTCACAGGCACATTAAAAAAGTTGCTACTTGGGTAAGAAGGCAATACAATTTCACTACTAATTTCACAATTACCCGTTTTTAGTACTTCCATATACTTAAGCGCGAATGATTTTTTGAAGCTACAACGAAATTGATAAGGAGTTGGATTTCGGTTATTACCTCCGCGATTTCTAAGCATACCGAAAGAATTTTCCAACGCGTCCTGATTTATATTTCGAGTTAAAATGTATTTAATGTCCTCTTCCTCTAAGTCATTAAATAAAAGTTTCAAACTATTTATTGAAATAAGCCACCCGTTACAAAATTGAACTCTTGTTTTAATAATTTCCCCTTTCCCCTAATCGAACAAATTCGATGTTCCTAAAGCAGAATCGTTGGCTTGGCCTAAACTTACTTGCATGCTAATTCCTATAGAAACAGTATTACTAACTACCTGTGTTGCATATTTGACTTTCATTTTATCAAAATTTGAAGGACAAATATGTGCTCCTGTTAATTTATGAGCTTACTTAAACTCTCTGCTCTTTTCCCACTCATAAAAACTCGTAACATCATCCCATGAAGCTTTTTTAGAAATTTTCCTCACTTTATCCCCTTCTGAAACTCTCTCTTTATAAATAATATCCTTATCAATAAGATTATTTCTTAAAGATTTGATAAGGTGAGGTGGGTCAAAAAAGAAGTATATTTTTGTGTCATCTACACAGAAATACGATTTATACCTATTTATGCCTAACAATTTACAAAGAGCTACAAAATTTGATCCTTGATCACAGACGACAGCTTCCCGTACAACCATCAGTCAAGTGTCTTCATTCATCGTTAAAGTCAAATCTAGGCAAATAACGTTGAATATCGACTTTATTTTTCTAAAACATTTTCAGAAAAAAAGTTTAACGAACAATATAGCCTTTTGAAGAAAAATATAGGTAAAGCTTTTTCACGATTCAATAACGAACATTCGATATCGACGCTTAAAGTAATTCAAAGCTACAGAGAGGCGCTAGATATTAATTATTACACTCAGCAAATCGTCACGATAAATAAAGCGGCTTCACGACACGTTTTGTTTTTAAAAGTTTGACGTTTCTTTTTTACGGCACGTGTTAAATTTAATTTACAATTTTATCAAAACCATGAGGCTTCTGTCTTTTAACTATACGTTTTGGACGATTCAAATCATACTTTTTCAGTTTTTTTTCACGATACATTTTGCATCACCATTCAATTAAAATACATATATGTCGTTCCATGTACGTACTTAGAAAGACTGCTAAGTGTCTTTTTGACAGATTAAGTAATGCTGTAATAATATATATATATAACGACTGTTATAGCAGAAAAAGTAACTTCAACGGACTTCAACGTTCGGCAAAGCTACGCAACGATGTATAAAGTCAAAAATTTTCACGATAAATTCCTATATCGATGGTTCTAGGTACATAACGACGGTATTGACGTAAGTGTTTGTATATTTATAAACCGCAACTAACTAACAAAAGTAAGACAGTGGAATAGCGTAAGGAGAAAGCTGTGGCTTAGTACCCGGAGCACTGCGGGATCGAACCTCGATGCGGATAAAAATACACAATAGGTAAAAATAACTAATTGAAATTTTCTAATGCAAAAAAAAAATATTTATACAAAATAAAGTCACAATAATAAAAAAACGCTAGAAAATATGAGAAAATAAAAATAAAATTTTTAAAATATTTTTTTATCATCTAGGAAGTCCGTGAAGCGTCGATGAATATTCCTTTATAGTTTTTTACATGAATAATTTAGCGTTAGCGTTGTAGATCGTTAAAGCTTCCTGAATGTATTACTAGAACTGGCTTTAGCAAACGATGTCGATCTTCAACACCAACTTGATTTTTTCTATAACGAACTTCACGCAAATCTTTATATAACTTTATCGCTATCTGTATAGCTTGGTTATACGGGTTTTGGCTGCAAACCTATATTCTTCAATTTTCGAATTATATCGAATAATTGAGATTTAACTTTAGACGCTGGGCAGCTATTATTCACAAATTCATACCCTAAAAAGTGTTTGTAATTTGTTAAAATTCCCTTTACCATAAAAACTAAGGCATGTGTCGCAGGCTTCATAGTTTTCCGACACCCGTCGTCCTCTAAACCGACCACCTCTCCCCTAAGTCTATCGTATTTTAAATTAGTTTTTAAAGACATTTCGTCTAGCATAATTGTACAAAATTTTGAAATATTTGAAGAGTTTTGCATCTTCAGTTTGAGTGAATTGAAATAAATATCTAATATACCGGGTCCTGAAGGCCAAAGTCTAATATAATTATTTAAAGAAGCTATGCATTGTAGTGCTAAGACTTTAGACATATATCTGTAAGCAACGGGAGAGGTGAAATACAAAGAAAGTGAAAATTGCTTACAGTTTTCGGAAAATCTATATCCATGCTTGGAGCGCGATTTGTTTATTACACATGAATGTACTAAACTTGATAATTCTGGAGGTAATAGTTGAAAAGCCTCTTCGACTAATTTCTCTTCTCTAAATTTCATTGTGTCAAGTTTTTTTCCTAATCTAATTCTTCTTCCTAAACGTTCTTTTATCTTCTTACAACTCAATCTTAATTTTTCTTTACGGGGGGTATTATGTGAAAGGCTTTTCTCTGTCTGGCTACTCGTACAGCTCTTTCCAATATTTTCTGCTTGGGTGCTTTCACAGTCAATTATATTTTCTGTTTGAGTTCCTACTTCTTTAAAAGTCTTCGTTTGACTAAATTCTACTTGGATGCTTATTGATGATTTGCCAGTTTCTTTTGAAGAAGTTGAGCAATTGCACGATTTTGAAAATATATCTATGACTTTTTCTCTACTCATATATTCATAATCTAAGAATTTTTCCTCATCTAAAACCTGAATTTTTTGAACTGAACTAACACCTATATTTTTATCTACATACACATCATTTATACCTGAAAAATTAGAAACCTAAAAAATAAAGTAACCAAAAGTTTAATAAAATGAAAAGTAAGCAAATGAAACAAAAGAAGGAGTAGGAATGGTTGGTTATAAAATTATAAAATAAATGAAAAAACGTTAAGAAAAATTAAATAAAAGTTAAAGAAAAAAATTTGAAAATAGTATTACATCAAGATTATCGAAGAAATTCATTAATAGACCCAAATCTTCGCGGCCGACTTCAGGAGTAGGTATTGCTCCTTTTTTCAATCTCTGCTTGTTTGTAGTAAACATTTCATCTTCAAAATGTTTACTACAAATCCAACTTGTGTCCTCCAAGCTTTCCAATATATTTACTTTGTTCAAACTATAGAGCCATAGTATTTTCCTACAAATATTTTTAAAATACACAGAAATGTATAAGAAAATAAAATCATAATTCAAATATGTGTGGTGTTTCACAGTTCCTGTGCCAAACTGAATAGGGTGGTAGATTTCAGTGAGATATAAAAAAATCGGCGTTCGCTCAATGTAGAGAGCTAAATGAAAATTATTTCTGATGGGAACTTTTATTTGAATCTCTGTTTTAATTACTTTGTAGTCCTGAAAAGGACCTATTTATTGTAGTACTGAAAAGGATTTATTGTTTCGCAAAATGTCTTCTACAAAATTTTTTCGATGTATCCAGCTCCTTTTTGGATAAAAATCTAACATTGTAGCAAAAACATTACATGCTTAAGAAAATTTATAACTTACGTGGTTTTGTCACTTGGAATACTAAAAAATTTTCTATTATCACAAGGGCGTTTTTTTGCTCCACATGCGATGCAGATCCTCATTCTGTAGATGTGCAATATAAAGTCTATTAAACTATTTTATTAAATTAAATATTATTGAATAAATTGTTGCACACTATTGCAAATTACAATATCTTTTTCATTTCACATACCTGAAAATATACTTTGAAACTTTTTTAAACGTAAAAAAAACTTTCAAAATAAAAATAATATTTATTGAAGTTTTATCCAAAAACACCACTTTTTAGTTTTTATTTATTCATAAGTATAATTATAATTTTTTATAAAAAAGTTCTGCCGCCGTTTTTAAAATTCGAATTTGAATTTATTAACAATGAAGTTGAATCATTGTATGAATTCAGCAATTTAAAATTAATAATTTAGTGCTACCAAATGAATACATTTGTGGGTAGTACATTAAAAAATTCAAACATTCAAATTTGTAAGTTACGTTTTACATTGTTCTGTAAATTATACTATACTTATATAATGTGAATATTAAAATATAAAATATATAATTATATTTGTAAAAATATATACTATATAATTATATAGAGTATGATAATAACAACACCATCATTTTTTATTTAATTATATAATCATATACATATATATATTTTTTGTTTGTTTTAATATTCACATTATATAGTAGTACATAACTATGTAAAACGTAACTTACAAATTTGAATGTTTGAATTTTTTAATGTACTACCCACAAATGTATTCATTTGGTAGCACTAAATTATTAATTTTAAATTGCTGAATTCATACAATGATTCAACTTCATTGTTAATAAATTCAAATTCGAATTTTAAAAACGGCGGCAGAACTTTTTTATAAAAAATTATAATTATACTTATGAATAAATAAAAACTAAAAAGTGATTTTTGGTGTTTTTGGATAAAACTTCTAATAAATATTATTTTTATTTTGAAAGTTTTTTTTTTACGTTTAAAAAAGTTTTAAAGAATATTTTTAGGTACGTGAAATAAAAAAGATATTGTAATTTGCAATAGTGTAGTAGTGCAACAATTTATTTAATAATATTTAATTTAATAAAATAGTTTAATAGACTTTATATTGCACATCTACAGAATGAGGATCTGCATCGCATGTGGAGCAAAAAAACGCCCTTGTGATAATAGAAAATTTTTTAGTATTCCAAGTGACAAAACCACGTAAGTTATTCTTAAGCATGTAATGTTTTTGCTACAATATTAGGTTTTTATCCAAAAAGGAGCAGAACACATCGAAAAATTTTTTTAGAATGCATTTTGCGAAACAATAAATCCTTTTCAGTACTACAATAAATAGGTCCTTTTCAGGACTACAAAGTAATTAAAACAGAGATTCAAATAAAAGTTCCCATCAGAAATAATTTTCATTTAGCTCTCTACATTGAGCGAACGCCGATTTTTTTATATCTCACTGAAATCTACCACCCTATTCAGTTTGGCACAGGAACTGTGAAACACCCCACATATTTGAATTATGATTTTATTTTCTTATACATTTCTGTGTATTTTAAAAATATTTGTAGGAAAATACTATGGCTCTATAGTTTGAATAAAATGAATATATTGGAAAGCTTGAAGGACACAAGTTGGATTTGTAGTAAACATTTTGGAGATGAAATGTTCACTACAAACAACCAAAGATTGAAAAAAGGAGCAATACCTACCTACTTCTGATGTCGGCCGCGAAGATTTGGGTTTATTAATGAATTTCAAGTTTGTATAAATAAAAAACATAACTTTGAATTCTAGATCAAGGTGGTGTGGAAATAGCTTCCTTTAAAATAAAATTTTCAATATTTATCTTTAAAAAGCATCACCAGATTTGTTACAAGTTACAAGAAAAGTAACAAGAAATTTGTTATTTTGAACCTTTTCTACAAAAGGTTAAACTTGAATAAAATTAAGGCTTTTTTTATTTCCTAAAATAATAATTTTAGAAAAAATGACGTTTATTATTTGTTGACGATTATTATTATGATTTAATAAATATTCCTTAATACTTGTAGTACACCATCAATTGATTGTCGTTTTTCAATTTTTTTTCCACATTATTATTATTAACAAGATTTAATTTTTGTAAATAAAATTTATTAATGAATTATAATTTAAATTATCATCTTTTTTTTATATTATTATTATTATGATTTCGTACTGATTGTGATGATATTGATGATAAATTATTATTTTTATTCACTTTGTTATACCTACCTATAATAATCATGGTCAATTTGACGTTTATTAACATCTGATTCATAGAACGCTGAATGCTGAATTGAAAAAAAAATTTGAAAATTGAAGTGGGAATAATTTTATGTTTTATCTCTTTTCAGCTTTAATAATTTATAGTTCTATTTATTAAAGTGAAAGACAGACTCATCTTATTTTTTTTTTCACTCACACCAATGAGAAAAACAACAATTTTTACAGAATCGGGAACACAATTTGTTCTATAGTTAGTATTCTATATTCTATATTCTATGGCTATAGTAAGTAAATAAATATATACAAAAAGACTCAACCACGTACTGCGGAATTGTAATATTTTATTTTCAAGAAAGCATTACAATTTCCTCCCAGGAAGCATGGAAAAAATTATTTCAACACATATCTAAGTTTGAAAACTGTTCTAACGTTCTTTTGTTAAAAAATTTAAAAATGTTATGGTGAAGAAATAACTCGAATATCAGAAGCAACAACAACAATACTTTTACTGTCTATACAATATACAAAACACATAATATAATTTATTGATTTCAGGCTGTGTATTATTTTTTTTCTTTTCTCTTCTTTTTTCTTCTTTCTTTTTTTTGAAATGTGTTAGCATGTGCAATAGGAAGACTTTTTAGTTTTATCTCTTATTACTGCTCATGCGTTTTGAATTTTATGTGCTTAGTTTTTATCTTTCTGATGTCCAATTTCTTCATAGTTCTTAATAATGAAGTTCCAGTTAAAGTTAAACTACCGATAAATCTAATTTGGTTTTCTTCATCCAAAGCACAGATAAGTTATCACCGAGATAGAAAATGTTGTTTCCGAATTTCCGAATATAAATGAGGTTCGACTTCATGATTAATTTTGAATAATTTTTAAGAAGTTAAGTAACCGTTTCATTATTTTCATTATTACCAGTGACCAGTGAAGTTGCTAGTTAAAGTAAAAATAAAATAATTTAAAAATAATAACAATATTATTAATAAAAATATCCATAACCACTTCTAATAAAATAAAATCCTAATGAAAAAAGTTTAAACATTAAAAATAGCTTTAAAACTTTAGCTTTCAAAGCTTTAGTCAAAATATAAACCAATTTCAAAGCTGTTTTCAAAATATTTTTAATCTTGAGATAATCGGTACTATCATGACCAGATAACTTTATCCTCTTAATAAGTCTTATCTGAAAGTGAAGAAAACCAAATTCTTGATTTATCCCCAGTTTAAAGTTATTTAGAAGATAACTTGACCTGAAGAAATTGGACATGAGTCTAGAATTTGAGTAGCAAGTGAATATTTTGAAGAAGTAGCTATTTAATTGATTGACTATTGAAGGTGTATTTGTTTGAGACAAAAAACAAATTATTGATTTTTTCAGTCTGATTTGATTGATTAACTTAAATTTTTTGTTTTCTATTATTTTTTGAGTTTTCCTTTTTTCTATTACTATTTGAATTTTTTGCATTTTTACTTTTTAATAATGGATAAACGATTGTGGGGCGTAAAATGTGCTATACAGTCATGTAGAGCAGACAAAAGAGGTTTCCAGATTTACGATAACAAATCTTTAAAAATTGGGTTCGCCTGTGTACTTTTGATCCTCTAATGTCTTTTAAAAATAATTATGTTTGCTCTCGTAATTTTTCTGTTGATAGTTTTTCAAAAAAAATAAACTTAAAAAGAATCGCTCTACCTTCTTTGTTTTTGAATGGTAGTAGAGTAGATATGGGGTTTCTAGACCAGGGAGGTTTTTGTGCACAGCTTTTTTGTGCACAGCTTTTTCTGGATGACGTCATGAGCTTTTGTGCTTTTTTGGTGTGTGTAAAAGAATGTGTTGTTGTTTTGTTGTTGTTTGAGATGAAGAAAAAAAGAAAAAAAATGTGATGTCGGTGGGATGGATGCGAACCTGAGACCTGTGGCATGATAGTCCGTAGCATATATCATTGAGCCACAGGGAATCTTAATATATGGCGATTATGTTGTGTCTATATAGGTATGACGAATTTTAGTTCGTATGTTATTAGAAGAAAAAAAAAAAAAGATTGTGAAATAGTTGTGATTAGATTTGAACCCGCAAATAAAAATGGAAAAATTTGTATGTATAATATTTTTATTCATTTGTGTGATAAGAAAAAAAAAAGATTGTGAAATAGTTGTGATGTTGATGAGATTTGAACCCGGGCCCTGACGTGATAATTCAAGAAAAAAAAAAAAGTTTAAATTTTGCAACTTTTATAAAAAGAAATTCTGGTTCGGTCTTTCTAATTGATTTTTTTTTTTTTGCACATATGATACATATAAGCAATTTTTTTATTTCGGATTTCATCAAGTTGTGAAATTATTTTTATATGTATGTTTGTGTGTGTGTGTGTATATAAATTTTGTCGGCACTTGTAAGCAGTTGAAAAAGAGTGGGGATACGATTTTTGTCTATAAATGGAAACAATTTCTTGAAACGGTATCAGTCCATAGCGAAATTTCAAAGTGTTAATTTAATTTTATCTTAAAGTTTGTAAAAAATGAGTGAAATACAGAAACCTGAAAAAGTTGGTTCAAAGAAGGCACCAAAAGTAGTTAAACGGAAACAAGAAGATAATCTTGTAAGAGATGAAATACCAAACAAAGTATTTGCTTCTGAGCTGGAGGAGTTAAAATCATTTCGATACAATATATACTTAAACTTGGGAAATATGGTGAAAAATCATCCATATAAAATCATCAGTGCAGAAAAAGTTAACACAAAATTTGGTGATCGAGTTTCGCTTGAATTAGAAGGAAGTCAACGATTGAATTTACCAGAAAAATATAACAAGTTATCAGATAATGTGTTAACAGCATTAAACAAGGGGAAATATCACTTAATCAACTATGGACAAGTAGGCAAAGCTTACAGTATAGACTTTACCGAATTTCCGATATCCAATGAATTTCAAGAACAACAACAAGAACAACAACAAGAACAACCGAAAATAACAGAGAATGAGCAGCAACCTGTACAATCAGAACCAGATCAACAATATTCAACAGAAACGGAAGCTAATATAAATTATGATGAATTTTCACAACCATTTGATTTAAGTTTACCTGGTTTTTATAATAACATAATATAAAATTAATAAAAAACAATTTTTTAAATGGATATTAAGTGTTTTTTATTTATTAACTAATAATCAGCAAAATAATTATAATATATTCTTCCAAGAAATATCTTTATAAGTCTAATAGCTTCTTTAGCTGTATCTGTTTTTTCTCTTTGTTTTTCTTCTATTAAATCACATTCACAAATATTTTCATTGTCTTCAGGATTAGAACATGCAAGATAATGGCCGTTAGATGTAAATTCTTCACTTTTGCTGTTGTTTAGATATTCTCGAATATTTTCAATTTCTTTTTTGTTGAATACAACTTCTCCATATGATTCTATACCAAAAAATGTATCAAATTCATTTAAAAATAATGAAATATTATCTATTATATCCAGATTTCCTTCTTCTAAGTACCCAATCAATTTCTCGTAAAATTTCAATAATTTTTCAAATTCATTTTTAAATTTGATAACTTGATTTTGTCTATAACTACAAATACATGTATCTGGTCCTGTAGTTGTATCATCTTTAGCCCAACAACAATCGACGTAATGATATCCATGAATTGATGTGATTTTTTCCATGTTTTCATATTGTTGTATATATTTTCGATAGTATACAAGAGTTCTCCTATCTTCGTCTGTTAAATAATCTGTGTAAAACTCGCCTTCAAAATCCATCTTTATACTTTGAAAAATGCTGGTTAACTGTTAATTATTTTGAGAATGAATTGACTTTTATTAATGATTATATTTATTTGTTTAACATTTTCGATTTTCGTATCGGTTCTGTAGTTATAGTCTTGAAATCGTACAAGTTATATTTCACCATTGCTTAGAATTCAATCTGCTTCAAATTCATGATATTCATAGCATGATAATATATGTTGAGTATGTATACGTTTTGTATAGTTGCTACTTTATCAGTTTTCATGTTGAGACATGTTTGTTCTTGTTTAAAACAATGAAACAATGAAGTCTTTTGTTTTTCAAACGGATTATGCTGCCAGCTGCGTTATTGTTTTTAAGTTTAGAAGAAAAGAATTTCTAACAAAGTATTTTGCTTTTGGATTATGTGACTAATATTAGAATTATCGACTATTAAGCTTTTAAAATACATTCGAGATTAGGTATATAAAACACATGTGAATCACTTTTATGCTTCATTAATTTCAAGACTTTTTTACCTCCTGTTAGTCAAGCAAGTAATTCTTTCTTAGTCGGTTTTATTATTTTAAAATGGAAACTATAAGTGAAACACGAGAAATTTTGGAATTTCTAAAAGAAATTTTTGAAACTCACGACATGGAGTTTCTAGACGAACAAGAAGATAACAACATGGAGTTTCTGGATGTTCAAGAAGATTGCAACAGCAACATCGACAATTCCAACATGGAGTTTTTAGATGAACAAGAAGATTTCAATAGCAACATCAACAATTTCAATATGGAGTTTTTAGATGAAGAAGAAGGTTACAACGGCATCTCATATAAAATAAGTTTTCAATATTTTAATAAATTTTTTGAAAACAGTACAAATATTAAATTTTGTTTTGATTGTAAAAACCATAAATACATGCCTGTAAATGTATGTAGAGTTTCAGGGAATTTTGAAGCAAATAGTAATTTTGTAATAAAAGATTTTATTGAAAAACACAACTTGAAATGTTTTTTATGTAATACCAATTTATTTTCAATAATTTATAATAAAATTTAATGAAATAAAAATAAAATATCATTAGAACAAAAACAGTTAAAGGTTTTTTTTATTTAATTTTTTTAATAACTCTTTCTCCTCTATCCACGAATTATGCTGATTAGAAAATCCTAGCCATTTCACAAAAACTTTGCTTCCTTTTTTTCTTAAAATTTTTTCCACTAAATAAAGATCTGGGTGATTGGTTTTAATTATTTCTTTTTCGTAAAAGCCTCCTTTAATTGGTTGTCCTTCGTAGTCTTCTAAAAGATATGTTATTGGATTCGTGTTTTGAACTTTTTTTATCGTGAAAATTTCGGTGGTCCAGTTGGGTGTATATCCCTTCTCAAAAATATGTTTATATTTGCTTATTCGTACTTTGTCTCCAACTTTGTATTTTGGTTTATGAAAAACTTTTAAGTTATTGTATACTGTCTTTAATAAAAATTTTTCATTGTTTTTATTAACATCTTTGGGACGCATTTTTATTGTTCGATGAATAGTGTTATTGTATTTGGTAACTAACGCTTTTACGTTATCAATCCATTTATATGATCCATTCATACTGAATTCTTTCCACATCATCTCTTTTAATGTTCTGTTGAAACGTTCAACAATTGATGCTTTCAATGTGCTATATGTTGAATAATGATTAACATTATGTTTCTTCATAAGTTGATTAAATTGTGTGTTATAAAATTCTTTCCCCAAATCTGTTTGTAAATTTTTTGGTGATGTTTGTGTTATGTTAAATATATTATTCATTGCTTCAGTAACATCTTTAGCATTTTTTGTTTTAACAGGGTGTACCCAAGCGTATTTTGAGAAAGTATCAATTACAGTTAATAAATATTTATAATTTTTGTTAAATGAAGAGTAATTTCCCATTTCAACTAAATCAGCTTGCCACAAATCATTAATTCCTTTTACTATAACATGTCGCCGTTTAAAATTTTTTCTAGCAGGTTTATGAAGTTCTTCTACAAGTTGTTGTTTTTGCATATTTATTCTGGTACACTTTCTAGTGGGAAAATCGATTCTTCAGGTTTATGTTTTTTCTTTATTTCATCAAATAAAAATTGTTGAATATTTTCAATATTATAATTTAAACTATATAGTTTTTCACTGTGACTTTTTAACATGTCCTGATTCTTTGCAAGATCCTGACGAAATGTTTCTATTTTTATAAGATTTTCGTGTAAAGCATTGATTTCATTATCAATATACTTTTTTGTCACTGCATCATTATCATTTAAAGGATTTTCAAGATTTTCCATTCGTTTTGAATTTATATTAAAGTTTCCTTCATTTGTTAAAATAAAACCTATTCCTGGCAAACCTACAGGACCAGGAGGCCCACGTTCAGATGAAATTGTAGCATGGTGATGTCTCCGAATAGAGAAACGTCCAAACTTGTCAACGCTCATGATGTAAATAATAAATTTCACGTTGTAGAATATAAATTTATACGATAATGTCTGCTTCTCTGAGCTCCTCAATTATTGAAACTACCTCATTGTTGTGATTATTATGACCTGCATGTGTAGATGCTAATAGTAATTTCAATCTATTCACTAATTCATTTGGATCATCCCAGTATACATAATTAGATTTTTCTTTTAGTAAATGCATTAATCCAGAACCAGAATGAGATTTGAACAATCCCTTAATTAGTCTATACTTCGTACTTTTGTTTCCAGATATTTGTCCTCCGTCCTCATAATCTCGTTTATTTGCACTTGTTTGTATTATGATTTTTTTATAATTTTTGAAGTCATCGTTAGTGCATACCGTTTTATTAGGATGTTTTAAAAACAATAATTGTATCAAACCAGGTGTTAGAGAATAAAAATTTCCATCAATAACAATAGTTTTATCGTTAATATCAAAAGAAGAGTTTCCTATTTTCCAAATATTTCTATCATGATCTAAATGTGGCCCGTATTTATAATCAATATCATCTTCTTTTAATTTCATTTCTTTCAAAAATCGATTTGGCGAGTTTGAAAATGCTGGTTGTTGTAGTTGTTGTGATTCATCAAAACTTTCACCAAATGATTCCTGTGAAAAATCAGGTTGTTTAATTGTTTGAGGTGTTTCAAAGTTTTGCTCTAACTTATTGGAATATTCATGTGGTGTACTTGAGAATTCAGTTTTCAAACGTTTAGGCTTAAATGAAGTCTCACATTCTTCTTTTACTTCAGATTTAATATCCGGATAATTAGTTTTATCTACTATTTTCTTCAAAGGTTGAGTTATTGGTTTAAAAACACTTTCCAATTGTATTTCTTCTTCTGCTTTACCAGTTTTTAAAGCTTGATATTTTTTACGAATAACATTTCTTGTTTTTATAATATTCTTAATTATCTCGTTTTCCATGATAATGCTTTGAAAAACAGCTTGAACAGGTCTTTAAACAGCTCTGAAACAGCTTGAACAGGTCTTTAAACAGCTCTGAAACAGCTTGAACAGGTCTTTAAACAGCTTGAACAGGTCTTTAAACAGCTTGAACAGGTCTTTAAACAGCTTGAATAGGTCTTTGAACAGCTTGAACAGGTCTTTAAACAGCTTGAACAGGTCTTTAAACAGCTCTGAAACAGCTTGAACAGGTCTTTAAACAGCTTGAACAGGTCTTTAAACAGCTTGAACAGGTCTTTAAACAGCTTGAACAGGTCTTTGAACAGCTTGAACAGGTCTTTGAACAGCTTGAACAGGTCTTTAAACAGCTCTGAAACAGCTTGAACAGGTCTTTAAACAGCTTGAACAGGTCTTTAAACAGCTTGAACAGGTCTTTGAACAGCTTGAACAGGTCTTTGAACAGCTTGAACAGGTCTTTAAACAGCTCTGAAACAGCTTGAACAGGTCTTTTAACAGCTCGGTAGATGAAATAATAATGATATACAACTCTTACATACGTATCTATTTATAATAATATAAAAGTATCGAATCCTTTTCTGTATCGTCCACAATCTAATAAACTATCTTTGTTTATTACTAAAAATCCGTAATTATCTTTCCAACATTTTGAACACATATCTCGAAATTTGATATATGACATGTCGGTGTTTATATGATCATTAAAAATATGCTTTAAATTCATTTCATCTTGTTTAAAAATTACAATAAAGTTTGAGTTATCACGTATCAAATGTTTTGGAATATGTGTATAAGTCTGACATAAGTAAAAGCTATCGATATCCTTATGACGTCCCATACAAAAATATGAACGTATATTATTTTGTTTTTCGCAGGCAACATCATCAAATATGAAAATGGAGTTTCGTTTAGCCTGTTCTGGTGACATTATTTCAGTATTCTCAGAAAATGTGTTGTATCCTAATCCTTTTATTGGTGAAATCAGTTTCTTAAGATACTCATATTTTGGTTGATACAAAGATTTTGAGTATATGTAAATATTTTCAAATTTAAGACCATTCGGATGTTCAAGTAAACTCATCATTACATTTGTTTTTCCACAACTCGATGGACCCACAATAATGGCACGTACATTGTTAGGTAATAGCTTACTATGTTTAATTTTATTTGAAGTATTTGTTACAAAATCTATATTTTTCACATTTAATGTATCACGTTGTTTAATGAAACGCATATTGATAAGAACTAAAGAAAAAAACTATAAATATCCAATATATAGGTTTTCAACATCATTCTATTCATCTTTTTGTATGAGAAAACATATAAAATGATTAAATATAATCGAAAAACATTTAGTCGAACTCAAACTCGCAAAGGTAAAGGATTAGTGAATACATTAATTAATAAGTTACCAGTAGAGCTTCATCTTCCTGGTTATCAATATTGTGGACCTGGTACAAAACTACAACAACGTCTTGCTAGAGGTGATCAAGGAATTAATCATTTGGATCAAGCTTGCAAACAACACGATATATTTTATTCTAAACATAAAGACAAAAATCAACGTCATACAGCTGACAGAATATTAGGAGAAAAAGCTTGGGAAAGAGTAAAGGCAAAATATTCAAGTATAAGTGAACGTATAAACTCTTGGTTTGTTACAAACGCAATGAAATCTAAAGTGAAATTAGGTATGGGAATCAAGAAGATGAAGAAATCAACAAATAAGAAGAAGAATAAAGCAAAAACGCGTAAAATGTTCCGAAAAGCTATTCAAAGTGCTCGTGAAATATTAAAAGCACAAAAACCAGAAGAAATGAATAATGCTATTAGAATAGCATTAACTGCAGCCAAGAACACCATAAAGGGAAAAAAGTCATCCATTGAACTACCTCGAATCATACCTGTTCCAAAAACAGGTGGTATTTTACCATTTTTAGTTCCACTTTTTGCGGGACTCTCAGCAGCAGGAGCATTATCTGGTGGTGCAGCGACAATAGCAAAGGCAATCAATGATGCAAAACAAGCTAGAGAACAACTAGCTGAAAACCAACGACATAATAAAACTATGGAGGCAGTAGCAATGGGGAAAGGATTGCAACTTAAACCATACAGGAAAGGTCTTGGTCTTTTTTTAAATCCAAATCCAAAAAACTTTTAAGTAAGCTACCCGATAAACCTCTCAGTGAAATCGATTTAATGAGATATGGTAAAAGTATACCGCACTTTAGAGCTGTATTCATGAAAGATAAACTTCCACCAAAACCTTATAAAAATGAGTGTGGTATAGTAAATTTAGATAATTCAAGTGGACCTGGTACACATTGGGTAGCATATCAGAAAAACGAAAATCGTGTTGAATACTTTGATAGTTATGGTAATCTGCAACCACCTCTAGAAATTGTAAAATATTTAGGAAATAATATAGAATATAATTATAATAGATATCAAAATTTCAACTCATTTAAATGTGGACATTTATGTTTAAAGTTTCTGTATAATTTTATTGATGTGAATTAGTATAAATAAATGTGTAAACATGGAACTATTATTCATTTCATTTAAAACCTTCAACATGTCAGTAACATTAACTTTAAGTGGGAATACATCTATATTAACAACTGAATACTTTCCACCCATTGATTTATCATCTGACTATCTTTGTGGTCTTGTTGATTTTCATACCTATAATTCAATACCTAATGTGGATAGTAGCAATAACTTATTTCATATAGGTAATGAAACTATTCAAATACCTGTGGGGTCTTATGAAGTTGATGACATCGCGAATTTCATTCAAAAAGAGCTCGAGAAAACGAAAACTAAGCCTACAATCAAAATACAAGCGAACAACAACACACTCAAAACAGAAATTAAAAGTTCACACAACGTCTACTTTAACAGAGAAAGAACTATTGGTCAACTGTTAGGTTTCAGTAAAAAAGAATTGGGGTCAAATACGACGCATGTGTCTGATTTACCTGTGAATATAACTAAAGTTAACGCTATACGAATTGAATGTAATCTAATAGTAGGATCATATATTAATAATATTCCAGTTCACACTCTTCATGAATTTTCTCCTGATGTAGGACCAGGATATAAAATAACAGAAGTTCCTAAGAATGTTATATATTTACCCGTAAATGTGAAACGAATTAGTTCTGTTGAAATAAAAATTGTAGATCAAGATGGAGATTTGATTAATTTCAGAGGCGAAATAATTACAGTTAGATTACACTTGAAACCACAATAATAGAATAAGACGTAAAGTATAAAACAAGTAGTCTGATAACTAAAGCTATTATTTCTTATGTAAGTGTCAAGTGGATAAGAACTAGATATGCTGATATTCAACAAACATAATAATAATAATAAAAACTCATTCAAAAGTGATAATATCATTAGTACACCATTACCTACTGAACAAACAACAACACAAAGAGACTTCACTTCAACGAGACCATCATTAACAATTGAAAATCAAAAATTTTTAAAGTCATTGGGGTTTGTTTTGAAAAGCAAACATGAATGATATACTGGATATTTTAGAAGAACCTCACTTCGATGAAAGTATTACTAAAAAAGAATATCATACATATTCACCATTTGTAGAATCGTATAACAATAGCGATGAAATACGAATTTCTATTCAAAACCAAGATTTATACTTACTACCAAGTGAAAGTTTTATATATATTGAAGGAACATTAACTAAAAACGATGGAACTGTAATACCTGATTATAAACTAAATAATAATTCTGGGGCCTTCTTATTTGATGAAATACGATATGAATTGAATGGTGTAGAAATTGATCGTTGTCGGAATGCAGGAATCAGCAGTGTTTTAAAAAATTACATTTCATTAAGCGAAAGTGAAAGTACAATGCTGTATAATGCAGGATGGACAGGAAATAGTACTATATTACCTACATCAGGACATTTCAATTTTTGTATACCTCTAAAAATGCTATTAGGATTTGCTGAAGACTATAAAAAAATAGTTGTTAATGTAAGACATGATCTGATTTTAATTAGAGCAAGAAATGATGCAAATGCGGTTCAAGTATCAGCTGCAGCTACTGACTATAAAATTACACTCACAAAAGTCTTATGGAAAGTACCTCATATAAATGTAGACGATAAAGAAAGACTAAAACTACTTCAAATCACTCGAAATGCGAAACCAATTCGTATTTGCTTTCGGAGTTGGGATTTATATGAATATCCGAATATTCCAAATACAAATCACATCATATGGACTATCAAAACATCTACACAACTAGAAAAACCTCGTTTTTTGATATTTGCATTACAAACCAATCGACAAAACCAAAAAGAAGCTGATGCTAGTAAATTTGATCACTGTAAACTAGCTAACGTTAAAGCTCATTTAAACTCTGAGACGTATCCATATGATAATTTAAATATACTTTTTGAACGTAATCGATATGCGTTGTTATATGATATGTATACAAAATTTCAAGAAACTTATTATGGAAGGAATTGTCAGCCGTTATTAAAATGGGATAGTTTCAAAAGTATAGCACCAATTGTTGTTATTGATTGCGCTCATCAAAATGAAACAATAAAAACAGGACCTGTTGATATTAGAATAGAGTTTGAGTTAGCAAGCAACGTCAATATTCCTAACAATACTTCAGGATTTTGTTTATTACTACATGATCGAATAATTGAGTACAATCCACTGAATGGAGAAGTTAGAAAACTGATATAAATGGGATTATAATATAGAAATTTATTTAGTATTTCAAAGAACTTGTGAGAAAAAACACATATACATATCATAAAATGTTTAATAAAATTATTATCGATGTTCAAGGTTTCAAAGACTATAATAATAAGTTTATTGTTAAAGAACTTGCTATTTCTTTCAATGCGCGTGAATTTCAAGTGTTTATTATAAAGCCACCGTTTGATTTTTCACGTTTAACAACAAAAGAGAAGAAACAAGTGAATTGGTTACATAAAAATCATCATGGTTTAACTTGGAATGAAGGATCAATATCTTTTCAAAGTGTTAAAAAATTTCTTCGATCAAATCTGAGAAATTCTAAAGTATGTGTGAAAGGTCATGAAAAACGAAAGTGGATTTGTAATATACTTGAGAATAAGATTGAAGTATACGATTTAGAAGAAGAAGAAGAATGTCCGAAATTTGCAACATTGCTTCAAAACTATCCGCATGTTCTGCGTTGTAATATCCATAAAGGATACTGTGCTTTAGAAAATGTATGTCTTCTAAGAAATTTTGTTGATGAAGAGTTCACAAAAGAAAACCTTGTACTTGAATTGTAAAGAAAGAAAGAAAAAACAAAACATGTATTATTATTTTTTAGTAATAATAAATTTATTTAATATAATTTTTTAAAAAACATTTATTTTAATTTATATCCATATTAATCCTAAAATGCCCCCAAGCATATGTGCTTACCCCATTTTCTCTTATAAATCTTTTATCATCAGAAAAACTTAAAGCTACTTTATTAATTATTTGTGTATAAATATTATGAATTTTAGATCTAAACACATACATATTATTACTATAAAATAATTTCTTTTTATACAAGCAATCTCTATAATTATTCAAACTTAAATTATTAACAACTGTCTTTTTTACACCTTTGACTTTTTTTATATCTTTTGAATCTTTAACACTTAATGAATACATTTTCGATCTTAAACCAATAAATTCAGTCATTATATTTCCATTATTTTCATCTTTCATCATACCTAATACTTTTTTATTTTTTAATGGAATATCATAAGGATTATTGAATGCATATTCAGAAGTATCAAAGTATTTATCAATATCATTTTTAATATCACTATAAAAATCTTCAGTTTGAATAGAATATATAAAAGAGTCTGTATCCATATAATTTATTAAAATGTTTTCACCATATTTCGGTTTCATATAATCATAATGAAATTTATACATATTTAATTTTGATAATTCTAAAACACAAAATCCTAAATAAATTGGCTTATCATAATAAGTATGCATTCGCTTCATTTGTATAGCAATCATGTTATCAGTGAATTGTGTAGCACTATGAAAATTAGGTCTTGCTATCAAAGCTCTAGCTCCTAATTTTCTATAATAACTATCCCATTCTGTTACAATTTTAACATCTTTTCTTTTATCAACATTTTCCATAGTTTTTCCGAATGAAGCATTATTCATTAACTTGAAAAAATTTTTATCAAACACATTTTTTGCAAGCGTACGATGATGATTATTTAAATCAATGAATCGTTTCATCCATTTTGATTGTTTGAACTGCAAAACTCTATGAATATGTGTAACTTTAAGACCATGTTTAATACAATGTTGTAGATTTCTATAATGAATAACATATCGCTTCTTGTTTGTTAAATCTGTGATTAATTTGACATGTTTTGAATTTGAAGTAATTTTGTTTTCTGAACAAAATGGTAAGTCATTATGAATATCATGTACTACTTCAGGATATTCTAAATCAACTTCTAATATGTAACCAGTATCTGAATCTTCAGGAATATTTCTAATATCGATATTTTTATTTTCAATCCATTTAAAATCACCATAAGGAAGAGCTTGTGACATTGCCCAACCATACAAATTGTTTGCATCTACATACATTAGATATTGCGATAATTTTTTTTCGTCATAATTATCCATATATTTATTATTTGCTACAGAATGTCTATGGCAACACTGAGAAATACCACCTCTAATGCTTTTTTTAATGAAACTATGCATATTAATATCTGTTAATAATTCCAGTTCAATTTTTGTTTCCTTCAACATTGCATCCCATGATAAACCTGGAGCAGTATAATATTGACAAGGATCGAGTGAGTAAATACTTTTGCAAACTTTTCTAAAATTTTCAAATACATCAGCTAAAAGTAGTACATCTGTCTTCAAATATAATAATAAATAATCCCAAAGATTTTTACATTCAAATTTACGCCAAACCTTTCGCGCATGATTATAATCTTCGTTATTACATTCACTATTTGTTAATTTACTGCTGAAATCTTCTTGTGCTGGTAAACTTGTTTTATCTAATCGTTCCCATGAATTGATATATTCATATGGGAATATTCCTTTTCTTGTCATCAATTTAAATTTATCATCATCGCTGAACTCTGATCGAACTATTTTTAACATATCATTTGTCAAATTTTTCGCTAATGAATCTAAACTAGACTGCATGAATCTATTCGAATCTAGAAATCTCAATTCTATTGTATTCTTTTCATCAACGAAAATTCTCTTCGATAATGACACATATAGCTCCTTATTCAGAGGAATAACATTTATATCTCCATCAAAAAATGATAACTCCTTTATAAACAAATGACAATCGTATCCAGAAAAATTATGAAAAAATATTGGGAAAAATTTAGGTATGCGATATAGCAAATTACATTTTTCATGAGCTGGTCCTCTATATTTTCCAGTTAGATGACAGTGATCTCGAACTCTATCCTTATCTAAAAACTGTTTACAAATATGACATTCTGTGCTCTCACTTTGAATTTTCATTTCATTTAGTGTTAAACGATTCATTGATTTTGAGTTTTCGATATAATTGTGATATAAATATTTTACATCTTGAATAATTGAAGATACAAATATTTTTACGCAATCTTTTCCCTTGTAAGTTCTGAATTTATTTAAATTATCATCAAAGCTGCACTTAATATAGTATGCAAAAGCACAAGGCACATGTTCCTGTACATTTGTTGTAGATGGTGATGATGCATCTGGCATGCATGTACTAATATCCTTTAAAATACATTCAAAATCAGCATATATTACAAAAGGAACATCTAATTCTCGTTCATAATGTTCAAATTTCAAAATACTTTTTTCTTTTGTTGGCATTCTTGTCACTATTTTATTACAATCTATTCTGTGAGTATTCAAGTCATTTTCGCAAGAAAAGTATAACAAACATGAATTACACATATATATTTGCTGTTTATGATGTGTTAACTGCTCTCTCATTAATCTGAAATTTTGAAGAAAAAATTTTTTTGTTAATAATTAAAATTTCATAATTTACACTAACACTATTACCTAGACATGTTTTTTATCCAAACGTAATGAGCCTTTTCTTCTTCTTGTATAAATAATAAATTTATATGAATTTCTTTTTCTTTAGAAGTTGAATAATATGGTCCAATAATTTTATTATCTTCTAATCCAAATACATTAATACTGATTTTTGGATTCAGCATTTCAAATTTATGAATATCAGATGTTTTTAGTGGGAACTCTAGTGTAGAAAAATCAAGATTAACACCATTTTTTAAAATTATTTTTTCAGACTTGATATTTTCAATCTGATATGATGATGGTCTGTCAGAATGTATGTCAACTGGATTCAATGCAGATATTATAGCCCATTTAAAACAGTACTCATCCTCATTCTTCACATTTATACAAGCTTTTTTATTTTGTATAGATTTTGGAAGTGATAGGTACTGAGATCCTCGTAAGGGCTTCCATTGATTAATATTAATTTCAACATGAATAATTTTTATTAAAGTCCAACCGCTATCTCTTTCTTGAAATTCTTGCATTTTTTTATGAATTTTGTCAACCATCTCTTCATAAACTTGACTTAAATCTTCGATTTTCTGTATAATTGTCATACAAGATTGAAATGATTTAACTGAAAGTGTAATATCATCTTCGCCGTCATTTCCTTTTGTTATTTTCATATATTCACAAAATAATTCCATATTAAACTTGAATGATGAATGTTTATCGAGCAGATTTCTTAAAGCATTTAAAATATGATCTTTTGATGTATTAAAGAATTTTAAAACATCTAATACACCTTCATCTTTGTTTTCAAGCATATATGATTCAACTCTTTCTTCAAAAGCACTTTTGATTACCTTCAAATTTTCATTTAAAGGTTCAGCTGCATTTTTTTTGTGAAAATTTGTTCTTACATGATATGACCAATTCTTTTTTAAAACATCTTTTTGACATGCATCACAAAATTTTGCTGTCGCTATTGGCTCAACTGGATTTTTCACTTCAACCGTATGATTCTTTCTTAAATGAGATAATAAATGATCACTCCTTGAGAATTCCTTTTCACATACTACACAGGAAAGTTTGTCAGAATGGATCTTCTTTTTATGTTCTAATAATTTGTTTTGCCTACTGAAATGTTTTCCACAAATATCACAAACTATGCGTTCACCATGAATGCTATTAACATGTCTTTTTAAAACTGATTTTGTTGAAAAATCTTTATTACATAATTCACATGTAAACTTCATTTTTTATTATGAATTTAACTTATTTAATTTATTAAACACTTTGAAATTTCACTATGGACTGATACCGTTTCAAGAAATTGTTTCCATTTATAGACAAAAATCGTATCCCCACTCTTTTTCAACTGCTTACAAGTGCCGACAAAATTTATATACACACACACACACAAACATACATATAAAAATAATTTCACAACTTGATGAAATCCGAAATAAAAAAATTGCTTATATGTATCATATGTGCAAAAAAAAAAAATCAATTAGAAAGACCGAACCAGAATTTCTTTTTATAAAAGTTGCAAAATTTAAACTTTTTTTTTTTTTTTTCTTGAATTATCACGTCAGGGCCCGGGTTCAAATCTCATCAACATCACAACTATTTCACAATCTTTTTTTTTTCTTATCACACAAATGAATAAAAATATTATACATACAAATTTTTCCATTTTTATTTGCGGGTTCAAATCTAATCACAACTATTTCACAATCTTTTTTTTTTTTTCTTCTAATAACATACGAACTAAAATTCGTCATACCTATATAGACACAACATAATCGCCATATATTAAGATTCCCTGTGGCTCAATGATATATGCTACGGACTATCATGCCACAGGTCTCAGGTTCGCATCCATCCCACCGACATCACATTTTTTTTCATTTTTTCTTCATCTCAAACAACAACAAAACAACAACACATTCTTTTACACACACCAAAAAAGCACAAAAGCTCATGACGTCATCCAGAAAAAGCTGTGCACAAAAAAGCTGTGCACAAAAACCTCCCTGGTCTAGAAACCCCATATCTACTCTACTAATGGTGATTCTGTTCCAATAGACACAGAACACATACCTGTGAATTTTTCTAAAAAAACTTATGAGGGCCCAAAAAATAAATTTAAAGATGACAAATTAAAATTAGAGGATTTAGATTTGGCATTTTTAGTCCCATACGAAGCAAATGAAGAAGTTATTGAAAAAAAATGTTTATCCTGTTTGAAATCACAACAAAATTTAAAGTAATATCAAAAAAAGTATGTTAAATTACAAAATGATTGTTAAAAGTCTAAAAACTAAGATTAGAAAGTTAAACTCGAAAAATGCAAAACTAAATCTAACAAGCGAAAGTCCCACATGCCACATAACAGCTAAAAATAGAAAAAAAGTTTCAATATCAAGTTTTATTAACTCATCACCAGCTGTAAATAAGCATTTAAAAGTATTTAGCAAAATGGTACTTTGTAAATATGGAAAAAAAAAGCCTGGTCACCTGAAGAAAGAGCTCTAGCCCTAAACTTGCAATACATATCCACTTCAGCTTACCGATTTTTAAGAGATACTCTAAAATTAAATTTACCCTCAGAAAGCTCATTAAATCGTTGGTTACCAGTAAAAAACTTAAAGCCTGGTTTTCCGGAATCATTCGAAAACAATTTAAAATCTATTGTTTCAACCCTTCCATCAGACGCGGCTCTACCTTGAGGGCTAATGGGGCTAAGCCCCACCAAGAAATTGAGCTTAAATTGCATAATTTCAATTAATAAAATTTAAAATTATTTTTTAAAAAAAATTTCAAAAAAATCCAAAATAATTTGCTGTAAATTTTTTTTAAAGTACATGCAATATAGAAAGAGAATTGATAATAGAATATATATATATATGCTTATGTATAACTATGTACATACATTATACAATATACATGGTTAAACAAATTTTAAATTCTCTTGTATAGACTATAGCTATAGGTATTGATAGGTTTTACGTTTAATTTTTTTTGTATAATCAATAAGATCATACTTATACCACAAGACAATTAATAACAGATACACAATTTCATATAAGCAAATTGTTGTACATTTGCTTGGCTATTGAAAATCTGATAGCCAAGTAAAAGCTTTTGTGTTTTGTTACTTGCCGTTCTTGTTCACCTAAAAGTTTGAAAATTCAAAATTTATATGATTTCACCACAGAACAAAGAATTACTTGGCTTATGATTCACCACTACTCGTGTTTCAGGCTGAAATTTTTTTCATGTACCACATATGTATGTATGTATGCATGTTTATTTAATATTTAGTTTTTGTTGTTGGTCATTCATAAATAAGTTATTTAATTTTTTTTTGTGAAGCAACTATACCTAGACCTACGTAATGTTGAAAATATATCGTCGGCCTAGTGCTTATTTGTTCAATAGATAATGCATCAAGTTTTGAGAAAAACGAAATTTTAGTTTGAAACAGTAAAATTCCTTACAAAATAAAAAACAACAGAAATTATTTTTTGGAAAAAACAATAGGTTAGCTTCATCCTAGTTCGTTTTTTTAAGTTTTAATTTCCGTTTTTCTAAAAGTTATTCATTAATATATAGAGAGATATACGTTTGGATATTGAACAAACTTCTATGAGCAACAAATACTTTTTTTAGTAGTGGGATATAGAACAAAATTGAATTGAATTAACACCATTCTTATAAAAAAAAAGTCGCAATAAAAAAAAAGATAACAAAAACTAAAATAATAGATATTGAATAAATAAGCACTAGGCCAACGATATGTTCTTTTTTTCTACCTAATTAATGTTTGAATTTGTAAAATGTAAATCTATGATAATTCGAGGTTTTTTTACCGTGTTGCACTTTATCTCAAAAAGTATGAGAAATACAAGAATTACGGTTTTTGGTCCACGGATTGCTGAGATATCACTTTTTCAGAAATAAAAATTAAAAATTTTCATATGAAATGTATGGTATACATTTGTATAATATGCACGGCCAAATTTGTGTTTTTACGTATTGCTTCCTTTTTAGCGTCTTATCATCCAAGTCACACCAGGTATAATAAGAATAGTATAAAATAATTTTAGCTGACTGTAAAAAAAAAAATTTAAAGAGGATGCTTTAACAAATATTTTAGTCAAAGAATTACAGTTTTTGGTCCACGGGATGCTGACATGATAATAAATTAATTTATACAATTTTTATTTTAAAGTATTTTTATTATGCTTATTATGTAGATTATTTATAGTATTTTTATTGTTTGAATAAATCTGTCTCGTGTGTGTGTGTGGGGGGGGGGGGGGGGTGATCAGATCACAATTTCAAACGAGGGAAAGCAGGTAATTGTGGGGAATTTGGAAAATTTTATAATATATGTTCATTTCCACACCACCTTGCGGTAGAACAAATGGCGCGTGTCATCTGCTATATTTATTATAAAGCAGAATTTTCAATTCAATGTTTAATTTATAATTAATAGAATTTTAATCAAAGTTCATTCAAGATTACATAAGGGCACAAATTCAATGTAAAAACAAATTCACAAATTCAAAGTAATTTTTAAATATTTAATTTACAGATCACTTGAAAATAATTTTCCGAATAACAACAAATAGCACTTGATCAAAAGCAGCAAACTAAAGTGTACTTCACACTTAACGACTTATCTTATGATTTATCATTTGTTTTTGTAACAACAACAAATTACATTAGTCAAATAATAAATCATAAGATAGATCGTCAAGTATGAAGTACACTTAAATAAACATGCATATATGTAGGTAGTCGATTCTCTGTAAAATGAAACCAAAATATTCGCATTCTTCAGAAAAGGTTTTGAAAGGAATAACTAAATATAAAAAATTTTGTTTTTTATAGGCAGCTGACCTGTTATCGGCTTTGATTTTTAGTATATTATTACAAGTACAATATACATTTTAATTTTTGATTTTAATTTCTTCATAATGTCTTCTGCGTTGTTGTTACAAAAACAAATGATAAATCATAAGATAAGTCGTTAAGTGTGAAGTACACTTTAGTTTGCTGCTTTTGATCAAGTGCTATTTGTTGTTATTCGGAAAATTATTTTCAAGTGATCTGTAAATTAAATATTTAAAAATTACTTTGAATTTGTGAATTTGTTTTTACATTGAATTTGTGCCCTTATGTAATCTTGAATGAACTTTGATTAAAATTCTATTAATTATAAATTAAACATTGAATTGAAAATTCTGCTTTATAATAAATATAGCAGATGACACGCGCCATTTGTTCTACCGCAAGGTGGTGTGGAAATGAACATATATTATAAAATTTTCCAAATTCCCCACAATTACCTGCTTTCCCTCGTTTGAAATTGTGATCTGATCACCCCCCCCCCCCCCCACACACACACGAGACAGATTTATTCAAACAATAAAAATACTATAAATAATCTACATAATAAGCATAATAAAAATACTTTAAAATAAAAATTGTATAAATTAATTTATTATCATGTCAGCATCCCGTGGACCAAAAACTGTAATTCTTTGACTAAAATATTTGTTAAAGCATCCTCTTTAAATTTTTTTTTTTACAGTCAGCTAAAATTATTTTATACTATTCTTATTATACCTGGTGTGACTTGGATGATAAGACGCTAAAAAGGAAGCAATACGTAAAAACACAAATTTGGCCGTGCATATTATACAAATGTATACCATACATTTCATATGAAAATTTTTAATTTTTATTTCTGAAAAAGTGATATCTCAGCAATCCGTGGACCAAAAACCGTAATTCTTGTATTTCTCATACTTTTTGAGATAAAGTGCAACACGGTAAAAAAACCTCGAATTATCATAGATTTACATTTTACAAATTCAAACATTAATTAGGTAGAAAAAAAGAACATATCGTTGGCCTAGTGCTTATTTATTCAATATCTATTATTTTAGTTTTTGTTATCTTTTTTTTTATTGCGACTTTTTTTTTATAAGAATGGTGTTAATTCAATTCAATTTTGTTCTATATCCCACTACTAAAAAAAGTATTTGTTGCTCATAGAAGTTTGTTCAATATCCAAACGTATATCTCTCTATATATTAATGAATAACTTTTAGAAAAACGGAAATTAAAACTTAAAAAAACGAACTAGGATGAAGCTAACCTATTGTTTTTTCCAAAAAATAATTTCTGTTGTTTTTTATTTTGTAAGGAATTTTACTGTTTCAAACTAAAATTTCGTTTTTCTCAAAACTTGATGCATTATCTATTGAACAAATAAGCACTAGGCCGACGATATATTTTCAACATTACGTAGGTGTAGGTATAGTTGCTTCACAAAAAAAAATTAAATAACTTATTTATGAATGACCAACAACAAAAACTAAATATTAAATAAACATGCATACATACATACATATGTGGTACATGAAAAAAATTTCAGCCTGAAACACGAGTAGTGGTGAATCATAAGCCAAGTAATTCTTTGTTCTGTGGTGAAATCATATAAATTTTGAATTTTCAAACTTTTAGGTGAACAAGAACGGCAAGTAACAAAACACAAAAGCTTTTACTTGGCTATCAGATTTTCAATAGCCAAGCAAATGTACAACAATTTGCTTATATGAAATTGTGTATCTGTTATTAATTGTCTTGTGCTTATACATGCTGATACTCTATGGGGCTATTTAACAATAGCCCTATAAAAGAGTAATATTCCATATATCTCGAGTATAAATAATTCTCTCTCTTTATTCAAATTTGTTCAGAAGAAATTTGTGTTCCTAGGGCTATTTCAGTTTAGCCCCTAAAGTGAGAAAATGTTCTAATACAAAAATAACAATTCAACACAAATTTTTCTCTTAAGTTTTTTTCTCATAAAATTATACATAGTTAAAAATATATCTCTCAAAATAAATTTTTTGTTTTAAAATTATTTTTGGAAAAATTGTTATAAATTCTGAAAACAATAAATATTCATATTTTTTTTATTTATTCGTAATATTTATTTTATAATTATTGTATTAATAATTATAGTTAGTACATTTTTTTTCCATTTTAAATTACAAATTTTACACCATTTATGAAATTAATATTCTACAATTAGAAAATATTAATTTGAAACAATTTGTTTAGTTTTATTAACATTTTTAATCAATTTTCCATAAACTTTATTATAACTTAGTGATGAATTAATATTTTACATAAAAATTTTTTACCATGTACGTAAATGTTCTAATAATACATATTCGTTTTTTTTCGTTTGATCTACACAATAGTGTATGATCATTTTATACTAGGGGGCTGTTGGATTGATAGCCCAATGTTGTAAACCAACAAATAAAGTACATTTTTTCTTTCCTATCAATGCAACATAATGTTCGTTCTCATTTAGTTTTTTTTTCAATACAACATAATGTTTAAATTTTGTTGCTTTTTTTTTTTGCATACATTTTGTTGTTGAATTTTTTTTTTTAATTTTTATATGGAATGATTGCGATTTTCGACTAGGCAACTTTGAGATATTATATCTTGGGCTATGTTGCATCAATTTAAGTCAAATAAGAAGCACTATTCAAGGAAACATTTCACCTGTGTATTAATTAGGCTTTCAAAAATAGATAATGCAAATTTCCAACCGTAAATTGAGGAAATAATACATACATATTTCCTTAAAAAAATTTTCAATATTAATTTTCTTTTAATTAATTTTTTTTTTTTAAAAAAAAGGATTTAAACGTAACTTTAGATTGACACAACTATTTTAAGTTTTAAAATAAAGTTAAAAAACAAAATTAAAAAAACGAATTTAATTTTAAATTAATTGAATTTTTATATTTTGCTAAGATCCTTTTTTAAGATCAATTCTTGAATAAAAAAAAACATACATCTTCTTAAATATTTAAAAGTGTTGAAAACAGAACAGAAGTCCAAATAAAATGTCTTCACAAAAACGTTTTTTCTGCACAACTTTCGGAACCTAAGCATTGATGCGCGTAGTTTTTTTGGTACATTATAACTCGCATCCTATTGATAGGATCTTTTTCGTGTCAAGGGAGTTCTGTAGAGAATAGTAATAAAATACCTTGAAAAAATTTCAAATCAGTCGGATGGATAGTAAATTTCGGATATTTTCAAATTAAAAGAACAGACTTTTGAGAAAAATGTGTTAACATTAATTCGAGTGTTAACATCCTTGAAACTTCAAGCAGCCCCACCAAGTGATTTCTTCACGAGCCGCCACTGCCTTCCATGTCAGTCCCGTGAAGTGGTCTTAATATTTGATGATTTAGATATTCAGAGGCAATTAAATTATTTACAAAAATGATTAAATTGTTGAATTCGTAGACATTGGCGATTATAAAACTCATGATATAACCAAACGAGTTTGTGTTTTCTTAGCAAGAAGTATTATATCTAATTTTAAAGTTATCATTTCTTACTATGCAATCAATACAGGAATCGAAGGTGAAGATTTGGTTTGTATAGTAAAAAAAAGTAATAGACTATTGTACAAATATGTCTTAATGTTAGAGGAATTACAAGATTCTACACACCGTAAATTTTTTTCTATACTTGGTGTAACAAGAAGTACACAATTTTTAATATATGTAATACATAATTCAAAGAAAATATATGCTATGTATGATGTTCCACACCTTATAAAATCCCTTAGAAATACAGAATTGGTAAAAGAAATAACTTGTAGTGATGGCAATATATCTTGAAAATATGATAACTTATATTGAAAATATTTCTTTTGATAAAAGTCAAAACACATATTGGCGAAATGGCTTGATACAGATAATTAATTAGAGCTATACTTCAACTGAGCGATGACATTTTTTATGATTATTCGAATGATCATTTTATTCTCACATATAAATTTAACCAGGACCCTTTAAAAAATCTTTTTTCTATAGTAAGAAATAGAGTTTGCTATAATAACAATCCATCACTGTATAGTGTTGGCAATATAGTATTAAGAATTATGTCACAAAAAATTTTATCTTCATCGAACAACAAAAATTGTGAAGATGATAGTGATAACTTTGTAACAACAGACGCTAATAAAAAACAAAATTTTGAAAATCAAATTCGTTCAACTTTTGACAATGAATGTGACGAAAACTTCACAGATGATACAGAAAATAAAGATGATTTTGCAGAACGAGTTGCTTTAACAGATATTTCTATAGAAGAACCATCTCTCAGATATTTTGCTGGCTTTGTTGCAAATAAATTTTTGAAAAAAGTGCAATACTGTAAAAACTGTGAAGAACAAATGCTAATCACTGATGAAATTGTTACATATACATACATAGTAGTAATTCAGAAACATTTATTTACTATAAAAATTATTCACACAAATCTGATTTTGGCGCGTTGAATAACCCGACGGATTCATTTTATGAAATTACAAAAATATTTACTAAAATTTTCAAAAAATTTCTTGATGAATCTCCACAATCAAGGCGCATTCAACAAACTATTGTATAGAAAAATGTATTTATTAGTAGTACTCACAATCGGCAGAAGTTGACCGTAGAAGTCGAAATTGTGGAACATCAAACACTTCGAAGTGAGTCAGATCATGAAGGACTCTTTTCGAATATGTAGAAGTCGAAGTGGAAAAAATCGAAAATTTTTTTTTTCGATTTTCTCCACTCTTCTACTATTTCCACAATTTCGATCAACTTCCACACATTGTGAGTACTACTATTATGTCAATAGTGATCATCACTTGGGCTTCTGGTTTTCTGAAAGTAATCCATGCAGCAAACGTAACATAAAAGTTTAAAATTATTTTAATATAGCTCTTCTGAAAATGTTTTGTTTATGGAAATCAGATCAAATTCAAAGTATTAACAGATCATCACGAAGAAAAATTGGAATAATTAAAGAATAGTATATTTTTACTCTTGAATTTGTATTAATTTTGAAATTCAGAATTTTATAATTTTTTTTAATTGAGAAGTCAATTTTTTGATGTGGTTTCTAAAATTTTTGATAAAAATTAGTTCAATTAAAATAATTAATTTTGCTGTAAATAATAATCTTGAATAATTTTTTTTTGTAGATTATATGTTTATATATGTAGGAAAATATTAATATTGGTTTTTGTGATTTGACAAAACTCATTATCCGAGTTAATTTCTACATTGAATTCATGTTTTGATAAACATAATGATTTATGAATTCAAAAAAGTAAAAAAAACAGAACAACGGGGCATGAAAATTAGCATAATAATGTAGGTAATACATACATACATACGTATACATATGTATAAATTTAAAACGCATGAGCAATAATAAGAGATAAAACTAAAAAGTCTTCCTATTGCACATGCTAACACATTTCAAAAAAAAGAAAGAAGAAAAAAGAAGAGAAAAGAAAAAAAATAATATAGCTTGTCCCAAAAGAGTTGAAGTTTCGTATTGTACTACGTTGGCATGCGCAGAAGAAAAGATACTTACACACATGCGTTTTTGTTGTTGTAAATTCTAATAAACAGGTTTCTTCTTTCGTATATGTATACAGAAGAAGATCACTACGCCATGTAAAACATGCGCAATGAACCTTCAACTGAAATAATTTCAGCTATACACAGCCTGAAATCAATAAATTATATTATGTGTTTTGTATATTGTATAGACAGTAAAAGTATTGTTGTTGTTGCTTCTGATATTCGAGTTATTTCTTCACCATAACATTTTTAAATTTTTTAGAAAAAGAACGTTAGAACCGTTTTCAAACTTAGATATGTCGTCGCTCCAATAAATGTTTTTCGTATGTTACAATTTGAAGATTTTGTGTTAGAAGCAGATAATAAGGTTTCGGCATACGCTTTTTCATTTGCACTTATCACTTCTCTTCTATGTCTCTTCTTTTCTAAGATACTTAGTGTGTACTTTGTCGTATGTCGTATGTTACCTATTTTTAAAGATTTTTGGTAAATTGTTATTGTTGTATGTTCCCAAAATTTACACATACGACAAATTTTTTCCGAATTCAACAATCATTTTTCTTCAATATTTAATTGTCGTATGTTACCTTGGTACCAAAAATGTCCAATAAATGTTACATATTATTGTAACATACGACACTTATTTATTAGTTGTAGTGGTTGTTTAATCGTCACTTACGATAAATAAATACTGAAAAACTTTATTTGTCGTATGCAAAACCATCTACATAAAAGCCGCGCAGTATGTATTAGTTAGAAGTGCCATGTTTTGTTTTGACATTTTAGTTTCTTATGGTTTCTTAATAAGAGTGGTGGAATATTAGTGTAAAGAAATAGTGTTTTAGTTGAATATTTTTTTTAAAAATATGGTTTATAAAAGTTTTAAAATATAATAAATAAACAGTGCTATAATTTTTAAGGTGCACAATAGTCAAAAAATAAAATAAAAAGGTGGAAAATATTGTGCCTTCTTACCTACTTGTAAGAGAAAAAATTAAAGTAAAAATTATAACGCTGTTAATTTATTATATTTTAAAACTTTTATAAACCATATTTTATTAAAAAAACCAAAAATATTTAACTAAAACACATTTTTTTTACATCAATATTTGTACTACCAGTACTGAATGTTTTGACGTTTTCACACTTCTATCGTGTTTGATAGCTTCTATGTAGATGGTTTTGGTCGTATGTGTATGAGTTTGTTGGAAAAATGGTCGCTATTTTGTCGTATGTTACATTGTATCAAAATTTCTCAAGACTATATTTAAATTTGTATAGTAAGGATTTCCAACATTTTTTAATTTCAAAAATAATAGCAAAAACCCGAACAAATCTATCGACAAATAAAAAAGTTATTGAAGGACAAACTTTAACTTCAAATATCTCAAAATCGAAAATTGTTACATACGACAAACATTTTTTGGGGCGACGATGTGTTCAAATAATTTTTTTCCATGCTTCCTGGGAGGAAATTGTAATGCTTTCTTGAAAATAAAATATTACAATTCCGCAGTACGTGGTTGAGTCTCTTTGTATTTTTACTTACTTAAAGTAGCTTTACACTACTTGATTTCTCATATCACTTTACATACTACATGTCACTGGTAAAAGTTTGACAGCGTTTACACTGTCTGATTTTGTTGAGAAACTTTGTCTTACGACTTTACACTCGACATATCACGAAAATAGATTTTTTCTAATTTCGTATGACATTTGACTCGACTTCGTGATACTTGAATTTTTTTATTTCAGTGGATTATTGGCATTATGAGAAGTCGTATGACAATACATATGTAAAATAACATACATAAAGTGATATGACAAATCAAGTAGTGTAAAGCTACTTTTAATGCTTATAGTCATTGTGAAATGACTATAACAAATTGAGTAAGTAAACTTAAAAAGAGACGTATGCCCAATTTCTTCATTAGTCTCTGCTAACTCATTAAAACTTTCTGCTAACTAACTGCCAATATTTCTGACTCCCAACCCTGAAAATAAGAATTAAGATTTGCGAAAGTATCAAAATATCTTGAACTAATAATAAGCGTATTCACTCTTTGTTGCAACCTTACTTTTTTACACCTTCAAGTATTGCGAATATGAAAAAGATCGGATCAATATAAATTCGAAAAAAAAATGAGAAGAAGAAGAGAATTTTAGAGTAAATTTAAGCTTTTTTTGAACAAAACAGGACAGAACAGTTTGGGAAAAATTAAAAAAAATTTGACTTTGAACTTTTGTAAGGTTCAGAGTATAGAGATGTATTGGGTACTGTTTGAAAGCGCAAAGAATGCTCTATTTTCTTGATACAAAGTGACTCTACAGTGCTTCTATTGAAAGTTATAGGGTATACCGTGAGTTAAAAAAATAAAAAACCATAAAATTTCACAAAAAAGAAAAAAAAATGATGAAAAGAAGCAAAATGTGCAAAATTAATATGCGAATAAATAAATTATTATTAATTTATAAGAGAATTATAGAATGCAATATAAAAATAAAAGCTGAACATTTTAAAAAACAAGGAAATTAAAAATATGTACATATTTCTCATATTTTTCCATTTACACAAAATTCACATGCATATTTGATTGTATAAGTTTGGTTTTCCGAAGGAAATATAGAAATATAAAAATGTTTATGTAAACGATCAGAATCAAAACAAAACTAAAAATATTATATGGTGTACAACAACAAAATACCGCATGTTTTGTGTGTTCTTCATTATTCTTTATTTCTTCAATTTTCTTTTTGAAAAGTGTTACCGGCTTTACCTTCGTACTAAAAGGTAAAGCTTCGTACTAAAATTTTTAAAAATTTCATACTTTGAAAAAATTGTTTCCTAATAATAAAAAATTATGATATAATATTTTTTTTAATTTGAGCATTATTAAAAATTATAAATTAAATTATTTGAAAGTTTGTAAATTTGAAATTTTTGACACTAATAAAATTTTAAAATCCAAATAGATTTGTAAAGTAGATAAAGATGCAAAAAAAAGGTGTTCACACTCGTATATTGAAAATAAAAGGGATTTTGAGTAAAAGCCTGTTTTCTCACCACCTTGAGGTAAGACTCTCGGCGCGTTTTTCTTAGAGAGGTTTCCCCTGTAGGCCTAATCTCCTTGAAATTAAACTTAATTATCCTAATCTCAACTAACTTTAGAATCGTCAGAGCTCCTCCCCACATTAATTATAAAACGTTCTATAGCTTCCTCAACAATAGAATCCATTTCCCACATTTCTTTTTCTATCTCATTCCTTTTCCATTCAACCACTCAATTATATTCCGCTTTTTCGATTATTTCGATGGAATTTTTTCTATCCTTCGCGATTGGTAGGGCGCGCATTATCCATGACTATCACAGATCCTTACTCTAATTTTCCTACTATTTCCCTAAACCATTTTTTAAAAACCTCTGCATTCATTTCTTCATGGTAGTCTCCCATTTTAACAGATGCCATACAAAGGAGACCACCTTCAACAAACCCCGAATCGCTTCCTATATGAACTAAAATTATTCGTTTTTCCTTTCCGGTGACTTAAGCCTGTACTAGCCCTTATAAAAACGCTAGCTGAGCTGTTGTTACGTTTGGATTGTCCAAATTGAGCCCTTGGTATGATCCTCATTTACCGACGTTTCATCTAAAAAATATATTTTTTCGACCTCATCTCTAAATTTTTTAATTTCTCGTAAATACTTTCTACACCACACTACAATGTCACTCCTATTGATTTAAAGAGTTTTCCTATTTCTTTTTGAAAACTTAAACCCCAAATCCTTTTTTAAAACATTGTACAATTTTGTTGTCCTACTTATTTTGGAAATTTGGGAATCCTCCCCAATTTTCATTAAAATTTTATCCAACGTGGACAGCTCATTTTACCAGAAAAATTGATTAACGATTCTTCTAATTGCATTCTTATGAAATTCCTCAATTTTTTCTGGTCTGTCTGTAAAGAAATAAATTGAAAAAAAAATCCCGTGTTTACTGACATCTACATCGGACATTTTTCTCACCATAGCCATTTTTTATAAAATATTTTTTTTATTTTATTATAATTTAAATTTTTTTTTTACTTTGTATTTAGAATTTTTTAGCAGTAAAAGACCCAGAAATTTCTAAACTCTTAATTTAATTTAGAATGAAAATTATATTTTTTTTTTCAAACTTTAAAACTGTCTTTTATTATATTGTTACAAAATTGGCCTTGATGAGTGAAGCATAGAAATAAAATAAATTCAAAAAAAAAAATGTAAAATGAAGAGAAATAAGGCTTAAGGCGTTCGAGAAGGATTTTTTTTAGAAAGAAGTGAAAGTAGAAAAAATAAGGGCCAAAGTCTGAAAAAATGGGAAATAATGAAATAAAAGGCAGTTTTATGAATTTTAAAAAAGTTCTAATATTTGTTATAGATAAAAAAAACTGAATTTACAAATTTAGGGTCTATTACTAAGAAACTAAAAAAAATCTAATTACAACGTAACAAAAAAAAAATAAAATTTAAATGGCAATAAAAAAAAATTATTTCAAGAAAATTATCTAAAAGGAAAAAAAAAAAATGGCTATGGCAATAAAGAAAGATGTCTGCTAGTGAAGTGAAGTGAACCAAACTATCAACTGAGTGAAGTGAGTCAAACTTACAACTGAATTTGATTTACACGGTGTGAGGAAAATCAGATCGAAACCGAGTCTGACTCACTGAATCAAACTGAGTTTGGGTTGAGAAGAATTTACTAGTCGGCAACGCCGATGAATTTTAATTAAAGTCAATTATTAATTCAGACACTGTGGCAACACTTGTTGTTTTGACACCTGTTTAACTAAATTGTAATTAGGTGAATTAAATGTAAACAAACGAAATAAAGATTTCAATTTTATCTATTACACCATAATACTTTTTTCACTTGAGGTTGTATTAGCGATGTTTTATTTAGTAGTTTCTCTATAAAAGTTGTCTTTCCACAACCTGAAGGTCCAAAGACCATTATTGTAAAAGGGTGTTTTCGTTCCAGTGATTTTTATCGTTCTTTTCAAACCAATATTTATATGATTTCCAGTAGAATGAGTTTCTACTGTTAATAACTAAGTTATTTCAAACGACGTCGTGTAACCATTAGGGGAATAGATGATTTGTGGCAAGCAGATTTGGTAGATATAAGTTCTCATTCAGCTAAAAATCGAGGATTTCGTTTTCTTTTGACAGTAATTGATACTTTCTCCAAGTACGCATGGGCATTTCCAATAAAAAACAAAAGTGGTGAAGAAGTTGTTAAAGTAATGCAATCTCTTTTAGAGACAAAACGTGTGCCAAGAAATCTACAAACAGATGACGAAAAAGAGTTTTACAACAGTACATTCCAAAAGTTAATCTCATCTTCAATCATTATTCTACTTTCAGTACACTGAAAGCTTCAATCGTAGAAAGATTTAACAGAACTCTAAAAAATATGATGTGGAAAGAATTTAGTATGAAATAGTAACTATCGGTGGATAGATTTATTGAATACTTTAGTAGAAAAATATAACAAAACAAAGCATCATACAATTGATATCCGTCCTATAGATGTCGATCATTCAAATGGAATACGTTTATTATCTAGTGTTTTTTTATTATATGTTTTTTTTCTGAAAATAAAATCATCAATAGTTTTCTCGCGAAAAACGTAAAAAATATTATAACGAAAAAAAATTTACAAAAGAAAATAATTCTAGTTTATTAATCAATAATTTTCTTTGCTTTTCTAGTTTTTGTTTTTCTTTCAAAGATTTTTGTTTTTTCCTCTTTTAATGAGAACTAGAACTGTAAAAAATTTAGGGCTAAATATTTTCTATTTATTTTTCTAAATAATAATAGATTTAATTTAAACGCGATAAGAACAATAAAAAAAAATTATATATTTTTTTTCGAACAATTTAATTTTTTATAAAGAAAAGTATATATGTAGTCATAATATGGTGTCACGATTATAAAATTTTAATAGGTTTTTTTTGTTTTGTTTTTGCACACGTGTATATTTTATAAATTACATCAAATTGTTATATTAATATAAAAGTAAGAAAATGTACATTTGATTAGATCGTTTCTTTTTTTAATTCAATTAAAAATAAAAATTACATATTCATTTAATTGTGCATTATTTAACCTCTCTGATGCATTTTTTTTATTGTTACCTTTTGTTTTGTAACATAAGAGTACACAATGTTTTTAAATGCAGGATGTTTTCATTATATTTTTGAGATATTTCCTCTTTCTAGCACCTATTTTCAATTTACACTGTAATAAAAGCACTTTTGAAACCATGAAATAGAAAATGAAAATAACAAATCGATGCAGATTCAATCGAACTTTCTTTTCGTGCAATAAAAAGTGGGGGGTTAAATAGGGCTTTTCTCGAGCAAAGCAGGGTTGAACATAAAAAATTGACAAAAAATTATACAAAATCTTGATTTTGAAGGCGTATATCTTTCAAGGAGTTAAGAATAGAAAAAACAAGTAAGGTATTGTTGGAAAGGAGAAAGGGTGCTCTACATTTTTTCTCGATACAAAGTGACCTTAGAGTACCCCTGTGAAAAGTTATGGGGTGTTTTGTGGAAAAAATGCTCTAGCGGTCAAACGATTGAGTTTCTAACCCCCCTCCATACGATTTTTTTGTTTCAGAGCCCTATCTATGGTATCCTTTTAGGTAGGTGATAACGGAAGCACCCTGTATAACAGTTATTCAAATTGGATAAAGTTAATTTTTCATTTATGGAGTAAGATTTTTATTAAACCAGTTTTTTTTCGAAATTTGTTAGAAATACTTGACTGTTTGAAATCTTTTCCAGTTTTAACCCTTAGACCTTAGCTCAATCGTAATTCGAATGCAGTGGAAGTCAAAGTTAGAAGCCTGGGATGGTAGCGTCTAACTTTAATAAAGATTTAAAAAGATTGAAACAAATTACGTTGGTTTGGCTCGTGGGTTTTGGTATTCGGATACAGGCGTTTACGAGCACTGAGATTCACATTGTACTTAAACAAATTACGTGCTCCCATTTCTATTCCTCTTTTATGTCATGTTCTTTCTTAATAGCTTGAATCAAAAGTTTCTCTTGTTTTTATTTCCTTTTTCAAAGACTGCACTGGCAAGTTTAATCTTTTTTGCTTGTTAAGCCTGAGCCAGAGTGTATAGCTGTAAGTAGTAGGGATATGCCGTTTCTGGCGCATGGAGCAGGAGCAAAAATGACGTCATCACTGTTATCAGTGCGGGTCACGTGGTTGAAGGTTGTGTGTTATCAGTGAGGGGCGCGGGGGGTCAAGGTTGCGTGTTATGAGCGAGGGGTTACAGGGGTCAAGGCTAGTGTGAGGTCACGTGGGTCAAGATTTTTTTTCTGTTTAGTGATGGATCATGCGGGGGTTAAGATTTTTTTATCAGTGAGGGTTAAAATTATTGGCGTTATCATTGAAAAAGCAATGGAAAATTTTTGGTACAGTTCTGATTCACGTGTGCTTAATCAGTGCTAAGCATGTTGAGACATGTTTGTCTTAAGTTTTAAATTGTTTATGATGTCATTGTTTTTTAAGTTAACTTTTTAGGATTATTCATATGTGCTGAGCATGTTGAGACATGTTTGTTCACGTTTCATATTGTTTATGCTGTGTTATTGTTTTTAGTTAACAAAAAAAAAATACTTACCGTATTGTCAGAACCCGGATTTGAACCGGGGACCTTTAGAGTTTCAGTGTAACGCTCTCCCCACTGAGCTATTCTGACGATTGATTTTACGTGTATTATTTGATGTTTTAATGTTTTAATTTCGGTTTTCATCAAGTTGTGAAATTATTGTTATGTGTGTGTGTGTGTGTGTGTATATATATATACGTAAATTTTGTCAGCCCTTGTAAGTAGTAGAAAAAGAGAGTGTTTGAATTTTGTCAGCACTTGTAAGCAGTTGAAAAAGGGTGGGGATAAGATTTTTGCCTATAAATTGAGACAATTTCTTCGAACGATATCATTCTATCGTGAAATTTCAAAGTGATTATTATTAAATTTTATCTTAAAGTTTGTAAAATGAGTGAAGTACAGAAACCTGAAAAAATTGGCTCAAAGAAGACATCAAAAGTAGTTAAACGAAAACAAGAAGATAATCTTGTAAGAGATGAACTACTAAACAAAGTATTTGCTTCTGAGCTGGAGGAGTTAAAATCATTTCGATACAATATATACTTAAACTTGGGAAATATGGTGAAAAATCATCCATATAAAATCATCAGTGCAGAAAAAGTTAACACAAAATTTGGTGATCGAGTTTCGCTTGAATTAGAAGGAAGTCAACGATTGAATTTACCAGAAAAATACAATAAATTATCAGATAATGTGTTAACAGCATTAAACAAGGGGAAATATCACTTAATCAACTATGGACAAGTAGGCAAAGCTTACAGTATAGACTTTACCGAATTTCTGATATCTAATGAATTTCAAGAACAACCGAAAATAACAGAGAATGAGCAACAACCTGTACAATCAGAACCAGATCAACAATATTCAACAGAAACGGAAGCTAATATAAATTATGATGAATTTTCACAACAATTTGATATAAGTTTACCTGGTTTTTATAATAACATAATATAAAATCAATAAAAAACAAGTTTTTTAAATGAATGTCAAGTGTTTTTATTTATTAACTAATAATCAGCAAAATAATTATAATATATTCTTCCAAGAAATATCTTTATAAGTCTAATAGCTTCTTTAGCTATATCTGTTTTTTGTCTTTGTTTTTTTTCTATTAAATCACATTCACAAATATTTTCATTGTCTTCAGGATCAGAACATGCAAGATAGTGGCCGCTAGATGTAAATTCTTCACTTTTGCTGTTGTTTAGATATTCTCGAACATTTTCAATTTCTTTTTTGTTGAAAACCACTTCTCCATATGATTCTGCACCAAAAAATGTATCAAATTCATTTAAAAATAATGAAATATTATCTATTATATCCAGATTTCCATTTTCTAAGTACCCAATCAGTTTCTCGTGAAATTTCAATAATTTTTCAAATTCATTTTTAAATTTGATAACTTGATTTTGTCTATAACTACAAATACATGTATCTGGTCCTGTAGTTGTATCATCTTTAGCCCAACAACAATCAACGTGATGAGATCCATGAATTGATGTGATTTTTTCCATGTTTTCATATTGTTGTATATATTTTCGATAGTAGAGAAGAGTTCTCCTATCTTCGTCTGTTAAATAATCTGTGTAAAACTCGCCTTCAAAATCCATCTTTATACTTTGAATAATGTTGGTTAACTGTTAATTATTTTGAGAATGAATTGACTTTTATTAATAATTATTTATTTGTTTAACATTTTCGATTTTCGTGCACCAATATACTCGTAATCGGTTCTGTAGTTATATTTCATCATTGCTTAGAATTCAATCTGTTTCAAATTCATGATATTCATAGCATGATAATATACTTAAGTTTGAGTGTATATGTTTTGTATAGTTGCTACTTTATCAGTTTTCATGTTGAGACATGTTTGTTCTTGTTTAAAACAATGAAACAATGAAGTCTTTTGTTTTTCAAACGGATTATGCTGCCAGCTGCGTTATTGTTTTTAAGTTCAGAAGAAAAAAATTTCTAACAAAGTATTTTTGCTTTTGGATTATGTGACTAATATTAGAATTATCGACTATTAAGCTTTTAAAATACATTCGAGATTAGGTATATAAAACACATGTGAATCACTTTTATGCTTCATTAATTTCAAGACTTTTTTACCTCCTGTTAGTCAAGCAAGTGATTCTTTCTTAGTCGGTTTTATTATTTTAAAATGGAAACTATAAGTGAAACACGAGAAATTTTGGAATTTCTAAAAGAAATTTTTGAAACTCACAACATGGAGTTTCTAGACGAACAAGAAGAAAACAACATGGAGTTTCTGGATGATCAAGAAGATTGCAACAGCAACATCGGCAATTCCAACATGGAGTTTTTAGATGAACAAGAAGATTTCAATAGTAACATCAACAATTTCAACATGGAGTTTTTAGATGAAGAAGAAGTTTACAACGGCATCTCATATAAAATAAGTTTTCAATATTTTAATAAATTTTTTGAAAACAATACAAATATTAAATTTTGTTTTGATTGTAAAAACCATAAGTACATGCCTGTAAATGTATGTAGAGTTTCAGGGAACTTTGAAGCAAATAGTAATTTTATAATAAAAGATTTTATTGAGAAACACAGCTTGAAATGTTTTTTATGTAATACCAATTTATTTTCAATAATTTATAATAAAATTTAATGGAATAAAAATAAAATATCATTAGAATATAAACAGTTTAAGGTTTTTTATTTTTTTTTAATAACTCTTTCTCCTCTATCCACGAATTATGCTGATTAGAAAATCCTAGCCATTTCACAAAAACTTTGCTTCGTTTTTTTCTTAAAATTTTTTCCACTAAATAAAGATCTGGGTGTTTGGTTTTAATTATTTCTTTTTCGTAAAAGCCCCCTTTAATTGGTTGTCCTTCGTAGTCTTCTAAAAGATATGTTATTGGATTCGTGTTTTGAACTTTTGTTATCGTGAAAATTTCGGTGGTCCAGTTGGGTGTATATCCCTTCTCAAAAACATGTTTATATTTGCTTATTCGTACTTTATCTCCAGCTTTGTATTTTGGTTTATGAAAAACTTTTAAGTTATTGTAAACTGTCTTTAATAAAAATTTTTCATTGTTTTTATTAACATCATTGGGACGCATTTTTATTGTTCGATGAATAGTGTTATTGTATTTGGCTACTAACGCTTTTACGTTATCAATCCATTTATATGATCCATTCATACTGAATTCTTTCCACATCATCTCTTTTAATGTTCTGTTGAAACGTTCAACAATTGATGCTTTCAATGTGCTATATGTTGAATAATGATTAACATTATGTTTCTTCATAAGTTGATTAAATTGTGTGTTATAAAATTCTTTCCCCAAATCTGTTTGTAAATTTTTTGGTGATGTTTGTGTTATGTTAAATATATTATTCATTGCTTCAGTAACATCTTTAGCATTTTTTGTTTTAACAGGGTGTACCCAAGCGTATTTTGAGAAAGTATAAATTACAGTTAATAAATATTTATAATTTTTGTTAAATGAAGAGTAATTTCCCATTTCAACTAAATCAGCTTGCCACAAATCATTAATTCCTTTTACTATAACATGTCGCCGTTTAAAATTTTTTCTAGCAGGTTTATGAAGTTCTTCTACAAGTTGTTGTTTTTGCATATTTATTCTGGTACACTTTCTAATGGGAAAATCGATTCTTCAGGTTTATGTTTTTTCTTTATTTCATCAAATAAAAATTGTTGAATATTTTCAATATTATAATTTAAACTATATAGTTTTTCACTGTGACTTTTTAACATGTCCTGATTCTTTGCAAAATCCTGACGAAATGTTTCTATTTTTATAAGATTTTCGTGTAAAGCATTGATTTCATTATCAACATACTTTTTTGTCACTGCATCATTTAAAGGATTTTCAAGATTTTCCATTCGTTTTGAATTTATATTAAAGTTTCCTTCATTTGTTAAAACCTATTCCTGGCGAATCTACAGGACCAGGAGGCCCACGTTCAGATGAAATTGTAGCATGGTGAAGTCTCCGAATAGAGAAACGTCCAAACTTGTCAACGCTCATAATGTAAATAATAAATTTCACGTTGTAGAATATAAATTTATACGATAATGTCTGCTTCTCTGAGCTCCTCAATTATTGAAACTATCTCATTGTTGTGATTATTATGACCTGCATGTGTAGATGCTAATAGTAATTTCAATCTATTCACTAATTCATTTGGATCATCCCAGTATACATAATTAGATTTTTATTTTAGTAAATGCATTAATCCAGAACCAGAATGAGATTTGAACAATCCCTTGATTAGTCTATACTTCGTACTTCTGTTTCCAGATATTTGTCGTCCGTCCTCATAATCTCGTTTATTTGCACTTGTTTGTATTATGATTTTTTTATAATTTTTGAAGTCATCGTTAGTGCATACCGTTTTATTAGGATGTTTTAAAAACAATAATTGTATCAAACCAGGTGTTAGAGAATAAAAATTTCCATCAATAACAATAGTTTTATCGTTAATATCAAAAGAAGAGTTTCCTATTTTCCAAATATTTCTATCATGATCTAAATGTGGTTCGTATTTATAATCAATATCATCTTCTTTCAATTTCATTTCTTTCAAAAATCGATTTGGCGAGTTTGAAAATGCTGGTTGTTGTAGTTGTTGTGATTCATCAAAACTTTCACCAAATGATTCCAGTGAAAAATAAGGTTGTTTAATTGTTTGAGGTGTTTCAAAGTTTTCCTCCAACTTATTGGAATATTCATGTGGTGTACTTGAGAATTCAGTTTTCAAACGTTTAGACTTAAATGGAGTCTCACATTCTTCTTTTACTTCAGACTTAATATCCGAATAATTAGTTTTATCTACTATTTACTTCAAAGGTTGAGTTATTGGTTTAAAAACACTTTCCAATTGTATTTCTTCTTCTGCTTTACCAGTTTTTAAAGCCTGATATTTTTTACGAATAACATTTCTTGTTTTTATAATATTCTTAATTATCTCAGGTATTCAAACAGCTCTGAAACAGCTTTGAAACAGCTTAAACAGGTCTTTAAACAGGTTTTAAACAGCTTAGACAGGTCCAAAAACAGCTCTAAAACAGCTTAAACAGGTCCAAAAACAGCTCAAACAGGTCTTTAAACAGCTCTAAAACAGCTTAAACAGGTCCAAAAACAGCTTAAACAGGTCTTTAAACAGCTCTAAAACAGCTTAAACAGGTCCAATAACAGATTAAACAGGTCTTAAACAGCTTAAACAGGTCCAAAAACAGCTTAAACAGGTCTTTTAACAGCTCGGTAGATGAAATATTAATGATATACAACTCTTACATACGTATCTATTTATAATAATACAAAAGTATCAAATCCTTTTCTGTATCGTCCACAATCTAATAAACTATATTTGTTTATTACTAAAAATCCGTAATTATCTTTCCAACATTTTGCACACATTTCTCGAAATTTGTCATATGACATGTCGGTGTTTACATGATCATTATAAATATGTTTTAAATTCATTCCATCTTATTTAAAAATTACAATAAAGTTTGAGTTATCACGAATCAAATGTTTTGGAATATGTGTATAAGTCTGACATAAGTAAAAGCTATCGATATCCTTATGACGTCCCATACAAAAATATGAACGTATATTATTCTGTTTTTCGCAAGCAACATCATCAAATATGAAAATAGAGTTTTGTTTAGCCTGTTCTGGTGACATTATTTCAGTATTCTCAGAAAATGTGTTGTATCCTAACCCTTTAATTGGTGAAATTAGTTTTTTAAGATACTCGTATTTTGGTTGATACAAAGATTTTGAGTATATGTAAATATTTTCAAATTTAAGACCATTCGGATGTTCAAGTAAACTCATCATGACATTTGTTTTTTCACAACTCGATGGACCCACAATAATGGCACGTACATAGTTAGGTAATAGTTTACTATGTTTAATTTTATTTGAAGTATTTGTTACAAAATCTGTATTTTTTACATTTAATGTATTACGTTGTTTAATGAAACGCATATTGATAAGAACTGAAGAAAAAAACTATAAATACCTAATATATAGGTTTTCAACATCATTCTATTTATCTTTTCGTGTGAGAAAACATATAAAATGATTAAATATAATCGAAAAACATTTAGTCGAATTCAAACTCGCAAAGGTAAAGGTTTAGTGAATACATTAATTAATAAGTTACCAGTAGAGCTTCATCTTCCTGGTTATCAATATTGTGGACCTGGTACAAAACTACAACAACGTCTTGCAAGAGGTGATCAAGGAATCAATCAATTAGATCAAGCTTGCAAACAACACGATATATTTTATTCTAAACATAAAGACAAAAATCAACGTCATACAGCTGACAGAATATTAGGAAAAAAAGCTTGGGAAAGAGTAAAGGCAAAAGATTCAAGTATAAGTGAACGTATAAACTCTTGGTTTGTTACAAACGCAATGAAAGCTAAAGTGAAATTAGGTATGGGAATCAAGAAGATGAAGGAATCAACAAATAAGAAGAAGAATAAAGCGAGATCACGTAAAATGTTCCGAAAAGCTATTCAAAGTGCTCGTGAAATATTAAAAGCATAAACACCAGAAGAAATGAATAATGCCATTAGAATAGCATTAACTGCAGCCAAGAACACAATAAAAGGAAAAAAATCATCAATTGAATTACCTCGAATCATACCTGTTCCAAAAACAGGCGGTATTTTACCATTTTTAGTTCCACTTTTTGCGGGACTGCCAGCAGCAGGAGCATTATCTGGTGGTGCAGCGACAATAGCAAAGGCAATCAATGATGCAAAACAAGCTAGAGAACAACTAGCTGAAAACCAACGACATAATAAAACTATGGAGGCAGTAGCAATGGGGAAAGGATTACAACTTAAACCATACAGGAAAGGTCTTAGTCTTTTTTTAAATCCAAATCCAAAAAACTTTTAAGTAAGCTACCCAATAAACCTCTCAGTGAAATCGATTTAATGAGATATGGTAAAAGTATACCGCACTTTAGAGCTGTATTCATGAAAGATAAACTACCACCAAAACCTTATAAAAATGAGTGTGGTATAGTAAATTTAGATAATTCAAGTGGACCTGGTACACATTGGGTAGCATATCAGAAAAACGAAAATCGTGTTGAATACTTTGATAGTTATGGTAATCTGCAACCACCTCTAGAAATTGTAAGATATTTAGGAAATAATATAGAATATAATTATAATAGATATCAAAATTTCAATTCATTTAAATGTGGACATTTATGTTTAAAGTTTCTGTATAATTTTATTGATGTGAATTAGTATAAATAAATGTGTAAACATGGAACTATTATTCATTTCATTTAAAACCATCAACATGTCAGTAACATTAACTTTAAGTGGGAATACATCTATATTAACAACTGAATACTTCCCGCCCATTGATTTATTATCTGACTATCTTTGTGGTCTTGTTGATTTTCATACCTATAATTCAATACCTAATGTGGATAGTAACAATAACTTATTTCATATAGGTAATGAAACTATTCAAATACCTGTGGGATCTTATGAAGTTGATGACATCGTGAATTTCATTCAAAAAGAGCTCGAGAAAACGAAAACTATGCCTACAATCAAAATACAAGCGAACAACAACACACTCAAAACAGAAATTAAAAGTTCACATAACGTCTACTTTAACAGAGAAAGAACTATTGGTCAACTGTTAGGTTTCAGTAAAAAAGAATTGGGGTCAAATACGACGCATGTGTCTGATTTACCTGTGAATATAACTAAAGTTAACGCTATACGAATTGAATGTAATCTAATAGTAGGATCATATATAAATAATATTCCAGTTCACACTCTTCATGAACTTTCTCCAGATGTAGGACCAGGATATAAAATAACAGAAGTTCCTAAGAATGTTATATATTTACCCGTAAATGTGAAACGAGTTAGTTCTGTTGAAATAAAAATTGTAGATCAAGATGGAGATTTGATTAATTTCAGAGGCGAAATAATTACAGTTAGATTACACTTGAAACCACAATAATAGAACAAGACGTAAAGTATAAAACAAGTAGTCTGATAACTAAAGCTATTATTTCTTATGTAAGTGTCAAGTGGATAAGAACTAAATATGTTGATATTCAACAAACATAATAATAATAAAAACTCATTCAAAAGTGATAATATCATTAGTATACCATTACCTATTGAACAAACAACAACACAAAGAGAGTGCACTTTAACGAGACCATCATTAACAATTGAAAATAAAAAATTTTTAAAGTCATTGGGGTTTGTTTTGAAAAGTAAACATGAATGATATACTGGATATTTTAGAAGAACCTCACTTTGATGAAAGTATTACTAAAAAAGAATATCATACATATTCACCATTTGTAGAATCGTATAACAATAGTGATGAAATACGAATTTCTATTCAAAACCAAGATTTATACTTACTACCAAGTGAAAGTTTTATATATATTGAAGGAACTCTAACTAAAAGCGATGGTACTGTAATACCTGATTATAAATTAAATAATAATTCTGGGGCCTTCTTATTTGATGAAATACGATATGAATTGAACGGTGTAGAAATCGATCGTTGTCGGAATGTAGGAATCAGCAGTGTTTTAAAAAATTACATTTCATTAAGCGAAAGTGAAAGTACAACGCTGTATAATGCAGGATGGACAGGAAATAGTACTATATTGCCTACATCAGGACATTTCAATTTTTGTATACCTCTAAAAATGCTATTAGGATTTGCTGAAGACTTTAAAAAAACAGTTGTTAATGTAAGACATGATATGATTTTAATTAGAGCAAGAAATGATGCAAATGCGGTTCAAGTACCAGTTGCAGCTACAGACTATAAAATTACATTCACAAAAGTCTTATGGAAAGTACCTCATATAAATGTAGACGATAAAGAAAGACTAAAACTACTTCAAATCACTCGAAATGCGAAGCCAATTCGTATTAGTTTCAGGAGCTGGGATTTATATGAATATCCGAATATTCCAAATACAAATCACATCATATGGACTATCAAAACATCTACACAACTAGAAAAACGTCGTTTTTTGATATTTGCATTACAAACCAATCGACAAAACCAAAAGGAAGCTGATGCTAGTAAATTTGATCACTGTAAACTAGCTAACGTTAAAGCTCATTTAAACTCTGAGACGTATCCATATGATAATTTAAATATACTTTTTGAACGTAATCGATATGCGTTGTTATATGATATGTATACAAAATTTCAAGAAACTTATTATGGAAGAAATTGTCAACCGTTATTAAAATGGAATAGTTTCAAGAGTATAGCACCAATTGTTGTTATTGATTGTGCTCATCAAAATGAAACAATAAAAACAGGACCTGTTGATATTAGAATAGCGTTTGAGTTAGCAAGCAACGTCAATATTCCTAACAATACTTCAGGATTTTGTTTACTACTACATGATCGAATAATTGAGTACAATCCACTGAATGGAGAAGTTAGAAAACTGATATAAATGAGAACATAATATAGAAATTTATTTAGTATTTCAAAGAACTTGTGAGAGAGAATACACATATATCATAAAATGTTTGATAAAATTATTATCGATGTTCAAGGTTTCAAAGACTATAATAATAAGTTTATTGTTAAAGAACTCGCTATTTCTTTCAATGCGCGTGAATTTCAAGTGTTTATTATAAAGCCACCGTTTGATTTTTCGCGTTTAACAACAAAAGAGAAGAAAGAAGTGAATTGGTTACGTAAAAATCATCATGGTTTAACTTGGAATGAAGGATCAATATCTTTTCAAAGTGTTAAACAATTTCTTCGAACAAATCTGAGAAATTCTAAAGTATGTGTGAAAGGTCATGAAAAACAAAAATGGATTAATAATATACTTGAGAATAAGATTGAAGTATACGATTTAGAAGAAGAAGAAGAATGTCCGAAATTTGCAACATTGCTTCAAAACTATCCGCATGTTCTGCGTTGTAATATCCATGAAGGATACTGTGCTTTAGAAAATATATGTCTTCTTAGAAATTATCTTGATGTAAAATTGAATTAAAAAGTGGTAAAACTTTTTTTAGATAAATAAAACCAATTTTTTTTAAATGAATGTTTTTTATTTTATTTTATATATGTAGTTATTTTTCAGTTTTATTATTTTATAAATATGTATTTATTTTTCAGTTTTCTTATTTAATATATGTATTTATTTTTCAGTTTTCTTATATAATATACGTATCTATTTTTCAGTTTTCTTATTCTAAACTTATTCTAAAATGACCCCATGCGTATGTACTAACACCATCTTCTCTAACACATCTCTTATCATCTATATAACTTAAAGCTACTTTATTTACATTTTGAGTATATATCTTATGAATGTATGACCTAAATACTAACATATTACCATAAAATAATTGTTTCTTATATAAACAATCTCTATAATTATCTAAACAAATGGGACCTCTAATTGACGATCGTATTTCTCAAATTTTAATTCATTTTTTTCTGGTGATGGCATAAGTGTAACAATCTTACTGCATTCATTTTTATGTATATTGTACGCCTCTTCGGTATAAAAATGTTGTAAACATCCATTGCATAGAAAGATTTTATGTTCGTTGTTTGTTATTTGAGATTTTATTAATCTTGATATGTTCTTGATCCACACATAATGACTCTTTTCTCCATCTTGAATCAACAGTAAATTAATATGTATTTAATATTAGTTATACTTACTTGAAAATCCATTTCCACAAATTTCACATATAAAACTCTTCATTTTGTAGTCTATGTAAATTATTGTTTTTATTTTAATAAACAATTTGAAACTGAATAAGTTTTAATATCCTTTTTAAGATCCTTAAACACAACTTCAAATTTAAAAGAAAATTAATTAAACACTTTGAAACTGAATAAATTTTAATATCCTTTTTTAAGATCCTTAAACACAACTTCAAATTTAAAAGAAAATAATTAAACACTTTGAAACTGAATAAATTTTAATATCCTTTTTTAAGATTTTCAAACACAACTTCAAATTTAACAGAAAATTAATTAAACACTTTGAAACTGAATAAATTGTAATATCCTTTTTTAAGACTTTAAACTTTAAAATAAAATCAAATAATCACTTTGAAATTTCACGATGAACTGATGCCGCTTGAAGAAATTGTCTTCATTTATAGTATGATATCTTATCCCCAAACTTTTTTTAAACTAATAACACACATTCGAAAAGCTTTAAACTTGAACAAACATGTCTCAACTGTCAATATAATTATTCGGAAAAAAGTAAAAAACAATAACACAACATAAACAATATGAAACGTGAACAAACATGTCTCAACATGCTCAGCACATATGAATAATCCTAAAAAGTTAACTTAAAAAACAATGACATCATAAACAATTTAAAACTTAAGACAAACATTTCTCGACATGCTTAGCACTGATTAAGCACACGTGAATCAGAACTGTACCAAAAATTTTCCATTGCTTTTTCAATGATAACGCCCATAATTTTAACCCTCACTGATAAAAAAAACCTTAACCCCCGCATGATCCATCACTGAACAGAAAAAAAATCTTGACCCACGTGACCCCACACTAGCCTTGACCCCTGTAACCCCTCGCTCATAACACGCAACCTTGACCCCCCCGCGCCCCTCACTGATAACACACAACCTTCAACCACGTGACCCGCACTGATAACAGTGATGACGTCATTTTTGCTCCTGCTCCATGCGCCAGAAACGGCATATCCCTACTACTGCTGTAGTATGTAGTTGTAGCGTACTATATACTACAGCTACATATTCTGGCACAGGCTTTACTATTCTTTCTAACGTTTTAGAAGTAAAAATCTCTCTCTTAAGCTTGTTCATATTTGTAGTAGACTAAGAACAGAAAAAAACGACATTCGACTCGACTGGGACTCAAACCCAAGACCTTTGCTTTTACGGGGCACTGTTCTACAAATTTAACCATTAAATCCGTCGCTTGCTCTTCTTAGTTACTACGTAAACATTAAGGATATACTCAAATCTTCTAGCACAAAAACTCGCAAGAAGTGAATTTTTTTATGTAAGTGTACAAGTGTCTTCTTCGAAGTGTCGAAGATAAAACGTACACTTACCTACCGCTTCGTTTTTCTGATAAAATCAAAACACAAAGTCAACTAGACGAACTTAATGATAACACAGACAAATATTTAATTTATCAAGGACAGGATGATTCCCGAGCTGGCTTTATAAAATTAGATTTCATCAAAAAATAAATAACTTGATCCATAGGTGGGTTCATCTAATTACACACATATGTAATATAAAAATTTATATACATACATACATTTTTCACATACAGATAATAAACTTTAAAAAAAAATGCATCTAAAGTTTCAATCCCCCTTTTCTATAGTTACCCATATAAAATTTTCACTTTTTAAGGTCCATGCTTAACATACATTTTTTATCTACACACATTTTGCTGAACTTTTTTTATTTCTCATAAAATAAAATATGATCTTGTTTATAATTTACATGAAAAATACCTGACTTTTTGTTTACTCATATGTTTATTCATAACAAACATGTGATGTGCATTATACGAATGAAAATGGGTGTGGTGTCTTTTCTAAAAATACCTGCTTTTACTCACAAGTTCCTGTTTTTCCTTATCATTGTTTTTTTTTCTTCAATCGTGTAAAAATTTTTCACTACTTATAGATTTTTTGTTCACAAGCCACACATTTATACCCCCAAACAATATAAACCAACACCTTTTTTTCCTCTCGTACACATCTACAACATACTGTTCAACTCTACTTTGTTTATAATTAGCTTTTTACCCCACAAAACGACCCAAGTAACCGAACCATTTTTCAAGAAAACAGGTTAAAACCGTAGGTAAACCAAACCCAAGTAATCAAACCCTTTTTCAAGAAAACAAGAAAAACGGAAAAACTAACCACACCCTCTTTTTTTCTCTCATCTCGCACATATTTCTTCAAAAACTTCATTAAAAGAGGTTTTCGAATTTTTATATTGTTAGATTAGATATGGTTAATTTCATTTGTTTCTTTAATAATTCCCCAACAAACAATTCTCAAAATTTGCGTGCATATTGTGTGCATACAATGTCACTTTAGAAACACAATGTGTGAGTGAAACTCGTGAGATATAGGCAAAATGTGCGCGAAATTACAAAAACAAATCTTAAAATTTATTTTGGAGTTAAATATGTTATACGTCTTCAGACACTAAAATTCTACTGACTTCTTCTTAAAATTAAATGTATTAAGAAACCTCCTGTTTTTCATATTTTTGTGTCTTATCTAGGTACATGAATCATTGAAATGTAATTTCTTATCTATATTTTTAGATTTGTTATTTTTGCGAATTCTAGGAATTCGGGATTAATGTTGTTTTTATTGATTTCTATATTTTGTGTGTTTTTAGTCAAGGATGATATAACTTCTCCGTCCTTAAAAATTTGGACTCTTCTGAGTCTTATTAAAAATTGTTATTTTATGTTTTTTATTATAAAAAATGTAAATTAGACTTAATAAAACGAATATTATTGTTAATGAACTTAAAACTATAGGTAACTGTTTTGTGATATTTCAATTCGTTAATATATTGTAAATTATTTTGAGTTTCAATTATTATTTCTTCAAATGTAAATCTATCATTAAAATATGTTTGGTTGAAATCTGGTAAAATGAATTTTTCACTCATTTTTTCTTCATAATTTGTGAATATTTTGTTACCTATATCAATCGAACAATTATAAAAATCAATAAAATAATGATCATTTAAAATAAACTTTCTTTCGTCCAGTTACTTTTATATTCGATATTTTTAACATTTTCTAAAATAATTACATTGTTTTCAGTTTCTATAGTTTTACTGTCATTATTATTTATTAGTTATTTTAATTTTTGAAAAAATACAATGGTTTAACAAATTCAATTCTTTAAAGGATTTTTTCAAATTATATTCAATATATATTTTATTTAATTTTCAACTATATTTTCTTACATCATCAATTTTTTTCGAATTTAAATTTATTATAGAAACTATTAGCTTCTTATTTAATACTATATAGATAGTTGTTTGATATTTTAACTGCAAAAACAATTTTGTTTTTCTTATATGTAGCCATTCCCAATCGTAAATGGCTTAGTTTTTTAAAGTCAATATTATATTTTCTTATTTCTTCATTTGTTAATATATTGGGATTCATTAAGTTAAATCTGGCGAAAGCTATATTTTCTTGAATATTTTCTACTTTATTTTTAATAATATTAATTTTTATCATGTTTTCTGTAATTAGTAAATTTCTGTAATAGTTGTATTGTATATCCGTCAGAGAATTTGATTTTCTCAAAATTTCTTGTCTTTCATGTTCTACATTAAACTTAAGTTGGCTAATAAATTTCTGAAAATTGTCGTTAATTATGTATAAATGTTTTTGAATTTGTTGTCTGTCATCGTTGTCCATAGTTCCATATAACCCATTCATGATGGTTCCCATACCATTAATAAGGCCTTTTTTGTGTCGGTGTGGAATAATGTGCTTATTTTGTTAACAAAATATTAATTGATTAATAACAATTATTAATATAATTGATTGGATTTCGTCTTGGATATATGTACTTTCTTTTATATGTTTTCGGTAAAAGAGAAATAGTAAGACTAATTTCTTGTACTAGATTAAGAATTTCGTCTGGATCGATTATATGTAAAACAATATGAAAATCTTTCGGTAGTTCTATTTCGTTGGTTTTTATAATGCTAAAACCAGATTGACTTTCAATTTTCTGGATTATTAGGGTTGTTTGTGATAGTTGTATTAGTGTCATAATTATCATCAACATCCATATTGGTGTTATCTGTAGTAGCTATAACTCCTGAGTGGCCAGATCTATTTTTATGAATATGAATAGGACAATTTGTTTTTTCGTATCTTCTTCATTTTCTATGTCTTGGGCGAAGTGTGTACATTTCAAAAATTCAACTTGGTTTGAATCGAATATTTTGATTATTTTTTCTTGAAGAAATAGCTGTTTTTCCAATGATATGTTTTTTTAAGGTATTTAACGATTTACGATTGTGTCAAGTTTAATAAGAATATGATCGTTAAGATTTTCTTCTTGTGAATGAATAGTTTGCATGTCTGATGATTCGTTTACATTTATTTCAATTGGTATTTCTTAAAAAACTCCATTAAAAGAGGTTTTTGAATTTTTTATATTGTTAAATTCGATATGGTTTATTTCATTTGTTTCTTTATTAATTCCCCAACAAACAATTCTCAAAATTTGCGTGCACATTGTGCACACAATGTCACTTTAGACACACAATGTGTGAGTGAAACTCGTGCGATGTAGGCAAAATGTGCTTTTTGCTAATTGCTTTTAGAAAAATAAACCAAATAAGTTTAAAGCACATTTCATACTGGGCCATATTAGTAGCATTTTTTAAAGTCTATTCTAGTTTTTGGTATAATTTCATATGAATTTTATTTATTTATTTGCTATCACTGACAACGTGCTTGCAACATTGTTTAATAATAACATAAGCCCTCTGATAATATTGTTTTATGTATCATATATGCATACATTTATATATTTATTCATGTAACATATTGTTACAAGATTGGCCTTTGTGAGCGAAGAGTGAAAATAAAATGGATTCAAAAAAAATGTAAAGAAGAAGAAGAAATAAGGCGTCCGAGAGGGATTTTTTAGATGAGAGGAAAAAGTAAAAGAAAAAATAAGTAAAGGGCCAAGGGCTGAAAAAATGGGAAATAATGAAATAAAAGGCAGTTTTATAGTTTTAGAAAAAAAATCTGATATTTATTACAAAAAAAACAGAATTTACAAACTTAGGGTCTATTACTAAAAAAAGAAATCTAATTCAAAATGATAAAAACAACCGAAATTTAAATAGTAAGATAAAAATAAAAAAAAAGTCTAGTACAAATATTTTGTTTTTAATTAAATCGACTTTTTGTTCAACTGTTGTTAAAGCCAACAATTTACAATTCGAACACAAGGTTGAAATGCTGAAAATTAGGGTTAAAAGAGAAAAAAAAATAAAACTTACGTAGGAAAACTTGGCCTATTACACTAATAGGGCATTGAACGAGGGAAGCGATCTAACTACGAATGGGTCTATGGTCGATGTAAACTGGATAAAAAACAATTTCAACAGAAGGAAAAAAAAATTTATTTATTTATTCGATTTAAAAATCGCACGGAGTATTAAAAGAAAGAGAAAAACAAACTAATTCGCAATTTTAGGGTTAAAACTGGTAAATTGATGGTCCAAAAAAAAAAGAAAAAGAAAAGTCGAATAAAAAAAAATGAAGTTTAATGTTTGGCTGTTCACTGCTTTCTGTTTACACGAAGCTATTTTTGCTGCTCTTGCCTATTTGGCAACACCGATAGATTTTAGTTAAAGTGAATTATTAATTCAGACGCTGTGGCAACACTAGCTATTTTGACAGTAGTCTATTAATTAGTGGCTATTAAACGAAATGAAGATTTCGTTTGTTGGTTTTTTTTTTTTTTTTTTTAGGTAATTTAAGTATTTAATTGTTCGCGAAATAAGTTTTTGTGTAAAATCGAGCCGCGGGTGAATTAGAATAAAAAATAAATGTATGTGCAAAAAAAATAGTAAAAAAAAAGAAAGTGGAAAGAAAAAAAAGTGCAGTGATATAGAAGTTATTATTGTGGTTAAGAAAAAAAATGTGAGTGAAAGAAAGAAAAAGAAGGTTATGTGTGAAAAAAAAATGTGTTCCAAATGAAAGTGGTTAAAAAAAAAGGTAAGTAAATGTGAAAGTAATTAAATTAGATTAAATTAGATTAAATAAAGTTAAAAGTGTTAAAAAGAATTAGAATTAAGTAGAAGAAAGAAAGAAAAGAATGTGCAAGTGAAAGTGGGTGGAGATTTAAGAAATAATAAAAAAAAAGCGAACGTACGTACCTGTGCTGTAAAAAACAACTTACTGTGCAAATTTGTAAGAAAAAAGCAAAAGAAAGTTGTAAAAAAAAACTGTGAAAAAAAACTGTGGAAAAACTATAAAAAAAAACTGTGTGAAAGAAAACTGAATTGAACATAAAACCAAAAATTTAAAAAAAGAATTTGTGCAAAACTTTAAATCACTTTTAAAACACTGGTGAAAAACTAAACTGAACTAAGTTTTTTCTGTTTTTGGGTGTCAGTTTATATAGGTTTTTACGAAATTTCGCGAATCTTCATTGGAAGCTCATTGTTACTTTCCAATATGAGAGAAGTTATTTTCTATCTCATATTGGAGTTTCAGAGAAGATTCGAGATCTTCGAAATTTTTTGTGTGAATTGTGTGTATTGGTAATATGTGGTGCTGTTGTTGCAAACAGAAATGTTTGTTAATTGTTTAAAATAAAAAAAAATCCTGTCCTTTTTTTTTCTGTTTAATCTTGCTTCATTTTATTTTTTCAGGATTTATGGTTGTAGTTTAATAGGGATTTCTGATTCGGGCACTGATCTAATAGAATTTAGTGTTCAATTGGAAATTTCTTTTATCTACAACAACTTCATCGTAATATATAAGTTAACCCTTTCTTATTTAATTCTGGATGAAGTGACTTTTCTTTCTTTTCTTTTCAAAAGCATTTATAAAAATTGGATGGACGAATGTGATGAATAAAGAAAGGTAATTGTTTGAAATATTTTTTGAATAGATTTATTAATCAATTCCTTTTTTTTTTTTTTAGATTTTGTAACATTGCCTCCCACGGAAAATGCTGAAAGTTCCGACTGAGCATTAACCAAGCAGTGTTTAAAACTGAGTCAGTGCTACATAGTGTTTTGATCGAGTGGTTTTGTTTTTCGGACACTGTGTCATTGGTGCTAATTATTTTATTTATGAGCCTTTGCGTTCGCAAAGTTGCTCAGGTTCATTCGTGCTTAGCCTTTTGCTATCTTAGCGGCATGAACTACACGATAGATAATCGTGCACTTAGCACACGTGTCTCCATTTCCTTTTTGCACTGACTAGTTTGTAGCTAAAACAAGGTTGTCATGCATCGGTCGTTACTTCCTGAAAAGAAAGTTATTTGATTTTGGATTTAATGACTGAGTGTTGTAGATAAAAGGAGCTTCAGTTCCATCTCAGAAGAATGGTTGGTGAAATAATAAAAAAAAGCAAAGAGACCAAGACAGAAGGACAAAAGGTGTACCAAATTAAACATTTCTGTTTTCGCAACAACCCATCGACTTGTTGTTGATAGATAGATAGATAGATAGGTAGAAAAATGGATAAGTAGATAAATAGATAAGTAGATAAATAGATAAGTAGATAGATAGAAAGATAGATAGATAGATAGGTAGAAAGTTGCTACACACGTTAGACTTGGGCGGGCGCTAGACGATCGCGGTGAAATACTGACTTCCGGTTGGTGGTGGAGTGTTGAATGCGGTACACAACATCTCTAACCTTTTCTAGAACCTCATATGGACCATCCCAATGTCTTTGCAGTTTCGGACATTGCCCCTTCTTTCGCTTTGGATTGTACAGCCAAACTAGGTCTCCGATCTTAAACGGTTGGGCTTTGGCGGATAAATCGTACCGATCCTTCATCCTGCGACTCGCATTGTTTAGTTGGACGCGATTGAACTCGTGTACCTTGTCTAAGCGTTTCTGCAGTTGTAGTACATACTCGGGGACAGGGGTTTCTTTGAAATTCGGAGGGTCGCCAGTAACCAACTGGATCGGTAAGCGAAGCTCTCTACCAAAGTTCAACATGGCGGGCGTTTGTCGGGTACTCTGCTGAACTGCTGACCGGAACGACAAGAGTAGAAACGGCAGGTACTCGTCCCAGTCCCGTTGGTGGTTTTCGACAAACTTGGAAAGGTAGTCTAAAATCGAACGGTTGAACCTTTCTACTAAACCATCGCTTTGCGGATGCAGGGGAGTTGTTCTAGTCTTGTCGACACGGAACCTTTTCAGCACCTCAGCAAAGACTTCAGATTCGAAGTTTCGACCTTGGTCAGAGTGAAGCTGGAGGCACAATCCGAAACGAGAGAAAACATTGATTATCAGGGCTTCAGCTACCGTTTCAGCAGTCTGATCTTTAATGGGAATTGCCTCGGGCCACTTGGTGAAGTAGTCCATCACGACCAGGATATATCTAGAATGGTTTTTGGTGACAGGTAAGGGACCGAGGATGTCGATGGCAATCCTTTCGAAGGGTGCACCTGAGTTTCGAACCTGCAAAGGGGCTTTCGACTTGGGTATTGGACCTTTCCTTTGCTGACATATCGCGCAACGCAGACAGTAATTCCGGATGTCAGCAGAATAAACGGGCCAATAATACCGTTGTCGAACCTTTGCCATAGTCTTATCGATCCCCAGGTGTCCTCCACTCAGTGAGTCGTGCACTTGCTTCATCACGTCTGCCTGCAGCTTCCTGGGAACTAGAATTTGAAAAATTTGCTGCCGGTTTACTTCCAGCTGCCGATAAGCCACATTATTCTTCAAAATGAGGGATGAAAACATTGCCCAGTAGCTCTTAACCGTTGGTTCACAGCTGCTGATAGTTTCCGCAGTTGGTCGTGTACCATCTGTCAACCAACGTTTTACTAGTGCCAAGCAAACATCCTCATCCTGAAGTTGCGACATATTCTCGACAACTTGAAGCAACCTGACCGCAGCGTGCTCTTTTTCTTCCAGGCGATGGCAGTAGCTACAGGAGACGGACTCGCATGGGCGTCGCGACAGTGCATCGGCATTGCCATGGCTCCTACCTGGGCGATGTTGAATTTCGAAATCGAACTCCTGCAACCGTTCAATCCAATGAGCAATCTGTCCTTCGGGTTCCTTAAAGTTCATCAGCCACCGAAGCGAAGCGCGGTCCGTTCGTAGGAGAAATGCTTTACCGAGCAAGTATGGCCTAAAGTGAGAAACGGCTTTAACGACAGCGATCAGTTTTTTCCGCGTTACACAATAATTTCTTTCTGGGCGACTGAACGTTTTACTGTAATATTCTATAACGCGTTCTTGGCCTTTTTGGACCTGCGAAAGAACTGCTCCCCACGCAAAGTGACTTGCATCGGTGTCAACCACGAACGGATCTGATTCGTTGGGCTGGGACAGTATCGGGGAGGTAGTCAGGTTGATTTTTAACTTTTCGAAAGCACCTCGACAATCTTCAGCCCACAGGAACCAAGCACTCTTCTCCGTAAGGGCAGTCAAAGGTTTAGCGATGGTGGAGAAATCTTTCACGAACCGTCAGTAGTATGCACATAAGCCGAGAAAAGATTGGACGTCCTTTTTTGATGCTGGCACCGGCCAGCTTTGAACAGATTTAATTTTTCCAGGGTCGGTTGCCATTCCTTTCTCGGAGACTACGTGACCGAGGAATTTAACTTCTCTTTGCCACATGTGACATTTTTTAGGAGAGAGTTTAAGGCCTGCGGATGTAGCGTGTACCAGAAGATCGTCTAGGTAGCCCAGTGTAACCGTATAGGGAATACCTTGCAACACAATTTCCATAAGTCGTTGGAACGTCGCAGGGGCGTTCGTGAGACCGAAAGGCATGACGTTGAATTCGTAAAGACCAGTACCGATACTAAAGGCAGTTTTTTCTCTATCTCCGGGGTGCATTTCGACTTGGAAGTAGCCTGAGACAAGATCTAAGGAGGCAAACCACGAAGAACTTCCAAGTGCTTCTAAAGTGAGGTCGATACGTGGTAGAGGGTACGAGTCCTTTTTTGTAACATCATTTAACTTCCGGTAGTCCACACAGAACCTGATTGATCCATCTTTCTTCGCAAATAAGACTACTGGGGAACTCCAAGGGCTTGTAGAGGCTCGAATGACTCCTTGTTTGAGCATGTCTTCAATCAATCTCTCAGCTTCTGCACGGCGAAACAGGGGTATTTTTCGCGGCTGTTGTTTTATAGGTATTGCATCACCAGTGTCTATTCGGTGTTGTAATATTTTTGTACGGCCTATGTCTGTGCTAGAGGTACAAAAAACATCCGAAAAATCGACTAGGAGCTGGAGAAGCATTTCCTTTTGGTTGTTATTCAAGTTGGAACTTGATGAATCGAATAATTCTTATATTTCGTTCGGTAGTGCGTGTAACCTGGAGACTGATATGCATATGGGCGAGTTGCAAGCTTGACTATCCGTCGAAACTGTCTGAGAGAGTCTTTGTAAGGGAGGTTCCGGTTGGCTCGAAAAATATTTGAACTTTTCGCACGTCACTTGAAAAGAGGAAAAGACAAGTTCGTGACTTTTATCGACGTTATTTTGTAGAAAGAAAGAGGTAAAGCTGTACCTTTCCAGTTCGGTAGAACGAGAAAGAAGTTGAACTGGAAAGAGTTCGTTCCGATTATAGGTAAGATGGATAGAAGAGTTGGGCTCTTCCAGATCGGAAAGGCTAAGGTTAGGTTGATCTGGACAGTGTCCAAGCTCTTCTTTAACGTCTGGGTCAAACCTGAGAGAGTTTGGTGGGTGTGAAAAGTTCGGTTCGAGTTTTTTACAAGTGTTTATAGAAGGTGGCTCTTCGACAGTTTCCAGAGAGATTTTGGTATTCGCTACCTGAAGAATGTTTTTCTTGAAGTTGAGAATGCAATTAAATTAAATTAAATTAAAAATTAAACTTCTTTAAGAAATCCATACCCAATATGCATTCGTAATGGATATCGGCTACAAAGACAGGGTGTTCGAACAATATATTGTTGAAAGAGATGCTAACGACAGCTTTTCCTTTCACTGGTGTAATTTCACCTGTGACACTTTGAATGACAGCTGAGGATTCTATAAGCTTACGATTATCTTGGAGAAAATCTGGATGGAGGACGGTCTGTGTGGCTCCTGTATCAAGTGTCAACTTACAGTCGACGTTGTTCACGGTACCCGGAATGCGAAGATTGAACACGACTTCGGCGACTGTGACTTTGCCAACAGGGCCATCGTTTTCCACTGACCAAGGCTCTTTTTGGTCAGTGGCGTCTAGTTTAACGACGCTTTAGACGTTGAGGAAACGGGTTCAACGGGTGATGGAACTGCTAACGACTGCGAGACGGTTGTGCAGGTTGATTCGGTGGTCGATTTCTCAGCAGGGGAGGGTGTAAGTGGAAGTGCGGAACAAAAGCTGCTGGAATCCTTGCCTGTAATCTTTTGCACGTTCTTTGCCCGACGTCCTCGTCTAGTGGTCACGACATCAAATTGCACTGCGTCGCCTTCTGCTGGGATCCAATTCAGAGGGTTGTTTTGGCCAAAATCGTCCTTGTGAAAGAATAGCTCTTCTTTTCCTTCTTCGAGAACGATGAATCCAAACGATTTGGTACGTAAGTACAGCTTGATGCGTCCGGTAGTGGTTGGTGGAGCCTTAGATACAGGGTGGATGCTCGGTTGCGGCTCCTTCAAGCCGAGCTGTCCCCGTTTCCCGAATTCGAGCTCCTTTTACTACCATGTTCGGCAGGCACTGTGGTTCTAGCCACTCGAACATGCTTTCTACCGGCCCGGGTCGCCTCCTTACTAGCCTCCAGGTGGATTGCCAGCGCTAAGGCATCCCGTAGTGTTTTCGGATCGGCCTCGCGTACTTTAAGCTGCACTTCGTAATCTGTAATTCCTCTCACAAACTGTCCAAGCGCTATTCGGCTCCTGGCAGTTTCAGGGCACTCCGGGAAGGCGAGATGTGCCAGATGCTCGAGGTCCGTAGCGAACTCAGCCAGTGTTTCTTTATCCTTTTGGACCCGATTTTGTAGTTGAACGTTGGCCATCGACTGCTGGTGTCGACCGCTTAACCGTTCCTCGAAGGCCTTGTTCAACAAGGCGAAATTTGCTTGGACAATCGGCGACAGCGTGTGGTAAAATGTTAGCGCTGTTGACCTGAGACACGGTGGCACGTACACGATCAGTTTCTCCTCGGACCAGCTATTGGCTCTTGCTACTACCTCCAAATGTTGTTTGTAGGTCCGCCAGTGTTTCTTTCCGTCGTATTCCTTTAAATTGAACTTAACTCTGGCAGGGACGGAGTCGTACACACTACTGAATGGTATGACATCTTTGAAAATACCGATGGACCTTTTAAAGGGTGGTACCGCAGGAGGCAATCCGTTTTGGTCATTTTGGAAAGGATCCGCTTCCATCGATCTCCTTGGTAGCTCGATGTGTGGCGGAAGGCTGAATCCAACTGCTCGCGAAAAACTGGTTCCAGGGTCCCGAAGGTTCGTGCTCGTTGCTATTGGATTGGTGGTACTGGTCGTGGTCATAAGTCGGGTACAGATGGTAGTGTTATTGATGGGATTATCGAAATTCAACTGGTTTATTTCCTGTATAAAACTGTTAGGGAGATGCGAGATACCGCCGGTGGCAGAACGAGCGATTGGAGGTGGTGTAGGTAAATTTGCAAGGTGTGAGAGGTTATTCGCTTCCAGGCTCCCAGTAACTGGGTTGCTAGGCAATCTACTCTCTATGGAAGCCATCCGCGGCAACAAGGTGTCTTTGATCAGCTTTTGTGTAACTTGATACTGCTGTCTCATTTCCTGCAACTGCTTGATTATGTTGGTAAGTGCGCTGCTAAGATCTGGAGCAGCATCAGATTCAGCATTAAAGGGATTGTTACTTTCCGCGCTAGACATTTTCGTTTTAATAATAACAAGAAAAGAAAATATTTGTGGAGAGGTCTTATTTCAAAGACCGTTTGGACCCCACACCTGATACCAATGTTACAAGACTGGCCTTTGTGAGCGAAGAGTGAAAATAAAATGGATTCAAAAAAAATGTAAAGAAGAAGAAGAAATAAGGCGTCCGAGAGGGATTTTTTAGATGAGAGGAAAAAGTAAAAGAAAAAATAAGTAAAGGGCCAAGGGCTGAAAAAATGGGAAATAATGAAATAAAAGGCAGTTTTATAGTTTTAGAAAAAAAATCTGATATTTATTACAAAAAAAACAGAATTTACAAACTTAGGGTCTATTACTAAAAAAAGAAATCTAATTCAAAATGATAAAAACAACCGAAATTTAAATAGTAAGATAAAAATAAAAAAAAAAGTCCAGTACAAATATTTTGTTTTTAATTAAATCGACTTTTTGTTCAACTGTTGTTAAAGCCAACAATTTACAATTCGAACACAAGGTTGAAATGCTGAAAATTAGGGTTAAAAGAGAAAAAAAAATAAAACTTACGTAGGAAAACTTGGCCTATTACACTAATAGGGCATTGAACGAGGGAAGCGATCTAACTACGAATGGGTCTATGGTCGATGTAAACTGGATAAAAAACAATTTCAACAGAAGGAAAAAAAAATTTATTTATTTATTCGATTTAAAAATCGCACGGAGTATTAAAAGAAAGAGAAAAACAAACTAATTCGCAATTTTAGGGTTAAAACTGGTAAATTGATGGTCCAAAAAAAAAAGAAAAAGAAAAGTCGAATTATAAAAAAAAATGAAGTTTAATGTTTGGCTGTTCACTGCTTTCTGTTTACACGAAGCTATTTTTGCTGCTCTTGCCTATTTGGCAACACCGATAGATTTTAGTTAAAGTGAATTATTAATTCAGACGCTGTGGCAACACTAGCTACTTTGACAGAAGTCTATTAATTAGTGGCTATTAAACGAAATGAAGATTTCGTTTGTTGGTTTTTTTTTTTTTTTTTTTTTTTAGGTAATTTAAGTATTTAATTGTTCGCGAAATAAGTTTTTGTGTAAAATCGCGCCGCGGGTGAATTAGAATAAAAAATAAATATATGTGCAAAAAACATAGTAAAAAAAAAGAAAGTGGAAAGAAAAAAAAGTGCAGTGATATAGAAGTTATTATTGTGGTTAAGAAAAAAAATGTGAGTGAAAGAAAGAAAAAGAAGGTTATGTGTGAAAAAAAAATGTGTTCCAAATGAAAGTGGTTAAAAAAAAGGTAAGTAAATGTGAAAGTAATTAAATTAGATTAAATTAGATTAAATAAAGTTAAAAGTGTTAAAAAGAATTAGAATTAAGTAGAAGAAAGAAAGAAAAGAATGTGCAAGTGAAAGTGGATGGAGATTTAAGAAATAATAAAAAAAAAGCGAACGTACGTACCTGTGCTGTAAAAAACAACTTACTGTGCAAATTTGTAAGAAAAAAGCAAAAGAAAGTTGTAAAAAAAACTGTGAAAAAAAACTGTGGAAAACTATAAAAAAAACTGTGTGAAAGAAAACTGAATTGAACATAAAACCAAAAATTTAAAAAAAGAATTTGTGCAAAACTTTAAATCACTTTTAAAACACTGGTGAAAAACTAAACTGAACTAAGTTTTTTCTGTTTTTGGGTGTCAGTTTATATAGGTTTTTACGAAATTTCGCGAATCTTCATTGGAGGCTCATTGTTACTTTCCAATATGAGAGAAGTTATTTTCTATCTCATATTGGAGTTTCAGAGAAGATTCGAGATCTTCGAAATTTTTTGTGTGAATTGTGTGTATTGGTAATATGTGGTGCTGTTGTTGCAAACAGAAATGTTTGTTAATTGTTTAAAATAAAAAAAAATCCTGTCCTTTTTTTTTCTGTTTAATCTTGCTTCATTTTATTTTTTCAGGATTTATGGTTGTAGTTTAATAGGGATTTCTGATTCGGGCACTGATCTAATAGAATTTAGTGTTCAATTGGAAATTTCTTTTATCTACAACAACTTCATCGTAATATATAAGTTAACCCTTTCTTATTTAATTCTGGATGAAGTGACTTTTCTTTCTTTTCTTTTCAAAAGCATTTATAAAAATTGGATGGACGAATGTGATGAATAAAGAAAGGTAATTGTTTGAAATATTTTTTGAATAGATTTATTAATCAATTCCTTTTTTTTTTTTTTAGATTTTGTAACAATATGTTATGGTTTATGTTGTGTATTCACCGAATTTGCGCCTAAGGTTGCACTATGTTGTGGATTAATTTAAACGAAATTTGTATCTTCTTAAACTTTTATTTATTAATTTTCAATACACACTTTTACGACACTACTTCTGTTTCCTTAACATTAACTTACTGTCACGACACCACTTTCGTTATCTTTTCTACTCTATTCAGTTCTTGACTGTTCAACTATTCCTCGTCGTTATTCAATTCTATTCTTTTTATATGCTTCGATCATTTTTTCCCTACTTTCTTTTCATTAAGTAATGTTTTGTTGATCAAGCTACTTTTGCTTACACAATTATCTTTTATAATTCGTTATTATTTCCTATTCTATTGACCTACTATAATTACAAATATGTTTATTTGGGTTATTAATATTCAACTATGCACTTTTTTGAACTAGAATATTGTGAACTTAATCTAATTAGATCGAATTGAATTCGTTATGCAAAATTATTATTTTACTTTTAAAATATGTTTTATATATCATATATGCATATATTTATACATATTTATTCATGTAACATATCTTCCCCCTGAGAGAAGAAAATTTTCAATTTATTGGAAATTTTCGTGACAGTGATTTTAAAGGATGCTTATACCACAGAGTAGATACTAACAAGAGTTACACTAAGTACTAGCTCAAATATCATCAAAATTTTTAAAATTTCATGACCTGTGCGGGAAGTGTGAGCGACGAAAAGCTTCTATCTCTCACGAAAAAATATATGAGAAAACTTTCGTTTATTACTCAGTAGTTTATGTCACACAGAATATTATTTATATTCATATAACATATACATATACCTAATTTCTATTATATTCATATCCTTCTAAAAAAATTTTACTAAATGTACATACGTGTGTATATATTTTGCTGTTTGACAAAGCAAATATCTATCCCTTCCGAAATTTTTATTTCTTTTTTTCAAGTTTAAAAAATAATTTTAAAAATATACATATTTTTATATTTTTCTAAATTTCTATATGTATCCAGTAAATTTTCGTAGTTTGTTCATATTCATTGACAATTATATGAAAATTTTATCTGTAATGGATCAGGAGATCAGAATAATCAATAGGCATGTTGTTTCATTTTCTTTTACATTATAAAATATCTAATGCTAGTTTTTAATATAATTATATATTTTAAAATATACACACAAGCAAACAAAAACAAAATTTTATGTATACATTTCTCATACATACACTATTGTGCAAAACAATAGCAACCAAATAAGTATTAAGGAAATTTCATATTTTTTTCCAATTTTTATTATTATTGTCTAAATACAAACATGTGATTTCGCTTAAACGTTAATGCAAAAACAAATTAATCGCATTCAAAAAAATTCAAATTAAATTTTAATATAAAAAAAATAAAAAACTTAATATTTCAATGTTTTTTGCTGTGCAAAACAAAAGCAACTTTTAGAAGAATTGATGCTCTGATGATAGAAGAATTTGTGCTCTGATAAAAAAAGATCCTTTTGTGTCATCAAATGAAATTGTTAAATCATTGAATTTACCTGTAGATGCAAGTACAGTATACGCACACGTGCTTTAGAAAAGAATTTAAGAAGTTATAGACCAGCCAAGAAACAAATGCTATCCAAGAAGAACGTGAAACAACGGAACAATGTTAATGAATTTTTATTCATCACTAAGAAGTACAGTTTTCCATTTATTAATGGACCAATCTGAATATTTTTTAGCGAAATCCAACCTTAAAATGTAAATAAAATCATTACACAAGAACACAGTATCGCGTTTAAAATTATTACCGTTGTTTCACGTTCTTCTTGGATAGCATTGGTTTCTTGGCTGGTCTATAACTTCTTAAATTCTTTTCTAAAGCACGTCTGCGTATACTGTACTTGCATCTACAGGTAAATTCAATGATTTAACAATTTCATTTAATGACACAAAAGGATCTTTTTTATCAGAACACAAATTCTTTTATCATCAGAGCATCAATTTTTCTAAAAGTTGCTTTTGTTTTGCACAGCAAAAAACATTGAAATATTAAGTTTTTTAATTTTTTTTATATTAAAATTTAATTTGAATTTTTTTAAAATGCGATTAATTTGTTTTTGTATTAACGTTTAAGCGAAATCACATGTTTGTATTTAGACAATAATAAAAATTGGAAAAAAATATGAAATTTCCTTAAAACTTATTTGGTTGCTATTGTTTGCACAATAGTGTATATTCCTTCTAAAAACAACAAAACACAAAAATATACCAATAAGTGAAAAAAAATCATAAATATTATGTATGTATTGACGTAATAACGTTTTAACTATACACATACAATTTATTTATCCCTTCCGAAAAATATACCTATATACCTTACCTATACCTATATTATTTTTTTTCAAATTTTAAAAATATATTTTTATATTTTTTTAAATTTCTATATCCAGAAAATTTTTCGTGGTTTGTTTTGTTCATCTTCATTGGCAAATATGAAAATTTTATTCCTAATGGATCAGGGCCGCTATTCTCGAGATCACTCGTAAAGTTACGCATACGTATCTTCACGAGTACTTTTTTTCGAATGGTTTATGTTACACGTATTCTTGAAATCAATCGAATATTTATTTACCATTCGAATAGATTACGAGTATGGTGAAAGTTCTAAAGTTCAAAACTGGTTTGTGTCTCGGATGATTTAGACAAGGGGGATGAGGTTTAATGAATAATGAGAGAAGAAATATATATGACGTATGTCATTTTGAGAATATCCAAGAGAAATTTCTAAAATTACTCAAATTAAAAAAATGTGTATGGTGGATGACATTAAACAAAGGATTGTATCAATAATTTTTATTTTTATTATTAATATAATATTTTTAATTCATAATTTTACTTTTATAGTTTTTTAATGTAATATATAATATATAGTATGAGTATATACATACATACATTATATTAAATAACTATTTATTTATTTTAGACAGTATTAACTTAGTACTCGTAAGTAGTTACGAGTGCAAATAGGCACTCGTATCTTTACGAATGGTTTTCATTCGAATATTTACGTATGCGGATCTCGAGAATAAGCCATATGTCAAAACCACTCGTAAATGGTGGATTTGCGTATACTTAACTTTACGAGTGGTTTCGAGAATAGCGGCCCAGGAGAGCAGAATAATCAATAGGCATGTTGTTTTATTTTCTTTTACATTATAAAATATCTAATGCTAGTTTTTAATATAAATTAAAATATACACACAAGCGAACAAGAAAAAAAAAGCAAAATCAAACAAAAAAAAAACAAATAAAGTAAAAAAAAAAATGTATACGATCGTAAATAATATGTATGTGTTGACGCATATTACGTTTTAACTATACACATTTGTATTCAATTTCTTCCTTCGAGAAAAATAAAAAAAATTTAGTGTGATATTTAATTTTTGTAATGCTGTTATGACACGGTATTAATACTATTGGAAATTTTAAGTACTTAAAGAAAGAGACAACAGATTTGAGAAAAAGAGACACACTATCAAAATCAGCTGACATTTTCTTAAAGTTGTGTTGCCGGTATCTCTGTTTAAAGTAAATGGCAATTATATAATTTAGTAAATAAATGTTCGTGATTATTATTTCTATTCTATTCATTTTGTTTGCACTCACTGAAAAAATTAGAAATAAATAATTAGACACGTCACACTCGTTTAAACATAATATTAAACTATGAAAAATGTCTAAACACGATGGCAACACAAAAATAATATTAATGTTCAAATTTCATGATTAATTTCATGATTAATGGAAGGATATTGGAATTTGGAGAATTGGGAGAGTTATTTTTTGACATTTTCAATATTAATACTGAAATAAGTGTTAGTCATATCTCTCTTTCTTTCTAGTTGCTTTTTCCGTAAAGCATACTTGTTATCTCTTTTTAATAACGAAATTAATCATGAAATTAATACCGTATCATAACAGCATAAGGGCAAGGTTAATATAATATAGGTTACATCTTCCCATAGGCATTACCTACTTACAATAAAAAAGTGATCAATGTGACGTCAATGTGACGTCACACGTATCAAACAATTGACATAAAAACAAACAAAAATTTCTTTCATATGTGGGAAGATGTAACCTATATATTATATTAACCTTGGATTACATCTTCCCATATATGAGCCTGTGTGGAATTGAGTAAATTTTACTACAATAGTAAATTTTGACAGTACAACTGTCAAAATTTATAATAGCTCCAGAGCTAGTGTAAATTTTGACATTTAAATTCACAATGTTTTATGTCAAAATTTACTATTGTAGTAAAAATTTACTCAATTCCACACACACTCTATGAAAGAAATTTTTGTTTGTTTTTTATGTCAATTATTTGATACTTGTGACGTCACATTGATCACTTTTTTATTGTAAGTAGGTAATGCCTATGGGAAGATGTAACCTATATTATATTAACCTTGTACTAAGGGTGTTTTTCTTTATTCATTCCGTAGAAGGAAAGGAATAGAACGAACGGAATAAGTTTTTGAATATGTATTCGGAATAGAATGAATAAAGAAACAAAAAAAGAATAAACATTAAGAAAAAGATTGAGGTTATGTAAAATATGTGCATTAATATTATAATAATAATAATAAATAAGTAAATAAATAAATTAAATATTTATGAAAACAATTTTTTTTTTAAACATTTTATATCCCCACTTGTCCACTTGAAAGCATCCATACGTTCATCTAAAACCAATTTTATCTTTTTATTTTACTTCTAATTTAGATATTACTTAAATTTTTATTTAAAAATAATAAAATTTATTCTCACCATTATTATTTGAATTCATTATTTATATTATTATATTATTTATATTATTTATCCAAAAAAATTATTTTTTTATAGTCTTATATTTGACAATCAACAAAAGTAAGGTTAATTCCATTCATTCTGTTTTTATTCCATCTTAGTCGCGGATTGAAAAGAATGCGTTCCATATATTCTGAAAAAATTAAGAAATATAGAACGGAACATTCGGAATACTTTTATAGAATAAAGAAACGCATATGGAATATTCCAAACGTTCAGAATGAATAAAGAAAAGCACTCAAGGAGGATTGAAATATAATATATTTCAATTCTCCTTGAGCACTCTAAGGGTACTGACACATCATGCTGAATCTGAAACTGAATTTTTCAGACTCATATCTTAAACCCACAGTTTTAAATGACACCTGTCACATAACACTGGAAATTTCAGCACATGAAAATTTTCAGGTTTGTACTTACGTTTTGATTTCTTAAAATTCTCAGCACTCTGATTCAGAAATGCTTCTAAACAATGTAATTTAAATGACTACTGTCAAATGAAACTGAATCTGAATTCTGAATATGAAATTTTGAAGGCTGTGTTGTTGTTTTTTAATTTGATTTTTAAACTAAAAATCAACACTTGAACAATCAACACAATTTTATAAACAAATGAAATCATATGAAATAATGAAAAGTCAAGCAACAGCTGACTATTCAGTTTCAGATTCAGATTGACTCGAAAATACAATCTGAATCTGAAACTGGAAAATTCAGTTTCAGATTCAGCATGATGTGTCAGTACCCTAAAAGTAAAAGCAGAAACACAATGACGGGTTTTACACAGTCTTTCCCCACGACCATGTTCATCTGCCTGAGGAGTAGTGCGGTTTCCTCATCTCTCTTCACTTCACTTTTTCAACCAAACTGATTTCAATTTAACGAGGTGAAGATACTAACACATTTACACATAAATATATACAAAAACATAATGTTTTTGAAGAATTTAAAATTCAAATAAATTGAAAAATTTGTGTATGTACAATGAATTGAGAAGAAAGAAAGAAGACGCGTGTAAAAGTAAAAAGAAGAGCTATGTAAAACGGCTCAACCACTGTTGGGAACTTGTGGGAAAAATACCTTTTTGTGTGAATTGTCAACCTAAAATTTGCGGTGTGGGAAAAAGGGAAAAACATTTATTGTGTAGAACAAATTGTGGGAAAAATAATCCATATCAGAAATTTAATTTTTTCTTAATTTATCAAAAGAAAGATTCAATTTTTAAAAATCCCCAAAATCTTTATCTCGTTTTCTGCAATGACTTTACTACTATTTTTGCTTTTTCCGTCTACTTCATTATTTTTTCACACATTTTGAGATTAACAGTTCAGTGACTTTCAATTTAAACTGAGATTTGTTTGTATCGGTATTGGTTGTGTTTGGTGCGTATAAAACAAAAACATTATTTATTGAGGAAATAAAGGTAAGTAAAATAAATTCCTTTATAAGCATTATTAATTATTAAATTGTATTATTATGTACGAGTATTTGCATAAAACAACAGATGAGTGAACCAAGGAATACCAATAAAACTAATAAAAAAAGATTGTCTTTCTGGGATGTGCATCTTACGATCGAATTTTCAAGCAGATAATATCGATTGTACAACTTTTCAACCAACTGAGCAGCACAGGAAAAAAATGAAAAAAGATCAGTTGTATCAATGAAATTTTATTAAGTTTTTTGTTTTTTTTTAAGCTTTTGTTGATTTTATTTTACTAGATTTTTAAATAAATAAAGTGAATTTTATTAATTTTTGAAAATTTGTGTATTTTTACATATCGTCGCACGTGAATTCGTTTGCCTTAGAATTTATATTAAAGGTTTAAATTTCTTTTTCTATTTTCTTAAAACCACATACGACAAACTAGTTTCCTTGTATAATATGTATAACTTTACTTTTATACTCTCTATCAAAACTGTCAAAATATCCTGTAAAAATGTATTTGACCATTCCAGAGTCCGAAAATTTGCCTTTTCCAACCATCCCCACACTTATTTCTGTCGTGGGAAATTCAAGGGAGTTTCAATATTTCATTGTGGGAAAAAAGGGAGTTTTCGTGGAAAATGTGGGAATTCCAGCCAAAATTAGTTTCCAACATCAATGGGTGTTTTTCTTCACGAGTACGAGTTTATGCCTGCTTCGCTTTTAATACGGATTTTGGTTTACTCCCAATTTTTCGTGGTATAAACTCGATAACTCGGATTTTGGCTTAAGCCCAATTTATTTGGGTTTAATCCCAATTTTTTTATATGTATGTGTGAGGTAAAATGCAATATGGCGGATTCTAATTTTTATGGTGAAAGTGAAGCTGTCACGTTCTTCTTTTTTTTTTGTGTGAAAGAAGAATAATATGTATACTATACGTGTATAAAAGCATCAACAACGTTTGCATCTATTATTATTATATTAATGCACTTACAGTCATTATTTCACATAACCTCAATCTTTTTGTTAATTAGACAGTTTATGAGGGAAAAAATTAAGAAATATTGAACGGAACGGAATTCGAAATACTTTTATAGAATAAAGAAACGCATATGAAATATCCAAACGTTTAGAATGACTAAAGAAAAACACCTAATGGCCAGAACCAGACTAGTCTTCTTTCTGCTTCAAAAACCGGTTTTTAGAAGAAGGCGAAGTGTAGTACATTTTATCCAAAAGTGGGGATAAAAAACCGGTTGTTGAAGCTGAAAGAAGACTAGTCTGGTTCTGGCCAATAGTATAGACAGACATAACTTGGTTAACCAACTCATCCATTTAACCAACTCATTAACCAAAATAAGTGACAGCCATAATGTCAGCTGGTTTTTTTTGACAATTTGTTCATTTAGATTTTTTTCTGTTAAGAGTTTGTCCTTTTTTTTTAAATTTTCTGATTTTGTTAATTATTTTGTGTTTGTGAAATGGAAGTCTCAAATATTTTTGATAAAGACGTTCTTTTCTATAAACATATGATAGCAAATGACAAGTAACTGGAAAGTTTTGACGTTTGTTTATTGGAAAGTACTTAGTTAACTCATAAACCAAGCACATTTTGCTTGGTTATGCTGTTATGATACGGTATTAATACTATTGGAAATTTTAAGTACTTAAAGAAAGAGACAACAGATTTGAAAAACAGAGACACACCATCAAAATCAGCTGACATTTTCTTAAAGTTGTGTTGCCTGTATCTCTGTTTAAAGTAAACGGCAATTATATAATTTAGTAAATCAATATTCGTGATTATTATTTCATTTCTATTCACTTTTTTGCTCTCACTGAAAAAAATTAGAAATAAATAATTAGACACGTCACACTCGTTTAAACATAATATTAAACTATGAAAAATGTCTAAACACGATGGCAACACAAAAATAATATTAATGTTCAAATTTCATGATTAATGGAAGGATATTGGAATTTGGAGAATTGGGAGAGTTATTTTTTGACATTTTCAGTATTAATACTGAAATAAGTGTTAGTCATATCTCTCTTTCTGTCTAGTTGCTTTTTCCGTAAAGCATACTTGTTATCTCTTTTCAATAACGAAATTAATGATGAAATTAATACCGTATCATAACAGCATAAAATTTTTCTCAAACACATATACACATTTTTTTTGTACGGTGATTAACTATATTATTGGTCTTTTGCATTGAAAAATGTATAGAGGTAAAGGAAGAAGGGTAATAAGGAATAAGAATGTTTTTTTTTATTATTTTTATTATTATTATTTATAATACATACTTCCAATTATTTTTTATATGTATATGTCGTCATTATATAATTTCAAGCAATTCTATTGGCTATACGTAAATCACACAAATTGATACTATTGCTTATTAGAGATGATTTTGTTGAAATTTTTGCTTGCTAAGAATTATGATTTCCTATTACAAAAACGATTTTTAGTACTGTAAAATTTAGGGTTTTTGATCGAATTTATGAATAAAATTATTTTCTTAAAGTATCATTTTGATATTAGACCTGATAAACCATATGCAAATTAATAAATTTTATATAAAAATCATTATTAGAAATTTTAAATGTGGTAATATGCAAATTAGCAGCTTATGTATGTACATGATCATGAATGTTTTTTTAAAATGTCCTCAGATCCTACATTACATTTTAAAAAGAAGAAAAAAAATCGTTCACTTTAACTTCTCATATACATATGTACCTACATACTTATGTACATTCCCATGCCCATTCCTATACTGAATTTTGTATATTATTTTGTATATCAATGGATATTATTATATAAAAATATAAAAAAAACATGCCTTCACAAATACTATTAAATTCCCATTTAAAATATACATTAAATATACATGTGTATGTACATATACTGATTTGAAATCTTTTAGAATCACTAAAGAAAAAAAACAACAATTTCTATTGTAGAGCAATTTGTATATAACTTGTTTCTTTGAATTCTGATTGCCTGGTGCAAAAATAATTTTTAATGCTTCAAAATTAAGAATTTTTGATCCAGTTTATCAATAAAATTATTTTTTTTCAATAAAATTATTATCATTATGATATCAACATTATATTTGGCCTGATAAACGATCAAATTTGATATGTAAATTATTAACAGAATTTATAAGTGTGCAGATCATATGCAAATTAGCTACTTGTATACTTCTTCTTCTTGAAATACTTGAAATATACCCTCAAATCCTATATTTTCAATTTCTCATACAAATTTTTATACTGAGCCAAATGGTATGTATACTGAATATATGGAGAAAAGGAAAAGCTGTGTACATATGATTCTGTATATTGTAATGCTTGAAACATGAGAATGATTGTGTTAAAAATGTTAAAATTTCTGAAATTTTTTAAAAAATTTTGTATGTATTGTATGGAAAATAAATAGAAAAGGGAATATATTTTAAAATGAGAGTAATTAAGAAAAAATCCGGAGAATAAAAAAAAGCTTAAAACAGCTTTAAGATTGGAGGCCAGCTTTGAGATTGGAGGCCGTTTGGTTGTGACTATTTCGATGTACTACGATAAGTCTGATAGAATATTATATTGTCATTGCTTATACTTACTTAATTAACACAATTTTTTTTTTTTTTGAATAATAAATTTTCTTTTTTCTTTTTTGTTTTTTTTTTCTTCTTAGTACATATATCTTTAATTACTTTATGAATGAATGAAAATTTTAATTTGTTTACAATTTACATACTACTACACTCCGTTTCAAAATATGGCCTCACCCTTATTATGTGTGTATATCTCATATTATAAGGAGTGGATTTTTTACAAATCTTTGTTCTAGGATTTTGAAGGACCTGTTGTGTTAGGAAAAGTTTTGAAATTTAATTTTTGGAAAATCCCACCATATAGCAGAAAGGGGAGGAGAAAGTAAAATGTGCCCATAAAAGCTGTTGCAAAATATAGCCTCACTATAATGTTTTTTAAAATTTGGTATTGAAAACACAAATAATTTTTGTTTTTTAGATTTTATTAATAAAGAGTTTCTTTACTATTTTAAATTTAAATCTAACAAAGACGGTTATTTATGTTTTTATACAGTTTTCTGACATATACTTTTGAAACTCCATTTCGCTTCTTCTATATTACTTTTCTTGGATCCTGAACAGTTTTATACTGTTAGCCGTTTGAAAAAACTTTTCTTAATAAATATTTCCAAACGTTTTCTATTATGTTTCAGTCCGGTCACTGTAATATTTGTGAAATTTTTCTAGAAAATCAGCGTTTAACTATACCTGAAATATGGATTACTGCATTATTTTGTTGAAAAATCAAGTCGTCCTGCTCCAAATTTATAGAGATTTTTATTATTTGTTTCTTTTACAATTTTCAGTATTTTCTGGAAGTATTCTTCCACTCATAAATCTAATATGAATTACTACTATTGAAAAAATCACATAAATTGGTGAAAGCAAACTGTAGTTTTTTTTAGGTATAACTTAGCATTATATTCTCCGGCACCCCATACCATAACAGAATCTCCATCCATTTGTATGCGTGCTAAGTAACTTTCCACCTTTCTTAAATTATGGAAATAAAACCTTTAATCATCTAGTCCATCTAAATTAAACTTGTTTTCATCGGTTAAAATCACTTTGTGCCATTTTGCCTTACATGGTATGAGGTTCTTTTGCAAAGTTAAGGCAATCTTCTCCGTGTTTTTTTGTGTAGCACGAATATTTTGTTATTTTTCTATGCTCGTAATATTTTATAAACAGTAGGATTCGTGAACATCCGCTCCTTATTTCTCTTTAATTTGATTCATTGTTAGTGTTGAACAACAAGAAGCATTCGGGATGGCTCATTTTTTTCTACGTGTTACTATTGGTGGTCGGCCAAAATTTGTTAGAACTACGTTTTATTTTTCATTTAAAAAAAAAATTATGGATTGTCCTTGGACTTTGGCCCAGTATTTTCGAAATTTGTCGATTTTACTTTTTTCCACCTTTTAGTTACTTCATAATTTCAATTTCTGTTTTATTTAACAAATTGACCAGTGCCATTTTTTTTCAAAAAACTTGAAAACTTATCACACAATAAGCACTTCGAAAAATTCACTTTGAATGGTAGTGAGGCTATATTTTGCAACAGCTTTTATGGGTACATTTTACTTTCTCCTCCCCTTTCTGCTATATGGTGGGATTTTCCAAAAATTAAATTTCAAAACTTTTCCTAACACAACAGGTCCTTCAAAATCCTAGAACAAAGATTTGTAAAAAATCCACTCTTTATATGAGATATACACACATGGTAAGGGTGAGGCTATATTTTGAAACGGAGTATATGTAATACGAATATGTATTTATATAAGTATCTAGTATTTATTCATATATCGTTATAATTTATGTTAAAACTACACCTGGTTATACATTATATATTTTTTTTTTTTTTTTTTTTTTACTTATTAGTGTTCTTCCGATTTTGTATTTTGTTGGTTACTCGTTATTCGTATTTCTGCTTACGGGACAGTTTATATGTTTCTTATCTGTGGTGTTGGATTACTTGTTGCTAAGTTTGTTTGAGATTGGTATTTTACTTTTGGTTCACTGTATGTAGATTCTAAATTATTTTCTGAGTTTATTGTGCTATTATTTTGGTTCGTTGATGATATTTTGCTTTTTGTTCTGAATTTGCTAATTACTTTAATTGAAACCCAACCCAAAATAGAAATCATTGCAATTGTACTTACTGATAGTGACGCTATTGGTAGATGTTATTGTTTACTTTGTTCAGATAAGTGTGTTTCGTAGGTTCGTACTTGTTTATCTAGTTCCTCGATCGAATAAGTATTTTGATGTAATATGTCGTTGATATTGTTGTCTTTTACTATTGGCAGTGGTTTGTTTTTTGTTACAGATAGGGTTTGAAAAGCTTTTTCCATCTGGTCCGTGAGTAGGTATTTCGAGGGAGGATTTATATTAGGTTGGTTAATTTTTAATTCTCGTGTTTCGTTTCCTTCGTAAAATATGATTTGGTTCTGTATATTAAAATGGCATGGTCTATTGAGTGTAAATATACCACTACCTATTAAATTCATATTATGTGTGCCGTCGGTGCAAGTTATGTGCATATTGGTTTGCTCAACTGAATTGAATAACCAAGTATTTCTTTGTGTTAATTTGGAAATTAACAGTGATGATTTTTGACGAATTAGATATTCACAGTTATTGGGTTCGTTGAACGGATTTGAAAAGAAGTTTAAAGGACATAGCTTGGACACATCTCCTTTAGTGATCGCAGTTGTTATTGGGCTAACATATATACTTAGTTTCGTTAAATGTTATTATCTTCCGATCAATTGTTAATTTATCTTTTTTAAACATCACAAAATTCTTGAGTAAGTAAATTGCTTACAACATATCTGTAGTTTGTATTGAGTATTAGTGAATAATTGGAGTTTGTATCTATTGGAATCAAGTGAACTTGTTGTAGGGTGAATGGCGGGTGATTAGAGATTGGTAAGGATATTTTGACTATCAGATTTCCGTTTAAAATTTGACCCTTGATTTCGAGTGATTGTAGTATTATTTCTTGGGTACATTTTATTCTAATATCTGTAGAAACAAATTTGCGGTATATTTCAACTATTTGAGATGGAGGAATAAGTAGAGGGTGTAACTGGTTATTTTTTATTGCTATTAAAATATCTATCAAGTTTTGTTGTTTAAATTCCACTTCTAAAATTAAAATTGTTATTGTGTTTACTATTTCGATCAGTTTTTGGGTCCTTATTACTCCATCACTTAGTTGTTGGAGTTCGTTCACGGCATTTGTGAGCTCTTCTTGTTTTTTCTGCATATTTTCTACTGGTTTCAGAATTTTCTGGTATGTAGACTTAACAATTGATATTTGTTGTTTTTGTAATTCTAGCATTTGTTTATTGTTACCTTCCAGATCATTTATTTTACTATGTATTATATCTCCATCGTCGTGGTCCAGGACTCCAAATAAAAAATGAAGTCCTTTGCCTAGTCCATCGAATAGGGATCTGCGTTGACGATATCGACCGGTGAGTTCTGCCAATGTTTTCGAACGTTTGTTAATGTTATTTAATAAATTTTGTAAAACTGTTTTTTGAGTCGTACATGTAAAAGTTATGTTCAGAGCTTTATCACAGGTTTTAATTAATTGTGTGTCGATATATTTTATAATTTCTATTTCTTCCAAAATATCTGTTATGTTTAATTTTGTGAATATGTTCCACTTCTCGTGGTATGCGTATAATTTTCCTATTTCTTCAAATAAAATACCAGTGTTTTTCAATTTTTGTATTGAATATGGTTCGTTCATTCCATCTACTGATGATAAAAGGTATGTAAGGTACAATACGTACGTTGTTGTTATGTAGAACATTTCTGTAAAATATAAACACGGAGTTATTTATAGTACGGTTTAAGTCGATTATTGTGTGCCGTGACTTCTCTTTTACCTACTAAAATAGTTGTATTAACGTCACTTGGAATTTTAATTACCTTGTAAGGTCCTATCCATATTTTAGAAAATTTATTCTTTTTCAGAGCATTTTTTAATCTATATATATAAAACTGAAATGTCCGTTCGTGTGTAGCCAATTTACTTCCGAACCCCTCGACGGATTTTCATGAAATTTTGTGTGTGTGTTGCTTATATTGTGAGGAATGTTTTAGGCATAGTTTGATTTATTTACGGTGGTTGGTGTTGTTTAAAATTCAAGAAATTTGGAAATACATGAATTTTTGTATTGAATGTCATTTAGAATATCGCATATACATTGAAAAAAAATTTTTTAACGAAGCAGGCGTATAAATAAAAAATCAATTTAAAAATATTTATGTTTGATATTGATAAAAAAAAAATAAATATTTAACTGTCAAAAAAAAATTAATATAAATATTTAAGATCGACAACTGTCAAAAATAAATAAATATAAATATTTAAGATCGACAACTGTCAAAATTAGAAATCCAGACATTGAAGTTGATAATCGTTGGATTGTGCCATATTCACCATTATTGTCAAAAACGTACAAAGCCCTCATAAACGTTGAGTATTGTAATTCAGTAAAATCGATAAAATACGTTTGCAAATACGTCAACAAAGGAAGTGATATGGCCGTTCTTGAAGTAGCTGCTGAAAATAGAAACGATGAAATCACTCAATATCAAATGGGGCGTTACATCAGCAGTAACGAAGCAATATGGCGGATTTTTTCATTCCCAATACATGAAAGACATTCAACAGTTGTTCATTTAGCAGTTCATCTTGAAAATGGTCAACGTGTTTATTTTAGAACTGAAAATGTATTGCAAAGAGAAGCGCAACCACCATCTACAACACTGACTGCCTTTTTAACGTTGTGTCAAACTGATACATTTGCAAAAACATTGCTATACTCCGAAATACCACAATATTACACTTGGAATAAGTCTTCGAAAGTTTTCCAATGATGCAAACAAGAAAAACCAGTTGAAGGTCATCCAAATGTGTTTTCAAAGATGCTTTAGGACGAATTTACACAATTCAATGCTGAATGTTTTTACTTGCGTTTGTTGTTGCTTAGCGTTCGTGGACCAATATCATTTCAAAACTTAAGAACGATTGATGGCCGATTGTCTACAACGTATCGTGAAGCATGTCAACGATTGCATTTATTTGACGATGACACGCATTGGGATTTTACACTTGCCAACGCATCAATTTCAGCTCCTCCGCATCAAATACGAACATTATTTTCAATAATAATATCAACATGTTTCCCATCAAATCCACTAGAATTGTGGATGAAATATCGAGATTACATGAAGATGATATTTTAAATAGAATGCGTCGCACCACTTCAAATGTAGAATTAGTTATCATAATGGACATGTATAATGAAGCATTGATTATGATTGAAGACATGTGTTTAGCGACCGCAAATTAAGCATTAACACAATTAGGCATGATATCGCCAGATCGTCCAATGCACGACATATTGAATCAAGATTTCAAACATGAAAAACAATTTGATTGCAATGAATTGAGAACATGTGTACAAACAAATACTAAAAAATTGAATAATCAACAAAAACATGCCTACGATTCAATCATGCAAGTTGTTAACCACAAAACAGGATCATTGTTGCCATTGTCACATTTAAACTATCGATTTCTGCAAATATATTTCATTGGCAACTCAAATAATGAAGTAAATCAACGTTGTGCAATTGGCTCCAACACAAGAAGAGAATTAGTTGAACAACTACAAAATCTATTTCATCAGCAAAACGATTTGGTTCGATTGTTTCAAACAGCACTTGATCGAATGCCGTCAAACTCATCCCGCCACGTACCCGAAAGGGCAGAACAACGTCTGCCGGGCCCGCTAGTAATACATAATCGCCGATGTTGAAGGTTATTGGTCGACTAGTTTTGTCGTAATATTGTTTAGATCGTTGTTTTTCTTTAATGAGGTTTTGTCTTGCAATTTCGTACGTTTTTTGTAATTTATAACGAAGTATGTTGTAATATTTTTCGTGGTTGTATACTGGTTGTGGGGGTCTTTTTAAATTTGTTGGTATCTCAGCTGTAAAACCGAATAGGCAGTCCATCGGCGTTAATTTTGTGCCTTCATGTGTGCTGTTATTGTATACAAAAGCTGCAGTTCTTAAAAATTGGTCCCAAGTTTTGGAGTTCCCGTCTATTGTTGATCTTAAATATTCTACTAGGGGTCTGTGTGCGCGTTCCAGTGATCCATTTGATTGTGGGTGATATGCTGTGGTTGCCAGTTTTCGAATTTTTAATAATTTACACACTTTTTTAAAAACTTCGCTCATGAAGTTGCTTCCTTGATCAGTCACACATTTTTTTGGAATGCGATAACGTGTTATAATTTCTTCGAAAAAGTGTTTTGCTACCGTCTCTGCAGCATAAGGTAAGGCATACCAATCTACAAATTTTGTTAAACCGTCCTGAAAAGTTAGAATATATTTATTTCCTGTGTAGGTTTCTTCAAGTGGGCCTACTATATCTAAATATATTTTGTCGAAAGGCTTTTTAGCTGTATCTGTTAAAACCATTGGCATACGATATTGTAGTGACGATTTAAATTTTTGGCAATAGTCGCATTTCCTTACATATGTTTTTATATCATGAAGCATTCCTTTCCATCTGTACCTTTGCTTAATTTTTTTGTAAGTTTTCAAAACTCTTTGTTGTCCCCCTGAAGGAGAATCATGGTAATGCTTTAGAATTATCTTAATTTCTTCTGGATCGGTAAGAAGTTGTATTTGGTCATCACCTACGGCGATATCCTTAATACTTGTTTCTGAACTTGTTTCATCGTTTTTTGTGTTTGATTTTTCCTGTAACGTTTTTGGATTTTTTCTTTCTTGCTGTACCTGAGGTGTTGAGTACTGCTGATCAACTTCTTTTTTCTTTGTTTGGGCTCGTGTAATCACCTGTATCTGTGCTGAACTACTGTGTGTTGATACATTTTTGTTTTCAGTATTTATTTTACCTTCAGGTATATTATGTACTTGCGCGGTAGTAACTATTACATTTTTTTGTTTTGGACTGAGTACACCCTTTATCATTTTCGTATTTGTTTAGGATCGGTTCGGGGATTTTTGAATCGATCCATTGTCGTTTTTTTCGTTTTTATTTTCGCATCTACGTTTTTGAAAACAATTTGTAACCGTGTGGCCACGACGACCACAAAAATCACATTTTACTTGCACTTGATTAATTTTGGCCTTACTTAAAAGAAGTTTATTTTGTGGTTAAATTTGTTAGTAAAATAATTTTGTCTACAATTTTTAACGTCGTGTCCGTATCGATTACATTTTGTGCAAAATGGTGTATTTTTTCTTTTTATACATTCATCGTATGTGTGACCTTTCTTCTGGCAGTAATTACAAGTTATTTTAGATATTAAAGATATTTTTTAAGAAGAAGATGGGTTAAGGTTTTGTATATTCAAATTGTTTGGAGATTTTACTGCAGTTGAGTTAAAAGGATTTATATTTGTGTTTGTTATATTTGGAGTAATATTATTATATTGGGAATAGTTTGTTGCAAGATAAGGTTGTGGTTGACAGTGTGAGTATTGTGTATTATATCCTTGTAGAAGAGTTGATCCATTAAGTAGTCGTTCCATATCTAATGCCTTTTGAATTACTTTTTCAGTATCACCTTCTTCTAACGTTAATAAATATTGTCTCAGATGTAAGTTTAATGTGCCACTTTTAATTGTAGAAATTGCAAGATCTACCAGTTGTGATTTTACATTAGGGGAATTAACAGTATATTTCTAATCAGCTGCTTCTTGACCAAGGGTTAACAAATATTTTACTCGAGTAGCAAATTGGACAAAAGGTTCAGAGGGAGTTTGTTGACAAGAAATCAGTTTATTTACTAATTCCTGATACGTCTCTCGCGGTAAAAAAGTTCTATTTAAAAGTTCTTCGATTTCCTTAAAACTTGTACTCGAGCTGAGCTTACTAATCGATAAGCTTCACCTCTAAGACGAGTCTTAACAATTTCAAGGAATGCGGAGTGTTCTGTACTTTCCAAACATCCTAAAACTTGGTTACAGCAACCTAAAAATGTTTGTAATTCACTCACTAGTTTGGGGTGAACTTCGCCTGAAAACAAAGGTACCATCTGAGATGTTAGCTTTGCTATTTTTTCGTAATCCACCATTTCCGTCCTACGTATTATCCTACCGGCTGCGCCAAGTTTATGTTGTGTATTCACCGAATTTGCGTCTAAGGTTGCACTATGTTGGGGATTAATTTAAACGAGATTTGTATCTTCTTAAACTTTTTATTTATCAATTTACAATACACACTGTCCCGACACTACTTCTGTTTCCTTAAGATTAACTTAAATCTATTGTCCACTGTCACGACACTACTTCCGTTTTCTTTTCTACTATCTTCAGTTCTTGACTATTCAACTATTCCTCGTCGTTATTCAATTCTATTCTTTTTATATGCTTCGATCATTTTTTCCCTACTTTCTTTCATTAAGTAATATTTTGTTGATCAAGCTACTTTTGCTTACACAATCAAGTTTTATAGAGTGCGTCATTCGGTACGGTCGCATTTAGTTTGCTCGTTGAAAATAAAAGAGAAGGAAATATCAAAAATAAAAAATGTCTTGTGGTGTTTGCAAATTAAAAATTGAAAGAAGTTTAAGTAAAATTAGTTGTAATAATAAAAGTTGTGGTGGAATAATCCACCTAAGCTGTGTAAATGTTGAAACTTCTGATTTAGAATATTTGAAATCAAACAATAAACCTTGGCACTGTAACAAGTGCATCACAAGTGCGAGAGAACTGCTCCTATACTTGCGTTACTAGCATCCGTAGTTAGGTTGAAAGGTTGTGTAAAATCAGGATAAGCCAGTAAAGGAGGTGTTACTAAATCGTTTTTAATTTTTTCGAATGCTGTTTGACAATTTTCAGACCATTTGAATTTTGTGTTCTTTTTTTAGTAAATCAGTAATTGGTTTTACGATTTTAGAAAATTGTGGTACATATGTATTTTCTGTAGTAATTAGCTAAACTTAGAAATGATTGAATTTGTCTGACAGTTCGAGGAATGGGAAAATTTTGTACACATGCTGTTTTACGGGGGTCCGGAAAGGCACCCTCGCTTGTACATAAATGTCCTAAATAAACTACTTCTTTACGTAAAAAATGACATTTAGAAGTATTTAATTTTAAATTGTTACTACGTAATCGTTCAAATACATTTCTTAATTTTTCATTATGATTTTCTAAATTCGATGCATGGATAACTATATCGTCGAGAAAGACAAAAATATCTATTCCATTTAACCCCATTAGCACATGATTCATGAGTCTTTGAAATGTAGCTGGAGCACCTTTTAAACCAAAAGGCATACGCTTGAACTCATAATGTCCATAAGCTGTACTAAATGCCGTTTTAGGTCGGTCTTCTGGAGAAACTAAAACTTGATGATAACCATTAGCTAGATCTAGTGTTGTAAAGTATCGTGCGTGTCCTAACTGATCTAATATATCTTCAATACTAGGTAGAGGAAACACATCTGCAATTGTTTTTTCATTTAATTTTCTAAAATCAACTACAACTCTCCAGCGTTTTTCTCCTGTTGGTCCTGGTTTTTTAGGTACTACTAATAATGGTGCATTCCATGGACTTTTACTTTCTTGAATTATATCATTATCCAACATTTCTTGTATCTGCTTATTAATTTCTTCCTTTTGTGCTTCAGGAAGTCGGTACATTTTCTGATTAATTGCTGGTTGGTTTGGCAGTACAGGTATATCATGTGTAATAGCATTTGTATGTGAGAGTTTATCGCCCTTTAAATGAAAAATGTCATTATATTCATAACACATCTCGTAAAGAGCATTTTTTTCCTCAAAATTAAGACTTTCATCAACTATGATTTCTTCATCTAATTGACGTATTCTTTCGCTTCGATGCTATTTTTTCACCATGCAGCTATTTTTATACTTATCTGACATGTTAACGGATGCTGTTCTAGCTACTGATTGATCTAACTTTTCTTGATTATTTGATGTATTTTGTTTTTTGCCTTCTGTTGTAACTAAAGTTTTAATTTCAAAACCTTTTAGAGGTTGTAAGTATATTGTGAATTTTTTAATTTCACAGGCTTCATTATTATTATTTAGTAACCCTATGTATGTATACTTTTTTCCTATGTCTAAGATACTATTCGCTAAGAAAATTCGTGTTTTAATTTCTTGTGCATGACATACCATTTCTTCTCTTAAGTTGAGTGGACTTTTTATTATGATTTGTGATCGAGCAGGTATGTGAATACTTTTTTCAAATTCAACTACCCTGTACTCCCCAGTTTCTTCAGGGGTTCCCTTTTGTGTAGTAGTACTTTTTGTACTATATTGTGTTGGCTCATCTGTGTTATGAAAGTCTTTAGTATGACATTTAATGTCCTCTTTTTTGCACTTATTACTTCGTGTGAAAGGCAGTTTAGTATTTAATTCATTTTCTGAATTTTTTTGAATTTTTGAATTTTCATTTCCATTTTCTAATGTTTTATCTTGTTTATAAGATAGTTTTGAATTTGATTGAATTTGAGAAATGTTTTTATTTACTGAGGGTTGTACATTTATCTCTTGTTCATTTACCAAGTAAAAAGAGGATTTTTTGTTGATATTTTGTGGTTTTCTATCTTGTTCGAAAAGTAATTTTTCGATTTTGAAATTGCCGTTGTTATTTCCTAATTTTTAACCTTGTGCAAAAGGTAGTATAGGAATTGAGAATTCTTTTTGATTACTTTCCGTGCGAGGAAAGAAAAGTTTATGATTAGGTCCATCAATATTACAATTTTTTCCTAAAAAGTCATTTCCTAAAAGACCATCATTTAGCACTGAGTTATCACTTTCAATAACATGAAATTCAAATTTTAAGGGTTTAGGTAATAAAAAATTTCCTGTACATTTACCTACCGTTTTTCCTTTACCGAAGGAGATTGTAGTTCAATTTTATTATGTTTGTCTATATTTGTACTCATTTGAATAGAATTTTGTTTTACCAGACTTACTTCAGCTCCAGTGTCTACAATTAATTTTACCTTACCAGTTTTACTAATATCTAAAGGAAGTTCTACTACTGGTGTTTTTGTAAAATTTTCGTGCATACACCCTTTATCATTTTCGTATTTGTTTAGGATCGGTTCGGGGATTTTTGAATCGATCCATTGTCGTTTTTTTCGTTTTTATTTTCGCATCTACGTTTTTGAAAACAATTTGTAACCGTGTGGCCACGACGACCACAAAAATCATATTTTACTTGCACTTGATTAATTTTGGCCTTACTTAAAAGAAGTTTATTTTGTGGTTAAATTTGTTAGTAAAATAATTTTGTCTACAATTTTTAACGTCGTGTCCGTATCGATTACATTTTGTGCAAAATGGTGTATTTTTTCTTTTTATACATTCATCGTATGTGTGACCTTTCTTCTGGCAGTAATTACAAGTTATTTTAGATATTAAAGATATTTTTTAAGAAGAAGATGGGTTAAGGTTTTGTATATTCAAATTGTTTGGAGATTTTACTGCAGTTGAGTTAAAAGGATTTATATTTGTGTTTGTTATATTTGGAGTAATATTATTATATTGGGAATAGTTTGTTGCAAGATAAGGTTGTGGTTGACAGTGTGAGTATTGTGTATTATATCCTTGTAGAAGAGTTGATCCATTCAGTAGTCGTTCCATATCTAATGCCTTTTGAATTACTTTTTCAGTATCACCTTCTTCTAACGTTAATAAATATTGTCTCAGATGTAAGTTTAATGTGCCACTTTTAATTGTAGAAATTGCAAGATCTACCAGTTGTGATTTTACATTAGGGGAATTAACAGTATATTTCTAATCAGCTGCTTCTTGACCAAGGGTTAACAAATATTCTACTCGAGTAGCAAATTGGACAAAAGGTTCAGAGGGAGTTTGTTGACAAGAAATCAGTTTATTTACTAATTCCTGATACGTCTCTCGCGGTAAAAAAGTTCTATTTAAAAGTTCTTCGATTTCCTTAAAACTTGTACTCGAGCTGAGCTTACTAATCGATAAGCTTCACCTCTAAGACGAGTCTTAACAATTTCAAGGAATGCGGAGTGTTCTGTACTTTCCAAACATCCTAAAACTTGGTTACAGCAACCTAAAAATGTTTGTAATTCACTCACTAGTTTGGGGTGAACTTCGCCTGAAAACAAAGGTACCATCTGAGATGTTAACTTTGCTATTTTTTCGTAATCCACCATTTCCGTTAATATATTTTCACGGTCGCGACTCAAAGACAATGAATTCGAATTTTCTTGTATTGAACTTTCCAACCAAGGCAATACAAAATCGGATGGACTTACAAATTATAAATTAAAACTATTATTACAACTATTTTCGGTATTTATTTTATCTTTATTTGTATTTTCACTATCTTTAATTTGATTTTCACTTATAATTGGGTATAAGAGTCCTTGAAATTCCTTTATCACTTCGCGAAATTTTTCCGTATCTTTTTTAAATTTTTCTACAGGAGCTAATCTATTTTTTCTTGTTTCTTTTAATTTCTTATCCAAAATATTAAAACACGGTAGTAAATTTCTATCAGACTCTTTTACTCTAACAGTTACATTTTTTAGGTACTCACTGAATGTACTTTTCTGATTGTTGTAAACCTTTCTGTTCCTTAAAGTTAAATAAGTTGACTGCAACGATGTTCCTTCTTCAGTTGCTGCTGCTTCGTCTAATGACTTTTCTATGTTTTCCGTAATTGAAGATAAGACGCCTATTTCCTCCTCGCTGCTACTGGACATCAATATTTTAATTTCCCTGGGCACGGATGAAGCTCACTTACTTCCCTAGTTGAAAATTAAAAACTTTTGTGCACTCACTTGAGCATAAAAATTGTAATATTTTTACTAATAAATAATTATTAAAAATTTTCTCTTTTTTTTTTGTAAGTGCTTATTTCATGTATGTAGATGAAATTTTTACAAAACAAAATTTAAATTCTTATTTTAGTTTATAAGAAAAACAATAATGATATGTATTTTCAATCGTTGAATTTTTATTCTTTTCAAATTTTACGATTATTTTAATTTCATATATAAAAAATAATGTCAAATTTATGTATTTATAAAATTTTATAAAATTTTTTATAAAAGTTCCACTATTTTATAATTCACTTAATTTATTATTTATTTATTTATTTTTTTTTTCCAAATAAAATAAAGATATATTTATGTTATTAATCCACATGCAACAAAATAACACGCAATTACAGGATATGAATAACGTATAGGTCTAGTCTATCCTACCGTCTGCGACAAGTTTATGTTGTGTATTCACCGAATTTGCGCCTAAGGTTGCACTATGTTGTGGATTAATTTAAACGAAATTTGTATCTTCTTAAACTTTTATTTATTAATTTTCAATACACACTTTCACGACACTACTTCTGTTTCCTTAACATTAACTTAAATCTATTTTCCACTGTCACGACACCACTTTCGTTATCTTTTGTACTCTATTCAGTTCTTGACTGTTCAACTATTCCTCGTCGTTATTCAATTCTATTCTTTTTATATGCTTCGATCATTTTTTCCCTACTTTCTTCTCATTAAGTAATATTTTGTTGATCAAGCTACTTTTGCTTACACAATTATCTTTTATAATTCGTTATTATTTCCTATTCTGTTGACCTACTATAATTACAAATATGTTTATTTGGGTTATTAATATTCAACTATGCACTTTTTTGAACTAGAATATTGTGAACTTGATCTAACTAGATCGAATTGAATGTGTTATGCAAGATTCTATTATTTTACTTTTAAAATATGTTTTATATATCATATATGCATATATTTATATATTTATTCATGTAACATAATATAATATTATATTATCAAGGTATAATCTATCACACCATAGACTACAAATTATTAAGATATATCAATCTAACTCTTGGATAAGTATAAAAGACGTTTTGTAATTCTAAACTTTTATAGTTAGAATGTTGAATTTAAAACGAGAATACGATCGCTTCAAAACATTTAATAATTTGAATGTTAATGAAACAAAAGCACAAAAACTCGCAAGAAGTGGATTTTTTTATACTTATCGCAAAGATGTAAGTGTACAAGTGTCTTTTTCGAAGTGTGCAAGATAAAACGTACACTTACCTACCGCCTCGTTTTTCTGATAAAATCAAAACACGAAGTCAACTAGACGAACTTAATGATAACACAGACAAATATTTAATTTATCAAGGACAGGATGATTCCCGAGCTGGCTTCATAAAATTAGATTTCATCAAAAAATAAATAACTTGATCCATAGGTGGGTTCATCTAATTACACACATATGTAATATAAAAATTTATATACATACATACATTTTTCACATACAGATAATAAACTTTAAAAAAAAATGCATCTAAAGTTTCAATCCCCCTTTTCTATAGTTACCCATATAAAATTTTCACTTTTTAAGGTCCATGCTTAACATACATTTTTTATCTACACACATTTTGCTGAACTTTTTTTATTTCTCATAAAATAAAATATGATCTTGTTTATAATTTACATGAAAAATACCTGACTTTTTGTTTACTCATATGTTTATTCATAACAAACATGTGATGTGCATTATATGAATGAAAATGGGTGTGGTGTCTTTTCTAAAAATACCTGCTTTTACTCACAAGTTCCTGTTTTTCCTTATCATTGTTTTTTTTTTTTCAATCGTGTAAAAATTTTTCACTACTTATAGATTTTTTGTTCACAAGCCACACATTTATACCCCCAAACAATATAAACCAACATCTTTTTTTCCTCTCGTACACATCTACAACATACTGTTCAACTCTACTTTGTTTATAATCAGCTTTTTACCCCACAAAACGACCCAAGTAACCGAACCATTTTTCAAGAAAACAGGTTAAAACCGTAGGTAAACCAAACCCAAGTAATCAAACCCTTTTTCAAGAAAACAAGAAAAACGGAAAAACTAACCACACCCTCTTTTTTTCTCTCATCTTGCACATATTTCTTCAAAAACTTCATTAAAAGAGGTTTTCGAATTTTTATATTGTTAGATTCGATATGGTTAATTTCATTTGTTTCTTTAATAATTCCCCAACAAACAATTCTCAAAATTTGCGTGCATATTGTGTGCACACAATGTCACTTTAGACACACAATGTGTGAGTGAAACTCGTGAGATATAGGCAAAATGTGCGCGATATGGGGAATAATTTGTGTGCAATATGAGTGCAAAATTTATTCACCATATATCTTTCTCTCTCTTCCTAATGTTTATTATTGAAAATACTTAATTGTTTATTATGATAAAGTAAGTATATTTGTTGTTGTGAAAATAAAAACAACCAAAGAAATACTATAACCATAATTTTGGCAAAAATGTTGTCATCATGTTTAATGTTTTCATTTTTATTGAGTCACATGAAAAGTGAATTAATGTTTTTTAGACTTTTTAAACAAAAAATCACATGCCAATTAAAATTTATTTATAATTTCGCTTATGCTTCGAAAAAAGAAACGGGCCTCAATAATTTCTAATATTCTACAAATATTTTATATTTTTAAAAATTTATGAAGATTTAATTTACCACATAGGGTAAATCAACCAGCTATATCAAGTTTTCAAAATAATTTTCCTAATTGCTTTTAGAAAAATAAACCAAATAAGTTTAAAGCACATTTCATACTGGGCCATATTAGTAGCATTTTATTAAAGTCGAATTAAACTAAAGTCGATTCTATTTTTTGGTATAATTTCATTTGAATTTTATATGAATAAAAAACTTCTAATAGCCAGTTTCACAGTTGAAGCTTAAGCCAAAGTTTAGCTAAGCTTTTGTATATAGCTTAAGCTTCAGATAAAGACTACTCGATTTCACAGTTTATTTTTTTTTGCAGCTTAACTAAACCTAGTTTAACAAAAAAGAAATGTCTGCGGCTGCTTTGTTTTTGAAATTTATTATGCCAATATAAAAAGTGTCATGCGTATTTTATTAATTATTAAAAAATATTAGTAAAAATATATAAAAATGTCGTAAATTGGTGAAAATAAAAAAATGTATGTAATAATATGTGGGTGGTTTTTGTTTATTTTTTAAATTTTATTTAATCTGCTTTTAAATTTCTTTTTTATTTTGCATTTTTTTCTTAAATATATTTTTTTTTTAAATGATAAAATTATCAACTTCTTGCTTTTACATTTCTTGTATTTTTTTCTTAATTCTTTTAAGAACTAATTTTCAAGAAATTACAATGAAAACACGATTGATTTTTTTTATATTTGTTGACATTTGGTTGACTCATTATATTTTTTACTTAAACTTAGTTTAAGCTCTGAAATTTGACCGCTTAGGTTTAGCTAAATTTAAACTCAGTTTAACAATTAAGCTTCCACTGTGAAACTGAAAAAAGTGATAAAACTCAGTTTAAGACTTAAGCTTCGCTTAAGCTTAAACTGTGAAACTGGCTATAAGTGTTATAACGTAATAAAGTCGTTACCACATAAGCCGCTGAAGTTATTGATCAACATGAAGGTTATGTGTTACTGAGCACAGTAAAACTTGGGGTAACACCGGTCAAAAGGTAGTATGCCGCGCAATACTGAAAACAGGATCGCAACTCAATTTTATAACTCAAAAATTAGCGAAGAAATTAAAAGTAAAACCACAAGAATATCCAATGCATGTACAAGGTATTGGCCGAAACAATCAAACAATAAGTGATAAGGTCAATTTAACAATACAATCGAATCACAGTGGATTTAAAGCTAATATAGAAGCATATATTTTGAAACAAATCACCACGGACCATCCCTTAGTGCACCTAAATACCAATAGTTGGAGCCTGCCCCTTGCATATCCATAATTTTATAAACCAGGATGTATTGACATGCTTATTGGAGCAGAACTGTACTTTGAGTTATTAGCAATAGGACAAGTCAAATTGGGAGACCACGCTCCTACATTACAAAATACTACACTTGCACTGGGTTGGATATTCGCTGGAAAGGTCAAACACCAAACCACTTCTACAGCTAAAATATGCGGAATCTGTGTGCATGATGAAACCAAGTTAACAGAACAAATCGAGAAATTTTGGAATATAGAAGAATCAATTACAATACAACAACCTATGAGTGCAGCAGAAATCCGTTACGAAGAATATTACAACCAAATTACTTGAAGAGATAAAGACGGACGATTCATAGTTAGGTTGCCATTCAAAGAAAGTTCCGCAACGCTTGGAAACTCGAAGCAAATGGCAATGGCACGCCTTAAATCAATAAAAAGGAAATTCAAGAAAAATCAAGAACTGAAGGAGCAATATATACAATTCATGAAGGAATACGAAGACCTAGGACATATGACCGAAATACAACCTCATCAAGTAAACAACCTACATTATTACTTACCTCACCATTGTGTATTAAAAGCGAAAAGCACCACCACAAAACTAAGAGTAGTCTTTGACGCATCGGCATAGACAGATTCGAACAAATCACTAAATGAAATATTACATAAAGGTCCAAAAATTCAAGACGAGTTAATGTGCATATTGTTACGATTTAAAATGAAGAAATATACGTTTACGGCTGGAATAGAAAAAATATACCGATAGGTTCTTGTTGATCCTGCAGACAGACAGTACCAGCTGATATTATATGGAAAAATAATGGATGTTTGTATTAGTATAGCGAATAAGTATATACCCGCTGTGAAATACTGTAGTGCCGTGCTAAAATAATACAACAACTAGGTAGGATCACCTATTTGCTGACCTTATTTTATACAAGGTACTGAGTATTCAGAAAAACCAAAATAATGATATTCAATATTTATTTCAATATGGAACACTCTAGAAATAGGTAGAAATCACCTATTCTAGACGCTGTAGTGTTCTATTGTTTAATTGAAAATTCCTTGGTAGAAAACACCAATGAATTATTGTAGTTCTTGATAATAAAGTAATATAAAATTCTTTGGTAGAAGCACCAATGAATTTAGATGATAATCAGAATGTTTATCTAGATCCTAGCAGCCTCACTAGGAGAATTATGGCTGGAGATCAGGGCCGGCCTTTACATATGAGCAGACAGAGCAGCTGAACAGGGCGACAAAATTAGAGGGGCGCCATTAGAACAATATAAATATTTACATAATATTAAAATTTTATATAGATTTGTATTTTTGTGTGAACCAATTCTGTGGTCACATTTGCAAACCACTTAAGTCGACATGAGCATCTTCAGACTTAAGCGGTTAGTGCTTGTGACCACAGAATCATCTACTATGAACATAAGTCTCGTATGAATTGAATGCCACAAAAACAACAATATATAGCAAACTGTTCAAAATAAAATCTTGCTCCTATAGTATTATTCGATCTTCATAAAAACAAACAACAACAAAAATGCTATACACACAGTATTAGGTTCAATTTCAAATCTTGCACAGTCTCTGCTTTATCATTCTATATGTTCCGTATGGGCGCTACAAAAACAACAATATATAGCAAACTGTTCAAAATAAAATCTTGCTCCTATAGTATTATTCGATCTTCATAAAAACAAACAACAACAAAAATGCTATACACACAGTATTAGGTTCAATTTCAAATCTTGCACAGTCTCTGCTTTATCATTCTATATGTTTCGTATGGGCGCTACAAAAACAACAATATATAGCAAACTGTTCAAAATAAAATCTTGAACCTATAACAAAAATAATTCAAATTCAAAATAATATGAATTTAGAAGAGACGGACAAAATTTTGAGGGGATAAGACAGCACAAAAAAGGAAATGTGTGTAGTATTTTTGTTGTTGTTTGTTTTTATGAAGATCGAATAATACTATAGGTTCAAGATTTTATTTTGAACAGTTTGCTATATATTGTTGTTTTTGTAGCGCCCATACGAAACATATAGAATGATAAAGCAGAGACTGTGCAAGATTTGAAATTGAACCTAATACTGTGTGTATAGCATTTTTGTTGTTGTTTGTTTTTATGAAGATTAGAGATGAAAAAAGCAAAAATCCGATTTTTTCAAAATTGTTTTTTTCCGTTTTTTTCATAAAAAGCTGCTTTTTAAATGCTTTTTTCACAAATGAAAAATACATTCACCCGTTGCTTTTTATCGGGTTTTTTCCAAAAAAGCGGAAAAAAACAGGAAAAAAACATTTGTTTTTTCATAATCATAGGAAAAAGATATACATACATTCATTTGAACGGGTTTTTTCAATTTTTTGAAGTAAGTAGGTAAATTTATGATATTTAATGAAATTTGGGTGTACAGGGTGTTTCACACATCTTGTGCCAAATTATAAACTACAAAAATTCCTTTCCAGGACTACAGGATTTTTATGAAAAAATCCGGAAAAATATGAAAAAATCCAACGAAATTGTTTTTTTCATGGGTTTTTTCATCTCTAATGAAGATCGAATAATACTATAGGAGCAAGATTTTATTTTGAACAGTTTGCAATAACTTTTTTTATTTTCAAGGCTGTATGTATGTATATAAATAGTTCCGTATATAATTCGAATTATATGAAAGTATGTATTATTATGTATATAAATTGATTTATTTTCAAAATATGAAATGTGAAATGTGAGTTGAAAGTCTACCCAAGGGTGGTGTGGAAACGGCTTGAACATTTTAATATTCATTAAAAATTTAAACAGAATAAGGGCGAAATTTTGTTCTTCGAACAGGGCGAAAAATTAGGTTGGGCCGGCCCTGCTGGAGATACAAAATAAAAATCACCTTTGAGCAGTCAAAATTACTACTGAATTTTATTTAGATTTAACTCTCCCTTTTATACAAAAATTTTTACTTAATTCTAATCATAACAATAATATTAACGTACAATAAAATACATATTTGAAATTAATATAAATTTGCCAACTAATCAAATTTTAAAGAATTTATTTCTACAAGAAACATTGTCAATGTAATTAAAGAACTTATTTTACCAGAACTATTTAGCTCACTTAGCACATTTTTACAGACGTAATTCTATATTTTGTTCTCTAATACGATACAAAGTATAATTAAGAATGCCTTTAAACACATGATTATATAAAGAACAATTTCAAGCCGTATGTTTACATTAAAGATATTTACTTTAAGAATGTTGATAAATTTGTTTTTGTGTAAAGGGTGATCTGCATATTAATATTAAACCATTTGTTTAACATTCTCCCCCCGTTGATCTGTGATCAAAATAAAGATGCATCATCCCAATCTAAATGGATTTTTGATTTAGGAACTTTAAGTTCCCTATTGCTTCGATTTTGTTGTAGGGTTGACTTGGCTGTTTTTATTTCCCGTGTTGTAGATTGTTGCTGTTTACTGGGGTTTTTGTCCATCAATCCTGAATCTGGAATTCTGGATGTGTTCATTCGATAACGATGCCAGCAGAGGTAACCGATGATCAATAAGATGAATAATATGCTTGTGTAGGATACTGTATATTGGTGTAAGTCATGATTATTGACGTCAATTGTAGAATTTTCTGCTTCTTTAAGTTTGCTAATCTGTCTTCGTAGACTTTTTAGTTCTTCCAAAGGGCCAGTGTAGTTCGATAAAAAATTTGTTGTGTTTATTCTTAGGATTTTGATTGTTTTCTCAAACATTTGCCCTGATGTTATTTATATGCTGTTGCTGAAAGATGACGAATACAAACGATGTGGTTGAATAGTAATGAACTCATCTTTAATTACACAATCATCTTTTAACTCAAGTATTCCTGAACCATTTAATGTGCTTTGGGTTATATTGTTGTGACATATTGCATTTATAATAAATGGAATTTGCGTGTAATACAACCATTGATTCCTTTGGAATAATTGTGTCCATCTTGACACTTCGTGAACTTCTTTTAATAGACAGTTTCCAAAAGCTGAATTCTGACTTAATGCACTCATTTCACAACTAGGAAATTTTGGTATGTTGTGATATAACTAATGATGTTGTTTGCATAAATAGTTTAAATTTGTACTTATAGTACAAGATGAAATTTCCGATTCTGAAATTGGATAGTAATTATCTCTATGTAAATCTACTAGTAGATAGTTTGATTTGATGACCACAATTGCCGTTTAATCATTATTTGAGAATGGTACTGGTACCACGTGTAATAATTCAAATTTCTCTTGCAGTATGAGTGGAATTTTTAGTCTAAACATAACCCAACTCGCAGTCACTCTTCCTTTAATTGACATCAGACTGTACAACTCCAAAATGTTATTTTGTGTTGATGGTAGTCCTAATGTTGATGGTAACTGTTCTTTAATGTTCATTATCTCTTGCTTTATTCGAGTTGTACTGATGATGCCTGGATTTATCTTCCCATGATGAATATCGATGATAATTGATAAAAGTGCGTTTTGTATTTGCCTGTAATTGTCTATCATTAGTAACAGCGAAAATGCCACTTGATTGAATGCTTGTTGAACTGTTTGCTGATTGAATTCTGTAGTGACCATACTTATGGATTTATCAATTTCTTGCATCAATTTATCATATTCTGCGAAGTGTTTCTCTATATCGGATTGAGTTTTATTCATTATTTCAACAGTGTGATCCAAAATAGAAGTTTGTTTTTAATAAATATCAACAACTGTTGATCTTGACCCTTAAGTTGTTCAATGGTATGCTCTAATTGGTTCGCGTACTCAGAGTCTAATACTCCAAAAAGAGTGTTAGCCAAATTTCCCACTATATTCAAAGCACCTCGTTTGAATCTTGATCTATTGTGATTTTGTATTAAGTGATTATTTTGCTGCTGCAATACGTTTATCTAATGATAAAACTGGTTAACTGTAGCTTTACAATTTATTTTGTACATTCTACTGCATAGTTGATCCAGTTGCTTAACTCTATTTATTATGGTACTTAGTTCCTTTTGTACGGTTGATAAATTGTAGTATATCACCAAATTTCATTCGCTATTCATGAGATTTACATTACCCATCCGTTCGAAAATTATACCAGGTGAGTTCAAAAAGGGCTTTACATTAAACGCCTGTGGACCTAGAAAAGGATTCAACAAGGTTGTTATTAATAATGTGGTAACTACTAAAGTAGCACTATTAATCCGACTTTGTTTAAACGGTGGTTCGTTGTTTTGTACTTCACTTATTGATGATTGATCTTCTGGTGTTGCTATCTGGTGCTGTTCTTCTACTCTGTCTTTATGATCTTGATCTACTGGCAGAATTGCTAGTCGATGTATTGGTCTTCTTAGTACACCACTTGATGTTTTAATATCAGCTACTCTTACAAGTCCATCTTCTCCTGTGTTGCGACAGCAGATAAGCCCCTTCATTTTATGTCTATATGTTTTCGTACGCCGCTGTATTATTTCAGACGGTTGTACACATATTCTTTTAAATGTTTAAATTTTACATATATTGGAAATTTTTTATCAAAATTTTCCAATAAATGAACTGTAATTTCAATTCCGTTGTACACGCGCAACATAAAATTTAATCTTCCTTTGTTCAAAAACTGAACAAAGATTATTTTCTACAAATCTCATGGATTATCTCAAATCACGCCATTTCGAGAATAATCCTATGTAATTATTTAAATACATAAGATTATTCCATATTTTTCTTGAACATGGTCTTTTTCAAGTATTCTCTAATTTTTTTTTTCATCCCACACTACTAAAATATTATGTATGCCAATGCAATACATTACAAAGTTATTTTCATGTATCAATATTGGTTAATTCCCATATAAATTACTATATGAGAAAAATCAATAAAAAATATCACGTGATCAATGCGATTACATTGTGACCTATTTACTCAAGTAAATAGCACAATGTAATACAAATTTTCAAGTTCACGCACACCGTGACAAACTCCAAATTAGTTACTCAAATATATTATCCATTAAGAATAACATATCGAATATTCTAGAGTGCATCATGACGATTTATATACTTATACACCACACCATGATGATGAATTGATTTTACCGCGCAATACTACTACTAATTAAAATGTGCACATAGATTAGTAGACACATTGAGTATATAAGCCGCAAAATCGGTGATGGACGTCTTTTTTTCTTTTTGCCTTCTTTCTTGGTGATTCTTTTTTGGTTTTCGTGTCTGGAGAGTTCTTTGAATACTTTTTTTTTACTTCTTTTTAAGTCATGGATCAAGTATGAGTACGTATTTTAGATTCGCTGATAAAAATTTTAATTTTTTTGAATATCAAGTGCAGTGATAGAATTTTTTTTTGTATAAAGAAAAATAAAATTATAATAAAAATATCTTTATTTTAAAAATTATAAAGCATAATATAACTTAAATGGGTTCAAAAATGAAGAAAAAGAAGAAAAAAAAAAAAACAAAGAAATACGGAGTTCAATATGGTGGTGCATTTTTTTTTAATAAATAAAAAGTGTGATGTGAATGTGCCGGTTTACATAAACGAATAAAGTTATAAAACTTTCATTATGAAATTTTTTTTATTTTCAAGAGGAAAAAAAATAATCATAAAATTATTATTATAAATCATTTTTTTAAAACTTAGATGTGCATAACATAAAATTTAGTATGAAAACAAATTTTTCAATAAAAAATCAACATAAATTGTATGCCTTTTTCTAATATTGCGTCTTAATATCATTTTCAAGTTTTTTTTTATGTGCAAACTTTGATAAATTTTAAAGTTGAAGAAGAAAATGTTGCATAACGAAAAATTCTAATGAATATTAGAAATTCAGAGACTGTACATGTACCTCCTGGTGTACCCTGCCGGTCGATTTTCCAGCTGCTTCAGCCGGGGTGGGTTCTTTGGATACACCATTACGGAAGTGGGTCCGTTATACTAACATAATAGGACCGGCAAAATCCAAAATGAAAAGGGAGCAAACAAGAAGAATCACAGAGAGAACAATAAATCAAAAAAAAAATGTCCAATTTCCTTATTGACATGGGGAAACCATTGTCACACTTAAATACCAAGTGGACCATCTTCAGACCAACGAAGAGATTCTCCGAACCGCAACACCTTTATTATTTTATAGGGACATCCTAGAATTTTATTTCATAAATAATTCAAAAAAAAATATATATAACCCCAAAATTAAATCATATAAAAAAAACATATTTGGCGTATATGTATAATATATATTTAAATATATGTATGTTTCCTTTTCTTTTTTTTTTCAGGTTTATACAATTAATTTTACATAATTTCGATTAAGTTCTATATACTATACTAAATAAGCTACGCTACATGGGCCCAAAAACAAAACTAACAATGGTTCAAATCCTAACCTTATAACCTTATCCATATACGTTTACATTTCCTTTTCATTTCGAAAGAAAGACATTTTTGCCTTGTATTTCATATAAATTTCTCCTTTCGTTATTTTTATCTTGAGTCAAAATTCCCAATGTTACTAAATAAAATCTAATTTGTTACAAAAAAATTGATTCTCTCAACAGATGATTTCTATATAGTTAATTTTTTTTTCTTCTATGACGTTACAACAAAAAATATATACAAAAAATAAATTTTTTTTTTCTTTTTTTTTCTTTTTTTTTTTTTTTTTACTTATCTCATGAGTAATTTGCTCGGAACGCTGCAATACCGCTACAGACAAATCCTCGGCTGACTCCTTTTTTTTTTCATCATTTTTATCTTTTCCAATGGTGCGCATTTTTTTTTTTTTTCTTATCTTCATTTCATCTTGTAATTCGACATTAAATAATAATTATGTATTAACACAGTAAAAAAAAAATTCGTATCAAAAATAATGAATGAATGCCAAAAATTAATGACTGCAATTTTGATTCAACACAACAATATTTTAATAATAAAGTCAAATAATTAACCAACATAAAGAAAAAAAAAAATAATAATAATAATATCTAATAAAACGAAGTTAGTTATTAATCAAAAGTTAATAGTATCCAAAAAAAACTTTTTTAAAAGAAAAGTTATTACTTATTTCTTTAAAATTATTTCTTTTTTTTTTTTTCTCAAATTTTAATCTGGTTACACTTTTTTTTTTTTTTTTTTTTTTTTTTTTTTTTTTTTATATATGAACAACAAAATTTCAAAATTCAAATTTTTTTTTTTTCTCTCGATTTTACTTAAAACAATTTTTCTTCTCTCTTTTTTTTTTTTTTCATTATTTGCAAATAGGTTTTCCCCCTTTTTTTTTTGTATTATAATAAAATTAATATAATATTATTATATTATATACATATTAATATTTATACTTTTACTAATTAGTTTACCATAATTTATCTTTTTGTTCTAAAATCTCACTTTTAATTTTAAATTTAATTCGTTCACAAATCTTCAACTAAAGTCTTCATTAATTTAAAAACCATCCCTGAGTTAATTGAGTTTTTTTTTTTTTTTGCACTTTCAGTAAATACATTTTCCTTTTCTTTTCTTTTCCTTCTGTCTTTACGTTACCGATTCAAAGTATGGGTCTTCATGATTTTATTCGACTTTACTTTGATTCACATGTTTAATTTTTTTTTCCAAAAATAATAAAAATAACTAACCATAATTAAAACTCAGCAATAACCGATTTCCACAGAAGCAAATTGATTTTATATTTTTTTTTTTCTTTTATTATTTATCTTATTAAGCAGAACTACAATTACAAAGAAAAAAAATTTTTTTTTTCCAAAAGAAATACACAATTTAAATATATAATTATGAAATTCAATTTCTCAAAAAGAATAAGATAAATTCCATCCGGCAACAACCAAGACTCAGCATTGAATGCCTGCAACCCGATTATATTTTAAATTCAAACAAAAAATCATGATTTATATAATAATTTGGATTCTATTCTACCGATTCCTTTTTTTTCTTTTTTTTTTTTTTTTTTTTTTTTCAGATGTCGAGTTTCTTTTCACTTCTTAAAACCAAGCTAATAAAAAAAAAATCAAATGTTAAGTAAAAAAAAACTTTAAGCCATACTAAATACCGTTTTAAACAAGGATTTTATCATTTTTTTTTCTCTTCCTCTTTTTTTTCTTAGAATATCTAATAATTTCACCTTTTTTTTTATTCAACCACATGCTCCTTATTACAATGTTATTTTTTTTTCCATTATTATTTTTTTTCTCTACATTTTGAACTAAATTAACACTTTAACCTTATGCATTTACATTCTTAACTTTAATGGGATTTCCCGTCGGCACAATTTATAGATATCCGATTTTTGTGCTACATGAAACTTCACGTTTTTTTTTTTTTCCTTTAATAAAAAAAAATTTAATATATTTAATCAATCACGACAACTTTTTTTTTATATATCAGCAGGAGAACTCTAAATCGAAGCAAAAAGAATACTTAAAAATCCGAGAAGAAGCGCGTATCAAAAATTCTGCTGCCTTATATACCAATTAATGTACTAATCCATTTGCACAATTTTAATTAGTATTGGTATTTGCGCGGCAGAATTAAATCATCGTTAATGTATGGTACTATGCGCGAGTACATCAATCATCATTACACGTAATTTCCAGATTATTCGATACATTATTATATGAATAATGTATAAGAGTATCATGATTGTGGAAGTTGACATGGTGTGTGTGTGCATTAGAAGATGGGTATTACATTATGCTATTTACTTTAGGTAAATAGGTCATATAATGCAATTATATGGATCATATGGTGTTATTGATTTTTTTCTTACACATTGATTTATTTGAGAATTAAATCAAATGTTGTGTGAAAAATTTATGTGGTGTATTTGTATATTGACAAATACACTGAAGTTCATAATATTTTAGTATTGTGAGAATAGATAAAAAGGTATGGAAAATTCAAACGAGATTATATTCGAGAAAAATATGGAATAATCTCATGTATTTGTATTAGACACATGGGATTATTCTCGAAACGGCGTGATTTTTGTCATAATCCATGTGATTAGTACAAAAATCTTTGTTCAATTTTTTGAACAAAACAAGATTAAATTTTATGTTGCGCGTGTGCAACGGAATTGGAATTTACAGTTCATTTATTGGAATATTTTGTTGAAAATTTCCAATAAATGTACGTTTTTAAGCATTTTAAAAATTATGTGTACAACCGTCTGTAAAAATACAGCGGCGTACGAAAATATCTTTTAAAAAAAATCAAGGGGGTTCTTTGCTGTCGCAACAAAACAAACTTTTCCACGAACCTGTCGAAGTGGGAAAGGTTGGAACACGGCAGCGAAAAGATAATGTTAAGTCCGTAAAGGACATTGATCCAAAAAAAATAAAGTCCCACTGGGAAATTTTGACCAGAAAAGAAGATTGGTCGGTATTGCCTTAACACAACAACGTGGGGCTCGTCCACACCCTGAGATGAGTCTCAATGCCGGAACACGTGGGCAAGCCGGGCTGAACATTGACGATGGGGAAATAAATTTACACACACATACTCTGCCAAAATCCAAAATCTAAAAAAGATTCCATTTCGCGATGATGACTTATATACTCGTACATAAAAATATCACAACCGTGTATTATATGACAAATCCAGGAGAGAATATTAAAATTGGACCAAAAAAAGATCTTGGAACCAAATTGATTCATAAACCATTACATTTTCTTCACCTAGGAGGGTAAAGTGAACTAATTAGGGTGAAACTGGTAAAGTTTATTTAAGAACAAAATGATATAATAAAAACAGTCTAGACCCATGATTACAAGATTTAGAGGAAGCAAAGTACAGGCAATTAAAGGTGACATGGTAAACCAAAAATGGTGTTATGCTTTGAGGTCTTTCGCATGAAAAGTCCCTACATGTTTACCTTGTAGGTCCTCTACTTCATACATACTTACACCAATGCATCTTTTAATTCGACATTTTATAAATTTTTTTGACAATTTCGAATTAAAACCTTTCGCGAAATCGCTTTGAGTGAAATTTCGCCTATAAACCTCTTGTCCTGGTCGAAATTTCACTGTGGTGGTCCGGAGGTTGTAAGACCTTTCTGCTCGTTCGTGAGCCTTCCTCAGGTTAACTGAGACCTGGTCACGGATCTGCTGAAGCTTGGCAGATTTAGGCAGATCAACGACCTCTCCATCCATCACACAGTCTAGCTCCTTCAGAACTCGATATGCTGAGGCATGCCTTACCATAGGGAAACCAAATACCGTCTGGTAAGGTGTGCGCTCAATAGCACTATGGTATCGAGTTCTAAGGGAGGCAGCTATGCGGTGGATGGCCTTGTCCCAGTTTGCCTGGTCTTCTTGAACATAAGACCTTACAGCCTCTAAAATGACCCGATTTACGCGTTCAGATGCGTTTGATTGAGGTGAGTATAAAGCAGTGCGAATATGTTGGACACCATAAGAAGATAAAAAGTTTTGAAAATCTTTCGAAACAAATTGTTTACCGTTGTCACTATGGAGAAATTCGCAAACGCCAAAAATAGAGAAGACTTCGTGTTCCAAGAAAGTCACAATAGCAGGGGCATTGGCTTTACGGAGGGGTTTAAGAAACACGAATTTAGAAAAGTGATCAAGAACCATCAAAATTTGCGAATTTCCTGCTTTAGTCCTGGGATATGGACCAAGCAAATCGATGTAAAGACGTTGAAAGGGTCTTTCAGTAATGAACCTAGATCCCATAGGAGGTCTAGTTCGAAAATTAGGGGATTTATTCTCCTTACAAGTTTCACAAGAACCAACGAAATTTTGGACATCAATAATCATTTTGGGCCAAAAGTATTTATCAGTCAAAAATCGGTATACTACAGTAATGCCACCATGACAAGTTGTTTCAGATTCGTGAACATTTTGGACCAAAGACTTACGAAGGGATTTAGGGACCCAGAGTTTCCAAGGATTGTCGGTAGATTCCGAAGTTCGAAAACGGACACGTTTGAACACTTTACCGTCGTAAATTTTCAAATCTGGCAACTTATTCTGATTGTTTGAAATGAACGATATTAACTGTACGTATTCTTCCTCGCGAAAGCTTTTTGAATTTAAGTCGACTTCAGTCAGATTTAAGTTCGTACTAATCTCATCACAAAACGCGGGCGAGAGCGAATCAGCGACCACATTTTGAGATCCTTTGCGGTGCTGAATAGCAAAATCGAAAGCTTGCAATTTCAAGCTCCAACGGGCGAGACGACCACTTAAATCTGGCTGAGACATCAACCATTTCAAACTCGCGTGATCCGTAATAATCGTAAATTTAAATCCTTCGACGTAAGCTCTAAACTTTTTGACGCACAACACCGCGGCCAAGCACTCCAGTTCTGTCACGGAGTAGTTCTTCTGCGCTTTGTTCAGTTTTTGCGAAACAAATGCGATGGGATTTTCATCACCCGCCTCCGAAAGTTGGAATAGGACTCCTCCTACGCCCACTTTCGACGCATCGCATTGTATGAAGAACTCCTTCGTGAAGTCAGGATTTCCTAGCACGGGCGCGGAAGTCATACAAATCTTGAGCTTTTCAAAAGAGTTTTGAGCCTCGTCGGACCAAACGAAATTTTTCGACATTTTCAAACAGTCAGAAATAGGTGCCGATAGAGACGCATAATCACGAATAAATCGACGATACCAACCGGTCATTCCTAAGAAACGGCGAACTTGTTTAGGATTTTTCGGACTTGGAAAATCGACAATCGCGGAGATCTTTTCAGGGTCTGTCTTAATACAACCATCACCGACGATATAACCAAGATATTTAATTTCCTTTTGACAAAACTTGCTTTTTTCGACGTTGATGGTTAATCCCGACGTTCTTAGACAAGTTGCGACTTTTTCAAGCGTTTTTAAATGAGTGTCAAAATCTTTCGATATTATTAATAAATCATCAAGGTATACGAAGACATTATCGCGTAACTCCGACGGTACGACTTTGTCCATCAATCGACACATTCGTTGGGGAGCGTTGCATAACCCGAACGGCATCACGGTGAATTGGTAAAGAGGCCTGCCAGGTACTGTGAAGGCTGTCCTTTCGCGAGATTCCTTTTCTAAGGGAATTTGCCAAAAGGCATCCTTCAAATCGATCCCTGAGATAAATTTTGTGTCGGACAAGCGACTGATCAGCCCGTCAATGTGTGGCAAAGGATATGCATCCTTCTTTGTCACAGCATTGACTTTTCGCGAGTCCAAACACAAGCGATTTTTACCAGGCTTTCTTACCAAAACAACGGGATTGTTCCACGCGCTAAAAGATTCTTCGATAACTCCCATGTCGAGCATGCGATCAAGCTCGTCGTACATTAATTTTTGAATCGCGGGCGAAACAGGATAATGACGTTGTTTTATTGGAGGTGTATCACCGGTATCTATTACGTGCGTTTCAAGAGACGTTTTACCTAAGCCGAGAACAGCAAACGACGGAAATTTGGCTTTAATTAAATTCAGCTTTCGTTGCTGTTCCGCGGTCAAAACGTGCATTTTCGGATCTTGAACGCTTTCGTCACGAAGTTCTGAAACACACTGTGGTAATAAATTAAACTTTTGCCAAAAATCGATCCCGAGATACAAATTTTGCGCTAAAGTTGGCACGATATAGAGCTGAAGTGTTCTACAAACACCGTTGTAAACAACTTCAACATCTATAACGCCTTCAACTTTTTGCGCGCTTCCATCAGCTGTTTGAATAGGTGTTGCCGAGCGCGAACTCTTGACACCTGTTTGTTTTAAAATTTCATCAGCATTACGACCTAAACAACTGATGGAAGCCCCTGTATCCATCAAACCGTATAATTCGACACCATTTATTTTTATTTTAGCGTACGGACGCGGATCTTTAAAAGGACAAAAATTATTCAGAACTTCTAACGATTTCCGAATTTGCACACGTTTCTTGAAACGTTCACGACATTCTAAAATACGTTTTGATACAACTTCCGAAACTGTACCGAATATTTTATTTCGACGTTCATTATATTTACGCAACTTCTCTAGATAACGATCCTCGAAACTCATGGTTGCATTATAAGACAAATCAGGTAAATTAATAGACATATCAGGTAAAATTTTGGACAAATCAGATTTTTCAGACAAGGATAGAGATTGGCTGACATTGGAGATGGTATCGTCCTGTGATAGGCCCTGATACTGACCATCGCCAAGCGGGTTTTTTGTCACGGTGTCACAATCAGTGGCACACTTACAGACGCCCTGAAAAACTTGGTTCAAATCAGGCCCACGGTCCATCACAAGAGAACCATCGGCAACACCAGACAATTCTAAGTTGTCTTTTTCGATGTAGCCGGGGTTTTCGGATCCGGGAAACGACGTATCAAACGCGGTGCCCCGGAGTGCATCACGTTTGACACTCCGTTTTCCGAAACACAATTTTTACACACAGGAGTTGTGACACCTTTGAGGCCACATTTGTAACAGAATAAATTTCGTTTGGCCACCGTACATTCTCTAAAGGAATGTCCTTTCGCGTCACAATTCCAACATATATAATTCTCTGTATTTAAATTGTTCAACGCACAAACATCCACGTTCGACATTGGTAAGTCCGTTCTAGAAACATTATTCGATTCATGTACATTTCGGGGTGAATTAATAGACATATGAGAAAATTGGTGACCTAGGTCACAAGCAGTATCGTAAGAGTTTGAAAAATTTTGATGAGGTATTTCATCGAAGACACATGAATCGTATGAATTGTAAAGCTCAGAAACATTACGTGTTCTAGCCCGAAGTTCAGTTTCTGACCACAACTTTTCGAAACGACGTGCAAGATCTCGTAATTCATCAAGAGAATTCACTGTATGAAGAAGGAGGGCGTTACGTAATCTTGCATTCATATTGCGACGAACAATGTCGATAAGCTCCTGTTGGCTCATAGGATGTCTAAGGCGTGAAGCCAAACCCTGCATCTCCAATCGGAAGTCACTAAAGGACTCGCCAGGCTTTTGATGACGAGCGAACATTGCTTGGCGTATCTCGAAATCGGTGGTCTGACTTCGAAATTCGTCAAGCAATGCTCGTCGTACATCGCGCCATGTTGCAAGCGGATTGGATCTGCGGAAAAGCCAATACCCTGTCAGAGCTTTGTCGGACAAAAATCGATTCACGTGAGCAGCTAAAGTATCTTCTGAGACTTTGTCAGCAATGGCCAAAGATTCTAGACGGAAAAGGAATTCTTCAATAGGTAATCCGATACGACTACCTGAAAAGGACAAGTTCCATCTCTTAAGAGGACTTGTGGACCTGTAAAAACGTCTAGGTTGTTGGGAAAAGGGTGGCGCGGAGCCAAAACGTGAATTATTTGCTGACAGGGGTACGTTACGAAGATTTGGGTGAGTGTTGTTAAGAAAAATTTCAGGATGTGTTGGTGGAAGATTTGAACTCGAAAGTTGAGGATTAGCTGCTTGTCGCGTACGATTAAAATCATTATTAAAAGAAATTGGAAGATTACGAGTTGTTTGAGAATAAGGTTTATCAAAAACAACTGGAGAAAAATCATTAGTTGTGGCTGGTAACGAAGTATTCAATCTGAAATTGGACTTATCAATGTCCCGTCGGGTTGTGTTTGACAAGTTTAAGTTTTCAAAATTTCGATTCTGGGATCGCGAAGCGATATCGTGATCACGTTGGTGGATATTTACAGAAGATTTACTGGAAAAAGGGATATTAAAAGCCAGAGATTTTGGTTGTTTATTTTTAGATTTATTCTGAATATTAACAACATTTTGTCTTACAAAAGGAATAGAATTTAGAACAGCAGGTCCTTCTTTTCCACCCATGATGCTTAAATTTTCCAACGAAGCTGCTGGAGTACTCCTCACAATAGACTGAGTGTTGTCAAAATTCAAATCACCTCCTACAGCTCCCAGATCTGCATCATCCGCTCTCAAAGCACGCTTTAACAGTTGAAATCCTTGCTTTATGACGTCGTCGATGGATTTAACAGACTCATAATTAGGTTTTCTCATTTTAACACGATCAACACGATGCTGCAAGTGCGATAGCTTAGCTTGGACACGCAGAGACTTATCAGTGTCGGATGCGATATCCTGTGAAGTCAGGCTATTGATCAATCCTTCTGCCTGGCTACGTAAATCAGCAATTTCCTTATTTAACGAATGAGCCATCTTATCTGTTCGTTGGACAATTCCATCGGCTTCAGCGGTCAACTGATCACTTAGGGTCCTAAGAGAATCCTGGTGGTTAGGATCTATATTCCTAATCTGACATTCGTAAGCAAATTCTGGTTGGTCCAGGTAACTGGGATCCATCTTAGCAGAATTTAAGTAGCCTTTTCAAAAAAAAAAATCTGTAAAATTGGCACTAAATTGAACACTAAATCACTCGCGAATGTTATGAACCGAGATTAAGTGAGTCACTCAAAAAAAAAAAAAAATTTTTTTTATTTAGAAAATCTACTCAATGCAATTTAATTTACAAAAAAAATTCAAAATTTATTATTATCACTGAATTTATATAAAGAAACTATATATTCCAAAAATCTCTATGAATCGGGGCTCAACGCGAAACTCAGCCGCGCGAGACCAGCGATCAAACCTTCAGGTGCTAAATGATCTACGCCTCGACGTAGACCCAAAAAATAAAAAAAATCTAGATAGCAAAAAAACTCAAAAATTCATCACGAAAATGAATGTTTAAATATACAAAAAAAACCGATTTTATTTATAAAAACTTCAATACGCGGACGCGAATAAATCTTTATCATACCGTTTATTTATAAGAAGAAGAAAAGAAAGGAAAAAAAATCCTTGTTTTTTTTTCCAAAAAAAATCAAAACATCAAAAAAAAATTCTCTTTAAAAAAAAATCAAAATATTTTTCATTATCCAAAAAAAATTTAAAAAAAAAATATCAATATATTTTTGTTATCAAGATTTTAAACTAAAATCAATATATTTTACCAAAAAAAAACATGCAAAAATCAAATCGTGCAAAAAAAAAAGAATAAATGTTAGTATTATTTTATCATTTAAACATTCAGGTGTTGTGGCTTGGAGAACCTCAGCGAGGGTGAAGAGGCGTCAAAATAGACGACCTTCCACCTACTAAAAATGGACCAAAAGATAAGGTTTACTCCATCAATAAGAAAAAAATCAAAATCAGATTGCGTATTTGATCAAGATATTCTGGGCATACGGGGGTTTTCAAAATTTTAATTGAATTAAATTTCGTATAAACTGATACATTGATGAGTCACTCATGTGTAATTAAATAAAACCGGAAACATGAGCGACTTCAAAGCGATCAATCGCACGACATCGGTTGCCATTACCAAAATATTTCAGATTCTCAAAAAAAAATGGTTCATTATAAAATATACGTATACTTTGAAACACTACCGCGTGCAAACAGCATTTCGGGTTATGCCCCAAAACCTGTGACAAACGTCGGAGGTTTCGAAGTATAAAATTGAAACTACAAGGTCTGAATATAACAAATTACTATGTTGAAGACACATAGCGAGCAAAGGCTCGATCTTGCACATGCAAAATCGCCCTGACAATCGACTATGTTATCCCAACAGGTAAGCCTTCGAACCGAAGATAAGTTATTAAGCATCAATAGGCAAGGTAAGTTGAATAAACCGGAAGAAAAAAAATTACTATGGAAATTAAAATAGAAATTCAGACCGAAAGGAAAATTGTACAAAGTTAATTACAATATTTAATAGCGAAAGTAATCGATTTTTTCAACTACTTTTGTATACTGAAACTACAAACATTTTCACAGTGCCGTCGCAACAAGATTTCGGTATTTACACCGACCCAAAATCTTGGACTTACGTCACCGTGTTCGAGAATTTTACCATAAAAAGAAAATGTCGCGCACGAAACAAAATGTCAATTAAATTTAAAAACCGGGTTATTGATGAGAACGGGGAGGACGCGTGGGATGGTAGATTTTCTGCTCAATGTTGCCATAGAACAGAAAATCTCCATTATACCGGGGAAGCTAAAGGTACAAAAAAAAAAATACTGAAAAGAAAATGAAATTTACAGACACTAGATGAAGGTGTGCCTGTCGTTGGGCGCCATATGTTGCAACACCAACAGGTGGAGCGACATATGGGCGACAGGAAAACTAGACACTTGATGGGAGGTGCCTATCGTTGGGCGCCATATGTTGCATAACGAAAAATTCTAATGAATATTAGAAATTCAGAGACTGTACATGTACCTCCTGGTGTACCCTGCCGGTCGATTTTCCAGCTGCTTCAGCCGGGGTGGGTTCTTTGGATACACCATTACGGAAGTGGGTCCGTTATACTAACATAATAGGACCGGCAAAATCCAAAATGAAAAGGGAGCAAACAAGAAGAATCACAGAGAGAACAATAAATCAAAAAGAAATGTCCAATTTCCTTATTGACATGGGGAAACCATTGTCACACTTAAATACCAGGTGGACCATCTTCAGACCAACGAAGAGATTCTCCGAACCGCAACACCTTTATTATTTTATAGGGACATCCTAGAATTTTATTTCATAAATAATTCAAAAAAAAAATATATATAACCCCAAAATTAAATCATATAAAAAAAAACATATTTGGCGTATATGTATAATATATATTTAAATATATGTATGTTTCCTTTTCTTTTTTTTTTTCAGGTTTATACAATTAATTTTACATAATTTCGATTAAGTTCTATATACTATACTAAATAAGCTACGCTACATGGGCCCAAAAACAAAACTAACAATGGTTCAAATCCTAACCTTATAACCTTATCCATATACGTCTACATTTCCTTTTCATTTCGAAAGAAAGACATTTTTGCCTTGTATTTCATATAAATTTCTCCTTTCGTTATTTTTATCTTGAGTCAAAATTCTCAATGTTACTAAATAAAATCTAATTTGTTACAAAAAAATTGATTCTCTCAACAGATGATTTCTATATAGTTAATTTTTTTTTCTTCTATGACGTTACAACAAAAAATATATACAAAAAATAAATTTTTTTTTTCTTTTTTTTTCTTTTTTTTTTTTTTTTTTTTTACTTATCTCATGAGTAATTTGCTCGGAACGCTGCAATACCGCTACAGACAAATCCTCGGCTGACTCCTTTTTTTTTCATCATTTTTATCTTTTCCAATGGTGCGCATTTTTTTTTTTTTTCTTATCTTCATTTCATCTTGTAATTCGACATTAAATAATAATTATGTATTAACACAGTAAAAAAAAAAAAATTCGTATCAAAAATAATGAATGAATGCCAAAAATTAATGACTGCAATTTTGATTCAACACAACAATATTTTAATAATAAAGTCAAATAATTAACCAACATAAAGAAAAAAAAAATAATAATAATAATATCTAATAAAACGAAGTTAGTTATTAATCAAAAGTTAATAGTATCCAAAAAAAACTTTTTTAAAAGAAAAGTTATTACTTATTTCTTTAAAATTATTTCTTTTTTTTTCTCAAATTTTAATCTGGTTACACTTTTTTTTTTTTTTTTTTTTTTTTTTTTTTTTATATATGAACAACAAAATTTCAAAATTCAAATTTTTTTTTTTTCTCTCGATTTTACTTAAAACAATTTTTCTTCTCTCTTTTTTTTTTTTTTTTTTTTCATTATTTGCAAATAGGTTTTCCCCCCTTTTTTTTTTTGTATTATAATAAAATTAATATAATATTATTATATTATATACATATTAATATTTATACTTTTACTAATTAGTTTACCATAATTTATCTTTTTGTTCTAAAATCTCACTTTTAATTTTAAATTTAATTCGTTTACAAATCTTCAACTAAAGTCTTCATTAATTTAAAAACCATCCCTGAGTTAATTGAGTTTTTTTTTTTTTTTTGCACTTTCAGTAAATACATTTTCCTTTTCTTTTCTTTTCCTTCTGTCTTTACGTTACCGATTCAAAGTATGGGTCTTCATGATTTTATTCGACTTTACTTTGATTCACATGTTTAATTTTTTTTTTTTCCAAAAATAATAAAAATAACTAACCATAATTAAAACTCAGCAATAACCGATTTCCACAGAAGCAAATTGATTTTATATTTTTTTTCTTTTATTATTTATCTTATTAAGCAGAACTACAATTACAAAGAAAAAAATTTTTTTTTTCCAAAAGAAATACACAATTTAAATATATAATTATGAAATTCAATTTCTCAAAAAGAATAAGATAAATTCCATCCGGCAACAACCAAGACTCAGCATTGAATGCCTGCAACCCGATTATATTTTAAATTCAAACAAAAAATCATGATTTATATAATAATTTGGATTCTATTCTACCGATTCCTTTTTTTTCTTTTTTTTTTTTTTTTTTTTTTTTTTCAGATGTCGAGTTTCTTTTCACTTCTTAAAACCAAGCTAATAAAAAAAAATCAAATGTTAAGTAAAAAAACTTTAAGCCATACTAAATACCGTTTTAAACAAGGATTTTATCATTTTTTTTTCTCTTCCTCTTTTTTTTCTTAGAATATCTAATAATTTCACCTTTTTTTTTAATTCAACCACATGCTCCTTATTACAATGTTATTTTTTTTTCCATTATTATTTTTTTTCTCTACATTTTGAACTAAATTAACACTTTAACCTTATGCATTTACATTCTTAACTTTAATGGGATTTCCCGTCGGCACAATTTATAGATATCCGATTTTTGTGCTACATGAAACCTCACGTTTTTTTTTTTTTTTCCTTTAATAAAAAAAAATTTAATATATTTAATCAATCACGACAACTTTTTTTTATATATCCTTTTTTTTTTTTTTTTTTTGTCATTTTATCGGTATTTATAATAATTCAAGAAAAAAAACCGAATTCAAAATTTACTATGCGTCTATACACTCCAACAATAGAAAAAAAAATGACCCACTCATCAGTCATCACAGAATCAGCAGGAGAACTCTAAATCGAAGCAAAAAGAATACTTAAAAATCCGAGAAGAAGCGCGTATCAAAAATTCTGCTGCCTTATATACCAATTAATGTACTAATCCATTTGCACAATTTTAATTAGTATTGGTATTTGCGCGGCAGAATTAAATCATCGTTAATGTATGGTACTATGCGCGAGTACATCAATCATCATTACACGTAATTTCCAGATTATTCGATACATTATTATATGAATAATGTATAAGAGTATCATGATTGTGGAAGTTGACATGGTGTGTGTGTGCATTAGAAGATGGGTATTACATTATGCTATTTACTTTAGGTAAATAGGTCATATAATGCAATTATATGGATCATATGGTGTTATTGATTTTTTTCTTACACATTGATTTATTTGAGAATTAAATCAAATGTTGTGTGAAAAATTTATGTGGTGTATTTGTATATTGACAAATACACTGAAGTTCATAATATTTTAGTATTGTGAGAATAGATAAAAAGGTATGGAAAATTCAAACGAGATTATATTCGAGAAAAATATGGAATAATCTCATGTATTTGTATTAGACACATGGGATTATTCTCGAAACGGCGTGATTTTTGTCATAATCCATGTGATTAGTACAAAAATCTTTGTTCAATTTTTTGAACAAAACAAGATTAAATTTTATGTTGCGCGTGTGCAACGGAATTGGAATTTACAGTTCATTTATTGGAATATTTTGTTGAAAATTTCCAATAAATGTACGTTTTTAAGCATTTTAAAAATTATGTGTACAACCGTCTGTAAAAATACAGCGGCGTACGAAAATATCTTTTAAAAAAAATCAAGGGGGTTCTTTGCTGTCGCAACAAAAATGTTAAATGAAAATAAATTCCAAAAATTTTTGTTTGTTAATTTTGTATTTTTTTTTATTTTTTGAAATTGACACAAATATATCAAAAATGTACACGAAATAAAATAAAATCGAAAATAAAATTATTTAAAATATAACGTAGAATATTTTTGATATATGTACATATAATTCTTAATTTACATAATATTTTTAAACAAATTATCTTTTTTCATAGACGAAATTTAAAGATAGAAAACAAAATTATAGTTAGAAAAAAAAAGGAGGAACGACCCTTATTTTAGAAAAAAAAACCAAGCAAAATATATGATGCTAGTATAAATAATATTTTACGATGAATTTCGTTCAAGAAAAAAAAAAAAGAAAATTTCTGGAAAAAAGAAATCGATAAAATCTTGTGGTACGTCAAGTTTGAATCAAATAAAATAAAAAGAGAAGAAAAAAAAAGTAATAATTAGATTGTTTTAAATTAGTGATTGGCCGTAGAAGCTTTTTTAATTTCCTTTCCTTTATAGTCTATAGATAGCTATTATAAATTAAATTTTTTTTTTTGAATTATCATGCATCTAAGTATCTATACAAAAAAAAGGTTATAAGAGTGTAGTAATAAGGAAAAAGAAATGAATAAAATAAAAAATGGGTAAAATTTGAATTTTTTTTTTTGAAACAACATTAATTAATTTTGTAATTTAATTTAAAAGTGAAAAATATAAAAAAAAAGAAAAAAAAAAGAAAAAAAAAAGAAAAAAAAACAAACATTTATATAAGGAATGAACTAAATCAGTTTAATTACCTGACAATACGTGTAAAGAAAAAAACAAATTTATTATGTGATTTGGATAAGTTGTTAAATACATGTTTTTTTTTTTGTAATGTCATCATCAAACATATTTTCATAATTCAAGCATACAAATTTAATTAGTGATAAACGAGGGTGAAATAAACAGATTTCAAGTAAATTTAAATGCATCTGATAATGCATATATCTTCAATCAACACTTCTATGTGGACGAATGCTGCAGAGCTGACAACTTAACTTACCTGTAACTGTAACAACATAATTCATCATCAACATAATAATTTTCAACACCAAGTAAGAGTAGATTCAGTATTCTAGAAACAGGAACATTTCCTTCATTTAGGGTTAGATTTGTAACGAAGAATAACATATTTTAGAATTTTTGAAATGAAACAAACTTATTAGGTTAAAACGTTTGTAATTGAGAAAATAGGTTAATTAATATATTTTTTTGAAAGTATAGTGACCAGTACTGGCTTATGAAACATAGGATTATATATAGAGAAATTGATAAATTAGGAAACAAAATTTTTGATTATTGTAAAATAGTTATGTATTAAAGCAAAGGAAAAGACCGCTATTAGATATTTATCTCTATTTTATCTAATAAATAAAGGGAATTGTTTTTTTTTTTGTAAAAGAAAGTTTCAGCTTTTTTTTTTCTTTTCTTCTCCTCAAATTAACGCATTGAGTCCTGTGTATTTCCTACACAATTTCAAAAAAAAAAAAAGAAAAGGGAAAATCAAAAAGTGAAATGAAGGAAGAATAAGATGTATTGTTAGTAGCAGAAGAATGTCATGATTTGACTTGGAGACCTTCTTCGGTAGGTAGCGATGCTCCACCTTTCTGTTGTTCTTTATCTAGCTCAGCCGAGGTCGGAAGCTCCTCCATCGACGATTAATATTTTTTTTGTGTTCATCAGACCTGTTGGCCTTCAAGCTTCCCCATGCGTTGAATTTTGATCATTTTTTTTTGTTAATTATTCTCTCTGCTGAAAATGCCGGTCTCTTATGTAGATATGACGGACCACTTCCGATAGGGTGTTCCCAAAGAACCCACCCAGACTGAAGCGGAAGTTCAAATCTGCTCAAGATTCAAAAAATATAATAACTTCAGGTCTAAATTAAAAATTTTCGTTATACTACATATGGCGCCCAACGTAAGGCAACCTTTGTCTTTGCCTTCGTAATTTTTTTTGTAATTTAGCTTCCCCGGTAACATGGAGATTTTCTGTCTAATGGAAACATTTAACAGAAAATCTACCATCCCATGCGTCCTCTCCGTTCTCAGTAATAACCTGGTATTCAAATTTAATCGATTATATTTCGTGCGCGATATTTTCTTTTTATGATAAAATTCTCGTGTTCAGTGACCGTAAGTCCAAAATTTTGGGTCAATGGAAGTCCCGAAATTTTGTTGCGACGGCACTGACCAAATTTTTTTCGTAGTTTCAGTATATAAAAGTAATTGAGAAATTCGATTACTTTTGTTATTAAATTTTGTAATTAACCTTGCAATTTCTCTTTTCGGTCTGAATTTTTGTGCGATTTTGATACTATTTTTATTTTTTTTTGTAAACTCAAATCACTTTTGCCTTTTAGATATTTAAATTTCAATTTCGGTTCGAAAGTTATATGCTGAATAACATATACGATTGTCAGGACGATTTTGCATGTGCAATATCGAGTCTTTGCTCGTTATGTTTATTCAGCATCGCGTTTTGTTATATTCAGACTTCGTTGTTTAAATTTTATACTCAAAACCTCCGACGTTTTTCACAGATTTTGGGTCATAACCCTGAAATGCTGTTTGCACGCGGTTGTGTTTTGCTGTATACATATTTTCGTTCCATGAACCATTTTTCTTTGAGAATTTAAAATATTTTGTAACGGCAATCGATGTCGCGCGATTGTTCGTTTTGAAGTCGCTCATGTTTTCGGTTTTATTTAATTACACATAAGTGACACATCAATTCATCAATTTATATGAAATTTAATTCAATTAATATTTTGAAAACCCCCGTTTACCCAGACATTACGTTTCCTATCTACAATCTGCTTTTTATATTTCTTTTAGTTGATAGAGGAAACTCTCGCCTCTGGATGTAATTTTGACAAGGTGGAAATCTGTCTATCTTGACGCCTCTCTGGCTTCGTTGAGGATCTCCAAGTCACATCATCCAACAGATAAAATAACGATTTAATTTTTTTTGCATGTTATTGATAAATATAATATATATTTTTTTTTTATTTGGTAAAAATATTTCAATTCTTTTTTATTTTGTTTACAGTTTTTTTCTGATATTACATCAATATTAAGAGAAAATTTTCTTTCCTTTTTTTCTCACCGTTGCATTTAGAAAAGAAAATCCTTTAAATCACCTAAAGGAGAGTTTATTCATTAATGATAATTAGTGCATTATGTACAAATTTTCTTTTTATATTTTTTTTTCATATATCTCAGTGAAACATTTTTGAGTTTCGGGTTTTCCTCGATTTTTTTTTGTATTTACACAAGGATACATTTGAAACTTTTATTCTTTTATTGGTAAATAAATTTCATTGATAGAATAGAAAAAAAATTATTTTAAAGTGAATTGCACAGACTTACGAATTTCTCGGTTCAGTGATTTCACGAGTGGCTTTGTGATATATTCAGTGTGAATTTTTACATTTTTTTTGTGAAAAGGATAATCAATTTTCAACATGGATCCTAGTTATTTGGATCAACCAGAATTTGCTTATGAGTGCCAAATTAGGAATATAGATCCTAACCACCAAGACTCTCTCAGGACCTTGAGCGATCAGTTGACCGCTGAAGCCGATGGACTAGTCGAACGGGCTGATAAGATTGTACATTCTCTAAATAAGGAAATTGCTGATCTACGTAGCCAGGCGGAAGGTTTGATAAATAGCCTGACTTTACAGGACATCGCATCTGACACAGATAAGTCTCTGCGTATGCAAGCTAAACTTTGGCACCTGCATCATCGTGTCGATCGAGTTAAAATGAGAAAACCTAATTATGAGTCTGTTAAATCCATCGACGATGTCATTAAGAAGGGATTTCAACTGTTAAAACGAGCCTTGAGAGCTGATGATGCAGATTTAGGAGCAGTAGGAGGTGAATTAAATTTCGATAATACGCAATCTATTGTCAGGAGTACTCCAGCGATTTCTATAGTAAATCTTAGCATCATGGGTGGAAAAGAAGGACCTGCTGTTCTAAATTCTATTCCTATTGTAAGACATGATATTGTAAATGTTCAAAATAGAACTAAAAATAAACCAAGAAAATCCCTGGCTTTTAATATTCCTTTTTCCAGCAAATCTTCTGTAGAAATACACCAACGTAACCACGATATCACTTCACGAATTCAGAATAGAAACCCTGAAAACCTAAATCTATCTAACACAACTCGACGTGACATTGATAGGTCCAATTTTAGACTAAATACTTCATTACCAGCCACAACTGATGATTTTTCTCCAGTTGTTTTTGATAAACCCTATTCTCAAACAACTCAAAATATTCCAATTTCTTTTAATACTGATTTCAATCGAACAAGACAAGCAGCTAATGCCCAGCTTTCAAGTTTGAATCTTCCCCAATCTCGCCCTGAGGCTTTTCTTAATAACACTCATCCCAATTTTCGTAATGCGCCTTTGTCGGCAAATAATACACGTTTTGGCTATGTGCCACCTTTCTCCCAACAACCTCGACGTTTTTATAGATCCACAAGTCCCCTTAAAAGATAGAACTTGTCCTTTTCTGGTAGTCGAGTTGGATTACCTATTGAAGAATTTCTTTTCCGTTTGGAATCTTTGGCAGTTGCCGATAAAGTCTCTGAAGACACTTTAGCTGCGCATGTGAACCGATTTTTGTCTGGTAAAGCTCTAACCTGGTACTGGCTTTTCCGTCGATCCAATCCGCTTGCAACTTGGCGCGATGTACGACGGGCATTGCTTGACGAATTTCGAAGTCAGACTACTGATTTTGAGATACGCCAAGCAATGTTCGCTCGTCATCAAAAGCCTGGCGAATCATTTAGTGACTTTAGATTGGACATGCAAGGTTTGGCTCCACGCCTTAGACATCCCATGGGCCAGCAAGAGCTTATCGACATTATTCGACGTAACATGAATGCAAGATTACGTAATGCCCTTCTTCTTCATACAGTTAATTCTCTGGACGAATTACGAGATCTTGCCCGTCGTTTTGAAAAAATGTGGTCGGAAACAGACATTCGCTTAAAAACGCGCAATGTTTCAGAGCTGTATAATTCTTACGATTCATGTGTCTTCGATGAGATGCCTCATCAAAATTTTTCAAACTCTTATGATACTCCTTGTGACTTGAGCCACCAATTTTTTCAGCTGGCTGTTAATTCAACACCAAATGTTCATGAATCGAATAATCTTTCAAGAACGGATTTACCAATATCACACGCTGATGTTTGTGCCTTGAACAATTTAAATACGCAAAATTATATTTGTTGGAATTGTGACGCGAAAGGACATTCCTTTAGAGAATGTACGGTCGCTAAAAGGAATTTATTTTGTTTTAAATGTGGCCTCAAGGGTGTCACAACTCCAGTGTGGAAAAATTGTGCTTCGGAAAACGGAGTGTCAAACGTGATGCACTCCGGGGCACCGCGTTTGATACGTCGTTTCCCGGATGCGAAAACCCTTGCTACGTCGAAAAAGACAACTTAGAATTGTCTGGTGTTGCTGATGGTTCCGATGTGATGGACCGTAGGCCTGATTTGAACCAAGTTATTCAGGGCGTCAGTAAATGTGCCACTGCTTGTGACACTGTGACAAGAAACCCGCTTGGCGATGATCAGTATCAGGGCCCATCACAGGGCGATACCATCTTCAATGTCAGCCAATCGCTATTCTCGTCTGAAAAATCTGATTTGTCTGAAAAATTACCTGAAATGTCAGAAGAATTACCTGATTTGTCTTACAATGTAACCATGAGTTTCGAGGATCGTTATTTAGAAAAGTTGCGTAAATATAATGAACGTCGAAATAAAATATTTGGTACGGTTTCGGAAGTTGTATTAAAACGTATTTTAGAATGTCGTGAACGTTTCAAGAAACGAGTGCAAATTCGGAAGTCGTTAGAAGTTCTGAATAATTTTTGTCCTTTTAAAGATCCGCGCTCGTATGCAAAAATTAAAATAAATGATGTCGAATTGTACGGTTTAATGGATACAGGGGCTTCCATCAGTTGTTTAGGTAAAAACGCTGATAAAATTTTAAAGCAAATAGGTGTCAAGAGTTTACACTCGGCAGCACCTATTCAAACAGCTGATGGAAGCGCGCAAAAGCTTGAAGGCGTAATAGATGTTGAAGTTGTTTACAACGGTGTTTGTAAGCCACTTCAGCTCTATATCGTGCCAGCCTTAGCGCAAAATTTGTATTTCGGGATCGATTTTTGGCAAAAGTTTGATTTATTACCAAAGTGTATTTCAGAACTTCATGACGAAAGCGTTCAAGATCCGAAAATGCACGTTTTGACCGCGGAACAACAACTAAAGTTAAATTTAATTAAAGCAAAGTTTCCCTCGTTTGCAGTTCTCGGTTTAGGTAAAACGTCTCTGGAAACTCACGTGATAGATACCGCTGATACACCTCCGATTAAACAACGCCATTATCCTGTTTCGCCCGCGATTCAAAAATTAATGTACGACGAGTTAGAACGCATGCTCGCCATGGGAGTTATCGAAGAATCTTTTAGCGCGTGGAACAATCCCGTTGTTTTGGTAAGGAAGCCCGGAAAGAACCGTTTGTGCTTGGACTCGCGTAAAGTCAATGCTGTGACAAAGAAGGATGCATACCCTTTGCCACACATTGACCGTTTGATCAGTCACTTGTCCGACACAAAGTTCATAACAGGGATCGATCTGAAGGATGCCTTTTGGCAGATTCCCTTAGAAAAGGAATCTCGCGAAAGGACAGCCTTCACAGTACCTGGCCGGCCTCTTTACCAATTCACCGTGATGCCGTTCGGTTTGTGCAACGCTCCCCAGCGAATGTGTCGATTGATGGACAAAGTCGTACCGTCGAAATTACGTGATAATGTGTTTGTTTATCTTGATAATTTATTGATTATATCGAAAGATTTTGACACTCATTTGAAAACGCTCGATAAAGTCGCAACTTGTTTAAGAATGTTGGGATTAACCATTAACGTCGAAAAGAGCAAATTTTGCCAAAAGGAAATTAAATATCTTGGCTATATCGTCGGCGATGGATGTATAAAAACAGATCCTGGAAAGATTTCCGCGATTGTAGATTTTCCAAGTCCGAAAAATCCTAAACAAGTTCGCCGTTTCTTAGGAATGACCGGTTGGTATCGTCGTTTTATTCGTGATTATGTGTCTTTGTCCGTGCCTATCTCTGATTGTTTGAAAAAAGCTAAAAATTTCGTTTGGTCCGATGAAGCTCAGAGCTCTTTTGACAAGCTCAAAATTAGTATGACGACAGCACCAGTGTTGTGCAACCCAGACTTCACGAAGGAGTTCTTTATACAATGCGATGCGTCGAAAGTGGGCGTAGGAGGAGTCCTATTCCAACTTTCGGAGGCGGGTGATGAAAATCCCATCGCATTTGTGTCTCAAAAGCTTAATAAAGCTCAGAAGAACTACTCCGTGACAGAGCTGGAGTGCTTGGCAGCTGTGTTGTGTGTCAAAAAGTTCAGGGCTTACATCGAAGGCTTTCGGTTCACGAATATTACGGATCACGCGAGTTTGAAATGGTTGATGTCCCAGCCAGATTTAAGTGGTCGTCTCGCTCGTTGGAGCTTGAAATTGCAAGCTTTCGATTTTGCAATACAGCACCGCAAAGGCTCACGAAATGTGGTTGCTGATTCGCTCTCGCGCGCGTTTTGCGAAGAAATAAGTACGAACTTAAATCTGACTGAAGTCGACTTAGATTCAAAAAGCTTTCGCGATGAAGATACGTACAGTTAATCAAACAATCAAAGTGTTCAAACGTGTCCGTTTTCGTAACAGGAACGTTTCCTTCATTTAGGGTTAGATTTGTAACGAAGAATAACATATTTTAGAATTTTTGAAATGAAACAAACTTATTAGGTTAAAACGTTTGTAATTGAGAAAATAGGTTAATTAATATATTTTTTTGAAAGTATAGTGACCAGTACTGGCTTATGAAACATAGGATTATATATAGAGAAATTGATAAATTAGGAAACAAAATTTTTGATTATTGTAAAATAGTTATGTATTAAAGCAAAGGAAAAGACCGCTATTAGATATTTATCTCTATTTTATCTAATGAATAAAGGGAATTGTTTTTTTTTTTGTAAAAGAAAGTTTCAGCTTTTTTTTTTCTTTTCTTCTCCTCAAATTAACGCGTTGAGTCCTGTGTATTTCCTACACAATTTCAAAAAAAAAAAAGAAAAGGGAAAATCAAAAAGTGAAATGAAGGAAGAATAAGATGTATTGTTAGTAGCAGAAGAATGTGATGATTTGACTTGGAGACCTTCTTCGGTAGGTAGCGATGCTCCACCTTTCTGTTGTTCTTTATCTAGCTCAGCCGAGGTCGGAAGCTCCTCCATCGACGATTAATATTTTTTTTGTGTTCATCAGACCTGCTGGCCTTCACGCTTCCCCATGCGTTGAATTTTGATCATTTTTTTTTGTTAATTATTCTCTCTGCTGAAAATGCCGGTCTCTTATGTAGATATGACGGACCACTTCCGATAGGGTGTTCCCAAAGAACCCACCCAGACTGAAGCAGCTGGAACCATGACAGGCTGGGTTCACCCGGAAGTTCAAATCTGCTCAAGATTCATAAAATATAACCTCAGTTCTAAATTAAAAATTTTATTTATACTACACTTGGGATAACATTCATTACTCGTCCTAACATCCAATTCATGACAGCCAAATTGTCGTCCTTGCACAGACAGTACCATGGTACCGGTTTTCAAATTTTCATGTGGTGTTATCCATTTATATCTGTGCTGTAGAGTATAGAGATACTCCATTGGCCACCTTTTCCAAATTCCTGTTTAACTTTAGTGAGTTCTGACCATCTTTGATTCAAGTTACTTTTATTTTCAGAGGCTTTTCCATCGACTGTGCTGGTTAAAGGTTCTCCTTTTAAGAAATGTCCAGGAGTTAACGCGCTCAAGTCATTTGGATCATTTGATATAGGTGTTAAAGGTCTGGAATTGAGTATGGCTTCTATTTCAGCTACTACTGTTTGTAACTCTTCAAATGTCAATGATGCGTCTTTGATTTGTTTTAGTAATAGCGTTTTTGCTGATTTAACCGCAGCCTCCCACAAACCTCCAAAATGATGTGCTCTTGGTGGAATGAATTTAAAGGTAATTCTTTTGTTTTGGCAAAAATCTTCAATTTTTCTTTTTGTTTGTTCATTGTGCATAACATCCTTTAGTTCTGCTAACTGTTTGTTTGCTCCTACGAAATTTGTGGCATTATCGCAATAAATTGTTTGACAGTTTCCTCGTCTAGCTGTAAACCGTTTTAATGCTGCGATAAAGGCATTTGTAGTCAAGTCGCTCACTACTTCCAGATGAGTAGCTTTAGTGGCAAAGCAACAAAATAGAGCAATGTAACTTTTGGTTGGTCTTTTTCCTCTTAAGCGATAGTGAGTCCAAATAGGTTTAGCAAAGTCGATACCAGTTTTAATGAAAGGACGCGCTGGTTGCACTCTTGAAGCAGGCAAGTTTCCCATCATTTGTGAAAGAGTTTGAGGTTTTGCTTTGACATATGTGACACATTGGTTGACTATGCTTCTGGCTATTAGTTTACCCTTTATAGGCCAATACCGTTGTCGAGTAATGGCCAATAAAGTCTGTTGTCCTGCATGCATGTTTTCATTGTGCATTTTCCTCATTACCATTTTCGTGAACCAATGTGAACTTGGTAATAGAATAGGATGTTTAGCTTCGTAGTTTAGAGCAGATGACTCTAATCTTCTTCCTACTCGTAGAATTCCATCACTATCTATAAATGGAGATAAACTACTTATACTACTTGTTGATGAAACAATTTGTGATTTTCGTAAATGAGTTAAATCTTCTCTAAATGCCTATTTTTGAATTATCAGAATTATCTTATTTAAAGCCTCATTTAATTCGTCTTCAGTAAATGTATGTGTGGTTGAAGTCGTTTCATCGGTTTTCCTATATTTTGGAGACATCCTCAAACAATATGCTATAATTTTTGTTAATCTAGTCAAAGAATTTTTGTGGTTTCTAATATATTTTTCTCAGTAGTAACTGGAAACACCATTTGAGTTGTTGACTGTTTGCTAGAATGTTTTTTACTTTTTGTTTTTCTTTCTATTGTGGACTCCTCAGGCTTGTAATCGGATTGCCAACTGGTTTCTGGCCCGTATAGGAATAGCGGTCTATATTTCCACATATTAAGATTTTTGAATTTGTCTGCGATCACTCCTCTAGATATCAGATCTGCCGGATTGTTGGTGGTCGATACGTGTTTTCATTGATGCACACTGGCGAGTTCTTGAATTCTCCCAATTCTTTTTGAAACAAATGTTTCATGCAATGAAGGTTGGAAATTGATCCAATTTAAAACTATTGTGGAGTCTGTCCATAAATGATTTTCCACTTCAGTGATTTGTAGGTCATGCTTAATTCTGTTGTATGGCCACAAGGAGTTCAAGTCTTGGTAAAGTTTGAGTTTTTAGTGGTGCCACTTTAGATTTGGCACATAGTAGTTGTACTGAAATCGTGTTGTCCTTGAAAATTCCTCTTAGATAAACTGCAGCTCCATATGCTTCCATCGAAGCATCGGCAAATGTATGAATTTGTACTTAAATTGGTACCGTTTTTGAAAATATATATCTTGGAAATCTAACATCATTCAATTTAGTCAGATCTTCTCTTTAGAGAAGATGGAATTTATTCCATCCAAGCATTATGTAATTCTGTTGGTAATGCTGAATCCCATTAGATTTTTAATGACCAAACCTTTTGTAGAAATTTTTTGGCATTTACAGTGACTGGTCCTACCAGTCCTAGTGGATCAAACAAACTTGAGATTTCCGAGAGAATTGTTCTTTTTGTTACCTTTTTATGTTTAGTTTGATTCACCTTCAATTTGAATTCATCACAATAGGGTATCCAAATTAGACCTAAAGTTTTTAAATGATTTTCTTCACCCAAATCATTAAAATCTAACTGCAATGCACGATGTTTTACTGGAAAATTTTCTAATAATTTGGCATTATTAGAGCACCATTTCCTAAGGTTGAACCCTGCTGACTCCAAAATTTTCTGTACTTGTTGTTGCATTTCGATAGCTTCTTGCAGTGAATTTCTTCCACCCATGCCATCGTCAACATAAAAATTCTTTTGTATAATTTCTGCTCCATTGGACCTTTGAGTAATTCATCATTGAGGCTTATGTTAGACGTAGTTTTTGCCGAAAAGTCAAATACTGGTCTTATTTGTGTAGTTTGGCTTTCAGGTTTTTCTACACAATTAACTTGGAAAAGGTATTTTTTGAATGTATCCCAAGTCTTCATATTCATTTATGACTTGTTGGCACTTGTTTTTTATTTCAGTATTTCGAAGTAGTTTTCTCTCTAATTGCAAAAACGTCTTACAGCACAGTCTTTGGATTAACCTAATTGTCTCACCTGTTGAGCAAAAGGTAATCTTACTACAAATTCTCCATCAACATCTCTCTTAGTATTCTTTCGAAAATGTTCTTCACAAAGTGATTCTACGTTGATCATTTTATGTTTTTCGACTTTTATTTCTTCTAAAGCCCAGAATTTTTCTATTGAGTTCTGTAATTGAGATTCTGTCGTTGTCCCCACTGCAAATACATTTTTATTTAGTTGTTCACTTGATTGAATTTTTCCTGATATGATCCATCCGAACACCGTATTTTGAAGAAAAGGCCTATTTTCTCCAAGTTTCTTTTAACCCAACATTAAGAGTTCATAGTATAGTTCAGCTCCAATGAGCAAATCTATTGGAGCTGGGTTATAAAATTGTGGATCAGCAAGTTTCAAATCCTTTGAAATGTGTAAATTATTTATATTAATCATGTGTGCAGGTTGTTTACAGATAATTTGAGGTAAAACAAAGGCTTCTATGTTAGTTCTAAAAGCAGACGTTCTAGATCGTATCGCAACATTTACACGGTTTTGTGTTTTCTTATTTACTTCACCTATGCCTTGAATGTTGGTTGATGATGCTTCCTTTTTCAATTTTAACTGTTTAACAGCATTCGATGTTATCAAGTTTATCTGCGACCCACTGTCTAGTATCGCTCTCAACAACATAGGATTGCCGTAGTTGTCCTCAGTTTCAAGCACGACTGTACTTAGAAGTACCTGAGTTTTGTAATTATTTACAGATCCTGAAGCTACAGTTGTTATGTTTTTATTAGCTGCGTTTTCTTTGCCAAGATCTGATCTGGATTAGATCAAAATTAAAGAAAACGATTTGGATCTCTAAATTTTTTTTTTTTTAAAGTTAGTATAACTGACAATTTGTCAAATATTAAAAAAAAAATAATAGTTGCGTTTCATTAGCTGCGTTCCTTTGGGCTACTCCGTAGTAGATAATCGTATTTAGGCGTAGTTAGGCGTAGTTAGTGAATGGAACGCTATTTTTCACATATGTATCAAATTCTAACCTGTAAATTTGAACGTAAAAAAATAAATTTATGTTTTGTGACTGCTACTGCAGCTGTTTTATGACATAAATAATAATATCTGAAATAAAATACACTGTTAATTGTACAGAAAAGTAAATAACTAACTATATATAATTAGTTAATATTTAATTTATTCGATTATTTTAATTAATTTTAATAATTTAATTTATTTTATTAATTTAATTAGTTTTATTTATATTTATCACTAATTATTACCAATTAAAATAATAATCAACTCATATTCTATTTATATTTATTACCAATAACCTAAAATTTAGAAAATGTAAACAAACTTTATAACCTATAAAATTAAAAATTCATCTATTGGATACTAGAATAACTAAAAACCTGCTGTGGTGAATTTTAGTGGTGAAATATATCAACTACGCCAAACTACGCTTGCTTTCTACACCTGAATATGAATAGGGGTAGTTGAGTGTGGATGGGAGTAGATTCATCTACGCCTGAAATCAAAAAGGAACGCAGCTATTGGGATTTCAGGCGTAGATTAATCTACTCCCATCTACGGTCAAAATAGCGTTACATTCACCAACTACGCCTAACTAACGCTTATCTACTCCGGCGTAGCCGAATTGAACGCAGCTAATAATAAAAACACAAAAACAACAAATTGTCAGTTACTGGAAATAATTTGTTATTTTTCATAGTCGCCAACTTTTAGGAACTAAAAGTTCAACAAATACTGCGCCTACATTTGAGTATCGAAACTAAAAACTATGGGAGACATCTTCGATCAGCTAGCAATTAAGCAAATTGCGACTAGCAAATATGGCGGATTTGCGATTGCTAATTGCGATTACAAAAAATCACATCCTCGATTGTAATCGCAAGTTAACCATTTTTATTTTGTAAGCACTTTTGCTGAATAAGTTTTTACATACATAACCTATAATTTTCTATTATATTACGTTAAAAATTCGTTTTTTTTATTCAAATTTTTGAAATTTTAAAATTTTAAATCATAATCGAAATTATTTTGTTTATTATGAACTATTTTTTTTTTCAATTTTCAAGCTTCTACAGTCTCATAATTGTGTATAAATTTATAAATTCATATACAATGGTCTCACTAATCAATTCTATCCATTACAAGAAAAAAATATTCAAATTATATTGATAACATAAGTATTTGGGTTTGAGTTTCTACTTATTTATAAGAAATTTGAGGTTATGTGTTCTGTTAACTGAGTTTGCGACACCAACTTTGCGATCGCAAATTTTGACGGTTAATTTGCTTACTTGCGAGAGCAAAAACAATCGAGGATACCAATTCTATCATTTCAGCTAGCAAGTCTTACTTGCTTGCTTGCTAGCCGATCGAAGATGTCCCCCTATATCTTGATTTTGAGTTGTTGTTGTATTACATGTAAAACTATGATCTGATCCGGATCAGATCACAAAGAAAACGCAGCTATTATTATTTTTGTTAACTAAATGTGTTGATGTACCTTGCTGATCATCATTATTTTTTTCTGTTTGTGATGAAGTGGATAGTTTGTCTTTATTCTCAATGTTTTTGTTGAATTCCAGATGAATAGCGGTATGATGACGTTTGCCATACTTGCCGTGATGAACAATTATTAGAGAAGTGACCCTTTTTTAAACAGCTACCACACAGTCCATGTTTTTTAATTATGTTGAGCCTACCTAATACAGTTTGTTGAAGATATCGTTTACATTTGTGTAAGGGATTGGTTCTTGACATACTATGCAACCAGTTTCCTTTGCCAAAGTCAATGCTGATTGTATTTCCCATTCTTGTGATTCGAAGTGGGCGTTATCTTCTCTCTTGAGAATAAGACTCCAGTGCTTGAAATCTGTTTTCTAAAAATCTTAATAAATGATCCATATTTTGAAGATCTCTGGGATTTTTTAGCTGTTGTTCATATAAATTGTGAGTTGTTTTGTCCAACTTTTTGATGATAAAATGCACTAAAATTACTTCACATCCAGTCATATGTACACCTGCATTACTCAAGTCCATCAAACATTCCTTAGTGACATCATGTAACGATTTAATTGCATGAGCACTTTCATGTGTTGCATTAGGTTGAGATAGCAAACGATCAAGCCAACTGCTTACTTGTAAACGTTTGTTATCATATCTTGCATGAAGTATTTCCCAAGCAGCTGCATAATTTTCAGCATTAATAGCCAAATGCTGAACAAGTGCTTTTGCCTCTCCAGTTAAATTAGTGATTAAGTAGTACATCTTTTGAGCATCTGGCATATTTGTGTTATGAATCAAAGTGGTGAATAATTCCGTAAATGAAGTCCACTGCAAGTAACTACCAGGGAGAATGATTTGTGGCAGTTTTACATTTTTTGGTTTAGTATCTTCAATAACGTTTTCTGATTTATTGATTTTAAAATCATCAATTTGTTCTTTAAGTGCTATTATGGTACTTTGAACAACTAAATCATAATCCAAAAAATGCTGATGAGTATAACCCAGTGGTTCAGCCTCAGAAGTCAATGACCATATAATCTCATCTTGTGTGATTGATTCTTGTCATTTTTATTGTAAGGTTTGTAATTTTGTGGTATAATAAGCTCTTGATTGACGCTTTTTTAAAGATTCTTGAACTTCGTTCAAATAGCATTTAACAGTGTTCAGTAAACGTTTTTGTTTTTGTATAGCTGTTTTCAAATCAGATGTTAATGTGTGTTGAGCATTACCATTTTCTTCTATAATATCCTGATTCTTCATTGAAGCAGCTGGAGCAATTTTATTTAAACCTTCTTGAAGGGTACAAAAATATTTCTCAAATACAGCTTTCTGTTTGTTGAAATAATCTTCAGTAAAATATTCATCTTCTTCAATTATAGAGCTATAATTAGTCATCAACTCATCATGTTGCACTTTAAATTGTTCAAATAAAGATTTGGATGCTTCAATTCGTTTTGTGTAATATTCTTCTGTTTTACGTGATATAGAATCCTTTGCGAAAATTTTTGTTAATCCATCGAATTTACTTCCTATATCCCTTTGTGATCTTAAAAGTTCTTCCATCCTGATAGTTGGGTCCTGTCGCGGTCGCCGGAAATGTTTGTATAGCGAATAAGTATATACCCGCTGTGAAATACTGTAGTGCCGTGCTAAAATAATACAACAACTAGGTAGGATCACCTATTTGCTGACCTTATTTTATACAAGGTACTGAGTATTCAGAAAAACCAAAATAATGATATTCAATATTTATTTCAATATGGAACACTCTAGAAATAGGTAGAAATCACCTATTCTAGACGCTGTAGTGTTCTATTGTTTAATTGAAAATTCCTTGGTAGAAAACACCAATGAATTATTGTAGTTCTTGATAATAAAGTAATATAAAATTCTTTGGTAGAAGCACCAATGAATTTAGTTGATAATCAGAATGTTTACCTAGATCCTAGCAGCCTCACTAGGAGAATTATGGCTGGAGATACAAAATAAAAATCACCTTTGAGCAGTCAAAAATACTACTGAATTTTATTTAGATTTACCTCTCCCTTTTATACAAAATTTTTTACTTAATTCTAATCATAACAATAATATTAACGTACAATAAAATACATATTTGAAATTAATATAAATTTGCAAACTAATCAAATTTTAAATAATTTATTTCTGCAAGAAACATTGTCAATGTAATTAAAGAATTTATTTTACCAGAACTATTTAGCTTACTAAGCACATTTTTACAGACGTAATTCTATATTTTGTTCTCTAATGCGATACAAAGTATAATTAAGAATGCCTTTAAACAATGATAATATAAAGAACAATTTCAAGCCGTATGTTTACATTAAAGATATTTACTTTAAGAATGTTGATAAATTTGTTTTTGTGTAAAGGGTGATCTGCATATTAATATTAAACTATTTGTTTAACAATGGAAATAAAAATATAAAAATTCAACAGCTAAATACCGTCACATATGGTCTCACATCAGCCCCATATGTAGAAATAAAATGTTTGAAACGTTTAGCAGTACAAGGCAAACAACACTATCCTGCTTGGTCCAAAAGTTTAGAAGAAGATCTTTATGTTGATGACGCAATGGTGGGAGCAAATACACTAAAAAAAGCTTTAGAAAAGCAAGAACAATTAAATGAGCTACTTAAGTCTGCAGGTTTCAAACTAAGAAAATGGTGCGCAAATAATCCAAAATTACTGGATAAAGTTCCTTTACAAGATCGAGCTCAAAAGACCAACCGATCAATCAAGTAATACCAAGAAGGTAGAAATACAACCCGCAACTAAAACACGATGCACTGTTAAGACGTACTTAGCAACCTCACTTCATATGACATTTCTAGTATTACCAGTACTAGTTAAAAGTGAAGTTCACATACAACCCATGGTGTAAAGACTAATAAGGTGAGCCGACTTCTTCTTCTTGAATCGCCATCTTAAATGTCAAATGACCTATGATGTTGTACCATTTGTTGAACTAATTTGTAAATAAATTTAAAAAAACTGCGAAGTGTGTAAAAATTATAAAATATTTCGAATACTAATAATAATATAATAATAAATAATAGTTATAATTTAAATATATACATATGTATATTATATACATACATATACTTATACATAATAATAATAATAAATATTAATAAATAAACAATAATTTATAAAATGGTTTGGTGAAGTGTAATAAATTGCAAAAATAATTCAAAATATAAAACTGGCGATAAACATATTAACTTTTTTCAATTTTCTAAGGATAATAATCTAAGAAAAGAGTGGATAAAAACATGCCATAACAACATTAATTTCAAATATGCAAAAGTGTGTTCGTGTCACTTTTCTGAAGACAGTTTCAGTTTAAAAGATAGAATTTTAAATATAGAAATATAGAAAACTAAATGAAAATGCAATCCCAACATTATTTTTGTCAAATCAAGAACCTAATGAAAGAAATATAAGGATGAAGAAACGACATCAGAAAAAAGTAGTTCAAGAATTGTTAGATTTAGATGAAAAAGAGTGAGTAGCTTTAATCAACTATGTAAATTTTGTTCTTTTTTATTTTATTCTCCCGACACCTAATATATTGGGCCTTACTAATAAACATTTTTTAGATTTAAAACTAAAATAGTTTCGGCTTGAGAATCAGAGTGTGCTTTGAAATTCTATACAAAATATGTTAAGTTAATATTTTATTTCTCCATTTTATAAAGAATTTCAAAGCATACTCTGATTCTCAAGCCGAAACTATTTTAGTTTTGAATCTAAAAAATGTTTATTAGTAAGGCCCATTTATATTTTTGTTTATTGAAGAAACCACAATTTACAAAACATTAGCCCTATAGGAGTAGAAGAAGTTGATGCACCAGAAAAATATTTAACGACTGTTTCAACTCAGACTGAGGAAGTCTTTGTTATAGTGAAGTGACTATGCACAATATATTTTTGTTTTCATGTTAACATATTTTTAGAGGAGATTTTAATTGCACAACTTTAAAAGAGCTACATAATTTACAACAAGAACTTGAGAAAATGAAACAAAAACACTCACAATTAGAAATTCGCAACAAGGAAACAGAAGAAAAATTATGCCAACTGCAATGCTCTTGTAGTAAAATTTTCACGGATGGACAAATTAAAAAATTGACAAGTAATAAGAAAATTCAAAAGTGGAAAATCAATGACATTTCTTCAGCGATATCCTTGTATTCATCAGGACCACGTAGCTACAGATATATATGTATAAGAAAGGATATCCATTGCCTTGTGTATCCACTTTAAAAGAATGGGCGAAGAAAATAAAAATCAAAAAAGGGATATTAAAGTCGGTTTTAAAATGAATGGAGCATACTCCATACAATATACAAAAGTAAAGTATGCATACTTTCATTCGATGAAATGAAAGTGAAGTCAAACTTTGCTTACGATAGAGCAAACGATATCGTCTCTGGACCTTCAAATCAAGCTAAAAATCAAATTACAACTTGTTGTAATGGCGAGAAGCCTTTTTGAAAAGTGGAAGCAGCCAATATTTTACAATTTTGATTGCAAAATGACATGCAATATTTTAAATAAAATTATAGTTCAATTAAATAATATTGGATTCACTGTAGTTGGCATAGTTTCGGATATGGGTAGCAGCAATCAACACCTATGGAAAAGCCTGCAAATAGGAATTTTTAAAACTTGGTTTATAAACCCGGCAGATTCCTCAAAAAAAATTTTCGTTTTCGCAGATGCACGTCATCTCCTTAAATTAATCAGAAACCACTTTCTTGATGATGGATACTTAATAGATGGGAAGTTAATAAAATCTGATCCTATTAAAGAAATTTTAAATACTCAAGGTTCTGATGATTTGATGATTATACATAAAATAACGGTCACCCATTTAACTGTAAAAGGTCCTGCACGGCAAAGAGTAAAATATGCTGCTCAATTATTATCAAATACTGTCTCTTCTGCAATAAAACGATTTTTTCAGTTAGGCAAAATAAAATCAGAAAAGAGTATTGAATGTGCTGAATTCATCAAACTGATGAACGATTAGTTTGATGTATTCAATTCCAAAATGATTAAAATCGATAGTCGAGATAGGATGCAATATGTTAAATTTAAGAATACCAAACAAAAACAGTCTACTTCCTTTTCAAAAGGGAATTTTAATAAACAACTCTTCTCAATCACTTTTCAATTACTTGACAACAAATTATAAAATAGAATTTATTTTAACTAGTAGGTTAAATCAAGATGTGCTGGAAAATTTCTTCAGTACAATACGTGGTAAGGGTGGTTTACATGATCACCCGACTTCATTAGAATTTATATATCGTATAAGGTCATTTTTATTGGGTAATATATTGTTACAAAATTGGCCTTGTTGAGCGAAGAGTAAAAATAAAATAGATTCAAAAAAATGTAAAAAGAAGAGAAATAAGGCGTCCGAGAGGGATTTTTTAGAAGAGAAAGAAAAGTAGAAAAAATATGGGCCAAAGTCTGAAAAAATGGGAAATAACGAAATAAAAGGCAGTTTTACAATTTTATGAAAAAAATTCTAGTATTTATTATAAAAAAACAGAATTATCTAAATAAAATTGTCTAAAAGAAAAAAAAGAATGGCTATGGTAATAAAGAAAGATGTCCGCGAGTGAAGTGAAGTAAACCAACTATCAACTGAGAGAAGTGAGTTAAGCGTACAACTGAATCTGGTTTACACGGTGTGAGGAAAATCAGATCGAAACTGAGTTCGACTCACTGAATCAAACTGAGTTTGGGTTGGGGAAAATTTACTAGTCGGCAACACCGATAGATTTTAATTAAAGTGAACTATTAATTCAGCCGCTGTGGCAACACTTGTCCGTTTTGACAGATGTTTAATTAAATCATAGTACAAAGAAGACAAGTAGAATTACTTTTGCATAACTGTAAATAAAAAATGACATCCAATCATAATGAAGAACGTTATCAGTAATAAAAAAAGAAAAAAACTTCCTATAAGACGGAGAGAGACTTGTAGTATGTACCTTAAAAATTTACATGATTTTATATGGAAAGAAAAATATATCTTTCTTCTTCATTTCTAAGAAAAAAAAATAAATTTCTACACAATTATATTGTACCTCGCTCAACTATATCAATGTGTGTATCACAATATATTTTACATAACTTTATATTCTCACCTACACATGTTTTACGCATACACGTAAAAAATGAGAATATGCCTCCCTCAAGAACTTATCTGTATTGGGTCTATACTTTTTATAAGGTAAAGCGTAGTATTATTGAATCACTAAAAACAAAAATGTAAGTAAATGTGAAAGTAATTAAATTAATTAAATTAGATTAAATAAAGTTAAAAGTGTTAAAAAGGAAAAAAATTAGAATCAAGTAGAAGAAAGAAAGAAAAGAATGTGCAAGTGAAAGTGGGTGGAAATTTGTAATAAAATTTATTTAAAAGAAATAGAAAAGAAAAAGAATTTGAAGTGATAAAAAAATGTACGTACCTTGTGGTTGAAATTAAAAAAAATTAAGAAAAAAATGATTGTGAAAATTAAATAAAAAAAACTGTGGTAAAAAAAAATGGACTTAAAAAAAATTACTTTGAACAATTGGGAAAAAATTAACTAAAAAAAATAATGTGTAAAATAAACTGGAGAAAATTTAAGAAAACACCTCGAGAGCAAATCACCAACTGAACTGAACTTAACTTTTTTTTTTCTTTTTGTGGGTGTCTCTTTATATAGGTCTTTGCGAAATTTCGCGAATCTTCTTTTTGGAAGGTAATTGTTACTTTCCAATATGAGAGAAGTTGTTTTCTATCTCATATTGGAGTTTCAAAGAAGATTCGAGATCTTCGAAATTTTGTGTGTGTTTGTGGTGTGTTGTGTTGTTTTTGTGAGACGAAATTTGGATGTGTTCTTTGTTGTTTTTGTTTTAAGTGTTTGTTTCTTGTGTTGTCCTTTTTCCTGTTTTTTTTTATTTTATTTATTTTATTTTCTAGGATTTATGGCTGTAGTTTAATAGGGACTTCTGGTTTGGGCACCAATTTATAAAAATTTGGTGTTCAATTGGAAGTTTGTTTTATTTACAGCCAACAACAACATTTATTTACATTTTAAGTTTATATTACTTAAGTAAATTTTATTTATTCAATTTTTTAATCAATTTTCTTGTCTTTTCAGGAAAATAGGACGGCAGGATGGTTTCTTGGTCCTGATGTAAAAGGTAACTTCATTTTAAAGTAATTTTCTTAAAATTTTATTAATGAAGTTCTTTTTTCTTTTCAGGTTTGTAACACTGCCCCCCGCGAAGAATGCTCAAAGTTCCGACTGAGCATTAATCTCATACTAATCGAACTTAATAATAACAAAAAACAAAAGCTATCTCTTGTCAGTATTTGTGTTGTATTCATTCTCAATTCCTCTTAAACTTTACGCCTGGTATTCTTTTGACACGTTGTCATTGGTGTTAAGCCTGTTTGTGAGTCTTTGTCTTTGCAAATTTACTTAATTTCACTTGCGCTTGTTCTCTCAGAAATTATAGAGACATGAAACGCAATGAACTTGTAAAAATAACAATTGTGCACTTAACAGACGTGTCTTTTTCTTGAACACTGCTTACAACACTACCGACTTTGTTTGGTAATTGCAACGAGAGCAGGGTTACATTTTCTTGAGCGTTTTTCTGAAAAGACGATATCGATTGCTTCAGATTTGGGTGGATGTTGTTGTAAATAAAAGGAACTTTGGTTCGGTTTGTTAAGTGCAGTAGTTGAAATGAAATAGAGAAAAGAAAGAGAGGCAAAAGAGGGAAAGAACAAAGGAAAACGGAAACACAAAAAAAAAAAAAATAAAATTAGCGAACTGAGCATCTTTCTCACAACAGCATTCATAGGAGCACGTTGTCGCCGACCATCCTGATGTTCTTCTTGTCGTCTCGCTATGTGCAATGGAAAGATGGGACCTGGCTGTTGACTAGCTGCACCTAAGAAGCTTCTGTAAATAATCTTAAAAATTGTTATTAAAATATCTGGTGTTAAAAAAGTAAGGTTAGGTATCAGGAAATACTGTGTTAGATTTTAACAAGCGCTAATCGGTCACGATGCACCACGGATTTACGACTAGTGACGGTACTGCGAATACGATACACGACATCTGTAATTTTCTCTTGAATATCGTACGGACCATCTCAGTTTGTCTGAGGTTTCGTCTGGTAGCTTGAGCATATTAGAAATGGACAGCTAGGGGCGATGTTGAAAAACAGAGTAACTCGGTCGACTGGTTGTCGAAAACTTCGGCGAGATGCAGGAACTATAGGGCTATTCGAACTTTCCACAAACGATCAGACAGAACGGAGGCTGTGTGCTCCTTCAGACCGGAAGGGACGGCATGGTCTGGGGAGCATTCCCATTTTCCACAGGTTTCTTCGTAAAAGAGAGTAGAAGAAGTAGGGTTGAACTTTTCCAGTTCGGTAAGAAAGAGGTAGAAGTGAGCTGGAACAAGTTCGGGTTGCGGAAGAATTGAGCTTTCCCAGATCGAAAGGAGAAAGGTAGGCATGATCTGGGCAGGGTCTAACTTCTTCGGCGATGCTGGTGTGGAAAATGTTGGCATTTGAGGTGTGTGGAGAGCTCGAATTGGGTTCTTGGCAGAAGTTCATGGACAACGGGTCTTCACAAAAAGGATTTCAACATTTGTTGCTATTAGAAAGGCATTTTTGCTTAAAGCAGGGTTACAACCAAATTGCTGCAAGAAATCCATTCCTAATTTACGGGTGGACGTCAGCTACATAGACGGAGTGTTCGAGAGAAAAAAAAACGTGGTTGCAAAAGACCTTTTTGGAATAGCAAAAAAAAATCTTGTTTGGGGTCGGCGGAAACAGTAAAAGTTTGTGATAAGGGTTAAGCCATTTTTTATGGACGACGGGCTGCGGTGCCTGTATCGATTTGGATAACAAGCACCTTTTCTTCACTTGACCAAAGCCCTATTTGGTCAGTGGTGGCTTATTTGCGAACTGTACTTAAATAGAACGGCCTGCAAGGGGAGGAGGTTCAGCAGGGAGTAAAACGACAGCTGGTGAGGTGATAGTTTCGAGTGGTGGTGGGCTTGTAAGTTTTGAGCTGAAAAACAGATGGACCTTTAGCGCTCGAGGGCCTTTTTCCGTTACCGGGACGTTCAATGCCACCCTATCCTCATGGTGGAAGAAAACTTCGCCATCGCTCCGAATGATAAGTCCTAAAGTTCTGGCCTGGTGGTGAGGTGTCGCACGGTCGGTGACCTGGACCGTTGGCTTCGGGAGTGTAGGAACCTTGACAACAGAGTCGGTGGCCCGAATGGACCGTGGTGGAAGCTCGAGCTCAGTTGACCGTGCAAATCCAGCTCTGCCGTCTCCAGGAGGATCCTGGTTCGTTAAGGTAGGGGACGCAGAAGAAGATGTAACCAGATTGGGCCGTGAAGAAGGCTCAAATTTGCTTGTCGGGGCCCACTCAGTCTCGACATTTTGAGGAGGGTCCTGGTTTCCTAAGGTAGTGGACGTAGATTTATTATGGGCGAAATTTGAGGAGGCCAAGGTGGGTTGCGACTGAGTGGGAATGACACTAGTTGAGACGTCAACACCTTTAAGGTCCAATGGCTGCGCGAAGCTACTAGGTGGCTGTAGGCCATCACTCGTGCTAGCACAAACTGTTGGGGGTGGTGTAGGTAAATTTGCAAGGTGTGAGAAGTTATTTGCTTCCGGGCTCGCAGTAACTGGGTTGCTAGGCGATGTGCTCTCTAGGAAAGCAATCCACGGCAACAAGGTTTCGTTGATCAGCTTTTGTGTGTCTTGGTACTGCTGTCTCATTTCTTGCAACTGCTCCATTATGTTGGTAAGTGCGCTGCTAAGATCTGGAGCAGCACCAGATTCAGCATTAGAGGGATTGCTACTTTCTTCGCTAGACATTTTCGATTTAATAATAACAAGAAAAGAAATGCCAAAAATTTTTTGTGGAGAGGTCTTATTTCAAAGACCGATCGGACCCCACACACTTGACACCAATGTTACAAAATTGGCCTTGTTGAGCGAAGAGTAAAAATAAAATAGATTCAAAAAAATGTAAAAAGAAGAGAAATAAGGCGTCCGAGAGGGATTTTTTAGAAGAGAAAGAAAAGTAGAAAAAATATGGGCCAAAGTCTGAAAAAATGGGAAATAACGAAATAAAAGGCAGTTTTACAATTTTATGAAAAAAATTCTAGTATTTATTATAAAAAAACAGAATTATCTAAATAAAATTGTCTAAAAGAAAAAAAAGAATGTCTATGGTAATAAAGAAAGATGTCCGCGAGTGAAGTGAAGTAAACCAACTATCAACTGAGAGAAGTGAGTTAAGCGTACAACTGAATCTGGTTTACACGGTGTGAGGAAAATCAGATCGAAACTGAGTTCGACTCACTGAATCAAACTGAGTTTGGGTTGGGGAAAATTTACTAGTCGGCAACACCGATAGATTTTAATTAAAGTGAACTATTAATTCAGCCGCTGTGGCAACACTTGTCCGTTTTGACAGATGTTTAATTAAATCATAGTACAAAGAAGACAAGTAGAATTACTTTTGCATAACTGTAAATAAAAAATGACATCCAATCATAATGAAGAACGTTATCAGTAATAAAAAAAGAAAAAAACTTCCTATAAGACGGAGAGAGACTTGTAGTATGTACCTTAAAAATTTACATGATTTTATATGGAAAGAAAAATATATCTTTCTTCTTCATTTCTAAGAAAAAAAAAATAAATTTCTACACAATTATATTGTACCTCCCTCAACTATATCAATGTGTGTATCACAATATATTTTACATAACTTTATATTCTCACCTACACATGTTTTACGCATACACGTAAAAAATGAGAATATGCCTCCCTCAAGAACTTATCTGTATTGGTTCTATACTTTTTATAAGGTAAAGCGTAGTAATATTGAATCACTAATATTTATTTTGTATATTATTATTTGTTAGGGGATAGTGAAGGAAATGTAATAGATACATATTGTTGAGTTTAAGTAGAAAGGTAATTAATAAATTACAATTTAAATGAATTTGCAGTAAATTTCCATATATTCGGTTTGAAATTAGGTTTTTGCTTCAATTTTACCCAATATAGCAATAAGAGTATGGTTTACTCTATATATTGAATAACTACGTATATAGAAAATTTAAATTTTTTATCTTTGTTGTTCCCTAATGATTTATCTTTTGGACTATTTCTAGCAAAATACACTTGCATTTTACACAAACATTGAAGTTTTTCAAAATTTCTTATCAAATTTTGTATGGAAAATTGAAATGTGATTTTACTAGTCTTCTCTATACTATGATTAAATTATGTATGTAGGTTACTAAATGTAAACAAACGAAATGGAGATTTAGTTTGTTTTTTTTTGTTTCTTTTTTTCTTTTTTGTTAATTTGAATATTTAATAATTAATTGATCGCGAAATATGTTTTTATGTAAAATCGCGCCGCGAGTGAATTAGAATATAAAAAATATATGTGCAAAAAAAAAAAAATAGTAAAGAAAAAAGAAAGTGGAAAGAAAAAAAAAGTGCAGTGATATAGAAGTTATTATCGTGGTTAAGAGAAAAAAAAATGTGAGTGAAAGAAAGAAAAAGGTTATGTGTGAAAAAAAATGTGTTCCAAATGAAAGTGGTAAAAACAAGAATGTAAGTAAATGTGAAAGTAATTAAATTAATTAAATTAGATTAAATAAAGTTAAAAGTGTTAAAAAGGAAAAAAATTAGAATCAAGTAGAAGAAAGAAAGAAAAGAATGTGCAAGTGAAAGTGGGTGGAAATTTGTAATAAAATTTATTTAAAAGAAATAGAAAAGAAAAAGAATTTGAAGTGATAAAAAAATGTACGTACCTTGTGGTTGAAGTTAAAAAAAATTAAGAAAAAAATGATTGTGAAAATTAAATAAAAAAAACTGTGGTAAAAAAAAAATGGACTTAAAAAAAATTACTTTGAACAATTGGGAAAAAATTAACTAAAAAAAAAATGTGTAAAATAAACTGGAGAAAATTTAAGAAAACACCTCGAGAGCAAATCACCAACTGAACTGAACTTAACTTTTTTTTTTCTTTTTGTGGGTGTCTCTTTATATAGGTCTTTGCGAAATTTCGCGAATCTTCTTTTTGGAAGGTAATTGTTACTTTCCAATATGAGAGAAGTTGTTTTCTATCTCATATTGGAGTTTCAAAGAAGATTCGAGATCTTCGAAATTTTGTGTGTGTTTGTGGTGTGTTGTGTTGTTGTTGTGAGACGAAATTTGGATGTGTTCTTTGTTGTTTTTGCTTTAAGTGTTTGTTTCTTGTGTTGTCCTTTTTCCTGTTTTTTTTTATTTTATTTATTTTATTTTCTAGGATTTATGGCTGTAGTTTAATAGGGACTTCTGGTTTGGGCACCAATTTATAAAAATTTGGTGTTCAATTGGAAGTTTGTTTTATTTACAGCCAACAACAACATTTATTTACATTTTAAGTTTATATTACTTAAGTAAATTTTATTTATTCAATTTTTTAATCAATTTTCTTGTCTTTTCAGGAAAATAGGACGGCAGGATGGTTTCTTGGTCCTGATGTAAAAGGTAACTTCATTTTAAAGTAATTTTCTTAAAATTTTATTAATGAAGTTCTTTTTTCTTTTCAGGTTTGTAACAATATTTTAATAATTTTAACTAATTATACCTTCTCGTGCTGTGTTACCCTTCAATGTGTAGTAAATGTGGTCAGGTAAAATGTTAATACTAACAGTCAAATCATACTAACTTTATTGTGATGTTCGATTGGAAAAAACAATATATTTCTTTTCAATATTCAATAAGATTTTACTTCAATATTTTCATGTTTAGGGAGAAACAAAACAATTTTAAATTCTTCGAATATTGAAGCAGATGACAGCGAAGAAGAAGACGATCTTATGCTAATAGAAAGTATTTTCAGAGAATTTAAAGATGATCTAGATGAAACAGAACTCTCTTTGGATGTCCCAAGTCAAAGTTAATTGGAAAATATTGAATTTGATGATTTCCATTTAGATGCAATCGAATATCTGACAGGATACATAATCCGGAAGTGTAGGAAGCATATTGATATTAATATGGCCATAAATTCAAATAGTTATACGTGGACCTGGGTAGACCAGTTATCAGAAGGAGGCTTAATTAAACCGTGACAAGGATTTTTAAATTTAATTACTAAATTAGAGACAATATTTGGAAATTATAAGAAAAAAATTATAAATAATGAAAATATTTTGCAACAGCTATTGAAATCTAGTAATAATATTTCGTTACCTTTAGAAGTACGTAAGCTATTTTTCAGGTGTAGGATATACTTTTTTGTAAAAAATAAAAATAAATTTTTCAACAATTTAAACGAAAAAAGAAAAATGAAAAAGATTTTAACTTAAAAGGTTTTTTAATTATTTTCTATATTAACATCAAATAATATGTGGTACAAATTCTGACGTCACGATTGTCGACAGTTGTTTGTATGGCTCACCTTATTAGTCTTTACACCATGATACAACCATTGGACACCAACCCTGGATTGTATTTCGAGAATTTAGGAATGACATATCTCATAAAAGATGAATGGAACATTTTTGTGTACTTTGACACTGAAAACCACCACAAACATAATCCGAGGGTTCCAATTAACAGCAAAACGGCAAATTAATTCAATATCTACATAAACCATACAAGTGAAGTGATTTAGAACATCCAGAAGGAACTGCGGGACCAAAAACTAATGGAAATTTTTAATGCCATTTCATTTAGATTGAATTTGATAATTACCAAAACATACAAGCAGCCTTGTTATATGAAGTGATCGACACACATCACGGAAGCATCAATCCACTATTGCTATTTTCAAAATAACTTCAGACGCAGATCATAAATATTTGACAACATCTACCTGAAACATTGCGACTACCAGGGACCACAAATAATGTCTTAAAGTTATACAAGATGATGACAATTACAGGACGACCTATGAAGAATTTTTTAATCTTCCGTATAAAAGTTCCATTAGTCACAAACAATCAGTATTAAATGATAAGCATCACACCAATTCCAATATATATAGATGAAACATATGTAACCGTCATCCCTACAATTTATATTCTGATCGTAGACTTGCATCCTGACTAATATGAGTCTAATATGATCCACTCACAGAACAAGAACTTCGCGACTGCTCAACAAATGACGAGTAAATTTATTTGTGCAAACAACATCATCCATTGTTCAGAGCCGGATCAAAAGTTAGTGAATGTGAAATCAATATATTACGACAGAAGGCGATTCCACCATCTTGTAAAATAAACACCTCGACGAAAGAATCACATTGGATACAACTCAACAGTGCAAACCAATGGATTTATCAGATGAAACATGAAACTACTCTGAACATCCAATACAACAACAAAATATCACAAGAAATCATCGAAGGATTAGGACTAATTACCATTACTGAAGGGTGTACAGTCAGAGATGAACACACTGCCATACAAGGTTTTGAACTGCACTCAAGTTCAATATATAAAACTATCACACACTAACAAAATTTTAGTGAATTAATTCCTCCAACACTAAGATCCAGAACAATTACACTAACAATACACCAAATAATTACACTAACGATATCTTAGAGCTCAAGCAACATATTCGCCACCTTAAGGAAAATAAAGCATGGCATCCTAAACATCAATCTAAGGAAATTCTTCATTTCTCCATTCCATATATCAGTCTAGTATTAATCATCGGAATTATCATATTTTTGGGATGGAAAAGATACTAAAGACGATCCAAATCACCATCAATGGATTCTCAAAATCGAAAAATCAATTTTCAACTTCCAGCAGAAAAGTTTAACTTGTAAACAAGTCAACGGGCGGGAGAATGTTAACAGCAACAATAATTAATTATTCAAATTATTATTGTTTCAAAATCACATAAATATATGAATTATGGTGTAATATGAAATTATTTCAATTGTAATATACATACATATGCAGGTAAATGACCTGTAAATATTACATATGTTATGAAATGTTTAATTTATGAAATGAATATTAATGTAATTAGACTTTAACTTATTGTCAAAATGTATTGGAATGTATTGTATTGGTTATTAAACAATATTTATCTATATAAACGAATCAAATTGACAATAAAGTATCAGTATATTTTCAATGATTCAAGCCTTCTTTTATTCTTCTGGTGAGGCTGCCAGAAGCACTGAAATTCTTTTTTTTTTTTCCAGCAATAAGTGACTAAGGTGTTCAGATCCACTATATAGTTTTTATTCAGATTTCAGAACCATAACCAACTAATTATTATATATCAGTAGCCTGTTTCTGTAACTTGATCGAGAAATTTTCGATCAAAAATGGCGTCTTTTGTTCTCGATTGGTAATTCTCGATTGATCGAGTATTAGTGTCTCTGTAACTCAAAAAATTCACCACTCGAGAAATCTGTGGTTGGTATTGGTATTATGAATCGAAACGGAATAATGGAATTGAAATTCAAAATACCATAGTTTGACAGTTAATAATGTGATTCTGCTTTTGTTTACTTATTAAAGAGTTTAATTATAAATAATTAAAATTTTGATTTTACGTATTAAATTGTGTTTATATTGGATATTATCTAATATAATAATATAATTTAATAGAAAAATATATATAAGTTTTAATTTTATTTGGAAGCTTTTAAAATGGGACGTCTTGTGATGCTTACGATTGCAGAGATGTATGATCGTAAAAATATGATACGAGTTCACAGGAGAAATCTAAGAGATATAACTGATCCATTCCATATACCAGAAGCGCATTTTATCGAACTGTTTTGATTTAAAAAAGAATCGGCTCTAGACCTTTTAAGAGATATAAGTCCTCATATGAAGAGTGGTGTCAGAAAAACATTTATACTAAAGAGCCTTAGGTTGGTCGCTGCATTACATTTCTATGCCACAGGATCCTTCCAAAGAGATATTGGACAAGATTTTGTTTGCCCCATGAGCAAAGCAATGATATGCCTAATTGTCCATGAAATTACCTATATAATTCAAAATAAGCTCATGGAGAAGTATGTAAAATTTCCTATCACTGTAGAAGAGCAAATTATTCTTCGACAAAGGTAAGTAAAACACGGTTTTATTGAAAATTATTTATAAAATGTTTGTTCTTATATGAATTGTAGGTTTTTTAGCGCTACTGGGTTCCCTGGAGTTATAGGTGCTATAGATTGCACGCACGTCAAAATAAAAAAGCCATCTGTTGATGTTAAATATTGCTATCGCAATCGTAAGGGATATTTTTCCAAAAACGTTCAACTTACCTGCGATTACGACCTCAGGATCGGGTCTAGGAAAATTCATCGCCAGCAATTCACCGCCAGCAATTCTTCGCCAGCAATTCATCGCCTCGACAATTCATCGCCACAACAATTCACCGCCAGCAATTCTTCGCCAGAGTATTTTTTCGTCATATTACGAAAAATTTTTAGGAAAAATTAATTTTTTTGATTATCTATGTGTATAATTATAACATATTGTATTAAACCATAAAATCTTTGTTTATATGTATATTTTGTATTCAAGAAATCATTTTTTTGTTTTTTGTTTTTTAATTTCAATATTGATTTGCATGTTATTCTATGACTGAAATTAGTACGTATACTTTGTATGTAGATATATATTTATAACGTATTCCATTCAAGAATTTTTTTTTAATTAGTAGGTATACTTTAATAGATATATATTTATTGTTCAGTGAAAGTGTTGAAAAGAATAACTAAATATAAAAAAAGTTTGTTTTTATAGGCAGCTTACCTCATATTGGTATTGGTTTTTATTATTTTATTACAAATACAATACAAGTATACAGGGTGTTTCACATAACGTGTGCCAAACTGAATTAGGTGGTAGATCTCGGTGAGAAACGAAAAAAAGTCGTATGGGAGGGGGGGGGGATCTATTCTTGTGGTTACCGAGATATTCAAGTTTAAAGACCATTTTTTTAAAAAAGTAATCAGTTCTATTTTTCACAACATATTTCAGCGTTCGCTCAATGTAGAGAGATAAATGAAAATTATTTCCATAGATAACCTTCAGACCTTTAAAAGTTCTATGATAAATGGTTTTAAAGTTTTTGTAAATTAAAAATCAAAAAATTTAGAAAAAAATTCGTCGTTTTTATGTTCAAGGTCGACTATCTCGAAAAAAAACTCTTATTATTTTTTTTATTTGTTTAGCTTAAATGAAAACTTATCTTGTTCACTTTAATTTGGCTTTTGTATTATTACATTTTCTTTATCTGTTCATAATTTATGAATCATAATTTAAGTGTAGTTTTTTCAAAATCATTCAAATTTGATGTTGTAAAGAATTATTCAAATGTCTTTTGGTATGTTTTATTTGACTATCTGTGTTAATTACTTTGTATTCCTGAAAATGACTTATTCTAGTCCTTACTTACTTACTCCATGGCACTACAGCCCTTCAAGAGCCTTGGCCTCCCTTAATACGTCTATCCAGCGTCTTCGATCTCTTTCCAATTATTAAGATTTAGCTTTGCGACGTCGGCTTTCACGTTGTCAATCCATCGCGTTCTGGGCCTTCCTACCTTTCTGAAACCTTCAGGGTTATATTTGAAGATTCTAGATGCCTGCCTCTCTGGATCGATTCTGACCAGGTGCCCCGCCCACCTGAGCCTTTGCAGCTTGATCCATCTTGTGACACTACAGTCACCGTACAGCAGCAAGCATTCATCGTTAGTACGAAGCCTGAACGTTTCATCTTCGTTTCTTATAGGACCATATATTCTTCTAAGGATTTTCCGCTCAAAAATATTTAGATTTGCTTCATCAGTTTTTGTCATCGTCCAAGTCTCACAAGCGTATGTAAGGACTGGCCTTACTAATGTTTTGTAAATTCTTGTTTTTGCTGCCTTCGTGATGACATTCGAGCTAAAGAGTTTCTTTAAGCTGAAGAAGCATCTATTAGCAGATTTTATCCTTATATCAATTTCTACGCTACAGTCATTGGTAGGAACTATCATACTACCCAAATATTTGAATTCGTTGACACATTCGAAGTTGTAGATGTCCATTGGATATTTTGTGGGTTTCTGTTACTTTTACCAACGATCATAAGTTTGGTCTTCGATTCATTCACTGTTAGGCCACAATTACTAGCCTTGTTTGTTAGATTAATAAACTGTTCTTTCACAGCGATGAGTGACCGACCAATCAGATCTTTATCATCAGCATATGCTGCGATGATTTGTTCCAAATGGTTCCCGTGTGCAGTATTAATGAATCTCTCATTACTTTCTCGACGGCAAAATTAATCCACAATGGAGCTAAACAGTCCCCTTGCCTTACTCCTGAGTTTATGCTGAATGCTTCCGACAGCTCCTCTTGTATTCTCACCACAATTCGGCTGCCTTCTGTCGCCATTCTTGCCAACTTAACTAATTTTAGTGGTACACCAAGTTGAGTCATTGCATTCCACAAAAAGTTCCTGTTTATGCTGTCATATGCCTGCGCATAATCGATAAAAAGATGATATGTTTGGATGTTGAATTCATGGCATTTTTCCAATATTTGCCGCAGTGTGAAAATGTGATCGATTGTGAAGCTTCCCAGCATAAATCCAGCCTGGTATTCCCCTATAATATTTTCGCATGGTGGTTAAGTGATAAGTCCAGCGAGAATTTTATACACTGAGCTTAAAAGTGTAATTCTTCTGTAATTACTACAATTCAGCTTATCGCCCTTCTTATGCAATGGGATTATAACACCGGTATGCCAATCATTTGGCATTGTTTCTTTCTCCCATATTGTCTTTATCAGTTGATGAATATGCAACTGTAGTTCTTCACCACCCTTTTTGATCATTTCACTACTAATATTGTCAATACCAGGAGACTTAATGTTTCTAAGTCTACTTATTTGCTGGCCCACTTCATTAAACGACGGAGCTGGAATATGCTCATTATTTCCAACAAGATTCTCATTAACACTATCAGCATCTGTGCTAGTATTTTTATTTAATAATTCTGAGAAGTATTCCACCCATCTTTTCAATATCTCTTTTTCATTGTTGATGATCATACCGTCCTTATCCCTGCATCTATTAGTCCTTGCTTGAAAACCATTTTTTATCTCATTGGTACTCTTATAGAACCTTCGAATATCGTTCGCCTGTTCTCTTCAATCTTCTGCAACTTCGCTTCCATCAGCTTCCTCTTTTTCAACCTGAAGAGCTTGTTAGCAGCATTTCTTAGCGCTTTGTAATTCGTCACGTTTTCACGTGAGCTTCTTTGCATCATTTTCTGTCGCGCTTGATTTTTGATCAGTAGAGCTTGCTGGCATTCGTTGTTCCACCATCCCTGATTTTGCGTGGTCTTATATTCCTCAAGGTATCGTTCAGTCGCATCTGAAATGGCCATTTTGATGTTTTTCCACATACTTTCTACAGAGCAATAGTTGGCTATGCTTGTGTTTTCTTTCAGTTTTTCAGCTATTTTATCAGCGAATTTTTCTTGTATTTCCTTGGACCTAAGACCTTCCAAGTTCCACCTACGACATTTCTTACTCTTTTGGCTTTTAGCTACCGCAAGTCTAGCTTTAAATTTTACACATACAATGTAGTGGTCCGTATCTGCACAGGCACCTCTAAAACTCCTCACATCTAGGATGTTACCGAAGTGTCGGGCACTCACTGCCACATGGTCAATTTGATTTGCATTTGTTTATGATCAAAACATGTGCTGCAGATTACCATGTTTTTTGTCTGCGCGAAATCTATTAGTCTTTGTCCATTGTTGTTGTTGGTGCGATGCAAGCTGTGACGTCCTATTGTAGGCCTGAATTGCTGTTCTGCTCCAATTTGTGCATTCATATCCTTGTATCCTTGACCTCATCATCTTTTTCTTCTGTTGGTGCATGTCCACATATTAAAGCTACGTTGAAGTACCTTGCTTGAAATCTGAGGTAGCATAGTCTCTCATTAATGGGTTTGAAGTCTAGCACCAACGCATCGATACTTCTTCTAACTATGAAAGCTGTCCCAAATTCATGCTTGCTCTTGTTACCACTTGAATACACGACATACTCATCAGACCTAAAGATGTTATTATTTGTCCATCTAGTTTCTTGAATTGCTATGTCAATTCTATACTTCTTCAGAGCAGAGGTTACCGCTTTTAGTGCTCCACTTCGATATAGACTTAACACGTTCCAAGTCGCAAATCTTAATTCGTTGTCCTTTTTCATAGCCAGTTTTTTTCGTTGCTTATGTCCAAACCGTTTCCGAGGCGCGTCTTCGGGTTTCGTGACAATCCGTTTTTTATAAGATGAGGTTGTCAGCATCATGCTAATCCCCTGTAGGAGGGCCACAGCACTCGCAATTTTTGCCTGACTATCCGAGTCAGTTTCCAGGGGCCACCGACGCACAGCGAGGAGGTAAAGCGAGCACTTGAACAAGAACCCAACAGTTACAATACTAAAATATGACAAGGAATAGCCCTTCACAGACAGTCAGTATCTACCCTGTTGATCTCATCCCAGACCCTCTTATTCTACTCCTAGTTAGAAGTTATTTTAGTCCTGAAAAGGACTTATTGAAGTCCTGAGAAGGAGTTTTTTTAGTCCTGAATTATTGTAGTCCAGAAAAGGACTTTTTGAAATTCTGGATAAGACTCTTTGTAGAATCGACAATTGTCGCCATAACATCGACCTCCGAAATTAAAAACACCTTAGTGAATATATGGAACTTATTCTGAATATGTTTCGAATGTATTCATGGTAGATATTCTGATATGTGAAAATGTTATATAGAAAATACTTTACTTATAAATGAGTTGAATATAGAAATATAATAGCCATTTATACCATTTATATTGAATTTAAATACTATATGTACATGTATGTACATATATTGCTTAAATACAATTTATTTAGTAAAATTGGCTATTATACTTCTCTCTGTAAACCATTTAATTAATTTAATAAGATAAAAGTCCAGGTTTTTCTTTAATTTAGTCTTTATGCTATAACATATAAGCATGGTCATATTATTTCTATACTGCCGGTGCTTTGCGAAGCCTTAGAAAATTACCCGAATTAAAGTGTTCTAAAAGAATACATAGGGTATAGTCGTATATTCCTATAGTATAAATAGACTATGTTCAAAATACATTTCTTATGTATGGATAAGAACACATACTGTCAGTGCTTGCGAGACTTTAGAAAAGGACCCAAATAAAAATGTTCTAAAATAAGTCATAGGGTATATATTCCCATAGCATAAATGAAATGTGTTCAGAATACATTTCTCATGTATGAATAAGAACACATACTGTCGGTGCTCGCGAAAAATTAGAAAAGCACCAGAATAAAAGTGTTCTAAAAGTATTCATAGGGTATATATTTCTATAGCATAATTAGAATTTATTCAGAATACATTTCTTATGTATGAATAAGAACACATACTGTCGGTGCTTGCGAAACCTTAGAAAAGCACCCGAATAAAAGTGTTCTAAAAGAATACATAGGGTATATGTTCCTAATGCATAAATGGAATATGTTTAGAATACATTTTTTACATATGGATAGGAGCATATACTCACGATGTTTGCGAGACTTTAGAAAAGGACCCGAATAAAAATGTTCTAAAAGAATTCATAGGGTATATATTTCCATAGCATAATTAGAATTTATTCAGAATACATTTCTTATGTATGAATAAGAACAAGTCATACTTACGCTGTTTAGCGTAGCTCAACGAAAAGCACGCGAATAAAAGTGTTCTAAAGGAATACATATGGTATATATTCCTTTAGATTAACTGGGTCTCTAATGATTTATCTTTTAAACTATTTCTAGCAAAATACACTTGCCTTTAACACATGCATTGAAGTTTTTCAAAATTTCTTATCAAATTTCATATGGAAAACTGAAATGTGATTTTGTTATTGTTCTTCATGCTATGACTCTATCCACAAAATTTCTTCACTGCAGGTCTTATGGAAAAGTTCATTCTTACCCAGTGTCGCTACATTTAGTAGCAGTATATTAAACTACTTATACCCCAATTTATTATATGTGCAATGAGACACTGGAAAATAAAAAAAAACAATAACAGCCATCCCTTTGTTCTCGCCAGTACCACAGTTGTACGGCGACTAATGATTTTTTATTTTTGTAATTCAATTCAAGCAATAAACATACATAGGGTAAAATAACTAATAACGAGCCCTTCATTTTGAACTGATTAAAAAAGATTTTTTTTAAAACTTTAAGATAAAAAATATGTTTTACTGCTTTTATACATATGTAAGTATAATATGTATACTATTATAAATATTAAATATAAAAAAATTGATGTATTTGTCTTTACCTTTGCAACGTAACGCCTTTAAAATATTCTGATTAGTAGGTACGTTTAATTTGCAAATGGATTGCAGAATGAAAGGAAAATTTGAATTATTTTTATTTAAAAATTTAAATTTATATTAAAATATAGGTAGGTGAGTACTTAAATACAGAAAAAATGGAAATATTATTCCAATATTTATTTTTTTCTTCAAGTGCTCGTTACTGGGTATTTTTCTCATATATTCTGAATGAAAAAAATTAACAAAATTAATAATGAAGAAGAGATAAAAATAATGTAAAAATTCATGCCCACACACGCTGATGAGCTAAAAGTTCCCAGTTAACCTAAAGGAATATATACCCTATGTATTCTTTTAGAACACTTTTATTCGGGTGCTTTTCGTTCAGCTACGCTAAACATCGTGAGTATATGCTCCTATTCATATGTAAAAAATGTATTCTTAACATATTCCATTTATTCTATAGGAATATATATCCTATGTATTCTTTTAGAACACTTTTATTCGGGTGCTTTTCTTCGGTTTCACAAACATCGTGAGTAACATATATGCTCCTATCCATATGTAAAAAATGTATTCTAAACATATTCCATTTATGCATTAGGAACATAACATATATCCTATGTATTCTTTTAGAACACTTTTATTCGGGTGCTTTTCTAAGGTTTCGCAAGCACCGACAGTATGTGTTCTTATCCATAAATAAGAAATGTATTCTGAACATATTCCATTTATACTATAGGAATATATACCCCATATATTCTTTTAGAACACTTTTATTCGGGTAATTTTCTTTGCTCTCGGAAAGCACCGACAGTATATACATTATGACCATGCTTAAATGTTAGAAAATAAACAAGAATCTGGACTTTTATCTTATTAAATTAATTAAATGGTTTACAGAGAGAAGATAATAGCCAATTTTACTAAATAAATTGAATTTAAGCAATATATGTACATACATGTACATATAGTATTTAAATTCAATATAATTGGTATAAATGGCTATTATATTTCTATATTTAACTCAAAGAATTTTCTATATAACATTTTCACATATTCAGAGAACATATTCAGAATATCTACTATGAATATATTCTAAACATATTCAGAGAACATATGCAGAATATGTTCCATATATTCATTCAGGTGTTCTTAATTTCGGAGACCGATCGTATGGCGACAATTGTCGATTAAAGCGGACATCAGCCTTAGAAAAGAATACTACTAGAATATGTTCAGAACATGTCAAAAGAATGTGTTCTCGTGTTCTAAGAATACATACTTGATATATCAAGAACATGTTCTAGGTTAACTGGGTTGGTCGATTGAATAATCGAGATGTGTGTACAACAAGTAAAATGAATGAGGGGTTTTACATTTGTCTTCCCCACGACAAAGTTCATTGGCCAGGGGAGTAGTTCGGTTTCTTCATCTGTCTTCACTTTTTCAACCAAACTGATTTCTATTTAACGAGGTGAAAATACTAACACATACACAAATGAACCGCAAAAAAATTTTTTTGAGCTCTGAAAAAATTTTTAAATTTGTCGCCGCATTTTACTTTCAATTGTTAATCGGTGCGGTTCAAATAGGAGTTATTTGAGAAAAGAATTGTGACAAACTAATATAAAAAAACAAGTAGGAAAAATATAAACAAAATATTTTTTTAAATTTGTCGCCGCATTTTAGTGGGGAGTTGTAGATAGTTCCATTGTTTTATTACTTTCAACTGCAGCAGGTTCTTTTCTCCTTAACAAAAAGATTAGAAAAGAAATAAACAATGAACGTAGAAGATGTTGGATAAAGCAATGGAGAATATCTAGGGATCCATATGGAAACTACCAACATTTATTAAAAGAAATAAATTGTTGTGCTCCTGAAAATTACAAACATTTTCTCAGGATGGATGAAGTATGTTTTAACAGAGTGTTAAAATATGTATATTTCGGATAAAATTGAAAAAAAACACACATATGCGAATGGCCATACCAGTAGCTGAGAGATTATCAGTGACTTTAAGCAAAGATCATATAATTACTATAATGATGATGCAAGTAAATTAGACATTTATCAACAACAAATTCAAGTTTTACATTCTCATGATTTTAAACCAAAAAAAAAAAGCTTTTTTTTTTAAATTTTTTATATTCATTTCGACATATGCATACATAATCTTACATGTAAAATGTACATGCGTGCCTGTACTGTACCATAAACAAACATTTCAATTTCATTCTTTTTTCTTCATAGCAATCGTCATACCACGGCAAGGCATAACCGCTTATGTCTAAAAATGCAACTTTAGGTTTATGCGTTTTTGCCTTGACAACATAGAATTACTTACCGTAGTATGGTAGTAGCAGACAGCAACTATCAACTATGATTTCGATTATATTGTTCTTACATCCCATCCCAGCAGCGCCCTTATCGATGACAACATAGATGCTTTCATCGATGACTAAAACTGACCATAGCTGACTCTTTCGATGACAACATCGATGACTTTAAAAAATCAATAAATGAAACATGTTGATGACAATATTAAATATCGCCGCTATGATGCTCTGTTACTTCGAAGAGTTTATATATTATTATACATTTATGTATCCCATATTGAAATTAAGAAAATAACTCAAAATTCGTGAAGATCAGCAACCAGCCAGAATTAAAATGATTTTTTTTTTAAATTTTAAGATAAAAAATATTTTTTATTGCTTTTATACATCTCCTGAACGAAAACGTTAAGAAAAATGCCATTTTCTGTCTCCCTTTTCATTAATTATAATTATATTTAAATAAGAATTTGTAATGATAAACCATCCATGCATTGCAAAGATAACATATTTTTCTAAATATATAGCAAAAATTCACATATATACATAGAGTAAAATAAAGCTAACGCCTCGTTACTGAAGGAGGGCTCGTTACTGGGTATTTTCCCCTATGTATATTAAAAAACTATGAAATTCGATTCATTTAAATTATATCGGTGACGTCACGCACATTTTAACGGTTCTCTTTTTCCATACAAAATGTGCAAAACAATATTTTTTTAATTTTATTCGATATTAAATCGAAATACGTAATCGCATTTCACAACACACATTTATATTTCCGATTATTTGTACCACGAAAGTTCTCTAACAACAACTTCAAAGCTTTAAAGCTTGGATTTATGATAAATCCAATTCATAATTTTACTGTATACAATAAAATACATTAAGTGGGTACTCTGTCTAAATCATTATATTACTTTGCTTTAAGATATTTAGCTACTGGAGAAAATTTTGTTAGTTTGAATTTCAACACAAAATTGTTCACTTCTTTTCTGAGCAAATGCATCTTAGATGATGCAATATATGAAAGTATGAAGGATGAATTTCTAAAGGTAAATATTTATTAAAAAAATAAACCATACTGAAGACATTTAATTTATTTAATTACTCTTAACTTAACCACTGTACATGTTAATAAAAATTAATTAAGGGCCTCCACTACCTGCTCAAGTATATTTTTATCACTTTTTAAAGTTGAATTCAATCCATTGTCAGAAAATATTGACGACATCATTTCATTTTTATTTTTAGAAGATGTATTCAAAACTTTATTGTCCAAAATGTTAATTTTATTGTCTATTGAAGCCAAGAAAGATGACAATGATGATTTAGAGCAAAAACTTTTTGATACTGAAGAATTTGATACCGATGACGATGATTTACCTCTGTAACTTGTTGACGATGAATTTTGAGAATGGGACTTTGGGAATGTAATGGAAATGGGTTTCGACTTTTTTAGAGTACACTCTTGCAAGAAATTTGACTGACATTGACAGTAACTGCAAGTTTTATGATTCATTTCTTCTTGACTCTCTTTTTCAATAGTCTCACGAACAATATCAAGAATTTTGTATTTTATGTCCATAAAATTTTTGTCAATTTTAACTTGTTTTAGTTCGGAACATAAAAATCTACAGAGCTCCTCTTCACGTCTTTCTTTGTGTTGATTACGAGAAAATCTTTTTTTCTTCAGCAAAAGTTTTAGCAAACTCTATAGCTTCAATTGCTTCTGTGCACAAATCTTTTCAAGATCTTGGTCTTTTTGTCTGAAAAAAAAAATTATTTAATATATGTGTATTGTACATATGTTTTATTTCAGTTTCCATAGACGAAAGAGGAATGGCAGAAGATTGCTGAAAAATTTGAAAGTAAATGGCAATTTTCATTATGTCTAGGTGCATTAGATGATAAGCATGTTGCTTTTCAACCATTGAAAAAAAGAGCTTTGGAAGTTTGAGTAACAGATTTCAAGTGATACAAAAAACTATCAAACTCCGAGAAAAAAAAGCAACGAAAATTGTTGAATGCCGCTGTATTTTGCACAACTTTTTAATTACCAATAGTAACTGGTAATTGGTATGCCGATATTTCTGCCACCAACCAGCGAGAAAATAACATTTCTGCAAAAACAGATTCTTACAATTCAAACGGGTCTAGGAAAATTCATCGCCAGCAATTCATCGCCTCAACAATTCATCGCTACAGGCAAAGAATTGCTGGCGGTGAATTGCTGTGGCGATGAATTGTTGAGGCGATGAATTGCTGGCGAAGAATTGCTGGCGGTGAATTGCTGGCGATGAATTTTCCGGATCCCATTCAAACATGAATAAATATGGTACAAATGCCAATCATATTAGAAACTCCTTTGCTGATTATTTCTCAAATGAAGGAAAAATTAATCCATTTTTTTAAAACTTTAAATGAATGTACAAATAATATGTAGTATAAATAAGAATGAAATAGTTTTAGTAGAGATGCATAATTATATTCAGAAAATTTAATGTATGTAACTTTTTTTAATTTTTCTTTAATAAAATAATAAAATTAATATTAATAATTGAAAAAAGAACTTACTGTTTATGTTTCTTCTTCTAAAAACAAATCATCTTCTGAAATATCCTCAAAAAAAGAATAAACAGTATAAACACGTACATATGTAAGTATACAAGAATTATGAATGTAAAACGCAGTCCAGACGAGACTTTTTTAAAGTCAAGACTTATGTCTTGACATCGAATATGTCCCGGATAGACCGCGTATGTCTTGTAGACATAGATGGCAAAACATCGATGTCAAGACTTATGTCATGTCTTTGCTACGATGTCTGCCTGCCTGACATGAAAAAAAAAAAAAAATGGCGGTTTCAGATGTTTTGTGCAAATGTGTCGATTTATCAGATTTTCATCGAGAGAAAAAATTGTAAATGTGGAGTGTTTTAATAAATTTAAATTATTTTTAAATTTACAAAGTTATTTCGACAAAATTTCACAAAAATATCTGTGGTCAACGCGAGTAAAGGAAAAAAAATTTAATAAAATTTTTTGTTGCTTCTATTTTTCACCAGAAAGTTTCAATAAAACACAATTATTTTGAATTTTACAATTTTTGTTTTATTTTTTCTTTCTTGCTTTAAACAAAATTTTATTTTCTACACTTATTCAATTATTTTCTAATCTCACAATTCAACTAAGTTTAATTTGCTTTTTTAATTTCACAACTAAATTTTATCATTCACAAATTATTTAAACTTTTCACAACTTTTTAATTTTTGGATCGTTTCGGTTGAGACACGTTTTACGACTAATTAACATCTAAAAAATTTTATAATTTCTTACTTCTAAATTTTACATTTTTTAATTTTAGAAATATGAGATTTTTGTTTTTGAGTCGCTGTGAACGGTTTGTTAAAATTTAAAATTGCAATTTTGCTGATAACGCAAGAAAAATTTTATGTGAAAATAAGTTTTCTCATGATTTTTGAAATTAAGTTTTTTCTTTAAAATTTAAATTCTGATATTAAGGAATTTTATAAAAGATTTTTGTGTCAGCAATTTTTATGAGAATGGAATTTTATTAGAACGGAATTTTTATGAGAACGGAAGGATTTTTGGTTGCGTGGATGTAACCCCTCCCTCCTTTTGTATCGACTCCTGGCGATAATCTTTCAATTGAATGTTCACTTTCATTTTTTTATTTTTACTGTCAATTTTCTTGTAAAGATAGATGCCTATTATGAAGATGATAATTAAAATAATTAAATCAGTTGGTAAATTTGCGTACCACATTTTTGATATTTTGAACTCAATTTTTTCTATATGACGTGTATTATTGATGTGCTTATACATGAGATGCTGTAAGTGAACATAATTTACTACTTGTTCGACAGTAATGTTACGCTCTATGTATGGCCATATTTTGTAATGATAGTTTTAATCGTATTTTCTTCTTGGAACTTCCCAATTAATATTCTGCAATTACGAAACTTAATAATGTTGTTGCCTTTTATTTTGACTGTCATTTATCGTCCACAATTGTTAACTAGGAGGGTTTCTTTAAGATTTTTTGTTATTACTAAATAATTAAAAACAGTATCGATGTATTCCGCATTATTTTTATGAAATTTGCATATCATTGGTTTATTATTTAATAAATTTGCTATACATTGATCATTAAAAGGTACAAGTTCTTTTTCTAAAATATTTGATTTTTCTACATTTACAAAAATTTTTCCATTGTTTACAAAATTTTTTCTTCATCTGTATCAAGTTCTAAAGAGTTATTTTTGTTTGGAATTTTCTTCAAAATTGTTCTGAAATAATTATTTTTTCCAAAGTTTGGTATAGAAATTACAAAAACTATTACATTTTTCTTAAAAAAAACGCTATTTTTTTTGTAAGGTAGTGTCTCAAGCGTTATATTGTTTTTTCCTATTTCTTCTTGTGTTAAAATGTCCTTAGCTAAAATTCCTAACTTACTAGCTAATATTACATTTTTAATGTTTGATATTTGCTTTAATAAAATGTTAATGTTTTTATTTATTTCATTAGTAATCATAAAAAGCTTTAAATCTTTATTTATTTGGTTTACAGAGTTTTCTAAGTTATTTAATTTATTACTAATTTTGTCTTGATTCTTATTAACGTGATCTGTGATATCTCGAATCTGGTCTGAAACTTGTTTATTAATTGTTATTTGGTCATTGAGATTTTTTATAATTTGATCATTATTTTGTTCTATTACTTATGTTGAAATGATTTGTAATTTCTTGCCGTTCGTCGTCATCCATAACGCCCGTGAGAAGTTGTAGACCTTTACCTACAATATTGAGCAGGCCGCGTTTACTTACGTGGTGAGGGATCAGGGCCGGCCCAACCTAATTTTTCGCCCTGTTCGAAGAACAAAATTTCGCCCTTATTCTGTTTAAATTTTTAATGAATATTAAAATGTTCAAGCCGTTTCCACACCACCCTTGGGTAGACTTTCAACTCACATTTCACATTTCATATTTTGAAAATAAATCAATTTATATACATAATAATACATACTTTCATATAATTCGAATTATATACGGAACTATTTATATACATACATACAGCGTTGAAAATAAAAAAAGTTATTGAAAACTGTTCAAAATAAAATCTTGCTCCTATAGTATTATTCGATCTTCATTAGAGATGAAAAAATCCATGAAAAAAACAATTTCGTTGGATTTTTTCATATTTTTCCGGATTTTTTCATAAAAATCCTGTAGTCCTGGAAAGGAATTTTTGTAGTTTGTAATTTGGCACAAGATGTGTGAAACACCCTGTACACCCAAATTTCATTAAATATCATAAATTTACCTACTTACTTCAAAAAATTGAAAAAAACCGTTCAAATGAATGTATGTATATCTTTTTCCTATGATTATGAAAAAAACAAATGTTTTTTTCCGCTTTTTTGGAAAAAAACCGATAAAAAGCAACGGGTGAATGTATTTTTCATTTGTGAAAAAAGCATTTAAAAAGCAGCTTTTTATGAAAAAAGCCGGAAAAATATGAAAAAAACGGAAAAAAACAATTTTGAAAAAATCGGATTTTTGCTTTTTTCATCTCTAATCTTCATAAAAACAAACAACAACAAAAATGCTATACACACATTATTAGGTTCAATTTCAAATCTTGCACAGTCTCTGCTTTATCATTCTATATGTTTCGTATGGGCGCTACAAAAACAACAATATATAGCAAACTGTTCAAAATAAAATCTTGAACCTATAACCAAAATAATTCAAATTCAAAATAATATTAATTTAGAAGAGACGGACAAAATTTTGAGGGGATAAGACAGCACAAAAAGGAAATGTGTGTAGTATTTTTGTTGTTGTTTGTTTTTATGAAGATCGAATAATACTATAGGAGCAAGATTTTATTTTGAACAGTTTGCTATATATTGTTGTTTTTGTAGCGCCCATACGAAACATATAGAATGATAAAGCAGAGACTGTGCAAGATTTGAAATTGAACCTAATACTGTGTGTATAGCATTTTTGTTGTTGTTTGTTTTTATGAAGATCGAATAATACTATAGGAGCAAGATTTTATTTTGAACAGTTTGCTATATATTGTTGTTTTTGTAGCGCCCATACGAAACATATAGAATGATAAAGCAGAGACTGTGCAAGATTTGAAATTGAACCTAATACTGTGTGTATAGCATTTTTGTTGTTGTTTGTTTTTATGAAGATCGAATAATACTATAGGAGCAAGATTTTATTTTGAACAGTTTGCTATATATTGTTGTTTTTGTGGCATTCATACGAGACTTATGTTCATAGTAGATGATTCTGTGGTCACAAGCACTAACCGCTTAAGTCTGAAGATGCTTATGTCGACTTAAGTGGTTTGCAAATGTGACCACAGAATTGGTTCACACAAAAATAAAAATCTATGTATATAAAATTTTAATATTATGTAAATATTTATATTGTTCTAATGGCGCCCCTCTAATTTTGTCGCCCTGTTCAGCTGCTCTGTCTGCTCATATGTAAAGGCCGGCCCTGTGAGGGATGATATTATTAAAGTTTTCTTTTAAATTTCTGAGATTATGAAGAAGAGTGACTGGGATTTCCGTTTTATTATGGAGTTCAATGACATTTAGTTCTATTTTGTTTATGCTAGTTTCATACTGGACGAGATCTATTATGTGCAGAATGTTTTTATAACTGGAGATTATTTTTAGTTCTGATTCATTTATTAGAATGAAACCATTTTCAGATTGTACTTCTTGAATTTCTAATGATGATTGAGCAGTTATGAATGGTAATAGTGATAAAAGTAGGAGAATAATAGTTCCTGAAAAGAAAAGGTATCGTTAAACTTGATATTTTTGCTTTTTTTTAAATTGGTTCATATACCGCGGTATTTTCTCTTTATTGATTAAAAAATGTTCGTTGTTTGATTCCATAATATTCACTTTTTTATGATATGGTTGGAGATTTAGTAACGCGATTAAGTTTTAAATAATTTGAGGGTTTGTCTTTGAATCGGTTTTTGTTATGATAACTAATTCTTTTTTCTTCAAGTTTCTGTAGTGTTTGTTGTATGTGTGGGTAGTTTTTTGAATCAATGATGCCATTATAAAAATCGATAGGTCTTTTTTGTGTGGATGTGTGTTTTGTTTCATTATAAAATTTAACACTTTTTGTCACTAAATCATCATTTAACAAAACTCCTTGTTCCTTTTCAATAGTCTTAAGAACCCGAATGTGCTCGTTCAGGGAATACCCTGAATCTTTCTATGTCGCTATTGCTAGTGTGGTTATTGGGGTTTACAAAATGGACATTTATGCCTTCATTTTTTAAAAAATTGGTAAAGTTTAGACTGTTAAATTCTTTTTTCTGGTCAGTAACAATTTTTTTGGGTTTTTCAAAAGAAGCAAGATATTGCATAAGACCATTTTTTAAATCTGACCAATTTCTGGACTTTAAGAGTATGACTTGAGCATGCTTAGTAAATTTATCAATTAGGGTAATATAAGGTTTACCTTTACTTTCAAACCAGATATCCATGTGGAGAATTTCTAGCGGTTTGCTAGGTGTTTCTGTAATTTTAAATCGTAATTTCAGAGGATGTCTGTCGTACTTTGCTACATTGCAGATATGACAATTATTTATTATTGTTTGTATTTCTGCTTTTAGTTTAGGGTAGTAAACTTTATTCTTTAACTCAGAATATACGTCGTTGATACCTCGGTGGTTTGTTTTATTATGTTGTTCTAGAATGCGTTCTTAAAGTTCATCTCTTGTTTTGATATCTTGTAGGACAAAGTAGCATTTATGTAATTTCAGTAATTTATTTTTAGAGAAATTTTTCAAATATGCGCTTTGAAATAAGTTGTAAATTGAAATATCATCTATCATAATTCCCACAATGCCTTTACTAGGAAAGTGTTCTTTGAGGATATTAATAAAATAATTCTCATCAAAATTAGGGCTGATAAATGTTTTTCTGATTTTATTAAGGAATTTTTCAGTATTTATTATGGATGGTGAACCCTTTTTTACGACAATTTGTAATTTGTAAAAATTTAAAGGTGATTCTGTGATCGGTATGTAGTCACTATTATCTTCATTGGCTGAGTGTACTGTGGCCCCAGTTGAACTAATGTCATCTTCATTTATTTCGTTGGAATGAATTTCGACTCTAGATAAAGCATCGGCAACTTTATTTTCTTTGCCATCTAGATACTGAATATCGAAATTGAATTCTTCGAGTTTAATTTTCCAGCGTTGCAATTTTGCATTAGGTTCTTTTAAATTATGGAGCCATTGTAGGGGTTTGTGGTCAGTCCTAATAATGAATTTTGGAGAACTTTGGAGTTGTACTAAGTAATTGTGTAATAAAAAAAAGAGTATCACAATACTATTATACAATATCGTTAAAAAGGGCAAAGGGTCCTTTACATTTTTTCTTAATATAAGGTGACCCTAGAGTGCCGCTTCAAAAAGTTATGGGGTGTTTAGTGGAAGAAGAAGAAAAATACAACAATTCCTTATCCTCTTATATTGTAGAGAAATTTGTTTATAACATGAACTTCTTTAAATTCTGATTGCCTGGTGCAAAAATAATTTTTAATGTAAGAAAATTAAGAATTTTTGATCGAGTTTATCAATAAAATTATTTTTTTTCAATAAAATTATTATCATTTTGATATCAACATTATATTTGGCCTAATAAACGATCAAATTTGATATGTAAATTATCAACAGAATTTATAAGTGTGCAGATCATATGCAATTTTAATTTTAATTTTATTTAATTTATTATAGGAAAGTACCAGGTAAACCTGGTACCCCCTCCCCACACCTCGACCCACCAGGGCCTCTTGGTGACGACATACATTTTTTACATATTTATCATTAAAACTAATGTAATATCTATACATATATAAAAATCTCTAGCCTAAAATTTTAACTATATTATCTTAAATTTTTCTTATTGAATAAATAAAATTTTTTTTTTTTAACTTTTTCATTTTTTTTTTTTTAAAGGCTTACATTACTAATATTATACATTTGCTTTATATTACCTTTATTATATTTTTTACCTAATTTAATATATACTAAAATTAATCTATTTTACACTAAATGACGAAAATGTCTTAATGACTGTACCTAAATAGCTATAAAACAAAGAAAAATTCTGAAACTAATACTTACTAGCTAAACTATTTTACATATAACTTAAAATAATATAAAAACTTATTATCTTATGTTTCTATTGAATTTATTATCTTATTACAAATAAGATTCTTCTTTTTTTTTAAATATTTTATTCTTTTTATTTTGTTTTTTATTTTATTAAATTTTATTTATCAAATTTAAATCTTTCAATATTTTGAACAATTGTGAATTGACTTTTTTGTTATTATTTAAGAGTATGGATCTATGATTTTCTTTTAGACTCAAAGTAGCCACCTTCGCATAAACTACTGCACAAATACAGTTGTATGGCAGTGATCCAATTACCTACTTTATTTTTATAAATTACCGCAATACCCGTACCGATGTCAGATTTACTGGCATCGGTATAAACATGCAGACGATTTACAAACTCCTCACATATCCCTCCATGCAAGGCCTTAAACATTGAATTATTTGTGCCGTCCTTACTGTAAGCAGCTAGTCTATCAATCACAAATTCTCCAAAATGATTCACTACACTTAGATCTTGATTTTGATGAACCGTTGATGGGAAAATACCACCTAACTCAGTAATAAGTGAAATAGATCTTCGAATAGTGGAAAATCTATTCCTAAAAATCAAATTTAATAAAACTATGGGACAATTCATATAAAGGTGACCGGAAATCACCAACCTGTTTGGATGCTAACCTCAACCTTAATTTCATGATTCTGTCCTCCACAGACCATACACCACATTCTGCAAGCAGTATGGGTATGGGTGTAGAGCAAAATGCTCCAGATGCCACGCGGAGTATTTTATTGCAACAAATCTGAATGCTATTTCAACAAGTTACTGAGGAATCACCGATTAAAGTTAAACCATAACCGGTGATTCCGTAAATCAGACTTCTGGCAATTGGAATTAGTGCTGATGGTGGTGCCCCATTTTTTCCCGCTGCTAGCATCTTGATCAAATTAAGTACTTTGTTAAGTTTAGTCACAACATGTTTTGAATGTATATTCCATTTAAAATTTTAACTAAAAAAGATACCTAAAATGTTTAGTGTTTTTTCGGCTATTATAGTTCTATTTAACACATTAATTTTATTCAAATTACAGTTATGTTTACGGCAGGTATGTAGGAAATCTATCTTTTCAATTGGTATCTTATCACCATTATCTCTTGCCCATTTAATGGCACACTCTGCAGCTCTCCCCATATTTTTCATAGAAACACTGCTGGATTTAAACACACACAAAAATATATTATCAGCATAGGCAAAGGGTTTAATATTTAGGAAGTCTGATAGATTCATTAATAATGAATCCATGTAGACCGTGAGTAAAGAAGTAGACAATGGAGATCCTTGCGGGATCCCATTGTCCAAGAAATGAGGGTTAGACATATAACCATTAACTCTAACACTGATTTGTATATTTGACATGAAACTGTAAACTGTTTTTACAAAACCTGGGTCGATACCCCAAGAGATCAATTTTTGGCATATGAAAATGGATAGAATCTTATCATATGCTTTTTCAAGATCTAGTGACAAAATACTTGAGTGATCTCCGGATGACATAGCAGAAGCCATCCCTACCTCTATATCATGTAGAAGCGTGAGTGTTCCACTCTGAGGTCGAAAACCATGTTGTCCAGTATGTAGGATTGACTCAGTGACTTTTTGAAGTCTTTTACACATTAACTTTTCTAACGTTTTTGATAAACATGAAATTAAAGATATGGGACGATAATCTAAAGAGGTTTTATAAGAAGTATTTGATTTAATAATCGGTACTAGAACAACTGACTTCCACTCATGTGGAATTGTACCAGTAAGTAAAATTTTTGAATATAACACAATAAGTCTATTTTTAAATAAATAAGGTAGATTGCTTATCATACGATACGTGATTTGGTCTCTACCAGGGGTAGATCCTTTGAAGGGTTTCCGCGTATCCTCTAATTTACAAATTGAAACTTTGTATGAAAGCAAACGATTATAGAGATAGTTACTATTTATAGACAAGTTACGTTTTTGGTTTAAAACTGAATCTGATAAATTGCAGTCACTGGACACAGAAGACCAAGCCCTAGCGAATTCATTTGCAATTGCGAACGGGTCAGAAATGGTATTACCATTTGACACTATTGAGTAGATGCTTGATGTAGGTTTGCCATAAAGGCGTTTAACCTTACACCATGCATCTCTCAATGAATCTGACGGGAATATTGAAGTGGTGAATTCTTGCCAAGATTTTTTCTTAGCAGCTTTGACTTGTCTTCTAACCTGAGCCGTTAGTTTTCTAAAAATTAAAAGGTTCTGAACAAAGGGACTTCTTTGATATCTCTTGCAGGCTTTGTTTTTCTGCTTTATAATTTCCTTAGTGTTATTATCTAACCATAAGGGTTCTATATGCCGATTAGGGACTCTAATCGGCATTGAGTTAAATGCAGCTTGTCTTATTATTTTTTTGATATTAACTGCTTCATGGTTAGCTGCACTAGAAACAGGAATCACCTGAGCCTGTCTTAATGCTGATTTCGAGAAATTATCCCAATCAGCATTCCTCTCGACAAAACAAGGTGACAGTTTATGTATTGCAATAGGGATATTATTCGTAATATTGATTGGAAAATGATCGCTTCCTTCTGGATTATCATGTACAAACCATGATAACCCATTAGCTATTGAGCTGGAAGAAAACGATAAGTCTAATACTGAAAAAGTATGATACTGGGCTGATAAAAAAGTACGTGTGCCGTCATTCAATACTGAAAAAGAAGAATCTGCAAGCCAGTCTGCAATTAAACGGCCTCGTGGATCGACCCTACTATCTCCCCACTGATAATGGTGAGCATTAAAATCACCGCACAATATAGAACTTGATGGAATCTGCCTGCAAAAAGACTGTAATTGATAAGATGAAAGACTAAAAGTACACGGTATATATAATGAAGACATCATCACAGAAGGTGACGAATGTACAGAAATGGTCAAATTTAAAATGTCGGAATTAATGTTAACGAGGTTATGACTTAAACTAGCTCTGATCAAAATGCCAACCCCATTGGAAGCATTCAGAGCATTACTGTCCGAAAAGTAACAATGAAACCCTTTGAACAATGCAGGACCATCGATTCTGAAAAACATGGTTTTGTGCAATAGAATGATATGAGGTTTATATCTGTTTATGAGCAGTTTCACATTATGCTGATTTGCACGAAAACCTCTTATGTTCCACTGTATCACTGTTAAATCTCGGAAACAGAACTTTTTGTAAGACATGAAAATAGACTACCAACTACTTCTACCTAGTAGAATAAGCATAGTCTTAAGGCCGAGGTTAATAAGAATTAATGTAAGGAGACAAATAGCTTTATTTAGCTCCATCTGAAGACAAATCGACAAACATATCTGACTGCAAATGGAATAACAAATTGTTTATGTTTATTTAAGTAGTTTTGAAAATTTAAATTAGAATTCAAAAAATTATCCTCTTGTCAGAAGATGTATACTTATTAACTACCCTAGAAATAATATTATTGATATTAACAGGATTTGCTTCAAAATACTGCTTCCTGGCCTGGTACTAGTGATTGCGACTAATTAATCGATTAATCGAATTAGTCGATTAATTCTTGATACTTTTAGTCGGATTTTAGTCGATTAATATTGTACACGACTAAGCGACTAAATGACTAATTTAACTTTAATTTAGTCGCTTTTGACTAATTCTAATTTTTCTTCAATTTTCTATGTGTAGCACAATACGAAACCTCAACTTTTTCGCCTTCTACTATGATACTTAATTAATAATAATTGCCAACTTCATTTGCTTTTACTATTTATACCATCCATAATCCATATTCCATATCCATCCCATCAATAACCAGACCATATTGTTTGTTAAGTGTCAAGTGTCAACAGTAGCGTGTTTTTCTTAATCTGATGAATTTGTTATGAAGTGTGTTTTTAAAGTTTCTAACTTTTTTATATCTAATTTGATTTTAAATTCTAAAATACAAAATGTTAACTTAAATAAAGTGTTTAAATTACACATGCTCTCCTATTTTAAAGAAAATCTATGAAATCAATCGATTAATTTTCGATCGACTAATTTCGATTAATCGACTAAAAGTAGCTTGATAAGTTTTGACTAATTTGATTAATCGATTGATTTCAGTCCGATTATTTTTAGTCGACGACTAAACTAACAGTTTTCGTAATGTTAGTCGATTAATCGACTAACTACAAAGATTCCAGACATCACTACCTGGTACCTGTGGATTTGGTCTTGTTCATAATCCTTAATACCCCCTTTTCTCTTATAAAGCTGGGGCAATTTCTATCTGAGGAAGAGTGATCACTATTGGCGCAATTCACACAGTACTTACAAGCACATTTTTCAAGGTGACCAGCTGGCTGAATGCAAATAGAACAGTATTTAATCTCACTGGCACACCTATTTTTAGTGTGACCCAGTTTTTGACATTGTACACATCTCATTGGATTCTGTACATACTCGCGTACATCAATTCGTTGATCCTGTCCTAGTGTAGTTTTCACCATCCCTCTTGGTTATGTGTCTGGCTTCAGTAACAAATTTGGGAACAAGTGAAGTATCTGTCGGATAGAACCGATTTTTTTATCTTATACACACATTTTTCCCCTTATTTTATGGTACTTTTCTACTTAGTACTGCCATGATTTTTCTTCGTCGAATCGGTAAATTTCAGTTAAACGACCCGTACAACCATCAGTCAAGTGTCTTCATTCATCGTTAAAGACAAATCTAGGCAAATAACGTTGAGTATCGACTTTATTTTTTTAAAACATTTTCAGAAAAAAAGTTTAACGAACAATATAGCCTTTTGAAGAAAAATATAGGTAAAGCTTTTTCACGATTCAATAACGAACATTCGATATCGACGCTTAAAGTAATTCAAAGCTACAGAGAGGCGCTAGATATTAATTATTACACTCAGCAAATCGTCACGATAAATAAAGCGGCTTCACGAACGTTTTGTTTTTAAAAGTTTGACGTTTCTTTTTTACGACACGTGTTAAAATTGTAATAACTATTGTATTAAAAGTGCGAAAAATTTTATTTTATTATTATAAATTTATTATTAATATTATATAATGAAATTTAAAGTGTTCCAATTTATAGAAACTATTTTATTTTGCATCACCATTTAATTAAAATACATATATTATGTCGTTCCATGTATGTACTTAGAAAGACTGTTAAGTGTCTTTTTGACAGATTAATGCTGTAATAATATATATATATAACGACTGTTATAGCAGAAAAAGTAACTTTAACGGACTTCAACGTTCGGCAAAGCTACACAACGATGTATAGAGTCCAAAATTTTCACGATAAATTCCTATATCGATGGTTCTAGGTACATAACGACAGTATTGACGTAAGTGTTTGTATATTTATATACCACAACTAACTAACAAAAGTAAGACAGTGGAATAGCGTAAGGAGAAAGCTGTGGCTTAGTACCCGGAGCACTGCGGGATCGAACCTCGATAGGGATAAAAATACACAATAGGTAAAAATAACTCTAATTGAAATTTTCTAATGCAAAAAAAAAAATATTTATACAAAAAAAAGTCACAATAATAAAAAAACGCTACAAAATATGAGAAAATAAAAATAAAATTTTTAAAATATTTTTTTATCATCTAGGAAGTCCGTGAAGCGTCGATGAATATTCCTTTATAGTTTTTTACATGAATAATTTAGCGTTAACGTTGTAGATCGTTAAAGCTTCCTGAATGTATTACTAGAACTGGCTTTAGAAAACGATGTCGATCTTCAACACCAACTTGATTTTTTCTATAACGAACTTCACGCAAATCTTTATATAACTTTATCGCTATCTGTATAGCTTGGTTATACGGGGATGGTTGTGCCATCTGTTATTTATATATAAAAGATTTTAAATTTGTTGAAATTATGCTCGTTATTTTACTCTATTTTACTGACATTTGTAAACAAAACAAATAAAGGAATAAAGGAAGGACAGAAAGAAATTTGCAAAGTAAAATAATAAATACAAAAATGAAGTACCTGAAGATGTTCATCATATAAGAAGTAAGAAAAATTTACTTATTTATTTAAAATCAAATTCATTAAGTAATTTTTGTTTTTTTTTAGAGTTTATGAAATTCGAGTATCTACAAAGTACGAATTGATAAGGTACCTATCTATCTATTTAAAAATTATAATCAAATAAGAAAATAAGTTTATAAATAATAAAAATGTTTTAGACATTTAATAATGCTTTAGATAGTTTACAAAGCGGAAAAAGAACTTTAGCTGTTAATATAAAAAATCCAAAATCTCAGGATTTAATTAAAAAAATGTGTAAACATTATGATGTTTTAATTGAGCCATATCGTCCAGGTGTTATGGAAAAATATAAATTAGATCCAACAACATTATTAAAGGAAAATCCAAAATTAATTTATGCACGTTTAACAGGTACTTCAAACTTCTATCATTGATTACAATTGTGGTGCTATTAAAGTACATTTATTTTTTTAGAATTCGGTCAAAAAGGTCCACTAGTTTCTAGAGCTGGACATGATATTAACTATGTTGCTTTATCAACTTCAGTTGACAATGGTGATAGAAAATTAACACGTAATCAAAAGAGGCGTCATGATGAAATTAATCATGTACAAAGGACATATGCTGAAATGGATCCAACAACGGCAGCATTGGAAAAAGAACATGAAGCAATAACAAAAGTTAAATATATTGATAAATTACGTATTGGTAAATTTGAAATTGATACATGATATTTTTCACCATATCCAGATGAATATGGTAAAGTTGGTACATTATATGTTTGTGAATATTGTTTAAAATATATGAAATATGCAAAAACATATAGATATATTATATGTTGAAAACATGGTAATTAAATTTATAGAAAAGGTACAATATCAATATTTGAAATTGATGGAAAAGATCATAAAATTTATTGTCAAACATTATGTTTGATGGCAAAACTATTTTTAGATCATAAAACATTATATTATGATGTTGAACCATTTTTCTTTTATGTATTATGTGAAGTTGATAAAAAAGGTGCACATATTGTTGGTTATTTTTCAAAAGAAAAATAATCACCAGAAAATAATAATGTAGCATGTATTTTAATATTACCGCCGTATCAAAGAAAAGGATATGGTAAACTTTTAATACCATTTAGTTATGAATTATCATGACGTGAAGGTATTGTTGGTAGTGCAGAAAAACCATTATCAGATATAGGACATTTAAGCTATCGCAGTTATTGGGCACATACATTATTGGAATTAATGAAAGAGTTTCGTACAACAACACAATCAATTAAAGAATTAAGTGAATTAAGTGGTATTACACAAGATGATATTATTTACACTTTACAGTCAATGAAAATGGTTAAATATTGGAAAGAGCAACATGTAATTTGTGTAACACCAAAAACTGTTGTAGAACATTTACAAATTGCCACAATTTAAAAAGCCAAAATTAACTGTCGATCCAACATGTTTTTGTTGGATACCTCCAAAACGATCAGCAAATGCTAAATTTAAAAAAGGCAATTAATTTTCGTATTTATTACTAACTGTAGACTGAAATTATGAAAAGAAATAAAAAAACATTTTAAAGATTATGTTTTTTAAAAAAAAAAAGTGAATTTCATTTCTCACCCTTTACCATTCGATTCAATTGAAAAAGAAATTCAATTAATGATCGTGCTTCAATTGATGTAAAGTTAACATTAAAATCAATTATACTTGATTTATTAATTGAAGTCAGTATTGTGCTTACGGAGGTAGTACCCGATGAGTTTGTTGCCCTTGATAATATTTAATTTAAAAGATTTCCCTCGATTGAACTTCAATTAATAAATCATGTATATTATTTTATCGTAATTTTTTCCAACTGAAGAGGCACAAACATATCACATACATACCAACATCTGAGATCCAAAAATATTCTTACCTATTAAAATAAGAAAGTTGTAGAAAAAAAATTCAAAAAAACATTTTGTTTTCTTATAAAGGCTTATATTTTATACAAGTGTATACACTTACAAAAAATATACATATATATATAATTTTCTATTTTTTTTTTTCTCATCAATAATTTATATACATGATTTATGGATATTTTTGTTGTTTTGGAAATTGTAAAATTTTTATCAAAAAATTTTCAATATGTATATTCCAATATAATGTCTGAAAAATATTTCTAGTACATACCACAATTTCATTCTGTTTTGCTTTGTTTTTTTTCGACGATATATCTGCCACTATAAAAAATTTTTTAAATTTTCCAAAATATAATTACATACATTGAGATATGAATTCTATATTATTTCTTATAATTTCATCTTCATTTAAAATAAATTGTATAAAACATTTTGAATTGATTTTAAATCAAATAATGTATGATATTTGTTTTAACGAAATATTTTAAATCATATTAAATCTTAATTTTTTTTAATACTATCGATACGTTTTTTCATAATATGTTCGATTATATCAAAAAATTGTTCTTAATTTATACCAAATATTGCTTTTAACATAATTTGAATATGATTTTCAAAATTTTCCATATTACGACAATCATTTATTTCATATTGAACTTTATTCATACAATTTTTTAAATTTTTCCATATTAAAAATAAATTAGAATAGAATTATGATTTATTGATATTGTATCAGTTAAATTCCATACTTGATGATACCAACCAGATGGTACAAATATTGGTTCATTCTCATTTTGATCAATTTTGTAATACTTTACATGATTTTCTATTAAAGTATTTGCATCAATACTAAATGGATCACTTCCAAAATTATCTTTTAATTTTAATTCTTCTTTTGGTGGTAACAATAATCATCTTTTAATACCTAAAATATTTGTTGACCAACTAAATGATGAAAAAACATCTGCATGAAATCCATTATTGTCCTAAAAATAAAATATAAAAAAATTAAGATTTTTTTTTTAAAATATGAAACGAAGCTTTGAATCTATAGCTATCGTGATATTTATCGCTAGTGATAAATTCGTGATAAAAATTGCTATATTGCATGTTTTACATGCCGTAGTGATCTTTTTGTATATACAAGTTAACACCATTGAGTCAATATTGCCTATATAAGTTCAATTTAATGGGCAAACTGTATTGCAACACGCGCATCCGGTTATTTTGCTTAATTTACAATTCTTTGCACATTTTCTATTTTTCACACTTTCATCCAATTTTATATTTTTCAATAATAATCAAAATTATAACACAATAATTTCTAAAATCATTTTTGCTTACTTTTCAATTAATATTTAAATTCAACAGCATAACTTGCTTACTTGCATAAATCCGCTTATGACCAAATATGTAAATTTAATTATAAAATCAATTGGTAGAAAGTTTAATGTTTAAGAATTTGAAATTGTAAAATTAGAATTAAGTTGTTTCTCAATAAAGTAAGACGTAAACTTACAAACCTGGTTTTTTATTAACGAAAACCTTAACTTACATATACGAAAGAAGGAATCAGTGGGGGTATTCACGATGTGGTGTATTGTTAGGTGTACTGTTGTACTATTGTTAAATTATATATAAATTTGTATAATTTAACAACAGTACACCTAACAATACACCACATCGTGAATACCCCCAGTGTTTTTTAGAATTAACAACAATAAAAATGCATGTGTGTAAGTATCTTTTTTTCAGCGCATGTTTTTCTAGTATAATTCGATTTCTTAACTAAATTTCATCCGAATGAAACAAGGATTAAAACAAGATAGAATCATAAAGAATTTTTCATATCTATTCATTTTCATTCGTGAAAAGGAACGATATGGAATAAAATTTTATGAGTGATAAGAATTTGTAATGTATGTATTTTTTCTCTTTGTTAAATATTTGGTGATCCTGAAAAGGACCGATTTTTTTTTCTTTAAGCTCCCACATGTCATGTTCTTACAGTTCCTGCAAAGAAAAAAAGTAGAAACAATTTATTTCTATAGCATGATTTTTTCCACGTGTTAAACATCTTACTTCTTCCTGTCCTTCATCCACTATCATATACACCTCCACTAGTTCCTCCGACTCTCCTATCTCGTTTTGTTGTTCTGGATTCTGTAAATAAAAAAGAAATTACATTATTTAAAATTTAAAATTTAGTTGAGTTTCATACTTTCATTTGTTGGTAATCCACCAACGCATCAAAAAATATTCTCAAAGGATCACTATTATTTCTTTTGCAAAGAGACAAAAATTGAAACTTTGCCAAATAATAATGAAAGTAATCCTTTCGTCTATTGAATGCTGGCAGCGAATTTTTTATTAATCTCCAATGCCCTTCAATGGTGTTGGTATGGGCATGGGTATGAGGGTCCTTAAAATTTTTTGAATGATTAACCTGCGAGAAATATAATAAATTAGTTTTGGTTTCTTATTAATTATTTTAAGTACAATATAGCATTACCGTAAAATGTATATATTTATTTTCATCTATTTTATTATACGCCTTCCAACAGTCGGAAATTATTGTAGACCCTGGCGCAATTCTTGAATTTATTAAAGGAATTAGAGTTTCTGCCTTCCGATTCTCAACTGGAACATGAAAACATTCCTTTGTCTCTCGACAAACACCTCCAAACACCCACTGTCCTTCAACAAAGTGTCCTTTGTTATATTTTTTTTTACCGAATTTCGATTCGTCTATTTCGACAGTTTTGCCAGGTCCACCTAAAATAATGAATCATTTTTTTTCTCTGTTTACATATACAAATACATATACATAATATGTATGTAGTTTAAAGAATAGTGCTTGCTTACCTATCGGTTTTAAATTTTTGTCGCAATAATATTGAACGACATCATAGCAAAACATGTTCCAATTTACTATGCTTCTGGATGACACACCGACATTTTTGCCAATGTCTTGAAGTTTCATGCCGGTCATCCAGTAATAGAAAATAAGTAGAACCTAAAAAACACATAAAAGTAAAGCATATATACAGTGTTTCCGGTTTAAGGTGTTATAAAATTTAACTAAAGGCATACATATATATATATATATATATATATATATATATATGTATATGTATATAAATTAAAAAACTTGTACATACATTTCGAATAGACAATTTCGTTCCTTCAAAAACAGTTCCTGATTTTATGGAATAAGCTGTTTTGCAGTAATCAGTGCTGTTATTTTTCTTGCCGTTGCAATACCAACGTACTCTGCCGTCAGAACTTGGTCTTCTCAACACCATTTCTGTATTGCATATTGCATATGGTATTCTCTGCTACCAACCCCCATTTTTGCAACTGCAAAATAAACTGCATTTTATCTCCATTGCCTATTTCAGTCAAATATGTGGCGTTGATTTCACTTTGCTATAAATACATACGTAGGTATATTATAAAGGGATGCAGTATGAAAGCTAGGTGCTTCAATAATTACTCTATAAATTTCTCATGTTTTCTTTCTACTTTTTACATAAAAGAATAAAGAATACATTTTACAATAATTACATATCATCAGCGAGATGTGTTTTTTTTTCATGAAATATGCGAGTAACACCTTTTCTTTGAGCAAATAATTTTGCACACCACTGTATTAGAATAAGTTATAGAAAATTTAGAAGACGGTTGACGGTTTTCAGATTGAACAAAAAAAAACTTTGTAAATTTTGTCAACCGTTGGATTGCACACTTGATTCAGAATTTCATATAGGTATGTACATAGAAAGGTGTGTTTGTATTTGTACTAAATTAAAAACAAAATAAAATTCATAGAGTAATAGAAATTAATTGAAAGACAGTTAAATTTATTTTTTCTTGTATTGTACATATTGTACAATACTTATTATAAAACACTTACCTGTGCCATTTTACAATATTCACTTTTGAAAAATTCACTTTATAATTTAATTCAAATAAATTAACTCAAAATTAACTATTTTTCACGTTTAAAAAACACAACAAAAACACGAGACAATTACTTGTGGAAAAATACCGTTTTAAATTTCCACGATTTGAAAAAAAAAAAAAACTAACGTATCTTAAATTTGTAATTATAGATTTATTTATTTTATAGATGTCACTTCACTTCGAAAAAGGCAAAAAAATCCCCATATTAACCTGGTTGCTGTCATAAATATTAGCCAATGTAATTCTATGTAAAAACCCACAATGCAATTATTCATTAACTAATTTAGTCTTGACAATAAACGAACAAAAAGAAGATTGGAAGATAAGATAAAATTAATTAAACAATACAATAAGGGAAATTTGCTGGAAATTCTCTCGTTCAATTTTTTTTCTCACTATTTGCCTATTAGACGGCACCACCTCTGACAAAGATTTATTTTTTAACATAATGTACTTCAAAAACAAACTGATTAATGAATTCAATGAATATCTTCCTGTTTTTTTTTTAATTGAAAAAAATACAAGTAATTCATTATTTTCTCAATCGACTAATTAATGCTATAACAAAACTTCAAAAAATTACGATTTTTTACATTTCATCGAATTTGAAACATTCTTTAATGAAAATTACTTTTCAAAACATTATTTTATTCATTTTAGTAATAAAAAAAAGTGAATTCTGATCAATTTTTCAAATAAATATTTTAAAATGATGTTAAATTATACTCTATTTGCTATTATTCGAATATTTTTATGTCCTTGTGTCAAGTGCAACATTTGAAGTTGGTTTTATTGCTCTTAAAAGATAATTACCTTAAAGACAAAAACATTTAAAATGTGAAATAAAGTTAGGACTTAAAAATAAAGGCTTTTTTGAGAAAACTGCAGAGTGATTTGTTTAAAAATTAATATTTTTTCAGATATTATACATTCATATTTAAAAACATTTTATTAAAAAACCTAAAGTAATGAAAATTGATTACATATTCACTTTTAAGTGTTGTGTTACTAAGAAAAAAACATTTTTTTTTTCAATTGTTCGATAATTCGTGCCTATTTGTCGCCAGTTATTGAGTTTTGATATGAGGTATAGAATTTAAAATATTTATTTTAGGAAAAAGAATATCTAACATACAATTCAAATTTTATTTTATCATAAACAGCACTCAATCTGATTTTTTTATGAATGTGTAAATATTGGAAATACATACAGTTGAAGATTTTTGAATGCGGTCAAAGGCAAATACAAAGAGAAGAGAATAACCTTTTATTTTGAAATATAAAATATAAAAAAATAAATATAGCTAAAGTAAATTCTCGACATATTTTGCTTCGAAGCGAAAATTTCACAATTTCGCAAATTTTGCAATTGAACTTTGAATGCTCTAATAGATTTTGAATGGTTTGTCGTAGGGCGATTAAATTCACACTGCTGTAAGATAAATTAGTTCCCTTTAATTTAGTGTCAACAACTTTCAAATATATGACATAGTTCAATAGTTATCATACATAATAGCCGTAATGGAAACTTGCCTAGCTGAAAATTTTCAAACGCTTGTAACTGGGAGGGAATGAACATAGATCCTACCTTGCCATACAATTTATTTCCTTTCTGTATCTACTTATGTTTTGTAGACCACTCGTGAAACATTTGGTTGCTTGTAGAGGGAGTTTTTAAACTTCAATGGAATAGTAACACTTTTGCTACTAACATCATGTTGGAATAGTTTAAGTTTCGCGACCAATGCCAAATTTTACAACCATTTTTCAGGGGCATCAATGCAGTTTTCAAAATTGAAATTTTTCAGAATAAAAGCCCTCAACATAACGAACATTTTGCCATCATTAACTCAATTTTTTCAAAAAGTGGAAAAGATAAATTTTGCTTTTAATAGTCTCAATACTTCTTCTTCTTTAATAGTCTTTACACTTCACTTTTATAAATTTTATATACACATAAAGTAAAAATTATAAATAAATTTATAAAGTTCTTTCATAAACAATTAGTGTAAAATTTATAATCTTATTTATAAACAATTTTTAAACTATTGATGTCTATATGAAAATAATAAATTTAATTTATAATTTTTACTTTATGTGTATAAAATTTATAAAAGTGAAGTGTAAATTTTATAGTCCTAGTACCTATAGTACAGATTTTTATAAAGTTGAAATTTATGAAATTTATGTATTTTTTAGATGGACCTATATGTATATATTTTTTTATAGAATATACACATGAGTTTTATAAACAGTTGGAGGAAATCTATTAGCGATATTTCTCTTGAATTTAGCAAAGACATATAATAAAAGAAAACACACTTTTTTGATCAAAAATCATTTATTTGTACATAATATATTTCATTATTATATTATACCTATTACATATTATAATACTTATTACTTATTACATAATTTACCACTCTTATTTTTTCACTTATTTTCTAACAAATTAACACTCTGTATATTATCTTTATCATTATTTGAATTTTAATTAACAATTTTATCACTTTTTTATGCAAATTAAATTGATAACTCCACTTTGACCAATACACGTTTTTCTAGAAAAACGATTTTTCTTTATTCGACTGATTTTTTTCTCTCACCATTTAAAAATAACAAGTTAGAACATGTTCCACTTTTATGTAGAGATTACGTCCTGTAAACAATGATCTCTTAATACTCAAAAAAGGATTAAAATTATAAAAAGAATGTAAAAAATAGATTTTCAGTTGTTAATTTTGTTTTTATATATAAAATGAGTAAAAATTAAACTTTTTCTGTGTCAAAAAGATCTATACTTTTGAATTTTATAAATTTTATAAAATTTTTTAATAAAAAGTACGTTATAAAGTTCAAGGTGTAAATATTTTATAAAATTTACCGCTTAATTTTTAACCGTGAGTTTTTATAACTTCTGAACAGTTAAACGTACAAGGAAAGGATATGTGATACCTTGCTGCAAAGAGCAGAAAATTCTCTTATCTTTTGCAGAAGATAGTGTAGACTGTAGATTTCAAACAAGAGTGAAAATTCAAAAAAAGACTCAGAAACTAATAAGCATGCCTTAAAACAAATATTAACATTTGGGAGAATTTTCATGATAAATAATTTTTTAAATTAATACATAATATGTACTTTCAATTTTCTAGTGAATATATACATTTTTATTTTTTTATAAATACATATTGCAATCTAAAAGTTAATTATTCATTATTTCTAGAATTAGATACATATACTACCCAAGTGCAAAAGAATTGATCCATCTGCATTTTCAATTATTTTGAAAATTTTAAAATATTGTAATTTTTTTGTTTTTTTGTAGAATATAATGTTTATATTTTTTTTATGAAAGCTAATAAAATGAACTTTTATTTTTAATAGTAATCATACATTTCGAAATATTTAAGTGAAAATATTTGCAGATGGATCAATTCTTATGCACTTGGGTAGTATACATATATTACTTTGCAAAATTTAGCAATTTTTTAAAATTTTGAATTTTGATTTTTTGCTTTAAAAACTTGTAAAACCAATATATTTATACATTACAAACAAAATCTTACAATCACTTAGCTGAATATATTGAACACGTAGAAAATTATCGTTAAAGACAAGTTTTTATTAATATTTCAAGAAAAAAATTGTAACTTACTTTTCAAATTTAAATTGGCGTTTTTCGTATTCAATCATAGATGTCGCTTTTATTTAACAAGGTTTGTGTCTTTGATAACTTAATTTTCATCAATGACTATATAATTACATCATAAAGACAGCCCACTTGTCCGTTACTGACAGTTACATTTCAAATCAGCATAACTTTTATCATTTTAGCGATTTCTCCTTGTCCCCAAGTGGTTGGACATAGAACTAAAATTTTTGTGTTTGTGTTTTTACATTACAATATATGTATTTATTAAACCATATACTGTACGTGTGATATTATTTTCTTAAGCATGTGTGTATTTTTGTTTTAGGTCGATTCTCTGTTAACATCGAAGACACTTTGTGAGGAATTTTATTAAAAAATTGTTGGATAATAAAAGTGTAAAGACTTAATACTTGTACATTTTTCTATACCTCACTTTTAAAACTATATAGCGCATTTCTATTATTCTGACCTTATGTTTTAAATTTATCTGAAATGAAGGCGGCAACGCAGAAGACTCGTACACAACCTTGTTAATACATTCTTAATATTTTCTTTAAGAATTCTGTGAATTGTTAAGTATTTAATAATTGTCTCATTTATAGTTTTATTGTAACACATGTCCTTTAAAAAAGTATTTTATAGAAAACTCATATAATTGATCTTTTACAATAAGCAATTAAAATCTATGAGGACATTTCAGGCAACGCAGAAGATATTTTGAAGTAATTAAAAAAAAATAAAAATGTATATTGTATGTAATATTATACTAAAAATCAATGCCGATATCAGGTCAGCTGCCTATAAAAACAAAGAATTTTTTCATATTTAGCTATTCTTTTCAACATTTTTACTGAAGCAAGTGAAAATTTTGGTATAATTTTACAGAGAATCGACCTTTGGTTTTTCGTTAGCATTTTTTTCTTGTTCTATAATTTTTAACAGTACCAAGTGCAAGTTAACACTTCGTTCTATTTTAAATTGTATACCCTCGAATCGATTTTAAGTAACAAAATGTAACATTTTTTAATTCTTTAGAAAAAAATTCAACCTTTCAAAGTTCATGCAATATAAGACCGTTCAAAGAATATTCTGGCCAAATTTCAACTTCCTAGCTTCACAGAAACATTCTTTTCTAAAGAATCAAAAAATGTTACATTTTGTTACTTAAAATTGATTCGAGGGTTTAAAATTTGAAATAGAACGAATTGTTCACTTGCACTTGTATTTTAATGTTAATATTCATTTGAAAGAAAAGAAGCAAAAATTACACATACATACAGTATGAGCTCGATAATTTGGACTGATTAAAATAGGCCTTGTTTAAATTTTAAAATAGTTGAAATTATTGGATAGAAACCAATTTGCAACTTTCAACGCTATTTTTGAAAAAACAATAAATAGTTTTGTAATAAAATTAGTTTTTGTTATTATAAAAACCGATTATGATAATTATATAATGAATTATTTCTACAAAAATCTGTGATTTAAATTAGGCAGTACCTACATGTTTAGCTTATTTAAACTTTATTCTATTTTATAAAATAAAAATCATCGAAAAACCTTCAAAGTACCTATTGAAATTTGGGTGTTGAAAAAACCAAAAGTTGAAAATAGGAAGGGAAAAATTATTGAGCGGACACTGTAATTTGAAATAAAATTCTTATTTCAAAAAATATTTATTTACGCGAGCAAATTCTCTGTAGCAAAAGAACAATAACAACAAGAAACAGAAAAATCAAACCAGAAAAAAAAACAACAACAATAACCATTTATGTATTTCAGCTTTAAAGAATGCTATTGTATCAAATAGGTATGCATACATAACTATATGGATGTGGACAAAAAGAAAAAGAAAAGAAAAAACCATACCAGCAATATGTATAATTATAGGATATAATTGCAAAATCCTATGAAATATGTATGTACATTATCTATTCTGTATATACTACAGTATAATATATATATCTATATGTCATATTATTTAATGATCATTATTTTAACAGACAAGTTGTATTCCTATATAGTTTTTGAATGAATTGACTCATAATTTATATATGCGCTTATACATATTGTTTCTGTACGTTTTTCGTTTTTGCGATCTGTTTTTTTTTTCTGTATACGCAATTTCCATATTGGCTCTAAAAAGCCACGTTATTATTATTGTATATGTTTATACACTCAAACACTCATACTGTTGATTTCGATTCATACAAAAATTATTCTTTCTATCAGAGCCTCCTTGGCTGGCCATCTGCAGGGAAAAAAATATTTTTTTTCAAGAAATTTTCATTTTGGTCTGTCTATATGGTATTTATATGGTTTTTGTTTTCATTTAACGAATTTTTCATGGCAGTACCAATTATCAGTACATCAACCAGAGAAATAGTGGCAAAAGGATACATTTTCTAAACAGGATTTCTGCATGTTTTTCTCAAAATTTAATAAAAGGATGCATTACAATCTATAAGAAACATAATAATAAAGGTTTAGAAACCGTTTCCTCTTGGAAAAAATTGCAGGAAGGGGTTGAAAATGGGCTTTTAAGTGAGCAACTTTGAAGTCCTTTTTCTCGAAAACTATTAAAGATACAGCAAAAAGGACTTCAGATTCGAATTCAGGACATCCAAATTTACTACGAAACGAATTTTCATGGATTTACGACAAATGTAAGTGCGTATAAATCTTTCCGACAACAGGTTCACTTAAGCCCAAATTTGTTCTGAAGACCATCCACAATTTCTTGTTCTGACACATTTCTAAGTAAATTCGAATAATTAACACCTTTACAATTATTTTAAGTTTTATGATAATTGCAAAAAATCTTTATGATGTTGTTGGCTGCCAACTCAAACTTATTCACTTTCATAAATTTTTCCGCTGAATTTTTTGATTTAACAAGTATGAGGAAACTCCCGTCCCTAAGGAAGGATCCTCTTACTATATCAGAAGATACAGCTTTAACAGCTTTTGAAATCAAAAATGGATTATAGTCACTTAATTTTTTATAAGCTATTAAAGCTGATGCATTCTTACTTAATTCTTCCCTACACTCAATTACTACATACTTAGCCTCAGGTTCATTTTTATTTGTTTCTTGCAAAAGTGGAAAATCAAAATCATCAGTCACATTTAGCATACGCTTTCTACCTGAGAATTTCTTCTTAGGTATTGGCGATTTATCGTTATTGACATCCAAAATTTTGTAGTAGTTAGAACTACTACCAGCCCCTAAGGGCTCCATTTTGTTATTTTCACAAAAACTAGAAAACAATTATATTATTATTATTTTTTTTAACTATTAATTTAAATTTAAAACCAAGTATACAAAAACCAAATGTTAATGTTAATATTGATATAAAAAACATTTTTTTTTTTTAAGGTGTAAATAAATGATAACTATTTCATATACAACAACCTACGATGAAAAAATTTATTTGAGTTACGCAATTCCCACTGAAATTGAAATTACTAAGGATTTTAATTTCCCACTATTTTATATACTAAATCCTATTATTATTTTCGAGTTGCTACTACTTATTTAAACCAATTAAAAATCGTTTATTTTTAGATTCTTATAAACTTCAATTTTAATTACTAATTCACTAATTTTAAAACACAAATAACGGTATTTTTTCAAAAAATGATTTTAATATTACATTAACTATTAAAGTTCAATGTATATATTATTAATATTTAATTTTATTTAATATCGAAAATTAAACTTATTATTTTATTATAAACCACTAGTAACTATGAATATTTAACACAATTATCAAACCACGATCTCACAAACCACTTCTTAAATCCACCGCGGTGCTATCGAGTCGAGACTGAGATCATATGCAAATAAGCTACTTGTATACTTCTTCTTTTTGAAATACTTGAAATATACCCTCAAAAGCGATGGGCACGTCAACAATTGTATATTTGACGTGTCAACAATACTAATTGTTTACTTAGTATTGTTGACATTGTTGACACTGACTGTTAACGTCAAGTTAACGATTTCATTTTTATTTAATTATATTCCATAAATAAAAATTTTAAACCAAAGGAAGGAAAAATAAAATTTATAAACATAAAAAAATTCTTCAAACATAACATTTTTAGGACGTCCAACCATTTTACAACTAAATGATTTAGTTGCTTTTATAATTTATAGTTTATTTATACTTTATATTTATAAATTTTTATTCTATTTTATTATACAGGGTGTTTCCGTTATCCAGGTCCAACAGGATACCATAGATAGGGCTCATCGAAACAAACAAAAACTCGTATTGGAGGGGGGGAGAAATCCCAACGGTTTGGCCGCTAGATGGCGTTGAAGTTTTTTTGCACTTTTTCCATTAAACACCCCATAACTATTTGCAGGGACACTCTAGGGTCACTTTGTATTAGAAGAAAACATAGAGGACCCTTTGCCCTTTGTAACAATACCTTACTTGTGCCTCTGTTCTTAACTGTTAAAAAGTTAGAGTCCTTTAAAATCAAAATTTTGTGAATTTTTACACATTTTTTGTGTTTAACCCTGCTTTACTCAAAAAAGGCTTAAATTAACCCTCATTTTTTATTTCAGAAAAAGAAGGCTCAATTAATTCTGCATCGATTTTTTATCTTCAAGTTTTGCAAAAAACTCATAGTTTTCGAGATATTTGCATTTGAAATTTGCATTTCTAGCTTCTATTTTCAATTTACAGTGCAATAAAAACACGTGTCCAATAATCCAATGAATTTCAGACTTATTTTTTCAGTTTTTTCAAAAGGTGTTCCTTAATAGGTATCTCGAAAATTATGCATTTTTTGCAAAACTTGAAGATAGCAAATCGATGCAGAATTAATTGAGCCTTCTTTTTCTGAAATAAAAAATGAGGGTTAATTTAAGCCTTTTTTGAGTAAAGCAGGGTTAAACACAAAAAATGTGTAAAAATTCACAAAATTTTGATTTTAAAGGACTCTAACTTTTTAACAGTTAAGAACAGAGGCACAAGTAAGGTATTGTTACAAAGGGCAAAGGGTCCTCTATGTTTTCTTCTAATACAAAGTGACCCTAGAGTGTCCCTGCAAATAGTTATGGGGTGTTTAATGGAAAAAGTGCAAAAAAACTTCAACGCCATCTAGCGGCCAAACCGTTGGGATTTCTCCCCCCCTCCAATACGAGTTTTTGTTTGTTTCGATGAGCCCTATCTATGGTATCCTGTTGGACCTGGATAACGGAAACACCCTGTATATAATTGATATATTATACGTATAGATACCTATAAATTATTAAATATAATTACTTCAAATTTTCAGTTTTCAGGTTAGGTCGGCTTAGTTAAGGTACTCGTACACGATGCAATTTTTCTTGCGCGCAACATGATAAAATTGCATGAAATGGACATTGCACTGTGTAAACTATTAAGCAAGATGCAATATTGCAGAGAAAACGCCATCTTTGTGAAATATTTCACTTGCAGGCAACATGAAATTATTGCGTAGTGTAAACACTAATCAGCGCAATATTTCATGCAAGAAATATTTACGAATTCGATCATGAAATATTTCACGCAAGATATATTGCAATAGAATCAGCTGATTGTCATTATTTAATTGTGATTGAAGAAATAAACTGGATTCGGTACGTTCACTCATTTTTTTTTATCATTTAGTTGTTTTTAATTATAAAAAAGATGTTTATAATTATTTTTAGCGTTTAAAATGGAATCACCAAAAATCTACTGGAATAAAAATCAAGTTAAAAATTTGTTAGAATTATTCTGTTCTCTACGTAATATCCAGGGTTGAAGCCAAAATTTTCTTTTTTTCCTTTCATTTTTTTTTGTTAATTAATAAAGTTAATAATATCGCAATTACTTTAACTTTATTTTTCGATGACATTTTTAGCTACGAAACTTAAACTTTTTTTCAATTTTAAAATGACAGTGCAAGGAAATTCACGCAAGAAAAATTTCATACTGCTGTGTAAGCAATGGTAGATCAACCTTTGAATAAAATTTTATTATATGGTGAGCATAATTAAAAAAAATTTAAAGTGAAGCTTACACATGATGAACTTTTTAAACAATCATTACGTTCGGTACGTGTTGATAAAACGGGTCGTGTAAAATTTAATAAAACGAAGAATAATATTAATAAAAGGTGTTTCAATTGTAATGAAATTGGACATAAATCGAATGAATGTAAACATAAATCTCTTGGATTTATATGCTTTGAATGTAATTCATTTGGACACAAAGCCATTGATTGTTGTTAACAACAACAATAATTAAATATTCAAGTTATTATTGTCATAAAAATAATGTCATATTACACCATAAAATTACAATATAATATTTATTCATTTTTTAATGTTCTAATACAATATTTTGTTAGCAATTTTGTCAACTCAGCAAATAAGTACTTAAGTTACGTTGACCAACAGCAACACAAAAAGCAATATAATTAAAAATATTTTTTAAAGGTATAAAGATACTAACGTAAATGTATGAACCATGGCGTAATATCAAATTATTGCAATTGTAATATAGCATATCGACTGTGTAGTAGTGACACCACGTATCTGCAAAATTCAAACTTTTCAGTACAGACAAAAAACATTTCAATTCATAGAACAAATAATATTGTGACATAAAAATTGACCATGGTTAATTTATTAAATTATTAACAATTTTTAATTTTTATAAATGAGATTGTGTGTATTGATATCATATAAATAATTTAATACTAGTATCTCAATTTCAATAAAAGTGTTAGATACGTGGTGTCACTACTACACAGTCGATATAGGTAAATAACCTTTAAATATTACATCATAAAATGTATAATTATGAAATTAATATTAATGTATTAAGACTTTAACTTATTGTCAAAATTTGAAATGTATTGTATTGATTATTAAGCAATATTTATCTATATAAACGAATCAAATTGACAATAAAGTATCAGTATATTTTCAATGATTCAAGTCTTCTTTTATTCTTCTGGTGAGACTTCTAGAAGCACTGAGGATCTTTTCTTTTTTAGCAGTAGATGACCAAGGTGTTTAAATCCACTACATAGCAAGTTTTATTCAGATTTCAGAACCATAACTAACAAATTATTATATATCAGGTATAATCATAAAATCTATAATCAAAATATTATTAGCAGGCCCGGCCCCAGGCCCGAACCTACCATAGGAGCGGCTGAAGCACTCGCTACGGGCGCTAAAACTTAGGGGCGCTGGAAATAACTGCTCACTTATTTAAATTTTGTGTAATAAAAAATAACATAAAAGTGAACAATTTTCAAAGTTCACTAATTTAAATATATGTATTTAATATACACATATGAATTATGTAATATGTATATTCATATTAGATTCTTATATGCATAACATTTCTAAAAAGTACCTTTTATTCAACGCACGAATATATATAATGTACATTCATTTAAAAATACATTTGACTACATAATTATTATGTACATACTTGCATTTATGTATATTGATACTATTTTGTCTATTAAGAAGAAATAACGTCAAAACAGAATGCGAATGTACATAAGCAGCAGCTTCAATTTCAACTCATGGAGCAGAAAAGTTTTTTGCTCCAGCATTATCAAAATTTTATATGGTAAAATTTGTATCGTTCCTTATCGCACACACATTTTTTCAAAATTTTATTATGAAACTTGCGTTGAAATGGTAAAAGTAAAAAATTTGCGCCATCACATATCTAGTTCTTGATTATGAAAAAATTATAATGAGTTTCATCGCATACTCATTTTCTTCTCTTTTAATATGAAACTTGAGTTGAAATGGTACAAGTAACAAATTTGCTTCAAGACGAATTGCGCAATTTTATTTTACTGTTAAATGTGTTGGGCGTACTAAATTAATATTAACTTATTGCTTTTAATCAATTATAACTAAGTTGTAATTAAAGCTACATGAAAATCATGTTCTAATGAAATGTAGAGAAGATCCTTATGTTTATTTTCACCGAATATATTAAATATCTATAAGCAACGTAAATCAAAAAAAAAAACGCGATAAATATTAAGTAACACAAAACTGATAATCAATTTTCCTTGAAATCTTCCAAATTAATATAATTAGTAACAAATTATAAAGCTCTACAAATTTGTAGATTTTTATTTTATTAAATAAACATTTTTCCAAACATTGTTTTATCATAAAATTAAAGAAATTGAGTTATTAATGAAAAATGATAATTTTCAATCAATGAGAAAGATAATAATTATTACTTTTAATGAGAAGCTGTTTTAAATAATTTTTGTTCAGTTTTTATAACTAGTATTTGTTATGTTATTGTTTTGAATTGTTATTATTATTTTATTTCATATTTTTTATTTCATTTTCAGATACAATTACATATTTTTTCAAATGGAACAACATAAATAAATTTTTTAATTTTTAAATAATTAAAAAGTCAATATCAAAGGATAATTTTTAATGATCGATTAATATTATAAAAATATTTATTTCAAATAGCTTTGAAATATGTTTTCATTTGAAAAAACATGTTGATTGTTGAACGAAATGAACAATGAACATGCATTATAGTACATATAGGCATAGCATATAGAATAATAGCAGACAAAGTATGAATATCCAACTAAAATAAAGCAGGAGGTACCTATATACCTACTCGTATACACTCATGAAATAAAAAACTCCATTTTTTTTATTTTTTTTAATTTCAGTTAGTGTAAATGTAAATATTTCACATTTTTCTAAACGGAAATTTCAATTAGTTAAAATGAGACAGACTGACATACACAAACGACAATTTTTTTTGTTTTATTTTTCAGGTCACTGAATTAAATGTACATGTTAAATTGCTGATAAACAATAGGTCATTGAATATAATTTAACCAAATTTAACATATTATGTACATATGTTCATAAAATGTTATTTTTAGGGTAGCCATACACAAGAATTATGAAATGATATTTTTTGAAATGTTTGTCCGTTAGATGGTGTTGTTGTTATCATACGCTATATAATTATATAGTATATATTTTTACAAATATAATTATATATTTTATATTTTAATATTCACATTATATAAGTAGTATAATTTACAGAACAATGTAAAACGTAACTTACAAATTTGAATGTTTGAATTTTTTAATGTACTACCCACAAATGTATTCATTTGGTAGAACTAAATCATTAACTTTAAATTGCTGAATTCATACAATGATTCAACTTCATTGTTAAGTAGAGGGGATATAGCGACTCTAGACCAGCAATGACTATATAATTACATCATAAAGACAGCCCACTTGTCCGTTACTGACAGTTACATTTCAAATCAGCATAACTTTTATCATTTTAGCGATTTCTCCTTGTCCCCAAGTGGTTGGACATAGAACTAAAATTTTTGTGTTTGTGTTTTTACATTACAATATATGTATTTATTAAACCATATACTGTACGTGTGATATTATTTTCTTAAGCATGTGTGTATTTTTGTTTTAGGTCGATTCTCTGTTAACATCGAAGACACTTTGTGAGGAATTTTATTAAAAAATTGTTGGATAATAAAAGTGTAAAGACTTAATACTTGTACATTTTTCTATACCTCACTTTTAAAACTATATAGCGCATTTCTATTATTCTGACCTTATGTTTTAAATTTATCTGAAATGAAGGCGGCAACGCAGAAGACTCGTACACAACCTTGTTAATACATTCTTAATATTTTCTTTAAGAATTCTGTGAATTGTTAAGTATTTAATAATTGTCTCATTTATAGTTTTATTGTAACACATGTCCTTTAAAAAAGTATTTTATAGAAAACTCATATAATTGATCTTTTACAATAAGCAATTAAAATCTATGAGGACATTTCAGGCAACGCAGAAGACATTTTGAAGTAATTAAAAAAAAATAAAAATGTATATTGTATGTAATATTATACTAAAAATCAATGCCGATATCAGGTCAGCTGCCTATAAAAACAAAGAATTTTTTCATATTTAGCTATTCTTTTCAACATTTTTACTGAAGCAAGTGAAAATTTTGGTATAATTTTACAGAGAATCGACCTTTGGTTTTTCGTTAGCATTTTTTTCTTGTTCTATAATTTTTAACAGTACCAAGTGCAAGTTAACACTTCGTTCTATTTTAAATTGTATACCCTCGAATCAATTTTAAGTAACAAAATGTAACATTTTTTGATTCTTTAGAAAAAAATTCAACCTTTCAAAGTTCATGCAATATAAGACCGTTCAAAGAATATTCTGCCAAATTTCAATTTCCTAGCTTCACAGGAACATTCTTTTCTAAAGAATCAAAAAATGTTACATTTTGTTACTTAAAATTGATTCGAGGGTTTAAAATTTGAAATAGAACGAATTGTTCACTTGCACTTGTATTTTAATGTTAATATTCATTTGAAAGAAAAGAAGCAAAAATTACACATACATACAGTATGAGCTCGATAATTTGGACTGATTAAAATAGGCCTTGTTTAAATTTTAAAATAGTTGAAATTATTGGATAGAAACCAATTTGCAACTTTCAACGCTATTTTTGAAAAAACAATAAATAGTTTTGTAATAAAATTAGTTTTTGTTATTATAAAAACCGATTATGATAATTATATAATGAATTATTTCTACAAAAATCTGTGATTTAAATTAGGCAGTACCTACATGTTTAGCTTATTTAAACTTTATTCTATTTTATAAAATAAAAATCATCGAAAAACCTTCAAAGTACCTATTGAAATTTGGGTGTTGAAAAAACCAAAAGTTGAAAATAGGAAGGGAAAAATTATTGAGCGGACACTGTAATTTGAAATAAAATTCTTATTTCAAAAAATATTTATTTACGCGAGCATATTCATTGTAGCAAAAGTACAATAACAACAAGAAACAGAAAAATCAAACCAAAAAAAAAAACAACAACAATAACCATTTATTTCAGCTTTAAAGAACGCTGTTTGCTGTATCAAATAGGTATACATACCTACATAACTATAATATATGCATGTGGACAAAAAAAAAAAAGAAAAGAAAAAAACCATACCAGCAATATATGTATAATTATAGGATATAATTGCAAAATCCTATGAAATATGTATGTACATTATCTATTCTGTATATACTACAGTATAATATATATATCTATATGTCATATTATTTAATGATCATTATTTTAACAGACAAGTTGTATTCCTATATAGTTTTTGAATGAATTGACTCATAATTTATATATGCGCTTATACATATTGTTTCTGTACGTTTTTCGTTTTTGCGATCTGTTTTTTTTTTTTCTGTATACGCAATTTCCATATTGGCTCTAAAAAGCCACGTTATTATTATTGTATATGTTTATACACTCAAACACTCATACTGTTGATTTCGATTCATACAAAAATTATTCTTTCTATCAGAGCCTCCTTGGCTGGCCATCTGCAGGGAGAAAAATATTTTTTTTCAAGAAATTTTCATTTTGGTCTGTCTATATGGTATTTATATGGTTTTTGAGACCAGGGAGGGTTTTGTGCACAGCTTTTTTGGATGACGTCATGAGCTTTGAGCTTTTTGGTTGTGACGTGTGGTGTCAGGTGTGCTTCGGAAGCTTTTGTGCTTTTTTGGCTGTGGTATGTGGTGTGCTTTTGGAGCTTTTGTGCTTTTTGGTTGTGGTATGTGGGAGAGTAGGTAGGATTGGGGGATTCTGGCACCACCACCGAGTGTGTTGTTGTTTTGTTGTTGTTTGAGATGAAGAAAAAATGAAAAAAATGTGATGTCGGTCGGCATGATAGTCCGTGGTATATATCATGGGGCTAGAGAGAATTTTAATATGTGGTGATTATGTTGTGTGTATATATGTACGTATATGACGAATTTTAATACGTATGCTATTAGAAGAAAAAAAAAGATTGTGAAATAGTTGTGATGAGATTCGAACTCGCAAATAAAAATGGAAAAATTTCTATGTATCAGATTTTTATTCATTTCTGTGATAAGAAAAAAAAAGATTGTGAATTAGTTGTGATGAGATTCGAACTCGCAAATAAAAATGGAAAAAATTTTTATGCATCAGATTTGTATTATTTGATGTTTTTATTTCGGATTTCATCAAGTTGTGAAATTATTGTTTTGTGTGTGTGTGTTTAAATTTTGTCAGCAGTAGAAATAGAGAGTGTTTAAATTTTGTCAGCACTTTTAAGCAGTTGAAAAAAAAGAGTGGGGATAAGATTTTTGCCTATAAATGGAGACAATTTCTTGAAACGGTATCAGTCCATAGTGAAATTTCAAAGTGTTTAATAAATTAAATAAGTTAAATTTATAATAAAAAATGAAGTTTACATGTGAATTATGTAATAAAGATTTTTCAACAAAATCAGTTCTAAAAAGACATGTTAATTGCATTCATGGTGAACGCATAGTTTGTGATATTTGTGGGAAACATTTCAGTAGGCAAAACAAATTATTAGAACATAAAAAGAAGATCCATTCTGACAAACTTTCCTGTGTAGTATGTGATAAGGAATTCTCAAGGAGTGATCATTTATTATCTCATTTAAGAAAGAATCATACGGTTGAAGTGAAAAATCTAGTTTAGCCAATAGCGACAGCAAAATTTTGTGATGCATGTCAAAAAGATGTTTAAGAGAATTGGTCATATCATGTAAGAACAAATTTTCACAAAAAAAATGCAGCTGAACCTTTAAATAAAAATTTGAAGGTAATCAAAAGCGCTTTTGAAGAAAGAGTTGAATCATATATGCTTGAAAAAAAAAAAGAAGGTGTATTAGATGTTTTAAAATTCTTTAATACATACTTATGTACATCAAAAGATCATATTTTAAATGCTTTAAGAAATCTGCTCGATAAACATTCATCATTCAAGTTTAATATGGAATTATTTTGTGAATATATGAAAATAACAAAAGGAAATGACGGCGAAGATGATATTACACTTTCAGTTAAATCATTTCAATCTTGTATGACAATTATACAGAAAATCGAAGATTTAAGTCAAGTTTATGAAGAGATGGTTGACAAAATTCATAAAAAAATGCAAGAATTTCAAGAAAGAGATAGCGGTTGGACTTTAATAAAAATTATTCATGTTGAAATTAATATTAATCAATGGAAGCCCTTACGAGGATCTCAGTACATATCACTTCCAAAATCTATACAAAATAAAAAAGCTTGTATAAATGTGAAGAATGAGGATGAGTACTGTTTTAAATGGGCTATAATATCTGCATTGAATCCAGTTGACATACATTCTGACAGGCCATCATCGTATCAGATTGAAAATATCAAGTCTGAAAATTTTTCCCAATATTTTTTCATAATTTTTCTGGATACGATTGTCATTTGTTTATAAAGGAGTTATCATTTTTTGATGGAGATATAAATGTTATTCCTCTGAATAAGGAGCTATATGTGTCATTATCGAAGAGAATTTTCGTTGATGAAAAGAATACAATAGAATTTTGATTTCTAGATTCGAATAGATTCATGCAGTCTAGTTTAGATTCATTAGCGAAAAATTTGACAAATGATATGTTAAAATTGATGACAAGAAAAGGAATATTCCCATATGAATATATCAATTCATGGGAACGATTAGATAAAACAAGTTTACCAGCACAGGAAGATTTTAGCAGTAAATTGACAAATAGTGAATGAAATAACGAAGATTATAATCATGCGCCAAAAGTTTGGCGTAAATTTGAATGTAAAAATCTTTGGGATTATTTATTATTATATTTGAAGACAGATGTACTACTTTTAGCTGATGTATTTGAAAATTTTAGAAAAGTTTGCAAAAGTATTTACCCACTCGATCCTTGTCAATATTATACTGCTCCAGGTTTATTATGGGATGCAATGTTGAAGGAAACAAAAATTGGACTGGAATTATTAATCTGTTAATAATTCCAGTCCAATTTTTGTTTTGTTAATATCTGTATTAATATGCATAGTTTCATTAAAAAAAGCATTAGAGGTGGTATTTCTCAGTGTAGCAAATAATAAATATATGGATAATTATGACGAAAAAAAATTATCGCAATATTTAATGTATGTAGATGCAAACGATTTGTATGGTTGGGCAATGTCACAAGCTCCTTCTTATGGTGATTTTAAATGGATTGAAGATAAAAATATCGATATTGAAAATATTCCTGAAGATTCAGATACTGGTTACATATTAGAAGTTGATTTAGAATATCCTGAAGTATTACATGATATTCATAATGACTTACCATTTTGTTCAGAAAACAAAATTACTTCAAATTCAAAACATGTCAAATTAATCTCAGATTTAACAAACAAGAAGCGATATGTTATTCATTATAGAAATCTACAACATTGTATTAAACATGGTCTTAAAGTTACACATATTCATAGAGATTTGCAGTTCAAACAATCAAAATGGATGCAACGATTCATTGATTTAAATAATCATCATCGTACGCTTGCAAAAAATACATTTGATAAAAATTTTTTCAAGTTAATGAATAATGCTACATTCGGAAAGACTATGGAAAATGTTGATAAAAGAAAAGATGTTAAAATTGTAACAGAATGGGATAATTATTTTAGGAAATTAGGAGCTAGAGCTTTGATAGCAAAACCTAATTTTCATAGCGCCACACAATTTACTGATAACATGGTTGCTATACAAATGAAACGTATGCATACTTATTATGATAAGCCAATTTACTTAGGATTTTGTGTTTTAGAATTATCAAAATTGAACATGTATAAATTTCACTATGATTATATAAAACCAAAATATGGTGAAAATATTTTGATAAATTATATGGATACTGACTCTTTTATATATACTATTCAAACAGAAGATTTTTATAATGATATTAAAAATGATATTGATAAATATTTTGATACTTCTGAATATGCATTCAATAATCCTTATGATATTCCATTAAAAAATAAAAAAGTGTTAGGTATGATGAAAGATGAAAATAATGGAAATATAATGACTGAATTTATTGGTTTAAGATCGAAAATGTATTCATTAAGTGTTAAAGATTCAAAAGATATAAAAAAAGCAAAAGATGTAAAAAAGACAGTTGTTGATATTTTAATTTTAGATAATTATAGAGATTGCTTGTATAAAAAGAAATTATTTTATAGTAATAATATGTACATATGTGTTTAGATCTAAAATTCATAATATTTATACACAAATAATTAATAAAGTAGCTTTAAGTTTTTCTGATGATAAAAGATTTATAAGAGAAAATGGGGTAAGCACATATGCTTGGGGGCATTTTAGGATTAATATGGATATAAATTAAAATAAATGTTTTTTAAAAAATTATATTAAATAAATTTATTATTACTAAAAAAATAATAATACATGTTTTGTTTTTCTTTCTTTCTTTACAATTCAAGTACAAGGTTTTCTTTTGTGAACTCTTCATCAACAAAATTTCTTAGAAGACCTACATTTTCTAAAGCCCAGTATCCTTTATGGATATTACAACGCAGAACATGCGAATAGTTTTGAAGCAATGTTGCAAATTTCGGACATTCTTCTTCTTGTTCTAAATCGTATTCTCAAGTATATTACTAATCCATTTTCGTTTTTCACACATACTTTAGAATTTCTCAGATTTGATCGAAGAAATTTTTTAACACTTTGAAAAGATATTGATCCTTCATTCCAAGTTAAACCATGATGATTTTTATGTAACCAATTCACTTCTTTCTTCTCTTTTGTTGTTAAACGCGAAAAATCAAACGGTGGCTTTATAATAAACACTTGAAATTCACGCGCATTGAAAGAAATAGCAAGTTCTTTAACAATAAACTTATTATTATCTTTGAAACCTTGAACATCGATAATAATTTTATTAAACATTTTATGATATATGTGTTTTTTCTCACAAGTGCTTTGAAATACTAAATAAATTTCTATATTATAATCTCATTTTTAGCAGTTTTCTAACTTCTCCATTCAGTGGATTGTATTCAACTATTCGATCATGTAGTAATAAACAAAATCCTGAAGTATTGTTAGGAATATTGACGTTGCTTGTTAACTCAAACTCTATTCTAATATCAACAGGTCCTGTTTTTATTGTTTCATTTTGATGAGCACAATCAATAACAACAATTGGTGCTATACTCTTGAAACTATCCCATTTTAACAACGGTTGACAATTCCTTGACATGTATATTTTGTATACATATCATATAATAACGCATATCGATTACGTTCAAAAAGTATATTTAAATTATCATACGGATATGTCTCAGAGTTTAAATGAGCTTTAACGTTAGCTAGTTTACAGTGATCAAATTTACTAGCATCAGCTTCCTTTTGGTTTTGTCGATTGGTTTGCAATGCAAATATCAAAAAACGAGGTTTTTCTAGTTGTGTAGATGTTTTGATTGTCCATATGATGTGATTTGTATTTGGAATATTCGGATATTCATATAAATCCCAGCTCCTGAAACTAATACGAATTGGCTTCGCATTTCGAGTGATTTGAAGTAGTTTTAGTCTTTCTTTATCGTCTACATTTATATGAGGTACTTTCCATAAGACTTTTGTGAGTGTAATTTTATAGTCTGTAGCTGCAACTGGTACTTGAACCGCATTTGCATCATTTCTTGCTCTAATTAAAATCAGATCATGTCTTACATTCACAACTATTTTTTTATAGTCTTCAGCAAATCCTAATAGCATTTTTAGAGGTATACAAAAATTGAAATGTCCTGATGTAGGCAATATAGTACTATTTCCTGTCCATCCTGCATTATACAGCATTGTACTTTCACTTTCGCTTAATGAAATGTAATTTTTTAAAACACTGCTGATTCCTACATTCCGACAACGATCAATTTCGACACCATTCAGTTCATACCGCATTTTATCAAATAAGAAGGCCCCAGAATTATTATTTAATTTATAATCAGCTATTACAGTTCCATCGTTTTTAGTTAACATTTCTTCAATATATATAAAACTTTCACTTGGTAGTAAGTATAAATCTTGCTTTTGAATAGAAATTCGTATTTCATCGCTATTGTTATACGATTCTACAAATGGTGAATATGTATGATATTCTTTTTTAGTAATACTTTCATCGAAGTGAGGTTATTCTAAAATATCCAGTATATCATTCATGTTTGCTTTTCAAAACAAACCCCAATGACTTTAAAAATTTTTTATTTTCAATTGTTAATGATGGTTTCGTTGAAGTGAAGTCTCTTTTTGTTGTTGTTTGTTCAATAGGTAATGGTGTACTAATGATATTATCACTTTTGAATGAGTTTTTATTATTATTATTATGTTTGTTGAATATCAACATATTTAGTTCTTATCCACTTGACACTTACATAAGAAATAATAGCTTTAGTTATCAGACTACTTGTTTTATACTTTACGTCTTATTCTATTACTGTGGTTTCAAGTGTAATCTAACTGTAATTGTTTCACCTCTGAAATTAATCAAATCTCCATCTTGATCTATAATTTTTTCTTCAACAAAACTAAATATATAACATTCTTAGGAACTTCTGTAATGTTATACCCTGGTCCTACATCAGGAGATAATTCATGAAGAGTGTGAACAGGAATATTATTAATATATGATCCTACTATTAGATTACATTCAATTCGTATAGCGTTAACTTTAGTTATATTCACAGGTAAATCAGACACATACGTCGTATTTGACCCCAATTCTTTTTTACTGAAACCTAACAGTTGACCAATAGTTCTTTCTCTGTTAAAGTAGACGTTGTGTGAACTTTTAATTTCTGTTTTGAGTGTGTTGTTGTTCGCTTGTATTTTGATTGTAGGCTTAGTTTTCGTTTTCTCGAGCTCTTTTTGAATGAAATTCGCGATGTCATCAACTTCATAAGACCCCACAGGTATTTGAATAGTTTCATTACCTATATGAAATAAGTTATTGCTACTATCCACATTAGGTATTGAATTATAGGTATGAAAATCAACAAGACCACAAAGATAGTCAGATGATAAATCTATGGGTGGAAAGTATTCAGTTGTTAATATAGATGTATTCCCACTTAAAGTTAATGTTACTGACATGTTGAAGGTTTTAAATGAAATGAATAATAGTTTCATGTTTACACATTTATTTATACTAATTCACATCAATAACATTATACAAAAACTTTAAACATAAATGTCCACATTTAAATGAATTGAAATTTTGATATCTACTATAATTATATTCTATATTATTTCCTAAATATCTTACAATTTCTAGAGGTGGTTGCAGATTACCATAACTATCAAAATATTCAACACGATTTCCGTTTTTCTGATATGCTACCCAATGTATACCAGGTCCACTTGAATTATCTAAATTTACTATACCACACTCATTTGTATAAGGTTTTGGTGGTAGTTTATCTTTCATGAATACAGCTCTAAAGTGCGGTATACTTTTACCATATCTTATTAAATCTATTTCACTGAGAGGTGTATTGGGTAGCTTACTTAAAAGTTTTTTGGATTTGGATTTAAAAAAAGACCAAGACCTTTCCTGTATGGTTTAAGTTGTAATCCTTTTCCCATTGCTACTGCTTCCATAGTTTTATTATGCTAGTTGTTCTCTAGCTTGTTTTGCATCATTGATTGCCTTTGTTATTGTCGCTGCACCACCAGATAATGCTCCTGCTGCTGAGAGTCCTGCAAAAAGTGTAACTAAGAATGGTAAAATACCGCCTGTTTTTGGAACAGGTATGATTCGAGGTAGTTCAATTGATGACTTTTTTCCCTTTATGGTGTTCTTGGCTGCAGTTAATGCTATTCTAATGGCATTATTCATTTCTTCTGGTTTTTGTGCTTTTAATATTTCACGAGCACTTTGAATAGCTTTTCGGAACATTTTACGTGTTTTCGCTTTATTCTTCTTCTTATTTGTTGATTCCTTCATCTTCTTGATTCCCATACCTAATTTCACTTTAGCTTTCATTGCGTTTGTAACAAACCAAGAGTTTATACGTTCACTTATACTTGAATCTTTTGCCTTTACTCTTTCCCAAGCTTTTTCTGCTAATATTCTGTCAGCTGTAAGCTTGATCTAAATGATTGATTCCTTGATCACCTCTAGCAAGACGTTGTTGCAGTTTTGTACCAGGTCCACAATATTGATAACCAGAAAGATGAAGCTCTACTGGTAACTTATTAATTAATGTATTCACTAATCCTTTACCTTTGCGAGTTTGAGTTCGACTAAATGCTTTTCGATTATATTTAATCATTTTATATGTTTTCTCACACAAAACGATAAATAGAATGATGTTGAAAAACCTATATATTAGGTATTTATAGTTTTTTTCTTTAGTTCTTATCAATATGCGTTTCATTAAACAACGTGATACATTAAATGTAAAAAATATAGATTTTGTAACAAATACTTCAAATAAAATTAAACATAGTAAGCTATTACCTAACAATGTACGTGCCATTATTGTGGGTCCATCGAGTTGTGGAAAAACAAATGTAATGATGAGTTTACTTCAACATCCGAATGGTCTTAAATTTGAAAATATTTACATATACTCAAAATCTTTGTATCAACCAAAATACGAGTATCTTAAAAAACTAATTTCACCAATTAAAGGGTTAGGATACAACACATTTTCTGAGAATACTGAAATAATGTCACCAGAACAGGCTAAACAAAACTCTATTTTCATATTTGATGATGTTGCTTGCGAAAAACAGAATAATATACGTTCATATTTTTGTATGGGACGTCATAAGGATATTGATAGCTTTTACTTATGTCAGACTTATACACATATTCCAAAACACTTGATACGTGATAACTCAAACTTTATTGTAATTTTTAAATAAGATGAAATGAATTTAAAGCATATTTTTAATTATCATGTAAAAACCGACATGTCATTTGACAAATTTCGAGATATGTGTTCAAAATGTTGGAAAGATAATTACGGATGTTTAGTAATAAACAAATATAGTTTATTAGATTGTGGACGATACAGAAAAGGATTCGATACTTTTATATTATTATAAATAGATACGTGTGTAAGAGTTGCATATCATTATTATTTCATCTACCGAGCTGCTAAAAGACCTGTTTAAGCTGTTAAAAGACCTGTTTAAGCTGTTTAAAGACCTGTTCAAGCTGTTTCAGACCTGTTTAAAGACCTGTTTAAGCTGTTTTAGAGCTGTTTGTGGACCTGTTCAAGCTGTTTCAGAGCTGTTTAAGCTGTTTTAGAGCTGTTTAAAGACCTGTTTAAGCTGTTTAAAGACCTGTTCAAGCTGTTTCAGACCTGTTTAAAGATCTGTTTAAGCTGTTTTAGAGCTGTTTTTGGACCTGTTCAAGCTGTTTCAGAGCTGTTTAAAGACCTGTTTAAGCTGTTTTAGAGCTGTTGTTGGACCTGTTCAAGCTGTTTCGGAGCTGTTTTTGGACCTTTTTAAGCTGTTTTATAGCTGTTTCAGAGCTGTTTGAATACCTGTTTTAAAGCAGTTTTTCAAAGCATTATCATGGAAAACGAGATAATTAAGAATATTATAAAAACAAGAAATGTTATTCGTAAAAAATATAAAGCTTTAAAAACTGGTAAAGCAGAAGAAGAAATACAATTGGAAAGTGTTTTTAAACCAATAACTCAACCTTTGAAGAAAATAGTAGATAAAACTAATTATTCGGATATTAAATCTGAAGTAAAAGAAGAATGTGAGACTCCATTAGACTTAAGTCTAAACGTTTGAAAACTGAATTCTCAAGTACACTACATGAATATTCCAATAAGTTAGAGGAAAACCTTGAAACACCTCAAACAATTAAACAACCTGATTTTTCACTGAAATCATTTGGTGAAAGTTTTGATGAATCACAACAACTACAACAACCAGCATTTTCAAACTCGCCAAATCGATTTTTGAAAGAAATGAAATTAAAAGAAGATGATATTGATTATAAATACAGACCACATTTAGATCATGATAGAAATATTTGGAAAATAGGAAACTCTTCTTTTGATATTAACGATAAAACTATTGTTATTGATGGAAATTTTTATTCTCTAACACCTGGTTTGATACAATTATTGTTTTTAAAACATCCTAATAAAACGGTATGCACTAACGATGACTTCAAAAATTATAAAAAAATCATAATACAAACAAGTGCAAATAAACGAGATTATGAGGACGGAGGACAAATATCTGGAAACAGAAGTACGAAGTATAGACTAATCAAGGGATTGTTCAAATCTCATTCTGGTTCTGGATTAATGCATTTACTAAAATAAAAATCTAATTATGTATACTGGGATGATCCAAATGAATTAGTGAATAGATTGAAATTACTATTAGCATCTACACATGCAGGTCATAATAATCACAACAATGAGATAGTTTCAATAATTGAGGAGCTCAGAGAAGCAGACATTATCGTATAAATTTATATTCTACAACGTGAAATTTATTATTTACATTATGAGCGTTGACAAGTTTGGACGTTTCTCTATTCGGAGACATCACCATGCTACAGTTTCATCTGAATGTGGGCCTCCTGGTCCTGTAGATTTGCCAGGAATAGGTTTTAACAAATGAAGGAAACTTTAATATAAATTCAAAACGAATGGAAAATCTTGAAAATCCTTTAAATGATAATGATGCAGTGACAAAAAAGTATGTTGATAATGAAATCAATGCTTTACACGAAAATCTTATAAAAATAGAAACATTTCGTCAGGATCTTGCAAAGAATCAGGACATGTTAAAAAGTCACAGTGAAAAACTATATAGTTTAAATTATAATATTGAAAATATTCAACAATTTTTATTTGATGAAATTAAGAAAAAACATAAACCTGAAGAATCGATTTTCCCATTAGAAAGTATACCAGAATAAATATGCAAAAACAACAACTTGTAGAAGAACTTCATAAACCTGCTAGAAAAAATTTTAAACGGCGACATGTTATAGTAAAAGGAATTAATGATTTGTGGCAAGCGATTTAGTTGAAATGGGAAATTACTCTTCATTTAACAAAAATTATAAATATTTATTAACTGTAATTGATACTTTCTCAAAATACGCATGGGTACACCATGTTAAAACAAAAAATGCTAAAGATGTTACTGAAGCAATGAATAATATATTTAACATAACACAAACATCACCAAAAAATTTACAAACAGATTTAGGGAAAGAATTTTACAATACACAATTTAATCAACTTATGAAAAAACATAATGTTAATCATTACTCAACATATAGCACATTGAAAGCATCAATTGTTGAACGATTTAACAGAACATTAAAAGAGATGATGCGGAAAGAATTCAGTATGAATGGATCATATAAATGGATTGATAATGTAAAAGCGTTAGTTGTCAAATACAATAACACTGTTCATCGAACAATAAAAATGCGTCCCAAAGATGTTAATAAAAACAATGAAAAATTTTTATTAAAGAAAGTATACAATAACTTAAAAGTTTTTCATAATCCAAAATACAAAGTTGGAGACAAAGTACGAATAAGCAAATATAAACATATTTTTGAGAAGGGATATACACCCAACTGAACCACCGAAATTTTTACGATAAAAAAAGTTCAAAACAGGAATCCAATAACATATCTTTTAGAAGACTACGAAGGACAACCAATTGAAGGGGGCTTTTACGAAAAAGAAATAATTAAAACCAAACACCCAGATCTTTATTTAGTGGAAAAAATTTTAAGAAAAAAAAGGAAGCAAAGTTTTTGTGAAATGGCTAGGATTTTCTAATCAACATAATTCGTGGATAGAGGAGAAAGAGTTATTAAAAAAAATAAATAAATAAAAAACCTTAAACTGTTTATGTTCTAATGATATTTTATTTTTATTCCATTAAATTTTATTATAAATTATTGAAAATAAATTGGTATTACATCAAAAACATTTCAAGTTATGTTTTTCAATAAAATCTTTTATTACAAAATTACTATTTGCTTCAAAATTCCCTGAAACTCTACATACATTTACAGGCATGTATTTATGGTTTTTCAATCAAAACAAAATTTAATATTTGTACTGTTTTCAAAAAATTTATTAAAATATTGAAAACTTATTTTATATGAGATACCGTTGTAACCTTCTTCTTCATCTAAAAACTCCATGTTGAAATTGTTGATGTTGCTATTGAAATCTTCTTGTTCATCTAAAAACTCCATGTTGGAATTGTCGATGTTGCTGTTGCAATCTTCTTGATCGTCCAGAAACTCCATGTTGTTATCTTCTTGTTCGTCTAGAAACTCCATGTTGTGAGTTTCAAAAATTTCGTTTAGAAATTCCAAAATTTCTCGTGTTTCACTTATATTTTCCATTTTTAAAATTATAAAACCGACTAAGAAAGAATCACTTGCTTGACTAACAGGAGGTAAAAAAGTCTTGAAATTAATGAAGCATAAAAGTGATTCACATGTGTTTTATATACCTAATCTCGAATGTATTTTAAAAGCTTAATAATCGATAATTCTAATATTAGTCATATAATCCAAAAGCAAAATTCTTTGTTTGAAATTCTTTTCTTCTAAACTTAAAAAACAATAACGCAGCTGACAGCATAATCCGTCTGAAAAACAAAAGACTTCATTGTTTCATTTTTTAAACAAGAACAAACATGTCTCAACATGAAAACTGATAAAGTAGCAACTATACAAAACGTATACATACTCAACATATATTATCATGCTATCAATAGTATGAATTTGAAACAGATTGGAATCTAAGCAATGGTGAAATATAAATTGTACGATTTCAAGACTATAACTACAGACCCGATCACAAGTATATTGTTGCACGAAAATCGAAAATGTTAAACAAATAAATATAATCATTAATAAAAGTCAATTCATTCTCAAAATAATTAACAGTTAACCAACATTATTCAAAGTATAAAGATGGATTTTGAAGGCGAGTTTTACACAGATTATTTAACAGACGAAGGTAGGAGAACTCTTGTATACTATAGAAAATATATACAACAATATGAAAACATGGAAAAAATCACATCAATTCATGGATCTCATTACGCTGATTGTTGTTGGGCTAAAGATGATACAACTACAGGACCAGATACATGTATTTGTAGTTTTAGACAAAATCAAGTTATCAAATTTAAAAATGAATTTGAAAAATTATTGAAATTTTACGAGAAATTGATTGGGTACTTAGAAAGTGGAAATCTGGATATAATAGATAATATTTCATTATTTTTAAATGAATTTGATACATTTTTTGGTACATAATCGTATGGAAAAGTTCTATTCAACAAAAAAGAAATTGAAAATGTTCGAGAATATCTAAACAACAGCAAAAGTGAAGAATTTACATCTAACGGCCATTATCTTGCATGTTCTAATACTGAAAACAATGAAAATATTTGTGAATGTGATTTAATAGAAGAAAAACAAAGAGAAAAAACAGATAGAGCTAAAGAAGCTATTAGACTTATAGATGAATTTCTTGGAAGAATATATTATAATTATTTTGCTGATTATTAGTTAATAAATAAAAAACACTTGATATTCATTTTAAAAACTTTTTTGTTGTTTTTATTGATTTTATATTATGTTATTATAAAAACCAGGTAAACTTATATCAAATTGTTGTGAATATTCATCATAATTTATATCAGCTTCCGTTTCTGTTGAACATTGCTGATCTGATTCTGATTGTACAGGTTGCTGCTCATTCACTGTTATTTGCGGTAGTTGTTGTTGTTGTTCTTCTTCTTGAACATCATTAGACATTGGTAATTCGGTAAAGTCTATACTGTAAGCTTTTCCTACTTGACCATAGTTGATTAAGTGATATTTCCCCTTGTTTAATGCTGCTAACACATTATCTGATAACTTGTTATATTTTTCTGGTAAATTCAATCATTGACTTCCTTCTAATTCAAGCGAAACTCGATCACCAAATTTTGTGTTAACTTTGTCTGCACTGATGATTTTATATGGATGATTTTTCACCATATTCCCCAAGTTTAAGTATACATTGTATCGAAATGATTTTAACTCCTCCAGCTCAGAAGCAAATACTTTGTTTGGTAGTTCATCTCTTACAAGATTATCTTCTTGTTTCCGTTTAACTACTTTTGATGTCTTCTTTGAACCAACTTTTTCAGGTTTCTGTACTTCACTCATTTTTACAAACTTTAAGATAAAATTAAATTAACACTTTGAAATTTCACTATGGACTGATACCGTTTCAAGAAATTGTCTCCATTTATAGGCAAAAATCGTATCCCCACTCTTTTTTTTCAACTGCTTAAAAGTGCTGACAAAATTTAAACACTCTCTATTTCTACTGCTGACAAAATTTAAACACACACACACAAAACAATAATTTCACAACTTGATGAAATCCGAAATAAAAACATCAAATAATACAAATCTGATGCATAAAAATTTTTTCCATTTTTATTTGCGAGTTCGAATCTCATCACAACTAATTCACAATCTTTTTTTTTTCTTATCACAGAAATGAATAAAAATCTGATACATAGAAATTTTTCCATTTTTATTTGCGAGTTCGAATCTCATCACAACTATTTCACAATCTTTTTTTTTCTTCTAATAGCATACGTATTAAAATTCGTCATATACGTACATATATACACACAACATAATCACCACATATTAAAATTCTCTCTAGCCCCATGATATATACCACGGACTATCATGCCGACCGACATCACATTTTTTTCATTTTTTCTTCATCTCAAACAACAACAAAACAACAACACACTCGGTGGTGGTGCCAGAATCCCCCAATCCTACCTACTCTCCCACATACCACAACCAAAAAGCACAAAAGCTCCAAAAGCACACCACATACCACAGCCAAAAAAGCACAAAAGCTTCCGAAGCACACCTGACACCACACGTCACAACCAAAAAGCTCAAAGCTCATGACGTCATCCAAAAAAACTGTGCACAAAACCCTCCTTGGTCTAGAGTCGCTATATCCCCTCTACTTTGTTAATAAATTCAAATTCAAATTTGAAGAACGACGGCAAAAATTTTTTATAAAAAATTAAAATTATACTTTTTATTAATAAATAAAAACTAAAAAGTGATTATTGGTGTTTTTGGATAAAACTTCAATAAATATTATTTTTATTTTGAAAGTTTTTTTTTTTACGTTTAAAAAAGTTTCAAAGTATATTTTCAGGTACGTGAAATAAAAAAGATATTGTAATTTGCAATAGTGTAGTAGTGCAACAATTTATTCAATAATATTTAATTTAATAAAATAGTTTAATAGACTTTATATTGCACATCTACAGAATGAGGATCTGCATCGCATGTGGAGCAAAAAAACACCCTTGTGATAATAGAAAATTTTTTAGTATTCCAAGTGACAAAACCACGTAAGTTATAAATTTTCTTAAGCATGTAATGTTTTTGGTACAATATTAGATTTTTATCCAAAAAGGATCTGGACACATCGAAAAAATTTTGTAGAAGGCATTTTGCGAAACAAGAAATACTTTTCAGTACTACAATAAATCTTTTCTAGAGCTACAATTAGTCCTTTTCAGGACTACAAAGTAATTAAAACAGAGAGTCAAATAAAAGTTCCCATCAGAAATAATTTTCATTTAGCTCTCTAGATTGAGCGAACGCCAATTTTTTTATATCTCACTGAGATCAACCACCCTATTCAGTTTGGCACACGAACCGTGAAACACGCCGCATATTTGAATTATGATTTTATTTTCTTATACATTTCTGTGTATTTTAAAAATATTTGTAGGAAAATACTATGGCTCTATAGTTTGAACAAAGTAAATATATTGGAAAGCTTGAAGGACACAAGTTGGATTTGTAGTAAACATTTTGAAGATGAAATGTTTACTACAAACAAGCAGAGATTGAAAAAAGGAGCAATACCTACTCCTGAAGTCGGCCGCGAAGATTTGGGTCTATTAATGAATTTCATCGATAATCTTGATGTAATACTATTTTCAAATTTTTTTCTTTAACTTTTATTCAATTTTTCTTAACGTTTTTTCATTTATTTTATAATTTTATAACCAACCATTTCTACTCCTTCTTTTGTTTCATTTGCTTACTTTTCATTTTATTAAACTTTTGGTTACTTTATTTTTTAGGTTTCTAATTTTTCAGGTATAAATGATGTGTATGTAGATAAAAATATAGGTGTTAGTTCAGTTCAAAAAATTCAGGTTTTAGATGAGGAAAAATTCTTAGATTATAAATATATGAGTAGAGAAAAAGTCATAGATATATTTTCAAAATCGTGCAATTGCTCAACTTCTTCAAAGAAACTGGCAAGTCATCAATAGGCATCCAAGTAGATTTTAGTCAAACGAAAACTGTCAAAAAAGTAGGAACTCAAACAGAAAATATAATTGACTGTGAAAGCACCCAAGCAGAAAATATTGGAAAGAGCTGTACGAGTAGCCAGACAGAGAAAAGCCTTTCACATAATACCTCTCGTAAAGAAAAATTAAGATTGAGTTGTAAAAAGATAAAAGAACGTTTAGGAAGAAGAATTAGATTAGGAAAAAAACTTGACACAATGAAATTTAGAGAAGAGAAATTAGTCGAAGAGGCTTTTCAACTATTACCTCCAGAATTATCAAGTTTAGTACATTCATGTGTAATAAACAAATCGCGCTCCAAGCATGGATATAGATTTTCCGAAAACTGTAAGCAATTTTCACTTTCTTTGTATTTCACCTCTCCCGTTGCTTACAGATATATGTCTAAAGTCTTAGCACTACAATGCATAGCTTCTTTAAATAATTATATTAGACTTTGGCCTTCAGGACCCGGTACATTAGATATTTATTTCAATTCACTCAAACTGAAGATGCAAAACTCTTCAAATGTTTCAAAATTTTGTACAATTATGCTAGACGAAATGTCTTTAAAAACTAATTTAAAATACGATAGACTTAGGGGAGAGGTGGTCGGTTTAGAGGACGACGGCTGTCGGAAAACTATGAAGCCTGCGACACATGCCTTAGTTTTTATGGTAAAGGGAATTTTAACAAATTACAAACACTTTTTAGGGTATGAATTTGTGAATAATAGCTGCCCAGAGTCTAAAGTTAAATCTCAATTATTCGATATAATTCGAAAATTGAAGAATATAGGTTTGCAGCCAAAAGCTGTCGTCTGTGATCAAGGATCAAATTTTGTAGCTCTTTGTAAATTGTAAGGCATAAATAGGTATAAATCGTATTTCTGTGTAGATGACACCTTCTTCTTTTTTGACCCACCTCACCTTATCAAATCTTTAAGAAATAATCTTATTGATAAGGATATTATTTATAAAGAGAGAGTTTCAGAAGGGGATAAAGTGAGAAAAATTTCTAAAAAAGCTTCATGGGATGATGTTACGAGTTTTTATGAGTGGGACAAGAGCAGAGAGTTTAAGCTAGCTCATAAATTAACAGGAGCACATATTTGTCCTTCAAATTTTGATAAAATGAAAGTCAAATATGCAACACAGGTAGTTAGTAATACTGTTTCTATATGGCACAATTATTGGACTCTATGACATTTCAAAATAAAAAAGGGGAAATTATTAAAACAAGAGTTCAATTTTGTAACGGGTGGCTTATTTCAATAAATAGTTTGAAACTTTTATTTAATGACTTATGCTGGATTTCTTCAGTCTCAACTTTCTTGTCCCTAACTTTAGCAGAAAGATAATAAAGAGATTTGCACTTCTTCACAGCTGACTAGTACTTAACTGCCACCTAAATTTAGGTGGCAGATGAAGTACTGATTATTTATTTAGGTGTTACCTAACTCAAGAAGCTTCAAGCTATTCAAATAATGCTTTACAACTTTGAAAATATTCAAATAATACGTTACAACATGAAAAATATTGAAATAATACGTTACAGCTTGAAAGCTATTACTAAGCTTTAAAGTTTTGATTAAAATTTTATGCTTTTCAGGTTTGAGAATCAGAAATGTAGATGACAGCTAGTTAGCAGAATGTGTTAATGAAGAAATCCAAACCTCTAGCTAGCTGTCACTGAAACCTACACTTAGGTGATACCCAGCTAGCGGAGACTTCTGAAAAAATCCAGCATTAGAGAAAGAGAACATTAAATACATTTTAACTCGAAATATAAATCAGGATGCGTTGGAAAATTCTTTCGGTATGCTTAGAAATCGCGGAGGTAATAACCGAAACCCAACTCCTTATCAATTTCGTTGTAGCTTCAAAAAATCATTCGCGCTTAAGTATATGGAAGTACTAAAAACGGGTAATTGTGAAATTAGTAGTGAAATTGTATTGCCTTCTTACCCAAGTAGCAACTTCTTTAATGTGCCTGTCAGTGAAAAGTGTAATCAATATACGCTTGAGAGTGATTACACCCAAATGCTACGATTGTGTGAGGGTTTCAAAGATGAGGGAGAAAAAAATGCATTAACCTATTTGGCTGGTTGGATGACAAAAAAACACAGAGAGCGACATAACTGTTTGAACGTCAATCCAAATACTGAAAATATAAATACATTGTTTATATATTTCAAAGAATATGAAGGAGCAAATTTAGTTAGGCCATCATTAGATTCTGTCGACTATTTAGAGAAGTTAAGCAACGAAATAAATAGTAATTTAGATCGTGTAGCTACATCGAAAAATATAGAAAATAAAATGTATGATATCTTACAAACAATAGATTATCCTCCGTGCTGTAGTAACTCTAATAGAGAGTATATCATACGACTTTTTATTAGAGTTAAATTTTATTCAATTTTTAAAAAATTTAACGAAAACTTCAAAACGAGGCAGAATAGAAATAAGTATTTGTCTGTAGCTAATCCGTAGGAAATAGGAATATTTTGCATGTTTTTATACATATATTTTGTAGTATTTTTGTAGTATGTATTTAAATAGTAATTTTTTTTTATAGTTAAATAGTTCTGAGGAGTTCGTTTCTAAAATCGGATATATAGGCCGTGGGTCAAACACGTGATATTTTGGTCAGACGATGTATGAAATGAAATTATAGTATACGCAAAATTTCGCAAATATAATATTTCATTTCAAATATCTTCTGTTTTTGAATATTTCGTGTATGGCTATTTTTATCTACATACACTTTTCGGAAATGAACTCCTCAGTTTTAGCTAGATGTATATTAGGGTTTTTGATGTATTCGTATGTAGGAACATTAAGGTATATTTAGGATGGTGGAAAGTTAAATTTATACTGCAATTTTCTTGCTTAAGCGAACTTTATCTACGTAACTCAAACAAGACACGATAATAAACTAGCTAGAAAAGGTAGTTTCATTACCATGTTCTGTCTAAGCTACTTGAATAAAGTATGCTTGAACAAAAAAAGCTTAGCAGTATAATTTTAACTAAATAGGCCTATCGGGGATACCGGCCACCAAGAAAAAAATCCGGTAACGCGCCAGATGCTTACCTCTAATATCTAGATTGAGTTCTAACTCAAGTTTGTATAAATAAAAAACATAACTTTGAATTCTAGATAAAGGTGGTGTGGAAATAGCTTCCTTTAAAATAACATTTTCATTATTTATCTTTAAAAAGCATCACCAGGTTTGTTACAAGTTACAAGAAAAGTAACAAGAAATTTGTTATTTTCAACCTTTTCTATAAAAGGTTAAACTTGAATAAAATTTAAGTCTTTTTTCATTTCCTAAAATAATAATTTTAGAAAAAATGGCGTTATTATTTGTTGACGATTATTATTATGATTTAATAAATATTCTTTAATACTTGTACCACAATCAATTGAATGTCGTTTTTCAGTTTTTTTTTCACATTATTATTATTAACAAGATTTAATTTTTGTAAATAAAATTTATTAATGAATTATAATTTAAATTATCATCTTTTTTTATATTATTATTATGTATTATGATTTTGTACTGATTGTGATGATATTGATGATAAATTATTATTTTTATTCACTTGTTTTCAATATTTATTATTGTTATTAAAATTTACATACCTACCCTACCTATAATCATGGTCAATTTGGCGTTTAACATCTGATTCATAGAACGCTGAATGCTGAATTGAAAAAAAAATTTGAAAATTGAAGTGGGAATAATTTTATGTTTTATCTCTTTTCAGCTTTAATAATTTATAGTTCTATTTATTAAAGTGAAAGACAGACTCATCTTTTTTTTTTTTTCACTCACACCAAGGAGAAAAACAACAATTTTCACAGAATCGGGAACAAAATTTGTTCTACAGTTAGTATTCTATATTCTATATTCTATGATATAGGTACGTAATTAGAAAATTTTCATAACAAGGGGCGGCAAAAAATTTAAGTACGCAGGGCGCCAAAATCATCAGATCCGGCCTTGAATATTAGTCAACTTATATTCATAACCAAAATATTAGTTGAATTATATTCATACCCAAAATATTAGTCAACATATATATTATATAACCAGAATATTAGTTAACGTACATCCAAAACCGTACACAAGTTTTGTACTTGGGTACATTTTTCATCTTGATCTACAATACACAAGTTTGTACTTGGGTATATTATATAATAAAATACACAAGTTTTGTACTTGGGTATATTGCCATCTGTATATAGGTTTTGTACTTAGGTACACAAGTATTTATAGCATTAGTTTGGTACTTAGGCTACGAAATACGCCGTGAAAGATAAAAGCATCTCTCACATTAAACAATTGTAGAAAAACAAACAAAGAAAATGGAAGTGCATCAATACATCAAATAGTGTTACCAGGTCTTTCAAAAATGTGCAAAATAATTAAAATCAATGAACAAGAAATTTCGGTATTAATTGACACAGGCAGTGAAATTAAAATTAACATATTAAGAGAAGATGTTTAAAAAAAATTAAAGAATCAGAAATTAAGTCCAGTGAATTTAGAATTGAATGGATGTGGTTAGTCATGTGAAAAAGTATGTACTATTAGTCTAACTACTACTAAATGTTTCATTGATAATGAATTGTATAAGATAGAGTGGTATGGAGTATCAAAGAAGATGTAAGTTTGAGGCAATTTTGGGAAATCCATTTTTGTCAACTGTACAAATAAAAATTGACCAAAACGGTGTAACAATCACAAAAGATTCAGAAAATGACAAAATTGATATTTTAAATATAAATGTGGTCGAAAATGAAAATCATCCTGATTTGACACATATGTATAACAAGTACAGAGAGGAGGTTGAAACAATAATAAAAAATTATAAACCAGAAAAAATTAAAGAAAGTGAAATTGAAATGAAAATTATTTTGAATGAAAGTAAACCGATTATGCTGAAAAAGATACGGTTGATGAACAATTAGAAAAATGTTTGAAGGAAAAATTAGTAGGAATTAGGATCTAGTTGTTCTGAATATGCTAGTCAAGTGGTGGTTGTTGAAAAGAAAGATGGAACTGCGCGAGTCTGTGTTGATTATCGAAAAATAAATCAGATTGCTGTAAAAGATAGATATCAACTCCCTGCAATTGAAGATTTATTGGATAGTCTACAAAGTGCTCATATTTTCAGTACGTTGGATTTGAAGAACAGCTTCTTTCATGTTAAGGTAGAAGAAAATAGCAAAAAATATACTTCCTTTGTAACTCACCGAGGTCAGTTCCAATTTTTACGGGTACCGATTTTTTAATACAATTTATTGAAATTTAAATATACAAGGAATTGTTTTACAATATATTGATAATATGGTAATTCCAGCTCAAACTGAGGCAGAGAACATTGCAAGATTAAAAAAGGTTTTTGAATTTGCTAGCGAGCACGGGTTACAAATTAATTTTAAAAAATTCCAGTTTCTACAGACTCAGATTCAATACCTTGGTCACTTGGTCAAAGAGGGTAAATTATTTCCATCTCCTGAAAAAACATTAGCAGTAATTAAATATCCAGAGCCAAAATCTGTTAAAGATATTCAAAGTTTTCTAGGTATTAGTGGATATCTTCGCAAATTTATGGAAAACTACGCATTAATAACACGTCCTCTTAGTGATTTGATAAAGAAAGATCGTTATTTTCAGTTTCTTAATCAAAAAAAAGCAGCTTTTGAAACATTAAAAACGGCATTGGCTAATGAACCAGCTTTGCAAATTTTTAGACGTGGTGTTTATACTGAGCTTAATACTGATGCTTGTGAGATGGGTTATGGAGCAGTTTAGTCATTTACATCCTGTATACTACACCAACAACTGAAACTGAGCAAAAATATTCAAGCGATGAATTGGAAGTATTAGCTATTATATATGCAGTGAAAAAATTTCGAGTGTATTTAGTAGGACAGCATTTTAAAATAATAACATGTAACGGAGTTACATTCTGTCCCCATTTATTTTTAAGAAATGTATTGAAAAAGAAACAAAAAAGAAAGAAAATAAATTTTAAGTGAAGCAAGGACTTCATAATATTTAAACTTAACACCAAAGATAATTAATAAGAAGTAGATATTCCAGAACAGAAAAGCTGTTGAAAAATAAATTTTTAGTTCTAAATCTGTTCATAGAGCGGACAGACAAGAAGGAATCGTTTAGAACATTAGATTTAAAAATACGTTATGACCGTTTTTGCAATAAAAAAAAATTTAACATACACAAAAATCCTCAAAACTGTAATTAGACAATTTTATATGGAAAATGAGGACGGAGTAAATGTGCATGACATCATCATACAATTTTTTTGTTGATGTTGTACTATATGAAAATTTATAATTAATATAAACAAAAACAACACACATATAAAAAAATAATTGTTGTTTTTATTTTTCATTTTTCAAGTACCAAACCAAATTTACAATTTTTTTATAATACAGTATTTGAATTTTGTTGTTGCTTTGTACCTAAATACAAAATTTATTGTAAACTTGAAGTCACTGTTTTTTTCTCAATTTTGTATTTTTCCTATTTAGCATATACAAGTATGTATTATTGTATATGCAGATTGTAGTTTACACAGTAGCGGAAAAAACGCATGACTCAAATAATTTTCATTTTTCTAAAAATAATTTATTTATTAAGCTGTATTACAGAATCATGTATGGTTTTTCTTTTCTTATAGAAAATACCTTAAAAAAACACACATACTTAGTTAAAAAACAAACCATCATCCATCCCCACCAAAACTTAAAGATAGTATCGAGAAAAGTTTTTAGAAATTATTAGTTAGGGGATTTTCATGATCGCTACTGTATATATTATTATAATGCACGTACATTATAATGTTAACACTTTGCAAGTATTAGCGATTTTCTAATTTTCTAATAATGACTGTGATCATCTCCCGGCTGCAAGGTTTTAATAAAATTTTATAGGTACACCTAATTGATCAAAATTTGTAGAGTCCAACATATCTAACTACCTCACATTATGTAGCATTTTGAAATATAAATATGGGTAAATAAAATGTATTTAAATGTGTATTGTAATGTTGTTAATAAGGTACTTGAATTGAAAACAAAATATCTTAATTCCCTTTTTCATTTGAAAAAAAATATATAGTTACATAAAATAAAAACAAAAAAAAGCGGGATCTGGATTCTGGATTTCAGTAACATTTCTCACAGCTTCAAAATCTATAAAAAAAATAAAAATAATTGGATAAATTTTTCATATTATCATGCATTCAATAATCAGAAAACAAATTCTAAATCATATTCCTATACAATACAATATACATATATTTACATCATTTTTTCATCATTTTCATTTCATCATCATTTTTTTAAAGTTTGAATTTCAAAACGTTAGTTCTATTTTTGCTCGCCAGATAGGACAGACAAAAAGGTTTCGTTTAGGAGCCTTCAATGAAATAGAGTGAAAATACAAATGTACTACGCGGAATATCTATTGTGTTAATCTACAATCATTGTTAACACGCACGGAAAGTTTATTTTCCTAGACATTACCGCCATCAACGCCATCTGTTTTATAATAAGAAAATAAAAGTTTTAAGTTAAAAAAAATAACCGTTTAAAGAATATTCTAGAACAATTTAAAAATTAAAAGCTTGGAAATTATTAACACGAATTTCAAAAGTGTATAAATAGAGATGAAATTTTCTTATTAGACATCACTCAATCATTTGATCAAGTAAAGATCAGTCGATCAATGGTTCTGATCAGGATTCAGGATATCAGTTGGTTTTCATAATTCAAAGTAATTTAAATTAAAAGTAAAAGTAATAAAAAGGTGGTAATAAAAAGAGGTAATTTTGTTGAAGGTTTGTAGAAATAAGGATTTTCTCGTCTATCTATGAAATTCACTTTTTGAAGTTGAGGTTAATCCTCTCGTCTCAAAAAGTAGTCTAGATAAGTTGAAAATCCCAAAAACATTCTACTTAGCTTCAATGTAAATTGTGGTTATATTCGTTAGAATCAAAAGTTGAAGGTTGGTGGAAATAAGGATTTTTCTCGTCTATCTATGAAATTCACCTTTTGAAGTTGAGGTTAATCCTCTTGTCTCGAAAAGTAGTCTAGATAAGTTGAAAATCCCAAAACATTCTACTAAACTTCAATATAATACGTGCGTGTATATATTTATAAAAGTTGAAGACTAGTAGAGATAAGGATTTTTTTTTTATCCAGAAATTCACTTTTTGAAGTTGAGGTTAATCCTCTCGTCTCGAAAAGTAGTCTCGATAAGTTGAAACTCCCAAACGTCCTGCAAGCTTCACTTTTCATATTTTTGTTTACAACAATAATAAAAAAGAGACTAGGTAATGAAGTTTAAAAAGTAAACTTGTAAAGGAACTAAAGCATTCCTGAGATTAAGAAATATATTTTAAATTAGTGGAATTCAAAGGAATTCAAGTATAAAGGAATTAAGCTTTCCTGAGTTTTTAAAAGTATATTGTATTTTGAGTTGAGTTAGGAGAATTCAAAAGAATTCAAGTATAAAGGAAATAAAGTTTTCCTGAGTTGTAAAAAATATATTTCTGAAGTTATTAAGAAGTTTAGGAGAATTTAAAAGAATTCAAGAATAAAGGAAATAAAGTTTTCCTGAGTTGTAAAAGAATATATTTCTGAAGTTATTAAGAAGTTGTAAAAATATTATATTGTGAATTAAAAAATTAAGTAAGAACATTGTATTAAAGATAAGAATAAAAAGTATATCAGGGAAAATTATTGTAAAAGATCAGGATTTTTGAACTAATAAAAAGTAAAATTAAGTTGTTAAAAATTGAACTTTTCTTTAATAATTAACGACGAAACCTGATCCTGGAACGACGAGCTAACCTGTGCTAACCCATAAAAGTCGTTATCAACATATTGTGCAGCTTTCACTTGAACTATGAAAAAAAAAGACTTGATAACAAGAATTGCTAGATGGGCGCTTTATTCGTCCGAATATGATTATTATATAGAGCATAAAAAAGGTTCAAGGCTAAAGCATGTAGATGCTTTGAGCAGACATGCAGTAATGACAAAAGATAATGGTAACTTTTTGTAAGAATTATTTAGTCTCAAGAGGATGATGAGCATATAGCTGCGATTAAAGAAATGCTTAAGCAACAACCATACAAGACGAATTCGCTAAAAAAATGAGGTACTTTATAACTTTGTAGATGGTGTAGAACTACTTGTTATTCCTGAAAAGGTGAATAATGAAATAATTAAAACAGCATATCAACAAGGTCATATCATCATAAAAATAGCTTCAATGGTGAGAAGAAGAAGTGAGTTCAGTGGATCAGCAGACATTGTATGGATCGGAAGAGGTTCAGTTTGCGTTGGTTTTCGTATATACTTTTTTACTTACATTATATTTGAATTCATAGTTAGATATAATTTTCTTTGTCAATAATAATTAATTTAATCAATAAATAAATAAATAAAAAGTAATAAATTGAGTTAAATATAAGTATACGAATATCTGTAATAAATACTCACTCTATAGAAAATAGTTTTTTTTATTTTACATACGTATAATGACTTATAACAAAATAAATAAAATAAATAATAGGCAAATTTTTCAGAAACTCGACCTTGAACATAAAAATGCAAAAATCCGACCAACCCGTTTAGTATAGCACACGTTTCGTGAAACATCCTGTATAATTGCATTTTTGTTACAGAACCGTTAGTTTTTCTTCACATTTTTTGAAGCGTAAAAATGTAAATTTTTTATCATTTTTGAAAAAGTTTATGTTGTATATGAACGCGAAGTGCCGTAGTAAAAGAAAACAGTAAATTTATAATTTATAATTTTTAATAATAATTAAATTTAAACAAAAAAAAATATTATGTTATAATTTTCCTTTATTAGGAAACAATTCTTACAAAGTATGAAATTTTATAAAATTGTAGTACAAGGTAAAGCCGGTAGCACCTATCAAAAAGTTTATTCGATTTTACAAAGCCAATTTGAGCTAAAGGGTAACACTGTCGGTCGGTGATGAAAATCAGAAACACATTTATGTAATTACTTGAAGAAGAAACAAGACAAAATATGTCCATAAGACCTGCAGTTAAGAAATTTTGTGGATAAAGTATAGCATTAGATATTTTATAATGTAAAAGGAAATAAAATAACATGCATATTGAATATTCTGATCTCCTGATCCATTACAAATAAAATTTTCACGTTTCTCAATAAAGATGAACAAACCACGAAAAATTTTCTGGATATAGAAATTTAGAAAAATAAAAATATATTTTCAAAGTTATTTTTAAAATTTGAAAAAAAAAAAAAAAATTCGGAAGGGATAGATATTTGCTTTCTCAAACAGCAAAATATATACACACATATGTACATACATATTTAATAAAGGAGTGGGTTTAATTTTTTGTTTGAATCGAGAAAATAAATGTACAAGGAATTAGGTATATGTATATGTTATATAAATAAAAATAATATTCTGTAACAAGCAACTGAGTCATAAACGAAAGTTTTCTCATATATTTTTTCGTGAGAGATAGAAACTTTTCGTCTCTCACACTTGCTCAAATTTGAAAAATTTTGCTGATATTTGTGCTAGTGTATAGTGTATCTCTTGTTCAGTGTTAGGCGAATTGTTTACAAAAAGTAAGTCACATAATTGTTTACGTGTAAACAAAAAATAGATTTCTCAACATTTTTATGACGTAAACAATGTAAACAATGTAAAGAATATAAAGAATATTTCATATACATATATTAATTAGTGAAATACATAGTAAAAAAGTAAAATAAAAAAAAAACATATATACAACAACAAATTTCTTTTTGATGTTTATAGAAAACCAACAACTACCCGTGCAACCTGTCGTGAAGTAACTTTGTCCAACTATATAGATGTTTATAGATATTGCACGATTTTCAAAGACATACAAAGAAGCTTCACGTTCTTTATAGATATCTAAATCCTGCTCTCAAAAGAATTATATTGCAGGGAGAGAAGAGAATTATAAAAATATTATGAATATTATGATATAGATCTATATCGATCCTTAACGAAGATTAAAGGGGAATATAGTACAATAAAGGGGAATAAAGATATCGACGATAACGAGATTCAAAGACAAAATCTATATTGATCGTTATCGATTTTCAAAGTATTTCAAAGACGAACGACGATCTATAGAGAATCGTCAAGAATCGTTATCGGTCTTTAAACGAACAATTTATATTTACAATAAGCTCTATAGTCGGTACAGTGATGAATGGTGCAATGCAAAGAGGATGGCTTTACACACGAAGGTCCGTGGTTCGAATCTCAAGGGTGAATTTTTCAAATTGAATTGTTTTTATATAATATAAATAAATATAAACAAAAGCAAGAAAAAAAATGAAAAAAAAAAGAAAAAAGTTTTTTATGGTCTATGAATTCCGATAAAGATCTTTATCGAAATCTTTTATAGCTGACGTCGAATTTTGTGATTAAATTCGATGTCGATCTTAATCAAAACCTCGGTTTTTTCTATAAAAAGCTTCACGCAAATCTTTATAGTTCTTTATAGCCAGCTATATAGCTTGGTTGCACGGGTACCGACACAGTAATACCAAATACATCCTTCCATCCAATTAATATCAATAAATCTTAGAAATCATTTATTTAAGCGGTGCTTATAAAATTAAATGTAATGGCAATGATTATTCAATTGCTTATAGAGGCAAAACAAGAAGAAATTTAGTAACTAGATTCAAAGAGCATTAACATTACACAAAAATAATAAACCACTATTCAGGTATATCTAAACATTTAATTGACAATAATTATATGACAAACATGGATAACATGGAATTGTTACATAACTTAAATGACAATAGAATTATAGATAAATATGAAATATTTGAAATTAGGAAAGCTAAACACTTAGGATTAAACATTGTAAATGACCACCTCGATTTTAATAATAAAAGTCAACTGCTTAATCCATCCCTGTTTAAGTTATAGTAGATTGACTTTATTATGTTAGTTTTAACGCATTAATAATATGCATTTAAAAAATTTTATAATTAGTTAAAAGAACCACTTTGATATTGCCATAGTAAGACGAAACCGGTCGGTTAAAAAAATTTAATTAAATTAAAATAAAAAATAATTTTGTGGAAAATTAAAAAACAAGTATTTTATTTATTAATATAATAATATCATAATATGTATAGTTATTATGTAATTTTACAAAGTGAATAGTGTTTTCCACTACAGACTAAATAATAAATCTTTGAATGAGCCGTTTATTTTGTACTTTCCTATTAAATTCTTTACAAAATGCACAGTATTAACCATATACTACACATGCATGCATGCGCAAACAAAAAATAGGGCCCATTAATCACATTACATTATACACATAAAATATAACAAAATACTGACGTTTGAAATTCTTCTTTCTTTACATTCTTTACGTTTTGTTTACATTCTTTACAAGATTTTAATTGTTTACATATTGTTTACGTTAAAAACGTAATTGCCTAACACTGCTCTTGTTATATCTGCTCTGTGCTTTAACTATGCTATTTTAGCCAATTCAATTATTTATACACTTAGACTGTATAAACTTTGGTTCGTACTTAGACTGAGCCAGCAATGTGGCTTTAGACTTCTAACTTTTGATAACTTTGTTTTAATTTTCTTACTTTACTTCTTAAAATTTGAAAATCGGCTGATTATGAACAGAACTAAGATTAGGGAAGAATGTTCGCATTCGTACTCATGCGTATGATTATTAAACGTTAGAAGTTAAACGTTTTAAGTTATCGTGACTTTCCAAACGTAATATGAGAATTTTGTTTTTTTTCAAAAAATGTGGGAAAGTTGTTATGGACGAATTTAGTTCTCATGATGGGTTTTAAAGGTGTGAACTTTTTATATGTGACAATATCATAATAAAACACGCAAACATATAAAAAAATATCGTACCAAGCAGTCAAACAATTTACATCAAATACAATAGAAGAATAGGGTCAGAACTAACTATTACATACAAACCTGAAGTAGTGACATTAAATAAAAGATGGCCCAATTAAGACTGAATTATTTAAAAAATTCCTAACTTTTGTATTTTTAATTTTATGTATTTCTTTTTTACATGTTATAAAGCATTTTTTGGAGATTTATGATGGCTAAGTACAGTGTACAACAACGTGTGAAAATGATTGAATTTTTCTATTTTTCTGAAAAATCGAGTATTTTAACTTAACGAAAATATCGTCAGCAATCTTATAATGAGCGATGAAGCTTATTTTCAGTTATATGGTTATGTAAATAAGCAAAATTGCAAATTCTGGGGCACCAAAAATACCTAGGGCATTACATAAGTGTCAATTGCATTCTTCCAGATGCACTGTTTGGTGCGGTATTATGGCTGACAGGAGGAGGAGGCCTTCTCTACATCATCTACATTCCTCTAACAACTTGAGAAACCTACAGAAACTAATTATAAAACCAGTTAGAAAAAACAACAAAGTTATACCAGTATAGTAGTATGAATGTGTATGTTCTGGCGCAGGAGCAGGAGCAAAATGACGTCATCACTGTTATCAGTGAGGGGTGCGGGGTCACAGAAGTCAAGGTTACGTTGTTATCAGTGAGGGGTCACAGGGGTCAAGGTTGCTTGTTGTTAGTGGAGGGTCACATAAGTCAAGATTTTTATTCTTGTCAGTTAGAGATCATGCGGATTAAAATTATGCGGGTTATTATTAAAAAAGCAATTGAAAATTTTTGATACAGTTCTGATTCACGTGTGCTTAATCATTGCTAAGCATGTTGAGACATGTTTGTTTGTGATGTCATTGTTTCTAAATAACTTTTTACGAATAATTATAGTGAGACATGTTTGTTCAAGTTTCGTTTTTTTTTATGCTGTGTTATTGTTTATAATTAACAGACTCGGCTCTACTTTAAGGGCTAATGGGGCTAGCCCCATCAAGAAATTCAGCTCAAATTGCATAATTTCATTAAATTAAATTTAAAATTAATTTTTAAAAAAAATTTGAAAAAAATCCAAAATAATTTGCTTTAAATTGTTTTTCAAAGTACATGGAATATAGAATGAGAAGTGATAATAGAATATAATATACATATATGTATATGAATAATTATGTATATACAATATACTTACGTGGTTAAACAAATTTTAAATTCTCTTTGTATAGACTAAAGCTATAGGTATTAATAAGTTTTACGCTTAAATTTTTTTTGTATAATCAACAAGATCATACTGATCAAAGTTTATCTATATATGTATTAAGTTAGGAAACTGAAAGCATGTTTTCTTATCAATTTTCGACCTTGGTCCCGTTATTCAAATGTCCTTAACGGATTTGCGAAAAATAGATGGTAATAAGGAGTTTGTTTGTAAGAAAAAGATAAAAAATTCAAAAAAAGTGACATCATTTAATGTGGAAATCAAAACATTATTACAGGGTGCAGGTTTAAGGTTTTTAATTAAATCAACTACGTACAACAATTCACTGTTTTTATTGTTTATTTTGTTTTTTTTATTATTATTTATATTTTTCAAAAAAAAATTTGTATTATTTTCAAAAAAATATATATATTACATATATAAATCACAAATTCACTTTGAAAAAAAATATCCACTAATTTTATCAAAAATATACTGTATCACCTTGTACTATAATTCAAACAAAAACCAAAATACAAATAAATTCGTTTCATCTCGCCTTTAAAAAAGCATTATGGGAAAATATCAAAAATACAATATTTACATTGCCTTTGTATGTATTTGTACTAGTCCATTTTTCACATTTCCCTATACTCTACGTGTTTCACGCATACAAAAAAAACCTTTCATCTCGCCTTTAAAATTACATTATGAAAAATATGCATGTACAGTCACGTATTATCATTTTTTTTTTTTTATGACTCATATTGTATTCTCTCGTTCTTATAGGCAAATGGTATAAGATAATGGACATGAACCAAGTAATTAGATCTTTACTACTTCCACTTAATGGATTTTTTTGTTAATGTGTTGTTATCAGTTGTATGTGTATTTGTAAAAAAAGAGTTTCCTAACTTAATATATAGATAAACTTTGATACTGATACTCTATGGGGCTATTCAACAATCAACAATAGCCCTATAAAAGAGTAATATTTCATATATTTCGTGTATGATATGAATCATTCTCTCTCTTTATTCATATTTGTTCAGAAGAAATTTACATATATTCGTAGGGCTATTTTAGTTTAGCCCCTAAAGTGAGAAAATGTGTTGTATTGACAACAGAAATTTTTCTCTTAATTTTTTTTCTCATAGGATTTTACATAGTTAAAAATGTATCTCTCATAATAAATATTTTATTTTAAAATTATTTTTGGAAAACTTTTTATAAATTCTGAAAACAATAAATATTCATATTATTTTTATTTACTCATGATATTTATTCTATAATTATTGTATTAGTAATTATAGTTAGTACATTTTTTTTTCATTTTAAATTACCAATTTTACACCATTTATAAAATTATTATTTTACAATAAGAAAATATTAATTTGAAACAATTTGTTTAGTTTTATAAAAATTTTTAATCAATTTTTCATAAATTTTGTTATAACTGTGATGAATTAATATTTTACATAAAAATTTTTTACCATGTACGTAAATGTTCTAATAATACATATTCGTTTTTTTTTTCGTTTCATCTATACAATAGTGTATGATCATTTTATACTACGGGGCAGTTGGTTGATTGCCCAATGTTGTAAACCAACAAATAAAGTACATTTTTTCTTTCCTATCAATACAACATAATGTTCGTTCTCATCTAATTTTTTCAATACAACATAATGTTTAAATTTTGTTGCTTGTTTTTTTGTATGTATACATTTTATTATTACATTTTTTTTTTAATTTTTATATGGAAGGATTGCGACTTGCCAACTTTAAGATATTATATCTTGGGCTATGTTTTATCAATTTAAGTCAACTAAGAAGCAATATTAAAGGAAACACTTCACCTGTGTATTTGTTAGGCTTTTAAATAAACATAATGCAAATTTCCAACCGTAAATTGAGGAAATTATACATACCTATTCCCTAAAAAAATCTTCAATATTATTTTTCTCTTAATAAATTTTTTTTTAAAAAGAGATTTCAACGTAACTTTAGATTAACACAATTTCAAGTTTTAAAATAAAGTTGAAAAACAAAATTTAAAAAACGAATTTTTATCAAAGAAACTGTTAATTTTTATACTTTGCTAAGATCCTTTTTCAAGATCAATTCTTAAATTTTAAAAAAAACATACAGCTTCTTAAATATTTAAGTGTTGAAAACAGAACAGCAGTCCAAATAAACTGTCTTCACAAAAAACGTTTTTTCTGCACAACTTTCGGAACCTAAGCATTGATTCACGTAGTTTTTTTTGGTACATTATAACTCGCATCCTATTGATAGGATCTTTTTCGTGTTAAGGGAGTTTTGTAGAGAATAATAATAAAATACCGTGCAAAAATTTCAAATCAGTCGAATGGATAGTAAAGTTGGGATATTTTCAAACTAAAAGAACAGACTTTTGAGAAAAATGTGTTAGCATTAATTCGAGTGTTAACATCCTTGAAACTTTAAGCAGCACCACCAAGTAGAAAAGCAGTGGAAAAAAGGAGAGTTTAAATTTTGTCAGCACTTGTAGGCAGTAAAAAAAGGAAGGAGGTTAATTTTGTCAGCACTTGTAAGCAGTTGAAAAAGAGTGGGGATAAGATTTTTTGTTTATGATGGGTTTAACACAGTTCTTCCCCACGACCATGTTTGGTAGCCAGGGGAGTTGTGCGGTTTTCTCATCTTTCTTCACTTTTTCAACCAAACTGATTTCTATTTAACGAGGTGAAGATACTAACACATATACACAAAAACAAGTTTTTGAAGAATTTAAAATTCAAATACATTGAAAAATTTGTGTATGTACAATGAATTGAGAAGATAGAAAGAAGACTAGTGTAAAAGTAAAAAGAAGAGCTGTGTAAAACGGCACTATAAAAGTAAGCAATTTTTTCAAGCATCAAGCGGCATCAGTTCATCGTGAAATTTTAAAGTGATTATTCAATTTTCTTATAAAGTTTGAAGTCTTAAAAAGGAAAGTGTTTAATTAATTTTCTTAAATCTTAAAAAAAGGAAAAAAACAAAATATATATTAAAATTTATCCAGTTTGAAATTGAAACGCTCATTTATGAAAACAAGGATGAAGGAATTCTGGATCCTCTTAACTTTTTAAAAGCGGAAAAAAATATTATTATAGAAACATTAAATAAAAAACTGATTAAAAACTCATCTTTTTTTTTTTTTTTTTTTTTAATTTATTCAGCTAACATGATTTGATCAATCTGACTCTTTACAATTCATAAAATAATATTCTTAAAAAATACATTCTTAAAAATAATCGCAAACATATAATTTTGAGATTTATAAACTTTAAAATATTTTACACATATGGACACAACATAAAATAAAAATGCAAATAAACAAATAACAATAAAAATACAATAAATAAAAAAGAAAGAAAGAAAATAAAATAATAATAAGAAAAATAAATTAATAAAAAAACAAATAAAATAAATAATAATAAAAAAAAGAAGAGAAACAAAAATATAATAAAAAATAAATAAACAAATAAAATAAATAATAATAATAAGAAAAATAAATAAATAAATAAACAAATAAAAAAAAAAAAAATAATTTAATAAAAAATAAATTAAAATAAAAATAAAAAAGATTAAACAAAGACAATACAAAATGCAATTAATTAAAGTCTATGGGTACTGACACATCATGCTGAATCTGAAACTGAATTTTCCAGTTTCAGATTCAGATTGTATTTTTGAGTCAATCTGGATCTGAAACTGAATAGTCTGCTGTTGCTTGACTTTTCATTATTTCATATGATTTCATTTGTTTATAAAATTGTGTTGATTGTTCAAGTGTTGATTTTTAGTTTAAAAATCAAATTAAAAAACAACAACACAGCCTTCAAAATTTCATATTCAGAATTCAGATTCAGTTTCATTTGACAGTAGTCATTTAAATTACATTGTTTAGAAGCATTTCTGAATCAGAGTGCTGAGAATTTTAAGAAATCAAAACGTAAGTACAAACCTGAAAATTTTCATGTGCTGAAATTTCCAGTGTTATGTGACAGGTGTCATTTAAAACTGTGGGTTTAAGATATGAGTCTGAAAAATTCAGTTTCAGATTCAGCATGATGTGTCAGTACCCTATATGTGTATAATTAGAACTGAAGGATCTGGAAGCAGCCGTTAGTGGTTCATTATTACCATAATTGGTCCGATGATAACCAATATTTACAAATTCAGTGTTTGAATTTATTCTTAACGCTCGTGGAAATACATTTATACAAATTCAGTTAAGAAGATCCGGAGAGTCTATCTGCCCCGTCAATAATTTAAAAATAAAAGAGGACTGAAAGGTCCTTTTAAATTCAACATAGAACTATTTGCAGAATATATGAAATTAACAAGAGGAAATGATGATAACGATGAAATAACAACTTCAGTTAAATCATTTCAGTCAAAACTGATAATTGTTAAAAATGAAACTGAGTTATCGTCTGCATACGAACATATGGTCGATAAGATTCATTCAAAAATGCAAGAGTTCTAAGAACAAGATAGTGTATAAGTGGAATCTTATAAGAATAATCCATCTTGAAATCAACATCAATCAGTACATCCCAATAAGAGGTTCTTAGTATTTACCATTACCAACAACAATAGCACGTAAACATGCTTGTATTAATGTGAAAAATACGAATGAATACTGCTTTAAATGGGCAATAATTTCAGCTCTAGATCCTGCGGTGATGAGTTCTGGTAGAGTTTCATAATATAATATATAAAATATTGCTGCAAATACAATTCCTCTAAAAAACAACATGATATTAGAGTTTGATGATCCAGAATTTCCACTAAAGGTGACGGAAATAACAAAGTTTGAAGACATAAATCCTGAAATTAGTATAAATGTATATGGTTGTGAGGAAATGCAGCATAATACATGTAAAATAGTGGGACCGTATTACTGTACAAAGAATGAGAAAAAAATACATATTAATTTATTGTTGATTCAAGATGGAGAAAAGAGTCATTATGTGTGGATCAAAAATATGTCCAGATTAAATAAATTTTAAATAACACAACATTGAAGAAAAATATTTCTATGCAATTAATGTTTACAACATTTTTATACCGAAGAGACGTACAATATACATAAAAATGAATGCAGTAAGATTTTTACACTTATTCCATCACCAGAAAAAAATGAATTGAAATTTGAGAAAAACGAACGTCAATTAGAGGTCCCATTTGTTATATACGCAGACTTTGAATGCATTTTACAAGGATTGGATACATGTATTCCAAATTCAGATATTTATTCAACAACAAATGTACAACAACACGTTCCTTGCGTATTCTCATACTACATAAATTGTTCATATAACGACAGCTTGAATAAGCTAAGAATTTATAAAGGAAAGGATTCACCAGCAAAATTTGCGCAGTCCCTAGTTGAAGATGTATTAGATATTCATAACAATATCATCATGACCCAGAAGGCGATGGAACCACTCACGGCTTTTGAAGAGAAGAGGCAACATAGTAATAAGATTTGTCATATAAGTAAGAAGTATTTAGGTAATGTAAGAGTAGCCGATCATTGTCATTTAACAGTAAAGTACAGGGGTCCAGCGCATAATGAATGTTATTTGCGGTATCAAGTTCCAAAGTTTTTCCCAATTTTCTTTCATAATTTTTCTGGTTATGACTGTCACTTATTTGTTAAAGAATAAGCAAATATTGATGGTGATATAAATTTGATACCATTAAATAAAGAATTTTATGTATAACTTTCAAAACGAATTTTCGTTAATGAAACTGATACTATTAAACTCAGACTTTTAGATTCCGTAAGATTTATGCAGTCTAGTCTAGATTCATTAGTAGGAAATTTATCCCCGGAAGATTTGAAAACAGTTAAATCTTTATATCCAGAAGAAAAAATTTTTTTCTAAAAACATTTTTTAAAGCACAGTATCCTCTATGGGTATAACCTATTAGATAAAATACTGCGACTTACTGAAATTAAGGAGCAAATTTAAGATATCTATGATTCGAGATAAGATAAGAAATGTTCAACTTCTTCATTGAATTAAATCGCGATCATTCAAGTTTGTGTCTGTTCAAATAAATACTTCATCATAATTTGTTCATATCATGATAGAAAATGTATGTCTTTTAAGAAATTATCTTGATGTAAAATTGAACTAAAAAGTGTTAAAACTTTTTTCAGATAAATAACACAAATTTTTTGCCCATTTAAAGCAGTATTAATCCGTATTTTTCACATTAATACAAGCATGTTTACGTGCTATTGTTGTTGGTAATGGTAAATACTCAGAACCTCTTATTGGGATGTACTGATTGATGTTGATTTCAAGATGGATTATTCTTATAAGATTCCACTTATACACTATCTTGTTCTTAGAACTCTTGCATTTTTGAATGAATCTTATCGACCATATGTTCGTATGCAGACGATAACTCAGTTTCATTTTTAACAATTATCAGTTTTGACTGAAATGATTTAACTGAAGTTGTTATTTCATCGTTATCATCATTTCCTCTTGTTAATTTCATATATTCTGCAAATAGTTCTATGTGGAATTTAAGTTTTAAAAGAAAATTAATTAAACACTTTCCTTTTTAAGACTTCAAACTTTATAAGAAAATTGAATAATCACTTTAAAATTTCACGATGAACTGATGCCGCTTGATGCTTGAAAAAATTGTCTACATTTATAGTGCCGTTTTACACAGCTCTTCTTTTTACTTTTACACTAGTCTTCTTTCTATCTTCTCAATTCATTGTACATACACAAATTTTTCAATGTATTTGAATTTTAAATTCTTCAAAAACTTGTTTTTGTGTATATGTGTTTGTATCTTCACCTCGTTAAATAGAAATCAGTTTGGTTGAAAAAGTGAAGAAAGTTGAGAAAACCGCACTACTCCCCTGGCTACCAAACATGGTCGTGGGGAAGAACTGTGTTAAACCCATCATAAACAAAAAATCTTATCCCCACTCTTTTTCAACTGCTTACAAGTGCTGACAAAATTAACCTCCTTCATTTTTTTACTGCCTACAAGTGCTGACAAAATTTAAACACTCCTTTTTTCTACACTAAACGAAAAATGTACACATTATTAATGAAAACTTTCAGTGATATAGCTGGATTTAAAAATGTTGCCAAATCGTATTATTCTAGAAAACTATGCGCAGAAGAAAAAATACTTACACACATGCATTTTTGTTGTTGTAAATTCTAAGGAAGAGGTATACACAAGAAGATCACTAACACATGTAAGACATGCGCGAGATTCGCCAACTCATATTATTTTGACTATACTATTAATTTTTCATAAATTTTCAGCCAAAGAAAACGTTCATTGTTACAATGAAGTCTGATTCATTCAAGACTTGAATTTGTATCCAATGAAAAGTTTCTTTAGTTCAGTGATAAAATTTCATTACCAGAATGCAAGCTTTTTATGTACATAACAATTTCTATTCATTCTTAGTATGAAACACTTTCTTCGAAATTATAAATTTTATCTTTGTAATTATTAATATTTTTCATTATCTAAATGAATCAATTTCGTACTAGTAATGAAGTTCATTACTGAAATGTTGAAAATTTATCTTTAAATTTATGAAATATTTTCAGAATTATATGAAAATCTTCATTAATATAATGAACAAATTCCACTGTTCGTAATGCATGAATGCAATTTTTCATTCACACTATGACTTTTTTTCATACCTAGGATGAAGCCCTTTCTTCAAAACTATGAAAATTTCATTGTCATTGTGAATATTTTCTATTATTATTTTAAATATTTTTTATTGTCTAAATGAATCAATCTTATAGCAATAATGAAATGAAACCCATCACTAGAACTGTGAAAATCTTCCAAGATATGAGTTATCTTTACAATTATTATGGACGTTTTTCCTTGGAATCATGAGAAAGTAATAAGAATTTGTAATGTTTTTTTTTTTCTTTCAAAAAAAGACTATTTTATGTATTTCACTTAAAAATCTTTATTTTTCATGAAAATAAAAGTACAATTAAATTTTAATTAATTTAATTATTTTAATTTAGTTTTATAAAATCTATTAGCATGCTAGCTTTGGAATATTTTTCTTTTGATTTAATATTATAAAAATAAATTTGAATAAAAGTCCAAAAAATTTTTGCTGCTACTGGATATTCTAAGTTAAACAGATAAAAAATTTTAAAACATATATCTACTGCTCTAACAAAGCTTTTAAAGGGAAATTTAATCGCCATCGCCTATTACAATAATAAAAGGCTGGATATTTTTGCTTTTGGATTTCAAAAATCTTATTTGCTCTTCTAATTCAACACTAGAACTGCGAATCAAAAGAAATGACTTCTGTAAATCAGATATTGTAAATCTAGTAATATCTGATTTTCCATCCGAAGATTTTTTAACAGTTCGTTGTGTTGGGAATAAATATCCGTGCATAGCCCAAAGTAAAAAGGCGTCCCTTTGGTCTGTAATTACGAAAACAATCTTTTGAATTTTCATTTTAAAAACATTTGGCAGAAATAACTTACTTCTGTTTGTTTCAAGATTCTCGAATTTCTCTAAAACAGCTTTAATCTGTTTATCTTTAACTTTGTCCTTCAAAACAGGTATTAATTTAATTGTTGTCTCTTCCCAGTTATCCAGTATACATGGATTATGCTCGAACAATACATTAAAATCTATGCCAATCTGAAAAACATTAGAATATTCATATTATTTTGTATTATACCATATTAAAATATAAGTAAAAAATGTTATTACCAAGCGAGAGCCGGAAGGTGTTTTGTATTCTGGCCATTTTTCTAAAATTTGGTATGTTGACATGACTGATGAAGTTTCTGATAATCTGTATCGGCTACATGCTTTCCATAAGCTGTCGAATTCATCTGACGATAACTTGTCGTGCTGCAGTGATCGTTTTATGGCTATAGCATCTTTTTCGGGAACTTGAAAAAAACAAAACATTAACAACAAACTAAAATAACTAGATGTCTAATAAAACTATTACCAAAGTCCTTGCTGAAATTCTGCGTATTATTTTCTACTTTTTCTAACTTTTTATCAAAGGTTTTTAACGTTCTTGAAGATGTCTTGGTATTCGCGAATTTTATATATATTCTCCCCCTATTTGAGGTGCGGTAAAAATCCTGCAATACGAAAAATACACTTATTAGTAAAGTAAAAGAGTAAAACTTATTAGTTTTATACTAGTAATCTTACAAGTTTTTCAGTAGGAAATCTTTCGAGAATTTCTCGTTCCAATCTATAACTTGTTGATAAAGACATATGTAGGTCGTTATCGTCGAAATACTGCGCAATCAAATTAATTAAAATTGTCCTTTGTTCTTCCTGGAAGATTTTCCTTTCATCAAAGTATTTACAGAGTGTTTTGCCTTTGTTTGTTTCATTCAAAATAAGTGAAATTGTTACTGGAACGTCTTGTGTTGTTTTTGGTGAATTTACTTGAGGATAAGGAGATGATCGTGGAGATGCAAATGGTGATAAGTTTTCAGAAGTCCTGTCGACACTACAGCTCCTAAACAGAAGATTTCTTACTGTAGATGTCAATATATGTTAAAGGACAACCAATCGACTCTCTCCACTTTTCTAAACAATTTTCGAAAATTATATGGGTGCCCATATCAAATTTTCGCAGTCGCATTTCGATGTGATGAAACTTCATTGTTTTCAGAATTTCAATGTTAATTTTTTGTTCTGAAAATAAAACAAAACATTGGTGAGTCAGAAATTAAATATTTTTTCATAATAAAATTTGATCACCAAGGAAATGTTGGTATAAATGTCCCACTTTCCAAGATTGAAGTAGACTAAAAAGATTAGAATCTTCCATTTGATTGTTTTGTTCTATCAGTTGTGTCGAAATATTTGAAGAAACAGTTGTATAAGTATTCGAAGATGTGGTAGAAATATTTGGAGAAAGAGTCACAAAAGTATTTGAACAGGTAGAAGTTAATATTTGATGAAGCAGTTGTAGTATTTAAATATGTAAAAATAGTGGTTGCAGGAGCATTTACAGCAGAATTTGTAGATGTGCTCGAAGTTTGTAAAGTAGAAACTTCTTCTAAATTGGCGATAAGTGACCAAAGCCGTTGTTCGAAACTGTTAGGTGATACATTAAGAATTGATATTTCTGGTTCTTGCATTGTTTTTCTTATCAAATGATGTAAAACATCACTTCGTTATCGTGCTTTGAAATATATAATTCTTTCTTAAATGATATATCATTAATTATTACTTTAGAAAAGGTACATATATCGTTTTCTTGTATATTTAATTTAATACTTATAATTTTCTTGAATGCTGTTTGTACTTCATGTTTTTCTTCAAAAATAAATGATTCTAAACTTTGCTTCTGTAAAATATAGTTTGCAAATTTAAGTTGAAACTTCTTTGATAATGACAAACAAATATTTTTCCGCGATGTTATTACATGTGAATATATTTTAAATTCTTTGTGTTTGGCTTCAAATTTGAAGCACCATAACGCTCGAAGTGGACCAGACATTTTAAAAATTCTTGAATAATGCGTCAAGTTGTGAAATTTAGGCTTTAATTTGTCATTGAAGAGAACGACATAATCTCGGTTATGTTTTTCTATATTAGAATTTAAGATTTCATTCGACTTCTCGGATACTTCGAAACAAAGAAGATGTTCTATTATATTTATTAAAAGCAAAAGAAAATTCCAAACTTCATCGTCAGACGGTACCAAATCACCTATCATTAGAGTAAAAAAATGTGAAAAAGTCATCATTTCCCTCGCACTCATTTTTAAACGCTTATTTTTTAAATGTTTTGACTTTATTTCACCAGAAATATTTCCAATTTCCAAGGAACCATATTCAAAATTCTTCTTTCTCAAAATGAGAGTGTCTAAATCAAAATATTTCATCGTACCTATTCGTAAAATAGGAAATTATGTGGCATAAGTCGTAATGACATACTCCCTCGAATAAGTCATGCATAAGATCTGAATAAAAATTTTCTGTAACATGAAATGATGAAATCGTATTGAAAATAGAATTACTGACAATCCCTGTCTCAAGCGAACAGTTCTTCTCTAAGTCTTCTGCATAGTTAGCCCGTGTTCTTAAATGCTCTTCTTTCTCGCAGCAAAGGTTTTTAGTTGTTTTGTTTAAAACTTTGCAAAAACGACAGAAAGAAGTTGCAGAAAAAGATTTTGAAAAATTTAAAATATTATTTAAACCTAAGTTGTCACCTAAGACGAGGCCTAATATAAAATGTACTTTATAGGTCTGATCTTTTACCTTAATATCTACTTCATTCTCTTCAAGATTTTTTAATTCTTCTATAAATATTTCCAAGCACCTATTGCTACCATATTTTTTCATATCTAGAGCTCTAAACGATGCAGCTAGAAAAACATTACACAGTTTTGAGCTTTTTTCGGCAAACAGGGAAATGAATAATAAAAGTTACAAATAGAATGAGTCGCTGCATGAGATCCAAGGGGATTGTTTATCTCAAAATCATCTACGTATAGAACGTAAGGAATTAGAATTTTATCCGTTGGAAAAGAAGTTATTTTTTGTCTCCATAATTCACCCTGAACAAAGTTTCGAAGTTTTGAACTACGTTGAAGAGATTTCATGTAGTCAATTGTATCTAGTAAAAGATTATCTCTCTCAAAAAATTTCAAGAACTGGAATTTAATTGGCATAATTATCCCTTGGTCCTTTGTTTCTTCATTTTTTAGTTTCCCACTTTTATGGACCGGTCCTATTTCCGAATTAATTGTAATCTTTTTAATATCTTCAATTAAATTTTCTTTCTTCAAACATTTTTCAAATTGATAATCAGATTTGGAACCGGCAAAGGCGTTTTTGAAATTTGTTACAATATCAAACATTGCATTGTAAATTTCAGTAAAATTTTTCATTACTCATTAGCCCATTCAAACTTTGAAATATTTCATTGTTACAATGAAATAGATCATTAAAATAATGAAAGTGTTCGTCCTATTTATGAAAATTTCATAATGACTGAAGCTGTTGTTTATTTATGAAAAAGTTCATTGTAGCAACGGAATAGTTCGTTAAGACAATGATATTGTTCATATTGATTATGATGATTTCATAAAAACTTTATTCATTACAGCACTGTAAAGCATATCGTCAAAATTATGAAATCTTTCATTAATATTGCGAAATAAATTCTACATGAATATGTTTATATGAAAAAATGTTAACTGTGAAATTAATGATATCTTTTTCACTTTCCTAATGAATCACTTCATAGACAACAGATTGAGTTTTACGAAATTTTCATAGTGTATATGCCTTTTTCATTGTTGCAATGAAAAATATAGGTATTTATGAAATGGTTTCATTTATTTTATGTCAAGAATTATTTTCAGTGTACTGCTTACAAGTGCTGACAAAATTTAAACACACACACACACAAACAATAATTTCACAACTTTTGATGAAATCCGAAATAAAAACATTAAAACATTATATAATATACGTAAAAACAATCGTCAGAATAACTCAGTTGGGAGAGCGTTACACTGAAACTCTAAAGGTCCCTGGTTCAAATCCGGGTTCTGACAATATTACAAGTTTTTTGTTTTGTTTGTTAATTATATACAATAACACAGCATAAAAAAAACGAAACTTGAACAAACATGTCTCACTATATTTATTCGTAAAAAGTTATCTAGAAACAATGACATCATAAACAACATTAAGCTAAAACAAACATACCAGAACATACACATTCATAGTATGAATTTCATACTACTGACACCGAATGTGAAAAAATTATAAAAAACAGGAATAAAATTTATTGTTTGAATTGAACATACCAACAGTAGAAAAAGTTTTAGAAAGTCGAATATTATACATCTTTCAAACAAGACTGTTTTATGTCTTGCCATTTATCTTGTTTATGCACAACAGTTAAAACGTTTTAACGCTAAAGGCGGGTGGAGGCATTACCTAATATGGAAGGTTTCATAATATTATTTCCACTAATCATTTTAATCGATTTTCCAAAAATTTGAATTTAAATTTGAAATAATCACTCAACCTTCAATCTTTCAATTAACTCAATAAACTCAAAGGACGATTTCACAATTTTTCCTTAAAATTATTTTTAAAAAAAGAGATCCCTTAAGAATCGTTAGATTTTCCAAAATTTTCTCAGTAAAATTTATCACAAAAATTTTTTAAAGTCAATTTTATTGAATTTATATTCAACTCACGCAAAAATTATTTAATTTTTTTCCTTTTTTTTTTAAAAAAAAAAAAAAATATTCATCAATAATCAAAATTTCCTTTTTGTTTTCTAAAATTTTGATTAAAGTGATAAAATTTTTATTATTCACTAAGATTAATTTTGATCGATTTCACAAAAATTTTATCACCTTAAAAAAAAAATACTAAAATTCACTTTTATAATATTATAATTTTGATAAATTATTTTTCACAAAATATTACTTTATCACTTTAAATTTGTTGAATTTTGTTTGATTTCATAAAAAAAATTTAATAGAAGATTTTAATTTTCTTTTATCTTCAATAATATTTTACCTACTTTAATTAGTTTCAATTTTTTATTTTATTTTCAAAAATATCTTCTATTTTCAAAATATTTTATTTTAAAAAAAATTTTATTTATTTATTTTATTTTCTACCTTTTCTTTAAAAAAAAATTTTTCACAAATATTTATCAGTTTTTAATTACTTACATTAAGATCAACAAACGGATGGTTACCATTTGGAGATGCAATCGAAAAAAAAATCGGGTATGCCAATTAATTTGGGACTGTTCGTGGTCTTTTTTTCCAACAAATCAGGCGGCTGCTGATAAATATTTTCCAGATAAGATATGGTTACTCCTAACTCGTATTTATCAGCTCCGTTTTATCCTTTACGGTGACTCCGGGGCCTCGTTTCCTGGTTTCACGCGTTGCAAAAATTTCACAGGATTTTAACCCTGTTAGTTGCCTCTATGATGATACGTTATTAATATTTATCGTGTTTTCTTGGTTAAAACACGGTAAGTTTTAAAAGTTGGTTGATTAATTTATTTGACTATAAAAATTCTATTCAAAAATAATTTATTTTTATTTTTAACTTTTAACGATATCACCTAATAGTCCCTGCTCGGGCGCCAGTTAATAAATTTTACTTTTGTATTAATAAAAAAAAAACAAGTTTTAATTTTACAACTTAAAGATTTTATTACAATTTAAAAATCTTATTTTTCACAACTGTTCTCTGAAGTCTAGGTTACAACTTCTTACTTCTAAATTCTAATTGCAACTAAATTCTATTTTTTATTCTAAATTCCAAAATTAAAAACTCAAAAATTCTTATTACCTAAAATGCAAGTTTTCTCATAATTAATCTTCATTAAAAGTAAAGAAACTTATTTCTAGACGCAACATCAGCAAAAAAATGTGTGAAAGGAAATTGTAACATGAGTAAAGTTGAACATGTTGCTAAGTATGTGCTGCATGCATTAACTTATACAAGTATGTATTTTTGTATATGCAGATTGTAGTTTATACAGTAGCGGAAAAAACGCATGACTCAAATAATTTTCATTTTTCTAAAAATAATTTATTTATTAAGCTGTATTACAGAATCATGTATGGTTTTTCTTTTCTTATAGAAAATACCTTAAAAAACACACATACTTAGTTAAAAAACAAACCATCATCCATCCCACCAAAATTTAAAGATAAAATATCGAGAAAAGTTTTTAGAAATTATTAGTTAGGCGACTTTCATGACCGCTACTGTATATTATAATGCACGTATATTACAAATGTTAACACTTTGCAAGCATTAGCGATTTTCTAATTTTCTAATAGTGACTGTGAACATCTCCCGGCTGCAAGGTTTTAATAAAATTTTATAGGTACACCTAATTGATCAAAATTTGTAGAGTCCATATCTAACATATCTAACTACCTCACATTATGTAACATTTTGAAATATAAATATGGGTAAATAAAATGTATTTAAATGTGTATTGTAATGTTGTTTAATTAGGTACTTGAATTGAAAACAAAATATCTTAATTCCCTTTTTCATTTAAAAAAATATATATATAGTTACATAAAATAAAAACAAAAAAAAGCGGGATCTGGATTCTGGATTTCAGTAACATTTCTCACAGCTTCAAAAACTATGAAAAAAATAAAAATAATTGGGTAAATTTTTCATATTATCATGCATTCAATAATCAGAAAACAAATTCTAATTCATATTCCTATACAATACAATATATGTACATATATTTACATACATAATGTATGTACATCAGTGTTGCATTTTTCAGCACATTTGTGCTTTTTTGAGCACTTTTCTTCAGTATGAGCACTTTGAGTACTTTGAATCGAATTTGAGCACATTTCACTAAAATACTGTTTTTGTAATAAATTTTTCGTAAAATGAACACGAAATTCAATTTTTCTGGCGATAGGGCAATATTCATCGTAACGTTGAAGCTGTCAGTGTCAATCTAAAATCATATTTTACTTTTTTCTAGCCTGGTAACCATGATACAAAGAATATACAAAGAAAGAATTAGTAGCTGCCAACTATGGGGTAAAATAGACTGGGACTGCTGAGGCCGTCGCAAACGAGTTTATAAGCGGTTTTAACAACTCCTGAAAATACACTTGATGGTGGCACGACCAAGTTCTAACGAGCGTGAGTGTATTACAACCGTCAGCTAAAATTATTTTAGACTATTCTTATTATACCAAGTAGGAAAAAAATTGTTACAACTAGCGCATTACAACCAATGTATTTTCACCCTATGAGGTAAAATACACCAGGTAGTAATGCGCTAGTTGTAACAATTTTCTTCCAATTTGGTATAATAAGAATACTGAATAGTCTAAAATAATTTTAGCTGACGGTTGTAATACACTCACATTCGTTACAACTTGGTCGTGCCACCATCAGATGTATTTTGAGCAGTTGTAAAAACCGGTTTTAAACTAGTTTGGGACGGTTGTAATCCTACCTAAAGTGTACTTGGTAGTTGATGTATCATATTTAGCCTGGTTAGTTTTATTTTTTGTACTGACTGTTTCGAGTTTTGAGTTTGACTTGACGTTAAAAAAGTGCGTAAGCTGCCGAACAGCAAGTGTGGAACGGTTTTTTTTCAAAATAAACTTATAAAAACTTCACAAAGAAATCGGCTTCATGTTAGTATGTACTTGCTCGGCTATACTAAGTACCAAAGATTTTCTTAAAAGTTCAGATGATACTTGTTGCACCTGGATATCAGGGAGTGAAATTTTGAAAATGAATTTAAAAAAATGATAATTTCTTTATTTTTTTCATGTATGTATAATTCTTGTATAAAAAGAAATGAATTTTGTTTTGTTTTTTGTTTTTTTTTTAAATCTTCATTTGAAGTTTAAATAAATAAAATATTTAAAAACGATATGTAATATTTTTAATCAACATATTTGAATTGAATGTATGTATGATGCAGACGCGGCTCGTCCTTGAGGGCTAATGGGGCACTGCCCCACCAAGAATTTCAGCCTAAATTGCATAATTTCATTATAATAAATTTAAAATTAATTGTAAAAAAAATTTGAAAAAAATCGAAAATAATTTGGTGTAAATTATTTTTCAATGTACATTACATGCAATATGGAAAGAGAAGTGATAATATAATATATACTATATATATAAATATATAACAATTTATATGTACATACAATATACATGATTAAACAAATTTCAAATTCTCTTTGTATAGACTATAGCTATAGGTATTGATATTTGATAGGTTTTACGTTTAAATTTTTTTTGTATCAATCAATAAGATCATACTGATACTCTATGGGGCAGTTCAACAACTGCCCCATAAAAGAGTAAAATTTCATATATTTTGTGTATGAATCATTCTCTCTCTTTATTCATTTTGTACTGAAGAAATTTATGTTCGAAGGGCAGTTTCAATTCTGCCCCTAAAGAGAGAAAATGTTTTGTCTTATACATAACAATACAATACAACACAAATTTTTCTCTTAATTTTTTTTCTCATAGGATTCTACATGGTTAAAAATGTTCCTCTCATAATAAATTTGTCATTTTAAAATTATTTTTGTAAAAATTGCTATAAACTCAAAAAACAATAGATATTCATATTATTTTTATTTATTCATGATATTTATTTTATAATTATTGTATTACCTATTATAATTAAACTTTTTTTTTCATTTTAAATTACCAATTTTACACCATTTATGAAATTCATATTTTACAGTAAGAAAATATAATTTTGAAATAATTTGTTAAATTTTATAAACATTGTAAATCAATTTTTCATGAATTTTGTTACAGCTCAGTGATGAATTTATATTTTACATAAAAATTTTTTACCATGTACGTAAATGTTCTAATAATACATATTCGTTTTTTTTTTCGTTTCATCTATACAATAGTGTATGATCATTTTATACTACGGGGCAGTTGGTTGATTGCCCAATGTTGTAAACCAACAAATAAAGTACATTTCTTCTTTCCTATCAGCACAACATAATGTTCGTTCTCATCTAATTTTTTCCAATACAACATAATGTTTAAATTTTGTTGCTTGTTGCTTTTTTTTGTATACATTTTATTATTGCATTTTTTTTTTTTTAAATTTTTATATGGAAGGAATGCGACTAGCCAACTTTGAGATATTATATCTTGGGCTATGTTTTATCAATTTAAGTCAAATAAAAAGCATTATTCAAGGAAACATTTCACCCGTGTATTTATTAGGCTTTCAAAAATACATAATGCAAATTTCCAACCGTAAATTGAGGAAATAATATATATTTTGTTAAAAAAATCTTCAATATTATTTTTCTCTTAATAAATTTTTTTTTTTTAAAAGGATTTAAACGTAACTTTAGATTGACACAACTATTTAAGTTTTAAAATAAAGTTAAAAAATAAAGTTAAAAAATAAAATTAAAAAACGAATTTTTAAAATCAATTCCTAAATAAAAAAAAACATACAGCTTTTTAAATATTTAAAAGTGTTGAAAACAGAACAGAAGTTCAAATAAATTGTCTTCAGAAAAAAAATTTTTTCTGCACAACTTTCGGAACCTAAGCATTGATGCGTGTAGTTTTTTTGGTACACTATAACTCGCATCCTATTGATAGGATCTTTTTCGCGTCAAGGGAGTTTTGTAGAGAATAATAAACAAAATACCTTTCAGCAATTTCAAATCAGTCGGATAATAGAGTTCGGATATTTTCAAATTGAAAAAACAAGTTTTTGAGAAAAACGTGTTAACATTGATTCGAGTGTTAGCATCCTTGAAACTTTAAGCAGCCCCACCAAGTGATTTCTTCACGAGCCGCCACTGGTATGATGTATATTAGTTATACATTCAAAGTCAAACCTTTTATAACTCAACGATATTTTAGTTGAAAATTTTGTGAGCACATTATGGAGCAAATTAGCACTTTATGATATGAAAATTCAGCACTTTTTGAAAATTTCAAAATGCAACACTGATGTACATACATATTGATATTCTATGGATGAAAAAATAAAAAATATTATACTAACCGAAGAAACAAATTTTAAAAAAAGAAGAAAAAAAAACAAATATTAAATGAAATGTGCACAAACGGTAAACACGCATTTGTGTACATGCAAAAATATGTACATATGTATATATATGTATATACATTGTTATATATATTATATAAATATAGGTATACACAAAGTTATACTGGAAACTGGTTTGATTTGGTTCAAAAACCATATAAATACCATAAATCGCTAAAATGACAAAAGTTATGCTGATTTGAAATGTAACTGTCAGTAACGGACAAGTGGGCTGTCTTTATGATGTAATTATATAATCATTGTTTGGTTATACACAAAAAAAAAATAACAAGAGCATGAGCGAATGGATAATAAAAAAAATCACTCGACTCGATCATTTTTTTTAAGTTTGAATTTCAAAACGTTAGTTCTATTTTTGCTCGCCAGATAGGACAGACCAGAAGGTTTCGTTTAGGAGCCTTTAATGAAATAGAGTGAAAATACAAATGTACTACGCGAAATATCTATTTGTGTTAATCTATAATTATTGGCTGTATGTTCAATCGGAAGCACCGGTCATCAATAATGAAAAGTATGTACCTACATACATGTATACATGAAGTTATATTGTTCAGCATCCTGTAAGTAGGCTGATTTTTTTTGTGTCTTTATATTGTGCATTTTATTACTAGGAAATTAATTTGATGTAATAGGTTATGATAGTATAAATAAAAATATATTTTTTTATGGGGCCCATTTAAGAAAACTGATATGTAAATTCTAACAGATTTTGTTTTTTTTCTTGAGAAGAAAAAGAAAGAAAAATTTTAAGAATTAGGAAGAGAATAATTACTTAAGAAAATTAAAATATATATTCGAATTGTATTTTTTTTTTAAATTAGGAATCATAGTTTAATAAAGGAGACATTTTTATAAGGAAAATTTTTTGTTTAATTATGTACATACGACAGAATACATTATGGTTGTTAAGTGACCTGAAACTGTTCAAAAACAAGAGAAAAAAAGAGAGTGGAGTAGAGCAAAATTAAAATGACGATAATAATAAAAGGAGAAGGAGTTTTTTTTTAGTTATGAATTTATAATTATGAATTAATTAAACGTCGAATGTTGTGGCATGGAGGAAATTCAACGTGAGGTAAAGATGGTCCTCTTGTTGTTCCCCCCTAATTCGAACTTCCTAATTAAATTTAAATTTATTTGGAAAAGCAAAAACAAAAAAAATTTCAATAATTAACTTTCTTAAATTGATTTAAACTTATCTAAAACTTCACTTTCATTATATTTCAATTTAAAGTTTTTGAAAAGAAAACAATTTATTTTAATTGTTTTATAATTTGGCTGAAAACTCCTATTTTGATACTAGCAAAAAACAAAAAAAAAACTGATCTATTAAATTCTTAATATTTATGACTTACAGTAAAACTTGTAACATCATTTCTTAAATAATATTGTTGGGCTCCCTAAAGCTGAAGATGAAAACCTTGGAGGCTGCAGTTCGGTTATCTGCTCCTTTTTGTCCTTCATGGTTGTAAAACTACTAAGGGGCCTTGTTCCAAGTCTTCTTTTGGTGCGATTTCATGGTTACTTGGTTAATTTTTTTCTTAAATTCATACAAATTTAGATATTGATTTTTTATGGTTAAAAAATTTCACCTTTATTTTTAGTGTAAACTTTTTTTATGGTTTAACAAAAATTTCACTTTTCTTTTTCAGTGTTAAATTTTTATGGTCAAAAAACTTGTCCCCGCTCGGGTGCCAGTTAAAAAAAATTTTATTTGTTGCAGGAAAAAAAATAAAAAGATAATTTTTCAAACTTCAAAATATGTCTGTTTTATTCAAAATCCAAATTACAATTAATTCTTACAATTATAATTTTACAAAAATAAGTTAACTTATACTTACTTACTCTTCTTGTTACCATAAATAATTTTTTTTTTCAAATTCAATTGGAAAATATAATGATCAGGTTATAACTATTTAAGGGTGTTTAGTGAGCGCCCTGAACCATCGACGCCTTTGGTTGACGAAAACATATTATTAAGAATTTTCTACAAACAATTGAAGTTATCAATTACCATGTATATACCCTCTCTTAAATCGACATAAAAGATATGTCGATTTAATACCAATGGCACACTATACTTCATTATGAAGTAAAACGTAATTAATAAGTAAAAAGTATTCATAATGAAGTACCACCAATGAAGTAGAAGCTACTTCATTCTCACCATAGACACATCTAATAACTTGATTTTATGCCATCTACTGGAAAATTTTGTAAAATTTTTGTGTCAAAATGTTTATGTTTAGATGTAATTTTGTGAATTTTTTCGACTTAATGTGTTTTATCATAACATTTAAATAATTAACAATTCCAATAAAATGCCAATTTTCCATTTTTAAACTTAACATTTAGTAAACTCAATTAAATAAAAACACTTGCTTTGCAACCAGATTCAATGAAGTAAATACAATGAAGTAAATGTAGTGTGTCTATACTTCATTGGTTTCTACTTAATAACGACGTTTTACTTAATAAAGTGTGCCCATAGTATAAAATTGGTCTTATTCTGAACTCATCTCTATGTGTTTATACCCTTTGTAACAACCGGTTCAAATTAAACCGATTTAAAAATGAAATTTTATTGTTGTGTGAAGGTTAAAGATTTTTCAAAGAATTTAATTAAATTTTACATAAAAACACTTTCTAGTTTCTTTTTGTAGTGTCACCTAATTTATGTGTAAACTCTTAACTCATACAAGCTCACACTTGACAGCCGTTTATACCCCATTAAGAATCGTTTGAACCGGTTATTTACATCGGTTTATTTTATATCGATTTAAACTTTAATTCGATATAAAGAAGCGTTTATAACATGGGTTATTTTGTGCCGACACATTTTATGTCGATTTAAGTGAGGGTATAAACATGGTAAATAACAAATCGGCTACTGCCTCCATAAGCACAATACCGACTTCGAATTATGAAAAAAGTAGTATAGGTAAATTACAATAAATTTCTGGTCAGGCTTAGTAGGATTTTTAGATTTTCCAAGAAGTAAAAGCGTCATCATCAAACAAATAAACAATGCGTTTATTAAATCATAACGCTACGTGCATACGGTCCAACTTGGTTGTGCAACCTGGTCGAGTTGGATTAAGGTTGTAAATGTAGCCTGGTCGGCAGACTAATTTTTAAGTTTTATATCGGTTGGACTAAAATTTAAAATTTTTGATTTTCTGGTGGTGGGGAGAAAAGAATTGTAAAACCAAGCTGAATCGTGTAGCTATATTGAAGTTGTATAAACTTATATATGACTTTTTAGTTAAAGTTTTCAGTTTATTTAAATACAATCGCATGTTTTAGGAATATTTTATTTCAAAAATAATGAAAAAGACTTTTATTGCAAAGATAATATAAAAAACATGTGAAAAATGAAAATAAGTTTCTTTTTAAAAACAATTAACTTTGTAAAAAAGAAGGCTATTTATAATAGGGGAATTCCATTTGTAACGAGTGTACGTGACATCCTCACTCTTAAATATTGAAAAACTCGTACAGCAATTGCATTCTGATTATACTTTTATGTTCTTAATATGCCTTCTAGTGAAAGCAAACGACGGTTACGATAAAACAGAAATCTTCAAATATTTCTGATCAAAATCGTCATTTTAGTAGCGTAACGGGTGTGACGGGTATGTAAAATTTTCATATATACAATCCCAAAAATTATTTTGATTTATACTCTAGACACTTGAAAGAATCTTTTGGAAAAATTTGACGAGGAACAATGCAATACTTTTTTCATAATTAAAAAAAAAGATGTGTAACGGGCGTGACAGCAAAACGAGTTTCCACTGATAATAAGTATTAAAAAAAATTTTTTTGATACTGTTCTCCATAGTGATATCGTAAATAATTTAACATTAGATATACCAAAAATTCATATACATATACCTATCCAAATCAACTTCATTTATACGAATTTTAAGTAAAAAAGTGGTCGATTTGCTTGGAATTCCCCAATACTGAAAAGTAGAGAGAATTTTTGAAATGTCGAAATTTAACTGAATGCTTGAAAAATGAACATCTTTCTCATTCGAACGCAGTCAAACACTAAAGTTTGTGTAACAGGTTGTACAACACCGTTTGAGCGTTTGTAGTAAATTTACAATCTGATTTGCGAACAGTTGGACAGAGTGTAAGTAGCGTAAGTCGTAACACATACGTTATATACAAATATATGAAAAATACACAATATATGTATATAAGTACCTCTACATGTGAAACTGTATTTTAATATATATATGGTATATACTGTAGAATTATTCCCTCTTTTTCCTAACTATAACTACCATTTTATAACTAATTTGAATGTGTGATACTTTTTTTTTTAATTTGCTGTTATTGTGTTAAATTTTAAATATTGTGACCAAAACCCTCTATATCACAAGCCGAGTTATGGCTTTCTGCACTAACCCAATCAAACACGATAAAAGTGTTGAAACGTCAAAACATTCAATGCTGGTAGTACAAATAGTGATGTAAAGAAAATGTGTTTTAGTTAAATATTTTTGGCTTTTTAAATAAAATATGGTTTATAAAAGTTTTGAAATATAATAAATTAACAGTGTTATAATTTTTAAAGTGCACAATAGTCAAAAAGTTAAATAAAAAGGTGAAAAATATTGTGCCTTCTTACCTACTTTTAAGAGAAAAAATTAAAGTATGGTGAGGTTATATGTATTATTTATATGTAATAAAGTGAATAAATTGATTTGATTTAATAAAATTTAATTTATAATAATTCTGATACATATATGTATTTATATGAATAATTAAAGTTTAAATAATAAATAATATAAACTTTTTTCTTCTATACCTATATATTGACATGTGACTAATGACTACATTACCTATGGTGAGGTTATATTATAAAAGTGAATAAATTGAAACGAAATGTAAACACAAATATATGAAAAAAATAAATAAAGTGAACGAAATACAGAACAAATTCATTTAATTTAATAAAATTTTATTTATAAGTTTGTATTAATTGTTAAATTATTGAATCAAATCAATTTCTCACATCGTAACATAATCACAAAAATTTATATAAAAAAAGTCTATGAAAAAGTAAATAATTTGGTACATAATCTTTATTGTGTAATGAAGGCAAATAGACACTTAATTTGTGATAACTAATAAATTAAATTCTATTAAATCAAATCAATTTATTCACTTTATTACATATAAATAATATAACCTCACCATAGATAGGTATGTACTATGTAGTCATACTTTAATTTTTTCTCTTACAAGTAGGTAAGAACGCACAACATTTTCCACCTTTTTATTTAATTTTTTTGACTATTGTGCACTTTAAAAATTATAACACTGTTAATTTATTATATTTTAAAACTTTTATAAACAATATTTTATTTAAAAAACCAAAAATATTCAGCTAAAACACTATTTCTTTACACTAATATTCCACCACTCTTATTAAGAAACCATAAGAAACTAAAATGTCAAAACAAAACATGGCACTTCTTACTAATACATACACAACACCAGTAGGAGGCTTTTATTGTAGAGGGTTTTGATTGTGACATATCTGTAGTGACTATAGCAATTTTAGTTTGTATTGAAATATATATCCCAGCAGTGCCCTTATTGATGGCATCATCGATGTTTTATCGATGACTATAACTGATCATACTGACTATTTCAATGACTTTAACTTGCAATGGCACTAGGAGTCAGAAATGACTATTGCTGACTATAACACCAGTGCTTTCACCAATGACAAGAATACGTGACAACATTGATGAATTTGTCATTTTTTGTCATTTTCAAAACTATCTTTGTTCAAAAACAAGTCTTTTTATTTTCTTACAATGCTTTTTATTGTGCTTACTTTGTTCAAAAATTTTTAACACTCACACTTCACTTCTGAATTGTTTAAAAACTTTGTAACATATGAAAAATGCAATAAAAATCAATAAATGAAGCATTTTTAACTACGTTTTTGTATATTATTCATAAATCATAATATAATATTACTAATATTCTATTTCACGCATTATTTTCGCTCAGAATATTTTAATCGCTGACTGTTTGCATGACTATTTGCACAACATTGTCTTCACTTCCATTTTTCTTACGTTCATTGATGACAACATTGAGGAAAATGTCATCAATGTTAAATATTGCCGCTGGGCATTTATTATGAAAAATGGTAGAAAGAAGTACAAAAATAAAAAATAAAAACGTAACGTAAAACGTAAAATAAAATAAAAAGCAAAAAAGAAAAAATTATAACGTGTTTTAAACACCTAACCAATAACTTTGGAAGTGGAAAGTGAAACTTACTTATAAAGAGTCATCAAAATAAGCTTCTTTCCAAACGTTAAGTTAACTTTTAAGTGATTCGTTGTTATCGTCTATCTTCATCAATAAATAAAAATTTTTCATTTATGATCAATAATAAAAAAATAGTAATTAACTGCTGAATTTTAATTTATTTCTGGTGTTTGAACTGAATTGTAGTGTATTACAGAGAAAACCATCAAAGAAATACGAAAAAAAAATTCAAATCAAGTAAGTGTAGAGAAAACAGTGTAATAGAAATTTTGTTTTTTGTTCTATTGGAACTGCTTACATCAGTTACATCAACTCACTTATCTTCTTTTTGAAAATAAGCTCACTTTAAGTACATAAAAAACATGCTTAAAAATCAAATTACATACTTGAACAAATTTCACTAAAAAATTCAATTTTACGAAAGAAATCAAGATGAAATATAAAATACTCACATATATATGTATAACTTTTCATAATTAGAGCCAGTATAGGCAAGATAGGCATGCTTTTCTACCTTTATTCTTTTATAAATTGTTTGTACATATCTGGTTTCTGTGTGGGATGATCAGATCTTAATTTCAATATTTTTCGATTTTACAAACTTTTAAGCTTTCTAAAATGTTAAGGGCATTCACTCTTGGGGCAAATAGGTAGGCAAATCGTTGCATTCGGTGTATCGTAGCACAAAAATACAACGATACAACAACAATTACCCTTAGTGAATACTCTTATTATGTTCATTTCCAGACTATTTTGAGATTATACAAAAGGCGCTTATTACTCCTCTAAATTTATAAATAAATGTATTTAATTGTTAACCCATTTTAGTATATTATTAGCACTAAATTTAATCCACTCTACTCTTTGACACTCTCAATTTATTCGAAACACTTCGATTTTATAATGAAAATATGTACATATGTACTTCAATAAAACACTTTGCACTATATGTGTTATATGTACTCATAAGTTTTATACCTATATACTTTACAGAATCATAAGCTTGTTTGAATATTTGAATTATAATATAATTTAAAAAAATTAAAAGTAATTTTTTTTTGAAATTTTCGATTTTAATTAGCTAAATATCAAATTTTGTTTGCTAATTTTATTATTTTTAAGAAAGAATCATCCTGTACTCCTACAGTTTTATCAAGCTTTATTTTATTTTTAATTTTGGAAAAACGATATACATCCCTACGCTTTAAGGTTGTCTATCGTCCAGCGTGATTATATAACTGATTTATTCAGTTGAGAACTAAATAAACCAGTTATCTTCACGCTGTGTGGTAGGCATTAGGCAACATCAAACAAAAGGATGTATTTCTTTTTGCCAAAAAAAAATTTTAAAATAATAGGATGATTCATTATTAGAAATCAAAAAATTAGCAAAAAAAAAATTGAATCAGCTCATTAAAATCGAAAATTTTTATAATACATTCTCATATTAAATTACATTTTTATCAAATATAAATTTACAGGAGTGTGAAATTTGTACTGAAACTCCCTTAGAATTTTTTTCTGAAAAAAAGTTAAAATTATTTCTGCACAATTTGAAACATCATCCTGTTATTATCAGGACCGGCCCAACCTTATTTGTCGCCCTCTTCGAACAACAAAATTTCGCCCTTATTTTGTTCAAATTTTTAATGAATATTAAAATGTTCAAGCCGTTTCCGCACCACTCTGGAGGTAGACTTTAAACCCTAGGATTGCCTGGCCTGGTATACAAATGTATACACTCGGACTTTGATCCTTAATTTTAATATGATCTTTTTGATCTAGGACCTTGAAACTTCACCAATTCCTCCATTGAAGGGTCCTCCCTATACATCTAAATTATATTCAAGGTCCTAGCTCAAAATCGGTAGAACAAAATATCCTTTTTTGTGCAAAAACACAAAATTGCCCGTGAGTATACAAATATATATCTACCATACAATTTATATGGAAATTTTAAAATTTTTTGACCTAATTATTTGTTGAAGTGTCCTCTTTGATTAACTTGTTCGATTTTTTTCTACTATTTTTACTTTTTGAGATAAATAGGAAAACAAGGTAAAGAGACGAAAAATGCCTATACATTTTCAAGACCAAACACAAATTTGACGCAAATTTCAACTTCAAAGATCTGTATCTCAGCATCCCGCAAACTGAAAACTAATATTTTTATACAAAAACATTCATCAAAGTGTTCTCTTTAGTACTGTCCTTTATAGTATAGTTCTGATTTTTTTAGTTTTCAAGATAAAATTGTTCTAATGGCGCCTCTCTAATTTTGTCGCCCTGTTCAGCTGCTCTGTCTGCTCATATGTAAAGACCGGCCCTGGTTATTATATAAGTATAGTAAACAGCATTATTTTTAAGGTTGACAGCTTTGCAATATGTATTTAGAAATTCTTACAAACAATTATACGTGAAGTTATGAGAAACAAATCGGGGACTACTTCCATAAGCACAATACTGATTTCGATTTATAAAACTCGTTTACGTATGTAAACAATGTACACTCATAATAATATAGTCTAAATTATATTTTGATAATATGAGTTAGCGAATCTCGCGCATGTCTTACATGTGTTACATGTGAGCTATAGCTCGATTTAAAAAAGATGCCAAATCGTATTATACTAGAAAACTATGCGCAGAAGAAAAGATACTTACACACATGCATTTTTGTTGTTGTAAATTATAAAAAAGAGGTTTCTTCCTTTGTTTATGTATATACAAGAAGATCACTAACGCATGTAAGACATGCGCGAGATTCGCCAACTCATATTATTTTGACTATACTATATATCATTTGAAATTCATTAAGTGATTAGGAGCTCACTTTTCGTTTATTTGAGTTTCATCAGAGTTTCACTTTTTGCGTAATTTTGTTCTAAAATAATATTAATCCTATTTGAAATTAATAAGAGAATTATAAAATAGGAATTTCAGAATTAGAAAATAATGAAAAGTAGTAGTGTATAGTGTCAATTATCAATAATTTTTTCCTTTTTGTGCAAAATTAGTTGGAAATGAATTAAGAAAGGAGGACCAAATTAGTTGGTTCGCACCAAAATGGTCGGCCTAAAATAGTTGAGTACCATGCGTATATACCGGGACCGACACAGTAGATACTAGTACCGGTTTGGTACTACGAAGTATACGCGCTCCATGATAATTTTCAATTAATTTTATGTTATTAATTGCTGCATTAAAATTTTTAAATTTTAAAATTGTTTATTATTTTAAATCATATTCATCTTTTTTTTTTTTTTTGTATGTTTTGTACGTTATGTATTTATAATTATTTTCAATTTGATTAATCATTGATTACAAAAAAAAATTATATGATATACATAAATCAAATTGTAGAAAACACTAGACAATAAATTTGTAATGTAAAAATTCAAAAACCGCCGTTTATGAAAGAATTCACAAAATGTCAAATATTCATGATTAGCGTAGGCATTTTATTGACATAAATTCATATTTTATTTAAAGAAATAAGAATTACAATCTCATAAAACATTTCTTTTGAAAATAATTTTGTTTTTCAGCTCATGGTCATATTTTGGCCTAAAGGAACATTTTTTAAACGAGTTTTCTATTTAAAAAAAAAATACTACATTTGAATTAATTTATATGCATAACTCAAATATTGGATGTATAATGAAATTTAAATTTTATGATTTTTGCTTTTTAAATACATAATTTGAACGTGTTTATTTAGAAAATAAAAAAATAAATTAACAATTTCGAAGGTATCAACACCAAATAAAAAGTTTTCATTTCAAATACATACATAAGTATTTAAATATGTAAGTTGTGTATTATAATAGCGGAAGTTTTAATATAAAAATAAAACGGATTAAATGAAAATTCATTTCATTCAATTAATTGAATCTCTTAATTACACATCTACTTCATTTCAAGTTCATTAAAATTTCAAAAAAAACGAACTGAAAAAAAAATTAATAAACAAACGAAGCAACGCTAATTAGTAGTGAATGCCAAGGGCTGTTTGCTACAAAACAATGATGTAAAAGTAAGTTGGCCCAGCTTTAGTCTAATCCTAGAGGTAATAACAACCGAAGAAGTATCGTAGAAATAAAGTTAGGTTCAGAATTAATTAACTAAAAATGTGGATAATTCATAAATCAAATTTCTCTGTAGACTAAAAAGTAAGTTCTTTCTAGTGTTCTCCTAGTTCCAATTACAATTATTGAAAAAAAAAAAAAAATCTCAGTTTTATGAAAAAAGGAAGGTCGCTCTAATCTGAACAAATCCCTAGTAATAAGATAGGCTTACTCAGTAGTTAATAACAAAAAATAAAACATAATAAAATTTTAACTTGCTTATTTATTATTCATTGTTATTTTCGTTTTTACTTTTTTCAATTAGAAATAAAATAATTTTTCTAGCAAAACGATTTTGTATTGTTTTTAATAGAATGTAAAAATTATCATACGCGATGAATATTAAACAGACGATATTTTTACGTTTTAGTGCTAATTTGAATAATCATGTGTTTTCATTTTTTTGTTTTCAGATACTCAAAAACTAAAAGTTAAATTTACCTATACTAAAACAAAACAATACAACATTACTCAACGTCCATAAAAATAATAATAATAATGAAGGCAACAATAATATTTTTAACATTAGCCTTATTTATAATCATGGCATATACAAAACCACAAAATTATGCTGGCTCATTGGACAGTGTTAATGTTGATAGCGTCTTGGGTAATGGAAGAATTCTTCAGAATTATTTGAAATGTTTATTAGACAAAGGTCCGTGCACTCGTGAAGGAAGAGAATTAAAAAGTAAGTAAAAGTAAAATGATACTCCTATCATTTTATTACATATAGGTTTTCAAAAGTAATTATCAAAAAATATAAATTTTTAAAATATTTCACTATTATAGCAAAGTTTTACACAATAAAAAGACTTAGTGTTTTTTCAAATTTTTTTATTGTTTAAATTGTCTTTTTGGCTTTATTTTTCTCTTCTTGAATTTAATTTTTGAAAAAAATATTGTTGAAATTTTAAATTAATTCTAGCTTCTACGAATTATTTCTATTCACGCGAATGAAACCCATTAAATCAATTTAATTTTTATCCTGGATTAAGGTTCTGCCCATAAATAATTACTTAATGACAGTAATTATATTTAAACTTTCCCAAAATGTTTTTTTTTATTAAATTTTAATTAAAGTTTTTTCTTGTTGTGTAACAGAGCCCATGGACGGTCAACCTGCCCACACACAGTCAATATTGACTTCAACTTGCAATAATGATCGTCTATGGACCCTATAATACTAATGCAGGTGGAAACGTTTTTTCAAATATTTTTTTTACTTCTCTTGTATTCACGGTATATATCATATACAGATATTGCAAGTAATTGGAAGTCATCCCAACTGGCATTTTTGGTGACAAAAACCAAGCCTTGGTTGCTGCTACCAAAATTAAGTGACGGGAACGTGTTTTCTACTTTTTTCGCTACTATAATGTATTTCGCTACTTCATGGTTGCGCATTGAACGTATCGAATACGTGGCAATGGGAACTATGTGGATTCTAAAATTAAAGTTTTTATCGAGGTTCCAGAATCGTAATAGGACCATTTACAAAACTCCTTAAAGTTTCTGTTACTATAACGTTGTTTTGCTTGTGGTTTGCCTGGTTTTTGGCACCACTTTTTGACACTACAAAGTGGCCAAATTTAAGTTTTCAACATAAGTAACAAATACGTTCCTAAACTTACATTTAGGTACTTATAAGTTCCCGGTACTATAGGTGTAAGTTCCAATTGTCACCATAAAGTATTTGGAACGTTTTTGGTTCTAAATAGTGTCATTTATTGGTTTCTATATGATCAATATAATACTTGTCGGTGGTAATTATAAAGTCTTGTGCAACAATAAAAATGAAAATTCTAATGACCAGTTTCGCAGTGGCAGCTTTAGCTTAGTTCAACTTTTCAACTAAGTTTAAACACTTTGTTCAGTTACCTAGTTTAAGTGTTAAATTAGGTTTTACTTAAGCCGTAAAAACTGAGAGCTTAAATTCTATTTAATGTTTAGTTAAATGTCATATTACCTTTACCTTTTTAAGCCATCTACTTATTTTGTTTTGTCAGTAAATGTATTATAAATTGAAATTTATGAGAAAAAAGTTAAAATGTCACAATAATTGCCATTACTAAATAATGACATTTACAAGTTCCATAAGTTCCAAAATATATTCATTGAATTGGTTTAACTGAAGATACATACTATGTAGTTCAACTACAAATATACATAAATTGCTGAGAAACAAAGCAAAATTTAAGTGGAGCTTGAACAATGTTTTAGGTGTTACTTGAACTTAGCTTAAGCTTCGACTGTGAAACTGGGCATAAGCTTTACAAGATGAATTGCATAAAGCCTTAATTACTTAAGCCTTGAACGACATTTTAGAATTAGAAAAAAGTGTGTTAAAGTGACGAATGGAACCAAGTGGTTCCGTTTGCTACTTTACAGTAAATTTTGATACTATAAAGTTTCACAAGGAACTATAGAGTGACATTTTCAAAATTTTATAGTTTCTGCCACTATATAGTTTCATTTGCTACGTACCATCAACTTTGTCATAAGTGTTCGGTACCATGTAGTGAAATTTTAAAGTGTCATACACTATACAGTGGCAACGCAAAAATCGCCATTTTTCACTCTTTAATCTATTTTTTTTTTTTCAACAGAAATTAATTGTTATGAAAAAATGATTTAAAATACATTTTTCCAGAAAATTTGAATAGAAAATAATATATTTTTTAATAATGCCTATTTAAAAATCAAAAATTTTCAAAAATACGAAAATAATAAAACTTTATTAAAAATATATAATTTTAAATTTACAAAATTTTTTATATATTTTTCAATATTTTTAAGGCGCATTGTATTTTTTCGAAGTACAAGATCTATATTCATCACAAATTTTTGTTGGCAATGAAATTTATTGAGGAAAAGTGTTGAAATTTTTGTGTTAAAGTCCTTTTAAAATGTTGAATTCTGATAATCGGAATTTTAATTTTAACATATCATTTGTTTGAAAATATTTTATTTGTGTTAGTCATAAATATAATAATTTTATATATGTATTTAATAATATCAAAGTAGGATAATGTTCAATTGAAATATATAATTGTATTAGTGCGGAAGAAACCCTAAAGTTCCTATTAGGTGTTTGAAAGGTGGCAATTACCACTTTGGAACGTAGCAGCTACGTATTTCAATATCGTTCCAATTACGAACCAGGCACGTCCCAATTTGTTCCCCATTTTAGTGAAATCCACGTCTTTAAACCGTAGCATTTACGTATTTTTTCCTAGTGACAGTCACTTTAAAGCGGCACCACGGAGTGACAATTACGTAGCGGCCACTTAAAATGCTAGTTGGGATATCTACTAAAAAAATTAGGTTATCTAGTGCAATTCTGCATTTTTTATATGTAAAAATCAGAGTGCGGAAAATATCATTCACGAATGAAAAAAATTCAATTTTTCACCAATTTTATCATTCACGAATGATAATTATTTTTTACCATTTTTATCATTCACGAATGATATTTAAATTACAAATTCTTATCACTCATAAAGAATGAAAAATATTTCTGTATACTAATTTTTTTCATTCACGAATGTAAAGAAAAATTTTATTCCATATATCGTCCCTTTTCACGAATGAAAAAAAAATAGAAACGAATAGAAATGAAAAATTCATTATGTATTCTTTCTATCCTCTTTCTTAAAATTTACAACAACAAAAATGCAAATGTGTAAGTATCTTTTCTTCTGCGCATATTTTTCTAGTACCTATATAATACGATTTGGTATCTTTTTTAAATCGAGCTATACCAATTCTTATCACGAATTTATCACTAGTGATAAATATCACGAATGATAATTATTTTTGATTCTCAATTTTTTTATGCTCACTCACGAATGAAAAGAAACGATATTGAGAACAAAATTATAAAATTCATGAGTGAATGAAAAATAAAATTCTTTTTTTTTTATCATTCGTGAGTGAAAAAATTTTTTGTATTCTTCCTACTCTGAAAAATGTAATGAAAACCTTACATATGATGTTTACGACAACTATTACATATTTACTAACACCATCATATGTTCTTCATGCATTGCTTGTAATATCTGTATATTGTATACATAGTGTGTATTACATAGTGCACGCACTGAGAGCCAAAATTTTTAATTTTTTTTATTTACAAATTTTTCTCTGAAAAAAATAATGCGTATTTCTTTAATGGAAAATTTCCCTATATAATACAGAGTCCAGACGAGACTTTTTTATGTAAAGACTTATGTCAGGACATTGTTCATGTCTTGCCATATTTTTCATGTCTGGGTATTTCATGTCTTGCCATTTCAAATAAGTGAATATAAAGTGTAAAATTTTTGAAATATATTTTTGTGAAATTTTGTCCAAATAACTTTGTAAATTTAAAAATTAATTTAAATTTATTAAAAAATTCACATTTGCAATTTTTTCTCTCGATGAAAGTCTGATAAATCTGATACATTTGCACAAAACATATGAAACCTCCATTTTGTTTGCTCATGTCTGCAAGACATCGTAGCAAAGACATAAGTCTTGACATCGATGTCTTGCCATTTATGTCTGCAAGACATAAGCGGTCTATATGAGACATATTCGATGTCAAGACATAAGTCTTGACATAAAAAAGTCTCGTCTGGACTCTGTATAAGAGCGAAAGCACAATATGACTATTCATACTAATACCTCTCCAACATAGTTTTTTATAAACGCATTTTTCAAATAACTTAAAAGTGCATTAGTGTTCGTGTTTTTTTTTTTTAAATAAGCTAAAACCAAAACCATCTATATACAAAGCTGTGCTGTGGCTTTCTGCACTAACACAATCAAACACGATAGAAGTGCCAATTTTTCAAAACAACAATGCTGGTAGTACAAATAGTAGTGAGATGTTAGGTGATTTAGTTGAATATTTTTTTGTTTTTTAAAAAAAATTTAACTTAAAAAAGTTTTAAAATATAATAAATTAACAGTGTTATTTTTAAAGTGCACAATAGTCAAAAAATAACATAAAAAGCTAAAAAATATTGTGCCTACTTACCTTTTTGTAAGAGAAAAAATTGAAGTGTGACTACATACCTATAGTGAGGTTATATTATAAAACTAAATAAATTGATTTGATTTAGTCAAATTTATTTATATAAATACTTACAGTTTAAAGAACAATAATATAAAATGTTTCCTTCTATATAATATAATAAATGGTTTTAAATCAAATCAATTTATTCACTTTTATAATATAACCTCACCATAGGTACATATTTAATCACACTTCAATTTTTTCTCTTACAAGAAGGTAAGAATACACGATATTTTTCAGCTTTTTATGTTATTTTTTAGCTATTGTGCACTTTAAAAAAAATAAAACTGTTAATTTATTATATTTTAAAACTTTTTTAAGCAATATGTATTTTATTTAAAAAACAAAAAAATATTTAACCAAATCAACTTTTCTTTACACTACTATTTGTAGTGATTCAAAAAATGTGATAGAAATTAAAAAAAAAATCTTCGGCTCCCAGTGATCCTACTATGTAAGAACTTTAGTTCTTTATCATACATACTATGATTGTATATACTATTACTGTCTGTGCTTAAATTTAAAAAAATGCTCGTACATAACATTTTTATATAACTTTTTGAATTTAAAAGAAGTGTAGGATATTTTTTTAAACTTTAAAATTGAGTTTTATATTAGGTAAGCATTTCATTCATGCATATTGTTCTGCAATATAATATCACACATAAATAAATAATAAATAAAAAATAATAATTTCATGTCTTTACCTTTAGACAAGCAACGAACTTCAGAAAAATATTTATACAGAGTCCAGACAAGACTTTTATATTATGTCAAGACTTATGTCTTGATATCGAATATGTCTCATATAGACCGCTTATGTCTTGCAGACATAAATGGCAAGACATCGATGTCCAGACTTATGTCTTTGCTACGATGTCTTGCAGACATGAGCAAGCAAAATGGAGGTTTCATATGTTTTGTGCAAATGTATCAGATTTATCAGACTTTCATCGAGAGAAAAAATTGCAAATGTGTATTTTTTAATAAATTTAAATTAATTTTTAAATTTACAAAGTTATTTGGACAAAATTTCACAAAAATATATTTCAAAAATTTTACACTTTATATTCACTTATTTGAAATGGCAAGACATGAAATGCCCAGACATGAAAAATATGGCAAGACATGAACAATGTCCTGACATAAGTCTTGACTTGACATAAAAAAGTATCGTCTGGACTCTGTATTACATACGAGGGGTGATGTGATCCAAAAGTAATGATATTTGGTTATTTCCTGTCCACACACAAATAAAAAAAAATGTTTTTTGCTTGCTTATATATCCACTATAGTATTTTTATTAATGGATGTCAGTACAGGCAAGATAGGCATACTTTTCTATATTCTTTTACATTTCGTTTGTATAAATCTGTCTCGTGTGTGGGGTGATCAGATCTCAATTTCAATCGAGGGAAATTTTTAAATTAAAAATTACCGAGGGCTGCCAGATGAAATTTTTTATTTTTTTTCAATTTTACAAAAAAGCAGGTAATTGTGGGAAATTTATGGGAAATTTAAAATAAAAATAAAATTAATAATATATACAACAAAATTATTTACTTAAATACATTATTAGCTTTAAAATTACTTTAATTCACCCACTTTTACTTACTTAATTTACTTGAAACACTTGGATTTTTACAATAAAAATACCTTAGTGAAACGAAAATAAATTAAGAATAACAATAAAAAACAAATAACAAAGTATTTAAATCGAAAATTCATACAAAATTAATGGAAATTTCTGTATAAGAGATCAAAAATATCTACGGTGTTGATGAAAGTAGTTTTAATCAAGGATTTTTATGTTTTCATTTAGCGATAGATTGATATTTCGATAACATAACAAACAACAACAACCAATTTAATTAGTCAAATGATAAATCAAATGATAAATCGTTATGTGTTAAGTACACTTAATAAAATATATCTTTTGTCGTTTGATATTATTTTGATATTCAATATTCTAATTGTATTATCTCAATAAATAAAATTTATTTCTAACTATTATTGTTTTTTTTTTTCACAATTTACACAATTTATATAAAGATCCAAACGCAAATTACGTTTTTTTAAAAATAATAATAAAAATATTGTCTGATTTTTTAATTTAATTTAAATAATAATACGAAGTATTCGGGCTTGAAAAATGTAACGAAATTACAAACAAGTACGTACATAAATGAAACAAAATATCATAGATTAAAAAGGATAATTTAAGAAATACGAGTATATTATTATTATATGTACTTATGTATGCATACATTTAAGTCAAAATCAAATTTATATTGAAAACATAATTTTATAAATCAAACATAAAAAAAATATTTATTAAAAATAAAATATAAAATAACAATTACGTAGGAATATTAAAAATAATAAATTTAAATTTTACAATAAAATTAAAAATACTGAATATCAATTATGTATCATAAATTAATTTTTTATTAATCAAGGCAATACTTTCAATAGCTACGGCAATCCTAAAATTTAATCATTTTCTTTTATACTCATCTTCCCGCTGACACGAATCAAACAATATTTACTTACTACTTTGAATGGACATCGGCTGCGCAACGAATTTATATTTTTTACTTCGGTTTTTTATTTTTCATAAAAACAAATGGCGACAACTGAATAAATCAGTTGTCTTCACGCGATGTGATAGACAACATCAAATGGGACGATGTACTTCTTTTTTTCATAATAAAAAAAAAATAAAAACTTAAAAAGTACAGGATGATTCGTTCTTAGAAATTAAAAAATTAGCGAACAAAAATTGGAATATTTCATTGAAAATTGAAAATTTTTATGATATTTCCAATTTGAACAACTTCTTTATCAAATATAAAGATACAGGAATGTAAAATTCGAACAGAAACTGCTTTTTTAAAAAAAAATTTCTGAACAAAAAAAGTTGAAATGATTTCTGTACAACTTGAAACACCCCGTTAGCATATTTTAAATTTAAAAAGTACCTTTGTTAGGGTTGACAGAAATATGATTTTTAGAATTTCCTACAAACAATTATGTGTAAAATTATCACAAAATCATCGGGTACTGCCTCCATAAGCACAACACTGACTTCCATAAATAAAAATACTATAGATCAGCATACAAAAATCACATAAATAGACCACGATTTCCGGGAGGTAAATTCATTTGAATACAAACTGTCGAAGAGATAACATTAAAACGGAGAAAAACGAAATTAGAGCTGTCATCAAGTAGGTACCTCTGTTTGAAAAAAATGAAAATGTGATTCAAATTGCTCGAACACCCTCCTTATTCACCAAATCTAGCTCACAGTGACTTCTACCTCTTTCCTCGGCTCAAGAAACACATCCAAGGCAGAAATTTGAAGACGATAGCGAAGCGATGGCCGCTGTTGATGCGTTTTGGGAAGGTCAACACAAAGATTTTTTTCTAAGGGAATTCTGGATTTAGAAAAAAGATGGACTAAATGTATTGACTTGTTAGGAGACTATGTAGAAAAATAAATTATTTTTTTAACTATAATCACCGTGTTTTACTTTCATTATCATTACTTTTGGATCACCCCTCGTATTATAACAGATCTCTCAATAAGAGAAATAAGAAATTTTATTAAAAGGCAAAAATTCATTTTTAGTCATGTTAAGGTGGAGTTTCAATGCACTCGTTTGGACCGTTGCGTTTGGTGCGTTAAATGACAACCACTTGCGCGTTTGGAGCGTTGACAGCGTTGCTGACCCAATGAAAGCGTTTGTCGCGTTGAAATATCCAATTAAGACATTAAGTTGTTACTACACTATCCAACTTTTTTTTATAAAAAAACTTCTAATTTTTTTATTTTAATATTATATAAATAAATTTATTAAAGCTAGAAAGAAATTATAATATATTATTAAAGGAATATTTTTTTATTTATTTTGTATTGAACATTTAAAAAAAGTTTTTTTTGCTTTAGTATATATGTATAAATGAAACACGTTGTAAGTTTTTTTTTGATAGTGTAAGACCAACTTTATATGATTTTGAAATTTATACAGTGTTGTTAAATAACAAAAATTATTTTTCAGCTGTCATTGTCACTTAATATCAAAAAATTATGCTAGCAACACTGGCAACGCGCATAACGCACCAAAAAGTAGAAAATTGTTCAACTTTTGGAGCGTTATGCGCGTTGTGTGAGTTGACCATTTAGTCAGCTCTCATAAGAAAAGCTTATTTCAACTAGCTGTCATTTAACGCACCAAACGCAATGCTCCAAACGCGTGCATTGAAACTCCACCTTTAGAAACTTAACTTAACACCTTTAGAAATCTGTGTAACATGATTTTAAAATATTTGAAAAAGGCACAAATGTCAGAAAATAAAATCTAATAATGATACATACCCAGATAGCATTTTGATACTGATACTCGGGAGTCGGGTATCAATTAGTCTTCAATATTTTTTTCCCTTTTCTAATGATGATTTAATGAAGATATGTTGATTCCTACCATCAATAGAGATGAGTTTGGTGGTGGTAGTCAAAATGGTGTTGTTAAGAAAACGAAATGATGAGTGTTATTTATGTGGAATTCATTTCTGATTCCTACCATCGTATTATTAAGGGGAAAATTATTGAATGCACGACTGATGTAGTACTGATATTTTTTTGATCCCTCATTCACTATAGTGTGATGTATATAGAAAACACAATGGTTTATTTTAATAAAAATATTCCTTATTGATAAAAAAGTAATATTTCTTGCATTTTCATTAACAAAATAATTGCAAATCTTAAACTCTACACTTTTGATATGTAAATTTTTTAATTTTTTGAATTACATATAAAAAGTGTAGAATTTAAAGCTTGCAATTATTTTGTTAACAAAAATGCAAGAAATATTACTTTTTTGAACCCACTATTCAGTACAAAATGTCAATACAGTATCGATATGGAATCGAAGAAGTACTGTTCTTTATTTATCTTGTTTATGCTAAGCGTTAGATACTTCGCATTAACTCACTCCGTCTTGACTTAATACGGATGCATAAACCAAATTTCAAAACGCATTAAAGCTCTACGTCGTTTTGAGTTAATACACTATTAAATCCGCATTTAAAATTTCATTTCGTTTTTAAAATGTGCATAGACACTTACTTCGTTTTAAGTGAATTGTCATATTTGACATTTCAAAATAGTGTTGGTAACACACTAAAAATCAATATAAACTTTAGTGTTAGTAACGTCACTTTAAAATTTCAAATGACATTTGATGGGCGGTTATTTTTATTATCAAGTGTTTCTTTACAAATAAACAAGTATAAGTGTTCAAAGTGCGTTCGGCTTTAAATTAAGTACAATAAATTTATTTATAAAGTATTTATTTATTTTTTTGCTCTCACAAAACATTTATGTACTGTGATTTTGTGTACACCAAAAACATCACCTACAACACGATATTCAGCACAACTTGCTAATTTATACAATGTAATGGCCACTTTTTTTTCTATAGAAACAGGTGTGGTAATGAAGTTTTGTGAAGGTTCCAAATGAGATTTTAATTTTTCACAGATCATGAAAAATGTATTTTTTTTCATTCGAAACATTTCAAAAAACTCTACTCTGTAGACAAAATTTTTCCAAAAATCTTCAGCTCTAGATTTCTTGCAAATTGATGTGAATCGTGGTACAGTAACATTAACAAACTTTGTAGGTACATCTAACTGAGTAATAAAATTATACCGTAAAAGTTTTCTCTTTTTTATATAATTTTGATCAAGTCTTCGTCTTTCCGTGTAAAAATATTGCAAAAGCTTAATTGTGTCTATCAGTTGCAAAAGGGATCTTTGTCATGTTAAGTCATTTTGAGTTATTAAGCAAAATTGTTTCTGGAAGAAAGTATCAATAAATGTAATGAAGAAAGTTGACCAAATTGTTTATTATTACTAATAGAACCATGATTCAACAAAAAAGTAAACAAAATAATAATTTTGATAAATTTATCGAATAAATTAAAATGGAAATGATCTCTTTTGCAACTACATAATTTGCAACTAACCTAGTATTATTTTACTAGAAAACAGTACAATTTTGCAGCAAAAAGTACTCTTCTCCAGTACAATATTGTTGCAGTAAGAGACTACATTATATATGAAAATTTGAGGAAAAGGTACCGTTATGCAACTGAGCTCATATTTTGGCGATCAAAATACAGAGGAAAAGGTATTTTTTTCTTTTAAAAGTAAAGTAAATAAGTAGATTTTTTAAAGACCTTTCAAATGACGTATATAACTCATTTTTTTCAAAATATGGAAAAGATCCCTTTTGCAACTGATAGACACAATTTTTCTTATTCTTATTTTTTTCAACAAAATTAACAATGGAACATTAAACATGGAGCGTTAAAACGTTTTAACTGTTGTGCATAAACAAGATAATTGATGCAATTTCCTTTTAAAATTTGGTTACAAATTCGTTCTTTCTTCGATACATATTTGATATAAAAAATCACATTTAATTTCCACTTTATCAAATTCAACGAATCAGAATGTTCAAAATGCGGACATGGTCCATATAAAAACATTAATTTTGGTAACTAAAAGGTATATCGATACTTTGATACTTGAGTATCAGTCCAACATCAGTTCTTTATCAGTCATGTGCTATCTGGGTACATATTATATGTACATATTATATAGATATACATACATACCTATAAAAAGTTAATGAAAATACTTTTTTTTCAAAAGATTGTAGATATGTATGAGCGCGTATACTCCGCGTCATAGAGTGCGTATACTCCGCAGTACCGAACCGGTACTAGTACTATTTTGGTACGACTAAACCATTTTAGTACTGCCTGTATATACCGTAAGTGCCAGAATAGAAAAAAGAAAGAAGAAAATACTTGTCAAACTCAAATATTTCATTCATTGTTAATTGATTTAATTATTTCTATTTGTGTATAGTGTTAATTATCAATAATTTTTTTCTTTTTGTGCAAAATTAATTGGAAATGAACAAAAAAAGGAGGACCAACACCAAATTAGTTGGTTCGCACCAAAATGGTCGGCCTAAAATGGTTCGGTACCATGCGTAGGTATATACCGGGACCAAAACAGAACTAGTACCGGTTTGGTACTACGGATTATACGTGCTCTATATAACTACATATGGGTATTCTATTTCTATTAAGTAATATCTAAATTTTATTTTGATTAATCTTAATTATTCTTTTATGAAGAGTAAATTAATAAAATTTGAAACGGTAAAAAATAAGAGAAATTCCATTTTCATATCTTAACTTATTATATTATGTAGAATCTTCTTTTATTGTTTTATTTATTTTCTTTCTCATTTGAAATTCATTAAAAAAAATATTCACAGAATTTCATTTAATTTAATAGGTATATATTTATAATAAAAATAAAATATTCCATCAAAATCAGGAGTGGAAGTACGTAAGTTGTTTTGATCGACTCAGCAATGACTAAATAATCAATTCAGCTCAGCTATAAACAAGTCGATTAAACCAACTTACGTACTTCCACCTCAGTTTTCAATAATTTAAAAATCTCCTAATAGTATAGGCAGACATAACTTGGTTAACCAACTCATCCATTTAACCAACTCATTAACCAAAATAAGTGACAGACATAATGTCAGCTGGTTTATTTTGACATTTGTTTATTTAGATTTTATTTCTGTTAAGAGTTTGTACTTTTTTTTTTTTTATTTTCTGTATTTTGTTAATTATTTTGTGTTTGTGAGATGGAAGTCTCAAATATTTTTGATAAAGACGTTCTTTTATTCCGTTCTATAAACATAAATTTTAATTCAATTCAAAAAAAAAAGAACAACAAGAAAAAAAAAAAATGAAGTAAATCATATGATAGAAAATGACAAGTAACTGGAAAGTTTGACGTTTGTTCATTGGAAAGTAGGTACTTAGTTAACTCATAAACCAAGTACATTTTGCTTGGTTGATGATAATTTTTAACTATTTCATTTATATGGTAAACCAAATCATAACCACTCATAACGGTTACGTACTTAACCAAGAAGCAGCTTGGTTAACCACGATATTTGTCAGTACTATAACCCTGTGATTCGAACTATTAAATGCGTAATGTAATAAGAAGCACTAGATTAGAAAACACTTCAACTGAATCGCAATGGAAATTTATCCAGGATAAGTGCAAAAAAAAAGAAGGGTCGCAGTAGAAGAGTAAATCGTATAGAGAACCCTTAAAGAAATATGCTTACCGAATTTCAGCTTCCTACACCTTAGAAAACATAATTTTTTAAATGGACGAAAAGATTACACAAATTTTCATAACATTGATCCACGTAGAGTTTGTTAAAAATTAAAAGCGAATGATCTGCGCATACCATATATATTATACACAAAATGTTTATATGTGTATTAGTGTTTTTCTCTCTTTATTAGAAGAAAAAAACCACTACTAGTGTAAAAATTCTCTAAAAATTATACCATTATCTCTCTGCGCAATTATACCATTCGCTTTTACATAGTTTTTAACAAACTCTACCTATGTTATGTAAAAAACATAGATCGGATTGTTACTTTTTTTAACCTGTTTTTAAATATAAGAAAGTCCACAAATCTTCAACTATACGTTAGCATTGTTAGCAATGTTTGTGTGTGTGATATAATCGTTATATACATATGTACATAAATTATTTATTTATTAATTTTATTATTTTTCGTATATTGACAAACAAGTTTTTACTGCTCTTCAATATAAAAAACTAAAATTGTTTCTTTTTTTTCTTCTTAACAATTTGTTAATTTGCTCATTGCTTTTCTGTGCATAAGTTTTCTAACTTATTATTTTTATTTTTCTTAATTTTTTTTTCCTTTTTACACTTCGTAAATGTTGATTCCATTTTAATATAACACGCCGAAGTGGGGAAAGTTGTTGTCTGTTGATTTAAAAATTAAAAGTAGGTACAATAAAATAAATTATCTTTTACAATACCTTTTTCGGCCTTCTTCTTTATACATACTTTTGATGTTTGCAGATATTATGATGAATATCTGTTATATAAATGTACCTATGTATTTAACCCTAGAATTCAGTAATCGTCTTTGTTCAAAATTTCCATATAAAATGTATAGGCCTAGTCAGACATGGAGCTATACCAGTTAGGCTTTGATAAATTTTCTTTTTTCTTCTTCTTCTTTTTTCCTTAAAAACAAAAAAAATAGCTTTTTGTATTTGATTATGATTTATTCAAATTTTAAATAAAATTACAGTTATCACAAGAATTTGAAAAAATGTATGAATTTTTATTTCGCAAATTACCAATATCAAGTTAAGTTCAAAAAATGTCTGCTATTTAAAAATGGCGCTACGGTTAGCAAAATTCTTGTATTTCACACTAATACCAGGAAAATTTCGTGTGATTTAATACCATGTTTATACTAGATTGTTTAGCTAGCATAAAACTGGTATTGAGTGACAAACATGTGGTATATTCGAATACAATGCAATCCATATGACATACATTTGTATACGCACGTCCAATTTTGTATTTTCGAAAAAAAAAAGGATATTTTGTCTTACCGATTTTGAGGTAGGACTTTGGAGTGTATACGTAAGACCCTCCAATGGACGAATTGTTGCAATTTCAAGGTTTTATACATTTGTATACGATCAGGCCAGTGCTGGATTTAGGCTTAAGCACGTGGGGCATGTGCCTAGGGCGGCAAATTTGTAACTTAACTTACTCTTAACAAGCAAAAAAAAAAAAAAAAAAAACCCTCACAGTTTTGGGGGGCGCATCGAACTTAAATCCGCCACTGGATTAAGCAATTCTAGGGTTAAAAGAAAAATTTTATTATTTTAACACAAATAATATACAAATAAAAAGCATATAAAAAGACAATAAAGAAAGGAGAAAAAATGTATTGAATTGAAATGATTATGAAACTGTTAACAAATAATTTATGTCGCCATATACATGTGTACATACTTCAGGAAGTAGGTAATCGTTATGCAGCAACAGATAAACAAAGTTTTTCGTTACAATCACTAACAACTAAACAAATTTATCCATGTCAACTTCTTTACAATTCATTTCATATAAAATTTATGTTTGGCTATGTACCTAGATGTTTATTTATTTTCTAATAACTGTAAATTAAAAATTATTATTTCCTTGTAAAATCTAGAGAAGAAGTAAGTAGTTTAGATTCTTATTTGGGTCGCATTGCATAAGAATATGTACCCAATTTTTAAATTACTTGATTTTAAATACCTACTTATACTCTTAATTAACTTTTAATTTTTCATAATTTATGTTTGTTTTCTAGAATTACTTCCTGATGCTCTAGCTTCTGATTGTGAAAAATGCACTGATGCACAAAAAAAAAACTCACAAAAAATTATAACATATTTACGAATGCATAAAGCTGAAGATTGGAATAAACTGTTATCAAAATATGATCCAGAAAGACTTTATCAACAACGATATGCCAATTTAACAACGATAGCGTAAGAGAACATTAATTTGAAAAATTAAATGCAAAAAACAATTGATACATATGTACATACAAGAAATCTATAGGGATCTTACTTTGAATTTGAAAACATAAAAAACAATTTAAATTACACAACAATAATATCTTTTCTGTAAATATGGGTTATATTATGGAAAAAAATTGATGTTTTCATATACAGGGTGATTCAGTTTAGGTGTGCGAACCGTAAACTATGGATAGATTTTGGCGAGACAAACAAAAAATTGTATGACAGAGGGGGGTGGCAGTTTCAACCGTTACGGAGTTAGAGAGGGGAAATGGTTTTTGGCAGTTTTTCCTTGTGTGATGTTGTTGAATAGAAACAGGGGCTCTCTACAATTTTGCAAAAAAAAAAAATGACCCTAGCGTGCTCCTGTAAAATGTAATAGGGTAAACCAAGGAAAAAATGCTAAAAATAATTTCCCCTCTCTAACTCCGTAACGGTTGAGATTACCACCCCCTGTGCCATACAAATTACTGTTTGTCTCGCCAAAACCTATCTTAGCTTACGGTTCGCACAACTAAACTGAATCACCCTGTATAAAAACAATTAACAGATTAATATAGGGTACCTATATTTTAAATTGTTATGTAATTTCTAGGAAACATAAAAAATGTTAAGAAATAAATAAAAGAATTTATCAAAATGAAACAAAAATGGTTTGATTTTTAATTTTCTACTTATAAAAGTAGATTGATAACAATTTCACGTCCCAACTTTTTACTGAATTGAAAACAAATAATATTTTATCGAATACACGAAAATACTTACACTTTACTAATTTTCTTGAACCAAGTTGTAATTATTGGTTAAGTTACAATTAAGATTCATTCTTATTATGAGATTTAATAATACTTTATTATATAATATATATAATATTATTAAATAATATATTATATTAATATCTTACTAGATATTACAGGTAGCCCGAGTGGTTGAATAAAATGAGTTATGTTATCGAAGTGTTCAAATTTATTATACATATATCTATAAAAAAAAATACTAAACCCTAGTAATATAATGATAAACAATTTAATAACTCTTACAATTAAGTGATTAAATTTAACAAAAATCACTTATAATATAAAGTTTTTTGGTTTTTTCTTTATTTAAAAAATAAAAACACTTCGTTTACTTGACTCACAACTTTTATTTGTAAGTAAATAAAAGTTGTGAGTCAAGTAAACCAAGTGTATTTATTTTTTAAATAAAAAAAAACCAAAAAACTTTATTGAAATATGGCTCATCAAGTGAACACAAAATATTCTATAATTCACACTTATAATATACTAAAAGAATAATATAAAATGTATAACGACGTTTATGGGTTAGTACGGGTTTGCTCGTCGTTCCAGGATCAGGTTTCGTCGTTAATTATTAATGAAAACTTAAATTTTTAACAACTTAATTTTACTTTTTATTATTTCAAAAATCCTGATCTTTTACAATAATTTTCCCTGATATACTTTTTATTCTTATCTTTAGAATTAAACTTTAATGCAATGTTCTTACTTAGTTAATTCACAATATAATATTTTTTACAACTTCTTAATAACTTCAGAAATATATTTTTTACAACTCAGAAAAACTTTATTTCCTTTATACTTGAATTCTTTTTGAATTCTCCTAACTTCAACTCAAAATACAATATACTTTTAAAACTCAGGAAGGCTTAGTTTCTTTATACTTGAATTCCTTTGAATTCCACTAATTTAAAATATATTTCTTAATCTCAGGAATGCTTTAGTTCCTTTACAAATTTACTTTTTAAATTTTATTAACTAGTTTCTCTTTTATTGTTGTAAAACAAATATATGAAAAGTGAAGCTTGCAGGACGTTTGGGAGTTTCAACTTATCGAGACTACTTTTCGAGACGAGAGGATTAACCTCAACTTCAAAAAGTGAATTTCTGGATAAAAAAAAAATCATTATCTCTACTAGTCTTCAACTTTTCTTTCTTTGTGAAATATACACGCACGTATTATATTGAAGTTTAGTAGAATGTTTTGGGACTTTCAACTTATCTAGACTACTTTTTGAGACGAGAGGATTAACCTTAACTTCAAAAAGTGAATTTCATAGATAGACGAGAAAATCCTTATTTCTACCAACCTTCAACTTTTGATTCTAACGAAATAACCACAATTTACATTGAAGTCAAGTAGAATATTTTGGGACCTTCTACTTATCTAGACTACTTTTTGAGGCGAGAGGATTAACCTCTACTAAATATTATGATATAGATCTATATCGATCCTTAACGAAGATTAAAGGGGAATATAGTACAATAAAGGGGAATAAAGATAAACATTGCTCTCGATTAATCACGAAAAAATCTTTAAATATCTATATCGATTTACGCAGATATTGAAGATAACGAGATTCAAAGACAAAACCTATATTGATCGTTATCGATTTTCAGAGTATTTCAAAGACGAACAACGATCTATAAAGAATCGTTATCGGTCTTTAAATAAACAATTTATATTTACAATAAGCTCTATAGTCGGTACAGTGATGAATGGTGCATTGCAAAGAGGATGGCTTTACACACGAAGGTCCGTGGTTCGAATCTCAAGAGTAAATTTTTCAAATTGAATTGTTTTTATATAATATAAATAAATATAAAAAAAAAGCAAGAAAAAAAATGAAAAAAGAAAGAAAAAAATTTTTTATGGTCTATAAATTCCGATAAAGATCTTTATCGAAATCTTTTATAGCTGACTTCGAATTTCGTGATTAAAATCGATGTCGATCTTAATCAAAACCTCGGTTTTTTCTATAAAAAGCTTCACGCAAATCTTTATAGTTCTTTATAGCTAGCTATATAGCTTGGTTGCACGGGTATTCGACATCTCCCATAATTTTATTAAGAACGACTTCAGGAATGGATTTTTAAACATTCGCAAAGCTATTACATTAATTTCTGAACTAGGTGATACTTTTCTCTTTCGCCCTTAATACATGAAATAAATAAAACAGAACAGAACAAGGAATTTGTTATTGATGGGTTAGCAAAACATAGTAAGAACAGCTTTACATGGTTAGATATGTGGGGAGTTTAAAAACAGAGTCCATATATATTATACTGATATCAGGAAATTTTATATCGGTACGGTTCTTGGAGTGATCCATAAAAACAAAACAGGATATTGGATCTCTTTTTATGAAAAAAGACTACCAAGCAATACAGCTGTAGTTGACGCCGAGTTGTGGGTGGTTTGGTTGGCTGCAGGGTTGAAAAATAAAAACAGAAAATTCATGATACTATAAAATGAAAGAAAGAACTATAACAACACCGAGTTTTTGATTAAAATGGGCAGAATACAACTTATTAAAAACGACATTATGTTTTGTTAGATTCCGGGACATGTAGGAATTGGGGCAACGAATATGCAGACCAGATCGCGACATCTTCTATAATTCGTATAGAAGAATCTACAATTTTCGCCCTGCCAAAACCACATGCCATATACATATATCGTCGCTTAAAAATTGGTTTGCCGTATAGGTATAGGTTTTCTTCAGCGTATACGGCAAACCAATTTTTAAGCGACGATATGTAGGTTGGGATTAAAAGCACCAGTTTGTAAAAGAAAGAGTAGACTTTTTAAGAGTGATTTGCAAACCATTTTAGCTTATCATAAATTAAACAAGCGGCTGACTGCATCAACCTTTAGCTCTTCGTTAAATATAGCTGACCAGGTGATCCTAATTAGATTACGAACAGAGGACATACGAGATTGACTCACATATTTCCTGTGATGAAACTTGCCACAAAAACTCAAAAGAATTGTTACTGGATTTTAGAATTGTCAGGGCAAAATTGGCTACTTCAGGTTCAACAGTGATCAACAGGATAGATTTATTAAATACCAGAAAAAACAGAAATTCATATTTATTCAGAATGGTAAAGGAACTAAACTTAGCTAGTCAAATTTGAAATAAAATTACTAGAAAATAATAATAACATAAGTTAGTTTAAAAATTTTTTTTTTTTTGAATAAATAAAGTTAAAAAAAACCTAGAATAAAGCAATAACATTTTCTTAACTACTTAACTATTTATAACGATAGTTAAGACATTTCAGTTTAACAAAATAGTTTAGAAAACGTTAAATTCAAGAAATGTTAATTAAATTCAAATAGCTAGATTATTAGTTAAGCTGAAATATTGTATAGAAAAAATTAAAAAAAAAAAAAGTGAGTCGCCAAATCGTGGTGCATGCGATTAGATATCGGGTTTACCTGGTATTCTCCTGGAAAAAAAATTGAATAGAAAAAAAATGAAAACACAGAGGTGTAACTTCAAAGAAAAGGCTTTGAATACACAACTCCAGTGCAGTGGCAGTGTAACGTACCATTAGTAGATTATCAACAACCCGCACCACTTTCAACCACATGTTTCCATCAACTGTAAGAACAAAAAACAGGCGATGACATCCATATTTATTCTAATGTAAGTAAAATTAAAACGAAAATTTAAAGTGAATAAAAATTAAAAAACTAAAAAAATATATAAATGTGTATACATATCTATATAAATCTCAATAAAATTTTTCGAAAAATATTTTTTTTCTTTTCAAAACCAAAATTGCTAAATTTTTATTCAAATTAAGAAGTAAAATTTCTTATAAAAAAAAAATAATAATAATACAATTCAAAATAAAATTGATCAAATCGAGTACTACAAAATATTTTGAAAATTTTATAGAAATAAAACACTTTAAATAAAAATTATAATCATTTGCAGAAAGTAAACAAAAATGAAAAAAATAAATAAAAAACAAATTAATTGTAGTAGCTCAGAACAGAGAAAACGACATTCGACTCGACTGGGAATCGAACCACAGTCCTCTATCTTGCCGGGATAGTGCGCTTACCAATGCGCCACCAAATGTCATGCCGTTTACTGCTCTTAGTTACTACTTCTATTCTAAACATTGATATTCAAATCTCCTACATAATTAAGTAACAAATAAATAAAATGAAATAAAGAACGAAACTTTTAAAAAAAATTAATTTCTTCTCATATTTCTTCACACTTGTTCAAAAAAAAAATATATATAGGTATATACATATGTACATATTATAACAATTAAAACGCCTTTCATAAATTTTAAACATTTAATCTGATAAAACTGGAACTAATGAAAATTTTTGTATTAAAATAGGAAGTGATTTGTAACAAAAGAAAAATATTTCAACAAAAATTGTAATTGTAAAATTTTTGCTTGTAATCCATAAAATTTGTGAAATAAGGTTAGTGAAAACGTAAATAGTCTATAATAGCGGCTTTCGATTTGCCACTTTCAAGTACTTGCGAGTAGATAAGGTGAAAGTCTGTGCTAAATCATCTACTCGTAGCTATTCATGTAAAATTTTTCAATTAGATGCAAGTAGTTACGCACAATTTTTACAACAGAGGGCTTTATAGTTTAAAACTAAGAGCAGGAGCACTAGATGTGTTTTTCTTTTTTGTATGTATATATGACAAAATAAAAATTATTTTTAGGTTTTGACACCACATTTATCCAAGACACATTTTAGTACTCGCAAGTACTTGGAAATGGCAAATCGAAAGCAGCTAATACAACACAAAAATGACACCAGTCGATCAACTTCAAGATGCTGAATATGGAAATGAGACTTAACAAATTAGAAGCCTCGTATAAACCAAAACAAACAACACTGATGGCACCTAAAACCGAGAACGACCTACAAGACATTAGCAAACTCCCTGACTGTTTTGAAGAACTACAACCGTTTTACGGTAACCCAATACAGTATGTCTCCTGACTCCATAGTGTAGAAAATATACTCAAAGATTATGAAACCCAACTGGAATTTTTGGTGACAAAAACGAAGCCTTGGTTGCTGCTACCAAAATTAAGTGACGGGAACGTGTTTTCTACTTTTTTCGCTACTATAATGTATTTCGCTATTTTATGGTTGCGTATTGAACGTACCGAATACGTGGCAATGGGAACTATGTGGATTCTAAAATTAAAGTTTTTATCGAGGTTCCAGAATCTTTATAGGACCGTTTACAAAACTCTTTAAAGTTTCTGTTACTATAACGTTGTTTTGCTTGTGGTTTGCCTGGTTTTGGCCACCACTTTTTAACACTACAAAGTGGCCAAATTTAAGTTTTCGACATAAGTAACAAATACGTTCCTAAACTTACATTTAGGTACTTATAAGTTCCCGGTACTATAGGTGTAAGTTCCAATTGTCACCATAAAGTATTTTGAACGTTTATGGTTCTAAACAGTGTCATTTATTGGTTTCTATATGATCAATATAATACTTGTCGGTGGTAATTATGAAGTCTTGTGCAACAATAAAAATGAAAATTCTAATGACCAGTTTCACAGTGGAAGCTTTAGCTTAGTTCAACTTTTCAACTAAGTTTAAACACTTTTTTCAATTACCCAGCTTAAGTGCTAAATTAGGTTTAAGCCGTAAAAACTGAGAGCTTAAATTCTATTTAATGTTTAGTTAAATGTCATATTACCTTTACCTTTTTAAGCCATCTACTTATTTTGTTTTGTCAGTAAATGTATTATAAATTGAAATTTATGAGAAAAAAGTTAAAATGTCACAATAATTGCCATTACTAAATAATGAAATTTAAAAGTTCCATTAGTTCCAAAATATATTCATTGAATTGGTTTAACTGAAGATACATACTATGTACATAGTTAAACTACAAATATACATAAGTTGCTGAGAAACAAAGCAAAATTTAAGTGGAGCTTGAACAATGTTTTAGGTTTAACTTGAACTTAGCTTAAGCTTCGACTGTGAAACTGGGCATAAGCTTTACAAGATGAATTGCATAAAGCCTTAATTACTTAAGCCTTGAACGACATTTTATATAAGAGTAAAAAAAAGAATTAGAAAGAAGTGTGTTAATTATAATAAAAATTTCTAAACATAGTTCAGACTGCCACTTTAAAGTGACGAATGGAACCAAGTGGTTCCGTTTGCTACTTTATAGTGAATTTTGATACTATAAAGTTTCACAAGGAACTATAGAGTGACATTTTCAAAATTTTTCAGTTTCTGCCACTATATAGTTTCATTTGCTACGTAGCATCAACTTTGTCATAAGTGTTCGGTACCACGTAGTAAAATATTAAAGTGTCACACACTATACAGTGTCAACGCAAAAACAGTCATTTTTCACTCTATAATCTATTTTTTTTTTCAACAGAAATTAATTGTTATGAAAAACTGATTAAAAACACATTTTTCCAGAAAATTTGAACAGAAAACAATATATTTTTTAATAATACCTATTTAAAAATCAAAAATTTTCAAAAATACGAAAATAATAAAACTTTATTAAAAATATGTATATAATTTTAAATTTACAAAATATATTTTATATATATTTTTCAATATTTTTAAAGCGCGTTGTACAAGTACGAAGTACAAGATCTATTTTCATCAAAAATTTTTGTTGGCAATGAAATTTATTGAGGAAAAGTGTTGAAATTTTTGTGTTAAAGTCCTTTTAAAATTTTGAATTCTGATAATCGGAATTTTAATTTCAACATTTCATTTGTTTGAAAATATTTTATTTGTGTTAGTCATAAATATAATGATTTTATATATGCATTCAATAATATCAAAGTAGGATAATGTTCAATTGAAATATTTAATTGTATTAGTGCGGAAGAAATCCTAAAGTTCCTATTAGGTGTTTGAAAGGTGTCAATTACCACTTTGGAACGTAGCAGCTACGTATTTCAATATCGTTCCAATTACGAACCAGACACGTCCCAATTTGTTCCCCATTTTAGTGAAATCCACGTCTTTAAACCGTAGCATTTACGTATTTTTTCCTAGTGACAGTCACTTAAAATGCTAGTTGGAAATTGTTCGTTTCAAACCAATCTACAGGGCCATATTACAATGCATAAGGCAAAAAATAAGGGGTAAAGCAGATTCAGCTTTAATCTCAAATAACATTTTCGGCGAAGATTGGCAAGCGGTTAAAATGTGTCTATCTCTCCATTATATGGACAAGTGAGATTTGCGAACGTTAGAGCATCAATTATGAGACCATGAATCATCAATTCTTTCTTATAGTAAATAAAATAAAAACAGAATGACACAGACAAACACAATGAATGTGCTTATTGATACATACAGAAATAGCGCACTCGATGTCTCTATTCGTGCGATAAATGAAGAACTTTCCAAAATACTAACCATTCAAAGGCCACAAACATTTACAGGGGCCTATACTTCATGTCTGGAAATCCAAAATTTAAATTACAGAAACTTTACCATGCATCCGAAAAATTTCAATAATTCTGTAACAACACCTATGAACCAAGTTTTTAAAACTGTTTGTTTAGGTACTCGAAAAGGTCAAATTCCAAAACCACAATCACTCAGGAACATCCCTGTACAACATAAGAATTTGGCCTAAAATATATACAACATAATATGAGTAACAGACCGTCAGAACGCTACATTTATCCTAAACCACCAACGCCAATGGAAATTGACCAGTCAGTACAGACACGACAACTTAATTACATAAACAGACCAACAAACTCTGATCCAATTGCAATAAAACAAGAAAAAAAGTCTGGTGAACATATAAGGAAACACCAGAGAATGTACCATATTCAAACACAGGGAGATGAATCCAAATATGATGAATACATGCAACAGTACAGTTGTACGAGGACGAAAACGAAAGTGAAAAACAACATGAGATAAAATTTATGACGGATGCCTGTCCATCGTACCATACTTAAAATATAAAACTAGGAATAATAAAATTTTAAAGTTCCTGTTAGATTTAGATGCAGGAGCTAACAAAAACTTTATGAAACAAGAATTGGCCATAAACGTAAGCCACTTTAAAATTAGATCAGCAGGAGGAACTATCTTAACCCTTATCGGTCGTAAGTCACCTCTGACGTGACAACAGTAGTTTTCTGCAGCGGTCGTATGGCACATGTGAAGTGACAACGCGGATCTTGTCGAAACATGCTGTCTATTAAATAAGCATACGATTGTCTTTTCAGTTTATCGTTACCAACAGAGCATTTAACTTGTGCAATGAAATTTCAATACTTTTTTTTTAATGTTTGAATTTATTTTTTGTCAAAAAATGAATAAAAAAAATTTTATAAATTTCAATAGTGAGAGTTTTGAAGGTGATTTTGTGATTTTAGTTCTAGTGATGAGTGAAGCAGTGACGCTTATTTATTTCCTAAGAAAAGAAAAGTGGTTGTTCCTATACAATACTAGAGTAAAGAAGAAAATTATGCAGAATCAGAAGTTGATAACTCAGACGATGATTGTATTGAAATCGAGAGTGGTGGTTCCTTTTTCAAATAATAGTCGTCAAATTTTTGGAAATGTTCAGGAGCCTCTTGATTATTTCAATAAATTTTTTACTAACAAACTGATTACAGATATTATTACGCAAAAAAATTTATATGCAAAAGAGCAATTTGAAAAAAATTGAATTATCTACCGGATTTGTTTGGCAAAACTGGAAAAATGTTGCATATATTTCCTCATTTCCATATACGAATGGCGTCCCATTTTATCCTACCTATAGCTATTTCTCTTTCTTAAATACTACAAAGATTGCTCATCACTAGCACGTGCACTGAAAATAAAAATGCATTTGCCGTAAATGCTTTTTTAAACAAATGAACTTTCTCTTTGCTGCAAATGCTATAGGTTACAATAAATCAACTTACATCACTCATTATTTGTTTCAAATGCATAATTTTTTATTGCAAATACGATGTAACTAAAATAAACTTTTGTCAGAAATAACGAAACATTTGGACGAAAATCTATACGTTATTTATTTCAAATGGAAACAATATTCAAAAGAAAAGTAATCACATTTGTGGTAAACAACACATTTTTTTATCAGAAAGGTCAAAACCATTGATAGAATATATGAAATATTTGTTACTACTACCAAAATTTATTTGCCTTAAATGAAAAATGACAATAACAACAAAAGGTTTTTTTTCCAACAAATGTATTAAATTTTTTATTACAAAAGGGAACTTTATTTATCAAAAATAAAAACATTTTTTCGTTCAAATAAACATTTTTAATTTTATATACTTTTCTCACAACAGTTTTTATGGAATATGTATTTACATAATATTAATATTTAATTGCTTAACACTAGGTAAGTGAAGAACCAAAATAAAGTTCATCGCATTGTATCACTTGACGATTACTCTGAACAATGCAAATATAAAATATTTTATCTGTATTAATATTTTCCAAAGGCAACACAAAATAGTTATAAGTTTTTTCAACTTCATAAGCTAAAAAATGCCAATCAAAAAAATTTATTTTAAATTCTGATAGAGCAACGTAAAATTTATCCATATATTTTAGAATGTAATCAATCTTTCCAAACTTTTTCTCTAACAATACAACCGAATTTATTTTTAAAAAGAAATGATTATTTTCAATATATGAAGTTGTATATAAGGTGCTAGAGCATTGAAAATTATATCTTATTTTTATATCATCTTTAGGTACTTTTAACTTTCCATATTTTAAAGATGAAGCAAACAAATTAAATTATCAAAATTTAAAATAAGATTAGACATTTGAATAGAATGTTTTGTCGTAATAGTTTCAATTATATTTTTTTTACACTTAGTCGTATACGCACATTTCTTAAAAATCTGATGAAAGCTCTCAAATCTCATAGACGATAACTGTTTTATTGGTCCAACTTTCTTCATAATCATAGGATAGTGCAACAAAATATGGAATTTAGGGCGAAGAGTTTGACCAGTTAGTTGGAGATATAAATCGTTATAGTCAACGACAGCAGAGTGTAGATCCTTCCAAGTATCTTCATAAATAAAATTAGAAAAACAATAATTTAAGATTTTTCTTAATGTAATATATAATTGCCATTCAAGACAGTCGGTAGGAATCGCGTCTCCGACTAATAAAGAAAATCTTTTTGTAAAGCAAAGCATTTCAGATGCAGACATTTTAATTTTTTTCTGTTGAAAAAAATCAGAGCTCAATAGAGGTGGCTTATTTTGATTATAAGGTCCATAATTGAATGTCGACAATCTTAAATTCAATTGTTCTATTGTAAAAAACTTCATTTTATTTATGAAAAAATCTAGCAGAAACAAAAAATCATACCGGCACACACCTTCTAACAAATCATGCATAGGATCAACACTGTAATTACTTAGTACATGAAATAGAGGTAAAGTATTCCATATTGAAATTTCTTTTATACTAATATTTGGAGAACATTCAAAATATTTATTGTTTTCATTAGTAATATAGGCTTTAGATTGATCTAGAGCAGATTGAGTAGCGCATTCTTGTTTACTTGCTGTGCAAAATCTACAGTAATAGTTATCACTAAAAGATTCTACAAAGCCTAAAGCTAAGTTTACGCCCAAATTATCACTTAAAACCAAACATGGAACAAGTCTTACTGCATTATATTGATCGTTATTTATTTCTATATTTTCTTCAAATAATGACTTTATTTCTTTAATGAATGGGTCAAATATTCGAGTGTTGCCAAAAAGTTTCTTATCTTCTACATAAAATAACATTCCAAGAAAAATACTTTCTAATTTTGCTTGAATATGTAAAGGTATACTTGGAATTTTCAAATAAACTCCTCCAAGTTTGGTAATATTACAGTGTGATCCCAAAGGATTATTTACCTCGAAATCATCGTAATAAATAAAAAGTGGCAAATATAGGATTTTGTTTTTTGAGCCGCATTGATTAATTTTATCTATGAAAAATTCGGTCTGCATGATGCTATGAATAACATTTTCTTTCTCTATAAAACTTTTATATTTCAATATATGGCTTACAATATTAGTTTTAGAAAACAAATATGAAAAAAGTTGAACCGTTTGAGTTATCTTTGAAATGTGAGTAATTGTTTTTAACTGAATTTTATTATTTGAAGTTGTGATTTCCTCACATTGAGTACTTATTATATGTGTTCTAATATTTATATAATGAAAATTTTCTCTTAATAATTTTAGCATTGAATATTCTGTCAAAGGTATACGTAGGTCACTCTATAAGTTTTGAGATACAGAAAAACTACTAATGATTTTGAAAAACAAACTTTATTGATGTTCAAAATACTCCCTTCCAACATCAAAGCACTTCTGCATTTTAATTTTCCACAAGTGGAGTGCCTCTAGTCAGTCGCTCTTTAGAACGTCTATTCGTACTGACTTTTGAAAATCAGTAAGATAATGTGGTACTTATCTCGTTACTACCTTCTTTTAAATGAAGGTGTTCGTGTAAGATAGCATGTACCGTTGCGGATTCTACGCCGAGTGTTTCCTCTATCATTTGGTATGTGCATCGCGGATCTTCTTCAATTAGTCTCTGAGCTTTTGCAATGTTCTCATGGGTGACGCTTGAACACGGTCTTCCCGGACATGCTTCATCACTCAATGAACTACGGCCTCTTTTGAGTTCGGCATACCATCTAAACACACTCGCCCTGGATGGAGCTTCTTTTCGAAATGCTTGTTGCAGTCGTCCGATGCACTCATGCTCACTTAAACCGACTTTAAAATCATAATAAATCATAGCACGGTAATGCTCACGTGACAATTCAATTTTTCACTTTGAATAATTATTTATAACTTTACTTGTAACAAGTTAAAACAAGAACTGAATACACAACACATGTTACCAAAGACTAACGTTCTTATTTATGCATGGTAGCCAATTTTAAGTATTGGTGATATTCTGTATCTCAAAACTTATAGAGTGACCTACGTATTTTGTGCAGATAAAATCTTTAAAAGCTTTGCAGATTGTTCATTTTGTGTTGTTTCGAACTCATTTTGAAATATTTTCTTAAAAAATTCCAAACAATTTTTCATAATATTTAACGAATATTTTCTTGGTATTTCACTTTTTGAAAAATGGAATAAAAATAATTTTATAAATTCAAAAGAATAATAATTAGAGCTAATACCGTTTACGTTAGTAGTACGAGAAGTCGAGGGAAAGTTTATTAAGTTTTCATTATTGACATTTGAAACTGGAAAAAAATTATATGCTTGAAAAGATTGAGTAGAATCTGCAGTTTTAGTTTTTAAGTGATGTAATAAATGTGTTTTATAATGGTAAATATTTCCACAAACTCTGTTACAATATAAGCATGAAAATCTTACAATATCATTATGAAATTTTCTTAAATGTTTTAAAAATATATAGTTAGTAATGAAAATTTTTGACTGCAGGCGAAACACTTAAAATCATGTGTATCCATTTTAATTATTTATTAATATCGTTTCAAATTGTAGTCAAATCTGGATAGCTTTCATCTAATTCGGTATTAATATTACAAATGAACTTTTGTAGAAACTGCCAAAACTTTTTTGATATACAAGGGTATTCAATATGTAGGCCTAAGTATATTGATAAAATGCATTCAATACCCTCTTTTGGAGATTCAATTTTATATTTGATGTCCACCAAAGATACTATGCAAATCTCTTTTGGTGATGAAATAAAAGTAAGGCACGATTGGACACTTATACCTTGCTTTTTACAGTTCTCAATATACTCTGTGTATCTTATGTCAGCTTCAACTATAGTCTAGAAAAAAGAAAAAAGTGAAAACATACTTAATTTTGTTAAATTATATACATACGTGTTTGTATATACATATTTTTAAATTGTTACTTACATTGCAGTGGGTGATGAAAAAATCCAACTTTTGTTGCTTTCCTTGGTCCTGTTTTATTTTTAACACGCGTTGTATTAATAATAATAAATGGAAGAAGCATAACAGAAATTGCTTTTTTATTGATAATATCGGCTTCTTTTTCAATTAGCTTTCTTATTAAAGGAACTGACTTATTAGTTTTAGCTTCTGCTAAACGGAGTATATTTTTATAAACTTTATTTTCAATATTGAAAATAACTTTTTTATTATAGCGCTTTTCAACGTCAATTTGGAACTGAAAAACGTTAAAATTGCTTAAAAGCTTATAACTTATTATTGGAAATTTCATTACCAATTTATAACCCTGTGCTTCTAAAATAACAAGAAACTGATGAACATATGCATGAGTACTTATTTCAGATTTCAATATTTCAAATCTAGTTTCATAAGTTTTCAACCATTTATCCTCAATATCACCTGTAGGAACACCATTTCTCAATTCTCCTAAATCTTCATCAGCATTATTTTTATTTTGATCTGTAAAAAAAAAGGGGGATCTAGAAAATGGTAATAATTTACATGAAATTTTTTATATAGCATACCTAAATTGAAGTAAGATGATCCAGATGCTTCGGTGGAAGTAGACGTGGCTGAAGATGATCTTGCTGATGACTTCGAACGAGGCTCCAAAATACCAGATTTATACAATGCGTGCTTATAATTATAATATGCATCAATTAATTTCCCTCGTGCCTTGTTTTTACCTTTATGAGGATGATAATAAGTTGATGACAATTCATTCAGAAATATTTTCTGAATCAATTGTGAAATATTTTCTAATTCATCTCTTCCCACACTAAAAAATTAAGAGAGCTATATTATTATTAATACATATTTTAAAAATGCACTCAAATACAAGATACTGTTTCAAAAACTACATCATATTATTAAATATGAATATGTGAATAAATTTAATGATTATTATCGTGTGGAATAAGTATTATATGTATTTATTATACGCACAGTATAAAAATTTAAAAAAAAATTATTAATATTACATTTTTAAATATAAGTTATGTATATTTCTTCATCTAAATGATGCAGTTTTTAAAATTGAATGATTGAACATGTATACCTTTTCCCAGTTTTGTTTTGTTGTAAACAATAAACAAATAATCAATCTTTTTAAAATATTATTTACATATTTGCTTTGTAGCAAACAAATGTTATAAAGACAAGACTTCTAACAATTCAGGATTATGCGTATGTAAAGTGCGTTATATATTTTTTCTATCTTAAAATACTCACATTTTGAATGTTAGCATGCAAAATAAATACATATATGTATGTATATACATACAAATTTCACTTTATACACATAGTTCTGAAGTATCACGAGATACATATACTACTAACTATTTGCAATTTCATTTTTGAAAAAACTCTTACCTCTTTGGTAGATAATTCATTAAACAAAGGTAACAAAACTGTACTGTTTAAATTAATATCCAAATCTTCAATATTTTGAGTTTCTACCTCATCAATAGCTATTAATACAATAAAAACACAGTAAAAAGGTTAAATAGATTATTTTAATGCATCTTACATTTTATATCCAAAACAAAATTGGGATTTGTCATGAATTGTATTAAAATTTCAGGTAAATCTTCTTTGTTAAGATCTGCTCCGTTTAAAGAAAATTTAATATCCGATGCATTAGCATTAAATGTCGCACTTACTGCACTACATATATCGAGAGATGTTATATTTTCACCATATGAAATTCGCACTAATTTCTTCAAATTGCTTTTTCTAAACATTATAAAAATTGAATTACTCATTGTTTTTATATTTATTATATTTTTTTACTTTTTAATTCACCTTTATTTTAAAAAACAAAACATCTTTTAAATTCGCGATGCTACTTCTATAAACTACAAACTTCAAATGATATTCAACAAAGAAAAAAATGACAACAATAACTGTTTTTTAAAAAGCATTATTCGTAAATAAAATATCATTTGCTACAAATGTTTACACAGTTATTATGCCACATTTATAATATAACGTTTTTTATCACTGTTGTGCCAAAGAAATATTCATTTGTAAAAACCATCTTACTTAGTTCAAACCATTGTGTTAAATGAATAATTATTTGAGGTAAAAGTGTATATTTTTGCAGAGCATTTAAACTAATGAAAGATTATTTCTGATGAATGTTTGGAAACATACTTTTCTGCCAAATGAATTTTTGATTGGAAGAAATAAAATTTTCATTTAGCTGCAATATAAACACATTTGGGATAAAGATTAAGAAGTTACAATAGAATTACATCGAAATTCAAATAAACTGCATCATTTGAAGAAAATGAATACACCATCTTTGGAAATGAAATCATTTCCAACAAATGAACATATTTGATAGAAATGATTTACGCATTTATTTTAAATGACTTAATTTCAAACAAATAAAAAATATTAGCCTCAAATGCGCGAGTTCATTTACTTTTTTTTCAGTGTGGCTACTAATCTTATTAGAATTTTTAGATCGCGCCAAATTTTGTAGGTAAAAAGCAAAGTATACGGTATGATATGTGATTATCTTATCAATATCAGTTCTGTGATATATTAGTTAGTTTTAAAAGTTTTCTAAGTGATTTTTAAAAAAAAAAATATAAAGTGTATTAAATTAAAAAATTAAAATAAAATTTAGTGCGTGAATGATAATATTATAAATTATTGTGATTATTTTCATAAAATAAACTAGTGTACGAGAACAAAACAATAAGAGGTTTTAGTGCTATATTAAAAGACAAAATAAAAAAAATAAAAAAAAAAACAATAAAATAATTGAAAGAAATAAAATTTAATAAAATTAAAAGAAATGAATAGATTATTTAGAAAAAAATGTTCCAAGATATTGGAATGGTTTAGATCTTATCTAATGGATAGAAAGCAGGCAATAAAAGTCAATGGAATTGTATCTGACACTGAAGAGGTGACTTAGGTGTACCGCAGGGATCAGTGCATGGAGTATTGTATTGCTTTTCCTTATATATATCAATGATATGAAAGCAGTTATTAAGCATTGCAAAATCGGACTATTTGCTGATGACACTTTACTAAACCCAAGTGGTAAAAATGAAGAATACCTAGCAAATTGTATGAATGAAGATCTGGATGAATTAAATAGATGGCTGTGTATGAATAAATTGAAAATTAATGTAGATAAATGTAAATATATGAAATTAAATAGTAAAAACATTGTTAATGTATACATAAATAATTATAAGTTAGAATATGTTAAAAGTTTCAAGTACTTAGGTGTAATTTTAGATGAGAAATTAAACTTTCACGAACATGCAAATATGTAACTACGAAAATACCAAAAAAGATTAACTTTTTGAAAAGAATTAGAAGATACCTAGATTTAGAAATTACTGTGATCCTATATAATGCTCTGATCTTACCTCATTTTAATTATTGTTTAACAATGCTGTATTCGTGTACAAATGAAGTAAGGGAAAGTTTTCAATTATTGCAAAATAGGGGAATGAGAGTGTTGCTTAAAAAGAATAGGTATGCTAACATTAAAGCTACATATGTTACAAAAATTAAACTGGTTCGATGTAAAAGAATTATGGACATATAATGCCATGATTTTTATACATAAAATAAGAAATAATTTAGCTCCAGCTTATTTAAAAGAAACACTTATTCAAGGCAAAGATGTACACTCTTATTCTCTAAGAAGGAAAAGTTGGTATAGAATAAATAGATTTTAAAAAAGTAGTACACAAAGAAATATTATGTATAAAGGTATAGATTTTTATAATAAGTTACCTCATGAATTAAAGGATGATATGAGAATTAATGTATTTAAGACTAAATTAAAAGAATATATAAAATCAATAAGTAATGCATTGTAAAATGGTTGAATTTTGTTAAATTAATTTTAAGTTAATTGTAAAGTCTTTTTCTTTTAGACTAATAAATAAATAAATAGAAAAAAAAAACAAAAAAAAAAAAAATTACCAATGAATATTATATAATTAAGTTTTATAATAGTTATACATATGTATTAAAATTATACATTATATTATATTATATACATTATATTATACTTATAGACTTGAAATAAAAAAAATAAATTTAAATTTCAAAATTTTACATTTTTTTAAATGATTTTTATAAGTGAATAAAAACACTAATTAAATTTGCAAATTACGAAAAGGTCTTTTATTTATATTACTCGACGCAACTCAGGTGCTTTACCCTATATATTTCTCATCACTAATACAACTTTAACGAATCTTCTTTTTCAGTTCCTCATTATGATTTTTCTTGCTATCTATTTTTAACTCAGAAACATGTGTATTAGTGCAAGAAATTGCGCATTTATTTGAAATCTTATCAGTTCTTGTTCGTAGTTTAAACACTACCTTACACTATGGTTTAAGTGGCAAAGTGCTCGTTATTTTCCAGTGAAAACGAGAAAAAAAAGAAGACGAATAATTTTATTAATTGAAAGTACACACATTTGTTGAAAAAAAAAAAAGAAAAGAAAAAAGAAAAAAAAAATTTCTTTTTGTGAAATAAATAATTCAATAGATACATGTGTGTAAATAAATAAATAAATAAAAACATAAGTGTAAAAAAAAAATAAAATAAAATAAATAACAAAAATAAAATAGCAATAAGAGAAAAAGGATTTAAGGATTTAACACCGGAAGGTTCATCAACAAGGAGAAGAACTAGAACAACAAAGGAAAAAACAATTTTCAACTCAACAGTCAACATCATACAACTTACGTTTTATCGACAGGAGCAGGAACCACAACAAACAAAACAACAGTTTTATTTAACTATACACCTCTGGTAAGCAAATTTTATAATAAAAAGAAAATAAATAAAGTAAAATAAATATATTACATATAAACAAATTTATTTTTAAATAAGTGACTCTTAAACAAATAAATAGTTCTTAAAAAAATGAAATTGTAGTACATACATAATTAAAATTTGAAATGAAAGAATTAAGTGTTGCTGACAAGTTTAAAATTATTTTTGATTTTATTAATCACATACCCGAATTTGATGGTAAAAATGCGAATTTACTTCCTGAATTTATACAAGGAGTTGAGAATATTATGCCTACAGTTAATGTTTTTGACGAATTTAGTGCGAAAGTTTTGAAAGGCTATATATGTGACAGATAGAATAAAAGGTGATGTAAAAAAAACAATACAGATACATGATAGTCCAACTGATTGGGCAGAAATAAAAGCTCTACTATTGAAAAATCACGGTGAAAAACTATCAGCAGATCTTTTAGACAAAATGCGATCCTGTCGTGTAGTCGCTACAATTGAAGATTTTTACGAAACAATTAATAAATATTTCTTAATTATTATTTTCTTTTGAATTTAAATTTAAACAACTATAATATTGAAAGTAACAAGAGAATCGCTTTAGAAACGTTTAAAAATAATTTTCCAGAACCCGCACGCAGTGTGATTTTTAGTTGAAATCCTAACACACTAAAAGATGTCTTTAAAATCATTAAAAGTGGAAAATATCAAAAAATGGGTCCTTCTGGTATATTTAATGAACAAACCTACAAGCAAAATTTACGCATGAATTAAATAAATCCAAATGCTTTGCAAAGAAACTTTCTTACAAATAACTTCAACAATATTGCAAATAAAAATCTTTCTCCTCACGGCTTAAATAATGCAAATACAAGTAGAAATTTTAATAGAAATCCTTCTGTCCCAAATCAAACAAGATTCTCCCAAAACTCAGGTAATTCACACAGAGCCAAACAAACAATAACAATACAGAGCCAATGGATAGTTCAACAAATGAACATTAAAATTTTCAACAAGACCACTTAAACAACTACCCTATTTAGTTATCAAAAATCCAATAAAAACACTACGTTTCATCATTGATATATTGAAGCAGAATTCAGCATCATAAACCCAAAACTTTGTCAACCAATATGGAAAACCTTAATAAGAAGTGAATGTTTAAAGACCCTCAATCAAAGTTTTTTTTCAAATATAAAATGTAAAATTCCACTTTTTGAAATCTTTAAAGAAAAAGATTACTTTGTAGAATTTTTAGATGTTAAGTTTCATGAAAAATTTGATGGTATTATAAGTAATAATATTTTAGTACCACTATAAATGCAATAATTAACTACAAAAATCGCACACTGGAAACAAAAAATTCAAAAATACAAATATTTTTAAATGATGAAGAGGAAAAGTATTATTTTTCCAGCTATAATGAAAATGCTGTTCAACCTTTTTCTAATGAAGTAAATAGTTTCAACCTGTTAAATTATATTCAAACTTCTCATTTGAATGAGGAAGAAAGAAAATTATTGTATTAAGTTATACTGAATAATAAAAACGTATTCTACAAAGAGGGTAATAACTTATTATTTACCAGTATAATTAAACACAGAATAGTAACAAAAACGACATTCCAATATACTCAAAATTATACCGATACCCCGAAATCCACAAAAAGAAGGTAAATTGCTAGATAGAAGAAATGCTCCGTTGTAAGATAATTCAACCATCGAGTTCCCCATATAATTCTCCCATATACATAGGTAGTCCCGAAAAAGCTGGATCACAGTGAAAAGCAAAAATGGCATATTGTCATCGACTACAGAAAATTGAACGAAGTAAATGTAGATGACAAATTCCCAATTCCTAAACTTGAAGATATTCTTGAAAAATTAGGCAATGCAAATTATTTCACCACCCTTGATCTGGCGAAGGGATTTTACCAAATCGAAGTAGATCCTCAAGATAGAGCAAAGACAGCTTTTTCGACTGCAAGTGGCCACTACGAATTTTTTCGCATGCCCTTTGGTTTAAAAAAAGGCCCTGCCACTTTTCAAATGAAGTTTTAAAATAATTAATCAACAAAATATACGTAGTTTTTATGGACGATATTCTTATATTTTCCACCTCCCTCCAAGATCATATTCAAGCGTTGTAAAAAAATTTTCAAAAATCATCATACGTGAATCTTAAGGTTCAAATAGATAAATGTTCATTTTTATGTAAAGAGATCGAATTTTTAGGTCATCTTCTTACAGATAGGGGAATCAAACCGAACCCAAAAAAAGTTGAATGAATTTTGAAAATCAAACAACCAAAAAAATCAAAAAGAGAAATAAAGTTTTCTTGGTATAACGGGTTTTTATAGAAAATTTATAAGAGACTACGCCAAAGTTGCATATCCTCTTATCAAATACCTTAAGAAAGGCATGAAAATAAACCTAAATGATCAAGATTACCAAAATACGTTTTAAAAACTTAAAATACTCCTAACATCAGATCCAATTTTAGTATACACTGACTTCAACAAAACATCTATGGATGCATCCGAATTTGCAATAGGGGCCGTCCTTTCACAAAGTAACCATCCTGTGGCCTACATTTCGCGTGCGTTGAATAAACATGAGAAAAATTATTCAACGATTGAGAAAGAGTTCTTGGCCATCGCGTGGGCGACCGAACTATTCCGACCTTATTTATTCAGGCGCAGATTCATTATCAAAACGGATCATAGACCGTTCTTTGGCTTAATGGGTTGAAAGAACCTAACTGTAAACTCCAACGGTGGAAAATTTGATTGAACGAATTTAATTTTAGTATAGAATACGTGAAAGGAAAACAAAATTGTGTTGCTGACGGCAGTGTTGGGCGAATTGCTTACAAAAAGTAAATTACATAATTGTTTACGTGTAAACAAAAAATAGATTTCTTAACATTTTTGTGACGTAAACAATGTAAACAATGTAAGGAATATAAAGAATATTTCATATATATTGATTAGTGAAATATTAAAAAAGTAAAAAAACATATTTACAACAACAATTTTTTTTTTGATATTTATAGAAATCCAACAACTACAGACACAGTAATACCAAATACATCCTTGCATCCAATTAATATCAATAGAAATCCTAAAAATCTTTTATTTAATAATAAAATAAACCCTTAAAAAAACATACAGATTTAAGCGCTGCTTATAAAATTAAATGTAATGACAATGATTGTTCAGCTGTTTATATAGGCAAAACAAGAAGAAATTTAGTAACTAGATTTAAAGAGCATTAACATTACACAAAAAAATAATAAACCATTATCCCGGTATATCTAAACGTTATTTATTATGTTAGTTAAGCATTAATAATATGCATTTTAAAAAATTTTATAATTAGTTAAAAGAACCACTTTAATAATGCCATAGTAAGACGAAAGCGGTCGGTTAAAAAAATTTTGTTAATTAAATTAAAATAAAAAATAATTTTGTGGAAAATTAAAAAACAAGTATTCTATTTATTAATATTGTTACAAACCTGAAAAATAAAGAAGACTTCATTAATAAATTTGAACAAAATTATTTTTAAAACGAAGTTACCTTTAAAGCAGGATCATTCCACCATCATGTTGCCTCATACTTTTCCTGAAAAGACAAGAAAATTGATTAAAAATTTAAGTAATAAAATTTACCTAAGTTATATAAATTTAAAAGTCAAAGCTTGTTGTTGTTGGCTGTAAATAAAATAAAATTTCCAATTGAACACTAAATTCTATTAGATAAGTGCCCGAATCAGAAATCCCTGATAAACTCCAGCCATAAATCCTAGAAATAAATAAAATAAAAAAAAAAAGAAAGAAGGACAACACAGGAAACAAACACTTAAAACAAAAACAACAAAGAACACATTCAAATTCCTTTTCACAACAACAACACCACGTACTACCAATATACCCACGTCACGGTAAATTTTCGAAAATCGCGAATTTTCTATGAAAGAAGTTGAGGCTTTATATGAGAAAGAAAATAACTTTCTCATATTGGAAAGTAACAATAACTTTCCAAAGAAAGTTCGCGAATCTCGACAGAAAACTATAAAAACACCCACAGTTTACGTTAAAGTGTTTTTAGCAAGTTTTTCCAAGTTTTTTTTCCTTACACAGTTCAAATTTTTTTAAAAAGTTTTTCAGTTCTTTCTGATAAAGTCATTTTTGTTTTACACAATCTTTTTTTTTCTTTTTTTCTTTATTTTCACGACATCTTTTTGACATCATTTTTTTTTACTACCACATCACAGGTACGTACACTTTAATTACCTAATTTCATTTTGCCATTTTACAGGTTTTTTTTTACTTAATTACTCATTCATCCCTAACCTTATTTAGCACTTTCTTTCTGCACATTTCTTTTAACACTTAATTTTCGTTTTTTTATCCACTTTTTTCCTTTATTTCATTTTTTTTTATTTTTGCAAATTTTTCTTCTTTAGTTTCATTTCTTTTATTAATTACCACTTCACCCTTTCAATACACTTTTAACTTTATTGTCTTCACATTTACTTACCTTTTTTGTTACATACACTTTTCTCCACCCTCCGACTTTCATTTTTCCGTACATATTTTTTTAAAAACACTTAATTTTCACTTTTCACTTTTAACAATTTTTTTTACAATAAAATTAAACCGCGGCGCGACTTTACTTAAAAACTTACTCCGCGAACAATTCTAACTATATAAGTTAATTAATTTTTTTAATTAAAAAGAAACAAAAAAAACACACGAAACCTCCATTTCGTTTGTTCACATTTAGTTAACCTAAATATGTACAACATAACTAAACATCTGTCAAAATGGCAAGTGTTGCCACAGCGTCTAAATTAATAATTGACTTTATTTAAAATTCATCGGTGTTGCCGACTAGTAAATTCTTCTCAACCAAACTCAGGAGTGGCAGCACGTAACTTGTAACAGAAGGTTTGAAACGGGTTTTTCTTAAGTTGACAGCACGTAAGTTGTTTCGACCAAATTAAAATTTTGTTTCGATAAAGTTGGTAGCACGTAAATGTTGTTTCGAGTGTTTTTAGCATCTGTCACAAAATAATTTAGTCGACAGTAGAGGTGTTATCGACAGTAATTTTAAATCGAGTATTAATTAATTTCAAGTGATTTTATTTTGGAAAAAACTTTTTTTTAAAGTAAATAATTTCATAAAATGTAAGTACATATTTAACAAAATAGTATATTACATGTTTTGAAGTTGTTTTAATTTTTTTTAAGGGAGGAAGAAAAGCAAGGTTTAAGCAATAATAAGAACCAAATGAAATGCATGATTGAATTCATGCAAAATAATAATGATTTGGCGAAAGGAAGACTAAAAAATGGAATGGCAGTTTCACGGGTTGTTTCAATATTTATAGCTTCTAAGATCATTAGGAAGCACTCTTTATTTACTCTAAAATTTTGAATAAATCTGGAAAAAAACAATATTTAAACTTATATTAGAAACCATAAAAATTGTTAGAAAAAAACCTACACTGCTGTCGGCAAGTCAAAAATATTGTTGTCGCATCTCAACTTTTTGCGTGAGAGCTTATTTAGTACTTTATTTTCTTCTTCAGAATCGCTGGAGTCCTCAAAAAATATCATTTTAATCAATAAATTCAATATATTATAAAAATATTTCACACTATCTCTACAACTATTCAAACTCGTTTTGACGCTAATGACAGCAAAAAAAAAATTTTCTATGTGGCAACGTCAATTCAAACTCGTTTCAACTTACGTGCTATGAAACCAAAGTTGTAACGACTTCGACTAAGTCGAAGAAAAAATAGTCGAAACAAGTTACGTGCTGCCACTCCAGTTTGATTCAGTGAGTCAGACTCGGTTTCGATCTGATTCTCCTCACACCGTGTAAATCAGATTCAGTTGTTCGACTAAGTTCGACTCACCTCACTCAGTTGATTGTTTGGTTCACTTCACTTCACTAGCAGACATCTTTCTTTATTCCCATAGCCATTTTTTTTCCCTTTTAGATAATTTTTATTAGATATATTTTTTTTATTGCCATTTAAATTTTATTCATTTTGTTAGCTACATTGTAATTAGAATTTGAGTAATAGACCCTAAATTTGTAAATTCTGTTTTTTTTTTTACCTATAATAAAAATATTAGATTTTTTTTTTATAAAATTGTGAAACAGCCTTTTATTTCAATACTTCCTATTTTTTCAGCCCTTGACCCTTATTTTTTTCTATTTCTTCTCTCTTCTAAAAAATCCCTCTCGGACGCCTATTTCTCTTCTTTTTACATTTTTTTCGAATCCATTTTTTTCCCACTCTTCGCTCACAAAGGCCAATTTTGTAACAATATAATAAGTAATATCATAATATAGTTATTTTGTAATTTTACAAAATGAATAGGTAGTGTTTTTCACTACAGACTAAATAATAAGTCTTTGAATGAGTCGTTTATTTTGAAAGTGGGGCAAGTCCACTTTTGGTAAAAAATCAGACCAAAATTTTTTATTTCCAACACTAATTTTGTACTTTCCTATTGAATTCTTTACAAAATGGACAGTTTTAACCGTATACTACACATGCATGCATGCGCAAACAAAAAATGGGGCCTATTAATCACATTACATTATACACATAAAATATAACAAGATAGTCTGACGTTGAAATTCTTCTTCTTTCTTTACATTCTTTACGTTTTGTTTACATTCTTTACAAGATTTTAATTGTTTACATATTGTTTACGTTGCAAACGTAAAGAATTATTCTTTACGCGTAACTGCCCAACACGGATTACCCTCAACTTTACAAAGTGAATTTCGTAGATAGACTAGAAAATTCTGTAATTTACTTTTTATAAACAATTCGCCCAACACTGTTTAATACATTACGCAATGCTAAAACAACTTACAAAAATACAAAAAATCTATACATATATTACAACTATTTATTTTATTTATTTATTTCATAATTAATATAACAATCACAAGTAAGATTTACAATCTTATTATATGTGAGTATGTAAAAAACAATAATAAAAAATAAGAATTAAAGAAAAAGATCAAAAAGGAAATAATGTAAATTATAAATTTAATAAGCTTAATTGAGATTTAAGTTGAATAAGTGCATGATACATATGTACAAAATTTATAAGTATACAAAGAATAAATTTATATTTAGAGAAATAAAAGTATAAATAGTATTCATATATGTATAAAATATGAGCACAGAATAGATAAACATAATTTCATGAATGCTTGAGATGATCAAAAAGCTATACAACTATACAACATTATATGGAAAACAGGTTAAATACCAAAGAAATGGAAAGAAGCATTATTAATACCAATACTAAAACCACAAAAAAGTTCTGAAAACTTAGATAATTATAAACCTATATCACTTACCAGCTGCTTATGTAAAGTATTAGACAGAATAATCAATAAACGACTAACATGGTTGTTAGAAAATAATAATAAAAAAAACAATAATCAGTTTGCATTTCGAAAAAACCGAGGTACACAAGATGCGTTAGCATATATAAATACGTTATTTAATACACCGTCCAAAGTAAGAGCCATTTTTCTATTATTTTGTATAATTCCCAACACTAGCGAAGATAAAACTAACACTTTCACTTCACAATAAAAAATTTAAACTAGATCCTACCGACTGCGCCAAATACGTTATTTAATATAATAAATTTAAATAAAAAAACTATTCAAAGAAAACTTCACTTTTCTTATTGTTATTTATTAAATATGATTAAATATGTTTACTATATAAAATACTTTATAAAAACTTTACATTTTATTTAATTAAAATCTGGCTGTTGGAGAATTTATAATAGATTTTTCCGTACTCTAAGAATATTAAAATGCTACTAATGCTTAAAATCTAATTTATCTATTCATTAACTATCCCAAGAAAGATGCGTATTTTACTTACGCCAATAGAAACAAAGAAAGATAATTCCTTTGTTCTAGAAATGATAATTGCATTCTTATTTTATGCAATTAAGCAATCTGCATTCTTGTTTTATGCAATTAAGCAATTTATCGGTAAAATGTGTTATTGATAGATAATAAACTGTCTAGTAAATAAATAAGTTGGACTGCTTATTAATGCATTACAACGGAAATAAATAGATAAATATGTTTATTTTAAAGACAAAATATCATTCAATTTAGAGTTAGCGTATGTGACACCCCCATCCTTAAGTTCGATGTCCACATCGTTTTTAGTATTTTTTGTTTTAGCATTTATGATTTTTGGGATAGTGTTTTTATATCTAAGTTTTAAATATATTATAATAGTTATTGTGATGATAGTAATTATAATTATGATATCTATTGTATGATTTATAATGTTTATTTTTTCATAGTATACATTTTACTTAAATTCTCTAAGTGTAATTCTTTAATACTTTCAATTTCGGGCTTAATAATTATAGCTTGTATTAATTTAATTTCATTATTTATGAATTCAAAACTATTAGATATTTCTGTACTGACAAATTCTTTACCAAAAATATTAATAGAGCAATTATTAAATTTTATAAAATTATTACCTTTAATCTTAATTTGATCTCTATTACAATTTTGTAATAAAATTGTTTCTTCAATATTAATTGTTACAATTATTCCTGGAATGTTTGAAATTATTTCAGTTACATTATTTATTTGATATGAACAATGTTGTATATTAGATCTAAATATTTCTTCCAAACATTTATTTTTGATTATTTCGTTATTAAGATCTAAAAAGGAATTTTTACATTTTATAAAACTATTTGGTACGTTTACGATCTCTTTATTATTAAAATTTGGAACTGGATACAATTTTATCAGTTGACAATTTTCTTCTGAAAAAATTGGTTTTTGTATTACAATTATTATTATATTTTTATCTATAAAAAATTTTGCTTTTAATTCTTTTATTTAGTCAATACTTAATTGTGAAATTTCTTCTTGAATTAGTATTGACATATCTAATATGCCCTGTTTTGAAAGAATAATGGTTTGACTTATTTTATAGATATAATTGTAGTAAATTATTAACTGATTCAAAATATTATCTTCAATTGATTTGTTATTAAATTTTCTACTAATTTCGTTGTAATTATATTCATTTTCTTTTAGTAAATTGAAAAGCTCTTTATTATTCTTATTAATAGTTTTACTTAAGTTTCTAAATTCACTTTCAATTTGATTATTTATAGTAATTTGTTTGTTTATTTGTGTTACAATATTATTATTATTGTCGTCGTTATTGTAAATTATTTTCATTATTTCTTCTTTATCGTCACTTGTCATTGTGCCGAATAAGAAACTTTTTAATTTTCCAACAATATTGAATAGCCCTCTTTTATGACGCTTAAAAATTGTTAATAATTTTTCAATTTGTTTTATTGTAAAATTTATAATGTTGTTTTTAGGGATATTACTAATATAATTTTCAATTTCATTTTGGAAGACAGAAATGTTAATTTTATGAATTATTACATCGTAGCGGTCAATAGGTTTTATCTCCTGTAATTGTATATTAATGAATCCATTTCCAAATTGGATAGGAATAATCTCAAGTGCTGTTATTGTCGTCAACAGGCTGAACAGTATTAGAGCTAGAAGCAGAAAATTTCTTTTTATAAAAAGGTTTATTATTAATAATGGCATAGTCTTTCTGAATATGTGACGGTTCAACTTTTTTATAAATATCGTCTAATTTAAATCTCTTGTGTTTTTTTATATAACTGAAATCGGGTTTTTGGCTTTTTCTTGTGGCGTTAACTTTTCTTAAACTAAGTATTAAGTTTGTTTTGTTTAAGATTTTCGTAAGCTTTTTTTTATTAATATTTCATCTTTTTCATAATGCAGGTTTTCAGGCTTCATTTTTGTTACTGAATGTATTGTACGATTATAAATTATTATTGTCTCGACAATTGGATTAGTGAACTGTTTTTCTTCATCTGGTTTTTTATTGATAACTCTTAATTGCTCATTAAGAGTATTATGTAGTCTTTCTATATCGGCGTTACTGGTCTTATTATCGGGAGTACAGAGATGTAGTTCTATGTTTTCAGAATTTGAATAATTTTTTATGGATTCTGTTTCCATTGCACTTTCTCTGTAGCTAATTAATAGTTTAGGTTTTCCCATATACATAAAAAGTTTCCCGAGAGTGTCTTTCATTGATAACCAATTTCGATCTATCATTTTTATAATGCAAGCAAACTTCGAAAATTCATCAATACAGGTAAGGTAGAATCAGCGTTGTGCACGTAGACTACGTCGATGTAATCTACGCAGTTGTATACGCGTGGAGTACGTATGTAGACAACTACAGATTTTTTGACGTAAATAAAGTAAACAAAGTAAACAGTGTAAAAACTGAAGAAATGGACACCAATAAAATAAAAAAAATTAAATTCAATTCAATTAATTTAAAAAAGGATGTGCTTTATTCATTTTAAAGCATACAACAATTTTTATATTTATTAAAATCTCTATACTTTATTTAACAATTAAAGTCAGTACAGGCAAGATAGGCATACTTTTCTATACTCTTTTACATTTCGTTTGTATAAATCTGTCTCGTGTGTGGGGTGATCAGATCTCAATATCAATCGCCCTCGATTTCCCTAAATTTTTTAAATTAAATATTACCAAGGGCTGCCAGATGAAATTTTTTATTTTTTTTCAATTTTACAAAAAAACATAAGCATGGAAAATAAACGTTCTATTTTTTGGGCGTCCTTTCTTGGACATTTTAAATTATTAAAGATAAATTTTATCTCACTGAAATAAAAAAAAATCTAACCGAATGCCAAAGCGAAAATCCATTGAATGACTATGAGTACTATGACTAATGAAATGAGTACAATGACAGCTTTTTGTCTACATTTTCTACTTTGTTTACCCTTTGTCTACATTGTTTACGTTGTATACGCTATACTTTACATCAAAACGTAGACTTTAATAGTTTACGTGTAATTGCACAACACTGGGTAGAATTCGCCTTTCCTTGAATACCAGATATCGATGTGAAATATTTGTTTGGGTTGATTTGAAGTTTCGGTTTTTTTAAACGGAATTTTTAAAGGTTGTCTCTCATATTTAGAAATGTTACAGATACTACACTGATTTATTACTTTATTGATTTCTTTTCTCAAATTAGGATAATAAATTTTTGTTTTAAGTTCCTCATAAATTGTGTCGATACCTCGGTGGTTGTAATATTTATGCTCTTTTAGAATGATTTCTAAAATTTCGTTTGTTATTTCTTGTTAGATTTTACTACATTTTACAATTTCAAAATTAGGTTTATTTTCGACGTAAACCTTTTGAAATTCTTTAAAGACTTCGAAATTTTCCACAAATAACGCGATTGTTTTTCCAGATAACTCATTTAAAATATTTTTAAATATTTCTGTTGTAAAATTTTCTTCTTGAAAAGTAAAAACTTTAAATTTTTTTTTTTTAAATCTTTCTTATGTTTTCCTACTTTTAGTATAAGTTGTGTTTTAAACACATTAGGGGTTTTTCTGAAATTTCGATGTAATTATTATTGTCTTCTGATGCGCTATGTTGAGTAGCATTAGCATCTGTTAAAGAGTTTTCAATTTCAAAAACATTAACTTGAGGAGGTCTTGATAAAGCATCGGCAACAAAAATGGTTTTTCCTTTAATATATTTGATTTCATAATTGTATTCTTCTAGCTTCAACTTCCATCTCTGTAATTTTAAGTTAGGTTCTTTCAAATTCGCTAACCATTGTAAAGGTTTGTGATCCGTTTGGATCAAAAATTTCCTGCCATAGAGATATTGGCGAAAATATTTAGTTGCCCAGACAATAGCAAGTAATTCCTTTTCTATTGTGGAGTATTTAGTTTCGTGAACATTAAGTGTTTAATTTGTTTTTATGTTGTCGGCAGATTATATTCTTGTATAGCCTTTATTTTATTGGGGTTAGGCTTTATACCATTCGTAGTAATTACGTGCCCAAGAAATTCAGTTTCTAATGTATTACCATTCGCCATTTCTTGTCACCGGAAGCATGTAGCTTCTTAGGGACAACCCAAATAGGAGAAGAATAAGGTGAATTACAGTGTCTTATGATACCATTATCGAGCAATTCTTTTATTTGCTTTTCCACCTCTACTTTATGAATTTCAGGGTAACGATAAGTTCGAGTATAAATTGCTTTATCTGAAGTAGTTTTTATATAATGTTTAATTACGTTAGTAAAAGACAACTTTTTATTTTCGTCGAAAAACAGATCTCTAAATTGATTCAATAATAAAAACAAATTCTTTTTTTCTTCTTCATTTAAATGTTCACTTCTTATGTTTTCTGGATAAGATTTCGTGTTATAATCTGCATGTAAACTTAAATCTGGAGGAACTTTTAAGTGATAATTAAAATACTCATTTTCTTCTTTTTCTGAAAAGAAAAATGGGTATTCTTCGTTTTCAATTAATAAAAGTTTCCGTGGATAATCAATAACTACTTTTTCTAAAATATCACTCCCTAGAATACCATCAAAGTTGCAATTAAAATCGACAATTAAAAATTTCATTTCACTAAATAAATTTTTAAACATTTGTAACGGTTTCACTTTTGCCACATATTCACAAAGAATTTTTGTTTTGTCGAGGGTTTTTATATGATGATTTATTGGTGTCAAACTTGAAGGACGACACAGACCAGGACGAAGAATACTTACACTTGAACCGGTATCAATGAGAAATTTTAAGTAAGATTTTTCTGTTTTTACCCTAATAAATGGCAGATTTGGGGAGGATCGGGTTCGTTCGAGGCAATGAAATGAAAATTTTGACTTTCATTTGATTGAATTGCATTTACATCAACGTCCATTTGTTCTGGTACACCGTACCTTTTAATTCGCGACATTTCAGAATTATTTTGATTATTTTGTCTGTTAAAATTTTGATTATTTTGTCTGTTAAAATTTTGATTATTTTGTCTGTTAAAATTATTATCATTGTTATAATAATTACCATTATTATTGTAATTTCTGAAAGTAGCATAATTTTGTTTTCTATTATTATTATTTTGATCATTAATTTTGTGAACATTATTATTATTATTACTATTATAACGATAACTATTGCTATTGTTATTAAAATTATTCTTAAAACTATTGCTAGAATTAGGTTTTGAATGATAGATGTTTCTTGAAGTATGTTGATTCTTCATTTGGTTTTGCTGATTACGTTGGTATTGAAAAGGTTTTTCATTAAGATCATACGATGATTCTTTTAAAATTAACTAGGCTTCCTCCATAGTAGTTGGATTACGCGTTACTACATATGATACTTCTGAGTGGTTCTTGTAACTTGTCACGAAATTGCTTAAAAGCAATTCGTCTTATAATGGATGATTGGCCTGCCACTTGTTGATCAGTAGCATCAGGATTTTCAAGACGGTATTTATTTATTGTTTTAGCAACATGGCTTTGGATTTTATTATAAAAAACAATTGTTGCAGAATTATTCTGCATAGTCATCAATTCGTCAATTAATGTCGATAGAGATGATAAATTTGGTTGGCCACCAGCGTGGTTTTAATTGTCTCCCAAGTGTTACTTTGAGGATTTGAATCAATAATTTCTCTAGCTTTGTTTTTTATTTTAGATTTTAAACTTATAATTGTTATTGGCATAATATTATCAGGTAAACCAAGTGTAAAAATACTATTAAAATATTCAACGAATGGAAATAAATCATTCTCACCGTTTACGTCTGGTCCATTTTTAACTAGTTTTAATACACCGTCCAAAGTAAGAGCCATTTTTCTATTATTTTGTATAATTCCCAACACTAGCGAAGATAAAACTAACACTTTCACTTCACAATAAAAAATTTAAACTAGATCCTACCGACTGCGCCAAATACGTTATTTAATATAATAAATTTAAATAAAAAAACTATTCAAAGAAAACTTCACTTTTCTTATTGTTATTTGTTAAATATGATTAAATATGTTTACTATATAAAATACTTTATAAAAACTTTACATTTTATTTAATTAAAATCTGGCTGTTGGAGAATTTATAATAGATTTTTCCGTACTCTAAGAATATTAAAATGCTACTAATGCTTAAAATCTAATTTATCTATTCATTAACTATCCCAAGAAAAATGCGCAACTTACTTACGCCAATAGAAACAAAGAAAGATAATCCCTTTGTTCTAGAAATGATAATTGCATTCTTATTTTATGCAATTAAGCAATTTATCGGTAAAATGTGTTATTGATAGATAATAAACTGTCTAGTAAATAGAAAAGTTGGATTGCTTATTAATGCATTACAACGGAAATAAATAGATAAGTATGTTTATTTTAAAGACAAAATATCATTCAATTTAGAGTTACCGTATGTGACAATATACAAGGTGAAATAACTAAAGCTTTTAACAAAAATGAATATGTGTCTATCAGTTGCAAAACGGATCTTTTCCATATTTTAAAAATAAAATGAGTTATATACGTCATTTGAAAGGTCTTTTAAAAATTTACTTATTTACTTTACTTTTAAAATAAAAAAAATACCTTTTCCTCTGTATTTTGATCGTCAAAATATGAGCTCAGTTGCAAAACAGTACATTTTGTCAAATTTCAGTAACAATTTTGCTTAATAACTCAACATGACTTAACATGACAAAGACTCCTTTTGCAACTGATAGACACATATGTCCTAACAGTATTCTTCGACATAGAAAAAGCTTTTGACAGAATATAGAGAAGAACCATACTTGGAGAACTAAAAGACATCGGTGTTGGAGGTAAAATGTTCAACTTTTTAAAGAATTTTCTCGAAAATAGAACCTGCAAAGTACAAATAGGCGATAAATGCTCGAAAACATACAACATAGAAAACGGCATTCCACAAGGATCCGTATTAAGCACAACACTTTTTCTACTCGCAGTTAACAACATAAAAAACGAAATACACCCACCAGCCAAAAATATAATATATGCAGACGATTTAATAATATTTTCAAAAAACAAAAACCTCAATAAAGCACAAAAAATAGTACAGAACACAATAAATAAAATAACAATATGGGCACAAAATAAAGGCATAAACTTCTTACATACAAAAACCAAAGCAATAATATTCACACGAAAAAGAAAACAATATTCAAATCCCACAATAAATTTACAGAATACACCAATCACATATGTAAACGAACACAAGTACCTCGGACTAATATTTGATAAAAAACTAAACTGGGAAAGCCATATAAGATACATAAAAACAAAAGCAATGAGAAACATGAATGTAATTAAAATTCTAAGTAACACAAACTTTGGATCAGACAGAAAAACGCTTTTTACAATACAAAATGCAATTATACAATCAGTAATAAACTACGGTAGTCACATATATGCAACAACGAATAAAACAAAAATAAAACAACTATAACCAATACAAACTACGAGTATAAGATTTTGCACAGGTGCATGCAGAACAAGTCCTAAAAACAGCGTATTAATCGAAGCAGGTCAAATCCCAAATCATCTAATCAAACAAAAATTACTAATAAAATTCACTATTAAAATACAAAGCAACAAACACAACCCACTATACAATAAACTAAAACAAACCATAAATGAAAATCATATACAAAAATCAAAATACGCACCATTTTACCAACCAGCAATAGAGTCACTAAAAAAATACAACATAATAACAAATAAAAACATCCACGAAAAAAACATAACATCATATACTTACCATGGATGATAAAAAATCTCAAATTTGACACTGAATCGACATAATACAAGAAAGATGAAACTCCAACAAAAATCTACCACCAAATCCTACAAGAAAAATTAAACACAAAATACAAAAACTACATTCAAATATACACAGATGAATCTAAGCAGCATAATAACACAGTATGCACTTAAGTGTACTTCACACTTAACGATTTATTATTTGATTTATCAAATAACTAGTGTAATTTGTTTTTGTAACAACAACAAATTACATTAGTCAAATGGTAAATCAAATAATAAATCGGTAAGTGTGAAGTACACTTTACTTGACTTACTACAACACACAATTCCACAACAAATATAAAATATCTAACAACTCAAGCATACATTCTGCTGAACTATATGCAATTAAAAAGCAATAGAAGAAACACAAACTATCGACCAACAAAATATAACAGTATGCACCGATTCAACAAGTACAATATGTACACTAAAACAAGTATACACCGACAATCCAATAGCACACGAAATTAAAAAACTAATCTACAAAAATCGCAATAAAAAATATTACATCCTGGGGATACCTAGTCATATCGGTATAAAAGGAAATGAAATAGCAGATCATCTGGCAAAAACAACAGAAAACGAAGAAGAAGATAATACTATAAAATAATACCTAAAGATCTAAATAATGAAATTAAAAGAAAAATACGAGAAGAGTGGAAGAAAATATGGACACACGAAACCAACAACAAACTCAAAGAAATAAAAAAAGACACGATACAGTGGAAATTCATAGAACATCTAACACGAAAAGAAAGTACCATACTTACCCGGCTAAGAATTGGACACACGAGCCACGAGACCTACACATGAACACCACCTACGAAAGAACATCCCACCAATCTGTAGATACAAGAAAGCTCTCACAATTAAACACATCTTCAACAACTGCCCACACACTAGACCACAAACGAAAAAGAATAAAATCAACAACCTTCGCTCCTTAGCATGAGACATATGCATACAAATTAAAATATAAAAATATAATAAACTAATTTTTTAGACGAAAATGGGTACACAATATCAATATTTTACTTACCATCTTCTTTTCCTAATTTTACAGCAATTTTATCCCATATTTTATCTTTTTGTTTATTATTTTTATAATCTTTATTTCCTAAATCATAAAATATGGGATGACTTTTCACCATTTCAATTAATTTTTCTGTGAAGACTTCCATTTTTACTCATGCACATTCAATAAACAACTAAACAGTTTGAATAGTTTCATTGCGGTACGAGCTACGAGGTACAATTGTGCATGCAGCGATACAAAATAATATCGCAACATGTACCGCATACCGCATGTCTACCGCATTCGGTATACCGCAGTGGTATGAAAGGGATAATTAAAATGTACGTGTTACATCCTACCTCTGCGGTACTCGTATCGCTACCGTCCCGCGTACCGCTGTGGTGTGAATCAACCTTAAATCTGTCTCTTGTGGGGGATTGATCAGATCTCAGTTTCAATATTAATACTTTTTCAATAAAAGTGTAAAAAAAATTCACAAATTCAACGTAATGTTTAAATATTTAATTTACAGATCGCTTGAAAATAATAACAACAAATAGCACTTGATCAAAATCAGCAAACTAAATAAACATACATATATGTAGGTGGTCGATTCTCTGTAAAATGAAACCAAAATATTCGCATTCTTCAGAAAAGGTTTTGAAAGGAATAACTAAATATAAAAAAAATTTGTTTTTTATAGGCAGTCGACCTGTTATCGGCTTTGATTTTTAGTACCTATATTATTATGAATACAATATACATTTTAATTTTTGATTTTAATTTCTTCATAATGTCTTCTGCGTTATCTGTGATTTTTCTTCTGCGTTACATGGAATTTCCTCATAAATTTTGATTGTTTATTGTAAAAGATCAATTATATAGATTTTCTATTGAGTACTTTTTTAAAGGACATGAGTTACAATAAAACTATATAAGTGATAGTTCTTAAATACTTAACATTTCACAGAATTCTGAAAGGAAATATTAAACATGTATTATAAGGTTGTGTGTGATTTTTCTGCCTTACCACCTTTCTTTTAGATAAATTTAAAACGTAAGGTCAAATAAATAGAAATATGCTATGTAGTTTTATCCAACAATTTTCCAATAAAATTTCTCATAAAAATGTCTTCTATGTTACTAGAGAATCAACCACATGCATAATGATGTAACTGTAAAATGTAAATACACACAAAACGACATGAAAAAAAATTTCAGCCTGAAAGACGAGTAGTGGTGAATCATAAGCCAAGTAATTCTTTGTTCTGTGATGAAACCATATAAATTTTGAATTTTCAAACTTTTAGGTGAACAAGAACGACAAGTAACAAAACACAAAAGCTTTCACTTGGCTATCAGATTTTTCAATAGCCAAGCAAATATACAACAATTTGCTTATATGAAATTGTGTATCTGTTATTAATTGTCTTGTGATATTACTAGATCATCTGCGAATATTATGTGCTTTGTTTTGCCTTGTATTTCTTTTATTATATCATTTATACCTATCAGGAATAGCGTTGTGCTAAGAACTGGGCCGCGATTCTCGAGATCACTCGTAAAGTTACGCATACGTATCTTTACGAGTACTTTGTTTCGAAAGGTTTATGCTAGACGTATTCTTGAAATCAATCGAATATTTATTTACCATTCGAATAGATTACGAGTATGGTGAAAGTTCTAAAGTTCAAATATGGTTTGTGTATCGGATGATTTAGACGAGGGGGATGAGGATTAATGAATTATGAGAGAAGAAATATATATGAAGTATGTCATTTAATAATTATTTTGAGAATATCCAAGAGAAATTTGTAAAATTACTCAGATTAAAAAAATGTGTATGGTGAATGAAATTAAACAAAGGATTGTATCAATAATTGTTATTTTTATTATTAATATAATATTTTTTAATCATAATTTTACTTTTATAGTTTTTTAATGTAATATATAATATATAGTATGAGTATATACATAAATACATTATATTAAATAACTATATATATATTTATTTTAGACAGTATTTAACTTAGTACTCGTAAGTAGTTACGAGTGGAAATAGGCACTCGTATCTTTACGAATGGTTTTCATTCGAATATTTAAGTATGCGGATCTCGAGAATAAGCTATATGTCAATACCACTCGTAAATGGTGGATTTACGTATACTTAACTTTACGAGTGGTTTCGAGAATAGCGGCCCTGATCCTTGAGTGATACCGTTTTCCAGAATATATTTTTTTGAGAAATATTTTCCTATTAAGACACTGGAGCTTCTATCTTCTAGAAAATTCTTTATAAATTTGATCATATTCCCCGTAATACCTAGTTCAATTAGTTGTTTTATTATATTTTGTCTCCTTATACGGTCAAAAGCTTTTTCCATATCAAAAAATACTGAAATTAGATACTTTTTGCTTCTTAGGGATGTTTTTATCTCAGATTTTAAGTAAGCTGAAGCGTCTAGTGTACTACGTTGTTTTCTGAATCCAAATTGGTATTTGTTTATACAATTTATGTCATCTAGATACCATGTTAGTTTCTTGTTAACTATTCTTTCAAATAGTTTACAGAGGCAGTTTGTTAAGGAGATTGGTCTATAGTTATTTGGTATTAGACATTAGAGGATCTTTCTTTGGTTTTGGTAGTGGTAACAACAATGCTTCTTTCCAGGTACTTGGCAAAGAGCTTTTTTGCCATATGTAGTTGTAAAATTGTAGTATGTGTTTTTTTTTGTTCTTCTGTTAAGTTTTTGATCATTTTATAGTCTATTAAATCTGGTCATGGTGAGGTACCTTTGCATTTTTTAGTACATCGTTAAGTTCTTGTATTGTTATATTACTATTATATTTTTCATCATTTTTGTTTTGAGTTTTTATCTCTACTTGTTCTTCTAAGTGTTTACTTGTTTGCTTGTTTTGTTTGGGGAAGTCATTTCTTGACATGTTTTGAAAGTGTTTTCCTAATATGTTTGCTATTGCATTTGTATGAGTGAAAGTTTTGTTTCCTACTTTAAGTGCTTTTATTTCGTGAAAATTTTTTTGACCGTTTAGTGTTCTTAGTTTTTGATATATTTCTTTGGTGGATGTTTGTGAGTTTATGGTAGACATATATTTTGTCCAGGACTCTTTTTTAGAATCTTTTATTAGTTTTCTGGTTTCTAGTCTCAATTTTAAAAATTTTATATAATCATCTTGGTTCATGGTATTTTTGAAGTGTCTGAGTGCTTTATTTTTCTGTTTTATTGCATGATTAATTTTCTCATTCCACCAAGGAACTTGTTGTTTTTGTTTTTTAGTGTTTTTCATTGGTATTGTTTGTTTTGCTGCATTTAGAATAGTTTCTGTTATGTATTTTTCATATTTATCTACATTATTAAAGACGTTTTATTTGAAAATAATATGTTTTTGATATTCAGGCCAGTTTGCTTTTCCGGTATTAAATGTTGCTCTCTTTTGGATGTTGTTTGTTTTTTCGGTTGATGATATTATTATTGGGTAATGATCGCTACCGTATAGACTATCTTCTATTCGACATTCAAATTTTGTATATATATTTGGAGTGCATATAGCTAGGTCAATTGTGCTGAATGTTTTATATGACATGTTCAAATGTGTGGGATGGTTTTTGTTCATAATTATTAGTGAATGTTTTTCTATAAAATTTTCGATTTCTTTGCCTTTTTTGTCAGTTTTTTTTGAGCCCCAGATAATATTGTGACTATTGAAATCTCCAAGTATTATAAATGGTTCGTTTACTTGTTTTATTATGAGTTCAAGTTCTTGTTGTGATATAATATATGTATCTGAGTATATGTTTATTATTGTGAATTTTATTGGATATTGTAGTTCTACTGCTATGACTTGCTGAGTTGTATTTATTTGTAATTCTTTGCATGGTATATTTTCATCTACTAATATTGCAACTCCTCCTTGGGCAATTATGTTTGTGATTTTGTTTTTATAATAAGTATTGTAATTTTTAATTGTTGGTTTTTGGTCTGTATGCAAAACCTACTACAATAAAAGCCTCGAACAGGAGTTTTGTATAATTAGTTAGAAGTGCCATGTTTTGTTTTGACATTTTAGTTTCTTATGGTTTGTTAATAAGAGTGGTGAAATATTAGTGTAAAGAAATAGTGTTTTAGTTGAATATTTTTGGTTTTTTAAATAAAATATGGTTTATAAAAGTTTTAAAATATAATAAATTAATAGTGTTATAATTTTTAAAGTGCACAATAGTCAAAAAATAAAATAAAAAGGTGGAAAATATTGTGCGTTCTTACCAGTGATGCTAACTGGCGGGAATTTTACCGAAATCCGGTAATTTTCATTCATAGTGGGAATTCGGTAATTTTCACTGAAAAAAGGGAATTTTAAACAATAAAGAAATTTCAGAAAAAATACATGTTTTGATACACAAATTAAAGAGAATCACCTAAAATTATTCAACCAAACTATGTACGATTTTAAAATTAGTAAGAGAGACTGAATTTCGCTAAGCTTAAGCTAACACTTTATTTAATTGAATAGCAATTGAATAATTATTATTTTTTTTTTATTTATTTTTTTTTTTGTTTTCTTGTTGAACTTTGATGTTTTGTTTTTTTGTTGTTGTTTACACAATGAAATTGTAAACAGTTGAATACATAATACCAAAGAAACTTAAATACTTACATATAGAATTTTCAACACGTACTAAAGCAAGAAATAATTTTCCTCGCATCGACTATCAGTGATGCATCCCATAAGCTTTTAATTTTTATTCGTTACTTTATTTTCGATAAAGAACATTTTAAAATTTAAAATAAATTTCGAAAGTTTTCGAAACCATTGTTTTTTTTTATTATTCATCGGACATATGATTTAACATTGATACGCATTTGTTGTTGCTTTCTAATGTAAAAAAAATGCTACAGTCCAGTCACAGCAATAATAATGAGTACGTATATATATTATAATATGTAGAAGTTGTATAAGCAATATGTACATACATATATGTATATGATAGGGTAACGATGAGTATACATACATATGTATGTACGTGTGTGGTATGCAAGAATAAATTAAATTGAATAATTTATACCTATAACACGAGAGATTTTTTTTATTTTTTAATCTTTGGTATTTTAAAATGTTTTTATTAGCTTGGTTTCTTGTCTGTCTGTTCGGTACAAATTTGGAAATTGATTTTTAATTTTTAACCAACTTTTTGATGAGATAGAGACTTGAAACTTTCAACATAGCTCAGACCTGCATGACAATGCAATATTACATCGCTAATGAAAGTTTTAAGATTTTACTTTTTATGATATTCGATCTTCAAATTTGGTCTAAAACAAAGAAAGTATTAATTTTTCTTTACTAAAATTTAATCTAAGCAAACTCTGATTTTCAAGTCAAAAATATTTTAGTATGCTTCATTTCTCATTTTTAACAGCCACCTCTGAAAATGTAGTACCACTTGAAAAATTTTTTTTTGTTTATGAATAATATTTTTGAAAGAAAAAATAAACAAATGAATAAAAAAATTCTTAAAGTGGTACTACATTTTTAGAGGTGGCTGTTAAAATGAGAAATGAGAGAGATAATTGTGATTTTAATAAAAAATTATCATTTTTCTTCAATAACTTAATTTCTATTAATTTTATGATATAACAATGTTTGGGAAAAATGTTTATTTAATAAACATCTACAAATTTGTATTTGTAGAACATTGTAATTTGATATTTGTAGTAATTTGGGAGATTTCAGGGAAAATTGATTCTCAGTTTTATGTTACTTAATATTTATCACGTTTTTTCTTTGATTTACGTTGCTCATAGATATTTAATATATTCGGTGAAAATAAAGCTAAGGATCTTCTCTACATTTTATTAGAATATAATTTTCATGTAACTTTAATCACAACTTAGTTATGATTGATTAAAAACAATAGCGTGACGTCTTGGTACTCAACTAGTCGTTGACAGTCACTTCACTACACATACATGTGGATAATAAGTGAAATAAGTAAAATTTATGACATATATCGAATGGAGTCAATAAATTTCTTTAGTATTCATTTTTTAATACATAGATTTTTACTTTCAATTTGCACCACTGTTTCCTTTTCAAGCTGTTTGTTTTCTACGTAGAAAACCTAAAAAATTCATGATGTATAATACATAGTTTTCTTCGTGCACAAAACTAGGTATAATACTTGAAGTATATTACGTCCACAACACTACACATAACATAATCACAAAAATTTATATAAAAAAAGTCTATGAAAAAGTAAATAATTTGGTACATAATCTTTATTGTGTAATGAAGGCAAATAGACACTTAATTTTTGATAACTAATAAATTAAATTCTATTAAATCAAATCAATTTATTCACTTTAATACATATAAATAATATAACCTCACCATAGGACGTATAGTCATACTTTAATTTTTTCTCTTACAAGTAGGTAAGAACGCACAATATTTTCCACCTTTTTGTTTTATTTTTTGACTATTGTGCACTTTAAAAAATTATAACACTATTAATTTATTATATTTTAAAACTTTTATAAACCATATTTTATTAAAAAAACCAAAAATATTTAATTAAAACACTATTTCTTTACACTAATATTTGTACATACTACCAGTACTGAATGTTTTGACGTTTCAACACTTTTATCGTGTTTGATTGTGTTGGTGCAGAAAACCACAACTCGGCTTGTGGTATAGAGGGTTTTGTCTGTATGTAATTTTGTTTCTTGAAGACAAATAATGTTATTGTTATATATTTTTTTAATGTGTTTAAGTAGTCTGAATGTTTAATTAATCCCCTGCAATTCCATTGTATGATGTTAATAAGTGATGTGCTGTAATTTAGATTTGTATTATTCACTATGTATGTATTTAGATTTGTATTATGTGCTCTTTTAATTTATTTAGATTTGCACTGGAAGTCGATTTTTTTTTTTTTTTTAAACTTAAGTAATTTGTATATTTATTTTAGTTTAATATTTTAGTTTAACTTTCACTTTATATATCTATGCTTTAACGTCTACTCGCTTTCACTGTCTGACTCAGACTGTGAGGGATCTTTTTTTTTCAATTTCTTTAATTAAAAAAAGTTTCTTTTGTTTAACTTTCTTCTATTAAAAAAAAGGTTCTTTTATTTTAAATTTATTTATTTAAAAAAAGTATCTTGCTTTCAATTTTATTCTATGCAAAAAAGTATCTGTTTTTTTAATACATTTATTTTAAAAACGTATTTTATTTTTAAATTTATTTAATTAGAAAAAATTATCTTTTTTTAAATTGACTTAATTAAAAAAGGTATCTTTTTTTTATATTTATTTAATTAAAAAAAGTATCTTTTTTTTTAAATTTATTCAATTGAAAATGTTTCTTTTGTTAAACTTTCTTCTATTAAAAAAAAGGTTCTTTTATTTTAAATTTATTTATTTAAAAAAAGCAGCTATCTTGTTTTCAATTTTATTCTATGCAGAAAAGTATCTGTTTTTTTAATACATTTATTTTGAAAAAGTATTTTAATTTTTAAATTATTTAATTAGAAAAAAATATCCTTTTTTTTCAATTTTGTCTAAGTAAAAAACACATTTTTTTTTCAAATTTATAAAATTAAAAAAAGTTTTTTTTTTTAAATTTATCTAATTAAAAAAAGTAACTTTTTTTTCAACTTTATTGTATTAAAATAAAGGTTTTTTTATTTTGAAATTTATTTAATTAAAAGAAGTATCTTTTTTTCACATTTATTCAATTAATAAAAGGATCTTATTTTTTCAATTTATTTAATTTAAAAAAATATCTTTTTTAAGCTTTATTCTATGAGAAAAAAGGCTCTTTTATTTTAATTTAATTAAAAGAAGTATCTTTTTTTCAAATTTAATTAAAAAAAGTATCTTATTTTTTTTTGATTTGTCTAATTGAAAAGAATATCATTTTTTCGTATTTATTTAATTAAATAAAGTATCTTATTTTTTTTAATTTGTTTAATTAAAAAAAATATCTTTTTTTAAATTTATTTTATTGAAAAAAAGTATCATTTTTTTTAAATTTATTTAATTTAACAAAGTATCTTTTTTTAAACTTTCTTCTATTGAAAAAAGTATCTTTTTTTAAGCTTTCTTCTATTCAAAAAAGTATCTTGTTTCCATTTTTTTTTATTGATAAAAGTATCAGTTTTTTTAATATATTTAATTAAAAAAAGTATCTTTTTTTTATATATATTTATTTAGAAAAAGTATCTTTTTTTATATTTATTTAATCAAAAAAAGTTTATTTTTTTTAAACTTTCTTCTATTGAAAAAAGTATCTTGTTTCCAATTTTTTTTATTTAAAAAAGTATCAGTTTTTTTAATATATTCAATTAAACAAAGTATCTTTTTTTTATATATATTTAATTAGAAAAAGTATCTTATTTTATATTTATTTAATTAAAAAAAGTTTATTTTTTTTAAATTTATTCAATTTAGCAAAGTATCTTTCTTTAAGCTTTCTTCTATTGAATAAAGTATCTTTTTTTAAACTTTCTTCTATTGAAAAAAGTATCTTGTTTCCAATTTTTTTTATTTAAAAAAGTATCAGTTTTTTTAATATATTCAATTAAACAAAGTATCTCTTTTTTATATATATTTAATTAGAAAAAGTATCTTATTTTATATTTATTTAATTGAAAAAAGTTTATTTTTTTTAAATTTATTCAATTTAGCAAAGTATCTTTTTTTAAGCTTTCTTCTATTGAATAAAGTATCTTTTTTTAAACTTTGTTCTATTGAATAAAGTATCTTTTTTTAGACTTTCTTCTATTGAAAAAAGTATCTTGTTTCCAATTTTTTTTATTTAAAAAAGTATCAGTTTTTTTAATATAATTAATTAAAAAAAGTATTTGTCTTTTTAATATATTTAATTAAAAAAAGTATCTTATTTTTTCAGTTTGTTCAATTAAACAAAGTTTTTTTTTTTTAAATTTATTTTATTAAAAAAAGTATCTTATTTTTTTGTTTTTTAAAAAGTATCAGTTTTTTTAATGTATGTAATTAAAAAAAGTATCTGTTTTTTTATTATATTTAATTTAAAAAAGTATCTGTTTTTTTATTATATTTAATTAAAAAAAGTATCTGTTTTTTTAATATATTTATTAAAAAAAAGTATTTTTTTTTTAAGTTTATGTAATTTGAAAAAAGTATCTTTTTTTTTTTTTAAATTGACTTAATTAAAAAAAGTATCTTGTTCTAAATTTATTTAATCAAAAAAAGTGTATTTTTTTAAATTTATTTAATTGAAAAGGTATGCTTTTTTTTCAATTTATCTAATTAAAAATTATATATTTTTTTTAAATTTATCAAATTAAAAAAAGTCTTTTTTTTTAAATTTATCTAATTAAAAAAAAGTAAGTTTTTTTAACTTTATTGTGTTGAAATAAAGGTTTTTTTATTTTAATTTCATGTAATTAAAAGAAGTATCTTTTTTCCACATTTATTCAATTAAAAAAAGGATATTATTTTTTAAATTTATTTAATTAAAAAAAAAATCTTATTTTTAATGTGTTTAATTAAAAAAAGTATTTTTTTTTAAATTTATTTAACTAAAAAAAGTATCTTTTTTTTAAAATTTATTTAACTAAAAAAAGTATTTTTTTTTTAAATTTATTTAACTAAAAAAAGTATCTTTTTTTTTAAATTTATTTAATTTAACAAAGTATCTTTTTTTAAACTTTCTTCTATTGAAAAAAGTATTTTTTTTGAAACTTTCTTTTATTGAAACAAGGATCTTGTTTTCAATTTTTTTTCATTTAAAAAAATATCAGTTTTTTTAATATATTTAACTATAAAAAGTATCTTTTTTTTTTAAATTTATTTAATTAAAAAAGTATCTTTTTTTCAAATGTATTTAATTGAAAATAATATATCTTGTATTTTATTTTATTTAATTGAAAAAAGTTTCTTTTTTTAAACTTCTTGTATTAAAAAAATGTCTTTTATTTTAAATTTATTTAATTAAGAAAGTATCTGTTATTTAAATTTATCTAAATTAAAAAAGTCTTTTTTTTTCAAATTTATTTAATTGTAAAAAGTAACTTTTTTTAAACTTTATTGTATTAAAAAAAAGGTTCTTTTATTTTAATTTTATTTAATTAAAAGAAGTATCTAATTCTTTTAATTTGACTGATTAGAAAAAGTATCATTTTTTTAAATTTATTCTATTAGAAAAAAGGCACTTTTATTTCAATTTTATTTTATTAAAAGAAGTATCTGTTTTTTAATTTTATTTAATTATAAAAAGTATCGTTTTTGAAACTTTATTCTTTATTCATTTATTTATTTAATTTTTTATCGATTTATTTATTTAAGTATTTATTAATTTATTTATTAATTTATTTACTTTTTTATTTATTTTTTATTTTTTTGTTTATGTATTTAATTATTTATTTGTTTATTTATTTATTTATTTGATTATTTATTTATTTATTTTCTGTTTATTCGTTTATTCATTTAATTTTTTAATAATTTATCATTTTTGTTTATTTATTTGTTGATTTATTTATTTACTGTTTATTTATTTATTGATTTGTTTATATATTTATTCATTTATCTATTTATGTAATTATTCATTATATTTAATATTTATTTATTTATCTAATTATTTATCTGTTTATTCAGTCATTCATATAATTATTTATTTATTTATTTAAATAACTATTTATTTGTGTATTTATTTATTTATTTATTTATGTATTAAATAATTTATTTATTTATTTAGTTATTCATTTGCTTATTTATTTATTTATTTTTCTATTTATGTATTTATTTATTTATTTATTAATTTATTTATTTATTTATTTTATTAGTTAATTATTTAGTTAATTATTTATTTATTTAATTATAAATTATATTAATTAATAATTGTCTATTTATTTATTTTTTTATTTATTCATTTATCTATTTATTTTGTGATTTATTTATTTATTTAGTTATTTATTTATTCATTTATTTATTTATTTTATTAGTTATTTATTTAATTAAGTAATAAATTAATATTTAATTGTCTATTTATTTATTATCTATATACATATATTTACATTTTTTTTTTAAATTAATTTTATTATACAATTTTGTGTCTTTTATAAATGTTATTATATTATTAATGTCCTGTTTTTTTTCGCTCCCTAGGATTTATGCATTGTGAATGTTGTTTTTTTCCTTTTGCTGTTTGTAATATGAGCAACTGTTGAAGATTTTTGAAGAAATTTATTTTTACTAATTAAAATACAATACTACTATTAATCAACTCATTTTTTATTATTGATCTTCATCCTTAACTTTTTTTGTTTTAACCACCCCCGCTAACGTCTACTCCACCTTCCCTTCTAACCTAATTCATTACATATTCCAGTCACGTACCGGCGGCTACTTCAAAGAAACCTAAAATTCCCACGCTGCTCAAAATTTTCCCAAGCCCAAGTGCCCCTATATCTACTTGTGTTTGATGGTAAGTAGCTCTTTGCATTCGCAGGATAGAGGGCTGTGTCGTTTAAAATGGTGTTCATGGGTTAATTTTGTGTATCCAATCCTGTGTCTTGTTAATATTACGCTGTCTTTTCTTGTTAGTTGATTGATGTTCGTCCATGGGATTGTGTTTTGTTTAATTTCTTTCAGTTTACTATTTTCTCTTTCATATATTTCTTTTCATTTGTTTTGTATTTGGTTTTTGATTGTTGTTTGTAAATCTCGGCTTAGTGTTTTAAAGGATGTGTTTTCTTCTTTTTCTTCAGTTGTTGCTGCTTTTGCTAGGCTATCTGCGATTTTATTTTCTTTGATACCGATGTGGCTGGGTATCTAAAAGAAAGTATATTTTGTGTTTTTGTTTTTATAAATGGATTCTTTTATATTTATTGCTATGGGGTTGTCTGGATATAGTTATTCTATGGTGGAGATTGCACTTATTGAGTCAACGCATATTAATACGTTTGTTTTGTTTTCTATTTCTTCTATTGCTTTTTCGATAGCGTATAATTCTGCGGTATGTATGGAAGATCTATTATCTATTTTGTATTTTTGTTTGTATTCTTCTAAGTAGTATGCACATCCTGTGTTATTATTTAATTAGGATCCATCTGTGAATATTTTAGTGTAGTTTTTATATTTTGTGTAAAACTATTCTTGAATAATTTTTTTGTATATAACTGGTTGTGTTTCTTCTTTTTTGTATTTTGTTAATTCTGTGTCAAATTCTAAGTTGTTTATGTGCCATGGTGGGTGTGTTGTGTATCTTTTGTTATTGATTTCTATATTTGTTATTATATTGTGTGATTTTAATGATTCCATTGCTCTTTTGTAAAATGTTTTGTATTTATATTTTTGTGTATGATTTTCGTTAGCTACGTACACAAGTAAGTCACACCCTGTGTTTATCACCATCCAAACCAATTAAATAATCTTTCATCATGGGAACAGCAAATCTGCTGACTGCAATCCACCTGTGAACAAAATACAATATACCGATGGGAACCTGTAAATTTTCCCATATCCATAATCATTTGCAGAATAGAATAAAATATAGAATAGAAGATTTTGAATTATTGTAATTTTTGGTAAAATAAATTTTAGTCAGTCTGAATTTAGATTTTGGAGTGTAAAATTGTAATAATTATCTAGAATAACAAAAGTAATATTTCTACATATAAAATAAAATGTTTTGTTCACACATATTTTTATACATATATTAATACATATATAACTGCCTCAGTCTTACGGTTTATCAAAAGACATCCACCGTGGAAAGTCTTTCTATTTAAATAGTTAAGTGATAAATTGAACCTAACGTGAAATAAGTTAAAACAAAATAAAAATACTCAAGAAAAAATAAAATAAAAATAAAATTAATTAAATTAAATTAGTTCAAATTAATTGAATTGAACTAAAGTGAATTAAATTAAAATAAAAAAAAAAATAGTGATTGTGAAAAAAAATAATAAATAAATAAAAAAGAGTGACTGTGAAGAAAAAAAAATAAAAAAAAAATAAATAAATTAATAAATAAGTAATAATAATGTGAGACAACAGATAAAAATATCTTTTATTTAATTTTAGTTTCTTATGTATTTTCATATTTCTTTTATAATTTGTTTCAAGACACAAAAAGATTTAAAATATATTCTATATTTCATATATATATTTAAGTACATAGTATAATAAAGAACATTTATATATTGGAATTCCCATTCTTTTATTTCTAACGAAATATTTACTTTCGTTATATGAAAATCCTTAAATAAGACGACAACGCAATTTGTTTTTAACATAGGTACTTTTTCTAAGGCAAAATTCAATGTTTGACAAAGGAAATATGGGTATTTACTTTGTAACGATATTTAGTATAAACACTATAATTGCATCCATATGTTGTTATTCATACTAGGAATATTCTGTTGTTTAAATTACGAACACACAAAAGAAAGAGGTAGCCAAAAAAAGGTAAAACAAAAATATCCTTCAATAATCATTTCGAGTCCTGATAGCGACATTGAAGCAAGTAAAAAGATTTTAATAGTGTTTTAATAAATTTTTAATATGTGTTTTAATGAAGTTCTCTTCGAATAATTATAATAAATTGGTTTAATAAAAAAAATATAAAAATAGTAGTGATATAGAAATATAAAAAAATAAAAGGAAAAATAAAGACAATTTGACTAGGTGAGTTTCTCACTGAGCTATAATACATATTTATTGTGGTATTGCATGGAATTCATCTTATTAGTTTGTTTGATTAATTAAAAATATATATATATTTAAAATATGGAGCTCCTTATTAGTTTTGTTAATGGTAATAATCATTTAATGGTCTGTATACTCAGTTTTAAAATTGTTGATTGAAGTTTTGAATTACAGTTATTTGGTGGGTCATACTAATTTATACATGAATGTTATCTACTTGATATGGTTTTCTGTCAGTAGATTAGAAGTGTTAATTGTGGTTTTCCGTTAGCACTTAATTGTGATATTAAACGGTCACTTTGTGAGGTGTACCCTTAGTGATTGTTGACCCATCAAATTGTGGAAGTGTTTGTATTAGATAAATTGTTGAACTGAGAATGCAGTACAATGTTTCATATGGCTCAAGTATGTTTTTTCTTATTTGTATTATTACAGATACATACAGAGAGCGGCATTACATTGCATCCTTTAAGAAAGGCGGACATGAGAGCGGTAGCAACAATTATTATTGAATGCCCTCAAATTAATAAATAAAGTTTTAAAATAATAAATAAAAGAAAAAAAAAATTATATTAAAAATTTTTCACCCCTTATAAATCAGAAGTGTGATATACCTTTAAATCTTATAAATAAATAAATAATAATAGTAACAAAAATTGTTGCTCGCTTTTATGTCCTATTTAAAAAAAGAGAAAAAAAATGTGATGCAATGTGGCGTTCTCGTGTTTTGAAGTGAATTTTCATATAATATGTATGTACATAATGAAAATTGATAAATTTAAAAAAAAAAAAAAAAAAGCAAGTTTACATTTTCTCTATAAATTTTACTTATTTTACATTTTGAATGCACATAATTATTGTTTTACATTTTATTTACCACATATTATATTTATTAAAATGTTGAGAAAAAGAACAAAATAACAAAATACATATGTTTAGGGAAAATATAATTTGGTTCGTTAGTAACTGTCTATTTTTTTTCTCTTTCCTTTGGTCGTATGTTCTCATATAAATTTTTGGTAACGATATTGGTGGATATAATATAATATAGTTTTGTGTTTTCTTTACCTTGTTCTTTTAGATATTCATTTTAAAGTACTATCATGGGTAAACGTAATACACATCATCGTCGTCATGATCGCAGTAGATCAAAATCATCTACAGATGAAGATAGATGTATAAAAAGAGACTCAACAAGCTCTTTTAAGTCTTTAGATAGGTTTACCAATGCCATTACACAACCACCACAAGACAACAAAATATCACCTTTAAAGGGGATGCAGTACCGATTTTTAATCCTGATGATAATAATCAAAGTTTAGTAATTTGGTGTAAGAAAGTAGATGAACTACGGGATATTTTCCAATTGTCGGAAGATGCGACAATATATTTTTCTCTTTTAAAATTGAGAGGTTTGGCGGAAGTATGGTACTATGATCGTTTTAAAGATAACAGAAAGAAAAATCAGCAGAATTCATCTACCATAACTTGTTTTAATTGTAGAAAAGTTGGTCATTATGCTAATAAATGTCCAGAAAAACAGCAGGAAAAACGTTGTAATTTCTGTGGCAATCGAAATCATGATGAGTCCAATTGTTTTAGAAAGAAAAATAATCAAAATAAAACGGTTGCATGACTAGAAATGGATCACTCAGATAATTCCAATCAAAAATATTATAAAGACATCAGAATTAATAATATTCCATCTAAAGCATACATAGATTTTGGTAGCTCCTGTACAATAATTACTTTAAAAGAAGTTCAACGATTAAATCTCAAAATTAATACTGAAGATCAAGTCATTTTACGTGGCTATGGAAACGGTAAAACAATCAGTTTGGGTTCTACAATTTTAACACTTACAGTTGATGAGACAGAAGCACAAATTAAAGTGATTATTGTTTCTGATGAAAATCAAAATATTCCTGTTATTGTTTGCAGGACATTCACTGAATTACCACAAGTCACAGTTATCAAAACTAATGACATTTTACAGTTTAGTAAAAAAAGTTCAATTTATGATATAGCTACAATAGATATTGATCAATAATTTACTAAAACAGTATTACGTGCTGTAGAGAAATGTATTGTCCCAGCTAATCACATGAGCTCAGTTGAAGTTATTAGTGATAAATACATAGGAGATGCCTATGTTTAAGCCAGTATTCGTCCTCAAGAAGGGCGCGAATCATGTGTTCCTAGAACTATTTTATGTATTGATGAAAAGTATTTTTCTTTTGTTCCGCTTTTTAATCTATCTGACCAAGATATAATAATAAAAAAAGGAGAAAGAGTCGCACGAGCATGGCCATGTAAAGAAAGCAAAATACATACTGAACAAGTTCTAACTATTAATAACAAAGATTTATCTGAATTGTGTTTTGAAGATATAAATGTCGGACAAGTTTCGAAAGAGGATAAACAAATTTTATTTAAACTACTATCAGAATATAGAGATTGTATTGCTCAAACTGTAAATGAACTAGGTTGTGCTAAAACAGCACAAATGTAAATACAATTAAAGGATGATATCTTTTTCTTATCGACTGTATCGTATGGCAAGATCGGAACAAGAAACAGTTAAAGAAATTGTTGATGAATTATAAGCAAATAACATAGTTAGAGAATCAAATTCAAATTATTCTTCACCAGTTGTCTTAGTTCAGAAAAAGAATGGTGAACAAAGACTTTGTATTGATTATAGAAAGTTAAATTTATTAACAGTTAATCAGACAATCATCCGCTACCACGAATTGACGACCAAATTGACCGACTTCAAGGTGGTATCTATTTTACAAGATTAGATTTGCGTTCTGGGTACTATTAAATATCGATGACGGAAGAATCGAAACGATACACATCATTTGTAACAACATCTGGCCGGTTTGAATATAATCGTATGCCTTTTGGACTGACCAATCATGTTTTAACGCTTTATGAATAAAGTTTTGGGACCTGTACAAGACTTAGCAGCAGCTTATCTAGATGATGTGTTATTACATGCCCGAACTGTTTCAGAATCATTAGATGGCCTACAAAAAGCTTTACAAATATTTCGAGAAGAAGGATTGACACTTAATTTAAAAAAATGTTCATTCCTAATGTCTTCAATTACATTCCTGGGTTTTGGAAGTGGAGAAAATGAAGTAGTACTTTCTCCAAGTGAAAATGAATATGAAAACGATAAGTAGCTCGAGACGAGCTGTATTTATACAGCATTACCGAATGTAAGACAACAGTAAAAACTGTATTTTATTTAATTTTAGTTTCTTATGTATTTTCAAATTTCTTTTATAATTTGTTTCCAGACACAAAAAGATTTAAAAAATATTCTATATTTCATATTGTTACAAAATTGGCCTTGATGAGCGAAAAGAGTAGAAAAATAAAATGGATTCAAAAAAAATGTAAAAAGAAGAGAAATAAGGCGTCCGAGAGGGATTTTTTAAAAGAGTAGAAAAAGTAGAAAAAATAAAGGTCAAGGGCTGATAAATGGGAAGTAATGAAATAAAAGACAGTTTTACAATTTTATAAAAAGTTCTGATATTTATTAAAAAAAAAAGGAATTTACAAATTTAGGGTCTATTACTAAAAATTAAAAACAAAACATCTAATTACAATGTGACAAAAAAAAAAAAAAATTTAAATGGCAATAATAAAAAAAATTATCTAAAAAAAATTGTCTAAAAGAAAAAAAATGGCTATAGTAATAAAGAAAGATGTCCGCGAGTGAACTGAAGTAAACCAACTATCAACTGAGTGAAGTGAGTTAAGCTTACAACTGAATCTGGTTTACACGGTCTGAGGAAAATCAGATCGAAACTGAGTTGGACTCACTGAAACAAACTGAGTTTGGGTTGGGAAAAATTTACTAGTCGGCAACCCCGATAGATTTTAATTAAAGTCAATTATTATTTCAGACACTGTGGCAACACTTGTTGTTTTGACAGATGTTTAACTAAATTGTACTTAGGTGAATTAAATGTAAACAAACGAAATGGAGATTTCGTTTGTTTTTTTTTTTTTTTGTTAATTTGAATATCTAATAATTAATTGATCGCGAAATATGTTTTTCAATTGAATTTGCGCCGCGGGTTAGTTTTATGTTAAACAAAGATTGTTAAAAGTGAAAAGTGAAAAAGGAAAAATTAAGTGTTTTAATAATATGTGCGGAAAAATGAAAGTCAAAGAGTGAAGAAAAGTGTATGTAACAAAAAGGTAGGTAAATGTGAATAGAACAAAGTCAAAGTGTAATGAAGGAAATAATGATAATTGAGAAAGAAATTAAAATAAAGAAGTAAGTGGTGCAAACAAAAAAAAGGAAAAAGAAAAAAAAAGTGAAAAAAAAATGAAAATTAAGTAAAAAAAATGAAATAGTACTTCGGAAGAAAGAAAAGGGTAGAGGTTAAGTGTGAAAAGAAAAAATGTGTTGAAGAAAAAAGTATGTATAAGAATTAAAGTGGAGAAAAAAATAAAAGAAAAGTGAAAGTGGGAAAAAGGTATAAGGAAAAGAAAAGACGGGTAAGTAAAATAAGTGGAAATTAATAATAAAATTTGTGTAGGAAAAAATGAAGTGGTATATAAAAAAAACAATGTACGTACCTCGTACCTGTTTAGTGACGGCAAAAAAATGTGCAGTGAAAGAAAAGTGATATAAAAAAAACCAAGAAAAAACTATTTTTGTACTATTAAAAGAGGAAAAAAAAAATCAATTCTGAACTATATAAAAAAAAAACTAACTTTTAACTAAAAAAAATCGTTTCAAAAAAACTTGCAAAAATGAAAATCACCAACTGAACAACTAAACTGAACTTTTTTTCTTTTTGTGGGTGTTTCTTTATATAGGTTTTTGCAGAGATTCGCGAACTTTCGTTGGAAAGTTATTGTTACTTTCCAATATGAGAAAGTTATTTTCTTTCTCATATAAAGTGTCAACTCCTCTCGGAGAAAGTTTGCGATTTTCGAAAATTTTTTGTGTGAATTGTGTGTATTTGTGATGTGTTGTGTTGTTGTTGTGAGAAAAAATTTGGATGTGTTCTTTGTTGTTTTTGTTTTAAGTGTTTGTTTCTTATGTTGTCCTTTTTCATTTTATTTATTTTTAATTTATTTTCTAGGTTTTATGGCTGCAGTTTAATAGGGACTTCTAGTTTGGGCACTATTTATAAAAATTTGGTGTTCAACAGGAAGTTTCTTTTATTTACAGCCAACAACAACATTTATTTACATTTTAAGTTTATAATTTATATTACTAAAGTAAATTTCACTAATGCAGTTTTATCCAATTTTCTTCTCTTTTCAGAAAAATAGGACGGCAGGATGGTTTCTTGATCCTGATGTAAAAGGTAACTTCATTTTAAAGTAATTTTATTAATGAAGTTCTTTTCTCTTTTTTAGGTTTGCAACACTGCCCCCCGCGAAGAATGCTCAAAGTTCCAACTGAGCATTAATCTCATTCTCATCGAACTTAATAATAACAGCAAACAAAAAATATCTCTAGTCAGTATTTGTGTTGTATTCATTCTCAATTTCTCTTCAACCTTACGCCTGGTATTCTTTTGACACGTTGTCATTTGTGCTAAGCTTGTTTGTAAGTTTCAGTTGCGTTCGTTCTCTCAGAGATTATAGAGACATGAACCGCAATGGACGTAAAAGAATAACAATTTTGCACTTAACAGACGTGTCTTTTCTTGAACACTGCTTCCAACACTACCGACTTTGTTTGGTGATTGCAATGAGAGCAGGGTTACGTTTTTCTTGAGCATTTTCCTGAAAAGATGATTTCGAAGGTTTCAGATTTGGTTGATGTTGTTGTAAGTAAAAGAAGCTTTGTTTTGGTTTATTGAGTGTAGTCGTTGGGGTGAAATATAGACAAGAAATGGAGGCGAAAAAAAGAAAGAACAAAGGACAACGGAAACAACATAGAAAAAAATAGCGGACTGAGCATCTTTCTTACAACAGCATTCATAGGAGCACATTGTAATCGTCCATCCGGATGTTCTTCCTATCGTCTCGCTATGTGCAATGGAACGATGGAACCAGGCTGTTGACGTGCTGTTCCTAAGAAGCTTCTGAAAATAAACTCAAAACTGTTATTAGAATATCTGGTGTTAAAAAGTAAGGTTAGGTATCAGGAAATACGGTGTTAGTTTTTTAACAAGAACTAATCGGTCACGATGCACCACGGATTTACGACTAGTGACGGTACTGCGAATACGATACACGACATCTGTAGTTTTCTCTAAATATCGTACGGACCATCTCAGTTTGTCTGAGGTTTCGTCTGGTAGCTTGAGCATATTAGAAATGGACAAGTTCTGATAAACTAGGAGCGATGTTGAAAAACAGAGTAACTCGGTCGACTGGTTGTCGAAAACTGCGGCGCAGGAACCATAATGGTAATCGAACTTTCTACAATCTTGGTAGGTTGAGAAGTATGGTCGGACTTAGCCAGTTCGGAAGGGAGACGGAAGTGGAGAACTGGTATAAGTCTTTCGTCAGACGGAACAGAGGCTGCGTGCTCTTACAGACCGGAAGAGATGGCACGGTCTGGGAAGCATTCCCATTTTCCACAGGTTTCTTCATAAAGGAAGGTAGAAGAATAAGGGTTGAACTTTTCCAGTTCGGTAAGAAGGGGGTATAGATGAGCTGGAGAAAGTTCATGTTGGGTGGAGAAATTGGGCTTTTCCAGATCGGTGGAAGTAGGGTAGGCATGATCTGGGATGCGCTCGATTTCCTCGGCAATGGTGGTGTGGAAAATGTTGGAGTTTTGAGTGTGTGAAGAGTTCGAATTGGTTTCTTTGCAGAAGCTTATTGACAACGGGCCGTCACGATTTTTTTAGAGAATTTCAACATTTGTTGCGAGGGAGACGCTTTTTCTTAAAGCAGGGGTTCAATTAAATTGCTGCGAGAAATCCATTCCTAATGTACGCGGGGATGTCAGCTACATAGACGGAGTGTTAGAGAACAAAAACGTGGTTGCAAAAGACCTTTTGGAATAAAGAAAAAAATTTTGTTTGGGGTCGGCGGAAACATTAAAAGTTTGTGATGAGGGTGATGCCATTTTTGATGGATGACGGGCTGTGGTGCCTGTATCGATCTGGATAACAAGCACCTTTTCTCCACTGACCAAAGCCCTATTTGGTCAGTGGTGGCTTATTTGAGGTACTGTATTTATATAGAAGAGAGGAGGCCTGCAAGAGGGGGAGGTTCAGCAGGGAGTGAAACAACAGCTGGTGAGGTGATAGTTTCGAGTGGTGGTGGGCTTGTAAGTTTTGAGCTGAAAAAGAGCTGGACCTTCAACGCTCGAGGTCCTTTTTCCGTTACCGGGCTGTTGAATGCCACCCTATCCTCTTGCTGAAAGAAAACTTCGCCATCGCTCCGAATGATAAGTCCTAAAGTTCTGGCCTGATGATGAAATATCGCCCGGTTGGTGACTTGGATCGTTGGCTTCAAAAGTGTAGGAGCCTTGGCAACAGAGTCGGTGGCTCGAATGGGTCGTGGTGGAAGCTCGGGATCAGTTGGCCGTTCCAATTCAGCTCTGACATTTCGAGGAGGATCCAGGTTCGCTAAGGTAGAGGGTGCAGAAGAAAATGTAACTAGATTGGGCCATAAAGAAGGCTCGAATTTCGTGGCATGGGCCAATTCAGTCCTGACATCTTGAAAAGGGTCCTGTTCCGCTCCAGTAGGGAGCGCAGACATATCATGGGCAAGATTCGGGAGGGTAAAAGCAGGTTGCGACTGAGTATACACGACACTGGTTGAGTCGTCAACACTTTTAAGGTCTAATAGCTGGGCAAAGCTACTAGAGGGCTGTGGACCAACACTTGTGCTAGAACGAACGATTGAGGGTGATGTGGGTAAGTTCGCTAGCAAAGTAATGTTGTGCGAAGTCGGCGCCGTTGGTCCTGGTATATTTGCCGCGGTGTGGCTGTCTTTTTCTAAAGCATTTATTTGATGTTGTTGTTGTAGGAGTTGCTCTTGCAAAAGCTTTATTTGTTCCGTGAGGTTGACTAAAGCGTTGCCAATCATGGAAAGTGTAAAGTCTCCAGCGTTGGAGCTACTACCAGAATTCAACATCTCGGTGAGACCACCACAGAATACCGAAAGGAATGGAAATAGCCGTTAAGTGAAGAAAACAACTGAAAAACAGAAATATTCGTGGAGAGGTCTTATTTCAAAGACCGATCGGACCCCACACACTTGACATCAATGTTACAAAATTGGCCTTGATGAGCGAAAAGAGTAGAAAAATAAAATGGATTAAAAAAAAATGTAAAAAGAAGAGAAATAAGGCGTCCGAGAGGGATTTTTTAAAAGAGTAGAAAAAGTAGAAAAAAATAAAGGTCAAGGGCTGATAAATGGGAAGTAATGAAATAAAAGACAGTTTTACAATTTTATAAAAAGTTCTGATATTTATTAAAAAAAAAGGAATTTACAAATTTAGGGTCTATTACTAAAAATTGAAAACAAAACATCTAATTACAATGTGACAAAAAAAAATAAAATTTAAATGGCAATAATAAAAAAAATTATCTAAAAAAAATTGTCTAAAAGAAAAAAAATGGCTATAGTAATAAAAAAAGATGTCCGCGAGACTTAGATGGTTTTATTTCTTCAGAAATAAAAAAAAACTTTGCTCACGATTCTTAAGAACGGCGAGAAAGATGAACATCAAAATATTCACAACTCAAAAAAGGAAATTAAAATCAAACTCAATCTTTTTAATATTTTCTTTTATACACTTTATTAAATTCAAAAAAACTTTAACTTTACAATTATTCAGAACTTTATTAAGACTTTAGCTTAATACAATTAAATTATGCTCTTAAGAGGAGTTGACCGATTAAAAGTTAAGATACAACTAACTTTTGAATAAATTTTAAAATAATAATTTTTTAATAAAAATTATACTTTTGCTATTCTAACTTATTTCCGGTAAACTGCTGACTGAACAGTTCCCATACAATTTTTGTTTATTTAAATTTTCCATAAATTGAATAAATTCTGGTCTAACAGAAGATATGTCGGTCACGTTTTGCTGAATTGTATTTTTGGTGTCTGGGAAAGTTACTAACGTAACTCCTCCTTCCCTTGATTGATGATTCTCCCGAATTATCTCTATTCTAAATCTTTTTCTATTATAAATTACAATTGTTAATATTGATATTAATAAGACAATGCTAAATGTTCCTAAGCTATAATTGATTATTTTATGTAATTTCAATTCTTTAATTTCTTTAATATTTTCAATTTGATTTAAAGCAATTTCTTCAAAAGTTAATATTTCATTATGAATTGTTATGTTTTCGTTACTTGGTATAACAAATCTTTCTATAAATTCAAAAACCCTATTACTGAATTGTTTATTGCCTATATAAATTGAACTGTTAATAAAGCTAATTGCAAAGTTACCATTTAACAGCATTTTCCTTTCGTCACAAGTACTTTTAAAATTCTTATTTTTCATATTATTAAGTATAATAAAGTCATCTCTTATCTCTATTATTTCTTCTACTGGACTACTGATTAATTTACAATTTTTTGAAATGATACAATTTTTGCTTACTTTTAGTTCTTGTAGATTTAAAATATCTTGAAATGTAAATGTCGTGTTATTAATATGGACGACATATTCTAATTCTTCTTTAATTTGTTTATTTCTTAAGTTTGCAACAGGTATTACAAGTTTTTTATTTGTTTTTAACACTCTTGTAGGAATTTTCACGGCAAAAATGATATCATTCTCCATGAATTTTGCAACTCCGAATCTAACGTTGCTTAATTTTTTAAGATCTATATTATACGTTTTTAATTCTTGATCATTTAGTATACTGGGGTGAACTATCCCTACTCTAGCTGAAATTATGCTATTTTGAATTTGTTCTACTTGTTCTTTTAACGCATTTATTCTTAATTGTTGTTCAAAAAATATTTCTTTTTCTAGTATTTTTCTTTCAAAATTGTCAATATTTTTTAGTTCAGTTTTAATCTTATTCCTATCTGATTCTAGAATGTTTTTTAGTAAAGTAAAGGATTTGTTGAAATTTTCGTTAATCTTTATTTGTTGGTTAATGGTGTCTATGGTTTTGTGGTTGTTTTCGTCTGTTACTGTTAAACGTGTTTCGATTTCTAGTCTATCGTCTTCATCAAGTGTACCAAAAAGCCATTTCATTCCTTTTCCGATAATATTAACATGTCCTCTCTTATTTCTATTTGGGAATAAAGTTAATGTTTTAATTTTAATTGAATATATCTGTTTAGTTAGTAAATTTTTGTTAGTAATATTTAGGGTTTCAATATTGCGTTCAAGATCGACTATTATGTTGAAAATCTCTTTAGGGTGAATGATATGTATGATTGTATCGAATTTATCTGCTATTTCAACTTTTTCCATGTTTATTTTGGCAAATCCTGACTCAGAATAAATCTTCTCAATGGTTAGTGTTGCTTGAGTTAGAGGGATGATTGTTAGAATCAGCACCCAGATGGCTATTGTCTGTACCTGAAAATTTGAAAGGTCTTTTTATATTATTCTCGTGGATATTTTCTAGTTTATATTTTCTAAATTTTGGCTCTTCCTTATGACGAAGGGATTTATAATTTTTTATGAATCCTACTGTTCTAGTTTCTACATAGTCTTCACGGTCTTTATTTACTTTATTTATAGTTTGCAACTTTTTTTGTTGTATTCTTTGTCTAATGATTTTGTGGTCGACATTACGATTTTGTACTTCTGACGGACTACACTTTATTGTGGAGTGATATGAATTATTGTAAATTGTAACAGCGTTAAGGATTTGTAGCTTGATTGGCTTTTTATTATCTAAATTCAGGGCCCTAATTCTTTCTGTAATAGTGTTATTTAGTCTTTCTACGTCGGCGTTTCCGGTATGATTATTGGGTTTTGTTGTGTGAAAATCGATTTTTTCTTGCTTGCAAAATTCTATGACATTTTTTGTATTAAATTCATTATCAAAAATAAATTTTTTTGGTTTTCCCCATATAGAAGTGAATTGTTTAAGCTTCTCTATAATTGTTAGGCTATTTCTGTCTTCCAAAAAGAAACTAGTAGCGTATTTTGAAAATTTATCGATAAAGTTGATAAATGAGTGTTTACTATTAACATAAATATCGACGTGAACTATTTCATGTATTGTAGAAGGCGTTTCTGTTATATGAAATTTCTTTTATATTGGGTGCCTGTCATATTTGGCCGAAGAGCAAATTTCGCAGTTATTTATTATTCTCCATATTTCTGTTCTCAGATCGGGGTGATATATTTTCTTTTTTATAGCTTCATATGTAGGAATGATTCCAGAATGCCCTACTTCATTTTTATGAAATAATGCTATCTGTTTTTTCAGATTTTCCTCATCTTCTATATCGGTGGCGAAATTACTACATTTAACAAATTTGAAATTAACACGACTAGGGAAAAGAGCTATTATTTTTTGCTGTAATTGATTATAATCATAATCACTTAAATCTGTATAGATTCCTATTTTGCCCTTACTTATGTATCTTCTTAATATATCGTTTACATTATTATTTTTTAAATCAGCTTTGTCGATATAAATTCGTCTATTTTTAAATATTGTTTTGAACTCTATTTCTTTAGTTTCTACGAATATAATTTGTAACTTAAATCTATTAACCACGGTATCAAGGATGGGGATATGGTCTTCTAGATTTTCTTCTTGAGAGTGTGTAGTGTTTACTTCAGTAGATCCACTATCTTCTTCTAAATTGTTTATATTTTCTGGCCTTTTCGCAAGGACTTCATTTGAAATATTATTACAAGTTTCTGAGAAGTGATTTATGTCCACAACTTCAATGTTAGTGTTCAAATTTTCAACACATTTTGGAGACATATCTTTTAATATATTGTCATTTAAATTTTCATTATCTTGTAAATTTTGTAAATGCTGGTTTTGTTCTTGTATAGTGTCAATCTACTTAAAAAATCTGCAATCCTATTTTCTTTCCCTTTTATGAACCCGAATTTAACGTTATACTCGCCTAACTGTATGAGCCACCTTTGAAGGTGGGGGTTGATGTCCTTACCTGAGTACTTTGAGTGCAACCACTTTATTGGTTGGTGGTCGGTTTGTAATTCAAACTCTCGACCGAAAAGATATGGTCTAAAATATCTCACTCCCCAAACTACAGCCAGCAATTCTTTTTCAATTGTTGAGTAGTTCTGTTCGTGATTATTTAAAGTTCGTGAAGCGTAGGAAATAGGGTGACCCTCTTGTGTTAAGACAGCCCCAATGGCGAAATTGCTCGCATCTGTAATAAGCTTAAATTCTTTGTTGTAATCAGGGTATCTAAGAATGGGATGATTGGTTATAAGTTCCTTCAGTTTTTCAAATGCATCGATAAAACTTGGATCATTAGTGTTAATTCGAGAGTTTTTTTTCAGGTATTTGGTTAACGGATGTGCAATTTTTGCATAATTCTTTATAAATTTTCTGTAGTACCCTGTGACGCCCAAAAATGATTTAATTTGTTTCTGTGTTGTAGGGAGTTTCAAATTTTGAATAACTTCAATTTTTGTAGGGTTTGGTCGAACACCTTCAGGTGTTAAAATGTGACCAAGGTATTCTGTTTCTTTGCGAAGAAAACTGCATTTGTCAACCTGTATTTTTAATTTTGCTTCTCGTAGTTTTTCAAATATTTTACGGATACTTAGAAGGTGTTCATCGAGAGAAGTACTGAATACCAAAATATCATCGAGGTAGACTACACAGATTTTGTTTATGTAGTCTCTGAGAATTGAATTCATCAACCTCTGGAACGTTGCAGGGGCGTTTTTCAATCCAAATGGCATTCTGATGTACTCATAATGTCCACTTGGAGTTGAAAAAGCTGTCTTTCTTCTATCTTCGGATTTGACAAGGATTTGGTGGAAGCCCTTAGCCAAATCCAATGTTGTGAAGTATTGCGCTTTTCCCAATTTGTCCAATATGTTTTCAATATTGGGAATTGGGAACTTGTCATTCACAGTAACCTCATTCAGTTTGCGATAGTCTATGACTATACGCCATTTTTGTTCAACAGAACTATCTGGTTTTTTTGGGACTATCCATAGGGGTGAATTATAAGGTGAATTACTTTCTTTGATAATACCTTGTGAAAGCATTTCAGAAATTTGTTTTTCTACTTCTTTTTCATGGGCTTGAGGGTAGCGATATATTTTTGAATAAATTGGGGCATTATTAGTTGTTACAATCTCATGTTGTACTTCGTGAGTGAAAGTGAGTTTATCACCTTCTTTGAAGAACAATTCTTGGTATTCGTTTAACAGGTTTATAATTAATTTATATTCTTCTTTATTCAAATGATCGAGTTTCAATTTATTTGCTATATCTACCTCATTAATTTCTATATTAGTTATTTCATTAATTTCATATGGGTAATCGTCTTCAAAAAGTATTTTATTCTGATTAATTTCTATGTACCTTTTTTCTAAATTTACTATAGCTTTCATTGCAGTTAATAAATTTTGGCCGATTATTGCGTCGTAATTTTTTCTGTGTAATGCGATTATTTTCCATGAAATAGTTCCTTTTGCAAAAAATTCTTTTGGTAAAGGAGTAATAATTTCGCGGTCAACCATGTTTGTGCCATTGATTGTAGAATATAGTAACGGGTTTAAAAGTTTTATTTCAGGAAAATTATTTAGAAGTTGGGGTTTAATTATACTAGTTTCTGAGCCGGTGTCGATCAAGCATTTAAATTTTTGATGACCTATTGTGAGGGTTACTATGGGTAATTTGCTTCCTGAGGCTCTACAGGAAAATTTTGTTGTTGAACATTTTCAACCTCCATCGGCTCAACATTGTTTGAATTGTTGAAATTATTACGAGATCTATTAGAAGTGTTAAATCTTCCCGAATTATAATCTAAATTTCTACGAGGTAAATTATTATTAGTATTATTATTTGGTGGGTTATTTCGATTAAGAACATTATTACCGTTGTCATTTCGATTATTCTCAGGCCTATAATTATTATTAGGGTTATAATAATAGTGACTGTTATTATTGTATTGTCGTTTATGTGTCTCGTCGTTATTATTTGGTTTGTTAATTTGCCTATTTATTGGTCGATAATTTTCCCTGTTATTATTTTTAGAAACATCAACAGATCTTATAAATTCCATCAAAGTATAATCATCCTTCCCTTCAAAAGACTTCAAACGCCGAAAATGACTAGGTACTTGATCTGGTGTTAACTGGAATCGATTATTATTATGATTATTATTTACTCCTGCCTGTAGATGTTGATTTTGTTGGATCATCTGTTCCTGGGCCGCTCTCTGTTGATTCAGTTGTTCTCGTAGTTGTTGTATTTCACTTTGTTGTTGTTGTATTGATTGGAGAAGCATCGCTAATTCTTGTTGATTTGCCATGTTTTCTTGTACACTTTCACTGTTCAACACACTATTTAAGTTTCGATTCAAATCAGAATTTTTATTTAATTCTTCTTTCATAAAAATTTGTTGTTCCTAAAATTTTTGTTTATTTATTTATTATTTTTTTTTTGTTTAAATTTATTATTATTATTATTATTATTATTTTTTTTTTTTTTTCTGATTTGTTCGATTTATCACTGGATCCCTGCTCTTTAGAGAGAGATCCTACCGACTGCGCCACTTAGATGGTTTTATTTCTTCAGAAATAAAAAAAAACTTTGCTCACGATTCTTAAGAACGGCGAGAAAGATGAACATCAAAATATTCACAACTCAAAAAAGGAAATTAAAATCAAACTCAATCTTTTTAATATTTTCTTTTATACACTTTATTAAATTCAAAAAAACTTTAACTTTACAATTATTCAGAACTTTATTAAGACTTTAGCTTAATACAATTAAATTATGCTCTTAAGAGGAGTTGACCGATTAAAAGTTAAGATACAACTAACTTTTGAATAAATTTTAAAATAATAATTTTTTAATAAAAATTATACTTTTGCTATTCTAACTTATTTCCGGTAAACTGCTGACTGAACAGTTCCCATACAATTTTTGTTTATTTAAATTTTCCATAAATTGAATAAATTCTGGTCTAACAGAAGATATGTCGGTCACGTTTTGCTGAATTGTATTTTTGGTGTCTGGGAAAGTTACTAACGTAACTCGAGTGAACTGAAGTAAACCAAATATCAACTGAGTGAAGTGAGTTAAGCTTACAACTGAATCTGGTTTACACGGTCTGAGGAAAATCAGATCGAAACTGAGTTGGACTCACTGAAGCAAACTGAGTTTGGGTTGGGAAAAATTTACTAGTCGGCAACCCCGATAGATTTTAATTAAAGTCAATTATTAATTCAGACACTGTGGCAACACTTGTTGTTTTGACAGATGTTTAACTGAATTGTACTTAGGTGAATTAAATGTAAACAAACGAAATGGAGATTTCGTTTGTTTTTTTTTTTTTTTTGTTAATTTGAATATCTAATAATCAATTGATCGCGAAATATGTTTTTCAATTGAATTTGCGCTGCGGGTTAGTTTTATTTTAAACAAAGATTGTTAAAAGTGAAAAGTGAAAAAGGAAAAATTTAGTGTTTTAATAATATGTGCGGAAAAATGAAAGTCAAAGAGTGAAGAAAAGTGTATGTAACAAAAAGGTAGGTAAATGTGAATAGAACAAAGTCAAAGTGTAATGAAGGAAATAATGATAATTGAGAAAGAAATTAAAATAAAGAAGTAAGTGGTGCAAACAAAAAAAAGGAAAAAGAAAAAAAAAGTGAAAAAAAAAATGAAAATTAAGTAAAAAAAATGAAATAGTACTTCGGAAGAAAGAAAAGGGTAGAGGTTAAGTGTGAAAAGAAAAAATGTGTTGAAGAAAAAAGTATGTATAAGAATTAAAGTGGAGAAAAAAATAAAAGAAAAGTGAAAGTGGGAAAAAGGTATAAGGAAAAGAAAAGACGGGTAAGTAAAATAAGTGGAAATTAATAATAAAATTTGTGTAGGAAAAAATGAAGTGGTATATAAAAAAAACAATGTACGTACCTCGTACCTGTTTAGTGACGGCAAAAAAATGTGCAGTGAAAGAAAAGTGATATAAAAAAAACCAAGAAAAAACTATTTTTGTACTATTAAAAGAGGAAAAAAAAAATCAATTCTGAACTATATAAAAAAAAAACTAACTTTTAACTAAAAAAAATCGTTTCAAAAAAACTTGCAAAAATGAAAATCACCAACTGAACAACTAAACTGAACTTTTTTTCTTTTTGTGGGTGTTTCTTTATATAGGTTTTTGCAGAGATTCGCGAACTTTCGTTGGAAAGTTATTGTTACTTTCCAATATGAGAAAGTTATTTTCTTTCTCATATAAAGTGTCAACTCCTCTCGGAGAAAGTTCGCGATTTTCGAAAATTTTTTGTGTGAATTGTGTGTATTTGTGATTTGTTGTGTTGTTGTTGTGAAAAAAAATTTGGATGTGTTCTTTGTTGTTTTTGTTTTAAGTGTTTGTTTCTTGTGTCGTCCTTTTTCCTTTTTCATTTTATTTATTTTTAATTTATTTTCTAGGTTTTATGGCTGTAGTTTAATAGGGACTTCTAGTTTGGGCACTATTTATAAAAATTTGGTGTTCAACAGGAAGTTTCTTTTATTTACAGCCAACAACAACATTTATTTACATTTTAAGTTTATAATTTATATTACTAAAGTAAATTTCACTAATGCAGTTTTATCCAATTTTCTTCTCTTTTCAGAAAAATAGGACGGCAGGATGGTTTCTTGATCCTGATGTAAAAGGTAACTTCTATATTTCATATATATATTTAAGTACATAGTATAATAAAGAACATTTATATATTGGAATTCCCATTCTTTTATTTCTAACGAAATATTTACTTTCGTTATATGAAAATCCTTAAATAAGACGACAACGCAATTTGTTTTTAACATAGGTACTTTTTCTAAGGCAAAATTCAATGTTTGACAAAGGAAATATGGGTATTTACTTTGTAACGATATTTAGTATAAACACTATAATTGCATCCATATGTTGTTATTCATACTAGGAATATTCTGTTGTTGTTTAAATTACGAACACACAAAAGAAAGAGGTAGGTAGCCAAAAAAAAGGTAAAACAAAAATATCCTTCAATAATCATTTCGAGTCCTGATAGCGACATTGAAGCAAGTAAAAAGATTTTAATAGTGTTTTAATAAATTTTTAATATGTGTTTTAATGAAGTTCTCTTCGAATAATTATAATAAATTGGTTTAATAAAAAAAATATAAAAATAGTAGTGATATAGAAATATAAAATATCTTATTAGTTTGTTTGATTAATTAAAAATATATATATATTTAAAATATGGAGCTCCTTATTAGTTTTGTTAATGGTAATAATCATTTAATGGTCTGTATACTCAGTTTTAAAATTGTTGATTGAAGTTTTGAATTACAATTATTTGGTGGGTCATACTAATTTATACATGAATTTTGCAGGATGGTGTTCTCCTGTGTTATCTACTTGATATGGTTTTCTGTCAGTAGATTTCAAGTGTTAATTATGGTTTTCCGTTAGCACTTAATTGTGATATTAATCGGTCACTTTGTGAGGTGTACCCTTAGTGACTGTTGACCCATCAAATTGTGGAAGTGTTTGTATTAGATAAATTGTTGAACTGAGAATGCAGTACAATGTTTCATATGGCTCAAGTATGTTTTTTCTTATTTGTATTATTACAGATACATACAGAGAGCGGCGTTACATTGCATCCTTTAAGAAAGGCGGACATGAGAGCGGTAGCAACAATTATTATTGAATGCCCTCAAATTAATAAATAAAGTTTTAAAATAATAAATAAAAGAAAACAAAAAAAAATTATATTAAAAATTTTTCACCCCTTATAATAATAAATAAATAAATAAAAAGTAATAAAATAATACAAAACAGTGATCGTGAACACACAAAAAAAAAAGTGCTGTGACAAAAAAAAAAAGGAGAGAAAACAAAAGGAATTATTACATCATCAGTGAAGTGAGCTAAGTAAAACAATTTTTGTATGTAACTGTAACGTTAAAACAATATTTGGCTTTTATATGTCGATGACATCATAGTATTCTCCACTTCTCTTTAAGAATAAGTACTTCATCAACCTAAAGAAAGTATTCCAAAGACTTCGTGAAGCCAACTTCAAGATTCAGATAGACAAATCTGAATTCTTACAAAAGGAGACATGCTATTTAGGTCATATTATAAACCCTGATGGCATAAAACCTAACCCAGACAAAATAAAATGCATTCAAAAATTTCCAATACCGAAAACCACAAAAGAGATAAAAAGTTTCCTAGGTCTTATAGGATACTACCGAAAATTCATCCCCAATTTAGCAAAAATCACCAAACCAATGACCACTTGTTTGAAAAAAGGAAATAAGATAAACTCAAGCACAGACTACATCCAATGCTTTGAAACCTGTAAAGAACTTCTTACCAATGAACCAATTCTACAATACCCTAACTTTTCCTTACCATTAAATTTAACTACAGATGCTAGTCAATTTGCTTTTGATGCGGTTCTATCACAAGGGCCTCCAGGCAAAGATAAACCATTAGCCTATGCATCCAGAACTTTAAATGATACAGAACAAAATTATAGTACAATCGAAAGGGAACTCCTCGCTATAGTATGGGCAACAAAATAGTTTTGATCGTAGTTATATGGCAGGAAATTTTATATCCTTAGCGACCACAAACCTTTGAATTGGTGGTTCTCAATTAAAGATCCAAGCGCTAAACTAACAAGATGGCGCCTCAAACTAGACGAATTCGATTATCAAATCATATACAAGAAAAGTTCATTAAACTCCAATGCTGACGCTTTATCTCGCATCAACATAAATGAAATAAATACAAATTCTGCAGAAACCGCCTCAAAAAAAAACACTGCAGAAAACCATTATAAAGAACCCGATTTTGACGCACTATCTGTTACCGGCAACATAAATGAAGATCCAAACCTGGACGATGTCTCAAACGAAGAAATTGAAGACGATACTGATGGTAACACAATACACACAAATCAAGAAAACCCAATATTCAATGTACCAATATCTGAAACAGCATTAAATTATTTTCAAAATCAAATAGTCCTAAAAGTCGTTTCGCACGTCAACAACCCACCTAAAATTTTGCGTTTATTCAAAAACAAGATACGTACCATAATCGAAGTATCCGAAAATAACTTCGCGAAAGACATCCTAAATATATTTAAAGAACTCACAATGACCAATAAAACATTTGCACTGTATATAAAGAAAAGATAAAGAAAAGTTCATACCCGAACTCTGTGACATTTTGAGAGAAACCTTTAAAAATCCTGGTTTCAAACTCTTACTTTGCACCAAAATATTGGAAGATGTAGTAAAATTACAACACCAGGAAAACATAGTACAACAGCAACATGAAAATACAACGAATCACCGTGGTATAGTGGAGTCTCAGATAAAAAAGAATTATTACTGGCCAAACATTAGAAGCAGCGTCACAACCTTTATAAACAACTGCATACTATGCCAACAAATGAAATACGATCGCAACCCTCCATTACAGAAATTCAGCATAACCCCCATACCAAGTAAGCCCTTCGAAATCACACACGCCGATACCTTTACTATCAAAAATCAAAAATTCCTAACAGTTGTTGACAGATTTTCAAAATACGGACAAGCCTATCACTTAGATAGCCTAACTGCAATTCACGTAACACACGCTTTTGTAAATTTTATAACTCACCATGGTATACCAAAAATGTTAATTCTTGACAATGGCACGGAATTAAAAAAAATATTATAAAAGACCTTACAGCATTGCATAAAGTTCATGTTCACTATATTACCCCGCTCCATCCAAATTCAAACGGTACTATTGAAAGATTCCACTCCACAATTATTGAACATATTCGAATACTTAACCAAACAAAAAAAGAACTTAGTATAATAAACCAAATGGCATATGCAATATTAGGCTACAACCACTCTATTCATTCCACAACCAAACACCGCCCAATAGATATTATCAATGGATACTTAGATCTCACAGATCCATTCAATATAGATACCAATAAAATCTTGTATTCAAACTACATTGACAAACATAAACACAAAATGATAGAGATTTATAAATATCTGAATACGAACTCATCTACACGCGCAAACAGTACTATTATATAAATAAAATGATTACTTCTCGTGAAGAACCTCTTTCGTACAAACCAGATACTCTTGTTTATCACAAAACTCGAGCTCGAAATAAAGTTAGTCCACGCTTTAAACCCCATTTAGTAAAAGAAGACCAGAATATCAAAACTAAAACACCCACAAACACATATCATAAGAACAATCTAAAAAGATCCTTAATTAATCAAAAACCTATAATTTTTCAGGATCATTCTCACCCTCGTGGTGACAACAAAAACATCGGAGATTAAAATTACCAATTTAAACTCAAACCCAGGAATATTACCCTTCAAATTAGGCGATGCTAAGGTCAAACAAACTGAACATAATTTTATTCATTTTTTTAATTTAAAGCCACTTGAAGACGAAATTAATAACATTTCCAAACAATTCAACAAAATATATCTAACTGGTCTGTATAAAGAACCTTATTATACAGGGATACGATCTATAAGAAAAACAATTGCATTTCAATTTGAACAAGCTATAGATAAATTCAATTCCTTACATCACTTCTCAAGTTTGAGATCTAAACGGCTTAGGCACAATATTCAAAAGTATAACGGGAAACTTAGATTCAGAAGACGGAAAAAAGTTCAATGAAACTATAAACACTTTAAAATCTACCCAAGAAAACATAGCGAAAAAAGTCAACAAACAAATATCGTTGTCAACTCGCGTAATGTAAGAATATAACAAAACCCTAACCATAATCCAACAAAATGAGTATCGACTGTTAAAACAAGTTCAGAAAATAGCACAAATGGATTCAATTGAAGTTCATGACTTTCTATTAGCAAAAAACATATTCGATGAAATCAGTGGAATACTACATATCATATTACAAATACTAAATAATATTAATAATGCTATAACGTTCACTAGACTCAAAGTTCTACATAATAGCATTGTTAAAATAAAAGATTTAGAATTCATGGTCAAAAAACTTCAAAGGCACTATTCTTCAGATCAACTGTTTCGCGGATCTGACACTTCAAGTATCCACAGGTACTATGATATTTTTGGCGTCGACGCGTACAATTTAAGTTATAAAATTGTTTTCATAGCTCATTTCCCTATTATGTCTTCCGAAACATATTCGTTATTCCACTTATTCCCTATCCCCTCAAAAAATGACACAATTATTATTCCCCCAAAACCTTATCTGACTATGAGTGGTACTGACTTTTTCTACGAAGACAACGAGTGCAGAAATATCAAACCATTTTACTTCTGTACTAAAGAAGATTCAGTCCGAGAGATAAAAGAAAAAGATTGTGTCCATCAACTCTTGCATTTAAAAGGAAACACATCTTCAATGTGCATGTCCGTTCCAGTGACGATAACAAATGAAATTGTAGAACAGATAACAACGAGCCATTATATTGCGATTTTTCCTACCGAAACCAAAATAAAACTAAATTGTAGAAAAACAGACTTAACTACTCTAATAGGCACTTATTTAATAGAAACTCCAAAATCATGCAGCTTCGAAACAGTACAGAATCGCTTCATCAACAACAATGATATGCCGTTTGGACAGCCTCTAATACTTCCGTCAGTAAAAATACCTAAAATACAACCACAACACAGTCAACAGTTTGTCCCGAATAAAATCCCGTTAAACAAAATCAACGAAATCTACAACGAACAAAACATATTCAAGAAATTAGTTTAAAAAGTCGACCTCAAGAAAAAGAGTATAAGCGGATAATCGTATTACGCTGCAGTAATTTACTAATAGGTATACTAGTGATGAAAAGTATTACCAAAATACGCAAAATCTGCAACAAAACAAACACTACCGTACAAAAAACAAGAACTAGAGAACAAGAAAAACCTTCTCAATCAGAAGTCGATATCGAAGTAATAGATGAATAAAACCTACACACGTAAGGATCCTTCAAAGGAGGGCAGAGTTACGTACACAAGTACGTCACACCCTGTATTTATCACCATCCAAACCAATTAAATAATCTTTCATCATGGGAACAGCAAATCTGCTGACTGCAATCCACCTGTGCAAGCAAATACAATATACCGATGGGAACCTGTAAATTTTCCCATATCCATAATCATCATTTATTTCTAAGAATTTTTTAGATAATAATAATTTGCAGAATAGAATAAAATATAGAATAGAAGATCTTAAGTTATTGTAATTTTTGATAAAATAAATTTTAGTCAGTCTGACTTTAGATTTTGGATTGTAAAATTGTAATAATTATCTAGAATAATAAAAGTAATATTTCTACATAATATAAAATAAAGTGTTTTGTTAACACATATATTTATATATACATAATATATGTATTTATACATACATAACTCGTTATCGACTTCTTTAAATATGTGGTTTATTGGATGTTGTTTATTGTTTAGAATTTTGATTGTTAGTTTCATTTATTTTTTTTGTCTAAGTAAGTTATTTGGTATTTGTCCTGCATCGATTGATATACTGTTTTTTGGGCTGGTTTCATATGCACCAGTGCATAACCTTATTCTTGTGAGTTGTATTGAATCTATTGATTTTAGTTTTGTTTTATTGGATGATGCATAAATGTGACTGCCATAATCTATTATTGACTATATAATTGCGTTTTGTATTGTTATTAGTGCTTTTCTGTTTGAGCCATAATTTGTATTGCTTAAGATTTTTATTAAATTCATGTTTCTTGTAGTTTTTGTTTTTATGTAGTTTAGATGACTTTGCCAAGTGAGCTTTTAATCGAATATTAGTCCTAGGTATTTTTGTTCATTGACGTAATTTATTTGTGTATCGTATATTATTAGTGTAGGATTTTGATATGGTTTTCTTTTTCTTGTAAATATCATTGCTTTTGTTTTAGTATTCGAGAATTTTATGCCTTTTTTTTGTGCCCATTTTGTAAGATTATTTATGGTATTTTGTGTTGTAATTTTTGCATTTTCTAGATTTTTGTTAGATGAGAAGATAATTAAGTCATCTGCCTAAATAATGTGTTTGGTTGGTTGCTGTATTTCATTTTTAATGTTATTGATTGTTATTAGAAATAATGTCGTACTCAATAATGATCCTTGAGGTATACCATTTTTAATGTGTTCTATATTTGAGTATGTATCACCTATTTGTACTTGGCAAGTTTTGTTTTCTAAAAAATTTTGAATAAAATTAAACATATTACCTTCTATATCGTTGCTTTTTAGTTCTTCAAGGACGTCTCTTCTCCATATTCCAACGTATGCTTTTTCTATATCGAAAAATACTGTTAGAACGTACTCATTTTTATTAAACGCTTCTGTTATTTTGCTTTAGGCTAGGCTAACGTGTCTTGAGTTTCACGTTGTTTTCGAAAACCAAATTGGTATTTATTTATCTTGTGGTTAGTTTCTAAGAACCATACTAAACGTTTGTTGACTATCCGTTCTAACACTTTACATAAGCAGCTGGTAAGAGATATAGGTCTGTAACTGTCTAATTTTTCTGCATTTTTTGGGGTTTTAATAATAGTATTAATATAACTTTCTTCCATTCTTTAGGTATTTTTCCTGTTTTCCATATTATGTCTAGTAGGTATGTCTTTTGAGTATCTGTGAGATTTCTGATCATGTCATAATGAATTAAATCACTTCCTGGAGAGGATCCTTTGCATTCTTTAAGTACGTGTCCGATTTCTTTTATTGTTATTTCGGAATTATAATCTTGTTTTGTTTTTTCGGTATTGTTAATAGGTTCAAGTTCTCTTTTATATTTGTTATTTAAAAATTCTTGGTTATAGTTTTTATCACTAGATACTTCACTAAAATATTGTGCGAGTTCGTTTGCAATTTGTTTTAATTGATGTTATGTTATGGTAGTTGTTTTTGTTATCTATAGCTTTTAATTTATGAAAAATTTCTTTACTGGATGTATTGGATGTTATGTTGGATATATATGTATGCCATGTTTCTTTTTTGTAATGAGTAATTAGTTTTCTTACTTGTCTTCTCATTTTTATGAAATTTATAAAGTCGGTATTGTTCATTGTTCTTTTGTACTTTCTAAGTAATTTTTTTTTGGTTCTTATAGCATTTGAAATTTCTTCATTCCACCATGGTACAAGTACAAAACAAGTTTTTTCTGATTTTTCATATTTGTCATTGGCATTGATTTTTTTGCTGCTTGTATTATTTGTGTGGTTAATATAATCGTTAAGTGCGTCGTTATTGTCAAAGTTTGCTATAGGTTTGTTAAATTTGATTTCTTCTTTATAGATGTTCCATTTTGCTGCTTTTGTGTTGAAAGTTTTTCTTTTTTTTGGAAATTTTTGGGTTTGTGCAGTGATTATTATAGGAAAATGATCGCTTCTGTGTATATCTTCTTTTGTATATGTATATGTTTGTATATTATTTTCTTTGCAGGTTACATTGCTATCGACTAGTATAGCGACTCCTCCATGTGCTATTGTATTTGATTCCTTATTTTTGTAGAATGTTTCAAAATGTTTTAAATTTGGTTTCTCATTGTCTTTAAGTTTTGTTTCTTGAAGACAAAGAATCGTGTTTGGGTATTTCTGTTTTTAAATTTGTATGTCGTTAAAATGATGCTTTAGACCACGGCAATTCCATTGGATGATGTTTATGTATGTTGATTCTGTATGCATTTTATTAGATTAATAGGTTATTTAGGTGTTGTGTGTATGTGTATGTGTATTTTTAAATTATGTTATTTCAGTTTTCGTCTTTAGATTTCTTTTTAATTCGACTATTTGGGTCTCTTCTTGGTCTGCCTCGTTTTTGTTGTTTTTTTTCTGGATTTGATTGCACTGAGCAACAATCACTTAAATCACTTAATGATTCTATTGCATATTTAGTGGCGTTAAAGTTTGTGTTTTCTATTTCATATGTACCTTTGTTGTTGTTGTTATTGTTTTTATTAATTTCATTTGTTTTGTCGCATGTTTCTTTTGTGTTTTTGCATGATTTTTTGCTTTTTGATGTTGTGGGAGTATTATTGTTGTTTTCTGTTGTTTGTGTACTAGCATTGATTTTTGTTACATTTTTTGTGTGGAATAGTGATGAGAAGGTATTTTTAAGTATTGTTGGGTTTCTTTGGTTGTAGATTTGTTTTGCTGTTTTTATGTCTATTTTCTCTATGGTTTTGATTTTTGTAATTTCTTTTTGTTTGATGTATACTGGGCATTCTTTGCTTATTGAATTGTGTTTATCGGAGTGGCAATTTGTGCATTCTGTTTTTCCGTTACATTTTTCTTCCGGTTTTTTTTCAAGGTCAAAATGATATTCTTTATTGCAATTAAAACATATTTTTGGTTTTTTGCATTCTGATTCTTTGTGTTCAAAATGTAGGCAATTTTTGCATCGGAGGGGTTGGGGGATACAGTGTCTTACTGGTATTTTTTCATATCCAGCATTAATATATTCTAGAATTGTAATTTTTGAAAAGGTTAATATAAATAGGCCTGTGTCTTTTTCAATGTTATCTTTACGTTTTTTTATTCTTCTAATTTCAGTTACATGTTGGTGTTTTAGTTCTTCTAGTATTTCTTTGTCGTCTATGTATAATAAATCGGTGTTATAGATTACTCCTTTTGAATCGTTCAATGTTTCATGTTCTGAAATTTTTATATTTATATCTGGTGTTAGTGATGTTAGTTTTATTAGTTCAAATGCTTGTTCAATGTTTTTGTTTTAATGAGGATAGTACCATTCCGTAATTTTTTGCACGTTTCAAGTTTACCTTTTATCTTATTGTCAATGGTTTTTTGAATAAGAAAAGGTGATACATTTGTGAGTGTTTTGTTTATTTCTGTTCTTATCATTTTCAGAAATTTTGGTCCTGGCGTGTTGTTGTTTAGTTTATTCTCATTTTCTGACCTACCTGTTGTTTTGTCAGGGGACTCTGAAGGTCGAATCGAAGTCATTTGTTGTTGTTTTTTTTTTTTTTTTCATGCACTTATAGTTTTGTTAGTTTTTATGTTTGATTAACACTTTAATTATTTACTTATTTGATAGAGTTAATTTAAATTAATGTAATAAAGTTTGATTAATTAAGAGAGGCCTATGTATGTATATGAAGGTTGAAAATATTTTTGTGATAATAGTTCACTTTCACAGTTCACTTTCTCAAATTTCTATATTAATCACTGTTCTATGCAATTTACACGCTCGCTGTCTAATTTGCGACTGATTTATTTGTATATTTATTTATTAATTAATTTATTTAATTATGTATTTATTTGATTATAAATTCAATTATTTATTTATGTATTTATTTATTTATCTATTTATTTATTTATTTATTTATGTATTTATTTATTTATTTATTCATTTATTTATTTATTTATTTATATATTTATTTAGTTATATATTAATTTATTTAATTATTTATGTATTTATTTATTTATGTATATATATAGTTTACTATTTATTTATTTATTTATTTATTTATTTATTTATTAAATTATAAATTTAATTATATAATTGTCTATTTATTTATTTATTTATTTAAAAAATTAGGCTAAAAGCTAAATACAGTGTTTTAACCTAACTATCCTAGCCGAGGTCGTTAGACCATATCGGCGTATTTACAAATTCTTATTATCTAGCAGTTACATCTACTTAAGTCTACTTATGCCTATGCTTAAAATAATTCTTAGAAGCTATTTTTAAGGCTAAACATTATAAATGTTGTATTACGTCTAGGCTTAGAGTGATATGAAATTGGGAAAGAAAAAATATAGGTATCTAATCTTAAGTGTTACAAAGATAAAAAATTGATCGGTCAGTTCTACCTGTTTTTAGAACTTTCAGTTTGAATTATAATATTTTAATTTTTGAAGTTTTAAGATCGGTTAACGAGTACCTGATATGTCAGTCGTCCTACGTTTGTTGTGTGGGTGGTCAAATGACAGGGTACGGGGTGTTTTGTACTGTAATTTTGTCTGTGAGGCGTCAGAAGCGTTGAAAGTTAAAGATAGCCTGTTATTACTTAGAAATACAAGGCGTCTTTCAGAAAAAAGCTCTCTAAACCGATGACAATCCACGAAGATATGCTTGGATGTAAGGTCCACATTACAGCCTAATGGGCATACTGCTGGAGCAGTTTTATTGAATAGATGTGCTTTCGCCGCGAGGAAGTGACCTGTCATCAAACGGAAAAGCTTTATGGCAATGTGGCGTGGCATATTGACGTAGATGTGGCTTGTCGGAGACGGAGAATGTGAAAACAAAAATTGCCCGGAATCGATGTTATTACGCGTTCTTGTTTGACATAATCGGATTAATCCTTTCCGTCTCACTGAGCGATAGTCACAAGTGTGCTCCGTCACAGATGAGAGGTTGCAGGACGCTTTGGTTGCTTGGTCAGCAGCTTCATTGCCGGCAATACCCACGTGTGACGGGCACCAGAAAATGTAAATGTTGTTGTCTTTTGCAAGAATATTGCGTAGTTCTATCGTCAGTGGATTCGTGTCATAATATCGTTAATTATAAGGTTAAGTGGGGTTTTTGGGTTGTGGATATTCTTGAGGATGAGATTGGAGGAGATTTTGTCAATTCTGTCCTGTATATGGTAGAAAGTAGATTCAGCCAGCAAGGATTGGATTGGTGTTGTTCTAAGGGAACCTGTGGAGAGACGGGCGGAAGAATTGATACATGTTTGCAACCTATCTAGTAAACGCTTGGGGCAGTTCCTGAAAAGTCAGATACCATAGTCGAGTCGTCCATAGGTAAGTGCTTTACCTACTCCAACTACCGTAGGAATAGGTAAACCATATTTCTTGTTGCAGACAACCTTGAGAAGGTTGTTGGCCTTCGCAATGTTGCCCGCCAACCGGGCTATGTGTATATGCCAGGAGAGGTTTTTGGTGAAGGTTATACCTAGAATTCGTAAGTGTTGAGAAAAGGGGACCGTAATGGTCGAGGGTGTGGAGATTGTGATGCAGTTCTCATTACATTTCTTTTTCCTACAGATATGCAAAGCTTCAATTTTAGCTGGGCGAATAAGCGCGCCAGTTTCTGAGCACCATTCGTTGATGGTCGAATAAGCTGTTTGTAGGGAATGATGGCGTGGAGCCTGAGGAATGTAATATAATATTATCTGCGTATATGTAGGCATATAGGTCAGATATGCTTTGAATCCTGACTGCTAGGGTGTATACGTAAATGTTAAAGAGGGTGACAGGAAGAGGAGAACCCTGTGGAATACCGTGAGCGACGAAGTGTACATTGGGTTTGTGTCCTAAAACTCTGACCGTAATACGTCTATTATTTAAAAATGATAGAACGGTTTTGATCAGGTTTAGGTTAATTTTCCACTGGATAAGCTGAGCAGCTATGGTGTGAGCAAGAACTCTGTCATACTCTTTGTGAAGATCTATTGAAAGGAGAGTGGAATGTTCGGATTTCTCGAGAGCATATTAGAGATTGTTTTGGAGCTCGTACAACAGTGACAAGCATCCTCTCGACGGTCTGAAACCATGCACGATATGTGGGATTCTTTGCTCGAGAAACCAAGAAAGTCTATTGGATATGATTTTTTCAAACAGTTCGGAGGAGGTGTTAAGAAGAGAGATGGGTCTGAACTGAGTCGGGCGAAGGGGTGAAGTTGATTCCTTTGGTAGAAATATGACTTCAGCTAGCTTCCAAACGAACGGAAAGCATCCAGAAGTCATGATTTTGTTGAACGTATGCATCAAACGGGCTTTCCATGTGGGGAGTGGACTGTTTGATCATACCAAAGGTAATTTTGTCCAGACCAGGGGCAGTACTCTTGAAGGTTTTAAGTGCATTCTCAAATTCTTCTTGAGTAATCGGATAAGATAGCAAATTGGAGTCGTATGAATTTAGGAGTTCTTGCTTATTGGAGTTGAACGAAATAATAGCTGATTTACACTTATCGTTAGGGCTATTGAAATCGATGGTCTCTGAGGAGAAAAAGGTGGCTAGAGCATTAGCTGCATCTAGTGGATCATCTGTAAGGGTGGGTGGATCTGTGGTGTTGTTACCTATTTCAAGAGGAAGGATAGACAAATTGTTCTCACGGCCTAGAATTCTTCTAATTTTACACCAATTTTCTTTTATGCTGCTGTCAGGGTTTATGGAATTGGCAAAATCGATCCAGGCTTGTTTTTTTGCTGATTTGATGTGACGTTTTAGCGTTGCTAAAGCTTTGCGGGAAACAATATCATTTTTGCTGGAATTGTGAGACTTAAGTCTCTTTCAAGCGGAGTTTTCCAGCCTAACCAACCTTTTAATTTCCGATGAGAACCAAAGAGGTGTGGAGCGAGTGAAGGGCTTGGAAATTGGAATGCTGGAGTTAGCTAATACTCTGATACTCTTGGTGAGTATCGAAACTTCTTGATTAACCTGGTTGGAAGGGGGTGTTCATCTAGGAACAAATTCAGGTTTGTTCTGAACAAATTTCAGTCTGCCTTGGATTCGATGAATCTAGGTATGTGAATTGGTGTGGATGACGGGGCATCCAAAATGCATTTGATGGGCAGATGATCACTACCATGTGGAGAAAGGGTTCTCTACAAAGTTTTGCGGCAATGTCTGCAGAGGCTAACGTTATATCAATATGGGTTAGTTTACCAAATGTGTTAATGTGCGTTGGTGCGCCATCGTTCAAGACCACGAGTCGCGAGGAGGTTAGCCAATTTTCAATCAATTTGCCTCTGCGATCCAACGTGTCAGAACCCCATAAGGGATTGTGAGCATTGAAATCGCCAAAGCAAATGACAGGACAGGTTTCGTCTTCTTAAGATTCCAAAACGACCGTTGGAATCTGTTGGAGTGAATCTACTTCTGTAGATTCAATTTCCATTTGAGTTGTGTTAGTGGTTGGTGTAGAGGGGTTAGTGTTTGAGTTTGTGATTGTATAGTTTTGTTGGGGGGTGGTGGCTACTGCCACTAGTTTTTCAGTGTGTTTTATGTCATGTGGAAGGGTTGGTTTGGGTGTGGTTTTATTAGTTGAGATTTGCGCGTTAATTTGGGGTGTTGAGTTGGTCAATTCTTAAAGGGAATTGAGTGATGACGAAATGTCGTTAGAAGTTTTTTGGGGATGGTGGTTGTTTTGTTTTTTGTGTTGGTGTTTGTTTTATAGATAGATAGATAGATGGATTATGGGCTATCATTACACTTCGACAAATATTGATCTTTTGTGCAGCCCGTGCTTCTCATAGATTTAGGCTATTGATAAATCCTAAAATTCTATTAGAAGGTGCACACCAGATTTCCTCTGGCTTGAGAAAGTACTGGTGCATGTGGCACAGTCTTTTAGAGGCCAACGCCTCGCATTCACACAGAATGTGTTTTGAGGTTTCTTTGGCCTCCTTGCAGAATCTGCACTTGTCTTCCTCCTGTAGTCCTATCCTACTTAGATGGTAATTTAGGAACAGTGTCCAGTTAAGAGACCCGTAATGGTTCTTAGCTCTTTCCCACTGAGGTTGAGTAGTTTTCTGGAAATACTAGCCGAAGGTAAGATGAATTCCTTTGCTTGTAGATTTCCAGGAGTTTTCTTCCATCGGGAGATGCATTTTTCCATTTCCCGTTTTTTTAATGTTATTTCTTGTGTGGCTTTTGGGCAACCCGCAAAAAGGTTCTGGTCCAAGGAAGTTGGAGTTGGCACCTTTTTTTGCTAGGGAGTCTGCCAACTCGTTGCCCTTGAATCCTTCATGTCCCGGAATCCACATTAGATGTACTTTGTTTGTCCTAGCTAGAGCTTTAACAGTTTTCAGACACTCCAAAACTAATCCAGATACAACTTTGTGTGCATTTAGAGCTTTAAGTGCTGCTTGGCTGTCTGAAATTTTGTAGACTGTGGCTTTATTGAAGCCTTTCTTTAAGCATTCAGTAGCGCACATGTCTATAGCTATAATTTAGCTACCCCTGCTCCAACCCCCAATTCAGTTTTTGAGCCATCTGTGTACCACACAGACGCACCTTTATCAAAAGTTACTTTGTTATTGTGCCAAGACTCTCGATCTGGAAACAGTACTTTGAATGGCTTTTCAAAGTTGTACACTGTTTCTATATCATCAGTTACTTGACTAATTTGAAAATTCTTAAATTCTTCAAGAATTTTTAGATTATAAGTGAGATCACCCTGTTTGAGTTCTCTATTTCTTTGAAATTTTAAAGCCCAATTTAGTGCCTCTTTCTTAATTTGTGTATTAAGAGGTGGCAGGTTGAGCATGGCTTCCATTGACGCCGTTGAAGTGGTCCTAAGAGCTTCTGTAATAATAAGACAAGCTAGTCTTTGTATTTTATTGAGTCTGTTTTGGACCGTTACTTGATTTGTCTTTGGCCACCATGTGGCTGAAGCATATGTAAGTATGGGTCTTATGATGGCTGTATAAGTCCAATGTACCATTTTTGGTCTTAGTCCCCAAGTTTTGCCAAGGAGTCTGTTGCAATTCCATATAGCTAGTGTGGCTCTTTGTATGGAATTATTAATGTTTTTGTTCCAAGTGAGCTTGCTATCCAGGATGACTCCTAAATATTTGACTCCACTTGAAAATTGAATTTGTGTTCCTTTAAGAGAAGGTGTCTTTAGGTTGAGTTTCTTTCTTCTTGTAGAAGGAACTATAACAGTTTTTTAGGGTTAATTGTTAGCCCTTCCTTACTGCACTAATTGTTTATAGTTACTAGTGCACGTTGTAGTTGCATGGAGATTGTTGCGTCATCCATGCCCTTAGTTATTATCACCAGGCCATCTGCGTAACCCTGTGCGTAAAATCCCAGAGAGTCAAGTTCGTATAGAAGATCATCAATGACAATAGACCATAACAAAGATGATAGTACCCCCCCTTGTGGGCATCCTTTGGTGGCTTTAACAGTCATAGATTTATCCCCTACCGAAGCCTCGATTTCTCTTTGATTTAGCATGGCTTTGATCCACTTGGTTGTTGAAGGTTCACAACCTTTGTTTTTTTCCGCCCTCTCAATTGACGTAAACGAGGTGTTGTCAAACGCCCCCTCGATATCTATGAATGCACTTAGCGCAATCTGTTTTGTATCCATAGTCTTGTTTATTTTATAAACTGGACTCTGGAGAGCAGTCAAAGTTGATTTTCCTGCTTGGTAAGCGTGTTGATTGGCATTCAGAGGCTTTTTTATTAGTACGCTATCTCTGATATGCTGATCAACTATTTTCTCCATTGTTTTGAGGAGGAAAGAGCTTAGACTGATTGGTCTGTAAGACTTTGGGTGGGCGTCAGGTCTTGTGCCCGCCTTGGGTATAAAAATGACTTTCGTCTTCCTCCAGCATTTAGGAATAGCCCATCATGTTTTTTCTTTAGTAAATATTTTGCTAGCAAGACCATGTTCTGTACTCGAGACTATTGTGGGAGTCCCTTGCAAAGTGAGGTCACTATCTACATAGATTTGTTGAGCCAGGAAAAAGTGTGCTTAGTAGTAGTTCTAAGGTTTCTCCCTGATCCATAGTGTACTCCCCATTAGGTTTTTCTAATAGACCTATACCGTTGGAGTGTATTTTTGAAAGAACCCTGTGAAGTCTTGCTGTTTGAGGTAGTTCCGTTACACTCTCACAGAAGTTTCTCCAGGTATTCCTTTTTGATCTTCTAAGTGTTTTGTTGTATTTTGTCAAAGCTTTTTTGTACTCAGTCCAGTCACCGGTACTTTTAGCTTTGTTAAATAATCTTCTGACTGAAGCTCTTAATTTTTCCAGCCCCTGATTCCACTAAGGAACGTTTCTATTGTTCCGTTTTGGTTTTTTCGGGCAGCTTTCGTTAAAAGAGCTTACCAGAGATTGTTGCAGTCTAGCTGCTGCAATATTTAGTTCGTCTCTGGTGTCTATTATGTTCTCTTGATCTACGCGACAGCTCAAGAGATCGACATAGAGTGTCCAGTTAGCACGTCTAGGATTTTGATTGAGTTGGATGCGTGAGATGTTGACTTTTATGTCAAATCTTATGTGCAAGTGATCTAACATAGAAGTCTCACCTGACACATGCCAATCAATAATTTTCTCACTTATAATTGGTGTAGACAGGGTTAGGTCGATTACTTCCTGCCTATTGGTAGTTCTGAATGTAGGTTTATTGCCTATATTATTTATAATAATACTTTTACTATTAATAAACTCTAAAAGGAACTCACCTCTTTTATTGATGTCCGGGCTTCCCCATATTATATGGTGCGCATTAGCGTCACAGCCCAGAATTTATTGCTTGTTTGTCTCCTTGCAGTACTGCACCAGTTTTTGTGTTGAGCAGGGTGGAGGTTCAGCTATCGTGATGTCGAAGTAAGCTGAGGCTATAATAACCTTTTGCTTACCCGACTGCGTTGGCATCTCCACCAGTACTGCAACCAGATCCTGTGTTATGAAATCTGGAATTGGAGAGAAGTTAAGTGAATTTTTTAGTAACAAGGCTGTTCTAGGCCTGTTACATTTGTTGTCGTAGATCAACTTACAATTGGGTGTATAGAGTCCTTTTATTTGTCCTCTTAATGTCCATGGTTCTTGTATTAGTCCCATGTCCATGTTATCTTTAATAAACCTTCGACAAAGCACGTCCGTGGCTGCTTTGCAATGGTGAAGGTTTATCTGCAGGCATTTGATAGCAGACATCTATTTACCTTGATCGGAGCTAGGACCTTTGCCCTTTGCCCCTTTCTTGGGTTTTATTTGATGTTTGCCATCATTCTTGGCTATTTTGACCTTACTCGTAGAGGCTGTGGAGGTCGAAGCGATTGGCTCTGTGAGGACTTTTATTTCCTCACGTTCTTCCAATTTTTTCTTTCCTCTTTCACCTCTACGACGAAGTCTGACTTCGCTGAACTTAAAGCTCACTTTGAAGTCATTCTTCTTCAAGGCCTCCATAGAATTATGATCTACGGACAGAGTAACCATCGCGGATGTTTTGTCATTGGCCCTTCGACGCCAATCGTCCACTCTGTAGTCGTTCTGTCCTTTGATGAGTCCTAAAATGTCCTCATTTTTGTCCTTTGCACTATTTGGAAAGTGACCAACCAGGATTTGAGTACGAGGAATATCTTTTTCCTCGGCCATTACCAAATCAGCCCCGTCCCATGGCTTCAAGTCTCTTATCAGCTCTTGAATCCATTTTTTTGTGCTTTCATTTGCACACCTTAGCACTAACCAACCGGGTTCGAAGGTGGCACCAAGGAATTTAGGTTTGATAGGGCTATTCTTTAGCTCTATTATCTTTTTCAGAATTTTCTCTTGAATGGCAATCATTTGCTCATTTGTCAAGAGAATTTCTGAAAAAGATGTAGCCAAGATACCTATTGGGATTCTTTCTACAGCTTGCTCTAAGCTTACTGTAGAAGGTACATCTTTTCCTGTTTCCTGTGAGATGTCTCGTCGTTCTTAGGTTGTTTGGCTTTTTTAGAGCCAGAAGCCTCAGAAGTTGAGTCGTCAGAGCGGCCTCTTTTGAGATTTTCTCCCGTTTTTTTTATTGAAGGCTGAAGAGCTTTTAAACGTGCCTCTTCAACTCCGAGGCCTTGTTGTATTAGTCTCTTCATTCTCTTCCTTCCTGCTCCGCTGAGTTTTATCTTCTTTTCAAAACCTTTCAGCTTCAACTTCTGTAAGGAAGTCTCCACTTCAGCCTCTTGATGTCAGATAGACCCGGCTTCGCTGTCAGAGTTCGATGATACGTTTGTAATTGTATCATTGTCGCTGCCATAAGATTTGCTTAAGCTTTCTAAGCTTATAGCTTCTCTTATGGTATTGTCAAACTGAGGAATTTCTCCCTCGGTTGAAATTGTTTCGTTTAATGCTATTGGAGGTGCATCGTCCTCTTTCTTGTTTTTATTTTTTAAGGTATCCATAAGTGGTCCCACAAGTTGCACGGAAAAGTACGGTCGCCTATGGCAGAGCCCTGCATTACCATAGGTAGGCTTTATTGAAACTGGAGGTCGCCTGGTATACTGAGTTCGCATATTAACGACTAGGCACTCCCCTAGCCACGCATCCCTGGGCATATGCTGTTCCACCCTTCAATAGCTCCGCAACTTGGGCACCTGCTCGGAAACATACAGTCGTCCGTTCTATGCTTGAGTGAAAAACACTTCCTGCACCTGATGGGATTTGGGTACATCTGGTGACCTCAGTGCGTTCATACAGGATAGTGATGTTTTTCGGAGGCTCTATCTAATTGAATGTGACTAGTAGGCGGCCTGTGTTAACCTCGGAACCGTCCTTCTTTCTCTTCAGGTGTTTGACCTCTACAACCTTAAATGCTCCGTTGGCTTCTTGATTTAGACCGTCACGGATTGTTGTTTCTTCATAGTTTCTAAACAGAGGAGTCCAGATGGTACCCTTGGAGAGATTGAGCTTTTCGTGTGTGGCGATGTTGCATTTGACGTTGTCAAGGGGCGTCGATGGGATCATCTTCTTTAGCAGGTCGGCCGACTTGCTGTCAACAACCAAGATGTTAATCGCGCCTTCTTTAGTTGTTCTAAACGATTTAATGTTTGAGGTAATACTATGAACCAGGCGTTTCACCACGAACAGGTTGCGGGATGCTATCGATATCGAGCTCTCACAGGCTGTGATAGTCATGAACTGAGCGTCTGATTAGGCTGACGCATTAAAATTGAAGGACTCTACCGGAGTAGGGTTAATTCTTACAAGGGCAGGCGTCTTCTTTTTCTTTTTACTTGACATTCTAGATGTCGCGCCTGTAGTTTCGGCCCGATTAGCGAAACGGTTGGACGACATTTCTGTAGAAATGAGACTCCCCTGAGGGGAGGAGTCTCTTTTTTTCCTCTTCTCCAGTGGGGGGTTCCCCACTTTTATGTGGTAGATTTACCAGCCAACGATAAATTAAGCCTACTATAAATCTACAAAATAAATAAATAGATAAGTAGTGGAAACTCTATAAAGACAATATGGTCTTTGGTATAAATAAAATGTCTGGTTGTTGTCTTCACTGTAACTTCGTACACTGCAAAGACCATATATAATTTGACGATCAATTTTTCCGTTACTCGACTGTTACATTTCAAATTTCTAAAAACAATTAACAAAATTTAATTGTTATTTTCCAATAGTAAAGCTCTTGAGTTCTTCAAGCTCAAAAAGTACAATTGTACAAGTATAATATAAAGTTTTTTAAATATGTATTTCGAAGTTTCGTAAATATCGTCGAAATCTACTATTGTTATTTTATTTTCTATTTCATTCACACACATTGTTGTATTAATTGTTTTTGTATACCATATGATTTTTTAAAATTTTGTTTTGATTCTGATGGTATACATTTTTGAATATTTATATTTTGTTTCGAAAAACAAAAACAATACAATTGAGAATAATGATTGTTGATTATGATATTAATGTGTCTTGTGATATGTATAAAATGAAAAAATAAATTTAATTTTCATATTTTTTAACATATTCTGCTTCTAAATCATTTTTTTTAATTTTTATAAAATAATGATAAAATTAAATCGGATATAAATTTTACTCCTTTTTATGATTTTTGTTGTTGTCAAATTTCATGTTTTTTTTCAACTTATTTTCATTCTGAAAAGAAGAATTTATTTTAATTTTTTGTAGTACATTACATTATGTATGTAATTCAACTTAAGTTTAGAAAAAATTTTTATTATCATATTATGTGGGTATTATGAATTTAACTAATACATCAATTATTTTTATAATTTTTGAAAAATATGTATATATTCGAAAATATAAGTATTTATGTATAATATGTAAGTATCTACATAATATGTACTAATAATTTTTAAAATATTTAAAACAAAGTGAACAAATTTTATTTTGCAATGAATTTTTCCCTCAATTGTATTGTTATTTAAAAAGAATGTAGGTAGGTAAAAATTTACAACTATTGAAGAAAAATTAATTTTTACAAACATGATTTTCAATATATCCATTCAATACATATACAAACAGTATAGATAATCTCGATAATATGAACTAATTTCAAACCGACCTTGTTAAAATTTGAAAATTTAGATAGAAACCAGTTTACACTTTCAACACTATACTTTAAACAAAAACACCCCATAATTCTGTAATGAAATTCATTTGCATTATTACAAGAATAATTACGAAATTGATTATGACGATTTTAAAATTAATTTTCTATTGCAAAAATCAGTGATTGAAATTAGGTACAACATATTTAACTTGGTTTTATTTCATGCTATTTCATAAAGTAAAATCACAAAAAACCTCTAAATACAGAAACCGAAATTACAGAAATTTAGGTGTTGAAAATATAGAGGTTCAAATTACCGATCTAATACTGTATCTCAAATATAATTCATATTTCATTCCATATTGAACAAATATTTCTTCTGTCTTTGTCTATCTTTAAAAAAGTGATATCAATTTATAATTTGTATTTTCTATGTAATTTTCTCATCTTCTTTGAAAATAAACAAAAGTCAGCTGATATGCATTAAGATATTTAAAGAAGAAGTGAAATTTTTGAAGAATAAATCTGTAATAGTTTTATTCTATTAAACAAAAACTTTTTAAACTATTTAAACTAAATTGATAAAAGTAGTAGGGATATGGCGTTTCTGGCGCATGGCTCTGGCTCAGTGACGTCATGAGCTTTTGGGCTTTTTGGTTGTGGCATGTGCTGTGCTTTGGGATATTTTGGTTTTTTTGGTTGTGGCATGTGGTGTGCTTTGGGATATTATGGGCTTTTTGGTTATGGCATGTGGTGTGCTTTGGGATATTTTTGGGTTTTTTTGGTTGTGCCATATGGTGTGCTTTGAGAAACTTTGAGCTTTTTGGTTTCGGTGTGTGGTAGCTTAATATTGTTTATGATGTCATTGTTTTTTAAGTTAACTTTTTAGGATTATTCATATGTGCTGAGCATGTTGAGAGATGTTTGTTCAAGTTTCATATTGTTTATGCTGTGTTATTGTTTTTATTTAACAAAAAAAAAAAAAAAAAAAAAAAAATACTTACTGTATTGTCAGAACCCGGATTTGAACCGGGGACCTTTAGAGTTTCAGTGTAACGCTCTCCCCACTGAGCTATTCTGACGATTGATTTTACGTGTACTATTTGATGTTTTAATGTTTTACTTTCGGATTTCATCAAGTTGTGAAATTATTTTTATATGTATGTTTGTGTGTGTGTGTGTGTGTGTGTGTGTGTGTGTGTGTGTGTGTGTGTGTGTGTGTGTGTGTGTGTATAAATTTTTTCAGCCCTTGTAAGCAGTAGAAAAAGAGAGTGTTTAAATTTTGTCAGCACTTGTAAGCAGTTGAAAAAGGGTGGGGATAAGATTTTTGCCTATAAATTGAGACAATTTCTTCAAGCGGCACCAGTTTATCGTGAAATTTCAAAGTGATTATTTGATTTTATTTTAAAGTTTAAAGTCTTTAAAAAGGATATTAAAATTTATTCAGTTTCAAAGTGTTTAATTAATTTTCTGTTAAATTTGAAGTTGTGTTTAAGGATCTTGAAAAAGGATATTAAAATTTATTCAGTTTCAAAGTGTTTAATTAATTTTCTTTTAAATTTGAAGCTTTTTTTAAGGATCTTAAAAAAGGATATTAAATCTTATTCAGTTTCAAAGTGTTTAATTAATTTTCTGTTAAATTTGAAGTTGTGTTTGAAAATCTTAAAAAAGGATATTAAATCTTATTCAGTTTCAAATTGTTTATTAAAATAAAGAAATTAATTTACATAGACTACAAAATGAAGAGTTTTATATGTGAAATTTGTGGAAATGGATTTGCATTTAAAAATTCGTTGAAAAGACATGTCCAGTCAGCTCATGGTAACCACGAAATTTGTAGCATTTGCAAGAAGAGCTTTACACGCAAAGAAAATCTACTAACGCATATGAGAACCCAGCATAAGGTGTCTTCAGTTGATGCTATTTCTTATGATATTAGCAATCAGCCTTCATCATCACAAAACAAAATTTTATGCCAAACATGTAATAAAGAAATTTTAAGTAAGGACTGGAGTTATCATCTGAGAACAAATTTACATAAAATAAAAGCGGCTGAACCAGTTAATGATCAATTGAAGGTAGTAAAAACCAGTTTTGAAGAACGAATTGAAACGCTCATTTATGAAAACAAGGATGAAGGAATTTTGGATCCTCTCAACTTTCTAAAGACAGAAAAAGATCTTATTATAAACACATTAAATGAACAACTGATAAAACACTCATCTTTAAAATTCAACATAGAACTTTTTGCAGAATATATGAAAGTAACAAAAGAAAATGATGATAATGATGAAATAACAACTTCAGTTAAATCATTTCAATCAAAAATGATAATCGTTAGGAATGAAACTGAGTTATCGTCTGCATACGAAGTTATGATTGATAAAATTCATACAAAAACGCAAGAGTTTCAAGAACGAGATAGTGGTTGGACTCTTATAAGAATAATCCATCTTGAAATCAACATTAATCAGTACAGACCAATAAGAGGTTCTCAGTATTTACCATTACCAACAACAATTGCACGTAAACATGCTTGTATCAATGTGAAAAATACGGACGAGTACTGCTTTAAATGGGCAATAATTTCAGCTCTAGTTCCTGCGGAGATGAGTTCTGATAGAGTTTCATCATATAATGTAGAAAATATTGTTGCAAGTACAATTCTTCTGCAAAACAATATGATATTAGAATTTGATGATCTTGAATTTCCACTGAAGGTGACGGACATAACAAAGTTTGAAGACCTAAATCCTGAAATTAGTATAAACGTATACGGTTGTGAAGAAATGCAATTTAATACATGTAAAATTGTGGGACCGTATTATTGCACAAAGAATGAGAAGAAAATACATATTAATTTATTGTTGATTCAAGATGGAGAAAAGAGTCATTATGTGTGGATCAAGAACATATCTAGATTAATAAAATCTCAAATAACACAACACGAACATAAAATCTTTTTATGTAATGGATGTTTACAACATTTTTATACCGAAGAGGCGTACAATATACATAAAAATGAATGCAGTAAGATTGTTACACTTATGCCATCACCAGAAAACAATGAATTGAAATTTGAGAAATACGAACGTCAATTAGAGGTCCCATTTGTTATATACGCAGACTTTGAATGCATTTTACAAGGATTAGATACGTGTATTCCAAATCCAGATATTTCATCAACAACAAATATACAACAACACATTCCTTGTGCATTCTCTTATTATATCAAATGTTCTTATGATGATAGCTTAAGTAAATTAAAAGTGTATAAAGGAAAGGACTCACCAGCAAAATTTGTACAATCCCTGGTTGAAGATGTATTAGATATTCATAATAATGTTATTATGAATCCAAAGGCGATGAAACCACTCACAGCTTTTGAAGAAAGGAGACAATGTAGTAGTAAGATTTGTCATATATGTAAGAAATATTTAGGTAATATAAGAGTAGCCGACCATTGTCATTTAACAGGAAAGTACAGGGGTCCAGCGCATAATGAATGTAATTTGCGGTATCAAGTCCCAAAGTTTTTCCCAATTTTCTTTCATAATTTTTCTGGTTATGACTGTCACTTATTTGTTAAAGAATTAGCAAATATTGATGGTGATATAAATTTGATACCATTAAATAAAGAATTGTATGTATCACTTTCAAAACGAATTTTCGTTAATGAAACTGATACAATTGAACTTAGATTTTTAGATTCCGTAAGATTTATGCAGTCTAGTCTAGATTCATTAGTAGGAAATTTATCCCCGGAAGATTTGAAAACAGTTAAATCTTTATATCCAGAACAAGAAAATTTCAAATTACTAACACGTAAAGGAGTATTTCCATACGAATACATTAATTCTTTTGAACGTCTAGATGAAACGTGTTTACCTTCACAAAAACATTTCGATAGCAAATTAACAAATAGTAAATGTTCTGATAAAGATTACATTCATGCTAAGAAAGTTTGGGAAAAATTTGATTGTAAAAACATTTGGGATTATTTAGAGTTATATTTAAAAACAGATGTATTGCTTTTAACAGATGTATTCGAAAATTTTAGAAAAGTTTGTAGAAATATTTATACGCTGGATCCCTGTCAGTATTATACAACTCCGGGGTTATCATGGGACGCGATGTTAAAATATACTGAAATAAATCTTGAACTATTCACCGACATAAATATGTATAATTTTATTAAAAAAGGTATCCGTGGTGGAATTACTCAATGTTCGCATAGACATTCTACAGCGAATAACAAGTATATGAGTAATTTTGATGAAAATAAACCATCTTCATATTTAATGTATGTTGATGCAAATAATTTATACGGTTGGGCTATGTCACAACCTTTACCATATTCTGATTTTCAATGGGTAGAAAACGTTGAAGATATAAATATTCTTAATATTACAGATAACTCAGATACGGGTTATATTTTAGAAGTAGATTTAGAGTATCCTGAATCTCTTCATGATTTACATAATGATTTGCCGTTTTGTGCACAAAATAAAAAAAGTCCGGGGTCAAAATTCAACAAATTAATTACAGATTTGACAGTAAAAAGAAATTATATAATTCACTATAGAAATCTTCAGCAATGTTTAAAACACGGTTTGAAATTAGTGAAAATTCACAGAGCGCTACAGTTTAAACAATCATGTTGGTTGAAAAAATATATTGATTTAAATACATATTATCGTACTATTGCAAAAAATACTTTTGAAAAGAACTTTTTCAAGTTGTTGAATAATGCTGTGTACGGTAAAACGATGGAAAATGTTGACAAACGAAAAGATGTCAAAATTGTTACTGACTGGGAAAGTATTGGTAAACATTTAGGTGCTAGGGCTTTAATAGCTAAACCGAATTTCCACAGCTTAGCTCAGTTTACAGAAAATATGACAGCTATACAACTTGAGAGAGTTCGAACATACTATAACAAACCAATTTATCTTGGTTTCGTTGTATTAGAATTATCAAAGTGGAAGATGTACGACTTTCACTATGATTATATAAAACCCAAGTATGATGAAAAAGTACTTCTTGCTTACATGGATACAGATTCTTTTATATATTCAATAGAAACTGAAGATTTCTATAGTGACATTATAAATGATATTGACACTAAATTTGATACTTCCGAATACTTACCTGATAACCCTTATAATATTCCGCTTAAAAATAAAAAAGTATTAGGTTTAATGAAAGATGAGAACAATGGTCGGATAATGAAAGAGTTTGTAGGTTTAAAATCAAAAATGTATTCAATAGATGTAGAAGATTGTAAATTAATAAAAAAAGCTAAAGGTGTTAAAAAAACAGCTGTAGATAATTTAAGTTTAGATAATTATAGAGATTGTTTATATAAGAAACAATTATTTTATGGTAATATGTTAGTATTTAGGTCATACATACATAAGATATATACTCAAAATGTAAATAAAGTAGCTTTAAGTTATATAGATGATAAGAGATGTGTTAGAGAAGATGGTGTTAGTACATACGCATGGGGTCATTTTAGAATAAGTTTAGAATAAGAAAACTGAAAAATAGATACGTAAATTATATAAGAAAACTGGAAAATAAATACATATATTAAATAGAAAGCTGAAAAATAAATACATATTTATGAAATAATAAAACTGAAAAATAAATACATATATAAAATAAAACAAAAAAAATTTATTTAAAAAAAAAAAAATTGGTTTTATTTATCTAAAAAAAGTTTTGTAGCATGGTGATGTCTCCGAATAGAGAAACGTCTAAACTTGTCAACGCTCATAATGTAAATAATAAATTTCACGTTGTAGAATATAAATTTATACGATAATGTCTGCTTCTCTGAGCTCCTCAATTATTGAAACTATCTCATTGTTGTGATTATTATGACCTGCATGTGTAGATGCTAATAGTAATTTCAATCTATTCACTAATTCATTTGGATCATCCCAGTATACATAATTAGATTTTTCTTTTAGTAAATGCCTTAATCCAGAACCAGAATGAGATTTGAACAATCCCTTAATTAGCTTTTAAACAGCTTAAACAGGTCTTTAAACAGCTCTGAAACAGCTTGAACAGGTCTAAAAACAGCTTAAACAGGTCTTTAAACAGCTCTGAAACAGCTTGAACAGGTCTTCAAACAGCTCTGAAACAGCTTGAACAGGTCTTTAAACAGCTTGAACAGGTCTTTAAACAGCTTGAACAGGTCTTTAAACAGCTCTGAAACAGCTTGAACAGGTCTTTAAACAGCTTGAACAGGTCTTTAAACAGCTTGAACAGGTCTTTAAACAGCTCTGAAACAGCTTGAACAGGTCTTCAAACAGCTCTGAAACAGCTTGAACAGGTCTTTAAACAGCTTGAACAGGTCTAAAAACAGCTTGAACAGGTCTTTAAACAGCTTGAACAGGTCTTTAAACAGCTCTGAAACAGCTTGAACAGGTCTTTTAACAGCTTGAACAGGTGTTAAAACAGCTTGAACAGGTCTTTAAACAGCTTGAACAGGTCTTTAAACAGCTCTGAAACAGCTTGAACAGGTCTTTTAACAGCTTGAACAGGTGTTTAAACAGCTTGAACAGGTCTTTAAACAGCTTGAACAGGTCTTTAAACAGCTCTGAAACAGCTTGAACAGGTCTTCAAACAGCTCTGAAACAGCTTGAACAGGTCTTTAAACAGCTTGAACAGGTCTTTAAACAGCTTGAACAGGTCTTTAAACAGCTCTAAAACAGCTTGAACAGGTCTTTAAACAGCTTGAACAGGTCTTTAAACAGCTTGAACAGGTCTTTAAACAGCTCTGAAACAGCTTGAACAGGTCTTCAAACAGCTCTGAAACAGCTTGAACAGGTCTTTAAACAGCTTGAACTGGTCTTTAAACAGCTTGAACAGGTCTTTAAACAGCTCTGAAACAGCTTGAACAGGTCTAAAAACAGCTTAAACAGGTCTTTAAACAGCTCGGTAGATGAAATAATAATGATATACAACTCTTACATACGTATCTATTTATAATAATATAAAAGTATCGAATCCTTTTCTGTATCGTCCACAATCTAATAAACTATCTTTGTTTATTACTAAAAATCCGTAATTATTTTTCCAACATTTTGAACACATATCTCGAAATTTGTCATATGACATGGCGGTGTTTACATGATCATTAAAAATATGCTTTAAATTCATTTCATCTTGTTTAAAGATTACAATAAAGTTTGAGTTATCACGTATCAAGTGTTTTAGTTATATTTAAAAACAGATGTATTGTTTTTAACAAATGTATTCGAAAATTTGAGAAAAGTTTGTAGAAATATTTTAACATCGCGTCCCATGATAACCCCGGAGTTGTATAATACATGGTTGTATTAATGTAAAAAATACAGATGAATACTGCTTTAAGTGGGCAATAATTTCAGCTCTAGTTTGATGATCTAGAATTTCCACTAAAGGTAACAGATATAACAAAGTTTGAAGACATAAATCCTGAAATTAGTATAAACGTATACGGTTGTGAAGAAATGCAATACAAGCATGTATTATACAACACCGGGGTTATCATGGGACGCGATGTTAAAATATTTCTACAAACTTTTCTCAAATTTTCGAATACATTTGTTAAAAACAATACATCTGTTTTTAAATATAACTAAAACACTTGATACGTGATAACTCAAACTTTATTGTAATCTTTAAACAAGATGAAATGAATTTAAAGCATATTTTTAATGATCATGTAAACACCGCCATGTCATATGACAAATTTCGAGATATGTGTTCAAAATGTTGGAAAAATAATTACGGATTTTTAGTAATAAACAAAGATAGTTTATTAGATTGTGGACGATACAGAAAAGGATTCGATACTTTTATATTATTATAAATAGATACGTATGTAAGAGTTGTATATCATTATTATTTCATCTACCGAGCTGTTTAAAGACCTGTTTAAGCTGTTTTTAGACCTGTTCAAGCTGTTTCAGAGCTGTTTAAAGACCTGTTCAAGCTGTTTAAAGACCAGTTCAAGCTGTTTAAAGACCTGTTCAAGCTGTTTCAGAGCTGTTTGAAGACCTGTTCAAGCTGATTCAGAGCTGTTTGAAGACCTGTTCAAGCTGTTTAAAGACCTGTTCAAGCTGTTTAAAGACCTGTTCAAGCTGTTTTAGAGCTGTTTAAAGACCTGTTCAAGCTGTTTAAAGACCTGTTCAAGCTGTTTAAAGACCTGTTCAAGCTGTTTCAGAGCTGTTTGAAGACCTGTTCAAGCTGTTTCAGAGCTGTTTAAAGACCTGTTCAAGCTGTTTAAAGACCTGTTCAAGCTGTTTAAACACCTGTTCAAGCTGTTAAAAGACCTGTTCAAGCTGTTTCAGAGCTGTTTAAAGACCTGTTCAAGCTGTTTAAAGACCTGTTCAAGCTGTTTTAACACCTGTTCAAGCTGTTAAAAGACCTGTTCAAGCTGTTTCAGAGCTGTTTAAAGACCTGTTCAAGCTGTTTAAAGACCTGTTCAAGCTGTTTTTAGACCTGTTCAAGCTGTTTAAAGACCTGTTCAAGCTGTTTCAGAGCTGTTTGAAGACCTGTTCAAGCTGTTTCAGAGCTGTTTAAAGACCTGTTCAAGCTGTTTAAAGACCTGTTCAAGCTGTTTAAAGACCTGTTCAAGCTGTTTCAGAGCTGTTTAAAGACCTGTTCAAGCTGTTTAAAGACCTGTTCAAGCTGTTTAAAGACCTGTTCAAGCTGTTTCAGAGCTGTTTGAAGACCTGTTCAAGCTGTTTCAGAGCTGTTTAAAGACCTGTTTAAGCTGTTTTTAGACCTGTTCAAGCTGTTTCAGAGCTGTTTAAAGACCTGTTTAAGCTGTTTAAAAGCTAATTAAGGGATTGTTCAAATCTCATTCTGGTTCTGGATTAAGGCATTTACTAAAAGAAAAATCTAATTATGTATACTGGGATGATCCAAATGAATTAGTGAATAGATTGAAATTACTATTAGCATCTACACATGCAGGTCATAATAATCACAACAATGAGATAGTTTCAATAATTGAGGAGCTCAGAGAAGCAGACATTATCGTATAAATTTATATTCTACAACGTGAAATTTATTATTTACATTATGAGCGTTGACAAGTTTAGACGTTTCTCTATTCGGAGACATCACCATGCTACAAAACTTTTTTTAGATAAATAAAACCAATTTTTTTTTTTTTAAATAAATTTTTTTTGTTTTATTTTATATATGTATTTATTTTTCAGTTTTATTATTTCATAAATATGTATTTATTTTTCAGCTTTCTATTTAATATATGTATTTATTTTCCAGTTTTCTTATATAATTTACGTATCTATTTTTCAGTTTTCTTATTCTAAACTTATTCTAAAATGACCCCATGCGTATGTACTAACACCATCTTCTCTAACACATCTCTTATCATCTATATAACTTAAAGCTACTTTATTTACATTTTGAGTATATATCTTATGTATGTATGACCTAAATACTAACATATTACCATAAAATAATTGTTTCTTATATAAACAATCTCTATAATTATCTAAACTTAAATTATCTACAGCTGTTTTTTTAACACCTTTAGCTTTTTTTATTAATTTACAATCTTCTACATCTATTGAATACATTTTTGATTTTAAACCTACAAACTCTTTCATTATCCGACCATTGTTCTCATCTTTCATTAAACCTAATACTTTTTTATTTTTAAGCGGAATATTATAAGGGTTATCAGGTAAGTATTCGGAAGTATCAAATTTAGTGTCAATATCATTTATAATGTCACTATAGAAATCTTCAGTTTCTATTGAATATATAAAAGAATCTGTATCCATGTAAGCAAGAAGTACTTTTTCATCATACTTGGGTTTTATATAATCATAGTGAAAGTCGTACATCTTCCACTTTGATAATTCTAATACAACGAAACCAAGATAAATTGGTTTGTTATAGTATGTTCGAACTCTCTCAAGTTGTATAGCTGTCATATTTTCTGTAAACTGAGCTAAGCTGTGGAAATTCGGTTTAGCTATTAAAGCCCTAGCACCTAAATGTTTACCAATACTTTCCCAGTCAGTAACAATTTTGACATCTTTTCGTTTGTCAACATTTTCCATCGTTTTACCGTACACAGCATTATTCAACAACTTGAAAAAGTTCTTTTCAAAAGTATTTTTTGCAATAGTACGATAATATGTATTTAAATCAATATATTTTTTCAACCAACATGATTGTTTAAACTGTAGCGCTCTGTGAATTTTCACTAATTTCAAACCGTGTTTTAAACATTGCTGAAGATTTCTATAGTGAATTATATAATTTCTTTTTACTGTCAAATCTGTAATTAATTTGTTGAATTTTGACCCCGGACTTTTTTTATTTTGTGCACAAAACGGCAAATCATTATGTAAATCATGAAGAGATTCAGGATACTCTAAATCTACTTCTAAAATATAACCCGTATCTGAGTTATCTGTAATATTAAGAATATTTATATCTTCAACGTTTTCTACCCATTGAAAATCAGAATATGGTAAAGGTTGTGACATAGCCCAACCGTATAAATTATTTGCATCAACATACATTAAATATGAAGATGGTTTATTTTCATCAAAATTACTCATATACTTGTTATTCGCTGTAGAATGTCTATGCGAACATTGAGTAATTCCACCACGGATACCTTTTTTAATAAAATTATACATATTTATGTCGGTGAATAGTTCAAGATTTATTTCAGTATATTTTAACATCGCGTCCCATGATAACCCCGGAGTTGTATAATACTGACAGGGATCCAGCGTATAAATATTTCTACAAACTTTTCTAAAATTTTCGAATACATCTGTTAAAAGCAATACATCTGTTTTTAAATATAACTCTAAATAATCCCAAATGTTTTTACAATCAAATTTTTCCCAAACTTTCTTAGCATGAATGTAATCTTTATCAGAACATTTACTATTTGTTAATTTGCTATCGAAATGTTTTTGTGAAGGTAAACACGTTTCATCTAGACGTTCAAAAGAATTAATGTATTCGTATGGAAATACTCCTTTACGTGTTAGTAATTTGAAATTTTCTTCTTCTGGATATAAAGATTTAACTGTTTTCAAATCTTCCGGGGATAAATTTCCTACTAATGAATCTAGACTAGACTGCATAAATCTTACGGAATCTAAAAATCTAAGTTCAATTGTATCAGTTTCATTAACGAAAATTCGTTTTGAAAGTGATACATACAATTCTTTATTTAATGGTATCAAATTTATATCACCATCAATATTTGCTAATTCTTTAACAAATAAGTGACAGTCATAACCAGAAAAATTATGAAAGAAAATTGGGAAAAACTTTGGGACTTGATACCGCAAATTACATTCATTATGCGCTGGACCCCTGTACTTTCCTGTTAAATGACAATGGTCGGCTACTCTTATATTACCTAAATATTTCTTACATATATGACAAATCTTACTACTACATTGTCTCCTTTCTTCAAAAGCTGTGAGTGGTTTCATCGCCTTTGGATTCATAATAACATTATTATGAATATCTAATACATCTTCAACCAGGGATTGTACAAATTTTGCTGGTGAGTCCTTTCCTTTATACACTTTTAATTTACTTAAGCTATCATCATAAGAACATTTGATATAATAAGAGAATGCACAAGGAATGTGTTGTTGTATATTTGTTGTTGATGAAATATCTGGATTTGGAATACACGTATCTAATCCTTGTAAAATGCATTCAAAGTCTGCGTATATAACAAATGGGACCTCTAATTGACGTTCGTATTTCTCAAATTTCAATTCATTGTTTTCTGGTGATGGCATAAGTGTAACAATCTTACTGCATTCATTTTTATGTATATTGTACGCCTCTTCGGTATAAAAATGTTGTAAACATCCATTACATAAAAAGATTTTATGTTCGTGTTGTGTTATTTGAGATTTTATTAATCTAGATATGTTCTTGATCCACACATAATGACTCTTTTCTCCATCTTGAATCAACAATAAATTAATATGTATTTTCTTCTCATTCTTTGTGCAATAATACGGTCCCACAATTTTACATGTATTAAATTGCATTTCTTCACAACCGTATACGTTTATACTAATTTCAGGATTTAGGTCTTCAAACTTTGTTATGTCCGTCACCTTCAGTGGAAATTCAAGATCATCAAATTCTAATATCATATTGTTTTGCAGAAGAATTGTACTTGCAACAATATTTTCTACATTATATGATGAAACTCTATCAGAACTCATCTCCGCAGGAACTAGAGCTGAAATTATTGCCCATTTAAAGCAGTACTCGTCCGTATTTTTCACATTGATACAAGCATGTTTACGTGCAATTGTTGTTGGTAATGGTAAATACTGAGAACCTCTTATTGGTCTGTACTGATTAATGTTGATTTCAAGATGGATTATTCTTATAAGAGTCCAACCACTATCTCGTTCTTGAAACTCTTGCGTTTTTGTATGAATTTTATCAATCATAACTTCGTATGCAGACGATAACTCAGTTTCATTCCTAACGATTATCATTTTTGATTGAAATGATTTAACTGAAGTTGTTATTTCATCATTATCATCATTTTCTTTTGTTACTTTCATATATTCTGCAAAAAGTTCTATGTTGAATTTTAAAGATGAGTGTTTTATCAGTTGTTCATTTAATGTGTTTATAATAAGATCTTTTTCTGTCTTTAGAAAGTTGAGAGGATCCAAAATTCCTTCATCCTTGTTTTCATAAATGAGCGTTTCAATTCGTTCTTCAAAACTGGTTTTTACTACCTTCAATTGATCATTAACTGGTTCAGCCGCTTTTATTTTATGTAAATTTGTTCTCAGATGATAACTCCAGTCCTTACTTAAAATTTCTTTATTACATGTTTGGCATAAAATTTTGTTTTGTGATGATGAAGGCTGATTGCTAATATCATAAGAAATAGCATCAACTGAAGACACCTTATGCTGGGTTCTCATATGCGTTAGTAGATTTTCTTTGCGTGTAAAGCTCTTCTTGCAAATGCTACAAATTTCGTGGTTACCATGAGCTGACTGGACATGTCTTTTCAACGAATTTTTAAATGCAAATCCATTTCCACAAATTTCACATATAAAACTCTTCATTTTGTAGTCTATGTAAATTAATTTCTTTATTTTAATAAACAATTTGAAACTGAATAAGATTTAATATCCTTTTTTAAGATTTTCAAACACAACTTCAAATTTAACAGAAAATTAATTAAACACTTTGAAACTGAATAAGATTTAATATCCTTTTTTAAGATCCTTAAAAAAAGCTTCAAATTTAAAAGAAAATTAATTAAACACTTTGAAACTGAATAAATTTTAATATCCTTTTTCAAGATCCTTAAACACAACTTCAAATTTAACAGAAAATTAATTAAACACTTTGAAACTGAATAAATTTTAATATCCTTTTTAAAGACTTTAAACTTTAAAATAAAATCAAATAATCACTTTGAAATTTCACGATAAACTGGTGCCGCTTGAAGAAATTGTCTCAATTTATAGGCAAAAATCTTATCCCCACCCTTTTTCAACTGCTTACAAGTGCTGACAAAATTTAAACACTCTCTTTTTCTACTGCTTACAAGGGCTGAAAAAATTTATACACACACACACACACACACACACACACACACACACACACACACACACACACACACACACACACACAAACATACATATAAAAATAATTTCACAACTTGATGAAATCCGAAAGTAAAACATTAAAACATCAAATAGTACACGTAAAATCAATCGTCAGAATAGCTCAGTGGGGAGAGCGTTACACTGAAACTCTAAAGGTCCCCGGTTCAAATCCGGGTTCTGACAATACAGTAAGTATTTTTTTTTTTTTTTTTTTTTTTTTTGTTAAATAAAAACAATAACACAGCATAAACAATATGAAACTTGAACAAACATCTCTCAACATGCTCAGCACATATGAATAATCCTAAAAAGTTAACTTAAAAAACAATGACATCATAAACAATATTAAGCTACCACACACCGAAACCAAAAAGCTCAAAGTTTCTCAAAGCACACCATATGGCACAACCAAAAAAACCCAAAAATATCCCAAAGCACACCACATGCCATAACCAAAAAGCCCATAATATCCCAAAGCACACCACATGCCACAACCAAAAAAACCAAAATATCCCAAAGCACAGCACATGCCACAACCAAAAAGCCCAAAAGCTCATGACGTCACTGAGCCAGAGCCATGCGCCAGAAACGCCATATCCCTACTACTGATAAAATATTTTCAAAAAATATTAAACTGTAAGAAAGAAAACAATGAAAGTATGTTTATCATTATTACATAAAGTATGATAAAACATTCATATTATATTTATAATTGATATTGATATTGGTCAATTCTTCTTCTTCTTCTTTGTCTTCTGTCTTTCTCTATCTTCAAAAAAGTGAAATGCATTTATAATTTGTATTATTCTTTTTACATATTTTCTTGATTCCTCCTACTAACTCGAAAATAAAAGTCAGCTGATATGCTTTAGGATATTAAAAGAAGAAGAAAAATACAATTTAAAAATAAAAATTTGTAATAGTATTATTAAACAAAAACTATCTAACTATTTAATCTAATATTAATAAATTATTTTAAGAAAAATTAAACTGAAAAAAAATTATAAACAACAAATAATAATTCAAGTCATTATCAAACACATAAAAAACATTTATACAGTTGTGAAAAATATACATATATGCATATTCATAACAATTCAATATAAGCATATTATTACACATACATAATAATGATCGTATGGATAATGTAAACAAAATTGCAACATATACAAAATTATCGAATTTCGAAATCAACGAAAAAATCAAAATTTTAAATTCAAGAATAAGCTTTACAATTGGAATTACCTGGTTGCGCCATCTATTATTGCTTGGAAAACTAAAATTTATAATTTCAAAAAAAAATGTACTGTAAAAACTGGAATCTCTAATGCTTTTATATGCTTTTTGTACACTGTGTTATTGCGGCGCCCTCTGTTGCTCAAAATAAGTTTTATTTTCTATTTTACAGTCCCACAATTTATTTAAACTTAAAAAACACAGTGCGAATTTAGGTGTTGCTGCAACACTGAAACACCTCACTATTTACTAGTTTTATTTGTCTAAATGGTAAAGAAATCCTGAAGAGATCAGATAAAATAAATTTCACAAAATGAATGTCCTATCACTAATTACACTATTATACAAGTTTAATTATTATATTAATAATGTCACTACTAAATTTTTAAATACACTACAACGTATGTGCTAACGACTTGTCATCAATAAAGCCGCGATGCCAGCCCTATTTATTTATTTATTAAGTATTTATTTATTTATTTATTCAGTTATTTATTTATTTATCTATTTAGTTATTTACTTATTTATTCAGTTATTTATTTATTCATTTATTTTATTATCTATTTATTTATTTGTTTATTTATTTATTAATAATTCCATTATTTATTTATTAAGAATTTTATTATTTATTCATAAAATTATTTATTTATTTATTTATTGATTATTAAATTAAATAATTGCATTATTTATTCATTCATCTATTAAATAATTTATTTATTCAAGTATTTATTTATTTATTCATTTATTTTATTATTTATTTATTTATTTGTTTATTTATTTATTAATTTATTTGTTTATTTATTTATTGATTTGTTTATTTATTTATTCATTTATCTATTTATGTATTTATTCATTTATTTTAATACTTATTTATTCAATTAATTATTTATCTATTTAATTATTTATTTATATAATTATTTATTTATTTATTTAGGTATTTAATTATTTATTTATTTAAATACTTACTCATTTATTTATTTATTTATTCATCTGTATATTTATTTATTCATTTATTTGTATATTAAATTATTTATTTATTTATTTATTCAGTTATTTATTTATTTATTAATTCTATTATTAATTTATTTATTTATTTAATTATTTATTTATAGATTTATTTTTATCTATTCATTTATTTATTTTATTACTTATTTATTTATTTATTTTTTTATTTTTTAATCTATTTATTTATTTACTAATTTTGTGATTTATTTATTTATTAAGTTATTTATTTGTTAATTTATTCATCTATTTATTGATTTATTATTTATTCAAGTATTTATTTATTTATTTATTTAATTTTATTTATTTATGTATTTGTTTATTTATTTGTTATTTATTTGTTTTTGTACTTTATTATTTATTTGTTTATTTATTTATTTATTTATTTGTTTATTTATTTATATTTTTATTTATTTATTCATTCATCTATTTATGTATTTATTCATTTATTTTAATGTTTATTTATTTATTTAAGTATTTATCTATGTTATTATTCATTTATATAATTATTTATTTATTTATTTAGTTATTAATTTATTTATTTCTTAACTACTTATTCATTAACTTATATATTTGTTCATTTATTTATTTCTATATTTATTTATTAATTTATTTATTTATTCGATTATTCATTTGTATATTTATTTATTTATTCATCTACTTATGTATATATTAATTTATTTTCTATTTATTAATTTATCTTATTAGTCATTTATTTATTGTTTTATATATTATTTAATTATTACTTTATTTAATTATAAATTTAATTATTTATTCATCTTTTTATTTATTTAATTTTTAATTCACTTATTTGGTATTCATTCATTTATTTATTTGTTTATTTATTTATCTGTTTAGTTATTTATCTATTTATTTAGTTATTTATTTATTTATTTTATTATTTTTTCGTTTATTTATTTATTTATTAATTCAGTTATCTATTTATTAAATTATTTATATATTGATTATTCAATTAAATAAATAACTTATTTATTTATTTAGTTTTGCATTTAATTATTCACTTCTTTTTTTATTTATCCATTTATCTATTTATTTATTTATTCATTTATTTTAATATTTATGTATTTATTTATTTATTAATACATTCAATTATTCATTTATATAATTATTTTTTTATTTATTTAAATATTCAATTATTTATTAACTTAAATACTTATTCATGTACAAATTTATTTATTTATTTATTCAATTATTCCTTTGTTTATTTATTAATTTATTTATCTACTTATGTATTTACTAATTAATTTACCTACTTATTCATTTATTTATTTTATTAGTTATTTATTTATTGGTTTATTTATTTAATTATTCATTTATTAAATTAAGAATTTAATTATTTATTTATATATTTTAATAATTATTTATTTTTTTAAATATTTATCTATTTAGTAATTATTTTTATAAATAAATATTTATTTGTATATTTATTTAATAATTAATTTATGTATTAGTTTATTATTTATTTATTAATTCAGTTATTTATTTGTTTACTTATTTATTCATTTATCTATTTATGTATTTATTGTTTTTTATGTATGTATTTATTTATTTATTTTATTGGTCATTTATTTTCAGTTTATTTATTTAATTATTAATTTATTTAATTCTGAATTTAATTATTTATTTATCAATTAATTTATTAATTTAGTTACTTATTAACTACTTATTTATTTATTTATCTATTGAATTATTTATTTATCTATTCAATTATTTATTTATTAGTTCAACTATTTATTTATTTATTTATTTATTTGATTATTAATTTATTTAGTTATCATTTATTTATTAATTTATTTATTTAAGTATTTCATTATTAATTTAAAAAGTTATTTATTTATTTAATTACATATTCATCTATTTATCTATTTATTTAATTATTTATCCATATAATTATTTATTTATTTCTTTATTTATTTATTTAACTATTTGTTTGTTTATTTTGTGATTTATTATTCATTTAGTTTTTTATTTATTTTTTCATGCATTTATCTATTTTTTTATTTATTCAAGTATTTTTTTATTTATTTATTTTTTTGTATATTTATTTATTAATTTATTTGTGTATTTATTCATTTATTTACTAATATATTGATTTATTTGACTATTTAGTCAGTTACTTATTAATTCATTTATTTTTTTATTTGTATATTTATTTATTTATTTATTTACTTATTCATTTGTTTAGTTATTTATTTATGTATTTATTTATTAAGTTGTTTATGTATTCTATTATTATCAATTTTTTGATTTTATTAGTTATTTACTAATTTAATTATTCAGTTATTTATTTTTTAATTTATCAATTCAATTATTTAATTATCTATTTATTTAAGTATTTATTTACTTAATTATTCATTTGCTTATTTATTAATTTATTTATTCGTTTGTTTATTTATTTATTAATTTCTCAATTCATGTATTTACTAATATGTTTGTTTAGTTATTAATTTATTTGATTATTAATTTAATTATCTATTTATTTATTTATTTATAATTAAGTATTTATTTATTTATTTATTAGTTATTTATTTTACTATTTATTTATTTGTTTACTTATTTATTTATTTACCTATTTATGTATTTATTATTTTTTATTTATGTATTTATTTATTTATTTATTTTAATATTTGTTTATTAATTTGTATATTTATCTATTTAGTTATTCATCTAAATAATTATTTATTTATTTATTTAAGTATTTAATTATTTATTTATTCAGGTTTTAATTAAATTATGTATTTAAGTAGTTACCTAATTATTTATTTGAATATTTATTTGTTTATTTAAGTATTTATTTATTCAATTATATATCTGTTTATTTATTTATTTGGGTATTCATCAATTATCTATTTGATTGTTTATTTATTTATTTATTTCGGTATTTATTTGTTTATGTATTTATTTATTTAATTATTTATTTGAGTATTAATTTATTTATTAATTTTATTATTTATTGATATATATTCAATTATTTTTTTAATTATTTATTTATTCAGGTATTTAGCAAATTACTTATATAATTTTTTTATCTATTTATTTATTTAAGTATTGATTTATCTCTTTATTTTTAATTTTTTCTATTTATTTGTTCATTTATTTATTAATTTGATTATTTATTCAATTATTCAAGTGTTTATTTAATTATTTATTTAATTATTTGTTTATTTATTGATTTATTCATTTATTTTATTTAAATTTATTTGTTTGTTTGTTTATTTTTTATATATTTAAATATTTATTTATTAATTTTTATTTATTTATTTATTTATTTTTTTATTTATTTATTTATTTGTTTATTTATTTATATATTTAAATATTTATTTAAGTATTTATTTTTGATTTAATTATTTATTTTATTACTTATTGATATATTCATTTATGTATGCAATTATTTATTCATGAAAGTATTTATTTAATTATTTATTTTTTTTTTTATTTATTGGTATATTCAATTTTTTATTTTTTTCTTTATTTATTTAGGTATTTATTCAATTATTTATTTAATTATTTATTTATTTATTTGTTTTTCAATTGATTCATTTATTTGTTTATTTATTTATTTATTTAGGTAATTATTTAAGTATTTATTTATTTATTTATTTTATTATTCAATGATATATTAAATTATTTATTCAATAAGTTATCTATCTGAATATTTATTCAACTATCTATTTATTTATATAATTATTTGTTGATATACTAAATTATTATTTAATTATTTGTTTATTCAGGTATTTACTAAATCAATTATTTATTTATTTTTTTATTCATTTTTTTAACTATTTATTTCTTTAGTTATTTATTTATTCAAGTTTCTTTTTAAGTATTTATTTATTTATTTATTTATTTATTCTACTAATAATTGATTTATGCAATTATTTATTAAGTTATTTATTTATTTCGGTATTTATTCAATTACTTGTTTATTTATTCTATTATTTATTGATATATTTAATTGTTTGTGTAATTATTCATTCATTTAGGTATTTATTCAATTATTTATTTATTTATTTATTTAGGTATTTATTTATTTATTTAAGTATCTATTTAGTTATTTATTTTATTATTTATTGATATATTCAGTTACTTATTTTATTATTCATTTAATTAAGTATTTATTTGTTTATTTATTTATTTATTTTATTATTTATTGATACATTCAATTATATATTTAATTATTTATTCATTTGAATATTCAATTGATTAATAATTTATTTATCTTATTATTTATTGATATATTCAATTATTTAATTCATTATTTATTTAGTCAGATATTTATTAAATTATTTATTTATTTATTTAAGTATTATTTAAGTACTTGTTTATCTATTTATTCATTTATTTTATTATTTATTGATATATATTATATATATATATATTTATTATTTATTTAATTATTTATTAATTTGAATATTTATTCAATTGTTTATTTATTTATTTTGAGATTTATTGATATATTCAATTATTTATTTAATTATTTATTTATTTATTCAAGTATTTTTTTGTTTATTTATTTATTTATTTAAGTATTTATTTACTAATTTTTTTTCTTCGTTTATTTATTTATTTATTTAGGTATTTATTTATATATTCAATTATTTATTTATTTATTTAGGTATTTATTCAATTTTGTATTTAATTATTCTTTTATTTATTTATTTAAGAATTTATTTATTTATTTATTTATTTTATTATTTATTGATATATTCAATTATTTATTTAATTATTTATTTATTTAAATATTTATTTTATTATTTATTTATTTATATATTTGTTTATTTATTTATTTAAGTGTATTTATTTATTTAAAATGTTATTGATTTATTTGTATATTTATTCATATATTTATTCATATATTAATTTATTTATTTATTTATCAGGGTATTTCTTTATTTATTTATTAATCTATGTAGTTCCTAATTTATTTATTCAGTTATTTATTTATTTATCCAGGTATTCAATTATTTATTTATTTAAATACTTATTCATTTATTCATTTATTTGTATATTTATTTATGTGACAATAATTATATTTGTTTATTTTTTTTGTTTTTTCATGTATTAATTTATCAATTTTTTTATTTAAGTATATATTTGTTTATTTTTATATTTATGAATTTGTTTATTGATGTATTTATTTATTAATTTGTTTATTTTACTATTTTTTTTTTTACATAATTAATTATGAATTTAGTTATTTATTTAATTATTTATTTATGAGGTATTTATTAATTGATTTATATACATATATATATTTATTCATTCATTTCTTTCCATATTTATTTATTAATTTATTTATGTATTAATTCATTTATTTATTTATTTATTCAATTATTTATTTGTTTATTTATTTATTTGTTTATATATTGTTCAGAACTGTAACCTCTATTTGTCACGTCGCTCTATTTGGCATTATATTGCCTAATATACAGTAGTGATTTGTATTGTGTTAGCCTCATTTACTATTATTTGATTGTATTTAATTTGAATTTAATGTAACTTGCTTCATCTCATTCTTGCTTATCTCAATTAACTTTACTATTGTTTACATTAGTCAATTGATTTAATTATTGAAATTGATGTTTATCACTTTATCTTACATTTGCTTATCACTTACATTGTAAATCGATCTCACTTGATCTCGTTATCGGTAATTTGTGGAATATACACTGATACCAACTTATCTCTTATCTTGCCTAAAATTGATTTTCTATAATATTCGTTCTTTTTGGATTAAGCAAGTATCGAGTGAGGTCGAGTTTTTTTATTGTGTTATACTGATATTGGATTTTTTCTACTAAAATAAACTTTATAACGTGGTTTAAACGTGGTTTTTAATTATTTTGTAAATTATTTTTATATACGGTCCTCTATATCCTCAACAATTATTTGGTCCTTCGAGCCAGATGCAAAGGATTAAAAAGGATAATTTGCAAAAAAAAAAAAAACACAAAAAAATATTATTTTGTTTTACGGATGCCCTCCGCCAAGTGGGGACCATTAATTTCAACGTGGGATTTTCAACCTACAGATTTATTTCAACATTGGATGATATCATCAGGAATCACAGGAATTGTATTTAAAAATTTAAAATATATATTTTTTCTCTTCGATGGAACCTGTAAGTACATTGTTTAATGATTATTCATAATTTTAACTTATATAATAAAAAATAAGGGAATACATTCAAATTTTGAACATTTATCAAGAAAAACAAAAAAAAAATTTTTAAAGGGTGTTCATATTAATTATGTATTACAAAAAATTAAACATTTGCTATTTAGAATTTTAACTTAAAACCTTATAACAAGTGAATTAACGGTAAAGAACGGGACACATAAATACATTTTAACTCACAGTTATGTTTGTATGATACATATAATTCATTCGAACTAATATAGTGTTAAATGAAATATTGTAGAATTGAATTAAATACATGTGAGACTGATTCGAACGATATTATTTTCTTTATTCGTTAATTATTGTACCTTCTTACAGTGATTATAAATTTTTGTGATTTGTGACTATTATTTTTTTTTTCATTAGAGGTATTATAACAATATATCTGTGCTTGATTACTAAACTTAATTTTCTTGAGACCCTTTGATAATTTGAATAACTTAAGATTAAACTCCATTAAGTATCTTGCAATATTGTTTCTTTTTTTTGTGTGTATAATTCAAATTGTTACATATCTCAAATTCAGCTACTTACAGAATGATGATTATTCTGATCCTGAAATGGCGGTAGAAACGTTTGAACAAAAATTTTATTGTGTATCAGCAATGTTAAGCAAGGCAATTCGCGAACGTAATTCTAATATTGCATTGTCACATTCCAATAATAGTACATCTGCTTTTATTAATGAACTTCAAAATAGGCTTACAGCAGTTGAATCTTCGTCATCACCAAGGTTCGACACTAAACTGCCGAAGTTACAAATTCCTGACTTTTCTGGAAATTATACTGAGTGGATATCTTTTCGCGATTTATTTACCGGTGCTGTGCATGACAATCCCAAGTTGGCAAACAGTCAGCGTTTTCATTATTTCAAAAGCTTTCTTACTGCTGAGGCCGCATCATTATTACGACACATTTCAGTTACTGATGATAATTATTTGCAAGCGTGGGAAAAATTGAATCAACGTTATAATAAAAAGGGAATTATTGTAAAATCTTTAATTCAAACTTTCGTAGCATTGGCGTCTTGTGCAAATCCATCTTCGTCATCACTTAGACGACTGCCAGATGGAGCTGATGAAGTTATTCGTGGTCTAACAGCTTTAGGAAAAGATGCAGAATCTAGAGACCCATGGTTAATTTATTTGTTAGTAAACTTTCCAAGTTTTGTTCAACTAACTACCTTCTTGGAAAAAATATGCCAGGCCTTAAAAGATGCGCAGCCTGCTCTGCGATGCTCTCCATCTACCTCATCATCATCCAAACAAGTAACGCAAGGACGTTCTATCAAAAACCTCCACTCGACCTCAAAACCTCACTGCACAAAATGCAAGGCAGAACATCATCTATTTCATTGTCCACAGTTTCAAACGCTCGACATTCCGTCTCGCCGAAAATTCGTTGCCGATCATAAACTGTGTTATAGTTGTTTACGTGCTGGACACACATCATCAACTTGTAATTCGAAAAGATCTTGTCAGAAATGTAAGCGTCGACATCATTCTCTTGTTCATCCACCTTCTACGTTAGCCACCCAAGGTAGTTCGGATCACTTGCAGCCTACTGAAATTGGTTCATCTTCATCTTCATCTACTACAAGTAATGCATTTAATTCTACATCGCCTCGACAATCAACTTCAAATGCTTTAAATGCCCTCGTAAATACACATTCGACTACAATTAAATCTTTACATGCCTTGTCATTATTGCCTACTGCAACTGGTCTTGTACTTGATACATATGGAAATCCACACAACTGTCGAATGCTTCTTGATTCTGGATCACAAGTCTCATTCATATCAGAATCTTGTGTTAAACGGCTTCACTTACATCGTCAAAACGCTCGTATCTCGATCATGGGATTATCGTCAATTGGAGCTGGTACCACTAGAGGAGTAGTTCAACTTGAAATAAGATCAAGGATCAACTCGAAACGAATATTTGTCACTGCCTACATTTTACAAACAATTACTTCCTCGTTACCAAATTGTGATATCAGTCTTGAAGTTTCATCTCAATTATCAACGATTCACTTAGCTGATCCAACGTATAACAAGCGTGGCTCAATTGATATTCTCTTGGGAGCTGACAAGGTATTCCACATTCTAGAAGATTCTCGGTTTGAAATTTGCGACACAGCCTTGCTAGCTCAACTCACCATCTTCGGTTGGATCATTACGGGGCCACTTCCACAACGACCGATAAATGAAATTGAAACTTATCTTGCACTATCTTCATCAGAAACCAATGTTGATGAAGTACTTAAAAGGTTTTGGAAAATTGAAAACGTTTGTCATGAGTCCACTTCTACAAAGGACGAGCAAGAAGCAGAAGCACATTTTCTCAAAACTACACAACGTGCCGACGATGGTCGATTCATTGTAGCACTCCCATTCAAAACCCCTCCAGTTTTGTTAGGTAATTCTTATGACATAGCTTTTCGTCGTTTACGATCAATGGAACGACGCTCCAAAGAGATCCTGCATTGTTCCATCAGTATAAAGCGTTTATGCATAAATATTTCACACTAGGTCATATGGAGAAGGTACCTCAAGAGGAAGTTGAAAGCACTTCTGCGTACTATTTACCTCATCATGCAGTTTTGAAGCTTGATAGTAGTACTACAAAACTGAGAGTGGTGTTTGATGGGTCGTGCAAATCTACAAATGGAGTCTCGTTGAACGACGCACTTCTACCTGGACCCCCCATACAACGAGAATTATTTTCAGTATGCCTTCGTTTTAGAAGTCATGGTTACGTTTTTGCTGTGGATATAGAGAAAATGTACCGCCAAATTTGGGTTGCGAAATCTGATTGTGATTACCAGAGAATTCTTTGGCGTGATTCACCTAATGATCCAGTTGTACATTATCGTCTGCGAACTGTCACTTATGGTACATCGTCTGCTCCATTTCTTGCAGTGAGAACGTTACAACAATTAGCTATTGATAACACACACCTCTTTCCTGATTCGTCACAAGTACTTTTGAATGATTGCTACATTGATGATATTATGACAGGTGCACATAATGTTGACAACATTTTGAGTCTTAAGACTGAATTAACAAATCTTTTACATTCAGCTTGATTTCACCTCCGTAAATGGAGTAGCAATTGTTGGCCGCTTTTACAATCGTGCTTAGAAAGTGACTGTGAATTGTCATCTGTTGAATTTCATAATGATTCTAAATCAATCAAGGTTTTGGGATTAAATTGGTATCCTTCAGCGGATGCATATGTTTTCAAGATCTGTTTATCACCAACTGCTGTAGTAACTAAACGAAATCTTTTATCTGACGCATCTAGTATCTTCGATCCATTAGGACTTCTTACTCCTGTCACTGTCGCAATTAAGATGCTGTTTCAAACGCTATGGTTATTGAATTTGACATGGGATGATTCTGTTCCTTCTAGTGTTGCTGATAAATGGAATCAACTTAGAAACGAGCTGCCACTTCTTGTTAAATTTCGTATTCCTCCGTAGATAGGCAAATCTACAACTACTTTTGAATTCCATGCCGCCGTAGTTTACCGTCGGTTCGAGAATTTGAATGTTTTAGTCGAAGTTCGTTTAGTTGCTGCAAAGAGTAAGGTTGCACCTTTAAAGCAAATATCGTTGCCGAGATTAGAACTATGCGGAGCATTACTATTAAGTCGATTAATACGAAAGATTAGTACTTCATTGGAATTGATCTCCCCCAGAACGTTTTTATGGACAGATTCAGAAATCGTATTGCATTGGTTATCATCTACACCTCGGCGATGGAAAAGTTTTATTGGAAACCGAACATCTGTTTTAGATTCGACACCAAGACAATGCTGGAGACATGTGGCATCAAAGGATAATCCTGGTGACGCAGCATCAAGAGGATTACGACCGTTGGAATTAATCAATCATCATCTTTGGTTGAATGGACCATCCTGGTTATGTGAGGATTCATCAACTTGGCCTTTACATACGTAACTTTCTCATTTATACGATGCATTTTGTCTTGAGGAACGACCTGCTTTTACACACGCTTTTGTTGGTGAAGTACATAACTCTTTCTTATCAACATTATGCTCTAAAATATCTTCTTGGATCCGTTTAGTACGGATTATTTCCTTTTGTTGTCGATTTTGTTTTAATGTATTAAAAAGATTGAATTAACGACATGGTATTGTTGAAACTGGTCCACTAACAGCTACAAAAATGTCTGATGCTCGCATTTTATGTCTAAGATTTGTTCAAGACACAGCTTTCAACTGTGAAATCAAGCGCCTTAGCCAAAACCGTTTGCTAAAGGCGAAAAATAAAATCGTTAATCTCGCTCCATTTATTGACAGCACCGGCTTGCTGCGAGTCGGTGGTCGACTTCAACATTCTACTTTACCTTATAACGTCAAACATCCTATTATACTACCTAAGGGACATGTTATTAGTAAACTTATTGTTAAACATTTTCATATAAAATATTTACACATTGGAGTGTCATCACTTGAATCAATTTTACGCCAAGAATACTGGATTTTGGGCAGCAGAAACTTAATTAGGAAGATAGTACACAATTGTATACCTTGTTTTCGACAGAAACAGAGCACCACCTTTCAGATGATGAACAATTTACCTCAACCCCGAGTGACATTCAGCCGACCATTTACTCATTTTGGTTACGACTATGCTGGTCCAATTACTCTTCGACTGTCACGAGGAAGAAATCCTAGATTTACAAAGGGCTACATCGCTCTTTTCGTTTGTTTCACTAGTAAAGCACTTCATTTGGAACTGGTTGGAGATCTGACAAGTGAAGCCTTTATTGCTGCACTCCGCCGGTTCATTGCACGAGGAGGAAAATGTACTCATATCTATACTGACAATGGTACAAACTTTAAGGGAGCTCATCGTATGTTATCCGAAATGCATCAACTTCTACTCTCACAAACTCATAACACTACTGTTCAAGATTTTCTCTCTAAGGATGGTATAAGTTGGTTGTTCAATCCACCTGCATCACCCCATTTTGGTGGTCCTTGGGAGGCAGGAGTTAAATCTGTCAAGAGCCATTTAAAACGCGTAATTGGCAACCATATATTGACGTTTGAAGAAATGCTTACAGTGCTAACTCAAATTGAGAGTGTGCTTAATTCACGTCCCTTAGGTGGATTACCAGACAATGAATTCGAAGGCTTAACACCATTTCATTTACTTACAGGTCACTCTTATTCATCAATTTAAGGGCCATATATAGACCAACAACCAGTCTCAAGACTTTCAACTTGGGAATTATCGCAGAGCTTACTACAAGGTTTTTGGAAACGATGTCATGTTGAGTATTTGACGTCACCAGAGTCGTTTCAATTAAAACTAAACATGGAGAATATCTACAACCAAGTGTAAAAATTGTTAAATTACCAAATTCTTGTTAACCTGGATTCTCTAGCGGACGCCGGGATGTTCGAACTATAACCACTGTTTGTCACATCGCTCTATTTTGTATTATATTGCTTAATATACAGTAGTGATTTGTATTGTATTAGCCTCATTTACTATTATTTGATTGTACTTAATTTGAATTTAATGTAACTTGCTTCATCTCATTCTTGCTTATCTCGATTAACTTTACTATTGTTTACATTAGTCAATTGATTTAATTATTGAAATTGATGTTTATCATTTTATCTTACATTTTCTTATCACTTACATTGTAAATCGGTCTCACTCGATCTCGTTATCGGTAATTTGTGGTATATACACTAATACCAACTTATCTCTTATCTTGCCTAAAATTGATTTTCTAATATTCGTTTTTTTTGGATTAAGCAAGCAACGAGTGAGGTCGAGTTTTTTATTTGTTATACTGATATTGGATTTTTTCTACTAAAATAAAATTTAATAACGTGGCTGAAACGTGGGTTTTAATTATTTTGTGAATTATTTTTATATACCGTCCTATGTATCTTCAACATATATTTATGAAATTATTATTTTTTATTTATGTATTTATTTTATTAGTTATTTATTTTTTAGTTTGCTTGTTTAATTATTTATTTATTCAATTGCGAATTAAATCATTTATTTATTTATTTATTAGGTATTTATTCATTTCTTGATTTATTTATTTATTTACCTATTTGTTTATTCTATTAGTTATTCATTTAATTATAAATTCAGTTATTTATTTATTTATTTATTTATAAGGTTTTTATTTATTCATTTATTTAGATAGTTATTTATTTATTTATTTGTATATTTATTTATTAATTTATTTATGTATTATTTTTTTATTCATTTATTCGATTATTCAATTGTTTATTTATTTATTCATTTATCTATTTATGTATTTATTATTTTTTATTTATGTATTTATTTATTTATTTATTTATTTAATTAGTTATTTATTTATTACTTCATTTATTTATTTATTTAATTATAAATTAAATTGTAAATTCATCTATTTATTTATTTATTTATTTATGTATTAGGTATTTATTCATTTCTTTATATATTTATTAATTATTTGATTAGTTATTTATTTATTAGTCTATTTATTTAAATTTTTATTTATTTAATTATGAATTAAATTATTTATTTATATATTTATTTATAAGATAAGAATTCATTCATTTATTTTTATATTTATTTTTATATTAAATTTTTTTCAGTTTTTTATTTATTTATTTATTTGTATATTTATTTCTTAATTCGATTACCTATTCAATTGTTTTAGTATTTATTTTATTATTTACTTAATTATTCATTTATTTATTGATTTATTTATTTTGTTATTTTTCTATTTGTTTGTTTTTTTGTTTTTTTATTTTAATATTTATTTGTTATCATTTATTTAATTAATTATTGAAATGTTCAATTATTTATTTAATTATTCATTTACTTAAGTATTTATTTAATTATTAATTTATTTATTTTATTATTTACTGATATATTCATAAACTTATTTAATTATTTATTAGTTCAGGTAATTATTAAATTATTTATTAAATTAATTATTTACTTTTTATTTAATTAATTTATTTGTTTATTTAAGTATTTATTCTTTTATTTATTTACTTATTTATTTTATTATTTATTGAAATATTCAATTATCTATTTATTTTAATATTTATTTTTTGATTATTTATTCATTAATTTTTTTATTTATTTATTCATTTCTTATTTTATTTATTTATTTAAGTATTCATTTTTTTTAATTATTTTTTTCATTATTAATTGATATATTCGATTTTTATTTAAATATTTATTTATTTAAGTATTTATTCAATTATTTATTGAACTAATTATTTATTTATTTATTTAAGTATTTTTTTGTTTATTTATTTATAATTTAAGTATTGATTTAAGTATTAATTTATTTATTCATTTATCTATTTTATTATTTATTGATATACTCAATTATTTCTCTATTTATTCATTTAAGTATTTATTAAATTATTTATTTATTTAGGTATTTATTCAATTATTTATTTAATTTTTTATTTATTTATTCATTTAAGTATTAATTTGTTCACTTATTTATTTATCTAAGTATTTATTTATTTATTTATTTTATTATATATTGATATATTTAATTATTTATTTATTTATTCATATATTTAAGTATTTATTTGTTTCTTGATTTATTAATTTGATTACTTATTAAATTATTTATTTATTTAATTATCTATTTAAATAGTTACTTAATTGTTTATTTATTTGTTGTTTTATTTATTTTTTTATTTATTTATTTATTTATTTTATTATTTATTAATATATTTAATTATTTATTTATTCAGGTATGTATTGAATTATTTATTTATTTATTTATTTATGCAGTTATTTATTTCTATATTTATTTTTTTATCTAAGTATTTATTAAGGTATCTATTTTTTTATTTATTTATTGCTTTTATTATTTATTGATATATTCAATTATTTATTTATTTATTTATTAATTCGAATATTTATTAAATTATTTATTAAATTATTTATTTATTTATTTATTTAAGTTTTTCGTTTTTTTCACTTATATTTTTATTCAAGTATTTATTTAATTAACTATTTATTTATTTATTTTATTACTTATTGATATATTCAATTATCTATTCAATTATTTATTTATTTAGGTATTTATGCAATTATTTATTCTATTGTTTATTTATTTATTTATTTTTTTAATTTATTTATTTATTTGTTTATTTGTTCATTTATTCAGGTATTCATTTAAGTATTTATTTATAAATTTATTATTTTATTTATTGAAATATTCAATTGTATATTTAATTATTTATTTTTTCAAGTATTTATTTAATTATTTATTTGAGTATTTATTTTTTTATTTATTCATTTATTTTATTATTAATTGATATGTTAAATTATTTACTTAATTATTTATTTATTTAAGTAGTTATTTAGTTATTAATTTAAGTATTTCTTTGTTTATGTATTTATTCATTTAAGTATTTATTTAAGTATTAATTTATTTAATTATTCATTTATTTACTATCTATAAATATATTCAATTGATTGTTTAATTATTTAGTTATTTATTAAAGTATTAATTTGTTTACTTATTTATTTATTTAAGTATTTATTTATTTATCTAATTTATTATATATTGATATATTCAATTGTTTATTTATTTATTAATTTATTCATTCAATCATTTATTTGTATATTTAGAAATTTATTTAAGTATATAAATAATTATTTATTTATTAACTGTTTATTCAATTACTTATTTATATAAGTAGTTATTTATTTATTAATTTAAGTATTTATTTATTTATTTTTTTATTTGCTTATTTATTCATTTATTTAAGTATTTATTTTTTTGATTATTTATTTATTAATTTTTCTATTTATTTATTCATTTGTTATTTTATTTATTTATTAAAGTATTTATTCAAGTATCTATTTATTTATTTATTTATATATTGATTTTATTATTTATTGATATATTCAATTGTTTATTTAATGACTTATTTATTTGAATATTTATTAAATTATATATTTATTTATTTTATTTTTTATTGATAAATTCAGTTATTTGTTTAATTATTCATTAATTTATGTATTTAATAGATTATTTATTTATTTATTTATTTATTCATTTATTTAGGTGCCTTTTTGTTTATTTATTCAGTTATTCAAGTATATATTTATTAATTTATTTTATTATTTATTGATATATTCATTTATTTATTTAATTATTTAATAATTTAGGTATTTATTCAATTATTCATTTAATTATTAATTTATTTAAGTATTTTTTTAAGTATTATTTTCTTATTTATTTATTTATATTAATATTTATTGATATATTTAATTATTTATTCAATTATTTATTTATTTGAAATTTATTCGAAATGGTTTTCAGGATAAGCCAACTCCCACATTATCCAAAACAAAAAGGGTATTCACAATGGGCCTTCAGGCCTCCGAGTGAAATCGTTTCTCCCGAAGCGAACAGCCCTTCATACCATACCATATTCAATTATTTATTTCTTCATATTATTATTTATTGATATATTCGATTATATATTTAATTATTTATTTAATTATTTATTTATTCAGAAATTTATTAAATTATTTATTTATTCATTTATTTAAGTATTTATTTGTTAATGTATTTATTTATTTAAGTATTTTTTTAAGTAATAATTAATTTATCAATTTATTTATTTTATTATTTATTGATTTATTCAATTGTTTATGTAATTATTTATTTATCTAATTATTTATTTTATTATTATTTATATATTTATTTATTTATTTTATTATTTATTGATATTTAAAATTATTTATTTATTTATTCATTTAAGTTTTTATTTAATTATTTATTTATTTATTTTATCATTTATTATTCAATTACTCGTTTAATTATTTATTCATTTAGGTATTTATTGAATTATTTATTTAGTTATTTACTTATTTATTCATTTATTTAAGTTCCTTTTTGTTTATTAATGCAGTTATTCAAGTATTTATTTATTAATTTATTTATTTATTTTGTTATTTATTGATGTATTCAATTATTTATTTAATTATTTATTTATTCAGGTATTTGTTAAATTATTTATTTATTTGAGTATTTATTTAATTATTTATTGAATCGACTATTTATTTAATTATTTATTTATTAAATTGGTTATTTCATTATTAATTTAAGTATTTATTTATTTATTTTTTTATTAATTTTTTTATTTGTTTATTTGTTTATTTAGTAAAGTATTTATTTTTTTATTTATTTGTTTATGTATTTTATTATTTATTGAAATATTCAATTGTTTATTTATTTGAGTATTTTTTTTGATTATCTATTAATTAATTTTTTAATTGATTCAGTCATTTTTATATATTTATTTATTTATTTAGTTATTTATTTAACTATATATTTATTTATTTATTCAAGTATTTATTTGTTTATTTATTTATTAATTTAAATATTTTTTTAAGTATTCAGTTATTTATTTATTTATTTAATTATTCATTGATATACTCAATTGTTTATTCAATTATTTATTTAATTTATTATTTAATGATATATTCAAATGATTGTTCAATTATCTATTTATTCAGGTATTTATTCAATTATTTATTTAATTATTTATTCATTTTTTTTATTTGATTCATAATTTGTTTTTTTATTTAGTTATTCAAGTATTTGTTTATTTATTCACTTAGATATTTATTTAATTATTTATTTATTTATGTATTTATTTATTTAAGTATTTGTTTGCTTATTTATCTATTAATTCAAGTATTTATTTAAGTATTCATTCATTTATTTTTCTAGTGATATACTCAATTATTCAATTAATTATTTTTTTATTCAGGTATGTAGTAAATCATTTATATAATTATTTATTTATTTATTGAGTTAAGTATTTATTTATTTATTTAATTATTTATTTAATCGTTTATGTATTTATTAAATTATTTACTTAATTATTTATTTATTTATTGATTTATTATTTTTTTTATTTATTTATTTGTTTTTTTATTTATATATTTATTAAAAAATTTATTTAAGTATTTATATTTTCATTTATTTATATATTTTATTTTTTATTCAATAATTCATTCATTCAAGTATTTACTTGTTTATTTATTTATTTATTTGATTATTTATTTAATTATCTATTTATTTATTGTTTGATTTATTTTTTTACTTATTTTTGTGTTTATTTATTTATTTTTTTATTTATTGATATCTTCATAAATTTATTTAATTATTTATTAATTCAAGTATTTATTAATTTATTTATTAAATTATTTATTTATTTATATATTTAAGTATTTAATTGTTCACTTATTTATTTATTCAAGTATTGATTTAATTACCTATTTATTTATTTATTTATTTTTTTTAATTTATTTATTTATTTGTTTATTTATTCATTTATTTAGGTATTTATTCAAGTATTTATTTATTTATTTTTTTATTTATTAAAATATTCATTTATTCATTTATGTAAGTATTTATTTAATTATTTGTTTAATTATTTATTTAAATATTTATTTATTTTTTCAAGTTTATATTTAATTATTTATTTAATTAACTGTTTATTTAATTATTTATTTATCTAAGTAGTTATTTAATTATTAATTTAAGTATGTATTTATTTATTTGTTTATTTATTTATTCATTTTATTATTTATCGATACATTCAATAATTTATTTAATTATTTATTCAGGTATTTTTTTAAGTATTTATTTATTTCCTTATTATTTTATTTATTGAAATATTCAATTATTCATTTATGTAAGTATTTATTTAATTATTTGTTTAATTATTTATTTAAGTATTTATTTATTCATTAATTTTTTATTTATTCATGTATTTGGTTATTTAAGTATTTGTTTAAGTATTTATTTATTTATTCAAGTATATATTTAATTATTTATTTAATTAACTGTTTATTTAATTATTTATTTATCTAAGTAGTTATTCAATTATTAATTTAAGTATTTATTTATTTATTTTTTTATTTGTTTATTTATTTATTTATTAAAATATTTATTTTTTTATTTATTTACTTATTTATTTTATTATTTATTGAAATATTCAATTATTCATTTATTTAAGTATTCATTTTTTTGATTTTTTATTTATTAATTTTTTTATTTATTTATTCATTTGTTTATTTATTTATTTATTTACGTATTTATTTAACTATTTATATAATTTTTTTTTTTTTATCATTTATTGATATATTCAATTGTTTATCTAATTATTGATTAATTTGTTTTTCTATTTATTTATTTGTTTGTTTATTAATTTATATATTTAAGTATTTGTTCAAGTATTTATTTATTTATTAAAGAATTTATTCAATTATTTATTTAATTATTTATTCATCTAAGTATTTATTTTATTATTTATTTTTTTATTTTATTATTTATTGATATGATAAATTATTAATTTGATTATTTATTTATTTTAAGTAGTTATTTAATTATTTATTCAAGTATTTATTTATTTATTGATATCTTCATAAATTTATTTAATTATTTATTAATTCAAGTATTTATTAATTTATTTATTAAATTATTTATTTATTTATATATTTAAGTATTTATTTGTTCACTTATTTATTTATTCAAGTATTTATTTAAGTACCTATTTATTTATTTATTTTATTATGTATTTATATATTCAATTATCTATTTAATTATTTATTTATTTAGGTATTTATTCATTTATTTATTTTATTGTTTATTTATTTATTTATTTTTTTAATTTATTTATTTATTTGTTTATTTTTTCATTTATTTAGGTATTTATTTAAGTATTTATTTATTTATTTATTATTTTATTTATTAAAATATTCAATTATAAATTTAATTGTTTATTTTTTTTTAGTATTTATTTGAGTACTTATTTTTTTATTTATTTACTTATTTTATTATTTATTGATGTGGTAAATTATTTATTTAATTACTTATTTATTCAAGTAGTTATTGATTTATTTAGTTAAGTATTTATTTATGTATTTTTTTATTTATTGAAATATTCGGTTATTAATTTATGTAAGTATTTGGTTATTTAAGTATTTGTTTAAATATTTTTTTATTTATTCAAGTGTTTATTTAACTTTTTTACTTAAGTATTTATTTATTTATTGATATATTCATAAATTTATTAATTCAAGTATTTATTAAATTATTTATTAAATTATTTAATTATTTATTTATTTAAGTATTTATTTGTTCACTTATTTTTTTATTCAAGTATTCATTTAAGTATTTATTTATTTAGGTATTTATTTATGTATCTATTTATTTATATAAATATTTATTCAATTATTTAGTTATTTAGGTATTTATTTAAATATTTATTTAATTATTTATTTATTTATTTAAGTATTTATTCAATTATTTAATTATTTATCTATATAAGTATTTATTCAAATATTTATTTAATTATTTGTTTATTTATTTATTTGAGTATTTATTTAATTTTTTATTTATTTATGTAAGTATTTATTTATTTATTTTAGTGTTTATTTAATTATTTATTTATTTATTTTATTGTTTATTGATATATTCAATTATTTATTTATTTATTTTATTATTTAAGTATTTATTTATATAGGTATTTATTTATTTATCTATTTATTTATATAAGTATTTATTAAATTATTTATTTATTTAGGTATTTATTTAAATATTTATTTAATTATTTATTTATTTATTTAAGTATTTATTCAAGTATTTATTCAATTATTTATTTATTTAGGTATTCATTTAAATATTTATTTAATTATTTATTTATTTATTTATTTGAGCATTTATTTAATTTTTTATTTATTTATGTAAGTATTTATTTATTTATTTATTTTAGTGTTTATTCAATTATTTATTTAATTATTTATTTATACAAGTATTTATTTAATTATTTATTTATTTATTTTATTATTTATTGATATATTCAATTATTTATTTGTTTATTTATTTATTTAAGTATTTATTTATTTAGGTATTTATTTATTTATCTATTTATTTATTTAAGTATTTATTCAAGTATTTATTCAATTATTTAATTATTTATCTATTTATGTATTTATTCAATTATTTATTTAATTATTTATTTATTTATTCATTTGAGTATTTATTTAATTTTTTATTTATTTATGTAAGTATTTATTTATTTATTTATTTTAGTGTTTATTCAATTATTTATTTATTTATTTTATTATTTAAGTATTTATTTATTTCGGTATTTATTTATTTATGTATTTATTTATATAAGTATTTATTCAATTATTTATTTATTTAGGTATTTATTCAATTATTTATTTCCCTATTTATTGATTTATTTATTTAAGTATTTATTCAATTATTTATTTAGTTGGGTATCTATTCAATTATTTATTTATTTATTTAAGTATTAATTTTTTTAAGTATTTATTTATTTAAGTATTTATTTGAATACTTATTTAAATATTTATTTATTTATTTTATAATTTATTGATATATTCAATTATTTATTTAATTATTTATTTATTAAATTATTCAAGTATTTATTAATTCAACTATTTATTTATTTATTTAAGTATTTATTTGTTTATTTATTTATTTATTCAAGTGTTTATTTAATTATTTATTTTATTATTTATTAATATATTCAATTATTTATTTATTAATTTATTTATTTAAGTATTTATTTATTGAGGTATTTATTTATTTATCTATTTATTTTTATAAGTATTTATTCAGTTATTTTTTTTTTTAGGTATTTATTTAAGTATTTATTTGATTATTTATTTATTTAAGTATTTATTTATTTACTTATTTATTTATTAAAGTGTTTATTTAATTATTTATTTATTTATTTTATTATTTATTGATATCGTTACAATTCTATAAAATAAAAAAGAAATTTATTAATGAATTTGAATAAAATTATTTTTAAAATAAAGTTACCTTAGAAAGCCGGATCAACACACCATTAAATCGTCTCCTAGTTTCTTTTTGCTTTGCGCAGCCATTGGACCTTAAAAGTGTTGACGGCTCAACTAGTGTCATGCACACTCAGTCGCAACCCACCTTGGTTCCCTCAAATTTCACCCATAATAGATCTACGTCCCCTACCTTAGGAAACCAGGATCCTCTTCAAAATGTCGGACTGAGTGGGCCCCGACAACCAAATTTGAGCCTTCTTCACGGCCCAATCTGGTTACATCTTCTTCTGCGTCCCCTACCTTAACGAACCAGGATCCTCCTGGAGACGGCAGAGCTGAATTGGCACGGCCAACTGAGCTCGATCTTCCACCACGGTCCATTCGGGCCATCGACTCTGTTGACAAGGTTCCTACAATCCCGAAGTCAACGGTCCAAGTCACCGACCGGGCGATACCTCACCACCAGGCTAGAACTTTGGGATTGATCAGTCGAGACAATGGCCAAGTTTTTCTCCACCAAGAGAATAGGGTGGCATTCAACGTCCCGGTAACGGAAAAGGGACCTCGAGCGTTGAAGGTTCAGCTGTTTTTCAGCTCAAAACTTACAAGCACACCACCACTCGAAACTATCACCTCACCAGCTGTGGTTTCACTCCCTGCTAAACCTCTTCCCCTTGCAGGCCGTTCTATTTAAGTACAGTTCGCAAATAAGCCACCACTGACCAAATAGGGCTTTGGTCAATTGGAGAAAAATTGCTTGTTATCCAAATCGATACAGGCACCACAGCCCGTCATCCACCAATAATGGCTTCACCCTCATCACAAACTTTTACTGTTTCCGCCGACCCCAAACAAGATTTTTTTTCCTATTCCTTTTGCAACCACGTTTTTTTCCCTCGAACACTCCGTCTATGTAGCTGACACCCACGCGTAAATTAGGGATGGATTTCTTGCAGCAATTTGGTTGTAACCCTGCTTTAAGCAAAAATGACTTTCTAATAGCAACAAATGTTGAAATCCTTTTTGTGAAGACCCGTTGTTCATGAACTTCTGCCAAGAACCCAATTCGAGCTCTCCACACACCTCAAATGCCAACATTTTCCAGGCCAGCATCGCCGAAGAAGTTGAACCCTGCCCAGATCATGCCTACCGTCCTTCTTTCGATCTGGGAAAGCTCAATTCTTCCGCAACCCGAACTTGTTCCAGCTCACTCCTACTCCCTTCTTACCGAACTGGAAAAGTTCAACCCTACTTCTTCTACTCTCTTTTACGAAGAAACCTGTGGAAAATGGGAATGCTCCCCAGACCATGCCTCTTGTTCCGGTCTGGAGGAGCACGCAGCCTCCGTTCCGTCTGACGAAAGACTTATACCAGTTCTCCCCTTCCGTCTCCCTTTCGAACTGGGTAAGTCTGACTATACTTCTCAACCTACCAAGATTGTGGAAAGTTCGAATACCCTTATAGTTCCTACGTCTCGCCGAAGTTTTCGACAACCAGTCGACCGAGTTACTCTGTTTTTCAACATCGCTCCTAGCTTATCAGAACTTGTCCATTTCTAATATGCTCAAGCTACCAGACGAAACCTCAGACAAACTGAGATGGTCCGTACGATATTCAAGAGAAAATTACAGATGTCGTGTATCGTATTCGCAGTATCATCGCTAGTCGTAAATCCGTGGTGCGTCGTAACCGATTAGTGCTTGTTAAAAACTAACACAGTATTTCCTGATACCTAACCTTACTTTTTAACATCAGATATTTTAATAACAATTTTGAAGTTTATTTACAGAAACTTCTTAGGTACAGCACGTCAACAGCCTGGTTCCATCGTTCCATTGCACATAGCGAGACAACAAGAAGAACTTCAGGATGGTCGATCACAACGTGCTCCTATGAATGCTGTTGTGAGAAAGATGCTCAGTTCGCTATTTTTATTTTTTTTTGTGTTTTCTTTTTTCTTTGTTCTTTCTCTCTTTTGCCTCTCTTTTTTTCTCTATTTCATTTCGACTACTACACTCAACAAATCAAACCAAAGTTTCTTTTATTTACAACAACATCCATCAAATGCAAAGCAATCAATATCGTCTTTTCAGGAAAACGCTCAAGAAAAATGTAACCCTGCTCTCGTTGCAATTACCAAACAAAGTCGGTAGTGTTATAAGCGGTATTCAAGAAAAAGACACGTCTGTTAAGTGCACAATTGTTATTTTTACAAGTTCATTGCGTTTCATGTCTCTATAATTTCTGAGAGAACAAGCGCAAGTGAAATTGAGTAAATTTGCAAAAGCAAATACTCACAAACAGGCTTAACACCAATGACAACGTGTCAAAAGAATACCAGGCGTAAGGTTAAAGAAAGGTTGAGAATGAATGCAACACAAATACTGACTAGAGATAGCTTTTGTTTGTTGTTATTATTAAGTTCGATGAGTATAAGATTAATGCTCAGTCGGAACTTTGAGCATTCTTCGCAGGGGGCAGTGTTACAAATCTGAAAAATAAAAAAGAACTTTATTAATGAATTTGAATAAAATTATTTTTAAAATAAAGTTACCTTAGAAAGCCGGATCAACACACCATCCAATCGTCTCCTAGTTTCCTGTAAAGATAAGAAAATTGAATAAAAAATTGAATCAACAAAAATTTACTTTAGTAATATAAACTTAAAATGTAAATAAATGTTGTTGTTGGCTGTAAATAAAAGAAACTTCCAATTGAACACCAAATTTTTATAAATTGGTGCTCAAACCAGAAGTCCCTATTAAAATACAGCAGAATCCTGAAAAGTAAATGAAATAGAGAATAAAATAAATAAAATAAGAAAGAAAAAAAGGACAACACAAGAAACAAACACTTAAAACAAAAACAACAAAGAACACATTCAAATTTCTTTCCACAACAACAACACAACACAACACAAATACACACAATTCACACAAAAATTTCGAAGATCTCGAATCTTCTTTGAAACTCCAATATGAGATAGAAAATAACTTCTCTCATATTGGAAAGTAACAATGACTTTCAAGAGAAGATTCGAGAAATTTCACTAAACACTATAAAAACAAGCACCCACAAAAAGAAAAAAGTTTTAGTTCAGTTCAGTTGGTGATTTGCTCTCGAGGTGTTTTCTTAAATTTTCTCCAGTTTATTTTACACATTTTTTTTAGTTAATTTTTTCCCAATTGTTCAAAGTAGTTTTTTTAAGTCCATTTTTTTTTTACCACAGTTTTTTTATTTAATTTTCACAATCATTTTTTTCTTAATTATTTTTAATTTCAACCACAAGGTACGTACAGTTTTTTATCACTTCAAATTCTTTTTCTTTTCTTTAAATTTTATTACAAATTTCCACCCACTTTCACTTGCACATTCTTTTCTTTCTTTCTTCTACTTGATTCTAATTTTTTTTCCTTTTTAACACTTTTAACTTTATTTAATCTAATTTAATTAATTTAATTACTTTCACAATTTACTTACCGTTTTGTTTTTACCACTTTCATTTGGAACAAATTTTTTTTCACACATAACCTTTTTCTTTCTTTCACTCACATTTTTTTTCTCTTAACCACAATAATAACTTCTATATCACTGCACTTTTTTTTTTCTTTTCACTTTCTTTTTTCTTTACTATTTTTTTTTTTTGCACATATATTTTTTATATTCTAATTTACTCGCGGCGCGATTTTACACAAAAACATATTTCGCGATCAATTAATTATTAAATATTCAAATTAACAAAAAAGAAACAAAAAAAAACAAACGAAATCTCCAAATTTAAATTTTTAAATAAATTTAAATAAATAAGTAAATTTTTCTCAACCCAAACTCAGTTTGATTCAGTGAGTCAAACTCAGTTTCGATCTGATTCTCCTCATTTCGTGTGAATTAGATTCAGTTGTAAGCTTAACTCACTTCACTCAGTTGATAGTTGGTCTACTTCACTTCACTTGCGGACATCTTTCTTTATTACCATAGCCATTTTTTTCCTTTTAGACAATTTTCTTTAGATAATTTTTTTTGTCATTTAAATTTTATTTTTTTTTTGTTACCTTGTAATTAGATATTTTTTTTAAATTTTTAGTAATAGACCCTAAATTTGTAAATTCTGTTTTTTCTCCATAATAAATATCAGAACTTTTTATAAAATTGTAAAACTGTCTTTTATTTCGTTATTTCCCATTTTTTCAGACTTTGGCCAATATTTTTTCTACTTTCTCTTCTAAAAAAATCCCTCTCGGACGCCTTATTTCTCTTCTTTTTACACTTTTTTTTAAATTCATTTTATTTTTATTCTTCGCTCACAAAGGCTAATTTTGTAACAATATATATATTCAATTATTTATTTATTTATCTATTTATTTAAATAAGTATTTATTCAATTATTTATTTATTTAGGTATTTATTTAGGTTTTTATTTAATTATTTATTTATTCATTTAGGTATTTATTCAATTATTTATTTAATTATTTATGTATTCAAGTATTTATTCAATTATTTATTTAATTATTTATTTATTTATTTATTTAAATATTTATTTATTTATTTAATTATTTAAGTATTTATTTTTCTAATTATTTATTTTTTGAGGTAAATATTTAATTATTTATTTATTCATTTAAGTATTTATTTATTTAAGTATTTATTTGAATATTTATTTAATTATTTATTTATTTATTTTATTATTTATTGATAAGTTCAATTATTTATTTATTTTTTAAGTATTTATTCATTTATTAATTAATTTATATATTTATTTAGGTATTTATTCAATTATTTATTTACTTATTTATTTATTCAAGTATTTGTTCAATTACTTATTTAGTTGGGTATTAATTCAATTATTTATTTGTTTATTTATTTAAGTATCTATCTATTTAAGTATTTATTTATTTATTTATTTATTTATTTTATTATTTATAGATATATTCAATTATTTATTTATTAAATTATTTAGGTATTTATTCATCAACTATTTATTTATTTATTTATTTATTCGAGTATATATTCAATTATTTATTTAGTTGTGTATTCATTCAATTATTTATTTATTTATTTATTTAAGTATTTATTTATTCAAATATTTATTTGATTATTTATTTCATTACTTATTTATTTATTTTATTATTTATTGATATATTCAATTATTTATTTAATTATTTATTTATTTATTTATTTAAGTATTTATTAATTCAACTATTTATTTATTTATTTATTTATTTAAGTATTTATTCAATTATTTATTTAGTTGAGTATTTATTCAATTATTTATTTATTTAAATATTTATTTAAGTATTTAATTATTTGAGTATTTACTTATTTAAGTATTTATTTGATTATTTTATTATTTATTAATATATTCAATTATTTATTTAATTATTTATTTATTTATTTATTTAGGTATTTATTAATTCAACGCTTTATTTATTTATTTATTTATTCAAGTATTTATTCAATTATTTATTCAGTTGTGTAGTCATTCAATTATTTATTTATTTATTTATTCAAGTATTTAATTATTTAAGTATTTATTTGAATATTTATTTAACTATTCATTTATTTACTTTATTATTTATTGATAAGTTAAATTATTCATTTATTTTTTAAGTATTTATTCATTTACTAATTCATTTATATATTTATTTAGGTATTTATTCAATTATTTATTCACTTATTTATTTATTTATTTATTTAAGTATTTGTTCAATTACTTATTTAGTTGGGTATTAATTCAAGTATTAATTTATTTATTTATTTAGGTATCTATTTATTTAAGTATTTTTTTAATTATTTATTTATTTATTTTATTATTTTTAGATATATTCGATTATTTATTTAAGTATTTATTTATTTATTTATTTAAGTATTTATTCAATTATTTATTCAATTATTCAATTATTTATCTATTTAGGTATTTATTCAATTATAAATTTAATTAATTATTTATTTATTTATTTAAGTATTTATTTAATTATTTATTCATTTATGTAAGTATTTATTTATTTATTTATTTTAGTGTTTATTTAATTATTTTTTTATTTATTTTATTATTTATTGATATATTCAATTATTTAAATAAGTATTTATTCAATTATTTATTTATTTAGGTATTTATTTAGGTTTTTATTTAATTATTTATTTATTCATTTAGGTATTTATTCAGTTATTTATTTAATTATTTATGTATTCAAGTATTTATTCAATTATTTATTTAATTATTTATTTATTTATTTATTTAAATATTTATTTATTTATTTAATTATTTAAGTATTTATTTTTCTAATTATTTATTTTTTGAGGTAAATATTTAATTATTTATTTATTCATTTAAGTATTTATTTATTTAAGTATTTATTTGAATATTTATTTAATTATTCATTTATTTATTTTATTATTTATTGATAAGTTCAATTATTTATTTATTTTTTAAGTATTTATTCATTTATTAATTAATTTATATATTTATTTAGGTATTTATTCAATTATTTATTTACTTATTTATTTATTCAAGTATTTGTTCAATTACTTATTCAGTTGGGTATTAATTCAATTATTTATTTGTTTATTTATTTAAGTATCTATTTATTTAAGTATTTATTTATTTATTTATTTTATTATTTATAGATATATTCAATTATTTATTTATTAAATTATTTAGGTAATTATTCATCAACTATTTATTTATTTATTTATTTATTTGAGTATATATTCAATTATTTATTTAGTTGTGTATTCATTCAATTATTTATTTATTTATTTATTTAAGTATTTATTTATTCAAATATTTATTTGATTATTTATTTCATTACTTATTTATTTATTTTATTATTTATTGATATATTCAATTATTTATTTAATTATTTATTTAAGTATTTATTAATTCAACTATTTATTTATTTATTTATTTATTTAAGTATTTATTCAATTATTTATTTAGTTGAGTATTTATTCAATTATTTATTTATTTAAATATTTATTTAAGTATTTAATTATTTGAGTATTTACTTATTTAAGTATTTATTTGATTATTTTATTATTTATTAATATATTCAATTATTTATTTAATTATTTATTTATTTATTTATTTAGGTATTTATTAATTCAACGCTTTATTTATTTATTTATTTATTCAAGTATTTATTCAATTATTTATTCAGTTGTGTAGTCATTCAATTATTTATTTATTTATTTATTCAAGTATTTAATTATGTAAGTATTTATTTGAATATTTATTTAACTATTCATTTATTTACTTTATTATTTATTGATAAGTTAAATTATTTATTTATTTTTTAAGTATTTATTCATTTACTAATTCATTTATATATTTATTTAGGTATTTATTCAATTATTTATTCTCTTATTTATTTATTTATTTATTTAAGTATTTGTTCAATTACTTATTTAGTTGGGTATTAATTCAAGTATTAATTTATTTATTTATTTAGGTATCTATTTATTTAAGTATTTTTTTAATTATTTATTTATTTATTTTATTATTTTTAGATATATTCAATTATTTATTTAAGTATTTATTTATTTATTTATTTAAGTATTTATTCAATTATTTTTTCAATTATTCAATTATTTATCTATTTAGGTATTTATTCAATTATAAATTTAATTAATTATTTATTTATTTATTTAAGTATTTATTTAATTATTTATTCATTTATGTAAGTATTTATTTATTTATTCATTTTAGTGTTTATTTAATTATTTATTTATTTATTTTATTATTTATTGATATATTCAATTATTTATTTAAGTATTTATTTATTTATTTATTTAAGTATTTTTTTATTTAATTATTTATTTATTTATTTAAGTATTTATTCAATTATTTACTTAATTACTTAATTATTTATGTATTTAGGTATTTATTTAATTATTTATTTATTTATTTAAGTATTTATTTATTTATTTATTTATTTATTTAAGTGTTTATTTAATTATTTATTTATTTATTTTATTATTTATTAATATATTCAATTATTTATATTTATTTATTTATTTATTTAAGTATTTATTTATTGAGGTATTTATTTATTTATCTATTTATTTTTATAAGTATTTATTCAGTTATTTATTTTTTTAGGTATTTATTTAAGTATTTATTTGATTATTTATTTATTCAAGTATTTATTTATTTATTTATTTATTTATTAAAATGTTTATTTAATTATTTATTTATTTATTTTATTATTTATTGATATTGTTACAAATCTGAAAAATAAAAAAGAACTTTATTAATGAATTTGAATAAAATTATTTTTAAAATAAAGCTTAGAAAGCCGGATCAACACACCATCCAATCGTCTCCTAGTTTCTTTTTGCTTTGCGCAGCAATTGGACCTTAAAAGTGTTGACGGCTCGACTAGTGTCATGCACACTCAGTCACAACCCACCTTGGTTTCCTCAAATTTCGCCCATAATAGATCTACGTCCCCTACCTTAACGAACCAGGATCCTCCTGGAGACGGCAGAGCTGAATTGGCACGGCCAACTGAGCTCGATCTTCCACCACGGTCCATTCGGGCCATCGACTCTGTTGACAAGGTTCCTACAATCCCGAAGTCAACGGTCCAGGTCACCGACCGGGCGATACCTCACCACCAGGCTAGAACTTTGGGATTGATCATTCGAGACAATGGCCAAGTTTTTCTCCACCAAGAGAATAGGGTGGCATTCAACGTCCCGGTAACGGAAAAGGGACCTCGAGCGTTGAAGGTTCAGCTGTTTTTCAGCTCAAAACTTACAAGCCCACCACCACTCGAAACTATCACCTCAACAGCTGTCGTTTTACTCCCTGCTAAACCTTCTCCCCTTGCAGGCCGTTCTATTTAAGTACAGTTCGCAAATAAGCCACCACTGACCAAATAGGGCTTTGGTCAATTGGAGAAAAGGTGCTTGTTATCCAAATCGATACAGGCACCACAGCCCGTCATCCACCAATAATGGCTTCACCCTCATCACAAACTTTTACTGTTTCCGCCGACCCCAAACAAGATTTTTTTTCCTATTCCTTTTGCAACCACGTTTTTTTCCCTCGAACACTCCGTCTATGTAGCTGACATCCACGCGTAAATTAGGAATGGATTTCTTGCAGCAATTTGGTTGTAACCCTGCTTTAAGCAAAAATGCCTTTCTAATAGCAACAAATGTTGAAATCCTTTTTGTGAAGACCCGTTGTTCATGAACTTCTGCCAAGAACCCAATTCGAGCTCTCCACACACCTCAAATGCCAACATTTTCCAAGCCAGCATCGCCGAAGAAGTTGAACCCTGCCCAGATCATGCCTACCGTCCTTCTTTCGATCTGGGAAAGCTCAATTCTTCCGCAACCCGAACTTGTTCCAGCTCACTCCTACTCCCTTCTTACCGAACTGGAAAAGTTCAACCCTACTTCTTCTACTCTCTTTTACGAAGAAACCTGTGGAAAATGGGAATGCTCCCCAGACCATGCCTCTTGTTCCGGTCTGGAGGAGCACGCAGCCTCCGTTCCGTCTGACGAAAGACTTATACCAGTTCTCCCCTTCCGTCTCCCTTTCGAACTGGGTAAGTCTGACTATACTTCTCAACCTACCAAGATTGTGGAAAGTTCGACTACCCTTATAGTTCCTACGTCTCGCCGAAGTTTTCGACAACCAGTCGACCGAGTTACTCTGTTTTTCAACATCGCTCCTAGCTTATCAGAACTTGTCCATTTCTAATATGCTCAAGCTACCAGACGAAACCTCAGACAAACTGAGATGGTCCGTACGATATTCAAGAGAAAATTACAGATGTCGTGTATCGTATTCGCAGTATCATCACTAGTCGTAAAGTGTTGTGAGAAAGATGCTCAGTTCGCTATTTTTATTTTTTTTTGTGTTTTCTTTTTTCTTTGTTCTTTCTCTCTTTTTTTCTCTATTTTATTTCGACTACTACACTCAACAAATCAAACCAAAGTTTCTTTTATTTACAACAACATCCATCAAATGCAAAGCAATCAATATCGTCTTTTCAGGAAAACGCTCAAGAAAAATGTAACCCTGCTCTCGTTGCAATTACCAAACAAAGTCGGTAGTGTTATAAGCAGTATTCAAGAAAAAGACACGTCTGTTAAGTGCACAATTGTTATTTTTACAAGTTCATTGCGTTTCATGTCTCTATAATTTCTGAGAGAACAAGCGCAAGTGAAATTGAGTAAATTTGCAAAAGCAAATACTCACAAACAGGCTTAGCACCAATGACAACGTGTCAAAAGAATACCAGGCGTAAGGTTAAAGAAAGGTTGAGAATGAATGCAACACAAATACTGACTAGAGATAGCTTTTGTTTGTTGTAATTATTAAGTTCGATGAGTATAAGATTAATGCTCAGTCGGAACTTTGAGCATTCTTCGCAGGGGGCAGTGTTACAAATCTGAAAAATAAAAAAGAACTTTATTAATGAATTTGAATAAAATTATTTTTAAAATAAAGTTACCTTAGAAAGCCGGATCAACACACCATCCAATCGTCTCCTAGTTTCCTGTAAAGATAAGAAAATTGAATAAAAAATTGAATCAACAAAAGTTTGCTTTAGTAATATAAACTTAAAATGTAAATAAATGTTGTTGTTGGCTGTAAATAAAAGAAACTTCCAATTTAACACCAAATTTTTATAAATTGGTGCTCAAACCAGAAGTCCCTATTAAAATACAGCCGAATCCTGAAAAGTAAATGAAATAGAGAATAAAATAAATAAAATAAGAAAGAAAAAAAGGACAACACAAGAAACAAACACTTAAAACAAAAACAACAAAGAACACATTCAAATTTCTTTCCACAACAACAACACAACACAACACAAATACACACAATTCACACAAAAATTTCGAAGATCTCGAATCTTCTTTGAAACTCCAATATGAGATAGAAAATAACTTCTCTCATATTGGAAAGTAACAATGACTTTCAAGAGAAGATTCGAGAAATTTCACTAAAAACTATAAAAACAAGCACCCACAAAAAGAAAAAAGTTTTAGTTCAGTTCAGTTGGTGATTTGCTCTCGAGGTGTTTTCTTAAATTTTCTCCAGTTTATTTTACACATTTTTTTTAGTTAATTTTTTCCCAATTGTTCAAAGTAGTTTTTTTAAGTCCATTTTTTTTTACCACAGTTTTTTTTATTTAATTTTCACAATCATTTTTTTCTTAATTTTTTTTAATTTCAACCACAAGGTACGTACATTTTTTTATCACTTCAAATTCTTTTTCTTTTCTTTAAATTTTATTACAAATTTCCACCCACTTTCACTTGCACATTCTTTTCTTTCTTTCTTCTACTTGATTCTAATTTTTTTCCTTTTCAACACTTTTAACTTTATTTAATCTAATTTAATTAATTTAATTACTTTCACAATTTACTTACCGTTTTGTTTTTACCACTTTCATTTGGAACAAATTTTTTTTTACACATAACCTTTTTCTTTCTTTCACTCACATTTTTTTTCTCTTAACCACAATAATAACTTCTATATCACTGCACTTTTTTTTTCTTTCCACTTCCTTTTTTCTTTACTATTTTTTTTTTTTGCACATATATTTTTTATATTCTAATTCACTCGCGGCGCGATTTTACACAAAAACATATTTCGCGATCAATTAATTATTAAATATTCAAATTAACAAAAAAGAAAAAAAAAAAAAAGAAACAAAAAAAAACAAACGAAATCTACATTTCGTTTGTTTACATTCTGTAACCTATATAATTTAATTAAACATCAGTCAAAACGGACAAGTGTTGCCACAGCGGTTGAATAATTAATTCACTTTAATTAAAATCTATCGGTGTTGCCGACTAGTAAATTTTTCTCAACCCAAACTCAGTTTGATTCAGTGAGTCAAACTCAGTTTCGATCTGATTCTCCTCATTTCGTGTAAATTAGATTCAGTTGTAAGCTTAACTCACTTCACTCAGTTGATAGTTGGTTTACTTCACTTCACTTGCGGACATCTTTCTTTATTACCATAGCCATTTTTTTCCTTTTAGACAATTTTCCTTAGATAATTTTTTTTGTCATTTAAATTTTTTTTTTTTTTTTGTTACCTTGTAATTAGATATTTTTTTTAAATTTTTAGTAATAGACCCTAAATTTGTAAATTCTGTTTTTTCTCCATAATAAATATCAGAACTTTTTATAAAATTGTAAAACTGTCTTTTATTTCGTTATTTCCCATTTTTTCAGACTTTGGCCAATATTTTTTCTACTTTCGCTTCTAAAAAAATCCCTCTCGGACGCCTTATTTCTCTTCTTTTTACACTTTTTTTTAAATTCATTTTATTTTTATTCTTCGCTCACAAAGGCTAATTTTGTAACAATATATTCAATTATTTATTTATTTATCTATTTATTTACATAAGTATTTATTCAATTACTTATTTATTTAGGTATTTATTTGGGTTTTTATTTAATTATTTATTTATTCATTTAGGTATTTATTCAATTATTTATTTAATTATTTATGTATTCAGGTATTTATTCAATTATTTATTTAATTATTTATTTATTTATTTATTTAAATATTCATTTATTTATTTAATTAGTTGGGTATTTATTCAATTATTTATTTATTTATTTATGTATTTAGGTATTTATTCAATTATTTATTTACTTATTTATTTATTTATTTTATTATTTATAGATATATTCAATTAATTATTTAAGTATTTATTTATTTATTTATTTAAGTATTTATTTATTTAAGTATTTATTTATTTAAATATTTATTTATTTATCTATTTATTTTCATAAGTATTTATTCAATTATTTATTTTTTCAGGTATTTATTTATTTATTTATATATTTATTTATTTATTTATTTATTAAAGTGTTTATCTAATTATTTATTTATTTATTTTATTATTTATTGATATATTCAATTATTTATTTATTTATTTATTTTAGTATTTATTTATTTAAGTATTTATTCAAATATGTATTTAATTATTTATTTAATTATTTTTTTTAAGTATCTATTTATTTATTTAAGTATTTATTTAATTATTTATTTATTCGTTTATTTATTTATTTATTTGAGTATTTATTATTTTGTTTGCTTATTTATTTATTTATTTAAGTATTTATTTATTTATTTGATTATTTATTTTTTTATTGATTTATTTATATTTTTATTTATTCGATTATTTAAGAATTTTTTTGAGTATTTATTTTTTTACTTTTTTATTTATTTATTTGTTTATTTATTTATTTATTTATTTGAGTATTTATTTTTTTGTTTATTTATGTATTTATTTATTTATTTGATTATTTATTCAATTATTTATTTATTTAAGTATTTATTTAATTATTTATTTATTTATAATATTGATTTATTTATTTATTTAACTATTTATTTATTTATTTATTTATTTTATTATTTATTTTATTATTTATTGATATATTCAATTATTTATTTAATTATTTATTTATTTATTTATTTAAGTATTTATTCAATTATTTATTTAAATATTTATTTATTTAGGTATTCAATTATTTATTTAATTATTTATTTATTTTTTTAAATATTTATTTATTTATTAATTTTTTTTTTTTTTGGCCTACCAACAGTAGTTTGTTATATCAGGCCGTTTATTCTATTTCCTATTAATCTCTATACATTTACATTATGTGTACATATTTTTATAATTTAACTATATATACATACTATAGTTAATATATACTATTTAAAGTTATTTTTAACAATTACTTAGTTAATACATAGGTTTAATTTTATATTTACTATATATACATACATATGTATTGTTAGTTTATTTTTTGAATTATTCATATTTTTTTATAGATTTTGATTTCATTTAGGAATTTAAAGATATTGCTTAAGTTGTTTTGGTCTTCATCTGCTAAGGAGCGGAGGTTGTTGATTTTATTTTTTTTCCTTTGTGCTCTAGTGTGTGGGCAGTTGTTGAAGATGTGTTTGATTGTGAGAGCTTCCTTGCATCTACAGATTGGAGGGTTGTTCTTTCGTAGGTGGTGTTCATGCGTAAGTCTCGTGTGTCCAATTCTTAGCCGAGTAAGTATGGTACTTTCTTTTCGTGTTAGATGTTCTATGAATTTCCATTTTGTCGTGTCATTTTTTATTTCTTTGAGTTTGTTGTTGGTTTCATTTTTCCATGCTTTCTTCCACTCTTCTTGTATTTTTCTTTCGATTTCATTATTTAGATCTTTAGGTATTATTTGATAGTTATTATCTTCTTCTTCGTTATTTGTTGTTCTTGCCAGATGATCTGCTATTTCATTTCCTTTTATACCGATATGACTAGGTATCCACAGGATGCAATATTTTTTATTTTGGTTTTTGTAGATTTGTTCTTTAATTTCGTGTGCTATTGGATTGTTGGTGTATACTTGTTTTAGTGTATGTATTGTACTTATTGAATCGGTACATATTATTATATTTTGTTGGTGGATAGTTTGTGTTTCTTCTATTGCTTTTTTAATTGCATATAGTTCAGCAGAATGTATGCTTGAGTTGTTAGATATTTTATATTTGTTGTGGAATTGTGTGTTGTAGTAGGCGCATCCTGTGTTATTATTCTGCATAGATCCATCTGTGTATATTTGAATGTAGTTTTTGTATTTTGTGTTTAATTTTTCTTGTAAGATTTGGTGGTAGATTTTTGTTGGGGTTTCATCTTTCTTGTATTTTGTCAATTCAGTGTCAAATTTGAGATTTTCTATAATCCATGGTAAGTATGATATGATGTTTTTTTCTTGGATGTTTTTATTTGTTATTATGTTGTATTTTTTTAGTGATTCTATTGTTGATTGGTAAAACGGTGTGTATTTTGATTTTTGTATATGATTTTCATTTATGATTTGTTTTAGTTTATTGTATAGTGGATGGTGTTTGTTGCTTAGTATCTTTATAGTGAATTTCATTAGTAATTTTTGTTTGATTAGGTGATTTGGGATTTGACCTGCATCGATTAATACGCTGTTTTTAGGGCTTGTTCTGTATGCACCTGTGCATAATCTTATACTCGTATTTTGTACTGGTCTAGTTGTTTTAGTTTTGTTTTATTTGTTGTTGTATATATGTGACTACCGTAGTTTATTACTGATTGTATAATTGCATTATGTATTGTTAATAGCGTTTTTCTGTCTGATCCAAAGTTTGTGTTACTTAAAATTTTAATTACGTTCATGTTTCTCATTGCTTTTGTTTCTGTGTATCTTATGTGGCTTTCCCAGTTTAGTTTTTTATCAAATATTAGTCCGAGGTATTTGTGTTCGTTTACATATGTGATTGGTGTGTTCTGTAAATTTATTGTGGGATTTGGATATTGTTTTCTTTTTCGTGTGAATATTATTGCTTGTGTTTTTGTATGTGAGAAGTTTATGCCTTTATTTTGTGCCCATATTGTTATTTTATTTATTGTGTTCTGTACTATTTTTTGTGCTTTATTGAGGTTTTTGTTTTTTGTAAATATGATTAAATCGTCTGCATATATTATATGTTTGGCTGGTGGTTGTATTTCGTTTTTTATGTTGTTAACTGCGAGTAGAAAAAGTGTTGTGCTTAATACGGATCCTTGTGGAATGCCGTTTTCTATGTTGTATGTTTTCGAGCATTTATCGCCTATTTGTACTTTGCAGGTTCTATTTTCGAGAAAATTCTTTAAAAAGTTGAACATTTTACCTCCAACACCGATGTCTTTTAGTTCTCCAAGTATGGTTCTTCTCCATATTCTCTCAAAAGCTTTTTCTATGTCGAAGAATACTGTTAGGACATATTCATTTTTGTTAAAAGCTTCAGTTATTTCACTTTGTATATATGCTAACGTATCTTGTGTACCTCGGTTTTTTCGAAATGCAAACTGATTATTGTCTATTGTATTATTATTTTCTAAGAACCATGTTAGTTTTTTATTGATTATTCTTTCTAATATTTTACATAAGCAGCTCGTAAGAGATGTAGGTCTATAATTGTCTAAGTTTTCAGAACTTTTTTGTGGTTTTAGTATTGGTATTAATAATGCTTCTTTCCATTTCTTTGGTATTTGACCTGTTTTCCATATAATGTTGTATAGTTGTAATATATAGAGTTTTTGTATTTTTGTAAGATGTTTCAGCATTTCGTAATGTATTAAATCGTTTCCTGGTGATGAGCCTTTGCATTCTTTGAGTGTGTCTTCTAGTTCTTGTAAGGTAATTTTTGTATTGTAGAATTGATTTGTGTTTATAGGTGGTTCAATTGAATTCGGTATTGTTTTTGATTTTTTAAAAGTCGCTATTGTAATTTTTATCACTTGAGATTTGGGTAAGGTGATTGGCAAATTCTTCTGCTATTTGATCAGTGTCAGAGATATAATGATTATTTACTTTTATTGTTGTTATGTTATGGTAGTTGTTTTTGTTGTTGATGAACTTAATTTTTTTGAATATCTCTTTACTTGATGTGTTGTGTGAAATGGTGGATATATATTGTTCCCATGTTTTTTTCTTGTGGTGTGAAATTAATGTTCTCACTTGGCATCTCATTTTTAGGAAGTTTATTGGGTCTGTTTGGTTCATTGTTCTTTTATATTTTCTGAATAATCTTTTTTTGGACTTTATAGCATTTGAAATTTCTTCATTCCACCATGGTACCTGTCTCTTTTGGTTGCTAGCATTTGTCATTGGTATTGATTTTGATACTGCTTGTATTATTTTGGTAGTGATATATTCATTAATTGTTTCAGTGTCATCGGATTCGGAGATTTGTTTCTGAAAGTCAATTTCTTTTTTGTATGTATCCCAATTCGCTGCTTCTACTTTGTATGTTTTTCTTTTTTTGGCATATGTTTGTATTTGTGAAGTGATTATTATTGGAAAATGATCGCTACCAAATAGATATTCTTCAATTTTGCAGTCAAAGTAGTTTTGTATGATTGGTTTACATAGTGTTATATCTATTGAGCTGAATGTTTTGGATGTGAAATTAAAATGTGTTGGTTGTTTACTATTCATTATATTCGAATTATGGTCATGTATTAGTTTTTCTATTTCTTTTCCTTTTGTACTCTGATTATTTGACTCCCAAAGTGGGTTATGTGCATTGAAGTCTCCTAGTAATAAATATGGGTTTTTAACTTGTTTTATTATGTTTTGGATATCTGAAGATTTGAGTGTCGTATCTGAATATATGTTTATAATTGTCATTTTGATTGGATTGTATATTTCTATTGCGTTTGTTTGTAATTGGGTTTGTAGTTGTATTTCATTATATATACTATCATTATATATCACTAAATTTCATATACTATCGACTAGTATAGCAACACCTCCATGCGCTATGGTGTTTGTAGGTTTATTTTTATAATATGTTTTAAAATGTTTTATTGCAGGATTTTGATTTTCTTTTAACTTTGTTTCTTGTAAACAAAGTATAGAATTTGGATATTTTTTTATTAACATTTGTATATTGTTTAGGTGTGTTTTGAGACCACGACAATTCCATTGTATTATATTTAGTTGTGATGTTTCTGAATTTTCATTATTTGCTTTAAAGTTGTTTTGCATTTGTTTTGTTGTTTATGTGTATGGGGGTCTTTAAATTATTTTTTTCAATTTTCGTCTTTAGATTTCTTTTTAATTGGACTATTTTGGCTTCTTCTTGGTCTGCCTAGTTTTTGTTGTTTTTTTTCTGGGTTTGAGTATACTGAGCAACAATCACTTAAATCACTTAGCGATTCTATTGCATATTTAATGGCGTTAAAATTTGAATTTTTTAAGTTAGTGTTTTCTATTGCATATGTACCTATGTTGTTGTTGTTAGTATTTTTAAATATTTTTAAGTATTGTTGGGTTTCTTTGGTTGTAAATTTGTTTAGCTGTTTTTATGTCTATTTTTTCTATAGTTTTAATTTTTGTAATTTCTTTTTTTTGTTTGATATATACTGGGCATTCTTTGCTTATTGAATTGTGTTTATCGGAGTGGCAATTTGTGCATTCTGTTTTTCCGTTACATTTTTCTTCTGGTTTTTTTTCAAGGTCAAGATGATATTCTTAATTGCAGTTTAAACATATTTTTGGTTTTTTACATTCTGACTCCTTATGTTCAAAATGTAAGCAATTTTTGCATCGGAGGGGTTGGGGAATATAGTGTCTTACTGGCACTTTTTCGTATCCTATATAAATGTATTCTGGTATTGTAAATTTGTAAACGTTAATATAAATAGGCCTGTGTCTTTTTCAATGTTATCTTTACGTTTTTTTATTCTTCTAATTTCAGTTTAATTATGGTGTTTTAGTTCTTCTATTATTTCTTTGTCGTCTATGTATAATAAATCGGTGTTATAGATTACTCCTTTTGAATTGTTCAATGTTTCATGTTCTGAAATTTTTATATTTATATCTGGTGTTAGTGATGTTAGTTTTATTAATTCGTATGCTTGTTCGATGTTTTTTGTCTTGATGAGAATAGTACCATTACGTAATTTTTTTGAGGAATTTTGGTCCTGGCGTGTTGTTGTTTAGTTTATTTTAATTTTCTGACCTACCTGTTGTTTTGTCAGGAGGCTCTGAAGGTCGAATCGAAGTCATTTGTTGTTGTTGTTGTTTTTTTTAAGGTGTCTACTTTGCGACTGATTTATTTATTTATTTTATTATTTATTGATATATTCAATTATTTATTTAATTATTTATTTATATATTCATTTAAATATTTATTAATTTATTTAAGTATTTATTAAATTATTTATTTTATTATTTTTTTTTTTTTTTTTGATTTATTTAGTTATTTATTTATTTATTTATTTAAGTATTTAATCAATTATTTATTTAATTATTTATTTATTTTTTTGAATATTTATTTATTTATTTTATTATTTATTAATATATTCAATTATTTATTTAATTATTTATTTATTTATTTATATAAGTATTTATTTATTTATTTAAGTATCTATTTAATTATTTATTTAATTATTTTTTTTTTTTTTTTGATTTATTTAGTTATTTATTTATTTATTTATTCAAGTATTTATTCAATTATTTATTTAATTATTTATTTATTTTTTTAAATATTTATTTATTTATTTTATTATTTATTGATATATTCAATTATTTATTTAATTATTTATTTATATATTCATTTAAATATTTATTTATTTATTTAAGTATTTATTAAATTATTTATTTATTTTTTTTTTTTTTTTTTTTTGATTTATTTAGTTATTTATTTATTTATTTATTTAAGTATTTATTCAATTATTTATTTAATTATTTATTTATTTTTTTAAATATTTATTTATTTATTTTATTATTTATTGATATATTCAATTATTTATTTAATTATTTATTTATTTAATTATTCAAGTATTTATTTATTCAATTATGTATTTATTTATTTATTTATATATTAATAATTTATTATTTATTTATTTTTTCAAGTATTTATTCAATTATTTATTCAATTATTTAAGCATTTTTTTACTTGAGTATTTTTTTTATTTCTATTTATAAATATTGTTGGGTCTACGAACACAAATTTGGTTATATTAAGACCTTCGTGTTAGTTTTATAGAATGTTCTTAAGAAGTATATACAATTATGATGTTTTAGTTTTGTCTTACATATCTATTATCTTTATCATGACATTATTATTTATATGTATATATGTACATATATAAATATATATATATTTATTTATTTTTTTTTTTTTTTTATTTATTTATACATATATTTTTTTTTTTTTTTTTTTTCATTTTTTTGGTATACAATTTTTATATTTTATCATAAATATTAATTTCTTTAAGGAATTTGTACAAATTAATTATGTTTTCTTGTGTTGGGTATTTTAGCGTTTCTAAACTGATATTATATTTATTTCGTGTACTTAGTAGTTTGTGGCATGTTTGAAATATATGTTGTATTGTTAGGTCAGCCCTACATGCACATAGTGGAGCTTCAGTTTTGTTAATGAGGTGTACATGTGTTAATGTCGTGTGTCCTATTCTTAGCCTTGTTAGGATAGTAGATTGTTTCCTGGAAAGTTTAGTGTGGTGTTTATCGTTTGTTATATTTTCTTTTATTAATCTAAGTTTGTTAGTAGTTGGTGTATTTAGCCATATTCTGTTCCATTCGTCTTGGACTTTTTTAATTAAAAATGGTTTTATGTCTTTGAAATAAATAGTACTTTCCGTAGGGTATGTGTTTTTGGCAGCACTTTTTGCTAGTTTGTCTACGATATCGTTTAATTTAATATCGCGATGGCTTGGGATCCATACAAGTGAAAAACATTTTTTTGGGCTTTCTCTAATGAGGTCTTGTATTCTTTGAACAAAAGGGTGTTTTGGATATATGTGTTGTATCGTTTGGATTGAGCTTAAAGAATCTGTGAAAATTGTTATTTTGGAATTTTGTATGTTTTTTCCTATTTCTATTGCTGCTTTTATTGCAAAGATCTCTGCAGATAGTATGTTTGAGTGTTCTGGTAGGTGGAAGGTCTTTTCAGTTGTTTTATATTTTACGGCACATCCTGTTTCTGAGTTGGTGATTGACCCGTCGGTATAAATATGTTCGCTCTCATTGTAAATGTTATGTATTTTTTCTAAATAGAGTTTTTGGAATATTTTGCTATTAGTTTCTTCTTTTTGAAATCTACATAGGTCCGTATCTATATGCAAGTGCAGTGGTAACCAGGGTGGGGTGAACTGTGTTGTATTTCTCTCGTATGGGGTGTTTAGTTAAATGTTGTATTTTTCAAGTGTTAGTCTGATTCTGGTATAGGATGGTTGTGATTTTGGTTTTTTTTGTGTATATAAGGAGTGTGTTTGATTGTTAAGAATTTTTGTATGTAAAGGGTGTTCTCTTGTTGCAAGAATTTTATTACCGATAATTAGGGATTGTTTTTCTCTTTGTAATTCGAGAGGTAAGGATCCTGATTCAGCAATGAGGCTTATGAGTGGACTCGTTCGATAGGCTCCAAGGCTAAGTCGTATTCCAGCATTGTATATGCTATTTAGTTTCTTAATATGTGTTTGTGCTGCTGTTGAATAAAGGATACTTCCATAATCTAAGATTGATAGGGTTGTTATTTTATGTAGGCGTAGGAGCAAGTTTCTATCTGAGCCGTATGATGTATGGCTAAGTATTTTCAGAATGTTAAGACTTTTAATTGTTTTAGTTTTTAGGTATTCTATATGTTTTTGCCAGGTAAGTTTTGTGTCGAAAATTATTCCTAAGAATTTTTGATTTTTTACAGGTGTTATAGGGTGTCCATTTAGGTATAATGTAGGGAGGTTTTCTGCTTTTCTTTTCCTAGTAAAGAGCATTGCTGTTGTTTTTTGGGATGACACTTTGAGACCTGTATTTTTTGACCAGATTAAAATTTGGTTTAAGGCGTCTTGGATATTATTTTGAGCTGATTTTAGGTTTTTTGAAGTTATGAAAATTGTGATGTCGTCTGCGTACATTAAATATTTTATTTTTGATGGGATATAATCTTTGATTGTGTTTATGGCAGTTAGGAAAAGAGATACACTTAATACAGAACCTTGTGGAATTCCTATTTTCATAGTTTTTTCCTCTGAATATGAGTTGCCTAAGCAGACCTTATATGTCCTGTTTTGGAGAAAGTTTGAGATGAAATGTACTATGTTTCCTTTTAGTCCCATTTTTGTTAATTCTTGTAGTATAATTTTCGGGTTAATTGAATCATAAGCTTTCTCGATATCTAAGAAAATGCTGAGGAGGTAGTTCTTTTTGTTAAAAGCTTCTGTTATTTCACTTGAGTATTTATTTATTTATTTATTCAAGTATTTATTTAATTATTTATTAAATTATTTATTTATTTATTTATTTATTAAATTATGTATATATTTTTTTAATTTTAATTTATTTATTTTATTATTCATTGATATATTCAATTATTTATTTAAGTATTTCTTTATTTAATTACTCAAGTATTTATTTATTCAAATATGTATTTAATTATTTATTTATTTATTTTTTTAAATATTTATTTAATTATTTAATAAATTATTTATTTATTTATTATTTTTTTATTTATTTGTTTATTTAGTTATTTATTTGATTATTTATTAAATTATTTATGTATTTAAGTATTTATTTATTTATTTAAATACTTATTCAATTATTTATCTAATTATTTATTTGTTTATATATTTAATCAAATATGTATTTATTTATTTATTTAAGTATTTATTTATTTATTCAAGTATATACTTAATTATTTATTTAATTAGTTATTTTTTTATTGATTTATTTATTTATTTATTTATTTATTTGATTATTTAAGTATTTATTCGAGTATTTATTTATTTATTGATTAATTTATTTATTTATTTGATTATTAAGGTATTTATTTGAGTATTTATTCAATTATTTATTGTATTATTTATTTATTTATTTATAGACTTATTTATTTATCTGTTTATTTATTTATTTATTTAATTATTTATTTATTCAAGTATTTTTTTATTAATTTATTCAATTATTTATTTATTTATTGATATATTCTATTTTTTATTCAAATATTTATTTATTTAGTTATTTATTTACTTATTTATGTATTAATTTAAGTGTTTATTCAATTATTTATGAAATTATTTATTTGTTTATTTATTTAAATATTTTTTTAATTCTTTATTTATTCAAGTATTTATTTAATTATTTATTTATTTATATATTTACTTTTTAATATATTTATTTATCTATTCTTTTATTTATTTATATACTCAATTATTTATTTAATTATTCAAGTATTTATTTATTCATTGTTTATTTATTTATTTATTTATTTGGTATTTATTCAAATATGTATTTAATTATTGATTTATTTATTTTTTTAAGTATTTATTTATTTATTTAAGTATATATTTATTTATTTGATTATTTATTAAATTCTTTATTTATTTAAGTATTTATTTAATTATATATTTAATTGTATATTTATTTTTTTATATATTTATTTATTTATTCTATTATTTATTAAAATATTCAATTATTTATATAATTATTCAAGTATTTATTTATTCACTTGTTTATTTATTTATTAATCTATTAATTATTTATTGAATTATTTATTGAATTATTTATTTAATTATTCATATATTTGGGTATTTATTCAAATATGTATTTAATTATATATTTATTTTTTTATATATTTATTTATTTATTCTATTATTTATTAACATATTCAATTATTTATATAATTATTCAAGTATTTATTTATTCAATTGTTTATTTATTTATTTATCTATTTAATTATTTATTGAATTATTTATTTAATTATTCATTTATTTAGGTATTTATTCAAATATGTATTTAATTATTGATTTATTTATTTTGTTAAGTATTTATTTATTTATTTAAGTATTTATTTAATTATTTATTTAAGTACTCATTTATTTGTTTGTATATTTATTTATTTATTTAAGTATTTATTTATTTATTTAATTATTTATTTAAGTGTTTATTTAATTATTTATTTATTTATAATATTTATTTATTTATTTATTCAATTATTTATTTATTTATTTATTTTATTATTTATTGATATATTTAATTATTTATTAATCTATTTATTTATTTAACTATTCAAGTATTAATTTATTCCATTATAAATAAATTAATTTGTATATTTATCTTAGTATTTGTTCTTTTATTTATTTAATTATTTATTTATATAAGTATTTATTCAATTATTTATTTATTTATTTATTTATTCAGGTATTTATTCAATTATTTATTTAATTCATTATTTATTTAAGTATTTATTCAAATATGTATTTAAATATTGATTTATTTATTTTGTTAAGTATTTATTTATTTATTTAAGTATTTATTTAATTATTTATTTAAGTACTCATTTATTTGTTTGTATATTTATTTATTTATTTAAGTATTTATTTATTTATTTAATTATTTATTTAAGTGTTTATTTAATTATTTATTTATTTATAATATTTATTTATTTATTTATTCAATTATTTATTTATTTATTTATTTTATTATTTATTGATATATTTAATTATTTATTAATCTATTTATTTATTTAACTATTCAAGTATTAATTTATTCCATTATAAATAAATTAATTTGTATATTTATCTTAGTATTTATTCTTTTATTTATTTAATTATTTATTTATCTAAGTATTTATTCAATTATTTATTTAATTATTTATTTATTAAGGTATTTATTCAATTATTTATTTAATTAATTATTTATTCAAATATGTATTTAATTATATATTGAATTATTTTTTTTAAGTATTTAATTATTTATTTAAGTATTTATTTAATTATTTATTTATTTAATTATTTATTTATTTATTTAATTATTAATTCATTTATTTATTTTCTTTATTATTTATTGATATATTCAATTATTTATTAATTTATTTATTTATTTAATTATTCAAGTATTAATTTATTCCATTATAAATAAATTAATTTGTATATTTATCTTAGTATTTGTTCTTTTATTTATTTAATTATTTATTTATATAAGTATTTATTCAATTATTTATTTATTTATTTATTTATTCAGGTATTTATTCAATTATTTATTTAATTCATTATTTATTTAAGTATTTATTCAAATATGTATTTAATTATTGATTTATTTATTTTGTTAAGTATTTATTTATTTATTTAAGTATTTATTTAATTATTTATTTAAGTACTCATTTATTTGTTTGTATATTTATTTATTTATTTAAGTATTTATTTATTTATTTAATTATTTATTTAAGTGTTTATTTAATTATTTATTTATTTATAATATTTATTTATTTATTTATTCAATTATTTATTTATTTATTTATTTTATTATTTATTGATATATTTAATTATTTATTAATCTATTTATTTATTTAACTATTCAAGTATTAATTTATTCCATTATAAATAAATTAATTTGTATATTTATCTAAGTATTTATTCTTTTATTTATTTAACTATTTATTTATCCAAGTATTTATTCAATTATTTATTTAATTATTTATTTATTAAGGTATTTATTCAATTATTTATTAAATTAATTATTTATTTATTTATTGATTTATTCATTTGTTTAAGTATTTATTTATTTATTTAATTATTTATTTATTTAGGTATTTATTCAAATATGTATTTAATTATTGATTTATTTATTTTTTAAGTATTTATTTATTTATTTAAGTATTTATTTAATTATTTATTTAAGTACTCATTTATTTGTTTGTATATTTATTTATTTATTTAGGTATTTATTTATTTGATAATTTATTTAAGTATTTATTTAATTATTTATTTATTTATTATATTTATTTATTTATTTATTCAATTATTTATTTATTTATTTATTTTATTATTTATTGATATATTTAATTATTTATTAATCTATTTATTTATTTAATTATTTATTTATTAAGGTATTTATTCAATTATTTATTTAATTATTTATTTATTTATTTATTGATTTATTCATATGTTTAAGTGTATATCTATTTATTTATATATTTAAGTATTTATTTAAATATTTATTTATTTATTTTATTACTCATTGATGTTTTCAATTATTTATTTATGTGTTTAAGTATTTATTCAATTATCTATTCAATTATGTAAGTTTTTCTATATTCAATTATTTATTTATTTTCTATTTATTTATATTACTCTTTATTCAATTATTTATTAATTTATTTATTTATTTTTTTAAATATTTATTTATTTATTTTATTATTTATTTAAGTATTTATTTCATTATTTATTTATTTAAGTATTTATTTAATTATTTATTGAATTATATATTTATTTTTTTAATATTTATTTATTTATTCTTTTATTTATTGATATATTCAATAATCTATTTATTTATTTTATTATTTATTGATATATTTAATTATTTATTTAGTTATTTATTTATTCAATTAATCAAGTATTTATTTAATTATATATTAATTTATTTATTTATTAATTTATTCAAGTACTTATTTATTTATATATTTAAGTATTTATTTAATTATTCATTGACGTATTCAATTATTTATTTATATATTTATTTATTTATTTAATTTATTATTTTTTGATATATTCAATTATTTATGAATTTATTTTATTATTTATTGATATATTCAATTATAGATAAATTTATTTGATTATTCAAGTATTTATTTATTCCATTATTAATTAATTTATTTATTTATTTATCTAAGTATTTATTCAATTATTTATTAAATCATTAATTTATTTATTGATTTATTTGTTTATTTATTTATTAATTTCTTTGTTTATTTATTTATTTAAGTATTTATTTATTTGTTTGTTTATTAATTTATTTATTTATTGATTTATTTGTTTATTTATTTATTTATTTCTTTGTTTATTTATTTATTTAAGTATTTATTTAATTATGTATTTATTTATTAATTTTTTTATCGATTTATTTATTTATTTATTTATTTGATTATTTAAGTTTTTATTTCAGTATCTATTTATTTATTTTTTTAATTATTTATTTCTTTGTTTATTTATTAATTTGTTTAAATATTTATTTATTTGTTTGTATATTTATATATTTATTTAAGTATTTATTTATTTGTTTGTATATTTATATATTTATTTAAGTATTTATTAATTTATTTGTTTATTTATATAATTAATTATTTATTTATAATATTTATTCATTTATTTATCTAATTATTTATTTATTAATTTATTTTGGTATTTATTGATATATTCAATTATTTTTTAATTTATTTATTTGTTTAATTATTCAAGTATTTATTTATTCCATTATTACTTAATTTATTTATTTATTTATCTAAATATTTATTCAATTATTTATTTAATTATTTTTTTATTAAGGTATTTATTTAAATATGTATTTAAATATTTATTTATTTATTTTTTTAAGTATTTATTTACTTATTTAAATATTTATTTATTTGTTTGTTTATCAATTTGTTTATTTAAGTATTTGATTATTTATTTAATTATTTACTTATTAGTTTATTTACTTAAGTATTTATTCAATTATTTATTCAATTATTCATTTATTTATTTCTTTATTTATTTTATTATTTATTTATTTAATTATTTATTTATTCATTTATTTATGTATAATATTAATTTATTTATTTGTTTACTTATTTATTCATTTATTTAATTATTTATTTATTTATTTTATTACTCATTGATGTATTCAATTATTTATTTATTTGTTCAAGTATTTATTCAATTATTTATTTAATAATTCAAGTATTTCTTTATTCAATTATTTATTTATTTATTTATTTATTGATATTTTCAATTATTTATTTAATTATTTATTTATTTAATTATTCAAGTATTTAATTATTCAAATATTTATTTACTTATTAATTTCTTTATTTAAGTATTTATTCAATGATTTATTTAAATATTTATTTATTTAGGTATTAGTTCAATTATTTCTTCAATTATTTATGTATTTTTTTAAATATTTATTTATTTATTTTATTATTTATTATTATATACAATTATTTATTTATTATTTTATTCAAGTATTTATTTATTCAATTATTTATTTATTTATATATTTAAGTATTAATTCAATTATTTATTTATTTATTTATTTATTTCGGTATTTATTCAAATATGTATTTAATTATTTATTAATTTTTTTTTAAGTATTTATTTATTCATTCAAGTATTTATTTAATTATTTATTTTTTTATTGATTTATTTATATAATTATTTATTTGATTATTTAAGTATTTATTTGAATATTTACTTATTTATTTTTTAAATTTGTTTGTTTATTTATGTATTTATTCAAGCATATGTTTATTTATTTGATTATTTATTTAATTATTTATTGATTTAAGTATTTGTTTAATTATTTATGTATTTATAATATTTATTTATTTATTTATTTAGTTATTTATTTATTTATTCATTTTATTATTTATTGATATATTCAATTACTTATTAATTTATTTATTAATTAATTATTCAAGTATTTATTTATTCCATTATCAATCAATTTATTTATTTATTTATCTAAGTATTTATGCAACTATTTATTTATTTATTTTTTTTAGTTCAGGTATTTATTCAATTATTTATTTAATTATTTATTTATTCAGGTATTTATTCAAATACGTATTTAATTATTTATTTATTTATTTTTTTGACTATTTATTTATTTATTTAAATATTTCTTTAATTATTTATTTTTTAATTGATTTATTTATTTATTTATTTATTTGATTATTTATTTGATTATTTAAGTATTTATTTGAGTATTTATTTATTTATTTTTTTATTTATTTATTTGTTTGTTTATTTATCTATTTAAGTATTTATTTATTTGCTTGTTTATTTATTTATTTATTTTAGTATTTATTTATTTATTTGATTATTTATTTAAGTATATATTCAATTATTTATTTATTTATTAATTTATTTATTTAAGTGTTCATTCAATTATTCATTTAATTATACATTTATTTATATATTCTATTGTTTATTGATATAGACAATTATTTATGTAATTATTTATTCATTTAAATATTCAAGTATTTATTTATTCAATTATTTATTTATTCATTAATTTATTTATTTATTTAAGTATCTACTCAACTAATTATTTAATTATCTATTTATTTAGGTAATAATTCAAATATGTGTTTAATTATTTATTTATTTATTTTTTTAAGTATTTATTTATTTATTTAAGTATTTATTTAAATATTCATTTGATAATTTATTTTTTATTTATTTATTTGTTTTTTTTTTTATTTATTTATTTAAGTATTTATTTATTTGTTTGTTTATTTATTTATTTATTTAAATATTTCTTTAATTATTTATTTTTTAATTGATTTATTTATTTATTTATTTATTTGATTATTTATTTGATTATTTAAGTATTTATTTGAGTATTTATTTATTTATTTTTTTATTTATTTATTTGTTTGTTTATTTATCTATTTAAGTATTTATTTATTTGCTTGTTTATTTATTTATTTATTTTAGTATTTATTTATTTATTTGATTATTTATTTAAGTATATATTCAATTATTTATTTATTTATTAATTTATTTATTTAAGTGTTCATTCAATTATTCATTTAATTATATATTTATTTATTTATTCTATTGTTTATTGATATAGACAATTATTTATGTAATTATTTATTTATTTAATTATTCAAGTATTTATTTATTCAATTATTTATTTATTTATTTATTTATTTAAGTACCTATTCAACTAATTATTTATTTATCTATTTATTTAGGTAATAATTCAAATATGTATTTAATTATTTATTTATTTATTTTTTTAAGTATTTATTTATTTATTTAAGTATCTATTTAAATATTCATTTAATTATTTATTTTTTATTTATTTATTTGTTTGTTTTTTTATTTATTTATTCAAGTATTGATTTATTTGTTTGTTTATTTATTTATTTATTCAAGTATTTATTCATTTATTTCTTTCTTTATAATATTAATTTTTTTATTTATTCAATTATTTATTTATTTATTTTATTATTTATTGATATATTCAATTATTTATTAATTTATTTTAATATTTATTGATATATTCAATTATTTATTTAATTTTTTATTTATTTAATTATTCAAGCATTTTTTTATTCCATTATTAAATTATTTATTTATTTATTTATTCACGTAATTTTTCGATTATTTATTTATTTATTTATTTATTTATTTTTTCATTTATTTAAGTATTTATTAATTTATTTATTTATTTATTTATTGAAGTATTTATTTATTTTTTAATTATTTATTAAATCATTTATTTATTTATTTATTTAAGTACTTATTCAATTATTTATTTAAGTTTTTATTCATTTATTTATTTATTTATTTATTCAAGTATTTATTTATTTATTTAATTATTTATTTAATCATTTATTTATTTATATTAATATTCGTTGATACATTCAATTATTTAGTTGTTTTTTTAGTATTTATTCAATTATTTATTTCATTATTCAAATATTTCTTTATTCATTCAGTGATTTAGTCATTTATTTATTTATTTAGGTATTTATTTATTTATTTGATTTTTTATTGAATTATTTATTTATTTGAGTATTTATTGATGTATTCAAATATTTATTTATTTATTTTAATATTTATTGATATATTCAATTATTTATTCAATTATTTATTTTATTATTTATTTATTTAGGTATTTATTCAAATAATTATTTAATTATTTATTTATTTATTTATTTAAGTATTTATTAATTCAATTATTTATTTCATTATTTATTTATATATTTATTCAATTATTTAATAATTTATTTAGGTGTTTATTCAAATATTTAATAAATTATTAATTTATTTATTTATTGAATTATTTATTTTATTATTTATTTTATTATTTATTTAATTATTTATTTTTTTATTGATTAATTTATTTATTTATTTGATTATTAAGGTATTTATTTGAGTATTTATTTATTTATTTTTTTATTTATTTATTTGTTTGGCCCTTATTATGTAAGTCGATGCGAATAGAATCGACTCGTCTTTTTCAAGTCTATTGAAATAAGTCATGGTATTATGTAAGCCTATAGACTTTTTAAAAAAGAGTTACGGTTTGATAGAAAAATTTTCTACTAGACATCTGTCAAATCACGTTTGTTTTTGTTGTGTTTATAACTAATTTTTAATATTTTCAAGTGAATAGTCTATATATTTTGCTATTTTTTACAACTAAATTTATAAAATAAAAACGGACAAAATATAAAATCATGAGTTTTTTTATTTGGTTTGAAGCTTTTTGAAAATGAAATTAATGAAGATCGTCGAGCTGAGTTTTTGTCAACAATTCAGAAAAGAAGGCGCTTGAGAGTAAATAAAATCCTCTGGATATGGATGAAATCATGTAAATTTTTTTTCAGTATAACAAATACTTAAATATTTTCTGAAATATTTATTTGAAATAAGATTTAAGAAAAATTTTAGATTGACGAAAGAGATTTTTCTAAAAATATTAGAAGATATAGAACGAGAACCTTATTTGAGAAGGTCACAAAGATCCTCATCTATACCAAACATTTTAAAACTTGCGTGCTTATTAAGATTTATTTTATATAATTTATTTTATAAATGTTCTATTCACAATATAACTATAAAAAAAAACTATCATTAATTGTGTATATAACTTAAATCACATACAATAGACTCGAAGTCGCTGGCAAAATTGCTGTCGACTTGACAAGTCTATGGAATAGAAAAAAGTCTACAGTGATAGAAACTTATAATACTGTGACTCGACTTTAGGTCTATTCGACTTTAAGTCTACCGCGAATCGACTTACATAATAAGGGCCTTTGTTAATTTATTTATTTATTTAAGTATTTTTTATTTGTTTGTTTATTTATTTATTAATTTAAGTATTTATTTATTTAGTTGATTATTTATTTAAATATTTATTTATTTATTTATTTGAATATTTATTGATGTATTCAATTATTTATTCAATTATTTATTTTATTATTTATTTATTTAGGTATTTATTCAAATATTTTTTTTTGATTATTTATTTATTTATTTATTTAAGTATTTATTTATTCAATTATTTATTTATTTATTTATTTAAATATTTATTCAATTATTTATTAATTTATTTATTTATTTAGGTGTTTGTTCAAATATTTAATTAATTATTTATTCATTTATTTATTAAAGTATTTATTAATTTATTTATTCAAGTATTTATTCAATTATTTATTTTCTTATAGATCAATTTATTTATTTGTTTATTTATTCATTTATTTGATTACTAAGGTATTTATTTGAGTATTTATTTATTTATTTTTTTTATTATTAATTTGTTTGTTTATTTATTTATTTATTTAAGTATTTTTTATTTGTTTGTTTATTTATTTATTAATTTAAGTATTTATTTATTTAGTTGATTATTTATTTAAATATTTATTTATTTATTTATTTGAATATTTATTGATGTATTCAATTATTTATTCAACTATTTATTTTATTATTTATTTATTTAGGTATTTATTCAAATATTTTTTTTTGATTATTTATTTATTTATTTATTTAAGTATTTATTTATTCAATTATTTATTTATTTATTTATTTAAATATTTATTCAATTATTTATTAATTTATTTATTTATTTAGGTGTTTGTTCAAATATTCAATTAATTATTTATTCATTTATTTATTGAAGTATTTATTAATTTATTTATTTAAGTATTTATTTAATTATTTATTTTCTTATAGATCAATTTATTTATTTGTTTATTTATTCATTTATTTGATTACTAAGGTATTTATTTGAGTATTTATTTATTTATTTTTTTTATTATTAATTTGTTTGTTTATTTATTTATTTATTTAAGTATTTTTTATTTGTTTGTTTATTTATTTATTCATTCAAGTATTTATCTATTTAGTTGATTATTTATTTAATTATTTATGTATTTAAGTATTTATTTAAATATTTATTTATATATAATATTTATTTATTTATTTTATTATTCATTGATACATTCAATTATTTATTTGCTTTTTTTAGTATTTATTCAATTATTTATTCAATTATTCAAGTATTTCTTTATTCAATTATTTATTTATTCATTTATTTATTTATTTAAGTATTTATTTATTTATTTGATTTTTTATTCAATTATTTATTTATATATTTTATTGTTTATTGATATATTGATTATTTAGTCAATTATTTATTTAATTATTTATTTATTTAGGTATTTATTCAAATATTTTCTTAATTATTTATTTATTTATTTATCTAAGTATTTATTTATTCAATTATTTATTTTTTATTTATTTAAATATTTATTCAATTATTTATTAATTTATTTATTAATTTAGGTGTTTATTCAAATATTTAATTAATTATTTATTTATTTATTTATTGAAGTTTTAATAATTTATTTATTTAAGTATTTATTTTATTATTTATTTAATTATTTATTTTTTTATTGATTAAGTTATTTATTTGTTTATTTATTTATTTATTTGATTATTAAGGTATTTATTTAAGCATTTATTTATTTATTTTTTTTTTCTATAATATTGTTGGGTCTACGAACACAAATTTGGTTATATTAAGACCTTCGTGTTAGTTGTATAGAATGTTCTTAAGAAGTATATACAATTATGATTTTTTAGTTTTGTCTTACATATCTATTATCTTTATCATGACGTTATTATTTATATGTATATATGTATATAAATATATATATATTTATATATTTATTTATTTTTTTTATTTGTTTATTTATTTTTTTTTTTTTTTTTTTTCATTTTTTTGTTATACAATTTTTATATTTTATCATAAATATTAATTTCTTTAAGGAATTTGTACAAATTAATTATGTTTTCTTGTGTTGGGTATTTTAGCGTTTTTAAACTGATATTATATTTATTTCGTGTACTTAGTAGTTTGTGGCATGTTTGAAATATATGTTGTATTGTTAGGTCAGCCCTACATGCACATAGTGGAGCTTCAGTTTTGTTAATGAGGTGTACATGTGTTAATATCGTGTGTCCTATTCTTAGCCTTGTTAGGATAGTAGATTGTTTCCTGGAAAGTTTAGTGTGGTGTTTATCGTTTGTTATATTTTCTTTTATTAATCTAAGTTTGTTAGTAGTTGGTGTATTTAGCCATATTCTGTTCCATTCGTCTTGGACTTTTTTAATTAAAAATGGTTTTATGTCTTTGAAATAAATAGTACTTTCCGTAGGGTATTTGTTTTTGGCAGCACTTTTTGCTAGTTTGTCTACGATGTTGTTCAATTTAATATCGCGGTGGCTTGGGATCCATACAAGTGAAAAACATTTTTTTGGGCTTTCTCTAATGAGGTCTTGTATTCTTTGAACAAAAGGGGGTTTTGGATATATATGTTGTATCGTTTGGATTGAGCTTAACGAATCTTGTAAAATTGTTATTTTGGAGTTTTGTATGTTTTTTTCTATTTCTATTGCTGCTTTTATTGCAAAGATCTCTGCAGATAGTATGTTTGAATGTTCTGGTAGGTGGAAGGTCTTTTCAGTTGTTTTATATTTTACGGCACATCCTGTTTCTGAGTTGGTGATTGACCCGTCGGTATAAATATGTTCGCTCTCATTGTAAATGTTATGTATTTTTTCTAAATAGAGTTTTTGGAATATTTTGCTATTAGTTTCTTCTTTTTGAAATCTACATAGGTCCGTATCTATATGCAAGTGCAGTGGTAACCAGGGTGGGGTGAACTGTGTTGTATTTCTCTCGTATGGGGTGTTTAGTTAAATGTTGTATTTTTCAAGTGTTAGTCTGATTCTGGTATAGGATGGTTGTGATTTTGGTTTTTTTTGTGTATATAAGGAGTGTGTTTGATTGTTAAGAATTTTTGTATGTAAAGGGTGTTCTCTTGTTGCAAGAATTTTATTACCGATAATTAGGGATTGTTTTTCTCTTTGTAATTCGAGAGGTAAGGATCCTGATTCAGCAATGAGGCTTATGAGTGGACTCGTTCGATAGGCTCCAAGGCTAAGTCGTATTCAAGCATTGTATATGCTATTTAGTTTCTTAATATGTGTTTGTGCTGCTGTTGAATAAAGGATACTTCCATAATCTAAGATTGATAGGGTTGTTATCTTATGTAGGCGTAGGCGCAAGTTTCTATCTGAGCCGTATGATGTATGGCTAAGTATTTTCAGGATGTTAAGACTTTTAATTGTTTTAGTTTTTAGGTATTCTATATGTTTCTGCCAGGTAAGTTTTGTGTCGAAAATTATTCCTAAGAATTTTTGATTTTTTACAGGTGTTATAGGGTGTCCATTTAGGTATAATGTAGGGAGGTTTTCTGCTTTTCTTTTCCTAGTAAAGAGCATTGCTGTTGTTTTTGGGATAACACTTTGAGACCTGTATTTTTTGACCAGATTAAAATTTGGTTTAAGGCGTCTTGGGTATTATTTTAAGCTGATTTTAGGTTTTTTGAAGTTGTGAAAATTGTGATGTCGTCTGCGTACATTAAATATTTTATTTTTGATGGGATATAATCTTTGATTGTGTTTATGGCAGTTAGGAAAGAGATACATTAATACAGAACCTTGTGGAATTCCTATTTTCATAGTTTTTTCCTCTGAATATGAGTTGCCTAAGCAGACCTTATATGTCCTGTTTTGGAGAAAGTTTGAGATGAAATGTACTATGATTCCTTTTAGTCCTATTTTTGTTAATTCTTGTAGTATAATTTTCGGGTTAATTGAATCATAAGCTTTCTCGATATCTAAGAAAACGCTGAGGAGGTAGTTCTTTTTGTTAAAAGCTTCTGTTATTTCTGATTCAAAGCAGAGGAGATTGTCTATTGTGCTTTTATTTTTTTGAAAACCAAATTGAAAGTCACTTATAGCTTTTTCATTTTGCAGATGCCACATAAGACGTTTACTAACCATTCTTTCTAACAGTTTACATATGCAGTTTGTCAAAGAGATTGGACGGTAATTTTTTGCAATTTTGGGGTCCTTGCCAGGTTTAAGGATAGGGATGAGGATTGCTTTTCTCCAGTTTTCAGGAAAAGTTCCTTCTTTCCAAATCTTGTTTTAAAGATCTAATAATGTGTTTTTACCCGTTTCATTTAAGTTTTTTAGCATGTGATAATGGATTTTATCAGGTCCTGCAGAAGATCCTTTACATTCTGAAAGTGTGTGGTTTGGTTCTTCTATTGTGAAAGGAGAGTTATAGGCTGTATGTTATTGATGGTCTTTAAATCAATGAGTTTGAATTTAGAGTTAATTGGTAGGTTTTTCTGGGGGTTGGAAAAGGTGTTTGATAAGATTTCGAGTATGTCATTTTTATTTGTTATTGTTTTACCATTTTCATAAAGGTTTGTTATTTGTGTTACTGTTTGTTTCCCGTTTAGGCTTCTTAGTTTGCTAAATATTTCTGTCGTGGGTGTTCGTGAGTTAATTGAGTTTATGTAGTTCGACCAGGATTTTTTTTTGTAGAACCTTATCATTTTTCTTGCGTTGTATTTAGCGATTATGAAGTTTTTGTAGTCTTCAAGTCTAAGGGTTCTTTTGTACTTTTTATGAAGTTGTTTTCTTTTATTTATGAGTATTTTAATTTCGTTGTTCCACCATGGTACTGGGTTTTTAGATTTGATGGTTTTGGAGAGGGGAATTGAATTTTTTGCAGATTTATAAATTTTTGTTGTAGTATAAGATTCATAATCATTTACGTTCTCAAATTTTTGTGGAGATAGGTCTAAACATTGTTGAAATTGAGACCAGTTGGCTTTTTTAATATGCCAATTTGTTCTTTTTTCATTATGCACTTGATGTGTAGGTAGGGGTATAATAACAGGGCAGTGGTCACTACTGTGTAGGTCTTCTTCTACGTACCAGTCGAAATAATGTATTTTTGGGGTAATGAGAGTAAGGTCAATGCAACTATGTATGTGTTTTGTAAGAAAAACTAAAAGAGGTGGATTTCCATTATTCATTATGTTTAAGTTGAGTTTTTTTACAAATTGTTCTATTGTGTTGCCGCGTTTATCAGTTTTATCGAATCCCTAAATTACATTATGTGCGTTCCAGTCTCCTACTATTAAAAATGGGATTTGGAAGTGCCTGGCTAAATTTACAAGGTCGTCTTTAGTTAATTGGTATGTGTTTGGTAGATATATATTACATATTATGAATTCGATAGGGTAAAATAATTTTACACCTACCGCTTGAAAGTGTGTGTTAATTGGGACTTCTTCGCAATTAAAATTTTTATTAATGAAAGTTGAGACTCCACCATGTGCTATAGTGTCTGAGTTAACGTTTTTATTGAAAGTTATGAAATTTTTTAATTTAGGTTTGTGTTCATATTTAAATTTAGTTTCTTGAATGCATAAGGCTATTGGATTATATTTATTTATAATTAGTTGAATTTCTTCTAAATGACTATAATACCCATCATAATTCCAGTGTATTATGTTAGTACAGTTAGTGTAATTATTTTTTTGTGTTATTTTGTTTTAATTACCTAAGTTCTATGTTAATTACACTGTCAGCTTCATTTTCTTTGTCTTTTCTTGGTCGACCTCTTCTTTTGTTTTGGGGGATTAGTTGTTCACTAGCTGTTTGTATTTTGTTTGTTGGTTCTGTGTGGGTGCCTGTGTAGATGATTATTTTGTGTTGCTGTTATCATCTGTGATTGCTATTGTGGATTTATTTTGTTGGTTGTTTTTATCAATTTGTTGAGGAATTTGAGATGCTGTTTTGTTGTTATTATTTATATTATTAGGTTTATTTATGGTTGTATTTGAAAAAGTGAATGGTTTAACTACTTCTGCGTATAATTTTACATTTGGGTTTCGTATTTGATATCGATGTATTGCTTCTCGTCTGCTTACGTTTTCAATAGTTTTAATTTTTTGAATTTCTTTTTCTTTTACATAATTCGTGCATTGTTTCGATAATGAATGATGATTTTCTGTGCAGTTTAGGCATTTTGTGGGATTTGTACACGTATTTTCAGGTTCTTCTAGATGGTACTCATTTCCACAGTTTGCGCACATTTTTGTTCTTTTGCATTCAAACTTGAGATGACCAAATTTTAAGCAGTTCATAGATCGCATTGGAGGCGGTATATATTTTCTAGTTGGAATTTTCATGTATCCAACGTTTATTTTAGGTGGTGGTATCGGTGTTGCAAAAGTTAGTATGTATAATCCAGTATCTTCTAGTTTGTTCTCTTTTTTCTTTTGGATGTTCTTGATAGCTAATATATTTTGATCTTCTAGTTCTGCTAATATTTCATTTTCACTCATATATTTAAAGTCGGGGCAGTAAATCGCCCCTTTTGAATAATTTAAACTGTTATGTTCACTAACTGTTACTTTGATTGCTTTGTCCATTTGTGTTAGTTGTATGAGTTTTTTTGCTTGATTTAGGTTTTTTGTTTTGATTATTAAGTTAGCACTTTTTGTCTTTGAGCAATTTTCGACTTCTCCGGCAACACTATTTATTACACGTTTAATTAAAAATGGAGAAACACTGCTCATTGTTTTATGTTCATCATCACGAGTGATTACTAGGAATTTTGGTGATTCAATTTTATTTTTTAAGATTCTTGTATCATCTAATATAATTTGATAATTCGGATTGTTTTTATTTTTTCCCGGACCCCGTCCGGTTTGAAGATTTGTTTGAAGATTTTGCGGAAAACAGAAAAAAAAATATTAACTATGATATTTAAGTGTGGAAAGGCTCGCACAGTATAATTATTGCGCTACCGTCTCGAACAAGACTGAAGTATTTATTTATTTAGTTGATTATTTATTTAATTATTTATGTATTTAAGTATTTATTTATTTAATTATTTATATATTTATTGATATATTCAATTATTTATTTTAGTATTTATTTATTTGGGTATTTATTCAAGTTTTTATTTATTTATTTATTTAAGTATTTTGTTAATTATTTATTTAATTATTTATTTATTTATTGATTGATTTATTTATTTGTTTATTTATTTATTTATTTGATTATTTATTAAATTATTTATTTAATTAAATCTTTTATTAAATATTTATTCATATATAATATTTATTTATTTATTTATTTAATTTTTTATTGATATATTCAGTTATTTATTTATTTATTTTATTATTTATTGATATATTCAATTATTTATTTAATAAATCAATCAAGTATTTATTTAGTTATTTATTTATTTATTTATTTAATTGTTCATTCAATTATTTATTAATTCTTTATTTAAGTATTTATTTATTTATTTATTTATATTTTTAAGTATTTATTTAATTATTTATTAATTTATTTTAATATTTATTGATATGTTTAATTATGTATTTATTATTTCAGGTATTTATTCAATTATTTATTTAATTATTTATTTATTTATTTATTTAAGTATTTATTTATTTGATAATTTATTCAATTATTCATTTAATTATTTATTTATTTATTTATTTATTCATTTATTTAAGTATTTATTTATTTATTTATTTATTTATTTAAGTATTTATTTATTTATATATTTACGTATTTATGCAATTATTTACTTATTTATTCTAGTATTTTTCAATTTAGGTATTTATTCAATTATTCATTTAAATATTTATTTATTTATTTAAATATTTATTTATTTAGGTATTTATACAATTATTTATTTAATTATTTACTTATTTATTTATTTATTCATTTATTTAATTATTTATTTATTTATTTTATTATTTATTGATATGTTTAATTATGTATTAATTTTTTTAGGTATTTTTTCATTTATTTATTTAATAATTTATTCAATTATCCATTTATTTAAGTATTTATTTATTTATTTCTTTATATATTTAAGTATTTATTTATTAATTTATTAATTGTTTTATTATTCAATGATCTATTCAATTATTTATTTATTTATTTAAGTATTTATGTATTTATTTATTTTTTCAATTATTTATTTATTTATTTACTTATTTATTTTATTATTATTATTGATATATTCAATTATTGATTTATTTTATTATTTATTTATATATTCAATTATTAATTTTTTTATTTATTTATTTATTTAAGTATTTATTCAATTATTTATTTCATAATTTATTTAATTATCCATTTATTCAAGTATTTATTCATTTATTTATTTATTTTCTTATATATTTAAGTATTTATTTATTCATTTGTTTTATTATTCAATGATCTATTCAATTATTTATTTATTTATTTACTTATTTATTTATTTATTCAGGTATTTATTCGACTATTTATATTATTATTTATTTATTTATTTATTCATGTATTTATTCATTTATTTATGTATGTATTTATTTATTTAAGTATTTAGTCAATTGTTCATTTATGTGCTTTATTATTTATTGATATATTCAATTATTTATTTAATTGTTTATTTATTTATTCTATTATTATTATTGATATATTCAATTATTTATTTATTTTATTATTTATTAATATATTCAATTATTAATTTTTTTATTTATTTATTTATTTAAGTATTTATTCAATTATTTATTTAATAATTTATTCATTTTTTTAAATATTTATTCAATTATTTATCCAATTATTTATTTCTCTATTTATTTATTTATTTATGAATTCTCTCTCTCTTTCTCACTCTTTCCTGTTTTTCTCTCTTTCTCTATCTCTCTCTGTCTCTCGCTCTTCCTTTCTCTCTGTCTCTCTATTTTACTCTCTGTCTCTCTCTCTTCTCTCTCTCTATCTTTCTCTGTCTCTCGCTCTCCCTCTCTCTCTCTCTCTCACACTCTCTCTCTCTCTCCCACTCTCTCCGTCTCTTTTCTCTCTCTCCCTATCTCTCTCTCTCTGTCTCTTTCTGTCTCGGTCTCTGTCTCTCTCTCTCTCACTCTCTCTCTCTCTCTCCCTCCCTCTCTCTCTCTCACACACTCTCTCCCTCTCTCACTCTCACCGTCTCTTCTCTCTCTCTCTCTGTCTCTCGCTCTCCCTCTCTCTCTGTCTCTCTCTCTTACTCTCTGTCTCTCTCTCTTCTCTCTCTCTATCCTTCTCTGTCTTTTTCTCTCTCTCACTCTCTCTCTCTCTCATTCTCTCTCTCTCTCTCACTCTCTCCGTCTCTTCTCTCTCTCTCTATCTCTCTCTTTCTGTCTCTTTCTGTCTCGGTCTCTGTCTCTCTCTCTCTCTTTCTCTATCTCTCTCTCTCTCTCACTATATCACTCTCTTCTCCCTCTCTGTTTCTCTCTCTCTCTCTCTCTCTCTCTGTCACTCTCTCTCTCTCTCTCCCTTTCTCTGTCTCACTCTAGTGACTCTCTCTCTTCTTCCTCTCTGTCTCTCTCTCTCTCTTTCTCTCTCTCTCTCTCTCTGTCTCTTTCTGTCTCTCGCTCTCTCTCTCTCTGTCTCTCTATGTCTCTCTCTGTCTCTCTCTCACTCTCTGTCTCTCTCTCTCTCTCTCTTACTCTCTGTCTCTCTCTATCTCTGTCACTGTCTCTCTCTCTCTCTTTCTCTCTCTTTCTGTCTCTGTCTTTCTCGCTCTCCCTATCTCTCTCTGTCTTTCTCTGTCTCTCTCTTTCTACCTCTCCCTTCCTCTCTCGCTCCCTCTCTGTCACTCTGTCCCTCTCTCTGTCTGTCTCTCTCTCTCCGCCTCCCTCCCCTTTCTCACTTTCTTTCTCGCTGTCTCTCTCTCTCTCTTCCTCTCCCTAAATTCCTATCTCTTTCGCGCTCTCTCCCTCTCTCTCACTCTCTTCCTCTCTTCTCTCTCTCTCTATCTCTCTCTTCTGTCTCTCTTTCTCTCTCTCCGTCTCTCTCTCACTCTTGTCTCTCTCTCTCTTCTCCCTCTCTGTTTCTCTCTCTCTCTCTTCTCTTTCTCTCACACTTTCTCCTCTTTTTCTCTCTCTCTCTATCTCTGTCACTCTCTCCCTCTCTTCTTCCTCTCTCTCTCTCACTCTTGTCTTTCTCTCTCTCTTCTCTCTCTGTTTCTCTCTCTCTCTCTCTCTCTCTCTCTCTTTCTCATTCTCTTCTCTCTTTCTCTCTTTTTCTGTCTCTTTCTGTGTCTCTCTCTGTCTCTCTCTCTCTCACACTCTTTCCTCAATTTCTCTTTCTCTCTATCCCTCTCACTCTGTCCCTCTCTTCTTTCTCTCTCTATCTCTCTCTTCTCTCTCTCTTTCTCTCTCTCTCACTCTCTCTCTCTTCCTCTCTCTCTCTCACTATTGTGTCTCT